>OX411321.1:2949169-5898338 GCA_948150665.1 Conistra vaccinii
CCACTGCCACTACCAAAAACTACACTAGTTTGCTTTATGGCTTCAGCTTCAAAGGTCATTGACTGTTTTTAGCTACATAACATGCCAAAATTATTGAACAGCCAGTGAGCCGACAAATTAAGTTTAGTATTAAAGTTTACCAATTTACTTGCGAAACTGGTGATATTTTAATGAAATTCCAGGTTCCCTTCACATCAATGAAGATCTTACAAAATTGTGGTATATATTATGGGTACATTCATTGATACGTATCGCTTATTATTGATTAACAAAACATTTCTTGGAAGAGTTACTTAAAGGTTATGAAGTCATTAATCATAACCTCATTGATGATTGACTGTGGGTCTGGCGTTCGGCGGTTCGGGTTCGCGACAAGTCAATCGTCACCCTGAGGATGAGAGGTGAATGACTCTTTAGAAATTGGTAAGCGGAATAGGTTACTAAATAATCTACGTCTATTGTATTTTTGGAATGTCTCACCTAGACCATAACAGATCAACATACGAAATATTTGTTATAAATACATTCAATGACAAAATTCCAAGTAGGTATTAATGTGTTTCAAGAATTAATACCCTTTGGGACAATCAGCGTCAATTCACGGAAACTATAAATACAAACATCCAAGATGTCAAAATGAGGAGTCGTTAGGATATGTCCTTTCTCTGTCTTGCATTTGTGATTAGCTATTTTCGTCTCTGTTGCACCAATGTGACCTAGAAGACGCGTTTTGGTTTGAGTTTTGCTCTTCCGGAGTATTCCCGTTTAGTAGTTTCGGAATACGATCCGAAGTGGTTTCTTGAAGTGCTCCACTACTTCAGTTTTGCTCGTTTTTGAGATATTATAATGCACTTCGGTATTCTCTGAATTAATGAATGATTGGTATTTCTATATTTGAATGAATGTAAAAATGTTTTCTTTATTCAGGTCTATATTTTTACTTACCTAAGTGAAATACTTACTTACTATTTATTTCCCCAGATACAAAGCCTAATTTTGGCGATAAAACAGGCATGTATGATTAAGTAGATATGTATATAAAAAAATATCATTGTCCTCGGACAAGAGAACCTAGACATTTTCTTTTGGTTTTTGCTATAGGTAACTACATTTCATTAAACTGCCTGAAGAAAAGTAAGTTTGAGCCATGGAGTATTTTAATAATAAGAAGAAATATCGAGCATCAAAATACAGTCTCACAGCTCAAAGACGGCAGGGCCCATTCAATAATTTACACAAGAAATTAAAACCAATGAGCACGTTTCTTTGAATCTTTTCATATCGACGGGTTCCGGGCTAATTGTATTAAGCGACACTCTGAGCGATATAGACTTTTATACATATTTGGAATCAGCGAATTTTTCTGCGTCATTTGAGCTGGGTTTGGTGACGATCGGAACACTTTTTTGTCGCTTAATACAACCGCATTTTTGGGCCCATTTTGGACTGCAATGTATGAAGCGACACAAAATATTGACAAATTTAGGAACTGTGTACTTAAGCTAACTACCAAATACCAGGCAGTCGTTTAAACTTTTTTTCCTGGAGCAACAATTTACAGGCAACGTACGTTAAAGCATTTAGCCTGGCTTTATAAATATATAGAAATGTGGCTTCATACAATTAGCCTCTTTGTTAAATTCTTATCCAGTGTCGTTTAATACAATTAGCTTTACCTTATTAATATACAAGAATGTCGTTTAATACATTTAGCCTCTTTGTTAAATTCATACCCAGTGTCGATCCATACATTTAGCTCTGTACATGAAATGTTAGATGTTGTCACTTCAACCATTTAGCTTGCAGTAGATAATGATATGTCGGTCGCATGAACTATTTAGGATTTCAACAGTAAACATTTAAAGATTATGGTTAAACCTATTTTTTTTATTCAATATTTGATTTGCAGTGTCGTTTCAGTTATAACAAAAGTATAGTTCTAGTGCTTCAAACAGTTTATCTTAAACGGACTAAGAATAGTATACACATACAATCAAAATTTTATATCGTCCGCGTAGCTGATATTATTAATACAAAGCCCATCAATGTGACACCCGACATTTGTGTTGCTGAGTTCAACGATCAGCTGATTTATGTACAAATTAAAGAGGCGAGGTGAGGTTATTCCCCCCTGCCTCACCCCGCATTTCAATCGGTACTCCTCAGATAGTACCCCCGACCACTTTACATGGTTAGTCTGGTTTTGATACCAGTACCTGAGCAAAGATGTTACTGCACTGTCTACATCAGTTTCCCGGTACAGCTTATCCCATAGAATGTCATAAGACACCAGGTCAAATGTCTTCGATAAATCGAGGAAGCAAGCATTGACCGGTGTCTTCCTATCTGCATAGTACTGGACGATCCGCTTGAGACACAAAATGGCAGTTTCTGTCGATAGACCGGGCCTAAAGCCAAATTGTGCGACATTAAATTTTATGGGACTGGCCATATGTGTATCAAACAGACAGTCCAGCACCTTAGCTGTAATAGTAGCCAGGGAAATTGGCCTATAATTCGACAGATCTGCCACATTCCCCGTTTTATTCTTCACTATCGGGACAACTATGGTTTTCATAAGATCATTCGGTAGGTAGGAGTGTTTTAAGCACAACGAATTAAACATTATTATGTCACCCGATACACACAGCCGCCTAATAAGGCGGCTGTGTGTATCGGGTAACATAATAGTTTTGCAAGAAACTTGGTTGATGCCTCACGACTTGGCATTTCTTGGCAGTATACATGACGATTTTGCTTTCACCGGGACCTCTGCGGTAGATACATCGGTTGGTGTACTTCGAGGGAGACCTTACGGAGGAGTAGCACTGCTGTGGAGGAAAAGTTTATTTTCATCGGTGTCTGTTGTACCTTGCAATAGTGTTCGTCTTACAGCTATAACAGTGCAATTGTGTGAACAAGAAATACTAGTATTTTCGGTTTATATGCCTACTGACTGTAATGATAACTTAATTGAATTTACGGACTGCTTAAGTGAAATGAATGCAATTACCTATAGAAGATAGGAATATCCAATCTGTGTTTATGTTAGGAGACTACAATGCGCATAGTAATGAATTGTTTAGCCATGAGTTGTTAAAATTTTGTAATGAACAATAATTGGACTTGCGCGGATATTGAACTCCTACCGCTAGATTCGTTTACTTTTGTGAGTGAAGCGCACGGGTGCAAACGGTGGCTCGACCATTACATCATGACACTCGTGACTGAAGCCGCGCGTCGCACAATATTGCATGATAGTTTTTGGTCTGATCATTTGCCTTTACAAATGGACTGTGATTTAAAAATAGTTGAACCTAATATTGTACTGTACTACCGAATGCGAGTGTAAACAATGTTTTATGGGGGGAAAGGGACTTAAACCAAATAAAATTGTATGAAGAGTTATGTCACTCCGCTTTGCGTAAAATAGATTTTCCCCCGGAATTATGTAGCTGTGCGGAATCAACCTGTGGGGATCTAAATCACAGATCTATTTTAGATGATATGTACAGGTACATAATTAGTATATTGACAATGTCTGCTAAACGTAGTTGTATATTTATTAAGAAAAATAAGTACAAACCTTTGACAAGGGGGAATAAACATGTTAAATCCGCTCACAGCGAGGCTCGGCTCTCGTTTCAAATGTGGTGTTTATGTGGGAATCCGATTTCAGGGAAAGTCTTTGATAAAATGCGGGAAACTCAAAAAGTTTTTAAATCTAAAATAATATGGTGTCGTAATAATCAAATGCAAATCAAGATGGACATAATAGCCGAACATAATAAGAAAAAGGATTTCAGCAAATTTTGGAAAAATACTAATAATATGAACCCCAAGCAGGGCCTCCCTGTGAGCGTGGCAGGTAATTGCAACCCCTTGTCTATAGCGAACATGTTCATGAATCACTACCAAGTTGATCCGCCACGGAACCTAAGTTCTTCTGCGTCACCGTGTGTGTCCAGCGCTGAGAGGACTTCCCCATTACTGTTCTCTGGCAGAGAAGTTGCAAATGTCATCAAAAACATGGTAAGGGGTAAGTCTCCGGGACATGATCACCTCAGCGTTGAACACCTACGGTATGCGGGTGTTCACTTGCCGAGGGTGTTGGCTATGTTTAATTCGTTGTGCTTAAAACACTCCTACCTACCGAATGATCTTATGAAAACCATAGTTGTCCCGATAGTGAAGAATAAAACGGGGAATGTGGCAGATCTGTCGAATTATAGGCCAATTTCCCTGGCTACTATTACAGCTAAGGTGCTGGACTGTCTGTTTGATACACATATGGCCAGTCCCATAAAATTGCATCACGCACAATTTGGCTTTAGGCCCGGTCTATCGACAGAAACTGCCATTTTGTGTCTCAAGCGGATCGTCCAGTACTGTGCAGATAGGAAGACACCGGTCAATGCTTGCTTCCTCGATTTATCGAAGACATTTGACCTGGTGTCTTATAACATTCTATGGGATAAGCTGTACCGGGAAACTGATGTAGACAGTGCAGTAACATCTTTGCTCAGGTACTGGTATCAAAACCAGACTAACCATGTAAAGTGGTCGGGGGTACTATCTGAGGAGTACCGATTGAAATGCGGGGTGAGGCAGGGGGGAATAACCTCACCTCGCCTCTTTAATTTGTACATAAATCAGCTGATCGTTGAACTCAGCAACACAAATGTCGGGTGTCACATTGATGGGCTTTGTATTAATAATATCAGCTACGCGGACATGTTGCTGAGTCCTTCAATCAGTGCTCTCAGGTGCCTTCTGCGAATTTGTGAGAGTTATGTGGTGGCTCAAGGACTCAGGTATAATGCTGAAAAGAGCGAGTTACTTGTGTTTTTAAAAGCACGTGGCAAGATAGGTAGGTACACCCTATGTATGTACCTTTTAATTTATCAATGTTCATACTTCATTATTCAAGTATGATTACAAACAATTTATTTTATAAAAAATCAGTCGCATAAACTAATTAGCCTTAGATTAATAAGTTTAAGATATGGTATTTAAATCAATTAGCTTAGGTTTGAAATATGACCAACTCTTTGATTAAAGCACTTAGCTTACAGCCATTATTTGCATGCCTAGGTGGCTAAGTCATTTAGCTTGGAACAAGAAATAATAAACCTAGGCGGTTAAGTCATTTAGCTTGGAACAAGAAATAATAAACCTAGGCGGTTTAGTCATTTAGCCTGGAATAAGAAACAATAATCATAGGGGGTTAAGTCATTTAGCCTGGAACGAAAAAAAGTAAAATATGGGTCATTTTGTATTAAGCGACATTTATCTTCGTTAAAAATAGGAATATTAGAAGAAGAAAAAAACTGATTATGGGGAATATGTTATAAAAACAATAATATCCTTCTTTTTAAAAAAATAATGCGATTTGCTAAAGTTATTATTTTTTTTCTAAAAATCGAAACTTTAAACTGCTCTGGTGTAAAGTTTCAAAAATGTCGGTTAATACAAATAGCCCGGAACCCGTCGATATGCATCACTGCTATAAGTTTTCAGTCTGCTTAACATCGGACATCAAAGAACTATGCAGACTTATTAATTTACTTTTATGTCATCTGTCTGTCCTTTTATAATTTGTATAAATATTTATTAATAAACTATTGCATAACAATAAATATTATAGAGATTTGTAGTTTATGTAGGAAGAAGTCAACTTATGAGTGTAAATTCTTCTGTTTATATTTTAGACTAGCTGCGTCCCGCGGTTTCACTCGCGTAGAGTAGTTTTTTTTCCCTATTTTACGCCCAGTGGCCCCAGCTATCTATTGGTGAAAGTCCCGTCCAAATCGGTCCAGTCGTTTTGGAGATTAGCCGGAACAAACAGACAGACAAAAAAAAAAGTGTTTTTGTTGTATGGATCGTATATATACTTTCATATGCATTTAGTAAAAAACTGTTATTTTGACATTACAAACAGACACTTCAATTTTATTTATTTGTATGTATAGAAGATGATAAAGAAAGATATGCAAATGTTTTGTAGATATTTTTGTCAACTTATTCTTTTCCATTCATGGTTATTAATAAAACATACTGCCCATCTTTGAAGTTACTTTCTCCTTATTATCAACATTTCATCTGAGAGAACTGAGAGTTACATAGATGCAAACCTAGCGTTTATAATAGCAAGTTATAATTTTTTTTTTTTTTTTTTCAAAAATAGTAAGACCGTCAGTTGCAATAAAATTCTCACATGTTAATTGAAAGCCAAAGTACCGTATCTTTTAGCTCAGATTTGGAGCACAACATTTCAAGCAAAGAAGAAATGCTACTGTCCTAATCCGTGGTGCGATGAATATAATGTAAGCAAGTGTACCAGAAACCATTATTAACTCAAAATCTGACCTAGCTGGAAAATGACGTACATGGAATCTGGCCTACTTGGAATCTGGCGTCCATTACCGCTTTCATATTTACTTATTTTTTTTTTTTTTGATATAACATCATATCAAAAAAAACGCCATGAAAATACAAATTCTAAAGCCACTATGTACACACAAGACGCAGTCTTTATTCACCCAAACACAGTCAGTGTGAATACCACTTCACTCCGTTGAATCCATTGTTTTATACGTTCAAATACCGTAAGATCAACTCTTGTCTTGGAGAGTTACCTTCGGTTTTAGTTCCCCCATGTTTTATGCATCGAACACTTATATTGATTTTGAGGGGTAGAGCTTTTTGCCAGTTTTGTAAATAGAACGATGGTTTTATGGTGATTTTGTTGGCAAAATGGTGTGGGTTACAATTTGATAAAAACCATATTATTTACATACATTATTTTTTACAACAGATTATTAACAGGTTAAAAATAGTGCCTTTCAACTAACTTATTTTTATTCTTTTATTTCATTTAAATACATATAAATTACATTTTTAAATATTTCTTAAAAAAGAGATATAAAAAACATTTAAAAATATAAAAAATAGTCGCCCATCGGCATCAGGAACAGGGTCCAAGCTGCCGGTGGTCAGGGCTCTAGAGAGAGGAATCTCCTCACTATGCGTGCCGTGTCTAGGAGTACTGCTTTCTGAATCAAGCCCTTGACCCAGCCGCGCAATGAGAGCCTCCTGAGGTGTTGGTCGAGCCGTTACGATTATCGGTACAATGATTGCAGAGTCCACGTCCCACATGTCGACAACCTCGTGTGCTAAGTCAAGATACTTGATTTTTTTATCTTATTCAGCTTTCACGAGATTCTCGTCATGAGGGACACCAATATCAACAATCATTGCACGGCGTTCTCGTCGATCTATCACCACAATATCAGGCTTATTACCACAATATCAGGCTTATTGAACTAACTTATATTATTATGTTTGTTCTTCTTTTTTTTTTCGTGTGCTTAGTGACTAACCTGGTGTCAGAGTCATAAAGCCGCCCATGGGCCTCTGACTCATATGCCGACGAGAAATATCTCTCAGGCATGCCGGTTTCCTCACGATGTTTTCCTTCACTGTTTTTGAAGCAAATGATAGTTATCCAAAACGCACATGAATCCGAAAGTCAGAGGTGCTTTGAGTTTGTCCTCGAGACCTATAATTTTTGGCAGTCCGACGGTCACAGCATTACCCTAAACATACCATATATAGATTACTAAAGAACGCTTATAAAATATAGGCAAAACAAATTATGTTCACAACTTTTTGAGACAACTCAATTTAATTTTGTTTCCTCACCAGATTAGTCTTGCTCATTTTCATATAAATAACGATGCCTGTAGGCATAGCTACTCTCGCGTCGCTTACAAACAATTACCATTCCTTTCCCCAAAACATTGTTCTTGTATTATTGTAGCACTCACGACAGCAAAATTTAAGTAGGCATACTTCAAATAAATTGAGGAAACACTACCGAAATCCTCGCGTATAAGATATCAGCATATACCAGGAGCACAAAATAGATAGGTACAGAGAGTTGCCTCCATATAATAAGGGAAAACGCACGCCCACAATGAACGCGCTTCACGTACAGCGAGGGTAAGCGCACTCACGAGTCGACTGTCATTTGTTAGGGTTCCGTACCAAAATGGTAAAAAGGAACCCTTATGGTCTCATTCAGTCTGTCCATCTGTCTGTCATAGCTGAATATTTCAAGAACTACTAATGCTATCAACTTGAAAGGAATAATTTTAGATGATGTTTACCCAACTATTTTGCAATTAAGAGAGAAATAAAAATATTTTTATTATTTTTGCAACAATGACTGAACGGGGGCATGTGGGATATGCATCTAAGGCATGTGGGATATCTTATGAAAGAGCGCTATTTGCATATTCTCAAACATTTTCAATTTTTTTTTAGGCCACATAGTATTCAACTTTTGATGAAAAATGTAAAAATAAATACCGTTCCCCTTACCTCCAAAGTTTGCATAAGGAAAAATCTGAAATTATATATGGGATAGAAGTTTATGTAAAGATTACAGGAAAAATAAAATGATGACCCTAAACACACTTTTTCAGATATCATCAACCAAAATTACATTAGTTTCGTTCAAGAGATGGCGCTGACTGAAAACTGCAATATTTTACTCCGCAGTGTTATTACGAGTATAAGGCTGCCTGTCCACTGGAGCGGAGAGAAGAGGAGAGGAGCGGAGATGTGCCAAAATTAACCAATAGAAGTGCACCTCTGGAGCGGAGTTTTGATTCTATTGGTTAATATTGACACATCTCCGCTCCTCTCCTCTCCTCTCCGCTCCGGTGGACAGGCAGCCTAATGATGGTACGAAACCCTCGGGGCGCGAGTCCGACTCGCTTTTGGCCGATTTTTTTAGGATAGTTTGAGATCTCTGTACGTAGTTATCTATGTGTGCATGCGGCTGTTTTCACTCGTTATTGGAAGTCGACCTTCTGTCCTATTCTGTGCTTATACTAGAATAGGTAGGTACTTACATCTTCCATTGCTCGGCGCTCTCGCTTTTAAATGGCAATCATCTCAGTGCTCGCAAAATATTCACTTAAAGTGGTTGTTAGGAAGAACTCAGACGCGCCAGTCCTCGAGACCACAATTTGTGTGCGGTTTGTAGTGAATATGATAACTTCTATGAATTTCGTCTGCATTTTGCACCAGAAACTTCAAATGACGACCGAATGGATAATTTGTGTGTTTCAAGCACAGAACTGCTCGCAGTGGTGATGTTTGGGGGAGGCCTATGTCCAGTAGTTTACATCTTTTGGCTGAATGATGATGAAACTACTATGTGCAAAAAAAACTAATTTCAAGGTCATTTGAAGAAACATGTCAGAAAACTTTTTATTTCTAACGATAGATATTCCAGCGATAAAATCTAAAAATTGGAAGATTTCACATCTCCGCTTGACCGTTACAGTGGACATCAGGTGGGCATAACAATTAAAGTTCTATTGTCTCGTGAATGACAGCTGAAGGTTTAATAATAAAATGTTAGGATCTTTTAAAATCTACCCACTTCTTTTATATTCAAATAATGTTCAGTCAGTACCGTGTGGGAAGACGCTTGTTTTCCTCGACTTATCTTATTGCTGAATAATTTTATACAAACGCCTACGAATTTCTTCCGCCTCTATTTGAATAATGTTAAGTCGGCCGCTTATTAAATTCACTCGGTTTTGTAGGAATGTGTGCGGTTATATCGATAAAAGGATCGGGCTGATTACCATTATTCGATTACTTGATTAAATTTTCGAGAATTTTCACTTGTTCCAAAACGACAAAATAAATGTGTCTTCGACTTATCTTTTATTTGTTTAACTTTCGTTCACATTGCAAAACCGAAATCGACGATATTTTAGATTGTCTAACAGTTAGTACCTTCAGTAAAAATTACATCATTAGTATCCGTAGTAGTTATTGAATTAGGATGGGATCGCCCCGATATTAAGACTGTATACGCCTTTCCCATAAATCTACTGCCACCAAATGTGGAGCACAGGAAAATCTGTCGGGCCAAATTGATCGAATATAATATTTTGTGGTGAAAGTAATCATTTTAATCAGTCTGGTGATTTTAAGACATCTTGATAAAATGATGAGTGGGTCAGAAGTGAACGATGGGTATGTATGTGGATGGCAATAAGAATAAATGAAGACCAAAAAGACGAGGTATGGACGACGTAAAAGATTATTTTGCTGGCAAGAAGGTGACTACTGAGCCTGATGACGGTTTTTAGAAAGAAAGAAATAAAGTCGATCCAAAATGTATTGGAATAATAGCAGGAAGACGCTATTGACGTAAAAGCTATACGTGTGAGATTATTCTTCACAAGTATGAAAGTCGCACCGAATGCATTTTTATTCTACAAAACCAGCTAAGAGCTTATATCTATACTAGCAAACGAGAACTTAAGTGATGTCACTATCTTACTCCTTACTTTACAAGATTCAGCTCACGATAAGTGTCATAACTGATAGATATAGTACACAGTTATCGAAAGTACCATCGTAGAAGATCATATGAAACGTTATTACACTAGAAGATATGTCTCAAGTTGAGACACGATAAACCTATCTATCGAATGTACTTGAACATTCTGTTGAATATTTTCAACGTAATATCTCAGGTGATATCGAAAGTGGTGCTGACATGTAATAGGAGTTACGAAAGTCGTTTGACTTTGCCTTTGAAATGGAATGAAAAGTGACAGACGATATTGTAAATTATGAACCTACAAGAATAACGTGGTACACAATGTCACTTTGCTTATAAATGAATAAAAAATATGAATGATCTTAAAATCGCAGACACTGAATAAATTATTATAACTGTCAGAATCTATGAGCGTTAGCTTTTGAAAGGATATTTTATATTTTATATAATAATATTAAGAACGGTTTTTTTTTTCGATTTACTGAGCAGCTCGTGGCTACATAATTGCAGCCGCACGGGTCGATCCATCAGGTTAAACTACGCATTGGTTAATGGGTTTATCAGTGATTGGGTGACCATCTTTACATACCGAGACTCCTCCGTGCCTCAGAAAGCACGTTAAGCCGTTGGTCCCGGCTGTCATTCGTGGATCTTTGACAGTCGTTACGAGTCGTCAGAAGCCCGAAAGTCTGACACCAGTCTTACAGGTCAGATAGGCAGTCTCTCCATGTAAAAAACTGGGATTCAGCTGTATCCGGTTATACTGGAAGCCGACCCCAACATAGTTGGGAAAAGGCTTGGAAGATTGAAGATTGAAGGTAGAAGTTTAAGATTATATGATGATAGAGCAGTGGTGGCCCAGTGGTAACGGTGGTGGACGGTGTGACTTACGAGTTGTAGGTCGTGGGTTCGAACCCAAGCAGGCGCTTTGCTTTGTGTAAATAATTTCAACATCACTGCTCTCAAAACGGTGAAGGAAAACATCGTGAGGAAACCGGCATGTCTTAGAACCAAATTCGAAGACATGTGACATCTACCAAACCGCACTGGGCCTGCGTGGTAGATTACAGCCCACTCCCTCTCACAGAGATTAGGCCTGTGTCCCAGCAGTGGGAACATTAATAGGCTGATTGATTGATTAAATAGAATGATAGTTTTCATTTTTATGTTCAATCGGTAGCCCCATGTATTTTAACAGCACCCACAATGTCTCAACTTTATTGTTAACGTCTAGATATAGACGATCCAAGCTATCCTTCCTTGTAAATAAATAGACCGACTTAAACTCAATGTCTGTGAATTTACGTATTTTTTCCCGACGCCGTTCAGTCCGGTCCGATACATCGTAAATCTGTAATCCGGAAAAATTGGCCGCGGTCGCACCAGCACGGATATGTACCGGGTACGGGTTTTACACTTCATTTGTTTGACGGATTGCTCCGGATTTCCGAGTGTTAGTTCTGTTTAGCGAATTCGGTTAGAAAGTAATTTTGGAGTGTTGTGAGAAATAATGTCTATTTACGAGATAGAAAAGTCTTTACTTACAAGGTACAAAAAACTGCTATATTTTGAAAAACACAGGGTGGTATCCCACTACGGTGCACCTCTTGTTGTTATAGATTCAGTACATGGTTCCGGATACCCCGGTAATAACTTTTTTCGTCGAATATACGCAGATAAAAAAAAAAAAACTGTGAATATTTTCCATAATTATGTTCTGCATCCATGGTAATTAGCTGTACGTCGATGTCCCAGCCAACCTGTGTTTTTAAAAATATTGCACTTTTTTGTGCTTCATCAGAAACATATTCCGGACAGTCCGGCAATATAATAAATTATGTTATATTATATGTATGGACATATGTTTCTGATGAAGCACAAGAAAGACCGGAATTTCCGGTCTGTAAGTTATTTGTCTCACTGCAGGGCTGAGACCTCTTCTCGTATTAGAGAAGGAACGATTATTCATTACCATGCTTGCACTGTGCTGGTTGACGAAGACAACTTTAAATCCATCCACAAAGGTGTTTTCAGATCCTCTATAGCTTCAGTTCAAACATTTACTCTATATACCAACGTTGTCAAAGCCAAAATCCCTGTCAGACAAATCTGCTCTACGCAATTGCAGGTTTGTTTGGTAAACCACGTGACTGCTAACCAACTTTTACACAAACATTAATAGGACTTTGACAGGCGTTAGCAAGTTGAAAAATAACACACACGTCATTTATAACGGATTCAGCAGTTTTTCTGTGGAAACTAAAACTGTTTTCAATTGTTTTCATGTGGAAATGAAAATAGAAGATAGCAGTGAAATGTCACGGTGAGTCATGAAAAACAATTGAACAATGTTGATACCTACACCATCTGACTCCGTATCAAAGTTGCGACAAACAAAGGTGCGACAAATGCAAGGGCGACAGTACGATAGGTCGACCATCAGCGGTGCGACAGAACATCAGCTCGACGAACGTTAGTGCGACAGATTGTTTTCGCGACAAACGATGGCACGACGAAACTTTTGATCGACGAACGTTAGTGCGACTGATTATTGTCACGACCATCGATGGGGCGACGAAACTTTTGATCGACAAACGATAGCGCGACACAATGTTCGCTCGACAAACTAAAGCACGACAAACATTTCTATAATATTTTGTTGTAATAGCAGATAAGATTTTTTTTTTTAATAAATGTTTTCATTCTTTATTGTCAATGTTAAATGACTGCAGTGCGCGAGTGCAGTTACGAGCAAGGTAGGCGAAAACCATGTATAAAGAACCTAAAACTTTACATTTTTTTTTCTTATCTGCTATTAGCAACAAAATATTATAGAAATGTTTGTCGTGCTTTAGTTTGTCGAGCGAACATTGTGTCGCGCTATCGTTTGTCGATCAAAAGTTTCGTCGCCCCATCGATGGTCGTGACAATAATCAGTCGCACTAACGTTCGTCGATCAAAAGTTTCGTCGTGCCATCGTTTGTCGCGAAAACAATCTGTCGCACTAACGTTCGTCGAGCTGATGTTCTGTCGCACCGCTGATGGTCGACCTATCGTACTGTCGCCCTTGCATTTGTCGCACCTTTGTTTGTCGCAACTTTGATACGGAGTCAGGTATCTAAAGGTAAAATCAGTGAATTTCCCCTTATTACAAAAGTTAAATCGGTAACTAAATTAGTTACCAGTTTAATTACCGATTTAGTTACCGTCGGCGTAGGTGGAGAACTAAATAAGTCAATTTTTTTGCTTGGAGAAATTAGGCAAAAATATGCAGCATGATTGCATGGGTGTTACGAAAATGGTGAAAACTCAATTCGAACAAAAATTGCAGTTATTTAGATCTCCACCTACGCCGACGCTATCTGCAATATCTTAACCTTTTGGCGTGTCCTTTTACAATTTGCGGAGAAGAATACGAACATAATGTCATGTGTCATTGCTCATCCCCCATAGAAAATAGCGTCATAGTTCATACCCTACAGTTTGACCACACTTATAGGGAATACTTACTATACAATTTTAACAAAAGCTATCCTGTAGAATTTGCGCCATGCTGGAACATACATTCAGATAGACAAAAATTATAAAAACTAGATTTTCGGCATTAGAATCGATCCCAGACATGTAGCAATTAAGTTTTTCCAAATGTATTCAATGTACAGTTTTGACTTCGCTACGATTTTATTATATGTATAGATACTGATGCTACCAAACATACAATTATTTATTATTGACGAAAATGGTTATTCTCAAGTAATTACTACAGGTACCGAGGCCTACAAGGATAAGCCTGATTTGACCTAAGCTGGGACAAAGGGAATAATTAATGGAAAGCTCTTTCGTGAAGGACGTCTAAGTAAGTTTCTTTGACCACTACAAAAAAGATCCAAAGTAATATTATCTTACTGTACAAACAAATATATTTTTAGTATACTGTTTAGGATTTTCGTTCCTGCTCTTTATTTATTTTCATATGTTGTTTTAGGTCTGTCATTATAGGGTTTGCATTACGTCGTCTAAAAGTGCTAATCTGCTAACTCCATTTTTACCGTAAATAAGTTTTTGGTATCAATGGAAAGAGCAAGCAAAATTCTACAAAATCGTAAAACTTGCTAACAGCGTCTGACACACGACAAACCTCTTTTCGCGCCTCAATCATATCTGCCAACTCCACGGTTGTCAAATTTGCCGCGTCAAACTTGCTAACTCGCACATTTCGCGCAATTTTTTTGAAAAGTGAACTCGCAAGTATGAAACAGATTATCAAGCAAACGCTCCCGTCGGATTTCAGAAAGTTTTATGATAATATTTTGTAATAATTGCTTAATTTTTTTTATTTATTAAGTACCATTCTTCCTTTTAAGACTGTTATTTAAAATGATTTTCTGCTAACTCCCGCATATTACATAAAATAAATTTGAGTTTTTCAAAATAAAATTTGCTAACTCCTTTTTTCTCATATTATTTTTAAAACAGATAATTGTAAAATATTTTTTTGTATAAATAAAAATAGCTTAATGTAATATCTACCAACGGGATCTTCATTTTTTTCATCCTATTATTAATAAGACAATAATTCCGTTTTTTTTGTCCCCTTACAAATTCACTACTATGGACTTAGCAGTTTAGCTCTCTTAGACGACGTTAGTATCTTAAAAAATATGATTTTCTTCTTCATTAGCTTTACTTGATCATTCTTCTGTGGCGACTACAAAGCCACATGCGAACTATGCATCACACTGACGTCACGCAAAATCCTGCATCGCGTAAGCAGAGTTTATCACGCAACGAGTATATATTTAACGTTCCGACATCAACCGTTGGGTAGTATCCCACCAGACACATCACCCGTAGGAGGATTCTCCCTTTTCTATAGAGGATGAGTGAACTTTACACCCTGTTCCTTATGAGGAGATTAGACACTTAAAGAAGTATAGAGGTATGCCTCTATACTTCTTTAAGTGTCTAATCTTTTGGTACTATTTATCGTCTTACCATTTATGTGTACTAAATATTTTTCCACTTTTGTTGAAGGATCAGAAGTAATTATTGTACTGTCATAAACTTCAATTTCAATGTATAGTAGATTGTCATTGACTCTTGGTCAGTGTCAAAAAGTATTAAAAGAACGAAGTGTATAGAGTGCCGCGAGTTTCTTGTGGCACTCTAGTGTCACTGCCTCGGCCCGGCTAGGGTGCCGTGAGCGTTGCATTGTCACTGTCACTTGTTATTTAGGTTAGGTTAGGTTAGAACTGTGACCACACAACGCACGAGCCGAGCGAGCGTAGCGAGCGGTGCCGCGGTAGCGGCCGGCGAAGTGCCAGGGTCCGTTTAGGCACAAGAGAATGTAATGTTTTGGGAATGTGGTGTTTTACAGCGATCTAACCTCGATAATCAAACAAAATACCAAGTGACGTGACTTAAATAAAAAAAAATAAAAAATAAAATCTTTTTATTTCAGACACTTGGCCCATAATGACAGTGACAATGACAATCCAATGCTTGCGGCACTTGAGCCGGGCCGAGGCGGTGTTACTAGGGTGCCTGTAGTGGCACTTTATCCGATAGGGATAGAGTGCCAATGGTGGCACTCTATACACTGCCTTAAAAGAACTTTACTGTCTGTAATTATTGACAGCTTTATGAACATATTAATTAATATCAATTACGAAGACCACAGTAACTTAATCAATTATTACTGTTACTTGTGGAGTTAAACCTGTCACTGTACTTATTTATAATCATTCACGATCTTTTTATTGGTTACGTTCGTTCATGTAGTCGTAAATGGCATTGATTCATCGATGACAAATGGAAATAATTATTAAATCATTGATGACGTGAGCTGGTTTATTCAGAATTTTCTTTTTATCTTTAATTGTCTGTTTTCGATTATGCTTTTGATTTAGTAAGTGGGATAATTGGTTTCCACTATGGCCTAAAAATTACTTGTATGACTCTTGATATTTTTGTAGGGAGGTCGTTTTTATGAGCAGTCCAATGTCATTTACCATTGAATCTCCGCCGCCATATTTAACTAAACTATTTTCACTTTTATGTTTTGCACTTGAGTGACTTCTATCATCCAACTATGTTTTACTATTACTGTTTGTATTTCCTGTGCGTGTCCCAAATAAAATATTTTTCTTTCTTTCTTTATAACTACCTAATTTCACTACTTCTTACTTAGAATGATACAGGAGACTATTACTCACCGACTAAACCGTCCCTTTCATCATACTTCTATACATACAATCTACCAAAGGCCATTTACATATTAAAAACTTTTCGTTGAATTTTGGAACTTATTACCATAAGTCAAAGGAAGAAAATTCTTTGAGACTCACCTTTAAACGATTATAAAAGTCGTCCACAGAGAAAATTTTACTAAAGAATTTTTCGTTTACGTTAAATTCAGATATGAGAAGAAAGACGATACATCATAGTCCTTAAATTACCTGAGGATAGCCTTACAAGTAATATTAGACCGTAATATTACCTAGAAATATATCAACTTAAATTAATGTGGGTGCCTAATATCAACAGGGCTCTCTCATTATTCTTTGGTTTAGGGTCCAGTTGAAAGGTAACTGTATTGCGAATTTGATCCTGAAGCTAGAAACGATAATATAAATAGGTTATACATTGACTAGGGAACGTTCTTTGTGTGAATGATAAATGTGACTTATTTTGAGAAACTCAAGGAAGATCAACTATTTTATTTATATGGCAGAGTTACAGTGGAACATGCTGTTGTATAAACAAATCTAATAAAATAAAATATAACCGTTGCGCATGTGCTCTTTGGCTGTACAGGCGTGACCCAGATTAGAAGAGAAACCCTTGAGTCACCCAGATCTTTCACAGATGTTCTGAACAGACCAGGGGATTTAATCAACTTCTAGAGGAAGGAATAACCACTGACGGCCGCCATGGCCCATGCACAATGGTCCACCTGAAGGACTAAGTGCGGACACCAAACCTCATAACAAAGAACATAGAACAAATCTAATAACTCTAAATTAACTTTTTCTCGCTATGTAGAAATGATGTTAGAGAAAAAAGACAAATCATTTATAATTCAGACTTACTTCCAAATCTACTAACCAACGTTTCCTACGAATAGTCCACCCCAACTCCAACATTTATTCAACAATTTAAACAAAGACCAAGGTTATTAATAAGTTCCCCCAGAAGTTAATATTTCTTCAAGAATTTCCCGGCAAATATTTGAACGACGAAAAAACTATGAATTACAAAAGTTTGCTTACACAAAGAAAATTCAATTTATTTAACGACCAACGTTTAGTTTTTCTAATTTATTTTTTACTTCGCAAGTTTGACGCTTCTCCTCGTAAACACGTCCAGACATGCTTCATAAAGATGTCTGTGTTAAAGATGAGGAAAAAAATAAGTATTCTATGTGTTTCGTCGCCATTTAAAAACGGGAAATCCTTGCCTGCAGCATCAGGAGTTAAAACGAAATCACTTTTTCTTTACTTTTTTCCTAGACAAAATTCTCTTAGCTTTGGGTCACAGCTAAGAGAATTTCACATACCTACATCTATAGTTGAAGTTTCAGTTTTAACAAAATTTTCAACAAAAACTTATTTACCCAAAATTCATGATCAGCAGTCACACGAAACGCTGACATAAATAAACAAGGCTATTTCACCAAAAATAAAAACGGAGCAAAAAACAAAACATGTTAACTCAGTAGAATGGAGGCAAACATAAAATATGAACAATTCACAATATCCCTAGAGATTTATGTAAGGTTAATAAAATTAACAATTTGCTTTCAGGATTTGATTTAGTGTTTTAATTCAAAACGTTACTCTGTTGATTTGTTCAGTAAACTCTTGTTCTCCTTTATGGATGACAAGGGAATTGATTGCAGCGATTTCTTGTTTCACAGGAATTTAGCTAGAAACAGATTGAGAATAATAGCTGCTATGGGAGACATTTCGATTAATTAGAAAGTAACAAACACCCACTCTCGGGAAGTATTTCATTGGAAAATTATATAATTAGGTATACGGAAACGAACTCATACCATATTCGAACTGAAAGTCATAAGTATTACTTTTAATAAACAAAACTCGAAACGGAACACGAAAAACTCGAAGTTACACAGAAGTGAGAATTTTCATTGTATGCTTTTTGCCATCTATAAGGTCGAAAAACAAATCCTTTTATAAACGAACAAAGCTTCACAGAGACCACAGTCGATCCATAAAACAAAGAAACAAGACAGTTCGCTCTAAAAGACAAACAACGGTGACTCCAGCAAAAAAGCTAGTACCAAAGTTGAAAACACTATCGATCACAAATCAGCAAAGTAATTTCCATCCGTGGCTTTGCTTCCTGGATTATAGACTCTTTGCAAGAGATAAATTAAAAACCATTTTTCAAGTAATTCCCTGGCGTGGGAACGGACGGTGTAATCTATACAAATTGGACGACCTCGCCACACGTTGATATATCAATAGGGGATTGCTCCAGGCCATTTTTGTTTATCCCATTGATGGGTTATTAATATTTGCATATCAGTTTTCGGAGCAAAATAACGAATGAAAAATTATCAGCTGATTGATTGGTGAATATTTGGCTGTTAAAAGGTTTGGGGGATTGATTCGGTGAATAATATTGTTACGATGTCAAAGATAAATTTATGTGCGTCGAAATTTGACATGATTGAGGTTTTTTAAATGGAAAACAAAGTGGTTTCGTGGTTACATATATAATTAGTGCATTCAAAATGTTAACTTAGGCTAACAAACCGTACATTATTTAAGCCAATTAGATCATAAATCACTTAAAATAGGTTGAGCCAAAATATTCTAAAAAATACGATAAAAAATAAAAATCCGACATCGCAAATACAACTTCCTAAATGTAAAAGTCTTTTATATCCTACAACAAAACAAACTTAATAAAATCAATACTTCCGTCCACGAAAAATTAGATCCCGAATATAATGTCGTCCATGACAGGAAAACCGAGAGAAAAGGAGGTACACGCGGTTCCTATCATTACCTATCAAAGAGCTACGCAATATCCGCCGCGGTGACATTCGGTCTTTTTTTCGATACCCAGCCCCAATAATTTGAGCGAGTGTTTCATCCGGGATCAGCGGATCAACAGTTTAACTGTCCTTTTCTTTTACTAACTAGTTTCCCGACTCTCTAAAGGTTGGTTCACTTTGTTCATTGGGAGTTGGTCTCTTTTATATTTATTCGTGGTACTCAGTTGTAGTTGGCATTTGTGAAATTTTATCTGATTAGGTTGCAACTGTATTTTTTTCATCGTTCCAGGCTTCGTTCTACCTATTTGGCATTTTCATACTTTTTTTTAAAATAGTTATTTTCGAATTTCGATGATTTTATTTATACTAGTTTTTACCAAGAAAGACCCACATCAAATTCAAAACCTCTTTCATCATAATTTTATTTTTCCAAAGAATTTATAATTCGATTTTTTATCTACATCGACCCTCATAATATTATAAAGAGAAGATTTGTATTTTTATTTATAATTAATAAACTTAAAAACGACTGGACCGATTTAAAAAATTCTTTCACCAGTATATTGCTATATTATCACTGAGTAACATAGGCTATAATATATAAAGATATCACGCGGGCGAAGCCGCTGGAGGAAGCTAGTGAATTATATTTAGCTTCACTATCATATTTGTATGCTAGTTCGTTGTCTGTTGTAGTATCTAGTGTACATATAGATAAGGAATTTCCGAAGAATTCATTGGAAATTCCTTATACGTTTTCGATAGTAACATGACGGTATTTTATTATCCAAACAGTTTCCAAGAATTTTCTTCGAGAGCTTATTCTATAAAATAAAGGACTAAAAAGTAAATAAAGACGTTGAGGACACTTCAAGTTTTATTTTCATGGCATCATTCAACTTTTTACGACAACATTGACAAGTATTAATTGAGGTTCTTTAAAATTAAACGAAGAATGATGGGACAAATTGAATTTATCTTATCGCAAATGAGTAGGGACGTAAAAAATATCTTTTTAATTTATTAGTCGCCATTTTACCTACGTGAGCTCCAAAATATAAATAGTTTAAAATATCTACATCTATTTTGTTAAATATCAGAAATGAATGCAAGAAAAAACCCGAATTTTTACTACATAGAATCACTTACTTATGATGCAGCAGAAAAACTTGTGGAAATTTAACATCTCGAAAAACACACACACACGACACACAACACACTCTCATCATCTCTTACTGTTTGTTGTTGTGTTTTTGTTATTAGTCTTGGAACAAACTACCATCTCACTAGGTGTCGGGCGTTGTTAGCTGCGCCACAGTTTTAACTATTACAGCTATCATCGTTTAACATTATTTATCTTTGTATGTATTTGTTTTTTGTTCGCAATATACGATTTAATAATAATAAAAAAATAAGTACTTTGTCTTCAGTTGTTTTTCAGTCTTGTTTTATTTTACGGGTGTACTTTCTTTTACTTTTACGGACAACAGAATTTGGCAATTCAGTAAAAAGTCTTCATACATTTCCTCCAATGTAAGGTCCCACAATACACGTTATGTTCTATGTTCTTTAGTAGGGTGTGGGTTATAAATTGGAACCCAGTGGATACAACTTGAACTATGTAGACAAGAAGGAGGGTTCGACGAAAAGGATTAGTTTGCAGAACAGGTTGCTAGCATATCACGGAAACCCATGTCTCTACATTAAATTGTAACTCGCAAATTGTGGTATAACTACTCAGCTGTTTTTTGTCCATAATTGAGCATTAAAGCAAGAAAAATAAATAATGTTTGGGACAGGCACAGAAAATACAAATAGAAAGAAAGGAGCATTAAAACAAAAAAAAAAAAAATTGAATAAACTAAACAAAAAAAAAATAATGACCCCATACTTGCATCGGTCTTTCGTATAGGTTTTTTGTTTTGTTTGTTGTCGTAAAAATATGTGGCTGCCAAAGAGAAAATACAATAAATAATTAAATATATTCTGATAAGGCCCGCTGTGATGATTCGGACACACCTACAAAAATATTATATAATTCCTACTAGGTGAATAAAAATGATGAACATGGTTGAACAGACACGTCTAACCAAACAGTCAAATTTTTAATAAAATTTGGAAGTGGCTTATTGCGACATTAGGAGGCCTGACTTAGGAGTCAGGCAGTGGGAATAAATTTAAAGCCTGATTGCTTTAAATTTATTCCCACTGCCTGACTCCTAAGTCAGGC
Organism: Conistra vaccinii; assembly: GCA_948150665.1. Taxonomy (NCBI): domain Eukaryota; kingdom Metazoa; phylum Arthropoda; class Insecta; order Lepidoptera; family Noctuidae; genus Conistra; species Conistra vaccinii. The sequence goes on from OX411321.1 coordinate 2,970,803, forward strand.
CTCCCCTATAAGAGAGGGAGTGGGCCGTAATCCACCACGCGTGCCCAGGGCCGGTGAGTTATTAAATATACCTAGGTACTTAATTATATCTATTCACATTGTTATGCGGCTTAAATGTTTTTTGCATCATGAACATATCCAAGCAAAAAGATCGTCCTCATCTGCAATCAAAGGTAAGTCTCAAAAAACTGTGAAATTACTTTTCCTTTACGTTAAAACGTTCATTTACTCCGAGCATTGTATCCCGAACTTAAGCTTTCAGCTCGATACGTTGAACCTCTAAGATGTGATTTTCGACTTTACCCCAAGTTTTATTTCTAGCACCCTTATCTAGGGACGGGCTCTGTATCGATTTGTTGGTAAATTGATTTTGGATTTTTATTCGATTAGCAACATCTCGGTAAGGTTATTGATCAACCTCGTGTTTCGGAGTAGGTATGTTGAACAGTGTAATTAGTTTTGGAAAGAATTACTATTAGAATCTATTCTAATAGTAATTCTTTTCAAAACTAATTACTAAGAAAACTGATTAATATCCCCAGAACTCTGAAAAATTATGGACAAGACTATTTAAAATATAATAAAACATAATTAATGAATACCATTCATCAAAAGAAATGATATCCGAATGATAAATTCGTTTCGATTCCAATTTTAATTTCAACGCATCGATGTGTTGAAATTAAAACAGTATCGACTTTCTGTAATCGATACTGTTTTAACCATCTGCTTCCCTACCCGACATATTGAAAGGAAAGAGTTTATTACTTCTCTTTGTGTCGAATCGAACAAAAAGCGGGTTCGTCCAGTGTTTACTGTGTGTTGCGAGAAAATATCTTATTGTGGCTGTTGAATCGATTTATGAGTCGTTAAGCGATGTTGACGTTTTTCCGAGCAGTTTCAATTTTGGGGAAATTGTTTGATAATATGACCTTTATTTGACAATCTTCAAATTATATAAAACGTCGTCGTTTGTCCGTGTTTTCGCTTTGTATTGTATTTACTTTTTAATTACGTGATGGATTTTGATGTGGTTTTTACCATCATTAATTATAAATTATAATGAGGAATGTTTCAATATTATGTATGTACAGGGTTATTGGTAATATGTCGGTAATCCATTAAGAGGATGTAGGAGAGGTCATTACAACCAAATGACCCCATATTACTAGAAGTTTTTTGACATTGACATATGAGTTATGTCAATGTCAAAAAATTTCGAGTAACATTTTATATGTTTATTTCGTTCATTTTAAATATCATATAAAATGTCAAATTACCTACTCGAAAATGGTACATATGTGATGGACATCATCTCCTTTATTTCATTTAAATACTTTTTAATAAAAAATAAAAATAAATATAAAACATTTAAAAATGTAAAAAAATTTAAAAAATAGTAGCCCACTGGTATCGGAAACTATTATTGTTATTACCAATAACCTTCTATCATACACATTTATATTTCGTTTATACAAAGCTGCATCTCTGCGTTCAACGTTTGGCGTGTCCTGTCCGGGTTCGCAACCAGTCAATCGTCATCCTGAGGATGCCTCGTTGAGAGGTGAAATACGTGTCGATTTCTTACAGGGTTCTTTATGACTCTTTAAGAACAGTTAAGCGAATTAGGATACTAAATGTACGTCGTCTATTGTATTTTTTTATAGTGAATGTCTGCAAAGTAACGCCTGAGTCAAGTGAGTGGAAACTATTAATTTCACCTTCATTCTTACACGGTAATTAGTAAAGTCGTACCTATCATCTAGCTACGTAAGATTAATTAGCGATACAAGATCTACCTCAAGCAAGTAATAATAAAATTATTTTCCACTTGGTAACGAGTCACCAATAAGCCAGTAATTAAACTTAACATCTCTATTCACAATATTATTTTTCATAGCGTCTTTCTAGCCTGTTGCCAGGCTTTGCTTAAGCCCAAATTAGTTAAGGTAAAAAAAAAAAATACTTTCCATTTTTTATTTAGACTTCCAACCGCTAAATTCGTTGAAAAACAAACTAAGTTTTTTCATCCCATGTTCACTGTTGTATGAAATTCACACTTTTAGACCTTCTATTTGGTTTTCAATCATATTTCGAATTGTTTTTTGTCTAGACTGTAAATTAATGCCAAAGCTAGCATAGTTAATTTGAGAGCTACTAGAATTGTAAAGCTTATACGTGCCTTTGTCAACAAAGTTTAATATAAGTGTCTTTCAATTCAATTAGGTTGACTGGATATTAAAATTTATTTTGTAAAAGGATTTTTGTTCCAAAATGTATCATCATCATCACCTGCCTTGCCTTTTCCCAACTACGTTGGGGTCGGCTTCCAGTCTAACCGGATGCAGCTGAATACCAGTATTTTAAATGGAGCGACTGCCTATCGGACCTCCACAACCCAGTTCCTGGGCAATACGATATTCTTTGGTAAAACTGATTGTCAGATTTTCGTGTTCCAAAATGTATGTAAAATGTTGATTAATTAGTATGTGTGTCTAATGTACTATAATGAAGGCCGTGTAGTTTTGGCAACAAATGGATCACTCGTTCAAGTCTCTTGAGTCTCGTAAAAGGCTAGTAACTGATGGGCAGCATCATTCCACCTGGGTATTGCTAGCATTAAACTATGTTGTTTATAAAACTATCGAAATAATAATGTTTGCGGGTTGCTAAATTACTTAAAAAAAAAACTGTTTTCACAGTTTTAAAATGTAGATAGGTAATAGTTATTGATAATTTCTCGGTAGTACATTAAAATATACATATACTAAAAACAAAGATATACCAACAAGTTTAAAATTAAATTAATAAATGGCTTGTCCAAAGTGTTTAAACACGCAGGTATTTTTTATAGTAAAGTATTTGAGGTCCTCAGAAGTGCAGACTTCTGAGGACCTAAAAAACTCTACTGATTTCGTGATTTCCATGGCCAATTCAAAATTCATTTATTTAAACTAGGCTGAGAATCAGCACTTTTCGAACGTCAAAATTACATAAGACAGTCCCCCAAAACGCACGCCCTTCACCACTTCCTAGTGCTTTAGCTGGGAAGAAGTGCGCAACAAACTCCCCAGCAAGCCAATTACTGGGCCCAACCCATTTAATAAATTACCATCCACCCGAAAAGAAGAAGAATTAACAAAATCAACTTAAATTGTAGAAGATATTACGAATATACTATGAAAAATTGTTTATTCGCATATAGTTTTTTACATAACATAATTACTTCCGCCAAACTGCACAGCAGTTTGTTGGCAGACGTATGACTTCACGTTCCCGTATTTAGCTTATAAGACCAACGGAATACATATTTACGTACGCGAAGCCGCGGGTACAATTGGTAATAAAAACATAAAACATTTATATATAAACACAAAACCCAAAATTTACGACTTGAAATAAAAACAGCCTTTAGGTTTTCGCTAGACAGACACCTAGGTACCTATATATCTATACATATACCGTCGGGACATAGTGCCTTTGGCAAATCAAAGTGGTACAAATTCACTAGACTTCAAAAACTCAACTACCTAATCCAGTTCCATTCATTGTCAAAATTGGAGCAGGTTGTCTATCAAAGCGAATAATAGAAAAAGAGCGAAAGGACTAGATTTACGAGTTACATGTCAAATGCTTTTGAGTGCTGAATGGTGGGCTGCTCGTCTATTGGCATTTGAAAATGAACTTTTTGAAGTCTTCTTTAGAAAAGCCTAGGATTTTTCGGGATGATTTCCGAAGTATGCCACAGATTAATACAGATGGGACCCTCCGCAAAATCATTTAAATAAAAAGCGATTTTTGCTAAGACACAATAAAGTGCAATGCAGGTCGCACAGCGCTAATCGCCTACAGTTATTTTCGCTTAGAAGTTGCTTCTCTTTCTATCGCGTGGCTCTAATGGCTTCTACACACAGTGCCGGCGGCATGGCTCTTGCCTCTCGGCTTTTGCCGCGCGGCACGTGCCTCCGGCTTTTGCGCCTACATTTCCTTTGCGTTTCTTTATGTGGCTTTGTGCGGCATGGCCGGGCGCGCCGCAGCTCGCCCGGCGGCTATGCCGCCGGCACTGTGTTTAGTAGTCATTAGATCTTCTGACTACGTTACACTCACTGAATTGGCCCAGCAGGACGGGCCCACCGCGTACTTGTAGCTTCATACTTAAACTGCAGACTTTCCCATCTGTGTTCATCTGTGACTATGCTAAGTAGAAATCCTATGAGCATAGCATTATTTGAATTCTTTTGAATATATCATCATTTCAGCCCATAGACGTCCACTACCTGACATAGGCCTCCGGATGAGCAATCAATTTGCCTGAATTTGTAAACTTGTAGTTTAATAGGTAGGGTTTAGCCAATGCTAATGTAGGTTTTCGCTATACAAAGGATTTTTCTATATTCTACTCCTGTGTGTAAAAAAGAAAAGTTAATTGGTGAACAATGTTGCGAGATCTTTTACAATATATTTAAAAATTGTTTCAATTGCATGTTAGTTGTAAGCCTCTCGGCAGAAGAGCAGTGATGGCCCAATGGTAACGGCCCCGTCTAATGAATTGTAGGTCGTGGGTTTGAACCCAAGCAGGCGCTTTACTTTTTGTAAATAATTTCATCACCACTGCTCTCAAAACGGTGTAGAAAACATCGTAAGGAAACCATGACATGACCTAGAACCAAAAATTTGAAGACGTCATGTGACATCTACCAACTCGCACGGGGCCGCGTGGTAGATTATAGCTACCTCGAAGAGAGGAGGCCTGTGTCCCAGCAGTGGGAATATTATAGGCTGATTATGCTAAGCCTCTCAGTGTATTAATAACGAACATGATTATTATGAACTAAAAACATACTGAGACTGAATAATAACCCCAGAACATAAAGACAAAGACAATGATGTCACACCGACTGTGTGTGGACTAGAGACACGAACAAACATAGCTACGGACACAACAGTCACTGTTTATAATAATAACGTTTTAACAAGCTGTAGAACAGATTACATCACAACGACATGTAGTTACGATGTTAATTTATAGTGTATTGATATAAATTAATTACATATGTAAGTATGTTGCCACTCAGTGTTTGTACTATCAACAGATTTGGAGTTCAGAGATTTGACAGTTCAGACACAGAATAGAATAGTTTAGAAAACAGAGATTCACATTATTAGACAGAATATTATAATAAAATTAAATATAGAGCAGTAGTGGCCCAGCGGTAACGGCCCAGACTTACGAGTTGTAGGTCGAGGGTAAGAAGCTGGACAGGCACTTTTGCTTTGTTTAAATAATTTCATCATCACTGCTCTCAAAACGGTGTAGGAAAACGTGAGGAAACCGACATGTTCTAGAACCAAAAAAATCGAAGACAAGTGACATCTACCAACCCGCACTGTGCCTGCTTGGCGAATTACGGCCCACTCCCTCTCGTCAAGAGGAAGCCTGTGTGACAGCAGTTGGAACATTGTAGACTGATTAGTACATAGATAGAATTATTACGCTTTACCAAACATCAAAGCTTAACAAAGTTCAATATGTACAAAATCATGAGGTTATTATCATGTGATAATGTGTAACTAATTCAATTAATGGGTCAGTCGGTTTTTTTCTACTACCAAAATGTAGCCAGGCAGATATATTTTTTCTCTATACTTTGTTATCCCAGTCTACGTCACTTAGCTCCCATACTTTCACCAGTCAATGTATTTTCACCATCCTCTGGGATTACCCATTGTTGCCGCGAGGGATCAATATTATTATGCCCCCAGCGATATTGGGAGCCGAATTTAAAGAGACTTGACGTAAATCCCTTTTGTATCAATTTCCCTCATGTTTTTCCTTGTAACGATTATTTTTCAGAAGAAAATGTTGTTTTTTGTCATCAAAATATTATTTGATTGTAGTTCTTTGTTCGACGTTTTCTTGTTAGTCTATTAGACAAGACGGCTTAAGGAGAATCTTCACCAAAAATCTTTTGTGAAAAGATTTGGGAGAATCTGATTTGATGTGTCACAGATTCATGATATATAATGAAATGTCAGTTAAGGATAAAAATATTTGCAAAATATTATTATGAAATAATTTTTTTACAGTAAAACATATATACATAATTTATAATCTATCACTCTTAATACGTACATCTACAAAACATTATTATTCAGACATACAGTTTGTTTATAATTCTGGATAATATAGTTATTACCCAGAATTATAAACGAACTGTATGTTTACTACTTGTACAAGACAACGCTGAAAGAGATGTTATATTATCTTCCCAAGAATAGGTAATTGTAAAACTAATTTAAAATTAATCAAAAAGAAGTCTCCAAAAGGCCGAGCATAAAATCTTGCGAGACAGAAAAAAATCTCCTAAAAGGTTTCTTAATTCAATTCGTCAAGCCCTAAGTCTACACTTTGACCAAATGAGCGAATCCACAGACAAATACTGACCCATTGACCTCCATTTATTTTCTTACGCGCTTTTTCCAAGATTTCTCTAAGCCGAGAACTAAGCGCGGTCTTTGTTTAACACTGAGATAAGGCCACCGTCTGATTTGAATTAGGAAATTGAGGCACCAAATCAAGGCGTCGGACTAAATCCATTTATTTGCAAATAATTCAGAGGCTGAACTAAATTCGGTCATGTTTTTAAAGCGGGGCTTAGGAGTACCCAATTATTTGTTGAGGATGTTATGTAAAAATAATCTGTTTTGTTTTTCGAATTAGACGTTTGGGTAATTATAATTCCTTTTATGTCGCGTCAGAATATATTTAACGATAAAAAAGAGCATGTTTTAACATTTCATATTCATTACAAGTTTGAATTGATGAAAAGGTACAACAAGTTGAGGTAAACTAATTGCTGGAAAACCGTCGATTAGAATTCGTCTTCATTGAACTTATTGAACGAACGCTTTAGATTAATTGGAAAGGCTAACTGGAGTACCTATTAGCAATGCACCAATAAGCTCGTAGGAATAAGTTCCATTAAATTTTGGTATTTAAAGAGCTCTTAAATATATATTATACTTACCCGATTTATTATGTCACACGGGGGAAGTCACGTCACACGATGGGTAGTTGATGAAAATCAGCGCTGTTGGCGCCAGATTCATTCGAAGCCACAGCATTTTGCTGAGCAATTATAACCCGTTCTTGCACAGATGCGACGCACGGCTCAATTTTCGTGGTTTTTTTTTTAATAAAAGTATAGTTATTTACTCTACAATCGACATTTTGTTTTGTATTGATTGGTTGTTTGTTTGTCTTTTGCCAGTGTACACATACACAGAGTACGGTAATTACACAATAAGTATTTATTGTCTTTTGTCTTGGTGTGTATCTGTCACCGTAAGATTTTGAAAACCGTTTATAAATCTATCGGTATTATTTCTGTTAGATTATAAACAATCGAAAAATTGACAACTGGATGGGTTAGGTTAGGTTGGAGCTGTGACCAATCGCGTTACTTCCAAATTGCTTGCAGCTAGGCAGCGTTACGTCCGCGTCGCGTCGCAAGCAACTTTGATACCAGTTCACAATTTGTCGATTTCCCATGGATAAATCGAACTAGGTACCGAAAAAAATGCGTTAAATTGTAAATGGTTTGATGCAGTTTACAATTTTTCATCATTTTATATTCTAATGGAAATAATACCGATAGATTGTAAACTGACGAATTTCATAATTATACTGTGACATATCCGTTAAATTGTGACCTGGCCTGACATCAAGCTATGGACAAATTGTCAAACCTTAATGGCCTTTGTGTCTACTTTGTTTTTCAGGGTTCTGTACCTCAAAAGGACAAAATGGAACCCTTATAAAATCACTCTTTTGTCCGTCTGTCTGTCCGTGTGTCACCACCGATTTACTCAGGGACGGGTGGACCTAGCAAGTTGAAATTTACACCAGATACTGAGGTACAGTCCCTATTAGGTGTATAAAAATCAAAGGGTGTCCCCATACATACATAGTTGACGCCAATTATAGTATCAGAAACGACACCTACCTATACAAGGTGTAGTTAAAATAACTGAAAAAGGTTTCATTGTATTCATAATATTGTGATTATGAACAACTATACGAACAAACCTGAAATCGAAAAAAAACAGCTTTTTCCCACATTCTGTCAAGTTAAACGAACATAAATATGTATGGAGCAGCTCATTTATTTTTCACAACTGGGTTGGTGACTTGATTAGTTATTACAGTGCAGGAAAAGTAGTTCAAAGGCCAGGTTTCAGGTTTTCAGTTATTTCAATTACACTTTGTACCTATAGCTATAAATATCCTATTTTCTGATAACAGACAGAGTCAGTCATGCTTTCAAATTATATTGTGGTGACCAAAGTTCTTCTTTTTCGTTGAACGAAGAAGCCATTACAATGAAACCCGGAACAATTACAGCTATGTAATAATTTAATAACACAAAACGCAATATCCACAAACTACCTTTGTAACTTTCCGCAGAATTTTACGAGCAAAATTTGCAGCCAGATGTAGTACCTACCGTGCAAGTCATAAACGTCCGCTTAGAAAAATGTTCCATTTGTTATGTGCCGTAGGCTTACATTGTTTCACTAATATTTTAAACTAGCTTTCCTAGCTTCGTTACCTTTTCCATCTTTCTACATTTCACTACCTTGTTCACCTATACGATTTATAATTTTAAAATGCGAATCTTGTTTTTAGTTTTCACCATTTTTTACTATGCTTATTTCATTTGTTTTTGGGTTTTTGATCTGTTGATGAAGAAAAGACTATCACATTTCCCATGGGTGTCGTAAAATGCGACTAAGGGACTGAAAGGGACTACCCGTTGGTCATTGCTAACCAATTGTTTCTAGTATATCTTTATAGGTAGTATGATAATCACTTGACCTTGGAACTCGGGAAGCTTCTATAAAACAGCCAATATACCAATGATTGGCAATTCAGCGCTGTGCTGTGGGTCCCCATAGCACAACATCATGGTGAGTGGTAGCCTTCTTGTCATAGTCATGACGTGCCAGCAGCTTCCAACTATTTCTGTTTTGAGCTCGTGATTATATTTAAATCTATTGTGTTTTATTTGCTTGGTCTACTCGAGTTTTTTTATTTTTATGCACGTGTTTCTGTGACAATTAAACTTATATTAATTTCTTTCTTTAAATTATATTGCAATGGATTAAAGTGCAAAATCTGAGACTAAAATATTCACACAATTTTTCTAGTCTCTCAGTCTGCTTCTACGTAAGTATTTGTATTATTATTATTTAGACTTCCCTTCATTTTACAACCCAGCATTAACCGTACTCGCTTTTCTCAATATAACCCTACCAAGTTTAATAGCTATACGATAGCCAACAAACTACACTTCCAGTATGTCCTCTTAGTGTTACCCAAAGGAATCATTGTTATTGTGGGCACTAAAATTGTTGGAGCATAACATTCGTCCGGGCATGACATGTCTTTACAAGGACAATTTAGCATTTGCACTCTTGCAAGCTATAATGGGCCTTCCACCTTTAATAATAGAGTCTTTAGTAACTGAAGAGGTTCCACGGGTTCATGTGCTCTTATGACATTTTATTGCACAATGTTTATTCACGAGAAAATAATAACATTTGATATGAGAGCAACGAATTTTAAGAATACTGTTTCTCATTTTTAACCCCCGACGGAAAACGAAGGGGTGTTATAAGTTTAACGTGTGTATCTGTGTATCTGTCTGTGGCATCGTAGCTCCCAAACGGTTGAACCGATTTAGTTTATTTTTATGTTGTTTGAAAGGTGACTTAATCGGGAGTGTTCTTAGGTATGATTCAAGAAAATCTATTCAGCCGTTTGAAGATTATCAGGTCTTTTCTAATTGATGAATGGATTTGAGCATCTTCCACAGGTCTGATTGAGTCTAAATTTGGTAATCTGTTACTTCAATGGTATTAGAATAACATAGTAACCTTGAACTGATGCTGCAGCATTACCTGGTACTTGCAGGATACCCAACTCCTCATCAACTTACAGCAGTGGTATCGTGTTTGGGCTCATTGGAATGGTCTCAATAAATAGGTTATAGATATATATTTATCAGGGTGTGATATGGAGAAGAAAAAATAAATCAGGGTTAATTAGTAACCAACTTGACTGTAGGAAAAATACGCACAGTTGCGCAGATTTATGCGAGGCACGTGTCGATCGTAGCGTATGTACTAGTAATTAGTACACAATAAAGTTTAAAAAGAAGGAAATAAAAGTTAAATTAAAAATTTAAAAAACCCCCGACACAAACAAAATCCTTTAAAAAGTTTCAAAATAAAATATTATACTGGCCCTTTATGTTTAATACAATTTGTAGTTCTTATTTTGTCGTCGCATCGGGGGTCGGCATGCTATTGTAGAAAAGATATTTTCATTCGTCGACCCCCGATGCGACGACAAAATATTAACTACAAATTGTATTAAACATAAAGGGCCAGTATAATATTTTATTTTGAAACTTTTTAAAGGATTTTGTTTGTGTCGGGGGTTTTTTAATTAAATAACATTTGCGAATAGGATTTTTATAAATTGTACAAATATTTTCTGTTTTATTTTTGATATTTACTTTAAAAACAGAAATATCGTTCAAGATATGGAATGACTTTTCAATTTAAACAAAGTAAAGGACCTGACAGGTCTTTTACTTTGTTCAAACTTAACCACCTACAACTCGTAAGTCGCGGCCGTTACCACTATGCGACCAATTTTCTCGTAGTAATACCTTAAAACGGTTTAATAAAAAAAGTCAAAATTATTCCCAAATTGGTGACGAGTAACCAAGTATTTAAGCCGTGATAGCCTAGAGATGTGACCGTCAGACTACCAAGGGATAGGTCTCGAGTTCGAACGCAAGGCACGCACTTACCTATGACTTTTCGAATTTATGTGCGTATTAAATAATTATCACTTGCTTCAAAAACGGTGAAGGAAAACATCGTGAGGAAACCGGCCATGATTGGGAAATATTTTTCGACGGCATGTGAAGCGAAATCAGAGGCCCATGAGCGGCTTTAAAACCTAACACCAGGGGGCCAAGTCTACTAATTTACAAACGTCACAATGGTCTCTCTAGTTTTTGACAGATTTGCCATACAAAATCTGTCAAAAACTCACCATCGAGAGACCATTGTGACGTTTATAAATTAGTAGACTTGGCCCCTGGTTAGTCACTAAGCATACGAAAAGAAGAAGACCAAGTATTTCATTTCCCTTCTCCCATACAAATTATCGTTTGCAAAACCCTCATAACATTTATTTTTCTGAAACGAATTGAAATACTGTTGACTCCACACAAAGTTTCAAACAACTCGTTGTTATCGAACAAAACTCAACGAGCTTATTACAGGAAAATGTATATAACATCTTTAATTACCTACCCAACATTGTTCCCTTCAAATAGATCGATAGCTTTCATAAACTGCAATTAAAAATTAACTTTAGAACCCAAAGCTTAAAGTCCATTATAGTTCGAACAGTGTAAGGGCGATGATCGCAGTACATGTCGATTAAAAGAACTGTTACGAACTGTTTTAGTAATTAACGCTTCGTAGTTTGAATAAGAACAAAAGGTTATTTTCACTACATTTTTGGGCTTTGTAGTTTGTTTTTATATGTTTTATAGGCTAATGTTAAAGCGAACGGTTTTGATGAGGGCTGTTTGCCTGTTATCAACATCCTGTACAGTAAAATTCATGTACATAGTACAGTATGACACAACTTAGATGTAGCATCGACAAAATTCGTTAAACCGATCACCATCCGAACTGAGTGCGCCTTCAAAATCACCAATCTTTATTACTGCTTTAGGTGAAAATAATCTTTCGAAAACACAATAACTTGTAAATTCATATAGTATTCAAATTCATATCCGCTCATACGTCAAGCGCGCGTGCGCGCGATCTTCCGGACATGTCAAACTCTTCGTGGGTGGTCCCGAGACCCCCCACGAAGCCTGCCACTTGAGATTAGAACGACTATATCTCTAAAGTTTCGTATGGGAGCTATTTATAATACTTACGTAGTTGGAATCGGTATAAAATAAGCTAACACAATAAAACTAGATAACTAAATGTTATTTTCCTATTATATTCTTAATTTTAATGTAAAGTCACGAGGAGGGGGCTTTTTCCCCATTACCGTAAAGAAAAAAATAATTGAAAAATATTGAAAATATTTTTATCAATTATTATTATTTTTTTAAATTGATATATTATTTAACGTTAAAGAATTACATAAAAAACTACACGTTTCCCTACATTATTTTCAAATAAAAACTTATTTTATTACTTACCGGCGCAATGACGTCACCTTCCGACGGCCGCCGGCCCGATAACGGAACCTGTTTTTTCTATTGTTCTCTTCAATAATTCACACACAAACGTTTTGAGACGGAACTTTTTCTTTTGTTTGCCATTTATACAATAGCTAACAGAGATTCAACTGATATAATTGTTTATTTTTAACAAAAATAACACCACGTTTGACCACGCCATTAAAAGTTTTAACACGGACGATCACGATCACTTTATTTGGATCACAGTTTTTATTACGTTGCACTATACTCAAATCTGAATGTACATTCGAACTTATGATGTTATTTACTCATGGGAAAACACTACACAAAGGCTTGAGGACTACCGAAATTAACTAAAACAAAATAAAATCGAAATCAAAACACCACACAAACACCACACGAGCGGCCATTTTGCGCGCATGCGGAATGAACTGAATAAAAAGTGAATTATTGAATTGAATTATTGTCAAATGTCATTCATGTCATGTTTTATGTCATCGATGGTTTATAGATTAAATACTTATATCTTGAACACGCAATAAGCACAGATTATTAATACAAATAATAGTAAAATAGAGGTGAATTTGCTTTGGTACTCATTGAGTACCGGCTACGTAGTAAGAAGATTTTGACGTAGTGCTCTTTGAGTTCTACTGACGTAGAAAAATTTGAATACTATATGAATTTACAAGTTATTGTGTTTTCGAAAGATTATTTTCACCTAAAGCAGTAATAAAGATTGGTGATTTTGAAGGCGCACTCAGTTCGGATGGTGATCGGTTTAACGAATTTTGTCGATGCTACATCTAAGTTGTGTCATACTGTACTATGTACATGAATTTTACTGTACAGGATGTTGATAACAGGCAAACAGCCCTCATCAAAACCGTTCGCTTTAACATTAGCCTATAAAACATATAAAAACAAACTACAAAGCCCAAAAATGTAGTGAAAATAACCTTTTGTTCTTATTCAAACTACGAAGCGTTAATTACTAAAACAGTTCGTAACAGTTCTTTTAATCGACATGTACTGCGATCATCGCCCTTACACTGTTCGAACTATAATGGACTTTAAGCTTTGGGTTCTAAAGTTAATTTTTAATTGCAGTTTATGAAAGCTATCGATCTATTTGAAGGGAACAATGTTGGGTAGGTAATTAAAGATGTTATATACATTTTCCTGTAATAAGCTCGTTGAGTTTTGTTCGATAACAACGAGTTGTTTGAAACTTTGTGTGGAGTCAACAGTATTTCAATTCGTTTCAGAAAAATAAATGTTATGAGGGTTTTGCAAACGATAATTTGTATGGGAGAAGGGAAATGAAATACTTGGTCTTCTTCTTTTCGTATGCTTAGTGACTAACCAGGGGCCAAGTCTACTAATTTATAAACGTCACAATGGTCTCTCGATGGTGAGTTTTTGACAGATTTTGTATGGCAAATCTGTCAAAAACTAGAGAGACCATTGTGACGTTTGTAAATTAGTAGACTTGGCCCCCTGGTGTTAGGTTTTAAAGCCGCTCATGGGCCTCTGATTTCGCTTCACATGCCGTCGAAAAATATTTCCCAATCATGGCCGGTTTCCTCACGATGTTTTCCTTCACCGTTTTTGAAGCAAGTGATAATTATTTAATACGCACATAAATTCGAAAAGTCATAGGTAAGTGCGTGCCTTGCGTTCGAACTCGAGACCTATCCCTTGGTAGTCTGACGGTCACATCTCTAGGCTATCACGGCTTAAATACTTGGTTACTCGTCACCAATTTGGGAATAATTTTGACTTTTTTTATTAAACCGTTTTAAGGTATTACTACGAGAAAATTGGTCGCATAGTGGTAACGGCCGCGACTTACGAGTTGTAGGTGGTTAAGTTTGAACAAAGTAAAAGACCTGTCAGGTCCTTTACTTTGTTTAAATTGAAAAGTCATTCCATATCTTGAACGATATTTCTGTTTTTAAAGTAAATATCAAAAATAAAACAGAAAATATTTGTACAATTTATAAAAATCCTATTCGCAAATGTTATTTAATTAAAAAACCCCCGACACAAACAAAATCCTTTAAAAAGTTTCAAAATAAAATATTATACTGGCCCTTTATGTTTAATACAATTTGTAGTTAATATTTTGTCGTCGCATCGGGGGTCGACGAATGAAAATATCTTTTCTACAATAGCATGCCGACCCCCGATGCGACGACAAAATAAGAACTACAAATTGTATTAAACATAAAGGGCCAGTATAATATTTTATTTTGAAACTTTTTAAAGGATTTTGTTTGTGTCGGGGGTTTTTTAAATTTTTAATTTAACTTTTATTTCCTTCTTTTTAAACTTTATTGTGTACTAATTACTAGTACATACGCTACGATCGACACGTGCCTCGCATAAATCTGCGCAACTGTGCGTATTTTTCCTACAGTCAAGTTGGTTACTAATTAACCCTGATTTATTTTTTCTTCTCCATATCACACCCTGATAAATATATATCTATAACCTATTTATTGAGACCATTCCAATGAGCCCAAACACGATACCACTGCTGTAAGTTGATGAGGAGTTGGGTATCCTGCAAGTACCAGGTAATGCTGCAGCATCAGTTCAAGGTTACTATGTTATTCTAATACCATTGAAGTAACAGATTACCAAATTTAGACTCAATCAGACCTGTGGAAGATGCTCAAATCCATTCATCAATTCGAAAAGACCTGATAATCTTCAAACGGCTGAATAGATTTTCTTGAATCATACCTAAGAACACTCCCGATTAAGTCACCTTTCAAACAACATAAAAATAAACTAAATCGGTTCAACCGTTTGGGAGCTACGATGCCACAGACAGATACACAGATACACACGTTAAACTTATAACACCCCTTCGTTTTCCGTCGGGGGTTAAAAATGAGAAACAGTATTCTTAAAATTCGTTGCTCTCATATCAAATGTTATTATTTTCTCGTGAATAAACATTGTGCAATAAAATGTCATAAGAGCACATGAACCCGTGGAACCTCTTCAGTTACTAAAGACTCTATTATTAAAGGTGGAAGGCCCATTATAGCTTGCAAGAGTGCAAATGCTAAATTGTCCTTGTAAAGACATGTCATGCCCGGACGAATGTTATGCTCCAACAATTTTAGTGCCCACAATAACAATGATTCCTTTGGGTAACACTAAGAGGACATACTGGAAGTGTAGTTTGTTGGCTATCGTATAGCTATTAAACTTGGTAGGGTTATATTGAGAAAAGCGAGTACGGTTAATGCTGGGTTGTAAAATGAAGGGAAGTCTAAATAATAATAATACAAATACTTACGTAGAAGCAGACTGAGAGACTAGAAAAATTGTGTGAATATTTTAGTCTCAGATTTTGCACTTTAATCCATTGCAATATAATTTAAAGAAAGAAATTAATATAAGTTTAATTGTCACAGAAACACGTGCATAAAAATAAAAAAACTCGAGTAGACCAAGCAAATAAAACACAATAGATTTAAATATAATCACGAGCTCAAAACAGAAATAGTTGGAAGCTGCTGGCACGTCATGACTATGACAAGAAGGCTACCACTCACCATGATGTTGTGCTATGGGGACCCACAGCACAGCGCTGAATTGCCAATCATTGGTATATTGGCTGTTTTATAGAAGCTTCCCGAGTTCCAAGGTCAAGTGATTATCATACTACCTATAAAGATATACTAGAAACAATTGGTTAGCAATGACCAACGGGTAGTCCCTTTCAGTCCCTTAGTCGCATTTTACGACACCCATGGGAAATGTGATAGTCTTTTCTTCATCAACAGATCAAAAACCCAAAAACAAATGAAATAAGCATAGTAAAAAATGGTGAAAACTAAAAACAAGATTCGCATTTTAAAATTATAAATCGTATAGGTGAACAAGGTAGTGAAATGTAGAAAGATGGAAAAGGTAACGAAGCTAGGAAAGCTAGTTTAAAATATTAGTGAAACAATGTAAGCCTACGGCACATAACAAATGGAACATTTTTCTAAGCGGACGTTTATGACTTGCACGGTAGGTACTACATCTGGCTGCAAATTTTGCTCGTAAAATTCTGCGGAAAGTTACAAAGGTAGTTTGTGGATATTGCGTTTTGTGTTATTAAATTATTACATAGCTGTAATTGTTCCGGGTTTCATTGTAATGGCTTCTTCGTTCAACGAAAAAGAAGAACTTTGGTCACCACAATATAATTTGAAAGCATGACTGACTCTGTCTGTTATCAGAAAATAGGATATTTATAGCTATAGGTACAAAGTGTAATTGAAATAACTGAAAACCTGAAACCTGGCCTTTGAACTACTTTTCCTGCACTGTAATAACTAATCAAGTCACCAACCCAGTTGTGAAAAATAAATGAGCTGCTCCATACATATTTATGTTCGTTTAACTTGACAGAATGTGGGAAAAAGCTGTTTTTTTTCGATTTCAGGTTTGTTCGTATAGTTGTTCATAATCACAATATTATGAATACAATGAAACCTTTTTCAGTTATTTTAACTACACCTTGTATAGGTAGGTGTCGTTTCTGATACTATAATTGGCGTCAACTATGTATGTATGGGGACACCCTTTGATTTTTATACACCTAATAGGGACTGTACCTCAGTATCTGGTGTAAATTTCAACTTGCTAGGTCCACCCGTATAGGGTAACTGGTAATTAGTGACCGATACTTCTACTATGGGACCAAATCTGAAATCGCGAAAATAGAGTTAGCTGTTCCGTGTATGTTCGCATAACTCGTCAAACTGTAGGGAGCAGCAGATTTTTTTTTACCAGTCACCCAATATAAACAATCGTCGGGCAGTTACGCACGAGACTCTATACACATTTGGCCGGAGGATCCGCCCTTTTTACAGAGGATGAGTGAACTTTACACCCTGTTCCTCATGTCTCTATAGCCTTTTCAATCAATTAATCAATCAACTCAGGCTATCACAGTCCACTGCTCGACAAGGGCATCTCCCAGGCTTCGCGACAACACCTTGTCCTCCGTCTTCCTCATCCAGTCTGTGCCAACCTCCGTCTAGATGGGATTTAATAGGCTTTTTACTTTTTTTTTCAATAATATTTTAGCCTTAGAAGAAAATCCACAAAAAATATTTTCACAATATTAATCAGGCTTTACACTGAACCGAAACAAAATATGTTGAGCTGTTATTGTTGAAAATTCCGATAGCAACATGTACAGTACGACACAACTTAGATGTAGCATAGATTTGAAATTTTTTTATTCATTAATTTTCACGAATGTTAAAAAAATTTCAAATCTATGCTACATCTAAGTTGTGTCGTACTGTACATGTTGCTATCGGAATTTTCAACAATAACAGCTCAACATATTTTGTTTCGGTTCAGTGTAAAGCCTGATTAATATTGTGAAAATATTTTTTGTGGATTTTCTTCTAAGGCTAAAATATTATTGAAAAAAAAAGTAAAAAGCCTATTAAATCCCATCTAGACGGAGGTTGGCACAGACTGGATGAGGAAGACGGAGGACAAGGTGTTGTCGCGAAACCTGGGAGATGCCCTTGTCGAGCAGTGGACTGTGATAGCCTGAGTTGATTGATTAATTGATTGAAAAGGCTATAGAGACATGAGGAACAGGGTGTAAAGTTCACTCATCCTCTGTAAAAAGGGCGGATCCTCCGGCCAGACGTGTATAGAGTCTCGTGCGTAACTGCCCGACGATTGTTTATATTGGGTGACTGGTAAAAAAAAATCTGCTGCTCCCTACAGTTTGACGAGTTATGCGAACATACACGGAACAGCTAACTCTATTTTCGCGATTTCAGATTTGGTCCCATAGTAGAAGTATCGGTCACTAATTACCAGTCACCCTATACTAGTCGTCGCACGGTAAACACTGCACTCTGCAGGATTTTGCGTGACGTTCGTTAGTGTGATGCGTAGTTCGCATATGGCGTTGTATATAGATGCCACAAGACATATTAACTTGATTACTTTACGTTTCTTTTAAAAGCAAAATAGATTGTACCTACTTCAAGCCGTGTAAACAATTAATCAAAGCAGGTTTCCAGTTAAAAAAAGTGCAATAAAGAACATAAATGGCATGAAAAAGCAAATATTCAAACAGCAATCCTTCTATTGAGTCAGTTCCGCCAAATTTTATCACCAAACGTATTTTATTTGTTTAATGGACAGTTTATTGGGACTCCATTTTATCGCGACACTTCACAATGAAATATTTCAATATTCAATTGAAATAAAATATTGGAAGTTTTATTCATACATATTTTAGTTTTGGGAGCTGTTGACTGTGTTTAAGTGGGAACCAATTCGTGTCAGAAGTTTTGATGAACTTTTAGACGATTGCAGGTACCTACTGCCTATCTATTGTGTAAGAATCTCACCTTGAAAACTTTGAAGTACTGTGCGTTCGTAAGAACATTAATGCCTTGAAAACTTAGTACAAATGAGCCGTCAATGGTCTCAATCCCTAGCATCAGTGGATTGACAGCACACTCACCCTTATCACACTGGCGATTTTTCAACGCGCTCTCTGCGGATGCGTAGCAGGCACGCCACGTATGCACAACGTTGGCGTAAGGAGAGTGGTTGACGTGAGTTTACAAGGGCAAGTGAGACAAGCAAGTTTAATTTTTTTGGAAACGCGGTGAATGCGGCGCGTAGGCGCGGCTAGCTCGCTTCAAAAAGCGATTTTCAACACAAGTAGCCTAGTATTTTCGAAGTGGGTTCTTTAATAATTCAATAATCTTTTGGTCTTACAGCTTTTCTTATAAACGGTGCAGAATTTAAAAAAGCATAGATTACATAGTATGATTACCCCAAAACGTGCAAAGTTTTTGAATAGACTAAGTAGAATTGAAACTTCCGATGCATTCTTTCCGTTGCGTGAGTAAACTGAAACGATTTTTTGGAAAATCTGTGTCGAGAATGAAAAAGACACAAAAATACACACAGGGGAACAAGCCATTTTGCCCAAAAAATGGGGTAAATACGAAACAAAACTTTTTCAAAACGGTGCCATGATGTTATAAAAACAATGTGGGTTGGTGAAACAGCAGTTGTTCTAACATTTCTATAGCATTTTATTTAGGTACCCACGTGAATGTATTCCTGGTACTGACAACACATTTATTTTGGAGACTTCAGGAATTTACGAGCCAAGTATCTCCAAAAATAAGTTTCAACGGAAGTATCATATTATTTATTTATTTATTTAACCATTTAGGTATTTACATTTAAAAACAGACAAGAAGAAAATAACAGAATAATACGTATAAAGGTGATGCTTATTTCTAAAGAAATCTCTGCCAGCATACCCGCGATAGGACAGAGGATACAAAGAGATGTAGATACCGTGTGTAAGAGTAGAGAGAATGTGAAATAGATAAAATCAGATAAAATATGAGATAGTTTTTCTCGTGTGAAAAGTTGACATTCTGATTGCTTATTTATCTAAACTATCTAAGACAAATTATTTATCTATAGAGGTTAGCTAGAACGTAGCGTATTAAAATTTATTTTTAAATATGATTTAAAAAAGAAAGAAAGAAATTGCGTTACGGAATAGTTTTACCCGACTACGGCGAAGCAAAAACGAGGGTATGATTTTGACATGTATGTATGTTTGTATAAACTATTAAAAAAGTCAGTTCAAAAACTAAAACCGGGCTGCTGAAAAATCACGTTCTAAAAAGTATGAAACAAGAAAATATATCAGACAGCCGTCGTCGCATGCCATTATCATTTTGTAGGTGTGCCAGGCATGCGACCACGGCTTTACCTTGACCATTTTTGTACGTCTTGATTTCTGGTTTAGTTTTTGAAATTCCTTTTTTAATAGTTTATCTTATTTATTGCCTACTATTATTATGTATCAAATAACATTATTCACTAGTGTGACTACACCCTTAACCATAATCGAATACGCACACATTAAGCATGATGTAAGATAATTGTTCTAACAATCAATAGTGTTACATAATTCGTAATGCTATTGTTTAGGATGTTAATTGAACCGAAATAATCATTGGTAATTAGTTACACTTAATCTGTAATAACGGGTAGGTATTATATAACTGGCTAAGTAATAACAGCCGCACGGGTCGATCCATCAGGGTAAGCTACGCTTGCTGGGGTTGGTCCGTGAATGGGTGACCATCTTTACTTACCGAGACTCCTCCGTGCGTTGGTCCCGGCTGTCATTCGTGGATTTTTGACAGTCGTTACGGGTCGTCAAAAGCCTGAAACTCTGACAACCAGTCTTACCAAGGGGTATCGTGTTACCCCTTAACAGAGTTGTGAAGGTCAGATAGGCAGACGCTCCATGTAAAATACTGGAATTCAGCTGCATCCGGTTAGACTAGAAGCTAACCCTAAAATAGTTGGGAAAAGGCTAGGCAGATTGATTGATTACATAACTGTGATCATTATCATCAATTCAGCGGAAAGACGTCCACTGCTGGACATTCTGAGGGCTTAGTGTGAGTTTCATTTTACCATCTCGATCAAACGCATCGACCGCGTTTGGCGCTCCGATTGGCAGTCGGCCGGCCTTCACCGGTGAAAAGCCAATCGGAGAAAGGCCAATCGGAACGCCGAACGCGCTCGATGCGAAGGTTAAGACTAACTGACTGTTGAAGCTGGAGAAAAACTGCTTTCACAAATTAGCGATCGACGTCAGGAAAAGTGGATGGAAACCGTCTCTACTATTGACATGACCCACAACAGTAAAACAGCTTGGAACACTATTCGCAAACTCACCAGCGAATCACCACCGCCTCAAACACCCAGCTCAGTGACGGCTAACCAAGTGGCTCACCAACTTCTTCTAAACGGCAAACCACCGAAACGCCTTGACAGAACTCCCAAAATTTATATTTTCCCCACCACCTCGGAATCTGTTTGTGATCCATTCCAACTATCGGATATAATTGTAGCTATTCAAAGGCTGAGCTGCGGTAAGGCTTCCGGAGTGGATGACATATCGGTGGAACAAATTAAACACCTCGGCCCGGTATCTGTGTCATGGTTGCTACAACTTTTTAATCACTGTTTGGAGACTGCAAACATACCTCGCCTTTGGCGGAAAACAAAAGTTATCGCTATACCCAAACCAGGTAAACCACATGATGACCCTAAAAACTTCCGTCCTATATCCCTCCTATGTCACACCTACAAACTGTTCGAGAGACTGCTGCTGGCTCGTCTCACAAACCTCGTAGACCCAAAACTTATTCCGGAGCAAGCTGGATTCAGACCAGGAAAGTCTTGCTGTGGCCAGGTCCTTAACCTCACACAACATATCGAGGATGGGTTTGAAATGAGGAAAGTTACGGGCGCAGTATTTGTGGATTTGTCGGCAGCCTACGATACCGTTAACATTCGGCGCTTGTTGTGGAAGCTTACCAATTTAACAGAGGATTCAAAGTTTACTCGAATTTTACGAGAACTCCTCAGTAACCGTCGATTTCAAGTGAATCTTCTTGACGATAAAAGTAGGTGGCGAACTCAAAAGAACGGTTTGCCCCAGGGTAGTGTACTGGCCCCTCTGCTATTTAACATCTACACCAATGATCAACCTGTTAGCCCAAGTACAACCCGCTTCCTGTACGCAGACGACTTGGTATTAACTTGCCAAGCCACTAACTTTGAGGAGATTGAATCCTTCCTTTCCACCGCCCTCTCAGATCTCAGCCACTATTATGCTGACAACGCCCTGAAACCAAATCCCTCAAAAACGCAGTCATGCGCCTTCCACCTTCGTAACAGACAAGCCGGTCGAACACTCGACATCTCATGGGAAGGCGTTCCAATCATCCACAGTACTCACCCAAAGTATCTCGGCATTACTTTGGATAGATCCCTTAACTTCCGGAAAAACTGTGAAAATGTCAAACAGAAAGTGCACACCAGAAACAACTTACTCCGTCGCCTAACATCTACCAAATGGGGGGCATCACCTCAAGTCCTACGAACAACTGGAATGGCGCTTTGTTTCTCCGCTGGTAAATATGCCTGTCCAGTGTGGAGCCGAAGTGCTCACGCCAAGTTAGTGGATACAGCTCTAAATGACACATGCCGGATTATTACTGGTTGCTTAAAACCGACCCCGTTGCGTATGCTCTATCCACTGGCTGGCATCGCGCCTCCGGAAATCCGTAGGACTATAGCCAGCCGCATCGAGAGAGCGAAGTTACAAGATGACTCACGCCATCCAATGTACAACTGTAAACCAGTTCCGCAAAGGCTTAAAAGCCGCAAAAATTTTATTGGGTGCGTGAGTCCTGCCGATGGTAACCCCTCCACAGCAAGATGTGATCTTTGGCAAGAACTGTTTAAGCCCCCTGATTCCTTCATTGATCCATCAGAGAGCCTCCCACCCGGGCACAAGTTACCGTGGCCTACTTGGAAAACATTAAATAGACTTCGTGCCCAAGTAGGTCGTAGCAAGGACAACCTCCTCAAGTGGGGGTTCATGGACGGCTCAGACCTTCGGTGTGTATGCGGCGTCTCTCCACAAACAATGGCTCACCTCCCATCTTGCTCCGCATGCCCTGTCACCTGCATACCTGAGGACCTAATGGCAGCGTCAGCGAACGGTATCCGCGTTGCTGAGTTTTGGGCCAAACAAATTTAAAAAACTTAGAACATAATTATATTAATAATATGTATTAAATTTATTTCGTGTTATTTTTGCCATCGACAAGCTAAGAAGAAGAAGTAAATGAAACTCGCACTAGGCCCTCTGGCCTCCCCAAAGCATCGGAACTTCGACCGGTTTTGTGCTTGTCGCATCCAACGGATTCCAACGGCCTTCGCAAGGTCATCGGTCCACCTTGTGGGAGGCCTTCCTTTGCTACGTCTTTCGGAACGTGGTCGGCACTCCAGAACCTTCCAGTGCCATCGGCGATCTGTTCTGCAATGAGCCCTGCGATGATCAAAGACTAATAACTGTGATGATCAAAGAATAATACATGCAGTATCTTTTAGTTTGTGATAAAGACACTGACTAAACGAGTCTGTCAGAAACTCAAAAAGCAGCAGTCATCGGGGTTATTATACAAAATTGTGATACACAGTATAATACTCTTAAAATGTCGAACAGTAAACTTAAAATACACTGACAAACAATATAAAAATGCCACTAGCTTATCCTGAAATATTTCCAAAATCGCGCAAGATAGCTTCTTGAAGTAAAAAGCAACATTCATGTGTATTTAATAGCGCATAAAAAACACATATAAAATTATTTTCAAGACTATATTTACTTCTTGTAGCTAACTTAGTTTATGAGGTTTAGGAAATATTTAGATTTTGTTGGCACTTTTTAAGTGGCTTTTTTATATTTCACGTCAGTATACATATGAGTAGGTAAGTATGTACTCAATAAGAAAATGATATAAGTAGGTAATTAGGCCATTCAGTATCAGTTTATGGTATTGGTGTCGTAAATTTTGTAATTGTGAATACAAAAAAAATATCCTGTATAAGCCTATACGATGAGAAGGAACAACATAGAATAATTCTATGAGATAAGTACCGAACAACAAAAACTTTTTTTTTCTCTCCCACCTCAAATCAGCATGGAAATATATTCCTATGGCCATTATCATAAGTCATCATCAACATAATGCCTTATTACGTATGCACCCCAACAAATGTTACGCAAAACAGAAACCTATAGTAATTTACTTATAAACGCAAATTGTGTGAAACAATAGCGGAATGGCAACAATATCCATAGGCAAATAAAATCGGCCATATAAATTATCGTCTGATGTCCAATATACAACAGAATCTGAACAATGTTTCGACCTTAATCGGAGTTTAGGGTAGCCGTTTATTAGGACTAGTGGTGAGAGAGATGTGAAACGATTAAACCGCTTGTATTTTAGACCTACATGATTTTTAATTCGTGTAATTGTACTGGTCAGGAAATTCAGATCTGGGTTTTAAATAGACGCCGCCGTTTTGAACGAAATAAGAAAATAATGTTTATTATAGAAGAATGCACTCGTTAAAGAACTGTTGGTTGACCATCAAACGGATAGATACTGAATCATTATGTGGAGAAATTGGGTGATTTTTTTACAATGCCAATTTGAATAAACGAAATTCTAGGTAAGCTTTATTATGAGGTAATCAATTGTATAAAATTGAGTTATTATTTTCATCATAGTTTAAATAACAACAACAAATAAATTGAAACAAAAGTAGTATGTAAGGATCGTAGCAGGTGGCGTTCTGTAGTTCTGTAATTCAAGGTCCAGTTGAAAACCAGCATCAGGCACTAGTTGTCTGGCATTTTTGCTACACTGGGCCTATTTGGCGCAGACATGAGGTACACTTTCCTGTCAATTTTTTACTTGGCACTTTTTTTATTTGTTTCCTTTTTTATTTATTTTATAGTTGTAGTTTAGTATGTTGTGTTGCACCTCACAGAGAGGAGGCCTGTGTCCCAGCAGTGGGAATATTAATAGGCTGATTATAATGATGATGATGATGTTGTGTTGTGTGAATTTTAGCCTATGCTAAATAAATATATTTAATTTTTTCTTTCTTTCTAGTTTCTGCCTACCGCTATGGGAAAAGGCTTGAGTTTATTAATACTCCATTTGAGATAAGTTAAGACATTTAAACAAACCTTTTTTACAGTCCGTTCAACCGATTTCGACTTCAATACCGTAGGCAAAAGGATGGCATTAAAAGCAAAAAAGTGGTTAAAATACCAACTGTTTACTGAAGCCGCTATTTATCATACCACCAACGCAATAGAAGTCAAAATCGGTTGAACGGGCTGTAAAAAAAGGTTTATTTAAACATCTAATCTTATTTTTCAAATGGAGTAAACGTATGTATGTGTAATATATAACTTAATTTAACAAAATATTAATTCTATCGAATTCCGATAATTGCCTGTATTGTCCCATCCCTAGAAGCTTACCCCTATCGTAAAACAGGAGATAATCTACGTGTCGGTAATTTATTTTACGCACCATAAAACAAAACACTTGAAGATACAATGTGTATTGTATAAAAAATTATGTGTTTATTTGGAAGTGTTTTCTATGTTATATTATTATTATAAATCAATCATCAAGTTCGCAACCCTTTCGTCTAGTCTACGATATCAATCAATTATAGGGTAAATAAGATTATTATAGTGGTTCTATTGTCTAATAATCTTTTCAAATCGATAACTCTATCGAATGAAGGGTTAAAGTTTAGAAACGTGCCGCGTCGATAGGGGGTAGGGGAGAGGGGGAGCGGGGAGAGCCGCCGGAGTTATATAGTTTATTAAAACGTTTTTTTATATAATATAAATCTCAAAAAGGTTGATCATCCACCAGTTCACAGGACATATATTTTCCAGGTCAATGTCAAACGTCTCGAAGGTCAAGGTCAAATTAGAAAAATATGTTGTGGAGGGTTCAGGAAAACCCCAAATGACATTCAGCCTTAGGGTGGTCAGTCAAATACGCGGTTGACTATAAAAATATCTTCTGCATAACATATTTTGTGCATGAGTAATTATACTAATTATAAAGAAAAGAAGCTCCTGGAAACTATGTAAGTACTGTCTTTAAAATTAAAATAAACGATATAACACATTTTCTAAGTTTTACTTTATTCTGTCATTAACTAGGAACAGAGCGGAGGATAATGTGTTTTCCACAAATCGTCGTAAACATGCCTTCAAAGGCAAAGAAGAACGTAAAAAGGACGAAACTACGTTAGTATTTCCTCGTGCGAATTTTAACACATTTACTTCTACATTTAGTAGTCGCAAATGCTACTGCTGAGCATGGGGTCCCGGGTTCAATTCCCGGATCAGGCAAAGCGTCATTGGGTTTTCCATCTGGAATTTCCCTGCCCAGAGTCTGGATTTGTGCCGATTGATGGCGATAGGCTCGCCCCTATTACATGGGACTTAAACTTAACTGGCGATCTGCGGGTACACCTCTGCTTAACCTTTCGGGAAAATACAGTCGTGATGTTATGTTCTACGTAGGTAAATATTAGACCGCTCGGCAACGTTAACAAAACTAGTATAAGCTGGCCTCGTAATTCTATTGAAACTCCGTAATACGCTACGCCAGCTCAAGGTCAAAGAGTTACCGCCATGCGCCAACGCAGTGTGCGGTCTACAATTCCTGCAATTATTTGCAAACAGGAACTCGAGGCTAAGTAATACAGACGCACGGGTCGACCCATCAGGTTTAGCTACGCTTGCCGGGGATGGTCCGTGGATGGGCGACCATCTTTACCTACCGAGACTGCTCCGTGCTTCGAAAAGCCGTTGGCGTTGGTCCCGGCTGTCATTCGTGGATCTTTGACAGTCTTTACGGGTCGTCAGAGGCCCGAAAGTCTGACAACCAAGGCGTATCGTATATTACCAAGTTACTGGGTTGTAGAGGTCAAATATGCAGTCGCTCCATGTAAAATATTGGTATTTCAGCTGCAACCGCAAATGTAAGTTGGTCGATTATTACTCGTTATCTTGTAAAGCCTACTTAGCTGTGATAGTGTTCTTTTTAATTTCGTTGTAATTACTGCCGCTATTATTCACGTATACAAAACCAACTATTTAGCTGGCAATGCAAGCATTTAGCTGGCAATGCAAGCATTTAGCTGGCAATGCAAGCATTTAGCTGGCAATGCAAGCATTTAGCTTTCAATGCAAGCATTTAGCTGCATAGTCGAGGTACCCAAACAATTATTTTATTTTACCACTTTGACGGCACTGAATAATATGTATACCCATGCCAAATTACAGCTTTCTAGTACAGTGTGTTTCTGAGCTAAGTCGCGGACAGACAGACGGACATGGCGACCATAAGTATTCCATGTTTACAACGGAACCCTAAAAAACCACTCAACAAAACGCCATAAAGTTAAAAGTCAATAATCCCAGTATATTTCAGTCTATCAGTATAAAAAAACAACAAAAACAAAATAAGAAAATGTTATAAAACGGATTCATTATTTACGCTCTACCCAAGAAGATGTTTACGATGTTATCAGAAAAATATAAACCAAAATGATCTTCAAAGTAGTGCAGGGTTTTACGTGTAAGATATTTTATGACGACCAATCCGGAAGAAGATTTCTTTCCTGAAGTATGCGATCTTATTTCTATTCTGTGTTCTTCTGATTGGAATCAAGGAACTGGGAGTATCAGGTGTTACGCATGCGGAAATTTGAAACCAATTTTAACAGAAGTTTTAAATGAGAAAATAAACCAAAATCATGAAATAGTATTTGCAAAACAATTTATAGATAACCAAACGACTGACGAGAAAGGCCTTTGATTGTGACATTTCTCAGGTAAGGAAGCACAATGGGCCGCACGTCTGTAGTAATGAATCAAGAATATGCTGACCTCGTATTCTA
The DNA here is from genome assembly GCA_948150665.1 of Conistra vaccinii. Classification (NCBI taxonomy): domain Eukaryota; kingdom Metazoa; phylum Arthropoda; class Insecta; order Lepidoptera; family Noctuidae; genus Conistra; species Conistra vaccinii. Next base: position 2,998,525 of record OX411321.1, read on the forward strand.
TTGATACTCCGCACTACGCTAGGCCAGCTCAAGGTCAAAGCGCAACCACTGACACTTGTCAGTGGTTGCGCTTTGACCTTGAGCTGGCGCTTTGATTTTCAGTGTTTTAATTTACAGTAAGCCACTTGGCTTACTGTAAATTAAAACACTGAAAATAACCTTCCGCAGTTCACACAAAATTCATGCAAGCAATATAGGGTGCTTCTATTTCAAGATGAAAATACACTTCTTACAAATTAACAAGATTTTCCTTCCCAAAACAGAAAAAAAACGACGATGTTAATATTACGAAGCGCAAAGTAATTATAAAACCAAAACCTCCTTCTACCTAAAATTGGAACAACGGGCGACTTTAATTAGCAAGATGCTAACTACTTTTGAAAATTCTCCGAATATTTCTTCTCTACGAAATGTCTTTGAGGACGATGCAATTAGCAGTGGTAACGCTTGGTTCACCATTATATTTGTGAAACGAAAATTCATATACAAATTGGCTTCGTCTTATTTCTAGCGACCCGCCTCTGCTTTGCACGGGTGCAATGGTGACAGAAAAGACCGAGATTTCTGTGCTATAATATCCTATCCTATTCTATAATATAAAATGAGCTATATTTATATATATATTTTTGTGTAATTATGTTCTAGAAAAGGGCTCTAACGATTTCAATTAAAGTTGCAACAAAAGAGTTTACGGGGGCGAAAAATCGATCGAACTCTGTTAGCTAGGTGTCATATCTTGAAAAATTGATTTCTCTATTTCTACCAAACAGAGCTCGATCGCCCATAGGTACTCTAAGTTAAATATTAATGTTACTACATTAATATTTAACTTAGAGTACCTACCTATTACGTTATACAATGTCGCCCATGCGCATGTGACCGCCCGTAATTTTCTGAATATTCATGAAAAAATATCGAAAATAAACTTCAAAAGGGGGGGTCTATCTATAACATTTTTCATGTTATTCAATTTTTAATTTTTTAAAGATTTACTTTCTGTTTTTTGACACATCTCCAAAGTTTATGGGTCGATTTGGATTCTGTTTATTATTTCCAAAAGCCTATGAGTTATTTTAACAGGTTAATTAAAATTTTTACAAAAAATTATCGACTACGAAAAAAAAAACGGAATCGAAGTAATTTTTTCGGTAAAAAATTGTGTATTTATTTTAAAAAAACTAGTGAAAAATGTTATAGATAGACCCCCCCTTTTGAAGTTTATTTTCGATATTTTTTACAATTCACTAGCAATTCAGTTCACACACTGTAGGTACACGACACAACTATTCAGAACGCAGGACAGTTTCTTAACGTGTTTACTGCTTGACCACCACCGATGAACTCTGCTTAGCTCCGGCCGGTCAGAGCGCTATGTTGTAGAATCTGTCGAGCGCCGGCGCTGGCACCCCGATTAGTCAACTCAGTAACATATTTCCGACATACACATCAACTTTCCGGAATTAATCATGATGAAAACCTCATCAAAATCAATTATGTAGTATAAGGTACTATGTATAGCAACATCATCATCATCATCTGGTTAACCTTTTCCCAAAAATGTTAGGGTCGGCTTCCAGCTTCTATCCGACTGTCTATTTGATCTCCACAACCCGGTTACGGGGTAATACGATCCCCATTGTTAAGACTGGTTGGAAGATTTCCGGGCTTCTCATGACCCGTAACGACTGTCAAAGATGAACGAATGACAGCCGGAACCAACGGCTTCACGTGTTTTCCGGGACACCCATCCATAGGCAAATCGCGGCAAGCGTAGCTTAACCTGGTCGATCGACCCGTGCGGCTGTTTGTATTGCAACATCTGCTGTAGAATTTAACAAATATTTTCCAAATAATGCCTGTGCTGTCTATTATTACCAATTCATGTTCTTTACATTGGCAGAAGACATTCGAGACCAACTTATGCCGTTAGAAAATTTAGTTGACAGGACCCCTGGCAATATTATGTATAATATAGACCGTTCACCATTACTTGTCCCTTACCGTCAATATTATTATTATTCATCATCATCATCATCAGCCTATTAATGTTCCCACTGCTGGGACACAGGCCTCCTCTCTGTGAGAGGGAGTGGGCTGTAATCTACCACGCGGGCCCAGTGCGGATTGGTAGATGTCACATGTCTTCGAATTTCTTGGTTCTAAGACATGCCAGTTTCCTCACGATGTTTTCCTTCACCGTTTTGAGAGCAGTGGTGATGAAATTATTTACACAAAGTAAAGCGCCTGCTGGGGTTCGAACCCACGACCTACAACTCGTAAGTCGGAGCCGTTACTACTGGGCCATCACTGCTCTCCTTATTATTATTATTTAATGATAACTTATGGTAAGTATAACTAAGAAACTAAGCCCCACAAAACCGTAGTAATGGTTTGACTGTAGGGTCGGTGAGTCTTTATAATTCAATAAACTTCGTACTTAAGGAGAATGCGCCAAGGTAGCCCGCGAAATTAGGTAGCACTTAACATATCTGGACTGCCTCGGTATAGTGGTAGCAAGTGCTACTGCTGACCACGAGGTCCGGTGTTCGATCCCCGGGTCGGGCAAAGTCTTATTAGGTTTTTCTATATGGAATTTCTCAGTAGCAGCCCGGAGTCTGAATTTGTGCCCGGTTGATGGCAATAGGCTCGCCCCCTATTACATGGGACTTAAAAACATAACTGGTGAAATGTGGGTGTACCTGCTACAGGTACACCTCTGCCCAACCCTTTGGGGAAACAAGGAGTGATGTTTATGTATGTATGTTATCATATCTCTAATTTTTTTTTTTTTTTTAATATTTTTGTCCAACTTACTCCTTATGTCTGCTGGCAGACTGTTCAATAGATATGGTATAACAGCGGCAAGGGACAAGATATAGTCAACGGTCTGTAGTCGACCTTATAATTGCAAGGGTTCAATGTCACTTGCACGTTATAAAACGACAAGGTCTATTTATCTATGTGACTGTTAGATAGTTTCCACCCAAAGCTTGGGCTTCCTAGGAAAGCGGTTCCGTCATATTATAACGGCTGCTATTAAAATCTGTAATTTTCAACAGTATTTGACATAATAATAATAATAATCATAATCATAATCATTTATTTGTCAGAATATGGTACATTATATGGTCTTAAGATTAGTCAATGGTATCTTCACATTCTGCCAAGTGTGGCGTGCAAATAATAGGTACATACATTTATTACAGGAGAGAGACTATTAGGTTAGTATTAACATTATTGATACAATTTTAGGTATGTCAATAATAATATCGTAAAGACAAACAATTTATTTGGGATGTCAAACTATCATTTTAATGTCAGAGTAGGATGTCAAAATTTATAAGATTAACAATTTAATTAGGATGTCAAAGTATCATTCAAATAGTCGTTTAAATTATAATAACATTTAATACATAGCAAGTCTTTCAGTTTCTTTTTAAATCCATTTAAATTTAACTCTTTAATTGATTTTGGAATTTTATTATAAACTTGCGGGGCTATGCAGAATATGCTTTTCCACATTAAGGCTGTTTTGGCTCTCCGTCCGCGTAACATATCATTCCGTCTGTTACGTTTAACAGTATCTGATAGGTTCGGAAACAAGTGTGCATTCAACTTAACAAATAAAGCAGTTTCATAAATATACAAAGCCGGGAATGTCAGAATTTTGTATTTTCTGAAATATGGTTCACAACTGTCCGTTACTTGAAGCCCAAACATGGCTCTGATGGATCGCTTTTGCGCTTTAAAAGCGGCTTCTCTGTTTGTTGAATTACCCCAAAATATAATACCGTATCTTAATACAGATGCCACAAGACCATGATAAGCTGTGAGTAGAGCATCTGTGTTAACTGTTGGAGCAAGTTTATACAGGGCATAGGATGAACTACTAATTTTTTTACATAGAGCTTCAATGTGATCCTTCCAGTTGAGCTGCCTATCTATAATCAAGCCTAGAAATTTCGTACTATCTACATCGTCAATTTTATTACTTTGGTATTGAACCTCCATTTTCGAACTGGGTTTTTTATGGCCAAAGTGCATTATTTGGGTTTTTGCAAGGTTAATTCTTAAATTATTATTATTAAGCCAAGAGATTAATGAATTGACCGCGTTATTGACATCAAATTCATACAATTCAGGTTTATTACAAGGTATTGTTACCGTACTATCGTCAGCAAAGAGTGTTATAGGGAAGTCTATGGCTTTGGGCAGGTCATTAATATAAATCAAAAACAGTAAGGGTCCTAATACACTGCCTTGTGGTACTCCAAAATACACTGTGCGTTCTTTGGACAGGTATGTAACTTCTTCTTTAGTCTTTGAATTTAAATCTGTTATAGCAGTGACTTGTTTTCTATTTGAAAGGTAAGTGAATAATAAGTCTAGAATGTTACCTCTTATACCATAGGAGTCAAGTTTATTTCGTAAAATATTGTGGTCAACACAGTCAAACGCTTGGGTCATATCACAATACACAGCACAAACAGGTGTCTTATTGTCAATATTAGTCATAATTTTATTTAGAAAGTCAAAAATAGCCATATTAATCGTCATATTCTTCCGGAAACCTTTTTGCTCGTTGCAGAGAATCATATGTTTTTCTAAGTATGCGTATAGCTCATTGTAAATATATTTTTCAAAAAATTTAGAAAAAATTGGCAAAAGTGCAATAGGTCTATAGTTCTGCATTAGGTGCTTATTACCTTTTTTAAATATAGGTTTAACTATGGAGATCTTAAGACGGTCTGGAAAAACTCCCTGGCTGATACACAGGTTAAGAATGTGACTCAAGTGTTTAGAAATTAAATCGGCAACGTGTTTTATAATCTTAGTTGAAATTTCGTCATATCCTACGCTATTAGTGTTTTTAAGACCTTTTATAATGTTAAATATTTGTACCGGTTGACATGGAGCCTTGAACATTGACTTTTGTTTATTCAATATGTAAGCACTCGATCTTTTACCTGATCCTGGTACTGGCATAATTTTTTCTACAAAATAGTCGTTGAACTTGTCAGCAATTAATTGAGGTTTTTTGATAGTTTCATTGTCAATTTGAATTGTATTTAATGAGTCATTAGGTAGATTAAATTTAGAGTTTTTTATTATTTTCCATGTCATTTTGCTTTTATTGTCAGAAGTTTGAATGTTGTAGTTATTTTGAGATCGTTTAGTCAGTTTAATAAGTTTCTTAAGTAACTTTGAGTAATTAGAATATTTTTTCTTATTTATATGAGTAGGTTTAAGTCTAGACGTCCATAACAATTGCCTTTTCTTGAAGCTACATAATTTAAGTCCTCGCGATATCCATTTTGGTTTTTTACTTGTTGTTATTTTTATACGTCTAATGGGGAAGCATAGGTCGTAAAATAATTTGAATTGTTCGATAAATGAGTTAAATGCATCATTTGGATTTTCACTATCATAGATTTCAGAAAACGTTAGTTTCTCAAGGCAGGTTCTAAATTTGGTCATATTCTCTGGGCTAAAGTCCCGTTGTGATTTATACCAATATTTCAAAACACAGTTAATAGGTACGGGACACTTCAGCAATTGCGCAGTGTGATCCGATAGGGCAAATTCTATCACTTCCGTCCTGCATTTCTTCTCGAAATTGTGAGCGAAATTATCAATGCAGGTTTGACTTTGCATCCTAGTTGGTTTTTCTATTGCTAACATCATGTTAAAACTTTTTAGGAGACAATCATCTTAGTTCGAAAGTTATGTTATTTTTTTTCAATACGTCTATATTCAGATCGCCTGCTATAATAATAATATTCCTACAATTTCTTCTTGCTAGTAATGTTAATAATTTTTCTAATTTGCTAAAAAATACATTTAAATTCCCTGTCTTTGGTACTCTGTAAATACATATTATTACAATTTTATAACTTGTTAGTTCAATTGCACAGCATTCTACTACATTGGTCATTGAAAGTTCTGAAACCTCTGGTAACTCCCTCCATAAATGTCCAGACCGGACCAGAATGCACGATCCGCCTCTTTTACTATTTTGTCTGCTGAAACATGCAGCCAATCTATAATTAGGTATTACAAGGCGGTCTTCATGACCTGACATCATAAAATGCTCCGTTATGCATAGTACATCCACGGACAGGTCTTTTTCAGACAGTTCATTAAGGCATATGGAGAGGGTGTCTGCTTTGTTAAGCAGACCCGCTATATTTTGGTGTAGAACACATAGGTATTTATTCACGAAAAAAATCACTAAGTACAGTATTATCCTCTAAAGACTGATTATTACTAGATGAGACATTATTACATGTCATATTATTTTTTCTTCGACATTTTCGGTCTCTATTTTATTTTGATGGTTTGTAAAGTCAGTTTGTACAGATTTATCTACATATATTTTTTTACTTTGTAGAATTAATAAATTTTGATATTCATTTGATTTGTGTTTATATTCCAATTTCAAAATTTCCCTTAAGAAAGATCTAGCTAGATTAAGTATAAAGTGTGTTCTCCGAGGCTGATATCTAGAGTAGTCCATATCCATAAAAATTACATTGTCATGCTTTCCACAGATAAACCTTAACATATAATTGAGTTTTCTTTCATTAAGATATCTATTTGATAGAACCTCGCTTATAATTATATTTGTGTTCTTGATAGTTGATAGCCATGTATGCAAGTAATAATAGTGTATGCATGTATGCAATACAATAAAGTTACACCCCGCCCCGAAAATATTTTAATCGCTAGATTTGCCCTCGAAAAAGTGGCCATACTAAGAAGAATGAGCTCACACATTATTAAATAGCACTTCCATGACAATCAAGTATAGCCACTGCGTCATTGTGTGTCAGAGGTGTCAAAACAAATGAATGCGACTATCTTTTAACGGGGTAGGGCGAATCTAACGATTTAAATCTTTGGTAGTGCCGTCATTTTATGACAGCCGTCACTGTGGCCGTTAGAGGCGTCCACCGGTCTTCTAGGAAACCATAGTTTTAGTGAAGTTTCAATAAACTGGGAGCTGTTGTCTAAAGCGCAAGGTCAATTATATCTACTTTATACAGCATCACTCGTAGAGGCTTTATATAATTTAATTAATTGCAGTCCGATAACTAATAAATAATAATATTTCCTTTATTATCAGGCAACAAAGGTCCATAGAAAATAGACACAAAATATTCTTACATAATAATAAACTAATGCGCTCTCATTGCGCGGCTGGGTCAAGGGCTTGATTCAGAAAGCAGTACTCCTAGACATGGCACGCATAGTGAGGAGGTTCCTCTCTCTAGAGCCCTGACCACCGGCAGCTTGGACCCTGTTCCTGATGCCGAAGGGTGACTATTTTTTATTTTTTTAAATCTTTTTTTTTAAGAAATATTTAAAAATGTAAATTATATGTATTTAAATGAAATAAAAGAAACTAATACATAATAAAATTATTAAAAACATTAACTAGTACCTACTACAAATAAAATGTAACAGATAAGTCATCGAATTACATAACTCGTATAAAAAGAAAATAGAGTGTCAGCCTACTAATGTATCGACCAGGAAACTGGGGCCAAGCTAACATACAAAAAGTTTAATTACAATATACCGCGGGGAATATTCTGAGTCCAATTGATATATTGCTTGTTTTGCAACCTTAGCGGACCGTTTGGGTTTATATGTATACATAATAGGATCAAAATATACAATAATAGTTTGGAAATTCCAAAAGTGCACGCCTCATAACATAACACACATTCATAAACGAAAAAGAAATTCAAAACATAGTTTCTAACAAAAATTTAAAATTTATCACTTTTCATGAAGTATGTTTTCACTGCTGTTTTACCCATCAATATGGGTAAATTTCTAACCTCGCAATCCTTACGGAATGTCAAAGACTATTTATTTAGATATTTACGATGTGGGTTGCTAGGCAACACGTTAAGTCAAGGTTGGAAATATTTAGATAAAGATATATTATATTTTAGTTAGTATTTTATTAATTATAATTAAACTACTTTGAATAAAAAAGCCATTGTCAATAGGGTTCCTTCTATGGCTGAAATGAATGTATTAAAAAAAAATTGACTCAATTAATTGATTTTATCGCAAGCTACAATGTTTTCAAGTTTCATTAATTGACTGACAGGAATTTTTTTTCAACTATTTTGATGTTTTTTTCATTTCTGCTGCAATAAATCAATTGGTAAAACAGAATTAATCTCCATTTAATCATCTATACAATGGTATATAAATTAAGTAGGTTCTGTGTACTAGCAGGAGTGTAACAATAAAAACAGTTGCAGAAATGGGGTAAAAAATATTATTCGATCGTAGAGCACACTCTAATGCTTCGCATTAAGAGTCGTGCAATATACTATGGTTTTTATTATAGTTTTGAAGCTCATGGTTTTCCAAGCACATTTTAATCATTCGAAATGTTTACTGATCTGTAATCTGTACAAAAAAAATAGCATTGACTTTGGTGATGAGATGAGTAATCAAATCAACGTTAGTAATAATTATAGTGTTAAGTAGGTACTTCCTCTATGAACATGAATTGAATATCAACACTATGAATAATCAGGAGATAATTGATTTTATGGACGATATATTTATTTTGTACATTTATTTTCCTTTGTACAAATGACTTCTTCAATATTAACCACAAGTTTTTTATCTAACTTCACAAAATCATACGCGAACATGATTAAGATCATTCAAGTCGTTATAAATACTTTTACCTTTTACTTCATGTTTTTTTTTTGGAGTGAAAACTTCTTTAGCAGCGTTGTGCATTTTTTTGGGATGGGTTAATAATGTTAAACTCGCGTCAGGACGTGACCGTAAGATCCGTTGCCTAGCAATTTACCGACAAAGTAAATAGTCTTTGCCATTAAATAAAGATTGCGAGGTAAGAAATTTTACCTATATTGATGGGTAAAAAAAGCAGTCAAAACATACTTCAGGAAAAGTGTTTAAATAAATTGTTTATTTTTGTTAGACTATATTTTGAAAATAAATAAATATACTACTATTACTAATAAATATTGTATTTAACCACATAAATTATAGTACTTTTATACTGATAAATAAAGCAATTCGTACGAAATTATTCCCTAATCATTCCAAAATATTCATAATGCACAACGTTAATGATTATGTTCAAGTTTTCACTTCTGCCGGCACTCCCGGAGCGCACCCCGTTGTTTTTTTTATATTTATCTTCACGCTTGCACCATTACCAAAAGAAATATATTCAAAAGAATATTTAAAAGGTGTTATCATAGCGGATTACAGAAATGAGTTTCGTCACAGTACAGCTGAATATCTATATCTACTCACACCCCAACGCAAGAAAGCGTAGGTAAGTGATACATTCCCTTTACATCGAGATTTTTATCACTAGATTACTTTGATAATTTAATAGCTGATACTAAAAATAAGCACTTATAAGGAACAAAGAGTTTTGAATCAAATGTTCCTGAACCTAGAGTAGAAAATTGAATGCAAGGTACTACCCTTCTAGAGTTCCCTTCAATAACTTGAGACAAGAAATCGACAGAATGTCCCCTAAACATTTCCCTCATGTTTTTATATGGGATTCCCATTAAATTAAACATCAGCCCCTTCTCTTACTTCTTGCCCCAAAAACAATAATATCTGTGCGGGAAATAAAATGACACTTTGATTGTTTTATTATTCTTAAAATTGGTTTTATGGTGACGCTGTTAATGTGGTGAAAAAATTTGTGGGGGTGCAAGTGCATGCGTCATACATCTATGAAGCCGGTAACACACCTCCGCCGCGAAACAATAGCAGCTAAACCGCAGTAGTTCAATTCAACTGGCTTGCGTCATGTTCCGCTACTCGAGTTCCGTTGCTCGAATTTCGCGTAGCGGAACATGAAGCGAGCCAGTTGAGGAGTTGAGGAGATGTGCCACTGGCGTTAAGCTTCTATTTTCATGAAAATTTAATTTGATGAAACATCATAATCGGATCATGATACAAAAAAGATGAAAAACACTGTAGTTTCAAACCGTCTCTCTCAAAGTGTCTCTCTAAGATCATATTATAAAATTAGGAAACAAAAATACATCGTATATTCATATTAACAGTTATTGCAAAATAAATCTTCAAGAATAATAATATAACAAAACAAATAGCAAACGTGTATCCACGTCTAAACAGAAAATACCACTCTTCTTTTACTGCGCGAGTAATACTAGAGAAACTGGCCACGACGGCGACGGTGACATATTGTTACGATCCTTTAAACAACAGTATTACTCCTACATCTGGCTTGAAACGCAGCAAATAACTGAGAGACCAGAGATCTTTTATAAAATGTGAAGAATAGACTAGAGAAGGAAACTATGAAAGACGGAAATATTATGCCTACAATGCCTATCATCATTACGGCCGTGATATAAACGCCTAATCAAGTATCATTTATTTTATTTATTTATAGTTAAAAAATGGTACAACTCCAATTAAATAACATAGAAATAATCTTAACGTTGATAATAATTTAATTTAAAACTAACATGGATCAGTGGCCTCCGTAGCATACTTTCTCTCACAGAACGCCAGACATATACGCATAATTATCATGAGCTGAACACAACCAATAGATTCAATGTATTATACCACTACCAAGATACTTATAATTAGACGAGATAACTTGCTTAGTTTAACCACAAAGGCAACTACAACCGGCTTTTCTATTAAATTCTTCTCCATTTTCTTTAGTCTTTATTAAGATTTTCAGTCGCGTATTTTGAAAGTCAGTCAGTCTTTACATTTTAATATGCCCTCAATTTAATGTGCATAACTTTAATAATCTTGTTATGCTGACGAAAAAAACAAATTAATGTGAAAAAGCCCTTATGGCACCAACTGTACCAGAAACATTCTAACCAAGCATCCGCAAGCCGATGGTAATTCAACGATTTAATAGTTAAATGTATTGAAATATAATAAAGGGAACAAAGTGGAAGCCGACGCAAAGAGGATAGAACAGCTCTGCGAACAAAGAAAACTTTGCAGAACCGTACTACTGTGGGATAGAAACGATTTCGCTAATTCCAAACTCGGGGATAGGGGCAATTGATTTGGATAATTATGCAGCTTTCTATAGGAAATTGTAGATAGTTGGAGCTTAAGAAAATTTTACACTGAAGTAAATGTATGCATTTGTGCAGACAGTAAATTGTTTGAAGACAGTAGAATAAATGTTCAAATGAATGTTGATAGTAATTTATATGAAGATTTTGGTGAAGCTGATGATACAATACCATATGAAAACGATTTTGATCTGTATCAAAATGATGATGATGATGTTGATGGGCTAAAGAAAGGTTAGAAACAAAACAATACAAAAGTTTGTATTGACATTGAAACAGTTGATGTTCCAAAAACGAATCAGCATAATAATAATAGTAGTCTATCAATAAGTCTATTGTTGCAAATAAACCTGATATAGTGGTGGTGGACCGAGTAGAGCGGCGCACAATGATCATTGACATAACGATCCCGCATGACGGGAACCTCGTGAAAGCCGAGAAAGATAAACAAATCAAGTATCTTGACTTGGCTCGCGAGGTTGTCGACATGTGGAATGTGGACTCAGCGATCATTGTGCCGATAGTCGTATCAGCCAATGGCTTAATTGCCAAGAGCCTCGACCAACACCTAAGGAGGCTCTCGTTAGGCAGCTGGGTCAAGGGCTTGATTCAGAAAGCAGTACTCCTGGACACGGCTCGCATTGTCAGGAGGTTCCTCTCTCTGGAGCCCTGACCGCCGGTGGCTTGGACCCTGTTCCCGATACCGGTGGGCTACTATTTTTTATATTTTTAAATGTTTTTTTTAATGAATTTTGTAAAAATATTTAAAAATGTAAACAATATGTACAGTAAAAATGAATAAACGATAGTAGTCTTATAAAACATACAACAAATAAGCACAAAGCAGAGGCCAATTTCAGGTTGTATGCGTTTACGATGCAGTCTAGCATATCAAACTATGTTACCCAATTCAATGGCTATAGGCTATACTGGTTGTAACGGCCAATTAGGAGTGTCTATGTAACGACAGATATACCCTTTGGTATTGCAAAGTGAAGCATAGTCTCTTCTAAAGCGAGTCGCTAAAATCAATAATTTTGAAGGAGATTTAAGATTTTCAAACTGATAATAAGGGCGTGCTTGCATTATAAATTCAGTAAAAACATGTTTAAAAAAATATTCTGTCTTTTTAACTTCGAAAGATTGATAAAAATAGAACGATGTTTTGCACATGTTTAAACATTTTTTTTAATATTTGTAAATCTATTCACAATTCTCCGTCAGTAAATTTTAGGTTTAAATCACTGAATGTAATAAGTTAAGGTCAGTTTCCAAGACTAGAGGCATCTGAATATCAATATTTTACTCGTGGAGACTGCCGTCTGACCTCTACAACCCAATTAAGTCTCAACTGGCAGACACCCCAGTGTCCTAAGGCTATGAGCTCAGGAGCGGAGGGCAATCTAATTAGTTTTGTATCATGTTTTTTTCTGAAGATGGGTTGCATTATGCTTGATTTTCTCGATTTCGATCTAATAAGTGTATGTCAAAGAATTAGAGCATATTCAGCTCATGGATCTCAGAAAGGATTTCAAACAATTCGGATCAATTTTAGTTGAGATCAATGTTGAAATTATATGGTTGAAAAACCCTGTCCGATCCGAAAGGGGCATAAAGTTACTGTAATAACATACCAAAAAGTAATAAAAAAAATTGAAAATTAAAAAGTTATTGTTATTAAAATTCACATTTAAAGTACTAAAATTACCCGAATCCAAAAAAAAAAATTACAGGAATCATAAGTTATGACTTTAAACACCCGCTCGCTCCCAATGATAAACCGGTAAAATACCCCATCGAAAAAAAAAATGTGGCGTTTTTTTTTTCCTGAAAATATCAAAAATTAAATAATAATATACTCGCAGGATGATATCTAACAAGCGCCCTCACGGTTCGGACAGGGTTTTTTTTACATGTTGTATAGGGCTCATTTCAACAATATTTTAACATAATTATAATATAGTTCCTCCCTGAAAATGTCCAAGGAGTAACTATAATATAATTATGTTAAAATATCGTGCAAACTGTCTTGTAATTACAAGATAGTTCGCTTATACAACACAAAGCTTAATTTACAACAATCAAAAGCACTTTATTGACAAAACCAGGCAATATAGCAGCTTAACAATCCTAATACAGAATGCACAAACAAGCAACATAACATATTTGCAATATATTACTCGTATTTTTACGTTGCAACAGCAGAAACAGAAGTTAAAACTATAAAATACTATTAAAGGAGTTACAAAGCTGACAGCTTGATGCTCCAGGGAAAGTTTCCATTAAAAGCAAAGCCTTGCATTTGTAGCAAAAAATATTATTCTTTGTGGAACCGCTTGCTTCGGGCAAGGAAATTTATTAAAATAGTTCCTTTTAATGTTACCAAGTAAATTGATTGTTGATCGTATCGTATCTTCAGTAATGGTTGTTATTCTGTAATTTTTTTTTTCTATTAAATTGCATTTTTTTTTATGAATTTGGTTTTTTTTATTGACCTAGGTCAGGAACGAACGCAGCTGTTGGCTGTCTTGATTGATCTTTGTTACCAATGGTTTACATGAGAGTTTACTGATATTATAGTTTCGCAGCACATCATAAATTGATGTGTAAAGGATGGTGGCATTCCAATGTTTAAAATATTAAATGAAAACATTACTAAAGGTTGCAATGTGAATGTAACTATACTTTTTCCATTTTATTATTCAATCACTTAATTTGCAGAACTTTGCCAGCAGCCAAACGAATCTAGTGCAGATGCAAACAAAACGGATGGACTCCACAAAACAATTTGCTTCTAAAAATACAAAACCGAGGTTATATCGTCAACAAATTGCTCGCGGTCTACGTTGAAAGAAAATGTAAAAAAAGCTATAACAGTGGGTTTACCTAGAAAATTCAATGGAAAGAACATTTGGTATGAATTCACATATTTTATATTTTAACATGACGCGTAACGCAAAAAAGAGTAGGCACACATAATTTGTCAGTTAAGTTAAATCTCATGTAATAGACCGGGGGCCTAGTCAACTAATTTACAAACGTCACAATGGTCTCTCGATGGTGAGTTTTTGACAGATTTGCCATACAAAATCTGTCAAAAACTCACCATCGAGAGACCATTGTGACGTTTGTAAATTAGTAGACTTGACCAACAGCTCTGTTGCTAACCGATCACCAATGACACTAAGGCCCGTATTACAAAACTTCACTCAACACTCAAGCATTACTTAAAACTAGTTTCAACCAATCAAAAGGCTTTAAACGAGTTTTAAGTAATGCTTGAGTTTTGAGTGAGGTACTGTAATATGGACCTTAGTCTTACGTTGAAATTGACCCCAGGCTCATAAACGCAGCCGTCACCCTAGCGACCAGTAGTAATTCTTGATCCAGGTACCAGAGGTATCGCGATTGGTTGATCAAATTGAGTTGTTCGTGGAAATACAATATCGGTTACGTCAAAATTCAGGTGAACTTTAGCCACAAGAGAGTTGACCTCGAAAATAAAAAGCCCTTCTCACAGCAGAATACCAGCTTTACGTATATGTTTTATAGGTTTGTTTGACTGAGAACATAATGTGCCTATTGTAGGCACCTAATCTGCGTTCGCAATTAATATGCAAAACATGCAAACAAACACGAGTTTTAGGAAAAACAACTGTAATACCTACACATAAGGTTCAGTTTGCGCGACAACTTCATATTTTTTATAGCTTTTTCAACAGTACTAGTCAGTCTAAAATGAACTTTATTTACACTTGCATAAAGTTGATATTTGCCTAAGTGAAAAACTCGTCTTTGTTTACATGTTTGGCAAATAAATTACGAACGCACATTAGACTACTTGTGATCATGATGGACGCTAAAAAATTATCGCTAAAGGATAATCTATAATATTAGTATTATAAAGAGGTAAAATTTGTTTTTTCCTTTGTTTATATATTTGTATGTAGGGGGTAATCTCCGGAACTATGTACGGATTTGTAAAAATTTATTTTTGCATTGGATAGCCCAATGAATGCTTGAGGAAGGTTATAGGCTCGCGGGCGAAGTCGCGGGCATAAGCTAGTAAATAATATAGCGTAGATACTGATAATGAGTAATTTTGAGAAAATTTATGTGTATGATGGTTAATTCAATTTACAAACATACTTTAGAGAGAGACACTAAGATAGTTTTATGCTTAACAGCTAAATTGAAATATCTGATTATGTAAAAATTCGTGTTTTTTCGTACCATATTGGTTTGTTTACAAAATAAGATTACAAAAAAAGAACAACCGACTTCGTCGACGTTTTTTGCCACCGACTTCCGAAATTAAAGTTATTTTTGACTTTGTAGTGTCTTTTTTGGAAGTCGGTTGTTCTTTTTTTGTAAAAAGTTTTTATTTTGCACTTTTTAGTTGTGGTACCTACCCCATACAAATTCGAATACCACTAACCTGCTAAAATAACAGTGATTGGAAGTTATCATTATATCATCCATATAAACTAAGTGGGAAAAATACGTATTATTGAAGCTAACTCAAAAACTATCCAAGTAAAGTTAATAAAATTAATATGGGACCACCTCGGGAGCATACCCTTTCAAACAAAAAAACAACTTTCAAAATCGGTTCATAATTGACGGAGAAATCGCGTAACAAACATACAAAAAAAAAAAAAAAAAACATACAGACGAATTGAGAACCTCCTCCTTTTGGAAGTCGGTTAAAAAATAAGAAATAAACGGACAGTATTTGATGTGCCTTCAGAGTAAAAAAACCTGCAGCGCAATTACAGTGATGGTAAAATAGTTACAGCCACTGAACCCTACAAATCGTGTAATTCACCTTCTTTTCGTTCTAATTTGGTGGTAAACAATAGTACCTACTTTTACGAGTTAACAGTTTACTTTATTGCAGAATAGAGATTTGGGATGATGAAACTCTGATAGGTGAACGTTTCAGATTAGTAGGTATTATTGTATTCATATTATGGTATATATTTTGAAAGATATGTATTTGAGGAATAAACACGCCTATGAAAGCGTTAATGATTTTGTTTTCTTGCCAAACAATCGTTGGGGCCATAAATGAATTTATAGAAGTAATATTTTAGAATGAAGTAATAAGGTACGTACCCATTAAACACTTCGAGTTGACATACACACTACCTGAAAACAAAAAAAAATTAGAAGATCAGTGTCTGGGGTGCGGGAGTGCATAAACTAAGCAATGATTAAAAATATTTTGTAAATTCATGTTCATATAAACATCTTAGATATGACTCACACTCATACCCTTTCACCTTTCGTGGTAAAATATTTTGCTTTTGAATTTTGTTTACTAATTGTATTTTATGTTTAGTTTTCATAAGTATTTTTCTATTTTATTACGATTTTGTTTTGTGGTGAATGCTGTGAGTACATACCAGTACTTAGATTATGTTATTGTTCTGTTTTAATTTTTGTATCAAATAAATAAATAAACAAGTAAAGTTGTAACTCTGTGATTTATAAAATTAATGATAATCAAGAACCACTGAAAATAAAATCTTTGTAAGTAAAATAACAGCTGCCAAAAACCATTTACCTAAACGTATAAACAATAAAACACACAGAATAATTAAACTCAAACATCCAGGTTCATTCAATAGCAGTGCTATAATTCCTTCGTGAACGTACTGGCTCCATGAAAGAATTTATTTTTACTGTGGCCGCGCTCTCTCATCCGTCCGGGGTTATCTTAGGGGTTCGACCCGACGTAGTCTACGTATTCGATCTTATGTAAAATATTCGGATTTGCCTGCGTAGGAAGACAAATTGCTACTTAATTTTGGATTTGAATTTTTTTCTTGGACTTATCTCTGCAAGAAGCTAGTTTGCCTAAGGCTTGCGGAGGTCAATGTTTTATGTAAAGAAAGATTTATTCCCATAATCCTGAATACCATGAATTTGGGTGTAGTTTGCTAATGAGCACAGAACCAATTCTTAGCAAGGCAGTTTGAGTCAAAAACTTGTTGACAAGATGATTCGATCTTCAAGCTGCTTGTTTTAGAACTTCTTCCCAATAACTAAAATAACGTTGTTACTGCATTTTTTTTGATGCAGTTTTACGAGAACATGTACGTAGGTAATGCAGTTATTTTCGTTCCGGTATCAATAAATTGTTATCATTTCGCCTACGAGCCGTTTTATTGACGTCGGTCCCACAATAGACAACATCAGCCAAACTACCACGAATACGTGGGACTTGAAGAAGCTGAAACGCCATATTTTTTCTTTGACTCCTTAATACCTTCGAACTATGCTTTACAACTCTCTACAATTTGCGCCCATCAAAGGAGTTACATGTCATCTCACCATGCACACTTAATCTTAAGGAAAATGCACACTAACTTAATCTTAAGGAAAATACGGAATAAGTTCGTTTTATAAAAACAATCTTCGGCAGATCTCGATATATCCACATCCACACTTCGGCATTCAGTGCGCGGGCTTAGCATCCCCCTCGCAGTCCGGAAAGGAATTTTTATTATCAATATCATGGTGTGAACTATGGCGATGTTTATGTGCTCGTATTATTTATAGTTTTCGCTATTTGTGGGGTCTCGTGTTTATTTATAATGTTTGTTGTTCGCCGTAAATTGGATTACGGCTTGGGTTTCTTCTCGTCGTGTTTTATGGTGTGATCAACACTGTTTCCAGATTTGTGAGATAGAAATAAAGTGGGGAATAAATGTTTCATTTTATTTCGGATTGAAACGATTTGTGGGGAAAGTGAAATGGCTGGCGGACTTAGATACGTTGGAGATTGAAGGCGGCTCATATAACATTGTCTAAAGGTAGTGGATGTCTGGGGTCGTTCGAATGGTAGCACAGTATTATAGATTCCGTAGAACTCGTAACAGTCCTTCTCGTTTTTGTGCATCCGTTTTATTTTTGGCTTAAGAATTAGGTTTTTTTTGTTTTTCTCTAATCTTCTATTAGTTTTCTGTTCATAGTATATTGAATATGCATTGTTGAAATTCAATTCATAATTCCTATATTTTCCAAAGTTTCTTTTATTCTTACTTTTATTGAGTTCTAGGAATTCGAGCCATGCATTTTTCTCGAACAAGACTACTCGAGCATATTAAATTCCACAGAACAGGCAATCGGAAATAGTGGCGAAGATCTATGTGAATTCTAATACAGAATCATGAAAAAGCGTAATTTCCTTTTTAAGAGGGTTTACGTCGTACGGTTTTTCATACAATCTTTCAAGCCCTTATTTTTCGAAATGACGGAACCGATTTTAATGAAACTTCATACGCATATGTAGGATATAAAGGTCTTAAAACTTAGTAAAGAACATTTTCGAAAAGTAGTGTTACAGCCAAATTAAACCGAGCTTTAATTTTCCATACAGAGATTTCCAGTTATCTGCTTTTAAATAAGACATTTTGAAAATGTTCTTAAGTTTAATTAAAATCGGTTCAGCCATTTCGAAAAATAAGGGCTTGAAAGTTTGTATGAAATGCCGTGTACGAGCATCGCCACATGAAATGTATTGTTTTAGTTTTTACCTTAATAAGCATTTGCTTATTCGCCGATTACTCGTCTACATTCGCTGAATGAGCTATCGCGCCCACCACAACTCACCTACTTTACGTGTATCTTATATATTTTAATGTTTTTACTAATAAATCGGTCAATCAATAACGGACACAAAACAGTGATTTTATTTCCTGTATAGATCCCGTGTGATTCGTACCCATCAACAAGCTACATACAACATCTCAGTGTAAGAACAAACTGCCCGTACAGCCGTACGACGTAAACCCTCTTAAGTGAAACACTTATTTGAAAATTGGAAATCACACACGACACAACAACACAACACACAACATGAGACAATCAGAAACGGAAAAAGCCGGAATAACAAAGCCGCATCTACCTATGTTAAAATTTAAAGCACCATATATTATTACAAGAATTAGAACTCGATAAACGTTGCCAAAAAGAAACAAACAGTTAAGTATAAAGCAGGAGCACCATCAAACATTTTACAAGCACCAATAAAAACAATGATGCGGAACAATGGGAACTGTTAGTTTTATCGCCAAACGTATATTATGCAATAATTCAACCGGGAATGCAAGTGTTTGAGAAAGTTCCGTAAACTGCTAGTACTGTTCTACTAGTTCCAAACTTGTACGTTCGGCTGACTTGCGAGAGCTAGCCTCGACGAAATTCGCAGAAAATGAAGTAATTTAAAAGTTCCCTAGTGGTATTAAGTTTTGCATCATTGGCGCCTGTCGAACCGCGAGGATAAGCATTTTATTTTTGATTTAGTGAGGGAAAGGAATTTTGTGACGGATAAAGAAAGATGTTTCTGTTATGAGAAAAGGAAGATGTTTTAATCTTCGAAGGACTTTATATTGAGCTATCAGTATTATTTTCTAAAACTCTCTGTTATATTTTGTACCAGCTTCTAGCCGCATCTTCGTTGGCGTGGAAGTCGTAAGACACCACAATATAATAAAATAACAACCACATTCCCCGCCCGCGCTATTACATCGTTTTCGCTTAGCATTCT
The DNA here is from genome assembly GCA_948150665.1 of Conistra vaccinii. Taxonomy (NCBI): domain Eukaryota; kingdom Metazoa; phylum Arthropoda; class Insecta; order Lepidoptera; family Noctuidae; genus Conistra; species Conistra vaccinii. Next base: position 3,018,184 of record OX411321.1, read on the forward strand.
TTCTGACTTTCCTTTTTGCTCGGCTCCTAAAGTTCCTAGCGTCTTGTTAAATAGCCTTCCTCAAGAATAGGGCAAACAAATAAAAAAAAATTAAAAAAAATTGGACTTGTTGTTCCTAGCCTTTTCCCAACAAAGTTGGGGTCGGCTTCCAGTCTAACCGGATGCAGCTGAATACCAGTATTTTAACTGCCAACTGCCTTTCTGACCTCCACAACCCAGTAACTGGGTAATACGATACCCCTTGGTAAGACTGGTTGTCAGACTTTCGGGCATCTGACGACGATAACGACTGTCAAAGATGTACGAATGACCGCCTGACCAACGGCTTAACGTACTTTCTGAAGCACGGAGGAGTCTTGGTATGTAAAGATGGTCACCTATCCACGGACCAACCCCGGCTAGCGTAGCTTAACCTGATGGATCGACCCGTGTGGCTGTTATTACTTAGCTTAGAGCTTCTCAGAGATTAGCGCATTTAAATAAAATAACAGACAGACTTTTTGGCTTTATTATTTATATTGATAAAAAACAAAATGCGTTTACGCTAAGGCAAATAGGTACGGAAAAAAATCACAGAACTTAAACAATGTAAATTGTGCACACTTGGTAAAATTCTTTGTATAACGCATACTCCAAATTCAAAACATACTGCAATTTCAGTTGTAAACGACTCTCGAAGTTGTACCTACAGTGAGTTTCAGTGGATTATCCCATTTTCACATGGGTTCAGGTAGCTATCGGATGTATAAACCTACGCATGACACGTACCTATCTGAAATGGTACGGAAAAGAGGCTTAACGGAAAAGAGGGAATATACAATTTCACTGTGTCTATGACTGTATTATACAAGATATTTATTAATTGTTTCAATGGTATTTCAATGGTAACATAAAAAACATGACATGACCAAACTGTTGAATTTTATAATGTGACTTTAAATTTTACGATCGTTAAACACAGCATTTCTCAGACGCTAAAGCTTAATCCATTCATCCATCTTAAATCCCAAGACGAAAACAAAAAGATGTAATGAGCCACGCAAACTTTAGGCTGCAAGAAATTAGTGACCGTATTACACAAAGGATTAAACTAGCAGTTTTTATTAATATTATACAACGTGTTCCTTTTGATGTCCCTTAAATCTAAGGTTATATTCTCCATGTAAAAATAATACAAAAAATCCTAGAACAGTTGTCCCAAAAACACATAGTTTCGAAGATAACATATCGACGGGTTCCGGGCTATTTGTATTAACCGACATTTTTGAAACTTTACACCAGAGCAGTTTAAAGTTTCGATTTTTAGAAAAAAAATAATAACTTTAGCAAATCGCATTATTTTTTTAAAAAGAAGGATATTATTGTTTTTATAACATATTCCCCATAATCAGATTTTTTTTTCTTCTAATATTCCTATTTTTAACGAAGATAAATGTCGCTTAATACAAAATGACCCATATTTTACTTTTTTTCGTTCCAGGCTAAATGACTTAACCCCCTATGATTATTGTTTCTTATTCCAGGCTAAATGACTAAACCGCCTAGGTTTATTATTTCTTGTTCCAAGCTAAATGACTTAACCGCCTAGGTTTATTATTTCTTGTTCCAAGCTAAATGACTTAACCACCTAGGCATGCAAATAATGGCTGTAAGCTAAGTGCTTTAATCAAAGAGTTGGTCATATTTCAAACCTAAGCTAATTGATTTAAATACCATATCTTAAACTTATTAATCTAAGGCTAATTAGTTTATGCGACTGATTGTTTATAAAATAAATTGTTTGTAATCATACTTGAATAATGAAGTTTGAACATTGATAAATTAAAAGGTACATACATAGGGTGTACAGTACGACAACTTAGATGTAGCATGAATTTGAGAATTTTCATTCATTCATTTCAATTTAACGAACGTGTTTGGCTATATGACTTTAGAAGTTATTGCTTTTCGTAAAGATCATTTTTACCAAAAGCAGTAATCAAGATTGGTGATTTTGAATTCGCACTCAGTTCGGACGGTGATCGTTTTAACGAATTTGGCCGATGCTACATCTAAGTTGTGTCGTACTGTACCTACCTATCTTGCCACGTGCTTTTAAAAACACAAGTAACTCGCTCTTTTCAGCATTATACCTGAGTCCTTGAGCCACCACATAACTCTCACAAATTCGCAGAAGGCACCTGAGAGCACTGATCGAAGGACTCAGCAACATCATATCGTCCGCGTAGCTGATATTATTAATACAAAGCCCATCAATGTGACACCCGACATTTGTGTTGCTGAGTTCAACGATCAGCTGATTTATGTACAAATTAAAGAGGCGAGGTGAGGTTATTCCCCCCTGCCTCACCCCGCATTTCAATCGGTACTCCTCAGATAGTACCAGGTCAAATGTCTTCGATAAATCGAGGAAGCAAGCATTGACCGGTGTCTTCCTATCTGCATAGTACTGGACGATCCGCTTGAGACACAAAATGGCAGTTTCTGTCGATAGACCGGGCCTAAAGCCAAATTGTGCGTCATGCAATTTTATGGGACTGGCCATATGTGTATCAAACAGACAGTCCAGCACCTTAGCTGTAATAGTAGCCAGGGAAATTGGCCTATAATTCGACAGATCTACCACATTCCCCGTTATATTCTTCACTATCGGGACAACTATGGTTTTCATAAGATCATTCGGTAGGTAGGAGTGTTTTAAGCACAACGAATTAAACATAGCCAACACCCTCGGCAAGTGAACACCCGCATACCGTAGGTGTTCAACGCTGAGGTGATCATGTCCCGGAGACTTACCCCTTACCATGTTTTTGATGACATTTGCAACTTCTCTGCCAGAGAACAGTAATGGGGAAGTCCTCTCAGCGCTGGACACACACGGTGACGCAGAAGAACTTAGGTTCCGTGGCGGATCAACTTGGTAGTGATTCATGAACATGTTCGCTATAGACAAGGGGTTGCAATTACCTGCCACGCTCACAGGGAGGCCCTGCTTGGGGTTCATATTATTAGTATTTTTCCAAAATTTGCTGAAATCCTTTTTCTTATTATGTTCGGCTATTATGTCCATCTTGATTTGCATTTGATTATTACGACACCATTTTATTTTAGATTTAAAAACTTTTCGAGTTTCCCGCATTTTATCAAAGACTTTCCCTGAAATCGGATTCCCACATAAACACCACATTTGAAACGCGAGCCGAGCCTCGCTGTGCGCGGATTTAACATGTTTATTCTACCCTGTCAAAGGTTTGTACTTATTTTTCTTAATAAATATACAACTACGTTTAGCAGACATTGTCAATATACTAATTATGTTCCTGTACATATCATCTAAAATAGATCTGTGATTTAGGTCCCCACAGGTTGATTCCGCACAGCTACATAATTCCGGGGGAAAATCTATTTTACGCAAAGCGGAGTGACATAACTCTTCATACAATTTTATTTGGTTTAAGTCCCTTTCCCCCCATAAAACATTGTTTACACTCGCATTCGGTAGTACAGTACAATATTAGGTTCAATTATTTTTAAATCACAGTCCATTTGTAAAGGCAAATGATCAGACCAAAAACTATCATGCAATATTGTGCGACGCGCGGCTTCAGGCACGAGTGTCACGACGTAATGGTTGAGCCACCGTTTGCACCCGTGCGCTTCACTCACAAAAGTAAACGAATCTAGCGGTAGGAGTTCAATATCCGCGCAAGTCCAATATTGTTCATTACAAAATTTTAACAACTCATGGCTAAACAATTCATTACTATGCGCATTGTAGTCTCCTAACATAAACACAGATTGGATATTCCTATCTTCTATAGGTAATTGCATTCATTTCACTTAAGCAGTCCGTAAATTCAATTAAGTTATCATTACAGTCAGTAGGCATATAAACCGAAAATACTAGTATTTCTTGTTCACACAATTGCACTGTTATAGCTGTAAGACGAACACTATTGCAAGGTACAACAGACACCGATGAAAATAAACTTTTCCTCCACAGCAGTGCTACTCCTCCGTAAGGTCTCCCTCGAAGTACACCAACCGATGTATCTACCGCAGAGGTCCCGGTGAAAGCAAATACTGTCGTCATGTATACTGCCAAGAAATGCCAAGTCGTGAGGCATCAACCAAGTTTCTTGCAAAGCTATTATGTTACCCGATACACACAGCCGCCTTATTAGGCGGCTGTGTGTATCGGGTGACATAATAATGTTTAATTCGTTGTGCTTAAAACACTCCTACCTACCGAATGATCTTATGAAAACCATAGTTGTCCCGATAGTGAAGAATAAAACGGGGAATGTGGCAGATCTGTCGAATTATAGGCCAATTTCCCTGGCTACTATTACAGCTAAGGTGCCGGACTGTCTGTTTGATACACATATGGCCAGTCCCATAAAATTGAATGACGCACAATTTGGCTTTAGGCCCGGTCTATCGACAGAAACTGCCATTTTGTGTCTCAAGCAGACCGTCCAGTACTATGCAGATAGGAAGACACCGGTCAATGCTTGCTTCCTCGATTTATCGAAGACATTTGACCTGGTGTCTTATGACATTCTATGGGATAAGCTGTACCGGAAAACTGATGTAGACAGTGCAGTAACATCTTTGCTCAGGTACTGGTATCAAAACCAGACTAACCATGTAAAGTGGTCGGGGGTACTATCTGAGGAGTACCGATTGAAATGCGGGGTGAGGCAGGGGGGAATAACCTCACCTCGCCTCTTTAATTTGTACATAAATCAGCTGATCGTTGAACTCAGCAACACAAATGTCGGGTGTCACATTGATGGGTTTTGTATTAATAATATCAGCTACGCGGACGATATAAAATTTTGATTGTATGTGTATACTAGTTTCTTAGTCCGTTTAAGATAAACTGTTTGAAGTACTAGAACTATACTTTTGTTATAACTGAAACGACACTGCAAATCAAATATTGAATAAAAAAAATAGGTTTAACCATAATCTTTAAATGATTACTGTTGAAATCCTAAATAGTTCATGCGACCGACATATCATTATCTACTGCAAGCTAAATGGTTGAAGTGACAACATCTAACATTTCATGTACAGAGCTAAATGTATGGATCGACACTGGGTATGAATTTAACAAAGAGGCTAAATGTATTAAACGACATTCTTGTATATTTATAAGGTAAAGCTAATTGTATTAAACGACACTGGATAAGAATTTAACAAAGAGGCTAATTGTATGAAGCCACATTTCTATATATTTATAAAGCCAGGCTAAATGCTTTAACGTACGTTGCCTGTAAATTGTTGCTCCAGGAAAAAAAGTTTAAACGACTGCCTGGTATTTGGTAGTTAGCTTAAGTACACAGTTCCTAAATTTGTCAATATTTTGTGTCGCTTCATACATTGCAGTCCAAAATGGGCCCAAAAATGCGGTTGTATTAAGCGACAAAAAAGTGCTCCGATCGTCACCAAACCCAGCTCAAATGACGCAGAAAAATTCGCTGATTCCAAATATGTATAAAAGTCTATATCGCTCAGAGTGTCGCTTAATACAATTAGCCCGGAACCCGTCGATATCAATCACTCTCGATATGTCTCTAAGTTTCATTGATAAGTACGAGTAAATCATTTTCATTGAAACCAATCTATATCTATATCTATCTATATCTATTCTATATCTATATCTATACATATAATAAAATTGTAGAAAAGTGGTGTCTGTACAATGAAAATATATGAAAAAAAAGTAGCAGGGGTTGTTATTATATCGATGCTGAACCCGAGATTGTAATTATTATTTTTTTTGTCTGTTTGTCTGTTTGTCGGTTTGTCTGTTTGTCTGTTTGTCTGTTTGTCTGTGTGTTTGTGCACGCTAATATCAGAAACGGCTTATTCGATTTAGATGCGGTTTTCACTAATACATTGTAGTAAGCTTCACTTAACATTTAGTGTTTATTTCATGTCAATCGGTTCATAAATAAAAAAGTTATGTCAATTTAAAGAATCACGGCGAACATTTGTTATAAGTTAGGCATTTCTTTCCTTGATTTTCGGTATACTTATCTTAATTTTTATTTAGGGTTTGTATATAAATATTATAAGTATTTGGTATAGGTTAGGCATTTGTTTTCTTGATTTTCTTTATTAAGTATAAGTTTATTAGCTCAGGTTAGTAATTAATTGTTCTAGCGATTCTTTTGTTTTATAAAGTTAGTACGTTTGGTTTACACGTCTTAACACTTATTACTTAAACTGTGATAATTTTAGACTGTATAATAATCTGTAAGTATTTATAATTTAATTGTTAACGATAGTACGTGTTTACTAAATAACTGTGTGTTAAGTAGTAAGTACTATTTTATTGTAAGAATGCCTCGAAGAAGATCCAACCTCTCCCAATGTAGCAGAAATGCTAAAAGGATGAGATTAGTTCGATCACAGGAATCTAAGGAAGGTCGTGAGGCAAGGCTCTCTGCAACTCGGGAACATCAGGCTAGGTTTCGTGCTGCAGAAACTTCGTCTCAGCGGGAATCTCGACTGAGTTCAAATCGTTCTCGAATGGTCGAGGTCGCGAAAATTTTTTTTTATACTAAGGGGGTCGAGTCATGAAAAAGGTTGAAAAACACTGCCCTACATTAATCCTAATAATATTATAAATGCGAAAGTTTTTGAGGATGGATGGATGGATGGATGGATGTTTGTTACTCTTTCACACAAAAACTACTGAACGGATTTTGATGAAACTTTACAATAATGTAGCTTATACATTAGAATAACACATAGGCTACAATTTATAAAAATTTTATGTGATTTGGCCATAATATAACGATAAGTATCAAGTAAGTCGGAAAAATTCCTGCCCTCTGAGATCTATCTTTGCGTGCGCTGCCTTTTTTTTTTGGGTGGGAATCATCCAATGACTTCTCCCGCTCTGGGCTTAGCGGAAGGGCGTGTCAGACTCTTACTGACTAAAACCCACCCGTGTTCCTTCCCTTGCGTTACCAGAGGCCACGGTTTCCCCTTGGGACTACCCGCAACCCCGGCAGGCATCGGCCCTAGCGGACCCCGTCAGTTTTGCTGATATCTCTTTGAGGCGCGCGTGGAACACGATGCGCCGTCGACCCGGGCCTGGTCCTTATCGGACGGCGAGCTGCCCGTTGCTCTCCGTCCGCAGGCCCGCGCCTACGGTGGCCGGAAATCGGCTATCAATTCCCGACGCCCGGCGGGACGTCTCCTACGGCGGCGGCGCCGGCGGCTAGGGCTGGTAGGGCGCGGCCTTTGCCACTCCCTCGCGCGCTCCACCTTCTCCTTCGCGAGCATTACTGCTTTGCAGAAGGAGGTGACGGCTTGCCATGCCCTCTCGCTCCGCACCATGGCCTGAACCAGGGCCGTACGCGAGAGGTCACCGCCGCCGATCGCCTTCACGAGGACAAGGCGGTGGTCCACCCAAGCCGGGCAGACCTCCATCGTATGCTGCGTGCGCTGCCTAAACCGTTAGAGTTACATGAAGAAAATGTATTGTGGGATTGTTTGTCTTAAAGAGTTCTAAATAAAAGTCTGCGACAGCATAATAACGAGCCTTTTAGCACAGAACGAGGGTGGAGGGGCGGGCCAGCCCGGGGGATGACGCGCCAGAGCGCCGAGTGGAAGCTATTGCTTAATAATTATGTTCGAGAAATAACGTAAATAACGCAATTAATTGTTGAACTGTCAAAATGAAATCCATTGCTATTGTAAGTGCTACGCAATTACCCCGCTGATTTAGGACATGTTACACGTTCCTGTGGGATAATTTCCGACATCCACGCGGGCGAAGCCGCGGGCAAAAGCTAGTCATTAATATTTAAATGTAAGAAAATACGACGTTGATATTTTTTTGTGCCAAATTTCATCCAAATCCGTTTAGCCGTTTTAGCGTGAAAGCGTAAAAAACAAACAACTTCACTCTCACATTTATATTATTAGTCCTATTATAATCCTATTATAATTATAGCATGGATGCTAAGGTTCTAAGTATGGTAAAGGTTTCGGATGGCCGACTATACCAAAAAGATAGTACCTACTATAGATAATAGTTCCATAGATAAGTTAGTACCCAATCTCTTTGATCACCATATCGAGCCATTCCTCTTGACTTATAACATCCCAAGGACTATGAACAAGAATTTATGCATGGCAAAGTTATTCATACCGCTATCTTCAAACTTTGACCGTCTTCAGGAAAAATGGATCCGGTGAAATTTCAATTATGGCAAGGAAATGTTGAATAGAGAAAAAATCGGCTGACGTAGGTAAGTTAATAGCCATTAAAAATCCAATTTAATTGACTTAAGGGCTCCTTCAGAGTTCTCAAATTAGTCGCAAGGGAAATTCGTAAAAAAACATTCGTTTGATAAATTGTTCTTTATTATATAGAGAAATTGGGCCTTTAGTTTGTTGGAGATACTTTTTGTGAATTATGAGAGCAGCTAGAATCTTTATTAGTGAGTTACAGTGTCCTAACTACTGAGTAGCATTCTCTCTGTATTTGATAAAATCTTATAATATGCAATGAATAGTCCGTCCATGAAGAATACGTCGTAATAATTTGCCTAGTTTATTTCACACACAAACAGAGATAACACAATAAAACATCTCGCCGAAACTGGACCAAATAAATAGAAACAAAAAAATGGTCCACCCCTAAATGTATTACCCAATCTCAATTTTAGTAAGACTATTTTATTTCTACCGTTTTGTTTCATGTTAAATGCGAGAAAGAATGTTTCCAAGTTCCCAACATTTTTCCTTTAGATTCTGGCATTCAGCCAGGATCCACCTTTCGCCTGGAGTTTGTACTTAGCCAGATATTTTGTGAAAACTAACACAAGCTACCTCAATGATCAGTTTTAAAGACTTGGTAAAAGAGGAATTCTGTCATATTTTTCAATTTTGTTTGAAAATATCATAAGTTCTGCATTTGTAAATCCTAGTACTTCTATCTAGAACAAAATTGTTGAGTTTAGTTGTAGTTTTGTTGGGTTTTTAGAGGCATGCCTCTAAAAACCTAAACTCAACAATTTCCTTGACCTTTTCAATAGTCGATGAGTGAACTTTACACCTTGCTCCTCATGAGGAGCAAGGTGTAAAGTTCACTCATCGACTATTGAAAAGGGAGGATCCTCGGACCAGACGAGTGCCATGTTTGGCGGACAACTGCCCGACGACGGTTGAAATCGGGATCTTATACAATGTGGAGACTACAATACAACAATAAATGAAAATACTGGCACTACTAATGCCTGAGAGTATTTTGGAACTGTCAAATAAATCCTAGCTTCGAAATAAAAAAATGAGATATTCAAACAAATGAAATGAAAATAATGTACCCTAAGCCTATAAATTCTGTTTATCCAACTCGACTTAGGCTGGATTCTCGGACATACGTTTCCGAATATCCACCTTAGGATGGATTTTTGGGGTGGATAAACGAAATAACCCGAGCCAACTCTGGATTTTGCCGAGCTATAATGACTAAAATATTAAATATTTTTAATTTAATTTTTGTATGCAGAATGGGAACGTCGTTAGGGACACGCCGTTAATTTTTTTGTTGTATTGTCGTCTCCACCTTGTATATATGTCGATCGCATGCTACACACTAAATGCAGGATACAGGATTTTGTGTCACGTCAGGATTTTGATGCGTAGTTCGCATGTGTAGTGATGTATATGCTGCCACACGGTTCAAGAACATTACAGCCATTTACTCTAAAATGAACTATAAAAATGCAAACAGGTGTTCTATAAATAAAACGATAAAGTCTATCGCACTCACCATATAGACCAAACATTGCCCTTTATGAGCGTACTAACACTCATAATTTTCTGTAGTTGACTTACACAATTTCAGCGGACGATCCGGTTTTCTAGCAACCTAAAGTAACAACCTTAGGGTCCTAAGTTATTCCAACCCGCTTTTCACGTAAGCACCCCACCGAGGCCTTTGATATACGGTTCTGTTCGCCCAGATATTTGATTATCCTTACCTGCGTAGGACAACGATTTTTTCACGGTTATGAAGGAAAATTTTGCGAGTATTTTTTTCATTTTTGCTGACGCAGGCGGTAATTTTATACATTTATTTCGGTTAAATACTTTTGAGTTTTAAATGAGAATTAGTATGCTTGCGTTGTACAACATTATGTTGGTTAGTTTGTTATTAAGGAGTAGAGTATGTACATAAAAAGGCGAGCTAGGAAGGACTGGATACGTAGGGCGGACAACAAGACTATTACCGTGCAACTTGGGTGAGGACTAACAGTAGACTGTGATAGGCTGTGTTCATTGATCAAAGCAATTCTATATTACTCGTTTGTTACTCTTCGGGTCCCAGCAATGAGAAATAATACCCCACTGTAATACAGTATCATCTAATACGGGGGGGATTGTTGATTGTACTGGCGGCCTTAAATATTGTAATGTCAACAGTAATACTTCGGTAATGTCAAAGTCAAAGTCAAAGTCAAATCATTTATTTCAAATAGGCCCTTGAAGGCACTTTTGAACGTCAAAATTTACAAAATAAAGTATTGATTCTACCGCCTATAAATAAATAATGCACAAATAAATAAATATTCTAAGTAGTTGCTTGATAATTCAATCAAAAATAAACAGCTGTGGGTGGAACTAGGCTGCCAACAATAAAGATCAAACTCGATGCATGACCTTCATGCGCGGAACACCATCATAATATTATGATGGTGTGATGACCATCATATTATGAACACCATCATAATATGATGGTGTGAAGGTCGTGCATCGTCATGGTCAGCCTAGTTCCATGCACGGTTTGTGCCGTTCTTCCCTGGTCTGTTCGAGTTCGAATATTTTGCCTATTTAGGTTCTTCATTGTCAAATCCCGTCTATCCTAAGTTTACGTCGGCTCTTACCCCACTTTGCACTAAGAAAGCCGCACGTAGCACACGACTTCCATATATTTCATTTTGAGTTAAGATTAATAATCAGAATATCTTAAATATAATCTTCCTTGAGAACGTTCTAGCCCGGAATACCGGAATCCTTTGACTATAATTGAGTCAGTATAGATATAACTACACGTACATTATAAGAGAAAGCCACAACCTAATTTAGATAGGTCAGTTTTGGGATAAAGTCAAGCACTGTATTGTCTAATCTTATGTAATTTAAGGGTTAAGATAACTAAATAACTGTTCCTTTACTTTGTAAGCAGAATTGGGTAGTTGCGGTTTATCTTGCATTATGTATTGCCTCATTTGGGTTAATTACTGTATCGTGTTTCATATGAGTAGGTACAATATTTATGTAATAATTATTAGAACAAGTTATTAAATTGTAAATTTAAAAAACCCCTGATAAACACAATATTTTAATTTTTTTTGGTTGGAAATCATCAAATGACTTCTCCCGCTCTGGGCAGAGCGGAAGGGTGAGTCAGACTCTTACTGACTAAAACCTTGTTCCTTCCCTTGCCTGTGCTAGGGGCCACGGTTTCCCCTTCCCGCAACCCCGACAGGCATCGGCCCTAGCGGACCCCGTCAATTGTGCTGACATCTCGTTGAGGCGCGCGTGAAGCACGACGCGATATCGACCCGGGCCTGGTCCTTATCGGACGGCGAGCTACCCATTGCTCTCCGTCTGCAAGCCCGCACTTACGGTGACCGTAAATCTGCTACCAATTCCCGACGCCCGGGCCGTCTCCTACGACGGCGGCTAGGCGCGTGAGGGCGCAACATTTGACTCTCCCTCACGCGCTCCGCCTCCTCCTTCGCGAGCGGAACTGCTTCGCAGAAAGAGGTGACGGCTTGCCATCCCCTCTCGCTTCGTACCATGGCCTGAACCAGGGCCGGACGCGAGAGGTCACTGCCGCCGATCGCCCCCACGAGGACACGGCGTTGCTCCACTTAAGCCGGGCAGACCTCCACCGTATGCTCCACCGTGTCCTCCGGGCGATCCACACAGTGGTGACAGGCGTTTCTTCCTGCCATATGCGAAACAGGAACCTCCCGAAACAACCGTGTCTGGTGAGGACCTGCTTGAGGCGGAAGGTGAAGACAAATATACCTTACGATGCAATTTGCAGCATCAGATCAATAATTCCATAATCTTGCATAGTTTTAAAGCATAAATGGGTGTTTCAATTTAAAGACCACACACATGTTTGAAAGTAAAGTTATAAATACTTATTATGCGTCTAAGACCCCTACTGCAGCTAACACAAAAGAGCTAGAGCTCCTTGAAACGGCTGAACCGATTGTGATAAAACATTGTCTAAGAACCATCGGTAGTTCTACCTGCTTTCAAATAAAATAAAACCGCTTTCAAATCGGTTCACCCGCTTAATAGCTACGTTAAACTTATAGCACACCGTTTTTTTTTGCGTTCCTTCAGTTGCCTGTACGTTGCCAGGGGCCACGGTAACCCTTTAGGATTTTCCCGCAAACCCGGCAGGCATCGGCCCCAGCAAACCCCGTCAGTTGTGCTGACATCTCATTGAGGCGCACGTGGAACATAACGCGCCGTCGACCCGGGCCTAGTCCTTATTGGATGGCGAGCTACGCATTGCTCTCTGACTCCTGCGGCGGCTAGGGGCGTGAGGGCGCGAAATTTGCCTCACTTTCCGCCTCCTCTTTCGCGAGCATTACGGCTGCGCGGAAGGAGGTGACGGCTTCCCATGCCCTCTCGCTACGTACCATGGCCTAGACCAGGGCCGGCCGCGAGAGATAAACTTAATTCTAAACTTTATTTTAACTATAACCGCCTATTCATTACCGATTACTGATAGGTAAAGAATAGGCAGGCGGGTTAATACGTTTTTGCGGCTTATCTGACGAGTATGTTCGGTTAGATTTCGAAGAATTATCTGAAAAGAAACAAAGAGTACTTCCCGGAAAACCAAAAAATCTTTTCACAGTAGATCCGTAGCTCAAAGCTAGTTAACTATTCTCCTTTTCAGAAACATAACTGCTATAAATAATTCCGGGGGCACATTAAGCTTTGACAAAAACTTCGAAGACAGTAAAAAGTTCAGAAGCACCGAACGTTCCGCTCTTACTATCAACCTTAATGTTCAATGTACGTGATCCATTAAGGAGTAGATAGAAGTAGTGCAGGGATCGTACTAATTTAATACTTAAGATAAAAATGTTGAGCAAAAAATTGGAAATGAAAATGTTGAGTTTTATAAAAATGGAGAATCGTTTTATGATGAGCGTCATTTAGAGCGTGACTTGGTATCTGAGTAGTATCCGCAATGTTAAAGAAATAATCTAAGGTACGTACTATTTTGCTGCTTATTAAAAATTACTTATGAAACTGGCATGACGCCAAGCAACTGGCAAGAGCCTGACTAAGCATAGATTAAAAAAATGCTAAAACCTATGACATTTTTTGAGGGCAGCGTAAAACATAAAATGCATATTATTATTGAAAAACTGCAAATACCTATGACAGTAAACATACAAATGATTAAGAATCCACCTAAATCCTCTAATCTGGCCAGTTTGTTAGCAATAGAACAAATTGCTGCAGAAACGATTAAAAGATGCGTACATGGTAAAGAATACGATTCGTTAGTACAAACACAAACCAACGTTATAGTTAGTACACAATAAAGTTTCAAAATAGCTTTCCATAACAATAAAAGGGCCCGTAAAGTGAAGCCACAGATTTGTGTTGGGGCCCAACGGGGCTATATTGATAAAAATAAACGCTCCCAATCTATTCGGAATTGAATTTTGTAAGAACGCATAAGGATCTTTATTGAGGGTGTTTTAAAAGTAATTCTTGCACTTAAGTGCGATGGATCAACCGATTTTGATTATGGAGATTCCATGTTGCAAGAACAGTTTCTTGGGGTGGCACTTGATGATAGACTAGTCAAATGAACTAGATGGAGCAATAAGCAAAGATAAAGGCACCGAGGTTCCAACGATTATGGCTTCAATAGTACATTACTGTCGCGGCCTGCAACAGGGGCATTGATGGACGATCGTGAAAATAATAACGTGAGAGAAATAACATATGTAAGTCCATCAATGCCTGGTTGCAACCAAGGCTTGTATAGTACTTTTCTCAAATAATGCGCGGAAATTCAAACTAAGTAAATAAATTTTAAATTCCAGAATCAATGACGAACAACGAAAATTTTTCTCGCGCAAATATGTTCATTTGTTTCTTATTTACTTTAAACAGCTCTATTTGAAAGCCAAATTGAAAAAAATATATCTTTGATAAGTAATCTCCTTGGTTGTCATGTGTCGAAATAAACCGTTCGTTCCATCTTTAAATTACATGACAGGTATGAGTTGTCATATTAATTTATTTGGACGCTAAACACGACCAATATGGATTTACATACTGACATTGCCGGCCGCAAAATCACATGTATTTGACTGGTTGTTAAAATAATGCTCAGAATTCCAAGCATGTTTGAGAAAATAAAGAGGACACTGTCTACTGGTAAAGTTTCTAAGCGGAGCTTATGTGAAAAAAGAACGAGTTAAAAACGGCTGCAAACTGTTTTATTATAAGCTAAAATCTATGACAAAGTTTTAGTAAAATCTGATTTTACGGACCGTATAGCGAAAGGAATTGCGGTCACTGAACATTCTCCCAAGAACTCGATCGAAGATTACAAGCTAGTCGACTACCAACCTATAAAACAAAGTTCACAACAGTCTGATTTTGACACTCTGCCTATAACCGCTACAAACTAAAACCAATTACATTTTCTGCTCATAAATCTTGGTTGTAGTTCACAAATCATAGCAGATTGCCAACCCATCGTTTTCGTGGACAAAAACAACAGTAAATTATTTGTCTTGGTCTGTCATCTTCTGAGCCGATTTTCTAAGTTTTTAGGGAGTTGCAACGTCTTAAGTTATAGTCAATCTGTACCTATACATTTATAAATTAAAGTCTCCTTTCGTCTGTCTGTGTTCTTCTAAAATCCGCAACGGATTTTGATGCGGTTTTCACCGTAATTCAGACATGTTATTCCGGAAGGCTTATGTGAATAAAACATTAATATTGAACTTACTTAGACCTTCAGCTGTCATTAACGCGACACTATAGAATTTAATTGTTATGCCCATCTGATGTCCACTTGAACAGTCAAGCTCATTATAATAAATAAAGGTCGATGTTTTTCCAAGTCATAAAAACCGTGTGAAGAAGTAGTGTTGGGTCCCTAGTATTTTATAATTCTGACTGTGTAATGTTGTTCACTTCGCTAACGAAGTAAATATCACGCTTGCTCACTTCGTTTTACTGACAATTTGTGGGGTTCCGTCAAAACTCAAACTCAAAGCATTTATTTCAATTAAACCATATACAGGCACTTTTGAATTGTCAAGCCCGTACTAGAAGGGTGCCAAGCGGAACACCATTTTTCAGACCAGCGTGATTTGTCGCGCGACGCGACACGAATAATACAAAACTTCACGGTATAACAATAACCGGTGTCGTCGCGCGACAAATCGCGCTGGTCTGAAAACAGCTTTACTCAGCCTCCGCTCTCCATCTGCCCATCCGTCTGTCTATCAACGGGCTGTATCTCATAAACGGTAATAGGTAGACAGTTAAAATTTTGACAGATTGAATTTCTATTACCGCTATTATAGTGGCGCTATAACAACAAATAATGATAATTAAATAAATTAAAGTTAATAATTGAAGGGATCCCATACAAGAAATGTGGTTTTTTTCGGTGCTTAGCACTTGGCCGGTTTTTAGCCCGCGTTTTTGTTTTTTAACGTTAATTTTGGACATTCTTCATCTCGGGTTGGTAGAATAAAATAAAAATTAAGGTTGGTGCCCGTGTTCTACACGCAACGCAACTACTCTCTACTTTTGAGTTACCACCATTGACCCAATTTTTCGTAAATGAAATGACCCACGAACATCATTCAGGGGTTTATAAAAACAATTTGACTATAATTTAGAGCCGTCACTTTTTATTTTTCAGCTGAATATTTAGTCACGTACATTAATATCATAAATCGACGCAGTTGTTTTGGTCGTGCCGTAGGTGAATTTGATTTAATAGACTTGACATTTATAGCCTGCCTGCAATATATTGCAGCATATTTTTTTACCTATAATTTGATTGAATAGCTCCATAAAATATCATGTAAAAAAAATAACCAGCAAATTCCTGCGCTATTCCGATATAAAATTTTAAACATTTTTGAAATAACAACCTGAAAAGTCCTACAGTTTTCCGCAATGTACTGAAATATAATTTGTAAAGCGAGTTGGATGTCAATCACCCCGTACCTTACACTGAATATTCATTATTATGGAAAATGACGTCATAAAAGGGAGTAAAATATAACGATTAATGGCTTCATAAAGTACGTCATTAGGAAAATAATAGTACGGATTTTCTTCTTCTTTTTGGAGTTTTAAAGCTGCCCATGGGCCTCTGACTTGGCGTCACATGCCGTCGAGAAATATCTCTCAGACATGTCGGTTTCCTCACGATGTTTTCCTTCACCGTTTTTGAAGCAAGTGATAATTATACAATACACACATGAATCCGAAAAGTCGGAGGTGCGTGCCTTGGGTTCGAACTCGAGACCTGTGACTTGGCAGTCCGTCGGTGACAGCACTAGGCTATCACTGCCCGATAGTTCGGATGAAACAGAAACAATATTTTTTGTGAAATTCTGTGCTTAGCAGTCGCAATGCGCTTTCTGAATCAAGTTCAAGTTCATCGAATTGAAAATGGCTTTATTAGCAATTAACGTTACCTTTATTTCTGCTTTTCTGCGCAATCCTTATCTGTTGCATACTCTTATGACACGAACGAATTACAGACGAAATTCATACTTAGTCAGAGCGAGTCATACGTATAATGAGGTCTGCCGGGGCGTCGACATCGATGTTTTCAATACCAGCATTTCAAAGTTAAAAAGGACTCTTTGTAATTTATTTTTTGATCATATAAACAGAGCTACCAATTGTCATGATGGGGAATGTGTTTCAAACATCGTGTTTGAAACACATTCTTAATTATGATAATATTTTTTTACTCATGAAACTGTCTACCTTCTCATTATTTTTTTTTATATTATGCTCTCTTATCTGTGGAAACTTTTAATTGGCCTTATTTTTATTACTCTATATCGTGCAAAACTGTCTAGCTGTAAGTTTTCCAAAAACTGTAAAATAAAATAAAATAAAATAAATTAAATAAAAAGCAATTTGTTATTGTTTTCTTTTATTACAAGTTGACCAGCAGCCAGGAAGTCCCCGAAGAGCAGTGGTGGCCCAGTGGTAATGACCGCGACTAACGAGTTGTAGGTCGGAGATTCGAAACCTGACAGGCATTTTACTTTGAGTAGGTAAATTATTTTATGACCACTGCTCTCAAAACGGTGAAGGACAACATCGTGAGGAAACCTGCATGACCTAGGACTAAAAATTTGAAAAAATTTGACATCTACCAACCCGCACAGGGCCCGCGTGGTAGAATACAGTCTACTTCCTCTCACAGAGGGAAGCCTGTGTCCCAGCAGTGGGAACATAATAGGAACTCCCTAAGTTTGGAGTTAATTATTTACTTTTAGAAATCACACTTTTCAAGGCATTCTGCACCTCCCTATACACGTGCAGCCTATGGGCATCATACTCACAAGTTGCTTACAGTGCCTTTCGTGTCCAATACGAGTACAACAACTGGTTTAGTTCAGTGTTGGGGCTACCCCGCTTTTGCAGCGCCTCGGGAATCTTCGTAGAAGCGCGCACCGACTGTTTGCACGCCACCATGCGCAAGCGGTGCGCGTCCTTGGTGCCCCTATACACTCAGGTCCAGTTGAAAACCAGCGTCAGGCACTTATAGTTGTCTGGCATTTTTTGCTGAACTGGGCCTTTTTAGCGCAGCCGTGAGGCACACTCCCGTGCTAATTTCAATCGCATTTTTTACACTTGTTGTTAGATTTTATCTTTATCTTTATTGTTTGATTTATTTTTATCTGCTGTATAAATTGTGTGCTTTTTGGTGTGTTAAATAAATGTATTTTCTTTTCTTTCTTTCTTTCTTTTTCTTTCCTATATTGGGCATTGTTGTAGCTGGCATATTACGGGTGGCTGTTTTTTTTTTTTTAGTATAAATATGTATTTGAATTAAATTAAATTGTAATTGTATTTTATCTTTGTTGTAATTTTATTTGTAAATGTGCCTATTCTAATATGAGTCTATGTCACTAGAAATAAATGATAAATTTTTTTTGTTTAATTTAATAGTCTTACTTTACAACAGGAATATCGTTGTAAAATCCAGTATTTCAAGATTACCGTATCCAATATCAAGATTATCAGACACAAGTACCTTCTCCTAAACTTACCAACCAAAATATCATCTTCAAAACGGGATCGGAGAATTTCGGCAGAACTAGGCTTGCTCTCGACAACACTTGGCTGTAAATCACAGTCGAAGTCGTCTGAACTCAAAACAATCTGTTATTGAATAGTTGAAAAGGTTATGCCCGACTTATTAATTTCAATAAACCCAGCTCTGCGGTTCACGCCTGTATTTTAGATTCATTTTCTTATAAAATAATTGGAAATTTGTAATAGTCTGGTGGACTAACAAAGCTTGTTCATTATGGACTGAAATTAATCTCTTTTTATTTTAAATAATGTGTTCTGAGTTTTTAATTATCAAAGGATTCTCAAAGTTTACCTAGAACTGAACTGGCAGTCGAACGTTTATTAAAAGAGACAACTGAACACCATCTAGAATCTTATCAATAAAATTTGGGTAACAATCATTGGTCCGTTTGAATAATCTACTCTCATTTTAGTAAAAGATAAACGTATATTATAGCCAACTGTTATGACGCTTATGTTCTGGCAACGACTAGAATTTTCGGTCTCAAATCGAAATCTCGATCTCTATCTAATGTTCATTTTTGCAGGAAACCTACGATCTGTTAAGGGCAAGCGACTGCCCGATAGCGATATTCGAGCTCGTTTCTATGAATTTGACGTACCTACTCGCGGAATGAATCAAATCACGCTTCTACGTCATAACCTTATAGTCGCGGCACGTAAATTGAACCAGAATGGTGGTCTTCCGCACAGGTAAAACTATGACTATACTTCGATTGAGACCCGAAAATGTGTTACAGATCGTGGCACGTAAGTTAAATTATGACCTTAAATGCGCAGAAAAACATTTTCGGGTCCCAATCGAAGTATTTATTTATTTATGATAAGGTAGCTTCACAGCTAACAGTAAGTATAACATTATTATTATTCTAAACATTACACCAATTACGAAGTACACAGAAAATTATGAAATAGAGAGAGTGATATAATTATTAAAATTAAAGTGTGTGTGGGCGTATATCTGTGCGATACTATAATATATGATCATAGTTTTACCTGCGCGGACGACTGCCAGTTTGGTTCAACTTACGTGCCACGATCTGTAAACAATCGTGTAATCGCATATTCGCACGTCATTCGCCTTCGGTTAAGGGACAATGTAAAAGCTAAAAAACGGAAGCCAAGACGACTGTTGATTATAATCAGAGCACTATCCCTCAGTGTGTTAACCGACTTTTACTCAAAAAGAGTTTTTGCAAAATAAAGAAAAAAAAAAACAAAATCAATCTGCCTAGCCTTTTCCCAACTATGTTGAGGTCGGCTGCAGCGGAATACCAGTATTTTACATGGAGCGACTGGCTATCTGACCTCCCTTTATACGATACCCCTTGGGAAGACTGGTTGTCAACGATTCACGAAGGGCACCCGGGACCAACAGCTTAACGTGCTTTCCTAGTTACGGAGGAGTTGAGAAAAAAGTAATTTATTTAAATTTATTTGAATTTTTTTACAAAACCACACTATTTCCTTATAAATTCCACCTAATAGTATTATGTATTAGGGTACACCCATTGAACGCACAATATCGAACATAGTGACCTATAAACACATAACCTCTTAAACTTGTAACCGAGGTTAGGGCAAGGTGCGGAAGTAAGCGAGGGCGGATGTCGTTAAAAATAACGTTCCTTTTTGCAGTTTGTGTGGTAAAGGTTTTCTATAAAATGGAAGTTACATTTATTGAGATAAAAATGACGGTCAGTCGGAGTATGTCCAGGCTTATGTTTTTGATAAAAATGAACTGTTATCCAGTCTTACCGGGTTCATCATTATCATTTCAGCCGGAAGACGTCCACTGCTGGACATAATGTAGGATTCTTTTGCAAGCACTTGCGAACAGAGACAACCACAACAGAGGCTGTTAAAAAAATTTCTTGAAGAATTCGTATCGCTAATTGCTTTTCGCTTCATTACTTTCGTTCTTGCCCTATGTAGTCCCGTATTTGCTTCTACCTAGATTCTTAGGATTAGCGTTGAAGCAAAAGACCCAATCTTTTGCAAAAAACTTCTACGGTTATTCCAGTTTTTTCTCAGAGTTCACAATTTTTATTCTTTCAAAGTTTTATGATTGGCTTGAACTATAACTCAATTTGAGAACAAGAATTTGCTTAACTCGATCATATGATTTGATTTGCTGAGTCCGGTTCACAATTTGATTATCAAATTGCCTTTGTTAAATGCTCTCTTGATTAAACTTGAGCTTCCTAGTCGGTTTCGAATTGCTTAGGATGAACCCAAGCAATAGGAAAAGGAGTAGACCAATTAAGAAATAATATTTTGAACAAATTGTTTTGTCAGTCAATTTTAATCAACTGACTCTATAGGCAGGATTAATCCGTAGGTACCTATTGAAAATAATGGAACTACTCAATGAAAAACAGAAAGTAAATAAAACATTGTGGTGTTTTACATAGAGTAGGTATAGAGAAACTTTTTACAAGAAAGTCGTTTTTTTTTTTGTAAAATGTTTTTATTTTTTACTTTTTAGTTGTGGTACCTACCCCACACAAATTCGAATACGACTACATACCTGCTATGTAAATAACAGTGACAGGAACTTATCATCATATCATCCACATAGACTAAGTGGGAAAAATATGTATTGAAGCTAACTCAAAAACTACCCAACCAAAATTTATAAAAATTTTATGGGACCACCTCTGAAATCTGACCTACCAAACAAAAAAGAATCATAAAAATCAATTCATAATTGGCGGAGTAATCGCATAACAAACATACAACGAAATACAAACGTAAAGGAATAGTAGATTGTTATACAAGGGTGGAAAGGAATTGACTCGGACTATAGCCGCCCTCGCTGCGCTCGGGCGTCTAAATACCTCGTATGGGAATTGATATCTTTCACCCGTGTTAAACACTCTACTTTTCATTTCGAATATAAGGAAAGTAAAAAATTGTGTTTATATTTATTGATACCTATTGAATAACATGAGTAGTACCTATTTAAAATGAACTAACAAGTTAGAACAATTTGTAAAAATGTTTAAATATGGAACGCACCGCATCACCGCTGCGGGCCGTCCCGCGTATAAGTTTTTTTTTTTATTCACACTGGCTGTTTATAATATACTCACAAGACCGGAGCCCAGTGCTTTCACTTTTAGGGATTTCTTCCTTTTTCTAGGGAAAAAGGCTAATATTAAGCATGGTTTACTGATATTTTATTTTGGCAGTGATTTAGGGAAAAATTTAACTTGAGTTGGTAGCCCTATTGTTTAATTAGTAGGCAGAACCCAATGTACTACTTTACTCTATGGCACCACCGATTGATTAAAGGGGATTTCCTGAAACTTACATGTAATGATTGTTATTCATCTAATTTTAGTTTACCATGTTATTGTAAATAGTACTATTTCCGTGGCTAAAGACGACATCAGAAATAAGTCGCATTATACCTACAGTTGGTTTGTTTCGTCTGTCTCGATTAATAATGAATGTTTTCTAGGTATTTAATGACATAAAAATGAAAAATTCCCTAAACATACTTACATTTTTTAGGGAATTTTAGGGATAATTCATTAAGAAACTGGGGAAAACCAAAAACGTAAGTGGAAACACTGCCGCAGCTTTTATTTTTATTCTATTCGATATTTTTCTTAAAAAGTTTCGTACCCACAGATATTAATCTAACTAGATGACGCGATTGTAAGTAAGTACTTCGCGTGTCAAAAAACGGAGTAAAATTACGATCAACGATCGTAATCTGAGATTTTCATTATTTATCGGCACCGGATATCCACCAAAATCTAGAAAAAAAACTTTTTAAGCCATATTGAGCTGTAAAGACTGTTTAGAAAAATTGGCCGACGCATTGGAAATGTTTTGTTTCATCGGTAAGTTTTAAATTGTTTTTAAATTGTGTGTGAAAAAGTGTCACGCTTGGTTTTCATAAAGATGGAGGGACTTGCGATATCTAGTTAGATTTATATCTGTGTTCGTAGTCGACTACCTAACCATAAGTTCTATTTTTAAAATTCATTCCCGCCCTAGGGCGGGAAGCAATTACTATGAGTCTTTCCCGCCCTAGAGCGGGAAGCAGCGTCTCCCACCCGCTACTCGGATCAAACAAACACTACTTTCCGAGCATGAGATATGAAAATGTATTACCAATTTAGCAGAAGTGTAAAAAAACTTTGATACTGATACATTTAGTCAAAAACAATACAGTAAAAAAAAATAAAAATAAAAACTTCGTAACACACAATTTTACTAAAGCCGCAACCATCATTGTACAAACCCACTATTATTTTCAACTGTAACCACTACACTTTTCGAGTAAACAGTGCTGGGGCCAGTGCGTCCGTGTTTAAACTTTTAGTTCGAGTTGGAAGTCAAGAGGGAAAGGCTGCGACGCTCCCAAACGCAATGGTACTTGACGGTGGAACGTTCTATAATGTTCTTCCTTTTAAAATAGCTGAGACGGAAATATTTTGGGGAAATAAATTGCTTGGGGCAGACGATATAGAAGTTAGAGATAGCGGTGGAGACTTAATTGGAAAATATGTTCTAGCAAAGGCTGTAATAAAACTGTAAAGAAAAGGTGGAATGTTAATTAAAATACAAAGATATTAAAAATTGTGTTCATTTTGGCAGAAAATACAGGCGGGTTGAATAAATACGAAGAAGCACTTCGAAAATGTTAATGAAAAACTGATGTGTGCTCCCATCCCCACCTCTATTTCAGATATTTATGGGTTCTGTTGCCTTACCATTCATTGATAATACCAGCCTCTTACTGCCCCCTGCAGGCCAAAGGCCTCTTCTCATACAGAGAAGGTACGAGTATTGATCACCACGCTTGTTCAAGACGGGTTGGCGATTATCATCATCATCATCATCAGCCTATTAATGTTCCCACTGCTGGGACACAGGCCTCCTCTCTGTGAGAGGGAGTGGGCTGTAATCTACCACGCGGGCCCAGTGCGGGTTGGTAGATGTCACATGTCTTCGAATTTTTTGGTTCTAAGACATGCCGGTTTCCTCACGATGTTTTCCTTCACCTTTTTGAGAGCAGTGGTGACGAAATTATTAACACAAAGTAAAGCGCCTGCTTGGGTTCGAACCCACGACCTACAACTCGTAAGTCGGGGCCGTTACCACTGGGCCACCACTGCTCTCCAAAGCGGCGATTATAGACTTATAATATTGACTACAAGTTCAGGTTACCTCACGATAAATATTCCTTCACCGATGACCGTGATGTCCAAGGTTAACTTGGAAAATTTTTAGGATTGAGAAATCACCTATTACTTAAACAGATTTGAACCCTCCATGAGAGACGAGACCCATTGATAGTATTTTGTATTGGATGGGTCACACAATTCACTCTTGAATTTAATTATATTTTAGAAAATAAAGTTCTTAAACTCGTACATTACATGCTTTGGTTGTTCTAAAACCTTGGAATGACTCCAACTGGATTTTGGAATCGGAAAATGTATTTGAAATTTAGCACGCCTTAGTTTATATGTGTGACCAGTGAATCGTGTTAGTATGTGCAAGTGAATACAGAAACAAGAATTTTATATACTTAAATATTTGTGTTCATTATGAAGTATTTTTAATGTAGAATGAAGTGTAGTATGAAGTTTTTCTTCTAAGCGTGTCGATTGAAATTTAAATTGAGTCGGTCCAGAATTTGGCTACAAGTTTAGTGCTTTCAGTAGCCATGAAGAATACAATACCAAGTGCCCCATAGATTGTTCAAAAGACCATTTCAGACACTAATCTCATGGTCCTCACAAGATTATGTCTGGACTTTAAAAGAAACTGTGACCACTGATTTTATTTTGGTCTTTATCTTCTTAGAGTAGTCGGATAGGAAACACTACACATGTAGTTTAAAAAAGTGTTATAGTCTTTGTACTTACAGAAATAAAAAGATTAATCGATTGCGGAGTATCTTTAAGAATGATAGGAATACCGTATGCTAAATATGTTAAGTCAGGTCGACGAAAAAACAAAAACAAATGAGCCTTACAGTTCACATATTATTATGATGTGCAAAATCTGACATCTTGGCTGACAATACGAACCTCTCGAAAAATGGGTTGGTTCCATCTGACGGCCAACTCTAACACCGTCAAATCAAATAGCACGCGCTTCCCCGGCTTTTTGTTACACACTTCCGTCCCTTTTCACAAAATTACTCCTTCAGATTGCAAGAAAGCAAGAGGAAAGATGTTACACACCAAAAACTACTGCGGACATCCCTTATTCCACTTCTAAAATAATTTATTAAAATAAATCGATAGATCGCAAATTGGCTGCCATAACTCAACTCAATTTGATTAAAAACATATTGGGTTTTCTCTCAATTTTCTAAAGAAGTAACCATAATCGACACGAAACTTAATTTAAATTTTGTAGTATCAGATATCCCAAATAAACATTATTATAACGTACAAAATATAAATAGGCCTCGTGATCTAGATACCAATGTAGCTACTCAGTCTTTTTATTAAAAATCCCTGTAGGTATAATGTTGAAACCCACAAAACTAATATAATGCGACGTTTACATCTAGGGTAAACATAATTTGTGAATTTACATCAAAAGTATTAATTATATTTCTAATATTATCAACCGGTAATCTAAATAGAACTTTTTCTTTTCGGCCACGCTCCCGGTATAAAAGCTATTACGAGTTTTCTAACTTAAATTAACTAAGTACTTGAGTTGGTACCATGTTTTTTCGTATTTGAGAGAAGTTATATTTTATTTTGCACCACTGCTCCCGCATCTTCGTTCAACTTGGTATTTTTAGTTTAAAAGATACATATGTGCACTTGTGCACTTCTCTCCGCGGTACCGAAGTAAAATCTAATGTGGTTAACACAAGTGTGTAGAACTTTGTAGGAATTTTATTCTTCGATTTTTTGCAAGAAGACACATTCATAACTGTTAACTGCAGCTTGGTTAATTGGCATCCCCAAAAAGAGAGGAAATGGTGCAGTCACCAAGTAGCGCAACATGAATGATGGCCCAACTTTAGTCCCTAGGGGAACCCACTAAAATACATTAGACGGACAGCCTACCAGCTAACCTAGACATTATATCTACCTGAAAACTAAGATCCTTGACAGGTACCTTTACTTTTGAATTGAGAAAATAGCAATACAGTGTGACAGAAATAGCTCGTTACGGTGGTAACACTGCCTCCGAATAATAAAGTAATGTTTACTGCATATGTTTACTGTCTCTGCGTTCAGCGCTTGGCATGGCAACACGTCGTGTCCGGGTTCACAACAAGTCAATCGTCATCCTGAGGATGCTTCGTTGAGAGATGAAACACGTGTCGATATTCTTACAGGGTTCATTATGACTCTTTAAGAACAATTAAGCGGATTATGTTACTAACTATACGTCGTCTATTGTATTTTACTGAAGATAACAAACATACTGTTCTAATAAATTGAGGTCACATTTCAACCCTTCCAGTTTTATTCTCAAACTCAATTGAATGCTTTCAGAGATTCCTTTTAAATAATTCCACTGCATCCAATATTCAATCGAGTCTTCATAAACGTAATATTCTTTCACATGTCCAGAGATTTCACTGTGAGAGGAGTTCATTTCATATGTAGGAGCTTTTATATCAAGTCCTTCTGAACTGTCAGTAGGTACTAGTGTTTGATTCAATTCTGTGAACGAGATTGCTGCAATTTTGCTGTTTGAAATATTCGTCGTTTATAAAATAATATTTTTCGGAAATATTGAGTGTTTGTGGCACGCACATGATACTTTTTTTCATTTTCAAATAAACTAGTGAATAAAACGAATGATTCAGGGTGGTATTCGATTTGAAATAAAATGATCAAACTTGACAATGATCATCAGTCGTGTCAATTTGAAACTTTAGTAGTATCGTGAAAATACGAGAGTCCATCAATGTCTTCTTCTTCTTTCTTCTTTCTTCTTTACTTTAAACATCTCGCAAGCCAAATTGAAATTTCTATACATTTTTTGAAAACTTACTTCCTTGGTTGCCATGTGTTGAAATAAACAGTTCGATCCATTTTTTAAAATCACGACAGGTATGAGTATTCATAGTAATTTATTATGCTGTTCAACACGACAGATATGGATTTTCATAAAACATTGCCAGCTATTCGACCATGGCATGTATTCGACCAGTATCGCAATTTCGATTTATATCGAAGAAGGTTGTCAAAATAATGCTTGGATTTCCAAGAAAAATAAATTTCTGTGGTACTTATTTAGTAAAACACAAATACTAGGAGAAATAAATTGAGAATTAACAACCCGGAAACACTTATTCAGACAGCTGATAGACATCCTATCCTAAATGATTCAGCTGCCGACAAGAACAACTATCAATGGAACTCTAAATGTCTGCAAATGCGGGATTTAGAATCCTGTGAGGGGTGAAACCCCGGAGAGAAGCCGGGACATTTGACAGCACTAGTGGGTGCATTCCAATCAATAGCATTGGTGCCACACTGCACATTTTCAGACTAAAAACGGTTTATTTTAGTTTGAAAATGGTTTATTTGTCGCTAAAACTTTTACGCTGCGTTGGGCGATGTCCGATTTAATAAATCGAGTCTGTTTGATTTATGTGCGTAACTGTTTTTTAAATGTTGGTCATAAAAATGCTGGTTTTAATCTATTTTTGCTTTCGTGGTGTTTTTCATTCGAGGTGATTTGAACACCGATAACTTATAGCTCGAATACTCCAAAAATGTTTTTTTTTTGTTTTTATATAATGTGAATAATTATGCAGTGCTTCCGCCATCGAATCATTAAGGTGAAAATGATTAAACACAAACACAATACATTATCAATTCGTTTAATGTTCACATTGTAAAGTCATCTAGTAACTAAATGTACGAAACACACAGTCATGCAATCTCGCTTAGAGAATTTAATTCTAATTCAAGAGTTCTGTCAAAGTAATTAGTTGAGAACGGAGCTGTGAACGACATACTTAATTAAATACAAATATAATATGTCGCAGTAAGATAGTTAAATCCGTGATATAGTTACATCTCTAGGGAAATAGCTATTAATACTGTAATATAGTTATATGAAAGCGGTTCATAACTGTCGGAGTTCCCCAATTTTGTTACTTCGATCAATTTCGATGTAGCTTTTGCCGACAGCTGCCACGGCACCGCTCGCTTCGCTCGCTCGGCTCGCGCATAGTTGGTCACAGTTCTAACCTAACCTAATTGGCCCGAGTGCCCTAATAGTTATATTACTAGATCGTGTTCTTTCTGTGAAAGATCTCGGAGTACAATTCGACCCGAAACTAACATTTCATGACCACATGAGGACGCTCGTTGCTGAATCATACCGAAGACTAGGATTTGTTATTCGAAATATGCGTGAGTTTAACAATCCACTTAGCCGGTGACTGTCAGCACGCACAGTGTCGCGAGATAACTCGCCCCTCGTTCGGGCCCTTACTATGCTCAATGCTCTTCTGACATCAACACCGGAATGTGACTTGTTTGCTGGGAGGTGGATAGAAGTGTGTTGTGAATGTTTAAGTTTTTGTGAGAAGATGGATGAAAGATATTTTTTTTTTTCTTTCTCTTGACTGCATTTAATTGTACAAGACAAGTGTTATTTTGTTTGTTAATTTTGTTATTTCTCGTTGTCGTAATGTGTAATTTTCTAGTTTTGTGTATTGCTCTATACAACGCCTTGGGAGTATATTCTGTAATGTTGTGCATGAAAACTTAAATAAATAAATCGTGCTCTATCATAGTTATATTCCTAGTAAGACAGTATCTAACCATCTTACTGCGACATATAGATAAGTTATTTTATTAGATATAACGTTTTGTAAAAGTTAAAACAATCGTCTGTAATCACCAATCTGTTTACCAGACCCGGTGATAATAAAAATTTGAAATACATTTGTTGTTGTCATACGGATATCATTGTCCATAGCGAACCAAGCAATAGTACCAGCTGAGACGCCGATGATGATCGACCTTATGGTGGTTGGGATAGACTGGATGCGGAAAGCGGAGGACAGTGTTAGCGCTGCTTGGAAGAGGCCTCAGTCCAGCATTGAACTCTGACCGGCTGAGTTGATTGATTGACATCTGAGTAGATAATGATATTTAAAATGATGTTACTATTAGTGTTAAATCAATAAAATGCAAAATCGCTATCAATCCCAACAGCGAAAAAATATTTTTGAGCAAAACATAACGCTCGAATGAACGAGGAAATACAGAGGAAAAAAAGCAGTTCCATTTATGTAATGAATACTTTTGACTGGGCTTCGGCTCTGATCCATGGATTAAATAGAATATGAGTGGCCGTAATTCAATATCAATATCTAGATTTGAAATATTAACTTTCAATATTATTGACGTTGGAGCTTTTCTTGGTTTGTTAATTTTTTGTAAAGAGGATTTTGAACACTATGGCGTAAGAAAGAAAGTATAAAATATAATTTCGTTTTGAATGGATGTAATTACAATAGGTTATCTACAACGTTACCTGTAAATGATTTTATAATCTTCTTGTTTGAGCTAAGCACGCGTTCAAACCAAAAATAATATTGGGTTTTCGTATTAAATTAATAATTTATGCATGTTCAATATATATCAAAATTTATGATTGTTTCAACATTTAAATATTTGTCCGTAAATAAGAATAATTTGCGGTTTTTGTTTTAATCATTGAAACAAAAACAAAATAGGCCAATTTGAATATCGTGTACAACCAAATTAATTTTACAAACAAAACAAATACAGCGCATCTGGAATTATTTTGATGAATCCTTTTATATTATTGTTGTAAAGAGAACTTAACGGAAAGGAATTGTTAAATATTATTTATTTATTATTATTTAATTAAAGCAAGAGCAAGAGTAATTTCATATTATTAATATTCTAAAATTACAGGAAAGGCTTCGGTTACGTTTCTCAGTTCTCAGTTTACGCATATGAACCTCATTAAAACGTTTGTGTAAAATTATATTAGCCACTAGTCTTTATTTAAGACTTTTATTAAGCCATGTCATCATCATCATCATCAGCCTATTAATGTTCCCACTGCTGGGACACAGGCCTCCTCTCTGTGAGAGGGTGTGGGCTGTAATCTACCACGCGGGCCCAGTGCGGGTTGGTAGATGTCACATGTCTTCGAATTATTGATTCTAATACATGCCGGTTTCCTAACGATGTTTTCCTTCACCGTTATGAGAGAAGTGGTGATGAAATTATTTACACAAAGTAAAGCGCCTGCTTGGGTTCGAACCCACGACCTACAACTCGTAAGTCGGGGCCGTACCACTGGGCCACTACTGCTTCTTAATTTTAATTATGCCATGTACCTACCTCTTATAATAATATCCTCTGTGTAACTAAAATCTCTTGACAAGTTACCACTCAGAATATTTTACTATAGTAAAATGCACAAACAAACACAGCCACTTTACGTACAGTTAAACTAAAAAATGTATGTGTTTCGGTAATCTTTGTGTTATCGAAGTAGCAAGAAGGTCACACCACTACAGAGTACCCCCCACAAGCTTCTAAGTGTTGTCGTGCCTCGATTTATAGTAGTGCGCCTATGATATAGCGTTTGTATGATTTTTTCTCTCTGTCAGGTTACCGACTTCGGTCGCAGATCGTCACATGTCACTCTAAAGATTACTCGTATTGCATAGAGTTGTTAATTTATAACTTTGTAATCATGGTAATAAGAAAAATAAAAAAAAACGGACACAAAGGGTTCGGTACCATCGTACAATATCACCATATTATAAATATTTTTTAATTATTTCGTTTTGAGAGCAGTGGTGGCCCAGTGGTAACGGCCCCAACTTACAAGTTGTAGGTCGTGGGTTTGAACCTAAGCAGGTGCTTTACTTTGTGTAAATAATTTCATTACCACTGCTCTCAAAACGGTGAAGGAAAACATCGTTAGGAAACCGGCATGTTTTAGAACCAAAACTTCAAAGACATGTGACATCTACCAACCCGCACTGGGCCCGCGTGGTAGATTACAGCCCACTCCCTCTCACAGATAGGAGGCCTGTGTTCCAGCAGTGGGAACATTAATAGGTTGATTATGATGATTTATTTTTAGTAACTTTAAATTATTTACTTTATTTTATTTTTATTATTTAATTGAAGCGGCAGTAGAAATGCACTATCTGTGAGAATTTCAACTGTATAACTATAACGGTTCATGAGATGCAGCCTGCTGACAGATAGACGAACGGACGGACAGCGGAGGCTTAATAGGGTTCCGTGTGAGTCCTTCGGGCTTGGAACCCTAAAAAGGGAAGCTCTATATTTGATCTCATCGTCGCACGTTCTTATTCCCGAAGTTACACGATGATTTGCGAAGCGCATACTTTTCCTTGAGGTCTATATTTTATTGAACAACGTTCTAACAATGGATGATAGAACACTATTACATTATTCTTTCAACCACTCAGCTACATATATTTACCAATACTCATCGCAGCTGCTTAGAATTGGTTGTATAGACGCAATTGATTAATCCGAATAGATTGATCGACTCAATTAAACTGTCGATTTGCTCCCGAATTGTTAATACATTAGTGGTACAAAATAGACTTATTTGTGAGGGAAACAGTATAAAAAATATTTGGGTAAATGTAGCAACATATTTTTTTAAATATTGCTACATTTACCCAAATAAAATATTTTTAATAGATATCGAGGTAGATATACTGGATGTAATATTGTAGAGAAATTTTGACATTTAAATATGAACTGAAAGAGAGTAATACTAAAATAACATATCAAGCCCGATGCTATTAGCCAGTCACAAAAAGCTTTGGTCAAGTTCAAAGATAAAATAACGTAAAACAAAAACCTAACATCATAAACCTTCACTACGGAATCTACTTAAAGTATATGGCGACGATTTATGAAACATGAATAACCTACAAAAGAATATCCTTACATAATAAGAATAGGAACATTCCAAGCAGAATGCATCGCAAATCTAATACCAGCTGACTTCACGAAGATTCTTTATAAAGGAAATGTCACGTTAAAATGAGTACGACGACATGATAAAATCTGTTTCCTAGTTTTATTTAATTCAACTAAGGAAATCGGTCACTGAGACTTTGAAGATGTAGATGCACTGGAAGTTCTAGAAATGTTGAATATTTATTATAATCAACCTATAATATTCCTGCTGCTGAGACACAGGAAGGAGTCTGCTATAATCGACCACGCGGGCACAGTGTGGGTTGGTAGATGTCACGTGTCTTCGAATTTTTGATTCTAGGACATGCCGGTTTCCTCTCTATGTTTTCCTTCACCGTTTTGAGAGCAGTGGTGATGAAATAATTTACAAATATTGTATTATAAATTTAGAAGAGCAGGCCCATTACGCAACACAAAAAATAAAATAGTTTGGAAAATCCAAAAATGCACGCCTCATACTTATCACTCATTCATAAACGAAAAAGAAATTCAAAACATAGTTTAAAAATGAACAATTTATCACTGTTCATGAAGTCGTAATGTCAACGACTGACAAAGATATTTACTTGGCGGTTGCTAGGCAACTTCAAGGCGAAGGTTGGAAATATTTAGTTAAAGATATTATATTTTAGTTAGTATTTTATTAATTATAATTAAACTACTTTGAATAAAAGTGCCATTTTCAATAGGGTTCCTTCTACGGCTGAAACGAATGTATAAAAAAAAAATTGACTCAATTAATTGATTTTATCGCAAGCTACAATGTTTTCAGGGTTCATAAATTGACGGACAGGAATTTTTTTTCAACTATTTTTATGCTTTTTCCATTTCTGCTGCATTAAATCAATTGTTAAAAAAAAGTACAGTATTAATCTCCATTTAATCATCTATACAATGGTATATAAATTAAGTAGGTTCTGTGTACTAGCAGGAGTGTAACAATAAAAACAGTTACAGAAATGGGGCAAAAATTTTTTTTCGATCGTAGAGCACACTCTAATGCTTCGCATTACGAGTCGTGCAAAATTCGAATGAGATTTTCTGGTAGAATTTACACGATTACCATTAGCAGAAAAATGTAGCGGTTCACTGATTATCACTCAAAACTTTAAAAATATCTGTTGGCAAAGCTAAACTCTTGATGGTGTTTTAACACAGTGCTGTGCCTGTTAGTGAGATCAGTAAAGAATTGAAACATCTTTCTTGTACTTGTCATTTTTCCATGTATTTTCGAGATATTTTGACCTGCTTACATATTTTCTATCTTTTTATCTGGTCTTCAACGCAAAAGGCGGCCATTACACCTAATAATACTACCCTTATTTAAATACAAAACTAATATTACTAACAAATAAATAAATTAGTACACAATAGAAAACAGTAGATAAGAACTAAATGTACGGGATTAAAATGCTTAATAAATAAATAAAATCTAGTTTATATAGATTATTTTTCTTTTGTAGGAGAAGTACATTTATAAATAATATCATCCTACAATCGTTTCGGTAGGAAACAAATGTAAATATTAAATTCCAAAACTATTAATAATATTAAAACAACCATCGAAATCTTGAACATTACCCACATAATAAATAACGGGTGTAATGTTCTGAGAACAGCTATAAGACGTGTTAAATTGAGCATGAAAAATCTACCGTAACCCAAATATCCATAAGGTTTACGATTGTAATCGTGAAAATATAACCCTTTCTTTTAAATGGTCGATCATAAATATTCTTTTTTAGAATAATATTATTATAAAAGTAGAGCAAAAAATTACTTTTCCTGTAACATGCTTGGAAATTCGAGCATTATTTTGACAACCTTCTTCGAGTTTATCGTAAATGATGTAATACTGGTCAAATACAGCCAGCATTGTTTGTATGAAAACTTATATCTGTCGTGTAATTTTAAAATGAACAGAATGATTCAGAACCATGTACTGAATCCATGGTAATAGATTGCACGTCGATATACCTGCCACCCCGTAGCTCATGAATTTTATAAAAACGTGTTTTTCGATAGCACGCTATCATAAAGCTTGTCTAATTCATTATATCTAATTTGTTTTTTTATTATTTTAAAAAGTTTTGTGTTACCAATACATTCCATGCAATATATCAACATTTGCTTAGTTTCAAATACATTGCTTGCATGACGTTGTTAAATTGTATCAATAAAATTGTGATACTATTTCGATGAATATTGACTGTTCATGTGAGGTTTACTGATCGTATTTTGATTTCAAATAGCTGTTACCGGTTACCGCATCTAGTTTTTAGATATCGATGATTGATGAAGTGTCCAAAATTTTCCATTTGTTGTGGCGTGTGCCTGAATGTGATTTGTGAATAGGAAATGCATGAAAATGTATGTAGTAAGTGGCAGGTATTATTTTCAGGAGTTTATAACACCATGCATCGTGTTATTACATAACGATTAAGAATCGTTGGTCAAAAACGTGGTTTATTACAATGATGATAGAGTCTAAAATTAAATTGTCGTTGCCAACCACTGACGACATTATTCCTTTCACATTATTACCTACAAGCTATGTTGTGCAAAGGAAATGGTTTACCATTGCACTAGAACTATTATTATGCACTTCCGTAAATCGTCGTCTTTTGGCAGTGGTTCTCAAGAATACTAGTAGCTATCCAACAATCTATTATCTTGCTTATGACTTTCGCGGGGGTATGTAAATAAATACAAATAACTAAAATTGTAAAGTTTTCTTAAATCTATATATAAATATAAAAATGAATCCCTATTTCCTTGGTCACGGCATCACGCGTGAACGGCTGGACCAATTTCGCAATATTTTCTTTTTTTGTTGTGTTTGTTATAGTAAGGAGAAGGTTCTTAGGATAGGTAGGTGAAGGTGGGGTAGGTAGGTTTGCAAGTAGGTAGGTTTGCAAGTAGGTAGGTATGTAAGTAGGTAGGTACATATTTAGGTAGGTAGTTAGGGTAGGTAGGTAGGTAGGTATGTATGTATGTAGGTAGGTAGTTAGGTAGTTAGGGTAGGCAGGTAGGTAGGTAGGTAGTTAGGGTAGGTAGGTAGATAGGTGCGTCATAGATAAGTACTTAATGCTACTCGTGCAAAGCCGATGGGCAGCTAGTAATATTATAAATGTGAAAGTGAGTTTGTTTGTTTGTTTGTAAAGCGTAACATTGGATAAAGCGGATTTTGATAAAATTTGGCACATGAGTAGGTAGACCATGACCTGGCTTAAGACTCATGTTGGTGAATATCCAGGTCGCAGCTATTAAAATTATCGTAACTAATATTATAAATGCGAAAGTAAGTTTGTTTGTTTATTTGTATGTTACGTATCAATTCGTAGTTACTCAACCGATCATGGTACCTTTCATCCAGAAAAAAGTACTGTTCCCGAAGGATAGAAAAATGATTGACAAAATCAACATTAACGCGAACGAAGCCGTGGGCAAAAGCTAGTAATATAATAAAGAAACGTAAATAAAGAAATCTCTATCTAATTACAAGTAAGTAAAACAAAAGAACATGGTAACATTAATAAAAATCCGAACTGATCGTAATAAACACTGGCCATTGTGATGAGACTAACAAAAGAGTTTAACATAGCTCAGAGAGCTACAATAATATTGAGCTAAAAAACGCAATATTCAATGTGACCTGACAATACAAAACGAGGGCTATTCAGTTTTACCTTTTTTTTTTTTTTTTTTTTTTTTTTTTTTTTTTTTTTTTTTTTGTTTTCGGGGGGAAACCTTCAAAAGGCGCCCGGTCTTTGGGGATAAGACTGGGGAGTGTGGGATTCTTACCTCACTAAAACCACCCCGGTGGTCACCATCTACACATGGAAGGGGCACCGTTTCCTCTCAAAAGACCAGTCCGGAACCCCCTCTGTGCAGCGCCTGTTAGGGCACATCTCTGGGGAGACTGTAAAGGGGTCTCCCCAAAACCTAACTGTGCAAGGCAGCACATGACCACTGTGCGCCATCTTCCCTGAGGTCACTTAGTGGGCGGACAGAGTCCCCACTCTGAGCGCCCGTGATCCCTAATTCCCGCCTGCCTTCAAGATTGCAGGCGGGGTTTCGGCGTGTTAGGTGTCGAGGCGGTTGCCTCCCCGACGCCTTCTCCTACGAGTGGGATCAGCCCTCTCACGATCCCGCTCGGCCGCCTCCTTCTGAACCATCACGGTCTCACAGAAGGCGGCCACTTCTTTCCAGTTCTCTACCTCTGCCAGCATAGACCCAATTACTGCTGGCAGAGACAAATCTCGCCCGATCTTGGCGACCAGGACCCGTCTTTCAACAGCCCACGCAGGGCACTCCTCGAGCGTGTGCTGTGCAGAATCTAAGCCGCCCCCGCAATGATGGCAATTTGCCGTGTCCTCTCGCCCAATTTTGTTCAGGTACTCACTGAAGCAACCATGCCCGGTCAGCACCTGAGTGAGCCTGTAAGAGATGCGCTCCTCTCTTTTCAGCCAGGCTTCGAAGTGCGGTAGGACGGCTTCGACAACGCGCTTACGCGAATATTGCGGCTGTTGCAGCCGCTCACGCCACCGCTCGAGCGCGTGTCGCCGTTCCTGCCGCCTCAGCCGTGCAACAGTGATTCCTGGCACGCCATTGCCACTTTGACGGATGACACGGATTCGGTTATAAACCCTCGCGTCCATATCCGCTAAGATGTCCAGCGGCGGAAAGCGTGCCAAGAGAGTTGCCGCCTCAAAGGACACAGTCCGGTATCCTCGTGCGATACGAATAGCCATTTTCCGCTGCAGGCTGTTGATTTTAGTTCTACAGCGTCGGACGCCTGACAGCCTATTTGACCAAACAGGTGCGCCATAAAGGACCATCGATCGCACGACACCGGCGTAGAGGCGACGAACTTCTTCTCGTGGTCCACCGAGATTCGGCAAGAGTCTGTGTAAAGCCCCCACTGCCTTCCCGACGCGGGGTACTAGGCGTTCGAAGTGCTCTTCGAAGCCCCATCGACCGTCTAAAGTAAGGCCAAGATATTTAATGTATCGACCCACCTGGACTTGCGCATTTCCAACTCTGACCAACGAACTGGGTGGTTCTCTGCTCCTCGGTAGTTTATGGAACCAAAGCGCCTCAGTTTTATGAGGCGCTATCTCTAAACCCAGCCCGCGGATCGTCGCAACGACTTTTGCCACTCCGAGCTCGGCAAGCTGGATGGTCTCTTCGAAGGTGTCCCCGCCGGCCAGCACTAGGGTGTCATCCGCGTAACATACAACATTAACGCCAACGGGGAGGTCGACACGCAGAACCACATCGTAAGCGAGATTCCACAAGAAAGGACCTAAAACTGACCCCTGCGGAACCCCACACGTAATCTCCCTGCGATGAACGCTACCATCCCGACCCACATAGCAAATGTGCCGATCTCGAAGGTAGGCCCCGATGATACTCTGTAGATAAATAGGCACTCTGTGATGTACAAGTGCCGCCCTAATCCCATCCCAGGGCAAAGAGTTAAAAGCGTTGACGATATCCAAACTTACCGCCAGCACCACTCCACCCCGGGACACCACCTGTTCCGCCAGCGAGCGGACGCGTAGAATCGCATCCACAGTAGAACGCTGCTGCCGGAAGCCATACTGGCAATCGGCGAGGTCGGGACCAACACGTGATAGATGCCCGACGAGCCTTTCGGCAATTATTCTTTCGAATAGTTTGGAAACCTCATCGAGCAGGCAAATGGGACGGTATGCAGAGGGAGACTCTGAGTCCCGGCCTTCTTTCCTCAATAAGACCAATCTTGCCTCCTTCCAGCCGGAGGGGAACACGCTCCCGCGGAGGCAGCTATTGAACAATCGTCTTAGGCGGTCCCCTAGGGCAGCCAAAGCAAGAACCCAAGCCCGACCAGGAATACCGTCCGGGCCTGGCGCGGTGTTACGAGCCCCCAAACGTCTCACGGCTCGGTCTAGCTCGCCTTCAGTCACCCCCAAATCGTCGGACCAATCTGAAGAAGACAAAAGTGGCGAAGGACTGTCTCTGACTACTGGAAAGAGCGTGTTTACTACTCTCTCCAGTAGACCTGGGTCCATGGTTTCTGTGATAGGGGGCACCCATGGACGTAATTTGGCCATGACCAACTTATAAGGTCTTCCCCATGGATCCCTGTCCAGCCCGTCGAGAAGCTCCTGCCAGGATCTTGACCTGGCATCCGCAATGGCGTGTTGGAGATCCATTGTCGCCTCTCGGTACACTCTATAGGCTCTGTCTATTTCCTCCTCCGTAGCTCTCGGCTGTCGTCTGCGTCTGGTGCGCTGATAATGGCGTCGAGATCTAAGACAGAAAACACGCAACTGCGCGATTTCTTCCGACCACCAATAAACCGCACCAGGACGCTGGGCGCACCTGACCCGGGGCATGGAAGCGTCGCAAATCAATGTCATCCTATCACGGAACCAGACCGCCTCTTCCTCCGGATCGGGCAAGGTCCCCTGGGAACTATGACTATCTTCCGGCCATGCTGCAACGTTAGCAGCTGCGACGAGCATGTCTCGATTGAGCTGCTTGAGGGCCCAACGCCGCGCCGGTGCGTTAGAATTGGTACGGCTCAGGCCGTCCAAGGGGTGAAGTTTTACTTTAAAAACGATGTGGCGATGGTCCGAAAGTGTAACTATCTCCTCCGCTACTCTCCACTCCGACACCATGCGGGCAACCGAAGGAGTTGCCCATGAGAGATCCACAATTGACTCCCCCTGCCACCGAACGCATGTGGAAACGGACCCCTGATTCAGAAGACAGAGGTCGAGTGACGCCGCCCAGTCTTGTACTGCGTGTCCCCTCGGTCTGTCCTGGGTGCTCCCCCAAGCTCTGGAGTGAGCATTGAAATCACCCAAGACGAGCACCGGACGGGGTGAACATTTGTACCGAATGCAGTTCGCAACCCCGTCCAGATATCCCTCGAATTCGACTAGGGAAATGTTGGGAGACACGTAGCAGCCCACTACGGCCAGAGGTCCCCATTCCACTGCAACAAATCCTTGCCCCCTATCTAGTAAGGAGCAGTGAGGCCCTCCGCATCCACCCGCCCAGTAAACAGCGACAGAGTCCACGGTGTCCCGGAACCAGCGAGGATGATCACGGAGGCCATAGGGCTCCGCTACCACCGCCAAGGCAACTGACCACTCCGCAATTGTCTGCAGAAAAAGGTTCTGCGCGTTGCGGCAGTGGTTCAGATTGCACTGAAGTACTTTTAGGGCTGTGAAGGCGACGTATCCATTTCCTCCGCAGGGCCTGGACCCATTGGTGCCTGTGCTGACCCTTGCGATGTGGCGGGAGCAAGCGAGGCCTGTTTCTTGCGCGGAGCGCATTTCTTACCCCCCAACCGATGATCCGCTGGAAGACCATGATCTGCACACAACGGACACCGCATGTTTTGCGACGTGCATTCTCTCGCTTTGTGATTTCCCCCACAAGCATAGCACTGGGCGCTCCGGTCAATCGCACCAGTACAATGGCGGCGGACGTGCCCGGGCTCGAGGCAACGGAAGCACATCATACGACGCGCCTCTAAAATCTGAACCCTTACTGTCGTCCAACC
Source organism: Conistra vaccinii (assembly GCA_948150665.1). NCBI lineage: Eukaryota > Metazoa > Arthropoda > Insecta > Lepidoptera > Noctuidae > Conistra > Conistra vaccinii. The sequence continues at coordinate 3,057,127 of OX411321.1, forward strand.
TAAACGCATGCGCTTATCGGACGCCAACTTCTTTATCGCCACCAGGGGGCCACGGACCCAGACGTGTCCCAAAGAAGTGGGCGGACGACGAATTTCACCCACTTTTACATCTTCTGGTGAACAGCCACCCACTTTGGCAATAGCAGCTGCCACTTCCTCAGGTGTGACGGCATCATCGAGGTCCATAATCCTCGCCTCGGCTCTTTTGGTTGGGCGTGAAATCTTCACATCAAATTCGGTGAGGACCTCTCGCATTCGGTTGGCAAGACTATCCGCCTTGGCAGAAGAGTCGGCGCCGGCGACAGTTATCACCATACCACCATCTACAGCCCTTTTCTGGCCGACAGTGTCAATGCCAACATCGGCTAAACGAATTCGCTGCCTTACGGCGGACATAACCTGACCTATATTGGCAGATGCTCCCTCTCTTAATGAAACTGCAATAGCCGCTGTTGTGGGAACCCTAGGCAATTTCACTTGTTTCTTCCCTTTTACAGAAGTGGGCGTCGCCAACGCGGCAGGTTTTGCGTTCTTAGCCTTCCTCCCCACCACAGTAGACCATGCCCCTGTCTCAGTCATTGTTTCATCCCGCAGAACCTGCGATGCTTGCGTTGACGCCGCAGACACAGGGGCCAACTCCACTACTGGAGCGACAACTTTGCCTTTGCCCTTTCCTTTACCCTTTCTTCTTCCCTTTTTCCCTGCTAGATTAGGCTCCAAGCGCGGCTCGTCAATTGGCTGCGCCTGAGCAACCGTTGGTGCAGCCTTCTTCGCGTCGGTGGCGAGTGGCGGACGCAAGGGCTTCTCTGGGGGCAACCTCCTCTCTATAGCGGCTAGTTTGGCGTCTACCATGCTTCCTATTTCTAAGGCTATAGAACGCCGAAGCTGAGCCTCCGACTCATCAGATTGAAAAGGTCTGGCCACTGCAGCGACCTGACTAGGTCCCATCGAAGAGGCTGCCACTATGGGGCTCGCCATAAGTTCGCCCTGGCGATTAAGCAGAGTGACCTGCGCTGTCAGTTTCTCGACCTGTGCTGAGAGACCGATAAGCCGAGCTTTCAAGTCAGCGTTTTCATTCTCCAATCTCTCAACGTTGACTTCAACGGCCGATCGCGTGGCTAACTCAGCCACCGCAGCCTGCACTGTAACTGCCGCCAACTTGAGGCTGTGAACAAAGCTCCCTTTGAGGTTGCGTGATTCGTTTGCAACCTCCTCTATTGTTTTAAGACTGTCTTTGATGCAGGTATTCAGTTCCGCCGTTGGTTGGGCCTGCATCGTCTTGGCCAACATCTCCGGTTTTGGCAGGTTCTGCTTTGCAGTTGCCCGAGTCTTCGCTTGCTTAATTGGTGGACTCGCAAGGTCAGAGTCCCTACCATCCTCTCCTCTACCTGTCAGTGGCTTGCTAAGGCTTAACGGCTTAGCAGGTTTCTCCCTCGTCGTGATCTGCTCGCAGCTCTCTGGCGTCTGCGTTCGCTTGCGCGTGCGGGACCGAGTCGATTTAGTCGACGTTTCAGAGGCGTATGACATTTGCGAGCAAGAAGACTCGCAGGAGTCACTCACCACCTCGACGGCAACCGGGGTAGGCGGGCGCACAAATTGTGCCCGTGTTGGTCTCTTTATCACTTTCTGTGACTTCTTCGCAAGAGCATGTTTTGACACCTCTGTGCTGGACAAATCTTGTAAGCCATGCTCTTTCAGATTGCCAGAGGGCTGGTCGGCGGTAATCTGCTCTTTAGGTTCCGATGCCACGGATGTGCTAGGAATAGAACCCAGCGACTCCTCATCACCGGTAAGTGAGCCACCCTGGCTCAATGCGCCCTTAAAGGACGGATAGAAATTCGATGGGAATTTTAAGCGATCAGTGTCCCCCCCAGAATACGAGTTGGGACTGACCGAGCTCTGCTCGGTGAGGGATTCTCCTGCTGCGGAGCAGCAGGTACCCTCCTGGGGTAGTTGTTTTATTAGATGCGCTTTCATAATTGTTGCTGAACTCAGCTTTGCCTTTTTTATGGGGTAAGGTCCCCAGGTAGTCGATTTTTAAAGGGGTTATCTCCCCACACCTCCCTATAGTCTGCCAACCATGCCTGGCTAGCAAACTCGTCGCCTCAATGTAGCCTCGTGCGACCGCTCAACATCTAGGACTCCTGTCCTGTCCCCAAAGCCACTGGTAAACCTTCTTAGTTACGTTTGATGTTCACACTTGTACTAGAAGTGAACCTCCCTTCCCCAGCCTGCCTAATTGGGCCCTGATCCTCAGCTCTTGACAAATAACCCCACCCCAGATTCGCTCCACGAAGATTTCGAGGAACGAATCACAAATCACGTACCGTCCGATAAACCCGCTCCGTGAGCCATCGCACGGCACACGATGAAATTCCCCAACCCAGATTTGCTCCTCTAAATAAAATTAGAGGAGAGAATCACAGTCACGTACCGCACGATAAGCCCGCTCCGTGAGCCATCGCACGGCACGCGACGAAATTCCCCATCCCGGATTCGCTCCTCTTAATAAAAATTAGAGGAGCGAATCACAAATCACGTACCGTACGATAAGCCCGCTCCGTGAGCCATCGCACGGCACACGACGAAATTCCCCATCCCGGATTCACTCCTCTAAATAAAGTTAGAGGAGTGAATCACAAGTCACGTATCGTCCAATCACCCGCTCCGTGGGTCATTGCACGGCACACGACAAAAACCTCAACCCCAGACCCACTCCGCGAAGAATTCGATGAGTGAGTCGCATGTCACACACCTGACACACCGTCCGATTAACCCGCTCCGTGGATCATCGCACGATGTACGACGCAAACCTCCCTATTCACTCTTCTAAAACTCTGAGAATGAATCGCGCATCGTCCAGCAACACGAACACTGTTCATATCCCCAAGCGGTGCGCCCCTCGCAGAGGTCCGATGTTATGGACCCTGCCCTGTGTCTCTCTTAGTCTGGTCTCTCACTTGGACCTTTCCGGCATGAGTGACTCTACCGGCAAAGCTCCAAGATCATTGAGACACACAAGCCCCACCACGACGACAACGTGAAGACACCTTCGGTGGGGATTCAGTTTTACCTACAGTGTAGGTTTTATGAGCGATTCTACGTTATTAGACTTTCGAGATGGATTAAGTATGGGTTTTTTCTGGGTCCCGCCGTTTCACCCGTGTAAAGTAGTTTTTTATTTCAATCCCTCTGGTTCCGTGGGAATATCGGAATAAAAAGTAGCCTATTTTACGCCCAGTGGCCTCAGCTATGTACTAGTGAAAGTCCCGTCCAAATCGGTCCAGCCCTTTCGGAGATTAGCCGGAACAAACAGACAGACAGAAAGACAAAAAAAAATGTGTTTTTGTTGTATGGATCGTATATAATACTAGCATTTAGTAAAAAGCTGTTATTTTGACATTACAAACAGACACTTCAATTTTATTTATTTGTATGTATGTATGTACAGACGCCAGCACATAAACCTACTCCAATCTGTAAAATTTTCCCAATCAATATTGAACCTTATTCTTCAGCGATAAAGATGAAAATCTATTAAAGAAATTTGAAAGATTGTAGTAACTTGATGTGCTGGCGTCTGTACTTCAATTTTATCTGTATGTATAGATGATGAATCAGATGATCTTAGGATTTGAATAACTGTATGCATAACATACCGTTATAATTAGTAGTAGTAGTAGTAGTAGTGTCTTTCTAAAAATATGCCCAATCTTACCTAAGGTGCTCAGAAAAGTGTTTTTAATGTATCAATAGGCAAATTGGGAGCAACAGCCGCTTTAATCGAAAACATTATTACAATAGAGAAGGAATTTATACAATCTAGGGGTCAACCACGTACTTATAATAACAGGTCTTTTGTACGCTAAACCACTTTTATGAAGTCCCTAACTATCGAGCAATATTTTTTTTTCACATCAGCTTTTGCAGAAAAATTGCTTTTAAGTATATTAGTTTTGCTTTCAGACTAGCATAAACGCTATTATATAGAAAATTACATAACAAAATTTTCACGCCTGTAATCTCGAAGGGTTCGGCAGAGTTGTACTCGAACTCAACGCATTTATTTCAAATAAACCAATTACAGGCACTTTTGAATTGTCAAGGAGTCGGTCAGAAAGATAAGCTAGATGCCCATTCCAAAGCGTAGTAGGTACCTATGGAGAAGAACGGGCAAGAAACTCCACGGACACTCTTATAAATAAAAATATGGTTTCAAAATATTGGTTACATCATTTATGTTGAAGTTATACATATAAGAACGATGCATATTAAAAGCGTCCATAATAAAAAGGGAAAAACAAAAAAAAAGTTCAAAAATTAAAATTAAAATAAGCCATGGCAGTTATGAGATGACCAGTTCCAACTGCTTACTACAAAGCCGGGCTCCTACTGAGAAATTTCTGATGGAAAAAGACCAATAACACTTTGCTCGACTTGGAAACCGAACCTCGGACCTCATGCTTAGGAGTAGCGCTTGCGACCATTACACCAACGAAGCAGTAAAGGAAGTTAATACACGATAAAACTTCTGTTAACTGAAACTGTTATGAAAATGAACACAAACATTAAATAAAAGTAAATGCCAGCGTTCATAATGACATTAATATTAAGTCAATTACAAATTAATTAGAAGAATTTCATTCGAGACTTTAAAGGCGCCAGGAACCTGTGAATTTTATTTACTTAGTGCATACTTGTAATTCATGTCCCGTGACATTTTAATTCTTTATTCATATCTGTGAGACTATTAATCTCTGTTGAGATTTAAAGAGAAGAAGATCGAGTTATTAACACAATAGTAAAGATAAATGTGTAGATCGACAAAGTACTTGCTGAGAACCAGCTTCCAACATTCTCATGGCTCTGATCATTTCTTCTCGGCTCAAATGACATCTTTTCTCTATAATAACGTTATTTGTAATGATTCCATATCTTCTTTTCGTGTAGTTAGTGACTAACCTGGTGTCAGAGTTTTAAAGCCACCTGTGACTGTGACTAGGCTTCACATGCCGTCGAGATATATCTCTCAGGTATTTTTATCTATATCGGTTATATCTTGGTGGGTTACATGTGGGTGTACTATACGTACACTTCTGCCTATCCCTTCGGGGAATACAGGCGTGAAGTTATGTAACTTGGTGAGAGATGAAGAAAAAAAAGGTCACAGTAAGTAAGTACGTATTTTTTCCTATATAAATCCAAAATTCCTTAATCAAGATTTGAGTGTGAATTTGTTTCAGAATTTTTACGATTTCTGTACAATAGTGGTCGTTACTAAAATGTTGTAGCTACTCTCTCTGTATGTATTGACTGCCATCTTTTTAATTAAAATATTTACCGTACCAAACAAACTCTCAACACCTCTCAAGGGCACAGTTTCCCATTACCTAAAACTATAATTTAGCCAGTCGGCTACTGCCTACAAATTACAACTTAAAGCATTCAATTTGATCTCGAGATGACCCTTTAGTAAGAAGGTCGGAAAAACAAATGGCTTTTACAATTGGTAGTAGCACCGCTCTAGGACTCCGTAATGTTATTCCGCACACTAGCATTATACACTCTGTTTTTGTGTCTCAGACTACTTTGCAAGGGATGAAACCTAAGAGATGTTTTAAAAAGAGAGTCAGAGCGAGTAAAACTTTCTAGAGTACAGTTTGTAGAAACCGAAATATATTGTTGTTGATCGTAGAACCCGCTGCATAGTGGCTGAATCTGTTTAATAATTATACTCAGATATCTAATAATAAAAATGGTCAGGTAGCAGTCGGAAACTTAAAATCGATATGATGAAATATTAATGACAACAATGAAAATGAAGACTCAAAACGGTGACGACAGCTCAAGCTGTACAGGAACAAAAATAAGTATCCAACAAGTAACAAAAAAAGATACGCCTAAAAACACCAACAAATATATACCAACCCGCAGTCGTCTTTTAACTTAACACCTATACAGCTGATAAGGGTTGACAATGCGACACAATACCCACTTGGAATAGTTGGGAGCAATTGAATAAATAAACAAGCATACAAAATTAAATTTTAATACAACAGCTAAACGAAACAAGAATATCAAGCTAACAGATAAGGAGAAAAGCAATTTCGGTGAAAAAGATAAAGAAAGTAATAATGTACATAATGTATACGGAGGTGGTATGTGTCTCTCTTTCGTTATTATCAGCCATATTTAAACTACTGTGGGCGTAATGTGTGTAGTGTTGGTTACTGCGCAATAGAAACACCGTTTACAGTTAAAATCAAATTATAACTTACTAACAAATTAATCACACTAGCAATTCACATACTGTAGGTACACGACAGAACTATTCGGAATGTGCGACCGTTTCTAAACGTGGGCACTACTTCACCGTCACCGATGAACTCTGCTTAGCTCCGGCCGGTACGAGCGTTATTTTGTAGACCCTGTCGAGTGCCGTTAGGCAGCGCTGGCGTCCCGATTAGTCAACTCAGTAACGTATTTCAGACATAATTACGTGTATGTTGTTAAAAAAATAAATTGAACCAAAAATATAGGCTTATGAAAGAAAAAGATGAAGAGCATTACAAGAATAGTAAGTAACAAAGAATAGAAGTATAAAACAACCTTGAAAATTTCATAATTTCTTTCCTTAGAAATTTTTCCTTAGCTTCCATTACAAAGATTTAGAAGGATAGAAAATATGAAAAATTTAAGTTAGTTGTCACGTAATAAATATTGTTAATTGTCAAAGTAATACAAAATCTTTTTAACTAAAGCCTCCTTTATTTCATTTCACAGATAACTAAGACTATCAAAAGATTTAGCGACACCTCAATAATCACGCTAAGCAAAATACTCGCATATTTTTCTTCTTGAAAAATTCAAGCGAAGTCACTACTTCAATAGGGATTTCTACTGGCAAAAGTTGAGAAAAGCTCAAACGTTGGCGGTCCCTTTGTGTTGTCAGCCATTGAAGTGAACAAAGACTGGTCTGAATCATACGATACGTGTATTATGATTTAAATAGTCGTTGGAACTTCCCTTTTTTGCGTTTCATGGTGAGGCATTGACATTGTTTGATAAACATTCGCGGTGCTATCCTTTGATATTTTGTAATGTTTAATGCTGGGTCAATTTTAATTACAATCCACTGTAGTTATTTTATGATTATGTGCTGGTGTACTGCCTGTCTGTCCCGGCCACTTTCTTAAGGTCATCGGTCCATCTAGCTGGGGGGCGTCCCACGCTACGCTTGCCGATACGCGGTCTCCACTCTAGGACTCGTCTGAGGACTGGATGCGGAAGGCGGAGGACAGGGTGTTGTGGCGCAGCTTGGGAGAGGCCTATGTCCAGCAGTGGATTGCGATAGGCTGAGTTGATTGATTGATTGTACTGCCTACTTGTAATTTAATGTGTAAAGGCAATTCATACTCTTTTGTAAAATAATAATTAAAAATTGACTTTTCCAATACAAGCAAAAGTTGAAAGCAACACTGAAACGAAATCAAGAGCCCAACAATAAACCCAGAGAGATACAGAGAAAAGGCAATTATCCAATTAAAAGTTCTAAGCAGCGACCAGACTCTGTTGATACCTGGTGTCAATATAAGGGATTGGCTTTACTATGTCACGGCTCTGAGGGATTAGAGTATAAACTATAAACTCAACTTTGCATAACCGGAGGCATATAGTAATCTCTTGGGACATGGTGAAACTAAGACCGTACTTTAGACGTATATAATATATTTACCATAAATGTATTTTGGCCACGTAGTAGCCTAACTAAGAATAGAACACACGAGCTCTTCCCCTGGGTATTGTGTGAGGTATCATAATTATTATGATGTTTTAGGATGTTAAACTTAAAACATGATTTATTAAGTCAAATAAATTTTCAGCCCTATGGTACACAGACACATCAAAGAAAGAAATCATAAAAATCCAGTGCAATGGTAATGGAAAAAATAATTAATAAAAACTTCACATTTTATTTTCATCTACATCGTAAAGAAACTAAAAGCTCAAAACGAATCGATATATAGCCGAAACAAGAATAAAATATCCCTATCGATATTGGCAACAAGAGTGATGTAACTTAGTTATTACGGGAGGTTCACCAATCCGTAACATCACATGAGGCGGAAATAAAATCGTATAGCAGAAATTTTGCTACATGAGGAAAAATCTCGATGCCTATTTGAAGTCCTTTTCTGTTGTGGGATTAACAGCGTACCTGGTATCGGCTTTATGGTTGTTGAAACCACTCTAAGCCGCAAACACATAATCATGTGTAAACCTTTTTGATCTAAAAAAAATCACAACTAATATTATCGTTATAATATCCAATTTTTCTTTGCATTTATAACATGTCATGAGAAGGAGGAAAAAATAGGAGTGGTCTAAATCAAGTTTGATTAAAAAATACAATAGACGATGTATATTTAGTAACTTAATCCGCTTAACTGTTCTTAAAGAGTTAGAGAACCCCGTAAGAAATCGACACGTGTTTCACCTCTTAACGAGGCATCCTCAGGATAACGATTGATTTGTGGCGAACTTGGACACGACGTGTTGCCACGACAAGAGCCGAACGCAAACTGAGCTACAATAAGTTACTGAATATACATCGTCTATTGTATTTTATAATAGATTTCCGCAAAGTCACGCCTGCCTGTGTCAATTAACTACCAAGTTTTATTTTCAAAACGCAGTAACTTAGACTTACTGGGAATGTGTGTACTGATTGGCTGTTACTCCATTTTGAAGAAAGTAATTGGTTTGTCATAGCAGTATCCTGCATGTTTGCATTGTTATGTTCTTACGTAGAATACCTGACATATACAGTTGATTAAAACAGTATGCTTTTAGTAACAACTTTAATCAAGATAAGTACCAGATTTTATTTAAAAAAGACGTATTACCATAATTTGATCAAAAAACCACTTAACTTGTTTATAGTATACTTGAAATTCTTGCTTGGATAGCCATTCTTAATGTACTTAATGCTATAGAGCTATTTGTCTTCTTAGTGGTTCAAGAAAACAAGTCGTTAATCTTTTGTGTTCAAAAATTTCGGGGTGGAAAATACGTCTTGAGATTGCGTTAGTTTTAATTCTGATAAAAACTGTGAAGAATTGGCAAGGCGTCAGAAGTGTAATGTTTTATAGGTGAATGAACTTTGGGAGAGTGCTGCAAGGTTTTTGTTCAAGAAGTCTGATGACAAATGCATGGCTAATTACTGTAACAGAGAAGTTAACTAAACGACACCAAGACAGAACATTACATTAATGATCATTGTCATATAATTTTAGTTACTGCAACTAAAATTTTTGGCAAAAATGGTTAAATACCTACTTGTTTGAAATAAAATTTCACATAAAAAGTTCTCATACTAAACAATAGAGGGATATTGTTGACGCTAATGGAAACTATGAAATAAGAGTGGATAGGTCTATTTGAGTAGTCTATGCGACAAATTATACTCTCGCGGAAGCCATTACGCCGTCCTTTTAGTTCTCTACCTATCTAGACAATTTTCCCGTTAATATGAAGGAGCTGATGATAAGGCAGGAAAGACAGGCTTTAATAGAATTCCCGGAGGCCATAATAAAAGAATATTTAATAGAATACTGGGAGCACTGCAAAAAATAAGCAGTCTATAACCTCTTTTCATTCTCCTTTTTTATATCGAGGTCGCAATATTTTTAATAACAGTAGTTTCTTACATGAACCCAGTTTGTTTATTAATATCCAGTGATACTAGCTACTGCTATTGAAAATTATTCTCAGAATACCTTATTATGAGAATAATTTTAAATTAAGGCAGCCATAACAATAACAGTTAGGCCCCGTGAAGACTATTAATATTTTATCTCCATTATAGACAATAATGAATTCAACAGAGTAACTGAAAACAATAAACAAACAAGTCTCATTACTATTCCCCCAAAACAATTTCACAGTCAAAATATTTATTACTTTAACTACAGCAAATTTCGATTCCAGAATTTCGAAATCACAAATCAAGCTTATCCGCGACACGAATGCAAAGGAACACACATCTAAATCTCAGCTGGAAAACGGTCGTAAATTTTGGACACAATTCACTAGGATCCCTACTGACTGACAATGAACTAGAAACGACACAGTGTCCCGTGGAGTCTTTATGGGCTTGAGCCAAACGTACTGATTAGTTTGACACTGTGTCGATATAAATTCGTAATTTGCTTTCGTAATATTCTTTTACGAGATCGTTTCTTGTGTTTAGCTGTTTTCGAATTGAAAGACGGGGTTTGGAAATAAAAACTTGACGAATTTGTCAGCATTGATGGTACCCAACAAAGTTAGGATTTTGTACACATTATACATCGTGTATTCCCGTTGTCCCCCTAGGCTTCGGCCCCTTTTAAGGGGACAAAGGTAATTTAATAAAATAATTAAAATTACTTCCCGTTGTCCTCGTTGCATTAAAATTATAAGTGAGAGTGCCTTATTTATTAGAAAGATTATTATACCTATATACTAATGCACACAATAAAATGAGATAATTTACATAAAATGAGAAAATCCATAATATCTTAATAGCAATTACACATTAAATTACAAATTAACTATATATTTGTTAGAATTACCATGACATTAAAGTACATTTATATTTTTGTATTCGGGCAACACTCTTCTCTTCCGGGCTTGCACACAAGATGAAGGTACAATATTTTGTAATTCTTATTAAATTAATAAATAAACAGTTTTAGAACAAAATAGTGTTTAATATCAATCAGCCAAATTTATAAACATGGTAGCAGAGCGTGGTTTATAGAAATACAACAAAGATTGCAAAAGTTTGACAAGATTAAAAATTTTACGTAAGTAGTAAAAAAAAGAAAATGGAGCGTGCAAACCAAATTATGATACCGGTATTCGACGGCAAGGAATATGCCAATTGGAAAATCCGATTAATAAAATTTTTGCAATTCAAAAAATGCAACGAGGTTATATGCAAAAAAAATTACAGTGATGCTGATGTCAAAGAAAAGGATTGGCTAGAAAAGGATGTGCAAGCCACTAATTATATTTATGGAGCGATAACCAATAAACAGTTGGAATACATAGCGGAATGTGAGTCGGCTTATGACATTATTTGCAAATTCGATTCGATGTATTTGAAGACCTCGACATCATTACAAATTGTTTACCGAAACAACCTTGAAAATATTAAATTAAAAAATTATGCGGAACTGAATTTATTTTTCGACGAATTTGAAAGATCAGTAAACGAATTAAAACAGGCTGGTGCTACTATTAGCGAAAGTGAGAAATTAAATTACATGTTGAGAGCATTGCCAAATGAATACAGTCACATTGGTGACTTGATAGATGTATTACCAAAAGAAGACAGAACAGTAGAATACCTAATGAGCAAGATAAAACTGAGATATTTGGCAGAAAATAAAACACAAGAAAAGTCAGAAGCTCCAGTAGATAAGTCAAATGCATTTAAGACTGAAACAAAGTCAGGCACAAATTCAAATCTATGTTATATTTGTGGGAAACCAGGCCATATGAAACGTAACTGTTGGTACAATCGAGGACAACCAAATAGAGGTGCAAATTACAATAGAGGAAGAGGTCAAAGTCATTCAATGCATTGGGGACGTGGTCGTGGATTCAATAATCGTGGTCGAGGAAGAAACTTTAATCACAGTGCATCAAATACACAGAATGAACAACATAATTTCCATACCTCAGTTATTCAAAGCAACATTACATCAAGTTTGAGTGAAAATAAGACAAATAAGAATGAAATTACATGGTTATTGGACAGTGGATGCACAGACCACATTATAAATAGTGATGAGTATTTCGAAAGGTCAGTTGTATTGAAGAATCCAGTTAAAGTTAAAGTAGGTGATGGTAGAATGCTCGAAGCTACAAAAGTCGGTGATATAGAACTATATTTTCCTGTTTATCGTACAAGATCATATGTAACTGTGAGAAATGTGTTTTATGTAAAAGAAATGAAGGCGAATTTATTGAGTTATGCAAGGATCACAGATAATAGTAACACAGTAGTATCAAAAGGACATTTGACAAAAATTTACAATCCAAATGGCAAATTAATGGCAATAGCACAAAAAGAGGAGAGGTTATACAGAGTGATCAGTTACATTGAAAATAGTAAAATACATGCAAATGTGAGTAAAGGTATATTGACCGTGAAGGAAAAACTACATCGTACACTTGGACATGTTAACTTTAAATATTTGGATATTATGTGTAAAAATCAGTTGCTGGAAGGAATACCTAAAGAAATAGAATCAGAGTATATGAAGTGTGCTATATGTATTGAGAACAAAATGCATAACTTACCTTTTAAAAATAATAGAAGAAGAGCTGAAGATATTTTAGAGATTGTGCATACAGATGTCAATGGGCCACATAACACAACCGGATATGGTGGTGAAAAATACTTTGTGACCTTTATAGATGATTATAGCAAATTGGCAAAAGTTTATTGTATTAAGGCGAAGGATCAAGTCGCAGATTGCTTTATAGAATATGTAAATGCAGTTCAAAATTTAACTGGAAAAATGATAAGAGAATTAAGATGTGACAATGGAAAAGAATACATGAACAGTAAGATGTATAGTTTTGCAAGAGAAAAGGGAATAATGATAAAGGCATGTCCAGCATATGTACATGAGTTGAATGGAACTGCAGAGAGATATAACAGGACTATAATGGATATGGCTAGATGTTTACTAGCAGAAGCAAAAGTAAATAGATGCTATTGGCCGGAAGTGATTAAAGCAGCTGCTTATCTAAAAAACAGGAGTTTGGCAAATACTATAGTGAGGAAAACACCCTATGAGATATTTTTCAATAAAAAACCATCACTAAAAGAATTGAAATTATATGGAAGCAGAGTTTATGTCAGAATACCAGAGAATAAGAGAAGATCAAAATGGGATAAAAAGGCAGAATTAGGAATATTACTTGGATATGTTGAAGTTGGGTATAAAGTATTATTAAATAATAGAATAATAGTTGCCCGACATGTTGATATTGTAGAAGAAGATGTTATGTTAATGAGCAACAATGAAGATACAGATTCAGAGGAAGAAAAGCAAGAAGAAGAAGAAGAAATAATAGAAAATAATTTACCGGAAGAAACTCAAATAATTGATCCAAGTCACGATGAAAACCCGAGGAATGATGATAATGACAGCGTAGATAAGGAACAGGGAAGAACTAAGAGACAAACCAAACGTCCAGTCAGATTTGATGAAGAATTCGGATATTACTGTATTTGTGCAAATTTTTGTGATGCTATGATTCCAGGTACATTTCAGGAGGCGATACAATGTGATGAGGCCAATCAATGGAGAAACGCAATGGACCGTGAGATGACAAGCCTTGTTAAAAATAATACATGGACACTAGTGAGAAGACCAGAGGCCAAAGACATTCTAGATGTGAAGTGGGTATACAAGAGAAAACCAGGTAACATTTTTAAAGCTCGCTTGGTAGTAAGAGGTTTTCAACAAAAGGATAATATTGATGATACATACTCACCTGTTGCCAAAATGCAAACATTAAAATTGTTATTATCTTATTCTTGTCAGTATGGTTTACATATTCATCAAATGGATGTAGAAACAGCCTTTTTAAATGGCAAAGTAGTATCAGAAGTTTATGTTAAGCAGCCACAAGGCTATAATGATGTTTCAAATAAAGTTTATAAATTAAATAAAGCATTGTACGGTTTAAAAGAAAGTCCAAGAGCCTGGTATGAATGTTTTAACGATTTTATTAAAGAACTTGGTTTCTATAGAAGTAAATATGATTATTGTCTTTATGTAAAAAGGGAGAACAATGTAAAAGTCTATATACTTTTGTTTGTCGACGATTTACTAATTTGTTGTAGAGATGTAAAAGTAATTAATGATATTAAGAAACAACTACATAATAAATTTAAAATGAAGGATTTAAATAAAGTGAAAAGCTATATTGGTATAGATATTATGTATGATTATGATAACTCTATTAATGTCTTAACATTGTGTCAGAAAAACTACATAGATTCTTTAGCAGAAAAGTATAATATTAAAAATTCTAAATTGTATAAAACACCGATGGAACTTAATTTAAAACTATGTAAATCTAATGTAAATGAGGATGTTAAATATAGAAACTTGATAGGTGCACTCTTGTATATCAGTCATGGTACTAGACCTGACATATCTTATAGTGTAAACTATTTAAGTAGATTCCAAAATTGTTATGATGAGAATCATTTTAAATATGCCTTGAGGGTTCTAAAGTATTTGTTTTTAACTAAAGATCTGAAATTAACTTACAAACAAAGTCTTAAAACTGATAATATTGTAAATTGTTATGTAGATGCCGATTGGGCAGGAGATATCACTGATAGAAAGTCAACTACAGGTTTTATCATTGAATTATTTGAAAATCCAATTTATTGGAAATCTAGGAAACAAAGTTGTGTAACCAAGTCCTCTACCTTTGCAGAATATGTTGCGTTATCTGATGCTGTAACAGAGATAATTTTCTTGAAAAATGTAATAAATGATATGTTTATTGAGATTCCTAGACCAATTAGAATCTACGAAGATAACTCTGGAGCTCTTGCTATAGCTAAATATGGTAACTTTACAAGGAACTCTAAACACATAGAAGTACAATATCATTATGTTCACGAAAACTATAAAAATAAAGTTATTGAAATTGTAAAAATTGATTCAGATTCAAATGTTGCAGACATACTTACCAAATCCTTGGGGAAAAACAAATTTCTTAAGTTTAGAGAAATGCTAAAATTAGAATAAAATGTTTGAGTTATGTAAAACTTAAATAAGTAAGAAAGTTAATAAATAAATAAGAAAGTTTTTAAGTTTACTTTTATATTTTGTTAGTATTTAAGATAAATAATAGGTACATGTTAGTAAAATAGTGTGCAAGCTACTAGTTTAAATAAACAATATGTAAAGAAAGAATAGGAGTAGATGTTTAAGAGTAAATACATTATGTAAAAAGATAACTGTAATAGATGTTGTCTAGTATTGATTAAAAGTAAATAAGTGTAAAAGTTTTAGTATGGATAGGTAAAGAAATGTTTAAATACTTTGTTAAAAGTTTATTATACTATGTTAAGTGAATATTACTAAATAAATAAAATATAAATGTAAGGAGGCGTGTTAGAATTACCATGACATTAAAGTACATTTATATTTTTGTATTCGGGCAACACTCTTCTCTTCCGGGCTTGCACACAAGATGAAGGTACAATATTTTGTAATTCTTATTAAATTAATAAATAAACAGTTTTAGAACAAAATAGTGTTTAATATCAATCAGCCAAATTTATAAACAATATTATTTTAGAAATTAAAAGGTAAACAATAGTGAGCTTTTTTTTGTGTACTTTATTTTGTGAACAACTTTTAATTACATATTCATTAGACTTTAAATAAACTGGCTGCAAGTGAGTAACACTCAATTTATACACCGAATGTTGATCTAACTAACCACAGAATTTCAAAACGCTGTAACTTCACAAAGTTCACCATCAAACTTCTAACTTCTCATTTCATAACATCACCTGCTTTAAAAGTCAGAACTCAAAGGTAAAATACCTATACATCTATACATTAGAAGCATTTCAAATACTTGTACTGAAGAGTAGGGGGATGTCAATACGTTGAAGGGTCTGCAAAGTGACTGATGTGGAAACACGCGATATTTACATACCTACATATGGTGTATATTCTACATGTTAAGCTATACATATAATTAATCCAGTATAATTTGTCCTCGTATTGTGCGAAAGGCCATACAATGCGAGACCAGGATATACTGGAAATTTTGTACCTATAGCTTGATTTGGTGCCAGATGTACCAAGTATTTTGTGTTCCTGTTATCGTTACAAAGAGTGTATGGAAAAAGTTTATTATTGTTTTGTGAATTTTCCTTATGAGATAGATAGCTGGAAACAATGTGGTTCGTTTGTTAGTTATTACCGAACGGCTTTGGAAGACTTAAAGAGTTCTAAAAGTGCAAAGGAAACATTATCATGGAAACACATAATTTAAATATCATGTTTATTCAAGATGTTTATTTGGGCTATCTGTGTTTTAGATTTAGAGATCTTTCAATTAATTACAAGATGAAAACTACTGATGTACAATTGATAGGTATTTTTATTCTACATTTCACAAAGAAATACTGTCATAAGTACTTAGTTTTTAATGCTACAACATATAGCTATAATAAACTTTGACCCTCACAAGTTTTAATATACAGCTAACGTAAACAGCCTAATGATATTGACCATACCCCCAAATAAGTCACATGTGTCGTATCTCCGAAAGCTGTTAAATAGACAGAGTTATAGACCAACACACAACGCTTGTCCATCTAGATTAAATATCGTAATTGCTCGCAAATAGTGATAGATTGATTGCCCATCCCTAAGGACCCGCACCGCGATCGATGTTTGGCTACAGCTAAAACTGTTCCAATACAATGCCTAAAGCAAACATAGCACATGAAATAAAAGTTGCAATGTTTTTATTAAAAACTTGTTCAAACATCAACAAACAATTGACAGTAGGAACTCAAATAGCCGCACACAATTCAAAAAACGAACTCGTATTGTTTTTGAAGTGAATCATCGCGAATTAAAATCATAATTACAACTCTCTAAGTTCATGTATTTCTATTGAATGACTATTTCATGAAATCATGATATCTGAGGATTAGACTAACATAAGGAGTTGTATTGCTGATTCTAATGATTATTTATCTATAAAGCTATATTTGTTACGGTCGCAAATCATATTCCAGAGACTGACCTGCCAATTGCAAAAAACGTAAGAAAATTTGAATTTCGCGGGCTACTTTGGCGCATCTCCCTTAACAGCTGAACGGATTTCGATGAAATTTGACACACGAATAGACCATGGCCTGGGTTAGGACATAGGATACTTTTTATCCCGGTAGTAGGTACGTTCCGGTAGGATAATATTTCCGAACTCCACGTCTCACATTTATAATCTGTTCTTTGATAAAGGTTTCATCAGGAGCTAACTAAAATATAGTTAGATCCTGAGTGCTCCGATCATCACCCGTCAGAAACAGGTGCCTAAAATGATTTCCTCAAAAACTGTTTAACATAAACAGTGATTGAGGTAAACAATCCGGCCATTTTGCCTAAAATAAAAAGAGGAACGTCATCCACAATTTCAGTTTATTTAACCGTCATTGGCAATTTCTTGGAGAAAATGTAAAATAATTTACTTTTCCTTTCCTCACTGCTTTTAGGGTGAAAGGAAAATAAGTTGTGTCGGCTTCTTGTCATAAACTGTAAAGGTCAAATGGGTGGCTGTTACTTTGTGTCGTTCCTGTAGTTATTCTCTGAGGGCCTGGTTTTTAATGTCCGGGTAGGTTCAATCTTCCAGATAAATAGGAAAGAATTTTATGAATGATATTTTTACAAGTTATCTTAACCGAATCTTATCCGAACGTAGTGAAACTGTGATAATTAATATCCTTTCAAAAATCGAACGGTGCTGAGGTGTTATGTTAGGTTCAAAAACGGAATCAAAAATCAAAACTCCACACTTAATATTATTAATGCAAAAAAAACCTTGCGTTTAGATGTCTGACCTTTAGGTTTCACTCCGGTGAAGCCCCGGTAAACTGGAACAGACCACAAATCAATTTAAAAAATATTGATGTGCTTAATTTCAATTGTGTCAATATGGGAACACCGACTCTTTTCATCCTCCTAACTTACTAATTTATCGCAGTATCGACTGTATTGAATCTTAACAAAACCGAAGAATTGAACCCAATGATAAGCAATTAAAGCAAAATGGTTCATTTGTTACATTGAATTGCCCACAATTTCGTTTACAACGGTGTATTAATCTTCGTTTCTATAACAACAGTACAGTTAGAAATAATGGAAATTGTAACCATAATAATAATTTGTGAGATGTAGAATGAAAAGGACTTTTGTGAGGTGAAAATATACCTTTGGGTGATTACAATTTTACTGTGGCCTGAGTAATTATTATCAAATAAGCCTAGATCATATAAAACTAACGACTCGCCCCTGCTTTGCACGGGTAACATGTCGAAAATTCGATATTTGTGTGCTTTAGCTAAAAATATTAATGTTATTATAGACAAAAATTCTGGAATGAAATGCTCCAAATCAGTGGTTCCCATAGTTGGCAGCACCGCGACCTACCTGACAAAAACTTCCAAATTTCGGGACTCACCTCTTGGCTGTTATGTTGAAAAAAGGAGCATACATAATGAATGAAGGACTAAACATAAGAAACAACAGAAATAACATAAGAAAAAACAAACAGTTACAATCGAAAATTTGAATACTTAATTAAATACAAAGAGTGCTATATCAAGGAGAAGGATGTATTTGCTTCCTTTTTTTTGTCATTAAGTATAAACTTAAGTATCAACTTCAATTTTAGTTACTTTTAATCACAATGACTTTGACACATCCAATTTATTTCGAAATTTCGTTTTAGTATTAATCATAGGTGAAAATCGATTTTTCAAGGCCCACCTAATATTCACTCGCAACCAGTGGGTCGCGACTAATTATAGTTTAGGAACCACTGCTCTAACTGATGGTGGAAATCGCAACACAATCCATTGTCTAGTTTAGAAGACCTAAGCGGACACGACAGACAGATACGAAAAGCGGCTTTGTATTAACCTATGTGTAGATAATCATGTGACTTAAGTACCTATATACCCACGTGTTACTAATACACTTTAGAAATGAAGTAATTGGGTAATCCGAGTCAGTCGATCACTTATCAAAATAATGAATCATGCTGTTATTGATAGCTCGCACAAAATTGAAATATCGATACTTCGTTTTCTAAATTGATTTGACTATGTAAGTAGTGTGACCTACTACATTAGTGATAACGTACTTGAAAGAAAGAAAGAAAGAGAATACATTTATTTAACACAAACTAAAAAGCACACAATTTATACAGCACATAAAAATAAATCAAACAATAAAAATAAAATCTAACAAAAAGTGTAAAATGCGATGGAAATTAGCAGGGGAGTGTGCCTCACGGCTGCGCTAAGAAGTCCCAGTTAAGCAAAAAATGCCAGACAACTTATAAGTGCCTGACGCTGGTTTTCAATTGGACCTGAGTGTGATGAAAGTGTGTGTACTTTATTCTGCCAGATCTTGGTTTTATTGTTCGTTGTAATAGGTATACAATATTACAAAACGCCAACACCTCAACTTCAGGTGCAACAACAGTACTGTATCTTTTGCTTATATCGCAAAAATAATGAAAATTTCGACCACCTTTATAAACCCATATACCCCTATAACTCAACATGTAGGTAATCATTTTTATATTTTCCATACATAAAGTGGAAAATTCCATATAAAAAACCGTCAAGGCTGCACCCCGTGCGCGCCACCGGCTCTAAAATAAAATCACGGGATAGGGCAAACAAGTACCACGTTGAATCGCGACGCGATTGTCGAATTCGATCTAAGTTGTGTCAAATTTATTTTTTAATATTTAGAGATTTTTTGCAGAATAGTTTTAAGATTCTCATAGCCAAAAGGAAGGGATTTTAGAGATAGTTTAGTGAGTGTAGTTCGGTGGAGAATTGGCACCATTGTCTATGTTTTACTCCTCAAGACTTAAGAATATTATAATCACTAAATCCACGAAAATCTTTGATAAAATTTACACTGTTCTGAAATGCACTGTCTGAAGTCGAAGTTTCAAAGCATCGATGATCATGTATTGATGTGTAATATCTTTTCTCTCGCTTTTCTGCAATCTGTGGGAGAGATTTCGTGAAAAGGGACGGAAGTGTGTAACAAGAAGCCGGGAAACCCGCGCTATTTGATTTGAGCAATGAGCGCGCGAGGTGCTAGAGTTGGCCCTCAGATGGTACCAACCCATTTTTCGGACAGGTTGATACTGTCCGCCAAGATGTAAGGCTCGCTCGTTTTTTTTTAAATTATTTTCTAACTTAATTATTATAAAATCGTTAATTTATCCCCACTACATCATCCTAGGGCAACACAAATTCGAAAACTGAACAACCTACAGCAAAGCAACACCAAAACTCGTAGAGAAGTCGCCAATAAATCACATTTGCGACTCAACATCGCTCCTAGGATTAACCCAAGCGTTAGAACATGTGATCCTAGAGTTCTACAACAGGAACGAATTGCTACCATCATGCACCACGTAATTCGAGACAAAAGGTTGACTCTATACAACTAGAAAAACCACATGCACACGTAAGCACAGCATTCGTTTGAGATAGCCTGATAGGCTCCGTACAAGGGGTAAGTTAGAATCGGTTGTCGACTGAACTGACAGTTCAGTCACAGGTCTTTTACTGGCCTCAAGTATAAATACACGAGCTTCTGCATGTGACTTTGTCAGCGTGAAGTTTCTTATTCCCCCATCCCACCCCGTCGCATCACATCACCAGCCTGCTTTTCATGTCATAGCATGATGTCAAATAGCATAACCTTCCTCTAGAATTGGGGTACCAAATGCAAAAATAAATATTAAATCCGACTGGTAGTTCCAGAGATAATGCGCGTTCAAACCAACAATAAAAAAAAACTCTTCAGCTTTATTATTATACGAAATTAGCTTCTGCCCACGACTTCGTCCGAGCTAACCTTCCTCAAGGATTGGACTGTCCAATACAAAAAGATTTTATTCAAATCCGACTATCCGGAGATTACCCTCCACCTCTTTATAATTCTATATAGATTTGAAGACAGTTCAGTTAGTAAGAAGTCGACATAGAACTGTCTCGCAAATAGCTATCTAATTACGTAACATATTTTCGTAAACGATTACGTCTAATCTGTTTCATTTTGATAGTTCAACACAACATTTATTATAGATAAATTTTTCGAACTCATGAAGCATTGGATTAGCAATCTGTTTCAAAACGGTTCAGGTTCTGGTCTTGTTTCTATGTGTACCTGCGCCTGTTTCCCGTCGAAGTATAGAGCTAACCTTCTGCACCTATCTATTTTGTGCATAATTATACGTGCAAATTAAAGCTAAATCTAGAAATACCAACTTTCAAGTCCACATGGACTTTACAACGGTAATTAAATTCTGTATGAATCTATATTCATTTAATTAGTTGGAGAATGTTCTATGTGAAGGATTTGCATATCTCCGGCTTAAATTCTGATGTATTTAAATTATGCATTTGGAGATAAAATCTTAATAATATTATTAGTGACGTAGTAAGTTTTAGACATGAATTTTAGTTAGGGAGATAAGAGAATGGTGATATACAGTATTGAAAGTGGTTGTAATGTTTGCAGGGTTCTATTAACTGTCCCGCGTTTACAACAAGGTATAAAACATGTTTTTTACAAGTCATGTCTACTGTTTTCGTTTAATGTTTACACCTGAAACAAGTTGTATTCAAAACTTGACTAAAAAGTCAAAAAGGTGAACAAATAGTTGACAAGGCAAAATATGTGACATGTTTTATACACAACATGTTTTTAACAAGACCTGTTGAAAACAAATATCACACCTTGTAGGTATATAAACGGGTATAAACAGTAAACTTAGGGTTCAAACTGAAATGATGTAAATGAAAACATTATTATTATTTATTTATTTATTTTATGGAAACAGTCTTCATTACAGGTTCATGTTTGTTATGTACCAATAAACCAGAAATGGTTTGTATTGGTACGTTACTAGTGCATTTTGAAATAAATTCTTGGTAACGGTAGTTCAGGTCGTTAACGTAGTTACATTAAAATTGAATCCACCTATTATAGTTTTGCCAAATAAGGTTCATGTATGGCAGTACATTTTTGCAATAATTGCAATAGATGTTGTTTCTACTTCCTTGTTTAATGGAGCAAACATTAAAAATAACGTTTCAGATGAAGGCATTTTACTGTTTGAACACTGGCATGAAATTTATGGTGGATAGTTGGTATATTTATGTGGGATGGAAGAATTGGTGGGTTGGCAGAATTAAACACCTTTTTGTATTTTTAGTCACCTTATAATTTAATACAATTTTCACCTTTACAATCGCCTTTTGTTTCTCTTCTCTAACACCTTTTTTCTTCCTCTAACTCTTTTAGTTACGTTCAGAAACAGATTACGATATAGTTCAGAAATGATAATTATAAGAATCGATTAAACTTACTAATGTAACGGGGATTAAATAATTGATATTATAAAATAGCCCACATTTATTAGGATAAATGTGGGCTATTTTATAATATCATCATAGTATTGGATGGGTCCAATACTTTGTAAAGCTGCAATATTGGGGTTTACGGGGGCAAAAAATCGATCTAGCTAGGGTTCTTATCTGGGAAAATTCGTTTTCTCTATTTTCACAACCTCGGGTCTGTGATACAACGTTGGTATACCTGGACGATACGTTTATCTATTTTTATCCGAGTAAAACTCGGTCTACCTGGTACTCAGATTCAAACTTGACTTTGACTTTGATTTACTATAACAATTAACATAATTTGCCAATTGAATTTTATTTCCAAAGAGTAATTTATCATATTCGATTTATACATTAACAACATTAACGGTAGTTAATGACATCTAACATTATAGTTGTTCAAACCATGCGCCCAATGGGATTTCCCATTGGCAAAATGTCAACCTTCCATAGAAACTTTTATCCCCTATTTAATGATATGATTAGTTCACACCTTCGATACGAAAATAATTCTTAATTTTATGCTTCTAGACCAAGCAGTTTAGGTAGTGCGTTGTCTGTCAGCGAATGAATGAATGAATGAATTTAAAGATATTTATTTAGTAGATTATAAGTGACCGGCCGAAGCTTCGTTTTCGCTTTCGGCCATAATCCAGCTGAAACTTCGGCCAAGCCGAGAATCTGAAGTACGAAGAATTATATTGCATTATGTTGTTTTCTTTTTTCTGGACCAGCTATCTTTTTCATGAAGCATGAATCATGAAAAAGATAGCTGGTCCAGAATCGACACGCAATGCAAAGGACAGGACAAAATGGAAAGCTTTAGAGGAGGCCTTTGTCGAAGGACAAGCTTTATTTGTGGCTTTTGTGGACATGTTAATTATTCAAATTTGTTTCAGTTGTAATAGCAATCATGTCATTTCGTTTAAAATAGTTTTTATTTTTATTAATTTATTCTTCTTTTATATAGATTCTTTTCTATTTTGTGAATGTGAGAACGCTGTAGGCTTAGTGGACTGTAGTCTTGTTGACCATCTTCTATTTTGTTAAGTACTTGGTACTTGTTGAAAGACCTACACTGTCATCGCATACCTAATAACACTGTTTTGTTAAAATTGTAAAACCCAATTATTTTTAAAAGAGTAACCGTGGAGTTTCTTGCCGGCTCTTCTCCATAGGAAACGACCAATTGGAACCGTGCGTAGCTTCTGACGTTTCATAAGTGCCCATGTAGGTTTATGTGAAATAAAATATTTTGAATTTGAATTATTTTTTTTTGAATTTGAATTTAAAAGAAAAATCGACTGCCGTTATAATTAGCTAAAAGTTAAATTGCTTAATAGAATAAAGTAAAATGTTATGTTACAGCAATAATGGCTTATTTTATTTATTTATTTTACTATGTTTTAAGTATTGTATGGATTATTAAAAAAATACAACAAGAAATACACGAAATGATATAATAGTTTCCTCTAATGGAATTATCGTGTTTTATTTCTTTTAAAGCCTATATTTGTTATTTCTCTCCCTAAGTGTAAAACAAAAACAAACAAGATTTCAGTATACAGCAAAAATATTAATATTTTTTAATGTCTTACTCTTTTTCTTTTTCTGCTTCGTTTTCGGCCGAAAATAACGCTGAAGCCGAAGTTTATTTTTCATTTTCGTTTTGCTATGAAAACATTTACCAATGATTTGTCTGATTGTTAACCATTAACCAAAAGTATCCATGGCAACAGTTTGTATAACGCCTAACTAGGCGTTTGTAACCTGTATCTTGGAGATCAAAATTTCTGAGTAATTTATCATTATGCTATATTATAATCAAAGACTTTCTGGGAAATGTACTAGTAATTAATATTCAGTACCTATGTTTGTTTTTGTAGTAACAACATTATGATGCCTGATAGTAATAATTAATAATCTTGATGTTAGAAGGTAATTTCATCTCAACGAATTTTGAAGCATTTACCTGCTATGTTAATTAATTTATTATGAACTATGCGTATTTTATCATTAAGCTATATTATATTATAATCAAAGACTTTCTGGGAAATGTATTAGTAATTAATATTCAGTATGTTTGTTTTTGTAGTAATAACAATTATGATGCCTGATAGTAATAATTAATAGTCTTGATGTTAGAAGGTAATTTCATCTCAACGAATTTTGAAGCATTTACCTGCTATGTTAATTAATTAATTATGAACTATGAACAGTTAACTCGATTGAATAATGTTACTCGAAGGCTGTTATTAAATTTCTCTAATTTCATCTAAATGTCAACTTGAATAGACGTTTTTGTAGGTTTATTAAAATTGTGATAGTTTTTTTAGTTTATTAAAATATGATTTAATTTTGCCTCAACAATGTCACATTCATTTACTGGGGTAAAATATTAGGTACGTATTTTATAAGTATTTATATAAATAAACATGAATCGCAACAATAGAATAAATAAATAAAACAGTAGGTACCAAGATGGTATTGATATTTAAATAAAATAATATTAAAATTAAGGGTACAGTACGACACAACTTAGATGTAGCATAGATTTGAAAATTTTCATTCATTCATTTTAATTTCACGAATGTATTTGGCTATAAAACTTTACAAGTTATTGCGTTTTCGAAAGATCATTTTCACCTAATAGAAAGCTGTAATAAAGATTGGTGATTCTGAATGCGCACTCAGTTCGGATGGTGATCAGTTTTACGAATTTTGCCGATGCTACATCTAAGTTGTGTCGTACTGTAACACAGTGTAAAATAATTAGGTACGTACAATTTATTTACTTTATTAATTTAAATAAATCCATTCCCGAAATGAACATAAAATTTTACAATGTCTATAATCAACAAAATCTATTTTCCAAGGGGACTAAACACAAACCGTCACTCAAAAAATTTTACGGGGCACAAAATTACAACAAAATAATTCCAATTTCAAGTCACCCTAAAACCTATAAAATAAACACATCACATTTCAAACATAGAACATGTCGCCAGTATTAATGTGTCAAATCAATTTCTGTTGAGTCAGCCGTTGACAGTTCTGTCCGAACTTTGCACTCGCCCTGTCAGTCTATGAACCCTTACGTATTATGGCGTGCTTTCCTTTGATCGGTGAATTTTCATGAATATTTACATTTAAATTTGCATCTTATAAATTTTGTTTATCTTGGGATGCTTATTGGAAAATTCTTCTTTGAAGTGTTGTATTAGTCATGCATTTTTATTTTTGTTGTTCGCATTGATCAATATAAAAAACAAGGTTGAAAACTTAAAACAAGAAATATAATCCGCGAATTTTGTGTTATGTCATGTTGATCCAAAAGTAGGTCCAAAATTGTGCTTGAATTTATTTATTTTTAAACTTCACAATCGTGACAATAACGAAATTCGCGAAAATCTAGATACAATAAGTACCATTTATTAATTTAATTGCAGTCAAGAAAATGATTGTGTAAATACTTTTGATTTACTCGTACTAAGAAACAACGGTAATTAATTTATATTTTGCAACGAAATATTAATTAAACTCGACATTATTTCAGTAACCCGAAATAAGGGTGTTTGGTAAATAGGGTGAAGAGAAAATACTCACTTTTCGTTCAGAAAATCCTCTCCAAATAAAACATAAATCTTGAAAACTTTTCTCAACTGTACAATTTCACTTCATTTAAAGTTACACTGAACAATGTACCAGTCACTTTCACTTCGTATACAAATATAGATAATCGTCAAATAGACGTTACTATTTTCGTAACACAACTTGAGAACGGGACGCACGTCCTGTCCCGGCGGCGGTCAGGACAAACTGAGTTGCTTCGTCATACACAGTGCACCGAAAACGGGCAAAGATTCAAGTCTGTTCAGCCAAGCAGCAAACTTATTGAAGCATAAACAGGATAATGCTATAAATCTGAGGTTGGTCATATGGTTGTATACCCGTATGTAGTCAAACTGTTAAACATGCTTTGATCTAACGTCGTGGTCTCTTTAAATAATATTTTTGTAAACGACTGACTGTTTAAAGTTTATTTTGCGGTCTTTCAGTAGAAGTTAAAAAAGCTGGCGGCTTGACTGTCATTTGCAACATCTTGTGGTGTGATGATTTCTTAATGTTGTGCAATCTGTTTTAACCGACTTCAAAAAAGGATTCGGTTATTTATTATGTTCGTCAGTATGTATTTGTTTAATGTTCATCGATATTTTCGTCAATTGTGGACCGATTTTGGAAATTCTGCCTCGTTAGTCTACTGGCAAGCGCTACTGCTGAACATGAGGTCATGGGTTTGATTCCCGGGTCGGGAAATGTGTTATTAAGTTTTTCTATCGGAAATTTCTCCGTAGCAGCCCGGTCTGGATTTGTGCCCGGCTGATGGCAATAGGCTCGCCCCCTATTACATGGGAATTAAACATAACTGGCGAAATGTGGGTGTACCTGATACAGCTGGGAAATAAGGTGTGATGCTATGCAAATAAATTATTTTATCATTTGGCAGTAAATACACTCGAGAGCAATGAATCCGGGTCACTTAAAGAATGTTAAAAATCTCGGAAACTAAAAATGATAGGTTAATGCAATAAATTGTATTTAATAGACAATGTAATACTCCTTAAATGAAAGTAAAAAAAATATGAGTCACCATACATTTTATTAACACAAAATTACATAAAGAAAAAAACTGCTGATCTCTCCTTAAAACAAAAATAGGAAACATGAAATTTTTGAACTTTATTACGATTTTCTTGAATTTTAATACTTCGTATTGCCTCCTCGTGCTTCCATTACTGCGTTTACGCGGTTTGGCATGCTGTACACCAAGTTCCTTATACGATTTTGGGGAATATTCTCCCATTCCTCTGTGAGAGCAATTTTGAGCTCACGAAGCGTGATTGGGGGAGGGTTTCGTTGTTTTACGCATCTGCCTAGCTCGTCCCAAGCATGCTCGATCGGGTTGATATCCGGGCTGCGCGCTGGCCACTCCATACGAGTAATGTTCATCTCTTGAAGGTAGTCATTCACAATCCTACCTGTATGAGGTCGGGCATTGTCATGCATAAATATAGCATCCTCACCTAAATTGACCATAAATGGACCAACGTGATCATTGAGGATTTCTTCCACATATCTTACGCTAGTTAAAGAGCCGTTTTCTATGATCACCAGCTCTGTGCGACTTTCAGAAGAAATTCCGGCCCACACAAGTACAGACCCACCACCGTAGGCTACTTTTTCTTCGATGCATGCTTGCTTGAATCTTTCCCCTGGTCTTCGATACACTCTGTGTCTTCCATCGTGCTTGTAGAGCATAAATTTTGATTCGTCGGAGAACATAACTTTTGACCAATCTTCAATACTCCAATTTACGTGGCTCTGGGCATATCTTAGTCTTGAAATACGATGCCCACGCTCCAGTTTAGGGCCGTTTGCAGGTCTAAGGGGTTTTAAGTTAGATTCAGCAAGCCGACGTCTTACTGTCCATGCACTTGGGTTACTTCCTCCGAGGCGTCGAAACTGATTTGTGAGTTCAGTTCCTGTGAGAAAGCGATTTCGAAGCATGGTGTTCACCAAGTATCGGTCTTCTCGTGCTGTGGTATACCTGGTTCTGCCCGTTCCTGGTCTGCGTAGGTTAAAACCAGTTTCTTCGTAACGTCGGAGAACTCTTTGTACTGTTGACAGCGACACACCGACAGTCCTGGCTGTATCGCGCTGACTCCGGCCGGTTTCCAGCATTGTAAGTATTCTGGTGCATTCTTCAGGCGTAAGCGACATAATTTCAGCTTGAATAATGAATATAGAGCACTATCAACATGGTTTATGTACCCACATAAATGACAGATTACAAACAAAAGCAAAACCAAATGCTGTAATTTCGTAGTTCCATCTTCGAAAGTGGCCCTTTTTCAAATTTGATTTTTTAATGATATAACTTTACAATAACTAAGAAGTTTTAATACCTTCATTTAAGGAGTATTACATTGTCTATTAAATACAATTTATTGCATTAACCTAGCATTTTTAGTTTCCGAGATTTTTAGGATTCTTTAAGTGACCCGGATTCATTGCTCTCGAGTGTATTATTAAATTTGCTTGGGTAGTTTTTGCGTTAGCTTCGATAATACGTATTTAATCCACTCTGTACATTATTGAGTATCTTGATGATGATGTTATAATACTTTCTGTCATTGTTGTTTACATAATAAATAGTGGTATATGAATAATAATTGGAGTGTGGAAGGAACCATAAAAAAAAAAAAAAAACTTATCTAAAAAAAAAACACTAGAAAGTGGAAAGCGAAATTTCCGGCTTCCGAAATTAGAGTCATTATTCACTTTGTAGTGTTTTTTTTTAGAAGTCGATATTATTATATTCTTTTGTAGTTTTGTTTTTTTTTTTCTCTGGCTGGTTTATAAAAATTTTCTTGAACTAGCAGTTAAATTGATCACGTTTTCATGTAAAAGTATCTCTAATAAAGGTATTATACCTACCTTATATTATACTAAATCTCAAAATGAAAACGTGTCATATTTTATTAGATACTAAATAGCTTCTGCTTGCGACTTCGTTCGCGTGGAAGTCGTAGGTTAGTACAATATACTAAAATAATAGCCACATTTTTCTTCATCTTCATCTATTCTTCATCTATTACTTTTTCTTAAAAATATTCAATGTACAGTTTTGACTTCGCTACGATTTTAAATAATATTTTATGTATTTTATATACAGGGTGTTAAAGTAATTGCGTGCCATAGCTTAGGGGTAGGTTCAGTATCGATAAAGCAAACTAGGAAAAATAAAAAAAAAATCCAGAAAAATAATAAAAAAAAAAAACTTTAAATATAAATTGCAAGGTCAACCTAATTTAGTACCTACTAACTTAAAATAGCAACCAAATCAACTTAAAACATGAGTAAATAAGTTGATTTTTAATCTTTGTAAATACCTGATTCCAAACTAAATTAGGTCGACCTTGCAATTTTTTTTAATTTTTTTTTCTGGATTTATTTTTTATTTTTCCTAGTTTCCTTTATCGATACTGAACCTACCCCTAAGCTATGGCACGCAATTACTTTAACACCCTGTATAGATTTTTGTCAGAAAGATTTTAGGAACAAACAGTGATATATTAAATTTTGAATTATTAAGGTGTTAAAAAATTAACTTTAGAAACTTTAAGAGGTGCTTTAGATCAAAAACTCTGCTGTTCCATGGTAAAGTAACCTAGTAACTGTTCTAAACTGTATGGGACAACTATTTCATTTTTCACGATTTCATAGTTGGTCCCATAGTAAAAGTTATTCAGTTCGATGGTCTAAACTTTAGACCATCCAACTAAAAAGTAAATTGTTTAACATCTTATATTTTATTACATACATAAATAAATCCGGTAAACAAAGATGTTTAAAAACTTTGGTTGCTTTTTTGCATTTTTTTTTAAATATAAAATAACTTGGACTTACAGCGAATTGAAATCACCATTGAAATTAATGGACCTTTTAACCAGATATTAAATTTTGCATCTACATCAGTTCGGAAGCGAAAGTTTAATGCGAACAAATCAATCAGAATGATACGATATCTCAAATTGAAATGGCTGCGATCAATTACGTCGCAACTTTTAAAGGGTCATGCGCTACCCTTTCAACTTTCTCATTCGCAAAGGCTTAAAACTCCGGGAAAGTTATCTCGTAGTGATTTTATTAGAATATTTAAAAGACCAGTGAATGTAGACCTTCAGGACTTCAATTTAATTGAGAGCTTCAAATCAAAAGTGTCGAAGATGTCGTTCAAGGAACGCTGGGCGCTGCTTCGTCTCAACATTTGCAAACTTGAGGTACACAAAACTAAATTTCGAATATATTATTTCTGAACAAAATCTGACATTTTCGCATAATTTTGAACAAGTTGTGAATGTCTTTCAGGAAAATTATTTAAGCATCAGGTCATTTGTAATTATTTGAGAAAAGAAATATAATTGACAAGTTTTTGTTAATTTCAATTGCAAATAATAATAATTAAAACTAGTTTAAAAAAAATAGAAAACTAATCAGATAGTGACCTAAAGGCGTAGCTTGCACAAATAACAAAGATATTACCTATGTCACGCAATATTGTATTCAATAAGTATGAAAATGTACCGTTTTTAAATCAAGCAAATATTCTCGTACTGTTTTCTGTCTACCGTCAAATTCAAAGCAGATGACATTGTAACTTGATATGGTTGAGACCCGAAAAAATACGACTACCCACCAAGAATCCGATTTAACATTTAATTAAAAATCCTGCTCTCAGTTCCATGTTATTAGATTCGGTAAAATGAGAGAAAACATATTGAAAATTTAATTTCATTAGAAGGAAATGAATTAATCTGTTGTTGAAAAAAGTTTTGCAGGGATTATAAAAATTTTAATCGTAATCCTCAAAAGCTCCTAATTTACTCGAATGTCATTATTTTATAATCTTCTTCTTCTTCTTTTCATGTGCTTAGTGAATAACCAGGTGTCAGAGTTTTAAAGCCGCCCATGGGCCCCAGACCATTTGTTGGCAATGACACTACCAGCCGCACTACCAGTAGTGTCGTTTCCAATCAACGACACTACCAAGCCTATTTTGAATTAAATTGTACAGTCAACACAGCAAAGTTCAGAAATATAATTCTTTATTTATTACTACTAAGTAAAGCATGAAATAAAAATAACAGCAAACTTCAGAAATGAAACTCTTACTGTTTATTTATTAGGTACTTGCTGTGCCCGCGACTTCGTTCGCGTGCATATCGGAAAACAATTAGGTAGTAGGTACTTAACTTTTTGAAACATTTTGATCAGCATTCACAGATTTTGATAACGATGTAGGTACGTACATTTAGCAGGAAAATAGGTAGTTTTCACAAAAAATGTTTTGATGCCAATAGATCCTGTTTCTTATAAGGATCAAAAAAGTCTATTTTAGACCAACTGAGGTTTGAGGAATAGAAAAATCAGAAATCGCAATAAACTTTTCCCATACATTTCGTAGGAAATGAGACTCTAACCTAGTTTTCAAGATGGAAAGCCCAAAATAAAAATATAAAATAGTTGGAAAGTCAGACGGACAACGAAATGATCCTATAGGTTCTGGTTTTTCCTTTTGAGGTACGGAACCCTAAAACCACTACAAAGTGCAAATAACTTTAATTTGGGAATTCGTTAGCAAGAAATTACCGAAACCGTTTCTTTTTTGTAGTTTGAAGTGTTTTCTTTTTTAAGTTGGCAAAAAAGATTTTTATACTTTAATAATTGTTTCACCTACCTCACACAATTTCGTGTGCTACTTTAGATTGATACTTAGCAATTTTTTCTCACATACCGTATGATAACCCAACTGAACTGGACTGGAATTTACCCAAGGGCCAAGAAAGTTTAAAAGGTATTAGATACACCTTCTGTAAAAACTAATCTATGTTTACAGTCTCCAGTTATACGAATGAGCAACAAATACAATACCTATATAAACACGCCTGACCTATACAATGTCGCCCATGCGCATGTGACCGCCCGTAATTTTCTGAATATTCATGAAAAAATATCGAAAATAAACTTCAAAAGGGGGGGTCTATCTATAACATTTTTCACTAGTTTTTTTTAAATAAATACACAATTTTTTACCGAAAAAATGACTTCGATTCCGTTTTTTCTTTCGTAGTCGATAATTTTTTGTAAAAATTTTAATTAACCTGTTAAAATAACTCATAAGCTTTTGGAAATAATAAACAGAATCCAAATCGACCCATAAACTTCGGAGATGTGTCAAAAAATAGAAAGCAAATCTTTAAAAAATTAAAAATTGAATAACATGAAAAATGTTATAGATAGACCCCCCCTTTTGAAGTTTATTTTCGATATTTTTTCATGAATATTCAGAAAATTACGGGCGGTCACATGCGCATGGGCGACATTGTATATTTAGCGACAAGCAACCGGAATTAAAAAAAAAATCACGCTATCCTTGTCAAGTTGTTCTTAATTTCAATTTTTATTTTCGTTAGTCTGTTTTAGTTTATTTTATTTTAGTTTAGTAAGTAATTAAATTGCAGTGGTGTAGAGCAGTGGTGGCCCAGTGGTGTCGGCCCTGACTTACCGAGTTGTAGGTCGTGGGTTCGAACCCAAGCAGGCGCTTTACTTTGTGTAAATAATTTCATCACCACTGCTCTCAAAACGGTGAAGGAAAACATCGTGAGGAAACCGGCATGTCTTAGAACCAAAAAATTCGAAGACATGCGACATCTACCAACTCGCACTGGGCCCGCGTGATAGATTACGGCCCACTCCATCTCACAGAGAGGAGGCCTGTGTCCCAGCAGTGGGAACATTAATACACTGATTATGATTAAATTGCAAGGCAGGAAGATATTGTTATCAATGCTTATATACTTACCATCTTGAAAACTAGGTTAGAGTCTCATTTCCTACGAAATGTATGGGAAAATTTTATTGCGATTTCTGATTTTTCTAGTACTCAAACCTCAGTTGGTCTACAATAGACTTTTTTGATCCTTATAAGAAACAGGATCTATTGGCATCAAAACATTTTTTTGTGAAAATAACCTATTTTCCTGCTAAATGTACTTACGTATATCGTTATCAAAATCTGTGAATGCAGATCAAAATGTTTCAAAAAGTTAAGTACCTAATTGTTTTCCGATATGCACGCGAACGAAGTCGCGGGCACAGCAAGTACCTAATAAATAAACAGTAAGAGTTTCATTTCTGAAGTTTGCTGTTATTTTTATTTCATGCTTTACTTAGTAGTAATAAATAAAGAATTATATTTCTGAACTTTGCTGTGTTGACTGTACAATTATATTCAAAATAGGCTTGGTAGTGTCGTTGATTGGAAACGACACTACTGGTAGTGCGGCTGGTAGTGTCATTGCCAACAAATGCCCCAGACTTGGCTGCCGTCCTCAAGAATTGGGTTATCCAATTGCAAAAAGATTTTTTCATATCCGGCTGGTAGTTTCAGAGATTATCCCGTACATACAAACTTAAAAAAACAAACAAACACATTTTACCTATTTATTTATAATATTAGTATAGACTAGTACAGATTTCCACTATGTCTACATTTTAGAAGAAAATTAAAATAAAGTTTCTATCTTTATTGATAACGTCGTTTTAGCGATTGGTTACACAGTCAGTCATATTGCAAGATGCACACATTGTGATTGAAATCTCTTCAAATAGGTAAATTAAACAAAATCTGTCCACTATTGTTATTACTGCTGTAAAATTTACCACAGCCGCCTAGCCGTAGGGCTTGTTCTAAGTCCACCTGGCTAGCTATCACCATCTTATCTAAGTCTGTCGTCATAACAATATTGTTAACAGCATTGTTGTGTTTCGGTAGTTAAAGGTAAGATAGCTGTTTCCTCTGTGGTTGGCGATTCTGGGGGAAGCTCGCTGCAACCATCGCGGCCTGATCATGATTTACCATTAGGTAAGATGAATAAATAAATAAATAAATCATTTATTTTGGACCAAACACTTGTACACTTTTTATAAACCTGCCAAACTACGTGACAGTTTGTCGGCAGGATTAGCGCTCGTCTTACAATATTTAGTACCTATACAATCTAATTAAACATCTAAGTAGCTACAAATAGTTCAAATAGATGGTATATTTTGTTCTATATTTCAGTTCAGTGCTCAACCGACTAATTATTGCCATATGTTGCGACCATTTCATTCAATAGTTCAGCTTTTAATTTATTCGCTAGTGTTGAAGGCAAAGTGCTGCCCCGTTGTGGTTAAAAAATTAACATAATTTCATTTCATGATATCATTTTAGCGATTAATTACGAAGTATTTTTTTATCTGCACAACCGAATACATTATGTGACACACTGTAAGATTACACACATTTTGCTTGCCATCACGTTGATTAAATAAAATATGTCCACTACATTAGGCACTGCCAAATACAAAGCCATTCTTTCATCTCTCAATTATGACGTAGCACAACATACGTTATATCTCATCATCTCTTGCATCCACTTGACATACTTCCACCAGTCTCACAGCATCAGACGGGCCGCCTCGCGAACGGACAGTCCTATAGTAGTCCTGCTTATTTTCATATTTTGAAGAGCATTCATCGTGTCGTATTGGCGACGCCGAACGACAAATCGCGGTTGTTTTGACAGCGAAATGAGGCGATATCATGGGAATAAACGTCGGATTTTCATTGGATCTGTCTGGATTGCAGGATGGAACTGATGAAATTAATACGGATTGTTTACCAGCATTGATATCCAGCATGCTGTAGATGATAATGTCAATCTTAACGACAAAGGTATGTTTTTATTTTTTACCGACTTCCAAATGAGGAATATTTTTTTAATTTATGTTTGGGCATAACTCCGCCATTTAAACGATGGATTTGCAATATTTTTTTGTTTGAATGAGTATACTTCTGAGATGGTCTCATTTTCATGAGATCAGGATCTTACGATGGGATCCTGGAGAAATCGATGTAACTTTTCAAATTTTACAGGCACACCTATAGCGATTTGGATATTTTTTATAGTAACTTGTGCAGTTGCTCTCAGAAAGCACCATTTGGTGAAGTGGAACTGATGATGAAGACCACAGCTAGACGACTACTGAAACTGATTATTAATAAGTATTTTACGGTTTTTCAGTTTGTAGTATTGTGTTGGAAGTCGGTTGTTTTTTATTTGTAAAATAATTATATATTTGTAATAATAGGATCCATATAGTGGTAGACTTGGCCTTTGACTTATTCGACATGCGACAAACATGTCCAGCCCAGGTCTTCTTAAGCTTGGCTGCTTTAGATATTAGGACAAAGATAGATAAGTACATAATAATAATAGAAAAATAATAATTATTATTATGGCATAAATATACAGATGACAAATAATTCCCTTAACTCTATATTTCTAATTATATCTTAAATCCTTACAAACGCGTTAGAAATTAAACAGCTTCAACAGAAGAAAAACTATCTTCTAACCCAAACAAATACTAACCGAAACTATTTTATTGACTACAATACACACAAACATTCCTTTACAAAAACACGAACGACGAACGAACTTGAAGCCGAAATCCTTAATAAAACTGGGTGTATATTTAGAAAACTATTTTTATAACGGCCTGTCTTTCGCCCCTATAAGAGACGGTTCACGATGAAGCAAGGAAGCTGTGTGAAGCAACTTGATCCATAACTCTGTTAAGTTTGAGCCAAAAAATCTCCTTAATAGCCCATTGTCTTGAACTTTGACCTTAAAAAGAGTAAATTATAATATATACTAGCTTCGCCTGTTATGACAAAGTTTTGGGTTGTGATGTTTTAAGGTGAATTTCATGTGTTTCAATTTTTGTCTGGTAATGTGGAGTATAATTTTATTATGATTGAAGAATAAATTGAAAGAGAAAACATAACTTTTAGGAACTGTTAGAATGCGTATTAATTAGTCTCAATCCTTAAAAAAAGTAAATTATAATATAAACTATAGCTTCGCCTGTTATGACAAAGTTTTGTGCTGTGATGTTTAAAGGTGAATTTCGTGTGTGTAGTTATATTTTTGTCTTGTAATGTGGAGTATAATTATGACTGAAGAATAAATTTAAAGAGAAACTTTAGAACGAACGTTAGAACATAACTTTTAGGAACGGTTAGAATGCGTGTTAGTCATTTGGACAATAATTACAGAGATATTTTCGAAAAAAAAACAGTTAATTTTTTCTTTTCAATACAAATATATACACGGCAGGATACCTAATCTAGCGTTATGCCCCAGAGGCTGCTGAGATAGGCAGTGCCATCTATCACATTAGGATTGAACCGCGTTGGTGTGACGTAGATGTATCGTAGCATCGAATATTCAATACATTGATTGATATTTTGTTCCTACATCAGTTTCCACAAGAAATATGGGTACTATTTTTACTACCTATTTTTGATTTATTTAGTTCATACTCAGACCAAATAAAAAACGAAGACGGCGCTATCAACAGTGACGTGAGGCCGGTTTCGTAAACATGTGTGCATTTAGTGAGGTGTAGTTGATTGTAGTTTCATTGTAAATGGTTGTTAATTTGTGCGTGTGAGCGGTGTATGAATAGAATAGAATATAGAATAGAATAGAATAGTTCTTTATTTGCACAGAAAGTAGGTACAAGTTACAGATGTTAAGTTTAATAATATGCACAGAGCGGAGGTGTAGTTTTGTCATGCTTCACTGTATTGTACGCAGCGGTTTTTTATTTGGTCTGAGTACAAATCATAGAGAAAAAAAAACTAGCAATGTCGGATTTCCGCATTGAAATAGATAGAAAGAAGGAAAAGGTTTTTATTTGCCACAGAAACACGTGCATAATAAAACAAAAAAATAAGTAGGAAAACGCTTTCTTTTAAAAGCACTACGGTTAATGAAATACAGCTTTGTCAGAGAGACAAACGGTGCAGGCTTATTAATTAATCCCATATTTGTCTTTTTGATAATGGATCCTTATAAAAAAGAACAGACAGTGTCTTAGGATTTTGGCTTCTGATCTTGCTCTCCCATAATCGTTGACAAACTCAAACACCACTCCATAAGTCCCCGAAATACGACAAATAAATAGTTGGACATAAAACATTTCTGCCACGTCAAATGTTTGACCAAACATCGGTTGGTGGGGAGTGTCTGGCAACCCGCCAATAAACATGAATCATCGCGCTCGGCACAAACCACCGGCGATTTGTCAGCATTACGCTAGGGAGGCGACACAAGGGACATGTGTGAATGAAGTGTGGGGCACTTTTTTGCCGCAGTTCCCTAATTTTTGTAGCTCGATGATTAGTAATGGTGATAAAAAATCAATACCACACATTTTGTTTTGAGCGTTGATCGAGTGATCTGTTTAATTTTGTGTTAAGAATATGACAGTGGGAGTAAAATTACAAGAACTAAGATGAATAATTATGGTAATTTTTAGCTTCTTTTTTGGTACCATATTATTGTTATTTTGAATATTCTCAGCCAGAAACTGGGTAGGTACATCTCACTTTGCCATATACTGCAGTTCAAACACAAAGCATCATTACGAAATTGGTAGCTCCGAATGATGCTATTAATACCAGGTAAAATATACTGATAATAATTAATTATGATGTTTAAATATACAGATACTATAAGTAAGTAAGTACGTACTGTAAGTTTAATTTTATTCAAGCCATTTTTGCACACACAACTGCACCCATCTCTAGAGACATCACGGCCATGCATGTGTGATATGACAAGTGTCACAGTCTTTTTGGGCCCCATAATTATCTCAACCATCTTGTTGCTAATCTTATATTAATATCCATATTGTAATTCAATGTTTTTTTGATATTTTGTCTATTTCGATCATCACACTTAGGGATGCAAGTTTTATCATTCCCTATATATTTAAAAAACCCCCGACACAAACAAAATCCTTTAAAAAGTTTCAAAATAAAATATTATACTGGCCCTTTATGTTTAATATAATTTGTAGTTAATATTTTGTCGTAGCATCGGGGGTCGACGAATGAAAATTATCTTTTCTACAATAGCATGCGACCCCCGATGCGACGACAAAATATTAACTACAAATTATATTAAACATAAAGGGCCAGTATAATATTTTATTATGAAACTTTTTAAATGATTTTGTTTGTGTCGGGGGTTTTTTAAATTTTAAATTTAACTTTTATTTCCTGCTTTTTAAACTTTATTGCATACTAATAACTAGTACACACGCTACGATCGACACGTGCCTCGCATAAATCTGCGCAACTGTGCGTATTTTTCCTACAGTCAAGTTGGTTACTAATTAACCCTGATTTATTTTTTCTTCTCCATATCACACCCTGATAAATATATATCTATAACCTATTTATTGAGACCATTCCAATGAGCCCAAACACGATACCACTGCTGTAAGTTGGTGAGGAGTTGGGTATCCTGCAAGTACCAGGTAATGCTGCAGCATCAGTTCAAGGTTACTATGTTATTCTAATACCATTGAAGTAACAGATTACCAAATTTAGACTCAATCAGACCTGTGGAAGATGCTCAAATCCATTCATCAATTAGAAAAGAAATGATAATCTTCAAACGGCTGAATAGATTTTCTTGAATCATACCTAAGAACACTCCCGATCAAGTCCCCTTTCAAACAAAACAAAAATAAACTAAATCGGGTCAACCGTTTGGGAGCTACGATGCCTCAGACAGATACACAGATACACAGACACACAGATACACACGTTAAACTTATAACACCCCTTCGTTTTCCGTCGGGGGTTAAAAACTATAGTTCAATCCACCAGGAGCAATTATAATTCTAATGTTAGGTACTTAAAGCAAATGCAGCCGAAAATAAAGTATCACAAAAGCATTCTAAAAACTGTGTTGGTACTCTTTTCCAGTAATTATATATCATTAAATATGTATAAAAGTATTCAATTTACCTATTAAATGCACAAACTCCTATCTCTAGAGACGTTCCAGCCAGGAATGTGTGATAGGACAGTCTTTTTTGCGCGACCATATCGACCATCACAATGTAAACTATATTCAAAGATGTCATTGTCATACATAATAAATATCATACATAATCAACCTATAATGTTCCCACTGCTGGGACACAGGCCTCCTTTCTAGATGTCACATGTCCTCGAATTTTTGGTTCTAGGACATTCCGGTTTCCTCACGATGTTTTCCTTCTCCGTTTTGTGAGTAGTAGTGATGAAATTATTTTACACAAAGTAAAGCGCCTGCCTGGGTTCGAACCCACGACCGACTGACTTGTAAGTCGGGGCCGTTACCACTGGGCCACCACTGCATGTCATTTTCAGATTATTTAATATTACTTAAATATTTCGGCTCAACCCTAAAATAGTAAACTAGTATATAATGCTTCTTATTTCAGCTTAATCCAGATGGCTAAATTCTAAATGTCTAAATAAAACGAGTCCTTATGATTTTACACAACTATTTATTTAATTCAGTTTACCTTTGCCCACACAACTTAGCCCATCTCTAGAGACATCACGGCGACTAGTTCCAGCCACGCATGTGTGATATGACAAGTGTCAAGTCTTTTTTGCGCCACTATATCTCTGCCATCTTTTTTTGCATTTGTCATTAACGTCCTTTTTCGCTTATCCCTAATGAATTCTGTTTTATTAGTTAATCGGTTTCAACGAGACACGGTTCTCTTTGAAGAGCAGATTTTAATGTAGCCTTTTTGAAGATGTGCAGATATTTAAATTTGATTGATGTCGACGTTTTTGTGTCTTAAAATACACGTGCTTACTTTTTCATATAAATTGTTTTTTATTTGTTATAAAGCGCATAACTATACGTTTCAAGCTTATCACTGAGACAAAGAAATTCATTGAAAAAGTGTCACCATTATTTATATAGTTGAGAGTCCATAGAGGATTTGTGATTTATGACTTATGCATTATTACACTTAATGAGATAATCAGATCTCTTCAAGGAGTATCGTGCGATCCAGTAACTGGGTTGGGAGGTCAGATAAGCAGTCACTCCATGTAAAATAATGATATTCAGCTGCATTCGGTTAGACTGGAAAATATGTAGGGGTGGGCCCTACATATTTGAGAAAAGGCTGGGTAGATTGATTGACACGAGAATGTAAAATATAAGTAAAAAAATATTCTAATTTGGAATACATTTGCGTGTTGTATTTTTAACAATGCTTTTCGGTTCAATGAAATCATTGTTGTTGATACACGCAACTTCTTTATTTTATTTGATAGGTGTTGGCAAACAAGCCGGTCACACCGGCCCACCTGATTGAAAATGGTCATCGCGTTTTGGCACCTGCAATCAAAACATCAAGACAATTTACTGATTTGGGGCCAATTATAAATACAGTCTGAAAGTTTCATGAGACAAAAATCAGATAAACGGCATTAATTACTTTTAACTAAAATAATACCATTGGGAAGAGCGATACAGCCATTTTGAATGGCTATCCTCGGAAAATTTAATTCAAAATCTCTCAGGCCGTTATCTATAAACGTTACTTAGCACATGCTTCGATTTAGCCATGTCATGTTCCCATGTCTATCTTGCACTTGTAGTTTGACAGTTGTGTTACAGTGACAGGAATAACGTTACCCCTAAGAACGTGTTAAGCAACGTTTATAGATCTTGGTCTAAACAATTCACTTCATAATTCCAAACTCATAAACGTTTAATTCACTTCAACTGCACCGAGCTTAAATCCCTAGTTTCGCAGTCAAGCATTTAAAACTACTTGCTAAAGCTGCATCCTGCAATTAGCAACAAGATTAACAAAATAATACCCATCGTACTTAGACCAGCAAAGGAAACTAAAATTATAAAGTGAAGATGCTATTATGAGCTGCTAATGCTCTAAGTGCCGGAATACTCTAGCTGAATGCCTCGCAAGCTGTTAGGTTTTATTTTTAAAAGACTCCGTAATGGAGGTGTAAAGTTATAGAAATCCCGCTCCTGAGTTAGAAAATAATAGAAGCTTGTAATAAAACTTTTACTTAACCGTAGGTTTTGTTACGACTGAATGGTCTTTTCGATCAGTGGTGATAGCATAATGCTGTTATAAACGCAAAAGGTATCTGAAATACGAAAGGGATTAGCCCAAAAATGAGAGTCGTTGCCCTGGAATTATGAAACTTACTGACAAGCTTTATCGTCGCCAGATCTTAAAATTGATCATTTCATGAAATGAACATCGACCACTGGTCACATCATGATGTGGCCTGGCCAGAACATTGAAGACTCAACGTTTAACGATATGAACAGTTAAACGCACGACTACTTCATGATGTGGCCGAACATAAGTGATCATATCGTAAAATAGTTAGATTATCCACCGGTAGAGGCGTTGATGTCACTTTGTTTTTGTGGTCCATCATGGCGGCGGCATACCATAAATCAAAAAAAGTAGGGTGACCGATCTTTCTTTCAATCGGTCTTAAAATCAAATTTTAGCTAGTTCAACAAGCAGTGTTAGGACACACGAATGGCGAGAACTTTGCAGTGGCATTATTGAAGTTTGATTGCTGGAAAGATGGCCGATGAGGCTGGAAGCTTCTGGACCGTAAGACGTACATTGGCAGGCCTCCCACAAGGTGGACCGATGACCTTATGAAGGCTGCAGGAATCCGCTGGATGCCAAAAGCATTGACCCCATCGAAGTGGCGATGCTTGGTAGAGGCCTATTTCCAGCAGTGGAAGTCTTTCCGTTGAAATGATGATGGATGATGAGCTGGACAAACGTGCTTTGATAGTGCATATACAAAAGGCGGAGTTCCCTTCAAAGTAATTGCAGTATTGAACTCATATTGAGCACTGAAAAACTTTAACCAAACCATTATATTATCTTTTATATGTTCGGGTAACGCTCGAATATTTTAATCTTTTTTAACCCTGTTAACGCTTTTCGATAAAATAACTTTTATTTTATTAAATGCGGTTTCAATTGAAGCTTATATTTTAATTCGGAAGAGGAAAATGAATTTACTCTCGCACACAATAATTCTGAATAAGTCGAAGTGCGCCAATATGAAAAGGTAATTTTAATGCTTTAATGTTTTTCACCTACTGAAGTAGGTGAAAAACTATTAAACACCTGGTTTGTGAAAGGTACCTACACACGATAGTTAACTAACACGCCATCCAATCTGAACTGCTGTGATTGGTGAACCGACATAACAACAGCCAATAAAATAGTTTGACATGAGATTACGAGTATATAACAGTCTATCGATTCTGTAAAAACTTAAATGAATTGAGCATAAATAATTGAGCTGTCATTCCACGTGATGCTTGAAATTGACATTATTGAGATTTCCCGGTGTGATTAATTGTACAAAATGGATCACCAGTTTATGTTCAATAGGCTTTCATACACAATATTATTAGACTGTAATGATTATTTTTTATTTACATAAGAAAGAGTACCTAACTCCAATGACAACCCAGGACAGAGCGTCCTTGGGTACGCCACAATTGCGGCGATAAGTCCCCTCTTTGAGGAGTGACTAGAGAGGCGCCACGGCGACCTCAGCTTCTGCCTGACGCAGGTCCTCACCGGACACGGTTGTTTCAGGAGGTTCCTGTTTCGCATAAGGCGGGAGGAAACACCCGGGTCTCACCACTGTGTGGATCGCCCGGAAGACACGGTGGAGGTCTGCCCGGCTTGGGCGGAGCACCGCCGTGTGCTCGTGGAGGCGATCGGCGGCAGTGACCTCTCGCGTCCGGCCCTGGTTCAGAACACGGGTGGGTTTTAGTCAGTAAGAGTCTGACACGGCCGCTCCGCCCAGAGAATTCATTTTGATGATATCCCAACGTAAAAAAAAAAGGATAGAGCGTCCGCTGTATAAGAAGACTCGACCCCAAAAAATAGAACTGGGAATTGGCATGGAAGAAGACGAAGATTTACGTACGAAAGAGCTCGTGACTAAATAATAACTGCCGCAAGGGTCGATCGAAGGTTAAACTACTCTTGCTGAGGTTGGTCCATGGATGGGTGACCGTCCATTACTTATCGAAATCGCTCCATGCATCGGAAAAACACGATTAACCGGTGATCTCGGCTGTCATTTGTAGATATTTGACATGTCGTTTGTCAGAATTTCGGGCTTCTGACTACCCATCAGAAGCCCGAAATTCTGACAACCAGTCTTACTAAGGGATATGGCATTACCCAGTAACTGGGTTGTGGACGTTGGATAGGCAGTCGCTCCATGTAAAATACTGGTATTCAGCTGCATCCAGTTAGACTGGAAGCTGACCCCAACACAGTTGGAAAAAGGCTATTAG
This sequence comes from Conistra vaccinii, assembly GCA_948150665.1. Lineage (NCBI taxonomy): Eukaryota > Metazoa > Arthropoda > Insecta > Lepidoptera > Noctuidae > Conistra > Conistra vaccinii. Next base: position 3,100,267 of record OX411321.1, read on the forward strand.
CAGATGATGAATAATATTTTTATATTTGCATGAGAAGCAGGTGTGTTCTTTTTTCATTAGCGACTAGCTGTTGGCCGCGACTTCGTCTGGTTCTATCTTTTACCACAAATATCTAGGAAGTAAAGTAGCTTATGTTCTTTTACATGACCCAGGCTATCCATATGTGGTTTAAGAGTAGAAGGTAACAGACAGACAGGGCAAATTTCACGTAGATGATATTAGTATAATTTAATTTGACATAGCTAAACCGCCATTCAGTTCCAACGACTATTTTGCCTTCTCATACATTTTCTGTCTCCTACAATCTCACAATGCTATTCAAAATCTCAGTCACATAAAGTGCAACACAAAAGATCATTAACACAGACATACACTCACACACACATACAAATAAGCCGCGACTCGACACCGCGGGTGTGCAAAATAAATGCAATTAGAATTCACTTGCGCCACGTGAGAAATATCTTTGAAGATGTGGTGTGGTGCAAGTGAAAGGAAACAGCGGGGGAAGGAATCTTAAAGATAGAAGTAATACTTACAGCTGTTTTTGATACGTAATAAGTTCAATACATGATGATAAGCAAACAAAACACTTATTTTCCGCAGTAGTCTACCGACTGCTCACATATACACGATTTTATTTTATAGCTTCTTGGGATCATAATTTTATCGAAACCTACAGTGTCTGGCCTCCCTCGCAATATATGACTATAATTATTGAGACCAAAGCCCTTGTATCTATCTAAAAATACTGCCCTCTTAAACAGTGCTCACAAAGGCATGGCTATTACAAAGATCATTGCTCTCAAAATCCTGTCCCCGGTTATCTTTCACTGGATCTAACAAACCATGGACGCTTCAGGACCAATGAGGCGTCCCTCATCGGCCAGCTTAATATAATGGGCTATAAAAAAAGGTTAAAGGCCGTTCACGAATTGGCGACTAAGTCCAGGATTTAAGTGCTTGTTATTAGCCTGGAATGTATTATGTTATTTATGGATGGATGGAGCAGCAAGTGATTTAAGGTATTGTACAATATGTCGAAATGTCGAGACTTCAAGGTTGGTAATTGTTTCTTCATTGATGATGTCTTCATGATGTCTAAAAATGTGATGTTTCATTGAAAACTTGTGACCCGCTCCTGCTTCACACGGGTGCAATGGCAACTTTTAAAGTCATCAAGATATATCTAAGTTAAATATAAATTTATTTTAAACATTAACCTTCTCCTGGATGCGGGAAGCACAGAACCGATCGAAATGGAGGTTCTTGAGGAAGGCCTATGTTCAGTGGGTTTACTCTCTAAGTCCGTCAACGAAGATACGGGCCCGTCCGATAGTAGTCGATCCGTCAAAAAAATTGTGAAATGTAATTTTTCGGACAGGCAAAAAATACATATCGTCAGTAGGGACACCTGAAAAATCGTGTCGTCATTCATTTTTAGTTTGAGTCCCAAACTATTCATATTATGTCCCTAAGTGACAGGGTGTAGGTATGGCCCGTAACTTCGGTCAAAACTACGAAGTACGTGATAACAGAGTAGTTGTGTATGTATAACAAAAATTCCGGAATAAATGTTCTAAATAATGGTGAAAACCGCATCAAAATCCATTGAGCAGTTTTCCGATGAAAAAACAGAAGATATAAGCGGTCACACAGAAAAACACGACAAAGCGACTTTGTTTTGTACTATGTATAGATATAGAAAAGAACGGTGTTCACGATCTTATTACTATACCAGGCAGGCAAATGTAACGAAATATTTTGGAAATAGATATATTCCATCAATATTTCATCGTCGTTGCTACCTATAAACTCACCTTCATACCAAATGATCAAATTCTCTTTGCAGTAGTGGATTTGCTTTGCCTTCAACCTAGCGTCGGGCTTAGAGTAAATCCGCTGAGTCATAATAACTAACGCGTATGGAAAACCCATTAAAACGTTCATAGCGACTGCTATTTTCACTGGAGCTACCGTTGCTCTATAGATTCGCTTTCCTGTTTCAGGCATTCACTGCATATTTGGAAATATCCTCGATGAATGCTATAGGTATTAAACTGCGTCTGGGTGGTTGTAGCTAAATAATAACAGCCGCACGGGTCGATCAAAAGTTAATGCATTCAAGGACACTGAACGAGACACAATATATTTTATGTTATAACGCTGGGTGTTTAGTATCTCTCAAAGTGTAAGCTTCCCTTGCCGCGGTTTTTTCGTGGATGAGTGACCAATCATTACATATTGAGACCCCTCCGTGCCTCGGAAAGCACCTGTCATTCAAATATTTTTGACAGTCGGGTACTGGCATTCGACTGCATCTGGTAAAAGGCTAGACAGAATGATTGATCTGGTTCAACGGACTAGCCTAAAAGTGCTTGCAATGATAGTGCAGCAAAATGGTCAAGGGCTACATTAAAAAATTGTTTGCTACTGCCAACAAGAAAAATATCGTATAGGACCTCAATTATAACCCACAATGGATTGTCGATCAGTGTGGTTTGGGGCAGCTTGGTAATTAACTGACGGAAAAAGGGAAGTCCTGCCACATTATATTAATAACCTCCTTTTACATTAAGGCGCTTTTCCTTGCTTCTTCTTTGTTTTAACGAACAGTTTCCATAATGATCTGTTCTGAAAATATTATAAGTATTTTAGTCTGTTTAATGTTTATAACGTACAAAATCATTCGATTCTGGCAAAATGAAGGTGGTGGTGTAGGTAAAACACTGCTCTCCTATAAACCCTTCGAGGAATACAGGTTTATGTTATCTTTCGATAAGATTTTGCGTAGATAAGATCTAAATCTTCAAAGTCCCTGCAAGCTACATATTGTTCCCTACTTTATAGATTTTTCTACTCACATAATATTTAGGGTTTAAAAATAATCGAGAATATTCGCAGAAAGATTACTCTTTGATCGATGAGTTTCTCAGATGACTGAGCTTCGACACAGGGACTAGACGAATGAATATTGGAATTTTAAGAATAAAAATACTATTAAGTATTTTATTGCGATTTATGCTATTTTATAATTTAATGGCGCTATCAAGTTTTATGATATTATAAAGATAAATTGCATTTCAATCGCATAGGGTCGTTTGATCGTCTTAATGGTCTATGAAAGTATAAGTTGAAATAGTTTTGATTCATTAACATATTATTTCAACCATTAAACTTGTACCAACCAACTAAAAACGTCTCCTCATGATGCCTCGACCGAGGAAACAGACAGAAACCAGCATAGCTTTGACGCTTCACTTAAATGTATATTTATCTGGCCTTTTACGATCTTTAATGTACTGAAAAGATATGACAATAAAGCTGAAATTAGAGTGACGAAGAGTTTAATGGCATGTTCTTAGCTAAGAGTATTCTTGATACATGCATTGGCGTCTTGGCATCTTTTGAATGTGCATTTAAGTATGAACTTTATGTTTTACGAAGAAATCTGGGAAATATTGCCGTTGTCATAAAATGCATCGGGTTTTAAATTACAGCAACTGTAAGTTTTCAATCGTCTCTCTGTGAACCACTTCAGAGCCCATTAACTTCGCTTTGCAGATGGATTTTAGCAGATTTAGCTCTGTTCATGTAGCGTTATTTATCCTTTAATTAAATCCCAATTTATTCAGTAGTCAAGAAGTTTTAGATGACTGAAAAATAAGCGGCTAAAGGGAACTGTTAGGCTGACTGTCCACTGGAGCGGAGAGGAGCGGAGATATGTCAATATTAACCAATAGAATCGCACCTCTGGAGCGGAGCTTAGATCCTATTGGTTAATATTGGCACATCTCCGTTCCTGGACGTTCAATGGACAGGCAGCCTTAGGGCGTTTTGGTAAGCCCTGCGACTTCCACGAAGCACGAACTAATATGTCTGTTAGGCGTCCTTTGGTTTTGTTGAAACTCATATATATATATTAATGAGACGAATGTGTGTGAGGTGGAGGAAAATGAATAACAGCTACAAGTACTGCAATTATAAATATAATAACTAATACTAACTATAATAACTAGTTCCACCATGGAAGGTGGAAGGAACCACCATGACAGTTCAAAATGGTTCGCTTGCACTTCACTTCACTTCACACGTTTGCCGACAGTACCGTCCACTAAGGAGGGCGCCACCATCAGCGCCGCATCCCGGCCGGTTAGAACCTCACGCCACCCTCGCTAGACGGAGTTGGTAGATCAATAAACAGAGACTTGCATAGAAGCATCAGAATCAATCTGAAAATCTGACGGAAAATATCATCTACACAGCCTTTTCCCAACTATGTTGGGGTTGGCTTCCAGTCTAACTGGCGCAGCTGAATATTTTATATGGAGCGACTATCTTTTGGACTCCACAATTCAGTTACTGAGTAAAACTAGGTACTACTAAATCCTGGTTGGGCTAGTCGTCGCAAGCGCTTCTGCTGAGCATAAGTCAGAGGTCCATGGGCGGTTAGTCACCAAAAAAAAATCAATCTGCCTAGCCTTTCCCCAACTATATTGGGGTCTGCTTCCAGTCTAACCGGATGCAGCTAAATACCAGTATTTTACATGGAGCGACAACCTATCTGACCTCCACAACCCAGTAACTGGGTAATACGATACTCCTTGGTAAGACTGGTTGTCAGACTTTCGGGCGTTCGGCCCATAACGACTGTCAAAGATCCATGAATGACAGCCGGGACCAACGGCTTAACGTGCATTCCCAGGCACGGAAGAGTCTCGGTATGTAAAGATGGTCACCCATCCACGGACCAACTCCGCCAAGCGTAGCTTAACATGATGGATTGCCCGTGCAGCTGTTATAACTTAGCCACGAGCTCCTCAACATACATAGAACATGATGAGCTACATTGAACCATCAAAATAATAAACAAAATACTTTTCATGTTATGCAATATTTGGCATAGCTTAGGTTGGCAGTTCCGATCGGCGGTAGTGACCTCTCACGTCCGGCCCTGGTCCAGGCCATGGTGCGGAGCGAGAGGGCATGGCAAGCCGTCACCTCCTTCTGCTAAGCAGTAATGCTTGCGAAGGAGGAGGCGGAGCGCGCGAGGGAGTGGCAAAGGCCGCGCCCTACCAGCCCTAGCCGCCACCGCCGTAGGAGACGTCCCGAGCGTCGGGAATTGATAAGTAGCCGATTTCCGGCCACCGTAGGCGCGGGCCTGCGGACGGAGAGCAAAGCAGCTTGCCTTCCGATAAGGACCAGGCCCGGGTCGACGGCGCGTCGTGTTCCACGCGCGCCTCAAAGAGATGTCAGCAAAACTGACGGGGTCCGCTAGGGCCGATGCCTGCCGGGATTGCGGGTAGTCCCAAGGGGAAACCGTGGCAACCGTGGCAAGGCAAGGGAAGGAACACGGGTGGGTTTTAGTCAGTAAAAGTCTGACACGCCCTTCTGCTCCGCCCAGAGCGGGAGAAGTCATTGGATGATTTCCCCCCCCAAAAAAAAAAAAAAATGATTGGCATTGGTTCTAAATTAAACCTATCAGTTAGGATATACAGTCGTTTACAAATGACAAATACCCAAACGTGATTTCTATTCGAAACCGCATCATCCCGCACAAAACACAACCTCATAGTATTACGAATCGTACCAGTTACTGTCTGTTTTCCTTTCATAGCTTGATTGGCTTCATCAACCAATGAATACTACCCTCTGAATGCCGCTTCCAACGGATCGCAAGTTCTAATGACCGCTGCATTGAGCCACGTTGCAGTAACTTTTACTATGCACAGCCGATTGGTGATTGAGCTTGGTAAAATTGTATGTAGAAAAAAAAGTTATAGTGAAAATGGTAGTGAGTGTAGATTTTCAGTGTGTTCCGTTATTGATGCAAGGATTCATGCAGCTCAGCTTTAATAAAGCAACGCACTGAAAAACTGTGTAAATGAAATGAAAAAAGGTATGTTATTGAAAAGTATTTGAAGTGAAAGAACATTAAACTTATATCAACTTTGTCATTGTTAACGATATTTGTCTTGCCTCATCTATATCTAAACAAATAAATAAAATTGAAGTGTCTGTTTGTAATGTCAAATAACTGCTTTTAATTTTAATGCATAATTATGAAAGTATATGAATACGATACAAAAAACAAAAAGCGGTGGTGGCGTTGGTGTGTTTCTGTCACTTTGTTCCGGCTAATCTCCAAAACGGCTGGACCGATTTTGACGGGATTTTCACTGGCAGATAGCTGATGTTATAAGGAGGCTTAGGTTACTTTTTTATTTTAGAAATGTATCAGGGTCCACACGGGCAAAGCCGCGGATAGCAGCTAGTATACTATGTATGAATTCTCTACAACAATTGTCATACAAAATTTAAATGAGACATTTTGTCCTGAAGCTTTAAATATTTTATTTGATTGATCAGTAGCCCAGGGAAAGCTTCCATTTTACAGCTTTTCAGCTTTTTTTTCTCATTAGCTATTTTTGCTTGCTTTCCATTTTATTAATAACGAATGAATCTGTTGTCAAAATTAATTGACAATGGAAAGACTTTTTAATTTACCTAACACGCCTGTATTTGGCCGAAGGGTTGGGCAGAGGTGAACCTATATTAGGTAAACCCACATTTCACCAGTTATGTTTAAATCCCATGTAATAGGGGGCGAGCCTATTGCCATCAATCGGGCACAAATCCAGACTCCTGGCTACTACTGAGAAATTAAAGATGGAAAACCCAATAACACTTTTCCCGACACGGGAATCGAACCCGGGACTCTTTTAAATTTCTCACAGTAAAAGGACAACGGAGATGTCCTTTTATTCACTGGAGACCAAAAATCACGAAAGACTCAGTTAAATAAGTAGGTATAAGTACGGTAACCCATCAAGCTCTCAACGCTACAAAGACAGTCACCACAAAGCAACTTTATAATATTTTATACCCAACGCTTTCATTGCACTTCACATAACATCTCAGCTTTATTGCAAATGGTACTTGTACTACTCGTCTACTTGAGTAAACTTTTATAATATCAGTACAAATAAAAGAATACATTTGGATTAAAAATTATAATCTTTTTAGAACATACATTGGCATGACAACGGTAAGGGTTTCGGAGTAATTGTGCATACTTACCTGAAATTATTTGGGTTGTACGTAAAATTATTGAATTAGAGTAAGCCTTTTGGTTTAGACTTTTTACAGAACCTTTATGTAAAGTACTTCATTTTATAAAAATAAATCGTCTTTTGACCGAAAATAAATCGAGTATTGATGTCCCAACTGCGGAGGGAAAAAGGCCAAACGCTTGCTCTATTCTGTGACCATTATAATTTGTACCTATTTTAATTGCATTGACATTTTACTATTTTTATAATTTGACATATCAGTTTAATTTCGATCTGTTATAATTATGTGTTACTCATTCGATTATTTGAATTGCATTTGACATTTCATTTTAATTTTAATTCTGTAACCTTTATAGTTTGTACCCATTTTAATTGCATGGACTGGACATTTTACTATTTTTCTATTGTGATTTATTCTGTATATTTTGATGCAGTATTGTGAAATTTTATTTTATATAATATGGGGTTTGCCTGAATTTTATGAATTTTATTTATTATTTATTTATGCGAATTGGTGACTCTAGACTTGAAATAATTCTTGTTTAAAGTTTTATGTTTTGAAAAGTTAGATAGGTCAAAATTTTAAATCGATTGATTTGTCTTAAAAATAAGTTTATTTCTTAGCATTCCTCTATTTAGAGGATTAACTAAAATTCAATGCCTTGCTAAATACAAAATATGAAATGGATATAGTTCCAAAAAACCTGTTTTTTAGTTAATATTCTATTCATAAAACAAAAACTGCAATATCGTATAACATGCATGAATGATGGGTCAAGCTCCGAACAAAAACCTCTGTGTTGTTGAATATGATACATTGCGTGATATGAACTTTAATATTAAAACTGCTGGTGTGTTTTGACCAATGCTTTGTTATTTTTTGTAACAATGCCCCCGTATACATTTTTTCTTTTTTTTTAGTTACATGGACAAACAGCTTGGTGAGCAGTGGAGGCCTAGTGGTTCAAAGCCAGACAGGTGCTTTGTATTGTGTAAATTATTTGTCACCACTGCTCTCAAAACTGTGAAGGAAAACATCGCGAGGAAACCGGGATGTCCTAGAACCAAAAATTCGAAGACATGTGACATTTTCCAACCCGCACTGGGCCCGCGTGGTGGATTACGGCCCACTCCCTCTCACAGAGAGGAGTCCTGTGTCCCAGCAGTGGGAACATTAATAGGCTGATTATGTACATGGACAAACACTCGACAAAAAAACACACTACAAAATGAAAAATAACCTTAATTTTTTTGAAGTCTGTAATAATTTTAATTTCGGACTTTGGCTTCTTTGGATCTGTATTTTAGTTTTTTGCCACCGACTAGGTCCGTAATTAAAATTATATATTTCTCTTTGTAGTATTTCTTTTAGAAGTCGTGTAATGATTTTTTTCTCTTTTTAGCTAAGGTAGGTACCCCACACCAATTCTTATACCATTACTTACTATGCAAACGACAGCGACAGGAAGTATTAAAACATCATCTAAATACTCAAAGTGGATTAAATACGTACTATAATCGAAGCTAACTCAAAAACTACCCAAGCAAAATTAATATTTTTTGGGACCACCGCGCGGGTATTATATTGTTTTCCATAATATTATTTGTCCTATTATTGTTTTCCATAATCGTCCCCACTCATAATATTTACTTGCACTATTATCATTTATACTAATAACGCTTGCCATATCAACTTATTTGACATAACTTTTATTTGCCATAATATTAGTTTCCATAATAACATGTGTCATAATCATTAGATTCTATAAGTAACACATTACATAATCGACACTTGACATAAGCAACATTTAACATTATTTAGAAACGTTACAGACAGATGTCCTCAGTATTGTATTATATGATATGTATTATTCCGAATGTTCATTTAAATACATACATACGTACATTTGCAAAATAGGATAGGTTAGGTTAGGTTTTCTTGTTCAGACAATAAACAGTTTGTCAAATTCGAAACGGTTAGGTTAGGTTAGAACTGTGACCAAACAACGCGCGAAGGCGAGCGAGCGCAGCGAGCGTGCCACGGCAGCGGCCGCCGAGTGCTAGATTTCCTCTTTTGCAAAGCAAGCATGCATGGCAGATTAGGGTAATTTTTAGGTTTTCTTGTTCAGACAATAAACAGTTTGTCAAATACGAAACGGGTAGGTTAGGTTAGGTTAGAACTGTGACCAAACAACGCGCGAAGGCGAGCGAGCGTAGCGAGCGTGCCGCGGCAGCGGCCGCCGAGTGCTAGATTTCCTCTTTTGCGAAGCAAGCATGCATGGCAGATTAGGGTAATTTTTAGGTTTTCTTGTTCAGACAATAAACAGTTTGTCAAATTCGAAACGGGTAGGTTAGGTTAGGTTAGAACTGTGACCAAACAACGCGCGAAGGCGAGCGAGCGTAGCGAGCGTGCCGCGGCAGCGGCCGCCGAGTGCTAGATTTCCTCTTTTGCAAAGCAAGCATGCATGGCAGATTAGGGTAATTTTTTGGTTTTCTTGTTCAGACAATAAACAGTTTGTCAAATTCGAAACGGGTAGGTTAGGTTAGGTTAGAACTGTGACCAAACAACGCGCGAAGGCGAGCGAGCGTAGCGAGCGTGCCGCGGCAGCGGCCGCCGAGTGCTAGATTTCCTCTTTTGCAAAGCAAGCATGCATGGCAGATTAGGGTAATTTTTAGGTTTTCTTGTTCAGACAATAAACAGTTTGTCAAATTCGAAACGGGTAGGTTAGGTTAGGTTAGAACTGTGACCAAACAACGCGCGAAGGCGAGCGAGCGTAGCGAGCGTGCCGCGGCAGCGGCCGCCGAGCGCTAGATTTCCTCTTTTGCAAAGCAAGCATGCATGGCAGATTAGGGTAATTTTTTGGTTTTCTTGTTCAGACAATAAACAGTTTGTCAAATTCGAAACGGGTAGGTTAGGTTAGGTTAGAACTGTGACCAAACAACGCGCGAAGGCGAGCGAGCGTAGCGAGCGTGCCGCGGCAGCGGCCGCCGAGTGCTAGATTTCCTCTTTTGCAAAGCAAGCATGCATGGCAGATTAGGGTAATTTTTTGGTTTTCTTGTTCAGACAATAAACAGTTTGTCAAATTCGAAACGGGTAGGTTAGGTTAGGTTAGAACTGTGACCAAACAACGCGCGAAGGCGAGCGAGCGTAGCGAGCGTGCCGCGGCAGCGGCCGCCGAGTGCTAGATTTCCTCTTTTGCAAAGCAAGCATGCATGGCAGATTAGGGTAATTTTTAGGTTTTCTTGTTCAGACAATAAACAGTTTGTCAAATTCGAAACGGGTAGGTTAGGTTAGGTTAGAACTGTGACCAAACAACGCGCGAAGGCGAGCGAGCGTAGCGAGCGTGCCGCGGCAGCGGCCGCCGAGCGCTAGATTTCCTCTTTTGCAAAGCAAGCATGCATGGCAGATTAGGGTAATTTTTTGGTTTTCTTGTTCAGACAATAAACAGTTTGTCAAATTCGAAACGGGTAGGTTAGGTTAGGTTAGAACTGTGACCAAACAACGCGCGAAGGCGAGCGAGCGTAGCGAGCGTGCCGCGGCAGCGGCCGCCGAGTGCTAGATTTCCTCTTTTGCAAAGCAAGCATGGTACATACTGAACTAGCATTGTTGTGCTAGTATGGGCAAATGAACATTAATAAATGTTATGGAAAACGACATTATTGAAAATAAAAAATATAGCTAATGAATTTATGGATTAAAATTATTATGACACTTGATCGATTATGACCAATGAAATTAGTAAAAATGATTTTATGTCATTTCACGATTATGGCAACTGAAGCGTTATTACTAATGAAATTATGGCAAATAAAATTATGGCATATAAAATTATGGCATTTTAAATTATGGCAAACATTAGTAAACCCACCGCGCGAGCTCATCTTTCAAATAAAAATTTTCATAATCGGTCCACAATTGACGAAAATATCGTTAAACATACATTTAAAAATAATACATACATTGTGGCCTCCTGTTTTGAAGTCGGTTAATAATTATAACTAAAGGCACGTTAAAGATCTTATTTGTTATTTTTTATTACAAAATGCAAAGGATGATGACATCGAAACATAATATTCATTTAATACTTTGAAGTTGCAAGTCAGTGTACGTAATTAAATATTTCACGTAAAAAAAAAATCTTGTTAAATAATCTACATTCCAGCGTCCAATTAAATCACAGTATGTAGCGTTCCATAAATTTTGCTTTAAATAACGAATTTTGAACGTAATTTTACACGAATAAAAACAGCTTTTGGATTAATTAACTTTTGGATAATAAAATGGAGTCATAATTAATTAACATTGCTTCATAATGTAGATGTCCAGCTTAATAACTTCAGATACAATACGGCCGTTATAACTTGTATGACCAAACAAACGTAACAAAAAATTGTATGACCTACAAGTAGTTGTTCCGGGTCTGGCTGTTTGTGTATGTGTAGTTTAAATGTTTGTAAACGCACCCACAATACAGGAGATATTCCTAGTGAGGGGCAACGTTTTTTAAAAAAAAAACTTGGCAGTTCTGAACACAGGCACTACAAACTTTCGCGCATTTCTCTTTCTCTTTCTCTCACTCACACTCGCCTCATGTCACCATTTGATTCCTAAAAAATGTTATTGCGCAGCCTTCTGCGCGATGTTCGGGACTGCCAAGCTATATCGGCCGTATTATAAGACCAGCGCGACTTGTCGCGCGACGCGACACGAACAATACAATTTCTAAGAAAACTTCACGGCATAACAATAACCGGTCACGCGACAAGTCGCGCTGGTCTGCACAAAGCTTTACGTCTTCAATCAATCTGCCTAGCCTTTTCCCAACTATCTTGGGGTCGGCTTCCAGTCTAACCGGATGCAGCTGAATACCAGTATTTTACATGGAGCGACTGCCTATCTGACCTCCACAACCCAATATCTGGGTAATACGATACCCCTTGGTAAGACTGGTGTCAGACTTTCGGGCTTTTGACGACTCGTAACGACTGTCAAGGATCCACGAATGACAGCCGGGACCAACGGCTTATCGTGCTTTCCGAGGCACGGAGGAGTCTCGGTATGTAAAGATGGTCACCCATCCACTGACCAACCCCGGCAAGCGTAGCTTAACCTGATGGATCGACCAGTGCAACTTGTTATTACTTAGCCACGAGTCAAAGCTTTACGTCTTCCGATACTAATTAGCTTTCCAGAATAATTTTTAAATACATAACATAACCTGACCCCTGTATATCCCAAAGAGTTAGGCAGGTTAAGTGTACTTATAGTGCACCCATATTTCGCTAGAATATTTTTAAGCAGAGGCATTATTTTTATAAATTCATTTCCGTGGTTGTGACTAGTTTTTTTTTTTTGTAGTTTAAAAACGTTTAAGGGCCAATTCCACCATTGAAACTGACCGTGATCAGTACATCTTAAGGAGAGGAGAGGAGATGAGTTTTACTCAACCAGTAGAATTTCGTTATTCACACATCTCGTCTCCACTCAGCTTTAGTGGATACCAGTGAGCGGAGATGTGTATCATATTTATATTCGCCGAGATTCATCTGGGTGGTAGTACAAAGCGGAGATGTGAGCTGTGCCTCGCAAGCTAGTGACGGCTTATTAGCTAGCGGACGGGGTTCGAACCCACAACCTACAACTCGTAAGTCGGGGCCGTTACCAGTGGGCCACCACTGCTTTACCAAAAATAATATTAATAACACGTCTATCGGGCCTCTGCGAGTTGGCTTCGGCCCCTCGTACGCCTTCCAAAGGTCCGGGACCCTATAAGGGTTCCAAGAAATGTCAAAGACATATATAATTATAATTAGTGAGATCTGCACTGCTCCAAAATATATAACACCGTTGTATTTTCGACACTTTCAGGGAAAAGATTCGAAAAAATTACGGTAAAAAAATAACGACACATATTTCCGAAAATACCGAAATGATTGTTACGGCACAATCATTTAGATATTTTCGTAAAAAAATTATGAACAACGAGCTACACAATATTGGTCCCAAATTAGACTTTAATGAAAAATGAAATAAAATTCCAGAGAACCGTCTGACCGACTCTTGTATTTTTCATGTTCCTATATAATTATACAGTAATCAAATCACTGTTATGCCGATAACGCGGCACGTGTAGTCGAGTGGCACTCGATACCGGCGGGTATCGACAGCTTTATCGATTAAAATACTCGGTATTCAACTAATTTCGTAGTAGGTAAGGAAAGGCGTGACATTTTCTTAGAATTTATAATAATAGAATGCATTTTTTTCATAGCATTTATAAAACTATGCGAAACTGTGCAAAATCACATTATTTTCAGTTTCTTTCCTATAGCACAGATTAATACAGATCCATCACATCCATCACTCCGCAAAATCTTTAAATGCACTTTATTGTGTCGTAGCAAGAGTCGCTTTTGATTTAAAAGATTATTTGGTCGCACAGCGCAATTTACTTACAGGTATATTCACCTTTTTTTCTTTTTTTTTTTTTTTTTTTCTTTTTTTTTTTTTTTTTTATAAAAGTTGCCTCTCTTCACGTAACTCTTAGATCTTGTGACTACGTTACACTCACTGAATTGGCCCAACAAGTCGATCTTGCCGCGTACTTGTAGCTTCATATCTAAAATGCGGAGTGAACTATCTGTGCCTATAGGTGAATGATGTCCTACCTAATCATGGAGTGTAAAAGTAAGTATAAAATTGCGGGTGTTTTGAGGGACTGTCTTAAGTTTTTTTTTTGTTCAAAAAGTTCGTATTCTCCGCCTCATTTGAATAAATAATTATAGTTTTATGATTTTGTAAAAATAATTGGGTATGATAATTAATCACTGTATGGTTTTCTTAATAATACCATAAGTATAATATATACTATCCTATTTCCTACTATAATAATATTATATCTTATAAATATTAAATTCTCGTGTCACAATGTTAGTTACCTTACTCCTCCGAAACGGCTTTACTGATTTTTACCAAATTTTATATGCATATTCAGTAGGTCTGAGAATCGGCTATTATCTATTTTTCATACCCCTAAGTGTTGCGAAAACTACTTTACGCGGGTGAAACCGCGGGACGCAGCTAGTATTATTTCTTAATATATATAAATCTCGTGTCACAATGTTTGTCCTCAATGGACTCCTAAACCACTTAACCGATTATAATAAAATTCGCACACTATGTGCAGTTCGATCCAACTTGAGAGATAGGATAGTTTAAATCTCAAATTATAGTCGCAATTTTAATTTATTGCAAATTAGGGCTACCCATGCGAAGCTGGGGCAGGCAGCTAGTTGTATAATAATATTATAAATGTGAAAGTTTGTATGTTTGTTACTCAATCATGCAAATACGGCTGAACGGATTTGGATAAAATTTGGCACACAGGTAGTTTATAACCTGGATTAACACATAGGATACTTTTTATCCCAGTAGTACGTTCCTGTGGGATAATTTTCCAACACCACGGGGGCGAAGCCGCGGGCGAAAGCTAGTGAATTAATAATGTTCTCATAACTAATTTCATATTACAAGCAAAGGAAATGCATCACCGTATTAATGGACTTTTCTCTCCAGATTATAATGCAGTACGGAAGCACTTTACTTTTTCTACATTGTGCGCTGCACAAACACAGGTCTTTGTGGTTTCTGAATTGTATTCTTAGTAAATGTTTTCAGAGAAATAGTTGAGAATGCCGTTTTGTGGTCAAATAACTGGATGGTATTTTCTTTACGTAGAAATCTAAGTATTTGGAAAAGGCTAAGTTGTATCCTTTTGTTGGCAATCATAATTTTACTCTTCACGACGGCTCAAACTTAAAGTATCTAAAATAATTATTCTTTAACCTGACTTTAACGCCGGTAGCACATCTCCACCGCGAAACCATAGCAGCGAAACCGCAGTAGTTCAATTCAACTGGCTCGCGTCATGTTCCACTACGCAAAATTCGAGTAGCGGAACATGACGCGAGCCAGTTGAATTGAACTATTTCAGTTTCGCTGTTACGGTTTCGCGGCGGAGGTGTGTTACTGGGGTTAAGGCGAAAGCGTCAGGGTAGCCCGCGAAATTCAAATTTTCTTAAGTTTTTCGCAGTTTGCAGGTCAGTATCAGGTTGTACGTTGATTTAAATATGATTTGCGACCGTATCAAATGTTTATTTATAGAATTATAATCATAGAAGTCATCAACACAACTCTATAAGTTCATGTAATCTCCAAATGTCATGATTTCATGAAATCATGACATTTGGGGGTTATTCTATCATATATTATGGAGTTGTGTTGCTGATTCTAATGATTATAATTCTGTAAAGCCATATTTGTTACGCTCGCAAATCATATTTTAATCAAGATACAACCTGACACTGACCTGCTAATTGTAAAAAACGTTAGAAAATTTGAATTTCGCGAGCTACCTTGGCGCATCCCCCTTAATGTGTTGGGTCAATTATTATGCTCAATCTATCGAGCTTGAGATTGAAAACGGATGAAAATGGTTACTTATGGTATCTTTAACAGACGCATATCACACATAACATCACGCCTTGTTTTCTCGAAGGGTTGGACTCCGGGCTGAGAAATTCTAGATAAAAAAACGCAATAACACTTGGCCGACCTGGGAATCGAACCCCCGACCTCATGCTCAACAGTAGCGCTTGCGACCACAAGACCAACGAGGCAGTTTAAAAAACATAAAAATCATATTCATTTATTCATTCATAAAATATTCATCGAAATATGGATATAACGTCATGTACGTGGATATTGGCAATATTTTGATGGATAGAGATATACTGCAAGTTGAATCTGCAACACAATTACGCAATGTAAATCATGTAAATTCGTATTGTCTTTGGCCTCATAGACAAAATTTGTCAAACTTTTAATTTATTTGTAATTTTAATGTAATGAATATGAGGCTTTTGGCTAATCTATCAAGTAGTTCTAAATGTTATTTTTTTTTGTAATGTGCGTTTAGTTTGTGCAGAATAAATCATTTTTCTTTCTTTCTTTCTTCTAATCGGCAGAGTGCTACAAGAGTAGCCAATCATTACGAAGCAAACATGAGTACGCGGAAAAAAAATCACAGAATTTTTTTGTTGAAGATTTTTCGCATTTAATTTATTTGAACAATTATTAATTGTCATTCAGCCAAATTAAAGGTCACGTGTCCTGACGCCTGACGCGAGTTTAAAATTTTTTACCCATCCCAAAAAGTGCTCAATGCGGCTAAAGAAGTTTTCACTACACAATTTTTTTTTTTTTTATAACATGAAACAATCAATTCTAAAACACCTACACGAAGAGGATACCATTTTATAAAATAAACTGAAATATACATATACGTACAATACATTTCAATTGAATAGTAACATGGCGGTTTGACATACTCGTAATATTTTCTATACAAATCTGTCAAACTGCAATTTTTATTCTGAGTAGAAAATGAAACAGAACAGATAAATTGATGTCACTACCTATCATTTTTGTGCTCACCAGTTGGCAGCCCTGGTTAGTAAGATCCTGTCAGTACTTTTATTTGATATGTTTTGAATATGTTTAAGTACCTACTTAACTATTATTTTACAAATGTTTATTTTATTACCTTTTTAAACTTCAAATGAATATTTACAATATTATGTTCCTAAAATTGGCAAGCATGAAGCAAACAATAGTTATTTGTTATACAAGAGTGCAAAGTTGCTTTTTAACCGCGTGTTCAATTTTGATGACCGAGCAAGCGAAGGATTCTAAAATTGAATCACGAGCGCAGCGAGTGATTCAAAATTAGAAGCCTGAGCGTTAGCGAGGGAATCAAAAGAGCACGAGGTGAAAAATCTTTGCACTCGAGTGCAACACGTAACTTTTCATTCCACCTCAGCGAGGAAATGACTAAATGCAAAAAAAAAAACGTTTACAATCACAAGATAGGTACACTTTTATTTCAGTTTAGGTATTAATTACTACATTATAACAGGTAAGTATTACAGAATAATCTTTAAATTATAACAAAATAATACTAAGGTATAATTAAGAAAATTTTAAAGTAACGTTGCTACAGTTATTTAAATTGAGTGTAATATTTTTGTTTGGTACTGTAATATTGGTGTTAGTCACTTGTGTACTGTTTTTCGGTAAACTATCTGTCATACTTAATAGTTGTACCGATTCATCGGATTCCCTTGGCGTGAATGTTGGAGAGAGAGGGAGATGGTTAGGTGTTTCATAACGGCTTATTTTTGATGTAGAAGGGCCAGTCCAAGGATCCGATTGAGGCTCTTTCAGTGTAATGGCTCCTACGATGCCTTCACATATTTTAGACTTATTTTGGATGGAATCCTCTATGTATCCCTCTACAACTGCATTGGACTTCCAGCCTCCGTGGCGCTTAAGGGACAGGAGATCAGCTCCGGAATCAGCCAAAAGTGTGGCTGAAGTTCGTCGGAAACAATGACCCGTGTACAACAGGGGTTCTGGAAGTTCAAGAAATGTTGCTATTTCTCGTGGGATACTGCCAATTTTATTAGTACCCATAGGCTGTCTAACACACTTTCCATTGCGATACTGTAGAAAAAATCGATTGATTGGAGTGTTAGGCGGGCGTAAGGCTTGATATTTCTCAACAATCGTTACGTATTCCTTGCGAATGACGAAGTTGCGGTCTCTTTTTGTCTTTGTATTAGGTAAATTAATTAATAGTAAGTCATCTGAATGTTTCTCAATGTTTTTGACATTAAGTTGTGTTAGTTCATTAGTTCGACATGCTCCGTTTATTCCAATAATAAGAACAACCTGTAACGTAAAGAGTATTGTAGTAGATAAATGAATAAAATTGATATGAACGCATAATTATGCCTATCAACATCTACTAAGTATACTATTTAATTGAGATTAATATACTTAAGTAGATACTGAATGTGCAACTGACTTACTTTTGCCGCCAAATATACGGAATCGGGTGCTTCGTTAAGAAACTTTTCAATATCAGATACTGTGAAAACCTTCGATTTTTTTGGTTGATGACCAGATGAGGCTCTTTTTAAAAATGCCACTAATTTAGGATAGGTATCGATATGTTTGTCTTTTTTCATCTTTATTGTTGCTTTTAGCATCGAATACGTACTCCATAGAGTGCTTGCTTTCTTGTTCTCGGATAATTCTATAAAATATGCCAGCAAAACGTTTTCTGAGAAAGTTTTGGCTCCTTTTGCTAGTCGCCACGTGTTGAACATATCGTACTGTTTTAAATACTTCTCGCGTGATTGTTGAGGGAGAAAGCTCATTTGCGCATTATTAACAGTTTCAGTCAATTCTGTTGGCGTCAAGCAAACTTCCTCGTCGCTAGAATCACTCATTTTAGTTTTTTCACTTGTTTTCAAGTTTCTTGTTTTTAATAAAAGGTTTAACAATGACGTGAAAAAATGCCGCGTAAAGAACCGCGTACAAAGCAAATTGAAAAAAGAACACCAAGAAGGTTCCGAGTCTGAGTTTTTAAAAAAATTAAAAAAAAGTTGTATGATATATTCGGCACCATAGAGGTAGCAGTAAATAGGTTTAATGTTTTTTTTAATTCACAAACTTAGTGCACACGATGTTCTAAATTCAATTTACTTTATCCTCTAGAGAATAAAAACGGCTTTTCCACTCAGATATTGAAGATTAAAAATACTCTTTCCGAGATGGTGGGATGAAAATATTATTCTTCCTCCAAGTGCTACCAAATTAGATTCTACGTTGTTACTTAAAATCTTAAGCCATAATTAATCAGGAATTACATTATCTTTACAAAAAATGTGAATATTAAGTGTAAATTCGCGATAGAAAATCACGCAAACAGTGAACGTTCAGTGACATTTGACATTTCTTGAGACCTCTACCACTAGCGCCTCTAGCGGCGAATTCATGCACGATAGTCCTCGATCCAATTTCACTCACATATCTCCAGTATCTTGACATTTAATTATGGAGTCGTTCAAAAACTTACGGAAAGCCCTTACGAAATCATCAACCCAGATAATAAGAAAATAAGACGGGAGTAGGAGGAAAATCATATGATATTCTCCTAGCTACTGATGTTTTCTGACAGTTAAAGGTACCTGTCCATTTGTTAACTAAGATTATGTACCAGGGTATCTATCAGGTAGCTGTTCTTATTTTTTCTTGATTCTTATTTTTTTCCGTCAAATTAATTTTTTGGCAGCCATGTGAATTGTTGTTTTTATTTTTTTGTTTGCATGAAAACGAAACAATTTTTTTTTTGGCTGTTTTCTTTACAATTTTAATAATTGCATGCATAGTTTATTTAATAATAATAATTTATTAAACTACTCTTTAGTGTGTGTATCAATGATTTTTGCAATTCAAAAATTTCATAATTTATTGCTCACGTTCTATTTCCAGCTCACCATTTCATGTCAACTATGTAATAATCTGATAAAACTACCAAATAATATGATATTTCCCCGCAACGTAAATATTAAATTCAAAATGGTTGGAACGAGATATTACTGCCTATAAAATTAAATTTATCAGCTCTTTAACATTGTATCCATTTTAATTATAATTGACAGGTTCTATTATGCATACGTGGTAATTATAACAATAATTTTGATTAACAAGGCAAGTCTTTAATTGCAGCTTGTTATCAACTTGTTTATTAAACGCATGTGTTGTTGGTAACATATGACTCACAACCCCAGTTCTTGGGGAAAAAAAAAGTTGTTTCGTAATAGTGTTTCGTAGCAGTGTTTCAAATAGTGTTTAGTAGTTCAGTAGTAGTAGTGTGTTTTATACCCAGAAGCAGTACAACGCTCTACGTGTTCAGTATAAAAATGCGTTCAGGGTGTTGTTGGGGCTGCCCCGGCACTGCAACGCGTCGGGGATGTTCGCCGACGCACGTGTCGACTATTTCTACACGACGACGCGACGCGACGATGCGAAAGCGGTGCACATCTCTGGGGCATAGCCTCCGGACCACCTTCAACACCATCCTGAGCGTATTTGCGAACAGGTTTGACTGTCAGTACCTACATATAACCATTGTTCTAAGATTAATGTAATAACAAACAAACAAATGACTCGGATGTAGGCGGATTATTAATCTTTTTTTTTCTAATTTTCGTTTTTTTTTAGATTTTAAATTAATTTTATAATTTTAATGTTATTTATTTATTAGTTTAATATATATTTATTATGATTGGAATTCAATTTAATTTGTATGTTAAATAATTATATAACATCTTAATATGATAGTTCTATGGATAAAGGATTTTTGAATTTATATTGAACTTTGACAGTCGTGTTCCGTCTACTAAACTTACATAAATATGCTTGATTTCTTTGTCTTAACGCTCTCATATTATATCTTCGAAAGTGTCGAAGCGGTTTTGTTCATAACTAAGTATTAGGGTGTCCATTTTTTTAATAAAAGTTTTCAAGTTTCTTTCAGTCTCTTTAAAAAAGCAGTTAGTTATTACCAAGCACCATCAATTGCTAGCCATGGACAAGCAACTCACAATATTTTTATGAAGGTACGTATTAAGATTTTTTTTGTTTTCACTGAATCGATTTCACTGATTTCTGTAGGAAGATACCCAAATAAATTAGATATAATATAGATTTTTCGTACGTTTTTGCTGTCAGTACCCAACGTCCATGGGTTTGAGGTTTCTTTGATGGTTTAATTCAATTTATAAACACATATCATCTTTATCATTTATACATGTACATGCGGATTGCTGTTGCAGTTAAAGAAAAGAAAGAAAAAAATATTTTGTTTTTATTTCGCACAAACAAAATGCAAAAAAAACCCATAAAATACACACATAATAAAGTAGCCAAAAGCGTCGTATCCCACCGTGACTATGAACAGCCTTTTTTTTTTTTTTGGGTGGAAAATCATCCAATGACTTCTCCCGCTCTGGGCGGAGCGGAAGGGCGTGTCAGACTTTTACTGACTAAAACCCACCCGTGTTCCTTCCCTTGCCATGCCAGGGGCCACGGTTTCCCCTTGGGACTACCCGCAACCCCGGCAGGCATCGGCCCTAACGGACCCCGTCAGTTTTGCTGACATCTCTTTGAGGCGCGCGTGGAACACGACGCGCCGTCAACCCGGGCCTGGTCCTTATCGGACGGCGAGCTGCCCTCTGCTCTTCGTCCGCAGGCCCGCGCCTACGGTGGCCGGAAATCGGCTATCAATTCCCGACGCCCGGGAAGTCTCCTACGGCGGCGGCGGCTAGTGCTGGTAGGGCGCGACTATGAACAGCCTGCGTTGGTTTTGTTCTATTCTGGGGAAGTGTAGTTCTGTCTGCTATCCATTTCAATGCATGATGGCGGTAATAGGCAAACAAATTATTTGCAACTAGCTGACCAGACTGACGTAGCCCTGTCCAAATGTTAATAATTCATAAAAAAACACATAAAAATATCACTTTCAGTTTTTCCCAAACTCTCCAATTTTTCGGGGACCTTTTCCTATTTTTCTTACTTAAAAAATCTTATGCAGACTATACCATGTAGTAAAAAAAAAACAAACCAGTCCAAGCGTCGCGTAATTTTTATTTATATAGAAAAAGCTGGAAAGGGCGTTACATTGTTGCGCTCTATTTGTCCTGAGGGTGCTTAAGAAACACCAAAGCAAAGAAGGGACATTATTTCGTGCCCTCTAGAATTATTTCATACCTTCAAGACGGATAAAACATCTATAGGATTTGAATCATTGAATCAGACACCATTCAACCCAGCTATTATCGTGGGGTCAGTAGCCCCTAGTCATCGCCCCAGCTGTAATTTCGATATCCATCATATATTGTAATACTAATGACGCATTTGTTTGGGGTGATCAGAATAACCACATAAGGGGGACTGTAATGATACTGTACAAGGAAATAAACACGAAAATACAATTCCAAACAAATTCGGTTGGAAAAAATGGTTTGTTATTATAACATGAAATGACGAATTTTTTGCTTTATGTAATAAATTATTTAGATATAATTGGGCAGTGGGGGCTCGCTACGTCACAAGTAGGTATAAAATATTTACGTTTTAATAATAAATCTGACGGAAAAAAAAAATTGTCAACATTCCTATTACGGCATCAGTAAGCTTACTTACTACTTACGATCAAATAATACTCTCAATAATCAAAATAATTATGTACGAAGATTACGACTCATTAAATGAGAAAAGATTTTCAAAACAACCTTTTTTGACAGAATTATCCATTACACTCGTCATGTCCGTAGTTAATATTCATCAAGTGCACTCCCAACGTTTCAATCAGCTCGCAATACAAAAATTAATAGTAAAAGGCAGATGTACGGGGTTTTTGCTTATTTGGTAATATTTACTATTAACTTTTACCCTGCGGCTTGACCGCGTGGATGTTGGAAAATATCCTACTGGAACGTACTACCGGGATTAAAAGTATCCTATATATGTATATAGGTTACCAACTATCTGTGTGCCAAACTTTATCTAAATCCGTTCAGCCGTTGCTGCGCCAATCTGGAATATACATCCAGATAAATAAAAATAAATAAAAACTTTATTGTTCTAGAAAACAGCTCGTGGCTAAGTAATAACAAGCCGCACTGGTCGATCCATCAGGTTAAGCTACGCTTGCCGGGGTTGGTCAGTGGATGGGTGACCATCTTTACATACCGAGACTCCTCCGTGCCTCGGAAAGCACGTTAAGCCGTTGGTCCCGGGTGTCATTTGTGGATCTTTGACAGTCGTTACGAGTCGTCAGAAGTCCGAAAGTCTGACACCAGTATTACCAAGAGGTACCGTATTACCCAGCTACTGGGTTGTGCAGGTCAGATAGGCAGTCGCTCCATGAAAATACTGTTATTGAGCTGCATCCGGTTAGACTGGAAACCGACCCCAAGATAGTTGGGAAAAAAGGCTAGAAAGATTGTTTTTTTTGTTCTAGAAAACAGTACAATTTAAAAAAATAGCACTAGCCTCCACACTAGGATGCCCTGTGTCGTGGAGACTAGTCTCCTTCGTCTTACAACTTTGTAACATATAAAGTAGGTACTATAGGTGGGCACATACGTAACATGGGTTGGTAAGATCTTTGGCGACAATAATCAAATGTTGTTCCAATACTATAAATTCAACTGAACATAAAAATACATTTAGATGCATTGAATTAAGTGTGTAGTGTGTTTTGTATGTGTGTGGTGTGTGATGAATGAGTGAGTTTGGTCGTTTGGTCCAAACCCATCTTGGTTTGGACCAAACGAGGGATAAACAGACAAAAGGACAAAGGGCCATGCCCAATTTTGGTGCCTTTTTTTTTTTGATCGCACACTAACGCCACCTTGTTAGATATGTAGAGCACTTCCATAAAAACAATAGTTATTATGGCAGCTCAGCTCTAAACTACATCCGTCTCGAGTTATTCGCCCTAATCTGTAACGCGTATTTAATTAGGAAAACTGAAAATATGAGTTACTTTTAATGTTTGAAGTTGCATCATATTGGCGTAAGTGGCATAGTGTGATATCACGCTATTGCGTAAACTGCGTCATTACGGTGTACAAAACGAAGCTCTCGATGTTATAAATTCTTATTTAAGTAATAGGTCCCAATGTGTAGATATTAATGGTGTGAAATCTTCCGGGTTACCAGTTCAGTTAGGTGTACCTCAAGGCTCAATACTGGGTCCATTCTTGTTCTTAGTGTATATCAATGACTTACCATTCTTTTTAAAGGGTATCTGTGAAGTTGTACTGTTTGCAGATGATACCTCTCTTATTTTTAAAGTAGACAGGAACAGACAAGATTTTGACGATGTAAACAGTGCACTCTCAATGGTTACGGATTGGTTTACAACAAATAACTTAGTTCTCAACTCCAAGAAAACGAAATGTATAAAGTTCGCTTTACCGAATGTTAGAAATCTAGGACCCAACATCGTCTTAGATAAAGAAGTGCTTGAAACTGTGGGCTCGGCAGTTTTTCTGGGCATAACAGTAGATGCCAAACTTCAGTGGGGCCCACATATTTCAAGTCTAGCGGGAAGGCTCAGCTCGGCCGCCTACGCTGTCAGGAAAGTAAGACAATACACTGACGTTGATACAGCTCGATTAGTCTATTTTAGTTATTTCCATAGCGTTATGTCCTATGGTATTCTGCTGTGGGGCAAAGCCGCTGACATTCAAAATATATTTGTTCTTCAAAAACGAGCTGTCCGAGCAATTTACCAACTAGGTACCAGAGTCTCTCTGAGAGATTTTTTTAAAGATATTGGTATTCTTACAGTGGCATCACAATTCATCTTCGCCAATATCTTATATATTAGGCAAAATATACACGTATACACTAAAAACAGTGATATCCACAATATCAACACCAGAAATAAAGACAAATTACGAGCTCCTTTTCACCGGCTTCATAAGGTTCATAACTCATTTGTTGGGCTTGGTATAACCTTTTATAACAAGCTACCCACTTCTCTGCTAGATTTGCCTTTTAATGCGTTTAAAGCTAAAGTAAAGTCCAACCTTTGTTCAAAGGCATACTATTCTATCAATGACTACTTAAGCGATAAAAATAGTTGGTCGCTGTGATTAACTCAAGACAATGTTTATGTTCTTTCTCCAGTTTTAGCTTACCTACTGACAGGTTATATGTTTATAGAATGTTTAATTTATTTGACTTTATTATACAATTTTTTTTATTTTTATTTATTGTTGACATGATCTACTCATTACAATGTTTTCGTATGAGTTGTATTGCAATATGTGATTAGCTAGCGACCTCGACAGTAGATTATATATTATTCTTGACTAACTGTTGATCTATTTTTGATTTATTTTTACTTCAATGGTCCTAGTTTATCATATCTAATTATGTGACTTCGAGTTACAGCTTTATTAGCTATATGTAAGCGGGCACGCCCTTTATGCCTGGAGGCTTTATAATTCGGGTATTAAGTTCTGTTTACGTTTTTAGTTTTTATTTTTGCTTGAGTTTAGATTTCGATATTTTTTTATTTTTTTTTTGTTGGTACATTGGCGCGTGCTAGCTGTCATTATGGCATATATTTTATTGAATGTTTTGTGTTGAGTAATGTAATTTATTTGCATACTATTGTATAGAATCAAGTTATTTTTTTCTAACTGAACAGACAGCTGTGCTGCTGGGGAGTTTGTTGCGCCACTTCTTCTCTCCAGCAAAGGCACTAGGAAGTGGTGAAGGGCGGGCGTTTTTGGGGGACTGTCTTATGTAATTTTGACGTTCGAAAAGTGCTGATTCTCAGCCTAATTTGAATAAATGACTTTTGAATTTTGAATTTTGAATTTATCAAGTTACACTGCACCGTAAGAATGTCTTGAGTATGTATTTTATTAAGTATTATATTATGATTAGGGCGAATAACTCGAGACTGATGTATTTTAGAGCTGAGCTGCCATAGTAACTATTGTTTTTATGCAAGTGCTCTACACATCTAACAAGGTGGTGTTAGTGTGCGATCAAAAAAAAAAAGGCACCAGTGGCCCATTCATTTCAGGCAAAGCCATTTCTAAAAACTATATTTTCGGCATCAGCCTCATTCCCACCCCTCGTATCAATGTTTATTTTTTCAAAAATATTCAATCTACAATTATTTTGACTTCGT
Organism: Conistra vaccinii; assembly: GCA_948150665.1. Lineage (NCBI taxonomy): Eukaryota > Metazoa > Arthropoda > Insecta > Lepidoptera > Noctuidae > Conistra > Conistra vaccinii. The sequence continues at coordinate 3,125,972 of OX411321.1, forward strand.
TACTATTTTATTATATGGATAGATAGGTCATCCATCCTCGTAAGCTAATTAAGTAGGCTGTAGCTTTGTACTGTATTCGAGATTAAAATTAAATCGGTTTAATACGGGAAATAAATCATGTTAAATTAATTATGCCAGTTATATGCATTTTAATAACCTTTATATACTTTGTAAAGGAGTCTGAAAGTCTGACAACCAGTCTTACCAAGGAGTATCGTGTTATCCAGTAACTGGGTTGTGGAGGTCAGATAGGTAGGGATCGCACCATGTAAAATACTGGTATTCAGCTGCATCTGTTCAGACTGGAAGTGATGAGTGTGATGTCGTTCTATGATAAAACAACTTTCAGAGAATTACTGACGGCACTACCATTAAATCTGGATATATTATTGTCCAGATTGGACAATTGCAGAGCAGTGTTTGTTTGTAGAGCAGTAGTGGCCCAGTGGTAACGGCCCCGACTTACGAGTTTGTAGGTCGTGGATTCGAACCCAAGCAGGCGCTTCACTTTGTGTAAATAATTTTCATCACTACTGCTCTCAAAACGGTGAAGGAAAACATCGTGAGGAAACCGGCATGTCTTAGAACCAAAACTTCGAAGACATGTGACATCTACCAACCCGCACTGGGCCCGCGTGGTAGATTACAGCCTACTCCCTCTCACAGAGAGGAGGCTTGTGTCCCAGCAGTGGGAACATTAATAGGCTGATTATGTATGTAATGTTTGGACAGTTTGCGTAAAAGTCTTCTTCTCCTTCTTTGCGTGTGGCTAAAAGCTGCCCATGGGCCTCTGACTTGGCTTCACATGCTGTCGAGAAATATCGCTCAGGTTCCCTCACCATATTTTCCTTCGCCGTTTTTGAAGCAAATGATAATATATAATACGCACATGAATCTGAAAGGTCTGAGGTGCGTGCCTTAAAAGTGAGTGATCTTCTTAATACAACGTTAACTTTTGAACTTGTAGATAAAACAAAAATGGACGAATCTATTGGACTAGTAGAGGTCAACAATGTTGACCTCTACTAGTCCAATCCGATCAGACCTTATTGAATATTTATGGGTACTAACATTATTGCTAAAGAGTCCACGTATAAACATAATTTTTATACCTATGGCATAAAAGCTGGGTAAGTTATGCGTTTCAGTAAGGAGAGGTTTATTAGGATTAGGAGTACCTTGTGGAGATAAGTTGTATGGAGATTGTGTAATATAATTGAATATACAGTGGTGTCGTATGGTTTATTATCTTCAGGAAATACAGGAGAGGGTTTTGCCTTGTCTTTGCGATTCCGTTGAGGATTATATTTATTTACTAACTGCGCTCCGCGGTGCCACCTGCTTATGACTATATCCCTTAAGAATATCGGGATCAAAGGAATCCTATGTCCTTCTCTAAGTCTTAGTCTACCTATATGCCAAATTTCATCCAAATCCGTTTAGCCGTTTTAGCGTGAAAACACACAAACAAACAAATAAACAAATTCAATTTTGTATTTATCCTACTAATTTATATCCTACTAACATTATAATGTGAAAGTTTGTATGTTTGTTACTCAAACACGCAAAAACGGCTGAACAGATTTGGATGACACTGTGGGATAATTTCCGACCTCCACACGGGCATATGCTTTCTAAGGCACGGAGATCTTGGTATGTAAAGATGGCCACCCATTCACGGACCAACCCAGGCAAGCGTAGCTTAACCGGATGGATCGACCTATGCGGCTGTTATGACTTAGCCACGAGCTCCTCAACATACATAGAACATGATGAGCTGCATAGAATCATGAGGGCTTATTTCACGATGTTCGAATAGCCACTACTTACTGAATAAATCCAAAAATGGAACAGAATTTCTATGAAATTATCTGTCAAGTAAGTTAATAGGAACTTAATTTTAGGTGATGAAACAGGCCCTCAGAATAATAAACAAAATACTATTCATGTTATGCAACATTTAGTTTAGGTTATGTAATGTAACGCTTAGCTCCTCGGAGCTAAGCGAGTCAGTCAACCTGCCACATCGCTTGATGTCCAGCTGGTAAGATGTCCTCATTGTCCCCAAGCACGGTTTTTTAAGGGTGAACGAGGCTTGAAGGTACATTTGGGTAAGAAACACAAACCCCACATTGTACCTTCATCCTGCCCGACGATACACACTTCCCCAACATCTGATCCACCCGCTCAACCCTTTTGGAAAACCCTTGCAAAATTAAAAAATTCAACTCCAGTTTTAAAGAGAGTTCCTCGTGGCGCGAGACCATCCGTGGCTGCAAGTTTAGCGCGTTGTATCCGCCTCGCCGTCAGAGAGAACTCTCAAAGTGCTTGGGAACAATTGCTCACCTTCCCGTTTAGAATTCTACATGTGCAAAAAAATTTGGCAAATAAAAAGACATTAACAACACAAATAAAGGATAATTGTAACATTTCGGCCCAAAGTTTTGACCCCAAATTAACAGTGCGCCTCCCCCAAAGATTTTTATTGCACCATGTGGAATCTAAACTAGGCGAAGGTGATATCAGAGGTGCAGCTAGGATCATCTTTAGTAGCGATGTGGTTGCCCCGTATTCTCCAGAGACACTTACAGCTCTGGAGAGCAAACACCCTGCCCCGGCAGATGACCTCTCCTTCCCTGACCCACCCGACCCGGAATCTAACTCACTCCAAATTACAGCCCAACAAGTTTGTGCGGCCGTGTGCTCCTTTCGAAGTGGCTCCGCCGGCGGCCTCGACGGCCTGACACCTCAACATCTGAAGGACTTAATGTGTTCAGGCGCCGGGGAGGCTGGTGAGTCCCTTTTAAAGGAGCTGACGGCCCTCATCAATGTCATGCTCTCCGGCAATGTGAACGAAGCCGTCATTGACATTTTGTATGGGGCAAACCTGTGTGCCTTGCGCAAGAAGGATGGCGGCATTCGTCCCATTGCCGTAGGGTCCACTTACCGTCGTACCGCAGCCAAAATTTGCTGTGCTTTCTACAGCGAAACACTGGCCAGCAAATTCCAGCCCCTACAGCTGGGCTTCGGGTCTAAAGGGGGCTGTGAGGCTGCGGTACACGCACTATCCGCTTACCTCAATAGCGGTAAAGGTGAGGTCATCCTAAAGGTTGACATTAAGAATGCTTTCAATTCCGTAAACAGGGACACCTTGTTGACAGAAGTTCAAAAAGAAATACCCAAAATTTACAGCTTTCTTTATCAATGCTACAGGTACCACTCAAAATTACTCTTTAAAGACAACCTCTTGGAATCAGCCGTTGGATGTCAACAGGGTGACCCCCTTGGGCCAGTCATTTTTAGTTTGGCAATTAATCCAATTATTCGACAACTAAATTCGGAATTCAACGTATGGTATTTGGATGACGGAACCCTAGGAGGTGATGTAGACACGGTCTTAAAAGATTTAACATTTTTAAAAGAAAAATTCTCTTCCATTGGCCTAGACCTTAACCTCTCAAAATGCGAAATTTATCTTCCTCAAACCACTGACAGACAGACTACCATAGCAAAATTTAATACTATAGCACCAAATATCAAAATTACAGAAAAAAACTCTCTTCACCTCCTGGGCTCCCCAATTTTTGACGAATCCTTTCCAACGTTTATTGAGGAAAAAATACAAAATTTCAACGATGTCTCGGAAAGACTTTACAAAATTAATATCCATTCGGCCTTCACACTCATTCGGTACTGTTGCTTTGGACCAAAATTCACGTATAGCGTTCGTTCGTCCCATCTGTGGAAGCATCCACAACTTTTAGAAAAAGTTGACAAAATTATTAGAAAAACATTAACCTCAATCCTTAATGTGGCCCTGGACGACCGAGCGTGGCAACAAGCCACGCTTCCCATCCGCCTGGGTGGTCTTGGTGTCCGCAAAATTTCAAGTATAAGTTTACCGGCCTTCCTCTCCTCGGTCCACGGTACTGATAAATTAACCAGGAACATTTTATCTTCCTCACTGGGCGATTTTGAGGTACCGTGTCTGACCGATGCGTTGAACGCTTGGAAAATGGCTTGTCCCAATACGGATTTGCCTGACAACCCATCCTCCCAGAGACGGTGGGACGTGCCGCTCTGCAGTATTATACGGAATACCCTTGTAAACACGTCACCTAGTACTGTTGAGCGTGCCCGTCTGCTAGCTGTGGGAGAATGGGAGTCAGGCCTGTGGCTTCAGGCACTGCCGTCATCCACCATAGGTACCATGATGGATGACTCATCGTTTCGGCTCGCTACATGTCTCCGCTTGGGCGCACCTTGTGTTGCTCCGCATCGGTGTCACTGCGGCGAAGCTGTAGACAGTCTCGGGCATCATGGCCTGTCCTGTTACAGGAGCGCAGGTCGCATTGCACGGCACGCCAGCATCAACGATATTATTCGTCGAGCCCTTGTCACCGCCGGCGTACCAGCTGTACTAGAACCAAACGGCTTGGTACGTGACGATGGGAAGAGACCAGACGGTATGACATTGTTGCCTTGGAAGGTGGGTAGGCCTCTGGTGTGGGACGCAACCTGTGTCGACACCCTTGCGCCATCTCATGTTCCAAGCACGCAAGGCTGCTGCAGCTGCTGAGACCCTCAAGCGGCGCAAATACTGTAACCTTATAGGTAACTACAGTTTTGAGCCGTTTGGGGTCGAAACGCTCGGGTCATGGGGCCCGAGTGCGCGTGCCCTTTTTAAGGAAATTTCTCGCCGACTAGTCGACACTTCACGTGACCAGAGGGCTGGCTCGTTCTTTGGACAAAGAATTAGCATTGCCATTCAACGTGGCAATGCTGCCAGTCTTCTGGGCACGTTTCCGGATGACAGCGATGCGGACGAATACTTCGACGCCTAAGTATCCGTTTGTTTTATTTTAATTTTTTATTTATTTGTATAGTTAGGTAGCCTTAGTACGTAGTGTAAATAGTTAATTATGTTAAATATGAATGAATGAATTTAAGAAAAGTAAATAAGACAGATGACAGCTTTCAATTAATATAAAATATTCTGTCATCTTTACAACAGGGAATCAATAAATAGTATTTAAAATAGAATTTAGATGCTAAAACAATCAAAGAATATAAAAGTATGCTATTACAGGTATAGTGTGATTAAGAATAAATACAAGGAAGTTTACATGAATGATGATGGATTTCATAGTTAAGTTATCAAAAGGTGAATTGTTTAGAATAGTGGCTTAAAAAACATAAAAATAGATCAAAAATTGTGGTTCTGCACAGCAGATGCCACAGTTAGCAGTACAGAATTACCACCTATCAGTTACAATATACAGTCATTTACACTGTGCGGCTGTTATTACTTAGTCACAAGCCCCTGATCTGACGGAAACATAATATTCTAAAACAATTACAAAGTAATTTTCATTTAACACCTAACTACTAATCACAAATCAATCAAAAACCTCAATACTCGTAATTTAACCAAACATGTAACTAATTCACTCATTAATCATTCATCTATTCAAATGAAATAGTTGTTGTTATATCGCAATCAAAGTGTAGGTGCCTACTCGTACAAATGCAAATGGATTTAAAGCCTCATAATGAATTAACGTTGGGCTTAGTGAAAACATACGGCTGTATAGATATTTTGAGCTGCATAATTATGTTAAATCAAATATATTATTTTAATGCCATAAGTTTTGGTACAAATTTGGTTTTAAAATAAATCATTATAGAGATCCTATTCATAATAAAGTGACACACATTAAGGTTTAATTAGTAGCAATATTGATTGATTTGATTTTTAAAGGTCTTTATTAAACATAAAGATTAATACAAGTTAACAAAAAGATCTTATTCTAAATGTAAACTAACATAATAAGAGCAATGTTAAATAGGCTAAATCACGTCTTTTAACATACAACATGTATGATTGTTAGTGTGACTAAAAATTTTTTAATAGTTACTTAATATAAGATACTACTGATATGTAGGGTTTGCAGACCCAAATTTTTAAATTTAAGTTACCCAGGCCCCCCATTTTAAATTTTTACATTATTAACTAGGTACTGTAGGTTATTATAAAAAATAAAAAAGATTAAATAAAACCATGTAAATATAATTAAATGTACTATTAAGTGAGTTAGTTGAAGTAGCAATTTTTTAAATTATTATATAGGTACATTAAAAATAAAAATTATTAATGTAAAAGGGTAAATGGTAAGGACTATCATTTATTTGTACATGCCAGATTTTAGAACTTTGACTGGCTAAATGTCTGAATAGTTGTACATATTCTGTTTACAATGTAGGCGCCTACTTTGTAGAAAAACCGCAGAAAATTAAAGTGCCCAAAACAAAATATTCTGAATTATAAAATAAAACATTTGTTAAATAAAAGTTCAACATGTTAAAGTGGTAAACCACTTTTCAACTTGTTATTCAATAATTATATTTGGTAAAAAAATACTTAACTTTGAACTTTTCTCAAAGTAAATGTGTGCAAATATAATATAGTACATGAATGTTATTTACATGAACTTTTATTTGCAAATGTCTCTCGCAAAAAGGCAACTTATATTAACCTGTGTTTTTTTTTTGTCAAAAGATGAAATAATTTAAACACAGTCAAATTTCGTTTTGAAGTCGGTTCAAATAGTTTTAAGTTTACAGAACATTTAAATCAACGTTAATTCGCATGATTTTTTATAAAATTTTAAAATAAACAGACTTGTATACAGGGTGTTAAAGTAATTGCGTGCCATAGCTTCAGGGTAGGTTGAGTATCGATAAAGGAACCGAGAAAAATAAAAATATAATAAAAAAAAAAAAAAACAAAAAAATATTGCAAGATCAACTTTTTTAATTTGTAGGTTTTAATTTTGAAGGAGACACTCTAAAGTACGAAGAAGAAATACTTGGAATTGTAATATTTACGTACCTAGTTACCTATCCTTCACTCGGCGTTATCGAAGTGTTCAGGCGTAGGTAAGAAGTAACTCTAGGAAATTATGAATTAAAGCATTTAAACAAAATAAATACATATTTTAAGCAATTTTCTAATCAATTCTAAACGATCGCTATTTAATTAGTAGGTACTACATTAGGTTCATCTTATGATAATTTTCGTTTTTTTTTAACTTTCTTAAAGGGATTTTATTTTTATTTTTTACGGGTTCCTTTATCGATACTGAACTCACCCTGAAGCTATTGCACGCAATTAATTTAACACCCTGTATAGAGTAGCTCATTCCCAAGACTCTAAAACTATTATCTACAGACTAATCTAGTCACAGACCACAATCTTAAATTATCCTTAACATAATAATTACAAACTACTGCCAAAGTTAGTAATTAATAACACAATGGAGCTTAATTAAAACACATGAATAGACAGATCGGGTATAATTAGCCGTTGAAGTAATTTGACCATTAAATCTGTGGTTCTATAAAATAATTGGAAATTAACTGAAATTCTAGTTCGCCTGTTATTTCAAAGAGACACGTGCAGATTATCTAACTATACTGTAGTAGTGATACTTCTCAATAAGGACTATAGTAACATGAAAAATCATTCGGTGTCAATTAGAAAGAAAAGAAAGAAAGAAAATAAATTTATTTGACTCAAAAAAAAAAAAAAAAACAATAGTTCCGTGTGCCTCCGGGCTGCGCCAAATAGGCCCAGTTCGGCATAAATGCCAGACAACTAGTGTCTGACGCTGGTTTTCAACTGAACCTTATGTTAGGAGGACGTCTTACGGATGTAAAACAGTTGTTATGGTGTGTATGTGTTTTATATTTAATAAAAATAAATAGATACGTGTAGAAAATAATATTAAAAGCGATAAGTTTTTTTTTTGTATTAGTACTGTCTAAGGAAAGAAATAAACTGGTATGGTTGCACAAGAAACAAAGGACGGTCGTCAATTAATAACAGATAACTACATCATGGATTCACAGCAATGAAACATTCAAATCAATCATGTCTAGCTTTCGTTGCACATCTATGAATTAATATGTAATGATAAGTTTCTTTATTTATATAAAAAGCAAGTTTAAAAACTAAAACCCGACTACTGAAAAATCACGCTCTAAAAAGTATAAAACAAGAAAATATTTCGGACAGAAATCAAGACATAGCATAGGTACAAAAATGGTCAAAGTAAAGCCGTAGTCGCATGCCATTATAATTTTGTAGCCGACAGGCATGCGACTACGGCATTACTTTGACCATTTTTGTACCTATGCTATGTCTTGATTTCTGTCCGAAATATTTTCTTGTTTTATACTTTTTAGAGCGTGATTTTTCAGTAGTCGGGTTTTAGTTTTTAAACTTGCTTTTTATTTGATTTATTTTGGGGTTATAATTTCGTAATAAAGTATTTGCAGAGCCGCTTTATTCTTTTTTGTATAGGTTAAATTGTATAACAGGTATTAATTTTACAGCCGCGCCGCCGTACGTAGCACAGTCTTACTTTTGCATGTTTTCAACAATTTAAACATATTTATGTACTTTAAAAATATAATATATATACATATTTGTAATGTGCTCGTCAAACCCTTTCATTTGATACCAAACATGGCATGATTAAAAAAATTTTTTTTTTTCGTTCCTGACTATATGTCCTCTAGAGGGCGCCATATTGAATTTAGTGTAATTTCATATAGCCTATAACCAGCGGACAATCAGGACGCTTCTAACGATACCTCATTTGTCAAATTATGATCAGTGGTTTAGAAGTTATGAGGTTACAGATGAACATACATACATACATACATACCGGTCAAAATCATAACCCTCCTTTTTGCTTCGCCGAAGTCGGGTAAAAAGAAGTAAAATACTTAGGAATACTTAGGAATGATGTGATATGGCAACGGACGGTTTAAAAGAAGAGGTAGTGATAAAAATTGAAAAGAGTATGCTTAGATGCTTTGCTCATGTTGAGCGGATGAATGAAAGGCGACTAACAAGAGGTATTATCAAGGCATAAGCGAGTGGAAACGAGGGAGGGGACGCCCTAGGACCACATATAGTGATCTTGTTCTTCAGAAAGGTCAGGTGCGTAGTACTCGCAACCGGCGTGCGTGTATGACCAGATGTATGAACGTAACCCAAGCAAAAGGAGTATGGAAGGATGGTACCAGGTGGCGTTTTTTAGTTTCTGCCTACCCCCATGGAAACAATATCCTAACTAATATTATATAGCTGTTGCCTGCGACTTTGTCTACTATCCAAAATGAAAAGTAGCCTATGTCCATCTGCAGGTCATGGTTTACCCATGTGCCAAATTTCATCCAAATCCGTTCAGCCGTTTTAGCGTAAAAGCATAACTCACTTTTGCATTTAGAATAGGTAGTAACTAATAGAAATATGGGAATAGTTATGATGCGAAAGTAAGTTTGTTCGTTTGTTTGTGGTGTGGTTAGTGAAACCGCGGGGTGGAGCTAGTAGATTATAAAATACAAATGATTGAAGATGAAGTGTGATATAAAACCATCTATATACATATATCTATATCTTAACGAAAGTTAAATTTGTATGAGGTCCAGCATCGATTCTAATGCCGAAAATAAACAGTTAAGTTTTATAAAATGTGGCTATTACTTTAGTTTATTATGGTGTCGACGTGTGACGTCCACGTGAACGAAGTCGCGGGCAGAAGCTAGTAACATAATATATCCTCGTGATTAGCGCATAATTAAACTGTTTATCTAAATAGATTCAAGTTGCCAAATTCAATTACTGGCGCTGGCGCATTAGTATTGATTGTAATGAGCTTTAGAGCCTATAATGACTGTGATAACGAAGAGCCAACATAATTAGAATGATAATATACAATGTCGCCCATGCGCATGTGACCGCCCGTAATTTTCTGAATATTCATGAAAAAATATCGAAAATAAACTTCAAAAGGGGGGGTCTATCTTTAACATTTTTCATGTTATTCAATTTTTTATTTTTTAAAGATTTGCTTTCTGTTTTTTGACACATCTCCGAAGTTTATGGGTCGATTTGAATTCTGTTTATTATTTCCAAAAGCGAGTTATTTTAACAGGTTAATTAAAATTTTTACAAAAAATTATCGCCTACGAAAAAAAAAACGGAATCGAAGTCATTTTTTCGGTAAAAAATTGTGTATTTATTTAAAAAAAAAACAAGTGAAACATGTTATAGATAGACCTTTTGAAGTTTATTTTCGATACTTTTTCATGAATATTCAGAAAATTACGGGCGGTCACATGCGCATGGGCGACATTGTATAATTCACACACTTCACTCAATCTACCTATAACTGCCTCTCTCAACTTTACTTAAGTATGTATTTTCTTTTCGTGTGGTTAGTGATTGTGTCAGAGTTTTGAAACCGCCCGTGACCCGCCTCTGACTTCACTTCACATGCCGTCGAGAAATATCTCTCAGGCATAGGCCCTCACGATGATTTCCTTCACCGTTTTTGAAGCAAGTGATAACTATACAATACGCACATGAATCCGAAAAGTCAGAGGTGCGTGCCTTGGGTTCGAACTCGAAACCTATGACTAGACTAGACTATCACTGCTATATTCATACCGGATGCAGCTGAATACCAACATTTTAGAATTAATTTAATTACCACACTTATTAGGTCAAATATGAGGGGCTCGTGGCTAAGTTATAACAGCCACACGGGTCGATCTTCAGGATGAAGTAACGCTTGTCGAGTTCGGTTCGTTGATGGGTAACTGTTACGTTTGTAGGAGGAAGGCAAGTATGCACGCATGGACGTGGTTTACGCACTGATGCTGGAAAACCCAAAAAGACAACAGGCGTCGGGTTTAAGTCATCTTGACAGATGTGTCAAGCTGCGTTCACACATAACTTAATATACAACAGTAAAGGTCATTGCTCATTATAGCAGCACGCCTCCGACACGGAAAATAACTTGTCAATCAAGTTAGGAATTTAAGTCAAATGTATTAGTCTATTTTACGATGGCTAAACAAAATAGTGGACGGCTCGCCGGCAGCGAGCGGCCCGCGAGCCGTCACCCGTCGGGCCGACAGCGCACTTTAAGCGAGGTGCCCGCTCACCGTCCGCGGGGTAGCGCGGTGACACCTCGCCGGCCGCACGATGACGCCTTGCTTGTGAATAAACAATAAACTGTTACCTCGCCGGTGGCGTGCCGGCAGCGAGCGGTCGCCTTGCTGACGGCGCGTTGACGACTAGGCGTCGCCTTGCTTCCGGCGCGTTGGCGACTAGCCGTCGTCTGGCTTACGGCGTGTTGACGACTAGATTTTTCGAGGCGGTGCCGTGGCGCTACCGTGCTGGAGCGGTATTGTTATAATGGGCGATGACCTTAACCATCCATGACATACCGAGACCCCGTGTCCGGAAAGCACGTTAAACCGGAGGGCTCGGCTGTCATTAGTAGATCTCTTCTTAATGTTGGCATAGCGTAGTTTGTAATAACTGCAAGCAACTTTAGAACACATGGTGCCCGACCTTTAATTCTTTGACTATATGTTTTTGCTCGACTTGGCGAGGGCACTTCTGTGCCCCCAGATTAATTATAAGAATGATAGTCCGGTTGTGTAGTTTTATATTGTGGCTCATCCTACTAAGATAATGTTGTCGTTAACTTAACGACACCCATAATCAGCTTATAATGTTCCCACTGCTGGGACACAAGCCTCTTCACTCACAGTGAAAGGGTGTGGGCCATAATCTACTACGCGGGCCCAGTGCGGTTAGGAAGATGTCACATGTCTTCGAATTTTTTGATTATAGGACATGCCGCTTTCGTCACGATGTTTTCCTTCACCGTTTTGAGAGCAGTGGTGATGAAAGTATTTATATAAAATAAAGCGCCTGTCTACAAGTCGCGGCCGCTCACTGGACTACCAGTGCTCTGACGACACCCAATCAACCTTCCTAGCCTTTTCCCAACTATCTTGGGGTCGGCTTCCAGTCTTACCGATTGCAGCTGAATACCATTATTTTACATGGAGCGAATGCCTATCTGACCTCCACAACCCAGTAACTGGGTAATACGATACCCCTTGGCAAGTCCGGTGTCAGACTTTCGGGCTTCTGACGACTCGTAACGACTGTGAAAGATCCACAAATGACAGCTGGGACCAACGGCTTAACGTGCTTTCCGAGGCACGGAGGAGTCTCGGTATGTGAAGATGGTCACCCATCCACTGACCAACCCTGGCAAGCGTAGCTTAACCTGATGGATCGACCCGTGCGGCTTGTTATTACTTAGCCACGAGCTCCTCCTCTGACGACATCTACTGGATAGTAATACATGTAGCTCAAACCTTTTTGAACTTTTCCGGGATCTATAGAAATAAAAGTTGTAAGGGATATCGACGCGCAAACTGTTACCACGGTAACAGTGCGCTCCTCGATGTCCCTTACTCCGTGTATAGATAGGTGCCCTGTTGGTCTCATGGTCGTAAGCACGACTGCTGACCATGAGGTCCTGGATTCGATTCCCGGGTCGGGCAAAGTGTTATTGGATTTTTCCATTAGGAATTTCTTAGTAACAGCCCGGAGTTTGAAAGTTGTCGGTGTGATACCCCCGTGCCTCGGAGAGCACGTTAAGCCGTTGGTCTTACGCCTGATCTCTTTTCGGTCGTGTCGGTTTGCCGTCCCATCGGACTATGAGAGTGAGGGAAAAGAGAGTGCACCTATGTCTGCGCTCACTTGTTTGACTATAATATCCCCCGCGCCGTAGGCTAGTCTCCGTTGAGATTGACCGCCGGTGCCGAAAGTCAGTCTGGGACTTTATACAATGTGGAGACTACATACAATACAACAATAAATGAAAATACTGGTACTACTAATGCATAAGAGTATTTTGAAACTGTCAAATAAATCCTAGATTCGAAATTAAAAAATGAGTTTTTCATACAAATTAAATGTAGTTTATGCCGGATCTACCCTAAGCCTATAAATTACGTTTATCCAACTAGGCCTAGGGTGGATTCTCGGGCATACGTTTCTGAATTCCACCTTAGGGTGGATTTTTTGGGGTGGATGAACGGAATAACCCGAGCCTACTATGGATTTTGCCGAGCTATATTGACTAAACTATTGAATATATTGCAGAATGGGAACGTTATTATGGACACGCCGTTAAATTTTTTGTTGTATTGTCGTCTCCACCTTGTATAGGTAGGCATGACCAAAAATTAATTAGATGAGCTTTTAATGAAATATCAACAAGTTCAAATGAAGTTTAATGAAAGCTAGCTAGAGCCACAATGAGGTACGTCGCGTCGCAGATGCTGCGCGATCGATCATCTATTCGTCGCGTGCCGTGACGCTCTCATCAATCACGGCCTCTAATCACGGGATGAATTTGGGTTGAGATGGGAAGACTGCCGGCTGAATTAAGATTTTAAAAGCACGACTTTATTGAGTTTTTTTAAATTGATTTTTGGTCTTTGGCTCCTACGAAGGATTTGATTCTAGAGCTACTGGAGATTTTCAAGTTTACTGTCAATAACAATTAAAAAAAATACAATTTCGACTATTACTGGGTTGTGGTGGTCAGATAGGCAGTCGATCCCTGTAAAATACTGTTATTCAACTGCATCTGGTTAGACTGGAAACAAACCCAACATAGTTAGAAAAGGCTAAGCAGATGATGACAACGCCTTTTGTACTTCCTACTAAGCCCATTCTTCTTTTCGTGTGGTTAGTGACTAACCTGATGTCAGAGTTTTAAAGCCGCCCATGACTTGGCCTCAGATGCCGTCGAGTAATATCTCTCAGGCATGCCGGTTTCCTCACGATGTCCATTTTCACTAAGCAACTGTGGAATGCTGATTAATTTAGTATTGAATTGGATCACGGACCCAGGATAGTTTTATGCCCATTAAAATTTAGGAAAGCCATTAGCAGCAGGTTACTCTATGGTACGATATTACGGACCAAAGCCTTTTACGTTTGTATACATAATTCAGGCTAGAATAAAAAAAATAAAAATACATAATTCATAACGACTGAATAAAATCTTCGTGACTTAAACAATATTTGATGTCTTATTTACCCACAACACTATGTAACCAAAGGACGAAGTCGTTAATCAGCTACTTACAGTACCCAAACACCATATAAATAACGAAGGCTTATCTACAAAACTTCTAACATCTTGTAATGGGGATGGGACATCGCGTATCGATGCGGCGATCTCGACAGGCGAACATTTGTCTTGTTTGGCTGGCCGTAGGACGTACGATTAAAATAGTTCATAGAAAAATGCAGAAGGAACACTGATATGAGAGGAGCCCCATATAAATTGTTTATGTTGAGCTGGATGGTGCTCATCCATGCGTCATGTTCGTGAACAGGCGTCGTCAGTTGAGACTAATCATCTCTTTTCTGCCAAGGCTTATTTTTAATCTTATATTTTAAATACTTTTTTTTTACATTGTTCTCACATATAGAATATAGAAGCAACAAGAATAATGTACCCAGGATTTTGTAATATCTTTATTTAAAAGAGTGTCCTGGGAGTTTCTAGACCGTTCTTCTCCACAGACATCTACTTTTTGGAATGGGCAACTAGCTTCAACTAACTTAGTAACTTATAAAAAAATGTTTTTTTTTATAAGTTACGACACAGATTATTAGTTACGAGCTGAACAAGCTGTACGGGTCGGAGGACCTCCGTCAGGAACGGAGTTCTTTTTCTCACGAATGATAACAAAAAAAACAAAAATCGCAGCCACAGTCATGGATTTACATTTTGACTTCACTATCAGCTTTAGCACCCTCCATTTGTACCACTGTAGCAGCGAATGCTGCGCAGGGTAGGCTGTGCAGGCTGCTATCGGATAGGTAGATAGTTAATAATTGAAACAGCTAGGAAAGTTAATACATATATTTTGTAAGTACAATTCTAGGTCGTGGGTAAGTCACTTTGTTCAGAGTCACTGTTCTGTCCCGAGCACTATCACATAATGTTATAGGAGGTACCGTCCTTGGCAACACGTGGTAGACGTGGGGGCCTGCTCAGGGCAGGCTCAGCAGGTAGGCCAGACGCCCTCAGCAAATCGACAGGTAGCAGGCGCCTGTCAGCACAGGCTCACGGCGGTAGGCCGCAGGCTTGTCAGCCTCGGGCGCAAGTGGCGCGCACAGGGAACGCGCACAGGGAACGCGCACAGGAAGCGCGCACAGGAAGCGCGCACAGACAGCGGGTGCAGGAAGGACGCACAGGTGGCGTGCGCGGGTAGCGTGCAGCACAAGCGTATCCTCGTAGCAGGTTAGTGCAATGGCACCTGACCTCAGCCCGTACGTAGAACCCCTAGGTCGGGGCACACAGAGTCTTGAGGGTCAGGGAATAGCTTCCACCAGCTAAGCAAACGGGAAGTGAAATGGTAAACCATCAAAATGACACCCATTATGAAAAATTCGAAAATTTTCGCATCTCGGATTTTCATTTTGACCAAATTCACACTTGCAAATTGATAAAGAGAGGAAGTCACAAGTATGGCATAATCAGGATATTGAAAGGCGTTGCTGAAACACTATTTTACGCATACACACAAACATTTTTGTACTCTATCTTTTACTATGTGTCTAAAAAAACTAGATAGGTACAGGTAATTGTATGTTTGAGGTGGACCTTCTGTATCTTCTTTTTCTATGCGGTCAAGGCCGATGGCTGATTGTAAACGGACATTGTAAGACTTTTTGCGGGCATAATAAAGGTTTTTGTTTATTGATATCCTGAGGGATTAATCTTGTTTGATTGATGATTTTCTAGATTTGCTGGTGAAAGAGAATTGTGCGTCAGATGGTCACTGTCGTTAGAAATGTCTTGTTAGAGATTGTGGTAGAAGAGTAGTCTACCAGTAGTTTTCTTAAATTCGGGATTTTGTTACATTTGAAAATCTATATTTTTCGTGTGGTTAGTGAATAACCTAGTATCAGACTTTTTATGCCACCTAATTGGCCTCTGAACTGGCTTCACATGCTGTCTAGAAATATCTCTCAGGCATGCCGGTTTCCTCACGATGTTTTCCTTCACTGTTTTTGAAGCAAGTGATAAATATACAATACGCACATGGATCCGAAAAGTCAGAGGTGCGTGCCTTGGGTTCGAACTCAGGCAATACCGAGACTCCTCCGTGCCTCGAAAAGCACGTTAAGCCATTGGCCCCAGCTGTCATTCGTGGATCTTTGACAGGCGTTACGGGTCGTCAGAAGCCCGAAAGCCTGACAACCAGTCTTACTAAGGGGTATCTTATTACCCAGTTACTGGGTTGTGGAGATGAGATAGGCAGTCGCTCCATGTAAAATACTAGTATTCAGCTGCATCCGCTTAGACTGACAGCTGACCCCAATATAGTTGGGGAAAGACTGGGCAAATTATTTTTTTTGGTGACCAACCGCCCATGGACATCTGACTTAGCTTCATACATTACGCATATATGAAACCGAAAAGTCAGGAGTGCGTGCTTTGGGTTCGAACTCGAGATGTTGGCTTATACTTGGCAGTCCAACGGTTACACCACTGGGTTTTCACTGCTGTTATTATATATAATATGTATTGTAAACAAAATCGTAACATTTCTAAAAGCACATACATACACATTGATCTCAACATTCTCAACGTAAAACGCTTTTAAAGTACGAATAGCAAAGTTACAAGGATTCATGATAACATTTATGTAGAAAGCACTTAAATGTTGAGATAAGGTTGAGCACATACTGAAGGAAGCGACATCTAAAACGATTAAGTTCTGTCTTGAACATCTGACTTTAGTCTAGGTTGTGTTTAATTAGAATGTAGCACTTTTAGTACAGAACGCGTCTGATGCATGTACGTATCTTTCGAATATTACCCTGTAAATACGTGTACACTTTTAAAACTACTTAAAACTAGTATACAACCTTAGTTTTTGTTTATACTAAACCTCTTAAGGGGTCATTGTACTCATCATTATGAACAACTTTCACTAATGCTGATCGCGAAAAAAACTGCTGTTCTCTACATTTTGAAAAGTTGCGAACTTAGATGTAAGGAACAGCAGATAGTTTTTTCGCGATTTCAGCGTTGGTCCCACAGTGAAAGTTGTTCATAATGATGAGTAGGTACAATTACCCTTTAAGAGGTTTAGGGCCTGTTTCACCACCTTCGATTAAGTTCCTATTAACTTACTTGGCAGATAATTTCATTCAAATTCTGTTCCATTTTTGAATTTATTCAGTAAGTAATAGCTATTCGTAGGTGGTGAAACAGGCCCTTAGTATAAACAAAATCTAAGGTTGTATATAAAAAATATTATATTATTCATTATGGCATGCATCAGATGCGTTAGAAAGCATTCGAATTCTTTGCCTACATTTTGACCTGTATCAATTTGAAACCGACTACTGCAGAAGAGACGCTCCTTAAAATACTCACCTGGTGAAATCACGCAGTTGCCTTTCACCACAGTCATGAAAGTTAAAGTTCTAGCAGGACACACAATAAAGGTAACTTTACACCGACCATAATCACCAAATTCTCGACATAAAACTCCAAACTCTCCCAAAAGTTTCGTCCCACATATTTCCTCGCTGCACTTTTCTAACAACACGAACTTAACTTCAATTTGCAACGTCAAGTTTATTGTAAACCGATAAAACTGTTTCCTACAACGTACAAGGAACTTCTCAACGTACCAGCTAACTATAAACTGCAATAATATTAAATTAAACGTCAATTTTGTAATGAGAAAAAGAATTTATTGTGGAACGCTCTCAGATTTTTCTCCAATTTAAGACACAAGCTATGCTTGGGAAATAAAGACTGCACGTGCTACCGTGAGGGCGATTTTTTCGCGAAATATACTTTACTGAGGTGAGAATGAAAATATAATGCATATCGTGGTATCTACGGAGAATAGACTGCACCGTATTTTCCGTGCGGGTCTTTGCGCTTCTAGGATTATAAGGATGATAAGGTGCATAGATATTGCTATCCATGAACAACTTACTGTATTTTATTTAATAGATAATGTTCACGTCAGAAACGTACGGTGCAGGTGCATACATAATCAGTCCATAATGTTTCCACTGCTGAGACATAGGCTTCTTCCGCCACGCGAGTAGGTAGGTAGATATCACATGTGTTCGAGTTTTTGATTCTAGGACATGCAGTTTTCTCACGATGTTTTCCTTCACCGTTTTGAGAGCAGTGCAGGTGATGAAATTATTTACACAAAATAAAGCGCCTGCCTGACTTCGAACCCACGACCTACAACTCGTAAGTCGGAGTCGTTACCAATGGGCCTCCACTGCTCCTTCACGTGCAGGTGCATGATACATTTTGACTTCGTCCTACGGTCAGCTACGCAACGGGTTTCCCGGTTCGACAACCTATCTGATGACATGACGATGTCTGTCATGGGTGCTTTGAAAACTCAGGAGATTGCAGATGCGATGTCTGATTCACGTCACCGGCACCAAAACCCTTCAAAACAAAATAAAACAACGCAGAATTCAGTAAGAGGGCTACCTATCTACTTCAACACAATTTACTGCACAAAATTGCGATGTATTGAATTCAGGTCACATCCCAGAAACAAAGTAGACCCAATAGACCAAGAAAATGCTAAACCGGCAGCATTAACTTAGTCTAAATTCCCAAGCTAGCAAGGAAGCCTGCTCATAACTCGTATATTTATGATGTTTGTGCATTCCGTATGCATTACCTACGTCCACACATTTTGTTGGCAACGCATCGTTCTCGGTAATTTATATCGATGTGCCAGCAATCGAATAGAAAATTATACGTCGCATGTAATCTGGGGGATGGAGTTGCAATTCAAATCGTGTATGTAGATACGTAAACAGATATAAAATTAGATTTATTCTCGTATTAGACTAGCAAAATTATTCAAGTTATAACTCAAAATCATATTAAAATACGTCTACCTCATAATATCATCTGGAACTTTCAGAAAATTATTATTTACCTACATTTAATTTTGTTGAACATTGGTATAATGAACATCTCGTGCACCTAGAAATACATAAAGCTGGTTTAACAGAGCTAACATCCAACCACAATTGGATCGAAGTCTCATCAAAAGAAAATCAATCAAATTCAAAAGTGATTTATTCAAACTAGGCTGAGAATCAGCACTTATCGAACGTCAAAATTATATAACACAGTCCTCCAAAACGCCCTTCACCACTTCACTAGGACGCTTTAGCTTGGAAGAAGAAGTAGCCCAACAAACTCCCCAGCAGCAGTAGAAAGCGTATCCCTTGGATGTTTGCTGGTATCTTATAATGGCGGCATACCGTTTCAGTCAGGTGGATCTACTTAGCTCTATTAGCCATAATAGAGCATACCAGCAAACATCCAAGGGATACGCTTTCGATCTTAGCTACCAAGAAACAAAAATGTCTTGTTCGCATGCAATTTCTCTAGAAGATATGAGTACGGTGTGGGTATCGTGTGTACAGCCATTACTAGCCCCAAAATAACAAATGCACCAATGAATACTAAAACCCCATAACATAAACCATAAAGTCTCACAAGTTATCTGTCAAAAGTACTAGGAACACATGTTGTACAAGTAGTTTGATCAATGGCGCGTCAACGTGAGATATGGCGATCGACACGGACCGAACAAATAGCGTCGGTGAGCCAATGCATACAGATCTAGACGAGACTGGGATGAGAAGGTGCTGGATGTGACAATTTGTAATACGAGCATAGTAAATTCTACAAATGCAAAGTAAGTAAAGAAATTCTAATTACCCAATTTTTGTCTCGAAATGCAATCGGGTGCGAATTCTTACCAATCATCGTATTGATCAATCTACGACACTCCACTTGAGTATTTGACTACTGTTGACATTATAAAAGCACTTCGTCTCCGTGTCAGAGAGTCCATTAACTTTTCGATTCGGCTAGTTATGTAACTTAATAGTAGACTTCTTGACAAGAAAATCGAAAGTAAGTAATAAATTGAACTGTAAGGTAAAAATCCCAAGATTATTTATTGGAAAGGAATAGGAGATTGTGTTGATAATACTGCTGCACCTACACACCATCGAAAAACTATACACCGTAAGGACTATTTCTGCTTGCAGCGCTCGGCGGCTATAGAACTGGGGTGGTAACAGATGTGGTTATCGTGTTCAAGGGATTTTGTTTTCAAACTACTCAGACATGAAGTTCTTTATATAAACTCACGCCTTCCTCCCCCCATAGGGGTAGGCAAAAACTATAGAACGCCATCTGCTACAATCCTTACATACCCGTCAGCGCCTATTCCAGTTGCTCTTAATCTTTGTGTTTGACTGTCCCAAAACTGTAATATATTATATCAGCCAATAGCGTAATCAATCTTCAAGGCATTCAGCCTCCTTCAGTTTATTTAACTTGTATGTAAGGACAATACAGGATCAATTGACTACGTGACTGAGCATGACCTTCAAATGTTGTAGAGAACATTGTATTGAAGACTGTAACCATTTTTGATGTGTGAAAAGACAGAAAGATGGTACAATAAATCTTTAGAAGACATCAATATTATTATTGACTGCGTCATTAATTTGGAGGTCGTGACTGCAAGGCTTGGGTCTTATGTTTGATAGAATAGAATAGAATACTCTTTATTATGTACACCATTAAAATCATCATGTGATCCCCGGGCGATAGGGCAGAATTGGGTTTCTCAACAAAAAAAAGATTATATTTGCATAAGTATACAGTTAAGATGTTATTTTTATTAGAGTTCCGTAGCCAAATGGCAAAAAACGGAACCCTTATGGATTCGTCATGTCTGTCTGTCCGTTCGTATGTCACATCCACTTTTTTCCGAAACTATAAGAACTATACTGTTGAAACTTGGTAAGTAGATGTATTCTGTGAACCGCATTAAGATTTTCACACAAAAATAGAAAAATAACAAATTTTGGGGGTTCCCCATACTTAGCCGACCTCATTTAGCTTATTTTAAACATTTTTTTAAATATGACGTGTAAAAGTGATTCCCATATCCTATTTACAGAATAAACAATTTCATTTCATTTCATTAGAACTGAAACTCAATCTTTTTTTTTCATCAAACCCATACGTGTATGGTATCTATGGAGAGGTCTTCAAAAATGATATCGGGGTTTCTAACATCATTTTTTTCTAAACTGAATAGTTTGCGCGAGAGACACTTGCAAAGTAGTAAAATGTATGTCCCCCCCTGTAACTTCTAAAATAAGAGAACGATAAAACTAAAAAAAATATATGATGTACATTACCATGTAAACTTCCACCGAAAATTGGTTTGAACGAGATCTAGTAAGTAGTTTTTTTTAATACGTCATAAATCGTAAACCGCAATTTACTACAAGAACTTTTATATTACGTTACTTGCTTCTACGGAACCCTTGATGGGCGAGTCCGACTTGCGCATGGCCGCTTTTATAAATGGTCTCGATAAATTTTTACCTCAAACAATAGAAACATTTTTACAATTTGTTATTTCGTAAAAAAACAGTGGGTAAGTGAATTTACACATAAAAGAATCGAACACATAACACAACAATAGGTATATAGAATATAATCAAAAATATTATAAAAAAGCTTGAGGCTTATCTTTAAGTGTAAGAAGGACGTTCACGTCTCAAACTTTTAAGAAAACATAAAAGTTTTTTGTTCAATTTTTTTTTTTTTTTTTATAAAATATCTGTTCTATCACCTTCACTTGTGACGTACTTGTAAGTAGGTCTCTAGTTCGAACCCAAGGCACGCACTTCTGACTTTTTACCCGATTTCGGCGAAGCAAAAAGGAGGGTTATGATTTTGACCGGTATGTATGTATGTATGTATGTATGTATGTATGTATGTATGTATGTATGTATGTATGTATGTATGTATGTATGTATGTATGTATGTTCATCTGTAACCTCATAACTTCTAAACCACTGATCATAATTTGACAAATGAGCTATCGTTGGAAGCGTTCTGATTGTCCGCTGGTTATAGGCTATAAGACGTTACATTAAATTCAATATGGCGCCCTCTAGAGGACATAAGGTGACGAACGAAAAAATATTTTTTTTATAATCGTACCATGTTTGGTATCAAATGAAAGGGCTTGACGAGCACATTACAAATATATATCATATTTTCAAAGTAAATAAATATGTTTAAATTGTTAAAAACATGCAAAAGTGAGACTGTGCTACGTACGGCGCAACTGTAAAATTAATACCTATTATACAATTAAACCTATACAAAAAATAAAATAAAGCGGCTCTGCAAATACTTTATTCATCATCATCAGCCTATTAATGTTCCCACTGCTGGGACACAGGCCTCCTCTCTGAGAGGGAGTAGGCCGTAATCTACCACGCGGGCCCAGTGCGGGTTGGTAGATGTCACATGTCTTCGAATTTTTGGTAAATACTTTATTACTCAAACTCAAAACTCAAACTCAAAGCATTTATTTAAATTAAACCATATACACTTACAGGCACTTTTGAATTGTCAAGGAGTCGGTCAGTCAGAAATATGAAGCTAGTTGCCCATTCCAAAGCGTAGTAGGTACCTATGGAGAAGAACGGGCCAGAAACTCCACGGACACTCACTTAATTAAAACATTGTTACAAAATAGTGGTTACATCATTCATGTTTAAATTATACATGTGAGAACAATGTAAAAAGATGCGCACGTTAAAAGCGTCCGTAATAAAACGAATTCAAAGATTAAAATAAATTAAAATAAGTCACGGCAGCTATGAGATGATCAGGGGGCCTACCACCACCTCTAACCATCTCTTTCCCCCACTGAAGTAAGATTAAAATAATACTGCTTTTAGTGGTTGTGGTAGGCCCCCAGTCCCAACTGACGGCGCCCGTTCACGAACATGACGCATTATTAGCACCGTTCAGCTCAACCATTTTGAAGGTAGCTAAATGATCCAACACACACGCCACCATCAGCGAGACATCTGAGTGAGCATGACATACTCTCAGCTGTCAGGGCACATTCAAGTCAATGAAAGACATACTACGAAATTATAACCCCAAAACAAATGAAATAAAAAGCAAGTTTAAAAACTAAAACCCGACTTCTGAAAAATCACGCTCTAAAAAGTATGAAACAAGAAAATATTTCGGACAGAAATCAAGACATAGGTACAAAAATGGTCAAAGTAAAGCCGTAGTCGCATGCCTGTCGGCTACAAAATTATAATGGCAGCGACTACGGCTTTACTTTGACCATTTTTGTACGTATGTCTTGATTTCTGTCCGAAATATTTTCTTGTTTCATACTTTTTAGAGCGTGATTTTTCAGAAGTCGGGTTTTAGTTTTTAAACTTGCTTTTTAGGGTTCCGTACCCGAAGGGTGACAAACGGAACCCTATTCATAAGCCTCCGCTGTCCGTCTGTCTGTCAGCGAGCTCTATCTCATGAACCGTAATAGGTAGGCAGTTGAAAATTTCACAGATTGAGCATTTCTATTGCCGCAAGAGCAACAAATAATAAAATTAAAAATTAAAGGGGGGTCGCCATACAATAAAAATAAATTTTGAAAAAAAAATAATCTGACCCTGGCATGTGGGGTATCATTCTCTAGAGCTCATCGAGTAGAAAATAAATATAATTTTTATTTGTTTTTATCTTCAAAAATGATGAATTAGGGGGCCGTAGAAGTTGTCTGTTTTACACCATTTTTGTACGAGCTCTATCTCAACAACTAAACAAATTAGGAATTTGAAACTTGTGTGTATTATGTACCATATACTGTTTATAATCAACAAATACTAAAAACGCCGATTCATAACATATTTTATATAATATGGGCGATTTACTGCAACTTAAAAAAAATATTTTGTATTTCATGCTAATATTATGCGATATAAATTCCACAGATAACTATTTACTAGTCGGAGTAATGACATGGAATTAGTAAGTACCTACTATCATGGCAGCATATACTATTTCGATCATTTACATTTCAATCATCCAAAAAGGTCTACAAAATAAACTTTCTTCACAAGATTTTAAAACCGGCCAGTATTTTTTGAGTTTAAGAACTTTATCGACTTTTTTCAAAGTATCCCTAGACCGTCTAGGGATACTTTGAAAATTGTTGTATATTATTGTTGATGTGTGTACCCTCAGAGTAAGTGTACCTCATGTTAAAACTACACTCTAATAGACAATATATTCAGTAACATTGAAATGAATGCTGGCACATACAGTGTACTATTCAGTTACCTTAAACCGTTGTGGATACAATTTCATATTGAGAAAACTTATTTGTGTAAAAATACTCAGCCACGGCGGCCAATCTCAACGGAGACTAGCCTTCGGCGCGGGAGATATTATTATAGTGCACAAGTGTATGCGCAGACACGAGTGCACTCTCTCTTCCCTCACTCTTATAGTCCGATGGGATGTGTAAAAATAATAAGTAAGAAATAATAGATTTCTGTATGACTATCAAAAATAACGTAAATAAATACCTGTATTGACGGAATGTTGTAATTAAAATTTGGCGTACTACTTACATTCTATTTTGTACAATATAGTCTGATGTAGCAAGAGAAATCCTTTTATTTATAAGTAACTAGCTTTACCCGGCCCGGCTTCGCACGGTTAGCACTAAGTACTTATCTACGGCGCACCTACCTTTCCTAATTACCTATTTCTACCTAATTACCTACCCTATCTACCTACCCTAACTGCTACCTAACCTAACCTACCTATCCTACATATCTACCTGCTTACCTACCACATATACCTATTTATACCTACTAATACTATGTTAGTAGCAAATAAGTAACTTTGACTTTAGTTAATGATGTTACTGGATAAAGTTAACTTAATATTTTTGTCTTAAAATAAATGAAATAAACTTCTACACCTATAATTTAACACAACAACATTTTTTCATTAAAATTAGACAATTTCTTTACAAATCTTTATGTTTTTTTATAGCGCCTCTGTTGTTACCTTTACGAAAGTATTACAAAAATTCATAGTGTTAAATCTTGTACGACATGGTATGGAACCCTTCGTGTGCGAGTCTGACTCGCACTTGACCGATTTATTTCGGATTCATGTGCGTATTGCTACGAATAATAAAAGTATTGTATAATTATCACTTGCTTCAAAAAAGGAAAAAAGAAAAGAAACGTGAGAAATCAAAATGCCTGAGAGATAAAGCTCGACGGCATGTAAAGCCAGGCTCATGGGCGGTTTTAAAACCCTCACACTAGTAGGTTAGTCACTAAGCCAATGAAAAGAAGGTACTTCTCAAGACAAATCCAACGAGTCCAAGACAACAGGGCTACCTTGTAAAGTTGAGGTGTTCCTATGGCTACCTTCCGGCACTATCATCAGACCTTGGGCTATTGTTTTAGTCGAGACAAAACTAACGAGTCCAGACACATCAGGGTTACTTATTTAGGTCAGGAGTTCCTGTGGCCACCTTCTGGCTCGACCATCAATCTAGACTTCAGCCAGGGCTATAGTACTTGTCAAGGCGAATCCTTAAAGCCGAGAGACAACGGGGCTATCTTGTTTCTGTGAGAGTTTCTATGGTGGCTTGTACCTGATGAAGGAGCCGGGAGCACCGGCTCCTTCATCAGGTCCTGGAATACACCTTGGGCTTACGTTCCTACTTGTCAAACCAAATCGAAACGGCCGAAATACAACGAGGCTATTATGTCTAGTTGAGGCTTGAAGGAAGAGTTTCTATGGTGACCTTCCGGATCCATCATGAGGCCTGGACTACCTTGTAATAGTACCTACCTCTATCTACTTCTTCAAGGATTACATCTGGGATATTATATCATTACTGTTTATTTTATTTTTATTACTTTTTGTTATCGCGACAAAAAAATTACTCAAACGGTGATTTCAACTATCTACCTATTACGGTTTGTGAGATATAGCACGCTGACAGACAGACGGCTGGACTGCCCGGCTTAGTAATAGGGATCCGTTTGGCACCCTTCAGATGCGGAACCCTAAAAACTATCAAAATATAGGCTGGTAAAATTTATTCGACAGGCAAGGTTCACCGCAGTAGTGGAGCACGTTCCTGAATTCACGATCGTAAGCTATTGTTTCTAGAAACAACCAAGAATTTCCAGGTGAATAGAGTTCAACGAGGGTACCTAGTCTATGGTCTGGGAATTAATTATACCTACGAAGCTCAATTGAACCCGTATTTCGATCGTTAGGACGTAGGATCCTACATTACCTAACCGAGAGGCTCATTCTCCTTCTATAAATTATTACTTTGCTTTACAATTTCGTTACATAGCTATTCCATCTATAAGGTAGCACTTTTTAGGAGTTAAATGGAATTGGAAATTAAAAGAACGGCGTAATGAAGTTTTTGTCCAAACGAACCGGTCAGTAAAGAAATGTAACCAAAGAATTCAAATTTTTTGTTACGTTTTCTTTTCTGACCTTTGCACATCGCTTTAAAAACACAGAACAACTGTTTCCTTTCACCTTTCCACCCTCACAGTACAAACGCAGTAAGACAAACTAACAACGCCAGCCAATCTCCGTAATTCATGCTTTCGAACAAAGCCAAACACTATCTAGTAAACAATTCTAAAAGATAATTAACTGGTGAACAAGACAACAGAGCGCCAATAAGAGTAGAGAATTTGCATTCCTAGTCTGTTGTATGCACGTTGATAAGAAGAACCCCTACTGTGGGTTGCAGTGATTTGATTTACGTGTAAGAAATGTTAAAGAGACACGGAGCAGAAATGTAAGCTGTCTGTTTTTAAAAACGACTTCAAATAAAGGAGAAGGTTATGAATAAATAACAGTATATTACTTCAAACGTCAAATTGATATAAAGTTTTAGCACGATTGACAAGAGTTCTTAATGCCAATTCCGTCATTGAAAAACGTTCAAAATCCGGTCGCATTCTGATCAACAACAATCAATATCAAAAATATATGTAAATATGTATAAGGTATTTTTGACAGATTGGTACTAAGTTCAGAATGAGAACGTTCTTAAACTTATGCGAATTGTTCTTCCTTTCTCTGATAGTTCTTTGTCATATTCTGGGGCGAATAGTTATCGTCATTTGAAAGCTGATACATAAGATTCTTTGAGGGATATTATGTATAATAATATGACACCTTACGCAAACTTTGGTGGTCGCCATCTTTGATTTCTATTTTGTCTTTTTATCGGCATTAGCACTCCCGAAAACTATGAATATGACACGATAAATGCTTAGACCTACACCTGTAGGACTAAGCATTTAGCCCCTGCTACCAACCTACAAACTCATCTTCTAATCTAATGAAACGGGAGAAGAAGAATCGTGCTTGGCATATGAATCGATGACTACATTTAGGTAAATATTGATAAACACAGTATGACGATGTTCTATGGTAACTCTACCTGTTTCATAATTCAATCCAAAGTACCACCCTAATTGTGGAATATGTGAGCTTACCACTTGTTTAGGTGAGTTTCCACGTAATAGATACCAAAATTCAATGCATTATCTCCTTTCATGGAAGGCTAAGAACTCAGGGAGCGATTTTCACCCGTGCCCGCCGCAGTGGCGGGACCGCAAACTCTCGTACGAACATAATTTTATTATAGTACATGGAAATGTATGTTTATGGTCGTGGTTTGCAACATTTTTTGCAGGTCCCACTGCTCCCGTCAGTCCCCGCAGCGGTCGCGGCTGAAAACCGCTCCGTGAGTTCTTAGCCTTAGCGGGAATTGTTTTGCACACAAAACAATACCTAAATGTTATTGAATTATAAATTGTACTAACATTACTTCTGCTGCATTCAAAGTACTAAATGACCAGTTAGGTAGAATAATGTAGACCACTTAATTTCAAATCAAAACGGACAGCCAATCACAAAGGATACTACGCCAGGATAACTCAATTCCCCACATAGTTTGTTGCAGTTTGACAACTGTTACCAGTGGATAACTTCTCTGAAACTGTTCAACAAAACTTAACTGCCAAGAAGTATGCCAATATCCTGATCGAATATCTAAGACGGAACACTTAGCTAGCTCCTGTTTTACTGAGCATAAGTTTTAATAAAAATATGAGGATAGAGTTGTTTTAATAATTACATAATACCTGAAGAGTCGGGGTAGTGTCTAATGATTGTCTGTTATTGTGTTGTTGTATTGATCGTTAGCGTCATTCCAGATACGAAATACGAATTTGAATGTTAAAGGATAAAGGTGTATTTCGTAAGTGATAAGTCCCACGTAATAGGCAGCGACTCTATAGCTGTAATCCCCTTTAAGCAAAAAAAAACACTTTTAATCGGAGAGGACCCGTCAGGAACTAAGTTCCTTCTCACGTATGACTTAAAACACAAACATAATTTTTGCTCCCGCTATCTTAGACTTACATTTTGACCTCACTATCGGCTTGAGCGCCCTCGAAAACTATGAAAACGATAGCAATGACGAAAAAATTGGAAAATTTTAGTTTTGACCAAATTCACACTTTCTGTCTCTCCGGTACAAATGTATACAGTGTACCCGGGCCGATATGTGTACAATTTTATCCCACGATACTGTAAATTATAATCACTTTACTCTTTTATTTTGTTTTTTTTCTACTGGCGGCGTTTCTCTCTCTCTCTTTGAATTAAAATAAGACAGTCGCAAGAATTGACACTTTTTGGCGTGACAAATTTTGAAAGATTAAGCCGCATTAAAGAACTTCGTTCTAAAACTCAATAAGACTCGGGGATCAATCCTAGGTACCTAGGATCCTAGTACGAGGAGCTCGTGGCTAAGTAATAACAAGACGCACGGGTCGATCCATCAGGTTAAGCTACGCTTGCCGGGGTTGGTCAGTGGATGGGTGACCATCTTTACATACCGAGACTCCTCCGTGCCTCGGAAAGCACGTTAAGCCGTTGGTCCCGGCTGTCATTCGTGGATCTTTGACAGTCGTTACGAGTCGTCAGAAGCCCGAAAGTCTGACACCAGTCTTACCAAGGGGTATCGTATTACCCAGTTACTGGGTTGTGGAGGTCCGATAGGCAGTCGCTCCATGTAAAATACTGGTATTCAGCTGCATCCGGTTAGACTGGAAGCCGACCCCAAGATAGTTGGGAAAAGGCTAGGAAGATTGATTGATCAATCCTAGGTACCTACGATCAGCTAGCGCAATGTTTATCATTTCACCAATTGGACAGTCAAACAGTATCTCAATATATTTTAGCAAAAACACAATTTTAACCATAACAGACACACATACTCACTTGCACATCACTTCATCCAACCTACCATTCAAAACTGTTACCCAAGTATGCCAATACCCCGATCAAACTACCTCGGTACATTGCTAAGGTGACTTCGTTTCGAGTTCGACAAAGCTAAGGCAGTAGTTATACGAACACTCTCTGTTATGCAGATTCTATTAGACAGCTCTTCAGACATGTGTGCTGGCACTGGCTGTTTACACGCTTGTATGGGGAACTTGTGGCGTGACGTCAATTGTATAAGACGAGGACTGGGTGAAGGAGATTTTATTTTTCAGGGTGTAGGTAGGTAGTTTTGAACGTCATTCTAACTAACATTATAAATGCGAAAGTGAGTGTTGGGTTGTTTGTTTGTTACGCATTCACGCTAAGACGGCTGAACGAATGGGGATGAAATTTGGCGCATGGGTAGACCAAACCTGGAGAAGAACATAGGCTACTTTCCATCCTGGATTGCAGACGAAGTCGCGGGCAATAGCTAGTGTTGGATAAAGCTTTAGTTTCCTAAGAACCTATCTAGGAAAACAGTATGGCACCCACTAACTAGATTATGAAATTTTATGCTTGTGCTTTTTAAAGGGTAACTGGCTATTAGTGACCGATACATAAGCACGTGACTTTACTCAACATTACGAACAACTTTTACTATGGAACCAAACCAGAAATCGCGAAATAAAAACCAGCTGTTCCCTACATTTTGACGAGTTATGCGAACACAACAACGGCTGTCCAAATACAGAGCGTCGACGTCGACACCGCAATGTCAAATACTAGTGGAAATGACAGATTTTCATGAGGGCACGTCCGTTATAATAATGATGAAACCGCTGTTCTAGTTAACCAAAGGTTTAGTAATCACAAACACAATGTTAACTGTCAGAAGAATATTCAAAGAATACGTCTGACCAGAACATAAATTTTGCCAGTTCATCATCAGGCTTTTTCCAACCACATAAATTATATTGGAGTTGGCTTCCAGTCTTACCGGATGCAGCTGAATGCATTGAGAACAACACTGAATCAATTGTAAAAATAAATCCCAATCTACTCATTGGGCGCTCCTTGCGGGGCTCCGCATCGCTGTCAGTGCGGTGAAGCAGTCGACCGCCTCGGACACCACGGCCTTTCCTGCGGCAGGAGCGCTGGTCGTTTAGCACGGCACGCAAGCATTAATGACATCATCCATCGGGCTCTTGTCACCGCCGGTGTGCCAGCTGTTTAAGAACCCAATGGCTTGGCACGCGACGATGGGAAGAGGCCAGACGGAATGACCATAATGCCTTGGAAGATGGGTAGGCCTTTGGTGTGGGATATTGTCGACATCCTCGCGCCATCCCATCTTCTCAGCACGGCGGGCTGTGCCGGGGCGGCTGCTTCTGGTGCAGAAAACCTCAAGCGGCGGAAATATAACAACCTTATTGGTAGCTATATTTTTGAGCCGTTTGGGGTTGAAACACTGGGGCCGTGTGGTTCTAGTGCTCATCGAGTATTTCTTGACAACGCCAAGCGGCTGGTCGACTCCTCACGTGACCAGAGGGCTGGCCTATTCTTCGGCCAAAGAATCAGCATTGCCATACAACGTGGCAATGCTGCCAGCCTTATGGGCACTTTTCCTGTTGACAGCGATGCGGACGAATTTTTTGATGCCCTATGATCGTTTCACCCCCTTTGTTATATACTTGTACATATTACTATTATTATTTTAATTCTGTTATTTTTTAAATCATGTTATGGTCATGAATAAATACGACAAACAAAATCTACTCATGTTAATAAATTATAAAAATAATGATATGCTAGATTGTTTAAAGAAAGATATACAACTATTTACACTAGGTACTAAATTAAATGACTAACTATACAGATATTATCTATTTGCTGTAATTCTTCACATATTATTATCACGTTTCTCTCACTCCTACTCAATGTTATTATTGTGTCAATGCCACAATGTTTAAAAATAAACAACTTGTGTTGACTGCGATAAAAGTTACCGAATCTTTTTCAGAACTTCGAAAGTTAGACTCTGCGAAATGCACTTAGCAACATAAAATATTCTACTTTACTGAAAATGAAAATTTTGTAGACATCCATATCTTTAAATGTTGGGCCACGAAAAGAATAGGTATTTAGAGGATTTTTTTAAATTTTGCTGTTACTAAGCAGCTGATTAGCTGCTAATTAACAGCAAAAACAATAGCAATAGCAAACAATAGCATAGCAAACAGCAAATACTTAGCAGTTGATTAGATTAGCTACACACGTTTTTTTTCCGGAATTATCAAGATAAATAACTGCTGAGATTTTTTTTGCATCATAATCTGAAGCCAACTATTCTGTTTGTTTATTTTTTTGGCTTGAGTGTTTATGATTCTTTTGTTAATGTCATAGCTTTTTAGGAAACTTCTACCTACTAATATTTATGCCACTCGCTACCACATATTGTTTAATTATTTAATTTTCTTTATTTTCAGAATAGGTACCATATTAATATTGTCAAATCCGCTGCATAGAAATTTATGTGACGTCCTCAATTCCTATTTATGCCTATAAGAAACTAAACTTCATCATGGGAAACACCAGGTTCTCTGCACGAATCACGATCTTTTGGATGGCTGGTTAGCCAGACATGTAAAGTCAAGAATAAATTGTCTACCAACTTAAATTGTCCGTATTTTCAAATCAGAACTGTCTTTATTTGACAGTTGTATGAAATTACTATAACACGGCAAATTTACGTAGGGTGCCAATTTGCTTCACAATAGATCCCTATATTATTATTGTGAAGGAAAAACCTTGATTCTATAATATTTCATCCCTGAGCATCCGATCAGGGATGAAATATTATAGAATCAAGGTTTTTCTAAATGAACAGACAGCTGTGCTGCTGGGGAGTTTGTTGCGCCACTTCTTCTTCCCAGCTAAAGCACCAGGAAGTGGTGAAGGGCGGGCGTTTTTGGGGGACTGTCTTAAGTAATTTTGACGTTCGAAAAGTGCTGATTCTCAGCCTAGTTTGAATAAATGACTTTTGAAGTTGATTTTTTTTGTATGACTAATTTTTTTGTCCGTTTGGTAAGTTATCAAAAAATATTGTTTTTTTTTTTCTTTTTTTACGTAATTTAAATATTACATAATAATTAATAGGTACATTGAGTAAAAATATCACGTCACTCTCCGGTAGATTTTGTACCGACTTGTGACTAAGCGAGCCCGCGATTCTCAACTTTAACGCCTTTTATCTAAAACATTTTTAGGGTTCCGTACCCGAAGGGTGACAAACGGAACCCTATTCATAAGCCTCCGCTGTCCGTCTGTCTGTCAGCGAGCTCTATCTCATGAACCGTAATAGGTAGGCAGTTGAAAATTTCACACATTGAGCATTTCTATTGCCGCAAGAGCAACAAATAATAAAATTAAAAATTAAAGGGGGGTCGATATACATTAAAATCAAAATTTTCAAAAAAAAATAATCTGACTCTGGCATGTGGGATATCATTTTCTAGAGCTCATCGAGTAGAGAATAAATATAATTTTTACTTGTTTTTATCTTCAAAAATGATGAATTAGGGGGCCGTAGAAGTTGTCTGTTTTAGACCATTTTTGTACGAGCTCTATCTCAACAACTAAACAAATTAGGAATTTGAAACTTGTGTGTATCATGTAACATATACTGTTTATAATCAACAAATACTAAAAACGCCGATTCATAACATATTTTATATAATATGGGCGATTTTCTGCAACTTAAAAAAATAATTTTGTATTTCATGCTAATATTATGCGATATAAATTCCACAGATAACTATTTAATAGTGGGAGTAATGACATGGAATTAGTAAGTACCTACTATCATGGCAGCATATACTATTTCGATCATTCAAATTTCGATCATCCAAAAAGGTCTACAAAATAAACTTTTTTCACAAGATTTTAAAACCGGCCAGTATTTTTTGAGTTTAAGAACTTCATCGACTTTTTCAAAGTATCCCTAGACGGTGTTGATGTGTGTACCTCATGTTAAAACTACACTCCAATAGACAATATATTCAGTAACATTGAAATGAATGCTGGCACATACAGTGTACTATTCAGTTACCTTAAACTGTTGTGGATACAATTTCATATTGAGAAAAATTATTGGTGTAAAAATATTCGGCCACGGCGGCTAATCTCAACGGAGACTGGCCTTCGGCGCGGGAGATATTATAGTGCACAAGTGTGTGCGCAGACACGAGTGCACTCTCTCTTCCCTCACTCTCATAGTCCGATGGGATGTGTAAAAATAATAAGTAAGAAATAATAGATTTCTGTATGACTATCAAAAATAACGTAAATAAATACCTGTATTGACCCGTGCGTTTGCACTGGCGAAACATCAGGACAAAACATGTTGAAATCTCTAGTTCCTGTCAAACATTGTATGAAAAATTGACAGAAAATAGAGATTCCAACATGTTTTGTTGTGAATGTTTCGCCAGTGCAAACGCACAGAAATAATTAAAATTTGGCGTACTACTTACATTCTATTTTGTACAATATAGTCTGATGTAGCGAGAGAAATCCTTTTATTTATAAGTAACTAGCTTTACCCGGCCCGGCTTCGCACGGTTAGCACTAAGTACTTATCTACGGCGCACCTACCTTTCCTAATTACCTATTTCTACCTAATTACCTACCCTACCTACCTACCCTACCCTACTTAACAGGGTAGGTAGGTACCTAACCTACCCTACCTACCCTACATATCTACCTGCTTACCTACCATATTAATACCTACTAATACTACATATGTTAGTAGCAAATAAATAACTTTGACTTTAGTTAATGCATGTTACTGGATTTAACTTAATATTTTTCTCTTAAAATAAATGAAATATACTCCTACACCTATATTTTAACACAACAACATTTTTTCATTAAAATTAGACAATTTCTTTACAAATGTTTGTTTTTCTAAAGCGCCTCTGTTGTTACCTTTACGAAAGTATTACAAAAATTCATAGTGTTAAATCTTGTACGACATGGTATGGAGCCCTTCGTGTGCGAGTCCGACTCGCACTTGACAGATTTTATTTATTAATATGAGTTTTCTTTTTTCTTTGTCCTCATCCCTATTAACTACAATCTACAATGGCCTTTTGCTTGAAAGCTCCTAGTTCTATGGCCCTAAATCACGAGTAAGAGACAAAATGTAGGGCAAGTGAGCGGCCCAAGTTAGCAGCAGGAAAAGTTCGCAACAGTCCGGACTGTTCATGTAGCGGATACTAGCAAACGTCTGCTCTGCATCTTGTACCGTGACTTAAACATGGAGTTTTGATTCGAATTACTATTTTAACTGACGGATGGCCTCAATGGTCTAGTGGTCGCGAGCGCTACTGCTGTGCATGAGCTCCCTGGGTTCGATTCCCGGGTCGGGCAAAGTGTTATTGGGGTTTTCTATCTGGAAGATTGCAATAGGCTCGCTCCATATTACATGGGACTTAAACATAACTGGCGAAATGTGGATGTACCTGCTACAGGTACATTTCTGCCCAACCCTTCGGGGAAACAAGGCGTGATGATATTATGTTATGTGTATGACCATCGCTGCATGTAGGTAGTAGACATTGTGACAAAATTAAGAATTCAAATTCAAAACAGTGAATAGCGCTATAATCCCCGCACTTTGCCTATAGCCAAAGTAAGTCTTGTTTTACATAGGACATGGGCCAAAATGTATGGACCAAAAACCCAAAATCGAAACGAAATCGATACGGTCATACTGTGGGCACAAGAATTCCCTAGAACTGTCTAAATAAACGTACCTAAGTTGCAACTTCCTAATCCATGGGAGATCGGAGATATGGGCTGTCAAAGTATACAAAGAATTCATTTTTTGACTTGAGATTTTCACAGCTCTGGTGCCAAAATAGTCATTCTTTCGATTTTATTATGTTTTTTTTTCGATTTTATAGTCATGTTTTCGATTTTATTTCGAATGTATTATGTACCAACGACGTCATAGATGCTATTAAAGTTATAACACTAAGAATAATTAAAATGTACAGGAAAATAATTATCTAGAACCTGGACGCTATAAAAAACAAAACGATCATTTGTTTATCATTTGTTAGGTACGAAGAAAAAGCTTACTATTAATAGTAGTTTGATAAAGTGATAAGATACTGTATACAATCTAAGGGGTCTTAAGGGTTTACACTACTATATCACTTTATCAGACTTAGTTATTATGTTATGTTAAAAGCATTTATCCAAAAAGTTGGCAACGACGCAAATAGCTATCAAATAGTTACCTGTTTTGATTAATTTGGAAATATTATTGTATGGAATTAAGAAATTAGAATATTAATAATGAATTGCAATTATAACACTGAATTTGATGTTGTAACCATTCGTGCAAAAAAGGCATTTGGAAAGTTTAGAAATATCAATATTTTAGTTCACTAGTTAGCCATAAATTTCTTATTTTCAAACAGTAATATTGCCAAATTAATTAAAACAGCGAAATATTTGACAGCTATTTGCAACTTTCTGTTTAAACTCTCATAAGGTAATGCCAAATGATTTGAGTTAATGAATATACTTCCTTTTTTGCTAAAAATACGCTGGTTTTGGGAAATCTTATCTTAAATAAAATCTCAAATTGCCATATCAATAAGGTGGACTGTACAAAACAATCGCTTTATCTATCGCCATTTCCGGAACACAATCTATTTTATTTGAATGAGTGAACTGGAATTCCATTCATTCAAACCACATTAATACAGACGGGTTCGAAACCGCGACATCAATCCCGCGTTTCGCTCCTACAGCCCGCGGATCATTACTATCACCAATTTGATACCGCAATACAACAGCCTTTATGTGATATTTTTTGGGTTAATACCTTTTACATGAATATTTTATTCAGCCTTATTTTCGTTTGTATGAGCAAAAAATAATAAGCTAATGCTAGGATATTAAATCAGCGGACGTGACTGGAAAGGGTCGTAAATTGTGGTTTGGGTATAAAATCTGATAGCATATCACGTCATAAAAAATACTGGAAGGTAATGTTAGCATTTGGGAGATTAAAGAAAACCTTCAGGTCTTTTATAACACCACAGTTACCTTATTCCATTAACTCAGTAATAACACCGAACGTAGAAACCTAAATAAATATATTTTACCTACTCAATCTGCCCAGCTTTTTCCCAACTATGTTGGGGTCGGCTTCCTGTCTAACTGGATGCATCTGAATATCAATATTTTACATGGAGCGACTGCCTATTGGAAGGCCTCCCACAATATGGACCGATGACCTAGTGAAGGCCGCAGGGATCCGCTGGATGCGGGAAGCACAAAATCGGTCGAAGTGGCGGTGCTTGGGGGAGGCCTATGTTCAGCAGTGGACGTCTTTTGGCTGAAATAATGATGATGATGATGACTGCCTATCTGACCTCCACAACCCAGTTACTGGGTAACACGATACCCCTTGGTATGACTGTTTGTCAGACTTTCGGGCTTCTGATGACTGTAACGAATGACAGCCGGGACCAACGGCTTAACGTGTTTTCCGAGACACAGAGGAGTCTTGGGATGTAAAGATGGACACTCATCCACAGACCAACCCGGCAAGCGTAGATTCAAATTCAAAACTCAAATTCAAAAGTCATTTATTCAAACTAGGCTGAGAATCAGCACTTTTCGAACGTCAAAATTACATAAGACAGTTCCCCAAAAACGCCCGCCCTTCACCACTTCCTAGTGCTTTTGCTGGAGAGAAGAAATGGCGCAACAAATTCCCCAGCAGCACAGCTGTCTGTTCAGTTAGAAAAAAAAACTTGATTCTATACAATAGTATGCATATCATTTACATTACTCAACACAACACATTCAATAAAATATATTTGCCATAATGACAGCAAGCACGCGCCAATGTACCTACAAAAAAATATCGAAATCTAAACTCAAGCGAAAATAAAAACTATAAAAGTATCAGGTTAGTAGCTTAACCTGATGGATCAACCCATACGGCTGGTATTACTTAGCCACAAACCCCCTACGAGCCTACGAGCTCATGATAACACAAATATAATTTATCTAATCATCAGCCTATTAATGTTCCCACTGCTGGGACACAGGGCTCCTCTCTGTGAGAGGCTGTAATCTACCACGCGGGCCCAGTGCGGGTTGGTAGATGTCACATGTCTTCGAATTTTTTAGTTCTAAATTCAAATTCAAATTGTTTGTTTGCAAGAAAATACAAGGTTTACAAGGGAAGATCTAAGACATGCCGGCTTCCTCGCGATGTTTTCCTTCACCGTTTTGAGAGTTTATTTTACCTACTATACTATATTAAAACTTGAAACATCCAGACAGATGCAGTTCATAAAAACGGTCCCACAAAATCAACGAAAAATTTTCCTTTGAAACTGAGACCAAGAAAACAAGAAAAAAAGATCTGATAATTTCCAGTCTTTAATGAAACCGAACGGGTGTCAGGAACGGTATTCCGCTGAGCACTGTGCATCTAAATCATAACCTACCTTTTACTCAAAAAGCGCCAGAAAAATCCAATAAAGCTCTTTGTGAGCCCATCCGGCGTATAAAAGTAAATTAAACTGGTGCCCTGGGTGGCCAGGAGACGAGAATTTCTAACTTAATTGCTTATTTTTTGAGGAGGCCATTTTTTTCGATATAATATTATGGTGTTGTTGGAAAACATAAAAATCGGTGTCGTGTGAAGTACGTATTTGCCAATTTGGGTCGAAGATAAAAATTTTAACAAATCTGAAATGGAGTGTCTTGGGTCCGGAATGGTTATTTCTCTACAGAAATAATATAGGTTCATGTCACATAATTCTCGTGTGGTGGAATAGTCCCGGATTCTTTCAAGTCGACGGTTATTTCTTTCTGAAAACATTTGGGAACAATCTCTGTCTCCGAGGCCGAACAGTTTTAAGTTCTTAAATAACCACTTCAAAAGAACTGTAGACTATAATATAACCGTAATTATTTTATTTTCATTTTTTTATTTTAATCCGGGTAAATTCATCCGCCTGGCAACACTATTGGTACCCCCAACCCCCTCAATTAAAGTGTCGTTGAATAATTCAGTTTGATAGTGGACGATTTTTGATGTGAATGAAAAATTTAAATTACTGTATGAAAATTAATTTTGTAATAAGATATTATTGAAGAAAATTCACTGTAACTAGAAATTGGTCACAAAGAAATATTTCTATTGATGATAAAGGTTCTAGAAATCGAAGAGCGTAAATCGAAGAGCGTAATAATTAAAAAAAAAGATACCAGAAATTCTTTTAAATTTTTTGTAAAGCTATTATATAGCCTAGCCTCTTAGTCACTCTTTACTTATTTTTTGGAGTTCCGTTCCTTAAAAGGAAGAAACGGAACCCTTAACAGGATCACTTCGTTGTCCGTCAAAAAATAAAAAAATTCAATTCAAAATTCAAAACTTTTTATTTCGTATAAACCTACATGGGTACTTATGAAACGTCAGAAGCTAGGTGCACACGGTTCCAATTGGTCATTTCCTATGGAGAAGAGCCGGCAGTCCGTACGTCAGTTTGTCAAGACCCATTTTCTCAATAACGCGTAAAGGTTGAAATTAATATCAAATATACGATCAATATCAATATCTATGATCAATTAGAGCTTTATAAAAATCAAACTTCTAAGTCAAGGCAATAACAAAAATACGGCCATGTGACATAATATTTTGATATTCGCAAATAAAATCAAAACCTACAGGGTACTTCCCGTTGACCTAGAATCATGAAATATGGCAGGAAGCAAGATCTCACAGCACAAGTAAAGGAAAAAGTCCGAAAATTGTTATTTGTAGTTTTAACACAGATAATTTAAAAAATGTTTTGCGATTACAAACTTTCATTTGCAGTTGGAGAATTGACCGTGACGTATATCGATTTAAGGGAGAACATGAAAGAAAGAAAGAAAGAAAACGTTTATTTGAACACAGTTCGTGAAACACAAATTACAAAAAAATAAAAAACAACAAAATCATCTTTTTTACAATAAGTGTGTGCCTCATGGCTGCGCCAAAAAGGTTCATTTCAGCATTAATGCCAGACGGATGCTGTCTGACGCTGGTTTTTAGTATCATGTTTCTCAACTACCACGTTAAGTTTATTTTTGGGATAAATATATCCCTAACTACGGAACCCTCCGTTGTGCGTCGACCGACACGCACTTGGCCGGTTTTTTCTTAGAAAATGTCCCTCGGGAATGGAGACTATTAAAAACAGTCATAATTATTTCTTACAGTAGGTAAATAATTGTAATATTTCCCCTTTGTACTGCTTACCACGGATACCAATCATCCTATTTTTAACCGACTTCAAAAAAAGGAAGAAGTTCTCAGTTCGTCGGACTATAATATTATTTTTTATGTACGTTCCCCGATTACTCGAAGACGGCTGATACAATTTCAAAAATTCTTTTTTTATTTGAAAGGGTATACTTTCCAGGTGGTCCCATTGTCATCAAGTCAGGATTGGATGATGGAATCCCGGAGAAGTCGAGGGAACTCTTGAAATATTATAGGTACACATATCATCAGTTCCACTTCACTAAATGGTGCTTTCCGAGAGCAAATTCAAGAGTTACTATAAAAAATACCTAAATCGCTGCTTGATCATCAGTTCCACTTCACTAAGATGGCCACCGGAACTACTCAATAATACGAATTTCACGGGTTGCGATTCGATTACTTTAATATGGTTGCCAAGAATGCCCGTCATAATGCATAGGGTGA
The DNA here is from genome assembly GCA_948150665.1 of Conistra vaccinii. NCBI lineage: Eukaryota > Metazoa > Arthropoda > Insecta > Lepidoptera > Noctuidae > Conistra > Conistra vaccinii. Next base: position 3,165,947 of record OX411321.1, read on the forward strand.
AGTGGAGCTGATGGCGAAGTACCAGGAGAACTCCTCAACAATGATCGTCCCTGCATCGGGAAAAGCAATATTTTGTAAAAGGTGATGAGCAGTTGACATTAGGCTATTGTACTTAGATAAATTACAAACCGACCCACTAAAAGGCGAGAAATAAAAACTTTTTCACAAAAAAAGCAACTGACTTCCACTATAAAGTGAAAAATAACTAAAATTTCGGAAGTCGGTGTCGGCGTCATGTCAGTCAGTTTTGTATTTTCGTTTTTGCCACCGACTTCCGAAATTTTAGTTATTTTTCACTTTTTAGTGGAATTCGGTTGCTTTTTTTGTGAAAAAGTTTTATATAATTGGATTTTATTTCGTACAGAAACTAATAATTTCATATTAGTTTCTACATTATAGTTAATTTTATTGGAAAATACTACGAGATAATACCACCAATGCGCTAGAGGGCGCGGAATAATTAACGTGAACCAAAATTCTTCCTGTGGTAACCCAGGTGGACGCAGTCTATGAATATAAGTGTGCAATTACACGTTATTCACCTTGTATCCTCTGGAGCAGGGGATCGAAGCGAAGGTCTAAACGGAGTTTAAAGTATTTAAAGAAGTTTACTTAAGGAAGTTTACGTATGTGTTGAGTAAAAAAAGATACGTTTTTCTGTATTTTCGAATACTAAGTGCCGTTGTGCAGCTATAAAACTCCAAAATTGTAGTATTCATCGACGCAATATGTCATAATATTGTGCCTGATGATGATAGCTGACAGGGTCGACTGTCCTTACATACGACGCTGCAGTGACTTGCACGTCATCTACAGTCGTCGGCCATTAATGGTGTGTTAGCTTAAGTGTTAAATGTACTGTGGTTTTTGTATTGTATTATATTGTAATGTAATGTATTGTTTGATGTATGTGTGTTGTATTGAATATTGTATGAGTCATTGTAACTTGAATTAATCAAATGTTGTTGTTGTTGTGTTTCGGCAGTTAGAGATAAGATAGCCAGTTCCTCTGTGGTTGAGGATTCCGGATGAAGCTCGCTTCCACCTTCGGCCTGATCATCACTTACCATCGGGTGAAATGCAGAACAAGTAAAAAAAAATATATAAATGATTTCATTAGTATCAGTCAAGTTATTTTCAATGACCGAGTACAATTTTAGGAGGTTTTCTATTTCATCGACTGGCTAGTAATCATACGGATACCTTTGGAGCCCTGCAATAGGGACCAGAGCTCAGCGGCATCGGCGGAGTGTGCGTTGCCATGTTAATGTAAGAACTAAGTATTCATTTGAGATCTTCATTTTCATTTGATGTCTGTCGTTTTGTAAAATGTAGGTACCGTACCTACATTTTACAAAACTTTATTTTTATTTTTCTAACTTGTCCCTCAAAAATGTATAGTCAAAATTCATTTATGTACGTTACACGTTCAGCTTGGGTCACAGATATTTCATATGTGTTTCATATTCATATGTGTACCAAATTTCAACTTAATCGGTTCAGTAAATTCGGAGCAAATTGATCGTGACCCGCGGACAGACTGACAGACACACGAGAGATCTTGTATAAGGGTTTCGTTTTATTCATTTGGACTTACGGAACCCTACAAAGGCTTAAATACCTACACCGTTCAAATCAGACCATACAGCAAAGGTATTTAGTAGAAAACTTAACTAAGCTAAATTCTAGTATATTTTGCATCTAAAATTACACCACCGTATAAGTAATCTTGTTTGTGCATTTAGTAAACGATGTCCGTTGTAAATGTCGGTCTGTGCAAATAAGAGGAGCTTAGTTACCGGCCCAGCCTAAAGATTAGTTTGTTTGACTTGGCCCATGACTGGGTGGTTAGGTGCGGCAGATTCTCTCATATTTATAGCGGTGGCGTTATGTACTCTTGTGTGTGTTGGTGAGTTTGTAAATGTATTTAGAGACTGTGCTTCTAGTGACTAGGGGTGAACTCGTTTTACTTACGTGCTTTTAATTGGAGTTGCCATGAAATTTCAGTTGTGGCAGTCTATTGGTGTGACCGTCAATCTGCCAAGTCTCGAGTTCGAACCCAAGGCACGCACCTCTGACTTTTCGGCGTATTTTATAATACTCATTTGCTTCAAAAACGGTAAAGGAAAACGTCGTGAGAAAGCCGGAGGCATGCCTGAGAGATATTTCTCGACGGCATGTGAAACCATCAGAGGCCTATATGGGCGGCTTTAATACTCAACACCAGATTAGTCACTAACTACATGAAAAAAAGAAGATGAAGTTTCTAACTCTCAAACCGGAGCTTATTATCATGAGCTCATCACGTGTAGAAACTGCGCCAGCTTTAGGGTTACGTTCAAAGCATTGGGAGTATGGTTTCAGTGATTGTGCCATTCGCTTGTCATATTCGACGTATCAGCAGGTCCATTCTATAAAAATCTAACTGTGAAAACTACGTGCTCGATCACGTTGAACTCGCGGGTGCGGTGGCGGGCGCGGTCACGAAATATCAAACTCATAGAATAATATGCAAGTGTTCACGTACAAACGCACAGGTGCGGTGAAAGAAGTCGCGCTCGCGCCCGCGCCCGCCACCACGCCCGCGCCCGCCACCGCGCTCGCGAGTTCAACGTGATCGAGCAAGTGAACTTGACACCTTGAAACTGACAATTTCGGGCTACCGATGGCGCCAAATCGCTACTCGCCGTGTAACAAGTCGTCCATATCCGTCAAGCCCCGGTGACGCACCTGGTGTAACACCCTCTCGCGCGGCACTTTTTTCTATTTTTACTGCCAAATAAAGGCTAGTCTCCAATAAGGATGGTTTTACTCTATGGTCGGATAAATATTCTACTCGATTATATCATTCAAAAATAAAAATATACGGAACGCAACATTTAAAAAAAAAAGTCAAACTGACATTACTCATACTTCAGAAAACGATCGGCGCAGTGCGGGTGACGGTGTCTGTTTTGTGTTGTTTTGTGCAATAAAGTGTGATAATTAAAAGGTAAGTGGCTATATTATCATTTATTAGTAGTTATTACACCGTTGTAGATAATAGTTTCACGAAATAGCATCATAAAATCACATTTTTGAGCAAAGTAATTTTACGCGCCAAAACCGTTGTGACGCGTTATCATTCTATGATGAATTTCGACTTTTTTGTGTGTAATTGACAGCAAATAGATGAATATTCATTTAGAAGTACATAATGCATCGTTGTAGATAATATTATCACGAAATACCATCATAAAATTTTATTTTTGAACAAAGAAATGTTCCCCGTAAAACAAAAGACAAAGTCGGCACCGCGCGCTATGAAGTTTCAGTTTCAATAATATAAAAATATTACGTAGGACTATCAAACAAATGCTTTTGTTAGATTACATAACTATTCATAATGTAATTTGCAAAATTTCTTGTAAATTGATACAGTAGTTTTATCAGAAATAGACATGAAACCGGAATAAACACGTTTTTTTCCCCCGTATCTGATAATTACATTTTGTTTATAAATACGATTCTCGTCTTACGAGCATTGTTTATACATAACATGATGCTCTGTGTATTCAAGAACACAACAAAGTATTCATATTGTGCCGAGAGCCACTTCAAACAGCGGGAGAGCGTTTTTTGTTATCAAGGTCATTAACATCCGGCGCGCTCGGAATGCGCTTCGGGGCTTAAGCGTTTTTGACGTCATTGGCGCGCGGGACTTCATCGGTTAACGATTTTTCAATACGTGACGCTTTTTGCCAGTTTATTCGCGATAAAGAACTTCGTTCCAAAAATACCTACGAACAAAATATTAAATATTATCATTGACCGAGAAATTTTTTATTAAACTTTTATACTTACTAAAACAAAGAAAGAAAATACATCTATTTAGAACAGCCTAAAAAGCACACAACATAAACAAATGATAAAAAAAAAAACATACCTTACTTACATTTTTCTCACTAGAAGTAAGATGAAGACTTATCCAAAATCATAAAAATAATTCCACTTTTTCCTCTATTTCTTTTGCTAAGTTTTATTCAATTTAGCGCCTGCCAACGTTGCTAAAACCGATGTTTAAGTTAGGTGCAACTTCCTGCTGTAAAACTAATTACGAAGTTTCCGCTTCGTTTTTTAGTTTCCCCGACTAAGTGTTACGTAATAATCGAGATATACAGAAAGCTATTAGCATTTAATGAATTATTGAAGTATGAAAATGTATATACATATAAGGTGTTAAAAAATTAACTTTAGAAACTTTAAGAGGTGCTTTAGACCATGAAACTGAATAACTTTTACCATGGGACCAATATAGAAATCACGAAAAAAAAAACAGCTGTCCCATACATTTAGAACAGTAGGGATTAAACTTTACTATGGAACAGCTGATTTATTTTTCGCAATTTCAATGTTGGTCCCATAGTAAAAGTTATTCAGTTTGATGGTCTAAAGCACCTCTGAAAGTTTTTAAAGTTAATTTTTTAACACCTTATATAAACCAGATGTGATTGGAAACGCTGGGAGTGGATGCCCTAGAAGGATAAAATTTTGTGACCTAATTGGTGATGTTCTTCAGAAAGGTCAGGTGCGTAGTACTCGCAACCGGCGTACGTGTATGACCAGATAAATGAACGTAAACGCAGCAAAAGGAGTATGAAAGGAGCGTAGCAGGTGGCATTCTATAGTTTCTGCCCCCCATTGGAAGAAGGAGCAAGTGTGTACCTATGTTTGTATTGAGCTTTAATTTCTAGGTTTTTCCAGGTATTAGGTTTCCTAGCTGGCTGAATATGGTTTCATATACAGTACGGAGACTACCATACAACAAAAAATTAAAATACTGGCTTTACTAATGCTTAAGAGTATTTTGGAACTGTGAAATAACTCCTAGCTTCGAAATAAAAAAAAAAGTTTTTCAAACAAATTAAATGTAATGTATAAATTCCGTTTATACACCTAGGCCTTGGGTGAATTCACAGGGTATACATTTCCGAATATTCACCTTAGGGTGGATAAACGGAATAGCCCGAGCCGACTATGGATTTTGCCGAGCTATAATGACTAAACTATTGAATATATTCAATTGAATTTTTGTGTACAGAATGGTAACGTTATTATGGACACGTCATTTAATTTTTTGTTGTATTGTCGTCTCCACCTTGTATAATATTTCTTCTTCTTTGGTAGTTTGGTAAGCACGTGAAATGCATCTCTGGATTTGGCCGCCTCCTAGCGAATTTTAAACATCTTTTTCGTAATGCGTTCCAAGTTTTTCATAATATGTTGAAGTAACCCGTTAGGTATATTGATACCAGCATACGATGATTCTTAGGACGTAGGTATTTTTATTCTTTTGGAATCCATTCTTAAGACGTCCTTTTAAAAGTCATCGGAATAAAATAAAACAAACATGAGGTACTTTGAAGAACGGCTTCTGTATAATAGACTTCGACAAACAAATTGAGCCATAACATAAAACCGTATCAAATCAATATCACATGACTGTAACTTGAAGAAAACTTAAGGCTAGTGTACACGAACTACATGACACGTTGCATACGTAGATGTCACGAAAAACTGGACATAAAATATTATTGCTGCTTTTGTTTTTTAACAGACTTCAAAAAAAGGTTTCTCAATTCGACCGTACGGTAGGTAGGTATATAATTATAATATATATTTTTGTGTGTTCGCGGATTTCTTCGTCGTTTATGAACCGATTTTGATGATTCTTTTTTTGTTACAAAGGAAATATCCCAAGGGTAGTAGGTACCATGATAAGGAGACCAGGATCTGATGATGGCATCCCAGAGAAATCGAGGGGAACCTTCAAAAATCGTAGTGGCGACTAGTTCCTTTGTTATTTTTTTTTCATTAAGTGTTTTAGAGCACTACTATTTAATTAAGGTCTGGAGTCGATCTGATGATCGAGCCGAAAGACAGTCGAGGGAGCTCCTCAACGATTTACAGCAATTACCTGGTGTTTGGGCTTGATTAATATATATTGATGAGAACTTTACACCTTGACGGGTTGTGACTGTCATTAGGCGTTTGATGATGAAGACGAAGGGCAATCAAGGGAACTCCTCAACGTTTTACAGTAGCTACCTTGTGTTTGGACTTAATTCATTTTATGGATGATAAGATAATAACTTCTTGTCACTGTTAATTGCGTTGCTGGTAGTGGTACTTATTCGAATTTGTGTGGGGTAGGTACGCACGGCTACACATCAAGCTATACACTTCCAGTATAAGCTGAGCTCGCATTGTACGAAAATCCTATACGAGCGAGATCAGCATAAACTGGAAATGTATAGCTTGATGTGTAGCCGTGTGTACCACAACTAAAAAGTGCAGAATTTTAACATTTAACAAAAAAGAAACAACCGACTTCCAAAAAAAAACACCACAAAGTGAAAAATAACTTTAATTTCGGAAGTCGGTGGAAAAAAAACTAAAATTCAAAACCAAAAACACCAACTTCCGAATTTTTTGTTAAAAGTTTTTATATAATCCCAAGTCCAGACACTTGAGTAAGGGCGTTTTCCCACTTATCCGTACCCCGTTCCTATTCGATCCATGTTCGATACGTGAAAAAGACGGACGGGAAATTCACGTATTAGCGTTTGTGCACTTATCCGTATTTGATTCGTTTTGTTTGATATACTCGGTTTTGATCCGTCAAACAACGACACGAAGTATGAATTTACGAATCGTATATAATGCATGAGTGCACAAACATCCATACAGTTACTAGGATGGCCCACCCGGATCAGAAACGAACACGAACCGGAGTGTGCACACTTAGGTAATAATATGCATCCTAGTTAATCTCATTGTGATATTCATGGCAACATATTCCTCGAACATAAAGCTAGCCAAAATTATACGCTTACCTTTCTCTCTCATTTACATTGATGTGTATCAAAATTCTATTAAAATCCAATGTTGCAGTCACTGTATAAACTGTGCCGTCTATTCTGGTCCTAACCTCAGACAGTTATAAATCCTCAAGAAATTAAGTATTTGACATGTGTAAGAGTTTCGTTTCGGAGTTCACTGCAAAAAATGCACAAAAAACTTGTAAAAAACATAAACGGAACATGTGCTACGGCTAAGATGTTACTTTTGTGTAGGGTTACCAAACGCTTGATTTTAGACAGGGACAGTTTTTTTCCTGCTTTAAAATGTAATGCATAATAATGTATTTACAAACTAAGTTCATGTAGATTATACTAAAAAGTCAGTGCAAAAATATAGCGTTCAATAAACTTGTTTTGATTATGTAAACATTATACAAATAGGTATAACATAACGCATAAAATGGAGATTCAAAGCGTTAGTTAGAAGTAGTAACTTGAGCCAACAAACTTACTATCTAGGATGCACAACATTGAACAGTGTTCTCTGATGGATCGCGAATCCTGGCAACATGCCGCAATACTTCATGCATATCTAAAGGAGCGGGAATTGCCCAATGGTTGTGGTACGGACTTGCGAGGAAAGATCCTGAGTATAAATTTCCACTTGCACCTTTCTGTTATTGGCTTGAGCATGTTTCAAGATTTGATATGGATATCTAATATCGTACAACACTAAAAATATTATGTTACTAGCGACCCATTCCTTCTTTGCACGGTTTTTACGAATTGACAAAACATTGAGATTTCTAAGAAACATGTAACTTTAATAATAACGTTTTATACACATAATTATGATAAACCTTCCGGAATAAATTATCTAAGCGATTTGGAAAACCTCATCAAAATCTGTTGCGTGGTTTAGAAGAACAACGCGGTCATACAGACAAACACGAAAAGTGACGATAATTAATTTATAATTAATAGACATAATTAGCACCAACAAATGCTAACTCTTTCATGGTTATGGCCTAAAGATATTCGTTTTCAAAATGGTCACCCTACATTTAACAGAAGTCGGATTTAATATATTTTGAAACCAAACATATCGTTAGTGAGAACAGCTAAATATTTGGATTTCGATCAGTTTTTCTTTTCATTTTGTTTATTTAACCTCTTCCATTGGCATTATACAAATGTGATTGTATGATAAATTTTAAATCACGAAAAAGTAAAATATTGAATCACATAATTGTGGGTTTTTAAGATAATCACTAATTTGTTGGAACACTGTAGTATTCTTCTTGGAACTCTATCATCTTTTTTTCAGTGCATTGCAGTCAATGATCGAATCCATTTTAGCTAAATAAACCACATTCAGTGTATCTTATACAACTTACTACAAATGAAGATGTATAGGGATTAGAAAAAAAGCTATTGAAAACTAGTTTTTTAATTACCCAATTATAATAACAACTTATAGCTGCGCCCCGCGTTTTCACCCGCATAAGTTTTGATCCCGCTGAAATATCGAGATAAAACGTATCCCATAACCTAACCCAAGTCATGGTTTACCCATGTATCAAATTTCATCCAAATCCGTTCAGCCGTTTTAGTGTGAAAGCAAATAAACAAACAAACTCACTTTCTTTTTTATAATATTAACAAGTTAGGAGAATCCATCATCAATTTAGTAAAACTACCGATAACGTTCAAATCCCCAAAAACAGCTGGAACCGCCAACAAAATTAACATAAACATTAACTTTTTTCCTCTCCTTCTATATTGAAGTCATACAATATTAACAGCACCTCGTATCCGGTCCATAAAGCTGCTAATGTATTCGTTTGTGGACGCACCATTTACTGTTATGAACGCGGTTTTCTTGCCTTACGCCGTGTTTATCCGTAACTGCGCTGCACATACGGGAAAACAAAGTTATGATGCTGGCCTTAAACTATACGTTTAATAAGATCTTTTTTGTAAAGTAAAAAAATGACTAAACGTATAGTTTCAATGAATAAAGAGTTAGGTTGATGTAATGAATTCGTGAGGAAACCGGCATGACTTACAACCAAAAAATTCGATGACATGTGACATCGACCAACCCTTACTGGGCCCACGTGGTAGATTACGGCCCACTCTCTCTCAGGCATGTGTCCCAGCAGTGGGAACATTAATAGGCTGATGATGATGAATTAATTTGGAAGGCGTAGAATAGGGTCTTAACGTCATCATCTAATCTAACCCTTTTCTCAACTACTGACCGTATGCATCTGAATATTGAATTAGAATTTTCAATGGAGCGACAGCCTATCTGGACCCAACAGCTCAGTTACTGAGTAACAGGATACCTCTACGTAACACGGGTCGAGTGTTCACTGTTCTTCTGTTCCGAGGATTTTCATTTTATTTTTGGCTTTCTGCTACTGAGAAAGAACGAATTAATTGTCCAGCAATATTGAGGGAATTCAGAGTCTTGAAGAAACAACGGTTTTATAAACTCCAAGAGTTTCCACAACCGCAAACGTAACTTAGTGATACGGCCAAGAAATCATAGCAAAGCTGAAATGCCCTGCGGAACGGTAGCGCGTATTTTTGGCACAAAAGCAAATGAGTGCAGTAAAATTTTAAATGCGTTGTAAATATTTGTAAATACACTTCCCCGTTTTGATATTGGGATGATCTTTATTGCTGTTCTGAAGGGTATCATTTGTGGTAATATTGATGTTCATGTACTTTATTTTGAGTGCTTTTGTTCTGTAAAAGCTTTCAGTTTGGCCTTGATTCTTTTTTGTTGGTGTACAACACGAGTTGAAAACGGTGCCAGTTTTTTGCATTTTGATGTGACTACCAACAACTGCCCGAAACATTTTGACAAATCAATAAATGGGATAGATAGAGCTCTGTTTACCATTTGCCCACCAAAGTTTTGCAGAGCAATAAAAGAGCTGCCACGCCACAAGTGATGAAACTTTCCTCTGGGCAGTCATACTATCAACCATACTGGCTGTTTTTTTGCCTATTTCCGTCTAGTTCCTGCCTAAACAATTAACAGTCGTGGCTGTTATTAATTGACCTGCAAGAAGACTTGATGTAGGTAGATTACTGAAACAGGAAAGAAAGAACGAAAAAGTATTTATTGGGACTCGCACAGGAAGATTACAAACTATACTGTGCGGTATACCTTAGCCAGTAATATCTTTATGGCCCGTAATATAAGCGAATAATATCACCAAAATTAATATTAGCCAATGCATTTGCTGTTGTTGTTCACTAAAGGAAAACGTCCTTCTGAACTAGCAGCCATTTTCAAACGAATTCTGGACAACACTAGATAATATTTCCAAAGGATATTATTAATGCTCACACCAGTGATATAGTTTCCCTAATATTACGGTTTTGGGAGTCATAAAGGACAATTGCTATGTTGGGATCGTGCAAATTGTTAGAATTCCGGCAAAGGTTCAGGGTGTTCATGTTCGATGGGGTATCTAGTCGTTTATGGACTGTCGTGGTATTTAATGTTATTATGGTACGTGGGATCAGGTGGTAGTTATGATTTTTGTATGTGCTTTTTTATGTTGATACAGATTTGTCCAATCCGATCTGTGCCAGAAGTGTTGTTTCTGTTACAAAAAAATATATTTAGCGTAATCTTCGTCCGTTATCATTAGGACTTGGGCGACTGAGCTCTACTCTGGTGAAAAAACTTTTTACAAAAAAATAAAAACCGACTTTTGGAAGTCGGTGTCTCTGGTTTTAAATTTTCGTTTTTGCCACCGACTTTCGAAATTAAAGTTATTTTTCACTTTGTACCTAGTGTTTTTTTTTTTGGAAGTTGGTTTTTATTTTTTTGAAAAAAGTTTTTACGTTTCACCTTTTAGTTGTGGTACCTACCCCTCACAAATTCGAATACCACTACCTGCTATGGAAATAACAGTGACAGGAAGTTATCATCATATATCATCCATATAAACTAAGTGGGAAAAATATGTATTATTGAGGCTAACTCAAAAATTATCCAAGCAAAGTTAATAGTTAATAAAATATATATGGGACCACCTCGGGAGCTTACCCTTTCAAACAAATATGACATTTATTGAGCACCTCGATTTTGATAAAAAAATCAAAATGGTGGCTGATTTTAGGGCCAAAATCTTCAAACACCGGGAGACCGAGCTCGGTTGAAAATACGCAGAAAATGAATTTTCCCAGATAACAGACTTGAATTATTAGATCGATTTTTCGCCCCCAAAAACTCCTGTATTGCAACTTTCATCAAAATCGTTAGAGCCGTTTTCGAAAACGTGATTACAAAATATTATAATAAACGTACGTGTTTGAACGTATTTTTATGTTCTTTTCTTCTTGTCTGTTTTAAATGTGTGTACATAAATGGCTGAATAAATAAATATATACAAATATTGCTCATTTAGGTAACAGTACAGGATAGACATAAAATTTTTTTCTGTCTTTTTAAAATTAACATAACATTTATTCCCAAATAATTCATGTGAAGCCAAATCAGAGGCCCATGGTTTTCATAAAAACTTTGACACCAGCTAACCACACGAAAAAGAATAAGATCAAATTTAACAAAAAAACAAAATAGTACATTACCTACTGTATAGCAACAGATTTACCAATACCATTTACCAAATATGTATCAAAAAAACCAAATAGTACATTACCTACTGGAGCAACAGATTTACCAATACCATTTACCAAATATGTGTCAATAAATGCACGTCTCAATAAATAAAAAATCGTCGTCGTGTTGAAATGAAAAGTTTACAACTGTGCCGTTTAGCTGATACTGCAGTTCTATAGTGTTGCTGTAAATTCATATAATGTTACATGGACGTATTCCAAATGTTATCGCCGTGTATATTGTTTTCGTTTATTGGAATGAACAATACATTTTATAGAATCAAGTTTTTCTAACTGAACAGACAGCTGTGCTGCTGGGGAGTTTGTTGCGTCACTTCTTTCCAGCTAAAGCACTAGGAAGTGGTGAAGGGCGGGCGTTTTTCGGGGACTGTCTTATGTAATTTTGAGGTTCGAAAAGTGCTGATTCTTAGCCTAGTTCGAATAAATGACTTTTGAATTTTGACAAATTTTAGAAACCAAACTATGAAAAGCAAAAAATAAATATATCCGTGGTCCCAATATCCTCAGTAAAATTCTGTGATGTATTTAGAATGAATCAATCTTATCAAGCTTTTGAAGTCTACGCTAAGCTTTTAATAAATCTTATATGATTAATCTAACATCAAACTTCACAATTAACAAATAAATCTTCTAAAATACAATCGTCTACTATCTTTACGTTCATACATAACATTGATTTATCTAGGATTGCAGCCGATGAAATTCTAATAGCACATTCTAACGTAAAATCAAATATTACATTCATAAATCTTCATACAATATCTGAACCAAATTAAAGAACATTCAGAATTTAACAATCGTAAAAATATCTCGATTTATTCGCACTTTATTTCATGGTTTGACAGATAGTGTTGGGTACATTGTGCAAATCCATTCTCATGATCTTCACTTGCTACTGCATTATCCTGTTCGAAATTCAGCCTTAAGTCTTCAAAGTTAAGGTTCTAAGGATTCAATTCTGCAGTTTCAAGACTGCAATATCAAGTTGGTATAGCAATAGTTGGTATTCCAACCACGTACGGTTAGCATAGCCCCTGAATAGATATCTACTAAAATGATACGGCCCTCTCGATGCCAATAAAGCCTGATTTATATAAAATACTTGCAAATCCAGTTGGAATTTTCGAAAAATTTCCCCTTTATCTCCTACGACGATCAGTTAGTCTTTCATCTTGTTTGTGACGAAGGAATATATTCAAGATGAAAAGATTTTGTTTGAGCGATAGCAGAGCGCACCGAATCGGCGACGAACAAAACTTATTTAACTTTTACATCAGTTTTTAACCGACTTCCCCAAAAGGAGGAGGTTCTCAATTCGGTTGTATGTTTTTTTTTAATGTGTGTTACCTCATATCTCCGTCATTTATGAACCGATTTGGAAAATTCTTTTTTTATTTGAAAGGATATACTTCCCGATTGGTCCCATTTTTATCAAAATTTAGTTCTGATGATGGAATCCATGACAAATTGAGGGAACTCCTCAAATATTATAGGCACACACATAGCGATTTCGGTATTTTCAGCCACCAGTTAAGCATTTGCATTCAGAAAGTATCATTTGGTGAAGTGGAACTGATGAAGAAGTCCACAGATGGCCACCAGAACTTCTCAATGATAAGTATTTCACGGGTGGCGTCATTTATGAACCGATTTAGAAAATTATTTTCTTATCTGAAAGGTATACTTTCAGATTGGTCCTATTTTTATCAAAATTCAGTTCTGATGATGAAATTCATGACGACTTGTGGGAAATCCTCAAAAAAAATTATAACGAAACCAGGATCTGTTGATGGCATCCCAGGCAAATCGAGGGGAACCTTCAAAATCGTAGTGGCGACTAGTGCGTTTGTAATTTTTTTTATTAAATATTTTAAAGCACTACTATTTAATGAAGGTCTGGAGTCGATCTGGTGATGGAGCCGAAAGACAGTTGAGGGAACTCCTCAACGATTTACAGCAATTACCTGGTGTTTGGGCTTGATTAATTTGTATTGATGAGAACTTTACACTTAGATGGGTTGTGACTGTCATTAGGGGTTTGATGATGAAGACGAAGGACAGTCAAGGGAACTCCTCAACGTTTTACAGTAGCTACCTTGTGTTCGGACTTAATTCATTTTAAAGGATGATAAGATGATAACTACCTGTCACTGTTAATTGTGTCGCTGGTAGTGTTATTCGAACTTGTGTGGGGTAGGTAGGTACCAAAACTAAAAAGTGAAAAATAAAAACTTTTAACAAAAAAAAACAACCGACTTCCAAAAAAAACACTACAAAATGAAAAATTATTTTAATTTCGGAAGTCGGTGGCAAAAAAACGAAAATTCAAAACCAAAGACACCGACTTCCGAAATTAAAATTATTTTTCATTTTGTAGTGTTTTTTTTGGAAGTCGGTTGTTTTTTTTTGTTAAAAGTTTTTATTCTCGTCAAACTGAAATCGAGTAGAAATGGAATTTATTGGAAATATTTTAATATCCAGTAGCTGCTCACTGTCTTATTGTCATTCAGGTTTTCCTACCGTTTTAAACATGGTGGCTGTTTTCTATGAAATGAAAAAAAAATCAGCAATATTTTTTTTATAATTTGTTCACGATCTAAAATGTCGTTGAGATAATCGGTGGAGGTTCACTATCTTGTTGTTTTGCTTGCATCTATAACTTTGAGTCATCAAAATACCGATACCAAAAATATCCTACTAAATATCCTTACTCATCATAATCTAGGTCGTGGTTAAGAGGGATTCGCCAAGGTTGCCCGCGAAATTTAAGTTTTCTTACGTTTTTTTCCAATTTGCAGGTCAGGGTCAGGTTGTATCTTGATTAAAATATGATTTTCGACCGTGACATATTATGGCTTTACAGATGTATAATCATTAAAATCAGCAATATAACTCCTTATGTTAGCATAATCCTCAAATGTCACAGGCTGCCTGTCCACTGGAGCGGAGAGGAGAGGAGAGGAGCGGAGATGTGCTAATATTAACCAATAGAATCGCACCTCTGGAGCGGAGTTTAGATTCTATTGGTTAATATTGGCACATCTCCGCTCCGCTCCTCTCCTCTCCTCTCCGCTCCAGTGGACAGGCAGCCTTAACGTCCTTGTATTTCGGGCCCAAAACCCAGAGGGTCATCACTTGCCATATAATAACAGCTACCTTCCTTTGTGAGAAATATGTGACTTCTGTTATTATCAATAAACCTACATTATATCATAACGATCTATGTACGAGGAAAATGTTCATATGGCGATGTCAATTTTATGAAAATTTCTCAGACTATGGGGGAACAACGTTTCCATTAAGTGGCACGTGGCTTTTCTCTTCATCGAGTAAAGGTCAAAGTTCCCCCAATGTAAATTAAAATAATATATAATGTAGGTACCAAACACTCTCCTTTTTAATAATACAAGGTGTAATTGAAAACCTCTAAGGCGTCATTGTACCCATCATTATAAATAGCTTTTACTAAGGCACAGCCCAGGCTACGCAAAAAAAAGTTTGCTGCTCCGTTTTATGTTCTCACTTTGTCTAAAAAAATTCGAAATAAAAATTAAGTAAACATTTGTTTTTCAAACTCGTCAATTTATTTGACTTTTATTGTCACTTATAGGATTTCTTCCGTGATTTTTATTGCCTATTATATCAAATCATAATTGCTTAGGAATAATAGATTCTCACGTTATTCCTTTTTTGGGTTCCGTACCAAAATGGTAAAAAGAAACCCTTATGGTGCGACTTAGTCTGTCTGTCCATCTGTCTGTCACAGCTGGATATCTCAAGAACTACTAATGCTATCTATCAACTTGGGAATAGTTTTAGATGACGTTTGCCCAATTCTGCAAATAAGAAAGATTTTTTTTTGCAACAGTGACTGAACAGTCAAACTCAAACTCAAACTCAAAGCATTTATTTCAAATAAACCAATTACAGGCACTTTTGAATTGTCAAGGGGTCGGTCAGTCAGAAAGATGAAGCTAATTGCCCATTCCAAAGCGTAGTAGGTTCCTATGGAGAAGAACGGGCAAGAAACTCCACGGACACTCTTTTAAATCAAAATATTGTTACAAAAAATTGGTTACATCATTCATGTTGAAATGAAACATGTGAGAACAATGTAGAAAGACGTGCAAGTTAAAAGCGTCCGTAATAAAAAACAATTCAAAAATTAAAATAAGCCATGGCAGCTAAGAGATGACCAGTCCCTACTGACGGCGCCCGTTCACGAACATGACGCATGGATCAGCACCATTCAGCTCAACCATTTTGAAGGGAACTTAATGATCCAACACACACGCCACCACCAGCGAGACACTTAAGTGAGTATGACATACTCTCAGCCATCAGGGCTCATTCAAGTCAATGAAAGACATACCCAGTAAATGGTAGTTTTGTAAAATGGTCACAGTGCTCACACTTGTGCTATGCAATTATACAATACTAAGAGATTGAATTTATACAATGCAAAGGTAGTTTTTGCAATCTTCAGCGGCTCCAATAATATTTTCGATGCTAATCAACTAGTTTATGCGCCCTTGTGGAGCTGGACCAGCGTTGAGCCAAGCATTTTTGTCAGCGATGTAATCCCCCAACTTATAATATGCTTGGCAGCATAGTGTGCGTTTTATACAAGATTTAAATTTGGTTTCATTTAGTTCGAGTATGTTGGGAGGTATTTTATTGTAACATTCAGGGTCGTCTTAACCATATTGGGCGCCTGGGTGCGAAAATCAGCCTGCGCCCCCTTGTCAACGAAAAAATAAAAACTTTTTTTTCGTTCCTGTTTATTTAAGTAATTAATACTCTACAGAAGTGAGATGGCTCACTCATGAGCCATGTCTGCAGGCTGTTTTCAAGCGTCATCACGAACCACATTTCGCGCGCAGGTTTGATGATTTCCAGCCTCCCGAACAAGCTGGATTCTGTAAAGGCTTAAGCACCGTAGACCACATACATACTGACTCTCTGCTTAGCGTTTGTGGATGACTACGAGAAAGACTTTGATTCGATTCAGACTTGGGCTTTACTGCATTTTCTCCACCGGTGACAAATTAACGATCGGTCGTCGGTATCATCGAGCGGCTGAACTGTTTGACCTCGAAACTTATTTTTCTGCAGCGAGGGGTGAGACAGGGACTCGTTATCTTTTCGAAACTGTTCACCGCTGCACTGGAGGATGTCTTTAAGGTTGTGGACTGGAAAGGGGTTGGCAGCAACATCAATGGCGAGTATATCACTCACCATCGGTTTCCCGACGATGTCATGGCTGAGACTATGGAGGACCTCAGTAGAGCTTCCGAAAGAGTGGGTCTTAAAATGATCATGGACAAAATGAAGGTCATGTCGGATGCCCATGTAACACTCACCCTCATAAAGACGAATTGAGAGACTCGAAGTTGTGAACGATTAATTATGTTTACCAGGAGTCCAGGACCGACTCTCCAGCTAGGTAGGTCCAACTTCGAGAAAGAGGTCCATCGTCGACTCCGACTCGGTTGGGCGGCGTTCGGGAAGCTGCGT
Source organism: Conistra vaccinii (assembly GCA_948150665.1). Classification (NCBI taxonomy): domain Eukaryota; kingdom Metazoa; phylum Arthropoda; class Insecta; order Lepidoptera; family Noctuidae; genus Conistra; species Conistra vaccinii. The sequence goes on from OX411321.1 coordinate 3,182,977, forward strand.
ACTAACTTCTCGTCTCAAATAGCACAGTGTCTCAAGGCGAAAGTTTTTGACGAGTGCGTGTTGCCAGTGGCACTGAAACGTAGTCGCTCACAAACACAATGGGCCTCATTAGAAGGCTGAAAGTCACACAAAAGGCAATGGAGAGGGCTATGCTTGGAGTTTCCCTACGTGATCGAATCAGAAATGAATAGAGATCCGTAGGAGAACCAAGATAACCGACATAGCCCAATGAATTGGCAAACTTAAATGGCAGTGAGCAGGGCAAATTGCTCGTGGAACAGATGGCCGATGGGTCCGAAAGCTTCTGGAGTGGCGACCGCGTACCGGAAGACGTAGCGTCGGAAGGCTTCCCCCCACAAGGTGGACCGATGACCTGGTGAAGGGCGTAGGAATTCGCTGGATGCGAGAAGCACAGAACCGGTCGAATGGGCGGTGTTCGGGGAGGCCTATGTCCAGCAGTGGACATCTTTCGGCTGAAATGATGATGACAACTTTACAATAAAATTAAGTACTTACGTACCTATATTTTCAAACATCTAATTAAATTTTTCTGGATTGGCAATTTTTTTTTTATCTTATCGTCTGTTTTGAAATCTGTGCCTGAAATATCCCTGTCAATGTCCGATTGTCCAATCTATTTTCCTATGTGAACTTTTCTTCTAAGTTGAGACAATGTGCTTTTTTTTGGTCCCTTATATTTGCCGCGTGTGTTTGTTGGAATATAAATTAAATTTTTGTCGAAATAAGATCTAAATTGCGAACTAAGTGTACAAAGTTGGTGTTATATTATGTTAGTACTTATGACTTAGCAGCCTATATTGGTGCCTATATTTTTATCGGTACTTATAATGAATATTTTTTTAAATTGTGATTAAAAATGGTATGTGTAGATATCTATCTACACATACTATTTATAAGGCGATCGGCTTGCGCCCCCTAAGACCTTGCGCTCGGGTGCCACGCACCCCTTGCACCCCCGGGTAAAGACGGCCCTGGTAACATTTTAAACAGTACCCCATGAAGGATGAGTCTACTTTAGCCAGTCTGAAACCAGGTTGAACTAATTTGTCCCTATTTCTAGTACTATAATTGTGCCTTTCCTTTCACCTCTTTTACTGAAAAGATTAAGATTTTTCCTAAAGTACATGATGTTTTCATAGATATATTGACAAGCTACTGTCATGATGTTAATATTTTTAAACAGCTCCCTAAGAGAATCGCGCCTACGGAGACCGTATATTGCTCTGATGGCTCTTTTCTGCAGAATAAAAATAGAATCGATGTCTGCAGCTCGTCCCCATAGTAAAATACCGTAAGACATGATACTATGAAAGTAACTGAAATAGACTAGCCTCGCGGTATCTACATCAGTAAATTGACGGATCTTTCTTACAGCATATGCTGCTGAACTTAGCCGTCCTGCAGGAGAGATTAAATGAGGACCCCATTGCAGCCTGGAGTCGAGCGTAATCCCCAGGAAAACAGTTTTATCAACGAATTCTAGTTTCTCCTTATTCAATACTATATCACAATCAGTACTTTTAACATTCGGTAAAGCAAATCTTATGCATTTAGTTTTTTTTCCATTTAACACTAAATTATTAGCAGTGAACCAATTTTGGACCTGCAGTAGGGCGTTATTTACGTCGTCAAAATTTGATGCACGTCTATGTATCTTAAAAATTAGGGAAGTATCGTCAGCAAATAACGTCAGTTGTTTTAAAAATTCGAAGTGGGACTACTATGCGGGATATCATATGAAAGAACGCTATTTTTTTAGGCCGCATAGTATTCGAATTATGACGAAAGATGAAAAAAAAAAACCGTTTTCCCTTATCTCAGAAGTTTGCATAGAGAAAAATCTGAAATTATTCTATGTGATAGAACTTTATGTGAAGATTCTCTAATAGCACAATTTTTCAGAAATCATCAACAAAAATTTCCAATATCGGTCAAGAGATGATGCTGACCTAAAACTGCAATATTCTACACCGCAGTGTTTTTTTTAAATTCTCTGACGATATTTCTAATATATGATGAAACGGAACGTTCGGTGCGCGAGTCCGACTTGCTTTTGACCCGTAGTTTCTTCTTTTTCTTTAGACTTAACTTATATCACTCACATGGCTTAACTTATAATTATAAAAAGAGTGTTTTCATGGTCTTTGGTGCCGGGGGTAGGTATCCAGTGTATGTACCACCAATTTACCTTAATGGTATGCCATTAGAGAGGGCATACAAGTTTAAATATCTTGGCCACATACTTACCCCTGACCTCAGGGACGATGAAGACATAGAACGGGCGCGTAGGGCTTTGTCGGTTAGAGCGAACATGCTGGCTCGCAGGTTTGCTCGTTGTTCGGTAAACGTTAAAATTACTCTATTCAAAGCGTACTGCACTTCGTTTTACATGAGCAGCCTGTGGGCTAGATATACTCAAAAATCGTACAATGCCCTACGCGTGCAATACAACAGCGCGTTCAGGGTGCTGTTGAGGCTGCCCCGCTACTGCAGCGCATCGGGGATGTTCGCGGATGCACATGTGGACTGTTTCTTTGCCACAATGCGTAAGCGCTGTGCATCCCTGGTGCGTGGGGTGTGGGGCAGCAACAACAGTATCCTGTCCCTAATTTCACTGTCCGTACGTGAATCGCTGCTGCGCCATTTCTCATGGAATGGTACAGCCGCGGTGAAGCGTCGGACAGTGCTCCCTGCACAGCAATCTGTGTAGGTGTATTATTATAAGAATAGAATTACATTTATTACTAACATAGGATAAGTTTACTAACAGATGAGTCATGGTTACTTGTTAATTAATAAATTGAATTGAATTGAATTAACCGGCGAAATGTGGGTGGTGTAGGTATAGATCCACCACTGCCCAACCCTTCGGGGAAACAAGGCGTGATGTTATGTTTTGTAATAGATTCTTCTATATTAAATACATAGCCTGTGCTTTTTTTTCGATTCCTTCTCGTGTTTTTATCTACTGAACTGAATCCGCTGAACTGTCGATCAAACCTTTAGAAACCGATAACAATAAAAATTATATTATGTCTCGTTAGTGACAGTTAAGCATATATCTTATTATTTCACTTATCAGTTAATATTTTTCAGGTACAGTTGAATGTAAAGTCAGGGAAATTAACTGTTAAACCAATTGACTACTAACTCAAATTGTTCGCATATTTATATCACAACTGTCATTCATTACCGTTGCACGTTGTCAAGGAATGGCTATTACATGGCCTATTGACAGGTGTCAATTTGCTTAATAATTAATTCCCTTAACTGTATAAACGCCTTCGTTAAATTGATTCCCCGCGCCAATATCTGAGTGACCAATATATTCAAGCGTCCTTACACATCCTGGTTTGCACGACAAATTCTGCAGTATAACATGCCAAGTTCCATACTCAACTCTCAGTCATACAGTAGCGAACTTAGAACAATGAATATGAGGAGTTAGGTACAACTTAGTTGAAAGAGTTTAGCAGGAATATTAATAAAGTTTCACGCACGTAAATTACTCCTGTGATATCACTTTTTGCATTAAGTACTGTTGGCTAAGAGTTATTATCTTTTCTCGTGTCTGCAAGGGCTTTTCTTTACCTCAAAGTAGCCCATTTACTCGCGAATCGAAAATAAATCGTGCTTTGTTTGAAAAATAGTCAACTGGGATGTGGACTGCTCAAGGTACACCAGACAAACATCACTGCCACAAGGATAAATGTTTCGTACATAGGCTACATACCTACCTACCTACTTACTTACATACCTACCTACCCTACCTTCACCTACCTGTCTTAAGAACCATCTCCTTACTATAACAAACAAAACAAAAAAGGAATTAGCGAAATTGGTCCAGCCGTTCACGCGTGATGACGTGACCAAGGAAATAGGGATTCATTTTTATATATTATATAGATATAGATTATTATTTTGGATATGCATGAGCGACCAATGCCTCAGGATTTGGCTGTCCACTCTGTCCGACACCACGCTCAGAAGTGTGTTGGTGCTTGCTACCCACACAGATCACAGGGAGGCCGTTCTTTTGCGAAGAACCACCTGGAAGCCGTCCGTGCAGTGGTCGACGAACATGCCGGAGGCACTGCACCGCCATGGGAGCCCCAAAAACGCCTGAACGCGTTGTTATACTGGACGCGTAGAACATTGCAGGCTTTTTTAGTGTAATTGCTCCACAGGTTGCACGTGTATAGCGTGTGTTATTACCCAAATCGCAGCAATAACCATCACATTGCCTACCTACTATCTTTCTTTTGCTGTGCCTAACAGGGTCCACGATTGTTTCTCAAGCAAATGTTAACCACGTAAGCACATACATTGTGGAATGCAATAAAGTATTGAGTATTGCATTCTGAAGCAGGACTGAATTATTCACACTGATAAAAAAATTACTGTCACGTTCATGGAAACATTACGTCCGAAATGTTACAAAACCAACAATAACCAATTGCTTTCTAACTTTTAAAGTTGTCAAAACCCATAGCGATTGCCAATAGCAACCAGTTGCTTTTGTCATGGTATCTGAGATACCTCTCGCACTTCACAATGCAACACAAAGCTAAACACTTGCTGATCCGTCGACGGGCTTACGTTTTCTATTTTATGAACATCCCCATTGATACTTGTGGGTTTTGCGAAAAGCAATCTTCTGTGTTGACTTGTAGGGTTGCAATTCAATTCCAGTTGTGTGTGGGTTGAAATGTGTTACAAAGCTTTTGGGGTGCGGAGATGTTGTTGAGCGAGAGCGGAACGATTTCGTGTTAAGAAATTACATGAAATTAACGATTGAACAGATGAGAATCACTTCATTAGGGTGTTCATTTTAATTGAAAGTTTTCTTACCACAAGGTCGATTGAGAAGTTTTGCTTTTCATCAGCGAGCAGGAGAAAAAGTGAAAATAATAAACACGATGCGGAAATAATCCTGTGGGAAAATTCATTAGATCTTTTTGTAAAAGAGCTCATCCATGAAAGTAAGTAGGTAGGTACAACCATTTTGTTTACCACTACCTGCTATGTAAATAACAGTGACAGGAAATCATCATAATTATCATTTACATAGAATATGTGGGAAAATACGTAGGTATTATTGAAGCTAACTCAAAAATTATAAAAGCAAAGTTAATCAAATTTATAGGGGACCACTACGAAAGTAAACCCTTTAAAAAAAAACTGAACCGCAAACGTTGACGTTGACGAAGAAAGCGGTGGAGATACATAAAAAAATAAATACATACGCTACGAACATAGAAACTCCACCTTCTTGGAAGTCGGTTAAAAACAAAGTGATATCGTCGTCACACGTGCCGTCTGCTTCCAGAGGGTGTGACGAAGATATTGCTTTGTTTTTAACTAGTAATCTGGCAATTTCGACCCCAATTCAACCAACAAACACCCACCCAGTCCCCCTTTACACTTTAATTTGTCCCCATAATCTAAATATAATCCCTCCCCGCTCCGCCCGCCACGCGTCGCAGCCACATAACAGTGACAGTTTGAGATCAAGTATGATAGCAATTTCCTGGACGCATCGAGTTTTAATATAAACGTTGTATCGAAAAGGGATGTAGCTGGGGCAAAGAGTCGGGGAGCAGATGCGACTCGGTGTTGGAGGTCGTGACATAGATTTAATTTTGAGCGGTTGTAATATGTTCTTCTCCAGTGCGGATAAGTATTTGTGACGAACATTGTGTAAAGGATTTGTAAATTAAACTAAATACTACAACTAAACTAATAGAATAAGTAAATAGTTCATAGTGTTGAGCACATAAAAATACAATCCAATTGACTATATTTGCGTCTGATAGAGGAGGCCTGTGTCCCAGCAGTGGGAACATTAATAGGCTGCTGATGATGATGATGATGATGATGCGTCTGATAGACAGGTCAGCTAGAGAAAAAAGGAAGAGCTTTAATTAACAAAAGTAGTAAAATGCACCAGCAAGGAAGGAAACAGGGTTTTTTAACCGACTTTCGAAACGGACATCCTCCTTTTCGGAAGTCAGTGGCAAAAAGCGAAAATTCTAAACCAAAGACACCGACTTCCAAAATTAATGTTATTTTTCATATTGTAGTGTTTTTTTTTTGTAAAAAGTTTTTATTAGGTACTCTAATTGTCGATGTACGATGTGATCTACAACGGGTTGTTAGTTATAATAGTATGTGAAGTAACCGGTCAAGGGACAAAAAGCATTTAAACCGCTTTGTGCCTATGTGAACTAGTGAGTAAACAATGCGTGGCAAGCACAACTCTTGGAACGTGCGGTACCAACACGAATAAAAATGCAGACTTCAAAGTACTGTCTCATCTGAATGCAACAGTTAGTTGATCTTTTCCGTGCGGTTAACAATAGGAGTTCGTTGTACAGATGTGTGCGCAAGCAGTGTTGATACTTTCGCACATTGTAAGTTATATTTATTTTCACTTCGGTAGTAAAGCAATGCTGAATCCTACGTTTGTTGGTTTAGGATAAACCCAATACATTAAAGTAAAAGCTTAGCCTAATTTAGAAGTAACGACTATCCCTAATTGATGTTTAATTTTAAGACTTTTCTAAATTACTGTCACAATCTGCCTGGATCCGTTAAGTAAGCATGAATTTATTCGGGGATTAGATTTTAATGATGAAATATGCACTAAATAATTTATGATTAGTCACAAAACACAGTTTTTTTTTTAAATGTCCATAAGTTAACTGATAAAGTTTTTATTGAATCAATACAAGTATCAAAACTGTTTTACCCACCGACAGTAGATAAAACCCGTCACTCGTCATACTACCAATAACGCCTTGAGATAGAGAAGTTTTACAGTGAGCATATGAGGATAATTCCTGTTTCTAAATTACATTGACTGTTAAAGGTAAGTTATTACCTACTATTGGTTCAATGGAGGGTGGGGTTATAACTTTCAATATAAAACTTTGTGAGAAATAAATAAAGAAAGAAAGAAAAGAAAGAAAAGAAAGAAAAGAAAGAAAAGAAAGAAAAATAATTTATTGAGACAACCACAGGAGATCACAAAAATTAACTACAACCCACTCATTTAAAGTTGAAACGTAAATAAATAACAAAGTAAAATAACTTGAATACTAATATAACTGCAGTCAGACAATCATCGAGACATTTAATACCTAGGTACTTACCTAAAAGTCTGGCTCGTTAGTCTAGTGGTCGCAAGTGTCACTGCTGAGCATGAGGTCCTGGGTTGGATTCCCAGCCCCCAATTACGCAATGCACGATCAATTTTAAATTAAAAAAAAAATTGTCGAACTTATGAAGCAATGGACTGGCAATCTTTTTCAATTGGTTTTAATTTAAAATTGATCGTGCATTACGTAATTAGGGTGCTGGTCAAGTGTTGTTGGGTTGGAATTTCTCTGTAATAGCCCGGAGTCTGGATTTGTTCCCGGCTGATGGCTTGCCCCATATTAGACATGTCGCGTGCTAGACGGCCATGACTCCGGCCAGTCATGGCCGTCTAGTGGTATTGTATGGTGAGCCGTTGCGACCAAGTACGCAATGCGTATCGGTTTCTTTAGTTCACCTGTGTGGCTACCATGAGTTTTATTTTACCATCTCGATCAAACGCATCGAGCGCGTTTGGCACTCCGATTGGCAGCCGGCCAGCCTTCACCGGTGAAGGGCCAATCGGAACGCCGAACGCGCTCGATGCGTTTGATCAAGAAGGTTAAATGAAACTCATGGTAGCCACACTGGTCGTAGTGTGTAAGATCCCTTACTGGTGAGATATGGGTCTACCATTTATGTAGAGCTCTGCCAAATCCTTCGGAGAAAACTGGCGTCATTGTTATGTTTTGTTACCTAAAAGTAAAACTAACATATATAAAGCATAGTACTCAGATTGCCTTCTTCAATTGATTTATGTTATAGCTATGAGAACATCAGTAACAAAAAAAGCCAATATTTTAGCGACCACTATCTATGGTAAACTGCAACCAAGAGTAGTCGTTGCGTGCTGAGTGATGACTGTTGTGAATGTGACGTATATTTTCCCCCAACTTGTTCTTTTTACCCGACTACGGCGAAGCAAAAAGGAGGGTTATGATTTTGACGGGTATGTATGTATGTTCGTCTGTTCCCACATAACTTCAAAACTTTTCATCATAATTTGACAAATGAGCTATCGTTGGCGTCTTAATTGTCCGCTGGTATATGTAGTATATGTCATCAAATTATGAAATAAAACTTAAAAAATAATAATATGTCATGCCATGTTGGGTATCAAATATATTTATGTACTGTAAGCCCAAAATAATGTGTTAGTAAATAGTAGTATGAAGTAAGTTAATAGTAATAAATGGAACAGATTACGTGTGACCCCGGATTTTTTATTTATCTGTCTGTGGTGTCTTATTTACACCTTTTTAGTTGACTTTTCTGTCGTAGTTGAATTTTAGTTTTTATTACTTTCTTTTGTGTTTGTGTTTATTGAATTTGTCATGTTTTACCGTAAAGCCGCGATCCATTAGGCAAGTTACTTGTATGCAAGTTGCAAATTGCATACAAGTTGAACAAATCTGCATACCTACAAGCTACAACTTGTACGAGGTAGTTTGAACTTGTACGTTTTTGAATTCAAGTGACGTGCAAATTGAACGCGCAAACGTTAGTTGCACATTAACAAGTCTAGAACCAAAAATTCGAACCAAAACCAACTCAATTGTTGAACATAATATCCACTTGTATGCAAGTAAAACCTGTATACATTTGCACACTCTCGAAAATATTATGTTTCCAATGCAAGCAACTTGTACGCAAATGTGATGTGTGTGTGTGTGTGTTGCATACTTGTATGCGAGACTTGCCCAATGGAATCGCGGCTTAAATAAACGCATTTTCTTTCTTTTTTTAATAGTAGACTTTATCTGTAATATCTACTCTATATCTTCTAAGTATCGTAGAACGCCACGTGCTTATCATCCTTACAAACTTTTTTTTGGTTTATTCACATTCAAACACGTCTTCAATCTTCCTAGAATTCAATCCTCTTTGGTCCTTCCTCTGTTTAGCTATGGATAAGTCTCATCCACTTTACCCCATTCTGTTCACACTTCAACTCCACTAAATAACTAAATTGGCGACAGGTTTTCAAATCCGTAAACAAAATTACGGGTCCAGTAACTTAGTTTCAAATTAGCGCCAAAGTTTTAAATTCAATATATTATTTCGTACGGACGGATTTGAAAGTTTTTATTGAACCTTGTTATATACTTTACTTTTGGGTAGGTGCTTCGGTAAATACTAAATAGATTTCTGGGAAACAGATTTTGGTAAAAGAGGGAAGTAGAATAAAATGAATGAAAGTAAAATTGGTCTTACTATTTTCAGCCATTTTAGTTAGTGTCTTTACATACGCAAAAATCTGTTAATTGGACATTAGAATAATTATGTATTAAATAACTATTCACTACATAGTATAAAACAAAGTCGCTTTCTCTGTCCCTATGTCCCTTTGTATGCTTAAATCTTTGAAACTACGCAACGGATTTTAATGCGGTTTTTTTTAATAGATAGAGTGATTCAAGAGGAAGGTTTATATGTATAATATATACATATTATAGTACAGAAAAGAGTCCACGCGGGCGAAGTCGCTGGCAGCAGCTAGTATGGAATAAAACGAATTTATACGTCTATGATACGTCTAGTATTTTTACCCGACTGCCCCTGAAGGAGGGTAATGTTTTTCGAGAGTATGTATGTATGTATGTATGTATGTTTATTTCTTTGGCACGCTCTGTAGCCTAAACGGCTTGATGGATTCTAACATAGGAGGTGTCGTTAGATTCGTCTTAATCGTAGAAGTGACATAGGCTATATAATATTTATGTATTGCATCTGCAAATACAAAAAAAAGGGAGGGAAAGGTTTTTTTTTAAATAAATTACAATAATATTGGTATCAAATAAAAGCTGGTAATGAGTCAATTCCAAATTAAGATTATATTAATTAAACTAATAAACTTGAAATAAAGAAAATTATTCAAAAAACAAAAAAACCCGACTGCAAAAACACATAACTGAAAAGAGAAAAACAAGCATTATAATCTATAGAATTTTGGTATCGCAGGCGGGGACAATAATAATATAACAATAATAACCGGAAATATGGTGTACCTAACTTGTGTTTGTCCGGGGGCCTGCGATACCAAAATTCTATAGATTATAATGTTTGTTTTTCTCTTTTCAGATGTGTTTTTGCAGTCGGGTTTTTTGTTTTTTGAATAATTTTTACATTGTTGGTTTTGGTCACGCCAAAACACTGAAGTCAAAGAAAGTGGAAATAACTGGGCAATGCTATGATGACTATCGACATTCTACGGTTTCATGCCCACTAGAGTCTGCCAAACCAAAAATAGAGACTGAAAAAGCGCGCCAAATAAAAAAAAAATATCGGCTTAGCAACCCACAAATTAGGAAGAAGGCAGACCTGGAATAACCTAATTTGATATTTCAGAATTATTTATTTTTGATAAGAAAAACAGTAATATTTGTACACTACTGATTGACAGCATTTTGGACAGGTTCATAAATGGGAATAAACTTTGACATTTTGAAAAATCTGTTTTTTCAATCAGTCCGCCGCGGTCGGCGGCCTGTTGCGCTTTGTGAAATTGTGAGTGCACGGTGCACGAATCAATCTAGCTAATCACTAAAAACGGGTTTTGCTTGGACGGTTTTTGTTGTTTTCGTATTTTTGTTTAATGTAATTAGTTTACTTGATCATTACTTTATTCATTTATTTATTTACAAGTATAAAAATTATGAATTGGGTATGTTGAAACTGTTTGTACTCCCCGTCACTTGTACTTAGGGTTCATTAGAAAACCAGCGTTAGACAACATTTGTCTGGCATTAATGCTGAAATAAACCTTTTTGGCGCAGCCGTGAGGCACACACTTATTGTCCTAAGATTATTTTTACTTTTTTATTTGTTGTCTTTTGTGTTTCACGAACTGTGTCCAAATAAATGTTTTTCTTTCTTTCTTTCTTTCTTATAAAACACCAGTTCATAACCAACATGAATTTAGGCAAGTACTATCCGTGCGCGATAAGTTGAGACCTAAGCGCGGTGACGTAACAGTGGCGTGTCGGTACAATACGGGTGCCATCGGGGAAGCGGGCGGGGGGAGTTAGGTCCCAACTTATCGCGCACGGGTTATACCTCTAAACTAGAGTGAATATACCTACCCATCCCATAACTAAAAGCAAATATGTTAAAGTCGTTACACGCTGAGGTACACACATCAATTATTCATAATACATGTTTTACAAGTCAAATTGTAATTAATTAATTATTCACAATTATTGTAAATGTAAATATGCTGTATTCAGTGGAACGTGTTTCCATGTTGGTGATGAATTAATACGTGTTATAGATTTTAGGCAAAGGATATTATCAATTTAATAGTCTCGTTATAGCAATGATAATAAGTACAGATGGTTCACTCCGCCAAATAATTTAAATAAAAAGCGACTCTTGCTACGACAAAATAAATTGCAATTCAGGTCGCACAGCGCTAATTACCTACAGTTACATTCACCTAGATGATACCTCTCTTTCCATCGCGTAACTCTTAGATCTTCTGACTATGTTACACTCACTGAATTGGACCAACAAGTCGAGCCCGTCGCGTACTTGTAGCTTCATACCTAAAGTGCGAAGTGTTCCATCTGTGTCCATCTATGGTTCTAGTGAGATTTTTATAGAACAGATCGGCAGATTATGGAAAAACTTATCAAAGATCATGTACGTAATTGACGTCTAGACTAAGTCTGGATATTAAGGACAAATAAAAAAATGCCTATTGAAAACGGCTATACCTACTAACTATTCTACATAAGCCTATTATAATTATAAAGTTACTTAAATCTCGACCAAAATTGCTGTTGTCAACTTTTACTGTATCAAGCTAAGTAGTAAAAAAGGAGGGTTAAGCTGTTTTCAGACCAGCGCGATTTGTCGCGCGACGCGACACGAACAATACAAAACTTCACGGTATAACAATAACCGGTGTCGCGTCGCGCGACAAATCGCGTTGGTCTGAAAACAGCTTTATTCGTTTGACCTGTAAGTATAACTATACCATGTATGCGTGTATATCCGTCTCTTTTTTCCCTCGTAACTACTAAACGGCTAAACCGATTTTGATGAATATGTCGTTAGATTCGTTATAATTTTGTGGGTATACAAAATATATAAAAATCTAAATGGCGGATTTTTTGCGCCAAATAGTATGTTTAAAAAAAAATAGAATCTTCCAAATCTATCGAATGGGGTATCAAAATGAAGGGTTAAAATGATGATTACAAAAATATGTACAAATTGTATTATGTTTAAATGTAATTGGGAATAACAAATAAAAAACCCCAAAAAAAAAAACTGACTGCACAAACAAATAACTGAAGAGAAAAACAAGCAAGCCACAAACAAAAGAAACACAATATTTCAGGTTATTGGCTTGTCCCCGTCTGCGATACCAAAATTCTATTGATTAAAATGCTGGTTCTTCTCTTTTCAGTTATGTGTTTTTTAATTATCATTCTGTACACTATTCGAGGAAGAAAACAACAACATTTGGACCACCTACTGTCACCCACCCTAATAAAATATTAATGAAACTTCAGAAACTTGTCTAATAACACGAAACAGTCAGAAATAAAATAAAAACTAGAGTTAAAGTGACATCAGTAGCATCTGGTTCAGCAAGTCAGACGGTATAATTTTTACAATCTTCATCTTCCCCTTTACAGTTAGTCGCACTTGGTAAAAACTTAATATTGTAACGAAGATTTCTTCATTTATTGTGTCGGTAAACCAAGTGGGTAGTAAAAAATAATTTTAACTTCAATAAATATTTAATTATAGAAAGAAGAAAAAAAGAAAAATAGGTTTATTAATCACAGAAACACGAGCATACAAAAAGACATGAGTAGCAAAATAGAGAACAGAAATAGTCGGCAGCTGCACGTCATGACTGTGATAAGAAGGCTTCCACTCATATGCATAATGCTGTGCTATGGGGGACCCACAGCACAGCGCTGATTTTCAGTCGCAATCTGTCAAACTTATCAAAAATGTTGGTAAATTGATAGTATTTTTGACAGATTGCGAATGAGATGCGAATACGAACGTTCTTAAAAATACGGTAAGGGACTAGTTATTGTTACAAGCGCCTGAAACGCGCGCACAGAGCGCTGCGTTTCGGGCGCTTGTCATATATACAACTAGTTTTCTTGTGCGCACAAAACGCAGCGCACAAGGCGCGCGGCTCGGGCGCTTATTATGACTAGTCCCTAATTATCTCTCTTCGGTCGTGTCAAATTGCGTGCTGTGCTGGCCCATCGGACTATGACAGATAAGGAAGAGAGAGTGCACTTGTTTCTACACACACACTTGTGTACTATAATATCTCTTTCACCGAATGCCGAAAGGCCGAAATAAGGTCGGAGGACAATTTTTACAATATTACCTGATCTCTGGTTTTTTTAAGCGTAATGAAGTCCCTCAAATGTAAAGGTACCATTCCGTACCCGACCGCAGGAGGTAACTGCAGGCGACGTATCGCCGGGATACGACTGACACGTTTTTAGCAGCTAGGGACGAGCGACAGGCGACACGTGTAGCCCGACCGCAGAACAGTAGTGCCTCCAACGCTCGAGCGATAACACGTTTTTCTATCTTCTATCTACCGACTGGAATACAGGCTACTGCCCGGTCGGGTTCGGACTCATGACATGACGCCGCAACACGTCGCCTGCTGTTGCCCCCTGCAGTCTGGTACGGAATGTACCTTAAAGCTTCGAGCAGACTAGCGCGACACGACACCGGTTATTATTATACCGTGAAGTTTTCTTAGAATTTGTATTGTTCGTGTCACGTCGCGCCATCGAGTCGAGCTGGTCTTCACGAGCCTTTACTCTGCAGTAAATTTTTATGTTATCCGTTGTGATTGGCCAAAATAGCAACATCAACAACAACAATTATGTAAGAACTACCCAAAAAAATCTTTGATCCATGGACTCATCACTGGATCCCTTAACGACTACTTCATGTTTTCTCTTAATTACCTAGAGGAAAGAACAGGTATGTCATGAAGTTGTCTTTTCTAACGATACATTTTGATAAAAATCCTCAATTTGTCATTACTTTCATCTTGTTGCGTTTCTTCAAAAGCATCGTTATTTGTTGGAAAATACAGAATATTTGAAACGTAAAAAAATATTGTGGTATCGGATTCCTTAATGAAAGCTGCCACTTTGACCCTTGTCAAATATGACGTGCAATTGGTAATATATCACCTTTCTGAACTAAAAGTGTCGGTTATAGTGAAAGTTCAGCGGTGTTTAATATGGGATTTTGTGTTTTCACAATATGTGAAACTATTTCCTTATGTGTGAGGTTACTTGATTACATGGAGCCTTGTCGTGTCGAGTCTATTTTCCGTAATAAAATTAATCATTGATGTAAACGTACTATCAATTCATTTTATCAGCATTGACATCACGCTGTAGTCTTAATAACTTTCGATATAAGGATCCCGCGCACGAGACGGCCACGACCACGACCAGTGGTCACACGGACCAGGCTATAATAACCGATACGAATCGCGCACTTTGTCGCAATGCAACAACACCACGAGACGGCCACGACTAGCCGGAGACCCATGGCCGTCTAGTGCGCAAGATCCTATTCTGGTTCCTAACGGCTACTACACACAGTGCCGGCGGCTATGCCGCCGGCACTGCCGCCGTCCACCGGGCGCGCCCGGCACTGCCGCACAAAGCCGCACAAACAAACGCAAAGGAAATGAAGGCGAAAAAGCCGGATTCACGTGCCGCGCGGCAAAAGCCGGCGGCCATGTCGCCGGCATGTGTGTAGTAGCCATTATAAATACTTTCCCGAAAAAATCTTCAAAATACGAAAATAAAACCTACCCAAACTAAACTTAAAATCGATTTCTACGTTGCTCTGTAAATATGTACCAGACTTTTCAAAAGTTGTAAGGAGCCTAAAAGATTCCTTTCAATGAACCGACAGTTCCTCATGGTGAATGAGATAGTGTTGAACTAAGTTAGCCGCTAGACAGCTTAGTAACTGGAGCTTGGAAACTGTGACGTTATTAGCTGCCCTCAAAATGTCAGTCTCAAACAGTTGTTATCGGTCTAATGAAGACTGGATGTCGGTCGGTGCGAGATTTTTATTGTTCTTAGCGGCATTATCGCCTGAAGTTTTAAACGATATTGGTTTTTTACAACTATGTACGTACAATATCAGGAAGAAAAGTTGAGGAAGAAAATCGGTCCAGCCGTTCTCCAGTAATAAGTGTTCGAACAAACCCGACTTTGTTTTATATATATAGATTTTTTCGTGAAGCTTTCCAATGATTTGATAGTTATTCTGCTATTCGGGGCGGAGACAAATCCAACAAATCCAAAACCATGAAAATCGGTCCAGCCGTTCTCCAGTTATAAGTGTTCGAACAAACCCGTCTTTGTTTTATATATATAGATTGGTTACATTGGTAAATATTTGTCGGGAATATGTTACTGAGTTGAGTTAATCGGGAAGCCAGCGCCCCTTTTTGGCGCTCGACAGAGTATACAACATAGCGCTCGGACCGGCCGCAGCTAAGCAGAGTTCATCGGTGGCGGTCAAGCAGTGAACACGTTAAGAAACTGTCGTGCATTCTGAATAGTTGTGTCGTGTACCTACAGTGTGTGAATTGCTAGTGTGATTAATGTGATCGTGAATTATAATTTGATCTGAACTGTAAACGGTTTTTTATTGCGCAATAACCAACACTACCCACAGTACGCCCACAGTAGTTAAAATATAACGTATAAATAAAATCTATATAACGAAAGAGACAGATACCCTTCTTCGTCATATTTATTAACTAATCATCCAAACGTAGCAAGGCCTTTGGGGTAATTTTGTCATTGAAGAAAAAATGTAAATAAAATTGAGGTGCCTAAATAGCATTCAACGTTTAATAATACTCTTGTTTTGAACTCAAATATATAAAGTAACATAATATAGGCAGTGTATAGAGTGCCACCAGTGGCACTCTATCCCTATTGGATAAAGTGCCACTACAGGCACCCTAGTAACACCGCCTCGGCCCGTCCAAAGTGCCGCAAGCATTGGATTGTCATTGTCACTGTCATTAAGTCACGTCACTTGGTATTTTGTTTGATTGTCGAGGTTAGATCGCTGTAAAACACCACATTGCCAAAACATTACATTCTCTTGTGCCTAAACGGACCCTGGCACTTCGCCGACCGCTGCCGCGGCACCGTGCGTTGTGTGGTCACAGTTCTAACCTAACCTAACCTAAATAACAAGTGACAGTGACAATGCAACGCTCACGGCACCCTAGCCGGGCCGAGGCAGCGACACTAGAGTGCCACAAGAATACTCGCGGCACTCTATGCACTTCGTATAATATAACCTTTATATGCCAAAAGAATAACGACCTTACAACAAATACTGCACTAGTGCTTATTTTTACCTGACTGCCCCAGAAGGAGGGGTACTGTTATGTATATTTGTATGTATGTATGTCTATTTCTTTGGCACGCTCTGCAGCACGGCTTGATCGATTTTAGCATATGAGGTATCGTTAGATTCGTCTTAATTGTGGGAGTGATATAGGCTATATTATATTTATATATTACATCTGCAAATAAAATAAAAAAGAGGAGGAGAGTTTTAATTACAACAATATTGGTATCAAATAAAAGCTAGTAATGAGTCGATTCTAAATAATACATAATTATATAAATATACTAAAAAACTTAAAATTAACAAAATTATTAAAAAAAAAACCCGGCGGCGATAACGCATAGGTAACTAAAAAGAGAAAAACAAGTATAATCTATAGAATTTTAGTATCACAGGCGGGCACAAACAAAATTTACACCATATTTCAGGTTAGGTATTGGGGGGGGGCCTGCGATACCAAAACTCTATAGATTATAATGCTTGTTTTTCTCTTTTTAGGTGCATTTTCGCAGTTGGGTTTTTTTTAAATAATTCAATAATAATTAAGCCGATTAAAAAATTGTCGTATTTTATTATAAATAATCAGATAATCTCACTTTCAACTAATACAAAGCAATACTGTGGCTAAAATGTATCACATACATAAAATTTATTGTTTATTTGATTTTTTACTTTTTATGTAGTAGCATACGCACCTTTAAAATAAAACCGTTACTAAACGAAAATTTTCATGAATTAAGTTATCAATGCCATCTATCTAAAATACACGTAAACTGCAAGATAAACTTGTCATTTTTGTAAAATGTAGTATTTTACGCCATTTAGCGGTAAATTAAAGCGTTACTAAACCGAGTTATGATCGGCTCACGAAATACAATATTGTGTCTATATCAATAAGAACATGTTCGTAGAAGAGTGATGACGGAAGTTTAAAGTAATAGTGTTATTATTTGGATAAACACGGCTGTACGTCACAAAAAAGGTAAGTTGTTGATTTGTTTTAATAGGAAAAGTGTTTCAATTTGTTTAAACACAGTTTTTGTGTTATGAAATTACGCAATTCATAATAAAATTTCATTGATAAAATGTTACAGTTTATATTTTATATAACATTTTATATGGCAGTAGGTTTGCCTCATTATTCTAATTAGGTAATATTATTGATTTATTTTATTTATTAAACATTTATTTCAGACCAGGTCCATATTCTTGTTAGTAATACTTAAAAACTAATGTTAGTATTCGAACACAACACAGCTTAAATTACGACATGAAGCCGCACTCATCTTCGCAGCATGGGGAGTCCCCCCGTAATACAAGTCAACATTACTTTGGTTAGCCCTAGTAGCTTTCATGGATAAGGAAATAATGCTGTGATTGAAACTTTGTTAAACTAAAAAAAATGCTATTTCCAGTTGGTTTGTTCCTAGTCGAACTGATTGTAAATGTAATAAGATACTTAATAAGTAGTTAATATAGTAAGATACGTGCCTACATGCTGTGATTTAAAGGTACAAACCCACGACTGATTGATAAATAACTATGCAAAATGATTGTATGAATCTCTCTTTAATTTGTAATAAAACATTATTAATTTCGAATGTTTTTTTATTTGGTAATATTATAACACCATAGCGAATGCCAACTTTATGATTTTTTATTTAAATGTTGAATAATATTATTGTATTTATGAAATTTTAATAGTTTTCTATTTAGTAACATCAATTGCACTGTAATTTCATGGTAATATACCATAATGAACAAATTATTAATGGTAAAGTGTTACTATAATAATATAAATCAAAATAAATAATACTGTTAATTAAAAAAAATAACTTTCCTAAATCACGTGTCATAATGTAAACTGAGATCTATGATATGACCTCATTAAATGTGTCTTAAAGAAACCTGCACTCAGATTTTATTGACAAAAAACAGTGACATTTTTCTAATTTTGGCTCTCCTGTAAAATTGTATAATTTCGTTTAGTAACGGTTTTACTTTAAAGGTGCGTATATGTTCACATAGTATAAGTAAAATTTTTAGATGTTAAAAAATTATTAAAACCTATAAGAACTCTATGTCCTTATAATAACATGGTAAATCTCTCAATATTGTGCGAACAAACTTACATTTGCGGTTGGAATGTATGGAACAACATGTTTGTCAACTACAATGTTAAGTTTGTTTATGCAATGTACTCTACATACACGACGACAATACTTACCAGCACAAGCGGTAGCTCATAGATTATACTGAAAACCAGTTCCTGCACTTCATTAATTTTGCCTTACATAGCTCCAAGCCACTTTAGACCGTTTTGTGTTAGTACGGAGCTATTGCATTAATTTAGTTCTATATGACTTCTTGCGGAACCACCAAACTTCCTCTATCAAATGGTTGGAACTACGTGTGTATATGAAACATTGCAGACCGGCTAGATGACTTTTGTTAGCATAATGAGCCTATAATGTTTCCACTGCTGGGACTCAGGCCTCCTCTCGATGAGAGGGAGTGGGCCGTAATCTACCACGCGGGCCCAGTGCGGGTTGGTAGATGTCACATGTCACATGTCTTGGAATTTTTGGTTCTAGGACATGCTGGTTTCCTCACGATGTTTTTTTTCACCGTTATGAGAGCAGTGCTGATGACATTAATACACAAAGTAAAACGCCTGCCTGGGCTCGACCCCCCGACCTACTTCTCGTAAGTCGGAGCCGTTACCACTGGGCCACCTCGGCTCTTGTTACCGTTGTGACTCTTGTAACTTTTTTTAAGGGTAAGTGAAATCGCATCGGAATATATAAGTTAGGTCTAAGATTATGTGTATTTTGTACATCTATACATACATACAAATAAATAAAGTTGCAGTGTCTGTTTGTAATGTCAAAATAATTTTTTATTTTGACCATAGATGACAAATCTTACAAGCATTACAATCTTACACTAAATTAAATGACTAACTAACTAACTTACTAACTAAACGACAAACTACGGTTCATATTACGAAAAACATTTTTTTTAATTTTTGTCCGTGTCTGTTGGTTCTATATATCTCCAAAACGGCTGGACCAATTTTGAGCGGTATTTGACTGGCAGATAGCTGCTTTCAAGGAGTTACTTAGTTTACTTTTATTTGTTATTTTTGTCTTAAAAACATTGTCTTAAAAATCAAGATCTCGCGTAACGCACAAACATGATTGTGTTACATATGTCGGAATATGCGCAATAATTAAAATGGTTTGTTCCAACAGTTGGCATCCATCATTCGTTATCGTCAACCAGATCGAAAGGAAACCGAAACCTACAGAAAATCGAAACCTCGAAACCCGAAGTATAACCAGCCTTACCACCCACCTAACTGATTGAACTGAAAATTTTGCCGGCGCTGCGCATCGAACCCGGGACCTGTGGATCTCAGACAGGTGGTCTTCTTACCACTACACCACAGAGGTCGTTCAAAGTGTTAATCACGATTGATCCATGATCCCACAGGGGCCGAGTCTGTGGCCTCATCAATAACTGTTAATTTTCAATAAGACCCTCTGCCAGTCTTGGGAATTACGAAAATAATTTATTTGAAACTTGAGCCGTCAATATCCGCAGGCTTGTTGATACTTCATCATTATTGTGGCTTACTTTAGCAGTATAAGGCCCGGCGCCCATTAGCGGCACGGCATGGCAAGGTATTTTTAGGTGACGAATAAAAATATAACTTATGTGTATGACAATAAAATTGAAATTCAATGATGATGCCTAAAGACGCCATGCCGCGGCATGCTTAAGGATACTGCGGCATCGCTGGCATCGCTGATTAAAATTTTATTGTCATACATATAAGTTATATTGTTATTCGTCGCCTTTTTTTTTTTTTTACTTCCTCGCTCTGGGCGGAGCGGAAGGGCGTGTCAGACTCTTACTGACTAAAACCCACCCGTGTTCCTTCCCTTGCCTTGCCAGGGGCTATTCGTCGCCTAAAAATACCTTGCCATGCCGTGCCGCCAATGGGCGACGAGCCCAAAGTGCCTGCAGTACCTTGGTTGGCGACCAGCAAAGTTGTTTCAACGTTTGGTCGTAAACCATCATCTACACGGTTGTAAACCACCAAGGTCACCTCTGTCGGGACGCGGTTGGCGACCATGTAGCTGGCATTTTAAGCTCCGTTACAGTCTTTACTCACAATAAAACAGCAGAAATCATCCCGAACAGCTAAACTTCGACAGTTAAAAACTTTGCTAAACTTCACTTGTTTTTCTTATCATAAGTTTGCATCAGGGAATGCTTCCCGTAATGTAGTGGGCATAAAAGTTGTTTACTTACATCGTAAGCGCGTTATATAGCGGTTATGCTCCGTGAAGAATATCATTTGAGAGAACATTGTTATTACACTTTTGGCGCGAATTATCATGCGCCATTTTTGTTGTAAAAATGCGCATTGTTGGAAGAGAACTCGAATCTAGTTATGATGTAATTGTACCTATGTTTTTTATGCTCTATTGAAGTTGTCATTGTGCTTTATAATAAGTTAAGACAATACGAATTTAATGAGGTTTTGTTACGGGAACATCTTACTTTAATCTAGTTTTCAGGACTTACAACATTGGTCTCAAGCCATAGTACTTACATCATTTATCAAAAAAGCGTGGTCATATTTAAGAGTGTGACCATCAAACTGACCAAACTTTCCCAATGAGACCAACATCGTATCCCGAAAAAAATATCAACTGTCCCATACAAAGTTTTTCAGTTTCATAGTTTTAGTTTATGGTTACTGGTTATACAATAATCACTGTGTACTATCCATAGCACTGAAAATGTCGCAAGACCGACCCCCAAGATACAGGCAATGCCCAGTTTGGGGGTCACCGTCCAATCTTTTCTTGTACAACCTCATTACGAATATGAATAAATAATTTGAATTTGAATAGTCTTTAATACACTTTTAAATATGACTTCACTGACTTCATCACATGCTGTTATACCAATATTTATACAATATTTTATCTTTAAACTGACCCCTGCTATCTTCAGAAATTGATTTCCTTAAAGCGTATAACAAACCATTGACTTATAAAACCTGGCTAGCCTTTTCCCAATTATGTTGGGGTCGGTTTCCAGTCTAACCCGATGCAGCTGAATCCCTCATGAATGAATACCAGCATGGAGTGACCGCCTATCTGACCTCCACAACAAAGTAACTGAGTAATGCGATCCCCTTGGTAAGACTGGTTGTCAGACTTTCAAGCTTCTGACGACCCGTAACGACTATCAAAGATCCACAAATGACAGCCGGGACCAATGGCTTAACGTGCTTTCCGAAGCATGGAGGAGTTTCGGTATGTAAAGATGGTCACCCATCCACGGACCAACTGCAACCCCAGCAAGCGTAGCCTAATCTGGAGAATCGACTTGTGCGGCTGTTATTACTCCTCCAAACCATGGACTTATAATTCCTACAAATATCTATTAGAAATATGAAAATGTTTATATCTGTGTGTTATGCATAAATCGCTGAATCGACTTTAATGAGCTACCCAATAAAGAGGTGAATACCATAGAGTAAATGGAGTAGAGAGAGAAAGTTCGTAGTTTTGATTTTAAATCTGTAATCCACGCGAACAATGTCGTGGGCAAAGCGCTAGTTGTATAATACTCTGTTACCAAACCTAAAAAAGCTGATTGTTACGAGCCGTCATTTTTCTCTGAATCAAAATGACCGAATTCAATTTCTATCATATAAAACGAAGTTCTTTATCTCCTGGCTAACCAACTGTCGGGTGCTTCTATAACTGATTAATAAAGCCGCGAGGACCTCTGCACCCTGGACCCATTTGTTCGCTTCTTGTTCAGAACATCATTTATTAGAGGATTCCATTATTCCACTAAATAATTTCGTATTTCTGTTCTTATGTTTTATGGTGTTGAATTTTCCTGGTTTGAGATAAAAGATGATTATTTATACTCAATACTCAATTATTTATTGCATTCCATATGTATTATTATATTATATTACTATAGTCTACTCTTCTCATATTCCTACTTAACTAACTCCGTATATAGACGATATTAACCAATATTGTGCAAAGAAGATGAATCTTTTGAGCTTTACCTATCGGTCTAACTTCATTAAAAATCATTCTAATATTGTAGTAAAATATTACGTACATTCAGTGTGTTTAAAAACAAAATACATTTTGGAATTTACCTACTAGATGTAATCTATTACCCTTATCCTTTAAAAAGCACTTAGGGACATAAATCGTTATAAACTAACCAAAAGCCTAAAATATTTACGCGCCTGCCTGAAAAATAACAACAGCACATTCAAAACTAATTGCTAATCATTTTATCATAGGCGCAATTTATATTTGCGTTACAAAGCCGACTTATAGCCAGGGATGGGCAATATTGCGCTGTAAATTGCAAATATATTAAAACAAATTGCCAGAATTAATATTTGCTGCATTATTTTAGTGAAATATAATCCGGAGTTTTGATAAAGAGGCTGTTTATGTAAAGCGGTGTGTTAGGGACTTTATTTCGAGAACTGTTTTCACAGTTTTCGGTCGAAGTTATGGTGGAAACATAGCGGTATTGTAATAATGCCGGAGGCTGGGCCCAACATTTTTGGAATGGAGTTTCATGGTTATGAATAAAAAACGACGTGCTTTTAATTAAAATATCGCCTTCAATAAGTACTCCAAGAGTATCTACGGCTAATACTGCGTTCGGAATTTATTTGCCAAACATGTAAACAAAAACGAGTTATAGGAAAAACAACTGCAATGCCTACACATAAGGTTCAAATTCCGCTACAACTTCATATTTTTTATGACTTTTCAACAGTACTAGTCAGTTTAAAATCAACTTGATTTACAATTGCAGCACTTGCTTTAATAGGAAATAACATGACTTGGAAACAAGATTATAAATAAACTCAGTACGTTATTTACCTAGTATCGTTTTTAGAGTATAAATCATGGCTGGATGCAATTTGAACGAATTGTAAGAAAACCGAAGAAGTGAATAACATTAATTATTTTGATAGAACGTAAAATGAGTCACACATTATGTACATAATTTTAAAACAGTCTGTTCACTATGTTCTACTATTAAAATAAATAAATAAAACAGAACCCTTCTTGGCATGAGGTGAAATTTGCGCGTGCAACACCGTACTACTACGTACTACCGTGAAACTTTAAAAAAAAATTAATAAGAATGATTTAGTGTGAGAAATAGAGAGAGATATCTTTTTATCTATCCGTGATTTCACTGCGGGCGACTGATAAAAATAACAGCGCTGCGATCATGCTGAGATAGTATTGCCTTTTGGCGTCGTACTGGACTTTCTGCTTTTATTTTTATTTAATTTAGTATTTTTTTTAATGTTTCTATCTTTAGTTTAATTTTTGATCTCCTGTACGAGTCCAAAACATTTTTTTTTTCTTTCTTGTAATGAAATGTACCTAAACATAGTAAACATGACGGGTCCTTGAAACACTCATATTCTCGTCCAATAATTGAGTAGCCGCCGAAAAAAGTTCACTTAAAAAAAACATGGTTTTTGACCCGAGCTCATAAAAATCTCCAGATAGCTAATCATGTGAAATAAAAACTTTGGTCAATATAAAACACCTTGAGTAATGCTGAAGCGTTCCTCATCATGTCCTCATGTGAATTGTTTTTTTATCAAATCGCGGTTTAAATCGCCTTGCAGTCCCCTATGTTTCCTCTCTAAGTTAATTTCGTTCGTCTAATGGGCTACGGCCGGGTTTGTTTCGCGAATAAAAACTTTCACCACGAAGTTAGCACTCCAACAATTTCCTAGTTAGTTGAAATTTACAAATTAACTGTTTCTCTTATTCTGGATATAATTTGGTCGGATGAGTTCGCGAAGTTATTTGTCATAACAGACAGGTGCTATTTGTTGATTTGTTTTGTTTATGGTAGATGAACATAATAGGGAGAAGTTATTAACTTAAATTGTATGTAGTTTCTGCCTACCCTCATGGGAAGATGGCGTGAAATTATGTATGTATGTAAGGTTTATTCATTAATCCTTGTTTATAATTGATGTTATTGCCACTTACAAACATCAACTTTATGCTCGTGTAAATAAAGTTGATTTTAGATTGCCTTTATAACTTTTGAAACAGCTATAAAAAATATGAAGTTATAGCGCAAACTAAACCTTATGTGTCGAAATTACAGTTATTTTTCATAAAACTCGTATTTGTTTACATCTTTGGAAACTAACTCGAACTGACGTCTATTTAAATCCTTATTTACAATGGATGTTATTTCCACTTACAAACATCAACGTTATGCCTGTGTAAATAAAGTTGATTTTAAACTGCCTCGTACTTTAGAAAAAGTTATAAAAAATATGAAGTTGTAGCGCAAACTGAACCTTCATCATCATCATCATCATCATCAGCCTATTAATGTTCCCACTGCTGGGACACAGGCCTCCTCTCGGTGAGAGGGAGTGGGCCATAATCCACCACGCGGGCCCAGTGCGGGTTGGTAGATGTCACATGTCTTCGAATTTTTGGTTCTAAGACATGCCGGTTTCCTCACGATGTGAACTGAACCTTAAGTGTAGGTATTACAGATATTTTTCCTTAAGGCGACGACAAGCTACTTTTAATGATTTTATACCGGAAATTACGTCTAAACGAGTCGTGTTAATGATTTGGAAAAAATATATGTTAAATTAGAGCATTATCTTAATAATTTAATGTACGAATATTTTAGATTATGTTTACATTACATAGTGAAATTAATTTGTAAAGTTGTGTCTAACGCGGATAAAAAACGAATAATTACTCAAAAGCTGTCAAGCGTATTATTCTGAAACCTTCACCATTTTAA
Organism: Conistra vaccinii; assembly: GCA_948150665.1. Lineage (NCBI taxonomy): Eukaryota > Metazoa > Arthropoda > Insecta > Lepidoptera > Noctuidae > Conistra > Conistra vaccinii. The sequence goes on from OX411321.1 coordinate 3,208,411, forward strand.
GGATAATTAAAATATTAATCTTTTAATCTACGAGTTTTATTAAAATACCTTCTGTTTTTTGTATAATTAACCACTCAAGGTCACTGGCATGTATCTGTCTCTTAAGCTCGTATTTGTTTACTTGTTTGGAAACTATAATGCGAACGGAGATTAACTAGAGTACAGACGCCAGCACATCAACCTACTCCAATCTGTCAAATTTTCCCAATCAACATTAGCGATAAAATTGAAAATCTATTAAAGAAAAGATTGTAGTAACTTGATGTGCTGGTGGCATCTGTATGTCTAAAAATAAAATATAGCAGGCAGTAGGTATGCTTATTGACACTAGTATTAATTTCTTCCTTCTTTCATTTCACCTTGTTTAACATGTTTTTTTTTATAAAATATTTTTAAAGTATATAATATTTACAACACGAGACGGTGAATGTGGTGATACAACTTACTATCCTGTCTACCCTGTCCAGTTTCGTATTTTGATGACGTACAATGTATTTCAACGCCATCTCCACGATATTAAGTGTACTACGTAGGTACTAAACCCACTCACTGTACAAGATCCAATAACACTCGGTTATTGGATCTTGCCACTTACACATAGACGGCGCTTAACACAATAGGTTACGGCTATCATCATAGATGGCGCTACGTGAACTGAACGTACCAGCACCCTAATTACGTAATACACGATCAATGAGAATTTGAATCGGTTTGAAACAGATTTTGCATCATAAGTTCGGAAAAAAATCTGCTCAACAACGCGCAATGAATATTGTTCAACTAGCAAAATGAAACAGATTAGTCGGAATCGTTTATGAAAAAATGTTGCGTAATTAGATAGCCGGTCAAGATGCAGAGCACTAAATTTAATTGAAATTTCCAGAAAACGAATTTTAATGGATGTTCTTGCTTAAGAAAGATTCATGTGAAATAATGCCATTATAGTTGCTTTACCTACACTGTTAATGTAAAAGGGCTCGTTTTGTTCCAATTGTGCTAAATACATAGATATACGCTAGTTTAAATACATAATAAATTTACGGCTAAATATGCTTGTGATGGGAACTGATCACGTCGAACCGACTCTAATAGTACGAGTAGTATCATGTGGGTTCAGTTCATATGTAGAAGTTTGTACCCAAACTTGATGTTTAGCCATAGCTGTTGTCAATTCAAACTATGCTTCAGGCAATACTTCAACCACGAAATGTATTTTTATGAATGCTTATAATATGTTTGGGTACTTGTAGTCCATCATGCGCTAATTGACATGTCGTCAAGGTGATGGTGTTTGGACTGATTCATCATCATCATCATCAGATAATGCCTTCCATTCTAACCGGATGCAGCGAAATACCAGTATTTTACATGGAGCGACTGCCTATCTGACCTCCACAACCCAGTAACTGGGTAATACGATACCCCTTGGTAAGACTGGTGTCAGACTTTCGGGCTTCTGACGACTTGTTATGACTGTCAAAGACAGACAGACAGTTGTTTCGACAGTTTATCAACGTTAATATAATAATATCGACAAGGTGTAATTTGGAAGAGTCAATTGTATATACGTATCTACTTCCGCGAAAGTGATCAGCTCTCCCAAGGCGTTGTCGGTTTTCTGGTCAGCAAGGAATTCACTAGCAGCGTTGTGGAAATGGAAATGAAACTCACTGACAAGTACTACCTGAAAGTATATGCGCCGACGTCGAAATGCTCTGACGAGACAGCCGGAAGACAACCGGAGTTACCGACATAGCTTGCAGAGTAAGCAAACTGGAGTAGCAGTAGGCTGGCTATGTTTGTCGAACAACCGATGGCCGGTAGAGTAGATGAGTCCTGGAGAGGAGACCGCGTATTGACAAGCGTAGCATGGGACGCCCCCCAGCTAGATGGACCGATGACCTTAAGAAAATGGCTGGGACAGACGCGGAAGGCGGAGGTCAGGGTTATGTGGCGCAGCCTGGAAGAGACCTATGTCCAGCAGTGGACTGCAATAGGCTGAGTTGATTCAATTGTATGCATTGTGAAATATTCGAACTATGTTAGATTGTTTGTTTTGTGACTACGAGGAATTACGAGGGTTACCGTGGCCCCCAGCAAAGTACAGGCAACTGCAGGAACGCGGGTGGGTTTTAGTCAGTAAAAGTATGACACGCCCTTCCACTCCGCCCAGAGCGGGAGAAGTCATTTTGATGATTTCACAACCACAAAAAAAAAATGTTTTGATGACTCCGTTCCTGTTAATGATATTAGCAGAGTTCTAAGATCTGCAAATCACAGGACATCAAAGACTTGTTAACTGCTTAGCTAAAAAGTGTACGAAACAAATGGGTTCTGGAACTAAATACACTTTATTAAACTAGGCTAGTAAACCGCCTTATGTATTTCTTTCTGCTCAATCGTCCTCCGACCCTCAAGATACAAGCCCTGCTTATTTTGAGGGTCAACGGTTAAAACATGGACGAATAAAAAAGACCTACGTTTTACGTTTCGTCCATGGGTCAAACCAAAACATTGTGACGTAGAAACATAATTTTGTTCTAGTCTAAACTTACTTCTGTTATCCATCATCTTTTTTTTTGCCAGTAATGTTATTGATACTTTTTTTTTTTGAAGGTTTTTATAGGTGTCATCATCATCATCATCAGCATACTAATGTTCCCACTGCTGGGACGCAGGCCACCTCTGTAATCTACCACGCGGGCCCAGTGCGGGTTGGTAGATGTCACATGTCTTCGAATTTTTTGTTCTAAGACATGCCGGTTTCCTCACGATGTTTTCTTTCACCGTTTTGAGAGCAGTTTTGATGAAATTATTTACACAAAGTAAAGCGCCTGCTTGGGTTCGAACCCACTACCTACAACTCGTAAGTCGGGGCCGTTACCACTGGGCCACCACTGCTCTCAAGCTCTCTGTTTATAGGTGTACGAGAAACTAATAAAATCACACGCTGTCGCTTAATTAATATGATTAACGCTATTTATGTCTAGATAGTGAAATCTAGCCAAATCAGAAATTAAGTAAAATGATAATCTTTTGCAATAACTACTAGGTAATATAGGAGAGCATATAGGAGAGCAGTGGTCGCCCAGTGGTAACGGCCCCGACTTACGAGTTGTAGTAGGTAGTAGGTTCGAACCCAAGCAGGCGCTTTACTTTGTGTAAATAATTTCATCACCACTGCTCTCAAAACGGTGAAGGAAAACATCATGAGGAAACCGGCATGTCTTAGAACCAAAAATTCTAAGACATGTGACATCTACCAACCCGCACTGGGCCCGCGTGGTGGATTACGGCCCACTCCCTCTCACAGAGAGGAGGCCTGTGTCCCAGCAGTGGGAACATTAATAAGCTGATGATGATGATGATGAAGATACATATTAGTAGGTATCATGAGTACTTTTGTGTTTGTGTTCTAACCAGCAGAATTTTATTTTTTTAATAACATTCTGCAGTCATTCTGCAGTCTACATTTTTTGTTACAATTATTATTATTATGTTATAGACGTCTAATACTTTAATGAGAAGCATATAAAAAAATAAAGAGTTGAAGAGAGCATCTCTCTGAATTTATATCTCCTTAACGATGTCTGATATTCGCATGTAAGTATCCTATCCTGAATATTATCAATGTGAAAGTGAGATTGGAGTCCTGGGATCGATTCCCGGGTCAGGCAAGGTGTTATTGAGTTTTTCCATTGGAAATTTCTTAGTAACAGCTCGGAGTTTGAGAGTTGCCGGTGTGATACCCCCGTGCCTCGGAGATCACGTTAAGCCGTTGGTTCTACGCCTGATCTTTCTGCGGTCGTGTTGGATTACCGTCCCGTCAGAGGGAAGAGAGAGTGCACCTGTGTCTACGCACACATTGCACACTTGTGCACTATAATACCTCCCGCGCCAAAAACTCGTCTCCATTGAGATTGGTCGCCGTGGCCGAAATACGGTCTGGAGGAATAAAGTCCGGCAGTACGTTTCCATGGGATAATCTCCTACCTCCACGCGGGTTAAGCCGCGGGCAAAATCTAGTACTTAATATTTTGACTACATTATCATAATTTTAGCCAAAACATGTCCATTGCTAATGCAAAAACATCAACATTTAAACATAGTCAATCCAATAATAGCTAGTTATCTTTACCTTTTGCAAGACTAAAACTGGTTTCTTCAGCTTGTTCCACAAGCAATTTTGTATTTAAAATGAAGTCATCCCTAAAACCACAACGGAATCATGTCAGCCCACAAAATTAATAGTTTGAAGGCTTTGTTTAAAACCTGTAGCAACATCGTTTAGTGTGTCAAGTATAAATGACCGCCTGGTTATAATTGCTCGTCTAACCACAGCTTTTAACTGCTTAAGCATAAGCACAGACTCTGCAACTGGTAATCATACCTATTTATAAAATTGTCTTCAAATATTGGCCCACATATTGGCCCATGGCTATTAAACCGAGACGGAGAGTTTGTCATTGTCAAAGCCTTTTATTTTTTAATTTTTTTATTTTCTCTCACAATGGTTTTGTAGCTTAAAATAGTTTCGACGAATATGAATATTCACAGCTGGTGCCTGAGCTCTTCAAAGCCATTGTAATAGGCGTGGTACTTCCTGGCCGCGCCACAGTCGCATTTTGAATCAGGGTTAATAGGAATAAATGTACATAATATGTTCATAATTGTACGTAATAATAAAAAAAATGTACTTCAAAGATTCGCGAGAAATTTAACAAAATTGGTGGCGCGGCCAGAAACGGTGCTTCCTAGCCGCGCCACTGTGTACACTGCAATAAATAGTCTAATAATGTACAAGTCATTGGTAAACAATTGTACGTTTATTGTTCGTTCTATTGGCAAAGAGAAATACTGCAAAAGTCATTACCTAGATGGACAAATATAATTTCGAAAAATCATCAAAAACATAAATGTGAAAATTGGGAGCCAAGTTAAAAATAGGCTTTGTTGTCGACTTCGCCAAAAAAAGAATTGAGATCTAAATGGGTGCCAAGTTCTGTAGATAATCCTGAAATTTATTTATAAGAACATACAATACAACATTCTAAAATGAATTTAAAACACAAATTCTTGTTTTTTTTTATATAACAATGGTTGCTATTTAGAAAGAAATATAACTGCTCAAAGGAGAACATTCACGGTCCATACATTTTTGGGCTAAATGGCTTTTTACTATGCTACCAAATCTGTAGGGCCATTCCCTGCGCTATTATACGTCTTTGTAAAATACTGTTTTCAGTATGTTTTAGTTAAGAGAATAACAGTAATCTAATTATAATAATAGCCTTTTATGACAGTAATCATTATAGTCATCATCTTTTATTGTGAAACTAAGGTTCTAGGGTTATTCTCCACATATCTACAGTATGAGAAATAAAGTTATTTTTTTTGACAGTACTATTATTAGCTTGAAATAGTTATCGCTAGTATTAACTGGTTTTAGGTCTATTTTATGCCGAAAGACGTCCACTGCTGGACATAGGCCTCCCCCAAGCCCCGCCACTTCGATCGATTCTGTGCTTCCCGCATTCAGCGGGTTCCTGCGGCCTTTACTAGGTCATCGGTCCATCATGTGGGAGGCCTTCCAACGCTACGTCTTCCGGTACGCGATCGCCACTCCAGAATCGTTCAGCCCCATCGGCCATCTGATCTGCGAGCAATGTGTCCTGCCCATTGCCACTTAAGTTTAGCAATTCTTCTGGCTATGTCGGTTACCTTGGTTCTCCTGCGGATCTCTTCATTTCTGATTTGATCACGTAGGGAAACTCCAAGCATAGCCCTCTCCATTGCTCTTTGAGTGACTTTTAGCCTTCTGATAAAGTCCATTGTGAGCGACCACGTTTCAGTGCCATAAGTCATCACTGGCAACACGCACTGGTCAAAGATTTTCGTCTTGAGACACTGTGGTATCTGGGACGAGAAGATATTGCGTAGCTCCCCGAACGCTGCCCAGCCGAGTCGGATTCGATGCTTGACCTCTTTCTCGAAGTTGGACCTACCTAGCTGGACAGTTACTCCTAGGTAAACATACTCGTCTACAACTTCGAGCGTAGCGTCTCCGAACTTTATGAGAGTGGGTGTTACATGGGCATTTGTCATGATTACCTTTATCTTATCCATGTTCATTTTAAGACCCACTCTTTCGGAGGCTCTACTGAGGTTATCGGGCATTGTACTGAGGTCCTTCATAGTCTGAGTCGTGATAACTATATCGTCGGCAAACCGAAGGTTAGTGATATACTCGCCATTGATGTTGATGCCTAGTTCTTTCCAGTCCAGAACCTTGAAGACATCCTCCAGTGCAGCGGTGAACAGTTTCGGAGAGATAAAGTCTCCTTGTCTCACACCTCGTTGAAGAAGAATAGGTTTCGAGGTCTGGTCGTGGAGTCGGACTGACATAGTGGCGTTTTCGTATAGGCACTTTAACACCTCGATGTACCGATAGTCGATCTAGCACCGTTGAAGAGACTGCAGTACAGTCCATTTCTCGATTGAATCGAAGGGTTTCTCGTAGTCCACAAACGCCTAGCAGACAGGCAGGTTATACTCTTCGGTCTTCTGTATAACCTGCCGCAGCGTATGTATGTGGTCCACGGTGCTAAAGCCTTTACGGAATCCGGCTTGTTCAGGAGGCTGGAAGTCGTTAAACCTGCGCGTGAGACGGTTCGTGATGACTCTTGAAAACAGCTTGTAGATATGGGTCAGAAGTGTGATGGGCCTATAGTTCTTAAGCAGGAAATTGTCGCCCTTTTTAACGAAGAGTACCACCACACCTCTTTTCCATGCCTGTGGCGTTTTATAGACATAAAACCAGTTAATAGTTGTGATACCTATTTCAATCAGCTTAGACTAGCTACTCTACTATAAAAAGAAAACTTTTTTCCCATACTGTAGTTATGTGGAGAATAACCCTAGCACATTAGTTTCACAATAAATGATGATGGCTGTAATTATTACTGCCATAAAAATCTATTATTAGGATTAGATTACTGTTATTCTCTTAACTAAAACATACTGAAAACAGTATTTTACAAAAACGTATAACAGCGCTGGGAATGGCCGTACAGATTTGGTCCCATAGTGAAAAGTGAAGAGACCTACAGATTTGGTCCCATAGTGAAAAGTGAAGAGAATGTTCTAACGGAATACAACACTTTCACATTTAGCCCAAAATGAATGATATCCTTTGAACAGTCGAATTATTTACACAAAGCACTTAGGATAAATTGAAGCTCAAGATTTGACTTGGCTAGTTTTTACATACAAGGTATCTTATATTTGGCTAATCAATTTATCTTCTTTATCTTTGACTATTTAAATGTCTATAGAGTGTAGTGGTTACGCCACCACATACGAACTACGCAACGAAGACATGACGTCACTCAATTCCTGCATCGCGCAGTTAGAGTTTACCGAGCGAAAAACATAGATAAGACTACGAAATCAACATATTATGGGCAGTTGCCCGTCAGATATAACACCCGTCTGGTTGGAGGATCCTCCCTTTTCTATGGTGGATGAGTGAACTTTACACCCTGTTCCTCATACCCCTAAACAAGGTATCTTATATTTGGCTAATCAATTTATCTTCTTTATTTTATTTATTTTTTTTATCTTTGACTATTTATATGTCTATAGAGTGTCGCACTGCAAAACAAATAGGGCAACTTTATTATGCTGGTGTGCGTGACAGCTACGTTTTAAACTCGCGCCACGTCACTGTGCTGTAATTGTGCTAAAATAATTTAAGAGGGTTTACGTCGTACGGCTTTTCATACAAACTTTCAAACCCTTATTTTTCGAAATGACTGAACCGATTTTAATGAAATTTCATACACATATCCAGGATACAAAGGTCTAAAAACTTAGTTAAGAACATTTTCGAAAAATAGTGTGACAGCCTAATAAGACTGATTTTTAATTTTCCATAGAAACAGAGATTTCCAGTTATCTGCTTTTAAATAAGACATTTCGAAAATGTTCTTAACTAAGTTTTTAGACTTTTGTATCTTGCATATGCGTATGAAGTTTCATCAAAATCGGTTCAGTCATTTCGAAAAATAAGGGCTTGAAAGTTTGTATGAAATGCCGAACGACGTAAACCCTCTTAAGTTAAAATAATAGCAGCTAACAGCTGGTACTATTTTTTTCGACGAGTTTTCAAGTTGACGGTCTATCTAGGAATATTTATATCTTTGTTCTTTATATTATGCGCAAGTTACTGTTTCTTTATTGTAACTGTACGGTCAACATATCTTACTTACTCCTCAAAAAATTTGCTGATAAAAACTACCAAAGTCAAATCTTGAGCTTCAATTTATCCTAAGTGCTTTGTCCTTACATATTATAAAACAAAGTCGCCCGCCGCGTCTGTCTGTCTGTCTGTCTGTCTGAACGCGATAAACTCAAAAACTGCCGAACGGATTTTCAAACGGTTTTCACCATTGGACGGAGTGATTCATGTGGAAGGTTTTAGTGTACAATTCATTAAGGTTTTGTGTAAATTGGCTGAAATATGACGATTATTGTTGAAGATGTCGGAAAAAATCATGCCGACTGGGAGCTTTACTGGCGTGCGCTGCGTAAGTCGTGAGAGATAAATCAAATTTATGTTCTAGAGTATTGTATATCTTAAAAATTGCAACAAAAAAGTCCGCGATGGCATATGTCTATCTTTTAAGGGTGACCCACAATAACCATTTTTATCTTTCAAAATTGAATAAAATTTCCATTGTTATTTCCGAAGCTATTTTGACCGGTATCTTATTAATCCTTATCCAATTAAATAGGTTATTTAAATTGGGCATTCAATTTCGATTAAAATATGCCTTTACATCACATCATTTAAATGAATACCTAGTTTAAGAGATATCACAGTTTCAAAATTACGCGTAACAAAATAATTATGGTTGACCACGCGGGAGCTGTAGTAGCCTACCACTGCGTCCGCTGAAAGTTAGTCAATGACCTTTTCCTTGGCTATTAGGAGGTATGTATTCCCGGTAGAACGTTCCCGTGGGATATTTTGCGACATCCACGCGGGCGAAGCCGCGGGTAAAAGCTAGTGTAAAATAATTCGACTGTTCAAATTTGAGCAGTTATATTTCTAAACTAGCTTCTGCCCGCGGCTTCGCCCGCGTGGATGTCGGAAATTATCCCACAGGAACGTGTAACATGTTCTAAATCAGCGGGGTAATTGCGTAGCACTTACAATAGCAATGGGTCTCATTTTGACAGTTCAACAATTAATTGCGTTATTTACGTTATTTCTCGAACATAATTATTAAGCAATAGCTTCCACTCGGCGCTCTGGCGCGTCATCCCCTGGCTGGCCCGCCCCTCCACCTCGTTCTGTGCGCTGTCGACTCAATATCGCAGGTCATTCTTATCGTTCTAACTTTTAAACTATTTGTCCAAATTACTTAGTGTAAAAGACAAACTTTATCTACATTAAATACCAAAAGAGATGAAGGTATTTATTTTGATAAGAATTAACTAAATACTCTAAAATATGCAATGTAAAAAAAGTATTCAATTTAATTGTATTTATTGCTCACTATTTTGGTTATAAAGTCTTCCACATAAAAGGTAGATATATGCTGCCGCGGACTTTTATTTAGAACTCTTTAAGACAAACAATCCCACAATACATTTTCTTCATGTAACTCTAACGGTTTAGACAGCGCACGCACCATACGGTGGAGGTCTGCCCGGCTTGGGTGGACCACCGCCCTGTCCTCGTGGAGGCGATCGGCGGCGGTGACCTCTCGCGTACGGCCCTGGTTCAGGCCATGATGCGGAGCGAGAGGGCATGGCAAGCCGTCACCTCCTTCTGCAAAGCAGTAATGCTCGCGAAGGAGAAGGTGGAGCGCGCGAGGGAGTGGCAAAGGCCGCGCCCTACCAGCCCTAGCCGCCGCCGCCGTAGGAGACGTCCCGGGCGTCGGGAATTGATAGCCGATTTCCGGCCACCGTAGGCGCGGGCCTGCGGACGGAGAGCAACGGGCAGCTCGCCGTCCGATAAGGACCAGGCCCGGGTCGACGGCGCATCGTGTTCCACGCGCGCCTCAAAGAGATATCAGCAAAACTGACGGAGTCCGCTAGGGCCGCCTGCCGGGGTTGCGGGTAGTCCCAAGGGGAAACCGTGGCCTCTGGCAAGGCAAGGGAAGGAACACGGGTGGGTTTTAGTCAGTAAGAGTCTGACACACCCTTCCGCTCCGCCCAGAGCGGGAGAAGTCATTGGATGATTAACCACCCAAAAAAAAAAAAAGGCAGCGCACGCAAAGATAGATCTCAGAGGGCAGGAATTTTTCCGACTTACTTGAGACTTATCGTTATATTATGGCCAAATCACATAAAATCTTTATAAATTGTAGCCTATGTGTTATTCTAATGTATAAGCTACATTATTGTAAAGTTTCATCAAAATCCGTTCAGTAGTTTTTGTGTGAAAAAGTAACAAACATCCATCCATCCATCCATCCTCACAAACTTTCACATTTATTATATTAGTAGGATTAATGTAGGGCAGTGTTTTTCAACCTTTTTCATGACTCGACCCCCTTAGTATGAAAACATTTTTCGCGACCTCGACCATTCGAGAACGATTTGAACTCAGTCGAGATTCCCGCTGAGTCGAAGTTTCTGCAGCACGGAACCTAGCCTGATGTTCCCGAGTTGCAGTGAGCCTTGCCTCACGACCTTCCTCAGATTCATGTGATCGAACTAATCTCATCCTTTTAGCATTTCTGCTACATTGGGAGAGGTTGGATCTTCTTCGAGGCATTCTTACAATAAAATAGTACTTACTACTTAACACACAGTTATTTAGTAAACACGTACTATCGTAAACAATTATATATTATAAATACTTACAGATTATTACCTATACAGTCTAAAATTATCACAGTTTAAGTAATAAGTGTTAAGACGTGTAAACCAAACGTACTAACTTTATAAAACAAAAGAATTGCTAGAAAAATTAATTACTAACCTGAGCTAATAAACTTATACTTAATAAAGAAAATAAGAAAAGAAATGCCTAACCTATACCAAATACTTATAATATTTATATATAAACCCTAAATAAAAATTAAGATAAGTATACCGAAAATCAAGGAAAGAAATGCCTAACCTATAACAAATGTTCCCGTTATTCTTTAAATTGACATAACTTTTTTTATTTATGAACCGATTGACATGAAATAAACACTAAAGGTTAAGTGAAGCTTACTACAATATATTAGTGAAAACCGCATCTAAATCGAATAAGCTGTTTCTGATATTAGCGTGCACAAACACACAGACAAACAGACAAACCAACAAACAGACAAAAAAATAATTAATTACAATCTCGGGTTCAGCATCGATATAATAACAACCCCTGCTACTTTTTTTTCATATATTTCCATTGTACAGACACCACTTTTCTACAATTTTATTATATGTATAGATATAGAAGAAGATAGATATAGATACCAACCATTGATAAAGCAGAAAAAAACAAGAATTTGTGTTTTAAATTCATTTTAGAATGTATGTTCTTATCAGGATTAGCTACAGAACTTGGCTCCCAATTTTCACATTTATGTTTTTGATAGGATTTTTCAATACTAAATTTGTCCATGTAGGTAATGACTTTTGCAGTATTTCTCTTTGCCAATAGAACGAACAATAGACGTACAATTGTTTACCAATGACTTGTACATTATTAGACTATTTATTGCAGTGTACACGGTGGCGCGGCTAGGAAGCACCGTTTCTGGCCGCGCCACCAATTTTGTTAAATTTCTCGCGAATCTTTGAAGTACATTTTTTTTATTATTACGTACAATTATGAACATATTATGTACATTTATTCCTATTAACCCCGATTCAAAATGCGACTGTGGCGCGGCCAGGAAGTACCACGCTGTAATAGTCGATTGTCTTTTTTAGGGTTCCGTACCTGAAGGATGCCAAACGGAACCCTATTATTAACTACCGGTGTCCGTCCGTCTGTCTGTCAGCGGGCTGTATCTTATGAACCATAATAGGTAGGACAATTGAATTTTTTACAGATTGTGTATTTCTATTGCCGCTATAACAACAAATCATAAAAATAAAATAAAGTTGAAAATCAAACGGTGGTCTTTTGATTTTTAACTTACCCCATAAACGATGCGTGTCCTTTTTCAGCGTTTTTTACTAAATTTTGTACGGTGGTACGGAACCCTTTGTATTGCACTTGGCTTGGCTATTCCGACTCGCACTTGGTTTTCTACTTTTCCTGAAAGAATTATTTGTTATCAACAATTTTCTGAAAAAAAAAATCTAAATAGCGGCTATGTACGATTTTCTGAGATTCCAGAATAAACTAAAATAATAATCATTAAATTAATCATCTATTGTACCATAGGGTAAAGGGAAATCCATGAACTGTGCATTTTTTAATTTTTTTCATGGTCTACAGTCCTTTCAAAGTAATTTTTCTTCTGATTTCGCATCACAGTAATTTTATTTATTGTTTATGTCGATAAACAATAAATAAAATTACTCGTTGAGCTCCTTAAATTCTGAGTTGAGCTCCACGATTACTGACAAATGTTTGTACTGTCTGCATAGGACCACTTACTCAAATCTGAGTGGTTGTTTCTTCAAAATACCATTTTAGTAGTAGTACCTGTACTATTGGTATTTCTAATCAGTATCGGTACTGTGCCGGTACCAAACGTATTTCCGTTAGTTAGAGTGAGAAAACAGTTATAGTTAGTAAAAGGATAGTAATTGGGCATTAGAAAAATAACTTCAAGATAGATAATACGAGATTTGTGGTACAAAGCGGGTAGCTGAATTTGTTAGGTGTAGTACGGGTACCCGTCTGAAACCGGTACCCGTCTGGAACCGGTAAGTACCGGTATAGAACCTTAATGTTGGTACCGGTTCCAAGCTCTGTGTCTGCGCCATAACTTAGCATTACTTTGTCAAGTGAAAGGCCCGTCCTTGCTATGTTTACAGCCACCATTTTTACACCATAAATCATGACATCATAGGTAATACACGCTTTGTCTCTTTGTCTACGGTTATGGCAGTTGTACTTGCGAAAGAGTGAAATGTGTGACTATGTTTTGTGGCGATATAAAAGAGGTGTGTTAATGCGATGATTAAAAGAATGAAAGAAATGAAAACGTGAAGATGATATTGAAGAGATAAAAGGCTAATTTTCTCTTTGAATAATTGGATAGAAACTTTACTAGCGTATCAGATAATTATGTTTGTAGAATAGGATCGTGCTTTAGAAATAGAAATACTAGAAATAATATTTACGAAGTGTATAGAGTGCCGCGAGTATTCTTGTGGCACTCTAGTGTCGCTGCTAGGGTGCCGTGAGCGTTGCATTGTCACTGTCACTTGTTATTTAGGTTAGGTTAGGTTAGAACTGAGGTTATAACTGTGACCACACAACGCACGAGCCGAGCGAGCGTAGCGAGCGGTGCTGCGGTAGCGGCCGGCGAAGTGCCAGGGTCCGTTTAGGCACAAGAGAATGTAATGTTTTGGGAATTTGGTGTTTTACAGCGATCTAACCTCGACAATCAAACAAAATACCAAGTGACGTGACTTAGTGACAGTGACAATGACAATCCAATGCTTGCGGCACTTTGGCCGGGCCGAGGCGGTGTTACTAGGGTGCCTGTAGTGGCACTTTATCCGATAGGGATAGAGTGCCACTGGTGGCACTGGTGGCACTCTATACACTGCCTAATATTTATTTGCATAAATGTATAAAGTTGTTATACAAAGACATTATAGAACATACATGTTTTGCTTCTGTCCTAGCATGCAAATATTATAGGTTACATTACAAATGTTTCCCGTCAATTTTGCTGTAAAATTGATTTGAGTATAACCATTCATGAAGTATTTTTTTAAACAATACAAGATCTAAAGTTTTTAAGTCACATGGAATAATGATTATATATACGAACACACATGGCTAAACAGCTTTTATAATATTTAGACAGTCTTGGTAAGTCATTTAATATAAGCCTGCGACGACCACGTTGGTTTCGAGGATATACCTCCTCTGCCTTTTTAAACAAGTATTTGTGCTTCACACTTCATAGAGCGGGTAGCGGTAATAAACCAAGTTCTTTAAATATTGGCCTGCAAGATTCATCAGGTTGAAGTTGAACAAATTATTTGACTATTAGTAGTTAAATTATGGGGCAAACTGTTATCGAAATGAATTTTCTGACATTAAAATTTTATGTATTAACTAAGGGAGGGATCCCAAAGAACCACATATCTTTCCAAGAGGCGCTTAAACTTATTCTGAATGCGCTCCACAATAACAGTGTATTTGGCTTCACGTGAAGCCCATTATGATAGCACTAGCAGCGCCCTGCAGGTTCACTCGCATAAGTTTTAATCCTGTGAGAATATCGAGATAAAGTATTAATCCAGGTGATAAACTATCTGTGTGCCAAATTTTATCCAAGTCCGTTCAGTAGTTTTTGCGTGAAAGAGTGAGAAACATCCATCCATCTATCCAGCATCACAAACTTTCGCGTTTTAAAATAAATGTTAGTAAGTTATGACTATGTTCCAGATGACTCCTGACTAGTGCGTCACACAGAACCCTGACTGCTGCTATGTTAGTGAAGTCTTGTATCTGTCTCAGCACGAATCCTTTCTGAACGTCCTTTATCAATTTATTATAAAGGAACCTAATGGCTACTACACACAGTGCCGCCGGTACTGCCCCCGGCATGGCTGCCGGGCAACCCGCAGCGCGTCCGGCCCTGCTGCACAAAGAAACTCAAAGGTAAAGAAGGCTCAAAAGCCGAAAATTTTACCCATATTGATGGGAAAAAAAGCAGTCAAAACATACTTCATGAAGTGTTTAAATAAATTGTTTATATTTTGAAAATAAATAAATATACTAGGTACTACTAATGAATATTGTATTTAACCACATAAATTATAGTAGATTTATACTGATAAATAAAGCAATTCGTGCGAATTATTCCCTAACCGTTCCAAAATGCACAACGTTAATGTTCAAGTTTTCACTTCTGCCGGCATTCCCGGAGTACAACCCCTTGTTTTTTTTTAGAAGTACTTGTTCTTTGTGGGGATCTTCAATTTATTGCCAATATTATGATCTACGCCAATTTACGTTTCAATGCATATTTTTTTACTAAACAAGTAAAAACCCGAAGTTTGCAATGTGTAATCATTTGCTCATCTTCAGTCATTAACCTTGATATTATAATCCAACCGTATGAAAAAAAAACTGCACTACCGCTTATTGATTGCATACAAACAATACCTCTCACCTTTTTTAGTAATTTAATGCACCAAAATGTCTGAAGATTAAGTTTCATTAATCTTATGCAAAAAATAAGGCTGTGCCATCCCGAAGATAAACTAATAATCTTTCATAGTAAAATATAGGTATATTGTATGACTCCGTATCAAAGTTGCGACAAACAATGCGCGATAAATGCTAGGGCGATAGTACGATAGGTCGACCATCAGTGGTGCGACAGCACATCAGCTCGACGAACGTTACTGCGACATATTGTTTTCACGACCAACGATGGCACGACGAAACTTTTGATCGACGAACGATAGCGCGACACAATTTTCGCTCGACAAACTAAAGCACGACAAACATTTCTATAATATTTTGTTGCTAATAGCAGATAAGAAAAAAATGTAAAGTAGAACTACTTTCGTTTATAAATGTTTTTATTGGCAATATTCTTTATTGTCAATGTCAAATGACTGCAGTGTGCGAGTGCAGTTACGAGCAAGGTAGGCAAAAACCATGCATTAATGAAACTAAAACATTAAAAAAAAATCAGCTGGTGTTAGCAACAAAATATTATAGAAATGTTTTGTCGTGCTTTAGTTTGTCGAGCGAAAATTGTGTCGCGCTATCGTTCGTCGATCAAAAGTTTCGTCGTGCC
The DNA here is from genome assembly GCA_948150665.1 of Conistra vaccinii. Lineage (NCBI taxonomy): Eukaryota > Metazoa > Arthropoda > Insecta > Lepidoptera > Noctuidae > Conistra > Conistra vaccinii. The sequence goes on from OX411321.1 coordinate 3,224,367, forward strand.
ATCATTTGTCGTGAAAATAATCTGTCGCATATAACGTTCGTCGAGATGATGTGCTGTCGCACCGCTGATGGTCGACCTATCGTACTGTCGCCCTATCATTTGTCGCGCATTTGTTTGTCGTAACTATGATACGGAGTCATATTGTATATCGACATAATAATGTTGGAGTAGTGCAATGACTACATTTAATCATTTATTTTGTACCTTACACTACAAAATGCAACACCTATTTTATTTAAAAGTAGTTTTAATTGGGCTGTGCGCTGACATCATGCCTGTCTGTCAGTCAGTTAGATTATGTTTTTAACAGTAAAAGGCTGAGGCTACAGTAGGCAGCGATTTGCGATGCGACTGGAAGAGCGAAACAAGAAAAACTTGGTATGGCTACATTACAAGCGAAATTCCGGCGTATATTCGGCGATGACGTGGCTACAGTACACATGCTCCACAACAAAACAGCAAGAGCGATTCATGCGGCTTCACTATAAAAAGAGAAAACTAGCGATTTCGCTGAGAATTCGCTAGTTCATCGCATTTTAAGGATCGTAAAATATTCGCGGCGACTCCGTGACAAGGTGGCTACATAGAGGGAGCTTACACAGGCGACACATACGACGCGCACGGCGCGCGAGGGCAGGTCGTTTAGTTCGCGGCATTCACACAGTCGATAGGTTGCTGTAGCTTTGTGTAAACGTAACGTGTATTATTTTCAATGACTCCGTATCAAAGTTGTGACAAACAAATGCGCGATAAATGCTGGGGCGACAGTACGATAGGTCGACCATCAGCGGTGCGACAGCACATCAGCTCGACGAACGTTAGTGCGACAGATTGTTTTCACGACAAACGATGGCACGACGAAACTTTTGATCGACGAACGTTAGTGCGACTGATTGTTTTCACGACCATCGATGGGACGACGAAACTTTTGATCGACGAACGATAGCGCGACACAATTTCCGCTCGACAAACTAAAGCACGACAAACATTTCTATAATATTTTGTTGCTAATAGCAGATAAGAAAAAAATGTAAAGTACCAAGTACTTTCGTTTATAAATGTTTTTATTGGCAATATTCTTTATTGTCAATGTCAAATGACTGCAGTGCGCGAGTGCAGTTACGAGCAAGGTAGGCGAAAACCATGTATTAAAGAACCTAAAACTTTAATATTTTTCCTTATCTGCTATTAGCAACAAAATATTATAGAAATGTTTGTCGTGCTTTTGTTTGTCGAGCGAAAATTGTGTCGCGCTATCGTTCGTCGATCAAAAGTTTCATCGTCCCATCAATGGTCGTGAAAACAATCTGTCGCACTAACGTTCGTCGATCAAAAGTTTCGTCGTACCATCGTTTGTCGTGAAAACAATCTGTTGCACTAACGTTCGTCGAGCTGATGTGCTGTCGCACCGCTGATGGTCGACCTATCGTACTGTCGCCCCAGCATTCGTCGCGCATTTGTTTGTCGCAACTTTGATACGGAGTCTTAGGCTTTGTCAAAACCAAACCTTGTATTTTTGCTTGAAAGCTCTTACCTCAAGTACAAAATATATTTGAAAAAGAGATTGTGTTGGATTCACAAAATTAATAAAGAGCGCAGTAAATACAGGGTGTTTGGCAGAACGTTGAACATACGAAAATGGTGGATAGGTGGGGTCATCTGCTACTTACTCAGCCCTAATTTATTTGACCCTGGGCCCCGGATATTTAAAAAAAAAAACATTTTTTGCTTTGTTCCTTTTTCACCACTTTAAAGTGTAATTTTTATTAAAAATGTTTTTTTTTTTAATCTTTAATGTTGGCAGATTCTTATAAAATTATTGCTTTATTCAGATGTTAGCTAGAAACTCTCTAAAACGCTCAAACTTACAGAAAGATGTAAAAAATACTTAAATTAATTTCAACTTATTTAAAAAAAAAACAAACCAGGGGCAGTTAAATTAGGGCTGAGTAAGTAGCAGATGATCCCACCTATCCACCATTTTCGTATGTTCAACGTTCTGCCAAACACCCTGTATACTCCATGTTTAGCCATCCATGTTGCAGGACGTGCTTGTGTTTTGGATACAAACAACTCAACGTCCATCGTAGATTCATACATAAACCTCTTTAGAAGAGCGATCAAAACAAACTGATTTGAACGTGTCGCAGCGTCATGAGCGAGCGCCGAGTGCACAAGTATTGCCCCCGTCTCCCGCATCTCAGTCCGATGTCCGTAGCGTGATTATGTAGCCACTTGACAGCGGACCTACCCAAACAGTAACTTTGAACTTCTCGCAAAATAAATCGCTCATGCATTTATATTCGCTCAAATAATGTAGAAATTTAATATAAATGACGAGCATTTGTTTTTTACGTTCTGAAGTACAGTTGTAATGTAGCCGCTATCATAACTTGCAAACACTCAATTTGAATCGGTCGTTTTCTTAAAATGCGATCAAATCATCCATCGCGGTTTACTTTACGCATAATGTAGCCACACGCATAATTAGTAGCACTATTGAACTATTCGTGCAAGTGAGAAATTTTCTATTAAATTCGCTTCAATTTCGCTGATATGTTGATGTAGCCGATGCCGTGATTACAGTAATATTGTTCTTATCGCATAAAGAAATCAAAGATCGCTAGAAATATTTGATGTACGGTGTAGCCATATACGTGAGCATTTATTTACTTGTTTTAATCGCTCATGTATCGCGGGTCGCGTCGCGGCCTAATGTAGCCTCAGCCTAACTAAGCACTTTTCAGCTAACTTTTCTATCCGCTCATTGTATTAGTTGTGCCATCGCACTGGCCGCAGATCTCGCGACCCGTGGACACACGTCGCGTCGCAGTAACCCGAAGGTCAAGGTCAATGATCTTCACGTACGATACAACAATTAAAAGTGTTAATTAATGTTATAGACTTAGATTCAGTTTTATTTATAGCACTTTGATTACTTTCGGTTAGGTGACCGGAGTTTGGTATGAGGGTTGAGGTCAATGGAGCCTACAACGTCGCGATTATAAACTTGGAACCAGGGACTGAAACCTTTATAAATAACGGTACAGGTACCGAAGAATTTTGGTTACTTCTACGAGTAAAGCTGGTTTCAGACCAGCGCGATTTGCGACACCGGTTATTGTTATACCTTGAAGTTTTGTATTGTTCGTGTCGCGTCGCGCGACAAATCGCGCTGGTCTGAAATCAGCTTAAGGTTACCGCTATCTGAATAAAATTGAAATAAAATTATTTGACAATATAATTATCTTGGGTGTATTGAATTTCTTGAATCCTAACTAATATTATAAATGCGAAAGTGAGTTTGTTACGCTTCACGCTAAAACAGCTGAACAGATTTGAATGAAATTGGTTGACCATGACCTGGTTAGGACATATGATAGTTTTTATTCCGACATTTCCACGGGATCGAAACTTAGATAGATAGATAGTTTCATAATATTTGCCTGAAATATGGTATTTTACAGATTTTATAACAAATACACAATAGTTCTTCATATTCCGCCTACTAAATTCGGAATGCAAATTTTGTGACAATAATAATGATTCCAATTTAGTCAATTTAAACAAAATAATTAAATTACCATCAAGAATAAAATTGTCAATGTAAGTATCAAATTAAAAAATGTCAAAGAAAAATTATTAAATTACACATAGTCTAATTATAAACTTTCAAATGACAATCAAAGAAATTAAATTAGAAAAGTCAATAGCTTAAAATAAAAATGTCAAATATAATTTTCATGTCATGCAACTTTCCCATTTGTCTTAGAATTATGCGGGTGAAACCGCGGGGCGCAGCGAGTTTGTCAATAAACAAGCTAATTCTTCAATAAGGAATTCATTGTGCACAAGTAAAATAAATAGCTCGTACCTGACTGGACTTTAAATTTAGATATTAATTACTTTATACATAATTATTTTAAGTTTATGATCTAGGAATATAATTATTATAGCGTGAAATATAGCACATTGTAAAGTTCCTGCTAAGATTGATGGGTAACACCGTCTGCCAGATTGAACATAAAATCAATGTTATTGAAACATGTTCCAGGTATTTTTTTATCCACCTACATCTTAGTTTATTTAAAACAGAAGTATCATTTTATTATTTTCTTGTTAAGACATGGCTGTCTATGTTATTCAGTTACCGACTTTTTTCACACGATGTACAGCATTTAAGAGCGTGCATTCTGAAAGTGGTTTGTGGCTGTTTTGATTAATTTGGCAATATTACTGTATGAAAACATGAGATGTGGCTAACTTGCGAACTTGATTATTAATAATGAATTGCAATAATTAATATCGTAACACCGTAGTTAGTTAAAAAAAGTTTAGATGTAAAAAAAAGTATTTGGCAACTTTCCAAATACCTGTTTTACACATAAACGGTTACAACATCAAATTCACTGTATTCTAGTTCACTAGCTAGCGATATTTAATTTTTCCATACAGTAATATTACCAAATTAATCAAAACAGTAGTTTTTGTAAATAATTTCATTACCGCTGCTCTCAAAACGGTGAAGGAAAACATCGTGAGGAAACCGGCATGTCTTACAACGAAAACTTCGAAGACATGTAACATCTACCAACCCGCACTGGGCCCGCGTGGTAGATTACAGCCCAGTCCCTCTCACAGAGAGGAGGTCTGTGTCCCAGCAGTGGGAACATTAATAGGCTGATGATGATGTTATGATGAATCAAAACAAGTAAATATTTAACAGCTATTTGCATTGTGTATTTCAGACACTATACATGGTCTTCATATGGCCTGACCAAGATTATGTCTGGACTTTAAAAGAGACTACGACGTATGAATTTGTACCGGCCTTTCTTCTTAGAGTAGTCAGATTATGAAACGCCGAACTCATCTAGCCTATTTTTAATTTAAAAAAATAATGTGACGTGTAAAAGTGATTCCAATATCTCATTTACAGTATAAACAATCTCATTTCATGAATGAATGATTCCAATATGTTTTTACTTTGCTTACTCATTAGCTACTCGATCTGTTATTAATATGAATGAACATATTTTTTGCATTTTCTAGTACATTTTACCAGGAAATGCGAAACTTTATGTGTATCAAAAGGGAAGCGTAGGTACCTTGGAACCTATTTGAATATTTTTATGGAGCTAATTGGTATTTTTGGTAGTAACCTATTATTTTTAGCAATATTAATGATTTTACGCGTCGTAAACTTCTCTAAAAAACGAGTAGGACGATAATAATTATTATGTCTAAGCTGAAAAATTAATTTATTTTATTTTATTATTTATGTATGCACAGTAAAATATATAACCACATAAGTTTTTTGTTGTGAGGAAAAAGTCGTACTTCTGCTAGACCTCCAAACCTTCGATCATTTAATAATTCCTATACGAGAGGACGATGCACGCACCTCAGTCAGTCTCCACAATGGGTCGGAACAAACGTGTTCTATTGCTGCTGTCCGTTGTCACACTGGAATTCCGACAGCGCAGCGCGTCACCTTCCCCCCGCTTCGTTTCTCGTCCGCCGATTCGTTGAAACGTCGCGTTCGACGACGCAACGCTTTAATGTGGCATGTGACGGCATGTCATTTAAATTATGGAATACGACGCAGCGTTGACGCTGCGACGACGCACTAATGAGGCAGAGCTCTAAGCAGGCATTTAGTCTAGGCGTTTCGAGTTCACGATGATATTGTCCTCTGCAGAACCGGTCACCTACAAGGTTGGAATTTGGTGATGACCCGACACATCTACAATATTGCAAAATTTCTTGTACAAATAATTCCTAATGTTATTGCAGCTGCATGGAAAAAAAAAATACATGGTTTTGGAACCATATTTTTGTGGCTGTGTTTACAGCTACTAGCCCACTTACTCTACAAGTCCATAATCAACCAACAATTTTCCCACTGCTGGGACACAGCCCTCCTCTCTTAGAGAGTGAGCTGAAATCATTCACGCAGGGCCAATGCGGGTTGGTAGATGTCACATGTCTACGAATTTTTGGTTTTAGGATAATGCCGGTTTTCTCACGATATTTTCCTTCACCGTTTTGAGAGCAGTGGTGGTTGGATGAAATACTCTACACAAAGTAAAGCGCCTGTCTGGGTTCGAACCTACAACTCGTAAGTCGCGGCCGGTACCACCACTACTCTTGCATTATTCTACATGTAACTCATGCAATAATAGACTGTTTAGACCCAAAACCATTCTTCATAATTTCGCTGCAGAACTGTCAGCTTATTCACTTAATTGTTTAGAACGAACGAACTATTTATCCTGACAACCATGACGAAAGTGTTATGAGGGCCTTCACCCAGTCAGCTTTAGTGTCTTCAAGTATTTAGCAAGTAATCAGTAAGAGCTAGAATGAGTTGACACTTAATCTGTTTGACCTTTTATTAAAGTTCATGGCTGGCTAATCCTTAAGAGCACCTATGGAAGTGGTTTTAGATAATTAACCGTTATTGTTTTGAGAAGATTTTTTAGGGTTTTGTATGTTCGAATGAAAAAACGGAACCCTTATGGGATTATTCGCATATCTTCTATCCGTCTGTCAGTCACAGCCATTTTGCTCCAAATCTTATGGTACGCATTTGAATTTCTGCGACCCAAACACGCAAGTGTAACGTAAATAAATACATTTTGAATATAGGGGTTAATTTTGGAAGGCAAATAGAAAATATTTAAAAAAGTGTTGATACTGAAAGGGCTTACCGGGATGGCCTCAAATAAAAAAATAAGAAATTAAATGAAATATAAAAAAAAAAATTAAGAAAAAAGGTGAAAATTTTCCATTTCCTTCTAAGCTCCCAAACAACAGAGACAAAAATTATGAAATAAATTACAGAACTTAGTTCTATACTTATAGATTATAGGAAAACAAATAACATGGTAAATCTCTCAATATTGCGCGTACAAACTTACATTTGTAGTTGGAATGTATGAGTTCAGTTTGTTCTTGGGATAAATGCATCCCAACTTCGGAACCTTTCATTGTGCGTAGTCCGACACACACTTTACAAGTTTTTTTTTCAATTGGAATCAATGGGCACTTTTTGAGAAAAAAAGTTAAGAATAAAGCTTCGTGCAGACTAGCGCGACGCGACACCGGATATTGTTATAAGGGTTTAATCTTTTTCTTAAAAATTGTATTGTTCGTGTCTCATCGCGCCTTCGGTCGCGTCGCGCTGGTCTACACGAGGCTTAACGTACTTATAAGCTCAGTTCCTAGTTGAATCTGACTAAGTTTGTTGAAGAAAATAATTGATTAAGGTTTTGAACTTTAGTCGTACGTGACATCGTGACTCGACAAATGTGACCTTAACCCAATATCTTTTTAAGTATATACTATGCCTTGATTATTACTGAAATCAAAGATTACTTACCAATGATGACTTGGCGATTTTTTTGCAATATGTTGAAAGTATTTGATCAATGATTACTTCATCTATAAGTCATCGATTGTCCTATTAATTAATTAAATTAAACCTATTATAGTAAAAATAATATATTCTCTCATAATTGAGGCCGCGAGAGCAAGAACTGCCTAATTAAATTTAAAAAAAATAGATAGTAGGTAGTACCACATTAAAATTGCATTAAAAATTTTATTCAATTTCTTTGATTATGACAAATTAGTAGTAGGTCGTTCTTGCTCTCGCGGCCTCAATTATAGTTTTGCCAAAAGTGAAGCCTTAATAACAGAGGGGTGAGAAGCAAAATGTTTTTTCCCTTAAAACATAATTCACAATAGTTTAACTCATGGCATTTTGTTATTCTCTGGCAAAGCTCAATTAAAAAATACGAAGTGTATAGAGGACCGTTAGGGGCACTCTATCCGCCGCGGATAATGTGGCATATTAGTAGCGCTGCCTCGGCCCGGCTAGAGTGCCGTAAGCATTGTATTGTCAATGTCATTGTCACTGTCATTTGTTATTTTGTTTGATTGTTGAGGTTAGCCCACGTTTGCTATAAACTTCAGTAACCATAATATTCAAAAATGGTAGTGTATAGAGTGCCACCATTGGCACTCTATCCCTATCGGATAAAGTGCCACTACAGGCACCCTAGTAACACCGCCTCGGCCCGGCTCAAGTGCCGCAAGCATTGGATTGTCATTGTCACTGTCACTAAGTCACGTCACTTGGTATTTTGTTTGATTGTCGAGGTTAGATCGCTGTAAAACACCACATTCCCAAAACATTACATTCTCTTGTGCCTAAACAGACCCTGGCACTTCGCCGGCCGCTACCGCGGCACCGCTCGCTACGCTCGCTCGGCTCGTGCAGTTCTAACCTAACCTAACCTAAATAACAAGTGACAGGGACAATGCAACGCTCACGGCACCCTAGCCGGACCGAGGCAGTGACACTAGAGTGCCACAAGAAACTCGCGGCACTCTATACACTTCGTTCAAAAATTCGAAATTTTGTTATTGTACTTATTTATCTTTACTTCTAAAACTATTCTGTTATAATATCGAGTACTATAATAATTGAATGTCCTAATTTTGAATGGAATAAAGTCATAAATGTCCTAAGTATTGTTTTATATAATGTGTATAAGTTCGAATGTTCATTTATAATTAAATTGTTAGTCCTAAAACATTTGTTAAAAATTCGGTTTTAGTGACAGAAACGAATCGCTGTAAATCCGACTCCACGCAGTCTTGTTTGCCCTACCCCTAGAGTGTAATTTAGAATCGCGTAGGCGCGGAGGGGCGAGGCGGCCCGCGAGTTGAGGAGCAGGTGGTTGTAACTCTCGCCGCCGCGGCTGAGGCTGGCCGGCGAAACCGGCCAGCAAGACGAAGCTGCTGCGGTGAGCTTTAAACCATCTGCGACGATAAGCTCGCGTAGGACCGCCGGAACCCCGCAGCGCCGGAGCCGTGACAGAAACCATGCCTGCTGCATATTGCATTCTCGCTTGCATGCTGCATGCTTGCTTACATACTATAATATGTTGCATACTTTGCTTACATCCTACATGTTGCATGCTTGGCTGCATGCAAGTTGTATGCATGGTGTGGTTTTAAACATGTGTTTTGTGGTGGTTCCCTGTCGTACTGTACTATATTTTACGTTTTTTTAAATAATACCTCATTTTTATAACCTTATTTTTAAAAACATTCAGTTTACGTCACTAGTATGTCGCAAACTGACGGCACTTAATACACTGCTGAGATAGAGTGACGTAAACGGCACTTAATAAACTGCGGAGACAGAGTGTCCCTAGCGGTGTTCTATACACTGCCTTAAAAATATATATTTTGATGATTCAAGTGGCGATGTATCACGATGCTATAATAAACTTCCGAAGACTTTTAACATTTGAAGCATGGTAATATTAAAATAATACAAATCCACGGCCATCTTGTGGTAACGCTTAGTACCTACACATCAAAACTTTTCTAGGAAACTACGCTGACGCGGTGGTAAGAAACCGTGACAACAGTACCTACTGGTATTTACATATTATCAAAATTACCCTATTACAAATAGGGAAATACGTACGTTTTTTAATACTCGATTTTTGCAAAAATAAATTGCGAATGGTACTGGGCTGCTTCGCTCGGTTTTTATGATCGGCCAAAATATTGTTTCTTTTTTTTAAATTTATTACCTATATTTATTATTAATATATAATACAAAACCCTATAGACTAAATTCTCTAAATGGTGGTAAACCGCATCAACATCGTAGTTTCGAAAATTGACGCGGTCACGCAGAGAAACACGAAAAAATGATTATAAATAAGACTACGTAAGATATCAAAATAAAAATAAAAATTTATTTATTTAACTAGGCTGAAGAATCAGCACTTTTCAAACGTCAAAATTACATAAAAGACAGTCCCACAAAACGCCCACCCTTCACCACTTCCTAGTGCTTTAGCTGGGAAGAAGAAGTGGCGCAACAAACTCCCCAGCAGCACAGCTGTCTGTTCGGTTAGAAAAACTTGATTATATCGGGTGTAAAAAGACCCTTTCCGAAGCCGAAAGCCACATATTCTACCCATTATTTGGATCATTTTTTTCCACAAGACCATACCTGGGAATCCACTGGTTCTGAAGATATTGAAGGTCAAAGTCGCATTTTTTTTTTTTACTTTTTTGCGTAAATGTATTCCACGTGTTATTACTAAACTTTTTTCCAAAGAAACATAACCAAAATTTTCAATTTTTCTTAACAAATTACACATTTGAAGTTACAAAAACGCAATGAACATCAAACGCACACTACCACGTCACGACTGCCTACGACAACAAGCGCACGATACAGTGTCACGTGGTCTTGAACGTTACAACGACCCGTGTTTGTAACAGCTGATCGGTTGTTAGTGCCTACATTTCGTAGTTACATTTGTTGCAGTTTCTGATTATTTTCAAAGACGTTGATTATGAGTTGCAGGCAAGTCCGTTGTCTGTAATGTCGAAGAACACGCCCTTGTAAGTACTACAAGTAGGTACATCTTATCACTAAACTTCTTGCAGATTCAATTAAAAATGTTGACGAAGTTGGTCCTCATTCGTTTCGTTTATAATAAAAGTAAACTGCTAGTCTAGTGCGTTATTATTCTAAGTGCTTACTACCTACATTCAAGCAAATAATGAAGAATTAATTTTATTATTACTGCACAAATTACCTACCCACCTATCAAAACCACTTTTTAGTTTGAGCTATTCATTCACTAACATAACATCACGCCTTGTTTCCCCGAAAGGTTCGGCAGAGATGTACCTGTAGCAGGTACACCCACATTTTGCCAGCTATGTTTAAGTCCCATGTAATAGTGGGCGAGCCTATTGCCATCAACCGGGCAGACATCAAGACTCCGGGCTGCTACTGAGAAATTTCAGATAGAAAATTCAAATAACACTGCCCAACCCGGGAATCGAAGCCAGGACCTCATGCTCAGCAGTAGCGCTTGCAACCACTAGACTAACGAGGCAGTATTTATTTACTACTTATGATAAAAATAAAGGTTTATTCACTTTATTCACACGAAGCCATACCTACTGCCAATAGGGTGGGTCTGGGAGACTTCTTTTAGTTTTTTTCTAGATTTCGTCATCTTTCATTGATTATTTAGGTAACCTTATGATAGCCCTTAAAATAATTTGATTGACGTATACGTCGCGTCGTATGACGTATTACGTCTTCCGTTGGTAGATCCTAATAGCGCAATGATATAAAGATACCTAACGTTCCGATCGCGCGCGCTTCGCATAGATCAAAGAAAGCCGCGGCTCCTTTATGCCTACCGCGACGTTTCCTGAGGTAGCTGCGCGGTGTGCGCGGGGGTGTGGTGACGTGATGCGAGAGCTCAGTGATTCGTCAACTTGTAACTGTCACCCCTCCCGCACCGCGCAGCTAGGTACCTCAGAAAACGTCTCCAGCAAAACAAGAAATTGATCAAATTTTTTAGCATTATTAGTTCGGTTTCTTACGTTATCGAATGCGCTTGTGTTGTTTTTTCCGAAAAGCATTACCTACTTTTAAGTGTAGAAACTGTGCTGCTGTGCTGTGAGCGTGATTGCGTATTGGCTGGCACACGAAGTGTCTGTGTTTAAGTGCGTACTTGTTTGTTTGTTAGTGCTTTTGTGTTAATTGTTTTAGTTGCGAAAATGCCGTTTCACGATTATTCGGCGCGCGAGTACGTTAACATGGTGTACTGCTACGGTATGGCCCGAGGAAATGCTGCCGCAGCCCTACGACTTTACGGTACTGAATATCCTACCGCGTTTCAGCCCTCTGATTCACGTATTTTCACTCGGGCAGTGCAACGGTTATTGGACAACCAGCCGATCGTGCCGGTTTCACAGGGAGGCGGCAGGCAAATAAGACCGGCGGCAGAAATGGCCATCCTATCTGTAATGCGGGAAAACCCACGTTTGGGAGTGCGTACAGTGGCAAAAGTATTGCGGAGACGGCATGGCAATCGCGCTAGGTACGTGGTGTCTCATTCCACTGTGCACAAAGTACTTAAAAGAGATAGGCAACGGCCTTACAAAATTCACCGCGTGCAAGCGCTCGTGCCGGGCGACACAACACGCCGTATGCAGTACTGCCGGTGGCTGCTAAGGCAGGACCGAGGATTTGTAAACAACATTATTTTCACGGACGAAAGTCCCTACCTTTACAAATAATGGTATGTGGAACCGCCGTAATTCATACTATTGGTGCTCCGTGAACCCAAACCAAACCCAGGAAACGGGTTTCCAGGCACGGTGGAAACAATGTGTGGGCAGGCATTGTGGGAAACCAGATCCTGGGCTCCGTTTTCTTGCCGCCCAGAATGAACGGACCTAACTACCTCGAACTGATCAATGGTTACCTGACCGACACGCTGGAAGCCATGCCAGTGGTCCAGCGGCGAAATGTGTGGTACCAGCATGACGGCGCGCCGCCACACATTGTGAGACCGGTTCGCGAACAGCTGACGCAACTGTTCGGCGACCATTGGATTGGGCGGTATGGGCCCCATGCATGGCCTGCACGATCGCCAGATTTAACCCCTCTGGATTTCTTTTTGTGGGGCTACGTCAAGGATAGGGTGTTTGACCGTCCCTGTGAGACCGCTGCTGAGATGCGTCAGAAAATTATTGAAGTTTTTGATGAACTAAAGCAGCTGTCAGAGCGAGAAGGAATCCTGGAGCGGGTTCATGAAAATACGCTGAAAAGGGCGCGCGTTTGTCTCCGCGTGGGAGGTCGGCAGTTTGAACCACAGCTCGTGAGTGTCGAGAGGCCACCGATGTTTGATGATGACAGCGATGGACAGTAGGTAAGTGCCCACACAGGCTAAAAACAACTAAAATCTTGTGTTTTTAAAAGTTTTAATTTAAGTAAATCGTTGTACATTTATCATGGAAAATTTTTATTCATTTCGCTCATACCGCGTAGAGCGAAGGGGCGGGGCTTAACTCACACAACAGTACTGTGTCCGTTCAAGCCTGGGTTCGCGTTACATTGCGCGCAATAAAAAATGGCTTTATTTTATTCCTTAAAAAAAAAAATCGGTTCCCAGCAAAAATTTTTGCGCAAAGCTACTTAGTTATACGTACAGTATGCGTAGTTTACGGCTTTGTGATGTGTCTTTTTACACCCTGTATACTTACAATAGCATGCAAAATAATTTACATTAAATTAAATTATTTGCCATTATATCAGTTAGCACACGCCAATATACCAACAATTACAATATGGAAGTAAGGTCACAGGATTTCCAAAAAAACTGTGATAAAAACGGACAGCTACTAGATAAAAAAAACGGATAAAACGGACATCTGCCGAAACAGTAACGCAGCTACTCTCCATATTCTTATGGTATCTTACCTAAGTAGCGTATTCAAACATTCACACAAATGACGTGACGAAGGTGTAACCAATTCATTGACAGAAACTCCATGAATGCATGACTCAATGATTACTTGAAAATCATGATTTCTTAATTTAACCGTGAACAGACATAGAACCCATTTATAACATTTAAATTAGAGGTGTACCTGTAGTACACCCACATTTCGCCAGTTATTTTTGAGTCCCATGTAATAGGGGGCCTGCCTATTGCCACCATCGGGCAAAATTCCAGATTCCGGGCTGCTACTGAGAAATCGAATCCAGGACCTCATGCTTAGCAGTAGCGCTTGCGACCATAAGACCAACAAGGAAGACATTATATTATTGCCCCAGTAGTATACTTACCATTGTCGTGTTATACTCAAACAGGACGTATATTAGGGAAATAACTTGTTATGGGTCAGTTTCCGACCTTTAATATTGCAATCAATCGATCTTTTCCACACTTTGTTGGAGTCGGCTTCCAGTCTTACCAGACGACTGCCTATCTGACCTCCACAACCCAGTAACTGAGTAATACGATACCCCTTGGTAAGACTGGTTGTCGGCCTTTGGGGCTTCTGACGACTCGTAACGACTGTCAAAGATCCACGAATGACCAACGGCTTAACGTGTTTTCCGAGGCACGGAGGAGTGTCGGTATGTAGAGATGGTCACCCATCCACGCACCAACCCCGGCAACCGTAGCTTAACCTGATGAATCGACCCGTGCGGCTATTATATAGGCACTTAGCTGCGAGTTCCTTCTTCAATATGAAATATACCTATAAATAATAAAATTTACAAAAATCGTGAATCTCAAGGATAGTAAATTGGTGGTAAATACCCACCTGGTTAATTGTGAACCCTGACCTTTATCCCAGCCCAGTTGAGTTAGATAAATAATTTTGCGAATGGAAAATTTCAAACACATAATAGGTGTAAAGATTTTAAAAATCAATTTGAATAATTTTAGTATTCATCTTTAAAAAATAATTATTGTTCAAAATTGATAGGTAAAAATCGGAAGTATTATCTATTTTACGGTATTACGAGTATGCCCCATTTATGCGATGCAAGTTTCTTGCCTGTGGCATGCAAAAATAAAAATGGAACCGGTAAATGACTTGCATTATCTTCATACTGTTCAAGGGATGCAACTTTATTGTTGCTCCTACATTGTATGCATCAGGCAAATGAATAGCACCCTGTAAATTTTCCCGGTTTTCTCTGAATTGCGGAATACCGTGATTTAAAAAAAGAAACAGTTTTCAGATAGAAATACAATTTGCGGACAAACCGGTTGCGTGTCGGGTGCGGGTCGGGACGGGAGTACGGCGGGCTTGATTATATTGTAATTTCTAGCATTATAATATCGATGTCAGCACATGAAAAACGTGCGCGTGAAGGAGCCGCTCCTCCCGAACCGCTCCGCGCTCGACTCGCGCACGCTTTTTATGTGCTGACATCCATAATGTAATACTAAGGGCCTATTTCACAATGTCCGAATAGCCACTACTTACCGAATAAATTCAAAAATGGAACAGAATTTGTATGAAATTATCTGCCAAGTAAGTTAATAGGAACTTAATCGTAGGTGGTGAAACAGGCCCTAAGAATTACAGTTTATACTAGCCCGCCGTACTGGCGTATCGACCTGCGCCCGACATGCACCCGTTTTTTTGTATGTGTTGAGCTTTGTTTAAAACGATTTATCTCTTGCAGGAAGTAGGTCACAAAGATCGTGAATTCCATCAAGGAAGCATCACCAAATTGTATAAGTGTCCATATTACATTTTTAACACTAACAAGCAATAATGATACCTATTTACTCACGCGAACGTTTTCAAAGAAGATGACATTATTATCATCGGAATTAAAGATAATAACTATATTATTAGCACTGAATCTTTACAGTTTCTCATGGTGATAATTTTATGGTAATGATGGGTAAATTGGGTGTTTAACATACCATGGATATGACACGGATGTGAAATTATATTTAGGGTTTCGTAAAAAGCATCTGAGCTCTTTCTTCGTTCCATTAATCAACTCAGCTTACCGAAGTCCACTGCTGGAGATAGGCCTCTCCCAGCTTGCGCCACAACTCCTCAGCCTTCCGTCTGACCCAGCCACCTTTAGTTCGTCAGTCCATCTAGCTGGGATCTGCTTTGTTCTTTAATTTAGGGTAATTTAAGAAGGGACTTTGGAAAGACGGGATATGCGGCAGGGACGAGTTGGACGAGGAAAGCAAGATCGATGCTTGTGGAGAACTTTTGGGGAGGCCCATGCTGAAAAGCAAGACAATCAAGGAACCGGTGTCGAATAAGAAAAAATATAAATAAATAATAATCATAACATTCCAGTAGTAACAAGTAGAAATAAGATGAAATGTAACTTGTAAGTTTGTTTAATAAAGGCTATATTATCCTATATTTATTCCTTTATTTCATTTAAATATTTATTTATATTTTATTTTTAAATATTAAAATATAAAGAGGTATAAAACAATTTAAATGTTTAAAAAACAGCAGTTGTAGCCCACCGGTATCTCTATTCTCTATTTCAATTTGTTTTATTATTTACATATTAATTATATTTTTAAATATAAGATTAGGTTTAAAAGTTATTATTATTTTGTTTTAATAAAATATTTTGTTAGATTCCGAGAATTTGATATTTTATTGAAATCTCTTAGATGTAAAACAAGCTGGGATATTAAGTTTGAGTAGATTGATTAGGTCTTTTGTACTGCATAGAAATTATTGTCTAAATCCAACTATACGAACTTCCGTATTAAGCGACATGTATTTAATATAGCTGCTTTTTGTAGTGCTTTTTGTGTATATTTAGAGAGATTGATTGTATTTAAACTGATAATTAGTTGTTTCGGGATGATTATTATTAATATAGGAAATAGGCATGAAGAATAACAGCCCTCAATTGAGCCGTATTCACGAGGCATTGATATCCAGGATTCTCCATTTTTGTGTCCTTTTCAAAGACCATTGTGCTGATTGATAATAATGATTAACTCGTTAAAGGAACTTTCCTGTTTAAATATCACGTATCACGCTTAAGGGGGATGCGCCAACGTAGCCCGCGAAATTCAAATTTTCTTGGGTTTTTTGCAATTTGCAGGTCAGTGTCAGGTTGTATGTTGATAAAAATATGATTTGCGAGCGTAACCAATATTGGTTTACAGAATTATAATCATTAGATACAACTCCTTAGGTTAGCATAATCCCCAAATGTCATCATTTCATGAAATAGTCATTCAAAGGGATTACATGAACTTATAGAGTTGTATTGATGATTTCTATGATTATAATTTTATAAATAAACATTTGATACGGTCGCAAATCATATTTATATCAACATACAACCTGATACTGACGAGCAGCTTGCAAAAAAACGTAAGAAAATTTGAATTTCGCGGGCTAGCCTGACGCTTTCACCTTAACCGGTTTGAAGTTCCGGAAGTCCAGTTTAAAAATGATTTAATCACGAATTTGTTCTTTAGCAATTGGCTCTTCTTAAATAATTTGAGGTGACTTTTACTCTACTTTCCAGACATGTATGCCTACTTCTGGTGTTTGACATTTTTTATAACAGATGCTTCATTTTTAGGGTTCCGTAGCCAAATGGCAAAAAACGGAACCCTTATGGATTCGTCATGTCTGTCTGTCTGTCCGTCCGTATGTCAAGGCCACTTTTTTCCGAAACTATAAGGATATTATAATTATATTGTTAAAACTTGGTAAGTAGATGTATTTTGTGACCCTCATTAAGATTTGCACACAAAAATAGAAAAAAAAAACAATAAAATTTGGGGGTTCCCCATACTTAGAACTGAAACGCAAAAAAAAAATTTCATCATACCCATACGTGTGGGTCTCTATGGATAGGTTGGCTTCAAAAATGATACTGATGTTTTTAATATAATTTTTTTCTAAACTGAATAGTTTGCGCGAGAGACACTTCCAAAGTGGTAAAATGTCCCCCCCCCCTGTAACTTCTAAAATAAGAGAATTATAAAACTAAAAAAAAGTCTACGATGTACATTACCATGTAAACTTCCACCAAAAATTGGTTTGAATGAGATCTAGTAAAAAGTTTTTTTTATACGTCATAAATCGTAAACCGCAATTTACCTGTAACGAACTACAAGAACTTTTATATTATGTTACTTGCTGCTACGGAATCTTTCATGGGCGAGTCCGACTCGCACTTGGCTGGTTTTTTTTTTACTATATGATTTTACTCAGTCTGAACTGCATAAAAAGAGGAAAATAAAATATTCCGCTCACTTATAGCAATTTTAACTTTAATGTCATTTACCCTTCCATTGACCTTCGATCAGTAGGATCAATTAGGATATACCTACCTACTTGAAAAGCATGAAGTTATTCAAAGTACGGGTTTTTTTTAAATATCTACTTTTTTATAAAAAAAAACAGTTGCGCATACTTGAAGATGCATAAAATTATCTAGTAGTGTATAAGATTTTGCGTATAAACATGATCTTCTGTGCCATTTTCGGTACATATTTATATTAAATAGGTCAGTACATATTATAAAGATCATTAAAATCTCAGACATAGGTAGTTCTGAATAATCCATATAAATTAGATAGATTGGCGTCAATGGAAAATTCACGCTATATTAAGTAGGTATATTTTGTAATCTAAACCGTTTTGATCATTAGTATATTATTTTTGTCTCGTTATTTGGAATTTCTGAAGTTAATAGGTTTTATTATTCATATACTTACATCCGTAAACCAGGATGTTAATTTTTAACACTTTCAATAAAAAAACTTTATAAATGCCTATAATATTGTTTTTATTGCATTATTATAATAGATTTTTTACTTAGGAAAACATAATGCATAATAATTTTCAGACTTTTTATAAATTCAGTATGCTAATTGCTAATTTATTAAAATTAATACTAATATTCCACAAGGTGATTTCGTTGCTATCGCGGATTGAATCTGGATGAATCTGACGTAAGTTCTTGGACTAGAGTCAAGCACTATCAAAAAGAGTAATAAGAGTCGAATTTGAATTCAATAACCAACACAATAATCATAATCATCATCATCATCATCATATCAGCCGAAAGACGTCCACTGCTGGACATAGGCCTCCCCCAAGCACCGCCACTCTGGAGTTGGTTCTGGAGTGGCGACCGCGTACGACGTAGCGTTGGAAGGCCTCCCACAAGATGGACCGATGACCTTGTAAAGGCCGCAGGAATCCGCTGGATGCGGGAAGCACAGAACACAATAATGTCCTTATAATAACATGTTTTGAACAGAGAGACTGGAAACTCGCTCTTGCATTGCACCTTCATTTAAATAATAGTAATAGTAGGTACCTAGATTACGCAGTCAAGATCAATGAAAATAGAAAATAGAAATAGAAAATAGAAAATTGTTTATTGTCCAGGTAATACAGTAAGCAGGTTTACAGGTTAATAAAAAGTTGAGACGACATGAGTAGCTTAAAATATTACCTATAGCTATGGTGTACAAAATATGATTTGCCAGTGAACCCCAAACTAGACAGTTAGTCTGTATCTTGGGGCTCGGGGTGCGAATTCCAGAGTGGAGACTTGAAGTGTGATTTGGTGTTGTTTGGTATAACGGGTGTGCTTGTGTACGTGTGATGTGAGTGTGGTGTGTGTGACTATGTAGTGTGGTGTGTGTGAGTGTGCATGTATATGTGCGTATTTGTTCCAGTAGTGTAGTTTGATTTAGTGTCAGGTCAGGGTATCTAGATTAATTGTTCCGAGTCATCATAACCAGAGTTTTGCAACATTTCCTTTATTATTTTTTTACAACTGAATGAGGTAGTATTTTTGATTTCACAGAGTTTGCAGACTTTATTGTATGTATTAATGAGAGAGTAAGCTGGAGAGCGTCTAGCTAGCAACGAGGTGTGGTCAGGTGTTGGGATTCTATAGTTTCTTTTGCTTATTATAGATGCATAGTCGGGTCTGTTTTTAATAGTTTTATGAGTTTTGGTGCAGGCAGAAAGAATGAAAAGCTGGCGGACTCTGAGAACTCTTGTTTCACTATAGAGTAAGTCAGTAGCGAACCGATAGGGCTTCTTAAAAGTTACTTTAAGAAGCGCTCTCTGTGCTCGTTCTGCTTCAATCAAGTAGGACTTTCCAGCACTACCCCACACGCTGATACAATACTGAATTATGGATTGACACAGGGCTAGGTAAACTTGTTGTAGTGTATCTGTGGGTAGACAGTCTCGTAATCTGCGCATGGTGTGGATGAGTTTTCTTATTCTGCCAGAGAGGTTTGATATATGTTGCTTAAATGTTAGGTGGTCGTCGATAATGAGCAAGAGCTTATAATTTTACACAGATATTAAGTTAGCAAATAAATTATCATAATCAGTTATACTTAATCTTGGGAAATCTTTCATGGTTGAGCTTGTTATTACAGTGTAAAGTAGATGTCCTCTCATTATATTTATAAAACTTTATATCAAGTGTAATATCCGATAGTATCCGTTCTAATACATTATTTGAATGGCCGTTTAAACCGCATCGTTTGGGCGAGCAATTAGTGACGCAACTAACAAGGTCTTCGATACAGAAAACTTTATAACACGCTCTCCGTGCTCTTAAATAAAAGTAAGCGACAATAAAATTGTCGTGTAAATGTCATAGGATGATTTGATAATTCGAATTTTTGCGAAAACCCTAGAGATTTTGCGAAAACACGGATAATTAAAAAATGGTGAAAATATTTTTACGAGCAACTGCGTAAAATAGGTTAGGTTATGTTAGTTAGAACTGTGACCAACCGCGCGCGAGCCGAATGAGTGAAGCGAGCGGTGCCACGGCAGCGGTCGGCGAGGGCTACTTCCAAGTTGCCCACAGAAAAGTTTTCACCATTTTCTAATTATCAGCGTTTTCGCAAAATCCCTAGGGCTTTCGCGAAAATTTGAATTATCAAATCATCCTACGACATAAATAAAACATTCTAATTATATACACACATCAAAAGTGTCTAGGGATCAACATATATTTTTGCAATAACTTTTCTCCTGATTGATATTAATTAAAATTTTCTTTAAGGATTCATCAAATAAAGTGTTTTCGTTTGTCACAGTAACGATAAACCAAGTCACCTTTGCATTAATAAAGAAATTTGCCATTTTCCTAATAAAGGGATTTTTGACATTTGAACCACTAACATTAAAGTTCGAAAAAAAGACTGAAATAACAGTTTTCTTTAAAATTTTATTGGGTAACTTAAACAATTAATAATCCGTGTTTCTACCGCGAACACTAACAACACAAGAACATCGGTTTGGCATACTCAAAATGAGTTCATCCAAATCACGCTGTGGAATGGCCGCCCATGTTCGTTGCAACAACAAAAAAAGGTCTTCTTGCGACTGGATACCCTCCATATTCGGCAGAGCTCTTCTCTGTAGCATATCCCATGCATGCTCAATCGGGTTCAAGTCTGGCGACTGAGCAGGCCAGGGCAGGACATTGATGTTAGCTGCGGCGAGAGTCTGTCTTACAACTCTTGCGGTGTGCGGTCGTGCATTATCATGCATTAACTGAAATAAGGGACCGATTTGCACTTGTAGAGGAACGATGACGTCTGATACAATCGTCTCAGCATAAATTTGAGCGTTGAGGTTGCCTCTAATCCAAATCAACTCAGTTCTTCCGCCGATCCAAATACCCGCCCATACCATGATGGTTCCACCACTATAAGGATGGACTTCCTGGCAGGATTTTAATCGCTGTTGGCGTCCAGGGGTTCTCCAGTGTCGTATACGTCTTGTATCCGGTCTCATACCAAAACGAGACTCATCAGAAAAGCACACGAAACGCCATTGTTCTTCTGCCCAATTTCTGTGTTCAAGAGCCCATTGATATCGAATCCTACGATTGTGCATTGCCTTAGGTGGTACCCGTAGCGGTCTTCGGGAATGAAGGTTCACTTCATGCAAGCGGTTTCTGACTGTTTGGTCGCTAATTAAGTTCCCTGAAGAGTGATGAAGCCTCACGGCTAACATCATGGCGGTTATTGTTGGAGCTCTTCGAGCTAAGATTTGAATGTATCGGTCTTGTCTCCGTGTGGTGCAGCGATACCGTCCTCCATGGCGCTCAGCCACGGTACCAGTGCTTCGGTAACGTGTCCAAAGTCGACTGATAACACTCTGACTTGTATTCAGAGCTAAAGCCACAGTACGTTGCCGGGAACCAGCTTCTATCATTCCCACGGCTCTGAGCATTTCTTCCCTGCTTAAATGACGTCGCTGCTCCATAATAACGTTGGTTTTAATCAGTAGTAGGGAAACAGTAGCACTAATAATGTCTTCAATGCGTTGTATGTTTTTATAGGGAAAATATTGACAGCTGATTTTCATCTTTTACTCGAATTTGATTCACAGTTCCTGATTCAAATTATGAAATGCACCAAAAAGGATCCATATAAATTTATAAAATCATAAATTTATTACAAAGCCACATCTCAATCTCAAGAAATCCGCATAAAAATGCTTGATCCCTAGACACTTTTGATGTGTGTAGTTTATTATTAGGCTAAGAGCTGGTTTCACAAATAATTTAAATATCAATGTTTTTTTTTTTGAGTTGCTCAACTCTTAAATGTATGACTCATCAATTTATAGTTTTTAGGTACAGAAGTTAATTTTACACTTAATTTTCATGTGTTTTATTTCTTATGCAAAAAAAAGTCTTATCCAAATGTTGGGGTCAGCTTCGTCTAACCGGATTTAGCTGGATACTAGTATTTTACATGGAGCGAGTGCCCATCTGACCACCACAGCCCAGTAACTCGGTAATAAGAAATCCCTTGGAAAGATGGCTGTCAACAAACCATGAAACAGTATTTGTATGAAATAATCTGCCAGTTACTGATTGCTTCGTTTTTGTCTCGAAGTTTTAAACTGTCTGTTGCAAAATGTAACCGTAATAAAAAGTAAGTTTAAAAACTAAAACCCGAGTACTGAAAAATCACGCTCTACAAAGTATTTAGTAGTGATTTCTGTCTGAAATATTTTCTTGTTTCATATTTTTAGAGCGTGATTTTTCAGTAGTCGGGTTTTAGTTTTTAAACTTAATTTTTATTTAATTTGTTTTGGGGTTATAATTTCGTAATAAAGTATTTGCAGAGCCGATTATTTTTTTTTTGTATAGGTTTATTAAGGTATTCATTTTATTGCGTGCCGTACGTAGCAGTCTCACTTTAACATGTTTTTAACAATTTAAACATATTTATTTACTTTGAAAACATGATATATATACATATTTGTACTGTGCTCGTCAAGCCCTTTCATTTGATACCAAACATGGTAAGATAATTTTTTTTTTTATCGTTCGTCACTTTATGTCTTGTAGAGGGCGCCATATGAATTTAATGTAACGTCACATAGCCTATAACCAGCGGACGATCAGGACGCTTCCAACGATACCCCATTTGTCAAATTATAATCAGTGGTTTAGAAGTTATGAGGTTACAGATGAACATACATACCTCCTTTTTTCTTCGCCGAAGTCTATTAAAAACATAGGTGTAGTGAGCTTTAAATGCGCGGTCATTTCACCTGATGCTAGTGATTGACATTTACCTAACCTAACCTAACCTTTCAAGGTGAGGCTTACAGAATAGACAGGCTGGTTATGAATCCCATGTCGGGCAAATTTTGTGTTTTTTTTTCCATTGGGAGTTTCTTCATAACAGCCCAGACTGTGGATTAAATTAGTTTTTTTTTTTCGTTTCACTAATACATAAGGAGAGGAAAGTGTTAACAGTGAATTTCTTAAGTAACCTAGATTCTTATAGTAATTAGACTAAGTACTTCCTCGAATTTGTGAAACTCCTGACACCCAAACTAAGACTTGTCTTGTATCTCAGGTGTCAGTGTTCCTTATTCCAACAGGCTCAGCCTCGCCCCTTATCACATAAAAAGATGGCAAAATATAGCTGTTGTACACCACTACCTACCCCTTCTGGAATAATGAACGAGCGTGATGTTGTGTGTGGGGTTTTGATTGATTTTATTTGATTTTAATATAGTTTAAGTTCATGTTTACCTGTTATACAATAATCACTGTGGACTATCCTTTACTCTGAAAATATTCCAATGCCGAGATACAGGCTGTTCTCATACAAGCTGATTATTATTAATTTTTTAACTCTCAGTGTACTTTTATATAAAAACGTGTACTTTTATACCTTTCATTTTGTGATATATTTTTTTTATAGTCGGTTGTTTTTTTTTTCAAATTAAATGAAAAAAAAAAACACTTTTTAGTTGTGGTACCTATCCAACACAAATTCTAATACTACCTGCTGTGCAAATAACAGTGACAGGAAATTATCATCATAACATCCATATTATTATAAACTAAGTTGGAAAAATACGTATTCTTGCTAACTCAAAAATTATCCTATCAAAGATAATAAAATTTATATGGGACCACCTCGGGACTATACCATACCCATACCCTTTCAAACAAAAAAAACAATTTTCAAAATCGGTTCACAATTGACGGAGAAATCGGCGGAAACACATAAAAAAAACAGACTACGCGACGAACATAATTATAACCTCCTCCTTTTTGATAGTCGGTTAAAAATCGTATGCACAATTATACATAACAAAATTCCAGTTTCCAAGAGTGGGGGAAAACGTAACCGTGTAACTATCGACTTCATATAGAGCGGTTATAAGTATTTCATCATGTAACGTTATATAAATGTTGCAACTTACACTTGACATTGGATTATGGTGCTTATGTAAGGTACTTCGGAGCGCATCGGTTTTTAAATGCCTCGTGTCATGGCTATTGATATCGATTACTCATACTTATTTGATTTCGATCGATTAGACGGAATCCAGATATCTTACTTTTTCAATAAAAACACCTTTTTTTATTTAATTTTCTTGACCTGCATAATAGGCATACAATAATTATGTCAACATGCAGTATTAAAAAAACTCAACTTCTAAAGAAAATCTTACAAAATAACAATTAATGTATGGTGACCGGTTGTAGTAGATACTAATTGTTAAGAAAATCTTGGATCGTGTACGAGGAGTAAGCTTTGTCAATTAAAAAATACGCAATTTATATTTGAATAGTGTTAGTTCCTTAGTGCTTAAAATGTCTACAGGTATCTTATTGTAAATTTTCTAGATACCATTCCAAAAAAACTTTTGTCTAGAAGAGCGAGAGTTATGTGGTATACAAGATATTTTCAGAATAAGTATGTATTTTTGATTTTAGTTCACCGAATAGATTTTTATTTACACTAACAAGTACCTACTGTAACTTCATAGATATAGGCCGATGGAAAAGTGAACATTTTAAACTTTATTAAAATATATTTTTTTTTTAATAAAAAGGACATAATGAATAAAATTATTTGTGACGCATCCTTAAAATTAACTTTATATCTTAATACAGGGTGGGGCAAAAGTAATGTCATTATGTGAATTGACTGCCATGTTGTAGAAAATGAAAAATAATTGGTCCCTGTTTTTCCGGAAAGATTATTTTAACGTCAGAACTGGCGATCAGGCCAGCCAGATAAAATCGCCAAAACGATAGATTATACGGCCCAGAAATTAGTGTTTCAAAATCTCTGTCATTGCCTGAGGCTCGTGACCTGTGTGTATGGCTCCATTGCATTGTCAATTAATTCTCTATCTGACTATTATCTAAATGTCAAAGCACAATGACATTTGACGCCATTTGCAGAAATTATGGCACATACATATTGTGAGATTGCTTTTGCACCGCCTTGTTTATGCACAATTCTACAAAATCATAATGATTTACAGAAACACTAAATGTATGTACTCTCAGCCTATACTGTTTCCACTGCTGGGACACAGGCCTCCTCTCTTCAAGAGGGAGTGGGCAGTCATATTGAATCGAATTTTTGGTTCTTAGACATGTCAATTTCCTGACGCTCTTTTTCTTCACCGTTTTGAGAGCAGTGGTGATGAAATTATTTACACGAAGTAAAGTATCTGCCTGGGTTCTAACCCATGACCACACAACTCGTAAGTCGGCGCCCGTTACTACTGGGTAACCACTGCTCTCTATTTTTCATTAATTAGGATCAAAATGCCGCCTGTAGAAGGCATAGAGCCAGCCTTCCAATTAAATTTTTTGAAGATTTTGGACACAGCTTCTTACAATAAATAATTCAAACTGGTATTAGTATGGTCAACCGCACATTAGTCGGAACGATTTGACATTGAAACGGCCCTCATATTGTAATATTAAGGGTTTTTAAGTGAAAATTTCTTTAGGTGCGTTGCGTTGAATTTTTGGTGGGGGATAAACTTATGGATTCGCGTCACCGACATGCTCGCGCCGTCGTGCTTTATAGGCCAGAAGCACATATAGGCAGCAATGACGAATGAGCGGTGGGATGCCGTGACCGTTGACGAATCAGCGGAATGCATGAAGTGACTGTAAGTTCTTACGAACATTCTGTCTTTCAACTATAATATATACACTTTGCTCTTAAATATTAACTCATGTCGTAATACAAATAGAAGCTATAATTTTTGAACAAATATTAGACCAACCCGTGTGTTTTATGTACACTATGGATTAAGTATATTTACTTTAGTTTTAAAACAAGTTGCTGGTATACGGGCCTAAAATAGCCAAGCGTTGTGTCGTTAACGATTTAGGTATGACAGAAATGAGATGAGTGATAGATAACATAACATCACGCGTCTTTTCACAAAGGGTTAAGCAAAGACGTATCTATAGTACACCCGCATTGGGAGCGAGCCTAATTGCCATAAGCAAGACACAAATCAAAACTCCGGGCTGCTACTGAGAAATTCCTGACGAATAAACCCAATAGCACTTTGCACTACCTGGATATCGAACCCAGTGCCACAAGCCCAGTAGTCGCGCTTCTGACCACTAGACCAACGCGGCAGTTAGTTCGCTAAAAAACTTTTTACAAAAAAAGAACAACCGACTTCCAAAAAAGACACTACAAAGTCAAAAATAACTTTAATTTCGGAAGTCGGTGTATTTGGTTTTGAACTTTCGTTTTTTGCCACCGACTTCCGAAATAAAAGATATTTTTGACTTTGTAATGTCTTTTTTGGAAGTCGGTTGTTCTTTTTTTGTAAAAAGTTTTTATTTTGCACTTTTTAGTTGTGGTACCTACCCCATACAAATTCGAATACCACTAACCTGCTATGTAAATAACAGTGATTGGAAGTTATCATCATAATATCATCCATATAAACTAAGTGGGAACAAAATACGTATTATTGAAGCTAACTCAAAAACTATCCAAGTAAAGTTAATAAAATGTATATGGTACCACCTCGGCAGCATACCCTTTCAAACCGAAAAACAATTTTCAAAATCGGTCCACAATTTATTGACACAGAAATCGCGTAACAAACATACAAAAAAAAAACATACAGACGAATTGAGAACCTCCTCCTTTTGGAAGTCGGTTAAAAATAAAGTTGTATTATATCCCATTTGTAGAAAGAGAAAGCTATGGTAATATATTTTTATGATCGTTGGAAAAAATTGGACCGTAGTGAATTGACCATTCATTGGCCCATACCATAGCAGGAAACGTCCGACCATAACTGGCATCGAAGTCACAGTTGAGAAGGTTAAACAGCTCGCAACGAATTTAAAAGGAATACCTACGATGTGACAAAAAAAGTATGAAATAATAATTAGGTTAATAAATAAAATTAACGTCGTAACGGTCAATGGCTTAATGGCGGAAAGCCTCAATCACCATCTCTCGAGGCTCTTGTTAGGCGGTTTGCTCAATGGCCTGATTCAGAAGGATCTTCCATACGGCTCACATTGTGAGGAGGTTTCTTGTCTCTGCAGCCCTAACCATCGGTAGCTTGGACCCTGCTTCCGACACCGGCGGAACTCATTTTTGTTTTCTAAAAAGTGTTTATAAATGTAATATGATAAGAAAGGAAATATATACGCGAAATAAAATGATGTACATTTCATTTTAATTTTTCATCATTAATGTCAAAGTCAAACAATTTATTTCAATTAGGAACATGAAAGGCACTTTTGAACGTCGATTACAAAACAAATAAAATTGATTCTAGTCGCTCCTTCCAAAAGGTAGTTTTCGTACGTTTCGGTTTGTATACATTAATTAAACTTCAATGTAAAAAGAGTGGGGCAGTGGTGGCCCAGTGGTAAAGGCCGACTTACGAGTTGTAGGTCGTGGGTTCGAACCCAAGCAGGTGCTTTACTTTGTGTAAATAATTTCATCACCACTGCTCTCAAAACGGTGAGGGAAAACATCGTGAGGAAACCGGCATTTGTCTTAGAACCAAAAAATCGAAGACATGTGACATCTAACAACCCGCACTGGGCCCGCGTGGTAGATTACAGCCCACTCCCTCACAGAGAGGAGGCCTGTGTCCCAGCAGTGGGAACATTAATAGGCTGATTATAAAAATAATTTAAAATGAAGCAATGACAGATACACTAATTACGTGATAGATACATGGTGCTCACATACTCGTATTTACAAACTTTGTAGAAGTATACGATTATGTTAAGAGACAAAAATGAGAGAGTTTATGATGATTTTCATGATACACGCAATATTATCAATTATTTCCTAAAACAAATTTTATACATAATATCCAAAAATATTATACCTATCTAAAGAAATTGATAGGTATATTAGTAGGCTAACGGGTATGCTAACTCAAAAAGGTGTAAAAGGCCATTTTTGGTTCAGTGACGTAAATGATTAACAGCAGCTTTCTAACTATACTATTAATAAAACTGTAGAGTTGACTGTTTTATTTCTTTTTCTTTGAACGTACGGATTTGAATAAATATTTTTGCATATAATAACCCAATTCTTGAGGAAGATTATAAGCTTTAAAATATCGCTACAACCCTTGGTAGCTGAGCAAATAGAAAAAAAAACGAGCAGTCTGGGACTGCCGATTGAAGTAAAAACTAAATAACGCCATCTAACGAAAATGTCAGAAATTTAATTGGCTTGCTGTCAGTACAAGAACAAAATCTGTAGCTCCATCCAAAACAATAAAACAGAGCGCGCTGTCAACAACGACTTGAACGTCTTAAGAATTTTCGATCAGGTCACGTGTCCTGACGCGAGTTTAACATTTTTTTACTTATCCCAAAAAAAGTGCACAACTAAAGAAGTTTTCACTTCAAAAAAAGGTTAGAAAGTACGCTAAGCGAAAACGAAGTAAAAGCGCGGGCGGGCGATGATGGAATGTTTTGCGGTGGGTCAGGGACCGAAATTCTACGCAGACGAAGTCGCGGGCAGAAGCTAGTAGTGAATATGCAGCTAAGAATGTCAGTTTTCCTCCCACAACAATCTCCTAACCATTGGATACGATTCTATTAAAGCTTATGCAACGCAAAGATCAGATGATGCATTCAACAGCCTTCGCCATCCATATTTGAATCACTTCAACGTTGTTATATAAGGTCCCATTAAAATATATGGACAAACTTTTAGTAATCATTCAGACCACCAAAATAAGAACAATGGTAAAAATAAGAACAATGGTAAAACAAATAATAAGAAAAACGCATTAGATACTTACAAGAAAAATAAATCAGCTAACGAAAATACACTAAAAATGTTGGTTCATCATCATCATCATCATATCAGCCGAAAGACGTCCACTGCTGGACATAGGCCTCCCCCAAGCACCGCCACTTCGACCGATTCTGTGCTTCCCGCATCCAGCGGATTCCTGCGGCCTTTACAAGGTCATCGGTCCATCTTGTGGGAGGCCTTCCAACGCTACGTCTTCCGGTACGCGGTCGCCACTCCAGAACCTTTCGGCCCCATCGGCCATCTGTTCTGCGGGCAATGTGTCCTGCCCATTGCCACTTAAGTTTGGCAATTCTTCGGGCTATGTCGGTTACCTTGGTTCTCCTGCGGATCTTTTCATTTCTGATTCGATCACGTAGGGAAACTCCAAGCATAGCCCTCTCCATTTCTCTTTGGGTGACTTTTAGCCTTCTAATAAGGCCCATTGTGAGCGACCACGTTTCAGTGCCATAAGTCATCACTGGCAACACGCACTGGTCAAAGACTTTCGTCTTGAGACACTGTGGTATGTGGGACGAAAAGATATTGCGTAGCTTCCCAAATGCTGCCCAGCCGAGTCGGATTCGACGATTGACCTCTTTCTCGAAATTGGACCTACCTAGCTGAACAGTTTGTCCTAGGTAAACATACTCGTCTACAACTTCGAGCGTAGCGTCTCCGATCTTTATGAAAATGTTGGTTACCCAATGCCATTTATTATTTTAGGTCAAAATTGAATCACTGTAATCAATGTTTTTTTTGCTTAGATATCTTTGGTTAGACGTACTAAACCCTGCGTTAGACGTACTAAACCCTGCGTTAAAATTTGTCCATCTATTTTAATGGAACCTTGTTTAACTATTTTTATTGATAACTAGCTGACCCCTGCCCACTTCGTTGGGCGGTAAACACAAATATATAGCACGTTATTTGAAGTGTCATAACACTTACAAATAACGTGGCTTTCTATTGGTAAAATAATTTTCAAAATCGGTTCAGTAGATTCAGAGATTACTCCCTACAACCTCACAAACTTTACTTCTTTATTTATAATATTATATACCAGTATAGACTAGCTCCTGCCAGCGGCATCGTCTGCGTGATATCTTTATAAATTATAGCCTCTGTTACTAAGTGATAATATAGCATTCAACTGGTAAAATAAATTTTAATTTCAGTTTAGTAAGTTTTTGAGTTTCATTCATTACAAACAAACAAACATACAAAAAACCAAATCTTTCCTCTTTATAATATTAGTTTAGATAGATAAATAATAATTGAAACGATAATAAATATTATTTGAAGAAAAATGAGTTTCAAAAATGTCAATGCCGGTGTATAGTAGGCTCACTGACCTTGTGCATGTGGGCGGAGCTAAACGCCCTACTCTCCAATACGTAAAACGTGCAACGGTGGCGCACTACACTAAAACGACGATCAAAGACTAGACAAAGGCGCAGACATGCGCACGTATGTCGCATTTTTTGCCTAAGATTCCTAGTCCTAAGAGAAGGAATCGTAGGCAAATCTGAAATTGTACGCCGACTACCATATTTTGACCCGCATATTATTTTAAATACTTTGTTTGTTTTTTAAGAACATTCCTGG
Source organism: Conistra vaccinii (assembly GCA_948150665.1). NCBI lineage: Eukaryota > Metazoa > Arthropoda > Insecta > Lepidoptera > Noctuidae > Conistra > Conistra vaccinii. The sequence continues at coordinate 3,254,948 of OX411321.1, forward strand.
CAATAAATAAAATATCGGTGTGCGTGTGTTTGTAATTCTTCTTATGCTAAATGGCTTGACTGATTTAGATGTTTTTTTTCAATTCTTTTTGTGTCACTTGGATGGTTCTTAGCTATAGTTGGACGCGCTGTTGGGAGGCGCTGTTGTCGCATGACAACGTCTGCCTACCGGGTCTGCTAGTTATATTTTGGTGCCGATTCTCTTGTCACAAATGCCTCTAAACTAGACTAAAAATAGATTGCACTGAGTTATTAGTTTAGTGAAAATGGCAATTTTGCTATTCTGAGTTTGACGTTTTTCACCTAAAAATTTGGTGTATCCAACTAAATCTGACTATTTTTAAACGCGATTAAGAACGTGTGGAATAAAGTAAGTTGGCATGAACTAAAACCCCAACACTTCGACCTCAGTCCAGAAACAGCTGTATTGTATTTTTTTTCTTTTGCTTATATCTCGAAAATGGTGTGTACTATCGCAAAAATAATGAAATTTTCGACCCCCTTTAGGGAACCCTTAAACCCCTATATCCCAACATGTTGGTAATCATTTTTCATATTTTCCATACAAAAAGTGAAAAATTCCATATAAAACACGTCGAGGCTGCCAACCCCTGCGCGCCTCCGGCTCTAAAAAAATTCACGGGGTAGAGCTAACAAGTACTACGTGGAGTCGTCACGCGATTGTCAAATTCGATTTTAGATGTGTCAAAATATTTTTTTCATTTAGAGATTTTTTTTGTCAGAATGGCTTTAAGATTCTCATAGCCAAAAGTAAGGAATTTTAGTGATTGTAGTTAGTTTAGTTCGGTGTACAAGAGAATCGGCCTTTGACTGTAGAATTTTTTTGTAGGTATCATAGTTTTTTTTTTTTAGGAAAAACTTCTTTAAGCGCGTTGAGTGATATTTGGTAGGGGCAGCCCCGGATCTAGAACGGAACGGATCTTTCGAGGCGGGGCAAAACCTATCGCCTGACCCCGAATCGTTTTTTTTTTCTTAAAAAAAAACCGTTTTTTTTTAAATATACTAGTACGTGTCAGACATTTATTTTGATTAGCCTTATTCACTCTGCCTGAGATAAGTTGGATTTTTGCTTTAGGAGTTACTTTACTAGGTTGCAAGAGCGAGCGAAGCGAGCTCGAAAACTTAGGCATAATAAACATATTACCTAATCAAAAATCGATCGAAAATGCGCCAATCCAACAGGGGCGCCAAAACTGTGGTAAAAGTTAAAGTAAGTCGTGTCACAGGCGTCGTCGGCGTTGAAGCAAGACGCCCGGCATGCGGCACCGCAAAACTTAAAAAATAGACCACAGAAACGCTCATCGAGTTCCTGGTAGAATACAACTGCGCCCGCTCACAAGTACTCACAACCCGCTCAGACCGTTTGACGACCTAAACCTACGCTAATCAGTAATTTCCTCAGTGCACCACCCTCAGAGAAAGATTATAATTGTTGCGCGTCTCATTTGTTGCAAAGTTGCGGTGCGCTGGGTGGTGCACTTGTCTGTCATGCTCGAATTTGGCGCCCCCTAACGGTGTCGCCCGGGGCACGTGCCCCGTACCCTAATTACGTAATACACAATCAATCAATTGATAACACGAAAATAACTAAAAAAATACAAGAGTAAATTATAATTAATAAATACATATTATACATAATAAACAGAATAAACTTTGTCAGGAGACGACGAGATAACGATCGGTAGAGGAGAAATAACGATCAAGAGGAGAAAACGAAACATGCAGAATGCAGTTATTAAGAAGGCGGTCTAGTTATTGAGAAGATCTGCATTCAGGTCATAGTAACACACATCATCATAGTCAATTATGGGAAATATTAGGGACTGTACAAGCATTGCCTTTATGTGTGATGGGAGAAGGTTTTTCTTATCGCAAAATGGTGCGTCCTATCGCAAAAATAATGTGAATTTCGTCCCCCTTTATGAAATCCATAAACCCCTATAACTCAGCATATCATCATCATATCAGCCGAAAGACGCCAACTGCTGGACATAGGCCTCCCTCAAGCACCGCCACTTCGACCGATTCTGTGCTTCCCGCATCCAGCGAATTCCTGCAGCCTTTACTAGGTCATCGGTCCATCTTGTGGGAGGCGTTCCAACGCTACGTCTTCCGGTACGTGGTCGCCACTCCAGAACCTTTCGGCCCCATCGGCCATCTGTTCTGCGAGCAATATGTCCTGCCCATTGCCACTTAAGTTTGGCAATTGTTCGGGCTATGTCGGTTACCTTGGTTTTCCTGCGGATCTCTTCATTTCTGATTCGATCACGTAGGGAAACTCCAAGCATAGCCCTCTCCATTGCTCTTTGGGTGACTTTTAGCCTTCTGATAAGACCCATTGTGAGCGACCACGTTTCAGTGCCATAAGTCATCATTGGCAACACGCACTGGTCAAAGACTTTCGTCTTGAAACACTGTGGTATGTGGGACGAGAAGATATTGCATAGTTTCCCGAACGCTCCCAGCCGAGTCGGATTCGACGATTGACCTCTTTCTCGAAGTTGGACCTACCTAGCTGGACAGTTTGTCCTAGGTAAACATACTCGTCTACAACTTCGAGCGTAGCGTCACCGATCTTTATGAGGGCGGGTGTTACATGGGCATTTGACATGACCTTTGTCTTGTCCATGTTCATTTTAAGACCCACTCTTTTGGAGGCTCTACTGCGGTCATCGAGCATTATACTGAGGTCCTCCATGGTCTCAGCCATGATAACTATATCGGTACTCGCCATTGATGTTGATGCCTAGCCCTTTCCAGTCCAGTCGCAGTCAATTCCCGACGCCCGGGACGTCTCCTACGGCGGCGGCGGCTAGGGCTGGTAGGGCGCGGCCTTTGCCACTCCCTCGCGCACTCCGCCTCCTCTTTCGCGAGCATTACTGCTTCGCAGAAGGAGGTGACGGCTTGCCATGCCCTCTCGCTCCGCACCATGGCCTGGACCAGGGCCGGACGCGAGAGGTCACTGCCACCGAAGTTTGACAGCACTAAGATTGCAATGAGTTATTAACTTAGTAGTTTAGTGAAACAGGGAATTTTGTTATTCTGAATTTGACGATTTTCACCTAAAAATTTTGATTATTCAAACTAAATTTGACTATTTTTTTTTTACGCGATTAAAAAGGAATGGAATATAAAAATTAGTTGTCATGAACTAAACTTCACACCAACACTTCAGGTGCAAAAACAGTACTGTATCTTTTTTTTTATTTTGCTTATAACTCGAAAACGGTGCGTCCTATCGCAAAAATAATGAAAATTTCGACCCCCTTTAGGAAACCCTTAAACCCCTTTACCCCAACACAAAGGTAACAAATTTTCGTATTTTCCATACAAAAAGTTAAAAATTCCATACAAAACACGTCAACGCTGCCCCCCTGCGCGCCTCTGAACCTAAAAAAATTCACAGAGTAGAGCAAACAAGTACCACGTGGAGTCGCGAGTTCGCGACGCAAATTCGATTTTAGATGTGTCAAAGTTATTTTTTAATTTATAGATATTTTTTTGCAGAATCTCAGATTCTCATAGCCAAAAGCAAGTAATTTTAGTGATAGTTTAGTTCGGTGCACAAGAGAATCGGCACCAATCAAGATTTATTTCTTAACCTTCATACCTACGTAACAGAAAATATTTGGTGCCGATTCTCTTGTACACCGAACTAAACTAACTAAACTACGACTAAAATTCCTTACTTTTGGCTATGAGAATCTAAAAGCTATTCTGCGGAAAAATATCTCTAAATTAAAAAATAATTTTGACACAAATCTAAAATTGAATTTGACAGTCACGTCGCGACCGACGTGGTACTTGTTTGCTCTACCCCGTGAATTTTTTTAGAGACAGAGGCGCGCGGGGGGGGGCAGCCTTGACGTGTTTTGTATGGAATTTTAAACTTTTTGTATAGAAAATATGATTAAATATTACCTATGAGTAGGGGCATATGGGTTTACGGCTGGCAGAGGGGGTCGAAATTTCCATTATTTTTGCGCTAGGACGCACCGTTTTCGAGATATAAGCAAAATAAAAAAAAAGATACAGTTTTTGCAGCTGAAGTATGTGAAGTGTGTGTTCATGCCAACTAATTTTATTCCACTCCTTTTTAATCGCGTTTAAAAATAGACTGATTTAGTTGGATAATCTAAATTTTTAGGTGAAAAACGTCAAATTCAGAATAGCAAAATTGCCATTTTCACTAAACTAATAACTCAGTGCAATCTTAGTACTGTCAAACTAAAATATAGTTAAGTGGTGTCACCTTAGTCTATTTCAGAATGGGAAATGCTCGTTTGACAGGACTAAACAAAGGGAATTGCCCGTGCTCCATAGACACTTTGGCCTCAAGTGCACACAATTCAAAGTATATGGATAGGATAATATGCGATTTAAATAATGAAATGGTCAAGGTCTTGGTTTAGAAAAAAGTTGGGGTTATTTAGATAAAATCGTTTTTTTCAATGAGGCAAAATCTTCAATTTGTGCTGCACTAAATGTTTTAATATGATTATATATTGATTCTAAAAGTAGATTCCAGGGGTTAGGTAATAACAGATTCTACAATCCGGCGGTACATAATAATTGTACTTACAAAATAGATGTACCCGCAGTGCTGATGGGATAGCGAGCCAATTGGTCTTGTTACAGCCAGGAAAGAAACATTGATTTTGAGTGTTTGGTGCTCTTACATAATAAGGCAGCAGTATACTGTTGGATGTGTTCAAGCTTTGTTGTCCCGCTTGCTAAGCACTGTCAGCTACTTCAGATTGCACCGAAGGTAGGTTGGATGGTTCAAATTGCTCCATAGGCAGACTGGATGGTTCAGATTCCGGTTCTGTAGTTGAACATGATGCTGCTCTAAACTGCTCTAACGAGATGATGATGGCAACTGAAATAATAATAAAAATTAAAGCTCAGTGCATAAAGACAGTAAACGTGAATTACTGTGGTTTTGGTACAAATAAATACACAATCAAAAAATATCTATCAATAACATTTTATAATATAAAATGTTATTGATAGATATTTTTTGTATTATTAATTAATTTCTAAAAAATCTTTCTCAAGTTTCTAGACAATCTGTACTATGTGAAATATAACTTGTGCGGACACGAAAGAAGTTGAATATTACACTTATATAGACTCAGAAGTATGTCAGTATCAAATCTCAGAACTACGCTTGTATTAATTCTAAACTGTTGATAACTTACCGCTCTTGGTACAATCTGACGGGCAATCACACTTTTTTCGAGTTGTTCATGTGGAGAATCAGACCTGAGTGTATGTGATCTTATTCTCAAAACCAATCTGCCGCACGCAGCTGATGCACACTTGTCCATGACCATCAATCTGTACATTTTGTTGTTCGCACACTAAACTGTCACTCGACACTTGTACCTAATAAACAAGTCATAATTATTAGATATCCTAAAACAACACTAACCTTGATAGTACTCTAGTCTATTTATTTAAAAATAATTTCTCAGAGGAAGACATGTACTGACCTGTTGTGTCGAACACATTGGTCGGTGGGTCGCCTTAGATTGTTGTATAACATTTTGCTCTTTCTGCTATTTCCAAGAAATGCCTTCGTATTCTCGTGACGTTTAAACCACAATTAACACAGCGTAAATGACCTTTTGAATGAATTACTTAGGGCACGGAAGTACTCGGGCCAGCGACAATGCCGGGGTCTTCATAATTTGTGGAAGCGGGAGCGGAATCCATGTTCAGGCCGTGGTCGTCAGGGCTCAGGGTTCAAAGAATCTTCGGAGTCCATTTAATAAGCGTATTCGATGGTTAAAATAACAAATTCGCAAGAAAATAAAGATAAGCAAACGAAAACAAAGAAAGTCGATTTGTGATTTGACATTGACATTAACTTGACAGCCGGCCGGCATAATTCAATGTTGCCACACCACACACAAAAAATTGATAGATCGATATCGATTTTTTTATCGAATCCTAATTTTAATACAAAATTATAATCGCCACTGTGACTCTTTAATCTTAACGACGTCAACTCTGATGACGTAACATTATTTGGTTAAAAAAAATGGATAAACAGTGTATTTTAGTTCAAATAATAAAACGATTAAGTACCTAATATTAAAAAATAAAATAAAGTCTTACCAGCGATTACACGACACGAAACACACACAACTCAAAATAATCACATTCACTTTTTCACTCACGGGTTCCCGACGTTTTTTTTGGTCGGATCAAAATAGGTATTTAATAAACGATGCTAGTTAGTGCAAATATTTATCTACCACGATGTATGTATGTAAAAACTACTTATGGAAATAACAACACTTCCCATCGATTTACACACAAAAACAATAAAAAATAACGAAATACGATGCCGAGCGCGCACTCGTGACTATGACGTTTTACCTGCGTGTGACGTGCGACATCAGTCAGTTTCAACATTTTTTTCCAATTTTGCCTATTGATATTTTTGGATATTGGTTTTTATGATAAAAATCGTAAAAAAAAAGGGTGTATTCCCGTTCGTCCCACTGCCGTCGTCCCCCTGGTGGGACGAACGGGAATTTAATAATTAAATGATTTAGTTGACGAGAATATTCGTCAGGCCATAGAGTTAAATTGTTCACAGACCAGTTTAGCCCTAATTTCATAGTAGAAATAGAGATTGTACCTGCGTCGTCTGTTAAACCGTGTGTACCTGCGTCGGCCGTATGTCCGCCTCGGGGATTGAAGGACAAATATGGTTTGCGGCAGCCTTGCGGCTGCCTCGGGAGAGGTTAAGAAGTTATGAACGTCTTTGTAAATATGTTTTCTTTAACATATTCTATCTTTATTGTGCTGAACAGATAAAGAATTATAGGTAATTAAAATGTGTAGTAGCGTTTTTGTTATGATCCTATGCATTCATTATTATATCAACTATCAATTCGCTTGTTCATTTAGTATCAATAGTAAAAACATAACACCGTATTTGTTTGAATACATCGAATAATAAGCATTACGGATCTGATATTATAAGTAAAACATCCATGAAAACATAATCGATTATTTCGTGAACGGAATTAATAATTATTGGCAACACTGCTGATTTTATCCACAAAAGGGAATTATTTTCACGTATTTATCGTTTCGGTACTTTTTATTTGTGCAAAAATGTTCCCATCTTGTTCGGATAAATGAATATCTTGTTAGATAACTAGAAATAACGATGTTTTTTTTACATATACGTAAATTGCTGGGCGTTTCGGGCCATAAATGGGCATCCTTCTTTAAGTGATTTAAAAAAAAATTACTTTAGAAACTTTAAGAGGTGCTTTAGACCATCAAACTGAATAACTTTTACTTTAACTTTGAAATCGCGAAAAAAAAAACAGCTGTCCCATACAGTTTAGAACAGTAGGTATTAAACTTTACTATGGAACAACAGATTTTTTTTTTCGCGATATCAATGTATGTCCCAAAGTAAAAGTTATTCAGTTCGATGGGCTAAAACACCTCTTAAAGTTTCTAAAGTAAATTTTTTAACACCTTATATAGGTACACCTCTGCCTAACCCTTCGGGGAATACAGTCGTGATGTTATGTTATATTTTAAATTTACATTTTTTTAGTTTATATTGTAAATTGTTAATTTGTATGTAATTGTCAATGTAAAAAAGTATTAATAATTGTACATCAAAGAACAACTCAACAATAAAGCGCCTACGCGCACAATCGATTTGGACTCTCTGCAGCAAGCTCGTCTATAAACGCACACTAATACAATAAGTTCATAAATATTCGCACTAACACATACGTATGCGCATACTCGGTCGATAGCCGGAGCGGACCAGCGAGCGACACAGCCATCCCGTCTCAATGCTCACGGGCGACTGCCGCCCGCGTCCCGCGCAGAGCCCCTCTGAACCTCTATCTCTAAATGGGGACATTTTGTTAAACAAATATTGATTGATTTACAAATGCAGTTTCAAATTTGTAGTACCTTTAATCAACAATTTTTCAGTGTAATTTTTTTTCCAATCGTCAAAGCCGTTTAGAAGTAGTTACGAATATTAGACAAAAATAGCGTTATGGTAAATATTTTTTTAAGGCAAAAGTATTAGTCATACGAAAAAACCCGGTTTCAGATATGTTGTAGATGAATCTATAGCAAACATATATTTTTTTCAAATCATTTAACTAAGCCGTTAAGGAGAAGATAGCTTTTTAAAGTGACCGTTTTACGGTACTAAACGAGACGTAGGCCCTTATTGTTGCGAATGACGATAATGTGTAAATGTAAAGATAGATTTATTTATTTATTATTATATTTATTGTAGGATTGGGTAATGCTTTTGTGATGTGATGAAATATTTAATACCAAATTGTTATAAAGTTCATGGCATACTAAAAATTAAATTGATCATTGTCTAGCAATAAAGAAAAAAAATACATTTATTTAACACACACTAAAAGGCACAAGGGCAGCAGATAAAAAAAAACAATAAAAAGTGTAAAATGCGATGTAAGGAATTGTAAGGAAAGTGTTTCTCTTCATTATAATACTAGCTTCAGTTCTGCTCGCGACATCGTTCGCGTGGAATAGTTACTTTAGGCTAACGCTAAAATAAACCCCCGATTTTGAAACATTCTTCATTGGTGCTCCGCTCCTATAAGTCTTAGCGTGATAATATATAGCCTATAGCTTTTCTCTATAAATGGGCTATCTTACACTGAAATAATTTTTCAAATCGGATCAGTAGTTCTTGAGATTAACGCGTTCAAGCAAACAAACAAAAAAACTCTTCAGCTTTATTATTAGTATATAAGTATTAGTATAGATAGAAGATATTACTTTAGACTAGCTTTTGTCCGCGATTTTATTCGCGTGGAAGTCGTAAGACACCACAATATACTAATATGTATATATAAAAGAACCACCGATTGTGTCCCACTAAACGGACGACGACATCGCGGTAGGCCGAGACGAAGATGGCGGGACAAGCTTGACTCTTAAAGAACTGGCCGATACTAGCAACAGACAGAATTGTGTGGAAGAGGGAGAGGGTGGCCTTTGCCCTGCAGTGGGACAATACAGGCTAATTAATAAAAATAAAAAACAATATAAAAGTCACATTTTTATAGAACTTGCCTTCTACAAACGTAGTATACGTTTGTAGTTTTGGTCTCAGCAGCCAAAATATACAGAGAGTCAGGATTGGTGACCCGGGATCAAGCTACGTACAGTTGTCCGTGTGAGAAGCAGCTCGTCCTGAAGTTGACATCCATAGCCAGTTGTCAGTAGGAATTTTCCATTGCTTGCGATGTTTTTTTTAACTTTGACCGGCTAAAACGATTTGAATACAGTTTTTTTTTATTTGAAAGCATGTTTTCTAGCGATGGTTCTGAAACATGTTTTTTCAAAATCGATTCAGCAGTTTGAAGATTATTAGCTCTTTTCTAGTTGATGCATGGATGTGAGGGTCTTCCACAGGTCTGATCGATTTTTTGGTATTCTTTTTTTTCAATACTAATAGAATAACATAGTAACCTTGAACTGATGCAGCAGCATCACCTGGAATTTCCTGGAGATACCCAACTCTGTTACCAACTTACAGCACAAGTATCATGTTTAAGCTCATTGAATAAGCTCGTCTCAATTAATATTGTACATAAATTGTTATTATTATTTTAAGTCTGTTAGTTTTTAAATCATGTAAATACAATAATTTAAAAAAAACATTTTTAAACATTGTTTTCCAACTCGAAACTTATTTTTCTAGTCATGCCGATTATTTCCGAATCTCAAATGTCGACAATGTTTTCAAGAATTTCAAGACAGGTATTGTGTAGTTTAGTTCCAAATACTCTCACATGGCGCTGTTAGCATATATGTATGCTGTTTGTATAAATATAAATACTGTTTTGTCATGTAGTAGAAATAAATCGGTCAAGTGCGAGTCGGACTCGCTCACGAAGGGTTCCATACCATGTCGTACAAGATTTAACACTATTTTTGTAATACGAAAGTATAAAGGTAACAACAGAGGCGCTATAAAAAAACATAAAGATTTGTAAAGAAATTGTCTAATTTTAATGAAAAAATGTTGTTGTGTTAAATTATAGGTGTAGAAGTTTATTTCATTTATTTTAGTAACATGCATTAACTAAATTCAAAGTTATTTATTTGCTACTAACATAGTATTAGTAGGTATAAATAGGTATATGTCAACACATATACCTATTTATACCTACTAATAAACTGTAACAGTAACTGGGTTGTGGAGGTCAGATAGGCAGTCGCTCCATGTAAAATACTGGTATTCAGCTGCAACCGGTAAGACTGGAAGCCGACCCCAAGATAGTTGGGAAAAAGGCTAGGAAGATTGATTGATTGAAATAGGTATATGTGGTAGGTAAGCAGGTAGATATGTAGGGTAGGTAGGTTAGGTTAGGTAGCAGTTAGGGTAGGTAGGTAGGGTAGGTAATTAGGTAGAAATATGTAATTAGGAAAGGTAGGTGCGCCGTAGATAAGTACTTAGTGCTAACCGTGCGAAGCCGGGCCGGGTAAAGCTAGTTACTTATAAATAAAAGGATTTCTCTTGCTACATCAGACTATATTGTACAAAATAGAATGTAAGTAGTACGCCAAATTTTAATTACAACATTCCGTCAATACAGGTATTACGTTATTTTTGATGGTCATAATTCAAATTCAAAAGTCATTTATTCAAACTAGGCTGAGAATCAGCACTTTTCGAACGTCAAAATTACATAAGACAGTCCCCAAAAACGCCCGCCCTTCACCACTTCCTAGTGCTTTTGCTGGAAAGAAGAAGTGGCGCAACAAACTCGCCAGCAGCGCAGCTGTCTGTTCAGTTACGAAAAAAAACTTGATTCTATACAATAGTATGCAAATATTTTACATTACTCAACACGAAACATTAAATAAAATATATTTGCCATAATGACAGCTAGCACACGCCAATGTACCAACAAAAAAAAAAATCGAAATCTAAACTCAAGCGAAAATAAAAATTAATTTTACACATCCCATCGGACTATGAGAGTGAGGGAAGAGAGAGTGCACTCGTGTCTGTGCATACACTTGTGCACTATAATATCTCCCACGCCGAAAGCTAGTCTCCATTGAGATTGGCCGCCGTGGCTGAATATTTTTACACAAATAAGTTTTCTCAATATGAAATTGTATCCACAACGGTTTAAGGTAACTGAATACTACCCTCTAATGTACCACCATTCATTTCAATGTTACTGAATATTATTGTCTATTGGAGTGTAGTTTTAACATGAGGTACGAGTACACACATCAACACCGTCTAGGGATACTTTGAAAAAAGTCGATAAAGTTCTTAAACTCAAAAAATACTGGCCGGTTTTAAAATCTTTTGAATAGAGCTTATTTTGTAGACCTTTTTTGATGATCGAAATTTAAATGATCGAAATAGTATATGCTGCCATGATAGTAGGTACTTACTAATTCCATGTCATTACTCCGACTAGTAAATAGTTATCTGTGGAATTTATATCGCATAATATTAGCATGAAATACAAAATATTATTTTTAAGTTGCAGTAAATCGCCCATATTATATAAAATACGTTATTAATCGACGTTTTTAGTATTTGTTGATTATAAACAGTATATGGTACATGATACACACAAGTTTCAAATTCCTAATTTGTTTAGTTGTTGAGATAGAGCTCGTACAAAAATGGTCTAAAACAGACAACTTCTACGGCCCCCTAATTCATCATTTTTGAAGATAAAAACAAATAAAAATTATATTTATTTTCTACTTGATGAGCTCTAGACAATGATACCCCACATGCCAGGAACAGATTATTTTTTTTTCAAAATTTAATTTTATTGTATGGTGACCCCCCTTTATTTTTTAATTTTATTATTTGTTGCTCTTGCGGCAATAGAAAAGCTCAATCTGTGAAATTTTCAAGTGCCTACCTATTACGGTTCATGAGATAGAGCTCGCTGACAGACAGACGGGCAGCAGAGGCTTATGAATAGGGTTCCGTTTGTCACCCTTCGGGTACGGAACCCTAAAAAGTCAACCAAAATAGGTACAGACTTATTCAAAAATTGTTTGCTATCACAACTGATAGCTCTACTAATGCTTGATAAAAAAATTTTTTTTTTTTTTTTAACTAGGGCATCTCGTAGCTGGCCTCTGAGGCCATGACTACTTAACCGGACATTCCTGCGGCTGCCTTAAGCTCCTAAAAACTTAAAGCCTCCAGCCAGGGGCATAAACTATTCTAATTACAAACTAGGCGAACGCTCGCTAAGGGCACCCCCTGTGGGGTACGAACCTCGGCTTAGGGCGTTCGCTAACGGGAGGACAGCAAGAGGGACAGGCTGGATCAAATTTAAATCATTATTATTAATCGGGGAATTTAAAGCTACAGGCTCAGCAACAACGCGGGCTGGCGCATCGTTATCGAGCAAGGGTCGGGGGGGAGTATCATTTACTCGGGTGGGACGCGATCGCGGACCTCTACGGTGAGGTCGGAAAGTGTGTCGGTTTGTGCGTGTTTTAACTGTACTGGTCTCCCTACTGCTCTCCTGGAGGAGAGTTGTGGGATCGTCTGGATCTAAAAGAATCTGCCTAGGGCGGCGGTTCGAGCTAATCTGACTGGGGACATAACTAGCCGCCTCGACAACCAGAGGGTTGCGGTGAGTGACGGCCCTATCAAAGTAACGCTTGGAGTTGCGTTTGAGAAACTGATGAATAGTAGGGAGTCTAAGATCGAGATGGAGATTGATATTCCTGACATACCATGGGGCCCCGGTGGCCTTGCGGAGGAATCGATTTTGGAGGGTTTGCAACCGATGGATATGATGGGATTTCGCGTGTGCAAAGACGGCTCCCGCATAGGTCATGATAGGGCGGATACACGCCGTATAAGTGCGCAATTTGCACTTGAGCGACATTTTACTCTTTCCATTGAGGATGGAATGGAGTCTACCTAAAGCGAACGAGGCTCGCGAACGCGCCTGCTTAATATGCTCTCCGAATGAGAGATGCTGATCTAGAACGACACCTAAATATTTGGCTCGCTTCTCCCAAGGGATAGGCTTGCCGAACATGGTGATTGGACGGGGGAGTGGAGTTTTCCACCTTGAGCGCTTTCTCACAAAGAGAACCGCTTGGCTTTTATCAGGGTTAACCTCTATCCGCCACTTTCTAAACCAAGCGCCGAGCTTGTCGACTTCGGTCTGGAGAGTGCGGCGTATCGAGTCAGTGCCTGCTCCCTTGTAGTAGATGGCCGTATCGTCTGCGAACAGAGCCAACTGCGCCTTTCTACTCTTTGGGATATCGCTGGTGAATAGGGTGAATATGAGGGGAGAGATCACGGAGCCCTGAGGGACTCCGGCGCGAATTGAACGGGGGGAGGAGAGAGCTCCTTCGATTCGATAGCGGAAGGTGCGGTTCGACAAAAAGTCCCGTAAGATGAGCACGAGACGATCCGGCACACCGAGTTTGTAAAGCTTATACAATAAGCCGTTGTGCCAGACTTTGTCGAACGCTTTCGCAATATCGAAAAATACCCCGCCGGTCATCAAACTGCGTTGGAAGCCAGCGCTTATGTGTTCGACAATCCGGTGGGCCTGATGCACGCTAGAGTGCTGCGATCTAAACCCAAACTGTTCGTTGGGGATGAGGCCCTTGGACTCGGCATAGTCTCTGAGGCGCTTATAAATAAGCCTCTCATAGATTTTTGCCATGACCTTGAGCAAACTAATGGGACGGTAACTAGAGGGGTCGGTTTTTGGCTTGCCAGGCTTGGGGATACCTATAACTATGGCCTCTTTCCACGCTTGTGGGAAGATATTATTACTAAGGGCAGCATTGAAGATGGTGCACAATAGCAGTATCAGGTGAGTGGGAAAAAGTTGGACCACCCTATTGGTGATTCCATCTGAACCGGGGGCTTTACGAATTTTTAGACCTTGGATGATGTCCTTTACCTCGTCTGGGGTGACGGGGGGTAAGGGGTCATCCGGGTCTTCAACGGGAGGGAGAGAGGCTCGACGTTCGACTTCCGCGTCAACCTCTAAGAGGTGAGCTTGGTCTACTGGTTGCAAGCTGGGAGAGCATTGAGCCTCGAGGCTGTCTGCTAGGCATTCTGCCTTATCGATGTCCTCAAACGCGATGGACCTATCAGGACGAGTTAGCGGGGGCATAGTGACTGAGTCCCGGGACTTGAGTTTCCTCTGGAGTTCCCAGAAGGCTAGATGAGTTGGCTCGAGCTCGCTAAGCATCTTTCCCCAGTTCGCGTCCCTCAGCTCCGCTATGCGTGTCTTTACAGATCTCTGTAAATAGCGCATATGGGCTTTGTTAGCGTCGCAGGGAAAATTGCTGTAGGCACGAATGGCCGCGTTCTTCTCAGTCAACAGATCGCGTACATCGTCAGGCAAGCTCCAGCGTGGGTCTTCCCCCACTGGAACTTCCCTAGAGCAATCGCTCAGGACTGATTGTACGTGATCCGTGAGTGAGTCGATCGCGGCCGTTGTGTCAGCGACTGAGTCAAACTTATCGGGAATGGAATCTAACTGGGGGGACGTGTTAGATTTCAGCAGAGTGCTTACTTTCTTCCAGTCCGTAACCTTTTTAGTGATCGCGGGTTGATTGGGGTCAGCGAGACCTATGCGGGGGGCGAATTTGACGACTACTGGGCGGTGGTCCGAGTCGAGCTCGTTTACCGCTTCGATCGATTCTAACCTAAGGTTGACGTTCTTAAGGAGCGCCACATCTAAGATATCGGGGGTATTGCCTACTATATGCGGATAGTGGGTAGGATTCATCGGGGCGATGACGTCAAAAGTCATAGAGTTAGAGAGGTCGAACAATTGTCGTCCTCTGGTATTAGTCACGGTACTATTCCAGGCCGAATGCTTGGAGTTGAGATCCCCTGCTATGATCACAGAGTCACTCAAACCTAATAAGATGGTGAGGTCGTTCGCGAGGGATACGGTTCCATCGGTTGCCGCGTAGGGAGGAAGGTAAGTCGAAACTAGCGTGATCGGTTGATGACCGGTCATGCCTAGTTGACAGATAGAGACTTCTAATCGCGAGAGAGTAGGAGGATCTAACGGGATACAATATAGTTCCTTTTTATAATAAATGAGAGTGCCACCTCTATGGCACCGCGTCCTGTCATTGCGAACTATCCGATAGTTGGCAATTGACGGGGTGCGGTGATGGGGTTTGAGGAAAGTCTCTTGGACCAGGAGAATGTCAATTTGATGGTCACGGAGGAACGCCGTGATCTCATCGCGTTGACCCTGGATGCCATTGGCGTTAAAGTAACCTAACTTGAGGGATCGGGGTTTAATTCTAGCTATGACGGCGTTATACATGATGGAGTTGGGGAGGGGCGGTCATAGTGTGGGTCAGAGCTTGCGTAATCTCGGGATACGCTTGATAAATAGCCTGAATCATATGATGATTCCCGGAGGCTTGGGCGGCTAGGATCTCGTTAGCCATTTGGGTAGCTCGGGGGGAAAGGAAAGCTAAGTATGTGGAGCTAATCACATTATATACCTGGTTTTGATTTTGTCCACTGATGGTGGCTACTAAGGGACGCGTTGCTTGAGGAGCAGGGGCGGATCTGACATTGTTTGGGGGTGCGGGAGCGCGGGTACGAGGGTCCATCAGGGGGGGTATTGCCTGAGCCTGAGTCTGAGGCTGAGACTGTTGAGTCTGAGGCTGAGACTGAGGCTGAGGCTGAGACTGGAAGGGGGGTTGTTGCGCCTTGAATTGGGATTTGTGGGGCGCCAGGCTTGGGAAGGCCTGTTGGTGATGGAGGTAATTCCAAGGAGAGGGCCTCTGAGGCGCCAATCGTTGGGGCATCTGTGCTGAAGGCATACGATGATAGGTTGAGGGGGCTTCCCTCTGCTGGCGAGCGTTGAAACGGTTCGCCAGTTTGGGAGAGGTCGATTTAGGGGCTTTCGGGCAGCCGCGGTAGTTAGCCGGGTGGCCTACTTGCCCGCAAAGGACACAGCTAGGTGGATCGGGACATTTGGTGTGGTCTTTGGGACGCGGACAGTCGGAGGTGCCATGCTCACCCAGGCACTTGACGCACCTGGGTTTCGCATTGCAGTTCCGCTGAGAGTGACCATAGAGCTGGCACTGATGGCATTGACCTATAGCTCCGCTCTTCCACGGTTTCTCTATGAGGAAACCAGTGAGAGAGCAGAGTGTCCTAACTTGGAAGATAGGGTGATGCCCTTCTACCGGACTACAAACTACGAGTATCATGTCGTATGCGTCGCCGTGTTTGCCACGGTGCATACGATGTACCTCATCTACGGGGATTTTTTGGGCCAAGAAATCGGCTTTAATATCGGAGGGGGAAATCTCCTTGGGAATACGCTTAATAACTACGCGGATCTGACGTTCCTCTGGCAGAGCGAAAGTGTGGTATGACACCTTTCGATCTGTCAGAAGCCTAGTTAGGTTCCTAAAGTCCGTCGACGTGAGGACTTGTACCTTAATACCCTGTTGGGTGCTACGGGCGTTGGTGTAAGCGATCTTTTGATCGCAACACCATTTGGAAACATCCGTCCACTTTCCCTTGTCCTGAATGAACACGGGAGGGGGAGTGGGGACTTTCTTAGTACCGGGGGTAGGTGGGGTGGGGGCAACCTGCGCGGAGGTTGACACTATCGGGCGGGGGGCGGGGGAGGGGGAAGCTACCGTAGCGCAACTCGCGGCGGGACTAACACTAACGGGGAGCGGGCTGTAGGGTGAGTCATCGAACGCGACGACTTTACTTTTTTGCGCGGAAGGCTGTTTCTTGCTCTTCCTTTTCCTCCCTTTTCCTTCGACTTGGGTGAAGCCTTCGTCGTCGGAACGGGAGGAAGAGGAAGCGGAAGCATTACCTTCTAGGTCTGAATGGGAATACGGAGAAACGGGGCGCTTTGAGGAAGCTTTAATCGGTTCACTAGTGTCCATAGACACTAGCGGGCTAAAAGGGTTTTCCAGCTCGATGACTGGAAGAGAGGACTCTAATGCGTCGGAGAAATCTCCGACGCTGTCAGAGGGACTTAACAGAATTCGCTTTAAAGCGGCGAATTTCGCTCCCCATTTCGCTGCAAGCGGGGGTTCCTCGTCCAAAACGGACTGGAAGAATTCGCAGAACGCCGTGAGGCGGCGGTCTGCCATATCGAGCTAACTAATGGGCAAAGGTACCTATTTTTCCCTATGCCTAACTCCCCGGGGGAAAACCGGGGATGTGTGAAACCCTCCCTGTCGGGTGTAGACAGGGAGGTTGAGTGCCTAATGGTGAGCCCTAAGCTTGCTTTTGCCCGTTGCCTGTCTTATTGTGCAACGGGGTCCTACCAGTCTAGATCGAAGGGTGTAGACACACCCAACCGTTCTAGGTGAGTAGCTGTGGAAGGAAAACTGTCATCCAGTGCCGACTAGGAGATCCCCCGAAAGGCCGAACACTGGGACCCGGCCAATTAATTGCCTCGACCCTGAAGGGGCTTCGGCGGGTGTGTTGGGTCAACACCCCACTCGGTTTCGTTGGCACCGTATGGTTTCCACCGAGGACCACGAAACTGTGGATTTTCCCTGAAGGGGGATGAAAAAACGCGACGGGAGACGTTTTACGACAGAATCGTTAAAAGAAATAGACGTTAATTGTGTCTTGAAAAAGACAAACAATTAACGGTCGACGATAGTCAAAGACTATAGCAGGCACGGTGTCTCAGGAACACTTGAGCCGCAATCGGGGAACTCGTACACACAGCAGGCGCAGCGAGCAGCGTGACCGTCCGCGTCGGGTGCCGAGCGCAGAGTGTGATAAAAAAAAAAAAAAAAACCGGGCCGTTATATACTTGTCGTGTGAACGAAACCATAGCGCGATTCAGGATTAGGCCCGAATAGTACAACGCCATCTATCGAGCTTGTTGACAACTCTCAACATTTTTAAGTTTGGTCGTGAGATAAATTCATCCCAACTACGGAACCCTTCATTGTGAAAGAAAAGAAAGAAAGAAAGATAGAAAATAAATTTATTTAGACCCTGGTTAAGGCACACAATCCACACAAGAACAAAAAGAAACAGAGAAAGCTAAAAACAAAAACGGTATTGTGTGCCTCACGGCTGTGTCAAATAGGCCCAGTTCAGCATAAAAGCCAGACAACTAGTGCCTGACGCTGGTTTTTAAGTGAACCTTATGTTACGAGTACCTGTCCACTGGAGCGGAGAGGAGAGGAGAGGAGCGGAGATGTGCCAATATTAACCAATAGAATCTAAACTCCGCTCCAGAGTTGCAATTCTATTGGTTAATATTGGCACATCTCCGCTCCTCTCCTCTCCTCTCCGCATCAGTGGACAGACAGCCTTACGGATGTAAATCAGTTTTATAAGGAGTAAATAGTTAAGTGCAGCAGAAAATAATAAAATCGATTTGTTAAACACGATACGCACTTGACCGATTTTTTTACATTTTTAACCGACTTCCAAAAGGAGGAGGTTCTCAATTCGATCGATTTTTTGTTTGAAAGAGTATGCTTCCGAGGTGGTCCCATATAAATTTTATTAACTTTACTTAATATTGGCAAATCTCCGCTCCTCTCCTCTCCTCTCCGCTCCAGTGGATAGGCAGCCTTACTGGCCCTTCCTGTGTTTGTTGGTCAGAAGGTGGAAAAAAAAATCGGGAAAAACAATCAGGAAGTGTTAAAAAATAAAACAATCCCAAACGAAGTTACTGCTTTTGAAACTGTTTCATATCACATTATGTCATTTCGCAGTCAGTGTTATTCAGCTCGGTTTCAGTTTGCAAAATAACATTATTTCTTTATACTATTATTAACGTCATTCAAACTTCAAAGGCTTCTTGTTAGATAGTTAATATGAGTGCATTCATAATGCCAATAGCAATTTATTAAGCATATGCAATGAACGAACGTCATAATAGGTTACCGGTGTATGAGAAAATATTTCAACATTAGTGTTGTCAAACTACTTAGCTTATACCTAGACTATCGACTATAAGGCTATGCGCAGACTGAGTAAAGACTGTCTATTAGAATTCGTGCAGACAGCATGTTCTTTACAGTCAATGTCTGAGTTAAAAAATACGAGAGCATGCGGTAAAACATGCCACAGAGAATCACATCTAGTACTCTTTTTTTTTTTTACTCGGTTTTTTGTCTAAGGGCGCCCCGCGATTTCATCCCCATTATATCTCTATCCCGTGGAAATATTGGGATTAAAAGTATCCTATATCCTTATATAAGCTCACATGTCCGAAAGACTGATGCAGCTCGATAACAATTATATTGTATAGTAAAATTGTATTGTATCTCATTAAAGTGACAGTCAAGCGGAGGACATGGTTTACCCATGTGTCAAATTTCTTCCAAATCCGTTCAGCCGTTTTAGCGTAAAAGCGTTAGAAATAAATAAACTAGAAAACAAACTCACCTTTGTATAAATATAATATTATTACATTATATAGTACAATATAATATAGTTAGGATTTCGATATCAATGAAAAACTGCTCGAGCATTTTGCAGCCGTCTGCACTGATGCTAAGTCAGACTGTAGCTCTATGAAAATATCACGCGTTCACTGAGTTCCTTAAACTATACGTTGAACTACACGATTACTGACACATGCGTGCAGTTACTGGACAGGTTCACGCAAATCTGAGTGGTTATTTCTTTAAAATACCATCGCAAACAATAATCTGCAAAGTCATCAACTCATCAAACATGATCTAACCAAAATAAGGTGTCTAGATTTTAAATGAGGCTGTAACCAAGAGGTTACCTACATTAAACTAAGAAGCATCCAAAGAATAAAAATATAACAATAACATCATAAATTACTGGTTTATATGAGGCATTATACGAGTAGGTCTAGGTATACACAGCATGCACCATAAAAACAAGAGTTCAAGTGTTTTAGTGTTTCTTCTCAGGTTAGGGAACATTGAACTCATCTAGTTTTAACATATTTGTTATTTTTTTTATTGTGTAATTTTACAACCAATTTATAGAGATTAATATCGTTTTAACTCATTCATCACTCGCAACAAAAAAATACACTCGAAGACTGCGTTGTAAATTAATCTGAAAACCGGTCTTGACATACTAATGTCCCAGTAGTGGATCCAGGGAGGGCTCAAGCTCCCCCCAAAAGCACAGCCTGAGTTCTTCCGTTACAAATCTTAAAGTGAACTTAATATTATTGTAATTAAACTTTTTAGCAAGCATTACTGTACCTAAAGTACAATTGTTGTGATTAATTATCTTAATAATAATCCCAGTTTGGCCGCCATGTATATTCACCGAGAAATCTCTGGTACTTACTCCTTCAGCGAATCCGTAGTTTCGGCCATCATAACGGGCGTTTCGATCTCATACAACCTAATGAAGTCATTGACGAATTTGCGAAAAGAAATCCGAGGAAACTTGTTATGTGTTAAGCAAATTAAAATAATGCGTGCTTTTTTAGTTGTTTGCTATAAATCTACCCTCAGCGGAGTCAAGCCCCCCCCTAAACGACTATCCTGGATCCACTGTAATGTCCTGCCTAAATAAACAAAACTGTTTCTGTCTAGTGTGCACACTGTCTAAGTGCCTACAGAGAATGCTTGTTCAATGCTTTACCTATTGTTTTATTACCGAGTTGACCCAATGAAGACATTTTGTATCAGACTTGACTTCTTAAGAAATTCTTGGGCTTTCAACGTTTCAATGTTATTGGATTTTGGTTTTCAGCATAACACTAACACTAGGCAAGATTTTGTGATTTGACAAAACCTTATTTAAAGTGTAATGAGTGAATCATTGGTTAATTTTACTACTAAATAAATTGAAATCATCTTCTAATCTTACCGATGTGGCTAAAATATAATAAGTTATTTCACACGATCACTGACTTAATAAATAATAATTCAGGTATGTCTACAAGAAATACATATTTTAAAGTTAATTTCTTTTTCAAGGATGGTGATAAATTTATGCCCATTTTCCTTGTCTGATATTATAATTATTCACTCAGACAGTAAGACATTAGTTTCAAGTTAGTATTATTAAACTAGATTGTCGGGTTTTTGTTTTTTTTTTATTCTAAAGGTGTGTCAAAACATTGAGCGCCAAGAGCGCCGCCGCAACACTACACACGGTGTTTGCGGGACACATTTATGCCACGCCCTAGTTAGAAAGAAAGAAAGAAAGAAAGAAAGAAAGAAAGAAAGAAAGAAAGAAAGAAAGAAAGGAAGAAAGAAATAAAGAAAGAAAGAAAGAAATTAAATTTATTTAGCACAGACACCGACAAAGGCACACAATAAAACATATTGTACTACAAATTAAAGATATTTAAAAAAAAAACAAACCTAGACCTTTATTTAGGACTAAACCAGCGAATGTGTCCAATCGAAGACCGGCAGGACGCACGCGGCTGCCGCGCACGATTGCGGATTTATGTTTGGACACACCTAAACGGACAATAACGACAATCAGTATTAGTGCCTTTGCACACACAGCCTTTACGTAACATTCAATCAATCTGCCTAGCCTTTTCTCAACATGTTGGAAAACTGGAAAAAACTAGGCAGATTGATACTCTTCCATATAATATTCACTTACCAACCAATTCAAATGGGACATTTGATAAAACCGATACATTCCAATTCCAGGCTTCCTATCGGGTTGCAACTACTACTAACTGGTTTGAATTTCTGCCTGGCAATTCTTGAGAAAACTATGATAAAAAATGTTAGGTCTAATAGAGCATGTACGTGATAATCAAGTAAAATTAATTGCATGATGTGGCGCTCATTACATTTGAAATTAATTTCGAAGGAATATAAAAAAAAATTGCCTGCCTACTGTACCTTCCTGTCTTACCGTATGCGGCTAAATACCAGTATTTTACATGGAGTGACTGCCTATCTGACCTCCGCAACCCAGTTACTGGGTCACACGATACCCTTTTGTAAGTCTGGACTTTTGAGCTTCGGACTACGAATGACAGCCGGGACCAACGACTTAACGTGCTTTCCGAGGCACGGACTGCTCATCACCCATCCACGAACCGACCGCGGCAAGCATAGCTTAACTTTTGAAAGACCCCTGCGGCTGTTATCATGAGCCCGTTTACGTTACACTAACATTATCATTTTGAGCCTCTTAAGTTCTGAGTTGACCTCCACGATTAATGACAAATGTGTAGCGGTTACACCACCACATACGAGTACGAACTACGCATCAAAGATATGACGTCACACAAATCCTGCATCGCGCAATTAGAGTTTACCGTGCGAACGACATACTCGTATACACATAAGACTGTCCGACATCAACTTTCGGGCAGTTGCCCGCCAGACACAACACCCGTCTGGCTGGAGGATTTTCCCTTTTCTAATGAGGATGGGTGAATTTTATACCCTGTTCTTCATACCTCTAAAAATGCTTGCACTAATAATAGGTCCACTCAAATCTATGTGGTTAAATTCTTTCCTCAAAAGACCATTTCAGACACTAATCTACATGGTTCTCATATGGCTTGACCAAGATTATGTCTGGACTTTAAAAGAGACTTTGACCTCTGAGTTTGTTTCGGCCTCTTTCTCAGAGTAGTCAGATATGAAACGCCGACCTCATCTAGCTTATATTTAATATTTTTTTAATTGACGTGTAATAGTGATTCCGGTGATATCCTATTTACAGAATAAACAATTTGATTTCATTTCATTTAAAGTGACAAAACTACGATCAATTTGTATAAAATAAAATAATCAAATAATCTTCACATTAAGCTTTTCTGGAATTTCAGACCACAAATTCCTCCGTATTCCATTCATTTTAAATCAAAAATACATTACTCCAAATGATATGCGCAATAAAATAACTATTTGGGCGACCTAGCGCACTATCTTCAAACCGGATACAGATAGTTATTATTCAATTATGTAGTCAATTATTGACATATTCTCTTCATCTCCCGTTTATTCATTTCTACCAGTGTGTGCATAAACGTGGGTTTTGCTATAAAATCAAGGTTTCGTGTTTTAAAGGCATGATAATAATATGAGACAGATAGACTGGGACAAAATCATTTTTTTTGTGGTAATTGTGTCCCCATCTCTTAGATCTTATTGGTTGATTTAATCACGAAACTGTATTTTTATTATTTAAAATTAACTACACGTGATACCATACATTGGAAACAGTAACTGACCCTACTAACACCCAGTTGCAAAAAGACAAACATCAAGTAATGGATCATTAACGATAATAATTTCATTAATTTGTTCAAAGAACCATTAAAATCGAGGCTAATGTTGCTTTCCGTAACAAGTTAATGGAAGATTTGCATTTAATGACAGCTTTAAAAGTTAAAATTCGTTTCTGCAACTGGCGGTAAGTATTTTTAGTGCTTATTCATAAAAATGTTAATGATGATTAGGACAGCATATTTATTCCAAGTCAGCTAACCTAAGCGCCATTAGAATTTACCTATACTGAAACGAAGTATCTTTGCCAAAAAAAAAACAACGGGTTGCACTTCGGGAATGCTGACAGAAGTGAAAACTTGAACATTAACGTTGTGCATTTTTGAATAAACACTTTTCATGAAGTATGTTTTGACTGCTTTTTATTACCCATAAATATGGGTAAAATTTCTTACCTCGCAAACTTTACGTGATGTCAAAGACTATTTATTTTGATATTTACTTTGTCGGTTGCTAAGCAACGGATCTTACGGTCACGTGTCCTGCGCGAGTTTAACATTTTTTACCCATCCCAAAAAAAGTGGACAACGCCACCATAGAAGTTTTTACTTCAAAAAAAAAACAACACTGCCTGTCGCCGTCTACTGCTGGATATAGACCTCTCCCAGGCTGCGCCACAACACCCTGTCCTCAGCCTTCCGCACCCAACCACTTTTTTTAAGGTCGGCGGTCAATCTAGCTTGGGGGCATCTCAAACTACGCTTGCCGAAACGTGGTCTCTCCAGGACTCGTCTGCTCCACCGGCAATCCGTCCTTCGACTAACATGGTCAGCTTATTGCCATTTCAGCTTGCTTACTCAAATTCAATTCAAATTCTGAATATTTTATTTCAGATAAACTTATCAAAACATTATTTAAGATACCGGACATAATAATACTTCGTGGTTTCCGGTATCCTAAAGTTCTTATATCCATATATGTTTGGATGAGCCTGCTTAGAGCGTCGCAAAAATTTTTCTAACCTTGACACCCACCAAAATTTGGTTTTCCTATTTGGTCTGTCATCATAACATACGAACTACCGTTTTATATTTTATGCATGTATCATCACTAGAGATCGGATATTTGGATGCACTTTTGTATCGAAAACATCGCCGGATTCCGGGATCGTCAAATTTAGAGTTCTGATTATAGAATCGAATGTATATTTACTTACGTTCAGGTGTTGGCTGATATGGAATGCACTTCTGTATCGATCACAAAAATCCCACGATTCCAAAATTGATAATTTTATTACTTTTTTTACTATAGTAAAAAAAGTAATAAAATTACATTTTTTTTTTCAACTTACTTTAAAACATTACCTAGCATTTCTATAGAAATGCTAGGTAATGTTTTAAAGTAAGTTGCCAAAATGGCATACCACATAGCGACAAATAACTCGGTGCCCTGAGTCTCGGTAAAAATTTTTTTACAGTAGGTATATAAACTTTTATGTTAACACCGCAAAAGTAACCCTCTTAAGAGGGCTGATGATTCCTTTCTATATCATGTATCCAATTAGTTGTGCATTCCCGGATTTTATGGAATTCCGGGATTTATATTAAGAAAAAAATTATTAAGAAGCCACTTCCATAATTTCTTAGCCAAAAATTAAGTTTAGGTAAATATGCATCCGAATATCCGGTCACTGATCATCACATAACAAAACAACACGCCTCTATTCCCCAAAGGGTTAGGCAGAGGTGCACCTATAGTACACACACATTTCGCCAGTTATTTTTAAGTCGGGGGGCGACCCTACTGCCATCTACCGGGCACAAATCCAGACTCCAATCTGCTACTGCGAATTTCCAAATGGAAAAACTCAATAACACTGCCCAACCTGGGAATCGAATCCAGGACCTCATGCTTAGCAGTAGCGCTTGCGAACACTAGAACAATGAGGCAATCGATGCATTTAAAGCTTACAATTGACTGACTTATTTACCTGATTATTTATTTATTTATTAAAACTTTATGCACAAGTAAAAAAAAAATACTGTACAAAGGCGGACTTAATGCCAGTCAACCTTAGGGTGATGCAGAGACAAAACATGGCACGTGCAATATAAGGGATAGTTAAATTGAAAATTAATACATACTAATACATAGATACATACATATAAACCGAATAAAGTTTGTCAGGAGAAATAACGATAGGTAGAGGAGAAAACAAATCCAGCAAAGTTATCATTCAGCAGGTTATCATTCATCATTAAAATATTGTTTAAAAAAAAAGAAATCAAGGATACGCAATCAATTAATTATGTCTAATATTTTGTTACAATATATTTAGAGCGTCCGTGGAGTTTCTTGTTTGTTCTTCTCCATAGGTAGGTATCTACCACGCTTTGGAATGGGTAACTATCTTTATATTTCTGACTGACTGACTCCTTGACAATATTCAAAAGTGCCTGTAAATGCCTTAATATTGAAATTTACATAAAGATTTTTGAGTTTTAGTTTGAATCGATAAAATAAGATCACCATAAAAAACGATTTCTAGTTACCAGTGAAAAATATAACTTGTGTAATTACTATCACTTACAATGATATCGCGTATCGTCACGTACAGGTTGATCTACAGAATTTTTATCGCCGCGCGCGCACCAAATGTTTATTACAACGACGCTTGCGCGACTTACCTGCATTTTGTTGCGATCTAACGACCCGCGCGCTTGCCCGCACGCAGCCTCCAGTGCCGCAATATTTCGAAAAAAGAACACTAAAAAAATAATTATATAATCGAAAAAAGATTGTAAAATAATTATTTTAGAGTAAATAATTATTGGGAAAAATTGTACCTATGTGTAATTTTAAAGTGTAGTGTATAATCGACTGCATAATTATTGCAGTTAATTATTAATTAGTGTAATTTAGGCAGTGGTTTTGGACAGTAATTAGTGTTGGAATTGACAAACATGAATGGTAAGTTAATGTTTGCCTATTACATAAGTCTTAGGGAATTTCTTCGCGAAACTATGCAATTAATTGCTTGCGATTGACAACGTGTTCTCATTATGGGTGACACATTGTAGCTTTTTCTTTGATGTCCACATACATACCTTTTGTTAAAAACAGTAACCAATTAATAAATGTCGTGATAAAATATCGTAATGACATGCAAGCCGTAGCATTGTCCTGCTATAGATTTCTTAATTATACAAACCTTGTCACAATTTTTTTGTTTTGTATATTTTATCATTTATTAGGTAGATACTTTACATTATCTAACAAAATACCTATACGATTTGGTATTCATAACTCCTTGATTAAAATTGCTAAACATTTTTTTTTATTAGATGTTTTACATGAAAAAAAAAATTTCGATGCCTAGACCTACATCATAAAATTATAACGTGTATTAATTGAATATTAATATTTAACGTGAATAAATCTAGAAAGGTATCAAAAGGATATACAAGTATGTTTTTTATGTTTAAAACCCATATAGTTCCAAAACACGCTTCTCTCAGCTAAGTTTTCCTTCCCTATTAGCATAATCAATGTCATAAATATAAAACGTTGCGTATTGATACCAGCAATAATAGGCATTATGTATTTTGCATAGAGTTGAAAGTTTCCTGCAATATTTTAGGATAATCTATATCCCGAAAATGTTGCTTCGAACAGAATAATCGTGGTGAAACTTAGTAATATCAATCAATGAATAAAACATGAAAAACGTTAAAGAATATAAGTACAATGACTTATTTCTCAAAGGAATACATGTGAGTCTTAAATACCACGTTCTAATAATAATAAATAAACAAATTAATAATATTTGTTCATAACCATTCATTAAGATGCAGAAATGTTAAAATTATGCACATCATGTTTATTGATGCATACATTCATCATACCAATAATTTGAATAAAATATTCAAGCTGCGAAAGATTGAAATAGATAATGCTATGAAATACCCTAGAAAAGAGATTCCAAAGACACGAAGAAGGAAGATAGCTAGAAAGGAGGTCCACTGGATGACGACTAATAGAGAAGTATGGTATATTGCGCCGGCTCCAAGTTATTTGGGATAAGAATAAGAGAATGATGACCCTAGAAAGTAGCTTCAGACTTGGGCTATTTCAACAATAGGAGCCTTATTAAGCCTTGATCCATTAAGCCTTATTAAAATTCAAAGTAGGCTGAATTGATCACTCCATGACCTGTAAATCACAATAGGTTATAAATACTGTGTCCATTGTTTACACGTATAAATAGAAATAATAATATATTTTACTAGATTTATAGTGGAGCAGTTTCCTAGAATATATTTGCATAGAGTGATTTAGTAATCTAGATATAGATGTCAAAATGGCAGTTAGATAAGTCAGCGGTTGATTAGTGCTTGACGGATGATTTTATAGCTTGAACCAGTTTGTTATTATTGTGCCAACGCAAGCAAAAGCCTCTCATACAGATATAATTATAACATCACGACTGTATTTCCCCGCAGGGTTAGCAGAAGTGCATCTATATATGTACTACAACACTTCACCAGTTATGTTTAAGTCCCATGTTGCAGAGGACGAGTCTGTTGCCAATAACCGGGCACAAATTCAGACTGGGCTGGTACTGAGTTTCAGATGGAAAAACTAATAATCATAATTATGTGACAAGTATTTTGAATACCTTGCTTGCTCACTGGGTGTTGACAATTTCAGACTATAAATTCCAGGATTCTTACTATGCAAATAGCTGTCAAATATTTACATGTTTTGATTAATTTGGCAATATTACTGTATGAAAATAAGTAATATGGCTAACTAGTGAACTAGAATATTAATAATGAATTGCAACTATAACACTGAATTTGATGTTGTAACTCTTTTAGGTGTAAAAAAGAACTCCAAATAAAAAAAAAAACCATATAAAACTCGGTGGTACGATATTAATTATTGCAGTTCACTAGTTAGCCATATTTCTTATTTACATGCAGTAATATTTTCAAATTAATCAAAACAGCGAAATAATTGACCGCTTTTTGCGACGTTACCCATTTTCTGTATATAAAAAAACGCCCACAAAAAACGCTCATAACTCAACCTATCGTTTTCCAATAAGTACCTAGTTAATGGTCATCTTAGGCCTCTTCCAAACAATGCCACACTCGGTTCTCTACCTTCCTCATCCAGTCTGTCCCAGTTGCCTTTTTAAGGCCACCATCGGTCCATCTTGCATCCAACACTGTGTTTTCCATCTCCGTAATTTTAGTGGTAACTTTCTAAGTGTTACAGTTTGATGTAAATAATATTTTGTAACAATATAACATTTTGGAAGGCCTCCCACAAGATGGACCGATGACCTTGTAAAGGCCGCAGGAATCCGCTGGATGCGAGAAGCACAGAATCGGTCGAAGTGGCGGTGCTTGGGGGAGGCCTATGTCCAGCAGTGGACGTATTTTGGCTGATATGATGATGATGATGATGATAATTTAAAAGAGTGTCCATGGAGTTTCTTGCTCGTTCTTCTCCATAGGAACCGACTACGCTTTGGAATGGGCAACTAGCTTTATCTTTCTGAACGACGACAGTCTCCTTTGACAATTCAAAAATGCCTAAATAGTTTTAGTTTGACTTCGATCTAGCGGTGATATAATAGGTTACATACAACTTGAGAACAGTGGTGGCCCAGTGGTAACAGCCCTGACTTACGAGTTGTAGATCGTGGGTTCGAACTCAAGCACTTTACTTTGTGTAAATAATTTCACCACCACTGCTCTCACAACGACGAAAGAAAACTCTTAAAAGGTCTTAGAACCAAATTTTCGAAGACATGTGACATCTACCAACCCGCACTGGGCCCGCGTGGTAGATTACAGCCCACTACCTCTCACAGAGAGGAGGCCTGTGTCCCAGCAGTGGGAACATTAATAGGCTGATTATGATGTTATGTATACAACTTTAAGAAAAATAACCAGTTTCAGTTAAAAGAACCGTCAAACCGCCTCCACCACATGTTGCATGCTTGTTTACCTTAAAAAAACCCTTGGGGTTTTTAAACCCATGACACATTACTGTTACTACTTTAGTACCATAGCACCCATTCACGATTATCATAGTAACAGATCATTACGGAGGCGCCAAGGCCTCTCTAATTGAAGTTATCAATGAAATAGCCGCAATCATTGCATGTAACTCAGCCTTGGAATTTGAATTAAGTTATAATTTTTCTTGCCCTTGTTCGCTTTACGATCGATATGTTTTAAGCTTGATTAATCATTTAAGATCTTTTGAGGTACACAAAGCAAAAGTAGTGTGTAGTTTTTAAGATACTTAACTGGTAAATGTGGAGGCTTGTAAATTACTTGTCGTCAATTACTTCACTCGTACTTCTGTATGTACTTCCTATGTACGAGTAGCTCTATGCCACCTAAATACAATAAAATAAAATTAGATAACCCGTTTGAATAAACCCATTGGTTGAATCTGCTTAAGAGCATTTAGAAAGTATCAAAATGCTTTATACACTAAATATTAAGGGTTACGATAAAAAAAAAAATGCAATTTATATCAATGTTTAAGAGCTCTACAAAGCGATATTTCATCGAGCGATCGTCGGCGAAATATTTACCAGCTATTTGCGAAGTTAGCAACATTCTGAAAGCTGGTTCACAATCGGTGGACTCGTCTTGAGTTTTCTAATTTTCTGAAGGACACGGCATTAGCAACTTCTATTCAGGGCTCGGATAATAATTTATTTTTCGAAATGGTGTAGTCTTAAAAACCTAAGGAACGATTTCTTTCGATGACATTCGAACGGAACGTTTTAGAAGAAAAACAAAATTTTAATCGTTCTCGTTGAATAATTTTATTCACCGAGAACGATTAAAATTTTGTTTTCAACCCAAAAATTGTTAAAAACGGTTAAATACAGATGAACTGTCAAAATGAAACGGATTAGTCGGAATTGTTTACGAAACTGTGTTGCGTAATTAGATAGCAGGGCTCGGAAACGTTATTTAAAATATCGTTATTAAAACTTTTCTAACAGTTTTAGTTCTTCTTTGAACAACATTTTGTTTGGAACGAAAACAAAATGAGAATGTTTTCAAAAATTTGTTTATTCCGCAGGACGCAGCCGCGCAACCATGAACTTGTTTAGTTAAATTTTACCTTATCTTCATTTCATTACATCATTGATTTCAATGCTCTTGCCGCTTACGTATTATTTAGGGTTGTGTTGCGGGTTTCCCATCGATCAACCCAAAAATGGTTAAAAACGGTTAAATACAAACGTATTTAACCGTTTTTAACAATTTTTGGGTTTTTAAACAAGTTCATGGTTGCGCTTACGATATTTTAAATAACGTTTCCGAGCCCTGCTATCTAATTACGCAACACAGTTTCGTAAACAATTCCGACTAATCCGTTTCATTTTGACAGTTCGACACATTCATTGCGTTATTTACATTGTTGAGCAGATTTTTTTTGAACTTATGAAGCAATGGACTAGTAATATGTTTCAAAACGATTCATATCCTGATTGATCGTGCATTACGTAATTAGGGTTCTGCTTTTGGAATGTCAAAACAAGCCGTACCTAGGTTGAAACTAACGAAGGAATGAACCACAACTGTAAATAACTTAAATTACCTACACATCTCATGTCATTGCATCACAGATTATAGCTTGTCAATTGAATAATTATCGTCTCTGTCCTATGTTGTGTCATCGCTTGGTTCTTAGTCACAGTCTACAAGTTCATGAGATAGTTTAGATATTTTTATAGCCAAACATGTAAATTTTCCATTTCATATTCAGTTCACGGATTACTAATAATAGTGATGATTGCTTATTTAGTCAATCTACCTAGCCTTTTCCCAACTAGTTTGGGGTCTTCTACCAATCTAACCGGATGCAGCTGAATACCAGTATTTTACATGGAGCGACTGTCTATCTGACTTCCACAACCCGGGAACTGGGTAAAACGATACCCCATGTTAATGGCTCCAACACACAGTGCCGGCGGCATGTCCGCCGGCTTTTGCCGCGCGGCACGTGCCTCCGGCTTTTGCGCCTTCATTTTCTTTGCGTTTCTTTCTGCGGCTTGGTGCGGCATGATCGGCGGCAGGCCGCCGGCACTGTCTGTAGCCGTGTGTAGCAGCCATTAGACTGTTGTCAGACTTTCGGGCTTCTGACTGCTCGTAACGACTGTCAAAGATCCACGAATGACCGCCAACGGCTTAACGTGTTATCCGAGGTACGGAGGAGTCTTGGTATGTAAAGATGGTCACCCATCCACTGACCAACCCCGGTAAGCGTAGCGTTATTTCTAAGCTCCTCATGATTGCTTATTTAGTATCATAATTGATTTCAATAAGAAACCCATTCCAGATCTTCGCTTTAAAACGACGAATTTTCAATAAAAAAAACTAGTTTTTAGCTAATTGCTCTTTCATTTCGTTGACATTAAATTCAAGGACGGGTAGCTTAAAAAATGTTTATAAAAATGTCAAGTTTGTTTCACAGAAAATCTAAAGAATTTTCGTTAGATTTTAAAACATGCCTACCATATTTAATATCTGCTTAAATACTTTTTCAAGGACACCAGTAAAGCGCAACCTATATAACTTACACGCATAATAAAAGAAAAAAAAAAACGATTTGTAACGCTTAAACAATACACGGATTTCTCACACTGATTTCTCACGGGGTCAGAAATGCGAGGACGTTGCGAGTTCAAATTGCATAATGTAAACAAATAATCGTGGATTGATCGTTGTTCTAGCAGGTCTAGAGGAACGTTACTCAATATGCTTGCGAGTGTGAGAGTGTGAGGAGGAGGGAGAGGATAGAACAATGATAGACGATACTTTTATTTTGTGTTTATATATACGTAATTATTTTAATTTCAACACAATATATTTAATATAAACCCGCAAACTTGGGTTATTTATCAAATTACACTATTTATTGTCCAAATAAACGGGGATTTTTTTTTTCTTTTTTTTTTTTGGCATGTTTTAAATCGAACTGCATCGTTGGTCTAGTGGTCGCAAGTGCTAATGCTGAGCATGAGGTTCTAGGTTCGATTCCCGAGTCGGGCAAAGTGTTATTGGGTTATTTTATTACATCTGGAATTTCTCAGTAGCAACCTGGAGTCTGTATTTGTGCCCGATTGTTGGCAATAGTCTCGCCCCTTATTACATGGGACTTTAACATAACAAATGTGGGTGTACTATAAGTACACCTCTGCCTAACCCTTTCGGGAATAAAGGCGTGATATTATGCTATGTTATTTAATCGTGCCTATAATTATTTCCATTTTGCGCTCTTCACATTATTATTGAACACTCTAATATAATGAGTGCACCTCTTTTTGGGAATCTCAAATAATTCCTATTTTGGGGTCCTTAAAATAATAAACAGCCAATAACTCATCGATTATACTAGTCCACTGTAGGTATATGTTTATGTCTTACGAATATATTCAACAGTATGGAAAATTTGTTTATCCTGTGATTTTAGCCTATAATATTAAATGAGCAATATTTTTACGAAGTGTATAGAGTGCCGCGAGTTTCTTGTGGCACTCTAGTGTCACTGCCTCGGCCCGGCTAGGGTGCCGTGAGCGTTGCATTGTCACTGTCACTTGTTATTTAGGTTAGGTTAGGTTAGAACTGTGACCTGGCCAGGGTCCGTTTAGGCACAAGAGAATGTCCCTATCATCGATTATGGTGATGTGTGCTACTATGACCTGAATGCAGATCTACTCGACAAACTTGACCGTCTTCTCAATAACTGCATTCGATTCGTCTTCAATCTGCGTAAATATGATCATGTCTCTGCGCAACGGTCGCTTCTAAAGTGGTTGCCTATACGCCAGCGCAGAGAGCAAAGGGCGTTGACCACCTTGTTTTCATTTCTTGACTCTCCCTCTTCTCCTATTTATCTAGCCCCCCACTTTCAGTACATTTGCGCCAACCACAATAGAAATCTACGTTCATCTCACAATCGTCTTCTTCAATGCCCCGCTCACCGCACAGACTTCATTCACTCTTCCTTCTTCGTTCAGTCTATATCTCTGTGGAATGCGCTCCCCCAGGAAATCAGGATGGCGACCAACCGATTATCTTTTAAAATTAAAGTTCGCGAGCACATTCTCAAGAAGCTGGCAGTATCAGCACAACGGTAATGTTTCCCATTGACTGTCTTAGTAGTTTTAGTATATATGTATTTATTTGTATTTATATTTATATATAATTACGTGTATATATTATATTTATAGTTTTTTAAATTTAAATAAATATACTTACTCCTCAATTCTCGCTATCGCACCTACCACTGTTTGTCTCTGCACCACCCAAAGGTTGACTGGTAGAAAATGCCTATGGCATTAAGTCCGCCTCTGTACATTTGTGTGCTTGAAGTATTAAATAAATAAATAAATAAATGTAATGTTTTGGGAATGTGGTGTTTTACAGCGATCTAACCTCGACAATCAAACAAAACACCAAGTGACGTGACTTAGTGACAGTGACAATGACAATCCAATGCTTGCGGCACTTGAGCCGGGCCGAGGCGGTGTTACTAGGGTGCCTGTAGTGGCACTTTATCCGATAGGGATAGAGTGCCAATGGTGGCACTCTATACACTGCCATATTTTTATATTTTTATTTTGTAATCAAGTTCTCAAAAACGGCTCTAACAATTTTGATGAAAGTTGCAATATAGGGGTTTACGGGGGCAGAAAATCGATCTAGTCAGGTCTCATTTCCGGGAAAATTCGGTTTCTCTATTTGCACCGAGGTACTTAAATAACTAAAGGCCAATTCAGATATAAGCGATATCGCTGTCGCTCTCGGTAGCGATACTGGTCCAAAGCACAATCATTATGTATGACTAACCAGAAGGAGGACCAGGCTACCAAGCGTGACAGCTATATCACTTATATCTAAACAGGCAGGTAAACATATTATATCCACCTTTGATGTAAATAAAATAAGGTGGCATAAATTATGCAAGTCTCAATTTGTTTGTTTGCAAAAAAAACGAACTAAACGAAAATTATGTATTCATTTCGTTTTTTTGAGTGGAATTTGAATATTATAATTATGCGTAAAATAATCGTATAAGGCTGCCTGTCCACTGGAGCGGAGCGGAGAAAAGAGGAGCGGAGATGTGCCAATATTAACCAATAGAATTTTGACTCCGCCCCTGAGTTTAGATCAGTGATCCTAAGTCAAGATTCTATTGGTTAATATTGGCACATCTCCGCTCCTCTTTTCTCCTCTCCGCTCCAGTGGACAGGCAGCCTTATCCTTGCCAATATCTGAACGATTTGTTTTTACACTATAACAAATTACAATTATTGTTTTGATTTTTTTTAGATAGGATTACATAACGATCCTATGCCCCGGGTTCAAGAGCGATACTTATCATCATCAGCCTATTAATGTTCCCACTGCTGGGACACAGCTCCTCTCTGTGAGAGGGAGTGGGCCGTAATCTACCACGCGGGCCCAGTGCGGGTTGGTAGATGTCACATGTCTTCGAATTTTTTGGTTCTAAGACACGCCGGTTTCCTCACGATGTTTTCCTTCACCGTTTTGAGAGCAGTGATGATGAAATTATTTACACAAAGTATTAAGAGCGATACTATTTTTATTTAATAAAAAAATCAGTTTGTCAGGCTGAACCGATTTGGATGATAATTTAACACATGGGTAGACCATGACGTCTTGTAGAAGGACATAGGCTACTTTTCAACCTGGATCGCAGACAAAGTCGCAGGCAACAGCTAGTAAAAAACAAAACAAAAGTTTGATTGTTTTCTCTGTCATAAGATCCAACTGCATCGTAATTCCCCTCGATAGGAAAAGTATTAATAATCAATTATCGTTAATATGCCAATGAATGACATTCTATTGCATTAATTAACTATGTTATGTAAAATTCCACGCAGTATACGGTAAGCGAAGGTAAGCAGACAGGTGCAACGCGACTCTAGTTGACAATTTCTATGAAAATTTTATTGTTCTACCAGAATCGCGTCGCACCGTCGCGCGACGTCGCGTCCAGCGTGTGT
Organism: Conistra vaccinii; assembly: GCA_948150665.1. Lineage (NCBI taxonomy): Eukaryota > Metazoa > Arthropoda > Insecta > Lepidoptera > Noctuidae > Conistra > Conistra vaccinii. The sequence continues at coordinate 3,290,243 of OX411321.1, forward strand.
AGGCCGCGTGATAGACCTGAGAGGAGGCCTGTGTCCCAGCAGTGGGAACGATATAGACTGATAATGTATGCGTAAAATGTGTACTTTTCTCGAATATCCTGATTGATATAATTATTTCCAAATGTTTTCATATTAATTTTATCTGTTATACTGCCCAAGCTGTAGTTGTGGTAAATATATATTTATGATGACGACGACGCGCGACGGTGAGATGACATTGACGCGTACCGCAACGGTTGGATCGAGCTGGCTCGGATAAAAGATGAGAGAATACATACATACATACATACTACATACATACATACATACAAATAAATAAAATTGAAGTGTCTGTTTGTAATGTCAAAATAACAGCTTTTTACTAAATGCATATGAAAATATAGACGATCCATACTACGAAAACACAATTTAAAATAAAATTGTCTGTCGTTCTGTCTGTCTATCTGTTTGTCAGGCTAATCTCCTAAACGGCTGGACCGATTTTAATAGGACTTGCAATGGAAGATAGCTTATGTTATATAAATAAGGAGTAAAATAGGCTACTTTTGTTTCCGAAAAAAAAAACACTTAGGGTTCCACGGTTCCTGGTAAAACTAAAATCCATGAAATACATCTTATCTTCTTAAATAAAATTGAAGTCTGTTTGGTTGGATTGATTTGGACGGGAGTTTCACTGGTAGCTATACAAATAAATAAAGTTGATGTATAGAATTCCACGCGGGCGAAGTCGCGGGTCGCGGCTAGTAAATAATAAATAAAAAATAATATTACAACTAATTTAGTCAGCTAACAAAACTAAGACAATAGTTTGGAAAATCCAAAAGTGCACGCCTCATACTTATCACTCATTCATAAACGAAAAAGAAATTCAAAACATAGTTTAAAAATGAACAATTTATCACTTTTCATGAAGTCGTAATGTCAACGACTGACAAAGATATTTACGTTGGCAGTTGCTAGGCAACGGCACCGGATCAAGGTTGAAAATATTTAGATATTGATATTATATTTTAGTTAGTATTTTATTAATTATAATTAAACTACTATGAATAAAAGAGCCATTTTCAATAGGGTTCCTTCTACGGCTGAAACGAATGTATAAAAAAAAAATTGACTCAATTAATTGATTTTATCGCAAGCTACAATGTTTTCAGGGATCATAAATTGACGGACAGGAAATTTTTTACAACTATTTTGATGCTTTTTCCATTTCTGCTGCATTAAATCAATTGTTAAAAAATACAATATTAATCTCCATTTAATCATCTATACAATGGTATATAAATTAAGTAGGTTCTGTGTACTAGCAGGAGTGAAACAATAAAAACAGTTGCAGAAATGGGGCAAAAAATATTTTTCGATCGTAGAGCACACTCTAATGCGAAGCATTACGAGTCGTGCAATATTAAATTTCATTTTAAATAAGATTACCGATATTAAATTATAATTAATTAATTATACCAATTGAAATGAAATTAAATATATGTATAAATTTTAAATACTATGTAATTCTATGAAAAAAATAATTAGGCCTTTGCACAGCGCAGCAGTGGAACAGTGCAGACTATTTAAAAAAAAATACGACAATTACAGTTATTTTTGCCATCCTATACACGCATGCCTGTCCATAAGACGTGCATGATTACCAAGCCAGCAGGAGCTCGTGGCTAAGTAATAACAAGCCGCACGGGTCGATCCATCAGGTTAAGCTACGCTTGCCGGGGTTGGTCAGTGGATGGGTGACCATCTTTACATACCGAGAGTCCTCCGTGCCTCGGAAAGCACGTTAAGCCGTTGGTCCCGGCTGTCATTTGTGGATCTTTGGCAGTCGTTACGAGTCGTCAGAAGCCCGAAAGTCTGACACCAGTCTTACCAAGGGGTATCGTATTACCCAGTTACTGGGTTGTGGAGGTCAGATAGACAGTCGCTCCATGTAAAATACTGGTATTCAGCTGCATCCGGTTAGACTGGAAGCCGACCCCAAGATAGTTGGGAAAAAGGCTAGGATGATTGATTGATTGATTACCAAGCCAGCAATGTGATGCAGGTATGTGATTTGACAATTATTATGCTTCAACAAGCATAATAATTGTCAAATCACATACCTGCGTTCTTAGATAAACAGTCTTTTACATAAATCGTGACTTATAGAATCGATTCGTATAGAAATGTGGCAATACCTCTTCTCGTGTATCTATTTTGATACGTTACGAAATCGGTAAACGTTTTTGAATTATCTGTCAATCATTTTGAAATATTTGAAACTAGCTGCGTCCCGCGACTTCACTCGCATAAGTCTCGATCCTGTGGGAATATCGGGATAAAAAGTATCCTATGTCCTTTTTCTTGTCATGGTTTACCCATGTGCCAAATTCCATCTAAATCCGTTCAACCGTTTTGGCGTGAAATCGTAACAAACAAACAAACTTTCGCATTTATAATATTAGTTAGGATTAGGATGGGGCATTCTTATTCGATCAGCATCCTAATTGCGTAAGACTTTTAATCACAATCCAAAGCCATTCAAAGGAAATTGATCATACATTGCTTCATAAAATATGTTTGAATAAATTGCCTGCTCAAAAACGTAAGCAACGTATAGTCCTTATGTTTAAGTAGTTAAATAAAATTAAATAAATCGTAAAAAGGGCTTTTATAGATGACACTTTCTTGTTTAAAAATACAATAAAACCAAATTAAAATTTTAGATTTTTCCTCTTTATAGACTTTATAATTTATTCTTAAACTAGATAGGTACTCTTCGTAGATGTAACTGCTTGAGAACAATTTTTTAACATAACATAAACATAACATCATGCCTTGTTTCGCCGAAGGGTTGGGCAGAGGTGTACCTGTAGTAGCTACACCCACATTTCGCCTGTTATGTTTAAGTCCCATGTAATAGGGGGCGAGCCTATTGCCATCAACCGGGCACAAATCCAGACTCCGGGCTGCTACTGAGAAATTCCAGATAAAAAAAACCCAATAACACTTTGCCCGACCCGGGAATCGAACCCAGGACCTCATGCTCAGCAGTAGCGCTTGCGACCACTAGACCAACGAGGCAGTATCACAATTTTTTATTAGATATAATTATAATAATAATATCATATTTTGTAATCTGTCTATTGTAAAAAGCCCTAACTCTAAACGTCAACGAATTATAACGTTGCTAAATTGAAGAGTACAACTTTACTGTGACGTAGCATGACAACTAAAGTGACAGGAATTACGTTTGGTTGGTTACTTGACAGCTGTCTCGTCACGTGGTTTTTTTTGTTTACCTACCTAAACCTACGGAGTATAGTGATTGTTTTTGAACTATCAAAATGACAGGTCATTGTTAGTGTGTTACGCAATAATCCCGCTGGAGCTCCGAAATCAAAAGAAATTGTTTTTCTATTATTACGGCGATCTAGCTTCCCAAGCAATGTAGGTAGGAACCTATACAGGGTGTCAGGGACATCGACGCGAAGCCTGTTACCATGGATTCAGTACATGATTCTGAACCGACCGATTCTGAAAGACGAAAAATTTCAACGCAGGGGTTTCAGAATCATGTACTGAATCCATGGTAACAGGCTTCGCGTCGATGTCCCTGACACTCTGCATAGTAAGTTGTTAAGTTATATCTTACACAAAGAAAAACTTAACGCATTTCCATCATCCATAACAAGTTTGTAAGACTCGAAGTATGCCAGAAAAATAATTTTTTTAATTTTTTTTATTAGGTTATACTATGAATTTTTTAGTCTTTTACATTTTGCATACTGTGTTTTTTTTTTAGGTAAAGATGCATTCTAGAACCTGTGTCTTTGATTAAAAAAATTAATAGGGCTGAAAAGATACAATAGGGCTGATGATATAATGCTGTGTGAAAGATGATATGGCTAGAAAGGGGGTGACGACAGAGATGACGACTAATAGAGAAGTATGGAAGAAAGGGACATGTTGCGCTGACCACAAATAAATTAAATAAATTGGGATAAAGGGCAGGAGAATAATGAATAGGTTTGAGAAGAGTATTACTATCTTAAGTGAACTTATGATACCTTCAAGGATACCTTTGCCAATCACTTCAAAAATCATTTGGCTTGACAAAGTTTATATAATGAGATAAGAGTGCACTCTTAAACAAGGATAACCAACAACAAACACAATTATTTCATTGACGCAAGTGTGCAAACTCCATAATTCATTACCTGCATAATTGTTGTCGGACAATATTAAATTAATTAATTAAAATGTTTACTACAGACCACATGATCCTTTGAAGCTACTTTTAGTCGCTGGCCACCAGTGGCTGTGGTCGGTGGCCCGTTTGCGCCGACCCTTAATGATTTTATACTGAAAAATACGTCTAAACGAGTAGTGTTAATGATTTAGAAAAAATATATATGTTAAATTAGAGCTTTTTTTTAATAATTTAATATACGAATATTTTACATTATGTGTACATAGTGAAATAACGCAAAAGCTATCAAGCGTATTTTTCTGAAATCTTCACCATTTTAAGGATAATTAAAAGATTAATCTTTTAGTATACGTATTTTATTAAAATACCTTTTGTTTTATGTATAATAATTGAATAATTCGTCAAATTTGGGACAGCGCTCCTTGATGGGCGAGTCCTATTACTGGCTGGACGTACGACGCGTTGCGTGAGTTCAGTACAGAACACGCAAGCTAACCACTCAAGGTCACTGGCATGTATCTGCGTCATAATAGCTTTCAGGTCATGCTTCGTAACTTCAATTTTCGGTCATGCTTGGTAACTTCATATCAATTATCTCTTCCCTTAGCCGCTGAACAGACAATACTTTGTTCGTGGACAATTTGGAATCGTATGGAAATCCCTTGTCATAAGTGCGTGCTCGTCGCTTTGCGTTTGCACTAGCGACAAACTTGTCGCTAGTGCAAACGCAAAGTGAACATTCTCTGCTCAACACCGTAATAGTATGATTGTCAAACACTGGACCCTCTTTTTTTTTTTTTCTTCGTCTTCGCAATCGTTTCTGCTAAGCCTGAGGTCTATATTACCAATGTTAAATTTATTTAAATTGACAAAGTTAAAAAGACGAAAGCACATCTTATTGTGATTGCTTTGTCCTTCGGATCTTTTTAGTAAAACTCTTTAAATTATGATAGTTGATATCCTTTAAGAGTCAGGAATCTTGTTTTTTAACATTCTCTTCTAAATTAAGCCTTGTTCCGCTACCGTGATTGTTTACAGATTTTTAACTCCTTAAGTGATAGAATGCCTCGTTGTTGCAGAAGTTGTAAGCGCTACTGCTGAGCATGAGGTTCGTGGGTTCGATTCCCAGGTCAGGCAAAGTGTTATTGGGTTTTTTTATCTGGAATTTCTCAATAGCAGCCCGGAGTCTGGATTTATGCCCGGTTGATGGAAATAGGCTCACCTTCTAACTACTTGGGACTAATATATATCTATATATAATAAATATACCTAGCAAAATGTGGGTGTACTATAGTATATCCCTGCTTAACGCTTCGGGGATTACAGGCGTGATGTCATACAGGGTGTTAGGGTAAACACCGTTATCCTTCAAACCAATGGTTTGGTTTCGTTTATAGAACATAAATTCAATGGAAAATCACAACTTTTTTTTTTAAAGATGTACATTTAGCATCGTCACGCAATTCCTAAGGTAGGTATTTTTGCCTGTCTTAAGCCAGAAAAAGGTTGTATTGTATATTCATGTGTTGTGTAGGTAGGTAGGACGGGCGGCGATCGATTACGTCACTCGGGCGGGCGTATATCCATGAATTTGCGGACGGTGTCGGACAATAACCTTTTTAATATTTGTTAAAGAAAATAACGTAATTTTTTTTTACTCGCTTTTTTATTTTTATATTTAAGCCAACTACCCATAGTTTGAGTGACAACGGTGTTTACCCTTCCATCCTGTATATACATATTTGTGTGTGTTTCTTTATATTTTAAGCAGGCGAAAGATTATATGCGTATGTTACAAACATTAAGTATACTTTAGCAGTTAACCACCATGGTATCCAGGAGCATAACCTAACTCATGTAATCAACAACTATAACACAGGATCTATGGCTGCTGGCAAATTCAATTTACCCAGAAACACTAATTACTATGGTGACCAAACCCTAAAAAAACGAATACCATATCTATTGAACAGTCTGCCAGTAGACATAAGGAGTGAAGTGAACAAAAATAGTTTTAAAAATAAATTAAAAAAATATTATTTAGAGATAATGATAAGTGCTACCTAATAATCAATTACCTAATAATAATAATAATTACCTAGTTTTAAGTACAAAGTTTATTGAGTGTCCAGACTCACCGACCCCACAGTCAAACCATTACTACGGTTTTGTAGGGCTTAGTTTATTAGTTATAATTACTATAAGTGAATATAGATAAATAAAAATAATAATCGTAACGGTTAATGGCCTAATAGCGAAGAGCCTCGACCAACAACTCAGTACTCCTAGACACGGCACGCATAGTGAGGAGGTTCCTCTCTCTAGAGCTCTGACCACCGGCAGCTTGGACTCTGTTCCTGATGCCGATGGACGACGATTTTTTATATTTTTAAGCTTTTGCTCTATCGCGGGCCTTGAGCGTGGAGACCTAATCCAGAAATTTCGTAACGAAAATACTACATAAGAAACAAAACACTCTTTGTGTTTTGTATTGAAAATTATGTTTTACTGTTTGACAACAAAGTTCAAATTTACTTAGACGAATGATCAACGAGAGTGTTGTATTGAAAATTATGTTTTACTGTTTGACAACAAAGTTCAAATTTACTTAGACGAATGATACGAGAGTGTTGTATTGAAAATTATGTTTAACTGTTTGACAATAAAGTTCAAATTTACTTAGACGAATGATCCTTGACTATTAATAGTTAAATTAAAACCTTTTTATTAGTTTGATGTTCCCGGCCATTACGTTGTGTCAAGTTTTAAAAACTATAAATGTGAATAACAGTTCCTGTCAATGTCATCATTGTATATGTATTTTTTGTATTCGGGTTAATATTTTACAATTGCGTAAGTTGATAAAAAATGCTATGCAATAGCTTCGCCGGGGCAGTCCCCGAGTGCCACACGTCTTTTTTTTTTTTTTTTTTAAAGTGTATTTTCATAAAAATATTTAAAAATGTGATTAATATGTATGAAAATGGAATAATATAAATAAAAATAATAATGTATGTATTATTATAGGTCAATAAAACAAATCTGACTACACTCTACCTACTACAGAGGCGGTAGGGAAGCCCACTATCTCACGGAACTTTTTCACTTACAATCAAATAATGAGAAATTAATGATGACAATATATTCTAATGAATCAAGGTCAATAGCCTCCAATGAACTTTTAGGGGTATGAGGAACAGGGTGTAAAGTTCACTCATCCACCATAGAAAAGGGAGAATCCTCCAACCAGACGGTTGTTATGTCTGGCGGGCAACTGCCCATATGATGATTTTGGATAGTCTTATCTATGTTTTTCGCTCGGTAAACTCTAACTGCGCGATGCAGGAATTGAGTCATGTCATGTCTTCGTTGCGTAGTTCGTATGTGGCGGTGTAACCACTACAAACTACAAAATGTTAGTAACGCCGTCGAATATACTGTGCTAGCTGCGCCCCGCGTTTTTACTGGCATAAATCTCGATCCTGTAAGAGTATCGGGATAAAAAGCATTCTATGTCCTTTTCCAGATTATGGTTTACACATGTGCCAAGTTTCATCCAAATCCGATTAGTAGTTTTAGCGTGAAAGCGTAGCAAACAAATAAACAAACAAAAAAACTCACTTTCGCATTTATATTATTATACAGTTAGGATTAGTTTAGGCTAAGCAGTTTTGTTGAGGTCAATGTCAGTTTTGTAACACTCGATTTGTAAGCGTTGCGTAATAGTAGCGTTGCATATTACTAATAAAACTTAATTCCATTGATTAAAATGCGTGTATTGGACGTAATAATACTTAATATTATTCTTGCGGTTTTTAAAGATGAATATTAATGATGCTTAAGTCCATCTTATTTGTTTTAATGTGTAGTTATGTCATTCTTAATCTCATTAATCATCATAATTATTCTGTCATTGGTGCATGAAGACGAAGCATTTATGAGACAATCTGCCTAGACTTTTCCCAACTATGTTTTTTTTTTTTTTTTTGGGTGGGAAATCATCAAATGACTTCTCCCGCTCTGGGCGGAGCGGAAGGGCGTGTCAGACTTTTACTGACTAAAACCCACCCGTGTTCCTTCCCTTGCCTAGACCGGGGCCACGGTTTCCCCTAAGGACTTATCCGCAACCCCAGTGGTAGGCATCGGCCCTAACGGACCCCTTCAGCTTCGCTGACAACTCTTTGAGGCGCGCGTGGAACACTACGCGCCGTCGACCCGGGCTTGGTCCTGATCGGACGGAGAGCTACCCATCACTCTCCGTCCGCAAGCCCGCGCCTACGGTGGCCGGAAATCGGCAATCGATTCCCGACGCCCGGGGCGTCTACTACCGCGGCGGCTAGGGGTTCGAGGGAGAGACCTTTGTCTATGCCTCTCGCGCCCCGCCTCCTCCTTTACGAGCATTACTGCTTCGCAGAAGGAGGTGACAGCCTGCCATGCCCTCTCACTCCGCACCATGGCCTGGACCTTCCCAACTATGTTGGGGTCGGCTTCCAGTCTAATCGGATACAGCTGAATGTCAGTATTTTACATGGAGCAACTGCCTATCTGACCTCCACAACCCAGTAACCTTAGTAAGACTGGTTGTCAGACTTTCGGGCTTCTGACGACTCGTAACGACTGTCAAAGATCCACGAATGACGCTGGGACCAACGGCTTAACGTGCTTTCCGAGGCACGGAGGAGTCTCGGTATGTAAAGATGGTCACTCATCCACGTATCAACCCCGACTAGCTACTTAGCCACGAGCTCCTCCAAAAACTTATTTACCAACAGTTACAGGCTAATAAGCAAAAACTATGCAATACAATACAGTACTAAACTTTAGTGGAAAAGATTACCTGTACCCTGCACTAATTAAAAAAAAATCTGCCTTACAGGATTCACAGGATACAGGGCCGTCCATTTAAAATAAGTCAGCGTATCGTATGGGCAATGATATTATGTACGCCAATGTTTGTTGAAAAAAGCGAATAGTTAACAAAAGGATACATGAAAACTATGAACAGCTATCTAATTACGCAACACATTTTCGTAAACTGTTCCGACTAATCTGTTTCATTTTGACAGTTCAATAATATTCATTGCGTTATTTACGTTGTTGAGCAGATTTTTTATCGAACTTATGAAGCAATGGATAAGCAATCTGTTTCAAAACGATTCAAATGTCGATTGATCGTGTAATACGTAATTAGGGTTACTGGTTGGTAATTAAAAGAAAGTAACTGTAGGTTATAACGATATTCTTTAAATGTAAAGTTATTGATCGGGAATATCAAATATCGTGAGCCTATTAGTTTAATCATATGGATTGAATTGGTCAAGGTTAAAAATAGATTTAAGTTATTATATCTTATGCAATAGGCATCGTAAAATATGATTTATTAAAGGTCTGCTCATTTCGACAGAATTGACGATTCAGTGTTGGGATGGAACCGAAATGAATACCTCTTGTAGCTATAGCTATTTAGTACAAAAGATGCTAAGTAAATGGTCGCCACAATAAATATAATTATATTATTATATGAGGTGAATCATTTATTTAGGTTTTATTTTATACAACCTCTTTAACTATTTTATAAAAAAACTTTTTGTAGCTTTCTAGTTGTCCTAGTTTCTGAACTAAAATATGAACCTCAAATGGAGTTAAAAAAAATACATTATTATTGTCCCGATAGTTTCTTTCAAAGTTTCGTTTTATTTTGATTCAAGCGGCAAGCCGTGTATATGATGGGATCTCTCATCGGCAAAAATGACGAAATTCCTTATTAACTTTTATTCTCTATTTAACCCCAACAGGGGATGATTTTTTTTTAAATCCTGAGTGGGTCATTCGTTATATATGGAAAATTTCATGTTTCTGGATCCAGCGGTTAATGCTGTGGGTGGCGTAGAGTGAGTGAATTTAAGATTTTTTATTAAGTGGAAGCACGGAAAAGTAGTGAATACGATCCGCAGGAGAACCAGGGTAACCAATATAGCCCGAAGAATTTCCAACCTTAAGTGGCAATGGTCAGGGCACATTGCTCGCAGAACATATGGCCGATGGGGCCAAAAGGTTCTGTGCTGACTGCGTACTGGAAAACGTAGCGTTGGAAGGCCTCCCACAAGGTGGATCGATGATCTTGTGAAGGCCCCAGGAATACGCTGGATGCGGGAAGCACAGAACCGGTCGAAGTGGCGGTGCTTGAGGGACGCCTATGTCCAGCAGTGGCCGTCTCTGAGCGAAAATAATGATGACAGAATAGTACAGAAGGCGCACTCCGCATATAAGGTATGAAGCTGACACCTCGCCGGCCGCATGGTGACGCCTTGCTTGTGAATAAACAATAACTGTGACTAGCCGTCGCCTTACTTCCGGCGCGTTGGCGACTAGCAGTCGCCTGGCTTACGGCGCGTTGACGACTAGATTTTTCGAGGCGGTGCCGGGGCGCTACCGTGCTGGAGCGATGCTGTTATAATGGGCGATAACCTTTACGTAGACAGAAGATTAAAAGAGTTACGCGATAGAAAGAGAGGCAATTTCTAGGTGAATATAACTGTCGAAAATTATGCATTGAACTGAATTGCACTTTATTGTGTTTGTGTGTTGATTTTGCGGATTGAACCATCTGTATTTTGAACCCACATCCTACCACTCGTAAGTCGCGGCCGTTACCACTGGGCCACCACTGCTCATGAGTTGACGTGACGAGACTTGGACGTCTATTCTCAACTCTCAATAAAATTCTTTATTGCGTTTCATAATGTTGGTAAAACAGTTGGTAGGGTTAAAATTATTTAAACAATTATGGACCCTGTCGGGCACAGCATAGCAGGAGAGAGGAGGAAGAGACGTTTATAATATTTATGTAAACTGGTAATAATATTTTTATTTTATGACCTTTTAATTTTTTTATTTTTTTATCGTTCACGACTATATCGACTCGTCAGAAATAAAATAATAAAGCGCAATTTGGAAGCGGAATTAAATCGGTACCTAAAGATGCAAAATTACAAGTTGCTGTAAAATCATCTTTGTTAGTGGGTATAAGATAAGGCAAAGATATTTATATTTTAATGCAGTTTTTTATATGGAATTCATTTTGTATCGGAATTATTTAAAATTCAGTTTTAGGGGTATGAGGAACAGGGTGTAAAGTTCACTCATCCACCATAGAAAAGGGAGGATCCTCCAACCAGACGGGTTGTTATGTCTGGCGGGCAACTGCCCATATGTTGATTTCGGATAGTCTTATCTATGTTTTTCGCTTGGTAAACTCTAACTGCGAGATGTAGGAATTGTGTGACGTCATGTCTTTTTGCTTCGTACTTTCGTAGTTTGTATGTGGCGGTCTAACCGCTACATCACTCCCCTCCGGAGACCGAAGGTCGATAGTGGGCTGAGTCTTGGATCTTGCGATGCTTCACAGTGCCAGCTGTGGTTCCAGTGAGTCGGAACCGGGTGCCGCTCAGTTCACAGTGGGTCGGAACTGTCTGCAGTGATTGCGGCGATGGTGATTGTGGTTCCAGTGAGTCGGAACCGGGTGCCGCACAGTTCACGGTGGGTCGGAACTGTTTGCGGTGATTGCGGCGATTGTGGTGATTGCGGTGATTGAGGTGATTGCGGTGATTCCCCAGTGAGTCGGGGTGATGTGGCTGAGGGTGATGACCAGGAATGCGCGTTCGCTGCATGCTGGTGGTCAGGATACCCGTTGAAGCCGTGGGTGCTGGCTGGCTGTGTGACTCGCCTCACGAAAGCTTGCGGGAGTGATGATGATGACGTCACGCTGAAGTAGTTGCACGAAGGCTGCGTTGACGTTCATTCTCGGGGTCACCAATTTAGGGGTATGAGGAACAGGGTGTAAAGTTCACTCATCCACCATAGAAAAGGGAGGATCCTCCAACCAGACGGGTTGTTATGTCTGGCGGGCAACTGCCCATATGTTGATTTCGGATAGTCTTATCTATGTTTTTCGCTTGGTAAACTCTAACTGCGAGATGTAGGAATTGTGTGACGTCATGTCTTTTTGCTTCGTACTTTCGTAGTTTGTATGTGGCGGTCTAACCGCTACACAGTCGTTAAAAAAATCATAAACCTGATTCAAAATCAAGTTAAAAACTAGTTTATGCACAAAAGATTTTATACGAATATAGGGCCGTGCAGACCAGCGTGACTTGTTGCGCGACGTGACACGAACAATACAATAGAAAACTTCGCGGTATAACTGGTGTCGCGTCGCGCGACATATGGCGCTGATCTGCACAAGCCTTATATCTGTCTGTCATGATTTATGTTTTTGCACATAATAATATTAACATCGACTTTCCTTAATCTTGGCAAAAGCAGTATTTTTATTATTATTACCAAAAATGTACGTTATATACCACAGAACTAAAAATTAAATTCATTATTTCAAGTTTATTGGTTTTTAATTTGTTTCTCGATTATAAAAATATTTGTTTAAAACTGATTTGGAACTGAGATGCATTTAGTTAAATTCCACACTTAAATGCATTTTAACATAACACAATATAAATCAATGCAGTCATCCAAATGCGTTTGTGTTTTATTTTTTTTATTTCTCTAAACTAATCAGGATCTGTTCAGGACAGGCTGAAGATAATAGATTATGTAATTGTTCTACCGTGAGTTTTCTTAGAATTTGTTTTATTAGAGTCACTTCGCGCCGGTCTGCACGACGCTTTAGAGGGTTGGTTTGTACACAAGCAGGCGCTTTACTTTGTGTACCTAAATTATTTCAGCACCACTGCTCTCAAAATGGTGAAGGAAAATATCGTGAGGAAACCGGCATGTTCTAGAATCGAAAATTAAAAGACATGTGACATTCAGCAACCCGTTAGACTCGCGATGTGGATTACAGCCCCCTCCCTCTCACAGAGAGGATACCTGTGTCCCAGCAATGGAAACATTATAGGCTGCATATCAATTTAACGTCCCTTTAGCCGTGTACTTAAGCTAAGGGTAGAAGAAATTATAGGTACCTATTTGCATAAAATAACAACTTTGTTCACAGTAGGCCCTTTGTTCACAGTACGGTTTCTTAACCGTACGGCGTATTATAAACCGCGCCGTAGAAAAAACTGTCTGTCTCTAAGCTTCCATAGTGATCCATACAACACGATGACCGTGCCTACACATGGCGAAAAAACCGTAGTTTTTCACGGCAACAAGAACGTAAGTGTACAAAGGGCCTTAAGCAGTATCTATTTATAAATAGTAGTTTCAGAGACAGACTCTAGTCCAAGCAAGGTGGTAGTTAAAGCAAAGTAAGGGCAATTTGTTCGTACCACGCCCAGAGAACTTAACTCATTGTTTGACTCCGTACTCTTTAATTTTTTATTAAGAAATTCTTTTGTTTGCCTTAATTTTATGTGATTAGTGGTGAATTGTGGGTTTTAATAATTATAGATTCAGTTTACGTAATTAATTGATTGCTGGGCAAACTTTGTTGGGGCCGAGGGATTGTAAGAACTATCACTTGAAATGTTTAGTAGGAGCAAATCACAAAGTTAATACCTATTGTTACGAGTATATTGTAACCCGCGTACGTGAACTTTGGCTCCTGATCGAGATACAAGTATATTTTTCCTTAGTTCGAGAGCCAGCTGTTCTACCTGATTTCGACATCCAATTGTACAATAGAAACAAATAAATGCTGTCAATTTGTATTTTTTTTTTAACTGTCAATATTAATATAATAATAATAATAATATAATTTATTTGTTCAAAAATATACAACAATTTAAACATTATGGAAATACATTTATAGGACACTTTGTTTCTATGAACAGATTTGAACATCTGTGTCTGAACTAGATATAGAATATCTGTATTTCAGACATCAGCGCTCTCCCCTGTTGTAGGCGGCACTTAGCAAATAACTTTGTTTGGCCTCTATACACATCTTGTAAAAAACAACATATTTTATCAAAGAGTATGATTAAAATAACAATAAAAAATAAAAATAAAAATGACAAAAGTAGTGGAATAATCTTAAAATAATAAATTGTGTAGTGATGGCCTCCGGTGAGTAGTGTAAATGAGTGGATGTGTGTAGGAGGGTGAGTATTGTTATAAGCTACTTTACTGTAGATAACAGGTTTTCGGTCTCATTGTAGTTCAGCTTGCGAATGTAGCCTACTACCGTAGATTTACATTTGTTCCTATTTAAGGGGTGTATATCTACAAGCTTATTTAATCTTTCATACAGAAAAGAGCCTAGGTAACAATAGTACTTGCGAGCGTATGGATGTTTATAGGTCGGTAGATCATTGTATGTAATGATCTTTCGTCTACGCTTAGAAAAATACGAGGACTTGTCATACTTTGTACTAGCGTGATATCTCAAAACTGCGTGGAGGACAAATAGCTGCCGGACCGTGAGGACTTCACACGACTGGTACAAAAGGTATGTTGGAAACAGGTAGGGCCGGAAAGTACTGACTTTGAGTACTGCTCTTTGCGCAACCTCTAAGGGTTTGAGTATAGTTTTTGACGTGCCTCCCCATACAGAAATACAATACTGTAACACTGATTGACCAAGCGCTAGGTAGACTTGCTTAATTAAATTAGGTTCAGCTGCATGTCTTAGATTTTTGAAAATGAATATTAGTTTTCTTACCCTAGAAGTAACCATGTCTATATGAGGTCGAAAAGATAGATTATTATCAATAATTATTCCTAAATATTTCACTTTTTCCGCTTTAATTAGGGCAGGGCAAGAACAGCTTACATCATTACAGCAATTGTGTGCTATTATGGAGAGAGTTAAGGGTGGGGGATTACAATTACGCATAGAAAAGGTGAGATATTGCGTTTTACCTGCATTTAAAGTAAGAATATTTCTTTGAAGCCAGTGGCTTACTATATTAAATCCATGCTGCGCACTCCTATAGACATTTTCCCAAGTATCAGCGGAAAACAGAAGCACCGTGTCGTCTGCGTACGATATTACTTTACTTCCATCAAGATTTAGGTCACAAAGATCATTTAAATAGATGAGAAAAAGAGTCGGACCCAAAATACTACCCTGAGGGACACCGAAGGAGACAGGTAAGTCATTGCTTGTGTAATCACCTATTTTCACACATTGTGTCCGATTTGAAAGATAGTCTTTAAATATTTTGAGTTGGTCTCCTCTAACACCTATTCGTTCCAGTTTTTGTAGAAGCAATGGCACAGATACCGTGTCAAAGGCTTTGGCCAAATCCAAGAATATGCCCATAGTCTTTTTGCCCGCATCCAAATTCCCTACCACATAATCAACAAGCTCATGTGCTGCATCACTTGTCGACTTTCCAGCTCGGAAACCAAATTGGTTATTCACCCCTAGTAAAAACATTAGTACATTATAATAACTTATTTATCAAACATTACTTGAACAATAACAAGTAAAAAATTCGGTTCTTACAGACCCACCAAGCATACCGTGTAATTTTTTGCCACGCGAGGGTAAGTATGTATGGAGCGTAGCAGGTGGCGTTCTGTAGTGCCTGCCTACCCCCATTAGAACAAGACGTGAGTTTAATGTGGGTATTAAATACTTCAGTCATTTTTAACATCCTATATAAATAAAAAAATAAAAACGTAAAATATTACCTATTTGAATACCTATCTAAAATGAAAAGAAAAGATAAAGTGTTGCAGCACTCTAAATGTAGTTGAAGTTACACTACGTAAAAGATACCATACCAATAGCCCAAGTTAAAGATAAAACTTTCTATAACATCATAAATCAAAATAATACTTACTGTTACAAAAACCATCCAATTTTTACTACAAATAAACATTGTTTATTCTGCACAAGTTTGTCGCACATTAATAATATATCCACGCTAAATCAAACTAGCCAACAGCCTAGTATTCATTAAAATACACACATCAAAAGTGTCTAGGGATCAAGCATTTTTATGCGGATTTCTTGAGATTGAGATGTGGCTTTGTAATAAATTTATGATTTTATAAATTTATATGGATCCTTTTTGGTGCATTTCATAATTTGAATCAGGAACTGTGAATCAAATTCGAGTAAAAGATGAAAATCAGCTGTCAATATTTTCCCTATAAAAACATACAACGCATTGAAGACATTATTAGTGCTACTGTTTCCCTACTACTGATTAAAACCAACGTTATTATGGAGCAGCGACGTCATTTAAGCAGGGAAGAAATGCTCAGAGCCGTGGGAATGATAGAATCTGGTTCCCGGCAACGTACTGTGGCTTTAGCTCTGAATACAAGTCAGAGTGTTATCAGTCGACTTTGGACACGTTACCGAAGCACTGGTACCGTGGCTGAGCGCCATGGAGGACGGTATCGCTGCACCACACGGAGACAAGACCGATACATTCAAATCTTAGCTCGAAGAGCTCCAACAATAACCGCCATGATGTTAGCCGTGAGGCTTCATCACTCTTCAGGGAA
Organism: Conistra vaccinii; assembly: GCA_948150665.1. Lineage (NCBI taxonomy): Eukaryota > Metazoa > Arthropoda > Insecta > Lepidoptera > Noctuidae > Conistra > Conistra vaccinii. The sequence continues at coordinate 3,306,861 of OX411321.1, forward strand.
CTTAATTAGCGACCAAACAGTCAGAAACCGCTTGCATGAAGTGAACCTTCATTCCCGAAGACCGCTACGGGTACCACCTATAGCAATGCACAATCGTAGGATTCGATATCAATGGGCTCTTGAACACAGAAATTGGGCAGAAGAACAATGGCGTTTCGTGTGCTTTTCTGATGAGTCTCGTTTTGGTATGAGACCGGATACAAGACGTATACGACACTGGAGAACCCCTGGACGCCAACAGCGATTAAAATCCTGCCAGGAAGTCCATCCTTATAGTGGTGGAACCATCATGGTATGGGCGGGTATTTGGATCGGCGGAAGAACTGAGTTGATTTGGATTAGAGGCAACCTCAACGCTCAAATTTATGCTGAGACGATTGTATCAGACGTCATCGTTCCTCTACAAGTGCAAATCGGTCCCTTATTTCAGTTAATGCATGATAATGCACGACCGCACACCGCAAGAGTTGTAAGACAGACTCTCGCCGCAGCTAACATCAATGTCCTGCCCTGGCCTGCTCAGTCGCCAGACTTGAACCCGATTGAGCATGCATGGGATATGCTACAGAGAAGAGCTCTGCCGAATATGGAGGGTATCCAGTCGCAAGAAGACCTTTTTTTGTTGTTGCAACGAACATGGGCGGCCATTCCACAGCGTGATTTGGATGAACTCATTTTGAGTATGCCAAACCGATGTTCTTGTGTTGTTAGTGTTCGCGGTAGAAACACGGATTATTAATTGTTTAAGTTACCCAATAAAATTTTAAAGAAAACTGTTATTTCAGTCTTTTTTTCGAACTTTAATGTTAGTGGTTCAAATGTCAAAAATCCCTTTATTAGGAAAATGGCAAATTTCTTTATTAATGCAAAGGTGACTTGGTTTATCGTTACTGTGACAAACGAAAACACTTTATTTGATGAATCCTTAAAGAAAATTTTAATTAATATCAATCAGGAGAAAAGTTATTGCAAAAATATATGTTGATCCCTAGACACTTTTGATGTGTGTATATACAACGTGAAATTTGAATCACAGTTTTGCTAGAACAAACGTTGTTCAGACCATGGTCTACTATCATTCTATAGCATCCAATATGTTATTAAAACAAACTAAACTAGGCGTTCTCAAATAAGTCTTATGTTTCTCAAACGTGTTCAAACATTAACCGTAACATCTAAGGACTCATCGCGGTAGCAATATGGCATTCAAAAGAGTTATGAGGAGTCCACGTGGACTACAAGGATGTCCGGCCAATGCGGGCCGAAATTTTAATAAATAAATCAGTCTTTTTTGTGTTTTTTTTTAAATACCATTGACGTTTTTTTTTAAATTGATTGTTATAGAATGGTAGTAGACCATGGTCTGAACAACGTTTGTTCTAGCAAAACTGTGATTAAAATTTCACGTTGTATGTATTATTATATTAAGATCAGGTATGCTCACCTTCGAGAAACTGTACTCGCTCAATTCATTTTTCGTATTGGACATTCTTTATTTTTGGACATTTTTCAAATTGGACATTTTTATTTTTGGACATTTTTGTTTTTGGACATTTTTCGTATTGGACGTTTATAATTTATGACATTATTATAGTAACCCATATCAAGTCATTTTGTCTACCCTTTCACTTTCTTCAACACACGTAGTATGAGTTATGACCACCGTAGAAACGAGGTTTGTCAACAGAAGAGTAGACAAAATTACAGATAAATAATCACGATCTGTCATTTTGTCTATTCTACGCGCGTCGCACTGGTCTGCATGAGCCTTTATTCTCATCGACATGGCCTATTCCATAGTTTAACATAGGTATCCATCATTCATTTTAAATTAAAGTAAATAAATTCGTTTGCTAATTTACAACCTGTAGCTAATATAATTTGTGTCACGTTTTCGTTTGTTTGAACTCCGTACATAGCTGCTTTGTGGGTTTTCCAATTGTAAAACCGAATGTCAATATGTAAACGTAAAATACTTATGAAGTAATCATTATTATAACTGCGAATATCTTTGGCGTGACCATCATCACTATTGTCGTCCTCTTAAGGCGAAAGCGCCCGCGAAATTCAAATTATCTTAATTTTTTTTTTTCATTTGCCGGTAAATATCATCTTTCTAATTACGTAAACGATATCGATTAATCTGTTTCATTTTGACAGTTCAACAATATTCACTGCGTTATTTACGTTGTTGACAAGTTTTTTTGTCGAACTTATGAAGCAATGGATTAGCAATGTTTCAAAACGGTACAGTTTCTGATTGATCGTGTATTATGCAATTAGGGTATAGGTTGTATGTTGATCTAAATATGATTCGCAGCCGTATCAACTATAATTTATATAGAATTATTATAAACATTAAAGTCATCAATACAACTCTCTAAGTTCATACTCGTATTACATTATTTTTAAACCAATATTGTTGAATGTATATGCTGTTGGTGTTCTTTAATAAATAAATAGGTATTACCCAATTGAATGACTATTTCACTATTTCATGAAATCATGACAATAAAATTGAGGCCAATTCCAACGCGCGCGTGGAACACAAGGCGCTGCGACCCGGGTCTGGGGCCCTACTCCATAATCGAAATCGTAACGGGCGCTGCGCTCTCTGTCTAACTTAGGGTATGTCCGTAAGTGAGACGGAGAACGAAGCACCCGTACCGTACCCCCTTGGTCTTTATCACGGACGGCGAACTACCCATTGCTATCCCTGCCACCCTGTATACTATATACAATGATGTGTAGGAGTTGCATTGTTGATTCTTATTATTATTATAATTCTGTAAAGCAATATAAATTGTTACGGTCGAGAATCATATTTTAATCAACATACAACCTGACACTGACCTGCAGTATGCAAAAAATTTAATAACAATTTTGAATGTCGTTCGATACCTTAGCGCATCCGCCTTAAGGATGGACACGAGTGTTACTTTTTCGAGATTTTTTACCAGTGTATGAAGCCGAAGCAAGCTCGCAGAACATTAATTACCTACAATAATCAATAGCTGTAGCAGACTTTAGTATAGACCTTACGAACATTAATATGAACAACGAGGTATAGCCTGCGGAACCTTAATTATTTTTCTAATGTAAAAGTAGCTAAGCTTTAGTTACTCCTTTTATCAACAGCTCTCTGACAGTACAAGTACCATAAAAATCGGTCCAGCCGTTTCGGAGCTGTCAAGTCACGCCTGTCTACGGGAGCCTTGCCGTCTTGATACCTTGTATATAGCCTTACCAGTTTCCCTCAGATTAGCCCTCGGAGTATAATTGCCACTCTATCACATGGTTATTTTCAAGTTCACAAAACCAATTTTCATGATCATCAAGACGACTTTCCGTGAACCTTTCCCTCAAATCCATTTTATCTCGATGCACACCGTTTATCAAAACAAACACAACTGTCATAAATATAATACGGAACCCAGCTGTCAAATCGAGGCCAAACCTTCTCAGACCACCATTATGTTCCGTTTTAGTGGTCTTTAATTATTTGAATGTCACTGGCACGCACCGGCAATAGGCACGTGTTATTGGTCTGTTGCAATGTTTAATTAGATTTTTATAAGTTGTAATGTGAAGGTTCAGAGAAAATGCGTGAGGGATTGAATGATAGAAAAAAGAACATTGTTATTGGCTAAAGATAATGGGCCCGTGTCGATTTAAAATTTGTCAGGCTAAAATTATACCGCCGCCCATGGGTTCTGACTTGGTTTCATATGCCGTCAAGAAATATCTCTCAGGCATGCCGGTTTCCTCACAATGTTTTCCTTCACGATTTGGATTATCACTAGCGAATGCGTACCCATTTTCATTTTTTTTATTTTTTTTTTAATAATTTTGAATAAGATTTTTAAGGCTATAATTAGATTATAATTAGAAGTTTTAAAATTCTGCTGTTTTTTTTTTTCAAAAATATTGATGTTATAATTTGAGCCTTTTACGGCAATGGTATACATTTGGCCTAGGAATCCTAGGAATGTCCTAGGTCAAATTTTGTTTAAGTAAAACCGTGGTAAACCATGAACTCTAGATTATTTAATGAACATAATTTAAATAACAAAATATTTATTTATGTTATGAGTGCTTTATTAATTCTATAAAATAATGTTTCTTTTGTGCATAACTATACATGCTAATTTGCTTACGTAATACATTCGATCTAAATTGTAGTTAAATAAGTTTTTATAAATGGAAATAAAATTATTTTGTTATGCGTCCTGCCAACGTCACTTTTTTGGCTTATGAGCGGTACACATATTGTTATATCTTTGGATATACTGGTGCAAAATAAAAGGTGTTGATTACAGTTTATAAAAATATTTAATTTACGACGATTTTTATCAAAGCTTTTCTTTAGGGTATTGGCGGGAAAGTCTGAATTCTAATTATGAATATAAATAAACTGTAAAAAAAAAAACACAACTTCAGTGACAGCGATGGCGATGTTGCCATTGTAAAAAAAATATAAAATGTTGCCACTTTTGAAGGCCTGAACATATTCCGGGGCGTTGAAAGATCACTTTCAACAGCTATTAAGCTCCTCAGCCGTAGGTAGTTTGCAGAGTCGCACTAGAGAGCGTCTCACGCAGCCTTTGTTGGTGATAATGTCGGCCACTCGGGATATCCCATCAGGTCCAATTATTAGGTGAACAACACGGCCGAGTTTCCAAGCCAGAGGGGGGGCGCCATCATCTGCTAAGAGCACCATGTCTCCAACTTCCAGTTTTGAAGTATTCGTTCGCCATTTCGTTCGATGCTGCAACTCAGCCAGATATTCCTTCTGCCACCTTTTCCAAAATTGTCTTCGGATTGCTTCTAGACGTTCGTAACGTCGCAACTGACTTTCTTTGATGTCTGTCAGATCTGGTGTCGGCAGAGCGGTCAACGGCCTCCCAATGATGAAATGCCCAGGGGAAAGGGAAAGGAGGTCGTCAGGACTGGAGGAAAGGGGGGATAAGGGACGACTATTGAGAATAGCTTCCACTTGTGCAAATAATGTAGAAATTTCTTCAAAAGTTAAATGGCTGTCACCAATGACACGCCTTAAAAAATATTTTGCCGATTTAACCCCGGCTTCCCAAATGCCACCGAAATGAGGAGTGTAAGCCGGAATGAACGTGAATTTAATTGATTGCTGACTTGCAAAATCAGACAAAGGCACGTGATTATCCTTTAGGAAGGATCCGATGTCCTTAGCGGCGGCAACAAAGTTGCTTCCATTGTCGCTAAATATTTCCGTCGGTTTGCCGCGACGAGCTATGAAACGCCTGAGTGTCAGTATAAATGCATCTTTCGATAAATCACTGACTGCTTCGAGATGAATGCACTTATACCGCAAGCAGACGAAAAGGCATAAATAGCACTTGACTACACGATTGCCACGACCTTTGCGATTCACAATATAAAATGGGCCAGCAAAGTCCAAACCAACGGATATAAAAGGATAGTCAGGCGTTATACGTTGAGATGGTAAATTACCCATCTTGGGTTGCAGAGTCAAACCTCGTATTCGCCTACATCGTACACAATTATTGACAGTACGTCTTGCAAGATGCCTACCATTTATTGGCCACACTGTTTCTCTAACAGACGCTAACAACAATTGTGGACCAGCATGCATATTGTTAACGTGTTCCCTTTCAAAATATAATTTGGTTATCCTATGCGAAGCATGAAGTAGAATTGGATGTTTCTTTGAATATGAATGTGCTGACGCATCAATTCGTCCACCGACACGGATTAGTTTTTGTTCGTCTAAAAACGGTGACAACGATAGTAATTTACTATTACTGTTCAAAGATTTACCTTTCTTGAGAAGATCATACTCAATAGGGAACGCTTGACCCTGCGCGATAACACATAGAGAATGGAATGATTCTCGCAGTTCATTAACTGACAATATACCTACACGCTTATTATTTTTATTTTTAATATTAAATATGAATCTGTGAACATAAGCAAACGATCTTTGCAATTTAGTTAAAGATGAATACTTATCAAAGTCAATGATAGGTTGATTATTTATTGCCGAATGTACCTTTACTTCCGGTAACTCTTCGGAGTCATTGGCACCTAACTTAGGCCATTCAGACTCATTTTTTAATAAATAACTAGGTCCTGTCCACCACAACGCCATTGCTACTAAACGTTTAGCATCTACTCCTCGTGATATTAAATCAGCAGGGTTAGAATCCGTGGGAACATAACGCCACTCTGAATAAGAAGTTAATTCTTTAATTTCACTAATACGATTAGCTACAAAAACTTTTAATTTACTGACGTCACTACGAATCCAACCTAATACTACTGTGGAGTCACACCAGTGAACTAGCTTATCCGGCTTGTAACGGAGCGAGTCTGTTACAGACTTGGTGAGTTTAGCGGCGAGCAAGGCTGCACAGAGTTCCAGGCGGGGAATGGTAGTAGGCTTCAAAGGAGCCACCTTAGATTTGGCACATAGCAATCTGACCGTGACGTCCCCATTATGACTAATCGTTCTCATATAAACGCATGCACCATATGCGTAATTTGAGGAATCGCTAAATGAATGTAGTTCAATTAATTGAGGCGATTCACCTATTACTAATCTAGGTACTTGTAAATTAGATAAGTACTTTATATTTTCAGAAAACTTAGTCCAATCATCTTTTATTTCCTGAGGGATTGGCTGATCCCAATCCAACTTATGTTGCCAAAGTCGTTGTATCATTATCTTTGGTATAACTACAACTGGACTTAAGATACCTAATGGGTCGAATATTTTGAAAGCGTTTGACATAATAAATCGTTTTGTTATGGTTTGACTATTATCATGTGAGAATCCCTTTATAGGAAAATGCAATGTATCACTAGATGGAGTCCAGCCCAACCCTAGCGTACTAGACGACTCACTAAAAATTAAACTATCTTGTTCATTCATATCTACATTATCAAAAATAGCAGAATGATTTGTTTTAAATTTTCTTAAATTAAAACAACTTGCCCTTAACGCTTCAGACACGGCTTTATGCATATAAATTAATTGCTGTGAATCATTTGAACCCGTTATTAGATCATCCACATAAAAGTCTTTCTGGATGATGGACTTTATGAGCTCATCATCCTGTTCCTGTCCTACTTGCCATAGACAGCGTGTACTCAAGTAACTTGCACTTGCTGTTCCATAGGTCAAAGTATTGAGCATAAGTGTTTGAATGGGATCAGATTCATCTTTTCTCCACAAGATAAGTTGCAAGTACCTATCATCTTCGTGTACTAAGACTTGGCGATACATCTTTTCGATGTCACCAGTAAGCAAATACTTGTATTGCCTAGAGCGTATCAAAATAGAGAAAAGAGTATCCTGTACAGTGGGACCTACCATTAATATGTCATTCAGAGAACAACCGGAAGTGGAAGAAGCAGAACCATCGAAAACTACACGAAGCTTGGTAGATTCACTTTCCTGTTTAAAAACTGCATGATGACACAAGTAATAACGTGGACCTATCCTATCTCTAAAATTATCATTTAACACAGATAGATGTCCTAGCTCAGCATACTCATTAATAAACTTAGTGTACTCTAATTTTAACATAGGATTTCGTTTAAACCGTTTTTCTATGTTAATAAAGCGTTTCTTAGCTAACTTGTAAGTATCGCCTAAACAATCAGCAGTATCTCTAAGTGGTAATTTTACACAAAATCTACCTGTATTGATTCTAGTTGTGTAAGTGAGAAAGTGTTTTTCACATTCATTTTCACTTGTAATTAATTTTCCTGGAATTTCTTCCAAGTCCCAGAATTTACTTAGCATGTTATCAATGCTATCATCACTACTATCACATTTGGAAACTAAACTGTGATTACAGTGAACATTTTTAGGCAGCTTCACAGACTCCATGGGACCAGATACAATCCAACCTAATTGTGAACTTATTAACTTAGGATTTTTGACACCTAATGATAATTGTTCATTACCTAGAATGTCCCAGAATAAGTCTGCGCCTATCAAGACATCTATGTCGGCTGGTTTGTAAAACATGGGATCAGCCAGCTGAATATTTTCAGGTAACTTCAAAGACCCAATATTGATAGGGACCTTTGGCAGTCTACCTGTTAACTCCTTCAACACAAGACATGAACAACTTATGTTAAACTTACTGTTTATTGATTGTAATTTAATATTACAACTTTCAATAACATTATTTGTTAATGTGTTTCCTATGCCAATGACCTTTAGAGTGTCAATGGGATGGGACATTAACGATAACCTGATCTTTAGGGATTCAGTTATAAAAGATGATTGGCTGCCACAGTCCAATAGTGCACGAACTTTGACCTTTTGCTGGCCAAATGGATTCGATACCTCCACCATGGCTGTTGACAATATTATTTGACTTGTATTTTTATTAGAATAGTTTGCTACTATCTCACCTGGCTCATCAACCGAAGTGAGACTTGCCAACGTTTGCGGACGGTGTAGCAAGCTATTATGCCTCTCAGTGCAGCCAGACTCTTGGCATGACCTGAATCGACAATCCTTAACGGAGTGACCCTGTCTCAAACAGTTAATGCAAAGTTTATACCTTGTCACATCCGTCATTCTATCATCAATACCCTTAGCCTTAAATGTTGGACAGTCATAAATTCTATGACGCTCGTCGCAAACTATACATGAATAACCCTTCAGTCCTTTATTCTTATTATTATCACTAGTGCTTGCAAAAGATTTAACATTGTTATTCTGACTCTTTCTTTGAATTTGTTTATTTGGAGTCGAACGTTGAAGAGGAGTAGGCTTCTTTGAATCTATGCTGCCAGTATTATTATTACTGCGATTTGCAGATTCAAGCACACTAGCACGATCAGTAATAAATTTAAAAAACTGCTCTAAATTTGGTAACTGACTTCCTAAACTACTGCGATATTCCTCCCATTTCAACAAGGTTTGACTATTGAACTTAGCTGACAACATGAATATAATAATTACATCCCAATTATCCGTTGGTTGTCCCAAGCTGACCAAGGCACGTAAGTTTTTTGTAATATGATCAACTAAATATCTTAAAGATTTTTCTTCTGACTCACCTGGAAGCTGTTTTATATTCAGTAATGAATCAAGATGATGATCAATTAATATTCTATTGTTATCATACCGTTGACAAAGCAGCTTCCAAGCTTCAGTATAATTCTTAGAAGAAACTTCAAGATTGGAAACAATTCTGGCTGCGTCACCTTGTAAGTATGAATTTAAATAATAAAACTTATTAATTTCAGAAATACGATCATTTTTATGTATTAAACTTTCAAAGGTATCTCTAAACTCTAACCAACGGAAATATTCACCATTAAACTTAGCTATTTGTATTTGTGGGAGCTTTAATCCAAAATTGTGATGATCTTCCGGACAACATGAAGCGTAGTGATCAGAACTATGCCTCTGTTCACATTCATTTTTTCGAGAAAACATGTCTAATAAGTTCTTAGCAGTGGCTATGTTAATAACTATGTCTTGCTCCATGTTGTCACGTTCATCAATTTCAGCATCAATGTTGTCAGAACTTAGAACCTCTATTTCACTTTGCAAGTCATCAACTTTCACGGATAATGCCTCAAACTTTACAAGCTTTAAATTTAATTCTGTCAATTGAATTTTATTCAATTCCTCTTGTTTAGAAACATTACATAAATAGTTTTTAAACTTAGTAATTTGTCCTTTAGCGGATGCTCTTTTTAACCGACTTCCAAAAAGGAGGAGGTTCTATGTTCGACTTTATGTATGTTTTTTTTTTTTTTTTTTTTTTTTTTTTTTTTTTTTTATGTATGTTCACCGATATCTCCGCCAATTGTGGACCGATTTTGAAAATAATTTTTTTGTTTGAAAGGGTAAGCTCCCGAGGTGGTCCCATATAAATTTTATTAACTTTGCTTAGATAGTTTTTGAGTTAGCTTCAATAATACATATTTTTCCCACTTAGTTTATATGGACGATATGATGATAACTTCCTGTCACTGTTATTTATTGCAGTTAGTGATATTGGATATTGTGTGGGGTAGGTACCACAACTAAAAAGTGAAAAATAAAAACTTTTTACAAAAAAAAATTAAACCGACTTCCAAAAAAAACCACTACAAAGTGAAAAATAACTTTAATTTCGGAAGTCGGTGGCAAAAAACGAAAATTAAAAAACAAAGACACCGACTTCCGAAATTAAAGTTATTTTTCACTTTGTAGTGGTTTTTTTTGGAAGTCGGTTTAATTTTTTTTTGTAAAAAGTTTTTTTGTTAACAATTCTTTATAACGTTGCTTAGCTTCAGCCATTGCGAATAAAGATTGTTATGAAATTTGAGGAATTATCACAGATAATAATATGAATGGGCTCACGTTCCTCGTCTCGGTGTCACCTGCCGATCAGGAAGCCGGGTGCGCACGATCAGTGGAGCGCCAGCAAGACTGTTTAGGCAGTCTCGAACTGGCAGAAAAGCGTACACGGCGATTATGACCTGAAATAGTCGGCAGACTACTTTAATATCGAGACACTAATATTTTGTAAATTGGGTGTAAGTACCTATTGAAACGTTGAACTGAGACCGGATTTGCAATTCTTGTAATCACCTTATTTACACAAATGGTTGCTATTTAAGGATATGTTGATAATAGGAAAGGTATTTGGGGGTTTACAATGACGGAAAGGCACTCAACTTCGGGGCGACGCGTTGACGCTCTTGAATCTCAACTTGGCGGGCTTTGGGGCTTCAGCGTCGATTCCCTTGTATGTAGGTAGCGATTCCGACGAAGATATTTTCTGTGTGGTCGCGGATTTCTTGTTTTAGTTCCCCTCATGGGCCACCATGTTATATCTTTGGATATACTGGTGCAAAAAAAAGGTGTTGATTACAGTTTATAAAAATATTTAATTTACGACGATTTTTATCAAAGCTTTTCTTTAGGGTATTGGCGGGAAAGTCTGAATTCTAATTATGAATATAAATAAACTGTAAAAAAAAAAACACAACTTCAGTGACAGCGATGGCGATGTTGCCATTGTAAAAAAAATATAAAATGTTGCCACTTTTGAAGGCCTGAACACATATAATAATATTTAAACATTATTATTAAGCCAAACGACTTTTAAAAATCCTCTTACTCATTTATTTTGCTCTCTCACCTAGTTACGTTTGCATTGACCTTAACATTTCGAAATGCAAACTTTTAATAAGATGATTTACTAGCGGAACATAAAATTGTAACTGATAAAAAAGGTTAATCTGTACCATAGTATAATATTGTCGTTTATATACACTGCGGATCTTGCTCACGCGTTGCACATCGTTGCAATTCCATAATTAAAGAAAAAACCTTACTTAAAAATGTATCTTCACATAATGTGTATTTAAACGATATTATCTGATTAATACCTACTTGAATAAAGTAGATTTTAATTCTGCAATTATTACCAAACGAAGATTAATTTTAGTTTTTTTTTTTAAAGAGATCTTCAAAATGTAAGCTGTATTTTTTTTTAAATTCAAAAAATCCTGAGATGTCATGAGATTTGCAAAATCCAGCCGCAATCCTGAGAAGAGTCCAAAAATCCTGAAATCTCAGGACAAATCCTGAGATAAATGGTAACCCTACTCAAAACGGCGATGTACTTCAGACTTATCACGATATTTTCCTTTACCGATCCAAGATATACTCAGACACATGGCATATTCCTATAAAAATATTGTACTTTGTACCTGTTACTGACAAGGTTCACACATTTACTTTATTTACTTACCAAATATGTTTGTGTTTACCTAGATTTGAGAGTTCAATGACCGACTGTACCTTGACACTGTACAAGAAAATATTCATAAAGTATGTTGGTACTGTTGTAGCAGAGCAAGGCCAAACTTCAAAGCCTTTCTTAATTACTCGACAGCGCGATACGAACGCCATATTATGTTTTCCATACGTATCAGTATCAGAACAGATACTATCAGTAATAATCACATCAATATTACTGTAATTTCGTCTTATATGTACGCAAAAATATTAAAATATAAATTAAGATCACGTTACCATTCCAACCGGGGTTGGTCTGGGACCATCTCCACGTACCGAGACTCCTCCGTGCCTCAGAAAGCCGCTAAGCCGTTACCCCGGTAGTTATACGTGGATCTTTGACAGTCGTTACGGGTCGTCAGAAGCATGAAAGTTTGACAACCAGTCTTACCAAGGGTAACTGGGTATTGTATTACCCAGTTACTGGGTTGTGGAGCTCAGATAGGCAATCACTGCATGTAAAGTCAGTACTTTACATGGAGTGATTGCCTATCTGACCAGATGCAGCAGGCTGAATACCAGTGTATTCAGCTGCATCTGGTTAGACTGGAAGCCGACCCCAATATAGGTGAGAGAAGGCTTGGCAGATTGATTGATCATCATTCTAACCACCACACTGTCAGTAGTAATTATGTATATATGCGCGTATTATGTATTATGTGTAGGCATACGTGTTCCACACGTATTTTTGTATCTTTGCATGTGACGTTCTATATACCCTCGAATCATCCAATCCACTCACCTAGGTCTTATGATGGTTATTATTTTTTTTTATTTTTTTTACTCGCGTATGCTGGGCAAAGGCCTCCCTCCACTCCTTTCATAGTTCACGAGCCCACGCGTCCTCCTTCCAGTTTTGACGGAACCTATCCAGTTCGTCCCGCCATCTCCTACGTGGTCTGCCGCGACCCCGCTTCACTATCTCAGGGCACCAGTTCTGTGTTATTTGGGACTACAGTTTGTCCGGCATACGGCAGATATCCTGCCACGATGTTACGATGGTTATAGGCTAGGTTTCATTTTTATAAAATCAAAATGGACGACAATAAGTAACTAATAACTAACGAAACTGGCGAAATCTGGGAGTACTATTTATAAGTACATCTCTGCCCAACCCTTCGGGGAATACAGGCGTGATGTTATGTTTTATGTGTAACGTCTGCTACACGGTCGCCAACCGTGTCCTGGCAGAGGTGACCCTGGTGTTTTACAACCGTGTAGATGATGGTTACGACCAACTGTTTAAACAACTTTGCCGGTCGCCAACCAAGGTCACCTCTGTCGGGGACGCAGTTGGCAACCGTATAGCAGACACTTTACTAACGTATTGAGAATAAAAAGTGACCATGTATACCCGACATGGTCACTTTTCATTCTCAAAACAAAGGGCTTGAGGCTACAATTCCAAAAATATAACACAACAAAAGAAACAAAAAATTAAAAAAATGTGGTCTTACGGGGTATCAAAACAAAGGGCTAGAGGCGACCATTCCAAAAATATAACACTTTAAGTTGAAACAAAATAAAAAATAATAAACCGGTGCAATTGAAAAGTTCAAAATAAGATCACTTTTCAAGCAGTCTGCAGATGGAGTGGGAGGAAGTTATTTTAGTTCAGTCTCAGATTGAATGCCACCAACTGCATCGCTTGATGCAGTGCTTGAGATTTAAAAATGATTTTAAGTATTAAAAGATCTTGTTTTGAACTTTTTAGTTACAGCACGATCTTCTTTAAAACTTTTATTTTTAGAAAAAAACGATTTATTGACGACTGAAGATTTATTTGTCGTATCGGGGCGAATTTATAGAAATACAACATGACAATAATCATCAAGGATTTGCCCCTTGATGATATTTCTGTAGGAAATTTTCATAGGAAAAAGGACGACGCTGTTAGTGTAGATTACTTAATAACTTATTGAATGAACTAGACAGTGCTACAAGACCTAATAACCTTACCCAGATCCTCATGACAATAATCCTGCACTCGCAAGCAAAATTAACCATATTTCTACAACGAAAAGGTTTGATATCAAATGTCAAGTAGTCTATTGAAATAGTGCGTTAGTATGAAGGAAGAATTAATGGAAAAGCATAACATTGTCGTTCACTCTTGATTTCTTCTCAATTATAGTGCTGCAGTTTGACTTTTTGTAGATGAAATTAATTTGTGAGATTACTTTTATTGATTTGATTTAAGTTAATCGTTTTGCCTATTAAATAGCCTTTTATACTGAAGATTGAAATAATTATAATATTTGTACTAAACATCTATTGTTAAATTACAGATTCTCCTGTATCGTGGGTGCGTTTACAAACATTTAAACTCACATACACAAACAGCCAGACCCGGAATAACTACTTGTAGGTTACACAAATATTTGTTCCGTGCGGGATTCGAATCCACGATACGCAGCGCAGCAGTCAATCGATTAACCACTGCGAAAACCGTGCCGTCAAAAAAAAAATTTGAACGCACCAATTTACTTTTAAAAGCGTTAAAATCATATCAAAAGATCACAATCAAATAAAAAAGCCCTCATTATAAATTATAGGAATCGAATTGCATTTTTATTAGGTTTGTATTGCTTACCCAATTTCTATGGACTGACTTGTAATTATTCTGCGTATGCCATAAATTGCGAATTTGAACGTGATAGTCAGAGACTTACCATTAAGTTTACCAGTAAAAGATAATTACTTGACGAGTTTCGGCAATGTTCAAATACATTAATTTACACATTAGTGCGATTTCGGAGAAGCGATTCTTTTAATATTACCTATCTACTTGTTATGTACATAATAATGATGCAATAATTGCAATTTGTTAATTTTAATGGGTACTAAGTTTTCTTCGAAATTATATTTTCCTGTTAACTTAATTTTATAACAAAACGTAATTTTTGTGGTATTCCTTTTGACTTTTTAGGCGAAATATCAATGTTTTGTATGCCAAAACATAATGCAGACAATTTGGACATGACGTCAGGAAAGTTTTGACCATGAATGTAGATGGCTATACAGGTAGAGGATGACCAAAGAAACGATGGATGGACTGTGTGAAAGATGATATGGCTAGAAAGGGAGTGACTACCGAGATGACGACTAATAGAGAAGTATGGAAGAAAAATACATGTTGCGTCTTCATCAAATAAATTGACCTAAGGGCAGGAGAATAATGATGAAAACGCCGACATTTTTTTTTTTATAATTTAAAGTTCAACATAACTATAACAAACCTACATACGTAGAGGACAAATTCCTAAACACTGGTTTTTATTCTGACTCGTTTCGAAGGATTTCTATTATTACATATTATTAACGAAGGGCTTAGTCCGTCTCATTTATTTTATTAGTATTTTTTGTTTTATATTGCATTTTATTCAAAATGACATTATTTATGTGGGTACAAATTAGTTATTATTTTTATACGTTGCAGTATAAAACTGATTTACATCCGTCACCGCGCACTTCAGGTCCAGTTGAAAACCAGCGTCAGGCACTAGTTGTCTGGCATTTTTGTTGAACTGGGCCTATTTGGCGCAGCCGTGAGGCACACTTTCCTGCTAATCTGATAAATGTTTTACATTTTATTCGTTTATACTTTTTATTCGTTTTTTTTTATCTGCGGGTTGTGTGTCTTTTAGTTTGTGCTAAATGAATGTATTTTCTTTCTTTATTTCTAGATAATGATGAATTTAATTAGAATTCGTAAATTCATAAACGAAAAGCCATATATGATCTTTATAATAATTTGGTATTAAATTTTTGATCACATCACAAAAGCATTACCCAATACTACAATAAAAATAATAATAAATAAATAAATCTATCTTTACATTCACAGATTGTTGTCATTTGCAGCAATATTAAATGGTGGCATTGACATTTTCGAAACGCATTTTTCTTATTCTTAAATAATATTTATTATTGTTTCAATTATTATTTATCTATATATCTATACAAATAAAAATGAAATGCTCTTGGTAAGCTCATCACTCGAGACGAATTGGGTCAGATTGGCTATTTTTGGTTTCAAAACGTATGTAAGAGTCCAAAATAGGTTTGGAAAAAAATTGGAAAAGTTTCCCGTAAAAATTACAAATTCGGGAAAAATGACCTTTTTTCTACTGGATTCTTGGTATAAGGTATTGTTTGGACAGGACAACGTTGGCCGGGGGCAACTAGTTATTATTAAAAATTAAAAAGTCAGCATGTAAAAGTAAAGTGATTCATAAATGTAATAATATAATATATGTTGTTAGTTAATTTAATTATTATTACCATCGTTAATATTAGCAGAGAAGCGTTGCGTAGTATGTCTAATGGAATGTCGCTTAAGAGAAAGCTTCAAGCTGTGTGGTCTTAAAATCTTCAGTAGATAGGAGGTTTTATATTAATTTTCTCGTTTATTCATGTATAAACTTATTAAATACATTTTTAAATATTTTTATAAAATTAATAAAAAAATATAAAAAATAGTAGCCCACCGGTAGTGGGAACAGGGTCGAAGCTACCGGTGGCGGTCAGGGCCCCAGAGAGAGGAACCTCCTGACAATGCGAGCCGTGTCCAGGAGTACCGCTTTCTGGATATTAATATTATTAGTACAACTAAAGAAGTGTATTAAAATTAATAGGCAATAACAGGTACACAAATTACCTGAACATAAATTTCCTCACAAATTATGATCATAAGGTTGACCTTTTTTGGGATGGGCTCCTTGATAAATGTTATACGAAAAAAGAAAAAAATACATGATAAAAAAAAAAACAAGAAATCATTATGTAAATTACTTATGTTTTTTGACAGAGACCACTAAATTCTTTCATCCATTTTTGCTGTGATAAAAACAAAAAAGATGAAAACAAGGTAGACCGATGACCGGTCAAGGCCGCATAAATGCGCTGGATGAGAGGAGCCAAGAACCGGTAAAAGTGACGGTGTTGGGGGAGGCCTATGTCCAACAGTGGACGTCTTTCGGCTGAAATGATGATGAAAAACAAAAATGATAGTGTTGTATTTATTGAAATTGCAATAACGTCATGATGTAAAGTCATGATAATATCCGGGAATATACGAAACTTGCTACGGGAAGAACTTAAAGGTTTTTCACTTTCATAGTCTGCAAAGTATATTTATAAACTTGTCAATCTCAAAAGTAACCTGTGGTAAGACATGGGTAACAATCAAAATAAAGAAGAGCTTTCAAATTTTCATAATTTGAGTTATAACATCGATCTATTATATGAAGAAGAAGAAGATCTTCTTCATAAACATAAATCGCAAAAAAAAATCAGCTGTTTCATACATTTTGACGAATTTTGCGAACATGAATTTTTTTTCGCGATTTCTGGTTTGGTCCCATAGTAAAAGTTATTCATAATGATGAGTAAAGTCACGTGTTTAAGTATCGGTCACTAATTACCAAATATATAAAAATCAATTGCCATGCGTTAGTCTTGCAAAAACTCGTAAATGGCTCGACCGATTCTGATGAAACTTTGGTAAGTTATTATGAGCGCGCCGGGAAGATCCGTGTCCGTGCGGATTGAGGAGCCAGACTCATAATTAAACGCGGGTACTACCAATATTTAGTAGTAAATTAGCCGATTTTGTAGGCCCGATCCTGGAATTTGTAGTAAAACCCTTCAGAAGTTACATGACTTTAAAGGTGGCTCCTCAATTCGCACATGCGGATTGAGGAGCCACCTCAGAACTCGAAAACTAGCCGACGGATATTTTTGATAATTTGGTAGGATTTAGTAGTACTTATGCGTAATCTCTACAAAAAAAATGGGGTTTGTACGACTGGATTTGAGAGAGCTACAATGCTTTGATTTTTCATAAAAAAACGTAAATTTCACCGCGCTGTTTCTCGGAAAGTTACTAATCAATTACAACATATTTTCAGTATGATTTAGTAGTAAATGAGTTTTAATTTGTAGTATAAAAATAAAAAGGAAAAGCTATATAGTTTCGGTAATACAACACATTTTATGTGGCTCCTCACACCGCACGCTCTAGAGAAAATATATGGACGTAGCTACTAAAGTAGCTGATCAAATCGGATAAAAATAGCATCAATATTTAGTAGAAATTTCTACTAAATATTGGCGTACTCCAACATCCTGCGCATTCAGTATTTCAAAAGATATTAATAAAATAAACATTCCTTAACAAATTAGTAAACAGGGTGACCATAAATAATTCAAACAAGATCATTGTTTGAAATAAATAGTTTTATTTGCTTATAAATCATCCTACGAGTACGATTACCTACGTGTTACTTATGTAATTGCAGTTTTAAATTTTATGAGATACTAGCTGCGCTCAGCTCTGCTTTCACCCTCATAAGTCTGGATGCCGTGAGAATATCGGGATAGAAAGTATTCTATGTCCTTACCCAGGTCATCAACTACCCATGTGTCAAATTTCATCTAAATCCGTTCAGCCGTTTTAGCGTAACAAATAAACCAGTAGAAAACCAAACTCACTTTCGCAATTATAATATTATATTACAGTTAGTATAGTTATAGTATGTACTATGTACCTACAACAAAATTAACAAATGAATTAAAATTCAGTCACTGGTGATGAATTGAATAATACTTAATTTGTACAAACTTATGTTTAGGTACGTAAGTACAATAATATACCTCAATGTGTTTAGTTTGATTATTTAAACGATATTTTAGTTCCTGATGTACCGATAGATGGCGTTGTAAATTTTGCACTCTCCGGTGAATCGCGGTGATAGGGATCTCCGTAGAAACGTGTCCTCTTTGTGTATAGTCAAATAAATTGTCTTCGTCAAAGTAAACATTAGTTTTTATTCATACGTTATGATTTTAAATTCATTATTGTTTCGCTGTTATTTTTGACAACATTGTTGCTACAGTAACGTAAAGAATGTAATAGACAAACAGTCAGTCATCTTCACGTCTGTGGCCGCATTCCGAATTACGAGCTCTGAAAGTGGGCAAACGTCGCAAATAGATGTCAAAATATTTCCCTGTTATGATTACTCTGTTTTGACAATATTACTGTTTCGAAATAAGAAATGTGGGTAACTAGCGAACTAGAATATTAATTATGAAGTGCAATAATAATTTTGTGTTCCGATTTAGATAACACGATTATTACAGCTAAGAGCTGTCAATTTGAATCGAAACGCTCTTGAACGCGCTTACAGTGCTCGCTTAACGTCCAAACTTATTCCATATTATATTTGTTTTTTACCAATGTACAAAGAGAAATGTACAATGTACAAAGAAAGAGATGTGTCGCCGCGACACGACTGGTTTTTATGTATTTCTATGAAAGCGATGTGTCGCTAGCTACGGAAGGTTTTTTGTGTCGCGGCGACACATTGCCTGCAGTTGCCGCCTGCGGTCGGCTACGGATTGGTAACTTTAGTTTAAAGATAGGATGCGACTCAAAACAAAACAGCACAACTGTCATTTTTGATCACTGTGAAGTGATATTAATTTAGGGCATGCGTTATTGCAAGATGGCGCATGTCATGACGTCATCTATGACAATTCACCGGATATTCTTATTGCGCACACACTAATTTGGACAGGTGTAAGCACGCCAAAATGGATTACAGCGTAATTCGGAATGCAGTCTGGGGTAGAGTGCTCGCAAGATAAGTCTGCGCGTGGATGAAATTGGAACTAATAAGTATGCCGCCGTCTTGTCGTATAAATAAGGTCAAGTTAAATATAGAATAATTTAATTAACTCATATATAATATAAGATTAATTATTAATATAGATTTAATCTTTTATATATTACACTATAGAATTAAGCACACCAGCGCCACCAGTCGCACGCAGACTTCTCTTGAGCGCATTCTAGGCATGGTGCCTCTATCGTTAACGCGGTAAATTCAAATTTAAGAAGAGGGACGACACAAGTATCTGAATCTCATAGGTAAACATTCGGTATTTAGTCATTCGTCATAGCAATATTTTGAAGTTCCGTACATCGCGCTGATGAACATTCTCAATTAAGTAATTCGTCATAGCGTACATTCTAACTCACGTAAATCGTACTTTACCCCCGACGGAAAACGAAGGGGTGTTATTAACTTTATAAATACAGTACATCGGTATTTTAAACATCGAAGTTTAGTAGTTCAAAAAGAAAGAGTAAACAAAATAGAGAGCAGAAATAGTCGGTAGCTGCACGTCATGACTGTGACAAGAAGGCTTTCACTCAGTATAATGCAAAACCACAAAACCACCAGACCACTGAAAATCAGCGCTGTGCTGTGGGTCCCCCACAGCACAGCGCTGATTTTCAGTGGTCTCCCGCAATGAATGATGAAAAATGAGAATGATTTTTGTTTATTTCTTACAAGCTCTAGAAAGAATTCATTTTTGCCATTAAACTTAATATTCTTTCAAATTTTGGCATCCGATGTTTGGAAGATGCAATCTGCATTCAGGAAGAAAAATACACTTGTATTTGTTGCGGTGATGACGGAACTTCTAATTATGTGCCATCCAATATTGTGTCGTTTGATTTAGATGGCAGCGACGAATTTATTTTAGAAGATATACCGCATCACATTATAGTTAAAGGTATAACATACTCTCTCATTGGAGCTATAGAATTTATTCCAGTGCTCAGTGAAGTTGGTATGGGCCATTATAAATGTCACTACATTGTGGATAATATTTTTTTTTGCTACGATCATTTTGAAAACAAAATTCGCAATAGTATAAAACTACCAAAATATTTTCATTGTTTATGGCAAAATTTGAAGTTCAAAGTTGTATGGGAGAAAGTGTTTTTCAATTACATACTTACAATGTTAAGTTTGTTCTTGGGATAACGCACTTGGCCCGTTTTTGTATCTCATTATACGCTGCGCTCGGTTTGCGTTGTATTTTCTGTCATTGCGTCATGTTTACTGGGCATTCTGTATCACATCTGTCATCCTTCTTAGAGGTAGACATATTATGCTATCGCGGACTTTTCTTTTGATATTTTTGAAATGTACAATCCTGTAACACTAACTTTATATTTTAGTATCGTATAAAATAAAACCTTTAACCCTAAACTGGGTAACGACATAGAATAATTTTTATACCGATATTCCCACGGGATCCAGACTTATGAGGGTGAAACCGCGGAGCCCAGCTAGTATCTCATAAAATTTAAAACTGCAATTACATAAGTAACACGTAGGTAATCGTACTCGTAGGATGATTTATAAGCAAATAAAACTATTTATTTCAAACAATGATCTTGTTTGAATTATTTATGGTCACCCTGTTTACTAATTTGTTAAGGAATGTTTATTTTATTAATATCTTTTGAAATACTGAATGCGCAGGATGTTGGAGTACGCCAATATTTAGTAGAAATTTCTACTAAATATTGATGCTATTTTTATCCGATTTGATCAGCTACTTTAGTAGCTACGTCCATATATTTTCTCTAGAGCGTGCGGTGTGAGGAGCCACATAAAATGTGTTGTATTACCGAAACTATATAGCTTTTCCTTTTTATTTTTATACTACAAATTAAAACTCATTTACTACTAAATCATACTGAAAATATGTTGTAATTGATTAGTAACTTTCCGAGAAACAGCGCGGTGAAATTTACGTTTTTTTATGAAAAATCAAAGCATTGTAGCTCTCTCAAATCCAGTCGTACAAACCCCATTTTTTTTGTAGAGATTACGCATAAGTACTACTAAATCCTACCAAATTATCAAAAATATCCGTCGGCTAGTTTTCGAGTTCTGAGGTGGCTCCTCAATCCGCATGTGCGAATTGAGGAGCCACCTTTAAAGTCATGTAACTTCTGAAGGGTTTTACTACAAATTCCAGGATCGGGCCTACAAAATCGGCTAATTTACTACTAAATATTGGTAGTACCCGCGTTTAATTATGAGTCTGGCTCCTCAATCCGCACGGACACGAAGATCCCGACCAAAAAAAGACACCAGCATTCCAACGCATATAGCTAGGGCATTAGCTAGTACCTAATAAGAAATGATTAAACTTACATAATAATAAGGAAAATCTCGATATCTTATCAAGTCGTAAAATCCGTGCGATAAAGGTCACTAGTAATGTTATTTGAGGCACAAAAATATTACCTAATATTTAAAAAGCCCAATGATAATAAATAAAAGTTTTTTTTTTAAATTGTGTTTTCATAAAAATATTTAAAAATGTAATTTATGTTTGAAAATGAAATAAAAGAAAGAAATAAAAATTCTAGTGAAAAATTAACGGTGATAAACATGATAATACTTTCTACCGCGAGTGTAAAATCAACTGAAAGATCATTAAGACCTAATCACCTATAATATAATATCTAATGACCCCAAGTCGTACCAAAACAAGTGGGCCAGTGACATCTCAAGGCTAATTATGTATTTTCGCAATACACTAATTTACTTTTTATGCGAAATTTAGTATGAATGTTAGTTTTCGATCGCTCTTTGTCTGAGAAGTGCGTTGTCTCAGCGATTTCGAATTTTGTTTTAGTTGTTGTCGCATTGTTTTACGGAGTGTTTTGACTTTGGATTTTATTTTTAAATATAAGGTGTGTTGTCGTGGATGTTATAGTAATTTTTTTTCTTTAATCTTTTAATAAATAGGTTATACATTAATTAATAAAAAGTCGGTAAAAATGTAGTAAATTTTAAACTTGAGTTCTTTGATTAAAGGGTTACTTTGTGAATGAGTTTATGAATAGATTTTTTCATAAATTAGAAAGTAACAAAAAAAATCGATGTAATTATTTTCCATGTCCTTTTTTAAACTGTTAAAATATTTTGTTCAATCTTTACTTTTGTATTTTATAGTTAGTACATAAATGTTATTTAAATTTTATTTTCTGTTTTTTCCAGGTCCAAACGCAACCATGTCGTTCGTGGACTCATACCGAAAATTCATGGAACGCAACAGTGGTAAGTTCGTTTTTTCAAATAATAACCAGAAAAAAGTTCTAAAATGGACACGTTCCTAAATCAAATTAGTCTTCGAACCTTTAACCGTTTAGACAGGTAGTAAAACAACAATATTTATGGTTTTCTACATCGTAATAATGTTAAGGTAATTCTTAGGGTCTTTGGGTCAAGGTTACAAACCTTCCTCTTATAAATTTATATAAATATTAATAATATCGAGGGCAGTCGAGTATAGATTACCGTTAAATAATTACCTTACGTTTTGAATCAATTAACTAGCATGATATAGTAAGGTCAACCTTATGTTGTTTTGTCAACAGAGGTTTACAGTCTTTATATACTTATAGATTTATAAGTGACGACAGGGCGACCGAGTTCTGCTCTATGTAAATACGGAGAAAACGATTTTTTCCAAATATGAGACCTAACTAGATCGATTTTTCGCTCCCGTAAACCCCTTTAATGCAACTTTACTATTTACAAATATTGCTCATATAATATTATATACAGGGTGGATTTTTGGGGTGGCGGGACAGTATGAACAGCTACCTTAACCGTTGTAGTTACAGGAAAACGGTCTCAGGATCCTTAACCCTATGAGACATTTTGCTCTCCATTCACAGAAATTGAAAATAATTACAGTCAGCAAGAAAATAGGCAGTTTTCACAAAAATATTTTTTGATGCATATCGATCCTGTTTTTTATAAGGATCAAAAAACGCTATGAGACCAACTGAGGTTTGAGTAGGTACTATAAAAGTCAGAAATCGCTAAAAAACTTTTCCCATACTCTTTGCCCCTCCGAGGCTCGGAAATCTCGTTAATCGTTGGTCCCGGCTGATATTTGAAGATTTTTGTGTCTTTACGGGTACTCAGAAGCCTAAAAGCCTTACAACCAGTCTTACCAAGGGTGCTGTATTGCCCAGTAACTGAGTTATAGAGGTCAGATAGGCAGTCACATCATGTAAAATACTGGTATTCAGCTGCATCCGGTAAGACTGGAAGGCGATCCCAAAATACAAAAGTGTCTAGGGATCAACATATATTTTTGCAATAACTTTTCTCCTGATTGATATTAATTAAAATTTTCTTTAAGGATTCATCAAATAAAGTGTTTTCGTTTGTCACAGTAACGATAAACCAAGTCACCTTTGCATTAATAAAGAAATTTGCCATTTTCCTAATAAAGGGATTTTTGACATTTGAACCACTAACATTAAAGTTCGAAAAAAAGACTGAAATAACAGTTTTCTTTAAAATTTTATTGGGTAACTTAAACAATTAATAATCCGTGTTTCTACCGCGAACACTAACAACACAAGAACATCGGTTTGGCATACTCAAAATGAGTTCATCCAAATCACGCTGTGGAATGGCCGCCCATGTTCGTTGCAACAACAAAAAAAGGTCTTCTTGCGACTGGATACCCTCCATATTCGGCAGAGCTCTTCTCTGTAGCATATCCCATGCATGCTCAATCGGGTTCAAGTCTGGCGACTGAGCAGGCCAGGGCAGGACCTTGATGTTAGCTGCGGCGAGAGTCTGTCTTACAACTCTTGCGGTGTGCGGTCGTGCATTATCATGCATTAACTGAAATAAGGGACCGATTTGCACTTGTAGAGGAACGATGACGTCTGATACAATCGTCTCAGCATAAATTTGAGCGTTGAGGTTGCCTCTAATCCAAATCAACTCAGTTCTTCCGCCGATCCAAATACCCGCCCATACCATGATGGTTCCACCACTATAAGGATGGACTTCCTGGCAGGATTTTAATCGCTGTTGGCGTCCAGGGGTTCTCCAGTGTCGTATACGTCTTGTATCCGGTCTCATACCAAAACGAGACTCATCAGAAAAGCACACGAAACGCCATTGTTCTTCTGCCCAATTTCTGTGTTCAAGAGCCCATTGATATCGAATCCTACGATTGTGCATTGCTATAGGTGGTACCCGTAGCGGTCTTCGGGAATGAAGGTTCACTTCATGCAAGCGGTTTCTGACTGTTTGGTCGCTAATTAAGTTCCCTGAAGAGTGATGAAGCCTCACGGCTAACATCATGGCGGTTATTGTTGGAGCTCTTCGAGCTAAGATTTGAATGTATCGGTCTTGTCTCCGTGTGGTGCAGCGATACCGTCCTCCATGGCGCTCAGCCACGGTACCAGTGCTTCGGTAACGTGTCCAAAGTCGACTGATAACACTCTGACTTGTATTCAGAGCTAAAGCCACAGTACGTTGCCGGGAACCAGCTTCTATCATTCCCACGGCTCTGAGCATTTCTTCCCTGCTTAAATGACGTCGCTGCTCCATAATAACGTTGGTTTTAATCAGTAGTAGGGAAACAGTAGCACTAATAATGTCTTCAATGCGTTGTATGTTTTTATAGGGAAAATATTGACAGCTGATTTTCATCTTTTACTCGAATTTGATTCACAGTTCCTGATTCAAATTATGAAATGCACCAAAAAGGATCCATATAAATTTATAAAATCATAAATTTATTACAAAGCCACATCTCAATCTCAAGAAATCCGCATAAAAATGCTTGATCCCTAGACACTTTTGATGTGTGTAGTTGAGAAAAGGCAAGGTACATGAATTAAAATTATTAATAAAAATAAGTATTGTAAAGCTTTTACTCAATATGGAACTAAAGATAAAATAACAAACGAATCTCTTACAAAACCCCATAACAAAATCATGACATTTACGAAATAATGCGATAAAAATTTGTAATCGACGTTTATTGTTAGAAATCGAATTAGTTAAAGATATTAAAATATTAATTGCTACAACACGTACATTACACACGTTATCATGAGTGCAATTTCTTAAATTAAACGATAAGTTATTTTATACTGAAGTAATAATTATTATATACAATGAATAAACTACACACATCAAAAGTGTCTAGGGATCAAGCATTTTTATGCGGATTTCTTGAGATTGAGATGTGGCTTTGT
This sequence comes from Conistra vaccinii, assembly GCA_948150665.1. Taxonomy (NCBI): domain Eukaryota; kingdom Metazoa; phylum Arthropoda; class Insecta; order Lepidoptera; family Noctuidae; genus Conistra; species Conistra vaccinii. Next base: position 3,332,585 of record OX411321.1, read on the forward strand.
AATAAATTTATGATTTTATAAATTTATATGGATCCTTTTTGGTGCATTTCATAATTTGAATCAGGAACTGTGAATCAAATTCGAGTAAAAGATGAAAATCAGCTGTCAATATTTTCCCTATAAAAACATACAACGCATTGAAGACATTATTAGTGCTACTGTTTCCCTACTACTGATTAAAACCAACGTTATTATGGAGCAGCGACGTCATTTAAGCAGGGAAGAAATGCTCAGAGCCGTGGGAATGATAGAAGCTGGTTCCCGGCAACGTACTGTGGCTTTAGCTCTGAATACAAGTCAGAGTGTTATCAGTCGACTTTGGACACGTTACCGAAGCACTGGTACCGTGGCTGAGCGCCATGGAGGACGGTATCGCTGCACCACACGGAGACAAGACCGATACATTCAAATCTTAGCTCGAAGAGCTCCAACAATAACCGCCATGATGTTAGCCGTGAGGCTTCATCACTCTTCAGGGAACTTAATTAGCGACCAAACAGTCAGAAACCGCTTGCATGAAGTGAACCTTCATTCCCGAAGACCGCTACGGGTACCACCTATAGCAATGCACAATCGTAGGATTCGATATCAATGGGCTCTTGAACACAGAAATTGGGCAGAAGAACAATGGCGTTTCGTGTGCTTTTCTGATGAGTCTCGTTTTGGTATGAGACCGGATACAAGACGTATACGACACTGGAGAACCCCTGGACGCCAACAGCGATTAAAATCCTGCCAGGAAGTCCATCCTTATAGTGGTGGAACCATCATGGTATGGGCGGGTATTTGGATCGGCGGAAGAACTGAGTTGATTTGGATCAGAGGCAACCTCAACGCTCAAATTTATGCTGAGACGATTGTATCAGACGTCATCGTTCCTCTACAAGTGCAAATCGGTCCCTTATTTCAGTTAATGCATGATAATGCACGACCGCACACCGCAAGAGTTGTAAGACAGACTCTCGCCGCAGCTAACATCAATGTCCTGCCGTGGCCTGCTCAGTCGCCAGACTTGAACCCGATTGAGCATGCATGGGATATGCTACAGAGAAGAGCTCTGCCGAATATGGAGGGTATCCAGTCGCAAGAAGACCTTTTTTTGTTGTTGCAACGAACATGGGCGGCCATTCCACAGCGTGATTTGGATGAACTCATTTTGAGTATGCCAAACCGATGTTCTTGTGTTGTTAGTGTTCGCGGTAGAAACACGGATTATTAATTGTTTAAGTTACCCAATAAAATTTTAAAGAAAACTGTTATTTCAGTCTTTTTTTCGAACTTTAATGTTAGTGGTTCAAATGTCAAAAATCCCTTTATTAGGAAAATGGCAAATTTCTTTATTAATGCAAAGGTGACTTGGTTTATCGTTACTGTGACAATCGAAAACACTTTATTTGATGAATCCTTAAAGAAAATTTTAATTAATATCAATCAGGAGAAAAGTTATTGCAAAAATATATGTTGATCCCTAGACACTTTTGATGTGTGTATATACGCTGCCCACGTGGGTATCTACAGCGTGTAATATTAATATATAATATATGTGGTCATATAGGGTGCGGTAAGACTATCAAACTGAACGACTTTCTCCATCACCCTATATTATTATATTAGCGTATTGTACAACAGATTATTATTAATTATCAAGAGATTGAGGATTAATTGAGGTAGTTATGTTGTATGGCTTACAAAAAAAAATTTAGTTACCAAAATCACCAATAAATATGCAAAAAAAAAATGGTTGCATAAAAAGCTATTCTGTCCTATTTTATTTATTTTCCTCACGTACGTATAAGAAAATTGCGTAAATCTAATAATAAAATTATCAGGCATGAAGGTTAATAAAGTTCAGCGAACAAGAACTCTTAAATGTGTGAATTATGTTTAAAATAATTATACACCACGTAGGTACACCGTGAAATTTGAATCACAGTTTTGCGAGAACAAACGTGGTTCAGACCATGGTCTGAACAAATACCATTGACGTTTTTTTTTTATTGAATGGTATAGAATGGTAGTAGACGATCAAAGTCAAATACCATTGACGTTTTTTTTTATTGAATGGTATAGAATGGTAGTAGACGATGGTCTGAACAACGTTTGTTCTAGCAAAACTGTGATTCAAATTTCACGGTGTATTTTAAAAGGATAAAAATATACCGACAAATACACACACAACTATGAAAATTAAAATATAATAACCTAACCTAGCTAAATTATAAACAAACTAAAATATGGCGTCGAATAATTCCTCCGCATCGCTGATTTTATACCTAAAAATAATAAGTTTGCATAAAAATAATAACCGCAAAAAGCACAAAAAGTCCCGTTTTTTATTAAATAATTCATGCCTGTTGCCGAAACGATGTATGTAAGTATACTGAATTACTGATGTATTCAAGAATTCTAATTTGACTTAAAAAAATAGATTTTAGATTAGGGTTAATGATGTGTTTTTTATTCAAGAAATATAACTACATTTACTTTTTCATAATAAATCTGGCAAACAAAAAATACGATATAAATAATAGGTGATTATGCTGATAAAAATTAAAAAGGACTACGTTTTAAAAACAATGTTGTCATAACAGCTTCCATAAAAAAATAAAGTTTACTTCATGTATAAAAAAAAAATAAAAAATTACCATGCAGAGCATCATAATATCTACCAACTGGGCTCGTGTGGTGGCTTACGGCCCACTACATCTCATAGAGAGGAGGCCTGTGTCCCAGTAGTGGGAATACTAGAGGCTGATTATGAAAACAAAGAAAAGAAATGAAAAAAAAAATTGTGACGCGCCTACCAGTAATAAAAAAGGAGCATAGGTAATAGGTAATACGGGCTGGTATCCGCAACTCCACGTCAAAGCGCGTATTTTGCGTACGGGTGGGAATATTGGTTATTCGAATGCTATCAAATTACGCTATCAAATTATAAAATCTCGCGACAATACAAGAAGCCCGATTTGACACCTATCAAAATACTTTGTATAGTGACGGGAAAAAAAATCGGTTGCTTTAAAACCAATTCGCGAGACATCGATTTATTTGTCATCGACAATTTATTTACATAGCTTGAAACGGATTCTCGAGGCATATCTTTTTATTACACGTCATTATCATCAGCCTACAGCAGTCCACTGCTGAACATAGGCCTCTCCAATTGCACGCCTTTCAGCTCGATTTTTGGCAACTCTCATCCAGCTGCTAAAGCTTGTCCACTCTGAAATACGTCATTTCCGCTCCACTACCGCATTTACGCTGCTGTTCACCGCTGCACTGGAGGATGTCTTCAAGGTTCTGGACTGGAAAGGGCTAGGCATCAACATCAATGGCGAGTATGTCACTAACCTTCGGTTTGCCGACGACATAGTCATCATGGCTGAGACCATGGAGGACCTCAGTATAATGCTCGATGACCTCAGTAGAGCCTCCGAAAGAGTGGGTCTTAAAATGAACATGGACAAGACAAAGGTTATGTCAAACGCCCATGTAACACCCACTCTCATAAAGATCGGAGACGCTACGCTCGAAGTTGTAGACGAGTATGTTTACCTAGGACAAACTGTCCAGCTAGGTAGGTCCAATTTCGAGAAAGAGGTCAATCGTCGAATCCGACTCGGCTGGGCAGCGTTCGGGAAGCTACGCAATATCTTTTCGTCCCACATACCACAGTGTCTCAAGACGAAAGTCTTTGACCAGTGCGTGTTGCCAGTGATGACTTACGGCACTGAAACGTGGTCGCTCACAATGGGCCTTATTAGAAGGCTAAAAGTCACCCAAAGAGCAATGGAGAGGGCTATGCTTGGAGTTTCCCTACGTGATCGAATCAGAAATGAAGAGATCCGCAGGAGAACCAAGGTAACCGACATAGCCCGAAGAATTGCCAAACTTAAGTGGCAATGGGCAGGACACATTGCCCGCAGAACAGATAGCCGATGGGGCCGAAAGGTTCTGGAGTGGCGACCGCGTACCGGAAGACGTAGCGTTGGAAGGCCTCCTACAAGATGGACCGATGACCTTGTAAAGGCCGCAGGAATCCGCTGGATGCGGGAAGCACAGAATCGGTCGAAGTGGCGGTGCTTGGGGGAGGCCTATGTCCAGCAGTGGACGTCTTTCGGCTGATATGATGATGATGATGATGACCGCATTTACGCACACGGTAATGACAATTGACGGAAAAGCTAATAAATTAACCTATTAATTAACAAAATAAAGCTAAAAATATAAGTGATCAGATTTTGTTTTTATGTTTTAACATTTACTAATATACTAATTATACGTTTCTCTCTTTTCTAAATGTATAATAAAGTGTACATTTTTCAAAACATCGATTTTATTCGGTCAGAAAATGGCTTAAAACGGTCACTGCACTACGGTAACGAACCCAAAGACATGACATTGTAATGATGTCCTGTCGGAATAACTAAGTTTTTAGATCTTTATATCCAGCATATGCGTATGAAGTTTCATTAAAATCGGTTCAGTCATTTCGAAAAACAACGGTTTGAAAGTTTTTATGAAATGCCGTATGACGTAAATCCTCTTAAGGTAAAATATATAATGTTTTATAAATTATCTTCAAAGTGTGTGGTGACCTTTACGTGGAATAATTAAAAAAAAAAAGTTTGTATGAATCACACACTTTGACCGTGATCATGAAAACATGCGGCCACAGCTATCTATGTCAATAATTCAACTAACATTACGCAACTGTTTACTCATTAATTAGCACATTATACATTAAAGGTACGTTGATCTAATAAGGTTTACATTGTCATGACACGTTTAGTATAAATATTGTAGTTTACACAGTTACTTACTACTTTTCCGAACAGCTAAGGAAAACTAATACATATGGTAGTTTTCAAAAGAAGAATCTAATCGACTAGGAAGCTGCTGCAGCTTCTAAAACACTCCTCTATGGGTATTACCAGACGAACCGTTGTTTCTACACATAGAATAAAATATAACTAAACTATAATAATATTATAAAGAGAAAAGTTTTGGTTTTTTGTATGTTTGTTTATTTGTAATAATATAAATAAACTCAAAAACGACTGGACCGATTTAAAAAATTCTTTCTCGATTAGTATGCTTCTTGCTATTTATCTTCCAGAAATGTTGCATTTTGCATTTAAATCAGATAGTGATCCATATTTTTGTTATTATACTTACTTAATTAGAAACCAAAGATTTAATACAATAATACTATTATAATTAAAATTAAATAACTGAAGTACTTCAAGTCAAATTGTAAAATAAATCAATTAATTAAATCGCAATCATCTATAAATTAATTTAAAAAAATTAAAACCGTTGCTTCAAATTTAAAATCATGTAAAATCTTTTAAAATTATTTAAAATACTAAAAAATAATTTAAAATCAACTAAAATCAATTTCAATTTCAAGCAAAATTCTATGCTTCAAGTAGATTTTCTTGCACAATTTCAAGCAAAATTCTGTGCTTCAAGTAGATTTTCTTGCACAATTTCAAGCAAAATTCTATGCTTCAAGTAGATTTTCTTGCACAAAAATAACGCTCCGTTTCGTCGTTTGTGCCAGGCTTAAAAAGAAGCGTTTAATTGGCAGTTGTATCTAATTTTCACCTAAGCGAGGATAGCTTACTTTGTACTGATAGTTCCTAAATTTTTTTACTTGCTTGCTATTGCTATGCGGATCTATTTATAATATTATTTACTTACTATTTACAAAATGCCAACCAACGATTGTGTGATTGGATTACCATAGAATTATTGGTTTTAGGTCTAATGTTATTTGGGCAGTACAATCGATAACAAACCGTATGTAAATATTGCTATTTAGAGACAGAATTATTATTTTATAACGTCTAGGTACCGTACTCTGCCATAAAGCGTTCTTTCAACTATATATAATGCATTTTCACCAAACTGGTACAGTGAACATGAAAAGCTATTAAAACCGCCAACAAAAAATCTAACAAAATATTGCGCACGCGCATGCAATTACACGAGCGTAACAGAAGCATTATTCTTTTACGTATGTAACTGAGTGTGGATCCTTTTTTTTTTCTTTATAATATTCAAGATTATTATTTTAGAATAATTAATAATTTAATAATTAATAAAATTATGTAATTGTAAAAACAATATACGTGTTTTCTGAAATGAATCATGAATCTTAAAATTCTTTTGAATTATCAAGAAAAGTGGCCTTAATAATTACGTTTAAGCAACTGCTTTAGTTTTAGGAATCGTCACTTTTTAGATGCAGAGCAATTCGTCTGTATAGCCAAGTTCGTTGATGAGTTAACTTACGTGTTTTATAACCAAAATATTATATAATATATTTACAAAATGGCGTTATTAGAACAAAGTTCTTTAACACGACTTTCAGTAGGAGTAAACTAGCAGAAATGGTCACGCGAAAAAGCGTTCATACATACGACAGTAAAAAAATGGGTGCGCCGCCAGCGCCCCTAGTGCCCTGGCGCATGTGTGCGCCGCACACTTCGCATATATGGCCTGCGCGGCCCAGCGTCTCCTATTACATGGGACTTTAACATAACTGGCGAAATGTGGGTGTACTATAGATACACCTCTGCCTAACCCTTCGAGGAAAACAGGCGTGATAATTATGTAGTGTTATGTTCTATTACTTCAGTTTCAGTACCTAATGCAAAAAAAAAAACTGTATCTATGTACCAAATTCCTGTGAATGCTCTCATTTTTGTGACAATAAACTTTTTACTTTTACTTATTTGATTTGCTTGATTTCCGTTTTATTCACTCTCGATTTCTACGTGTAGGTAACCAACTTAGGTTTCAACCCACGGCTGTTTACAAAAACGATGAAAACATCTTTGTCAATATTTATATTTATACATTTTAATCCGATACTTTAAGGCAGTTTAATAGTTGGTGTTGCCCACATATTTATAGTCTATACGTGATAGGATTTCTAAGCACATTCTTAGTGGTAGGTCTTCGCATGTCATTGTTTTGGCCCAGTCTTCAATCTGCGTATGATTTGAGATTCGTTGCTAAAAAATCCTTGGATGACAAAAGGTGGCGTCATAAAAAAATCAGGATATTCATTTGTCTTAGCATAAATCCTTGGGTTACCTGGAATGTGAGGTGTTTTATAATATAAAAGTTTTGGCGCCTAACTTATCCAGGAAACTAAAAATGTTGTCTTGTAATTAATTAACTTAAAATTTCACAAGGCGCGTATGCTATCGGATCTTTGCAGTTTACTAACGAAAATAATACAGAATTTTGAATAATTTTACCGGGATTTCCTTTGTAGGAGATAAACATCATCCTCTTAAGCTTTTCCAAACTAGTTTAGGGTTGGCTTTCAGTTTACCAAGATGCAATTATTATTGATCAGTATTTTACTGCCATCAGACCAATATACTTACTGCCACTCGCCTTCACTTTATACTAAGAACAAATTTTTCAGCAGTCTGTTCTTATGGATATGTGTTCGAAAAACTAGAGTTCGGTTCCATCCAGATTAATCAATCTAAAATTACGTCTAAGGAAGGCGGAAACAATACCTGTTGATTACAATAATAATCATATTTGTGTGCGTGGCGGCGCGCAGGCGCATGTTCGATCGTATTGTTATGGTCATTTGTAGTGATGCCATATTGAGTCATATGATTGTGTCGTAGGTAGAGGTTGTTGATGGGTTTGTATTTGATCATAATAAAAAATGTGTTTTGATTATTAAAGTATTACTCGATATCCATCTATCTCGTAAGTATTTTACTAACTACATTACATTACTTTGTTCAGTTGATTTTTATAAGGGATCAGGAAACTAGCGCCCGGTATGTATGTACTAGATCAATGAATGATCGGTATGTAGGTCTATAGCAGCGAATAGCCTAGTAGTGCGACTGTGTGACTGCCAAGTCATAGGTCTCGAGTTTGAACCCGAGGCAAAATATGCACATGAATCCGAAAAGTCAAAGGTGCGCTTTGACTTTTCGAATTCATGTGCATATTGTATAATTATCACATGCTTCAAAAACGACGGAAACGAGAGATATATTTCTCGACGGCATGTGAAGCCAAATCAGAGACCCATAGGCGGCTTTAAAACACTTTTTTTTTTTATAAACTCTTACTTCAGGTTAGTCACAAACCACACGAAGAGATCAATGAACTTTTATTTTTTGTTATTTTTTTAGAATCTTGATGGAATTTGTATTTTATAAAAATTTTAAATTAGGTTTAGTTGAACACATTGACGAAAGTTTATGAGAATGAAATCTCCAGTAGGTAAGGATGGTAAAGAAGCCGGTCCTGTTGAACAAGCGCACTGGTTCATGCTCGGTGTCCTCCATGATTTTATGAGGCGAGATCTTTGCACTAATAAATACCTGATTTTAAGATTTTTGTATATAATCTAGACTTTTTTTGTTGGTTTTCTGGTTGAACTAGATTTTCGAGAAAAACAAAAACTGGTTTGTTTTATTTAATTTAATAGGTCCTGTCTAGTATCAGAATTAGATAAAGAAAAATTTTAATTAACTAAAAGTTTCCAGTTTAAGTAGGTATAGATTTACATACGAAAAATTATGAAATCTCCAGCATAAAAATTTGGTATATATATGTCGTGGCCAGATCTTAGAATTTGCTATATTTATTTATTTATTTATTTATTTATTTATTTTGTTATTTATTTATTTATTTATTTATTTATTTATTTATTTATTTATTTATTTATTTATTTATTTATTTATTTATTTATTTATTTATTTATTTATTTATTTATTTATTTATTTATTTGGCAACAACGGCTGTGTTACAGCCAATTACAGTAGCTAAAATTATTAAAAAAAAGAGACAATTAAAAAACACATTAAAAATATACAAAATAACAACATGAAAACATAAATAAAAGAAGGTTACAACACTTTCACAAATTCCTCTCACAGTACTTCTGACATACCAATAAAATCTTCGTCCATCCATCCGCAAACAGGTCGTCTGTTGGGTTAGAATCCAATAGATCATTAAGCGCGGCCAGAGTGCGAGGAATTGGCGACTTAGCACGTGCAACAGTACGACATGGAGGCACGGCAAACAGCCTGTGCCTTCTGCCCCGGCAGTAATTGTCTGGGACAAAGAAATGAAATGAAATGAAATGAAATGAAATGAAATTGTTTATTCTGTAAATAGGATATCGGAATCACTTTTACACGTCAATTTAAAAAAAATTTTTAAAATAAGCTAGATGAGGTCGGCGTTTCCTAACTGACTACTCTGAAAAGAAAGGCCGAAACAAACTCAGAGGTCACGGTCTCTTTTAAAGTCCAGACATAATCTTGGTCAAGCCATATGAGAACCATGTAGATTAGTGTCTGAAATGGTCTTTTGAGGAAAGAACCACACAGATTTGAGTGGACCTGTCCAGTCAGTGCAAGCATTTGTCAGTAATCGTGGAGCTCACTCAGAGCTTAAGGAGCTCAACTCGACGAACAATACCAAAGAAAGGACATTTGGGTAGGCCGCATCAACTACTCAAACTGCCAGACCATCATTAAAACTAACAGTGAAATAAAAAAAATAAAAAAAACGTTAAAGAGAAAAAAAATTAAAATACCCACATAGTCCTCACATTCACAATAATTAAAATAATATTATACTTTACAAAGTAATCATGTCATTTTGTATATAATTTGATTATGTTATTATTTTAAGTATATGTTTTATTCTTCTATGTAATTATTTTTAAATCTGGTTTAATTGATGATTATAAGTAACAATTAAAATATCAAGTTTTATGGTTTTATCACAAGGTATAGCAGAGCGAGCAGCTCAATCCCAAGCTTTTTTATCTTCTAAATAATCTGAAATTTTATAGTACCCTTTTTTACAAAGTTTGGTTTTAATACAGTTTTTAAATCGTTTAATGGGTAAGTTTCGAATGTCAATGGGAAGTTTGTTGTAAAAGCGTATACATTGACCCATGAACGAGTTGCCTACTCTGTGAAGACGTGTGCGATGTACAGCAAGGTTGTGTTTATTCCTGGTATTTAAACTATGAACATCGGACATTTTCTTAAAATTTGATATATTTTTTTGTACATACAATAGGTTTTCAAAAATATATTGTGAGGCTACAGTCAGAATATCTATTTCTCTGAATTTCTCTCGAAGGGAATCTCTTGGACCTAGGTTGTAAATGGCTCGAACAGCCCTTTTCTGTAGAACAAAGATAGAATTAATGTCCGCACAGGTTCCCCAGAGAAGAATCCCATAAGACATCAGACTATGAAAATAACTAAAATAAACAATTCTGTTCCTGACAATTTTTCTATGTGTGGGCCCCATTGTAATCTACCGTCAATAGTTATTCCAAGAAAAACTGTTGACTCAACAGGGTCCAACTCTATTCCATTAACTTGAACATTGGTAGTTAGTTGCCTGACATTTGGCGTTGAAAATTTAATGAGTTTAGTCTTTTTTTCGTTCAGGAGAAGATTATTTACATTAAACCAATGCACAACTTTAGAGAGTGCATCGTTAACTTGATCAAAGTTGACTAACTGACGTTTGATTTTAAAAATGAGGGATGTGTCATCTGCGAATAATACGATCTTGTGATTATCCCTTATGTGGTAAGGTAAGTCATTAATATAAATTAGAAATAAGAAAGGACCTAGAATTGAACCCTGCGGAACGCCCATGGTGACCGCAGATCCTGCAGATCTCTTGCCATTAACATCGAAAAGCGCGCATGTTGACCATTGGCTATATCGTTTAAACGTCGACGTTTATTGACATGTCAGTCGACGTTTGGCCATATCATTAATGTAGGTTATCCATGGATAACCTACATTAATGATATGGGCAAACGTGAAACGTGAAACTTTACACCATGTTGTAAAGTGTAGTAAAAATAGCCAAGTAACTGCGACCAATTTGAAAGTAGCGCTCGTTCGGCTTGCGCTCATTTGGTCACAGTTCTAACCTAACCTAACCTAACCCATTTGGTCCTGGTGCCACTTATGCGGCGTATTTTTTTTTTAAACTAACTTTATTTGCTATGTTGCATTTCACGCCGCGGCAGCGACCGGGGAGTGCTACTTCCAAGTTGATCAATTTCCATAATGTCATATTTGGAAACCCAATAAAAGTCCATCGACTTTTTTTGCGTGGTGGCTACTTTGTTTGTTTGATTTGTTGTATGCCGCCGCCATGACGCACAACAAAAAGCGACATCAACGCCTCTACCGGTGGATAATCTAACTATTTTACGATATGATCGCTAATGTTTGGCCACATCATAAAGTAGTCGTGCGTTTAGCTGTTAATATCGTTAAACGTTAATGATCTGGCCAGACCACATCATGATGTGACCAGTGGTCGATGTTCATTTCATGAAATGATCTATTTAAGATCTGGCCACGACATAATATAAAGGCAGTGTATAGAGTGCCACCATTGGCACTCTATCCCTATCGGATAAAGTGCCACTACAGGCACCCTAGTAACACCGCCTCGGCCCGGCTAAAGTGCCGCAAGCATTGGATTGTCATTGTCACTGTCACTAAGTCACGTCACTTGGTATTTTGTTTGATTGTCGAGGTGAGATCGCTGTAAAACACCACATTCCCTAAACATTACATTCTCTTGTGCCTAAACGGACCCTGGCACTTCGCCGGCCGCTACCGTGGCACCGCTCGCTACGCTCGCTCGGCTCGTGCGTTGTGTGGTCACAGTTCTAACCTAACCTAACCTAAATAACAAGTGACAGTGACAATGCAACGCTCACGGCACCCTAGCCGGGCCGAGGCAGTGACACTAGAGTGCCACAAGAAACTCGCGGCACTCTATACACTTCGTAATATAAAATATGAATTAATCCATGCAATCCGAATTTACTATCGGAAATTGGATCAATCAGAGTGAAGTTGTTTAATTAGTTCATAATTATAACATCGCTTCCAAATAAACTTTTGACTGAATGCCGCATTTTACTGCATTCGGATTAACTTATAATTGGGAAGCGTATGAAAATTTTAACCAGTGCAGTAGTTGAAAATAATAAAAATATGGGTTGAAATATGCTTATGAAATTGCGAAGCTTTGTGGCTGAGTATAATTTCGGACTTTACAGTAGCGTTTTTTGTAAAGACTATTATAACCTCTAATTTTCAAAACCGGACTATAGCGTCGGCGTTAAAGCTCCCACAGACAGGTGCGAAGCGACTCTAGCTAGTAGAAACTATGAAAATTTCGGGTCAGTGACAGCTCGGCTTGAGACAACTCCGAATAATAATACCATGCAAATTGTTCTACCAGGAACGCGTCGCACCGTCGTGTTGCGCCTGTCTGCAGGAGCCTTTATAGTGGTTGCTAGTGCGACTGCGGATCTGGTTTTAAAAAAGTAGAGGTGTTTACATAGTTTAGGCCCCAAACTATGTAAACACCTCTTAAACTTTTAAAGGTGTTTTTCGTATTTTCAGGAACAGCCCAAGTTTTGGATTTGTGCCCACTTAATGTCAAAAGGTCCTTTTATTTAAGGTGGTAAAAGAGAAAGAAAGAAAACATACATCAATAATTTAATACCTACTGAATAAAACATACAAAATTTTTTGTGAAAAAACAAAAGTAAAGTAATAATTAATTCTTAAAATAATAGGTAATGGTGCCGATTGTACACCGAACTAAACTATCAGTAAAATTCGTTACTTTTGGCTATGAGAATGTAAAAGCTATTCTGCAAAAAAATATATCTCTAAATATAAAATTATTCAATCGCGCGGCGACGTGTTTTATGGAATTTTTAACTTTTTGTATGGAAAATATGAAAAATTATTACCTATGGTTTTGAGGTATAGGGGTTTAAGAGTCTTCTACAGGGGATCAAAATTTTCATTATTTTTGCGATAGGACGCACCGTTTTCGAGATATAAGCAAAAAAAAAAATACAGTACTGTTTTTGCACCTGAAGTCGAAGTGTTGGGTGTGAATAAAATTCACACCAAACACTTCGACTTCGGATTCATTCATTTCAATTTTATTCCACTCCTTTTTCGCGTTTAATAAATAGTCAGATTTAGTTGGATAATCAAAATTTTTAAGTGAAAAATGTCAAATTTTGAATAGCAAATTGCCATTTTCATTAAAGTAATAAGTCAGTGCAATCTTAGTGCTGTCAAACTAAAATATAGTTAAGTTGTGTTACTTTAGTTTATTTCAGAATGGGAAATCCTCGTTTGACAGGACTAAACTAAATTTTGGTGATTTTAGTCTAGTTTAGAGGCATTTGTGACAAGAGAATCGGCACCATTGTGTGCTTCACGACTGCGCCAAAAAATTGCTTTAGTTTCATAGTTTAAATTGCTATTCAAGACACGTTCGATTTTTATACGAAACTAAGCAATGGTTGTTAGCTCATTTCCGCGTAAAATTATCGAGTTTCACACAAACTCAAAGCATTTATTTCAATTAAAACATTTACCGGCCGGCACTTTTAAATTGTCAAGGAGTCAGTCAGTCAGAAATAATATTTCTTTGTCAAGGAGTCAGAAATAATATTTCTGACTCCTTGACAATAGCTAGTTACCCATTCCAAAGCTTAGTAGACCCTTTTGAAGAAGAGCGCCCATTTTAATTTTAATTTGACGTCTTGCTGAATATTAAAATAATATTATTATATTGACACATTTCATTGTTTAATGTGATATCCAAATGTCAGGCCTGTCTTCGCTCACATAAACATTCCTGCATTATAAGTAGGTACAATGTATTTAAATGAAGCTTCAATAGCACCGACTTTGAATTTAATTTAACCCTAAAGGTCTTTACTTTGGCTAAAACTATGTAAAAAACTCATTTGAGCCTTTCCATATTCAGTTTTGCAAAATTAAACCGCAAACGTATACGTTACGGCTGTTAAACAAACTTATAATGCTTTTTAATATTAATACATTCATTCTAAAACTGTACATGTTATAATAAAAATAATAAAACAATATTTTTATAAAAAAAAAGTATATAAATTAAAAAAGCATTAGGAATCATAGTGAACGAACGTATGAAGTGCTTGAATAATGAACATAACCAACATTTTATGTGTCTCTTTTACAGACAGACGGCTTAGTAGTTATTATAGTCCCGTTGACACACGTTGGCATCCAACCTAAATTCAAATCTGGATTGAACTTGGTACCAAAATACTTATCCAGAACAATCTCTTCTTTGCAGATCCTCGGACAGAGAACTGGTGGCTGATGTCAGGACCAGGCCCTCTGCTGACCATCCTCGCGACATACCTCTACTTCTGCAACTCAGTTGGCCCCAAGTATATGAGAGACAGGAAACCCTATGACTTGAAGAATGTCATGATACTGTACAATGTTTCACAGATATTGATGAGCATTTACCTGGTGTATGAGGTAAGTTTTTTTTATACATACAGAAATAATGTTGGATATAAATTTTGGTTAACCAGATCTCCATATTGACCGCTGCAAGATTGAAAATGATGTAAACAATGGTTACAAAACAAATTAGTGTTTGGAAGATGAGTTTTTGAAATCACACGTCCATGAAATAACTTATTCGAGTGATTCATCAATTCGTCCATACATCTTTCAATGCACTGCCAGCAAATAATGATACGTTTCTTAAACTTACTAACCAATTTATTTTGTTTAAGATTTGTATTGAATTCATAGCCTAATCTCATCAATTTTCTATTACTGTTACAGGGTTTAGTCGCCGGATGGTGGAACGACTACAACTTATCATGCCAGCCTGTAGATTACTCGAACAGTCCCAAAGCCCACAGAGTAAGTATATGTACCTCTTCTGAGGACTTCTATTTCATAAACATTCACCACATCAGTGTTGCCAGTGACAGATAGTGAATTAAAACATGGGACAGCTCAAAAAGTAACATCTTCACGAGAAAAGTAACATGACCTTATTTTCTTGGTAAATGACACTAATACTATGATAATATAAGGCACTTTATTTACATAAAAACAAAAAAGTTCCACAGCCCATAGGATAGTTAATCTTCGAATAAAAAAAATTGTTGTTGTTTCAAAGTCAAAGTCAAAGTTATTTATTTGCTTTAAATGCGGTTATACAAAGGTGATATACGAGTATTCTTGAACGATGACACATTTCGCCATATTTTGGCATGCAAATATTAATAGTAAGGCACATTCAATTAAGTAATTATCTTTGTTTGTTGTTATGTTCGAATAATTGTTGATCGAATCGGAGTTTTATTTGTTTCGCAAAGAGAAAATTGGTCTATACAAATAAAACCCTAAACTACATATAAAACAAAGACAAAGGGCCTAGTGTGAGTTTCATTTAACCTTCTCGATCATACGCATCGAGCGCGTTCGATGTTCCGATTGGCCCTTCACCGGTGAAGGCCGGCCGGCTGCCAATCGGAGTGCCAAACGCGGTCGATGTGTTTGATCGGGATGGTAAAATGAAACTCACACTAAGCCCTCTGTACAAATGACACGGGCGCCAAAAAGTGCTCGCTCGCTCGCTCGCCTGAGTAAGCGAGATGGGAAATTTTGAAAAACACTCGAGTGAGTGAAACCGAGGAAATGGTAAGGAAATGGTTATGTCAAGAAATGTTAGGAAATGGTATGTCAGGAAATGGTTAGGAAATGGTTTTGTCAATAAATTTTAGGAAATGGTAAATGTAAAGGTGTGTACTGAATAATTAATAAAAATACTTAATCATCGTTAATGTTATATTTTATATAATATTTTATTTAACATTACAGAATACAATAGATGACAAGTCTTAAATTATTTTTTTGGTCTCTTTTTTACCTTTTCCAAATGGCTTTTTCTTTTTTCTTCATTTTTTGAACGGTTTTCTTTATATAAGCGTACTATTTAAGATTTTTAGCGCTGTGCAGCAGTTAACAGCATCTAAAAATTTCAAAATAAAATAACTATTTCACAAAAATTTAATAAATTCAATCATTTCAGACGACTTCAGCACCTCCCTCCTGTTTTGAAGTAGGGTTTAATAAACAAAACAATACTGCATTTAAAATAATATTTCTATATAAACTGTATGGTAAAAATATTCTTGTTATGTGACCTCGGCCTAATAATGAGTTACAATTTACTGATGTCAGGCAAGTCATGAAATTGTGTCAAGAAATTGAGGATTACAATTTATTGACGTCAGGAAAGTCATGAAATTGTGTCACTAAATTGAGGGACACAACCTAATTTTTCTTATAATTTTGCAGATTGTTTAATATTATCACTTCTATACAGTTCTATCTCACGATATGTTAGATTTCTTAAATCTACAATGTGAAACATGTTTTTAACTCACTTTTTTCGCAGTACAAACACCGTCAGTAAACTGGTTCACTTTTTGTCCCGGCACAGCCACCTCACACAAATTTTAGTTTTACACTAAAACTGTCAAGAAAACAAGACGGCGTGCTTATTTGTAAAACGCATCAGTGTTGCCATAATCGATATTCATAACGCTACCATGGCTCAATGAATTGTTACAGTAAAAATCCGCGTCATTAAGTAGTGTGAGTAAATGGTTCGAAAAATTAGGACATTTCTTTTTTACCGGTTTTTTATAGTTATTTGTTTAATTTATCAATTAAAAAGCATAGAATCATGAATTCACAGTTCTTGGTTTGCATATTTCGTTAAGATAAATGTAATAATAGCTATTAATAGTGCTAAAACTGACTTTATAAAAGTTGCAATTGAAGAATGACACTGACTTTTTTCATAAATTTCACCATTTTTAGACAATAAACATTTATTTTCTCTTGATTTTATTGAGCTATAGCTGTGTTTATAAATGAATTGCTTAGCTTAATGTTCAGTTAAACTATTCTACCAAAAATCAAAATTGTTCTTGCAAAAATTATCGAGATAACTTCATGTGACACTCCTACTAATGAAAAAGGTACAACTTTTTTGGATATGACTCTACGACGAAGTGACAGATTTTCGCAAGGTTGTCGATCGCGTCAGTCAATTTGTGTCAGTTTTAGGTCACAAAATACTGATATTCTATTCAAGACAATGGCACGTAAAATTTAATCGGAGAGGCAACCGGATGGCGATTGGTAATCTGGGTCTTGAAGTGATACCGAACCCCCCCGTACCATCCGAATGGACCCCAAATGGGCGGGGGCGGAGATATGGTGTTAGGAGGGCATATTTTTTTTTTTGACATGACCTTCGATATTTAAACAATCAAGTATCAATGCAATCCGGTTTTGTCAAAATTGACCCTCATTTTCAGTTAAAAATCATCGGTACGGAGTTGCAAGAATTAAATAACGCATAAGAAATTATTTCAATTATAACGATGTTGGGGGGTGGCAATTTTTTTTTACTATGTCAATAGGATATAAATTTCAAAGCAACCGCATTTCCATCCAGTTGCCTCGTCAAAAAAAAAATGTATTACCTCCCAACACCATATCTCCGCCCCCGCCCATTTGGGGTCCATTCGGACGGTACGGGGTGATTCGGTATCACTTCAAGACCCAGATTCCCAATCGCCATCCGGTTGCCTCTCCGATGAAATTTTACGCGCCATTACTTTAACTATTCAGCTGCATCCGGTTAGACTGGAAGCCGACCCCAAGATAGTTGGGAAAAGGCTAGGCAGATTGATTGTCAGGTCACAAAATCAAGTGCGATAGCACAACGAACGAAAACTTTCTTGGATGAGTTCGTTGCACGATTGTTTTTTGTTTGCTAGAAAATATTTAAATATTTATTATTAAGTCCTAAAAGTAACGTAAAAGTAACATTTTGAGTCGTGTAACATGGAGGTAACATGAGGGGGTCAAAAGTAACGTAAAATGTTACAAAAATTACATTCTGGCAACGCTGCACCACATGTTTATCTCCACACTGTATAGTATCTACGAGTCTATATATTATTATATCTAGTATCCAAACTACTTCAAGAACCGACTACGAGTAGATAGATTAAAGGACATTGTAAAAAATGGCCTATGAATCAACACATAGGAAACCTTTACTATAATTTCTAGTTTTTTTTATAATTTACATTACAATAATTACAATAGAACGGACACTTCATAATTTCGAAAACATTTTAAAAAGTAATTCACATCGGTCTTATTCCCCAGCGCCATTATTTTTTGTTTCAATTTGACGTTTTGAATACGCTCTCTCAGCGCTTGATCTGTGAATAAGGTTTTTAGTTACAAACGGAATAAAGCGATTGAAAGCGCTGTGTGAAACAAGCAATAACAACACTGACAGTCGATGAATTGACACATGATACTTTGACATGTAATAGTAATGACACTGTCATTTTGTCTCAGTGCATTTTTATAATGGTCATACATAACTCATAACTATAAATAAATTAGTGTAAAGAAATAATGGTTCTGACCAACTAATAGATAAATGCACCTACATAATATGTAATGAAACGTTTGAAGATATAATCCAATGTATTTTCACTAATATACGCTAAGTTAATATGTTTCTATTGTCCTAATTATAACCCCAAAATCCGAAAGTGTTTTAGATTTTTTTACAATTCTCAGTACTGTCCGTCATTTTAATTTGTTTTCAATAGAATATATGCATTATATAGAACACAGAAAGTACATTCACGTCTCTGTTGGTTCTTAGGCGAACGATGTATGGACGCCGAACAATGTCCTTTATCTCCAAGCTATTTAAAACACACGCATCAGCTAATTAGCTGCTGGTGCGTCTTACCAAATAATAATAATCTTCATTTCCTGTATATATAGAGCATAATGGACCTTTCCGGGACCCTGTGGTCCCAAGATATGCGAAAAGTTTAAATTAAAATAATAATAATATGCTGAATGAGCAATATTGCTTCTAATTAGCGGACCGTTAAAAACATTGTCTTCCATGATTTTTAACACTGATCCATGGATTTAAGATTTTTGAAGGTTTGGATGTCATACAGTTGATAATAGCTTTCTTAACACTTTTTTCAGATGGCAGCAGCAGTATGGTGGTACTTTGCAGCTAAGGTCATTGAACTTCTGGACACAATCTTCTTCGTGTTGAGGAAAAAGAACAGGCAGATCACCTTCCTTCATTTGTACCACCACTTCATGATGCCTATCTGCGCTTGGATTGGCGTCAAATTCTTGCCAGGTACGTTGAAATCTTCTTTGCATGTCTGCTAATGATTTACATAGATAATTTATAATAAATAAAATTTTAGAAGAATATGTATTTCAAAAAAATAGAGAAAGAGAGAGGACTATGTTAAACAGTGGCAGTGAAAAGCTGAAGATCGAGTGATTGTTGATGATGCTGAAGATGCTATACCTGGGATCTGAAAACCATGGTGATACATATACAAAAATATGTATGGAAGTAAAAAAAGATTCAAACATTCTTTTAATAGATCGTTATGTATAATTCCAGGTGGTCACGGAACTCTCCTCGGTGTAATCAACTCCTTCATCCACATCATCATGTACACTTACTACCTGATCTCCGGTCTCGGACCTCAGTACCAGAAGTACTTGTGGTGGAAGAAACACCTCACCACCATGCAGCTGGTAAGTTGACGCATAATTCGTAATCTACTCATGGTCCCAAAATCGATTGGAAAATAATGATTCTATCAATTGGTTCTATCAAAATACATAATTATTATTATTATATCGTCTATATATCTTGGGATCATGGGTTCCCGGTCTTTTGGAAGGCGTACGAGGCACCGATGCCAACTCGCAGAGGCCTCTTAGACAATTTTAAATGGAATGCGGCACCAACCGACGATTATCCCTGTATGCACTATGCAAGTGCACCCAAGGACAACCCCCGGTTGGTGCAGGACTATTGCAGAATATGGAAACAAAATATATTGGGCTATGGGTTTGGGTGGCTTTTATGGATTGGTTACTAAGAACTATGGAAGGACTATGTCCCCTGCCGATCGATGTTATGGTATACACGGTTAAAATGGCAGGGGGTGACTTACACACACACTTATTATATTATTAATATCAATGGTCAGCTCAAACCCTTGGACCTAAAAAGCGAAAATGTTAGAAAGAGAAAGAAAAGAAGAAAGAAAAATGATTTATTCTGCACAAAGTAAACGCACATTACAAAAAAATATAACATTTAGAACTACTTGACAGATTAGTCAAAAGCCTCGTATTCATCACAGTAAAATTACAAATAAATTAAAAGTATAACAAATTTTGTCTATTGCTCGATGAGGTAAAGGCCAGAGACAATACGAATTTACATTGCGTAATTATGTTGCGACACTTGCAAATGAAAACAAATGAGTATAGAGAATGTTGTATAGAGGTTTCCGATAGTATGATGTTAAGGATTAAAATGGATTTAAAATTACAAACTAATCGCAAAATACGGGTGTCTCAATAAGAGTGCACTTTTTAAATTTTGTGTAATTTTTTTGTGTCCTACTCTGTACATCTGAACTTTGACAGCTGTAACCAATGTTGGTTCCGATTATTATAAATGAAGCGCTATACAAAAGAAGGACACGTTATCATTGTGAAAACCCATCACAAAAATGGAGAAAATGAGCACAAAAATGGGGGAAATAAGGCCGGAATTGCACTGTCTGTGAACGGCATTCGTTACAGGACATCATAACGGAGTTCTTGTGGACTCAACTGGACGTCATGAATCTGGACGACATGTGGTTTCAGCAGGACGGCGCCACTGGCCTCACCGCGCATGAAACATTCGATTTATTGCAGCAACGATTTCCAAACAAAAAAAAAATTATGAAAAGAGCAATAATTGCCTGTCATCAGAACTGTGGGGGGAGGGGGGGGCACGTGGCCGCCTTTGGGCCATTTGCCGGCTATTTTATTCCATACTTAATTGGAACATGTTTACTTTACAATGCAACAGAAATATCACAAAAGTGTGCAAAAGTCTTTAAATAAAAAATGTTTTTATTTTAACATGAAAAAGTGCACTCTTACTGAGACACCCATTAGCTACGTTTACATTATATGCACACACAATTATGTGGAGAACATCACTGACTGAATTAAACAAAAAAGTCTAAGGCGATTAACACACAGCAGTCAGCACCGCGCACCGCCGCGGAGGGCGGTGGCGGTAATGGGACTAGCATCGCTCGACCGCGTGGTCGGGCGGTGTACGTGTGATAGGCATCAACGGATTTATTAGAGGCCAATGCGACATAAGATCCGCTGTACCGCCTGCCGCGGCGGTGTGCGGTGCCGTGTGTAAACCGCCTAACACGAGCACAATTTTACCAAACCTTTGCTTCATTAAAAATACACGCTTGCAAGAATTCATACATAAGAATGTTTAATTAAAACAAAGCGAGTAAGCATGAATAATATTAATCTGAATAATTTTAAAGTATACAATTTGGAGTATTAGTAAATAGTACATAATTTTTAACCGACTTCCAAAAGGAGGAGGTTCTCAATTCGTCTGTATGTTTTTTTTTTTTTTTTTTGTTTGTTACGCGATTTCTCCGTCAATTGTGGACCGATTTTAAAAATTGATTTTTTGTTTGAAAGGGTATGCTTCCGAGGTGGTTCCATATAAATTTTATTAACTTTACTTGGATAGTTTTTGTGTTAGCTTCAATAATACGTATTTTTCCCACTTAGTTTATATGGATGATATGATGATAACTTCCAATTACTGTTATTTACATGGTAGCAGGTTAGTGGTATTTGAATTTGTATGGGTAGGTACCACAACTAAAAAGTGCAAAAAATTTAACCGACGAAAAAAAACTGAAAAGCGAAAAATAAAAAATAACTATGTATTTAGTGACAAATTGATGACCTTCAAATAACAAATTTTGAGGCGGCGCCTAAAACACATTCAACGAAGATCTATCAAGCTAACATTTTACGCTTTATGTAATTATAATATGTTTGTTTGGCGCCGCCTCAAAATTTGTTATTTGAAGGTCATCAATTTGTCACTAAATACATAGTTATTTTTTATTTTTCGCTTTTCAGTTTTTTTTCGTCGGTTAAATTTTTTGCAAAAAAGTTTTTTATTTTTAGCTTTTGAGTTACCATTAACCGCCTTTTTTTTTTTTTTTTGGAAGGGCGTGTCAGACTTTTACTGACTAAAACCCACCCGTGTTCCTTCCCTTGCCATGCCAGGGGCCACGGTTTCCCCTTGGGACTACCCGCAACCCAGGCAGGACCATTAACCGCCTGGCCACGGGTCATTCGCTACAGCGAAAATTCGCGCGGTGCGAACGGCGAAGCGTCTTGCGATGCGACTAAAACAAATGTATAGAATTTCACCCCGCAAGACGCACCGCCGCGCCGTTCGCGCCGCCCGGGCCCGTTCCGTAGCCAGGCGGTTTTAATGTTTGCCTCTGACCGTCGATGACAGTCATATCCCAGCTAGGTGTAAAGTTCTCATCAGGGGGAATGAAATAAGCCCAAACACGATGTAGCTGCTGTAAACTGGTGAGGCGCTCTCGCGACTGTCTTCTGACTCCATCATCAGATCAACTCTAGGTCTTTATTGTGTAGTTGTGACATCAGAACTACATATGTGTGCGAAATTACAACAGAATCGGTTCACAGTTGAAAATTCAGTACGTGAAACATCAATAAACCCCAATTTTTTTACACGTAGGGGTGGGTTTCAATTTTTATTTTTTTATGGGACCAACTTCGAAGTATACCCTTCCCAATCAAAAAATAATCGTTCAAATCGGACCACTCAGTAAAAAGTTATGCGTGGTCATACATAAAAATAAAAATAAAATATATACGTGTCGAATTGAAAACCTCCTCCTTTTTTTTCGTCGGTTAAACATAAAAACTTTTTATAAAAAAAGAACCACTGACTTCCAAAAAAGACACAACAAAGTCAAAATTAACTTTAATTTCGGAAGTCGGTGGCACAAAACGAAAGTTCAAAACCAAATACACCGACTTCCGAAATTAAAGTTATTTTTGACTTTGTAGTGTCTTTTTTGGAAGTCGGTTGTTCTTTTTTTATAAAAAGTTTTTATATTATCTAAGATTATTTTTGATTATAATTTGCTCAATTGATATAAACTTCCGTAAACTTAACAAAGACCATAGTGATTGATTGATAGGTACATTCAATGAATACGATGCTCTACAATTTTGAAGAGATGTGCAAATTCTCAACCTGTTTATTATCCACTTTAAATACTACAATATTGGTTTTGTTGTAGAATAAAATAAACTGGTTTGCTTGGACACACCAGTTTATTTTATTCTAACTTTATTAAGATGACTATTATGCTCACCTATGTCTTTTTCCTTTTTCAGATCCAGTTCTGCATCATCTTCTACCACAACTTCACAGTCATGTTCTGTGACTGCAACTACCCTAAGGGTATAAACTTCTTACTATCCCTCAATGCTGGTCTCTTCCTTTATATGTTCGGTAACTTCTACTACAATAACTACGTCAAAAACAGGAAAGCTGCTCAAAATGCCCAGGTCACTGCAAATGGAAAAGCGAAAGAGTGCTAGTACAAATACTTGATTATTGTGATTGTTTTAGTTTTGTTTGTTGAAGCTGTGTTCTGACCGGCTTTTTTTGTGTGATAGATCTTTGTAATTTGGATTCTGTAGAATATGTGTGTATATGGTTTTCTTTTAGAGTAACTTTTTGGTTAGATAGTTTTTATCAAAACATGAAGTACAATATTATTATGGGTTACTTGATAAACTTTTACCTTACGCTTATGAAACCTCCATTTTTATCGAGTTTTACTATGATGAAGTTTTATTCATTCGCTTTCCTCATCTTGAAAAGTTTAAAACTTCTTAGTCATTGCACACAATTTTCTGAATCTATAACATATAAAATAAGTATCTTATTAAACTTTCATATAGACTTCCTCCATTTCTTATAGGCTAGTGACTGTATATTTGTACAAATAGTTTTAATTCTTGGTTAAGGTATAATAATTATTATATCAATGGAAACTAAATATTTGCCCTATTTTCGACTGTTGAAATGTATGTTACTATTTGCTGTGAAAACTATTATGTATGTGTGTAACTATGCATTACTGGAATTTTCAAGGTTGAGTTGTGAGTTAAAGTTGACAGTACTTAAATCCTTGATACCTACACCATGTATATAATTATGTTTATTAGTTACCGCTACCACAACGGTTTTGGGCTGTAGGACTGTTCTGCTATATCTGTAGATTAGATAATTGTTTATTCTACTTGCGCTTTTAGGAATCGCAATGATATTAATTTCTGTTCTTTATCGTCTATTTAAAAGGTGTTGTTGCTTTTCATGTGCTGTCTGTATATTTAGATTGACACAGTGTATTATAATAACATAATTATTTACATTTTATTCAGAACAGCATACATGACATTATATAAATATTTTAGAATTATTTATGATCCGACAAATCTGTTTATAAGTGAGTTTATTTTGAATTAGATTGTCTAATCTTCTGTAATTAAATGTATTTAAACTGAAATATTTTGTTTTATGTACAAAACGTTTTGTTTTGAAATCGATGTTTTTGTTACATAAGATCACACATCAATAAGTTTCTTACAAACATGTTTATTATTTTGGTATAAATACTAAGAATAAAGGCAAAACTCAAATTATGGACCAGGAGTCGAAGTTTTTATTGAATTGTACCATTTTTGTAATGATATTAAATCTTATACATTATAAATGTATTTTTATAAATATTAAGATTTATAATTAAACAAATTGAAGTTGCATTTCAAACACAAATACACACAAGACTTGTTATTTTAAGAGGATCTGAAATATATGGGAAATTTTCTATGAATATGTTGTTTCTTTTCATTATTAACTGAACTGTCTTTAAAAAATCATAATGAAACCATTTCAGATAAATTAAAATTTGCTGAGACACTATATTTTTTTTAACCAAAATCCTCGTGGAGGTTACGCTGAATCTTGTCTCAAAGAAAACTTCAGTAAAGACATCCCAAGTTTTGAATTCAAGCCCATTTCTAGTCAAATTAATAAAGCATTAAAAAATATTAACATTGAAAATACCGAAAACTTATGGAGGATTTCCGTGAAGGTTCTCGGAGATATCAATAACACAAATGTACCTGTCCTAACAGGCATATTTATACAAAGACAGCGCGGTACGTTTCCTGATGAAAACATTGAGTACCAAATTTCAATTCAGGTAGTAAGAGTGATCCCTCTAATTAAAGACCTATGTATTTATTTAAACTTTTCGCACTAAAGGTACAAAGGCGGACTTAATGCCTTAGGCATTCTCTACCAGTCAAACAAGGATGGTGAAGAGATAAGATGGCAGGTGTTCTGTTTAAGAAGAACAAAGCCAATTTTATTTAAAAATATATCATAAATCATAATGCATTACAACTAAAATAGGTACAACAGTACATAAATAAGTTACTACATACACAATATACATATTGCTTATAATATATACCTATATTACCTATACATCTGTACTACCAGAATTGAGCAAAATATATGAAAAAACGCTAGATCAGATGTTGCCACATTTTAATTCAAATAGGATTTTACATATTCGCCAGTTTGGTTTCACGAAAGGTAGGTGGGCGTCTGACGTAGGAGTAATACAGTGGGTTGCCAAATTAATAGGGACAGTCACGAAAATTTTGTATTTCTGAAGTAAGAGTCTTAAATTAATTAGGAAAACAAATTTTTTGAATGATAATATTTTTAATTACACAAAACAGTTATTAAGGAAGTAAAATAACAACAAAATAAAAATAAATAATAATAATTATGTATATAAATAGGCGAAAATAAATGTTACTTAGTAGTGATCTGTACTTAGTGACATTTCCTTTCGCCTCAATTAGTGCTTTTATACACCTGGGCATAATTTCTCTGCACTGTTTGGCACTTTCTTTTATCTTAGGGTGTATGCCAAACATAAATGAGCTTTTCTATCAGCCTGACCTTGGTGGTTATCATTCTCTGGCAATTTCGACCTTGGTAATTTCACATTAATTTTCTATGGCGTTTATGTCAGGAGCATTACCAGGCCAAGGTAAAATTTGGAATGTTGTGGTCTGCCAGGAACTTAGTAATCCTTCTGGTTTTATGGCATGGAGCTGAATCATGCATAAACATGAATTCCTCACCATCAGGGAACCATTCTTCAAGTGTCGGTAACAGGCGAATTTGTAAAAGTTGTCTGTACTGGTCTTGTTTCATGGTTTCCTGGAAAATGTACAGGCACCCAACCCCCTTGGCGCTTATGACAGACCACACCATTATTTTAACAGGGTATTCTACCCTCTCCACGATGCAGTCGGGGTGGTATTTTTCTCCTGGGCGTCGCCTGACGAAGCTGCTCTTGTCGGCTAGAATTTCGAATGTTGACTCATCCGAGAAACACATCTGAAAAAAAATTAAGTTGTTTATTATTTTGAAAATTATTATTTTAAATGGTATAAAATACCAGTAATAATGCAAATTGACCTTATTCCAGTCTTCAACCGTCTTGTGGCGGTGTTCCCGAGCCCAGGCCAGGCGTTTCTTCTTCATTGCATCGGTCAACCGTGTTTTTTTCACAGGACGATGACCTGTCAAGCCTTCCTCTGCCAATCTGCGCTGCACAGTTCTCTTGGAAACTGGTATTCTTGACTCCTGGACTAACTGAGTTCACAGTCCAGCACTTCTTTTTCTATTTTGCAAACAGATATCCCTAATTATCCTATCCGAACGTAGGGTAGTGATGCGTTTTCTGCCGCAATTGCCTTTTTTCTTAGGCGAAATTGGCTGATCTAGATCCAATTTAATTTTTATTTCATTGACTGCCGACTTAAAAACACCAGCAATGTCTGCTATTTTCCTTTGGGAATGACTGGTATGTTGGACTAGGGTTTTTATTTCAGATTTTTTTTTTGGAGCTAAATCTCACCCCCAACCCATACTGAAAGCAAAATAAATAAAAAACAAATATTTTTACCATCATATTATGATAAATAATTGAATTTTATAATAAAATAATAACAATACTTACATTCTATCAAAATTATTTAGCACAAATATAAAAATAACTTTGTATAAATATTCAAATTCGTCTTTCACTGATTAGCGTCTAAAGTGCACTACGGCCCTCACATAACTTAAATATTTGTAAAAAATTAATATACCCTTTAAATCTCAACATCCACTTAAAATTTGAGTAACAGAGACATGACGAAATTAAATAATACATTCCTGGAACGCTTGCACCACTTAAAACTGCAGTCAAGTGCGCCCAAAGTAAGAAATTGATAAAAAATGTGACTGTCCCTATTAATTTGGCAACCCACTGTACTTATCAGCCACATTTTGGAATCCTGAGAGAAGTTCTAGGATACAATTGGCATTTTCTGTGACCTCTCAAAAGCGTTTGACTGCGTTGACCACAATACACTGAGATCAGTGTATTGTGGTCAACGCAGTCAAACGCTTTAATTTACAGATGTAAATTACACCACTATGGAATTCGTGGACAAACTGCTGATCTTGTTCTTTCCTATCTATCAAACAGGCAGCAAAAAGTAAAGTTCACAGGGTGACATCCTCGGGGTCTTCAGTTAAGATGGGTGAAGGTTCAATTCTTGGCTCATTCCTATTTCTAGTTTATATTAATGACCTTCCTTACATGATGGCTAAGTTATCGGATATAATTCTATTCGCTGATGACACTTCATATGTATGATAGAAAAGATACGGATCTCTTACATGTCAACGATGGTCTGGCACAAGGCTTCTATAGTTTCATATTATGTACTGCATAATTATTTTAAGTTTAATACAATCCTTAATAACAATGCGCACACTATTCGGTAGCTAGTCTTCGACTGTCTTCACTGTCTTCGACTATATTTTTTCCATCAAACAAAGAGGGTACGTATTACAATACCAAAATTCAAAAGACCGTATTTTAAAAATAAAAACCGACTTCCAAAAAAAACACTACAAAGTGAAAAATAACTTTAATTTCATCTTTGGTTTTGAATTTTAGTTTTTGCCACCATCTTCCGAAATTAAAGTAATTTTTCACTTTGTAGTGTTTTTTTTGGAAATCGGTTTTTTTTTATAAAAAGTTTTTATTTTTCACTTTTTAGCTGTGGTATCTACCCCACACAATTAAAGTTAACTCAAAAACTATCCAAGCAAAGTTAATAAAATTTATTTTTAAATTATATGGGACCTCGGGAACTTACCCTTTCAAACAAAAAAAGAATAATCAAAATAAACAGTGGGTTAAAAATACCTATGGACGAAATCCCGTTTAGTCGAAAGTTTAAAATCCCGAATGCTTAAAATCCCGAAGATCCATATCCCGAAGCTTAAAAACCCGAAGATTCACATAAAAACAAAATTATTATTTTAAATATAACAGAAACGAATCGCTGCAAAACCGACTTCACGCAGTCTTGTCTGTCCTACCCCTAGAGTGTAATTTAAGCCCGCGTTGGCGCGGCGGTAGTGAGCATTTAAACCATCTGCGACGATAAGCTCGCGTAGAGCCGCCTAAACCCCGCAGCGCCGGAGCCGTGACAGAAACAATGCTTGAGATAAGATAAGATAAGATAAGATAATTTATTTGTTCAAAACATAAGTATACACACATATTGCATGCAAGATGTTAAATAAAATTTCAGAACAGTCATGTTTTGCCTTAACGGCGTGCAAATATAAACAGATAGGTTTTATTAATAGGATATAAATCTCAAATAATCAGTTATTTTGTCCGTTACTCAAAGAAATTAACATAACAAATTAAAACTGCATCAATCAAATTTTAAATATACTACAGAATAGTGTCATAAACTCGTCATCGAAATGTATAAGTAATAAAACAAAATTAGGAAGTCAAAAGTCAAATTAATTAAGCATACAAATTCACATATTATTATTACACACAAGTCAGATTAATTTATTTTAATATTATACATAATGTCAATAACAAAACACAAAAAACAAGAAAAACAAATAATGATCCAATTCTATTACTATACTCTATCTATGGATATAATACAATGTAAATAAAAAATAAACTATATCAATACTTTGTCTTTTAAAAACTCGGAAATACTGTAATAGGCTTTTTGAATTAGAAAGTTCTTCAATTTTTTCTTAAATAGGTTAACATTTAATTCTTTAATGTGTGGCGGAATGTGATTAAATATATTTGGCGCCATGCAAAACACACTTTTATGCATCAGTGCTGTATTGGACTGTCTTCCGCATAATATACTATAATCCTGTCGACTTCGGGTATTAGTATCGGATAGCTTCTTAAAAAGCTTAGGGTTTGTTTTAACGAAGACCGCAACCTCATAAATGTATAATGACGGGACTGTTAATATTTTATTTTTGATAAAATATGGCTTACACGTATCAGTACTTATTAGTCCAAACATCGCTCTGAGACACCTTTTCTGTAACTTAAAGATTAATTCTCTATTACACGAGTTGCCCCAAAAAATAACCCCGTATCTTAAGATAGAGCCAACGATGCCATGATATGCAGTGAGCAAAGCGTCGGTACCTAAGATCGAAGACAGTTTATGAAGAGCATAAGCAGATTTGCTTATTTTTTTGCTTAATTCCTCTGTGTGCACTTTCCAATCCAGCCTTTGATCTATATTTAAACCTAGAAATTTAGTAGTACCTACGTTTTCAATAATTTTGCTACCGTGTTCTATTATCATATTAGATGCCTTTGGTCGTTGACTGAACAACATCAGTTTTGTCTTATCAACATTTATCCTAAGGTTATTATTATCTAGCCATGTGATTATTGATTGGATGGTTTTGTTAATTTCATTTTCTAATTGTAACTCGTTAGTATTATTAATAGTTACGGTGCTGTCGTCGGCAAATAGTGACATATGATGAATGCTTACCTTTGGTAAATCATTGATATAAATCAAAAATAACGGGGGACCTAGCACGCTCCCCTGTGGTACACCATACGTAATTATTCGTTTATTTGATCTAAATATTAATTCAGATTTAGTTTTTGGATCTATTCTTGAAATTTCCACGTATTGATTCCTATTTATTAAATATGATTCTATCAGTTTTAATATAGTTCCTCGAATTCCATAAGCTTCTAACTTCTTAAGCAAAATCTTATGGTCCACGTAGTCGAAGGCTTGGGTCATATCGCAATATACGGAACACACGGGTATTCTGCTGTCAACATTTGTAATGACTGTATTCAACCAATCGTAAACAGCCATGTTAATGGTTTTATTTTTTCTGAAACCTTTTTGTTCCTCAGTTAAAATGTTATATTTTTCAAAAAACTTATGAAGTTGTTCGTATATATATTTCTCAAAGACTTTTGAAAAAATTGGTATGAGCGCAATCGGTCTATAGCACTCCATGTTTTCCCTCTTGTTTTTTTTGAAAAGTGGTTTGACTACAGCTGTTTTAAGATGGTGTGGAAAAATACCAGTTGTAATACACAAATTAACAATATGACTAATGTGGACACTTATATAATCAGAAACATATTTAATGATTTTTGTAGAAATACCATCGTGTCCCACGCTATTGGTATCTTTGAGGGATTTAATTATATTTTGTATATCATCAAAAGTGCTTGGTGCCATAAACATAGAGTTATTTAATATTGGAATATTTGATGTTACTTGAGAGCCATCACGAGTTATAGGCTTAATTTTATCAATGAAGAAATCATTGAATGCTTTTGCTATATGTCGTGGATGCGTTTCTGTTTTACTTCCAATTTTAATACTTGTAATAGACTTCTTTGGCAGATTTAACTTAGCTTGATTTATGATTCCCCAAGTTGTTTTCGACTTGTTTATGGACGTTTTAATTTTGTATGCATTTTGCGCGCGCTGTGTTAGTTTAACAATTTTTTTATATCTAGTAGCGTAATTTTTAAATTGTTTTTTAGTAGTCTCATTTGGTTTGAACCTGTAATGCCACAACAATTGCCTCTTTTTTCTACTACATGCACGGATGCCACGCGATACCCACTGAGGTTTTTTGTATGTTTTTATTATCACTTTTCTAAGTGGAAAGCAAAGGTCGTAAAATAATGTGAAGGTCTCTATGAACAAGTTATAAGCTACATCGGGATCGTTAGTTTCGTAGATTTCAGAAAAGGAAATGTTATGTAAACAGTCTTTGTACTTTTTCATGTTGTCATTACTAAAATCACGTTGTTTTATATACCAGTGATCCAGTAAACAGATAAGTTTGATAGGACATCTTAATATTTGACATGTGTGGTCAGACAGGGCAAAATCTATTACTTGCTGCATGTTGCATGCCTGCTTGCATGTTGCATGCTTGTTTGCCTGCTTGCATGCTGCATGCCTGCTTGCATGCTGCATGCCTGCTTGCATGCCTGCTTGCATGCTGCATGCCTGCTTGCACGCTGCATGCCCGCTGTATGCCTGCTTGCATGTTGCATCCTTCCCCATGTATACTCCCCAGTGGTATAATTCACAATATCCCAATTAAGTAATTTCATAATTGGAATATTGCGAAAACCCGGATACTTAGAAAATGGTGAAATAAATTCTGCGAGCAACTTGGAAGTAGCGCGGTTGGTCATTGTTCTAACCTAACCTAACCTATTTCACCCACTGATCTACTACTTATACAGACATAAATAGTTCGCAAGTGATGCATCATCATTTCGTCCATTCGGGGTTTCATCCTTTCGGGCATTTGGAGATCGGTATTTTATATTTCGATATAACGGCTATCGGTATTTAAAACTTTCGGTATTTTGAACTTCGTTGTTTTGGCCGTCGGTATTTCAGTCATAGTTATTATGAAATGTCGGTATTGTAATACGTACCCAACAAAAACTACATTCCACACACACTCGCATACGTAGGTTTATGTGAAATAAAATATTAAGATATTGATTTGGAAGTAGCGCGGTTGGTCATTGTTCTAACCTAACCTAACCTATTTCACCCACTGATCTACTACTTATACAGACATAAATAGTTCGCAAGTGATGCATCATCATTTCGTCCATTCGGGGTTTCATCCTTTCGGGCATTTGGAGATCGGTATTTTATATTTCGATATAACGGCTATCGGTATTTAAAACTTTCGGTATTTTGAACTTCGTTGTTTTGGCCGTCGGTATTTCAGTCATAGTTATTATGAAATGTCGGTATTGTAATACGTACCCAACAAAAACTACATTCCACACACACTCGCATACGTAGGTTTATGTGAAATAAAATATTAAGATATTGATTTGGAATTTTTTTAACAGTGCATCTCTCAGCGATGTCGACGCAAAAGTTGAGAGATCAAAATTAATGGAAAATGTTGCTCTAATACTCACTACAATTTCTGGATTCGTTGGAAGTAAATACTGATACAACAATTATAATATGTCTATTTCCTTGCATTCCACCTCACTCAAAGGAAGGTTTGTGAAACTTGGATGTTCATAAGCAACTGTAGAAATCTCTGCGTTAAAAAAAAAGACGTGTAGCACTCGGGGACTGCCCCGGCGAAGCTATTGCATAGCATTTTTTTTCAACTTACGCAATTGTAAAATATTAACCCGAATACAAGAAATACATATACAATGATGACATTGACAGGAACTGTTATTCACATTTATAGTTTTTAAAACTTGGTACATCAAACTAATAAAAAGGTTTTAATTTAACTATTAATAGTCAAGGATCATTCGTCTAAGTAAATTTGAACTTTATTGTCAAACAGTTAATCATAATTTTCAATACAACACTCTCGTATCATTCGTCTAAGTAAATTTGAACTTTGTTGTCAAACAGTTAAACATAATTTTCAATACAACACTCTCGTATCATTGGTTTAAGTAAATTTGAACTTTGTTGTCAAGCAGTTAAACATAATTTTCAATACAAAACACTATTTTCTTAGGAAAAACAAAACACTGTTTTCGTTACGGAATTTCTGGATTAGGTCTCCACGCTCAAGGCCCGCGATAGAAGCTATGCAATAGCTTAATAATAAAACGTGTTCACCGAAGTAAAAAAAAACCGGCCAAGTGTGTGTCGGACTACGCACAATGAAGGGTTTCGTAGTTGGGATGAATTTATCCCAAGAACAAACTTCTTGACATTGTAGTTGAAAACATGTTGACCCATACATTCCAACTGCAAATGTAAGTTTGTACGCAGAATATTGAGAGATTCACCATTTTATTTTAAGACCATAGACTTCTTATAGGTTTTCCTGTAATCTATTAGTAAAGAACCATTCTCTGTATTATTTCAAAAAGTTAGGTTCTGTAGTTTCGGAGATTAACGGGTGAGGAATGGTTTTTCATCAATTTTCTTAAATATCTTTAAGAGTATTAAAATTACATTTTAAAATAATAGTATAATAGTGCAGAAACCAATCTTGTATTCGCCGCGAAATAACTCATTCGGGTATAACCGAAAAAAATATCTAGATATAAGAATTTCAAATATTACATGAGGCAAAACTACTACTCTTCTCCAAGCAATATCGAGATGACTTTTAAAGATATTTCGCTCTCGGTCTATACTGGTCGCGGCGGCGAACGCTACTGCCCGTGGCCTTCAAAATTTGCTGCATCGATTGCCATCCCGCAAGACGCACCGCCGCCGTTCGCGACGCCCGTCCCCGTGGCGTATATGGAATCTATACCTTCACCCAACGCTCATGACGTCAGAGACCGTGTTGGCGTCGGGTATATTTTCAAATCTAGAAATCGAGAATTAATTCATTAAAGCGTACCTTTACCTAACATTTGTGACGTCACTGGCCGAGTTGCCATTGGGTATATAGCGCGCGTAGGTATTTTAAAATATACCCGACCGCAACCAAGCAATCGTACGGTATTCTTTTGTATGGTATTCTTTTGATGTAGTGTTCAGGTGGTATAACATGTATTTTATCGAATATTCAATTGGTGTTTTATTCAATATAACTATTAGGGCAGTCCGACCATATAGGTTAGGTTAGGTTAGAACTGTGACCAACAACGCGCGAGCCGAGCGAGCGAAGCGAGTGGTGCCGCGGCAGCGGCCGGCGAGCACTACATCGAAATTGGTTGCAGTATCAAAATTAGGGCACTCCGACAGATGAACCGCTTTCATATATCTTTCGACTAAATCATTATTAGTCTAGTGAAACATTAGTTTAAATGAAATTAGTGCATTTGAAAATTCGGTCAAATGACATTATTTCAAAGAAATAAATATGCTAAATAAAAATCTACCAATTAATTATTCGGTCAAATGAATAATTATACGAAATGACTTTATTGCAACTAAAATTAGCTGAAGTGATTTTCGACGAAACGTTGTTATACCAAACAAGGGTAAACCGTTTTAAACATTTATCTTATCTTATCTTTTATAACTGAACATTGTGGACTTATCGAGAGTTTGGATTTTGAATCAGGGGAAAAGTACTCCATGCAATTTACACTGAAAGCTGATCAAAATGAAAAACAAGAACGATACGACGAGTTTGAAAAAATCTTTGAATTTGACTAATACATGCCAATTGTATTGTTATAGTAAGAACATTTCTCTATTTAATAAACGTTTTTTATCCTCTTTTCTTCTTGTATACATACATACAGCCTTCTTGTATAATTTATCTCAATCCTAACATATAAAATTAAACGTCCCTTAGTCTGTCTCTGTAGATATTCGTTACCGTAATTAAAAGAGGAAAGACAGTGAAACGGGTATACATTACAGTATAGCAAAATGGAGTCTCCTACATGAAAGTATACCCCAGAACAATGTTGCGGGCGGGTATATTTTCAAATCCCTAACACGGGCGTATATATTTTTATTGTATACCTGAACCCAACACTATAGAGCGTTGTGTGAAGGTATAGATTCCATATACGCGTCCCCGTGACCAGGCGGTTAGGTACATAGATAAGTTTGTCGATCTTTTGACATTTTTTTAACCTCAGAGACAAAGCTAAAATTAAAAAAAAAAAAACGCCATTGTTATGCGAAATTACATCTAACATAGTACGGTAAAGGTTGGCGACCTTTTCAATTAAGTTTGTAAATACTACGAATATCATTTAAATTAATTAATTAATGCTGTCCAAATATCCGACTTTGTATGATGATTTTATGTGTTTGTAAAATGATTTATTTTCCCAATACTACTATTACTGTTTTTGACGGCTATCAATGGCTATAATAATTATCATATTAAATACCAAGCACTCAAAAGTAGATAATTTATTATTTGAGATGGCCACATATTGGATAAGTAACTCCGGATTTCACCAATGAAACTGAACGCGATCAGCATTCTAACCTCCTCACTCCTCACTGACAATCTCACAGCTGATGCTGACATAGAACGGGATAGACGGCTCTCGGTACAATGCACGTGTGTTAAAAATACTTGTTCCGTGCCTCTGTTTCACCTGTGGACAGAATTTAAAAGGTCGACACTAAGTACGATGAAATGAAACCGCGGTTCTGTCGGTGAAATTAATAGAATTAATTTAACTAATAAGCATGACGAGATATTTAGATCAGACGAGCAAATAGTGAGTTACGGGGTACCGCAGGGGAGTGTCGTAGGTCCTTTGCTATTTATATTACGACTTACCAGAATGCATTGATCAACCATTGACCCTATTTGCAGATGACAGTACCGTGACAATACCTTCGAAAAGTGTAGATACATATGAAAGTGACATAAATATTTCTTTAAAATCAATTATAAAATGGTTAGACGAAAATAACTTAAGAATAAATATAAGCAAAACAAAGATAATGCATTTTAACCAACGCATGCCAGATAAGAGCAATCTGCATGTTCAATACAATAATGATACAGTTAACGATGTAGTTAGTACTAAATTTCTAGGGCTCGAAATAGACAAAAACTTAGTTGGAAACAACATAATAGAGACACTTTGTAAAAAACTAAGCACATCCGCTTATGCTTTGCATACTTTGTCGTCTATTGTAAATCTAGACGCACTCCTGACTGCATACCATGGTTTAGTCGAATGCCACCTACGATACGGCGTTATCTTTTGGGGCAACTCCACCGAAAGAGAAACTGCAATCAAAGCACAGAAAAGATGCATACGGTCATTTTTAAAACTGCAAACCACTGATAGCTGCGTGCCACATTTTAAACAAAATAAAATATTAACTTTACCATGCATATATATTTTAGAAATGGCAGTGTTTGTAAAGTTGAACCCTGATCGTTTTGACCGCATAGCTGACGTATTTCCACGAAATAGGCGTGATAATAGTACGCTATGTCTCCCTAGTGCGAAAATGACTTTAATGCGCAAAAGTGTCTGCTATATGGCGCCAGTCATTTATAATAAATTACCAAGAAGTTGGAAAGAATTAAACTTGACATTATTAAAAAAAAAACTTCGAAATTTTTTTGTAGACAAAGCGTATTACAGTGTGACGGGATTTTTAAATGATAAAGAAGTTTCTTGATGACCTTTTATAATGATTAGAAATTGGAAAAATATGACATTGAATTTTTATTCAGTGCAACATGAAATAAGTTGATAAATAAATTAATCTAATTCTTGTAATTGTGTATTCTTAATTACTTTGACATTCAATTAATTCATTTGAACGCCGTTAAGGCAAAACATGACTGTAACATAATTTAATTATAACATCTTGCATGCTATGTGTGTGTATACTCATGTTTTGGACAAATAAATTATCTATCTATCTATCTATCTGTAGCGCGTCGAGCATGTTCGTTGAAGCGAGTGTCCCGGAAGTTTATCCCGTTATTCGATCGTGCAATGAATAGTTTCCCAGCAGTTTACGAAAATCGACCAATTGAACTATTGGGGGTTGTTAGTGAGGATTGAAGCCTGCAGTCCGATCAGGTATTGGCTCGAAGTCTATCGGAGTGTCAACCGACGAAAATGATTGTGTTATATTTTTTGATTTGGTTAATGATAATGAAATTTAATTTTAATGACTACTCAGTTTTAATTTAATTTATTTTGTGATTATACTGAAATTTTAATTTTGATGAACATAT
The DNA here is from genome assembly GCA_948150665.1 of Conistra vaccinii. Taxonomy (NCBI): domain Eukaryota; kingdom Metazoa; phylum Arthropoda; class Insecta; order Lepidoptera; family Noctuidae; genus Conistra; species Conistra vaccinii. Next base: position 3,369,647 of record OX411321.1, read on the forward strand.
TTCATTATAATGATCTAATAAATTGCAATGTACCTCCTTATTTTATTTTAATGATTTAATGAATTGAACGAATTGTATGTTTTTGTGATTAGTATATTATTGTGTTAGGTTTCATTTTATGTTGGATTTGTACTGGCAACATCGAAAGATTCGATATGTCAAAATGGCGGAACAACGGCCTTCTAGGTCGAGCGCTCGTAATGACAACGTGCTGGGGTTTAAAAATATAGATTGGCATAGAATGGTTGGAGAAGTACTACAAATTAAAGTAACTTATTAGTTCTATTGTAATTATTCGATTATTAAATAAATTGTGATATTATGTCGAGGATAGGAGATGTGATGGTATGGTGTAGATATTGAATTTTATGTTGGCAAAGAAATATAAATGAATGACAAAATGACTTGGTATTTCATATTATTTTCATTATCCCTGAAATATTGTAAATATGTAGTTTTATTAGACAGTTTTAGACTATGATATTGGGGTAACGAATTCAGGATTCATTTGGGGATTAGAATCTATTTTGAGGTATTACCTAGTTGTTTTAGAGCCAGGGTAGTATTCCTAACAATTGGGACTTATTTGATGCCGTAAATAAATAAATAATAATAGTATAACTTAATAACTAGACTTAACATTATTTCAAGGAATGCTGTTTTTCCCAAGACATGACTGCTTGTTATTGTAGAGCAGGTCACTATTATAACTACCCTTAGCTTTTGTGATTATCTATCTGTTACCTAAAACTATCTGAAAGTAGTAACCAAAAACACTGAACAAAAACTAAACGCATCAAAATCCGTTGCGTAGTTTTAAAGATCTAAGCTTATAAAGGGACAGACAGACAGAGGGAAGCGACTTTGTTTTATATAATAAGTAATGATACTCATACGTGTTTACCGTATATGTTTAGTGTCTGTGAAAAAAAGAAAAGGGATACATATTATTATGCCCGGCAGTAGGACATTACGAGCTAAATAGATACATAGGTAACCAAAGCCGAGCAGTCTTCGTGTATTATTAGCATAAAATAAATAAATAAAAAATCCGGAAACATTCTTTGTATCCACGTGTCATGCCTGAACGACCCTATTGAATATATTATGTTTTTTTTTCAATAGGCACACTTAACTTACTTTTATAAACGGTTTAAGCAAGTCATGGTATTTAATTCGATTCGAAGAATTCATTTATTGAATTTAAAAAGATAATAAAATGAAGGCGCGAATTTTTTTTTGGTTTAGTTCTGGTTTAGTTATGTAACGTAAGGTTTGTTTCATTTCTCTTGAACGGGAGTTAGAAATTGTGTGACTAATCGCAAAAATATTTCTAACTCTAAAGTTAGAAATATTTTTAACTCTAAAGTTAGAAATATTTTTAAGTCGAGATGGCAGTGCTTTTAGAGATTATAAAAGACACTTATCAGTATATTTTTTATGATTTGGGCGGTAAGTTTTTTTTTTTTTGTTCTCATAATCTCCTCATTATTGGCATAAACTCGCGTCAGGATTGCAGAAAATCACCCATATTTAAATAAAATACCTTTTCAAATCGGGGTTTTTATATTGTGATGAAGTTTCAAATTCCTAACTTGATAATTTGTTGAGATAGAGGTCATACAAAAATGGTCTAAAACTGACATCTTTTACGGCCCCCTATTTCCTGTTCCGTTCTAAATTATTTGAGGTCCTTCCAACTAAATTGGTTCAGTAGATTCGGAGCAAATTGGCTGTGGCTGACGGATAGACAGACAGCCGACAAACGAGTGATCCTATACGGGTTTCGTTCATATTTAATAATCAACGGCACCCACGAAAACACTTTATGCACTTTATGAGCCAAGCCTTGAAAATTGTAGAAGAATGGCGCGATAAACACCAACTTTCAGTGAACCCAGCAAAAACCGAACTGATTCTCTTCACAAAAAAGAGATAATTGACGAAACTACAACAACCACGATTCTTCAGATCAACCCTAAGCTTATCAACAGAAACCAAATACCTGGGCATATTTTTGAACAAACAGCTAAATAAGGCAAAACATATCAACCACATTACTACATTATATCCCTGTGGTAGCGCAAGCGACTGCGTGGCAAGAACTGAAGGATTACCCCCAAGGTCACCTACTGGCTATACACCACAGTCATCCGAACCGTCTGGTGGTCCAGGACAGACCTGAACACAGCCCAAAGGGATCTCGAAAAACTGCAGCGGTTGGCCTGCATTGCATTTACTAGCAGCAATACGACAACCACACCCACTGCCGCCCTACAAGCAATTCTTGAAATGCCACCTCTACATTCATCGTAAGGCAGGAGGCGGTCCTGGCCGCTTTTATGTTCCATATATCAGGAACCCTGAGCAAATACTCCAGAGTCAAGCACACACGTACAAAGGAAGATGCTGTCACACGTCAACCAATGATGTCATCGCCCTGCGATAAGGTCCTGAAACTGCATTACTTTCAAAAGCACTACAGCATAGTACTCATAGAAGAAAAGTCTGACTACTCTGGCTCGAAGGAGATCAGAGTATACACCAACGCATCGAAGACCGACTCCGATACCGGACTCGAAGTCTTCTCACAACACTTTAACACAAATATATCCAGCCTGCTGGCTATGTTCAACACAGTCTATTAGTCCGTCCGCGGAGTGTGTGGGCATCATACAAGCGGTCAACGCCACAGAAGCCAGGAGAGTTATGGACACCCATATACAAATACTCTCCGAAAGCGCCTCAGTTCTCAAATCTTTAGGGGAAAAATATATTACCTCAAAACTAACACTAGAATAGCACACTATAACGAATAACGGTATCTAGCTGTAACACAGTGACACTACAATAGATAAAAGGACACAGCGGATCGCTAGGTAACGACGCAGTTGACTAACTAGCAAAAAGAGTATCCAGCACGTCAGTCTGAGGACCCGAACCTATCGTACCCATCCCCTTCAACCAACTCCGCAGGTGGCTATAGGAGTTCACCCAGACACAAGCGGAGAACTGGTGGACCTCGACACCGGGCGTCACGCAGTCTAAGGAAGCTATGCCATTCTTGGATAGCAAGCTAACCAGTCGTTTTTTATGCCTGGACGGGGACCATCACGGGAGACTGCTCGCTTAGCAAACACTTCCACACAATAGGCATAACGGACAGTCCCCTGTACTGGTTATGCATGGAGGTAGAGGCAACCGTTGCGCATGTGCTCTTTGAATGCACAGACGTCACCCAGATTAGAGCGGAACCTTTGGATCACACAGATCTTTCACAGATGTTCTGAACAGGCCAGGAGACTTACTCAACTTCTGGAGGGAGGTATGCTGGTTGGAATAACCACGACGGCTGTATAACCCGTCCGTAGAACGGTTCCGTTTTTTCAATCTGACGAACCAGAACTAAAATGCTTTAGATATAAACGTGGACCAACGATTTCAAGTGCTTGAATAATAATGAACAAAACGACAAATTTTTTTCAGATCCGCGGACCGAGAACTGGTGGCTGATATCAGGACCAAGCCCTCTGCTGACCATCCTCGCGACATACCTCTACTTCTGCATCTCAGTCGGCCCCAAGTATATGAGGAAGAGGAAACCCTATGACTTGAAGAACTTCATGATACTGTACAATGTTTCACAGATATTGATGAGCATTTTCCTGGTGTATGAGGTAAGTCTCTGTATAGAGAATGTTGGATATTAATTTTGGTAAATCAGACCTTCTTATTGACCGCTGCAAGAATGAAAATCATGTAAACAATGGTTAAAAACCAAATTACTGATTGGATGATGAATTTTGTAAATCACACGTCCATGAAATAACTTATTCATACATCTTGCAATGCACTGCTTCAGGCTGATAATAATGAGACGCTAATAACTAACTAACTAATATACTTAGTGTAGGACCACTCGTATTGAATTCATATCTAAATGAAAATGGCCGTCTTAACGAAGCCATTGAACAGAAATAATACCAAAATAAACACCTTTATTTTTATAAATTTTCTACCTCTTTACAACGCTTGCCCTAACTAAAATGCTCTGTTCATCAATTTTCTTTTACTTTTAAGGGTACAGTCGCCGGATGGTGGAACGACTACCACTTTTCATGCCAGCCTGTAGATTACTCGAACAGTCCCAAAGCTCACAGAGTAAGTATAAGTGTCTCTTCTGAGGGCTTCTGTTTCATTAACATCCACTACATGTTTATCTCCACATTGTTTAGTATCCATTTCCAGTATCAAAACTTTGTCAAGAACAGACTGAACCGATTAAATATCTCCAAGCTATTGGAATCACTCGCATCAGCTAATTATTGTTAGTGTGTCTTACTAAAAATGAATAAATAAACTTAATTTCCTGTCCTTGATAGAGTCTAATGGGCCCCTCGTATGCCTTGCCTACCAAAAGAACGGAACTCTATGGTCGCGAGATATGCGAAAAGAAAAAAAAATATGCTGAATAAACAAGCAATGCGTGTGTGGGGAGCAGTAGTGGCCCAGTGGTAACGGCCCCGACTTACGAGTTGTAGGTCGTGGGTTCGAACCCAAGCAGGCGCTTTACTTTGTGTAAATAATTTCATCACCACTGCTCTCAAAACGGTGAATGAAAACCTCGAGAGGAAACCGGCATGTCTTAGATCCAAAAAATTCGAAGACATGTGACATCTACCAACCCGCACTGGGCCCACGTGGTAGATTACAGCACACAGGTTTCCTCTCTGTTAGAGGGTCACAGAGAGGAAGCCTGTGTCCCAGCAGTGGGAACATTAATAGGCTGATGATGATGATGATGATGAATAAACAATTTTGCTTCAAAATAGTGCAGCGTTACAAAACATTGGTGCCGATTCTCTTGTCACAAATGCCTCTAAACTAGACTAAAAATCACCAAAATTTAGTTTAGTCCTGTCAAACGAGGATTTCCCATTCTGAAATAGACTAAAGTGACACAACTTAACTATATTTTGGTTTGGCAGCACTAAGATTGCACTGAGTTATTAGTTTAGTGAAAATGGCAATTTTGCTATTCTGAATTTGACGTTTTTCACCTAAAAATTTGGTGTATCCAACTAAATCTGATTATTTTTAAACGCGATTAAAAACGAGTGGAATAAAATTAGTTGGCGTCAACTAAAATTCACACCAACAGTTCGACTTCAGTGCAAAACAGTAGGTACTATATTTTTTTTTTGCTTATATCTCGAAAATGGTGCGTCCCATCGCAAAAATAATGAAATTTTTGACCCCCTTTAGGAGAACCTTAAACCCCAATCATCAAACATGTTGATAATAATTTTTCATATTTTCCATACAAAAAGTGAAAAATTCCATATAAAACACGTAGAGGCAGCCCCGGCTGCGCGCCTCCGGCTCTAAAAAAATTCACGGGGTATAGCAAACTAGTACCGCGTGGAGTCGTCACGCGATTGTCAAATTCGATTTTAGATGTGTTAAAATATTTTTTTAATTTAGTGAATTTATTTTTCAGAATAGCTTTAAGATTCTCATAGCCAAAAGTAAGGAATTTTAATGATAGTTTAGTCCAGTGTACAAGAGAATCGGCACCAATGTCTTCCATGATTTGTAACATTAACTCATGAGTTCAGGATTTATAAAGGTTCGTATGTCGTAACACATTTTGCAGATGGCAGCAGCAGTATGGTGGTACTTCGCAGCCAAGATCATTGAACTTCTGGACACAGTCATCTTCGTGTTGAGGAAGAACAACAGGCAGATCACTTTCCTTCATCTGTACCATCACTGCTTGATGCCCATCACCGGTTGGCTTGGCGTCAAATACTTGGCAGGTACGTTGAAATCTTCTGTGCTCATCTTTTAATGAATTAGATAATAGAGAAAGAGGACTATGTTTAACGGTGGACAGGAAAAGGCTGAAGATCACATCAGTAATCACTTAATTGTTGATGATGCTGAAGATCCCTTTGGGATTTAAATTGAATTATCACTGAAACTGAAAGCCATAGTGATACAGTATATCTTTTAATAGGTCGTTATAAATAATTCCAGGTGGTCACGGAACTCTCCTCGGCGTGATCAATTCCTTCATCCACATCATCATGTACACTTACTACCTGATCTCCGGTCTCGGACCTCAGTACCAGAAGTACGTGTGGTGGAAGAAGCACCTCACCACTATGCAGCTGGTAAGTTGAGCATTATTCGCAATTTATTAATACTCTTGGTCCGAACAGAATACTAAATCGATTGGAAAATAATTATCCTATCAATTTATAAAGGTTTCCAATATGATGTAAATAAGGAATAAGGTAGATTTAAAAAAACAATAATATTGAAATAGCAAAATCCTAGTTATGTATATGTCGCAGTAAGATAGTTGTCGTCGTGATAGGGGTATAGCTATGTACCGTAATATAGTTACATGAAAGCGGAGTGCCTTAATTTTGTTACTGCGATCAGTTTCAACGTATCGTAATTGGTCACAATTCTAACCTAACCTAAACTATATAGTCGGAGTCCCCTAACAGTTATAATTATTACTAAGTCGTGCTGGTATCATAGTTATATTCCTAGTAAGACAGTTATGAACCGCGATTTTATGACTATATTACGGTATATAGCTATATTCCTAGGGTTATAACTATATCATGGCTATAACCATCTTACTGTCATAAATACATTCTTTGCACACACAATTACCTGAAGAAGTTCTAAAAAGAACCCTGACAATCGATACATCACTGACTAGATTAAACAAAAAGTACGAGCGCAGACTTACCAGAATCTTTGCTTCATTAAAAAGACACACTTGTAATAATAGGGATTTTAACTGGAAAAAAAAAAAAAAAAACTATGTAGTCCGTCAGTCAGATACTTACAAAAAAAATATTAGACACGGATTTTTTTCTTTATCATATTAATCAAAAATGGTTTAGGTAAAATTTGGGAGTGGGGCTCACTACGTCATAAGTCAGTATAAAATCTATCGGGCGGTGACGTCATGCCACATTTTATCAATGTATTGCCGTAATCTTTTGATTACGTAAAAAAATATAAAATGCGTGTCCAACATTTTTTAATAACCTACCAAGAGAACAAAAAAAAATTTTTGCAAACGTCGCTATTCGGACTTCAGAATGAAATTGAAAAATGAATGAATTATAATATTGATCTAAATAATTTGCAAAGTGTACAATTACGTATAGTAATTTGCATACGGAAACAGTATACTATGAGATAACTTTTGCTGAATAAACAATTTTTTATATAATCTTCCGAAAACATAACAAAGACCATCATAGTGATGCTTCATTGAATGACATAATATACGATGCTCCAAAATTATGAACGATATGTGAAAACTCCTATTCTGTTTAACATCCAGTTCAAATACTACAATACTAAACACATTACCAGATTATTTTATTCAGTCGTCAACTATGTATTTTATCTGAAACTTTTTTGGTGACTATTATGCTTACCTATGAATGTCCTTTTCGATTTTCAGATCCAGTTCTGCATCATCTTCTACCACAACTTCCAAGTAATGTTCAGTGACTGCAACTACCCTAAGGGTATCAACTTCGTACTCTCCCTCAATTCTGGTTTCTTCATTTACATGTTCGGTAACTTTTATTACAATAACTATGTCAAAAACGGGAAAAGTTCTCAAAATGTCAAGGCAAATAAAAAAACGAAAGTGTGTTAGTACAAAGACTTGATTATTGTGATTGTTTTCGATTAGTTTGTAGAAGCTGTCTTCTGACTAGCTTTTGTTGTGTGATAGATCTGTGTTTTGGATTTTGTAGAATGTGTGTCTATACGGTTTTCTTTTGCAGTATCTTTTTTGGTTAGATAGTTTGAAGTTCAATATTAGATACTTGATAAACTTTTACCATCCGCTTATGAACTAATCAATTTTTATCGAGTTTTACTATGCTGAATTTTTATTCATTCAGTTTCCTCACCCTGAAAAATATGTACTTAGTTAGCACACACAATCTTCAGAATCTTCAACATAATTATAAAATAAGTATCTTATAATTTATAATACATTCATAATTATATGTAGACCAACATTTCTTATAGGCTAATGACTGTTTAGTATATTTTGTACAAATAGTTTTAAATAACAATAAGTATGTTATTATTTTATCAATGGAAACTATGTATTTGATATTTGCCGTATTTGACTGTTAAAATATATGTTACTTTTTTGTGTAGGTACGCTGTGAAAATTTTTGTGTATGTGTACGTGTTGAATTAATTATGAACTTTGCATTACTGGAATTTTCAAGGATAAGTTAAGAATTAAAGTTGAGCATGTGGTGAGACAAGTATCAATTAGGTATGTGGCAGGGTATGCCATATTCAGACTTTAAGTTGCTCTTTTTTTGAGTATATAATTTTTCATTATTATTCATTTTAAGGTTTAAAATGTTATCATACAAAATTTTAAAGATGCTAAGCGAAAAATAAAACAATGAAAATTGGATAAAAAAATATATTTTATAATTTAGGAAAAAAGTCTGTGGAAGGTACACAAAAAAATCTTAGCTTCTCAAAAACCGATGATATTAACAAAAATGTTTTTTCTTCCAAACAACTTTTAGCTGTAAACTTTGAGACTAAGAAAAAACCGGCCAAGAGCGTATTACACCAGAATAAAGGGTTCCGTTGTTGGGATGAATTATTATTTATCCCAAGGACAAACTTAACATTGGTAGTTGTATAAAACATACTACGAAAAAGGCTGCCAATGATGATGATGATCTTAGATTCCAAAGCACACCGTATTATTTTTGATTTCCAAGTCCGGAGCAGAATGACTAAAGTGGCCAAACTGATCAATCTATACTAATAATTTCGTTAAGGGGTACGGTAGACTCGATCGAAACCTTACCTGAATAATAAAGCACAAAAAAATAAAGATTTCGAGTCGACAACATATATCCGCAAAATTCGGATTGTCGAGTATTTTGTTAAATTCTAATGGTGCTGACAGACAAATGGAAGTCGCCATATTGGCTAGAATGCGAAACGTCACTGACACCGGATGACATGCAGTGCGTTCCGAGTTACACTGTAATCGATTTGAGCGCGCTAAAAGCCGTTCCGAATAAGCGTGAGCGTGATAACGATGTTCCGTGAAGCGGCTATCGTTCTTCACCTAACCAAAGAATAGGAAGAAAGTTGTGGTATATACACAAAGAAATATGATATGAAAGTTTTGAAATTTGAGAGATCACTGTGAGCGCGTTCACGAATGTTCCGAATTGTTGACAGCCCTCAGCTGTCATAATCGTGATATCTTATCGAAGTGTATAGAGTGCCGCGAGTTTCTTGTGGCACTCTAGTGTCACTGCCTCGGCCCGGCTAGGGTGCCGTGAGCGTTGCATTGTCACTGTCACTTGTTATTTAGGTTAGGTTAGAACTGTGACCAGACAACGCACGAACCGAGCGAGCGTAGCGAGCGGTGCCGCGGTAGCGGCCGGCGAAGTGCCAGGGTCCGTTTAGGCACAAGAGAATGTAATGTTTTGGGAATGTGGTGTTTTACAGCGATCTAACCTCGACAATCAAACAAAATACCAAGTGACGTGACTTAGTGACAGTGACAATGACAATCCAATGCTTGCGGCACTTTAGCCGGGCCGAGGCGGTGTTACTAGGGTGCCTGTAGTGGCACTTTATCCGATAGGGATAGAGTGCCACTGGTGGCACTCTATACACTGCCATATCTTATTCGGAATGGCAATTATTGATGTCAGCGCTGTGAGCGATTATGTTCTAATTAGGAAAGCGGCCATGAGTACTTAATAAATGTTGCGTTTCATCTTTCATTCGTCGCGCCATTAATTTTAAAAACAAAGTGTCCATTACAAAGAGCTGTGACAATTTTTCATTCATTACGCAAAGGTATTGTTTTGGACACTTTTTTATAGGGTATACTTTCTACTGTCAGATCTTACCAGTTGTAGTTAATGGGTAACGTAATGATATTATAGAAGCTTCGATTAAACACTATTCATTGTTGCCAAATTTTACTCAACTCCAATTGACTCATAATAAGAGAGCTCACGATGATTTAAAGTTTGCTAAATGGGTATTAAAGGTATGCGATGTATCAGCTAATGAGGATGGTGACGATCATATTGAACTGCCTCTGCGATGCAATGTAGATAATTCAATTGTAGACCATATTTTGGGTGTGTCCCTCGACACAAATGATTACAAAGTTATTCAATGAAAACTATACTTACCCACCCCTAAAAACGATGATTGTTTTTATTTGAACGACGTTCTGACGCTATGGTTGAGGATGATCATAATGATGTTCAAGGGCGTCGCCAGCATATGGCCCAGGGGGGGCAAGTTGGTATATGGAGGATGGGAAAAAAAACATTTTCAATGCATAGATTGCTTGAAAGATGCTATACGAATCTATGCCTTTCTTTGCCTTTAATATTACTTGAGAACCGATAACTACAGAATATCCACCTACATTTTGTACCTACATGTGTATTATAAGTCACATTTCACCCGAGCAAAGCCGGGTTTTCATCTAGTAAGAATTATAAAAGCTAAGTACTACTTTATTACTGTAATACAAACGGCGCCGTCCGTTTACAAACGCTGTCGGTTATGAAAAATGCCTGAGGCAAATTGTCAATTCCTTCAATTGTTATAATTTCGATAGTGATTCAATTTCGATATCATAAAACACAGGTTGGACAAATCATACTTTATTCAAGTACCTATTATGTCACTGTAAAATTGTGAGAACCGTTATTTTTTTAATTTATCGGTTTTTTTTTCTGTTATATTAAAAATAATCGAAATATTTTGAACTGGGTGAAATAGGTTAGATTAGGTTAGAACAGTACACCTCGGGTCCATGACAGTCGGGGATCATGAAAGGCGCACAAGATCTCATGGTCCCCGGTACAATGATTTTGCAAACCGGAAAAAAAAAAAAAGTACTATGACCAACCGCGAGCGAGCCGAGCGATTGAAGCAAGCTGTGCCACAGTAGCGGCCGGCGAGCGCGACTTCCAAGTTTAAAAGGTCAGAAAATGAGCAAAATCACTTTTAATCACTTTGGTTTTACACTTCAATTAATCTTACTCGACTAGACGTCAAACAAGGAATGCCCATATTTGCGTGTGCAACACTTTTTAGTGTCCGAATGAACGAATGAAATGATCTATCTAAATCACGCGAACACGCACATTGAAATGTAATGTATAATAAAATAAAGGATGATAAATATTACTACAAAAATACAAGTATTTCTTGATTAAATATAAAGTGCTAATATGTAGTCCCGTGGAAAGAATGATTTGAATTAACAAAATTAGGCACTGACCGATTTTATAAGCAGAAAACACACGAGTGAAGTTTCTATTACCCTCACGAGGAAGTGGTATATCCTGTATTTTATATCGGTCGTTATCAAAGGCCTCTACAATGCGAAAAGGACCATGAAGCTTAGGAACTAACTCCCTACTTTTTAGGGTTCCGTACCCGAAGGGTGACAAACGGAACCCTATTCATAAGCCTCCGCTGTCCGTCTGTCTGTCAGCGAGCTCTATCTCATGAACCGTAATAGGTAGGCAGTTGAAAATTTCACAGATTGAGCATTTCTATTGCCGCAAGAGCAACAAATAATAAAATTAAAAATTAAAGGGGGGTCGCCATACAATAAAATTAAATTTTGAAAAAAAAGTAATCTGTCCCTGGCATGTGGGGTATCATTTTCTAGAGCTCATCGAGTAAAGAATAAATATAATTTTTATTTGTTTTTATCTTCAAAAATGATGAATTAGGGGGCCGTAGAAGTTGTCTGTTTTAGACCATTTTTGTACGAGCTCTATCTCAACAACTAAATAAATTAGGAATTTGAAACTTGTGTGTATCATGTAACATATACTGTTTATAATCAACAAATACTAAAAACGCCGATTCATAACGTATTTTATATAATATGGGCGATTTTCTGCAACTTAAAGTAATAATTTTGTATTTCATGCTAATATTATGCGATATAAATTCCACAGATAACTATTTAATAGTCGGAGTAATGACATGGAATTAGTAAGTACCTACTATCATGGCAGCATATACTATTTCGATCATTTAAATTTCTATCATCCAAAAAGGTCTACAAAATAAACTTTCTTCACAAGATTTTAAAACCGGCCAGTATTTTTTGAGTTTAAGAACTTTATCGACTTTTTTCAAAGTATCCCTAGACGGTGTTGATGTGTGTACCTCATGTTAACCTATGTTTTGTGACAAGTTTTGTGAGCATCAAGATGACGGGACCAAGCCCCCAATTTAAAATGCATCACATTCAAGAGTTAGTACTACATATGTACTAATTGTACCCTAAACCAGACATTTGTACCTCTAAAGGTAAAGGAATTATGACAAGATTTCCCTGGTCCCGCCACTTTGATATCAAAGTGGCGGGACCTTTTGGATGCGCTATTCAGAGGCAGGTAATACACACCCGAAGACTTAGTACTACATTTGTACTGGTATATACTCAGTTTTCAATACAATTGTAAGTGCCAAATTAAAGTTATGTGATTAAAACATTGGTCCCGCCATTTTGATGATTCATGTTATCGCTGAATTCATATGAAAAACGTTAAAACTCGTGCAAAATCAAATGTGGAAACTTAGTACGTCATACGTACTTCATCGTGTGTAATTTTCATATTCGTAACCTAAGTACATCAAAAATTATCTATCATTCGTAGTTTTCTTTGAAATGGTCACATCTATGCAGAAATGAAACAACCCAAAATTGTTTTGAAAAATGTATATTATTATAACCAATCTGATCCAATTTAACTACTTATACAGGGTGGATTTTTGAGACGGGGCAGCAACAGTGTTGGGCAATGGGACAATTCAATTAATTTTTTAATTGTAGAAGCAAACAATTACAATTTTTATTGCAATTGATTTAATTTAATTGTATTTTAATTGTGAGATGCAATTGAAATCAATTGCAATTAAATCCATTAATTGTGGTTCACAATTAATTTAATTGCAATTAAAAAGTTAATTGTTATTTACAATTAACTTAATCGTCAATTGTTTATTATAACAATTAATACTATTTGATGAATGTAAAAACTCACGCACGGGAATGTACTCCCGGGATTAAAAGTATTCTATGTGTTAATCCAGGTTACATAAACTGATAATATTAGTAGGAAGTAGGATAGGATTAACTGTAATTGTAAACATGCAAACAATTAACAATTAATTAATTGTAATTGCAAAGTTTTACAAGCACAATTAATTAACTGTTAATTGTCTATCTTGCAATTACAATTAATTATTTTAATTGTTAATTGTAATTAAATCTGGCAATTTAATTGTTAACTGTTAATTGTTTTCACAATTAACGTTTGGCCAACACTGGGCAGCAAGAACCCGGTTAGGTTCTTCATCGTATTATGTTAACAACCTTAACAAGGGCCACACCTTAACCGTTGTAGCTACAGGAAAACGGTCTTAGGAGACGGTCCTTAACTTTTTGAGACATTTTGATCTGCATTCACAGATATTGAAAAAAAAAATGTAGTCAGCAAGAAAATAGGCAGTTGTAAATTTAAAATTTACAATTGCCTGAAAATCATATTAATAAAATAATTATTGTGTTTAAATTCTTAAATAATTAGGGTTGATAGAGTGTGACTAAATATTACAGCAAAAATAAAACGATGACTGTGAAATTATAATTATTATAATAGATAATAATTTTGAACACATAAAGGAGAATGGGCGTTATTATATGAGTTGCGTCCCAACCCTTCTAACAAGTTGCGACTAGTATAAACATTTTCATTTAGGCTTTTTTATGATTAATAATTCATGTTTTTATTAAAATTGCGTGCAGGTCAAAAGCTATTGAGATTCAAGTGAAAAAGGTGTTTTGTATTTTTTTGAGGTATGAGGTAACAGGGTATAAAGTTTACTCATCCTCTATACAAAAGGGAGGATCCTCTGCACAGACGTGTCGTGTCTGCCCATTTCGGGGAAGTTATATACGGCAAACCGAGGTCTTGCTTCTAATATCGTTCTTGAGACTTCATGTCGCACTCGCTGTCGAATCAAAGACCGAGCACAGGTCGCACACAATGTTCCATTGTACTACGTAACAAATAAATATCAAGTCCACAAAACAAGCAAGAGGTCCTTTAGGAATGCGTAAGTCGTCAATAAATAAACAGCGGAGTAACAATTTAAAACACGATCAGCAAACTAATCAGACGGATAAGTTCTGTCCCAATTTGGCGCAACATGTCCCTTTTTTCCATACTTCTCTATTACTCGTCATCTCGGTAGTCACCCCCTTTCTAGCCATATCATCTTTCACAAAGTCCATCCATCGTTTCTTTGGTCTTCCCCTACTCTTATAGCTATCAACATTCATACTCAAAACTTTCCTCACGATATTTTCCTCATTCCTCCGCATCACATGCCCATACAATGACAGCCGGTAACTTTTCGGTCACCGATACCACTTTCAGACTTCCTCTTATGTACTCATTTCTTATTCTATCCATTCGTTTAACACCACACATCCTTCTTATCGCCATTCTCATCTCAGCTGCATGCAAATTGCCTTTCATTCATCCCTTTTGTGGCCCAACATTCTGATCCATACAAGATAGCAGGTATAACCATTGTTTTATAAATCTTCTCCTTAAGTTTAAGAACAATCTGCGACTCTCGCATTCCCCATGCGAGAGTCGCAGATTGTTCCCGTGACCTGCTACCATTTCATCCATTCAGTGTTCATTCTGTGCTTAACCGCCCGATCTACTTCGCCATCGTTTAGCACGAGTGAACCGAGATACCGAAAGTCGGAGCAGATTGGGAAGCGTGCTGGAGAGACCGCCGAAATCGCAGAACATTATTATGTTCAGTTTTAGTTCTGCTGATTTTCAAGCCAACACTCTCCAGCTTCTGCTGCCATTTCTCCAGTCTGCTCTGGATCTCAGGTTAATCTCACCGACAAGAACATTTTTATCAGCAAACAGCATGCACCAGGGTGCCTCTTCCTGTATGTCCGACGTCAGAGCGTCCATAATCAATAAGAAGAGGTAAGGACTTAAAGCCGACCCTACAGCCACACTGAACTTTACGGTATTGCCAGCAGCCGACCGGGCGTACGTACAAGATTGACTGTACATTCAAGTTCATTAATATATTGGCCCTTTCAGGCTTCAAAAATATATGAACGTCAAAAAACTTCATAATACTGTAACACCTATAAGCATCATTAAATTGTGGTCAAGATTTAGATTAATTAATATGTGACTGCTTTTTTCAGTAACACATGTTACTGAAAAAAGCCTTCATGTAATAATGTGCCTTTGGCTGTATACATATACAGCCAAAGCACATTATTACATGAATCACTTTATGATCATATTATCTGAACAATGTAGGAATCACAGTATGTTTGCACACATGAATACAATAATATCTGAGCAAGTTAATGTAATTCAAATTCAACGTTATTACTACGTCATAAAGAAGATTTGACTAGCAATCTAACTTGCTTATTGTATTCATGTGTGCATACATAATTGTGAATCCTACATTGTTCAGGTAGTTATGATCATAAAGTGGTTCGTAAAATAATGTGCCTTTGGCTGTATACATGTTACTGAAATAAAGCAGTCACATATTAATGAATCTAAATCTTGACCACAATTCAAAATATTTTATTTCACATAAACCTACATGGGCACTTATGAAACGTCAGAAGCTACGCACGGTTCCAATTGGTCGTTTCCTATGGAGAAGAGCCGGCAAGAAACTCCACGGTTACTCTTTTAAAAATAATTGGGTTTTACAATATTTACAACAAAAAAAATATAAAAAATACAGTATTATTAGGTATGCGAGGACAGTGTAGGTCTTTCAACAAGTACCAAGTATGTACTTAACAAAATAGAAGATGGTCAACAAGTGTACAGTCCACTAAGCCTACAGCGTTCTCACATTCACAAAATAGAAAAGAATCTATATAAAAGATAAATAAATTAATAAAAATAAAAACTATTTTAAACGAAATGACATGATTGCTATTACAACTGTAACAAATCTGAATAATTAACATGTCCACAAAAGTCACTAATTTAATAGAGTTGAAAATTAAATAGTAGGTATATAATGTCAAATAAAATTATGATTATGTCAAGGAAGAATGTAAATAAAACAAAAATATAAACATGGTAATTTGAGAGCAGTTAATAGAATCTTACATATTTTGCCGTTAATGAGGTACCAGGGAAGCCACATGTGCAGAGGGAATTATTGCCAAACTTCTTTGTCTTCAACGTAGTCTTTAATTTTATAATATGCTTTCCTGATAAGGACACGTTTGATGTGGGTTTTGAACTTCCCATCGCTAAGTTCTGTAACCGACTTTGGCAACTTGTTATAAAATCGATTATTAATTATTATGCTTATAGTTGTTACAATATTAAGAAGTTTTTTGACGTTCATATATTTTTGAAACCTGAAAGGGCCAATATATTAATGAACGCGACTGTACATAGCACGAATTAACTCTACATACTTCCCTGGCAAACCTTTCTCTTTCAAGGCCCATCACAACACATCCCGAGGTATTATCATACGCTTTCTCCAGATCAATGAACACATGTGCCAGTTTTTGTGTGCACGTCTGTACTTCTCGCACAATTGGCGCAGTGCAAAGGTGGCGTCCATTGTTCCTCGACCTGGCATAAACCCAAACTGTTTTGGGGTAATCTCCCTCTCCTCTCTCAGTCTTTTCTCTATTTCTTTCTCCCATAACTTCATTCTATGTGACATGAGCTTTATCCCTCGATAGTTGTTGCTGTCCCGTACATCACTTTTATTCTTGAAGATGGATCAGTCAACACTTTATGCCTTATTTAACAGATGAATACAATCATCTGCTAATTAAGACATGGTCTTTGCCAATTAATTAACTTGTATTTTACTAAATAAATGAACCCAGCACATACAGCACTTTCCCTGCATGAGATACAGTCATACAGAGTTATGACCATACAAAAAAAATACACTCATTGAGATCTTTCATACGATATAGGTAGAAAAGTGTTACAATACTTGGGACGGAGCCGCCCATTCTTCTTTGTAGTCATTATTTAATAGTAATGATTAATTTGTAGAATTTGTGTTTGTAGTTTTTTGTTTGTTTGTATACGGTAATTGTTTTGTTTTTGTTTGTTTGTTTGTGTGTTGTGTATTTGTAGATGGATTTGTGTTGTTTGTTTTGTTGTTTGTGTTTGTATTTGTGTTTGTTGTGTGTTTGTGTGTGTTTTGTTTGTTTGTTTGTTTGGGTATTAGTATTAATTCGCACTTTCCCTCGAGGTGAGGTTCAAAAATTCCTCCCTGTACATCAGAATCATAAAGCTCGTTTGGTTCATTTCTGCATACATCTTTCCAATTCTATAAAAATAAAATTTTAGATAGAAAAATATGATACTTGATGAACTTTTATCATTAAAACACTAAAGGCAAGATTTATATTGGATCAATATACATATATATCATTATCAAAACCATTTTTTCATTTCTGCATAGATGTGACCATTTCAAAGAAAACTACGAATGATAGATAATTTTTGATGTACTTAGGTTACGAATATGAAAATTACACACGATGAAGTACGTATGACGTACTAAGTTTCCACATTTGATTTTGCACGAGTTTTAACGTTTTTCATATGAATTCAGCGATAACATGAATCATCAAAATGGCGGGACCAATGTTTTAATCACATAACTTTAATTTGGCACTTACAATTGTATTGAAAACTGAGTATATACCAGTACAAATGTAGTACTAAGTCTTCGGGTGTGTATTACCTGCCTCTGAATAGCGCATCCAAAAGGTCCCGCCACTTTGATATCAAAGTGGCGGGACCAGGGAAATCTTGTCATAATTCCTTTACCTTTAGAGGTACAAATGTCTGGTTTAGGGTACAATTAGTACATATGTAGTACTAACTCTTGAATGTGATGCATTTTAAATTGGGGGCTTGGTCCCGTCATCTTGATGCTCACCAAGTTTTTTGATTTGGACATCATAGTGTCGAAAATTTTGTATCCAAAAACTAAAGTCCGGCCAGAAAAAAAAAAAACGATTTTCTTATGGAAAATAACACCCTCGACATTTTTTACTATTACAATGAGAGTATACAATTAACCCTTCCGCTGTTATTTAAGTTTCAAAATACAAAAAATCATATTTTAACTTAAAATGTTTCGAACATTACATTAATATTTAAAATGAGACACAACCTGGCTACCACCTCATCATCATCACTTCAGCTGGAAGATTTCCCCTACTGGACATAGGCTTCCCCAAACATCACCTCTTCGACCGGTTCTGTTATTCTCGCATCCAGCGGATTCCTCCACCTCAGGACCTTCCGCCTTGTGGGAGGCCTTCCAACGCTTCGTCTTCTGGTACGTGGTTGCCGCTCCAGAACCGTTCGGCCACATCGGCCATCTGTTTTGCGAGCAATGT
Source organism: Conistra vaccinii (assembly GCA_948150665.1). Lineage (NCBI taxonomy): Eukaryota > Metazoa > Arthropoda > Insecta > Lepidoptera > Noctuidae > Conistra > Conistra vaccinii. The sequence continues at coordinate 3,388,215 of OX411321.1, forward strand.
GCCCTGCCCACTGCCATTTAAGTTTGTCAATTCTTCGGGTTATGTCGGTAACCTTGGTTCTTCTGCCAATCTCTTCATTTCTGATTCGATCACGTCATCTGGAAAACTCCAACATAGCTCTCTCCATTGCCCTTTGAGCGACTTTTAGCCTTCTAATGAGGCCCAAAGTGTGCAACCCCGTTTCAGCTCCAAAGGTTATCACTGGCAACTGGTGGCAACACGCACTGGTCACGATTGCGGTATGTGAGACGAGAAGATATTTAGCTTCCCGAACACTGCCCAGCCGAGTATGATGCGACGATTGACTTCTTTTTCATTTGACCTATCTAACTGGACAGTCTATCCTCGGTAAATGTAGTCGTCTACGACTTCGAGTGTAGAGTCCCCGATCTTCATGAAGGTGGGTGTTACATGGGCATTTGACACCAACTTAGTTTTGTCTATGTTCATTTTAAGACCTTCTCTTTCGGAAGCTCTACTGAGGTCATCGAGCATTGTACTGAGGTCCTCCGATATACACCACTATACCGGTACCGGTGACTACTACATTGTCAGCAAACCGAAGGTAAGTGACGTAGTTGCCATTGAAGTTAATAGCTAACCCTTTCCAGTCCACAACCTTGAAGGCATCCTCCAATGTAGCGATGAATAGTTTCGGAGAGATAACGTCTCTCTGTGTCGCCTCACCTCGCTGCACAAGGATAGATTTCGAGGTCTTGTCACTATGACGTCGACGATGTCGACGTCTTGATCGAGACTTGTGAGTAGTAGTGTTTTCATATAGATACAGCAGCACCTCGATTTACCGATAGTGAATCTGGCACCGTTGATGGGACTGCAATACAGCACAAGTCTCGATCGAGTCGAAGAATTTCTTGCAGTCCACAAACGATAAGCGGAGGAGCAGGTGATACTCTTCAATCTTCTGTATAACCACCGCAGCGTATGTATGTGGTCTAAGGTGCTAAATTGTTTACGGAATCTGGCTTATTCGGGAGGCTGGCAGTCGTCAACCAGCGCGCGAGACGGTTCGTGATGAGTCTTGGAAACAGCTAATGGCTCAGAAGTGAGATGGGCCTTGCGGGGCTTAAGAAAGGATTTTCAATAGCCGGTTGCTAGGACGGTGCCCAGCAACCTGCTGTTGTATGATAAAAACATTTCCCTCAATCCTTTTCTCGTTATTTTTTTAATACCTATCTTACCTTATTATACCTAACGCTCAATGCATGCCATGCATGCATGTCCATTAATTCTGCCATAGGCAATAAATATTTGCGTCTTTAACCGAATGTCCAACATATTGTTGCCAAAAATATGATTCTTGGTACTTACTTTCAAACTAAGAGACTTTCGTTGTAATATAAAAAAATGTTCAGCATATTATATTTCCCATAAGACAATAGCATTTTTTATTTCTGGTAGTATAGTTTATTTTTTGGGTACGATATTACTGATGTCCTTTGTCCGTGGAGTTTCTTGCATTGCCTGTTTTTTCTCCATAGGTTCCTACTACGCTTTAGAATGGGCAACTAGCTTAATATTTTTAAGTGACCGACTCCTTGATAATTCAAAAGTAAGTGAAATAAATACTTTGTGTTTATTTGTTGACTGTATGGAAAAAGGGAAAGGGAGACCTTTTCGCTGCAGTGGCCTATTACGAGCTAAATAAATAAATACATACATAGGTATGTAAACCGAAGCAGATCAGCCTTCATGTATTATTCATAATCATAATCAACCTATTAATGTTCCCACTGCTGGGACACAGGCCTCCTCTTTGTGAGAGGGAGTGGGCCGTAATCTACCACGCGGGCCCAGTGCGGGTTGGTAGATGTCACATGTCTTCGATTTTTTGGTTCTAGGACATGCCGGTTTCCTCACGATGTTTTCCATCACCGTTTTGAGAGCAGTGGTGATGAAATTATTTACACAAAGTAAAGCGCCTGCTCGGGTTCGAACCCACGACCTACAACTCGTAAGTCGGGGCCGATACCACTGGGCCACCACTGCTGTGTATTATGTCATGTGTGTCGTTATGTCATGTATTATTAGCATACAATAAATAATTAAAAAATCAGGAAACATACTTCGTATCCACGTGTCATGCAACTCATGCATGAATGACTTAACTAACTTTTACAAACGTCATGGTAATATTGAATTTGAATTAGATTCAAAGAATTCATTTAGTAAAAGCTAAATAGTATAATAAATGCGGCATTATTTTTTGGTTTAGTTCTAGTTCAGTGGTGCACTGTAAGGTTTAGTTTATTTCTCTTGAACGGGAATTAAAAATTGTGTGCTTAATCATACAAATATTAGAAATATTTTTAAGTTGAGATGGCAGTGCTTTTAGGGATTATGAAGGACACTTATCAGTATATTTTTTATGATTTGGGTGGTAAGTTTTTTTCTTGTTGTTCTAATAAACTCTTCATTATTAGCATGCAATATTGTCGTATGTATGTTGTATGTCGTTAAAGAACAAAATACAGCACATCATACTGCACGTGAATGCGATCAACTGCTAAGCATTGCTATGTCACATTATTTGTTTGTAACAGTATTTTTGCATTGAAAATGCTTCAGAAAACCTACCGTTTTCAAGAAAAACTTGACCGAGGGCTAACGTCTCCAATTAGATAGGGACTATAGAGAAATAAAAATGGTATCAAAAGATGCGTTACTGAAAGGGCTACAATACTGCAAAAAAATATTCGGGAGAATATAAGAGCTTCAAAACGATACCAATATAGTTTCGATAGGAATTAATTTTAAGGGAAGATGTTTACCTCGTTCAGAGACAGCTCTGTGGATTTTTTAACTCCTCTGATTTTGAAGTGCATTAATGAAATTAAGTCATTTTCAAGGGACCATGAGTTCTGGGGATTTTTCATATAAATAAATGGGCCTACCCCGCTATTGTACTCAATCTTGTTTGTTGGAATGGTCATCGACGGAACGAAAGACGCCAAAATGTTAAATACATAATTTAATAAAATCGAAGCGTAGTCAAAACTGTACATTAAATATTATTGAAAATAAAGTAATTGCTACGAGGAATCGATTCTAATGCCAAAACCATAGTTTTAGATTTTTTGTCTGCTTATTGGAATGTATGTTCCAGCAACACGCAAATTAAGTGGGTAGGCTAAAGCCTCCCTTCCACTTTGCTATCCCCCATAGCAAATAGCGCAAAAATATAAATATTTTTGCGCTATTTGATAGGGGGGATGAGCAATATTGCATTATGGTTTTATTCCGTCAAAGTTTAAGCTACTAAGACAACGCAATAAAAAAAATACGGCCATTTTTGATAGGCGACATATTTTGATACTCGCAAATAAATCAAAACCTACAGGGTACTTCTCGTTGACCTAGAATCATGAAACTGGGCAGAAAGCAAGGCAAAACCACCAGCCAGATTTCTTATTTCCATAAAGTATTATTTCCAAATTAATCAAAACAAATAAATATTTGACAGCTATTTACGACGTTGCCAACTTTTAGTGCTTGTTTACGGACACGCGGGGCGTTGGGCGGGGCGTGCGGCGGGGCGGCCCGCACAAAATTCAAACATATGGCGTTGTATGAGAGTGTTTACGGAGAAGCGTTTTTATAGGCGTTTGCTTGAAATTCAGGCGGTGCCCGCGGCGTTGCACGCGGCGGGGCCCGCGGCGTCGTATGTACGCTCAATACCTACGAACTATGAACATCGGCGATATCCCCATATAACATCAAATAAGTAATTCTATGTTCCGTTGGAGCTCTAAACAATTAAAGCTTCCAAGTGAACGAACGAACAAAAAATATGGCCATTTATGTGAAATATTTTGATACTCGCACATGAATCAAAACCTACCGGGTACCTACTTTCCGTTGACCTAGAATCATGAAATTTGGCAGGAAGCAAGATCTTACAGCACTAGTAAAGGAAAAAGTCCGATTTCTTTTAATTATTCGCTCACAAAAAAAAAAAAATGTGATTACAAACTTAAATTTGCAGTTGGAGAATTGACCGTGACGTATATCGATGTATGAGAGAACATGTTTGTCAACAACTAAATAAAGTTTGTTCTTGGGATAAATTTTATTCATCCTAACCACGGAAACCTTCATTGTGCGTGGTCCGACACGCACTTGGCCGGTTTTTTTAATGCGTCGTTGGTCTAGTGGTCGCAAGCACTACTGTTGAGCATAAGTTCCGGGTTCAATACCCGGGTCGGGCAAAATATTATTGGTATTTTCCATCTGTTATTTCTCAGTAGTAGCCCGGAGTCTGGATTTGTGCCCGGTTTATGGCAAGGCTCGCTCCCTATTACATGGGACTTAAACATAACTAGCGAAATGTGGGTGTAGGTACTATAGGAACATCTCTGCCTAACTTTTCGGAGAATATAGGCGTGATGTTATGCGTCCTATGTATATCTTTATTTATTATTAAATATTTCGGTCGCGCTTGAATATCAGCTCCCGCCTTCCGCTCCCGATGCACGCCGCGTGCACCGCCGCGTTCACCGCCGCGTGCAACGCCGCGTGCAACGCCGCGTGCAACGCCGCGTGCAACGCCGCGGGCACCGCTACATTTCACGCCACGCCGCACGCCCCGCCGCACGCCCCGCGCTTCCATAAACAACATCGTACATCGCCATATGTTTGTGTTTGCGCGTGTGATGACGCGGGCCGCTGCACGCCCCGCCTCTCTGTAAACAGAAAAAACGTCCGACGCACCGCCGAACGCCACGCTGCACGCCACGCTCAACGCCCCGCGTCTCCGTAAACAAGCACTTGCACGCTCTTAATTTATAGTTTTATCTCACAACATTTTAGTTTTTGCGATTACAAACTTACATTTCCAAAACGATCTCTTCTTTCCAGATCCTCGAACAGAGAACTGGTGGTTGATGTCAGGACCAGGCCCTCTGCTGACCATCCTCGTAACGTACCTCTACTTCTGCATCTCAGTCGGCCCCAAGTATATGAGAGACAGGAAACCCTATGACTTGAAGAACGTCATGATACTGTACAATGTTTCACAGATATTGATGAGCATTTACATAGTGTATGAGGTAAGTTTCTGTATATCGAATTTTGGATATAAATTTGGGTAAACCAAATCTCCATATTGACCGCTCCAAGAATTAAAATCGTGTAAACAATGGTTACAAAATAAATGAGTGATTGGAAGATGAGTTTTTTAAATCACATGTCCATGAAATAACTAATTCATAAATCTTGCAATGCCCTGCTTTAAGCCGATAATGATATGCCCTAAACTAACTAACTAATAAACTTAGTTTAAGATCACTCGTGTTGAATTCATTCATTTAATTTTATACAATAATAAAATATAATATTGTGTTGAACAATAAAATTATCACACGCAGAAACAATAAATTTAAAAACCTAATTTAAATTGAAGTGAAATGTTAAGTTCAAGAGTCAAATAATGTATGTACGTCAACAAATAATTACAATGTCAAATGAATAACTGGTATACTCGTAATATCAAATTCAAAATATTAAGAATACAACTTCATCAAGGTCCTAATTGTGTGTCCTAATAAATGTCCTAAAAAAAGACTTATACACTATGCTCATCGCATAGTGTATAAGTCAAATTTTTTCAAGATAATAATTTAAGTTTGTTCACAGCTATTATTATAAGTGACAATTTTTATCATTTGACATAAATTCTGATTACGTACCGATTATAAATATTTTTGCAACAAGAAGGCTTTTAATTTAGTTTTAAATGAGTGAGAGCTTAAAATTATCATTTAAATCAATTGGTAACTTATTAAATAAGCCCACTGCTTGGTATCTGGAACAATGCTTATTACGTTACAAACATAATCAAAATTCATGTTAATGAAAATGGAGTCTCAGAAATCTTACCAAAAGTTAACATCTTTTTATTAAATAAGTTTTCAACACCTTCACAACGGTTGCCCTAAATAAACTGCTTTGCTCATCAATTTTCTTTTACTTTTACAGGGTTTAGTCGCCGGATGGTGGAACGACTACAACTTCTCATGCCAGCCTGTAGATTACTCGAACAATCCCAAAGCTCACAGAGTAAGTATAAGTTTCTCTTCTGAGGACTTCTGTTTCATTAACATCAACTACATGTTTATCTACACAGACAACATTATTTAGTATTCATATCCAGTATCAAAACTGCTTCAAAAACCTATTGGACAGATATATTATCTCCAAGCTATTGGAAACACACGCGCCATTTATTTATTGCCGCCATTTAATTATTGCTAGTGTGTATTACCAAACATGAATAAATAGTATAGTCTAAGGCTGCCTGTCCACCGGAGCGGAGAGGAGAGGAGAGGAGCGGAGATGTGTCAATATTAACCAATAGAATCAAAACTCCGCTCCAGAGGTGCGATTCTATTGGTTAATTTTGGCACATCTCCGCTCCTCTCCTCTCCTCTCCGCTTCAGTGGACAGGCAGCCTAACGGGCCTCTGCGAGTAGCCTTCGGCCCCTCGTACCTATGGTCGCGAGATATTTGAAAAGCATAAAAATTGTATGCTGAATAAACAATGTTGCTTCAAATTAGTCGAGCGCTAAAAACATTGTCTTCCATGATTCTTAACACTGGTCCATGGATTCAGGATTTATGAAGGTTTGGATGTCGTGCAGTTGTTAATAGCTTTCTCAAAAATTTTCGTAGATGGCAGCAGCAGTATGGTGGTACTTTGCAACCAAGATCTTTGAACTTCTCGATACAGTCATCTTCGTGTTGAGGAAGAACGACAGGCAGATCACCTTCCTTCATCTATACCATCACTTCATGATGCCCATCACTGGTTGGCTTGGCGTCAAATACTTGGCAGGTACGTTGAAATCTTCTCTGCACATGTGTTAATGATTTAGATGATAAATAATATTTCAGAAGAGTCAATCAATAAACTCAACCACCGCTGGACATAGGCCTCAGAAGAGCATGTAGGTATTTCAAAATAGAGAGAGAGGACTATGTTCAGAACAGCATGTATTTCAAAATAGAGATAAAGGACTATGTTCAGAACAGCATGAATTTCAAAATCGAGAGAGAGGACTAAATTTAACAGCGGACAGGGAAAGGCTGAAGATCACATCAGCAATCACTTAATTATTGATGATGCTGAAGATGTTATACCTGGGATTTAAATTGAATTATAACTGAAACTGAAAATCATGGCAATACACGTAAAAAATAAATGTATGTAACTAAAAAACTATTGAAATTCTTTTGATAGGTCGTTCTATATAATTCCAGGTGGTCACGGAACTTTCCTCGGCTTGATCAATTCCTTCATCCACATCATCATGTATACTTACTACCTAATCTCCGGTCTCGGACCTCAGTACCAGAAGTACGTGTGGTGGAAGAAGCACGTCACCACCATGCAGCTGGTAAGTTGACTCATAATTCGCAATCTATTAATACTCTTGGTCCCAATAGAATACTAAACCAATGGGAAAATAATGATTATATATCATTTTATAGAGGTTTCTTATATGATGTAAACAAGGAATAAGGTGGGTTTGAAATTCAATAAAATTGAAATAGCAAAGTGCTAGTAATGTATGTGTCGCAGTAAGATGGTTATAGTCGTGATGTAATATAGTTATATAAAAGCGGTTCATAAATGTCAGAAATCTCTAATTTTGTTACTGTGACCAATTTCGACGTAGCGTAGTTGGTCACAGTTCTAACCTCACCTTACCTATATGGTCAGAGTGCCCTAATAGCTATATTACTAAGTCGTGCTCGTATCATAGTTATATTCCTAGTAAGACAGTCATGAACCGCTTTCATATAACTAAACTACATTACGGTATATAGCTATATGCCTAGGGATATAACTACATCACGGCTATAACCGTCTTACTGCAATATATACATTCTTTGCACACACAATGTTCTGGAGAAGATATAAAAACAAAACTGATAATCGATACATCACTGACTAAATTAAACGAAAAGTCAGCCAGTCACGAGCGCAGACTTACCGAAACCTTTACTTCATTAAAATGACACGCAAGGATTTGGACGTTTGAATGAAATAGAATTAAAACAAAGCAAATTAGCATGATTTATAATAATGATCTGAATAATTTGCAAAGTATACTATTAACTTCAGTAATTTGCACATGGAAGCAGTATGCTTTACGATAATGTTTGATTAATAAAATAAATTGAGTGTTGATATTAATATAAACTTCCGAAAACTTAACAAAGACCATAGCGATGCATCAATGAATTACATAATAAATACGGTGCAAAATTATGAATGAGATGTGCAAACTCCTATTCTGTTAAACACCAGTTCAAATACTAAACACATAATAAGTTTGTTATTCTAAAGTCAATTGTTTTATCTAAAACTTTTTTTAATGACTATTATGCTCAACTATGTCCTTTTCGATTTTCAGATTCAGTTTTGCATCGTTTTCTACCACAACTTCTCAGTCATGTTCAGTGACTGCAACTACCCTAAGGGTATCAACTTCCTACTCTCCCTCAATGCTTGTGTCTTCATTTACATGTTCGGTACATTTTACTACAATAACTACGTCAAAAACGAAAACTGTGATCAAAATGCCAAGGTCACTGCAAATGAAAAAACGAAAGTGTGTTAGTACAAAGACTTGATTATTGTGATTGTTTTCTATTAGTTTGTAGAAGCTGTCTTCTGGCCGGACTATGTTGTGAGATAGATTTATGTGTTTTGGATTTTGTAGAATGTGTGTTTATATGGTTTTCATTTAGAGTATCTTTTTTGGTTAGATGGTTTTTATCATAACCATGAAGTACAATAATAATTATAATATTGTTATGGGTTATTTGACAAACTTTTACAATACGCTTATGAAACTTATCTATTTTTATCGACTTTTACTATGGTGAATTTTTATTCATTCACTTGCCTAATCCTGAAAAATATAAAACTTCGTAGTCAGCTCACAATTTTCAGAATCTTCAACATATAAAATAAGTATCTTATCAAAATAAGTATTTTAAAATACATTCATAATTATCGACTCTATATGAATGTATTATTATACCATTTCTTACAGCACATACAATTTTAAGAATCATCATTCATCTTTCACTCATATAAAATAAATTATTATGAAATAATTATCAAAAATAAGTATCTTAAAATAAATTCATATAGAGTCTATATGAATGTATTTAAAGTAGGTTTTCGGAATTCCCGACAATTTTAAAATCCCGGGACACGAGACAGTCTACAATCAAAGTCCCGGGAATTCCCGGGAGTTCGAGACTTTAAAGCAAAAAAAAAATTGGGGTTTTTTTAAGAGGTCTTTATTGAAAATTTACAAAAAAAAAGAAAATAGTTTATTGAATAAAAACGCTACAAAAAGTGTACACTTAGTCTAGTAAGATTTCTCAAACAATAGTTATAGTGTCTAGAAAATAAACTAAAACTAAAATATCTTTAGAACAGGTGAAAGTAATGATGGTTCGGAATTACATTGTTAAGTAGCGACCCGCCCGATCTAGGTTAATTCAAACCTGAGTTTCACGCCATCACTTAACATTTTAATTAAATTGGGACACTAAAATTTCAAGTTCAACTGATATAAAATAATCTATTAACAACTATGAGAAAAAGCATATTGGTACATTAATATCTAAAACTAAACCTATGTAAATCATCATCATCATCATCATCAGCCTATTAATGTTCCCACTGCTGGGACACAGGCCTCTTCTCTGTGAGAGGGAGTGGGCTGTAATCTACCACGCGGGCCCAGTGCGGGTTGGTAGATGTCACATGACTTCGAATTTTTTGGTTCTAAGACATGCCGGTTTCCTCACGATATTTTCCTTCACCGTTTTGAGAGCAGTGGTGATGAAATTATTTACACAAAGTAATGCGTCTGCTTGGGTTCGAACCCACGACCTACAACTCGTAAGTCGGGGCCGATACCACTGGGCCACCACTGCTCTACTCTATGTAAATATTATGTACAAAAGTAAATACTTACGAGAGAATAAATTATCATTATGACACAATTTCTAGATTTTTTCTTTGTCTGTGTAATTGAGCATCTCTAAATGCTCTGTTAACATTTTACTACATTTTTATAACTTACACTATCGAAGCTTAGTAATTTGTTGAGCCTATTATACAGAAAAGGTCCTAAAAACACAAATAAAGAATTTTAATTATGTTAATTTCTGGTGAAATGTATTAAAAAAACTTGAAATAAAGAAAATTATTCAAAAAACAAAAAACCCGACTGCAAAAACACATAACTGAAAAGAGAAAAAAAAGCATTATAATCTATAGAATTTTGGTATCGCAGGCGGGGCCAAACAAAAGTTAGGTACACCATAATTTCCGGTTATTATTGTTGTATTATTATTGTCCCCGCCTGCGATACCAAAATTCTATAGATTATAATGCTTGTTTTTCTCTTTTCAGTTATGTGTTTTTGCAGTCGGGTTTTTTGTTTTTTGAATAATTTTCTTTATTTCAAGTTTTTAGTTTTATTAACATATCTTAATTTGGAATTGACTCATTACCAGCTTTTATTTGATACCAATATTATTGAAATATATTAAAAAAAAAACCTTCCCCTCCCTTTTTTATACTTGCAGATGCAATACATAAATATTATATAGCCTATGTGACTTCTACAATTAAGACAAATCTAACGACACCTCCTATGTTAAAATCCATCAAGCCGTTTAGGCTACAGAGCGTGCCAAAGAAATACACATACATACATACTCTCGAAAAACATTACCCTCCTTCTGGGGCAGTCGGGTAAAAAGAAATAGACATACATACATACATACTCTCGAAAAACATTACCCTCCTTCTGGGGCAGTCGGGTAAAAAGGTTTTTTTTCTAAAATTGTATGTGCTGCTGTGTAGTAAGAAGTGGTATAAATCTTTATTATAGACATATACCATTTCTTACAGGCTAATATTATAACTGTTATGTATACGTATATTTTGTACAAATTGTTTTATATTGTTATTATACCTGTGCAAGTCTGCACTAAACCTTTTTTATATTTTTACCTTTTTGTCTATGTTTTTGATACCTATTGTCTATTATTTTGATTGATAAAAATATACCTTTTGTTTTACTACCAGAACCAGCGCCTTTTATATTTCGGTAGTTAATATTGGTCCTATCATCGGAAAAATGGTAGAAACACGTTCTAAACGTGCAAAGGTGGATGCGCTGTGTGCAGGAGACGGCACCCAAGTTGCGGAGAGGGAGACTGCCCCGCCCGCGCAGCAGAGCGCGGACCTGCCCCCTCACGCCGCGACTCCGGCGCCTTCCCGCCCGGCCAGTGCCGCTACCTCGCGCTCATCCGCCACCATCGTGGCGCGTCAGCTGGCGGCACAGGCGCAGCACGCGCGCCACCTGGCTGATTTGGAAGCTGAATTGGAGCGCCAAGCTTCGGAGCGGGAGCGCCAAGCTTCGGAGCGGGAGCGCCAAGCTTTGAAGCGAGAGCGACAGGTCGCTAAGCTCCAATTACAAGCTGAGCTCGCCGCCATAGAGGCGGACGCCAGCCAGCACGGCAGCCACGGCATGCGTAGCCGTGCTAGTGTTCAAGATTGGGTAACAAATGTAGTGCCTAATCCCGAAGAGCGAGAATTTTTAAGTGCCAACCCACATTTCAGGTACGGTGATGCAGGGGCCCGGTGTGAGACACCGGGCATGAGAGTGTCGCACGGCCAAGATGCTGTGGCGACTACGCATGCTCTCAACCAAGATCGTGTCGAAGACGGAGGAGTGACGCGCTTAATCAACTCGCTCGGAACACTATTAAACAAAGTTAACAGGCAAACTGCTACGAGGACGGATTTGCCTACGTTCGACGGCAAGTCCTATTTAGATTGGCTAGCTTTAAAACGTGCGTACGAAAATACATCTCAAAGTTTTTCGGCAACTGATAATTTAGCGAGGCTGTCGTGCGCCCTACGCGGAGCGGCGCGCGACGCAGTAGCGGGCCTGCTGGCGGCGGCGCGCGCCCCCGGTGTGGTGCTAGCTGCACTCGACGCGCGCTACGGTCGCCCCGAGCTCGTAGTGATGCATGAAGTGTCTGTGATACGTGCGCTGCCTAAGGTAAGCTACGATAGTAAAGACCTCGTAATTTTTGCCAGCCGTGTACGAAACTGTGTGGAAGTAATCCGCCTGTTAAATCAGCCGGACTACTTACGCTCACCAGAGCTGTTTCAGGCACTGTGGAGCAAGCTGCCACCGCTGTTGCGACCGCGGTGGCTGGATTACGCTCATTCGTGCGATGGCAGCTTGTCCAAAATAGAAATGTTTGCCGATTTCCTTTCCCGTGAGGCAAACTTACAGTGTAGGTTCGGTGGCATTACTGACTGCACCATGCCTGCTATATCACGTCCTAACCTGGATATTAGAGGCCTTAGGGATAGGGTGAACGTTGTAGCTGAAATTGATCATCAAAATCGTAACGTTTCGTCAGAAACGTTATCAACTACAAATAATTCAACAAATAATATTTGTCAATTGTGTCAACAAAATCATGAGTTGACGTCTTGTGATAGGTTTGTCAAAATGACAGTAAATAATCGTTGGCGATTTATTAAAAAACATAAAATTTGCCATAGATGTCTAAAAAAGGGTTGGCACAAAAATAAAACTTCTTGCATTAAAAAAATATGTACCGTAGAAGGTTGTGACATGCGTCACCATGCGTTGTTGCACGGGTCGAAACTCGAGCGTGCTGTCACCGCGCACGTCGACGTGGAAGACGACGCTGAACCCGAACCATCGACATCCAGCGCGGCCCCCCCGTCGTTCAGCACGCCGTCGCCGTGCAGGGCGCCCGCTGCCTGCGACGAGACCGCTGTACCACCACCTGATGACTCGGATCATGAAGTCTTGGCTCATGCATCCTCCTCATCAGCCGCGGAATCTTTTGTTCGGCCATTGTTGAAAATAGTTCGCGTGATCGTGTCGGGACCTTCTGGTAGCGTTGATACCTATGCTTTGCTGGACGACGGTTCCACAGGCACATTCATCGATTCTAAGCTAGCAGCTCAAATTGGTTGCAAGGGCCAAGAGAAACGTATTCATTTGGACTGTGTAGGTGGTCTAGGAATGGACGTGAACATTCAGTACGTCGATTTCAACATAAAAGGCCGTCATTCAAACGAAATTCACTGCGTTAAGCGAGCCAGGTCGATGAGCGGTTTGAGTGCTGCGCGACAGTCTGCGCATCTTGAGAGCGTGCGTAAGTATCCATACCTGGTAGACATTGCTAATGAATTTTGCTATGAAGACGTTAAGCCTATGCTGATTATAGGTATCGACAACTGGCACTTATCTCTCGCGAAAGCTACGCGCAAGGGAACCAAAACACAACCCGTAGCTATTTTAACTGCTTTAGGCTGGGTTTTGTACGGTTTCGGTTGTAGCAAAACGAAACTGGTCGACGTTGTCAACCACGCCGCTGTTAGCGAACCTGATATAGCGAACGATCAGTTGATTCTGGAAGGTCTTATTAGGGAGCAGTTTAAAATTGATTCAATCGGCATCTCTAAACAGGAAGCTCGTAGTGCAGACGACGAACGCGCCGTGCAAGTTCTCGAGCACACCGCGCGCCGCCTGCCCGGTGGCCGCTTTGAAGTAGGCTTGTTGTGGAAGGCTGATAAACTAGATATTCCCGATAGTTACAAGTTAGCTGTGTCTAGGTTCCTTAGTTTAAAAAAAAAAATGGTGAAAGATCCTGCCTATGCTGAACGCTACCGTCGGAATATCCATGATATGCTCTCAAAGGGATATGCTGAACCGTGTTCAGCTAGTCCTCCTGACTTGGAGTCTCCGTTGTGGTACCTCCCTCACTTTGGCGTAATTAACGTAAATAAGCCCAACAAGTTGAGAACGGTACACGACGCAGCCGCCAAGTCCCACGGCGTGTCATTAAATTCGATGTTATTAACTGGTCCAGACCTTTTGCAACCCTTACTAAGTATTCTGATGCGTTTCCGTGAGGGTAAAGTCGCTCTGACAGCCGACATTCGTGAAATGTTCCCTCAGATTAAAGTTATTGAAAAAGATAGGGATGCTCAAAGATTTCTATGGCGCGACGGCCCGAATGAGCCTATACGTACATACCGCATGTCATCCATGATTTTTGGCGCTGCATCCAGCCCCTTTACTGCAATCTATATCAAAAACAAGAATGCATTAGAGTGGCAGGATGCATACCCTGATGCAGCTCGAGTAATTATACACGATCACTACATGGATGACTGCATCACTAGTTTAGACAACGCTCACGAAGCGGCCAAACTGGCTGCCGATATCTATAACGTACATTCTCGTGCTGGCTTTGAGATGCGAGGCTGGACGTCAAATGATCTTATGGCGCTCTCGTTGCTACCCAAAGAATCCTTACTAGAGACGCCCGTTGTTAAAGATATAGATTTAGGCTACTTGGCTACGCATGTGCGCACGCTTGGCCTTATCTGGCAACCCGCCCGTGACGTGATTGGTTTTAACACAGGAGTCCATAAGGGTGTGTTGCCACAGAAGCTCACCAAGCGAGAGGTCTTAGCCCACGTGATGCGAGTCTATGATCCTCTTGGAATCATTGCGCCAATTGTCGTTCGAGGCCGCATCATGTTTCAAGATGCTTGGCGTAAAGGCTTGGAATGGGATGAGAAGCTCTCCCAAGGTGATAGCGCTGCGTGGAAATCGTGGTTTCAGGATTTATCCTCGGTTTCTAGTTTACGAATTCCACGTCGCTATAACTTGAATGATCTCGATCTAGCAGGCTGCGAACTTCATGTCTTTTCAGACGCCAGCGAGTCTGCCTTTGCCGCTGTCGCTTATTGGCGGTTTTTGTACGTTAACGGTGACGTCAGACTCTCCCTTATCTGCAGCAAAGCTCGGGTATCACCCCTTAAGCCTGTTTCAATTCCCCGTTTAGAGCTCCAAGGTGCTCTGATGGCTGCACGTCTTGCTACGTCTGTATGCGAAGCCCACCGACTTAAACCGACGAGACGCGTTTTCTGGTGTGACTCAATGACGACCTTAGGTTGGCTTCGCAGCGACGCTCGCACTCTTAAGCCATTCGTGTCTCATAGAGTAGGTGAGATACTGGAACTCACGGACGTTGGTGAGTGGCGTTGGATTCCGAGTGATTTAAACGTGGCAGATGATGCAACTCGGGTCAAACGATTTAAGTTAACTCCAGAATCTCGTTGGATCTCAGGTCCTACCTTCCTGCTCTCCTCGGACTGGCCCACTGAACCCGTGATCGATGTCAGTGGACTAGGCCGCGAAGAATTCAAACATCATGTTCATCTCATCACTGATACTGACCTGCCCGCACCAATCTCCGCGGATCCACTGCGTTTCAGCTCATGGTTGAGAATGGTGCGAGCAACAGCAAAAGCGCATCAATTTATTTCTTTACTGCGTATGCGTAGTCTACAAAGACGAGGCGTTGATGCCAATTTAACTCGTCTGGAAGGAAGTTTATGTACATTTATTCCCTCTTGCACATCCTCTCCTAATGTCCCCAATAATCTTAATGTATCAGCGAGAATAACAGCAAACGATTTACGCCTGGCCGAAACCCACATCTTACGGCAGTCTCAATTCGATTCCTTTAAAGAAGATTTTTTGCGGATTAAGAACCAACAGCCGTTGCCTCGTAATAGCCGCCTGTTCAAACTGTCGCCATTCATAGATGAAGATAATCAGCTACGAATGTCAAGCCGCATTGTTGCTGCCTCAACCGTCACAGATGATGTTAAGCGTCCGCTCATTTTGGACGGAAAACACCCAGCAGTTCGTCTTTTGATCCAAAGATATCATCAGAAGGCCGCACATTCACACCTAGATTTGGTAATGAACGAGCTTCACCAACGTTACTGGATTATTGGACTCAGAAACGCTGTTCGATTCGTGGCCCATACCTGTCAGCTGTGCAAATTGCGCCGTGCTAGACCGTTCCAACCACCTATGGGAAATCTGCCAGAAGCTCGCCTAGCTCATCATCAAAGGCCTTTCTCTTTCACCGGTCTCGATTATTATGGCCCCATTCACGTCACGGTTGGCAGAAGAAAGCAAAAGCGCTACGTGGCCCTATTTACATGCTTGGTCGTCCGGGCCGTACATCTGGATGTGGTGCACAGCTTATCGACTGACTCGGCCATCATGTGCCTACGCCGCTTTGTGTCGCACCGAGGGACCCCAGTGGAGATTTGGTCCGACAACGGCACTGCCTTTGTTGGAGCCAGCCGAGAACTGCGAGAGTTGTACGGTGATGCAGTTGAAGACTACGCTGCCAGTGAGTTCATAAACTGGCGTTTTATTCCCCCCTCGGCACCATTTATGGGTGGAGCCTGGGAGCGCCTTATCCGAAGTGTCAAAGGAGCGCTGAAAGTGTCACTCCACGAGCGGGCTCCCTCTGATGAGGTACTCAGAACTTTGCTGGCTGAAGCTGAAGCCTTGGTAAATTCGCGGCCACTAACGATGATCTCACTCGAAGCTAATGCAGAAGAAGCACTAACGCCAGCTCACTTTCTCCTAAACGGATCACCAGGGCGTCCCATCCCAGCCACGCTTCAGGAGTCGGACCTCTCGAGCAGAAGTCATTGGCGGAGGGCACTCAGACTAGCCGATCATTTCTGGCAGCGATGGGTTCGAGAATACCTGCCTTCGTTGTCACCCAGAAGGGGTGGAGGCTCCGCGCCCTCAATTACGGAAGGAGATGTGGTCATAATATGCGATTCAAATTTACCGCGTGGTTCATGGCCCAAAGGCCGTGTCGTGAGGTTGTTCCCCGGTAGAGATGGAATAGTGCGGGTGGCCGATGTTGCCACTGTAGCTGGCACGATCAGGAGGCCCCTCCGAAAGCTGATTAAGCTGCCCATTTCTTAATTAAAAAAGGGGAGAATGTGCAAGTCTGCACTAAACCTTTTTTATATTTTTACCTTTTTGTCTATGTTTTTGATACCTATTGTCTATTATTTTGATTGATAAAAATATACCTTTTGTTTTACTACCAGAACCAGCGCCTTTTATATTTCGGTAGTTAATAATACCAATGGAAACTATTTGATATTTGCCCTATATTTAACTGTTAGATGTATATTTTGTGTAGATTTATATACTATAATTGTATAGATACGCTGTGAAAATTACTTTGTATGTCTGTGTTTAACTTTGCATTACTGGAATTTTCAAAGATAAGTTAAGAATTAAAGTAGAGCATGGTGGTGAGGCAAGTGTCAATTAGGTACGTGGTAGGTTATGCCATAACCAGACTTTAAATTGCTCTTTCTTATTATTTTAGTTACGATTATTAATTTTTAAGTTTTAACATGTTATTCTAAAACATTTTAAAGATATTTAGCGAAAAATAAACAAAGATAATTAGATAAACAGTTTTATGGTTTTATTGAAAAAAAAAACAGTGAATCGTACACTTCAACGTACACAAAAAAATCATAACTTCTCAAAAATCTACAAAATTAACAAATTTTTTTTTCTTCTAAACAACTTTTAGATGTAAACTTTGACACTAAGCTACAAAAAAAAATCGGCCAAGAGCGTGTTGGAACACGCATAACGAAGGGTTCCGTGGGTGCGTCTCATATCATATAAAGTTATTTGGTATATTTTCATTTCAATAACGTTCACAAGATGTAATAAACGAGAGATATACCAACTGTTGATATAATTTCTTTACATACGAGTATAACATTATACTCTAAAACTTATTTCGTATAACGTTATTGGATATAACGTTTATTTAACTTGCTCGAGTGGTTCCGCGTCCGACCACTTTTCGCGCTGAATTTCCCCTTCACGTACTTGTACTTTTTTTTCTTTTGGGTGGGAAATCATCAAATGACTTCTCCCGCTCTAGGCGGAGTGGACTGGCGTGTCAGACTCTTACTGACTAAAACTCACCCGTGTTCCTTCCCTTGCCTTGCCAGGGGTCGCGGTTTCCCTTTAGGACTTCCCGCAACCCTGGTAGGCATCGGCCCTAGCGGACCCCGTCAGTTTTGCTGACATCTCTTTGAGGCACGCGTGGAACACGACGCGCCATCGACCCGGGCCTAGTCCTTATCGGACGGCGAGCTGCCCGTTGCTCTCACGTACTTGTAGCTGGTCGCGTGGTTCCGCTTCCCGCCGCTTTTCACGCTGGATTGAGTACCCTTTCGCGTACTCACGGATGGTCGCGTATTACTTCTTTAGAGTCTGATCGCGCTTTGTGCTTCGCGGTTTTGTGCTATCGGTTGCCTAACTTCTTCTCCCGGGCCAAGATTTTTCCACGCTTTTTCAGCATTCTTTCTCTATCAACTGAGAAAGTGGACAAGCTGCTAGGCCCCTCATCCTTCCCCATCCCGTTCTGTCTGTGTTGGTCTTGGTCGTTGGTTCAGTTGGTTGCCCCCAGATTACGTTGCGGACTGACTGCCTAAGTCACGGTAATATTATCTGTACCTAAGTGGTGTGGGATTGGACTTGGTCGGACCCATTTGGGTCGTAATATTTTCCATCTGCTTTATTGTTTTGGTTGGGGTGGTAGGTTTTTTTTAATCGAGGTTACCTCTCCTCTGGGAGCGACGGGATATAGTAATAAGAGGGAAGGCATTTTTTGGGTCAAGAGGTATGGGTTCTTTGGGTCACCCTTTGGCATTTTGGATTTGGCCTGAGGCCATCATTACGCTTTTGATATTTGGCCTGGGAATTTGGGTTTTTTTTTTTCCTTTTCTGCTCCGTGGCAATCTGTCCTAGAACAATAAGCCACTTTGTTGTCTGACTTCGAGTCTAATTATTTATTTATTGTTATGAGAGAGCTTCCATTTGTGTGGCGTAGCTCTCATCTCTCTATGCAAATCTGTCGCTGAGACTGGGGATGTCACATCTCTTCAGCCTCGTGTGTCGTTGTCCTCCTACTCCACTCAGTGCTAGTGCTAGCTCATTTGTGTGTTGTGCAAGTCTTCTCTGGTATCTTACGCTATGCTGACTTATTTCTTGTTTAACTGTTCGTATATTGAGGTCCAGGTACATGTATTTGTTGCTTATACTTTGGGGTATGTTGAACATGTTTCTCAGAGCTTTGCTCTGAAATCTTTCCAAAATGTCGATGTTATATATGCTATTGCTTGCTGAGCCCCATAGTTGAATGCCATATGTCCAGATTGGCTTAATGATGGCTTTGTAAACCATCATTTTGCTCTCGTTGCTTAGATGGGAGTGGTGACCTACTAGCCAATATATACCGCGGAGTTTGCTGTCCAGTTGCTTGCGCTTGGTCCAGATGTGCTTCTGCCAAGTTAATCTTCGATCTAAGTGTAGACCCAAGTATTTTGCGTGTTCTTCTTGTGGAATATCTTTACTGTATAACTTTACTGGCGGGCAGGTTTCTTTTCGGAGTGTGAAAGTTACATGAGTGGACTTGGTTTGGTTTGCTTTTATTCTCCACTGTTTGAACCACTTCTCTATTACGTTCAGATGGTATTTTAGTTAGGATGAAGCAGTTTCTGGATTCGAATGTACTGACAAGACAGCAGTGTCGTCAGCGTAGGTCGCAGTTGTTGTGTCCCCAATAGTTGGAAGGTCCGCAGTATAAATCAGGTATAGTACTGGTCCCAGAATGCTGCCCTGAGGGACACAAAATAATGTTTTACAACTTATATTTAAATGTGGCAGTTTTTAAATGACAGCTACATAATATAACATCAGGTCTTGTTTCCCCGAAGGGTTGGGCAGAGGTGTATTTATAGTATACCCACATTTCGCCAGATTATGTTTAAGTCCCATGTAATATGGGGCGAGACGAAGCTTATATCCTTCCCAGGTCATGGTGATATACCATGACCTGCAAAAAGACATAAGCTTCGTTGCCATTATTTAATATGTGCCATCGTTCAGCTATTTTAGCGTGAAATTGTATCAAACCAAAAAAATAAACAAGTAAACAAACAAACAAATAAAAAAACAAACAATCACACTCTCGCATTTATAATATTAGTTTGGATTTGTAAACAACCTGAAGATGGATTTCAAACACCAATACATTCATGACTTATTTTAAGAGGATCTGAAATTTAGGGGTCAATCAACTCAGCCTATCGTAGTCCACTACTGGACATAGGCCTCTCCCAAGCTACGCCATTAAACCCTGTCTTCTGCCTTCCACATCCAGTCTGTCTCAATCACTTTCTTAAGGTCATCGGTCCATCTAGCTGGGGGGGGTCCCACAATACGTTTGCCGATACGAAGCCGTATCTTTTATCCCGATAGTCCGAGAAGATCGAAACTTGACTAGCATGGGCCAGGGAAGTATGACACAAAAGATAGAAGGCCTTTATTGCTTGTACACAAAACTGCGAATCGGTGCGATGCGAATTCACAACGCAGATGCTTCGGAAGAAAATCTTAGGGATCATTTGGGAGCCGTCGCGGATTTTTGCGGTGCGACGTCGCATCGCAGTTTTGTGTATAAGCCCTTACTCAGCAGTGGTTGGAAAAAGGACTTAAACAGAACTTAGCCTCTGTGTTTAACCATAGTATAGAAATTCGTAAAAGACGTATCCATGAGTAATTACAGTATTATGATTATTTAAAAAACGATGATTGGAGTAAAAATCATTCCAATTGAGAATTTTCTTTAATTAAATAAGGAAGGGGGAAGGTCTGTAAAACTTTAAATAATCGTTAACAAGATAATTTGAGATATTTCGAATATGTACAAAATAAAAGCTTGATTTTTTTACTACATATACAATGTGGAGACAACAAAAAATTAAAATACTGGCACTACTAATGCTTAAGAGTATTTTGGAACTAACAAATAAATCCTAGCTTCGAAATAAAAAAATGAGTTTTCCAAACAAATTAAATGTAATGTATGCCGTATCCACCCTAAGCCTATAAAATCCGTTTATCCAACTAGGCCTTGGGTGAATTCTCAGGCATACATTTCAGAATATCCACATTGGGGTGGATTTTTGGGGTGGGTAAACGGAATAACCCGAGCCGACTATGGATTTTGCCGAGCTATAATTACTAAACTATTGAATAAATATATTCAATTGAATTTTTGTATACAGAATGGGAACCTCATTATGGACACGCCGTTGAATTTTTTGTTGTAATGTCGTCTCCACCTTGTATAATGATTTGTTAAAAACATCAGAGGATCAAAAACAAAAAAGATATACCTGTGCCCTGTTTATAAAAACTTACAAGTCTACACGTTTACAAGTTATATTTAACAAGGAAGTTTTTACAAGTTCGTGTAAATGACGTTTATCAAAGAAAATTATTCAAAAAACAAAAAACCCGACTGCAAAAACACATAACTGAAAAGAGAAAAACAAGCATTATAAATTAATCTATAGAATTTTGGTATCGCAGGCGGGGACAAACTAATAACCGGATATATGGTGTAAGTTTTGTTTGTCCCCCCCGCCTGCGATACCAAAATTCTATAGATTAATTTATAATGCTTGTTTTTCTCTTTTCAGTTATGTGTTTTTGCAGTCGGGTTTTTTGTTTTTTGAATAATTTTCTTTATTTCAAGATTTTTAGTTTTATTAATATCTCTAAATTTGGCATTGACTCGTTAATAGCTTTTATTTGATACCATTATTGTTATAATTTATTTAAAAAAAAACCTTCCCCTCCCTTTTTTTTTGTATTTGCAGATGCAATATATAAATATTATATAGCCTTATGACACTTCTACAGTTAAGACAAATCTAACGACACCTCATATGTTAAAATCCATCAAGCCGTTTAGGCTACAGAGCGTGCCAAAGAAATAGACATACATACATACATACATACTCTCGAAAAACATTACCCTCCTTCTGGGGCAGTCGGGTAAAAAGAATCTACAGGGTTTGTAAAATTGAACGGTTGTAGATTCTACTTGTAAGTTTTAAAATCAATAAAGAAAATTATTCAAAAAACAAAAAACTCGACTGCAAAAAAACATAACTGAAAAGAGAAAAACAAGCATTATAATCTATAGAATTTTGGTATCGCAGGCGGGGACAAACTAATAACCGGATAGTGTAAGTTTTGTTTGTCCCCGCCTGCGATACCAAAATTCTATAGATTATAATGCTTGTTTTTCTCTTTTCAGTTATGTTTTTTTGCAGTCGGGTTTTTTGTTTTTTGAATAATTTTCTTTATTTCAAGCTTTTTAGTTTTATTAATATATCTAAATTTGGCATTGACTCGTTACTAGCTTTTATTTGATAGCAATATTGTATTTTTTTTTTTTTAAACCTTCCCCTCCCTTTTTTTGTATTTGCAGATGCAATATATAAATATTATATAGCCTATGACACTTCTACAATTAAGACGAATCTAACGACACCTCATATGTTAAAATCCATCAAGCCGTTTAGGCTACAGAGCGTGCCAAAGAAATAGACATACATACATACATACTTACATACATACATACATAATCTCGAAAAACATTACCCTCCTTCTGGGGCAGTCGGGTAAAAAGTCGAAAAACGTTCGCCATTTACAGTTTGCTTAAACCATTTCACGAAGTCCTGTTAGTTATTGCACCTTATAATTAACGTCATAACGGCGACAAGACAGGACTTTTGCGAAATAAATTAACTATACCTGGTGTTTATATGTATATGTATAGTACATAGGTATTAGTTCCTTGCTTGGTCTGCTGTGACAGCGTTGCTTAAGATTCTTTATTGAGACGGCCCTATACGCGCGCGGCGGCTTTATTGAAAAGAATAGGTACCTACCTGGAAAGACTTCGAGGAGGCCTTGACCAGCACAATAAAAAAACTAGCTTAATTTTTGACTTTACACACAGATTTTGACAGCAGATTTGTCCTAGCGATTTTAAAATCTGTGTGTAATCGCCAATATGTTCTGGAATCGCTGCCACACTGCTTTCTGGTGAGAAAACAGCGCGCGCCATTCATGTTTAAGATTCCCATCAATTTAGAGAACAACGAAACGCTATTTGTGAGGTGTCACGCAACAGTAACAAGGGATGCGTGCTTAGGGTTAGCGCTTCATCGTATGGGATGAAAGCATTATGGCAAATAAGACAGCAGTGGAAGCTATAAACAGAACCCTGCAGGAAATCAGCAGAAACCAAGCCATTATGGGTGGAGCCACAGTTCTGTCTGACGAGGTGAATGCTTTGTTGAAAAGGTCAACTCTATGGTCAAGAGTTCTAAGACTGCGCTTGACCATCAACATGCGAGCTCGGCTTGGCGGGAATCCACATGCTCAAGAATTCTCCTATGTTCTTCTAAAAGTTGGTGAAGGCACTATAACAGACGAGTGTGGCCAGGTGGCCCTACCAGAGACTCTTGGTAGAGTAGAGTAGAGTAGTTCCCACTTTAGAAGATCCGATTCGTCTGGTGTACGAAGACATCAGTCGAATTCCGTACCAAGAGAATTCTTGGGCGTGTTCCATGTTAACGTCAAAAATGATCAAGCAGCAGCGATCAACCACGGTATTCTCTCGCAAATTGTAGGGAGCGAAGTGATTTAAACCTCCATTTATGCTGATGTGGAAGAAGACGATGCCATACATTACCCCGTAGAATTTCTGAATTCGCTCATGGCAACTGGACTTCCGACGCAGAAAATCCAGCTGAAGGTCGGTGTCCCGATTATGCTCCTTTGGAACTTAACTCCGCCAAAGTTTTGTAACGGAATTCGGCTCAAAGTCGTGTCTTTGCAAGGAAACGATATCAAGGCGGAAATTCTAATAGGTTGTGGCATTGGCAAGATAGTGTATATACCGCGTATACCACTAGTTCCCCACAATCACCAGTTTAAGCGGGTGCAGTTCCCTGTGAGCGTCTGCTTTGCGATGATTAATTATCATTAAGTCACAAGGACCGTCACTGAAGGCTGAAGGCTCCACTGCCGCGAGAAATCACGGTACAGCGAACAGAGCTCCGGCGGGATCTCATGGCGGCTTGGAGTGTGTGATTGTCGCAACCCAGATTTGGGCACGCCACAATTGTGACGATAAGTTTCCTCTTTGAGGAGTGGCTAGAGAGGTGCCACGGCGTCCTCTTCTTCCGCCTGACGCAGGTCGTCACCGGACACGGTTGTTTCGGGAGGTTCCTGTTTCGCATAAGGCGGGAGGAAACGCCCGGATGTCACCACTGTGTGGACCGCCCGGAGGACACGGTGGAGCATACGGTGGATGTCTGCCCGGCTTGGGCGAAGCACCGGCGTGTCCTTGTGGAGGCGCTTGGCTGCAGCGACCTCTCGCGTCCGACCCTGGTAAAGGCCATGGTGCGGAGCGAGAGGGCAAGGGAAGCCGTCACCTCCTTCTGCGAAGCAGTAATGCTCGCGAAGGAGGAGGCGAGGCGCGCGAGGGACAGACAAATGTCGCGCCCTTACGCCCCAAGCCGCCGCCGTAGGAGACGCCCCGGGCGTCGGGAATTGGTAGCCGATTTCCGGCCACCGTAGGCGTGGGCCTGCGGACGGAGAGCAATGGGTAGCTCGCCGTCCGATAAGGATCAGGCCCGGGTCGACGGCGCGTCGTGTTCCACGTGCGCCTCAAAGAGATGTCAGCAAAACTGAAAGGGTCCGGTAGGGCCGGTGCCTGCTGGGGTTGCTAAGGGGAAACCGTGGCCCCTGGCACAGGCAAGGGAAGTAACACGGGTGGGTTTTACTCAGTAAGAGTCTGACACGCCCTTTCGCTCCGCCCAGCGCGGGAAAAGTCATTTGATGATTCCCCATGCAAAAGAAAAAAAAAATGCTGAAGATTATAATGATTATAATGCTTGTTTTTCTCTTTTCAGTTATGTGTTTTTGCAGTCGGGTTTTTTGTTTTTTGAATAATTTTCTTTATTTCAAGCTTTTTAGTTTTATTAATATATCTAAATTTGGCATTGACTCGTTACTAGCTTTTATTTGATACCAATATTGTGTTTTTTTTTTTTAAACCTTCCCCTCCCTTTTTTTGTATTTGCAGATGCAATATATAAATATTATATAGCCTATGACACTTCTACAATTAAGACGAATCTAACGACACCTCATTTGTTAAAATCCATCAAGCCGTTTAGGCTACAGAGCGTGCCAAAGAAATAGACATACATACATACATACATACATACATACATACATATTCCCATACATCGTTTGTAAGTTTCAAAAAAGTTCAAATCGAGGGTATAGTGCTCAAACCCAATAAGTACGAAATTGTAACTTTCGAGATATTCAATATTTAAGTTATAAGGACAGAATTACCTATGTTATTAAAATAATATCGACATAATGAGTATGTGAGTTAAAAGTGTATACATTCAATTAGTGTAAAAAAGTATTTTTATGTTTCTGGGGTGGTCCATTTTATCATAAGAAATATATATTTTACAAAGGGTACCGACTTATTGGATTTTACGTCTAGAGTAATTTAACATTTAATGTACTTTACTAATTAATTTATTCTATGAATCACAATGAAAACTGTTCATATGGTCGGGTTTAAGAACTTTAAGACTGTCGTACAAATCGAAACAAGAAGCTCTCTGATGCTACTTTACAGCTCATGGAGGAGAGGTGCGAGACGATCGTGCAGTCTTCAGACAATGCGCTCATAGACGGATCTCTAAGTCCTTGAAAAGCGACCTTCGCTAATATAATACGGACCGTAAAGGACGCGACAGAGCGGAATAAGGGCTCCAAGGTCTTTGCTAGAGATCTGTCTATTGGGCCGAACCAGTTTGCGAAACTGAAGACAAACTTGAACTATTAGAGATATTGAGAGTTATTCTATGGACAGTTATACACGTCAACCAGTAACCCCGTTACGGTGATGACGGAATTACGGTCGAACTTCTGAAGGCCGGTGGAAAACCCGTTCACTACCGGCCGGAGGAAAGGCCCTCCAGAAGTTGTTCGATTCTGTAAGACTCGATAGTAAAACGCCACAGGCTTGGAACAACGGTGTGGTAGTACTCTTCTTTAAAAAGGGCACAACATTCTAGGTGGGTCTGTAATTCTTATGCAGGGTGCTTAAGAATTGTAGGCCCATCTCTCTTCTGAGCCATGTCTACAAGCTGTTTTCAAGAGTCATCATGAGCCGTCTCCCGCGCAGGTTTGACGAATTTCAGCCTCTGGAACAAATCAGATTCCGTAAAGACTTTAGCACCGTAGACCACATTCATACGCTGCGGTAGTTTACACAGAAGACCAAAGAGTAGATATAACCAGCCTCTCTGGTTAGCGTTTGTGGACTACGTGAAAGTCTTTGATTCCATCGAGACCTGGGCTGTACTGCAGTCTCTCCAACGGTGCTAGATTGACTATCGGTAGGTACATCGAGGTGCTGAAGTGTTTATATGAAAACGCTACTATGTCAGTCCGATTCTACGACTGGACCTCGAAACCTATCCTTCTGTACCGAGGGGTGAGACAGGGAGACGTTATTTCTCCGAAATTATTCACCACTGCACTGGAGTAAGACTTCAAGGTTTTTGACTGGAAAGGGGTTGGCATTAATGGCGATGCCGAATACATTACTCACCTTCGGTTTGCCGACGATAGAGTAGTCATTGCTGAGACTATCGACGACCTACGTACTATCTTCTCGTCTCATATACCACAGTGTATCAAGGCAAAAGTTCTTGACCAGTGCGTGTTAACAGTGTTGACCAATGGCACTGAAACGTGGTCACTCACCACAGGCCTCATTAGAAGGTTGAAAGTCACCCAAAGGGCAATGGAGAGGGCTATGCTTGGAGTTTCAATACGTAATTGAATCAGAAATTAAGAGATTCGTAGGAGAACCAAAGCAACTGTCATAGCCCGAAGAATTGCCAAACTTAAGTGGCAATGGGCAGGGCTCAATACTCGCAAAATAGGTGACCGATGGGGCTGAAAGGTTCTGGAGGGGCGATCGCGTACCGAAAGACGTAGTGTTGGAAAGCCCACCACAAGGTGGACCGATGACCTGGTGAAGGCCGCAGGAATCAGCTAGATGGAAGAAGCACAGAACCGGTTGAAGTGGCGGTGCTTGGGGGAGACCTATATCCAGCAGTGGACGTCTTTCGGCTGAAATTATGACGATGAATCACAAAAGAAACAGGATAAATCACTCTCGTTTAAACGTATTTTTCCCACTTAGTTGTGGTTAGTAGTGGATGATGCTATAATAACTTCTTGTCACTGTTATTTACATGGAAGGTGGTATTCCAATTTGTGTGTAGTGTGGTAAGTACTAGTACTACCACAACTAAAAAGTGAAAATTACTTTAACAAAAAAGAAAATAAATAAAACCAAAGAGTGTTTTTTTGGAAGTCGGTTTGTTTTTTTTTAAGTTTTTTTAATGAATATAAACTACTTGTAGGATTTCGATTCTCCAAAGGCAGTTCCACTTCCATGATAGCAAAATCTAAAACCAACATTTACCTAGTTGTCAATCTTCTTCCTTGATCGCCCATCGTACCACACACAAACAATTGGCACTAAACAGAATAATATTAAAAACAATACTCGCGGGGGACGCGACGTGCGAATTGTCGCAAAATGACAACAATAGCGCAACAAGTTGTTAGGTCAAATTTTATTCATTGGGTTCGTCTCCAAACAACGTTTGAAGAAAGTTAGTTGACGAGGTGAGCAAATACCATATAACTATACATAACTTGTTACTTTTGAAATATAATCGAACAATAAAACCCGACAAGCACATTTGGTTTGTTTTAGCTCTTGGTTTTGTTTGCCTTCTTATGCAACATATGAAAAGCTAAAACCCGATAAATACAAATAGCGGCTATTGCCTTAATGCAGTCAGGTAATTTTAGTTGAAATCATTGAACACTCAATACAAATAAATAGCTTTATGTGGTTTATGCGTGAAATAAAAATATTATTTATCAAGATAACACACTTTATAGTGTTCTACTTTTTCAGTTTAGGCTAAACGTGGTCACTTTATTGGGTTATTACCTCAAGTAATTTTCTGTCTACTGAGAATTCAGCTTATTGGACTAGACCATTGGAAAGAGCATAAAAAATGCATTAAGATGGACTAATAAAACGATTTTTGATTTTTTTGCACTTATTGGGTTTTAACACTATACCCTCGAAATGTAAGTTTGTAATCACAAAAAAAAGACTGATAAAACTACAATTTAACTATTTCCGGACATTTTCCTTTTTAAGTGCTGTGAGACCTTGCTTTCTGTCATATACCATTGATATGCTATGTGTGGACCAAAACTACACGTCATAAAAAAAATTATAGATTCCTCATGTCCAGGGGTATTCGAAAATACCCCATGTACGAGTATGTTCCACGATTTTTTGTAGTTTTCGAGATATTATTTTTTTGTATTTTTTTTTGAGTTTTCTTTCCGGTCGAGCCTCAAAAATTCATGTCTTTTTTGTAGTGAGTATTTTCCCGCCACCGCGCCGCCGGGCACTATGTGTAGTATAAAGTTGTCAAAAAATAAAACTCCCATTTTGAAATATTTCTATCATACGCTGCCAATCTGAAATAAATCATTACGTATTACTTTCAACATAGATACGAGTATTTAATCACATACTTATCATATCAGATGTAGGTTTAGATATATTTTAAAGACTATTCTTTAGGAAAAAAAAACCTTGCAGTGGTTATTTACCTCTCTATCAAATCATCCTTTTTTTCAAATAATTTTACGTTTCAATTACATAGTTCATTCGTCAAGTCTTTTACACTTCAACTACCGTATGTATTAGTCATTGTTTATCAGTATACCTCGAAATTCCCGCAAAAAAACTCAACACACGAAAAAATTACATATATTTGACCGCCAGAAATTCAAATTATGACCTCCAAACTCACTAGCGCCACCTAGCGGGAGCAATGGCAGACATCCCTGCCATTGCATAAAGCATTGTTTCAGATAAAACGACTGAAATTGTCTTAGAAATCTTTTATTCAATTTTCTTTTTTTACATGTCAATATTGAAGTGACTTTATTACCCGACTTCGGCGAAGCAAAAAGGAGGGTTATGATTTTGACCGGTATGTATGTATGTATGTATGTATGTATGTATGTATGTATGTATGTATGTATGTATGTATGTATGATCATCTGTAACCTCATAACTTCTAAACCACTGATCATAATTTGACAAATGAGGTATCGTTGAAAGCGTCCTCATTGTCCGCTGGTTATAAGCTATGTGACGTTACATTAAATTTAACATGGCGCCCTCTAGAGGACATAAAGTGACGAACAAAAAAAAAATTTTTTTTAATGATGAATGAAAATTAAATATGTAAATATATAATATATATATAATATGTCATATTTTCAAAGTAAATAAATATGATTAAATTGTTAAAAACATGCAAAAGTGAGACTGTGCTACGTACGGCGCGGCTGTAAAATTAATACCTATTAAACAATTAAACCTATACAAAAAAAATAAAGCGACTCTGCAAATACTTTATGACGAAATTATAACCCCAAAACAAATTAAATAAAAAACAAGTTTCAAAACTAAAACTTGACTACTGAAAAAACACGCTGTAAAATGTATGAAACAAGAAAATATTTCGTACAGAAATCAAGACATCTATGTACAAAAATGGTTAAAGTAAAGCCGTAGTCGCATGCCTGTCGGCTACAAAATTATAATGGCATGCGACTACGGCTTTACTTTAACCATTTTTGTACCTATTATGTCTTGATTTCTGTCCGAAATATTTTCTTGTTTCATACATTTTAGAGCGTGTTTTTTCAGTAGTCGGGTTTTAGTTTTTAAACTTGCTTTTTCAAATCTATTTTCAAAAATCATCAATGTTTCTATAAACTGCAAGCAACACGTTTTATGCGATTAGCAATCTTATATTGTACTGGCTATTAAATGTCAAAATGGGCCTTTTAATTTTAGACAACTTTAGTAGCATCTATACATACATATTATAATAAAATCGTAGCGAGGTCAAAACTGTACATTGAATATTTTTGAAAAAAAGTAATTGCTACGGGGTCTGGGATCGATTCTAATGCCGAAAATATAGTTTTTAGAATTTTTGTCTGTTTGTCTGTTTGTCTGTTTGTCTGTATGTATGTTCCAGCATCACGCAAATTCTACTGGACAGATTCTATTAAAATTTTGCACAGATATTCCCTATAAGTCTGGTCAAATGGTAGGGTATATACTATCACGCTCTTTGCAATGGGGCATGAGCAATATTACATTATGTTCGTATTCTTCTCCGCAAAATTGTAAATGGGTGCGCTAAAAGGTTAGGATATTGCAGGTAGTTACCGATTTAACATTTAAAATGATTATCATCACGCTATACCTTTATGGAGCTTAGCAGCCAATCATGAAATATAGGAACGGCTATTTTAACTAATTTTCAACAAAGCAAATAGCTAAGCGGTAAGACGATTGCTTTGTAAACCTGGGGCCGTATTATGACGTGTTAAATCCATTATTGTTCCGCTGTGAAAATGAGATGGTGCTATTTATGCAGTATAGCTCCGTCTCTCTCTCACACTGGAACAATAATGGATTTAACACGTCATAATACGGCCCCTGTTGTTATGAGTTCGAACCCCGATAGATGTATTTTTTGTAATTCATTTATTTTTATTTTTTGTAATGCATAAGCATGTTTTAAATCTTTTTTATTATTTTAACTTATATTTATATTGACAAGGATGAAATAAAGCCGAAAAATATTGAAAGAAAACCTAAAAACGACCGACGCCGCTCGCCTTTGACAGTTTGCTTTTTTATAGTTAAACTATTTCACAAATTCCTTTTAGTTATTGCAATTTAAACCATATGATTAACGTCATAACGGCGACAAGATAGGACTTCGCCAAATATTTTAAATAAGTTATCTGGTGTTTATATAGTACATAGAGTACTCGCAAGATAATTCTACGCAAGGCTCAAATCGGAACTAATCGTATGCCGCCATCTTTTCGTTTATGTAAGTTCAAATTAAGTATAGAATTATATATTAAATATTTAAGTTAAACTCGACAGTCGTAGCAGGAGGCGTTCTGTAGTTTCTGCCTACCCTTATGGGAAGAACGCGTGAGTTTATGTATCATGTATGTAAATTAAACTCGCTGCGTGTGTACCTAGAATTATATACCAGATGTTATAAAAATCGACTAAGGGCCGATTTTTCCAACGCCCAATAAGTTTACCTTTTGAGGAATAATTTTGAATTACTGACAGTTTTTCCATAAAAAAAATCTGTTGTGGGAGAAATATCGGCATCATCTATCCGAGGACTTTTTACGAACTTTGCGGCGTACTACTGAAGCTAACATTGAACAAAATGACGAACGCGTTCTAAACAGTTGTCTTGATTCACTTCAAGACGTGGTAATTTCCATAGGTGGCAATCCACTGATAGAGTATGGGTTACCGGCTCCGCAATCATTAGTAGGATAGATTAGGGAATACGCCGCCGAAACTAATTACGATCCGACGGAACAGGAAAAACATTTATTACCACTGGTATCCTTGCAGAGGTCAGGAGGCAAGGCAAAATTGCAATCGCAGTACCGTCTTCCAGAATCACTGCCACACTGCTTCCTGGTGGCAAAACAACGCACGCCATGTTTAAGATTCCCATCGATTTAGAGAGCAACGAAACGCCTGTTTGTGGGGTGTCACGCAACAGTGACAAGGGGTGCGTGCTAAGAGATTGCGCTTTCATCGTATGGGATGAATGTACTATGGCAAATAGGAAAGCAGTGGAAGCTGTAAACAGAACCCTGCAGGACATCCGCAGGAACCAAAACATGATGGGTGGTGTCACAATTCTTTTTAGTGGCGATTTCCGGCAAACACTACCTGTAGTGACGCGAGGAACTAGGGCTGACGAGGTGATTGCTTCGCTGAAAAGGTCGACTCTATGGTCGCAAGTTTATAGACTGCGTTTGACCATCAACATGCGAGCTCTGCTTGGCGGGAATTCACATGCTCAAGAATTCTCCGATGTTCTTCTAAAAGTTGGTGAAGGCACTCTGCCAGAGAAGAACGGCCAGGTGGACCTACCTACCTCAATTTAGAAGATCTGATTCGTATCGTGTACGGGAACATCAGTCAAATACCGTACCAAGAGAATTCTTGGGTGTGTGAACGGGCCATTTTAACGCCCAAAAATGATCAAGCTGCAGCGATCAACCACAGTATTTTCTCGCAAATCGAAGGCAGTGAAGTGATATACACCCCCATTAACACTGTAGTGGAGCAAAATGACGCCACACATTACCCCGTAGAATTTTTGAATTCGTTAACGTCAAGTGAACTTCCTGCGCACATAATTCAGCTGAAGGTCGGTGTCCCGATTATGCTCCTTCGTAACTTAACTCCATCGAAGCTGTGTAACGGAACCCGGCTCAAGGTCGTGTCTTTGCAGAGAAACATCATCGAGCCGAAAATCCTAACAGGTTGTGGCATTGGCTAGACAGTATAATTATATACCGCGTATACTACTAATTCCCCACAATTACCCCTTCCTGTTTTAGTTCCTTGTGAGCGTATGCTTTGCGATGACTATCAACAAGTCACATGGGCAGACACTGAAGGCTGCTGGTGTCGACCTCAGGACAAGCTGCTTCTCACACGGACAACTGTACGTCGCTTGCTCCAGTCCTGACTCTTTATATTTTAGCTGCTGAAAACAAAACAACAAACGTAGTATACAGGAAAGTTTTATGAAAATGTGGCTGTTATTAAAGTATATTGTGGTGTCTTACGACTTCCACGCGAACGAAGTCGCGGGCAGAAGCTAGTTTGGCATAAAATAAATAAATTATAAATCAGGAAACATACTTCGTAGCCGCATATCGTGCATGAATTATCCAATTGAATACTATTTAATAAATATTTCGCTACCTAACTTACTTTTTTTTATAAACGGTTTAAGCAAGTCATGGTAATATTTAATGAGATTCAAGGAATTCATTTAGTGAATTTAACTTGGTGCCTAATAAAATGATTGTGCGATTATTTTTTGATTTAGTTCTGGTTTAGTGATGTAACGTAAGGTTTGGTTCATTTTTCTTGAACAGGATTTAGTAATTGTGTGACTAATCACTACAATATTTCTAACTCTCAAGTAAGAAATATTTTTATGTCGAGATGGCAGTGCTTTTAGAGACTATGAAGGATACTTATCAATATATTTTTTACGATTTGGGTGGTAAGATTTTTTTCCTTTTTTTTCTCATAAAGAGTATGCTGAGATGGTTTAGTCATGTTGAGAGAATGAATGAAAGGTGACTATAACATAATACATAACATTAATAGGCTTATTTTTAATAACAGGACTTATTACAACAGGAGGCCTGTGTCCCAACACAGGCCTCCTCTCTGTGAGAGGAAGTGGGCCGTAATCTACCACGCGGGCCCAGTGCGGGTTGGTAAATGTCACATGTCATCGATTTGGTTCTAAGACATGCCGGTTTCCTCACGATGTTTTCGTTCACCGTTTTGAGAGCAGTGGTGATGAAATTATCTACGACGACCTACAACTCGTAAGTGGGGGCCGATACCACTGGGCCACCACTGCTCTCAAAGCAGACGGACAGAAAGGCGACTAACAAAATGTATTTACAAGGCAGATGTGACTAGAAACGCCCTAGGAGGTAATTGACCTTATTGGTGACGTTCTTCAGAAAGGACAGGTGCGTAGTACTCGCAACCGGCGAGCGTGTATGACCAGATAATGATGTATGAACGTAAACGAGGCAAAAGGAGTATGTAAGGATCGTAGCAGAGACTCTCACGCCGAATTTTTGTATGTATGTATGTTCTCATAAACTCCTCATTATTAGCATATACTATGTCGTTATAGAAGAAAAATAAAAAATAGCCTATTAGTGACAAATTGATAATTTCAAATTACGGCGCCAAACAAACAAATTAATTACTTAGGTATAGCGTAAAATGTTAGTTTTAATGAATTTTCGTTGAATGTGTTTGGCGCCGTCTCAAAAATTTGTAATTTGAGGGTCATCAATTTGTCACTAAAAGGCTGTTTTTTATTTTTCGCTTTTCAGGTTTTTTTTTTGAGTTTCTATTTATTGTTTGCAACTCTGACCGTTGATGACAGTCATACCCCACTTAGGTATAAAGTGCTCATCAAGGTGAATGAAATAAGCCCAAACACGATGTAGCTGCTGTAAACTGTTGAGGAGCTCTCGCGACTGTCTTCCGTCTCCATCATCAGATCAACTCCAGGTCTTTGATACGTGGTTGTGTCATTAGAACTACATATTTGTGCGAGATTACAACAGAATTGGTTCACAGTTGAAAATTCAGCAAGTGAAAAATCAATCAACCCCATTTTTTTACCGGGGAGAAACTTAGTTTTAAATTTTACATGGGACCAACTTCAAGATAGGGTATATCTTGAAGTTCGTTGAATAAAAAAGGAATCGTTCAAATCGGACTACTCAGTAAAAAGTTATGCGTGGTCAAACATAAAACCATAAGACCAATAACTTTAATCCCCATTCTATCTAAAATTTTTGAGAAAGTTATGTATAATAAAATAGAGAACTTTTTGACGAGTTGTGACATTCTTAAAAAAGTACAATTCGGCTTTAGGAAGGGCAGATCTACTGCTTCAGCATGTTTCTCGTTAGTAAAACACATCACTGAAAGTCTTAATCAAAAGTCCAAAATAGGCTGCGTCTTTCTAGACATGACGAAGGCCTTTGACTTTGTTTGTCATAAAACATTACTCACAAAACTTTCTCATTATGGAATCCGTGGAAAGACCAACGACTGGATCGAAAGCTATCTTGCTGAAAGACTTCAATGTGTAGAAATAACAAGAACTTGCCAAAATGAACAAAAAAACTTTAGGTCTGAATATAGACAAAATAATTATGGCACACCACAAGGGGGTATCATATCCCCACTTCTTTTCCTAGTGTATATTAACGACCTGCCGGAGGCAATAAGCAAAGATTGCATATTGTTCGCTGATGACACGACATTAATAATTAAAAGTGACAATAACATTAATTTGAAAAACGACATTCTTAAAGCTTTAGACGATGCAATCAATTGGCTGAATAAAAATAACTTAAAAATAAACATGACGAAAACAAACATAATACAATTTCAGACATTTAACGCACACATAGATAATCTAGACATTCAACATAAAGATTCCCACTTAACTACCGTAAATGAATGTGTATTCTTAGGTATAACCGTTGACAAAAACTGCAGTTGGAAACCACATATAGACAAAATCATGCAAAAACTAGATCGTTTTGTATATGTCCTGAAAAGAATCAGGCAAACTGTCAACCTTGATACTGCAATGGCTGCTTACCATGCTTACGTATCCTCTGTACTTAGATACGGTATTATAATTTGGGGTAACTCAGTGGACATTGACAGAGTTTTCAAAGCGCAACAAAAATGTGTCCGAGCAATATGTGGAGCTCACTTTTTAGATAGCTGTAAGCCACTGTTCCAGAAACTAAATATATTACCACTACCATGTTTGTATATTTTGGAAATTTGTATTTTTGTTAAAAAGAATTATAATCAGTTTGAAAATATTGGTGACAAGCTAAATAGCCGGGCACGCCATAAAGACAGACTACGGTTGCCACAAATAAAATTAAAATTGTTCAAGAGAAACGTCTACTGCATGTCTATTATAATTTATAACCATTTGCCGAATTCCCTTCAGGATTTGCCATTGACATTGTTCAAAAGAAGTCTCTTTAAACTATTACTATATAAAAAATATTATAACATTAATGAATATTTGGAGGATAAGTCGATGGAACCTATAATTAATGTAAATTTGTAATAATTTTAAATAATATTAATAATCATAATGACTGTCCAAAATGACTGTAATATCTATTGTACCATATTTTAGCAAATAAATATTTTTGATTTGATTTTGATTTGAAACAAAAAAAAATGTACTTATGTACATGAGTCGAATTGAGAACCTCCTCTTTTTTTTCGTTGGTTAATAATATAGTATCATACTACAATGCGATCAAATGCTAAGCGTTTCTGTCACATTATGACATATCAATGCTATAGTTATTTGTTATTTGGTAGTAACAGTATTTTAGCATTGAAAATGCTTTTTCTCAAACATCCTTGGAAATCCGAGCATTATTTTGACAACCTTCTTCAAGATAAATCGAAATTGCTGTAGGTACCGGGCGAATACATGCGAGCGGCCCGGCGGACAATGTTTGTTTAAGAAAATCCATACTGTCGCCATGTCGTGTTTAGTGGCCAAATACATTGCTATGAAAATAATTCATATCTGTCTTGTTCTATAATAAAATATTAGTAAAAATCTTTTTAAAACAAGCTTTTATTGAACTAAAAAGTACAAAATAAAACTTACGTAAACAGATAACTTTAATGTTTTCTTAAAAGCTTGAGGCTTATCTTTATGTTTAAGAAGGACGTTCACGCCTCAAGCTTTTAAGAAAACATTAAAGTTATCTGTTTACGTAAGTTTTATTTTGTACTTTTTAGTTCAATAAAAGCTTGTTTTAAAAAGATTTTTACTAATATTTTATTTTGTATTTTTTAGCATTAGTATTTTGATAAAATATCTGTTCTATCACTTTCACTTGTCTAAACAAATCCAACGAGTTCAACACAACAGGGCTACCTTGTAAAGTTGAGGTTTTCCTGTTACTACCTTCTGGCACTATCATCAGACCCTAGACTACACCTCGGGAAATAGTTTTTGTCAAAAGATCTTATTTAGTTCAGGATTTTCTGTGACCACTTTCTATGTGTCATCTCTTTTCAGCTCTATTATCAGACCCTGGATACTACTTTGGGCTATAGTTCTAGTCAAGACAAAACCAACCAGTTCAAACTCGATGGTAGTCTAGTTTTTTTTAGAAGTTCCTATGTTAATCTTTCGGCTCCATCACCAGACCCTGAATTCCATTGAAGTATAATAGCACAATACATATCCATGTATAAAATGTCGTGTTTATCCTGTTGATTATTGAGAAATCTCGTCGTCTGGAGCCAATCCCGGGTGCAGCAGCCAGGTCATGTTGGAATTTAGAACGGAATATCATAATTAAATGCGTATATAAAATTTCCTGGTTGTACTGTTGACCGTTGAGGAGTTACCTCGTCTGGAGCCAATCCTGGGTGCAGCAGTCAGATCATGGTGGACTTTAGAATGGTCTATCATAATTATAGCGTGTATAATGTTACGTGTCTATACTGTTGGCCGTTGAGAAGTTCCCTCATCTGGAGCCAATCCTGGGTGCAGCAGTCAGGTCATAATGAAATCTAGAACGGACCATCATAATTCAAGCGTATATTAAATTTCGTGTCTGTACTGTTGATCGTTCAGGACTTCCCTCGTCTGAAGTCAATCCTAGGTGCAGCAGCCAGGTCATAGTGAACTTAAGAACAGACTATCATAATTCAATCGTATATTAAATTTCGTATCTGTACAGTTGACCGTTGAGGAGTTTCCTCGTCTGAAGCCAATCCTGGGTGCAGCAGTCAGATCATGGTGGACTTTAAAACGGTCTATCATAATTAAAGCGTATGTAATATTTTGTGTCTCTACTGTTGCCCGTTGAGGAGTTCCCTCGTCTGAAGTCAGTCCTGGGTGCAGCAGCTAGATCATGGTGTAATTTAGAACGGACTGTAATAATTAAAGCGTATATAAAATTTCCTGTTTGTACTGTTGACCGTTGAAGAGTTCCTTCGTCTGGAGCCAATCCTGGGTGCAGCAGTCAGCTCATGGTGGACTTTAGAATAGTCTATCATAATTAAAGCGTATATAATGTTTCGTGTCTGTACTGTTGGCCGTTGAGGAGTTCCCTCGTCTGAAGCCAGTCCTGGGTGCAGCAGCCAGATCATGGTGTAATTTAGAACGGACTATCATAATTAAAGGATCTATAAAATTTTGTGTCTGCGCTGTTAATCATTGAGGAGTTCCCTCGTCTGGAGCCAACCCTGAGTGCAACAGCCAAATCATGGTGGAATTTAGATTGGACCGTGATAACTAAAGCGTAACTATATAAAATTTCCTGTTTGTACTGTTAACAGTTGAGGAATTCCCTCGTCTGAAGCCAATTCTGGATGCAGCAGTCAGATCATGGTGGACTTTAGAATGGTCTATCATAATTAAAGCGTATATAATGTTTCGTGTCTGTACTGTTGGCCGTTGAGGAGTTCCCTCACCTGAAGCCAATCCTGGGTGCAACAGCGAAATCATGATGGAATTAAGATCGGATCGTCATAATTAAAGCCTATATAAAAATTTCTGTTTGTACTGTTAACCGTTGAGGAGTTCCCTCGTCTGGAGTCAATCCTAGGTGCAACAGCCAAATCATGGTGGAGTTTAGATCGGACCGTGATAATTAAAGCGTATATAAAATTTCCTGTTTGTACTGTTATCCGTTGAGGAGTTCCCTCGTCTGAAGCCAATTTTAGATGCAGCAGTCAGATCATGGTGGACTTTAGAATGGTCTATCATAATTAAAGCGTATAATTATAATGTTTCGTGTCTGTACTGTTGGCCGTTGAGGAGTTCCCTCGTCTGGAGTCAATCTTGGGTGTAGCAGTCAGGTCATAATGGACTTTAGAGCGGACCATCATAATTCAATCGTATATTAAATTTCGTGTCTGTACTGTTGATCGTTCAGGACTTCCCTCGTCAGGAGCCAATCCTAGGTGCAGCAGTCAGATCATGGTGGACTTTAGAACAGTCTATCATAATTAAAGCGTATATAATATTTCGTGTCTGTACTATTGGCCGTTGAGGAGTTCCCTCGTCTGAAGCCAGCCCTGGGTGCAGCAGCCAGATCATGGTGTAATTTAGAACGGACTATCCTAATTGAAGGATATATAAAATTTTGTGTCTGCGCTGTTGATCGTTGAGGAGTTCCCTCACCTGAAGCCAATCCTGGGTACAACAGCTAAATCATGGTGGAATTCAGATCGGACCGTGATAATTAAATCGTATATAAAATTTCCTGTTTGTACTGTTAACCGTTGAGGAGTTCCCTCGTCTGAAGCCAATCCTGGATGCAGTAGCCAGATCGTGGTGGAATTTAAAACAGACCATTATAATGAAAGCGTATATAAAATTTCGTGTCTGTACTATTGGCCGTTGAGGAGTTTCCTCGTCTGGAGCCAATCCTGGGTAGCCAATCAGGTCATGTTTGTCATAAAAATGTATTGTCATTGGAATCGAACCAACATGTAAAATATCAACTCCGTGGAGTTAGAGGAAGTGGTCTTAATTCAGCTTGCAAGAATCCACCTAAACAAACATACTAACTTACATACAAACAAACAAACAAACAAACAAACATTGCAAGTTGAATAAAAGCTTTTAAAAATGGAACGAACTTTTTATTTCAACACCATTTCAACCAAGGAGTTTACATAACTTTATTTAAATTTTGATTTGGTTTGCAAATAGAGCTGTAAGTAAAGAACAAACAAATGAAAATAATGGCACGTGAAAAATTATCGTTGTTCGTCATTGATTCTGGAATTTATAATTCATTTACTTAGTTTGTACTTCGCTCATTATTTGAGAAAATTATTATACAGCTTTGGCCGCAACCAGGTATTAATGGAATCGCGTATGTATTTTCACGAACGTCAATGCACGCAGTCCGAAGCACCCCGCGACAGGAATGTACTATTTCGATCGCTTTAGTAGGATAGGATTCCAATTATTAAGATAAAGACATGAAAATGGTATCAAAATGTAAAAATTTCAATCATGACGATTTTTTTGCCAGACTTCGATAGGCCATTATGCTCGATTTGATAAATCTTAGTAATTATTTCGTCAGTATCTATCACGGTGTCATAAGTAGATGCTCAATATTGCTATCAACAATTCTGCTGCCATTGTTCTTTCACACTTTAACGGATTGCCTTTTCCAAACTATGTTGGGGTCGGCTTCCAGTCTGACCAGATTCAGCTGAATACCAGTATTTTACATGGAGCGACTGCCTATCTGACCAGTTATTGGGTAATAAGATACCCCTTGGTAAGACTGGAGTCAGACTTTCGGGCTTCTCACGACTCGTAACCACTGTCAAAGATTCACGAATGACAGGCGGGACCAACGGCTTAACATGCTTTCCGAGGCACGGAGGAGTCTCGGTATGTAAAGATGGTCACCCATCCACGGAACAACCTCGGCAAGCGTAGCTCAACCTGATGGATCGACTCGTGCGGCTGTCATTACTTAGCCACGAGCTCCTCTCCTCTAGCTCCCATTGTATACAGGAACCTAATTATTTCAAACGTTTTCCTGGTAACAAAATACTTATCCAAAACTATCTCTTCTTTCTAGATCCTCGGACAGAGAACTGGTGGCTGGTATCAGGACCAGGCCCTCTGCTTACCATCCTCGCGACGTACCTCTACTTCTGCACCTCAGTCGGCCCCAAGTATATGAGGAACAGGAAACCCTATGACTTGAAGAATGTCATGATACTGTACAATGTTTCACAGATATTGATGAGCATTTACCTGGTGTATGAGGTAAGTTTCTGTATATCGAATGTTGGATATAATTTTTGGTAAACCAGATCTCCATAATTTGACCGCTGTAAGAATGAAAATGATGTAAACAGTGGTTACAAAACCACCGACTTCCAAAAAAGACACTACAAAGTGAAAAAATACTTTAATTTCGGAAGTCGGTGCCTTTGGTTTTGAAGTTGCGTTTTTTGGCACTGACTTCCGAAATTAAAGTTATTTTGCAATTTGTAGTGTTTTTTTTTAGAAGTCGGTTGATGTTTTTCTTGTTTAAAGTTTTTATTTTTCACTTTTTTGTTGTGGTACCTACCCCACACAAATTCGAATACCACTACCTCTATGCACTTAACAGTCACAGGAAGTTAACATCATAATTATCATCCATTGAAACTAAGTGGGAAAAATACGTATTATTGAAGCTAACTCAAAAACTATCCAAGCATAAAAAAACATAATCCATAGCCTACTTTACGACCAGTGGCCTCAGCTATCTACTAGTGAAACTCCCATCTAAATCGGTCCAGCCGTTTCGGAGATTAGCCGGAACAAACAGACAGACAGACAGACAAAAAAAAATTGTTTTTGTTGTATGGACCGTATATACTTTCATATGCATTTACTAAAAAGCTGTTATTTTGACATAACAAACAGATCCTTCCATTTTATTTATTTGTAGTATAGTATAGTATGTATTATGTAGTATATATTATGTATATGTAGTGGCCAGATCTTAGAATTGATCATTTCATGAAGTGTTCGACCATTTCATGAAATGGTTGTGTTTCATGAAATGGCCAGTTTAAACTGGCCATATCGTTTAAACGTCAACGTTTAATGATCTGTCAGTCGACGTTTGGCCATATCAAATGTAGGGTGTCCATGGTTTATGGTGTAGTAAAAATTGCTAACTGCGACCAAATTGGAAGTAGCGCTCGCCAGCCGCTGCCACGGCACCGCTCGCTTCATTCGCTCGGCTCGCGTGCGGTTGGTCACAGTTCTAACCTAATTTAACACATTTCTTCGGGAACTCGGGGTGCCATAAGCGGCGTGAATTTTTAATTTTAAGTGCTATGTTGCTCACCACACCGGTTGTGGTACCCCGACATGGGTTAGGTTAGTAACTTCCAAGTTGGTCACTTTCCATAATATCACATTTGGAAATAAAATAAAAAAGTTCATTGAGTTTTCTTGCTTGGTGCGCCCTACTTTGTTTGATTTGTTGTATGCCGCGCCATGATGCACAACATATACAAAGCGACATCAACGCCTAATCTAATTATTTTACGATATGATAATTTTTGGCCACATCATGAAGTATTCGTGCATTTTACTGTTCATTTCGTCAAACGTGGAGTATTCAATGATCTGGCCAGACCACATCATGATGTGAACAGCGGTCGATGTTCTATTTCATGAAATGCAACCATTTCATGAAATGCAACCATTTCATGAAATGGCCGAACACTTCATGAAATGATCAATTCTAAGATCTGGCCACGACATATAGATGACTAACTGGTGAACTAAAATATTTATTAACAAATGCAACAATAATATCGTAACACCTAATATTTAGTTTTAGAAGATGTAAAAAAATTTTTGGAAACTTTCCAAATGCCTTGTTTACACCTAAAACGGTTACATCGGCAAATTCCGTGTTATAATTGCAATTCATTATTAATATTCTAGTTCACTAGTAAGCGATATTTCATATTTCCATGCATTAATATTGCCAAATTAATCAAAACAGGTAAATACTTGATAGCTATTTTGCGATGTTGCCAACTTTTAGAGTGAACGGTCTTAACAATTAACATTGTGTTAAAATAAAATTATGACATGCAGAAACAATACATTTAAAAGCCTTATTAAAATTGAAGTGAAATGTCAACAGTCAACTCAATCAATCAGTAAGTGTTCAACAGTCAATTAATTTAAAATATGTCAACAAAATAAATACTATGTCGAATTAAGACGCAGATAGCCAGTGACCTTGAGTGGTTAGCTTGCGTGTTCTGTACTGAGCTCACGCAACGCGTCGTACGTCCAGCCAGTAATAGGACTCACTATTTTTACCCGACTACCCCAGAAGGAGGGTAATGTTTTTTTTTTCCAAATCATTAACATCGTTTAGACGTAATTTTCAGTATAAATTCACTAAAAGTCTGTTATCGTCGCCTTAAGAGGATTTATTCTGAAAGTTGGCAACGTCGCAAATAGATGTCAAATATTTCGCTGTTTTGATTAATTTGATAATATTTCTGTAAAGAAATTAAAAAGTGGCTAACTAGCGAACTAGAATATTGATTAAGAAATGCAACAATTAATATCGTTACACCGAATAGTTAGTTTTAGATGTAAAAAAAGTATTTGAAAACTTTCCAAATGCCTTTTTTACACATATAACGGGTACAACATCAAATTCAATGTTATAATATTGCAATTCATTATTAATATTCTAGTTAGTTAGTTAGCCACATTTCTTATTTCCATACAGTATTATTTCCAAATTAATCAAAACAGGTAACTATTTGACAGCTATTTACGACGTTGCCAATTTTTAGGATGCACCCTCTTAATAGCCGATATAATCTCAAGTTCAATGTCAAAATATTAAGAGTACAACTTCATCAAGGTATTAGTGATGAGCATAGTGTTTAAGTCAAAAGATAATTAAAGGCGAACGGCAGGCTTGTATGAGAATTTCGTACCGCTAATAAAATTTCGTGTTTTGGGATATTTTTCGTTTTAATTGGTAGTTAAAATGATAGAGAAACCCTATTTAAATTCTTAGATTTTTAGAACTTGGGAGATAAAAGTTATAAGCAGTTTTATTTGTTAAGGTTATGTACTAGTGTACCAATGTAGATTGTTACTTATAGGTACTTAAACATTGTTTTGGTGATAAAGTAAATGTTCTAGATTGCTTCTCGCTATCTTTGTAGTGTTTTACTAGGATGAGGATCGTAAATATCCATATGAACAATAAAAATATTGATGACGAAAAACATTCCTATCATTAAATCGTTAACTCTAATGATTGTATGCATTCATAAGTGTAATATAAAAGTGTTTAATTATATTTAATGTTTATTACTAAATAATTAATTATCATTTCAATACCTATTTGTGTTATTTTACATTATGGCAACTTCTAAAACATAACTGCGTTTAGTTTACGATTTTATTACGTTTATTTATTAACATCTTTTTACGAACTTTTTTCAAAATAGTACGCTTACATGAAAATAAATGTCTTAGTTGCCTTAATAAGTGGTACAAATTCTATAACAGAACAACAAAAAAAGTATGCGGTACGAAATCTGCCGTTCACCTTTACGAAGTGTATAGAGGACCGTTAGGCTGCCTGTCCACCAGAGCGGAGAGGAGAGGAGAGGAGCGGAGATGTGTCAATATTAACCAATAGAATCAAAACTCCGCACCAGAGGTGCGATTCTATTGGTTAATTTTGGCACATCTCCGCTCCTCTCCTCTCCGCTCCAGTGGACAGGCAGCCTAAATGTCCCTCTATCCGCCGCGGATAAAGTGCCTTCAATGCGGCATACTAGTAGCGCTGCCTCGGCCCGGCTAGAGTGCCGTAAGCCGACCCTCTATACACTGCCTTTAATTTATGCTTGTTCACTTATTAGTGTCTATTTTTTTTATTTGACATATATTCTGAAATCTAGTATAAACATTTTTCCAACAAGAAGACTTTTAATTGTATAAAAGAGTGAGCGCTATATTAATAAATTGTAAATCAGTTGGTAACCAATTATTATTAAATAAGTCCACTGCTTGATAGCTGGAACAATGCTTAACTATGTAAATTTTTTAATCAGAATCAAAATTCATGTCATATTGAAAATGAAGTCATTAAACATATTTTTATAAAATAACTTTTAAACCCCTCCACAACGGTTGTCCTGACTAAATGCTTTGCTCATCAATTTTCTTTTACCTTTACAGGGCTTAGTCGCCGGATGGTGGAACGACTACAACT
The DNA here is from genome assembly GCA_948150665.1 of Conistra vaccinii. Classification (NCBI taxonomy): domain Eukaryota; kingdom Metazoa; phylum Arthropoda; class Insecta; order Lepidoptera; family Noctuidae; genus Conistra; species Conistra vaccinii. The sequence continues at coordinate 3,432,773 of OX411321.1, forward strand.
TCTCATGCCAGCCTGTAGATTACTCGAACAGTCCCAAAGCTCACAGAGTAAGTATAAGTGTCTCTTCTGAGGACTTATGTTTCATAAACATTCACTACATGTTAATCTCCAAATTGTTTAGTATCCATAATCCAGTATCCAAACTGCTTCAAAAACCGATTGGACAGATTATATAATTATCTCCAAGCTATTGGAAACACACGCATTAGCTAATTAGTTGCTAGTGTGTCTTACCATCAATCTGCCTAGCCTTTTCCCAACTATGTTGGGGTCGGCTTCAAGTCTAACCGGATGCAGCTGAATACCAGTATTTTACATGGAGCAATCTGACCTCCACAACCTAGGAACTGGGTAATACGATACTCCTTGGTAAGACTGATGTCAGAATTTCGGGCTTCTGACGACTCGTAACGACTGTCACAGATCCACGAATGACAGCCGGGACCAACGACTTAACGTGATTTCCGAGGCACGGAAGAGTCTCGGTATCAAAAGATAATCACCCATCGTAGCTTAACAAGATGGATCGACCCGTGCGACTGTTATTACTTAGCAACAAGTTCCTCTAATGTGTCTTACCAAACATGCATAAATAACCTTAAATTCCTGTACTTAAAGTTAAACGAGCGTTTGCGTGTAGCCTTTGACCCCTCATACCTGTGGTCGCGAAATATGTATATGCTGAATAAATAATATTGCTTCAAAAAAGTGGAGCGTTAAAAACATTGTCTTCCATGATTCATATTACTGGTCCATGGATTCAGGATTTATGAAGGTTTGCATGTCTTAAGCTAGGTTTCCACTTGCGCAGCCTCGTGACAAGCTGCCTCATCCTGAGCGTGCCGCGGGCTGCGAAAGTTCATGTTCAATATCGTATCGAGCGACAAGCCTCAACCCGAGCCACGATTTTCTCAATTTCTCTTTAATTACAATAGCTGAGGCACGTAAAGTCGCTGCAGCATTAGTAGTAACTAGTCAATACATAAGAAAGCAACGCCAAAAACGAAAACATCGATGGTGGATTAAGGAAAGATATCGTCAGCGAAATGTTCATGCAAAACAATTGTTATCAGTTAAGACTTTTGCAGGCGTAGAAGATTAAAATAAATACCAGAATGAATTCTGAAACCATTGAAGATCTATGTATCAAGCTTGCTGTGAACTTGGATCCCACAAATGTCTGTGGTTTTCATATAACTTGATTAAGCCAATACATTTATCTTTATTCATTTTGCCGCGTACCGAGCACACACAAATATCTCCACTCAACACACGGCACTGAGATTGGCCATCTACCGACATAATTTGGCTCGCTGCATGCCCGCTTCATTTGGTTCAAGTCGCGGCAAGCCTCGATTCCCGGCACGGTATCTACTAGATCTGCCTCGGGTCGAGACAGCCGCTCGGCCCGAGGCTGACTCGAATGGAAAACCAGCCGTACAGTTGTAAATAGCTTTATTAACACTTTTTGCAGATGGCAGCAGCAGTATGGTGGTCTAAACAATGTTGTTTCAAAATAGTGCAGCGTTACAAAACATTGTCTTCCATGATTTGTAACACTGACCCATGCGTTCAGGATTTACGAAGGTTTGTATGTCGTACAGTTGTTCATAACTTTCTTAACACTTTTTGCAGATGGCAGCAGCAGTATGGTGGTACTTCGCAGCAAAGATCATTGAACTTCTGGACACAGTCTTCTTCGTGTTGAGAAAGAACGACAGGCAGATCACCTTCCTTCATCTGTACCATCACTTCTTGATGCCCATTACCGGATGGCTTGGCGTCAAATACGTGCCAGGTACGTTGAAATCTTCTTTGCATATCTCCTGATGATTTAGATGATAAATAATATTTCAGAAGAGTCAATCAATAAACTCAGCCTATCGCAGTCCAGTGCTGGACCTAGGCCTCAGAAGAGTGGTTCCAGAAGAGTATGTATTTCAAATAGAGAGAGAGGACAATGTTTAACAGTGGCCTGCTGAAGATCACAACAACAATCACTTAATTGTTGATGATGCTGAAGATGCTATACCTGGGATTTAAATTTAATTATTACTGAAACTGAAAACCATGGTGATACACGTATAAAAATATGTACGGAACTAAAAAAAACGATTGACATTCCTTTAATATGTCGTTTTGTGAAATTCCAGGTGGTCACGGAACTCTCTTTGGCGTGATCAACTCCTTCATCCACATCATCATGTACACTTACTACCTGATCTCCGGTCTCGGGCCTCAGTACCAGAAGAACTTGTGGTGGAAGAAGCACGTCACCACCATGCAGCTGGTAAGTTGACGCATAATTCGCAATGTATTAATACTCATGGTCCCAACAAAATAGTAAATCGATTGGAAAATTATAATTCTATCAATTTATTCTGAATTATATAGAAAGAAAAAAAATTGTATACAGGTTTCCTATATGATATAAACAAGGAATAACATTATTTAAAAACGAAACGAAAAACCTTAACACGAGCGCAAACTTACCAACCTTTTCTTCATCAAAAAGACACGCTTGCAAGAATTCGGATATTAGAATGAAATTGAATTAAAAAAAGCAAATATGCATGAATTATGTTAATGAATAATTTGCAAATAAAGTGGAGTATAAGAGTCAATTTCAACAACTCGATTTTTTACCTAATTTCCATGGACATTTTCATTTTCAGGTTTTGTAAAAAACTGTAATAATAAAGCGCAATATATCCACATTTTATATACATTTTCTAAAAGGGGATTATATAATTATATTACTTAGAGAGTTATTTAGGCCACCGAAATTGGCGAGCCACAGAAATTTTATTATTCCCACCGAAATTGTATTGGTGACACAGACCTTTAAATCTGTGAATTGTTGATGGATTTAAACTGGGATCTGATTGTAATGCAAGTGGAACGACCGTTGCATTATCCACGATTTCAATAGACAATTCTTAGAAACCAATTTTTTTTCCGTGAATGCATTTTATAGGATTGTAAAGTTTTAGACAGTTTTTATCAGTGCTTGACAGTGATCGCATTGCAAGAGCTTTGGATGTTTTTGCCCAAACGATCTGATGGATTTTCATAGACCCTGGGAAACATTTTAGGACTTTTGGCAAAAGCCAATCCTTTTCATTCACTTCATAGTCGTTAACAATCTTTATTTTCACACCTGTGACGGTTTTTTGAAAACCTTCCACTAATAAAGCGTTAAATATCGTTGATGTCTTTGCCAAAGGCAACCAGACGATCTGCAGATCTCTTAAGAACACCGCCTACACCGTCAGGTGCTGCTTTTCCATGCCCACATTCGCAATAAGCATCAAGCGACAAATCTGGGAAGTATAGTTGAAGCTGCGATATAATACAGGTTTTTTTTTTGTTTCTGTATTGTCCTGACGGAGAATCGGATATGAGGTGGAGAACCGATCTAAGAGGTGCAACAGCTTCAATATCTTGCAAAATTGGTATTAAATGTATTAAATTCCTACGCAACTCCTCAGCTTTGACAGGGCAGCTTAAAATTTTTTCTCTTCTTTTTTTTTCTGCAATCCTCTTCTTTTTTAACCTTTCTTGACTATCTTTTGTCTTTTTTGGATTCGTAAAATAAAGAAGATATATAAAATACTGTTGAGTCTATTTAAACTCTCACATTTGATTATGAAAGCAGGCATGAGCAAAATAATGGGACATAACAGACTGCAATGGATTGGATAATGCTATCTCTGTGTAATCTACAGCTAGGTATGTTATTATGAGTTCTGTCAATGTAATTTCGGCATAACAAATTCAAAAACCTTCATTAATATTAATACAATAATTGATAGGTACAGTTTCTGTGGAGTCGTGTAATTTCCGTGGACACTCAGATGCCACGGAAACCACAGAAATTGGCCCACAGAAATTGGAAACGTGGCTATTTTGATTAAATTACAAGAAACTATCAATGCTATGACTATTGTTTTCTATAATCTTAAATGTGTACCAAAGGCTACTTAGCATGCTTAAAAGTGATAGCTTTGTTTCTTGAAAAAATCCTTTTAAAACCTGATCACCGAAATTGCAAAATTTCGTTCCGAGTAAACTGAAATCATGCATTTTTGATGGGAAGACGTGGTGATATGGCGCACTATCGTTCTCAGTGCATGTAAGCGCACGACTTTTTCTTGCCGGGCAGGGATTTATTGTTCGTTTAAACTTATTGGTGGAAGCTCAGGACGGCGAAACAAAATGACCACAGAAATTAGTAATTTCGCTCGGACCAAACTACCGTTGACATGTACTCATTAACTATCAGTCTAAACATTCAAAAATATTTAGCTTCTTGTAAGTCCATTATTACTTAACGCACTCAAAATACTTTTTCCTACATATGTTGGACATTATCTTCCTGAGAGGTAAATGCTGTGTACGAAAGTGATTGTGGACAAGACACAGAAATTGATAATTCATCATTTACTGATGTTTTTCTTAAAAAGTAATAGTCTTATAAATATAATTTAAGTGGCTTCATTTAGATTATCAAATATAATTTAAGTGGCTTCATTTAGATTATCATCTCTTTAATACCGAGAAAAAAAATTGTTGCATTATCTGTAAAGCAGCACTGCGTTTTCAGCCTAGACGCGTAAATTTTTCGCCTGAGAAATTCACTCATAAGTTGATAGTAATTTGCCTATGGAAACAGTATGTTTTATGTTAATGTTTGCTAAATAAAAAAATGTAAGTGTTGTTATAAACTTCCGAAAATGTTACTAAAACCATAGTGATGTATCAATCAATGACATGATATAATATACGATGCTCCAAAATTATGAATGAGATAGTGTAAACTCCCAACCTGTATAATATCCAGTTCAAATACTACAATACCAAACACATAACCAGTTTATTGCACCACTCATAATGCGAAGCATTAGAGTGTGCTCTACGATCGACAAATTTTTTTTGCCCCATTTTTGAAACTGTTTTTATTGTTACACTCCTGCTAGTACACAGAATCTACTTAACTTATACGAGTATACCATTGTATATATGATTAAAATAATGGAAAATAATACTGTACTTTTTAACAATTGATTTGATGCAGCAGAAATGAAAAAAGCATCAAAATAGTTGAAAAAAAATTCCTGTCCGTCAATGTATGAAACCTGAAAACATTGTAGCTTGCGATAAAATCAATTTTTAATACATTCGTTTCAGCCATAGACGGAACCCTATTGAAAATGGCTCTTTTATTCAAAGTAGTTTAATTATAATTAATAAATAAAATACTAACTAAAATATAATATCTATATCTAAATATTTCCAACCTTAACTTGACGTCCCGTCCGTTGCCTAGTAACCACAACTTAAATATATCTAAATAAATAGTCTTTGACATTACGTACCTAAGGATTGCGAGGTTAGAAATTTTACCCATATTGATGGGTAAAACAGCAGTCAAAACATACTTCATGAAAAGTTTCTAAGATAAATTGTAAATTTTTGTTAGAAACTATGTTTTGAATTTCTTTTTCGTTTATGAATGAGTGTTATGAGGCGTGAACTTTTGGATTTTCCAAACTATTCTTTATTTTATTCTAACGTCAAATGTTTTATCAGAAAATTTTTTTCGATTACTATTATGCTCTCCAGATGTCCTTTTCGTTTTTCAGATCCAGTTCTGCATCATCTTCTACCACAACTTCCAAGTCATGTTTAGTGACTGCAACTACCCTAAGGCTTTCAACTTCTTACTCTCCTTCAATGCTGGTCTCTTCCTTTACATGTTCGGTAACTTTTACTACAATAACTACGTCAAAAACGGGAAAGGTGCTCAAAATGCCCAGGTCACTGCAAATGAAAAAGCGAAAGTGTGCTAGTACAAAGACTTGATTATTGTGATTGTTTTCGATTAATTTGTAGAAGCTGTCGTCTGACTAGCTTTTGTTGTGTGATAGATCTGTGTTTTGGATTTTGCAGTAAATGAGATGACCGATGGATGATGAGTCCTAACTGACAGTGACCGCTCTGAGAAGAAACACTGAAACAAACTCAGGGGTCAAAGTCTTTTTTAAAGTCTATAGTCAATTACTTATAATGATGAGATCATAATAAGAAACAGATTCTGAATTTAATTATAATGCATGTAACTTAGTAAAACCATGAAAAATTGATGGACATCATTTAGCTCAATCATTTTGAAGGAAACCTTCTGATTCAACACTAAAGAGATGAGTACTAGTAGAAAAATGATATGTATTTATTTATTTCGCTGGTTACACTTTTATACGTCAAACATTTCGACTCATCCGTAGAATAAAGTCCGATCTGTAGGGTTGATAGTTTTTGGCAGTGTATAGAGTGCCACCATTGGCACTCTATCCCTATCGGATAAAGTGCCACTACAGGCACCCTAGTAACACCGCCTCGGCCCGGCTAAAGTGCCGCAAGCATTGGATTGTCATTGTCACTGTCACTAAGTCACGTCACTTGGTATTTTGTTTGATTGTCGAGGTTAGATCCCTGTAAAACACCACATTCCCAAAACATTACATTCTCTTGTGCCTAAACGGACCCTGGCACTTCGCCGGCCGCTACCGCGGCACCGCTCGGTACGCTCGCTCGGCTCGTGCGTTGTGTGGTCACAGTTCTAACCTAACCTAACCTAAATAACAAGTGACAGTGACAATGCAACGCTCACGGCACCCTAGCCGGGCCGAGACAGTGACACTAGAGTGCCACAAGAAACTCGCGGCACTCTATACACTTCGATAGTTTTTAGTAGAGGTTAGAGAAGTTGTTGATCTGTGTTACTCTTAAACGGTGAGACTAGAAATTTAGAATTTTGGTATGTAGTAAAAACGCCCCAACCTAGTAAAGTAAAATGCTATGTAGAGTATTTTCTTATCCTTTTTTTTTTTTTTACTCAAAGAAGTTCTTGGCCTGCATTTCACCTGATGGTAAGTGATGATCAGGCTGAAGGTGGAAGCGATGATAGCTAGCCAGGCGAGCTTAGAACAAGCCGTACCACCAAGCAAACCGAGCAGAAAATTTTGCTCCCGCTGGGAATCGAACCCAGGACCTCTGGGTCTGAGACAGGTGGCTTAACTACTAGACCGCAGAGGTGATTAAAAATTTCACGAGATAGTGCGTTCCATATCAACATCAAACGTTTTATGACGGAAGAGCGGGGATCCGTAATGAACATTATACTCGTACGTTGTTTTACGGAGACGTCTGAATTAAGTGACGTTTTATATAATTAACATGGGAAAAAACAGCGGCCGGACCCGCCAGACTGACGGACGGACGGGGCGCCAGCGCTGCCTCCACTCCCGCTCTTGATCACTTTAACAACGCCCCAGCGTAGTTAACTGCTATGTAGTGCATATTTCTTATCCTTTAATTTCACGAGCAAAAAGCAGCGGTGCGTGAAAGCAGTGGTGGCCCAGTGGTATCAGCCCCGACTTACGAGTTGTAGGTCGTGGGTTCGAACCCAAGCAGGCGCTTTACTTTGTGTAAATAATTTCATCACCACTGCTCTCAAAAACGGTGAAGGAAAACATCGTGAGGAAACCGGCATGTCTTAGAACCAAAAATTCGAAGACATGTGACATCTACCAACCCGCACTGGGCCCGCGTGGTAGATCACGGCCCACTCCCTCTCACAGAGAGGAGGCCTGTGTCCCAGCAGTGGGAACATTAATAGGCTGATGATGATGATGATGATGATGAATTTCACGAGATAGTGGGTTCCATATCAACATCGGATGATTTACGGCGGAAGAGCGAGGGGTCCGTAGTGAACATTATACGTTGTTTTACGGAGACATCTGAATTAAGTGACGTCGCATGATCACTCCGTGCGTTTTTATGCGGAGCTAATGTCAGATTGAACGTTATTCAATTCTATATTTCCGAAACTAAAATAAGATACGAAAATTATAAAAACGTACGTCTGTAGAGTTTGTATTCCTTATCTTGTCTAGCTATTTAACTCGTTTTTGCTCCATGATCACATCGTACTCTGTTCTACGGATAAGTCGATTTCTTTAAACTAGACGAGGTCGATGTTTCCTTACTGACTACTCTAGGAACAAATAAACCTGTTTCTTTATGTAACCACCCATAGGCTAGTTTACCTCTCACGCTGACCGTTGTCGGCGCTGATAAGACAATGTACGAGTATATAAAGTTTAGTATTCTTATGAAATTACGCCAACCGCTCAGCACTGACATCTGAAGTTTTGGCTGATTTTAGTCTCACGCTGACCGTCGTCGGCGCTGACAAGACAAATATATAAAGTTTAGTAGTCTATGAAATTACGCCAACCGCTTAGCGCTGACATCTGAAGTTCATACGTTTCGGCTGTCAGCGCCGACGCGGCGACGCGACGGTCAGCGTGCGGTCAGCGTGACTCTAAAACCAGCCGTTTCTGCTGTCAGCACCGACGGTCAGCGTGCGGTCAGCGTGACTAAAACCAGCCTTAGTCGTTGAAGTGCCATATCAATAAATAAATAGATAATAATTGGTGACCTCCATGGTTATCTCCTGTACCTCAAAAATAAGGTATGCTCCTACCACTCATCTGATCACATTGACCGAATAAACGGAATGAAGTGTAATCTTTCACTTATCGGCGCCATTAAACCGAAAATGTAACCTGAACTACAAATCATATTATTTTATTTTTATTCAATCTTAAAAAAAAATGCTTTGATTGAGACTATTATCTAAAATCTAGTAACGGTGCTCCCACACTGCTGTTATAAAATGTTAACAAACATTTTCTAACATAGTTTTTTAAAGTACTAAGGTTCAGTTCTGTTTAAAAACTATGTTATATAACGTTATATAACTGCTGTGTGGGAGCACCTTAAGACTAAATTAAGGATACTTAAAAATATGAATTGGCTGCATATGGTCATAATTTCTTCATTCTGAAAAATATAAAACTTCTTAATCAGCGCGCACAATTTTCATAAACTTCAACATGTAAAATAAGTGTCTAAAATACATTAATTTAATTTTAGACTTCCACCATTTTTTTGAGGTTAATGACTGTAATTCTAACTGCTTAAATTTGAGGCTTTTGGCAACTCTATATACAACGTGAAATTTGAATCACAGTTTTGCTAGAACAAACGTTGTTCAGACCATGGTCTACAACCATTCTATAACATTCAATAAAAAAAAAAACGTCAATGGCATTTGAAAAAATACAAAAAAGACTGATTTATTTATTTGCTTTTCGGCCCGCATTTGGCCGGACATCCTTGTAGTCCACGTGGACTCCTCATAACTCTTTTGAATGCCATATTGCTACCGCGATGAGTCCTTTGATGTTACGGTTAATGTTTGAACACGTTTAAGCAACATAAGACTTATTTGAGAACACCTAGTTTAGTTTGTTTTAATAACATATTGGACGGTATAGAATGGTAGTAGACCATGGTCTGAACAACATTTGTTCTAGCAAAACTGTGATTCAAATTTCACGTTGTATATGTGTGTATTTTATGTTATTTTTTTTGTAATGTGCGTTTTGTTTGTGCAGAATAAATAATTTTTTAAATATAAAATATTATTATACCAATGGAAATTATTTGATGTTTACCCTATTTTTGACTGTTAAAATATCTGTTAATATTTGTGTATGCTTTGAAAATTTTGGTTCCGTAACTTAACTTCGAGAATCATAATTATGTTCGATTAATGGAAAGTTGAGAGCAGTGGTGGCCCAGTGGAATCGGCCCCGACTTACGAGGTTCGAACCCAAGCAGGCGCTTTACTTTGTGTAAATAATTTCATCACCACTGCTCTCAAAAACGGTGAAGGAAAACATCGTGAGGAAACCGGCATGTCTTAGAACCAAAAATTCGAAGACATGTGACATCTACCAACCCGCACTGGGCCCGCGTGGTGGATTACGGCCCACTCCCTCTCACCGAGAGGAGGCCTGTGTTCCAGCAGTGGGAACATTAATAGACTAATGATGATGATGATGAATGGAAAGTCGACTAAACGATTGTTCGAATGGAATTTATTGCGAAACAACCATCGATCACTAATTTAGAACTAGATACACAATCCCAAACAAAAGTTCTCTTAAAACTGGCACCAAATTGTGTTTAAGTAATAATAGTTGAAATAAATCAACCTTAAACTAAATGCTTAAAGTTTATTTCACAAAGATATTTATTTATTATTTATTTATTTATTAGGACTTCCTCAGAACAAAGGATACACATACACAATATAAATCACAATAATAAAAACGGTTCTTTTACGTGTGCTCCTTCAATTACAGGAGACCACAGCATGCACATATAACTAGGTTTAAACAGGATAAAATAAAATAGAGAACATTTATGATAAAATTCAAAAAATAATAATGATAAAAAGAAGAATTAACATGTCAAGATTGTGCATTCGAATTACATACAATTGTTTAGTATAATTAATAACTATTGTTTCTCATTTATTGACTAAGAACAATTTGCGGTGGATAAAATATTTTTGTATTTTGAGATGGGGAGGGTTATGTCCAGGTTATAACGCTTTGAAAATTCATTGTATTGCCTACAGAGTCTCGGGAGAACGGCGAAATGTCCCAGATTAGTTCTAGATCCTGAGACGTAAAAGAAATTGTAACTGCTTTTCCGCGGCAGACGAGATGGCGCGTTTATATGTAGCTTGCCTAGTAGTTCATTGCAGTCTATGACTCCATTGAACACTTTGTGCAGTAATATCAAGTCAGCTGTTTTCCGTCTGTCTGCAAGTGAGACTATTTTGTAGTGCCTTAATCTGTCTTTATAGCTGATAAATTTTTTACGCTTGTTCGCTTTACGACAGATTCGCTTTATGACAGATTCGCTTCACGGCAGATTCGCTTTACGGCAGATTCGCTTTACGGCAGAAATTGTACAGTCGTGTAGAAATGGCCTCCACGTAGTTTTCCTTGATATAATAATTATGTTGTCAAGCATAGAAAACTCCTTTAGTTTTCCTGTCAGTATCATATTAATGGCCACTCATACGTCATTGTATATTTATTATATGACATTGCCATAAGTAGGTACCAGTAGGTACTACGATTGATTTGTTGCTGATTTTTTTGGCAGTTCTATGTTCTATGTTTTGGGGTTTGGTATCCGCACTTAGTCCGTCTGGTGGACCATTGTGCGTGGGCCATGGCGGCTATTTTGTGGTTATTCCAACAAGCGCACCTTCCTCCAGAAGTTAATTATGTCTCCTGGTCTGTTCAGAACATCTGTGAAAGATCTGGGTGTCCCGAGGGTCTCTGTTCTAATCTGAGTGACGCCTGTACATTCAAAGAGCACGTTCGCGACGGTTTCTTCAGCCTCCATGCACGCCCAGAGGGCTGTCCGTTATGCACAAAGGGCTGTCCGTTATGCACAGAAGGCTGTCCGTTATGCCTATTGTGTAGAAGTCTTTCTTTAGCGAGCAGCGTTCCGTGATGGTCCCCGTCACCAGGCGCAGGCTGTTCCTCTCCAGCACGCGTAGTATGACAACCATAGAAACGGATTTTCTACGGGTTTTGTTGACGGAAGAATAGACAAAATGACAGATTTATTTATCTCTGTTAACAATCCAAAGACGGCATAGCTTCCGTGGACTGCCTGCAGCCCGGTGTCGAGGTCCACCAGTTCACGGATTAAGTGTGGGTGAACTCCTGTAGCCCCCTGCCTATTTTGTTGAAGGGGATGGGTACGATAGGCTCGGGTCCACAGACTGCCGTGCTGGATCCTCGTCTAGCAAGTTCGTCAGCTGCGTCGTTACCTAGCGATCCGCTGTATCCTTTTATCCATTGCAGTGTCACTATGTTGTGGCTAGATACCGTTATTTGTTCTAGTGCATTGTGACATTCTAGTGTTAGTTTCGTTTTAGGTAATATATTTTTTCCGTAAGGATTGGAGAACTGAGTCGCTGTCGGAGAGTATACCGATGTTTGCGTCCGTAACCCTCCTGGCTTCTAGGGCGTGGACCGCTTGTATGATGACCGCACACTCCGCCTGATAGACGGTGTTGGCCGTTTGGCCTGAGTACACGAAATTTCAGTTCTGGAATGAGTAGAACGCTTATGCAGGCTGAATAGTAGATAAATACTAAAAATATTTTTTTACTTGTTTAATTTTATTGTGTTTTATTAATAAGTACAGTGTACTCGATATAGGATATATGGAGTTCACTGTACTTCTGCCGTAAAGCGAATCTGTCTTAAATCGAATCTGTCGTAATGCGAATCTGTCTTAAAGCGAATCTGTCCTAAAGCGAACAAGGGATTTTTTAGCTAAACGATCTTTGTAACATAGATGATAAAGGAAACGTCTTTGGACACTTTCCAGGTGTTTGCTGTATATGTCGTAGTGCGGATTCCAAATTTGGCTGCTATATTCAAGTATCGGCCGAACCAGTGTGTTAAACAGTGTTATTCGGGTAGACGCCTTTTTAAAATCTTTGCTGTTACGTAAGATAAATCCAAGGATTTTGAACGCCTTTGATGACACGTTTAAGATATGTTTGTCAAATTTAAGGTGTTTATCCAGTGTGACTCCCAAATCGCGTATTTCCTCTACTTGTTGTAGTCTTTGTTGGCTAATCGTGTAATTATTAGGTTTGACAATTTTGTTACGGCTAAATTGCATGTAGTAACACTTCGAGACGTTAAGAAGCATTTGCTGTGACAGGCTTCAAAGAGACATAGACAGGGTGGTGACCTGGAGCAAGGATAACCTCTTGCAGTTCAACATCTCAAAGTGCGTAACAATTACATTCTCTCGCGCGCGTACTCCTTTTCTGTATACCTATAATATAGACGGGTTGCCAATCGCTAGGGCTACGGAAGTTAGGGACTTAGGGGTGAAATTCAACACTGGGCTAACGTTTCGAGATCATGTCACAAGCTGCTGCAGAAAAGCCTACCGTAATTTAGGTTTCATGCTCCGTATGGTGCGTGGTTTTAAAAACATTAAAGCGGTTATCGCCCTATATAATGCATTAGTTAGAAGTCAATTAGAATGTAACGCAGTCATTTGGGCTCCACATGAATCTAAATATAGGCTCATGCTGGAGAGAGTACAAAACAAGTTCGTGAGGTACTTGTACTTGCGCTTGTATGGTGTATACCCATTTTATCCGCTTATGTACCCAACTTTATTTATTTTGGGTATGGTGGGATATAACGAACTGAGGGTCAGGAGGGATCTCGCACTCATCTCGTACATGTTCAAAGTATTTAGAGGGAAGGTTCATAATGCGGACATTTTAGGGCACATAGGTTTGTGTGTTCCGGACAGGTACGTGTGGCGACGACGGCAGCCACGGCTGCTGGCGGAGCCGCGTGCTCGGACCAATCTGTTAAGTGAGGCGCCACTGACGCGTGCGCTCCGCACTCTCAACCTTATAGCTAATGACTTGGACATATTCTGTTGTTCTCTGAGTGAGTTCACAAGAAAGGCGCTATTTGTAATATGTTACAAAATTTAAATATTTTTTTTTTTAAAGTAATAATAAGTTAGAATTAGAGTTAGATAAGTACACTATCGCATTAGGTTACTCTGTAATGATAGATGTAAGTTGGAAATAAATAAATAAATAAAATAAATAAATAAATAAAATTTTGTTTGTTTTGCACCAGTTCGTCAGTCTGTTTAGATCATCCTGCAATAGTGCAGAGTCAGACTCAGTTACCATTGGTTTCATTATTTTCATATCATCGGCAAAAAGATAGAATTTTGAATGCCTGAAGCAGTGCGTGATGTCGTTTATGAAAATATTAAAGAGAATTGGGCCTAAATGTGAACCTTGCGGAACACTCGATGTAGCTTTAAAAGACTTTGAATGATGGCCACTCATAACAACTTTTGAAGCCCGGTCACTGAGGTAAGACTGGAACCACTTTAGCATTGATCCTCCCACACCTAAATGCTGGAGTTTAGCCAAGAGAAGAGAATGATCCACCTTATCGAAGGCCTTACTAAAGTCGGTGTATATGGTGTCAACAGGAATACGTTTATCTAAGGATTCTGACAGAGACGAGACATAGCACATGAGATTAGTGGTCGTCGATCTGGATTTGATAAAGCCGTGTTGGTGGCTGGTGAGAAGGTGTTTAACGTGCGATGAAAGACGTTTGGTTATAAGCTTCTCAAATACATTGCCGAAGATGACTAAAATAGAAATAGGTCTGTAATTGGATACCAAATTCCTGTCTCCTGCTTTGAAAATAGGCACCACCAGTGCCTTTTTCCATTGCTCAGGAAAAATACCGTCCTCAAGAGACTTGTTATAAATAAGACTGAGGGGTAAGCCAGCGCTTTCGCACATCTTTTTATAAACACAGGTGGAATACCGTATATAATATATGTTTAAAAAGCAATAAATTTTTACGACCTATACTATGTCGCGTGTTTACCGGAGCGTTCGAATGCTACTAAATCAAAAGCGCACCCAAATGTTCAAGTGGGTGCTCATTCGGTGAGGACATTTTTTGCCGCTGATTGTGCATCTAGTTCTTTATTAGTGATCGATGGAAACATTCTTTTATCGCCAAAAACTACTTCAACTGAACGATTCATCGAATAATAATTTATAAAACCATGGACTGCTCTTTTGAATGAGTTTTAGTTATTATATTGTTTAATAATTGAAATAAAATTATTAACAAAATACATATTATTTCATAAATAATCGAGGAAAACTTTTAAGATACCGTACGTTCTTCCAGTAGATTTAGAAACATGTTTGTTGAAAAGGAAGATCATAAAGCGCAAATGAAGGGAAAATTCGATTATTATAAAAAATCAATTTTCGCACAAAATTAAGGTAATTAAAAACCTTTTCGGTAGATCAGGGTTCTTTAACGCCCCACACCTCACCCCATTGGGTGAGGTACAGTTCGAGTATTGACCGCCTGGTTACGGGACGGGCGGCGTCGCGAACGGCGGTGCGTCTTGCGGTGCGTCTTGCAGCGCGTCTTGCGGGGCGGCACAAATTTTGCAGGCCACGGGCAGTATCGTTCGCCGCCGCGACCAGTATAGACCGAGAGCGAAATGTCTTTAAAAGTCATCTCAATATTGCTTGGAGAGGAGTAATACTTTCAGTTCATGTCATAATATTTACAATACAGACTACATATATCCAGATATTTTTTTCAATTATACCCGCATGAGTGGCAAAAGGTAAAGGTAACTGTTGTGTATCTGTAATGTAGGTACTTGGAAATCTTCTTGACAAATAAGATTTGTACAAGTACCCCACATGCTGAATAATATCAAGTTAGTGTAAGGCTACCTAGTGCTTATGCTATCCATGAAATAAAACAGTGAATTACCTAATTCGTGTTTTACTGAACATAATAGTGGCGACGAGGAATAAACTTTTAAGAATGGAGTGTAGGGCAGTGAAGTTTTCGGAATTCGATTCTCAAACAGATAATTGGAACAATTACATAGACAGGCTAACATTTTGCTTTGAAGCAAATAGCATTGTGTTGGACTTAAGTAAAAGAGCAAACTTTTACACCGTGTGTGGATCGAAAGTGTTTGACACGCTTCTTGCGTTAATTACTCCTAAAAAAGCTAGTGATGTCTCATTTGAGGAAATCGTGAACGTTTTAACGAAACATTATAGCCCTAAACCTAACGAAATATCAGTGTCATATAAGT
Source organism: Conistra vaccinii (assembly GCA_948150665.1). Taxonomy (NCBI): domain Eukaryota; kingdom Metazoa; phylum Arthropoda; class Insecta; order Lepidoptera; family Noctuidae; genus Conistra; species Conistra vaccinii. The sequence continues at coordinate 3,448,436 of OX411321.1, forward strand.
TCTATAAACGTGACCAACAACAAAGCGAATCAGCATCGGAATATATTGCTCAGCTGAGGAAGATTAGTTCTGATTGTAATTTTTCGGAATTAGAACATATGTTACGTGACAGACTCGTGTGTGGAATGAAAGATCACAGACTGCAATATGATTTATTGAAAAGACATAAACTTAGTTATGACAATGTTGTTGAGGCTATGTTGTCTTCCGAGAGTGCGGTAAGAGATGTTCGCATGATACAAAATGTAAATGGAAGCACCAGCAACGTCGCAAGCGGATTCGATTCGACGGCGAGCACATCGACGACCATGCCGGCAGCTCCTGAGCCCATGGACATCAATGCAGTGCAAACAAACATAAAACTTTGCTACCGTTGTGGTGATCGCCATGCTGGAGAGTGTCGTTTTGCCAAGGTAACATGTCGATACTGCAAGAAGGTAGGACATATAGAAAAGGTTTGCATTGCAAAGAAGAAAGCCTCGAACAAAGTCAATTTCACAGAAGAGGAGGAGTCACATGCTCAGTTGAATGGTGTATACAACTTCGATAATAGTCAATTGCGGGTGCCAGCTTATGATGTTAAGGTTCATCTGAATGGGCTGTCAGTGACTATGCAGGTGGACTCCGGCGCTGGCTTCTCACTCGTGAACGAGCGCACCTGGAGAAGCCTGCGCAACGCAAAGCCGCGCTCCGAACTGCGGCCAGTACACAACAATCTACGTACCTGGACGGCGACTCCGGTTAATGTGCTCGGTCAGACAGTAGTGCACGTAAACTTTAGAGACATTAAGTGTGTTTTACCGGTTATTGTAGCTAGAGGCTCAGGCCCCAATTTAATTGGTCGTGATTGGTTTTCCGCTCTTAATATAAAAGTTTGTATTAATTTTGTGTCTAGTACTGGCATATCAATGACTAATGAAATGTTACAAAAACACTCTGAAGTTTTCAAAGAGGGTCTTGGTACTTACCGAGGCGATCCGGTGACCATAAATTTAAAACCGGACGCTACTCCTAGGTTTCTTAAAGCTCGCCCAGTTCCTTTTGCAATTAAGAACAGAGTTGAAAAGGAAATAGATCGATTGATGACTGAGGGGGTATTACGCCCTGTTTCTTACTCACAGTGGGCAACACCAGTCGTCCCCATTGTTAAGAAAACAGGCGAGATTCGCCTGTGTGGAGATTATCGCAGCACGGTAAATCAGGCTACCGAGTCTGATACTTACCCTATGCCAACTGCCAATGAGGTATTTGCTACAATTGCTGGAGGAAGGTATTTCACGACTTTAGATTTAGAGCGTGCATATACACAAGTTGTTGTGGATGAAGACACGGCTAAACTGTTAACATTAAATACATGTAAAGGTCTTTACACTGTTCACAGGCTGGCGTTCGGAGTAAAAGCATGTCCAGGCATTTTTCAAAGGTTGATGACCTCTTTACTAGCAGGTATTTCAGGCGTCGCAGTACTAATAGATGGCATTATTATAAGTGGGCATACCTTGACAGATATGAGTCAACGACTGGATGCTGTACTAGAACGCATACAAAAAGCTGGCCTGCGACTGAATCCTGGTAAGTGTAAAGTTGCTAAAGAGTGTGTAGAATTTCTGGGCTTTGTTATTGACGCCGACGGCATTCATCCAGCTCCTAGCAAAGTGGAATCGATTGTCAAAACTCCAGAACCACAGAGTGTCCAGCAGCTACAGGCTTTTTTAGGGTTGTACAATTTCTATGAGAGGTTCGTACCTCACAAAGCTACTGTCCTCGAACCGCTGCATAGGTTGCTTGATAAGTCTCGCAAGTGGCAGTGGACAGAACGAGAACGAGAAAGCTTCGACGCAGCGAAACGGTTACTATCGTCAGACATTACTTTAGTTCATTATGATTTAAATAAACCCTTAGTGCTCACGTGCGATAGCTCTGAGTATGGTGTAGGCGCAGTATTGTCTCATGTGATGCAGGATGGGCAAGAACGACCAATCGCCATGAGTTCTAGGACATTACATTCACACGAGCGTAAATACTCTCAGCTTGATAAAGAAGCTACAGCAATCAGGTTCGGAATTCAAAAGTTTCATAACTATCTCATGGGAAGAACTTTTACAATAGTAACGGATCACAAGCCACTGGTCAGTATTTTTGATCCAAAGAAGCCAATACCCAATATTATATCGCCGCGATTAACTAGAATCGCTATTGTTTTGACTTCACACAGTTATGATATAACGTATAAGCCTGGTAAACAAATAGGAAATGCAGATGGTCTCAGTCGCTGGCCACAACCGGTGCCTGAGGAACCTGAACAGCAGCTTTGTGATATTTTATTGATGGCAGAGGCTCCCGAAGACTTTCCAGTTGATGTTAATCAGATCGAGCTGCTCACAAAAACAGATAAGACTTTATCACGAGCCATGCATTACGTGTTGTCTGGTTGGCCAGCTAAAGTCACAGAGGAAGCTTTGCGCAGTTATTGGTTACATCGTACTGAACTTTCTTTACATGAAGGTTGTATCCTGCTGGGTTGTCGCGTGGTGGTACCACCATCGCTACGGAAAGATATTTTACGTGCTTTACATAGGGCACACAGTGGTATAGTTCAAACAAAAGCTTTGGCCAGAAGCTATGTGTGGTGGCCGGAACTAAACAACGACATTGAGGCATTGGTGAACAATTGCACCAAGTGTCTCGAAAATAGGCACATGCCTCCCAAGACAAGTTGCGAGTGGGTATTACCTACAAGACCTTGGTCTCGCATAAATATTGATTTTGCTGGTCCATACCAAAATAAAGTCTTTTTAATAATTGTAGACTCATATTCACGATGGCCTGAAGTGTTTGTAGTAAATAGCATGACTACAGAAACTGTGGTTCGGCATCTAAGAATGCTATTTGCTACACACGGATTATGTGAGACATTGGTTTCAGACAATGGAACAGCATTTGTTTCAGCAGAAATGAAACAATTTCTGGAGTCTAATAAAATTAAGCATATCACTACAGCACCATACCATCCTGCAACAAATGGATTGGCAGAACGAATGGTACAGACGGTTAAGAATAAGTTACGCAAAATGGATGATGTGTCATGGGATGTGAAGGTACCTAACATGTTACTGGGACTGCGTGTAACACCATGTTCAGGAACAGGCAAGCTAAGCTCGGCCGCTTATGCTGTTAGAAAGATCAGACAGTTAACAGATGTAGAAACCGCGCGTTTGGTCTATTTTAGCTACTTCCACAGCATTATGTCGTATGGCATTTTACTGTGGGGTCGGGCTGCTGACATTGAATCTATCTTTATTTTGCAAAAGAGAGCTGTCAGAGCCATTTATGATCTCCGTCGTCGCGAATCTCTCAGGGAACTATTTAAAAGGATTAATATTATGACCGTTCCTTGCCAATTCATTTATGAAAATATTATGTATGTAAGGAAAAATCTACATCTTTTTAATAAAATAAGTGATAGACATAATTTTAATACTAGAAATAAAGATAAACTAGATCAACCATTTTTCAGATTATCTAAAGTACATACATCTTTTATGGGGTACTGTGTTAAATGTTACAACAAAATACCTTGTGATATATTACAATTAAATGAAAGAAAATTTAAAACTCACGTAAAAAGTACACTTTGTAAACAAGCATATTACAGATTAGAGGATTATATCCAAGATAAGAATGCTTGGAAACATGCTGGTCCTGCTCCATAGGACAATTTAGAGTCTAGACAAAATCAAACTGGTTGCTTACTTAATTGTATTTGTTTTTTATTATATGACATTGATTTTACGAGTACATCCTGTGATTACTTCCTCACACACTGACTTATTAATTGTAATTTTTTAGTAGATTCGTCTATTTTTACAATGTTTGTGAATATGTGAACACCATGTATCTACCACATAATTAATTTATCTGTCGTTTGCTCGACTTTAAATTCTTTTTACTTTATACAGTAATTTTATTCTAGGTGCATCGTCTTCACATATAATTATATAAATAATGTACCTATACAAAATATTGTAAAACATTTTAAAAAGAGTAACGGTGGAGTTTCTTGCCCATTCTTCTCCATACGAAAACTACCTTTTGGAAGGGGCGGTAGAATCAATACTTTATTTTGTAAATTTTGACGTTCAAAAGTGCCTTCAAGGGCCTATTTGAAATAAATGATTTGACTTTGACTTTGACTTTGACTTTGCAAGAGCCCTTCAGAACTGTTAATGAACAGACGGTTAAGGACTTTATTGGACAGTATTCATCCAGTCAATAAACAGCACATAAGAGTCGAGCAACAAATTACCAATAACGCACAAAAGAAACACAGAGAAACAGACATTGGTCAATGCGTGATGTACAGAAATTATGGAAGAGGGCCACGTTGGTTACCAGGCACCATAACAAGTAAGGATGGCCCGTCTAGCTATCAGGTGACATCAAACAATGGAAATGTTGTAAGCAGACATATTGACCAACTGATTCAGAAGAAGCCATCAAGCCCAACAACAGGAGAGGAGGAGAAGAAGGATAAGGAACCGGAAGAGGAAAAGGAAGAACGTATACAGGAGCAGGTGGAAGAGTCAAGTCAAGAAAATGAACAAATAATCCAAATTCCTAGCTCGGAGGAATGGGCAGAGATGCTTGGGATACCTAGTGGGGCAGAGACAAGTTATCCAGGTGGCAAACTGAAGAACAAAGTTTCTTCTTATGCAAAGTCACCATATGCCAGGCCTAGCCACAGCAATTATTTGGTGTAATGTTATTCTTTATGATTGCTTTTGTTCCTGTTTACTTAATTGTTATATTTGTTAAATTGAGAAGATCTTGATGTTTTATGTTTATGTTATATGTATATTTCAATTATGTTTTTTCGGTGTTCATGCATACTTGGGGGAAAGGTATGTTGTGTATCTGTAATGTAGGTACTTGGAAATCTTCTTGACAAATAAGATTTGTACAAGTACCCCACATGCTGAATAATATCAAGTTAGTGTAAGGCTACCTAGTGCTTATGCTATCCATGAAATAAAACAGTGAATTACCTAATTCGTGTTTTACTGAACATAATAGTAACGGTGAAGGAACACATCGTGAGGAAACCGGCATGTCTGAGAACCAAAAATTCGATGACATGTGACATCTACCAACCCGCACTGGGCCCGCGTGGTAGATTACGGCCCACTCCCTCTCACAGAGGAGGCCTGTGTCCCAGCAGTGGGAACATTAATAGGCTGATGATGATGAAGATGATGAGTAGCAAAACTATTGTTACATGTAATTAATATTCAACAACAAACGGAAGAGAAAGGTCAATGCAGATAGCCTAAATATATTTCGACAAAAAAGAAATAAGTACCTATTCATTATTTCGCGGCGAATACAACTAAGTTTGGTTTCTGCACTATTCGCCGCGCCTGCCGCTCGACACCGTGGCATGCGCCGTACTGATTCATACATTTGTTTCCGTCGCTCGCCGCGCCGCTAGACACTCGTACGATTAGCTTGGCGAACGTCACCGGTCGCCCCGCCGCCGCCGTTTGCCGCTACGCGTGGCATGACTAGTACATTTCAATACATTTGTTTTAGTCGCAAGACGCTTCGACGTTTGCACTGCGCGAATATTCGCTGTAGCGAATGTCCCGTGGCCAGGCGGTATGTTTTTGAACAACAATAATATGTTTGTTTTTAGAATAAATTCATCCCAACTACGGAACCTTTCATTGTGCGTGGTGCACCATGAATGTCACTTGCACTTTTGCGGTTTTAATAATATATTTAAACAGAAATAGTTTTTTAAATTGTAACGCCACGTTTAGCTCCACGAAGCTAACGTAGATTACGTTATTAAAAATAAAGTAAAAAGGTTAAAATTAAGGTCTAAGAATATTGCTAGGTTAGAAATGGTAAAAGGGTTAAGGGCCGGCTTCACACGAAGTGGGATGCTTGGGATAGGCGGAGTCAGGATCAGGCAGACGTGCAGGTAGACAGACCGACAGACAGGCAGATAGACAGGTAGGCAGGCAGTCGAAGTGTTTTCCATGGCGATATCTATACACTATAAAATTGTGAAGCTTCGCACGCGCGGGTTATAATTCGAAGTGGAGCCCAATCAAAGATTACAAAAGTATGCTTTCATAGGTACAGTGTTACAGTATATAAATGGAACGTTACAAGAGTGATGTTGGATTTGAAAAGGTAAATAGGTACATCAAAAGGTGGTTTGTTTAGTATAATAACATATAGATAGACTAAAAGATGTGATTCTGCGCGGCAGAATACCACAAAATGTATTTAAACAGAAGTTGAAATGTAGCATTTTTGTATTGCTATTTAATCATAAAGTTTATATTTTTTATATTGTTTTACAATTATTCAAATCCCAATACTACTAGTATTGGGATTTGAATAATTGTAAAACAATATCGGTCCAAATACAATTTAATTATTAAATAACTAAAACAAAACACTTAAAAATTTAATAAGCTATGTTCTAACGATCATCTGTCGATTGGCCTTTAGAAGGCTATAACAATTAAAATTGTATTGTGTCGCGTTACTGACAGTTGAATGTTTAATTTGTCTAATGCATGCCCCTATGGTGATTTCATTGTGCAATAACTGCATTTGGACTTTGGTTCCGTTTCACGTTTTTTAGGGCGTAACTTTTCAATCTCATAAAAGTTACTGAATTCTTATTTAGTAATTTGTTAGGCTATAACAATTAAAATTGTATTGTGTCGCGTTACTGACAGTTGAATGTTTAATTTGTCTAATGCATGCCCCTATGGTGATTTCATTGTGCAATAACTGCATTTGGACTTTGGTTCCGTTTCACGTTTTTTAGGGCGTAACTTTTCAATCTCATAAAAGTTACTGAATTCTTATTTAGTAATTTGTTTAATCATCTTGCTTACTTAAATATTTTTTAATTATGACTTGTAAAAGTGATTCCGTTATCCTATTTGCAGAATAAACAATTCCATTTCATTTCACTAGTTCCCACTAGTACTAGTGTTCATTTCAGATTAAGTAGATAGTAAACAGTACACACACACACAGTACAGTGTAACCAGTAGTAGTAGTGGTAGTATGTAAACAGATGCAGAGCTGTCTTTCTGTATTAAGGTGCAACTAGTCGCGGGCTCGAACTCAATGGTGGGCCTGGCCAAAAACCACACTGTCCCACCTGGCATCGTGTCCGACAGAGATAGTATCAGTGATGAGCAGTTAGAAGCTGATCTACATGGACAACGTATAGTTCGCACGCACAGAAACACCGTACCGACCAATTTTAGTAAAACGAGCGCGTCAAAAATTACGAAAAGGCCTTTGGAAAAAAGGTTTTTCTGAAATAACCACTGCATAAATCAATTACAAATAAAATTTATTGAAATCTTCGTAAATTTTTCTGTGTCGGTACGGATTTTGTTTTCGAGATTTCACACTTCTTGTATTACTTATTTACGCCCAAAGTTGCGTTAAAATTAGCAAGAAAAACGAATCTTTGTTGGCTCATAACTTTTTAATGGCTCTTTACTTTACTATTCTGCTTCCGTACAGACAATTTTAATAATGAGACCTAACGATATCATGTTTAACTTTGAATGTACGATGTCAAATAGTGGAGTAAAACCCCTCCGAAGTTTGTATGGAAAAAATATCAAATTGTTTCACCTTAAGGTCATCGCTCACAATATCAACTCGGAAAGGGATCGTCACCGTATCGCCGCGTATATGACATGATTGTGTGCTATGACCTTTATTAACATAAAATAAATTAATAAGAAATCAAGAAACATACTTTGTCATGAATGTCATGAATGACGCTATTGAATACTATGATGTAATTTTTTAAGTACATAACTTACTTTTACACACGCTTTAGCAAGTCATGGTAATTTTAATCAGATTCAAGGAATGCATTTAATGAATTTAACTAGTTAATAAAATGAATGCGCGATGAGTTTTAGTTTAGTTCTGGTTTAGTGGTGTACGGTAATGTTTGGTTTATTTCTCTTGAAAGTGTATTAGACATTGTGTGACTAATCACACCTAAAGTTAGAAATATTTTGAAGACGAAATGGCGGCGCTTTTAGAGAAGATGAAGGATACTTATCAGTATATTTTTTATGATTTGTGCGGTAAGATTTATTTATTTAATTTTTAGGGTTCCTTACCTCAAAAGGTAAAAAAAAGAAACCCTTATAAGATCACCCTCTTGTCCGTCTGTCCGTGTGTGACCACCAATTTTCTCAAGAACGGGTGGAGCTAAGCCAGTTGAAATCTATACCAGATACTGAGGTCTATAGTCCCGCACCCTAATTACGAAACGCAAACTCAATTTTAAATTGAAACCAATTGAAAAAGATTGCCAGTACATTGCTTCATAAGTTCGACAAAAAAATTAAGCAGATTCTTTTTGTCGAACTTATGAAGCAATGGACTGACAATCTTTTTCAATTGGTTTCAATTTAAAATTGAGTTTGCGTTTCGTAATTAGGGTGCCGATTAGGTGCATAAAAACCAAGGTCCTGAGTCAACACGATAAAATATGGGCCTTCTAAGTACCAAAATTAACTATAATTTTGTACTACCTATATTTATTTTTCAGAATTTTCCCTTTGTGCCTACCTTGCTTTTAACCAAAATTGACAACAAAATTCTAGGGCAACCGTCATACCCTATTATAGGTTTTGTGTCGAAAACCTATAATGTAGTTCCCGTTGACTTAGAATCACAAAATCTGGCAAAAAGCAAGGAATTTTTTTTTTTCAAAAAGCAAAGAAAAATTACAATTTTTTTTTTACAAAAATTAAAGAGCTGAAAATTAAAGGGTCCCCCTAAATACATAGTTGACGTCAATAGATAGTCCTATGAGTTATAGGGGCGCTCATACAATTTAGAAGACTAGTTTATGGGCACAGAACTATTTAGGTACCTATACGAATCAAGCTCCTTACGGAACTCTCGGTGCGCGAGTCCGACTTGCTCTTGACCGGTTTTTTTGGTTGTTCGAGGTAAACTCTTATTAGCAAACTATATATACGTAGTATGTCGTTATAGAAGAAATACAGTATCATACTGCAATGCGATCAGCTGCTAAGCATTGCTATATCACATTATGTGTTTGTAACAGGTTTTTTAGGGTTCCGTAGCCAAATGGCAAAAAAACGGAACCCTTATGGATTCGTCATGACTGTCTGTCTGTCCGTCCGTATATCACAGCCACTTTTTCCGAAACAATAAGAACTATACTGTTGAAACTTGGTAAGTAATTCTGTGAACCGCACTATGATTTTCACACAAAAATAGAAGAAAAACAATTAATTTTGGGGGTTCCCCATACTTAGAACTGAAACTCAACATTTTTTCGTCATCAAACCTATACATGTGGGATATTTATGGATAGGTCTTCAAAAATGATATTGAGGTTTCTAATATAATTTTTTTCTAAACTGAATAGTTTGCACGAGAGACACTTCCAAAATGGTAAAATGTGTGTGTCCCCCCTGTAACTTTTAAAATAAGAGAATTAAAAAACTAAAAAAAAATATATGATGTACATTACCATGTAAACTTCCACCGAACATTGGTTTGAACGAGATCTAGTAAGTAATTTTTTTTTTAATACGTCATAAATCGTAAACCGCAATTTACCTATAACGAACTACAAGAAATTTTGTATTATATTACTTGCTGCTACGGAATCCTTCATGGGCGAGTCCGACTCGCACTTGGCCGCTTTTTAAATAACTAATTGGGCCCACCTCGGTCTTGTCCTCGATCTTGTTTGCTGGAATGCGATTGATGATGTCTTATTCGGGCGCCACACATAGCTTCAAAGATTTGCACATATCTTTGACGACTTTGCAAAGCATTTGAACACATATTGACGTAACCTGCCCGACTTGCTTCGCAAACATTTTTCTCCACAGTATGCTGGTAGACAACAAACAAGATGGACGACGATTTCGTAGACTCAGTGTGCCTGTATTATTTGTGTGCATGTAATTATTTTTTACATGTGCAAGAAAACAATAATTACGAGAAACCGAGAAGAAGTTCACACACAAGCACACAACCAATCCGCTCAACAACGCTCGAGCAACTGAACAATGAACAAGTGTGGCAAGCTACGCAAACATTTGAACACATTCAACTTTGAACGCTTTGATGTGTCGAAAAAGACCGACACCGCATGGCAAAGTGCAAATCTTTGTTCAAACTTTGAACACATACCCAAAGTCCCGTGCCACACTTAGCAATCAAACATGTGTTCAAACATGTGAAGCTAAGTCTGGCGCCGGCTTTAGACGGAACAAAAGTTCCCAAAATGTTTGTTAAAACTTTATTTAACGTTTTCATAGATTTTATACTGTCAAACATTACCGTTTTTTGCAATGTGAGCGGCAGTGATTGCATTATAGAAGAATAATAGAAACGTTATACTATCAGATATGTATACTGCCTACGTGATGTTATATCACAACGACGTATCAGATCCTTCTGAATTGTCTGAGTAGGTAGGTAGGTAACACAACTTTTTACTAACAAAAAAATTTTTTTTGCTGCGCTTGTCTCATCAGATAGTTTTGGTTGAGGTTTTGGTGTACCTTCGATGTGACACATTTGCTGTCACTTGTTTAAACCTTCCCCAAATGATACATATATTTGCCGTCACCGTTGACGACTGATATTAATGAATGAATCTGGAAATCAGATATTATTGCCAAGCTGTTTATAGTAATATATATTACGCTCGTGACTGCAAAAGTGCTTGTTTCTTTGATTCTGGGTGATGGGTAAGAAGAGTTGCAGTTGTTACAATAGCATAAGCATAGCTTAGGGTCGTTCAACTACAGACGGCAGGCGTGGAATTACTGAAGATTATATTTAAGGCCTGCGAGGAGTTGCAAGATGCTCTTGACATTTTCTGCGACTTATCCAAGACCTTTGATTGCGTACATCATGATACTCTCATCAGGAAACTGTACAACTATAGTATGAGGGACAAGGCTCTCGACATTCTGACTTCTTATCTCAACAGAATTCAGTGGGTCAATGTTAATTGCAAGAGATCTGCAGGATCTGCGGTCACCATGGACGTTCCGCAGGGTTCAATTCTAGGTCCTTTCTTATTTTTAATTTATATAAATGACTTACCTTACCACATTAAGAATAATCACAAAATCGTATAATTCGCAAATATCAAACGTCGGTTAGTCAACTTTAAACATGTTAGCGATGCAATCTCAAAAGTTGTGCATTGGTTTAATGTAAATAATCTTCTCTTGAATGAAAAAAACAAAACAAAACTCATTAAATTTTCAACGCCAAATGTCAGGCAGCTAACTACCAATGTTCAAGTTAATGTAATAGAGCTGGACCCTGTTGAGTCGACAGTTTTTCTTGGAATTACTATTGACGGTAAGTTAGGCCGCCTAAGCTGTTAAAAAAAAATTACAGTTAACTGACGTAGATATAGCCAGAATTGTTTATTTTAGTGATTTTCATTATGTCACATGGGATTCTTCTCTGGGGTACCTGTTCGGAAGTTAATACTATCTTTGTTCTACAGAAAAGGGCTGTTCGAGCCATTTACAAACTAAATTCACGAGATTCCCTTGGAGAAAAATTCAAAAAAATAAATATTCTGACTGTAGCCTTACAAATATATTTGAAAATCTATTGTATGTACACAAAAATATATCCTTTTTTATATGACGTATAATGTGTAATTCCAATATCATATTTAAAGAATAAACAATTTCATTTCATAATCAGCCTATATGTTCCAACTGTTGGGGCACAGGCCTCCTCTCTAAAAAAGGGAGTGGGCTGTAATCTACCGCGCGTGCAGGCAAACGTTACAACAGACAGACGATTTATTTTTAAAGCACGTGGACATGGTGTGTACAAATTAATTTGAAATCTGCCCATCACTCACTGAAAGTGTAAACAAAATACTTATTCAGCATTTCAGGGTTAAAGATCAGCATAATGAATAACAACAATAATAGTATTTATATTTTTTATGTAGATGTTACGTTAAGGTCAATTAGTAAACAATTTGTTACGTTTAAAACCTTCTTGAAGGTTTATTTACCATAACTTGGACTGTCAGATTGCTACAAGAATGGGATATAAATGGCAGTCTCTGACCGTTACCATAATATTATAATGTTGTTCAAAAAATTGTCCAGGACCAAGAAGACCAAGTGATATATTTTGGGTTATGTTCAGACTGGTTCAAGCCGCATCTAAAGGATAATCTTTTGATCTATTCTGCATATCTCACCATGACTAGTTAGGTGAGTTAGGTAAAATGAGCTTCAATTTAGCTGTCAGTAGTGTCGATCTCTAGTACGATCTCTAGTATCAGGAATGACAGCTCATTTCATCTAAGTTTTCTCCGTTAGATTTTTACAGAATTCAGACCGGCTGGATTTATTACTCTAAGGGCTGGATGATGGCAATAGGCTAGCCCCCTATTACATGGGATTTAAACATAACTGGCGAAATGTGGGTGTAGGTACTATAGGAACACCTCTGCCTAACTTTTCGGAGAACATAGGCGTGATGTTATGCATCCTATGTATTTATTTTTATATTTATTATTATGTCAGGCGCGCTTGAATACCAGCTCCCGCCCTTCGCTCCCGATGCACGCCGCATTCGACGCTACTTTTCACGCCACGCCGCGCCGCATGCCCCGCCGCACGCCCCGCGCTTCCATAAACAACATTTTATATTGCCATATGTTTGTGTTTGCGCGTGTGATGACGCGGGCCGCTGCACGCCCCGCCTGTCTGTAAACAGAAAAACGTCAGACGCGCCGCCGAACGCCACGCCGCACGCCACGCTCAACGCCCTCCGCTAACTCGCGTCTCCGTTAACAAGCACTAAGTAGTCAAATATTTAGATAATTAACTCCAAATTGACTAACAATTGGTTAACGTCGACTTTTTTTTTTTTTACTCTCACCGGGGAAGCTCTGGCCTGCATCTCACCTGATGGTTAGTGATGGTGGAAGCGAACTTCACCCGGAATCCTCAACCACAGAGGAACTGGCTATCTTATCTCTAACTGCCGAAACACAACAATGCTGTTAACATTGTTGTTATGGCGACAGACTTAGATAAAATGGTGGTAGCTAGCCAGGCGGACTTAGAACAAGCCCTACCACCAACCAAACCGAGTAGAAATTTTTTCTCCCACTGGGAATCGAACCCGGGACCTCTGGGTCTGAGACAGGTGGCTTAACCACTAGACCACAGAGGCGGTTAAACTTAGTAGCAACGGTTTTGGGCACGCCACAATTGCGGCGATAAGTCGGAGCACCGCCGTGTCCTCGTGGAGGCGATCGGCGGCAGTGACCTCTCGCGTCCGGACCTGGTCCAGGCATTGGTGCGGAACGAGAGGGCATGGCAAGCCGTCACCTCCTTCTGAAAAGCAGTAATGCTCGCGAAGGAGGAGGCGGAGCACGCGAGGGAGAGGCAAAGGCCGCGCCATAGCAGCCCTAGCCGCCGCCGCCGTAGGTGACGCCCCGGGCGTCGGGAATTGGAAGCCAATTTCCGGCCACCGTAAGCGCGGGCTTGCGGAAGGAGAGCAATGGGCAGCTCGCCGTCCGATAAGGACCAGGCCCGGGTCGACGGCGCGTCGTGTTCCACGCGCGCCTCAAAGAGATGTCAGCAAAATTGACGGGGTCCGCTAGAGCCGATGCCTACCGGGGTTGCGAGAAGTCTTAAGGAGAAACCGTGGCCCCTGGCAAGGCAAGGGAAGGAACACGGGTGGGTTTTAGTCAGTAAGAGTCTGACACGTCCTTCCGCTCCGCCCAGAGCGAGAGAAGTCATTCGAGGATTTCCCACACAAAAAAAAAAGTAGCAACGGTTTTCATTGAAAAGCTGTGTATATCTTGCAATGTTTAAAAAAAAAACATTTTTTAGATGGCCAGGACTTTTTGGCCTACCTACACGCTATATATTTTCTAACATACTTACTAAAGATTTAATATACTTGGGTGAAGGTCGTTCCTAGGTCGAATCCTCTTCTAATAAGAACCTCCATCATGCCTCATCCGTATGCATACCTAATTGTTTCTTTCTTCTGTTTACAGATCCCAGAACAGTTGACTGGTGGCCATCACCCATATTTATGTTCACAGTTATACCATTCTACTTATATTTCTCCAAGAGTTTGGGACCACGGTTAATGAAAGATAAAAAACCATTCAAGTTGAAAAGGATTATATTTTATTATAATATATTTCAAATTCTTATCAGCGGCTACATATTGCATATGGTAAGTTTACGGAGTGTTTTTTTATTTCAATATTTCAACGAAGAAAAGAGTTTTATGTCCTTTGCTCATGTTTTTTTTTTCCATTACAGGGCGTAACTGCTGGTTGGTGGCCAACTGGTAGCAATGCATACAATTGGACTTGTCAGCCAGTGGACATGGCTGATAACCCAACTACGCAAAGAGTGTGTTAACTTCTTAATATAATTTTAAGAGCCAGTAAATTTTTTGACTATGAAGGCCTATCACTTCCTTTTCAATTCACTTGTGAAGTGAAAACTTCTTTATCGGCGTTCTGCACTTTTTTTGGGATGGGTAAAAAATGTTAAACTCGCGTCAGGACGTGACCATAAGATCCGTTGCCTAGCAAACGACAAAGTAAATATCAAATTAAATAGTCTTTGACATTACGTAAAGATTACGAGGTAAGAAATTTTACCCATATTGATGGGTAAAAAAAAGCAGTCAAAACATACTTCATGAAAAGTGTTTAAATAAATTGTTTATTTTTGTTAGACTTTAATTTGAAAATAAATAAATAGACTACTACTACTAATCAATATTGTATTTAACCACATAAATTATAGTACTTTTATACTGATAAATAAAGCAATTTGTGCGAAATTATTGTCTAACTATTCAAAAATGAAGAACGTTAATGTTCAAGTTTTCACTTCTGCCGGCACTCCCGGAGTGCAACCCGTTGTTTTTTTTCGCTACTAATGTATACAAAACCAATCCATTCTATAAGAGTAAAGCTCTACGGGCCTTCTTTGCCTTGGTCTGCCGCGATATCGAATACGCAAAGTTTTACGAAAAAGGGACGCACTTATATCTGGCACCTCTCAATTATATTCCTATCTCACTTACAATCGCTTCTCCTTTTATGCTAAATAATAATCTTGTTATTACATTCCAGATGCACAATGCTTTTTGGTGGTACACAGTGGTGAAATTCATAGACATGTTGGATACAGTTTTCTTCATTTTGAGGAAGAAAGACAGACAGATCTCTTTCCTGCACGTGTTTCATCATTCCATTATGCCCGTAGCGTCGTACCTTGGAGTCAAATATTTCCCAAGTAAGGATTTGTTTTTTTTTTATTGAATTCTGTCCCAAAATTATCAACAGGATTTTTTGCAAGCTGATTGGTTATGGAGACTGGTGTATTTAAAAAACCCTCCACAAGTCATGAAACTTAACTTTATTAAAGGATGGGCCAGTGAGCTTTACAATCAGCAACTAGTTAGCATGACAAGAAAGAATAAAAAAGCAATGACGATCAACTATGGGTATACTCGTAAGATACTGGATTACTGGCTAGGCACTCATTAGCAACCGCCTGAACGATTCTTTTGAGCAACTATAATCTCGCCTAAAGTGGTTTTGCTCCTATTCTTCTTATCGTGTAGAAATCCAATGGATGTCGTCCACCGCTAAGGTATCAACCAATCTGCCTAGCCTTTTCTCAACTATGTTAGGGTCGGCTTCCAGTCTCACTCTATTTTGCATGGAGCGACTGCCTATCTGACCTCCATAACCCAGTTATTGGGTGACACGATACCCCTTGATAAGACTGGTTGGCAGACTTTCGGGCTTCTGACGACCCGTAACGACTGTCAAAGATCCACGACTGACAGCCGGGACCAACGACTTAACGTGCTTTCCGAGGCACGAAGGAGTCTCGGTATGTAAAGATGGTCACCCATCGACGGACCAACCCCGGCAAGTGTAGCTTAACCTGATGGATCGACTCGTGCGGCTGGTATTACTTAGCCACGAGCTCCTCCACCGCTAATGTATCAATGAACATAATTATAATATTTAAAGTCCTAAGGAAATATTAAAAATAAATTAATAATTTTCAGATGGTCACGGAACTCTCATCGGCGTATTCAACTGTTTTGTCCATATTGTGATGTACACTTATTACCTGATCTCAGGTCTTGGACATAAATACCAGAAGTACCTTTGGTGGAAGAGGCATCTTACTACTATGCAGTTGGTGAGTAGAATCTTGGGATATATATTTCGCATCCGCCAATAATGATATTATTATTAATTCCTTTATTTTGTATTTATACGTATAATTTACATTTTTAAATATTTTTTATTAATACAGAAAAAAAAACAAAAACATTTAAAATAGTAGACCACCGGTATCGGGAACAGGGCCCAAGCTACCGGTGGTCAGGGCTCCTGAGAAAGGATTCTCCTAACTATAGGCGCCGTGTCCAGAAGTACCGCTTTCTGGACCAAGCCCTTGATCCATCTGCCTAACGCAAGCCTTCTCAAATGTTGGTCGAGCTCTTGGATATTATGCCATTGGCTATTACGACTATCGGCACAATGACCGCTGTATCCACATCCCACATATCGACAACTTCGCGAGCCAGGTCAAGATACTTAATCTGTTTATATTTTTCAGCTTTCACGAGGTTCTCGTCATGCGGGACCGCTACATCAATAATCATTGTGCGACGCTCTAATCGATCTATCACCACTATGTCTGGCTTATTTGCAACAATAGTCCTGTCTGTGATGATAGATCGATCCCAATACAACGTGATATTGCCATTTTCGAGAACTGGCACATAAATATAGTACGGTACTTCCGATTCCACAAAACTATATTTAAGAGCAAGTTGCTGGTGGATAATCCTGGCTACAAGGTTGTGCCTATGCAAGTAGCCTCCGTTAGCCAGACAAGAATAGCCAGAAATAATGTGTCAGATTGATTCCCCTGGAACGGTGGCATGCCCGACAGATGTCAACCATGCTGTCCTTCACAATATATTTCTGGTAGTTGTTCGTCATCATAACTTCGTCCATAATCGCAAAGACAAAACCTTCCCTAGAGAGATTACCGAATCGCAACCAGGAAACGGACGTTAACAGGTCTACTTCGGGCCCATGTAAGGCCCGGTAAGAGTGCCCGTGAAGCTCTTTGCTCTGCCATACCTCCCTGCGGTCATTAGTATCTAATACTATAGATTTGCGCCAGTTCTCGTTAGCCAAGTATAGCGGGGTGAGGCTCTTGTCCACTAACACCACATCTCGGTGCATTCCCACGTCGGCTTCTAGGAAGTATTCCCTGAGACTGCATACCTCACGGTTATGCAGAATCTTAACTTTTAAGAAGCCTAGCCGCCGCACTTCCGCGGGATAAACAGTCTCATCACCGATGAGCGTGGGTGATGCATCTTATTTGCGGTCAGCAGTGTGCGGACCCTCCTATCCAGGGCGTCAAGTTCCGTCTGAGTCCATTTGAGTATGCCGAAAGAGTACATCAAAACCGGCATGACCCAACTGTTGAAGGGGCGCACCTTGTTTCCGCCTGACAAAAGGCTATTTAATACTTTATTCAGGTAGCCAAAGAAGCGCTCATTCAACGATTGCTTCATGTCAGTAACATTGATGCCTAACGCTACCGACATACCCAAATTCTTGTAGGTTTCAATTGAGGATAGGGCTCTTAGGTATATGGAATCCGAGAGTTGAGTTCCCATGGATTCCACAATCCTCCCTCGCCTTGCATGCATGACCGCACTTTTGTCCACACCAAATTCCATCCTGATGGCGCTACTGAAAGTTTCATTTACCTTCAGTAGCTCCATTAGTTGCAAATTGTTGGGGGCAAAGATTTTCAAGTCTACTATGTAAAGGAGGTGAGATATAACCTGACCACCTCTCCTCAATCGATAGCTTAGCCCTGAATCCTCCAGCAGTGAGCTTAGAGGATTCAAGGCTAGGCAGAACCAAAGTGGACTCAAAACTGTTGCCCTGAAATATACCTCGCTCGATCCTTAACGGCTCGCTATTCCTCTAGATAATTCGACATCCTGGATAGTGAAGAACCATCCTCCATTACCCCATACATGACATCAGAAAGGTGCGTAGAGTTTTGCCCTTTATAAAACTCCAGCACCGTCATAAGCCATGTATGTGGCACCTAGTCATAGGCCTTCTTATAATCTATCCGACATGTCGACAGATCCCTTCAAGAACGACGAACCTGTTGGCTATATGAATGAGAAGCAGCTCCTTAGTACCGCAGGACCCGTTCCTTCATCCATTTTGAGAGGAATACAAATGATGGAGTTGGTGTCTATAATATTTGGTTGTTAATTTTAGCTCTCAAAATGGATGTAAAAACTTTATAGACCTTCGGTAGACAAATGATCGGTCTATAATTTTTGGGTTCTGCAGTGCTACCTGATTAATGGAGCAGGTGGGTTATTCCTGTCGTTAGGAACTGGGGCAGCGGCTCTGACTCCAAGGCTGACTGGAATTGGGATGCCGGTCGGGTGTGCGACCTTTGGAACCATTTTATCCAAAAGTTGTGCAGCCCGTCCGGCCATGGAGATTTCCATTCAGGCATCGGACGAACTGCATGACCTACATCTTGGGGGTTGATGGTAAGTGCCCCCATTTTTGGCATTTGCTCGCACGTCCGCTCGGTTTCTCTAGTCCAATCTCCTTCGCTGTGATTGACAGGTGCCGACCAGATGTTTCGCCAGAACGAACACATGGCGTCATCAATTCATCTGGCAGGCGTGTGTCAATCACACATTGATCCGGTCGTTCCCAAGCCCTGTAAACGGTTACCTTTCATCGCTTTGGAATGTACGATTCTGAGTGTAGCGCTCCACCCTCCGCCTGTATCGTCGAATACGGTTATTATTAATATCATTCGTAATTTCACTGAAATAACATCTACTAGTGACATTATAATAATTATGCTTCTGTTTTAGTTCTGATATAATAATTTTTGGCATACTTTGAACAGTTCGCTTCGCTACATTACTTGCTGACTAATGAAGCCTGAACTATTGTCATATAGCAAGTGTGGACATTGACAGAAAAACCACGCATAAAGCCTCTATAGTAATTGTGACTTTTCTCTTTCTCAGGTCCAGTTCGGCATGGTCTTCCTGCACAATTTGTTAGCCCTTTACCAAGACTGTGGCTATCCGAGGTGGATTTCTGCCCTTCTTTGCGTCCACAGTCTGCAGTTCCTTTATATGTTTGGGAACTTCTACTATGTGAACTATATCAAAAACGCGAAACAAGACGGCTCAAATGGAAGTATCAAATCTGGAACCGGCAAGAGCAAAGTGAACTGAGCTTGATCTATGGTAATGGTAACAGATTTTTCAAGGAGTTATACTAGTCGTAGGATTCAACTGAAGATGGTTAGGCTGCGACCAGATGTGATTTATAGTAATCGATGCCGTGAAAAAAAAACATAACACAAAAATAATAAATTACATAATAATAATAACAATGTTGTTGTATAATATATTATTCATAAAATTAAGGGGCTTAATAAGCACATTTCAAATATATGTATAAATAAAAATGACCCTAAAATAATTTCATTAAAAATAAAAGTTATAAAAACTAAAACCCAACTACGACTAAAAGCCAACGAAAAAGATAGCTATAAACAAGATAATTATCACAGACAGACAATTGGTCACACATAGACATTGTTGTTTATACCTTTCTAGTGGACTTTTTATTGTTGTCGGGTTTTAATTTTACTTTTATGTTTTTAACTAAAATCAGTCTACAAATATAAATGTAAAACGATGGTTCATTTAAAATCGTGTTCTGTATGTCCTGTTATCTGCACGTTTATAGGCGCCAAACTCGTTGCCAAAATGTAGACTCAATTTAGATTGCCATAGAAGCTACGAAGAAAAAAACTTAAAACAGTTAACTGCAAAAAATTATGGAACGCTGATCAGTATTTCATATTACTGATGAAAATCCATTTATTTACAGGCTTCTGTCTATTAAAAGATTATTGCCAACATTATTCTAGTCTGATCCCCGGGTCAGAGAAATAAAATAGCAAAGCATAAATAATGTTCTCTGTAAGCCTTACCTGGTTGCGAAAAATGATTGTAGCTTGTAGTGTAGTTTTATGAAATTATTAGTTAAGTAGGAACTGTTAACCTTCTTCAATTGGTTCCTCATAACTGAGGATATTGGTCACTGGACCCCTTTAAGCGGACAATCTGCCTCCATCGATTCCGGTCTAAAGTCGCCATCACCATCTGCTGAAATTTGCTTGAAGACGTAGCTACTTTCACTTGGTCGGACCATCATGTTGCCGACCGGCCTCGTGCTCTCTTTCCTTCATTATTGCCAACAGTGACCAGCTTTTTAAAGCTGCTATCTCCCCTCCGCATTAAGTGGCCGTTTGCCTGGTGTTATCTTTTAAGTGTTACTATTACCCGAGCCTCCTACTATTTTCACTTCTAGTTATCCGTTACTAAAAACAATATTATGAGAAAAACCAAAGAACGCTTTAAAGAAAATAAATGATTTGGGAAATTCGTTTGTTTTTATTTTACTACAAAGTGACCCAATTATAGTTAAACATCACAGCATCAATCTGTGGAACAATTCATTGACGAGCCTTGGACTGTTGTTGCTGAGAGTAGGTCATCTCAGCCCTGACGAAAAAGCGAATGGCAAACAACAATTTTCACGCTCAAGAAAAGTACAAAAGATCTCGTGTAAATAGAAGAGATACCTACATCTATACCGGTCAAGTCCCGCAAAAAATGCGCGGAAAAATTCTTAGAGTACCGCTACGCGCGGCTTATCGCGATATAATTTGACCCACGCTAAAAGAAAGCGCGCGGACACCGGCTCTATTTAGTGCCTGCAGGACTTGACCGGCTGTTCACAGCCTGTTCGCTGAGTTTGGCGCAGTGACAAGTACTCGCTCAGCGACGCTCGCTTGGCGGACAGAACACTCGCTCAGAGACTCATGCTTGGTACATATGCATACCAGCGAGCAGCGAGCTTATTATATTCACACCATGCTATGTATTTTTGCTCAGGCGCTTATACCAATATATAATTGACATAACTAGTCACAGTTTGCATATGGTAAAAACAACAGTACTTACAGTTATTTTTAGACACTTCTTTGTTAAGAGGGTGCATCCTAAAAGGTGGCAACGTCGGCGTCGGTCGTAAATAGCTGTCAAATATTTCGCTGTTTTGATTAATTTGATAATATTTCTTTAAGGAAATAAAAAATGTGGCTAACTAACTAACTAGAATATTAATAATGAATTGCAATTATAACATTGAATTTGATGTTGTACCTGTTTTAGGTGTAAAAAAGGCATTTGGAAAGTTTCCAAATACTTTTTTTACATCTAAAACTAACTATTGGGTGTTACGATATTAATTGTTGCATTTCATAATCAATATTCTAGTTCGCTAGTTAGCCACATTTTTTATTTCCATACAGAAATTTTATCAAATTAATCAAAACAGCGAAATAGTTGACAGCTATTTACGACGTTGCCAACTTTCAGAATAAACCCTCTTAATACAATAAGCATCTACGTAAGTTACTTCACATTTTAACTTGGGGTTGCTGGAGAGTTGCTCTACAGCAACATAAAAACGAAGTTTCTGTACTCTTTAACCTTTCAAGGTACTATTTTTTTGAAGTACGTACAAATTGAGTACATATTGGGTACAAAATATTATAAACTTGTAAATGGAAAAACAGGTGATGGGGTTGCTAGGGAGCATGACGTAGTAATCGCTCGTCGCCGTCGCACAGGCGCTGCTCGCCAACTCGTTTTTAGTTGCTATCTCGACACGGTTCTCGTTAATCGCCGGGGGTGATTGGTGCCTTAAGCGCAGGCCACACCGCCAGCTAGCGGGTGGGCGTGGGCGAAACGAACGAAGGAAACTATACAAACTACGCGAAATATTGTAGCTCGCGGTGTGAACCGAAGTATGTAAAGAGGTGAAACGATGTTAGCCCGCCCGCCCGCTAGCTGGCGGTGTGGCCTGCGCTTAATGTTTATGAAAATTCTTCAGACCGTATAGCCGCTCGGTTAAGCTCGAATTGTGCCGAACCGAGTCGAACATTATTCAGCGAGGGTAAATGCTGGACGGAGTTTGCCGACGGGCACTCACGAGTCGAATGAACGCCGAACTAATTGTTTCGAGTCGGTTTTATTGTTCAACATAAACTGTTGCTATATTTTGGATCAAAATGATTCTTTTCTCTTTTTTGTGTGACCAATATAACGGTACATATTGCATTTCAAACGTATGAAACTGGTCCTTCTCGTACCCCTTATACCTTAGTTACAACTGCAATCGAGCCAAGAATAACATAATTGGGACAATCGAGTCCTGACCGTCAATGACTTAGTAACATCACTAGAGTCACACCAACAAGCAATAGAAAACTCCATTCCATTTCAAGTTGATTTTTAAACCACTTTACGCGAGAATAAGGGCCTGTTTCACCATCTACGATTAAATTTTTATTAATTTAATTGGCAGAAAATGTCATACAAATTCTGTTCCATTTGTGAATTTATTCGGTAAGTACTGGCTATTCGGACATCGTGAAAAAGGCCCTTAGCCACTTTTAAAATAAGATTTAAATCCCATTAGGTGGGAACCTGCTGCTGCGGTTGATTACCACTACGAACTTAAAATTTAATTAGTTTGTTTTTTCTTCTACATAATAATGTTAAGGCGACGATAAGCTACTTCTAATGATTTTATACCGAAAATTAAAATTATTAGTAGTGTTAATGATTTGGAAAAAAATATATGTTAAATTAGAGCATTTTCTTAATTTAATATACGAATATTTTAGATTATGTTTACATTACATAGTGAAATTAATTTGTAAAGTTGTGTCTAACGCGGATAAAAAACTGAGAATTACGCAAAAGCTATCAAGCGTATTTTTCTGAAATCTTCGCTATTTTAAGGATAATTAGAATATTAATCTTTTAGTATACGTATTTTATTAAAATACCTTTTGTCTTATGTATAATAAGTTAATAATGCGTCAAATTGGGGACAGCGCTCCTTGATGAGCGAGTCCTATTACTGGCTGAACGTACGACGCGTTGCGTGAGCTCAGTAGGTTCAGAACACGCAAGCTAACCACTCAAGGTCACTGGCATGTATCTGCTTCTTAAGAACGCTTCAATACTTGAATTCACTTTGCAAGACATTGACGACCCATAACTGTAATTGAATCAATTGTATGCAAAACATTATCTTTTCATTACGATTTTGTGATCCCAGTCAGAATTTAATACAAAAATGAACCATTTTAAATGATACTTATATCGATTTTTTTGTTGTGATTAAATTACTACCTATGCATATCTCATAAGGCGGAGATATCCAGTAGCCCCTTTTAAGAGGAGATACCCCTCCAATCAAAAATCCCCGACGACAAAAAAATATATAAAGTCCCAAAACCTGTGTACCACTTTTCGTCCAGATCGGTTGTAAAATATGACGTCAAACTGACACAGTCATGAAGGCAACTTTCGCCAGACTTGAAGCAGAGACGCTTCGCTCGCTCGGTAAATTACAGCTGTGGTTCTTTAGCATTTGTATTAAATAGCAATAACAAGGCAAATTGGCGTAGATTTCAATTAGACAACAATTAATATGCTAAGGTCAGGTCCACGTCCACGTCTTCTGGCTAAGTAATAACAGTCGCACGGGTCAATTGATCAGGTTAAGTTACGCTGGCTGCGGTTGGTCCGTAAATGGGTGACCATCTTTATATACCAAGACCCCTCCGTGCCTCGGAAAGCACGTTAAGCCTAAGACCCAAGAAGCCCAAAATTCTGACAACCAGTGAGTCTTACCAAGGCGTATTGTGTTACCTAGTAACTAGGTTGTGGAGGTCAGATAGGCAGTCGTTCCATGTAAAATACTGGTATTCAGCTATGGATATAGCTGAATACCAGTATTTTACATGGAAGCATGGCAGCAATATGGGCACAACTTATGGGTCAACGGGAACTATCATTTAGGTTTTCGACCCAAAACCTATATGGTAGTTCCCGTTGACCTAGAATCACGAAATTTGGCAAAAAGGAAGGTCGTTACTTTTTTAAATTCCTATTGCGGTATTTATAGTAATTTTTACTTTAACGCAATAGGTAAAAATAATTTAAAATAAAGCAATGACGGATAAACCAAATATGTGATAGATACATGGTGCTCACATATTTACAAGCAATGTAGAAATATACGATATTCCTAATTTTTTAATTAAGTAATACTAATAAGTCAGTGTGTGAGTAAAAATAATCACATAATGTCATAAAAATAATAAATCATACAATTAAGTTAGCAACCAGTTTGATTTTGTGTACACTCCGTTGTTTGCGCTCCGTCTCCTCCGGCTTCCCATGCCCTCTCGCTCCGTACCATGGCCTGGACCAGGGCTGGACGCGAAAGGTCACCGCCGCCGATCGCCTCCAAGAGGACACGGTGGTGCTCCGCCCAAGCCGGGTCCACCTCCACCGTATGCTCCACCGTGTCTTCCGGGCGATCCACACAGAGGTGACACCCGGGTGTTCCCTCCCGCCTTATGCGAAACAGGAACCTCCCGAAACAACCATGTCCGCGTCAAGCGGAAGGTGAGGCGCCTCTCTAGCCACTCCTCAAAAAGGGGACTCATCGCCGCAATAGTGGCGTGCCTAGCCACAATTCAACTTAAGGTGAAAAAGACAAATTGAGACTTTATGGCGACTAAAAACTGAGTTGCGTTTGAATATTCGGCCGTAAGCAGGGAAATGGTGTGCGGTAACTACGTAAAACATACGTGTTCTTGTGACAATCTCCAGCAAGCGATAATCACGTTTTAAAACATCACGCATTATAATGATCATAGTTTGTCGGTTTTTAGATGCCGAAGGACTGTTCTAAAATTCGTGTGCCGTTAATCAGTTTTTGTGCCCGAGAACTGTTTAGTTTCTGCCATGTTTGTTAAAATTCTGTGTGTCTTAGCTTTATATTTAAATTTGGAGAAATAAAGCGGTGCCTGGTTAAGCGAATCGATCTTTGAATACCGGTGCTGTGTGTCAAGTTTCAATGGATTACTTACTTTGGTGCAAGATTTATATATTACCTGCTCAATCACCGCGGCAAGCGTCTTCATGATGCTCCCAATCTAGTTAGGTGGATAAACAATTCAATTCAATTCAATTCATTTATTCAATAACAATTTTTACATCGTGTCTGAATTTCTATAACTAAATACCTGTATAAGAAACATCATGCATGCAATCTACATCAAATCATTACAATTATCCAAATTACATTAAAATCAGAATAATACAAAAAATAATTAAAAATATAAAAATGTCATCATAAGTCAATTCATAAAATTCAATAAAAAATTTCATTCCAATAAAATTCAATAAAATTATGTTACTTTTAACTTTTATATTAATTTATAATTCATCAATAGAATATAGACATTTATTTAACAAGAACCGTTTAAGCTTATTCTGAAATCCATTTGTATATACTAGACTTTTTAATTCTGTCGGCAGTTTATTAAACATCTTTAGGGACTTGTGGTAGGCACTATGCTTAACAACGTTCAGGTGAGGCACTTGCTTCATCTGGAGATCTTTTCTTCTTGTGCTCTCCCTTTTTCGCCTTTCATCTTCAGTCTCATATTCAAAGATGTATTTTGATAAGTGACTAAGTAGGACCAAAATGTACAAACTTGGGACTGTCAATATATTTAAGTCATTAAAATGTGGCTTGCATGATTCTTGCTGTTGAATTCTAACTATGGTTCTAACTGCTCTTTTCTGTATTATAAAAGCTTTTTTAGTATTGTAATCATAGCTTCCTCCCCAGAAAAGTATGCTGTATCTCAGTTTCGATTCTACTAATGCGTAATAGACCATTTTTAAATGCTTTACGGTTACCTCGTTTCTAAGACTTCTTAGTACGTAACAGGCAGAGCTGATTGCTTTCTCTAGGTATGTTAGCTCTTGTTTCCATTTTAACTGGCTATCAATATGAACTCCCAGAAACTTAACCACTGGGACCACGTTCACTGTTTCTCCATTTATGACGCAGTTCATGCTATCTTTGTTTTTGCAAGTAGAACGAAAAAGCATTACATTTGTTTAACAGGATGTGCTATCTTGACTCCTTCCTTTGATAAGTTTAAATTTGCATGTGCACATGCTAGCCAAAACAGTGAGGAAGCAAGATTATAAATCTTGCTTAAATATGGATTGGAGCTAGTTTCGGTGGTGTGCGGAGGTTGAAAAGAGTGAATTTATATGTCAGCATCTTGCCAAAGTTCTTGAGTTTAGCTCAAAATTATTGGTGCCAGGTACCCGGTGGCGAGGTGTATGGGTAAGTATGAAAACTTTCACAGGTACCGGCTTACCCATACACTACGTCACTAGAATAACAGGCTGCCAAGTTGTGAATGACGTCAATTCAATTATTAAAACTTTACTTTTGGTAATGATAGTCAATTGTTTCGCCAAATTGCTAATTAGCAAATGGAGATTCTATGTGCTAAATTATAAAATTAGTTTGATGGGTGGTGCATCAACTAAGTACCGTCACTATAAATGCTATAACTTTATTGAGGGAAATAATTATCTAAATCCTATAACTTTATTAAGGGAAATAATTATCTAAATCCTCTTATAGTAGGTACTCTGGACAAATTGATTTGCAATGATCAAACTAATCAAGTAGATAATAGTAAAGCACAACACAGATTGTGCTTCACCAGTACCTATTGATGTTGTAATTATAGTGAAGTGACAAGTATTTAGATAGGACAAAAAATAGAAGTAGAGTACATACTTTGGGCTCTTAGCTAGATGTACCAGCGAAAGACTGGATCTAGAAGGCAGAGACCTGGGTGTTGTGGCACAACTTGCAGAGGCGTATATATCCAGCAGTGGACTGCGATAAGCTGAACTCATTAATTTATTGACACAGGTTCGGGAATGGATGTAGTATAAACACAAGGAGCCCGAAAAAGCTCACACCTTTTTTTCATCTATGTAACAGAATAGTTTGAGACCGTGGGAGAAAGTAGACGAAGGATTGACAGAAAAGGATTAATTGTTGGCAACATCGCAAATAGCTGTCAAATATTTAGGTATCTGTTTTGATTAATTTGGCAATATTACTGTATGGAAATAAGAAATGTGACTAACTACTGAACTAAAATATTGACTATGAAATGCAATAATTAATGTCATAACACCGAATATTTAGTTTTACATGTAAAAAAAGTATTTGGAAACTTTCCAAATGCCTTTTTTAGACGTTGAACGGTTACAACATCAAATTCAGTGTTATAATAGCAATTCATTATTAATATTCTAGTTCGCTAGTTAGCCACATTTGTTTTTTTTTATGTAATATTGCCAAATTATTCAAAACATCGAAATATTTGACATCTATTTGCGACGTTGTCCACTTTTAGAATAAGCGCTCTTATGATCTCAGATGACAAGCTGACCCAAAATCTATTGGGCAGAAGAATAATGGTGTTGTTGAAGTTGACAATCTATCAAAAACCACCTTTGTAATCGAAATACCGTTACCAAGTAGGAGATCTCGATTATAAAGATACCGAAGATAAAGCACGTTTTCTGTCCATTATATGAAAACGTGCTTCATCTACCAATATCTTTAGTTTTTAGTTACTCAACCAGGAATTCACTTACGATTTTAATTACCAACTAATTATTTAAATTACCCTAATTAATAAATGATAGCGTCTTTATAGCGATAGCGATAGTAATTAAAAGTCAGTTATTTACACATTAGAGAAACTTGATATATTATGGTTATTGCTGGTACGTTTTGACTATTTTAATTTCAGATCCACAATGTTAAACATCATTTTGACCTCTTCATAATTTTTTGCGAATCATTACTGTTAGTTATTATAGTAATTTGTTTGAAAATGTACATTTGTTTATTAATGGCATTGTAATTACGAACAAAGAATTTGATTTAATTTGTTTTCTTTTAAATAGTATGTAAATGAGTAAAGGCAGTTTACTTACAAGTGTCAAAGTGGCAGTGAGTTGGCTGTGGCTCGAGCGTATTATTTGTTTTTACAAAACAAGTGTCATAGTCGCAGTGGTTTGGCCGTGGCTCCAACGTATTATTTGTTTTTACAAAAATGGCGGGAATACTGGAAAGTATAGCCGAAAAATATAATTATGTGGTACATGATCTGGCTGGTGAGTTATTCATATTTATTTATTTTATTATTTAGAATTTAATAAAGCGTGAAATTATTGTAAATAATATTTTTGCATCTGTTCTCGAACAATATAGAACGGGTTGATTTAACGAATTACAATTTTATTTATTTACGAACAGATTACATTTAAACCTAAAGACCCCACAGTATACCCTGACATCCTGACATCTTTAATTCTTTGTTTTATTTTGCTGACCATATACGAATTTTCATATTGACAGTTTATTTAGACTATGCAGTTGTACTAAATGTTTGCACGCCTAATTTACGGTAGAATGTATAAGGATCTCTTATTATAAAACATCAGCATTTTTTTTTTTGTAGTTACGTTCTATGCAAATAAATAATTATTCTATTCTATTCTATATCTAATCTAACACTCATGAACGTATGAAACAAAACTTCGAGTTTGGATCTAAGAAAGTTTTCATTATATTGTTAACCAAAAACAGAAACGACGAGGCGAGATAGTTTTAGTTTCAAGTTTTGGGCCAACAAGGTTTGAAATATTGTCGTGCCAGCGACACGAGAAATAAGGAGGACCTACAGACGATCATTTATTTCGTTTCGTAAAAGCATAATTTTATTCTTATATTTTCCAGATCCCAGAACGGCGGACTGGTGGGGCGTGTCCAACCCCTTGGTGGTCATCTCCATTGCGTCAGCTTACCTGTACTTTTGCAAGTCTCTGGGTCCTCGGCTGATGAGCAATCGACCGGCTTTCGAGCTGAAGACCGTGCTTATGCTGTACAACATCTTCCAAATTCTATTCAGCTTGTTTTTAGTATATGAGGTAAGGTTGTTTAATTAACTGATCTATCTGAATTATGCGTATAATAATATGTCTGGTATTCTGTGCACTCTCTCATGTTAGTTTTATTTGAATTATAAACAACAAAATTGTCAATATTAATATTTTTATGTTAATGTAGGTAATTGGTGTGTACCGTTTTAATTAAATATAAATAAATCAAACTATCATATTGAATTTTTCGTCCTTTTAAAACACAGCGAGGCCGGACCGGTTAACAAAGTAGAAGGTATAGGTATAAATGATATGATATAGAAAAGTTTTGGTATCGTAAAGTTTGGAATCATTTTTTCCCAGTAATTTCACGTTAAACCATGTTTTATGAATTTATTGTTTGTTAATACTTTCTGCTTGAAAACTTATCTGACCGTCGTGTTTGGACCATCACAATTATTGTCTACGATCACAGGCTTTCCCGAGATATCTCACATCAATTTCGTTTGATTGTTTATGAATCGATTGTTAATTCATAATTTGATCCGTTATAGTCACACTGTACTTGCTCACATGCGCGTTAGTATTGATATGACGTATGCCCTTGCGCATGTCAGGTTTATTGTAAACGCACGTTCGATGCAGAGGAATTTCTTAGTATCTACAAAATAACTGATATGAATCCGGGAATGGTGGAGCAAATAAAATTAAACATAATATAACTCAATAAAACTATTTTTTTAAACACAACCGTTTTGACTCATATTCATAAGGCCAAAAAAAAAAAAAAATCCAAAATCAAATTAATAAAGTATCCCACTCGCTACAGTTTGGATAATCAAAAGAAAACTAAATCTTCCTACTCCTAGTTTCCTACATTTAATTTATCAATTAAAATAATAAGTTCAATCACAAACAATGTTTCATTATGACACAGCGATTTCCTGTAGTGAATATTCATTGATCGTAAAGTATGTACCTAAATACGAACTTACCTTTAAAATACAAAAATAAAGCGTTAAAATGTAGCAGGTAAAAAAAACCTCTTGTCACAAAAAAAAAAAAGATATAGGTAGGTAACGCATGAGTAACAATAAAGGCTTCCGCAAACAGGCACGAAACAACAGTGCGACGCGATTCTGGTAGAACAGTTTCATGAACTTTTCATAGAAATGATTTTTTTCTACTAGAGTCACGTCGTGCCCACCTGCAGCAGCCTCTATTCCAAATTCAATTTCTATAAACAAAAAGTAAAAAAAAAACAAAATTACAGGCACATAAAAGACACTTTTGAACGTCAATATTTACAAAAAAAATAGAATCGATTCTATTCGCCCCTTAATAGAATTGATTCTAGATATACAAATAGGTATAGGGTTTAATAGAATTGATTCTAGATATACAAATAGGTATAGACTTTAAAGTTTTGCATTAACTAATTCACTAGTAACAGTAAACTTGACCTTTCGTATACCGTAAGTTAAAATGCCATTGTGTCTCGCGTGAATTTGAATAAACGTTTAATATTGATAATTATGACAAACAATTTCCCACTTGTTCATATTGTACAATTATTTTGGCATTTTATATTTATAGTTCTAATGAATAGTTTAAATACTCGTAGTTTTTAATTCGAAAACTTTGCATGTGAATTATTTTGATACTAGCGAGGAACAACACGTGGAACCATCGACATTTCTGTGCTATATAATAAAACGTAAAAATTAATAGGAATAAAGACTAGGAAAAAAAAAAGTATTTAGTCCGTCAGTCAGATAATAAAAAAATATTTGACTCGTATTTTTTGCTTTATCATATTAATAAAAAAATGTTTAGATAAAACGTATTAAAGTTGGGGAGTGGTGGAGTGGCTCGCTACGTCATAAGTCAGTATAAAATCTACCGGGGAATCACATCATGCCACATTACTCAATGTATTGCCGTAATCTTATACTCTTTACGTAAAAAAAAGAAAAAAAAAATTTTAATCATCTACCTTACCTACGGATAAGATTTCTTTTTTGTCAACATCCCTAATAATATTGTATCCAAAATTACTCATAAACCATGTGGAATGAATGCTCGAATAACTTGTTTTTTCTTCATCTGTCTTGAATCTTGATCATGAATTCATGACTTACCTACTGTTATTTGTACGTTTTCCAGGGAACAGCCTACGTTTTTTCTAAGGAGTACAGCTTTGCTTGTGAACCAGTTGATTACTCCAACAATCCTAGAGCATTGAGGGTAAGTTGCCATTCGAATTTTATTTTAACACTAGCTGCTACCCGTGGCTTCTCTCTACTTCTAAAATAAAAGTTAGTTACTCATTATAAAATCAGCTATCTGCCAGTGAAATCCCGTCAAAATCGGGCTAGCCGTTTCGGAAATTAACCGGAACTAACAGATAGACGCAAACTGACAGACAAAAAGTTTAATAATTTTTTATTTGTTTTATGTACCGTATAAATGCATTTAGTTAAAAGCTGTTGTTTTGACATTACAAACAGACACTTAAATTTTATATATTTGTATTATTTTGTATTGTGTACATGATGAATCGATAAGGCAACGGGTTATCGAATAAAGAAAAATGTTAATTCTCTTTTTCTTGTGAAGCTAAAGGCACAGTATAAAAAAGTACAGTATTCTATTTTCATAGAAAACGGTTGAAACGACGCGCTTCACAGTAAAAAGCCTGCTACACGGTCACCAACCGCGTCCCGACAGAGGTGACTTTGGTGGTTTACAACCGTGTAGATGGTGGTTTATGGTAATTATTTCAGGGTTACTACCAAGATATAATATAATACTGCTACTTATTTAGTCTGTGCTAAAGGCCTGTTTTCTTTGTTTTAATTTTAATTTTGAAGTATTATACGGCAGGTTTAAATATTTTATGATGGAATATAGTGTAGGAGTTCAATGACAAAAATAACCATCACAAATAATAAAAAATTACAACTGAGAAGAATTTTCGTTGTGATAAAATGATAATAGGTAGAAGAAATATATAAATATAAATTTTCATATTGGAAATACAATTTTATTTTAGTTCTGAACACACAACTTATAAGTAGGTACCTACTTTCCAATAAAAAATAGGGAGTGTATATCCCTTTCGGATAAAGTGCCGCTTGCGGCATAAAAGTGACGCTGCCTCGGCCCGGCTAAAGTGCCGTAAGCATTGCATTGTCAATGGCTCTGACACTTGTTATTTTGTTTGATTGTTGAGGTTAGTTCGTTGTAAAACACCACATTTCCAAAACATTACATTATATTGTCCCAAAACGGACCCTGACAGTCGTCGGCCGCCACCGCGGCACCGCTTACTTTCTTTGCTCGCTCGGCTAGTGCATTGTGTGGTCACAGTTCTAACCTAACCTACCTTTCAGCCATTTTCATTTGCCATTCCAAAGGGTTATGGCTACACTTAAGTTGAGCCGGCTATAGACGAAAGAAATTAACATTAGCCTCTCTTGAAAGATATGCTCATCTTTTGATAATAATTATCAAAAACAAATACAATCAATCAATACAAAAGGGCAGCGAACTAACCTCAACCATCAAACAAAATAACAATAGTGACAATGACTCAGTGACATTGCAATGCTTACGGCACGTTAGCCGAGCCGAGGTAGCGCCACTATTATGCCACAAACAAAATACCGCTAGCGGCGCTCTATATACTTCCTAAAAAATTACAACTGAGAAGTATTTTCGTTGTGATAAAATGATGATAAAATGATATCATCAATCATAGTTCTGAATACGCTATAGTGCGCGCAGAACTAGTTGGCCGCTCATCTCATCACAAATCATCTCGCTATTGCAATCTCATGTGCGTTTTGTCTAAACTAGCCGGTACTTTCAACGCGTGTTGCCGTCGCGAAGTGAAAGTTCCGGTTCCGTTCCGCGCGCACTTTAATTAAGTAGGTAGGTACTTTTCAATAAAGAACGGGTCAGCGGAGGTACGCTTGTTATCAGAAATATGCTACTAGCTACCCTACCTAGTAGATTACTCGGTTAGGTGGATACTTGGTTCGGTGGGTATCTTTGTCCACCGTCTGCACAATATACAGACATTTTACTAAATACATTTCTTTAACATTTACAGGTTGCAGCCGCATCATGGTTCTATTACTTTGCGAAGATCACAGAACTTCTGGACACCGTCTTCTTTGTCTTACGGAAGAAGTACAATCAAGTGACGTTCCTGCATGTCTATCATCACACTATGATGTCTCTCGTGGTTTGGGTTGGAGTAAAGTACTTTCCAGGTACGTACGTGACCTTTCTGATTTGAACATTATTTGTTAGTTGATCCAAGTCAAGAATGGGCTTCGCCATCACAATAGTAAAAAACCGGTCAAGAGCGAGTCGGACTCGCGCACCAAAGGTTCCGTAAGGAGCTTCATTCGTATAGGTACCTAAATAGTTCTGTGCCCAGAAACTAGTCCTATAAATTGTATGAGCGCCCATACAACTCAGAGGACTATCTTAACTGGCGTCAACTATGTATTTTCTACGGCGCAAAAAATTCTTGACTTTTGCTTTAACTTATTAATATAAAAAGTATATTTATGTAAAACGCATTAAAGCTGGGAAGTGGGGGCTCGCTACGTCATTCGTAATTTAGTGTAAAATTTACCGGAGAGTGACGTCATGCCGCATTTTAACTCAAAGTATTATTGTAAAAAAAGAAAAAAATACAATATTTGTGTGTGTTCAATATTTTTTTATTAAATTGATAGACAAAAAAATACTTTTAGTCAGCAGCCCTATTGATGAACTTGACAAATATAAGATATTATTTGAATTTGCAGGAGGACACACAATTTTCATGGGATACCTGAACTCCATCGTGCACGTCATCATGTACACTTACTACTTCGTCTCGGGACTTGGACCTGAGTACCAGAAGTACGTGTGGTGGAAGAAGCACGTCACCATGATACAATTGGTGGGTTTTATTGAATTATAATTTATCTACACATACATACACAGTGTCAGAGACATCGACGCGAAGCCTATACTATGGATTCAGTACATGATTCCAAACCTCGTAAGTATTGCACTTTTCTATGAAACATGATATTTTTTTTATAACCGACGAAAAATTTCAACGTAGGGGGGCGTTTCCCGTCAATGACCCTGCCACCCTGTATACCTACATAAAAATTGTACATTGAATATTTAAAAAAAAAAAAAATATTGCCACGAGACGTGGGAATGAGTCTGATGCCGAATATAGTTTTTAGATTTTTTGTCCGTTTGTCTGGATGTATGTTTCGGATTGGCGCTAAAACGGCTTAACGAATTTGGATGGAATTTACCACACAGATAGTTTATTACCTGGGTTAACATATAGGGTACCTTTAATTCCGGTAGTACGTTCACGTGGGATATATTGCAATATACACGCGGTGAAAGGCGCGACCAAAAGCTACCTAATATTAGTACCTAATATTTGATTTTGGAAACAAAAACTCAGCCTCCCAAGTTTCGCCGCAACACCAATTCTCCGTCTTCCACATTCAGTTTATCCTAATTGCCTCTTTGAGACCATGCGTTCATCTATCTAAAATTCTGCAGTTCCATGCTACGCTTATCGATTCGTTGTCTCCAATGTTGGTCATCACAACTAAGGACAGTGATCTTAAACTTTTTTAGAGGTATGAGGAACAGGGTGTAAAGTTCACTCATATCCTATAGAAAAGGGAGGATCCTCCGACCAGACGTGTTAGGGTGTTATGTCTGGCAGGCGACTGCCTGAAAATTGATTTCGGATAGTCTTATCTATGTTATTCGCGCGGTAGACTCTAACTGCGCGATGCAGGCTTTGTGTGACGTCATGTCTTTGCTGCGTAGTTTGTATGTGGCGGTGTAACCGCTACACTTTCACTCTTACTGTCTATCCTTAAAGCAAAGGAACTTACTTTTATATCTATAATTAGCAACTAGGTAGAATTATGCGTCTACTTTTGCCAGGCACACTTACCCCGGATATATAATTTTTCCTTTTAACGATTTTAATCTCTTTCCTTCCAGATCCAATTCTCCATCATCTTCGTCCACAACGGAGCCGTCTTCTTCTACCCGTGCAGTTTCCCGAAATTCCTCAACACTTTGTGCATGATCAACTCAACAGCTTTCATGTACATGTTTGGAAAATTCTACATCAACAGTTATAAAAAGAGTAACGAGGATAAAACTGTTTTGAAAAGCAAAGTAACTCCGATTTCTAGCAAAGTCAACAATAGTTACGGTAGAAGAAAAGTCGCGGAAAAATCACGATAACGAACGCATATATAAGACAGTAGATTTAAGTCGAAGAACGTGAAATAATATGATTAAGGTGTAATAAGACAGATTTATAACGGTGTTGTTATAATAATATTTTTTGTAATTCAAATGTAGTGTGTAAATTGTATCAATGAACTTGCATTTATACAAAAGCCACTGCTGCTGCTAAATTGATACCAAAGACTATAAACAACTACCTACATGAGGCACAGTCCAACCCAAGATGCCAATACTTGCCTACATACCAATCTTTTTCACCGTTTGGACAATCCTCTTATTTGATGTTTAAGTAAATTACTAGTATAACAAAAGAAATTAAAGTCGAATTATTTAAGCGAAACCTTTTTTTTTTTCTTTTCACTCGTATAAATCTAATTAAATCGGCGTGCTGACGACTCGGACACAAAATATTCTCGATACACCCTCAACTTCCCTGTGCCGTCTCGACGGACATAATGCATACCTTTGCGCTAATATTATACTTTTTACGCCATCTACAAGTAATTGTGTGAAATAACGCAACAGACTGTCTACGCGGTCCGTGTCTATGAACCCAAACGATATTTTCTCGTGCGATAGTGTGATATAATCTAATTGTGCTCCAATTTTGGATAGATAAGAAACAGTAAACAATAGTTTGGAAAATCCTAAAGTGCACGCCTCATACTTATCACTCATTCATAAACGAAAAAGAAATTCAAAACATAGTTTAAAAATGAACAATTTATCACTTTTCATGAAGTCGTAATGTCAACGACTGACAAAGATATTTACTTGGCGGTTGCTAGGCAACTTCAAGTCAATGGTTGGAAATATTTAGTTAAAGATATTATAATTATTTTAGTTAGTATTTTATTAATTATAATTAAACTACTTTGAATTTTCAATTTTCAATAGGGTTCCTTCTACGGCTGAAACGAATGTATAAAAAAAAAATTGACTCAATTAATTGATTTTATCGCAAGCTACAATGTTTTCAAGGTTCATAAATTGACGGACAGGAATTTTTTTTCAACTATTTTTATGCTTTTTCCATTTCTGCTGCATTAAATCAATTTAAAAAAGTACAGTATTAATCTCCATTTAATCATCTATACAATGGTATATAATTTAAGTAGGTTCTGTGTACTAGCAGGAGTGTAACAATAAAAAAAGTTACAAAAAATGGGGCAAAATTTTTTTTTCGATCGTAGAGCACACTAATGCTTCGCATTACGAGTCGTGCAATACACGTCCTATTTTGTCCGAATATTTTGTGTCCGAGTCGTCAGCAAGCCGATTTAATTGGATTTAAAAGCCGCAAGCCGATTTAAATCTATGTATTTGCCAGAATGTAGGTTTACAATGTATGATGTATTTGTCAGTTGTTACGGGTTTTCAGAAGCCCGAAAGTCTGACAACCAGTCTTACCAAGGGTATCTTATTAAACAGTTAACACAGTTGGGAAAATACTAGGCAAATTGATTTTGATTGATATTAAAAGTATAATGGCTCTTTTAAATTCTACCAAGACATAATGGAGTGCAAATATTTAATTTTATCCTGCACAAAGCTATTACTTTAATTTTAAATTCAAAAAAAAAACAGCAACAACTAATAAGAGTTCATGGATTTGGATTTTTATGTAAAAAAATAATTAATTGATATTACAGTTATACCTACATACACCCTTGCCCAAAGATTTAGGCACTCCTATAGAATACGTGCAACTAATAAAATTTTACAAAAACAGAGCTATCTGTTAAACAATATTCAAACGTTAAAATTCATCTTATTAGTGATCGATGTTAAAATTAATACAATAGATAAGGTATTTTGAGGTGTCATAAAACAATTTGCGTGCACCATGACACGCTATTGCGTAAACTGCGTCATTACGGTGTGCAAAACGAAGCTCTCGATGTTATAAATTCTTATTTAAGTAATAGGTCCCAATGTGTAGATATTAATGGTGTGAAATCTTCCGGGTTACCAGTTCAGTTAGGTGTACCTCAAGGCTCAATACTGGGTCCATTATTGTTCTTAGTGTATATCAATGACTTACCATTCTTTTTAAAGGGTATCTGTGAAGTTGTACTGTTTGCAGATGATACCTCTCTTATTTTTAAAGTAGACAGGAACAGACAAGATTTTGACGATGTAAACAGTGCACTCTCAATGGTTACGGATTGGTTTACAACAAATAACTTAGTTCTCAACTCCAAGAAAACGAAATGTATAAAGTTCGCTTTACCGAATGTTAGAAATCTAGGACCCAACATTGTCTTAGATAAAGAAGTGCTTGAAACTGTGGGCTCGGCAGTTTTTCTGGGCATAACAGTAGATGCCAAACTTCAGTGGGGCCCACATATTTCAAGTCTAGCGGGAAGGCTCAGCTCGGCCGCCTACGCTGTCAGGAAAGTAAGACAATACACTGACGTTGATACAGCTCGATTAGTCTATTTTAGTTATTTCCATAGCGTTATGTCCTATGGTATTCTGCTGTGGGGCAAAGCCGCTGACATTCAAAATATATTTGTTCTTCAAAAACGAGCTGTCCGAGCAATTTAACAACTAGGTACCAGAGTCTCTCTGAGAGATTTTTTTAAAGATATTGGTATTCTTACAGTGGCATCACAATTCATCTTCGCCAATATCTTATATATTAGGCAAAATATACACGTATACACTAAAAACAGTGATATCCACAATATTAACACCAGAAATAAAGACAAATTACGAGCTCCTTTTCACCGGCTTCATAAGGTACATAACTCATTTGTTGGGCTTGGTATAACCTTTTATAACAAGCTACCCACTTCTCTGCTAGATTTGCCTTTTAATGCGTTTAAAGCTAAAGTAAAATCCAACCTTTGTTCAAAGGCATACTATTCTATCAATGACTACTTAAGCGATAAAAATAGTTGGTCGCTGTGATTAACTCAAGACAATGTTTATGTTC
The DNA here is from genome assembly GCA_948150665.1 of Conistra vaccinii. Lineage (NCBI taxonomy): Eukaryota > Metazoa > Arthropoda > Insecta > Lepidoptera > Noctuidae > Conistra > Conistra vaccinii. Next base: position 3,486,819 of record OX411321.1, read on the forward strand.
TTTCTCCAGAATTAGCTTACCTACTGACAGGTTATATGAGTTTATAGAATGTTTAATTTATTTGACTTTATTATACAATTTATTTTATTTTTATTTATTGTTGACATGATCTACTCATTACAATGTTTTCGTATGAGTTGTATTGCAATATGTGATTAGCTAGCGACCTCGACAGTAGATTATATATTATTCTTGCCTAACTGTTGATCTATTTTTGATTTATTTTTACTTCAATGGTCCTAGTTTATCATATCTAATTATGTGACTTCGAGTTACAGCTTTATTAGCTATATGTAAGCGGGCACGCCCTTTATGCCTGGAGGCTTTATAATTCGGGTATTAAGTTCTGTTTACGTTTTTAGTTTTTATTTTTGCTTGAGTTTAGATTTCGTTTTTTTTTTTGGTACATTGGCGCGTGCTAGCTGTCATTACGGCATATATTTTATTGAATGTTTTGTGTTGAGTAATGTAAATTATTTGCATACTATTGTATAGAATCAAGTTTTTTTTTCTAACTGAACAGACAGCTGTGCTGCTGGGGAGTTTGTTGCGCCACTTCTTCTCTCCAGCAAAAGCACTAGGAAGTGGTGAAGGGCGGGCGTTTTTGGGGGACTGTCTTATGTAATTTTGACGTTCGAAAAGTGCTGATTCTCAGCCTAATTTGAATAAATGACTTTTGAATTTTGAATTGACCCACCACCTATCCACAACATAATCAGCCGATGATGTTCCCACTGCTGGGACACAGGCCTCCTCTCTTCGAGAGGGAGTGGGCTGTACTTCGCCCAGTGTGGTTTGTGTGTTATTTAATTATGCAGTAGAGTGTCTATTTTGATCTGCCCCGAACCCTATACAGCAGCGACGCGGCACGCTTACGTCTGATCGCGGCGAAACCATCAGTGTGCGCATCAGCAAACATTCCCGCCGCACTACAAAAGCGTGGCAGCCCCAACAGCATGATGGTTTTCTGCGAAATTTTTTTTCAGAGGCTGCATGACTAAAACCCTTATGCTGCTTTAAAAAGCGTCAGTTTCACTTCACACGTGCAACGAGCAAACCTACAAACAATCATGTTGCATCGAACCGCCAATTCTCTTCGTTCCCTTTCTACATCCAAATCATCTTTGATGCCCGCGGTACGTTATGGCCGAGTAAGATATTTCCTGCTAGTTTAATGGGAGGAAAACATTCTGAGGACTTTGCTCCAAAAGTTAGAACCTCAATATTTCAGATTCTGGCATTGTATCTTAAATCGTGTTCCTCAACATTATCTCTCACACACATCAAACAGCGTTCTCAAGCCTGAGACTGACGGGCTCAATAGTGCAGTATCATCGGCTTAGCTGATATTATTAAACGCTACCCCATCTATATAACAGCCGGCCTGCAAGCTACTGAGCTCACTAATGAGTCCGTCTTATAGGTTATACAATATCGGAGCAGTGATACCACCCTGACTGACGCCATACTGCAACCTATACGGATCAGAATTGGCCTCAGCCCAACGCACACAGTTCACCTAGTAACCATACCAGCACCCTAATTACGAAACGCAAACTCAATTTTAAATTGAAACCAATTGAAAAAGATTGTCAGTCCATTGCTTCATAAGTTCGACAAAAAGAATCTGCTTAATTTTTTTTGTCGAACTTATGAAGCAATGGACTGGCAATCTTTTTCAATTGGTTTCAATTTAAAATTGAGTTTGCGTTTCGTAATTAGGGTGCAGTACCTCACCTTCACCTTATCTTTATAATTTCTAATGGCATATTTGCTTTGCATAACTTACCCCATAACTTGTCATAATTCACCATATCAAATGCCTTTGACATATCAAAGAAGCATAAAAAGACAGGACTGATTATCTACGTAATAGCTCACTGCCTTTTTAAGCATAATAAAGCAGTCTCTATTGATAGTCCCTGGCGGAAACCGTTCTGAACATCATGTAACGTAATATTCTTCTGTAGGAAGGTGTTTTAGAGAGATCGGCCAGTAGTTTGACTTGTCCGATATGTCACCAGTTTTATTTTTAATAATAGGTACCACAACAGTTTTCATCATATCACTGGGCACTGGGCAGGTAGGAATGCGAGAAACAGAAGTTCAGCAACGCTCGGGGCAAATGCTTAACAGCGTGTTTTAAATTATCAACACTGAGCTCATCGTGTCTGGGTGTCTTACCACGTTTCATCTGACTTATTGCACTTGTTACCTCTTTAGCTATAAATCTTATGATAAGATTTTTCGGTAATGACGAGGCGGTACAATAATTTGACCTCACCCAACGGCGACGGGGGTCCCAGCGGTGAACTAATTACAAATACATCTGTAAACTTGTTAGTTATGTCAGTGACGTCAGACAGTCCATCGACACTTACCGGGATGACATAATAATATGCAGTAGTTTATGTTGTATGTTTTATGTTTGTTTGCAAACAAACAAATTAATTACATAAAGCGTAAAATGTTAGCTTGATGGAACTTCGTTGAATGTATGTTTGCCGCCGCCACAATATTTTTTTTTTGTGGTATCAATTTGTCACAATTTTTTTTTTTTTTTTTAGCTTTTGAGTAACCATTTAATGTTTGCCTCAACCTCTGACCGTCGATGACAGTCATACCCCAGCTAGGTGTAAAGTTCTCATCAGGGTGAATGAAATAAGCCCAAACACGATGTAGCTGCTACGAGTATATATATTATGTAGACGTCTCGCGACTGTCTTCTGACTCCATCATCAGATCAACTCCAGGTCTTTATTCTGTAGTTGTGTCATCAGAACTACATGTGTGCGAAATTACAACAGAATCGGATCACAAAATTCAGTAGGTGAAAATAATCAATCAACCCCAATTTTTTTACCCTTAGGGGTAGATTACAGTTTTTAGTTTTACATGGGACCAACTTCGCAGTACGAGGTAAATCAAAAAGTTCTTCGAATCAATATTAAAAAATGCAAAAAAATAATCAATAATATTATTTTTATTTTTCTACATAACTCCTTCCAATGGGTCTTGACGCAGAATGTCCCATTCGCAAAAAGTCCCGTTGACGCAGAATGTCCCATTCGCAAAATGTCCTATTCGTAAAATGTCCCATTCTCAAAAAGTCCCATTCGCACAATGTCCCATTCGCACAAAGTCCCATATAGCATCACAGCTCAGTCATTGACAAAATGTACTCCGACATCGTGCTTGCGTTATCACAGGCATCGGTGAGGGGGCGGGGGAGCAGGCGTATGCAGAGTAAACGTCCACCTAGAACCATTGTTGGATGGAGTAAAATTGTGAGCGACAGTCACGGGGCGGCCAGGGCGAGTTTTCGGGAATGGCTATTGTGTGGTAGTCCTACTACTGGTGTTATGTTTACTAAAATGTGTGAGACCAGGAAAATATTTAAGTCACGTTTAAAATGGTGTCAGAACCATCAAAACCAGGTAAAAATGGATGTTCTGGCAGCTAAACATAGCACGAAAGATTTCAAAGGGTTCTGGAAAAGTACCAACCGTTTGAAGATTCGCCCTGGTCTTCCAGTGAGTGTTGATGGAACGAATGATTTAAAAGGTATAGCTGATAAATTTAAAACCAACTTTATTGTAAGATCACCGTTAGGACCATCCTCGTCACTGAGGGGGGTGGGGGAGAGGGGGAAGTATGTTGATACCAGAATCTTGGCCAGGGATGTTTCAATGGCGGTAAAATTAATTGCCCATGGGAAATCTCCTGGTCATGACGGATTGGTTGTGGAACATATACAGCATGCTGGGCCTCATATGTGCAGGGTGTTGGCTATGTTCTACAACTTTTGTATTTCACACTCATACCTGCCTGCCGACATGATGAGGACTATCGTAGTGCCCGTAGTAAAAAACAAAGCAGGGGATTTGTCAGATATATCTAACTACAGACCTATTTCTCTAGCTACAATGGTTGCAAAAGTGTTTGACAGCATTCTTAGTACACAATTAAACAAATACATCAAGTTACACGATAATCAGTTCGGGTTTCGGCCGGGACTGTCTACAGAAGCTGCAGTATTGTGTTTTAAGAGTGCTGTTAAATACTACACCGAGAGAAAAACATCTGTGTACGCTTGCTTCCTCGACCTTTCCAAAGCCTTTGACCTGGTCTCATACGATATCTTGTGGAATAAGATGAGATCATCCCAGATACCGTGTGAACTTATTAACATGTTTAAGTATTGGTACGGGAACCAGGTGAACAACGTGAAGTGGGCGGGCACGTTGTCGGACCCATATGGGTTGGAATGTGGGGTGAGGCAGGGGGGGTTGAGCTCTCCCTCAATTTTTAACCTGTATGTGAATGGACTGATCGAGGCGCTCAGCGAGCAACATATCGGTTGTCACATAGATGGCGTCTGTTTTAATAACATCAGCTACGCGGACGATATGGTGCTGCTAAGCGCCTCGGTCTGTGGACTCAGGAGGCTGATGAGTATATGTGAGGACTATGCAGCTGATCACGGGCTGCGTTATAATGTAAAGAAGAGTCAGTGTATGGTTTTTCAGGGCGGGTCTAGGAAAGTGCTAGAAATGCCACCCATAAAGTTAAATGGTTCACCCTTGGAAAGGGTGGACTGTTTTAAGTACTTAGGACATTTGGTGACTCCTAACTTGAAGGACGATGCGGACATTGAGCGGGAGCGAAGGGCGCTGTCGGTCAGAGCGAATATGGTCATCCGCAGGTTTGCACGGTGCTCTAATGATGTTAAAATAACTCTTTTTAGAGCCTACTGCACTACACTGTACACGTGCAGCTTGTGGACTGACTATACGCAAAAGTCGTACAGCGCCCTTCGTGTCCAGTTCAACAACGCGTTCAGGATGATGTTGGCGCTCCCCCGCTTTTGCAGCGCATCGACTATGTTTGCGGAAGCTCGCGTAGATTGCTTCCATGCTACTATGCGCAAGAGAGGCGCGTCGCTGGTGCGGCGAGTGCGGGGGAGCGCTAACAGCATGCTGGCCGCGCTCGCGGTGAGGCTTGATTGCGCCATCATCTCCCATTGTTGTAAGCGACATGTGGCAGGCTGATGCGACTAACAAACCTCAATTATTACTATGACTATTTTTAATTATGACTATTTTTATTATTGTTTTTTTTTTTTTGTATGTCTTATTGTAATTGAATTGAATTTATTTAATTTGACATGAATTGGATTGAATTGAATTGAATTGAATTGACATGAATTGAATTGGATTGAATTGACATGAATGGGATTTAATTTAATTAGTAATGTTGTGTATGTAATGTGACTGTATGAGTGTAATGTTTCTATTATGAGTCAGTGATACTCGAAATAAAATGATTTTTATTTATATAACGCGTTTCTAACTTTCTTATTCCTAGCGGAAAAAAAATTCTCACTCACTCACTGCGCTCTGTTGGATTCTCAATGCTCGGCTCAATACCAAGAGTTGAAAATTCAGTGTACGAAAAAAATCGCCGCGATAAAAACACGTCCCTGCGAACCTGGGCTAACAGAGAGGACAATAAATTCATAATGCCAAACTTTATTATAGAACTTTAGGTGCCATAATATTAACAGCTGAGTTCTGTTAGTACCTACGTCAGTAGACAATTTTATTATTTATTTATTCTACAGGTAAATGGTAATCAATCAGCTACAATTTCAACAGATTTACATAAAATCTTAATACAATACCTTCAGTTGTAGCAAACGAAAAAAAACATTGTTACGTGATCTTTGTCACATGGAATTGAAAGTGACTTATATAACTGGATTGTCAGTATTATCTACTACACGGTCGCCAACCGCGTCCCGACACTCCCGACAGAGGCGACCTTGGTGGTTTAAAAACCGTGTAGATGATGTTTATGACCAAACATTGAAACAATTCTGCCGGTCGCCAACCAAGATCACCTCTTTCGGGGACATGGTTGACAACCGTGTAGCAAGCGTTTAATGCATAAAGTAAAGATCTGATTATCTGACAAGAAGATTCTTGAACTGAGCACGCTGAATACAAACACAGTTTGTATACTGCGTGTATCAGGTACAGACCATGAAACTAAACACTAAAACGATGAAACAGCACAAAAATGTCTACCAAATTCGGTATTGGCCATATTCATTATGAAAAACTCAACATGACGAAAAAGTGCTCATTAGGAAAACACGGATATCCAGAATGAAGTAGTTTGCATTAATTTAGAACAGGGTTCCCTATTATCATTTTTATATGGAAAACTAAACTGATTATTTATTTAAACCAATTTTCTAAATAATTCTTAGTAATGTTTTATAACCCACCGACAAAGATAAGGCAAAAATTGGACGAATGTAATAAACTACTTTGTGTCCGTAATCAGTCCAACCTTCTGAACCGAACACCCTAAAAATTTAGGATGACTGATAGTGATCAACAACTCGCCATAAAACTTTGCAATTACAATCTAGGTCTAAGGCTGCCTGTCCACTGAAGCGGAGAGGAGAGGAGAGGTGCGGAGATTTGCCAATATAAAAAAATAGAATCACGCATTGGTTAATATTGGCACATCTCTGCTCCTCTCCTCTCCTCTCCGCTCCAGTGGACAGGCAGCCTTATTCTGGACTCATTATCATTATTATTACCATGGTCACTCCATCAAGCCTGAGACCTACCTTACGTTTGCCGATTGGCGGTCTCCACGCAAGAACACTTGTACCCCAACGGTCATCGGCTCTACCGCTAGACTATCATTAATACACTAGCAATAAACTCAGGTGGGTTTGAATAATATCTGGCAAAAGAGGTCTACTCTGTTGGATATAGTTTTCACGGCAGCAGCCGGTTCTGCGAGCCCGTATTAGTAAGGGTTTAGGGTTTATCGCTCTCAACGACGCGGCGACGTTGACGATCGAAGTTCTCAACCACCGTGAGAAGTCATCGGATGCAGTCACTGTGGAAGAAATCATTATTGTCGTCATCTGGCATCATCGTCATTAGTAAGGTACGGAACACCTCACCTCCTTCTGCGAAGCAGTAATGCTCGCGAAGGAGGAGGCGGAGCGTGAGAGGGAGAGGCAAATGCCGCGCCCTAGCAGCCCTAGCCGCCGCCGCCGTAGGAGACGCCCTGGGCGTCGGGAATCGGTAGCAGATTTCCGGCCACCGTAGGCGCGGGCTTGCCGACGGAGAGCAATGGGCAGCTCGCAGACCGATAAGGACCAGACCCGGGTCGACGGCGCGTCGTATTCCACGCGCGCCTCAAAGAGATGTCAGCAAAACTGATGGGGTCCGCTAGGGCCGGTGTCTACCGGGGTTGCGGGTAGTCCTAAGGGGAAACCGTGGCCCCTGGCAAGGCAACGGAAGGAACACGGGTGGGTGTTAGTCAGTAAGAGTCTGACACGCCCTTCCGCTCCGCCCAGAGCGGGAGAAGTCATTTGATGATTTCCGACCCAAAAAAAAAAGGTACGGAACACCTATCACAGAAATAGAATCGTAACCAATTAGAATTTTGAAAACTTTATATACATTTACTGACGCAATTCACATGTCAGTAATTTAATTAAGAACTTATAATACTTGCTTTCATTGTAGCTATTTGCTTATAGAAGCTTGTAGTACCTTTTTTATTATATTAATAATATTTTATATAACAATATATTTTTTTTAAGTTGGTGTTAGTAAAGTAGCTATCAAAAATGGATGGCATTATTAACAGTATAACTGGTACATATAATTATGTATTTGATGATATGGCAGGTACGCATAACTCTATTATATTTTAAAATTGTATTGTTTTACACAAAATGGGTCAAGTGCAGCTCTTTAGCGGTTTTAATAAGGTCTAATAGACTGCCTATTAACCCAACTAATTCAATAATAGAAATCAGAGATAAGTTTATATATTTTAACCCGATTTAATTATAAATCTACCATGTTAGACCTTAATTAGCTGTAATTTTTTAAAGTAAAATTGGACCATCCTGCATAATACTGTAATATGTATCTTCAACAGTTTTTACTAGAATTACCCAAGAATTAAAAAACAATGGGTTGCACTCCGGGAGTGCCGGCAGAAGTGAAAACTTGAACATTAACGTTGTGCATTTTTAAATATTTTGGAATGGGAATAATTTCGCACGAATTGCTTTATTTATCAGTTTAAAAGTGCTATAATTTATGTGGTTTAATACAATATAGGTACATTAGTATCTAGTAGTAGTATATTTATTTTCAAAATATAGTCTAACAAAAATAAACAATTTATTTAAACACTTTTCATGAAGTATATTTTGACTGCTTTTTTTTACCCATCAATATAGGTAAAATCTCTTACCTCGCAATCTTTACGTAATGTCAAAGACTATATTTATTTTGATATTTACTTTGTCGGTTGCTAGGCAACGGATCTTACGGTCACGTCCAGACGCGAGTTAAATTTTTTTTACCCATCCCATAAAATGCACAACGCCGCTAAAGAAATTTTCACTTAAAAAATGCATTTGTTTGAATTTTCGTTTCACTATCTGACTTAACGATGAATAAATGCCATTACTGATAATATTATGGCCAAATCTTGTTGAATAAACGAACTAGGTATTTAAAAACCCATCTATTTCTCCACAGATACCAGAACGAAACATTTTCCATTAATATCAAGTCCAATACCAGTTCTTGTAACCGTAGCAATATACCTGAAATTCTGCACTGACTATGGACCACGTTTTATGAAAAATCGGAAGCCGTTTGAACTAAAATACCCGATTATGGTGTTCAATTTTTTTCAAATATTTTTTAGTGTATTTTTAATGTATGAGGTTAGTGACAGTTTATACTTTTATAGTACGAGTGGTGGCGATAAAGTTATTTTATATCCGAAAAACTATTTTCGTTATGATTTTCATACTTAAAATAGTGCTTCCTTAGTGTATAAGAGATTCTTAAGCTGGGAACAAATTATCGGACGCGTCCGCGGACGTTGCCGTGTTTTATTTGAATTAGGATACTACATTTAGTACTACACTGTGCAAACTATCGGTCGTAAGTCGCGGACGTGAATTGACGTAATCGTAGGGAACTGACAGTTCGCGACTTTGGTCCGATAATTTGTTCCCGGCTTGAGTGTCAGGTGCTCCAAGGGTGGGGTACAAAGGGGTTAGAAGATTTTGGCCCTAAAATCAGCCACCATTTTGATTTTTTTCAAAATCGAGGTGCACAGTAAATGTCATAATATATTTGGATATGGGACACTAATACAAACACAAAACTGAATATAACATAACATCATAAAGCGTCACGTTTCTGAGATATGCAAAGATAAAAATAACAATATTGTTATAAAGAATTTATTTAATTATGTCGTAGTTACTTCATGTTGATTAACACTTTGAAGGACAGTGAATGAGACACAATAGAAGTTTTATTGTTATGACGCCGATGGGCGTTTACTGTCCTTCAGAACACATGAATTAATTGAATACACCTAGTGGATAAAACATAAGATTTTTTAATCATATTCGGTATATACAGGGTGTCAGGGACATCGGCGCGAAGCCTGTTACCATGGATTAACTACATTATTCTGAAAACCTCTGCGTTGAAAGTTTACGTCGCTTATTATAAAAAAAAACAGCTGTTCCATACATTTTGACCACGTAGGTATTGCACTTTTCTATGAAACAGCAGATAAAAAAAAAAATAACCGACGAAAAATTTCAAAGCAGTTCAGAATCATGTACTGAATCCATGGTATCAGTTTCGCGTCGATGTCCCTGCCACCATGTATAGTATCATCCAAGATGGCAGCGGGAAGCTGAATAGCATTTTATTGGTGTCGCGCCCATAGCATGCACCATAATTATAATATTACACACACGTCCTCATTCGGCGGGGCGGTATACATATATTTTTGTCTCTTTCGCTCTTAACTAAATACCTATACATGATGCAATTATGTTTTCATAGTTCAATATACCTACTTACCCGAAGGGTAAAAAAACAAAAAAAAATGCTTGTTTCAGGGATCAGTTTACGAAATATATCACGGTGAATAACTCCGAGACATTTTTTGTTTGTATTATGTGTCTTCTATCTAAATATAATAACTTTCAATTTTCACCGCGATCCTAAAAATAAATCAAAATGGCGGCCTCACGTTGCAGCCACCCTAAAAATCTTCAAATCCCAGAGCATGTCAAAATGTAAAAAAAACTTTAAAAATAAATCAAAAACCAATCAAAAAACCCTCCCTTATGGTTTTGGTGCGGTATGAAAACCACACCAAAACCATAAGGGAGGGTTTTTGAAACCAAAAAAAAATGGTCAGCTACATGTCAGTTGCGCAAATGAACATAATTTTGCGATGGTACATCTCAATCTTTTTGCAAGCAATTGCAAACGTTCACAACGCTGCCTACTACAATGTTTGAGTAATTTTCTTGTAGACTTATTTATTTCACGGAAAGAGATCAGTCATATTGGGCCCAAAATCCAACGAAAGAAATACACCTAAGTTGGGGAAGCATTTTTCACTACGGCACCAAATCTCTACGACCATTCCTACAGCTGTTTTCTATAATTCTGTTTTACGTATAGTATAGTTTCGAGATATGAGGAACAGGATGTAAAGTTCACTCATCCTGTATTGAAAAGGGAGGATCCTCCAACCAGACAGGTGTCGTGTCTGGCGGGCAACTGCCCAACGGTTGATGTCGGATAGTCATATTATATATGTCGTGTGCGTGGTGAACTATAATTGCGCGATACAGGATTTGTGTGATGACGTTTGGATTTTGTGTAATGTCAGCTCTTTGATGCAGCGATGTAAATGCCGCTGCAATAGAATGAAGAACGATCGGCAAGCTATCAGTCACTAGGACAGAACAGTAGGGTGTTGTTCCCACGTAATGTGCCTCGTTTGTAAGGTGTATAATGTATGCGAGGCATGAACCGCAAATAAGCCCTCCAGTACTAGGCTTAGAAGATTTATTTTTATTTTTATTTAAAATAATATCGTTGTGATATATTATGGAGGAAGCAATATTTTAAGTTGACCTTCACTTATTGATGAAGGTCAACTTAAAGTAAACAACAGGGTTATTACCCTGTTGTTTTTTTACTTTTTATTGACAGTGTTTACTTTTCTTATGGCTCCTACACACACCTTTTGCCGCGCGGCACGTGCCTCCGGCTTTTGCTCCTTCATTTTCTTTGCGTTTCTTTCTGCGGCTTTGTGCGGCATGGCCGGCGGGCAGTGTGTGTAGCAGCCATTATTCATAGATGTACATAAAAAACCTTTCAGAACTAACTATTGAAAAAAAATCTTATAAGAACACTCGCAGAAATACTTGTTAAAAGGACTTTCATTTATTTTCGCCAATCTGTAGTTTCATATTTTATTAAAATAAACTAGTTTTTCAACAAAAAAAAAAGTAAAGGAATGGTCGTGCAGATGCGGTGCTATATTCAAAAAAATATTTGATGGACTTAAATACAAAGGTGGATGCATCACAGACACCATAGTCTGTGCTGCATTATCTTGCGAATGGCTTAAAGCAGTAATAATATGTCCGAACCCAGCTGCAACGCAACGGTTTGTAGTGCAGCCCCATTTGTTTGTGTAAGGCAAGCAAGTTCGCGACCTGCAGTGTACAGCGTGAGTGGTACATTATATGATGTATTGCAGTCGTTTATGTGAAAAAAATATCTTTTGGAGCTGATCACATTGCAGACAGTTTTCAAAGTTGTTATCGTGTTGGTAATACTTTATTCATACGGACGCGGCTGCGTTACAGAACAGCTACTGTCTGTGTTGCATCCACCTTTGTATTTACGCGACCAGGGTTATACATTTGTTTTCACTGGTTTCGGGTTTTGAGCGAACTTTGTATGAAACGTGTCTGTTCTCCTTTACAAAACTCGGATGTGAGAATTCATTAATTATTAGTTTTGGCAAGGCGCTCCGCTTTTTCTGTAAGTTATTTTGACCGTTATTATTAATATTTTCAGGGGCTTCAATACCTTTTTGCTGAAGAATACAATTTTATTTGCGATCCAATTAGGGACACAGATGATCCTCTTTTAACTAGGGTAAGTAATACCTACCTGCTTTATAATTTTTTTGTAATGGTATTAATTGTCTTGACTTTTGTTGTTTCCCAAGAAAAGAAATCGAATTGCCGGTTGGACGTAGCATGTGTCTATTCATGAACAGACCTACTACAACTGCACGTCTTACTTTAATTTCCTCACAGTTCACCTGTTATGTTTTAAGTCCCATTAAAGCTGCAACCCCAATAGGGCCGCGCGGCTCCGTGAGGCCAAGCCTCGCGACTCCGTGAGGCCAAGCTTCGCGGCCAACCTCGTGAGTTTGTAAAAGTTCACACTCACGAGGCTCGGCCACGCGGCTGCAGACATGCGGCGAGCATATTGCCGTTAATCAGTCACAAATTCAGACTGCGGGCTGCTACTGAGAAATTACTTGACTTTTTTTGTCTCAAATAAAATGACGTTTTGCAGACAGCAGTTGCCACCTGGTGGTACTTCATCGGCAAGCTAACAGAACTCCTGGACACCATATTCTTTGTGTTGAGAAAGAAGAGTAGACAGATCTCAAGCCTCCATTTGTATCATCACTCCATGGTCACTATCCTCGCTTGGTCGGCTACAAAATACTTCCCAGGTACGCTAGGTTCTAGGCAAAATTCTAAGCTCGGTTCTAGCTATATAGGTTCTAGGTTCTAAATGTACATACAAATAATAGGATGTACTTAGTTATATACTTACATAGGTTTATAGACTAGTTTGTATTTTTTTTTTCATTTTTTCGTTGTAATTAGCCTATAATGTACCCAATGTTAAGCTGCGTCCCCACTAGGGCTGCGCGGCCGCAACTCGTGAGTTTGTAAACGTACACACTCACGAGGCTCGGCCACGCGGCTTGGCTTAAGGAATCGAACCACGCGGTGTCAATGCAGACTGATGGTCACTTGAAATCACTTGTCTTCGTCTCTAGGGCATGCAGGTATCCTACAGTTTTGAAAGCAAAGGTGGCAAAACAATATGACATACTGTGAAGTCCATGCCTGCCTAGGTTCTTTTTTTGGGAATTTAATGACCTGGCTACTCAGACCTTTTAGTCTAGTCTTTTTTCCTGCACAGATTCCTGTAACATGTTTGAACAGAGAACCTGTTCAAACTAATAATAATCTACGAGCCGTAAGTCGGGGCCGTTATAACTACGTCTCTATGGCTGCGTATTACATACTTTAGTGTATTAAATCGTGCAGGCCTTGTTCTCGCACAGAGAAGGTAACTACGAGAGGTAACTGTACGATGCAACATGTTGCAAATCACGTAGGACCTTAAGTAATTATCAATAATGAAAACCTGCCGCTAATCGATATGGTTAAAACAGGCTTTGAGCACACTTTGAGGTAACTTGCATGACTGGATTTTTTTAAACCGATTATTTCTGATTTTAAAATAATGAAAATTTATAGCGAAATGCTCGATAATTTATGCTCGATAATTACTTACAGAGGTCGTAAGTCGTAGGTTCGAACTTTGACAGGTGCTTTACTTATTGTAAATTATTTCATCACCACTGCTCTTAAAGTGGTGAAGGAAAACATCGTTAGGAAACCGGCATGTCCTAGAACCAAAAATTTGAATACATGTGATTTCTACCAACCCGCACTGGGCCCGCGTGGTGGATTACGGCTCACTCCCTCTCGCAGAGATGAGGCCTGTAGATAGATAAAAAAATTATTCAGTGCACACAAAAAACACACATAAGCACAGTCCCACCCATCCTGTGTCCCAGCAGTGGGAACATTAAAGGCTGATTATGCAAATCACTACATAGTATAAAACAAAGTCGCTTACCGCTGTCTGTCCCTATGTATGCTTAGATCTTTAAAACTACGCAACGGATTTTGATGCGGTTTTTTTAATAGATTGAGTGATTCAAGAGGAAAGTTTATATCTATAATACATGCATAAAATAGGAGTTAGAGGTTGCTGGCTGAACCGTGCAGAAACCAAACTTAAGTTGTATTCGTCGCGAAATAATGAATGCCGATTTATTTTTTTGCCGAAATTACTAGTCTATCTGCATTGACCTTTCTTTCCAGTAGTGGTTGAATATTCATTACACTTTTAGGGGGGTGAGGAACAGGGTGTAAAGTTCACTCATCCACCATAGAAAAGGGAGGATCCTCCAACCAGACGGGTTGTTATGTCTGGCGGGCAACTGCCCATATGTTGATTTCGGATAGTCTTATCTATGTTATTCGCTCAGTAAACTCTAACTGCGAGATGTAGGAATTGTGTGACGTCATGTCTTTTTGTTTCGTAGTTTTTTGTATGTGGCGGTCTAACCGCTACATCACTCCCCTCCGGAGACCGGAGGTCGATAGTGGGCTGAGTCTTGGATCTTGCGATGCTTCACAGTGCCAGCTGTGGTTCCAGTGAGTCGGAACCGGGTGCCGCTCAGTTCACAGTGGGTCGGAACTGTCTGCAGTGATTGCGGCGATGGTGATTGTGGTTCCAGTGAGTCGGAACCGGGTGCCGCACAGTTCACGGTGGGTCGGAACTGTTTGCGGTGATTGCGGCGATTGTGGTGATTGCGGTGATTGAGGTGCTTGCGGTGATTGAGGTGATTGCGGTGATTGAGGTGATTGCGGTGATTCCCCAGTGAGTCGGGGTGATGTGGCTGAGGGTGATGACCAGGAATGCGCGTTCGCTGCATGCTGGTGGTCAGGATACCCGTTGAAGCCGTGGGTGCTGGCTGGCTGTGTGACTCGCCTCACGAAAGCTTGCGGGAGTGATGATTATGACGTCACGCTGAAGTAGTTGCACGAAGGCTGCGTTGACGTTCATCACGTCGGGGTCACCAATTTAGGAGTATGAGGAACAGGGTGTAAAGTTCACTCATCCACCATAGAAAAGGGAGGATCCTCCAACCAGACGGGTTGTTATGTCTGGCGGGCAACTGCCCATATGTTGATTTCGGATAGTCTTATCTATGTTATTCGCTCAGTAAACTCTAACTGCGAGATGTAGGAATTGTGTGACGTCATGTCTTTTTGTTTCGTAGTTTTTTGTATGTGGCGGTCTAACCGCTACACACTATAACAATAGTTTCGCCACTCATTCGGATATAATCGAAAAAAATATCTGGAATAAGTAGTCTGTATTCTAAATACAGCCATGAACCAAAACTACTACTCGTCTCCAAGCAATATCGAGATGACTTTTAAAGACATTTCGCTCTCGGTCTATACTGGTCGCGGCGGCGAACGCTACTGCCCGTGGCCTGCTAAATATGCCGCCCCGCAAGACGCACCGCCGTTCGCAACGTCCGTCCCCGTGGCGCGGGCGGTTAGTTCGAACTCGCCCAGTTCGTATATAACTACCTACACCTACATAAAGCTGGCGCAAAAGTACTCATGGGTATAAAATTAACAGTAGGTAGGAGAGTGTTTTTTGAACATCTATAAAATAGAATCAACATTAGTAAAATTCTACATCGTAGCACTTTTCCGACACACTGTATCCTTGCAGCTGATAGGCATATAACAAAGCGGGCGAGTTTGAACTAGGGATGAGTATGAACGAAGACGAATAGTTGTCATTCCACCTGATACCAGCACTCACAACCAATTAGATTTTTATAAAATAGACTAGCTGATGTCCTCGCGATATATTCATGTGTTATTTATTATTCTTTACAGTTGGTCCTATAGTCCTGGTCGGGACAATGAACTCCTTCGTCCATGTACTGATGTACACGTATTACTTCTTAGCCGGTCTGGGTCCACAGTACCAGAAGTACTTGTGGTGGAAGAAACATGTCACTCTGATTCAATTGGTAAGATTCAATCCATAGGTACCTAATCTATACTAATATTATATTATGCAGAGGTAAAATTTGTTTGTTGGAACGACGCGCGAAAGGGAACTGGCTAGACGGAAAAAATTGGGACCAAAAGTTGTAACGACACTTTTTATTTTTTATTATAACACCATCTGTGAGCGACCACAGGTACTAATTAGTGGCATGCCTTTGTGAGGTTCATTTTTTTTATTATTACGCCATCTGTGAGCGACCACAGGTACTAATTAGTGGCATGCCTTTGTGAGGTTCATTCCATAACTTCGTTCCATCCGGGTGCTCCTTGACAACTCTCAGCTTTTTTTTTTGTAAGTTCCTATGTAGGGGGTAGGTAATCTCCGGAACTACCAGTCGGATTTGAAAAATTCTTTTTGCATTGGATAGTTGAATAACCCTATTGTTAAATGAGCAAACATAATTTACTCCATAAATCATCATACTGAATACGGGCTTCCAAAGACTATTTTTCACAATATAATTATTTCTTGTGGCAGGCTGACTTTTTTTGCACAAAAAATAAGTTTTTGCCAATAATTACTATCTAAACACACCACCATGTATTTAATGATCAAATATAAATGACTATGACTAAAAATACAATAGACGTAGATATATTTAGTAACCTATTCCGCTTAATTATTCTTAAAGAGTCATAAAAAATCCTGTAAGAAATCGACACGTGTCCTCTCAACAAAGCATCCTCAGGATGACGAATGATTTGTCGCGAATCCGAACATTGCCCGACACACTGCGTCCGGTGCTCGGCGTAACAACACGGTTATAGAGTTTAATTCAAATTCAATACAAATTGTTTATTTGCAAGAAAATACAAGGTTTACGAGGGAAGATCTTAAGTCATGGTATTCTGCCTGCAAGCAAGCGTGCAAATTATTCATGCATATAATGTCAAAAAATATTAAACGGATTCTATTATTAGTACATTATTATTACATTATAATTACATTATTATCACATTATGACATTATTATCCCATTACTATCACGCATTATTATTACATACAAAAGTCCTTAACTAATTTACAATAAATTCACTAATTACTACTCTAACAAATAATTTTATGTTCTAAAAATTCTTTTATGCTGTAGAACCACTTTTTTTGTAAACACTTTGACAATTGTGTCTTAAAAACATTACCCTGCAACAGTTTAAACTCGTTTGGTGGTGTATTACCACCTATAAATTAATATACACATAATATTGAACACATTTTTCTTATAAATATCTTTATGACCAGCTGGATGATATAAGAGGTTGCGAAACTTTGCCCTTTTCTGTCTTGGTATAACCTCGGTATGTTGCTTAAAATAATGCATGTATGCCATAGTAAAAATACTGATATCTCTAATATTGGGAATAGGAAGAATTTTCAATTTTTGAAAGAGGGGTTTACAGCTATCTAAGAACCATGCTCTGTTTAATACCCGGATGCAGCGTTTTTGGAGCTTAAAATCTCTGTCGGCATCAGTCGAGTTACCCCACATGATTAGTCCATAGCTTAGAACAGATGACACGTAATCATGGCATGGGGTACCAATTCGAACAAATTATAATTATTCTTGAAAAAAAATCATAGATGGCAGCATAGGTAACAATTATGAAATTAACAGTCACTAAAAAGCGATAAACGGAAGATGTTGGCTGAAGTAAGATTAGTGAAAATCAAAACTTCCTTGTTTAATGCTGATTTATCTATTGTAACTCATAAATCTCGTATTTTCAACAAAAAAAGATAAAACCTTTTTGTTTAGGGCTCTTTGCAATAGATGGCGTTTTACTCAATTTATCATAACTGTAGTACATTTAGCCAGTCAATAGCCCGACTAGGGAGGTCTCATTTCTTTGTATGGGATTGGGTATCTATACGTAGTATTATATTATCTGTGACCATGGTAAGCTGCAAGTGCAGCTTCTACAGACACATTTTGTCTCATTTTTTTTAAAGCAAACACGAACCGATCTAGTTTCTGACCTATATGCTCCACATGGCTTTTCCAATTCAGGTTTTTGTCAACATGAATTCCTAAAAAAAATTAATTGATTCACTTGTTCTACCTTTTCAGCATTATACAAAACATCCAAAGCATCCAAAGGTTTGCTATTGTAAGAGATAAATTCAATTAATGTTGTCTTGCTAACATTTATATTTAGAGTTATTATTATGCATCTAACTTATTATATATTTTAGGGTCTCTAGGGTTCTCATAATCTTTATGACTTTTTAGTAATAGTTAAGCGGAATAGGTTACTAAATATACCTACGTCTACTGTATTTTATCATGAATTTCCGCAAGGTTATACCTGAATAAATTAACTGACTATAACTAATTAAATGTTCATTTTTTCAGATACAATTCGTCATAGTGATCGCTCACAATACGAATGCTTTATTCCACAACTGCAACTACCCTAAACAACTCCACATATTCCTGATAGCCAACGCAAGCTTACTATTCTATATGTTCAGCAACTTCTACTATAACAATTATATCAAAGTTCATCCTAAGAAGACTGAAGAGGTAACTACTAAGGTAAAGGAAATAAACAGTCGTATTGGGAAGAGGCTAAGC
Source organism: Conistra vaccinii (assembly GCA_948150665.1). Lineage (NCBI taxonomy): Eukaryota > Metazoa > Arthropoda > Insecta > Lepidoptera > Noctuidae > Conistra > Conistra vaccinii. The sequence continues at coordinate 3,505,268 of OX411321.1, forward strand.
GTTGGACAATAGAAATCAAAAATTTATTTTTTATAAAAAATAAAGACATTCAACTTTTTTTAATCCATCCTCCATTTAAAGATAAATTATTAATAAATTACTGAACCAGTCAAAAATGAAACTTGTATTTATTAAAAATTATGATACCATTAAGGTACTATTCCGTACCCGACCGCAGGAAGCAACTGCAGGCGACGTGTCGCCGCGACACGGGTGCGCCAAAGTTCACCTAAATTTTCAACTCCGATAATTGGAAATCCGAAAATGTTCTTCCTAACATTTTTCATCCTAACAATCACAATTCCTAACTATTCTGTCTCTAATGTTCATAATTCCGAAGCATTCAACTTCATAATGTCAGTAGCAATAAACATTATACTTTTATTTGTTTTTCTATATTTTCTCAACATAACCATCTTTTACACTATTATTCAAAGTCATATATCTTATTTGTTTAGATTAGGATTAGGTTAGATTAGGTTAGAACTGTGACCAACTTCCTCGAAATTATTTTATTCATAGTGCCCCCAAGACGACACTTTGACCTGAATTTCATTCATTTAAGACAAAAATCAGTGAAACGCCCTTTAATCATTCTAAACAGTTGGTTTTTAGACATAATTATCTCAGGTCTAGTTATACGTATATGTAACAACAATACCCAAAAATAAAATGGCAAAATGTGAAAATGTGAACAGTTTATTTATTTATTTAACCATTTATGTACACACATTTAACAACAGACAAGAAGAAAAGAACAGAAAAATACGTACAAAGGTGATGCTTATGCTTATGCAGTTGTTTTGTAATCACAAGAAATAGTTTAAAAACAAACCTTTTCCTTCAAAGCATCTGCTTCATGATTATGTTCTCTCAGTAGGATAAAAAAGGTTATGATAAAAAACAGTAGGAGTTTAAATATAATATTTACATTAATGATATTATTAATTAAAATTTTCGGAAACATCAGTGTTATGAACATCGCCGGTAGCACTACAAATAGTATGAATGAAAACTTTAGGATGAAAAATTTTAGGAAGAGTGATCATTCGGATTACAAATCATTAGGAAGAACAATTTCGGGTAAAGAACTTTAGGTGAGCCAATATGGACCCCCGCGACACAACTGAAATACTTTTAATATGAAATACCTTCCGACACGTCGTTGCAGCTAAAGGCAAGCAACAGGTGACACGTGCAGCCAGACAGCAGACCAGGGGCCATACCATGAATATTTTAAATACTTGCCAAGTACAGGACAGGTCAACTTGGCATTTTAACCTGACAGGTTTTCTATTTGTACCATGAGCATTTCAGTCTGACCTGCAATGTATCAACTTCAGACCTCTACGTTGTCGTTGACCGGTACGTCATGTTATAAACAAACGTTCGGAAATACTTTTTCGGAATGTTATCGGTTTTACGGTTATATAAAATTAATTTGATAACATTATAAAATGATCAAAAATACAAAATAAAATAAGTATGTTTCGTAGCAAAAAATCTTATGTAACACGATTACGACGTTGGAGGCCCTTTTAGATGTAAATTAAAGGTACCACCAACAACACCAACCTACTTGAAAACTATGTAACCAAAGTTATTGCTATTTTCAAACGACTATATAATAACGTGTCAAATAAATTGTCTACAAGACAAAAATATTTATTGATGACTTAAAGGAGAGTTTAAATATAAAAAAACTTTTTATAAAAAAAGAACAACCGACTTCCAAAAAAGACACTACAAAGTCAAAAATAACTTTAATTTCGGAAGTCGGTGTATTTGGTTTTGAACTTTCGTTTTTTGCCACCGACTTCCGAAATTAAAGTTATTTTTAACCGACTTCCAAAAAGGAGGAGGTTCTATGTTCGACTTTATGTATGTTTTTTTTTTTTTTTTTTTTTTATGTATGTTCACCGATATCTCCGCCATTTGTGGACCGATTTTGAAAATTATTTTTTTGTTTGAAAGGGTAAGCTCCCGAGGTGGTCCCATATAAATTTTATTGACTTTGCTTAGATAGTTTTTGAGTTAGCTTCAATAATACATATTTTTCCCACTTAGTTTATATGGACGATATGATGATAACTTCCTGTCACTGTTATTTATTGCAGTTAGTGGTATTGGATATTGTGTGGGGTAGGTACCACAACTAAAAAGTGAAAAATAAAAACTTTTTACAAAAAAAATTAAAACCGACTTCCATAAAAAACCACTACAAAGTGAAAAATAACTTTAATTTCGGAAGTCGGTGGCAAAAAACGAAAATTAAAAAACAAAGACACCGACTTCCGAAATTAAAGTTATTTTTCACTTTGTAGTGGTTTTTTTTGGAAGTCGGTTTTAATTTTTTTTGTAAAAAGTTTTTATTGACTTTGTAGTGTCTTTTTTGGAAGTCGGTTGTTCTTTTTTTATAAAAAGTTTTTATTTTGCACTTTTAAGTTGTGGTACCTACCCCATACAATTCAAATACCACTAACCTGCTATGTAAATAACAGTGATTGGAAGTTATCATCATATCATCCATATAAACTAAGTGGGAAAAATACGTATTATTGAAGCTAACTCAAAAACTATCCAAGTAAAGTTAATACAATTTATATGGGACCACCTCGGAAGCATACCCTTTCAAACAAAAAAACAATTGATAAAATCGGTCCACAATTGACGGAGAAATCGCGTAACAAACATACAAAAAAAAAAAAAAAAAAAACATACAGACGAATTGAGAACCTCCTCCTTTTGGAAGTCGGTTAAAAATGAATCACTATTTCCTTGGTCACGGCATCACGCGTGAACGGCTGGACCAATTTCGCCAATTCTTTTTTTGTTGTGTTTGTTATAGTAAGGAGATGGTTCTTAGGACAGGTAGGTGAAGGTAGAATAGGTAGGTATGCAAGTAGGTAGGTATATAAGTAAGTATGTAGGTAGGATAGGTAGGTAGGTAGGTAGGTAAGTAGGTAGGGTAAGTATGTGTATAGGTAGAAAGGTAGGTATTTAGAACCTCCTCCTTTTGGAAGTCGGTTAAAAATTGGAAACATTCGATTTTTTTAGTAATCACAAGGATTGCAATGGGGTACCTAAAAAGGGCTCAAACTCGAGAAATGTCCCGCAGATTGGACGGAAGTGACAGAACATGATGTGAATTCTATTGTTGGTGGAGGCATGAGGAACAGGGTGTAAAGTTCACTCTTCTCATTAGAAAAGGGAGGCTCCTCCGACCAGACGGGTGTTATGTCTGGTGGGCAACTGCCCGAAAGTTTATCATGCAAGATTTTTGTAACGTCATGTCTTTGCTGCGTAGTTCGTATATGTATCGGTGTAACCGCTACAGTGCTATCGATGATTCAAGTGGCTGGGCAAGGCTGGGCAGCTGTAGTTTGTTTTTTACTAAGACTACGAATATTGTCTTTACCCAAACATCTATTAAACATTATATTGGTTTTTATTTATATGTATTGTGTTCTTGATTTCTATTTCTTTCACATCTACTTACTCGTACCATTTCTATAAATAGACGACAAAGAGACTGTTTTATTTGTGGTCTTTATTTTTAAATAACGCCACAATAGTATTATATTCACAAATTAACATATACTTACGTTTATTATTTAAAATTAAAGAAAACAGTTCAACAGAAGTGGGAGTGACGTTTGACGTCTGTACCAGTGTAGACCTGTCTGTCATTTTTTATTAGAAATAATTTAAATCACAAGTTTCCGTGTAAAAAATTATCAGAATACTAAACTCAGTGCAACATAGCGAGACATGTATTGAAGTGAGATATAAATAGTGCGCATATAGACGTTTAAACAACAAAACAATAATTTGTGACTTGGCGTAATTAGCTGCTTACCCTCTTATTACAACAAGTAATTGCAGCACTAAGTACTAGCAGAGCCATCTATCCTTCTCGTGGATATCGATCTACGATCCGTATCGAATCCTCTCTCTAGCGCCATCTAGCCTATTATCCAGGAACCACTTGCGTAGCAAACTCATCTCGGTTACCATCATGCCAGGTGTCAAATGTGGAGGTTGCGGTCGCTTCATCTCGACAGTAGAGGGCGCTAGGTGTGGTAAATGCCAGGTCCAATACCACAGAGTGTGTGTTGGCATTCCCACTAAAACGACCATAACTGCTGGCTGGCGGTGCCCCGAGTGTAAAAAGGACATCGTTAGGGATAACAGGGCGGAGACCCCAGTCAGAGGTACTGTGGAAACTATACAAGCAGTAACCGCCGTCGAACAAGGGTGCATGGAAACCAGTACGCCTAATTCCTCTGACGTCCGTTCCAAACCTGCGTGCCCTTCAAATGATGCCACTCCCCCGCCTTACAATGCCTCAGTCGATGTTACAGCCCGAGAGGTATCGCTGATCGCCGGCTGCGACATGAAATTAATCATGGAGGAATTGAGGGCAGTGCGTGCGGAGATCCAAGTGTTTCGTAAGGAAATGGAGCTGGAGATGATGGAGCTCAAAACCTCCATGAACACCTGCAACTCGCGTATCGATGGTATTGAGGCCAGGGTGGACGCCTTGGAGCGGCGGGCTTCTTCGGGTCCGGCGAATACCGGGGCAGTGGACAGGATCGTGGAGGATTTAAGGCGCGAGCTCAACGACAGGGATCAGGATCTCTTGGCGAATGATATCGAGATATCTAATATACCCGAGGCCAAGGTTGACAGCCCGATCCACATCATCAAGGTCATAAGCCTAAAGCTGGGGGTCAACCTTGAGGAACGCGACGTTGTCAGCGCAGAACGAGTCGGCGGGAGGCAGCTCAACGCGACGAGCTCTGCAGGTGCGACAGAAACTCGCCCTCGCCCCATTGTCGTGCGCCTGGCTCGTCGTGATCTGCGTGACGATCTGCTGGCGAGCGCGCGAGTGCGACGTGGAGCGACGACGGCCGACCTTGACATGTCTGGCCCGGCAAGGCGATTCTTCCTCAACGAACGTCTTACAAAGACAAACCGCCAGTTGTTTCGGAGAGCACGGGACGCTGCATGTCTCATCGACTGGAAATTCGTCTGGACCAAGCGCGGCCGCATTCTTGCCAGGAGGAAGCCAGGTGACCCCACAGAAAGAATCCGCACCGATGAAGACATATCTCGGATATTTGGACCTGTCGAAGAAACAGTCTGATTACTCTCTAGTTTTCTTTTTCTTTATTTTAATTGATGTTCAGTTCATATTTATTATTTCTGCTTGGGAGGATATGCGTCGCAACTGTTACTATTGGGTGCTTGTCCACAGGTCGGCAGGTGCGCACGGTGAGATACCATTCATACTCTTTACTGATTTGTTCTATATATTAATATATATCAAACTTATTACAATATACCCTAATCATACCCAAACATTATATACCATACATTTTTCTACAATGCTTCTATTCTACACAAATCACTACTATTATGCCATATTATTCCACTATGTAAGCTCATTGCAGCCGACTCTTGAACATAGTTCCTACCTAAACTTTAACTTACTCAACATAAAGAAACTTATACACAAGACGTACACACAATACACAGATGACAAATACACAGATGACAAATACTCAGATGACAAATACACAAATGACTCCTAGTAAATGCTTCAAGTTTGGTCTACTAAATGCGGGCTCTCTAGGTACTAATCAGGATGAATTTTTGATGGCCATGGGCAACCATGCTGTGGACATCATGGCTATTAACGAAACTTGGCTGCGTAAGGGTGAGGAGGACCGAGCACCTAGTGTACCTGGGTACAAGCTCAAGCACATACCGCGACCTATGTCTGTGCGTAGTGGGCGCGGCGGAGGGGTAGCTTTCTACATCAAAAATGGGGTGACTGCGCGGGTAAAGGCTCATCCTGATCAGTCCAATGTCGAACAGCTCTGGTTAACTCTTAACGTAAACAAGAAAAAGTTACTCATTGGTACTGCATACCGTCCGCCATGGTTAGACTTGGAGCTTTTTCTCGAGGCCTTGACTGCCAGTATTGTTGGCCTGGCCCCCTACGATAACGTAATATTATTAGGTGATTTTAACGTTAATATGCTGGATGTCAATAGCCCAAAAACGAAACAACTTTTAGATTTTTTGAGCTATTTAAACCTAAGTCAATTAGTCCAAACACCCACTCACTTTGTAGGTGATAGTAGTTCGCTTATTGACATAATCTGCACTGATGCTTCAATCCGTAACGTCGTGGTGAATCATATTAGTGAGCTTGGCCATCACTCGTTTATCACATGCGAGACGATCTTTAAGAAGCATAAGGCTATACCAAGATCGGTCGTTTTTCGTCCGCTCACCGACATATTGGACGACTTTTTTAACACCGATTTAAAAACTATTCCATGGTCGATTATTGGAGCCATGAGTGATGTTAACTCGATGGTGGAGACATTTAACTCATTTATGATCCAGTTATTCGATCTCCACGCTCCCCTTAAATCGAAGACTTTTAAAACCCGCCCTACTCCATGGATTACTGACAACATCAGACTGATGTCGAAACTGAGAGATGGAGCCAGGGACAGATTTCGCAAATCCAAATTACCGGGTCATAAAGTGTATTATCTGGATCTGAAGCACCAAGCAGTTACGGCACTGGTTAGCGAGAAGACGTCATATTTCAAAAAAAGCATCAATGACCAAATTAAGGACCCAAAGCTATTGTGGCGCAATTTAAAATTGGATGTGCTTCCGGATCATAAGGAAAGACTGCTGCCAAGTCACTTCAGCAATCCAGATGATATCAATGCGGCGTTTCTAGATGTCCCGGGTAGTTGTCATCATAACAGCTCACAAATGTCATACTTTGAGTCTCAAAAGTATGGCCCGGCCTCATTCACTCTTACAACGACCAGTCCTGAATCAATCCTGAAGATAATCCGGAGTCTAGGGTCTAATGCACAGGGGGTCGACGGTATAAGTCTCGATATGTTATCTCTTACTTTGCCAACTACCTTGCAAGCCATTACAGACATTATTAACCAGTCCATAGCCACGCGTACATTCCCCGAACTCTGGCGTTGCGCTATTGTACGCCCTATCCCTAAAAACAATAATCCTGTTAACATGAAGGACTTGAGACCAATAAGCATTCTACCTTGCCTGTCTAAGATCCTGGAACGTGTTGTATACTCGCAGGTTATCCAATACCTCGAAACGAATAATATTCTTCCTGACCTTCAGTCGGGTTTCAGAAAGGGTAGAGGTACTGCAACGGCTCTGGCCGACGTTGTAGGTAGTATTCTTGAAGCGCGTGACCGGGGAGAGGGAACAGTTTTGGCCCTGCTGGACTTTTCCCGGGCTTTTGATGCAATTAATACCACTCTACTGCTGTCAAAGTTAGCCTTCTATGGCTTCGACAGTGATGCGGTGGAGTGGTTTAAAAGCTACCTTACTAATAGGTCTCAATACGTAGAGATGCGTAGTGAGAGCGGTTCTATGGTGTCATCCTCCCCTCTCCAGGTGTCAAGGGGTGTCCCTCAGGGTTCGATTCTCGGGCCTTTGTTGTACATTCTGTACAGTGCGGACATCATAAAATCATTTGTTAACTGCAAGTACCATATGTATGCTGACGATATTCAATTGTACATATCGTTCAAGGGAGATGAAACAACGTTGGCAGTGCAGAAAATAAATGAGGACTTGCATAGAGTGGTTTTATGGTCAGAGGAGAACTCGCTGGTTCTGAACCCCCTCAAATCTAAATTTATGGTGCTGGGTTCAAAGAAACAAGTTAGTGCAATACTGTCTGCCAACCCTGAGATAGTTATCAAGGGAGAGAAGATTGAGAGAGTGGAGCAGGCATGCAATCTAGGACTAATTTTGGATCCAGAGCTGCGTTTTGAGGCCCATGTAACTAATGTTCTCCGAAATTGTTTTTATAGGCTTAAGGTCTTATACGGAATACGGAAATACCTTAGTATATCAGTTCGGAAACAACTTGTTGACAGCCTCATACTCTCCAAATTAAATTACTGTGACACAGTCTATGGACCATGCCTACTTTCTAGAACGGAGCGTGTAATCCAACGCATCCAGAATGCCTGTGTTCGTTTCTGTGTTAACGTCCCGCGGAGAAGTCATGTTACTCCGTATATTAACCAACTAAAATTATTAAAGATGGCAGCCAGGAGGAAGCTTCATTTAGCCAACTTGTTGTTTGGTGTTGTTACAACCCATAAACCACTCTATCTATATGAAAAGCTTACTTGGAAACAAAACCACCTAAACTATAGTCTTCGCTCCAAGGTAAGTCCACTGTCGGTGCCAATGCACAGAACTACAGCATTCCGGGGGTCTTTCAAGTTCGCAGCCACACGCTGTTGGAATGATCTCCCACCACCAATGTGTCGCCTGGAAAAAATACAATCCTTTAAATTCCTATACAAAAAGTTACTGATACAAGAACAAACCCTTCAATCCTAACAATGTATTTTTGTGTTGGTTCACTGTACCTCAGGGGTCATGGCATGCATTCGTTGGCGTAGGATCTCCTGGGGGTGGGCGTGGGCTGCTTGGAATTCCCTCTTCTGTCTGTGGGGCTTTAAGTCTGTTTTCGCTACTGCATTTCGCTACTGCATTCATTCCATAAGCTTTGAAACGCCACCGTTTCTCTGTAAATTACGGTTAATATTTAATTTAATTCATGTTAATCGAGTCATGTTAATTTATCAATTGGCACACTATGGCTTGTCAAGTTGGTATAATTCCATGACCTAATATATATAACTCCAATTGAATTTCATCTAACTCCAATCTAATTTTCATTTAATTTATTTCTAATTTCATTTATTCTAATAGCAATAAAATTCCTTATAATCTTGATGATAAATATAATTATTTTGCACTTACCATGCTTAATCTCGTACAAGTCACCGAGTTTGTCATCAACACCTTCTAACACTTTCACAAACACTGTTTTACAAAATCCCATAACTACACATACGCAATCACCCAATGCACTCAATACATCCTGTGTTATTATGCATTACATCATAACTCATTTCATTACTTAATGCGCCATGTTATAATTATTACATAACCGGTACCTACAACTCAATATGTCAAAAGTTCAAAACGCACAAACAAATATAGTCTTATGACAGCTGCGCGCACAGATAATTATAATAGTCTATGATCTGCGGCGCTTGAGTCGCTGACGGAACGAAATGTTGCCATTTTAAATAATATTTAAACTTTTGGGACTAAGTAATGTATTTATTTTATAATTTATTTTTATTTTTATTTCTGATAATGTATGTTATTTCACTATATGCTGCACCGGTCTGACGTCATCACGTCAACGCCGGCTGTCGCTGAAAACCAGCGCTGGGGCTCTGTCTCGTATGGAGTCGCAGCTTTATGCTGAGCGATGGCCGTTTTGCGTAGATGTGACGCATATTTTCCCCCAAATTGTTTTTATTCGTAATTTTTTTCTTTTTTGCGTCATGTTTGCCGCAAATAAACATATTTTCTTTCTTTCTTTTTTTCTTTTTCAATAAAAGTTAGTTTTACACGCCTGCTTATTATGACAGCAGGGCAGCTCAGTTTTCAAGGTTTTACATGTCAAAAATGACTTGATGGTAGAGCCTATCGCAAGTCAGACCAGTGAAATGTTGTCACGTGACCACTGAGCGGCTTTAGTCACGTGATCACTGGCTCGCCTGTTATTTGACGTGTTCATGGTACAAAATAGCCTGACAGTTCAGTTTCCGTCGAAAATTGACCTGCTATAAAAGTGCATGGTAAGCCCCCAGTAGTGCCGCCAACGCTCGAGCGATAGTCACGTTTTTCTATCTTCTATCTACGGACTGGAATACGGGCTGCTGCCGCCTGCAGTCGGGTTCGGAATTATGACTGCAGCGATATAACGCCGGCAGTTGCCACCTACGGTCAGGTACGGAATGGTACCTTTACATCGGTTGCAGTTGGAGATTACAGAGTTATAGTAAGTTAAGATTTGGCCAATGCAGATCACTCTTTTCGTTATTATTTCTTTACTGGTAAAACGAATAGGCAGCAGAGGAAATTAAAAAAGGTGATCATACATAATTATTATGTCAAAAAACTTTTTACAAAAAAAATTAAAACCGACTTCCAAAAAAAACCAATACAAAGTGAAAAATAACTTTAATTTCGGAAGTCGGTGTCTTTGTTTTTTAATTTTCGTTTTTTGCCACCGACTTCCGAAATTAAAGTTATTTTTCACTTTGTATTGGTTTTTTTTGGAAGTCGGTTTTAATTTTTTTTGTAAAAAGTTTTTATTTTTCACTTTTTAGTTGTGGTACCTACCCCACACAATATCCAATACCACTAACTGCAATAAATAACAGTGACAGGAAGTTATCATCATATCGTCCATATAAACTAAGTGGGAAAAATATGTATTATTGAAGCTAACTCAAAAACTATCTAAGCAAAGTCAATAAAATTTATATGGGACCACCTCGGGAGCTTACCCTATCAAACAAAAATTTTTAAAATCGGTCCACAAATGGCGGAGATATCGGTGAACATACATAAAAAAAAAAAAAAAACATACATAAAGTCGAACATAGAACCTCCTCCTTTTTGGAAGTCGGTTAAAAAATAGAATTAAAGTATGATTCCGAACCCCGCTGCACGCGGAAGTGCTGCCGCAGCAGTATTGTGGCGGGGTTCGGAATCTTACATTTATTGCCGCGAAATTGCTGCCGCGCTCGGAATGTAATCTCATATGTATAAACCTATATATATAGAAAATGTATGGGGACCAGTAATGATGCGCCAGAACTGCTGCGGCAGCACTGTCTGGTGTAGCGAGGATAGGTATAATCATATCTTTAGGGATTGCAGTTAGTATATTGCTACCAGAAAGCGGAAAAATACAGACAAAAAAACAGCGTAATGATCCGTTTATAACCGAGTGACGTTATATAAATGATCGTCCGGTACGTCTTTGACAGTCAGCAACTCTACTAACCTGATTACTGGCCATAATTTTCACGACAAACATTTTAAATGCTTGTACTTAGAATAGTAGGAAAGAACTTATAAACTACTACTTAAAAACTGAAACACGCAAAAAGATTTACAACTTATTCGCCTGCATCAGAGTAAACAGAACGAACTACGGCACCGAAATATGCTATATGACCACAGCGCACGGACCACGGTACCGGCACATGCTATATAGCCACAGCACACAGACCACGGCAGCGGCACATGCTATATGCCTAGAGACGGCAGTACTAATGAAACTCGTGTCGCCAAAATACGTTGAGCGCACAACTTCAGTCACGGAACGCCTTCAAAGGCTGCGGTTTCTATACGACATAAGTGTCGTAGTGCGAGATAATAATGACACGGTTGGTTTGTATGGAAAATGTTGATAGTGCTGTCTCTCAGCGGCCGAAAAGCCGGTTCCATTCTCTGTGTATATGACAAGATCGTTGTAAGAAAATTTGCAATTTGGCAAATTGAATAGCAAGACGAGTCTATTACTGCTTCGGACGAGTAATGATACCCATGGAGACTCCTTTAATAAATGTTTTAGTCATTATGTTTAATGCAAATGAATAGAATAATTCATGTTTTCCGTAATTCATGCTCAATATGGCACGTAATTTGACAATAACCTAATTAAAATATGATGCAATGCATTAACATTCAAATGAAGAATTGAAAATCAAACTTGTACTTATACATAGTGAAGTTTCAGAATGTTTAGTAAAAATGGGTGTTATTTTAACTCTATCTTCAACTACTAAGAATTTTGGTAACTTAACTATGCTGGTTTTGGCTTCTAGTCTAGCAAATCAATCAATCTTCCTAGCCTTTTTTCCAACTATCTTGGGGTCGGCTTCCAGTCTAACCGGATGCAGCTGAATACCAGTATTTTACATGGAGCGACTGCCTATCTGACCTCCACAACCCAGTAACTAGGTAATACGATACCCCTTGGTAAGACTGGTGTCAGACTTTCGGGCTTCTGACGACTCGTAACGACTGTCAAAGATCCACAAATGACAGCCGGGATTAACGGCTTAACGTGCTTTCCGAGGCACGGAGGAGTCTCGGTATGTAAAGATGGTCACCCATCCACTGACCAACCCCGGCAAGCGTAGCTCAACCTGATGGATCGACCCGAGCGGCTTGTTATTACTTAGCCACGAGCTCTAGTCTAGCAAATCATCGGCATATAATCCGCCGTGGGGCATAATTAATATAAAAAACTTTTTTGCAAAAAATTAAACCGACGAAAAAAAACTGAAAAGCGAAAAATAAAAAATAACTATGTATTTAGTGACAAATTGATGACCTTCAAGTAACAAATTTTGAGGCGGCGCCTAAAACACATTCAACGAAGATCTATCAAGCTAACATTTTACGCTTTATGTAATTATAATATGTTTGTTTGGCGTTACATAGTTATTTTTTTTTTTTCGCTTTTCAGTTTTTTTTCGTCGGTTTAATTTTTTTGCAAAAAAGTTTTTTATTTTTAGCTTTTGAGTATGGGACATTCGCTACAGCAAAAATTCGCGCGGTGCGAACGGCGAAGCGTCTTGAGACTAAAACAAATGTATAGAATTTCGCCCCGCAAGAGGCACCGCCGCGCCGTTCGCGCCGCCCGTTCCGTGGCCAGGCGGTTTTAATGTTTGCCTCAACCTCTGACCGTCGATGACAGTCATACCCCAGCTAGGTGTAAAGTTCTCATCAGGGGGAATGAAATAAGCCCAAACATGATGTAGCTGCTGTAAACTGGTGAGGAGCTCTCGCAACTGTCTTCTGACTCCATCATCAGATCAACTCCAGGTCTTTATTGTGTAGTTGTGTCATCAGAACTACATTTGTGTGCGAAATTACAACAGAATCGGTTCACAGTTGAAAATTCAGTACGTGAAACATCAATCAACCCCAATTTTTTTACACTTAGGGGTGGGTTTCTATTTTTATTTTTTTATGGGACCAATTTCGAGGTATACCCTTCCCAATAAAAAAAGAATCGTTCAAATCGGACCACTCAGTAAAAAGTTATGCGTGGTCATACATAAAAAAAAAAAAAAAAAATATGTTTCGAATTGAGAACCTCCTCCTTTTTTTTTCGTCCGTTAAAAACCGACAGGCGACAATCCGAAATTTCGACAATTTTAAAAGTTTTTTTCATACATTATCTGCTTATTAAATTAAAGAGCATCGATCGTGAAAATGTCCTGCTACAAATTTTGTTATGTTTGTCAACAATAATAATTATTCAGTTATGCCAGTTATGCATAAAAATCGACTCGATGTAATTGGAAGCAGACACTGGCTTCTGTAAGCGCTCCTGCACACGATGCCGCCACCGCGCCTGCACACGATGCCGCCACCGCGCCGTCGCCGCGCCGACGCCGCACAACTACACTGTACATACGAGTCGCGCGAAGACCGCCACCGCGCCGCCGCCGCGCCGCCACCGCGCGCGTTCCCAGTTATTTCATTATCCTGATTCATTCCATTGCCGGCCGCGTATGCGTACGCGGCCGGTAATGGAATGAATCAAATAGATGCGCGGTGGCGAGACGAGGACCGCGCGCGGTGGCGGCGCGGCGGCGGCGCGGTGGCGGTCTTCGTGCGACTCATATGTACATTGTAGTTGTGCGGCGTCGGCGCGGCGACGGCGCGGTGGCGGCATCGTGTGCAGGAGCGCTAACACAGGTGGTATACCTAGCGCAGGAGTCAGGGCTTCACTATCTTATCTTTGTTAAATAATATTTATGCCAATAAAGTAATTGTATCTTTATCTTTAGTTATATGTCAAATTCAAGGCCCTATGCCTTGAATTTTGTGAATCAAACTTCGGACTATCACCAACGATTGTAGTAGGTATTCGTATGACAATGAACCAATAAATAAAAGTTCTCTGCAAGGCACAGTTGAGTAACAATGAACTCATGCTCACATTCATACGTGTGGAAGAATGCGGTCACAGCGAATGAACGTGGAGGATTGATTAATTCACATCGACATTCATAGGCGACGAAACGTTGGTGGCTAGGCTTCACACCCTGGCTCATCGGCGTAATGTCGCTTGCCTGTCGGTCTTCTACAGACTGTACTTCGGAGAGAGTGCGCAGGAGCTTCCACGACCTGATCCTACCATCACCCGTTTATCACCGGACTATCAGGCGTACTGCAGTGTACCATTCGCACTTGGTTGATATCCCGTCCAGTCGTACTCAGCGCTTTGTAATACGCACAGTCAAATTGTGGAACTCTCTGCCAGCGTCTGTGTTCCCTTCCACATATAACACGTCTGCCTTCAAAGCAAGAGTAAACAGGCATCTTCTGGACACACTCGTTCTATCATAGACCTGATCCATCGTTTTCCATCAGGCGAGATCGAGGTCAAGAGCATGCATGCGCATTCAGCAGTAAAAAAATATTAAAACGTGGTTGCGAATTTTTTGCGTTCAAAGGTGATGCTTATTGCTAAAGAAATCTCTTCCAGCATACCTACGACAGGACAGAGGATAAAAAGAGATCTAGACATCTTGTTAGAGTGGGGGAGAGGGTATAATAGCTAGAATTGAATTCTTAGTCCACGTTCACACGGACGTAAAAATATCGCGGATGGATTTTAGCGCGCACTGTATTTTAAACTCTCGGTTTTGAGCCGAGCATTTAGAATCCAACATAGTGCATCCCAGTGCGTCGATAAAACACACTATTGGATTTTCAACTCGCGGCGCTAAGATATAGGTTGAAAATCATAATATGCGCGAAAAAAATTGGCCGTGAGTACCTTTTTTTTGGGTGGGTCATCAAATAACTTCTCCCGCTCTGGGCGGAGCAGAAGGGTGTGTCAGACTCTTACTGACTAAAACCCACCCGTGTTCCTTCAGTTGCCTGTACGTTGCCTGTACAGTTCCTAGGAATACCAATAGACAAACACTGTAACTGGAAAGCTCATATAACGAAATCTGCACAAAATTAGATAGATTCGTACTCGTTTTGTACAGACTGACACATGTGTCTAGTATTTATGCGGCACTATGTGCATACCATGGCTATGTTGCGTGAATTTTGCGTTATGGCATTATAATAATAATATAGATCTTGCGACGACAAGTTACTTTTAATGATTTTATACCGAAAATTACGTCTAAACCAGTTGTGTTAATGATTTGGAAAAAATATATGTTAAATTAGAGCATTTTCTTAATAGCTTAAATACGAATATTTTAGATTATGTTTACATTACATAGTGAAATTAATTTGTAAAGTTGTGTCTAACGCGGATAAAAAACTAAGAATTACGCAAAACCTGTCAAGCGTATTTTTCTGAAACCTTCACCATTTTAAGAATAATTAAAATGTTAATATTTTAGTATACGATTTTTATTAAAATACCTTCTGTTTTATGTATAATAAATTAATAATGCGTCAAATTGGTGACAGCGCTCCTTGATGGGCGAGTTCTATTACTGGCTGGATGTACGACGCGTTGCGTGAGCTCAGTACAGAACACGCAAGCTAACCACTCAAGGTCACTGGCATGTATCTGTCTCTTAACAGAGCATTTCGAGTTCAAAAGAAGTGCATTCGCTCAATAAGTGGAGCGCACCCGCTGGACAGCTGTGTGCCATTATTCAAGAAATAAAAAATATTACCACTCCCAACATTATTATTCTTGAAATCTGTATTTTGTGTACCAAAATAAGCATGAATTTGTTCTGCATAATGATCTAGTATCCAGACCTAGCCGCAAAGTTCACATCGCTTCGTGTACCTAGACGAATCTCTTTTCTAATAATGTATTTTGTATGGCGACCAAAGTTTATAATAAACTACCAGATTGTTTTAAAACTCTAAACTTCAGGATATTTAAATGTAAATTATTCATTTCATGAATGATAAGTTGACATAAATATTGGGAAATAATCACAATATTATTGGCTTCTCTATCTCTTTGACTTAACTAAATCTTTTTGACATTTATATAGCTAATATTTGACTAATTTGCCATTTGAATGCATTTATATTTAATTCAATATATACTCAATGTGCGATCAATCAACCCTGACAATGTATTTGTACGCCGAATATTATGTACTTGTATATTATGTAACATCTCTGTCACTATATTCTCACAAATAAATGGACTATTACTATTAGTGCCAGGGGCCATGGTCTCCCCTTAGGACTTTCTCGCAACCTGAGCAGGCATCTAGCGGATCCCGTCAATTGTGCTGTCATCTCTTTGAGCGCGCGGCGCGCGTGGAACACAACGCGCCGTCGATCCGGGCCTGGTCCTTATCGGATGGCGAGCTACTCATTGCTCTCCGTCCGCAAGCCCGCGCCTACGGTGGCTGGAAATCGGCTACCAATTCCCGACGCCCAGGGCGTCTCCTGCGGCGGCTAGGGGCGTGAGGGCGCGAATTAATTTTTTTGAGGGCCGTGTGTACCTGGGCTTACAATATGGCCATTATCTGCTTTTGATGAGTTAGTCTCTATCTGTGTATTACATTTTCCTTTGACGTTGCAATGACCGTGACATCCAAAATGCATTCAAGCTAGTTTTAGATTGTTCTACAATACAATAAAGGTATTTATTGCTCACTAAGTATTTTCTAAAACACGTGACAAACTGCATGTTTACAAATTCTGTTTATTTCCTATATGTTCTGTTTGCATTTTGCAAATACATATTATATATCGTATTGTGACTCGTATGTTTTTCTCGTAAACTGTTTATTCTCATCTAATCTTATCTAACTAGCCTTTATTGTCCCACTACAAGGCAAAGAAACGGTAATATTATCTGTACAGTATTATAACTCGGCCGTATCTTAGAAATAAATGCCTACAGCCGCGCGGTACGTAAACATGCGATAGGGTTGTCCGCCTCCAGCATTTTAATTACATTTGCCTACTTTGTGTTTCCATTTAGTTTTGTGATTGTAAATATACTTTTTTATATACACAAATAAAATACTTTGTGAATTGAATAACAAAACAAAACACACATGCCCGAGGTTTTAAAATTCGTCCGTTTGTATGAAGTTGGAATACCGTATACCGTGGCAAATGCCTCGGTCTCCCTTTGCCGCAAAATTCAGTTTTCTACTAATAATAATATTGTCCTAATTATATAAATATTTACAGGATCGAATTTCTGAACGCCACCTGGAGGGAAAGCACTCCAAATACTGGAGATAGCAAATTTTACTCAAAGGAAACATTCCTTTATTTTTAACAAGTAACACACCCACATTCAAAGATTTTCGAAAATTCGCTTTCGATACTCGGCAATCGAACCAACAAAAATTTGAAAAAATAACATCCTATACTTTTATGGCATCAATCGTAGGGTCAATCTTATGGATGGTGTTCCTTTCTTATAATGTTTGTTAGATATTTGATCCTTAGGATTGACTCTATCGATTGATCCCATAAAACTACAGGGTGTTATTTTTTCGGATTTTACCCAGTTTGGTTCCCGAGTGTGGGAAGCGAATTTTCGAAAATATTTGAATGCAGATTTGTTTCTTTAAAAAAATAAAGGAATGTGACGTAAAAGGAACGTGGTTCAAACCCAAGCAGGCGCTTAAGGTTGTGTAAATAATTTCAACGCCACTGCTTTCAAAACGGCAAAGAAAAAGATCTTGAAGAAACCAGCATGTCCTAAGTCAAAAATTAGAAAGACCTTCCAACCCGCGCTGGGCCCGCGTGGTATTTTACAGCACAATCCCTCTCGAAGAGAGGGCCTGTCTCTCAGCAGTCGGAACATTATAGACTGATTATACTATACAGGGTGGTAGGGACATCGACGCGAAGCTGGTTACCATGGATTCAGTACATGGTTCTGAACCCCCCTGCACTGAAATTTTTCGTCGGTTATTAAAAAAAAAACAGCTGTTTCATAGAAAAGTGCAATACCTACGCGATCAAAATGTATGGAACAGCAGATTTTTTTTAAAATAACCGACGAAATATTATTTTAACGGGTTCAGAATCAATGGTAACAGGCTTCGCGTCGATGTCCCTAACACCCTGTATTATATCCTATTAATATTATAAATGTGAAAGTTTGTATGTTTGGATGTTTTTTACTCAATCACGCAAAAACGGCTGAACGGATTTGGATGAAATTTAGCACACAAATAGTTTATAACCTGAATTAAAACATAGGATAATTTTTATCTCGGTAGAACGTTCTCATGAGATAATTTCCGACCTCTACGCGGGTGAAGCCGCGGGCGAAATCTAGTAGATAATTTTATTATTATATATTAATAGTAAATAATTAAATTATAATCACGTAAGTACATATAATGACGCACTAAATAAAATTATGTATGCAATGTTGCTTGTCAAAATATTTTATTTGAAACCGAGAGACGCTATTTTCGTAGATTTATGCTGAGAACTAACTTTATTCATTACTGCTTCGTTAAATAATTAATAAATTCATTTATTTCAGGTAGATAACACCCATTGCCATACATAAATTAATGGAAATCATCAAATCAAATAAAATTACTTGAATTAAATCAAATCAATAAAATGTAACCTTTTGAACACCAACGACGGCTATACTCGACATGCGCAAGCGTTCCCTGTGCACCAATGACGTCTATACTCGACAATAAACAGGTCACAGAAAAATACAAAATTAACTTTATTAAATCAATACTTTCATGTGTTTTATTGATACAGCTTATAAACACACACAGCAAACAAAATTGCCTATTAGTTGCCTAATATTTTATGATAAGAAACAACATAATAAAATTAATGGTTAAAAAAGTATGTTCCCGGACGCCAATGTCACGGTAATATTATCATACAGTATTGTGACTCGGCCGTATCTTAGAAAAAAATGCCTACAGCCGCGGTACGTAAGGCGATAGGGCTGCCCAAACCAGCATTTTAATTACCTTTGCCTATTTTGTGTTTTCATTTAGTTTTGTGATTGTAAATATACTTTTTTATATAAAAAAATAAAATACTTTGTGAATTGAATAACAAAACCAAACACACATGCCCCGAGGTTTTAACACAAGCGTAACCTACCGTATCATGATTCATGAACCGCCTATAACTACCTATTTCACTCGTGTCTACAGTCTATCACTTTCCTTTACTCTATTCACTTTATTTATTAATCCACACATCTTTTTTTTCGGGAGATAAAAAGAAATATTTATTCATTAAAAATATACACATTATGTACCTACTTAATAGTAAGTAAAATTATTTTATATTTTTACCTGTCAGAGTTTCCAGGTAATCTAAAAAAAGTTATCTCTGGATGCGTTACTGCCAAATTCATGCAACCAAAAACAGCAAAATATATCCTACTCGTCATATTAAATAATTATGTACTTGAACTTATGTTTAGTGAAAAAATCGCACGGTTATTGTTAAAAAAACAAGACACCGTCCGTTCGTCACTGCGGCACAGTCGCGACTGTCTGCATGCCTAGCGCATGCCACGATCGAGGCGCGTAGGTATAGCTCGCTCTTCGTCCGTTTGTATGAAGTTGGATTACTGTATGATAATATTACCGTGCCAATGTCGTGTATAGTGCTAGTGATGTAGTATAATGTTGAGTTATACCTAGAAGCCTTAAATTCGCGTTATTTTTGTTACAACTATTAAAAACAAAAAAATTATAAGCTTAGTCACTGAGAAAAATTGTAGTTTCACTATATTTGAAACTGAAAAATAGTTGCGTATATACATTTTCGATATTCCCTATTCGCCAATCATGCGCATCCCTAGCACGGTCCCGATAAGCTGTCCCCTCTGCACCATTCTCGAGAATAGCCGACACTGCCGTCGCCAGCCAGCTGTTTTAAAGACATTGTCGCACCTAAATTAGGGATGTACCATTGTATCATACTATTTGATTCCAGTAATTAAATTAATTTCAGTTAGAAATGAAATGAAATGAAATGAAATGAAATTGTTTATTCTGTAAATAGGATATTGGAATCACTTTTACACGTCATACATATATATAGACATATACATATGCATATCCATATATATAGATATCCACATATACATCCATAGATACCATATACATCATACATATACATATATATAGACGGTTGTTTGTCCAAATCATTCATCATCATCATCATTTCAGCCAAAAGACGTCTACTGCTGAACATAGGGCTCACCCAAGCGCCGCCGCTTCGACCGATTCTGTGCTTCCCGCATCCAGCGCATTCCGGCGGCCTTCACAAGGTCATCGGTCCATCTTGTGGGAGGGAGGCCTTCCAACGCTTCGTCTTCCGGCACGCGTTCGCCACTCCCGAACCTTTCGCCCAGCCGAGTCAGATTCGACGATTGACAGATTTCTCAAAGTTGAACCTACCTAGCTGGACAGTTTGTCCTAGGTAAACATACTCGTCCACAACTTCGAGCGTAGCGTCTCCGATCTTCATGAGAGTGAGTGTTACATGGGCATTTGACATGACTTTTGTCTTGTCCATGTTCATTTTAACACCTTAAGGCCCGTTGTACACGACAAGGTTTTTTTACGGTAGAATAATCGTGTGGGCTTGTACATGACACGGAAAACCACCGGATGACGCATACGTCATAAGCGCCGTGCCGTAGTGCACTAGTGCCACCGTGTCTGTCAACAAGCTTCCATAGTGATCCATACAACACTAAGGACCGTACCTACACACGGCGAATAAATCGTAGTTTTTCACGACAAGATAAACGTGTATGTATAAAAGGCCTGAGTCAATGGACCTTAAAGCCATTATGAATTAAATAATAATTATTATGGATTAACTAATAGTGGTCGTAATAATCGGTTTATCAATAATGCCTTTCAACTACGTCACTGGTTTATTCCGTGTATTGCACTTATGCGGCTAAAAATAGATACATTTTGTCCTACGTCATTTCTTTGGCTTCCTTTCGCATGTAAATTACATAGTTGCTTTAAAAAAAACAACCGAAGTGGTCAGTATGGTCAAATACTGCTTTTGAAATGCAAATCATTAAAGTGAAACCCACTACACTAAATGAGAATGACGTTGACAAGTTTTTCCATTCTCAAGGCTAGAACGCAGGGGTGTGAAACTAATCGCGTATAGATTGGAAATTGCTTGTTTACTAAGGTCTTCCAATATATACAAGAGTAGTTCGCAAATACTCGCTTATACTTCGTAGTGACCGTACCTTCGTAGTACACCTTGCGCTAAGACTAAAAAGCCTGCCTGGCTGCGAGCATCTTGAAAGTAGCGCTCGCCGGCCGCTATCACGGCACCGCCGCTCCGCTCGCCCGGATCATTTCCGTACAATGCGAGGTCAGCTTATTTACTAGAAATGTATAGCCTGATGTGTAGCCGTGTACCTATGGATTTGTCGCCGGTACACCATAACCGATGACCTGGTGAAGGCTGCAGGAATCCACTGGATGCGAGAAACACCGGTCCGAGTGGCTTGGGGGAAACCTAAATCCAGCAGTGGACGTCTTTCGGCTGAAATACTGATGATGATAACACATAACATCACACCTATATTTTTATTATTAGTACAGGCAGAGCTACAGGTAGAAGAGGTTGAGCTGAATGGTGCTGATCCATGCGTCATGTTCGTGAACGGGCGCCGTGTGTTGAGACTGGTCATGTCTTATGCCATGGCTTATTTAAATTTTTAAATTATTTTTGTTTTTATCTTTTTACTACGGACAGTTTCAACGTGCACGACTTTCTATAATGTTCTCACATGTATAATTTCAAAATGAATGATGTAACCAATATTTTGTACTTAACAATATTTTTGTTTAAAAGGTTGTCCGTGGAGTTTCTTGCCCGTTCTTCTCCTTATGTACCTACTACACTTTGGGCAACTAGCAAGGAGGTCATCATTGCCAAGGAGTCAGTCAGAAATATTCCTTGAAAATTCAAAAGTGCCTGTAAATAGTTTTATTGAAATAAATGCTTCGAGGGGCGAGAAGTCGCCGATAATTAATGGTTATTTTTGAATAAAGAATATATTATTTATTAGGTCAGCACTCGCAAAGAAACAATTGTAATTGTGGATATTGCTTGGCCATGAAAAAGTGCTCGTCATTTTTTAAATATCAGTAATTTAGTAGAAGTTAAACAAAAGTCAAAACAATGATACATATGATTATAGAACACAATAGCCTAAATTATGCAAATATTTTTATTTTCTTACCTGTGTTTAAAAGAAAACTGAGATACCTTTTGTTTAACCATTCAGGAATGTCTTGTACGGTCAACCGCATGTCAGCCAGTCTATTCTATAGTCACTTAGGGGTAGTGAGTTTAAATAAGCCGTCAATAGAAGTCATAGCTCACTTCAAGGTAACTTCATGTAAGCTTTCACGGTGAGACTTTAGTAGAATTTATCGGCTACTAGCTGCCCGTCCCGGCTTCGTACTGTTAGCACTAAGTACTTATCTACGGCGCACCTACCTACCTACATACATACCTACCTACATACCTAAATATCTACCTATCTACCTATACACATACTACCCTACCTAGACCTACTTACCAACCTACCTACCTATCCGACCTACATACTTACATACCTACCTACCTACCTACCCTACCTTCACCTACCTATCATAAGAACCATCTCCTTACTATAACAAACACAACCCGTGATGCCGTGACCAAGGAAATAGGGATTCATTTTTACCCGACTGCCCCAGAAGGAGGGTAATGTTTTCGAGAGTATGTATGTATGTATGTATGTCTATTTCTTTGGCACGCTCTGTAGCCTAAATGGCTTGATGGATTTTAACATAATGAGGTGTCGTTAGATTCGTCTTAATCGTAGAAGTGACATAGGCTATATAATATTTATGTATTGCATCTGCAAACACAAAAAAAAGGGACGGGAAGGTTTTTTTTAAAATAAATTACAACAATATTGGTATCAAATAAAAGCTGGTAATGAGTCAATTCCAAATTAAAATATATTAATAAAACTAAAAAACTTGAAATAAAGAAAATTATTCAAAAAACAAAAAACCCGACTGCAAAAACACATACTTAACTGAAAAGAGAAAAACAAGCATTATAATCTATAGAATTTTGGTATCGCAGGCGGGGACAATAATAATATAACAATAATAACCGGAAATATGCCTGCGATATCAAAATTCTATAGATTATAATGCTTGTTTTTCTCTTTTCAGTTATGTGTTTTTGCAGTCGGGTTTATTGTTTTTTGAATATTATATATATAGATATATAGAATATATGTAGATTATAGTAACCCTTGCTGCTCGAAATTAAGGCGTAGTCAAACTGCGTAACATAGATGAGCAGTTGACTGTATCATTTCCCGATGAACTTGAATTTAAAATCTCTGACGCGTTTAACTTCTAAATTATATTCAGAGAATAAATTAATCGTCATGCTCACTGAGGCTAAAAATTCACGGAGCGATTTTCACCCGCGCCCGCCGCGGTGGCGGCACCGCAAACACTCGTACGAACACGTAGTACATGGAAATTTAGATATTAATTTTCACGACGCGGTTTATGACCGCGGCTTGCGCCATTGTTTTGCACCCGCCACCGCGGCGGGCGCGGCTGAAAACCGCTCCGTGAGTTCTTAGCCTTAGATGTCACTGCTTGCGGTAACGTCGGGGGTCGGGTTGCCTCCTTCCCTTAAATATGGCGAGGGGGCGTAATGGCTGATCTTTGCGTTTTGCTCTTGAATGAGTGCTGCATGTGGTGACTGGTCGTCTTGCTGATCATGGTTTTGTTATTGTTATTAGTAATTAACTGTTTAATTATTTTACCTCGACGGTCCTCGTTACAGCTATATATAGCTATATATATAAGCGGGTACGCCTTTACGCCTGGGCGATTTTATTAACATATTAAGTTCAGTTTACGTTTACTTTTTTTTTTTTTTTTTCTGCCTGAGTATGGTTCTCGATGTTTTGGTTGGTAGGTATATTGGCGTGTGTTAGCTGAGATATGGCTAATAATTTATAATTTAAATTATGTTTTGTGTTGCGTATTGTAAATTATTTTACATACTATAATATGTCGTGGTGGCATGTTTTTATCTGTTCCGCTTCTTACGCCCCAAGTTGTGAGTTCAAACCCAGCGAGTACCAATGTGACTTTTTCAAAGTTATACGTACTTTCTAAGTTGCATATTTCTTAGACACCACTGACTGACGGTGAAGGGAAACATCGTGAGGAAACCCTGGACTTCGGTCTGAAATCACCAACCCGCACTGAGCCAGCGTGGTGATCAAGCTCATTCCTTCTCTGTATGAGAAGTGGCCTTAGCCCGATACCCGGGACATTACAGGCAACTAACCAACTAACTAACTATAATATAGATTTTTTTTTTCTAACTGAACAGACTGCTGTGCTGCTCGGGAATTTATTGCACCTATTCTTCTTTCCAGCTAAAGCACTAGGAAGTAGTAAAGGGTGTGCGGTCGCTCAAAGTAAAGACCAAGATAGCTATTTTATTTAGAATAATGACATGGCAGCATGGAATTAGTATGTACTATACATGGAAATAGTATGTACTGTACATGGAATTAGTATGTACTATACATGGAATTAGTATATACTATGCATGGAATTAGTATAAGCTATACATGGAATTAGTATGTACTATACATGGAATTAGTACCTATGAACTATCCAATACTAAAATAATTAAATGAGCATTCTCTATTCTCACCAGAGTAGAGCTGAGAGAGAGTGATAATGATAATATACAGTGTGTCTGGTCACCGGTTTCCGACCCCGAAGCAATAATATAATATGATCAATTTTATCGACAAATCCACCAAAATAAGGCATTTTAAATTGTAATTTAAACGTCATCATATTGTTATTTTCCTTCTACTTGGAAGTAAAGGGCTGTAATCAAATAGCCACAACTCCTAAACTATTTGACTTAGAGCTTAGGTTTTGACATCAGTTTTTAGGTAATTTTTTAGGGCATCAAAAAAGTAAAAAAGAATTTTAACAGTCTAGATTTGTTTAACACAATAAAAGAAAAACAAATAAGAATGGGAGTTTTTGATAAACCTTTTAGTGTCACTTATTGCCTACTTTTGTAGCCGGCGCGGCGTCAAACGAAACCACTTTTATGCCTGTAGAACCTCTATATCATATCCGTAGAAATTGCAAAATAAATTAAATTACCGGCGCACAGTAAAAAAAAAAAGGCCGCCATTTAAAACAGTGGGGGTAAAATGATTATGGTGGATTTGACGATCAAATTGATCATATTGATTCGCCTTAACGGATGGGACACACTGTATATTACACACTGTTGTAAAAAAACAGTTAGTTAAGAAATAATTTGTAATAAGGAAAATCATTACAGCGCTCTGCCTCTCCCCGACTTATTTAAAATTTTGTTGTGGCCAACAGGATCCATAATTGATTCTATTTATAAATACTTACCACTTGTATGTGTACATTATGGATTGCAATAAAGATTAATTGCATTTAATTTTTTTTTGTAAGTAGGTACCACGACATTTTGCAGTTCGTTTATCTACTAATATTAGACAAGTCACTTGAGTAAGTGTTCATTAGAGTTCCGTATCAAAATGGTAAAAAGGAACCCTAAGGCTGCCTGTCCACTGGAGCGGAGAGGAGCGGAGATGTACCAAAATTAACCAATAGAATCGCACCTCTGGAGCGGAGTTTTGATTCTATTGCTTAATATTGGCACATCTCCGCTCCTCTCCTCTCCTCTCCGCTCCGGTAGACAGGCAGCCTTACGGTGCCACTCAGTCAGTCTTTCCATCCGTCTGTCTGTCACAGCTGGATATCTCAAGAACTACTAATGTTATCAACTTGTTGAATAGACAAAGGGGTTTGAAGATTTTTGTATGGAGGGTGGCCCTAACGTGAGGCCGCCATTTTGATTTTTTTTGAGAATCGCGGTGATAATCGAAAGTTATATTTATTTATATAGAGGACACTTATACAAACAAAAAATGTCATTTAACATAATATCCTAAAGCGTCACGTTTCGGAGTTATTCACCGAAATATAAGTCGAAAACAACCCGAAAACAAGGACATTTTTTGTTTTTTTCCCTTCAGGTAAGTATATTGAACTATGAAAACATAATTGCGTCATGTATAGGTAATATTTTAGTTAAGAGCGAAATAGACAAAAATATAATATGTATACCCGCCGCCAAATGAGGACGTGTGTTATATGGTATATGTATTATATGGTGCATGGCATGGGCGCGACACCAAGAAAATCCTATTCAGCCTCCCGCTGCCTTCTTGGATGATATTATTTATACCGAATATGATTAAAAAACATTGTTTTTGCTTTATGGTTGTCAATTTAATTCATGTAAGTATAAATAACTTAATCAACATGAAGTAATTACAACATAAATAAATAAATTCGATAAAAAAATTCTTACTTTTATCTTTGAATATCTCAGAAACGTGACGCTTTATGATGTTATGTTACATGAACTTTTATGTTTGTATAAGTGTCTATCCAAATATATGACATTTATTGTGCACCTCGATTTAAAAAAAAAAACAAAATGGTGGCTGATTTTAGGGCCAAAATCTTCAAACCCCAAAACATGACGTTCGCCCAACTATTTTGCAAATAGGAAACAAAATAAAAATATATGTATTTTTTTTTGCAACAGGGACAGGGTAGTAGGGCATGTCAGGGACTTTATTTCGAGAAAAGTTTTCACAGTTTTCGGTCGAAGTTTTGGTGGAAAAATAGCGTCATTGTAAAAGGCCGGAGGTTGGTTTTAAACATGGAGTTTCAAGGTTGTGAATCATCTATCCACTTATTATTAGTGTGTAGAAAAACGACGTACTTTTAATTAAAAGATCGCTTTCAATAAGTACTCCAAAAGTATCTACGCATAATCTGCGTACGCAATTTATTTGCCAAACATGTATACAAACACGAGTTTTAGGAAAAACAATTGTAATGCCTATATACAGGGTGTTTGGCAGAACGTTGAACATACGAAAATGGTGTATAGGTGGGGTCATCTGCTACTTACTCAGCCCTAATTTATTTGACCCTGGGCCCCGGATATTTAAAAAAAAAACATTTTTTGCTTTGTTCCTTTTTCACCACTTTTCCACCAATTTTTATTAAAAATGTTTTTTTTTTTAATCTTTAATGTTGGCAGATTCTTATAAAATTATTGCTTTATTCAGATGTTAGCTAGAAACTCTCTAAAACGCTCAAACTTACAGAAAGATGTAAAAAATACTTAAATTAATTTCAACTTATTTAAAAAAAAAAAAAACCAGGGGCAGTTAAATTAGGGCTGAGTAAGTAGCAGATGATCCCACCTATCCACCATTTTCGTATGTTCAACGTTCTGCCAAACACCCTGTATATAAGGTTCAGTTTGCGCTACATTGAAAGTAACATAATATGAAAGAGCGCTATTCGCACAGGCCGCATAGTTATCGACTTTTGATAAAAAATCTGAAATAATTCTATTTGATAGAAATGTATGTAGATTACAGGAAATAAAACGATGTTTCTACGATGTCTCTTTTTCAGAAATCATCAACAAAAATTACATTAGTTCCACTATCGGTCAAGAGATGGCGCTCTCCTAAAAATGCAATATTCTACACCGATATTTATATAATTATGATGGTACGGAACCCTCGGTGCGCGAGTCTTACTCGCTCTTGACTTAAATTTTCTGTACGGGAGTGAAGGATGCCAACTGCCGAAATCCAAAATTTTTGAATCGGTTCACTAATGAATTTTTTTTTTTACTCTTGATTCATTTTGTGTTCAGACGTTTCACTTCTAGTGAAAAATGCCGAATGAAGGACATAAAATCAACAGAACGCCAGAAGCGTTCTGTTGATTTTATGTCCTTCATGTCCTTCGCGCTTCTGATATCTGGAAAAAGTAAAGAGAACTGGCTGTCTGCTGGTGAATAGTGGTAATCTGTTAGTGGTAGCTGTACACTTCCATTACACTTCAACCTAAATTTTCACGTTGAGCTTTTGCAGACCAGCGCGGACTTGTCGCGCGACGCGACACGAATAATACAATTTCTAAGAAAACTTCACGGTATAACAATAACCGGTGTAGCGTCGCGCGACAAGTCGCGCTGGTCTGCACAAAGCTTTATGCAGAATAGATCGGCTGCTTTATCAACCGGGAGCACAGATTAATAGGTACAGATGGTTTACTCCGTATTTTAGTAGGAGGTAAAAGTACGCGGCGGGCTCGTTGTTAAGATTCAGTGAATGTTACGTAGTCAGAAGATCATCAACAGACTCACACGATAAAAGAGAGAGGCAACTTCTAGGTGACTGTTGTAGGTAATTAGCGCTGTGCGACCTGAATTGCACTTTATTGTGTCGTAGTAGGAGTCGCTTTTTACTTAAATGATTTGTGAAGTGTGAACCATTTGTATTTATCTGTGCCGAGAGTGAAATTTTAGTACCGATGACGTCAAGCTGCATAATCATGATTCAAATAAGCCATTTCATCTTATCAACCTCTTTAGTTTACTGATATGATACCTGAGACGAGAACCTGCAAACAACATTCACTCCGCATTTTAGTTATAGAGCTAAAAGTACGCGGCGGGGTCGAGTTGTTGGACCCATTCAGTGAATTTAACGTAGTCGGAAGATATTATAAGGGTCGGTCCACACCTGCCGAACGTTCCGCGGCGGAACGTTCGGTTCAATACGCTCCTAATGTTTTTCAAGTTACCTATGACACATCAGCCGAACGTTACGTCCATTGAAATATGTCGCGACGGAGCGTTCCGCCGCGGAACGTTCGGCAGGTGTGGCCCGACCCTAAGAGTCACACAATAGTACGATACAAGAGAGAGGTAGGTGACTGTTGTAGGTAATTAGCACTGTGTGACCTGAATTGCACTTTATTGTGTCGTAGTAAGAGTCGCTTTTTACTTAAATGCTTTGCGGAGTGTGAACCATTTGTATTTATCTGTGCCGGGAGTGAACTTTTAGTACCGATGACGTCAAGCTGCATAATGATGATTCAAATAAGCCATTTCGTTATCATTTGCATCTTATCAACCTCTTTAGTTTACTGATATGATACTTGAGACGAGTAACGCAAACAAAATTATCGATAACATTGTGTATTGTTGACTAATACGATATTGTTGGAATCATTGAATTTGTTATAATTATATCTTTTATGTTTGAATCATGGTTTGAATTAACATCCTATTTTTAGCCTTTAATACTGGCGGTTGGGGAAAAAGTGATTGTGACAGTGGTATCTATACTATAGGAATATGATCGGAAGTTTCCGTTTTTGGTAGTAAATACCTAGAACAAAATATTAATGCAGTTGTGAGCAGAATTGAATAACAAAACCAAGTAATATTAAAAAAACATTTGGAAACAACAAGCAAATGGAATGCAAAGGACATAGAACATCAATAAAGTCTACAGTTTACTAACGTCATAATAAGACGTTAGTAAAATGTAGGTATGTATTGAATTAAGGACTTCAAAATTACCTCGAAATAATCATTTTTTTTTTGTAACTGTTTTATAACTGCATTTCCTACGCCTATGTTCAATGCATGCCGTGGCAGCCTTTAGTTAAGGCTACACTACAAAATGTATTTTTGGTATATGCTTTGTTGGTTGTCATTAAATAAATAAATAAATAAGTAAATATCTACATAGAAATTACAAGGAAGTAGCTTTGTGGCGCCGTGTCCCGAATTGGCTGCCAGCGCCGCGCCGGTTGCTGAATTAGCTGCCGGCGGGAAAAAAAAATTGGATTATATTATGGAGTAGATAGGCGGATTAGGCATAATTAAAAAAAAAAACAGATATTAAAGCATAATAATTTTTCCCTTTAATATATTTCTATTAAATAATTTCCTTGTTCCAGTCATCAAGTATTACCCGGAACTGAACTAGATAAATTAAGTTAATTATTTTAACTGACCTGGAGTTCTAAAATACAGGCCTAGGCTTAGTTTAGACTTCAGATCTCCCACAAATTACAACATTTTGTCTAAATATCTGTCAACTTCATATGTAACTAGAATAAGAATGTAATTTGTGGAGATAAATAAACATGATTTTATTTATTTATTTATTTATATAACTCGCAAAATAAGGTTAAGTTAGGTTAGGCTAGAACTGTGACCTCCTACGAAAACGAGTAGAATATATTTAAAAAAATACTTTAGTCAGCGTTAGTTATTTGGGATTCTGAATACTGGAAGGGTATCCATGAACGCCACGCCGCCAGTGTCCATTATGAGAGCCGGTGGCGCGACAGCCGATGTTTTTAATCTCGGCTGCGGTCAGTAGGTAATGTACTGCCAGTTCCCAACGGCATTATTTTTGGGTGCCGGCGCCGGCAGTGGAGACACTCCCAAAATAAAAACTTTCCTTGGAACACTTTGACTTCATCATCATCTACATAGCCTTTTACTTTTGGATCGGTTTCCAGTCTTGCACGGATGCAGCTGAATACCATTATTTTTCATACCATACCATAATCAGCCTATTAATGTTCTCTCTGCTGGGACACAGGCCTCCTCTCTGTGAGAGGGAGTGAGCTGTAATCTACCACGCGGGCCCAGTGTGGGTTGGTAGATAGCACATGTCTTCGAATTTTTGGTTCTGATTTGGTTCTGAAGATATGCCGGTTTTCTCACAATGTTTTCCTTCACCGTTTTGAGAGCAGTGCACGACCTACAACTCGTAAGTGACTTATTTAACTTGTTATCATTGGAGGTAGCTTCAGAAATATTACATACATACATACATAGTTACATTCACTCACGCCTTCCTGGTGTTATTATTCGGGCCCAGTTGACTTGGACCGAGTTGTCACTGACCGTTCTTCCCATGGGGGTAGGCAGAAACTACAGAACGCCACCTGATACGAAAACGAGGGTGTGTTTTTTCTATCCATGTTAGAGTCCGGTCTTTAAATACGAGTACCTACCCAATGAATACATTCTTAGAATGAAACTAGCTAATAAAAAAATTACTACATAATAAGGTTAATTAATAACCAATTTGTATAATGGCACTAATTTTCGTAAATTTTGTCGTTTCTGAGAGGATATTAAGGTTACTAATAAATAACGACTAATTCAATTTATACTCATTTTAATCCTAATCATAACTTTCGTAACTAATATTATAAATGCGAAAGTGAGTTTGTTACGCTTTCACGCTAAAACGGCTGAACGGATTTAGATGTAATTTGGCACACGGGTAGACCATGACCTAGATATGGACATAGGATACATTTTATCCCGATATTCCTACTTTTTATCCCGATATTCTCACGGGGTCGAGACTTATGCCGGTGAAATCGCGGGGCATAGCTATTTTTATGAATCAGCAAACGAGACAAGATTCGCTAATTCCGTAATTAATTTCATTAGATTCCTTGTAAGGTTTATAGGTACCAATTTTTTTTTTTTTTTTTCATTTCAAAAATGAGTTTGGTGTCATATATTATAACCTATCGGTCTCTGGAATAATCATAAAGCTTTAAAAAACAAGACAGATCCTCTTTGCAAGACAGTTTGTCAAAGTGACATAAATTGTGATCTCGTTAAAAAATCGTCAAAATAATAAATACATTTTTATTAAATAATGAACCTATTGCTTCCACAGTACGATTAATCACCAACCAACGTTTGACGACCTTATACAGGAAAACTGGAAAAGATTATTGTATCCTTAATTCATGTAACTTTATTCTGGCGTAAAACAAGTTTGTACTGAGCTGAATAAAAGAGTAAATATTACTCTACTAATTACCTTTTCAATGATATCAAATCGGCGATTAGATCACGAGTAGGTAGTGCGTCTTTAGCTGGCTAAACTTAAGGAGAATGTAATGTTTTGGTAATGTGGTGTTTTACAGCGAATCAAGCAAAATAACAAGTGACAGTGACTCAGTGACAATGACAGTGACAATTTAATGCTTACGGCACTCTAGCCGGGCCGAGGCAGCGCCACTAGTATGCCTCTAGCGGCAATTTATCCGATAGGGATAGAGTGCTACTACTATCGGCACAACTTACTAGTTGCACTCTATACACTGCCTTGAATTTATATTATTACTAGCTGTCCCGTCAGACGTTATCCTGTCAAAATTTAAATTTGGTTTTTCGGCTGTAACTTTGAGTTTTTAAATTTTTTTTTTACTTCCTAAACCACGCGTGTATAGAGGCGAACAAAAAAAAATATTATTCAAATCGGTCGAGCCATTTTCGAGTTTTTGTGAGACTAATGCACGGCATTTGATTTTCATATGTATAGATAGATTGTTTATTTACAGCTATTTGTAATTTTAGTAAAAATAAGCAGTATGATCAGATAGTTGTTCATTCTACCGATTCCAGTAATTCAAATATTATTTATTACATAATGCCCGCAATAAACACTGCCAAAAGTTTAAATCGTTTCACTGTCCAAAATCATATTTATTAAAAGTATACTGAGCCATTAAATATATTTGAAAACAATGACAACAAATCTTTGCAAATAAAGTGACCCGTGCGATCTCTCAAACTGGAGGTGAAATATAAAACTTCAAATAATATCTTAATTGGTGTTAGTCCGTAAGTGACTCTTGCGCAGGCAGGTCCAATTGGCTCGCCAAGTGAATAATATTTACGTTCATAAATAATTTAAATTAATTAATGAGATAACAATTAGATAAGTGGATAAAATAGTGATAGTTAATTTAAGTGATTATATTTTTGGGAAAATTTTAAAACAATTTTTCTAAAAAATGGCGGTTGTTCAGCAAGCAGTGCAAGGATATCATTATGTATTTGAAGAATTGGCGGGTAAGTTCCCTTTATAATACAATTAGGAAATAAACACACTTTTGTTGTATATATGTATTTGTTATTTTGTTATAAATAATAATTATGATTAACCATCCTGTAAAATCGTCACAAAACAAAATCGATCTTAAAGAATATTTATGTCCATGTGTGGGTATTTTTCATTAAAAAAAAAATAATAACCTTACCAACAAAAATAGTTCTATCAGCCCGGAGTCTGGATTTGTGCCCGGTTGATGGGAATAGGCTCGCCCTCTATTACATGGGACTTAAAAATAACTGGCGAAATGTGGGTGTACTATAGGTACATCTCTGCCTAATCCTTTGGGGATACAAGGCGTGATGTTATATTATTTTTCCTAAATGAGTAGAAACATTAAAATACCAACCTATTTATTATTTAAGGATAAAACAACATAATATTTCAGGAGAGGCCGTAAATTCGGTTTTTACAGTTTCCTCTTTTCAAACATGATTATTTCTGCCGTCTCTTCATCACAACCATTACCACATCATCACGCCTTTAAAAGATTCATCATCTTTCCAAGATCATCTCTGTCGGGGCCGCGGTTGGCGACCGTGTAGCAGACGTTTAAATGTCCAACGTAGCGAGCCTAAACGCCATAATGACCCAAAGCTTTTATTGAGAATTTTCGATACATAGGAAACTCTAATGACACTTTGCTCGATCTAGGAATCCGCAGCATCCCATGCTCACTACGATCTATTGATATAACAACTTAGTCTTACGGAACTGTCATTAAAATAATGTTAAATGTATTATGTGAATAGTGTATAGGTATAATTACTATATTATGTATCTATACATATACTTTAATATACTAAACTAACTGTCTGTCTATTTGTTAACTTTTCACGCCTTAACGGCTTGACGGATTTCAATGAAACTAGGTAGACCATGACCTGTCAAGGTCTACATATTTTCATCGAAAAAAAAATTTAACTTCTTGTTTTATTTTCATCGAAAAAAAAATTTAACTTCTTGTTTTATTTACATCGTAAAAAAATATCCTATGTCCTTACCCGTCATCAAGTTTCACATTCAACATTATTGAATTTAGACTTAAAAATTTTTTTTTTACATAAATATGTTTTTTTTTTGTTTCCCTCCGCATGTTTTTTCGACATTGGCAGAATTGTCGACATCGGCACCATTGCCATAAATAAAAATAGAATAGAACCCCTGGCCACCATAGGATATTTTTTATCCTAGTACTACGTTCCCGTGCAATAATTTCGAAAGTCCACGTGGGCTTTGCCACGGGCAAAAACTAGTAAATAATGAATGAACTTATTCCTTTTCTAGACCCTCGGACAAAAGACTGGTGGTTAATAGCAGGCCCTGGTCCTCTCCTGACAATACTGGCGACATATCTTTACTTCTGTACCAAGGCCGGTCCAAGATACATGAAGGACAGGAAACCATACAACTTAAAACATTTGGTGATGGTCTACAACGTGATCCAGATCATCATGAGTGTATTTATAGCAGTTGTTGTAAGTATTATCTTTATCTTATCTATACGTAGTATAAATCAAAGTCGGTTTTCGTGTTTGCCTGTGTGTCCGCTTAGGCCTTTAAACTACTTAACGCATTTTGATGCGTCATCACTATCATCTAGAGCAGGGGTTCCCAACATTTTAACATACGCGCCCCCTTAACTTTCTTTTAAAATCACTATGCCCTTTAGTTCCTTTGTCGACATAAGCAGTAGCATAAGAATGTAAAGCCGCTTCGGAGTTTGGTTTTCTTTAGTCTTCATAAACACAATTCACAGAAATAAAAAACTTATTTTGTCGACTTATGCAGAAAAGCTGCACCTCATTTTATAGCACCTAAGTAAGTATTATAAAACGTTTGGGTTTTGGAAACTAGCCTTAACCTTTTCTAATACCAAGAACATACAATTTTATCATGTTTGTTATTGGAGTCGCGCCCCCTACGCCCCTGGAGGGGGGGCGCCCCATCAGTTGGGAATCCCTGATTTAGAGCATTTATTCCGGTAGGGTTATGGATATACTACATAAAAAAAAACTTGGATATAGTACCCACAGAAATTTCGATGTTTTGCCATTTCGCTATTGCACACGTGCAATGACAGAATTCGCATTAAAACGCAACTCAGTCATAACCATGACCATAATCATTTATTTGCGATAACTATTCGTACAGTGTTGGTTCGATAGTCAGTAGTATGTTCCTAATACACAGACATTTCACATGCAATTCATTACGTAAATGTATTTAATGCTAGACTATAATATTTATGTCCAATGGCATGCTTTAAATGTTTCTATTTTAAAAAATAAATTTTACAATACATTCATTATTTATCATCGTCACATTAATTTAAAATAGATTATTTAACTTTTAATACTGCCACACACGTTAGTTATGTACGTCACGATTAGGACGAAGTATGTCAAGTGTCGTTTGAAAATTAAATGTAATTTACTGAGTGTGTCTGTTATTGTGACCAATGAGTGCGTGCTAGATGTATTACTGGCCTTGAAAATAGGGCTGGTATAGACTGGATGAAGAAGGCGGAGAACCAAGCGTTGTGGTGCAATATGGGAGTGGGCTATGTTCAGCCGTGAGCCGCAATAAGCTGAGTCGATTGATTGGGGACGGACACAACCTCGACCTCTATATCCAGCTAACCTTAAAGCACCTGTCACACTGCCAGCGATTAGCGAGAAGCGGGTAGAGCTAGCAACTAAAAACGAGTTGTCAACGAGTGCGCGACGGCGACGAGCGATTACTCGCTATGCGTATGTATCAAGCGCGGTGGGTTGGATTTGTTGGGCCAATTTAGTGAGTGTAACGTAGTCAGAAGATCTAAGAGTTAGCCCAGGTTCGCACGGATGTGTTTTTATCGCAGCGATTTTGTTTCGCGTATTGGACTTTCGACGCTCCGCTTAGCGCCGAGAGTTGAATATCCAACAGTGTGTTTTCTTGACGCGCTGGGATACGCGCTGAATGCGCTCTGTTGGATTCTCAATGCTCGGCTCAATACCGAGAGTTGAAAATCCAGTGTACGAAAAAAAATCACCGCGATAAAAACACGTCCGTGCGGGCGTGGGCTTACGCGATAGTAAGGGAGGCAACTTCTAGGTGAATATAACTGTAGGTAATTAGCGCTGTGGTCATGAATAAATTATATGGTATGGTATATGAATATATTGTGTTTTATGTCTTATTGTGTCGTAGTAAGAGTCTCTTTTTATTAAATGAGTTTACGGTGTGAACCATTTGTATTAATCCGTGGTTCTGCCCGTAAAGCGAGTGTCACAGAGCAAGTGCTCTCTTTCATAGCTTGTCGCTGCGATAAACGAAGTACTCGCTGGGCGGTGTCAACAGTCGCCGATCAATTATTATGTATATCTTTTACACGGGTCAACGGTACGGTACAACTTTTGTACGTTTCTTAAGCAGTGAATTGTTGATAGCTAGTCGCGCACTCGCAGCTCGATGCTCGCTTACCCGTTTTTAGTTGCTAGCCCTATTCGCTTCTCGTTAATCGCCAGCGATGGGACTGGTGCCTTATTGGTTAAAAAAAACATCCCATCATTAACGAAACGTGTTTTAAAAGTCGGGAGTGGCTTCTCAATTCTGACGTATTATTATCCAGTGAGTTGTGCAACTACAAAAACATTACTGCTACAAATTGCAATTTTAATTGTATTTTGTCATTATTTTTGTATCACATAACCAATTTATTGCAAGTGTTATGTACCTATTGTGTGCCGAGAATGTCATACATTAAACAAAATGCTCTTTACGGAACAATTCTTAGAACATTTTAAATTTATGCGATGTGGTAGTACTCTAAATAAATAAATAAACATAAAGGCGCTGTCAATGTCCAGTTGTTACTATGGACGAGTATTTGTCTGTAGGGTGCGTTTCATTAAATAGTTGCTTTGCCATAATGTTGAAACGGACCTATTAGGTAGCGCCGTAGCAGCGCGTAGCATATTCGTATTGGTCCTACAACAGCGGAACCGGCATAGAAACAGTAACTATGTATTTGATGGAACGCACTCTAGTACCTTTCTTTGCTAAAATAAAACATCTATTAGACTTGAACTTACTGAGTCGGAGAAGAGAGTCGGGCAAGGGCATGACCGATTATGATTTTTTATACGACCGATTGTAAAGTCGTAATTTGTAGTACTTATTTAAATCTGACAAGGTTAGGTTGGATAAGTTCATGCCCGTTTTCACTAACGCTGTGGCTGCGCTGGCGCTGTGGTATTTTTTTTTTATATCGCAGCATTATGCTGAGATAGGTGCCTTTTTAGGTCGTTATTATTTTTTATTGTTTTTTATTTAACAAAAAAAAGTTTATTTTGTTAGTTTTAAGTGCTCCTTTTGATAACGGTTTGTTTTTTCTGTGTGTGTCCCAAATAAAATATATTTCTTTCTATATTTCTTTTAACACTACGATGTAAATCCAACAGCGCGCTTTTATTTAGGCATTCATTTATGTGAAACGGGCATTAGTGGCTGAAAATACTGATTTCTATACCTAGGTTAGAAAAGCAGTATTTTCCTCCATATACTTCCTCTCCTCCTATCCCAGAAATAAAATAATAAAATAAAAAATAAAGTTTATTTGGAACAACTTAAGTTTACAACTTACAAAGGAAAACGAAGATAGCCACAAAAGTAAAATACTGTGGCGCAGCTATCTATAGCTATATATAAATAAAAACAGAACGCCTTTCTAGACCAATCTCATCATCATCATCATCATCATATCAGCCGAAAGACGTCCACTGCTGGACATAGGCCTCCCCCAAGCACCGCCACTTCGACCGATTCTGTGCTTCCCGCATCCAGCGAATTCCTGCGGCCTTTACTAGGTCATCGGTCCATCTTGTGGGAGGCCTTCCAACGCTACGTCTTCCGGTACGTGGTCGCCACTCCAGAACCTTTCGACCCCATCGGCCATCTGTTCTGCGAGCAATATGTCCTGCCCATTGCCACTTAAGTTTGGCAATTCTTCGGGCTATGTCGGTTACCTTGGTTCTCCTGCGGATCTCTTCATTTCTGATTCGATCACGTAGGGAAACTCCAAGCATAGCCCTCTCCATTGCTCTTTGGGTGACTTTTAGCCTTCTGATTAGGCCCATTGTGAGCGACCACGTTTCAGTGCCATAAGTCATCACTGGCAACACGCACTGGTCAAA
Organism: Conistra vaccinii; assembly: GCA_948150665.1. Classification (NCBI taxonomy): domain Eukaryota; kingdom Metazoa; phylum Arthropoda; class Insecta; order Lepidoptera; family Noctuidae; genus Conistra; species Conistra vaccinii. Next base: position 3,543,314 of record OX411321.1, read on the forward strand.
GACTTTCGTCTTGAGACACTGTGGTATGTGGGACGAGAAGATATTGCGTAGCTTCCCGAACGCTGCCCAGCCGAGTCGGATTCGACGATTGACCTCTTTCTCGAAGTTGGACCTACCTAGCTGGACAGTTTGTCCTAGGTAAACATACTCGTCTACAACTTCGAGCGTAGCGTCTCCGATCTTTATGAGGGCGGGTGTTACATGGGCATTTGACATGACTTTTGTCTTGTCCATGTTCATTTTAAGACCCACTCTTTTGGAGGCTCTACTGAGGTCATCGAGCATTATACTGAGGTCCTCCATGGTCTCAGCCATGATAACTATATCGTCGGCAAACCGAAGGTTAGTGATATACTCGCCATTGATGTTGATGCCTAGCCCTTTCCAGTCCAGAACCTTGAAGACGTCCTCCAGTGCAGCGGTGAACAGTTTCGGAGAGATAACGTCTCCTTGTCTCACACCGCGCTGCAGTAGGATAGGTTTCGAGGTCTGGTCGTGGAGTCGGACTGACATAGTGGCGTCTTTGTATAGGCACTTTAACACCTCGATGTACCGATAGTCGATCTGGCACCGTTGAAGAGACTGCAGTACAGCCCATGTCTCGATCGAATCGAAGGCTTTCTCGTAATCCACGAACGCTAAGCAGAGAGGCAGGTTATACTCTTCGGTCTTCTGTATAACCTGCCGCAGCGTATGTATGTGGTCCACGGTGCTAAAGCCTTTACGGAATCCGGCTTGTTCGGGAGGCTGGAAGTCGTCAAACCTGCGCGCGAGACGGTTCGTGATGACTCTTGAAAACAGCTTGTAGACATGGGTCAGAAGTGTGATGGGCCTATAGTTCTTAAGCAGGGCATTGTCGCCCTTTTTAAAGAAGAGTACCACCACACCTCTGTTCCATGCCTGTGGCGTTTTACCCTCGAGTATGACGGAATTGAACAGCTTCTGGAGGGCCTTTAGAACGGGTTTCCCACCGGCCTTTAAGAGTTCGGCCGTAATTCCGTCATCACCCGGCGCCTTGTTGTTTTTAAGCTGCTTTAGAGCCATCCTAATCTCGTACAAGCTGACGTCCGGGATATCTTCGGTATAATGTCGGGTTAATCTAGCTCTTGGGTCGTTTGCCAGATTCGTAACGGGGTTACTGGATGACGTGTATAACTGTCCATAAAACCTCTCGATCTCTCTCAATACTTCAGGTTTGGCGGATACGATCCTGCCATCATCGGTCTTCAGCTTTGCAAGCTGGCTCTGCCCAATAGACAGATCTCTTGCAAAGACCTTGGAGCCCTTATTCCGCTCTATCGCGTCCTTAATGCGGTCCGTACTAAAGCGACGAAGGTCGCTTTTCAAGGACTTAGAGATCCGTCTATTGAGCTGCCGGTACTTGAACGCATCGTCTGGAGACTGGAGGATCATCTCGCGCCTCTCCTTCATGAGCTGTATAGTAGGATCAGAGAGCTTCTTGTTTCTATTTGTACGACGGGTCTTAAAGATCTTGGACCCGACCGTATGGACAGTTTCCACGAACCCATCGTTAAAATCGTCCACGGAGCTCCCTAGGCACTCGAAACGATTCTGAAGTTCGAGCTGAAAGCTCTCGGGGTTTTGGACTTGGATCGGTGCTGGACGGAGCGTAGACTTCACCAGTCGAGATCTTTCCAGCTTAATATTTAAGTTCAATGTGCCTCTTACTATGCGGTGATCGCTTCCGGTTTTCACCGCGTTGATCACAGAGACATCATTGAATACTTGCTTCTTCGTCGACATAATGAAGTCAATCTCATTTTTTGTTGCACCATCAGGGCTCTGCCAGGTCCACTTTCTGTGCTCACGTTTTCTGAAGAAGGAGTTCATCATAAAGAGGCCTTCCTTCTCCATAAAACTGGCCAGTAGGTGACCCCGGTGGTTCCAACGTCCAATTCCAAATTGCCCCACTCGCAGCTCATCATCGTTTCGTTTGCCCAGTTTCGCGTTGAAGTCCCCCATGACAACGGTGAAGTGAGTTTTAGAGACATGCATGGCTCTAGAAATATCCTCATACATGGTCTCCACCTCATAGTCGGGGTGTGACGAGGTCGGGGCGTAAACCTGTACGACCTTCAGCGAATATCTTGCGGATATTCTGAGTATAAGGTACGCCACCCTGGTCGACACACTCTCGATCTTCACTACGTTGCTCACAAGGGACTTGTGGACGATAAACCCGACACCACCCTGGGACTGCTGGTCGCCCTCCCGGAAATAGAGCAAGTTTCCGGATTTAAGGATTATCGAGTCCTCCCCCTCTCTTCGGACTTCAGATAATCCTATTATACCCCATCGTAACCTGCTCAATTCTTCCTCGAGTTCGATGATCTTCTCGTCGGTCCGGAGTGTACGCGTGTTATAAGTTGCCAGGTCCAGTTTCCGGTGGTTGTGGTAGCCAGATCTCTTCCGGGGATTCTTCGCACCCCTTGCCTCACCGTGACCTTGACCGCTACCGTAGCCAAGGGTAGGTAGGCCGCCGGGCACTAGGGGCCGTTTGTTTGTGGTGCTTGTCATTTTTAGGGGGGGTTTGCCATAATCGCCACGCTTGGCAAGCGGGTTGGCGATCGCAGTATGGTGTTAATAGTGCATAGAGAACGCTGCTGCCCATTCTCTAGTAATCCCTTAGTCGCCTTTTACGACACCCATGGGAAGACATAGGGTAGTGCGATTCTTTAAGTCCGGCACCACACGGACCAATCTCATCGCATGTTCTTAATTTATTTTATTTCTATTTTCAGGGACTAAGCTACTTCGTGACGGAAACCTACGAAAACCAATGTTATTCAATTGATTATTCGGAGAATCCAAGAGCCATGATGGTAAGTAATCTACGAACTGCTTCATCTGCCATCTAGCCATAGGTTGGCAGCTCGTGTAGAACCTTCAGTAGTACAACGAGCGAACCTGTGAGCCAGAATATCGTTTCCGTGTTTATTTTCAGTTGATCCGTCATACACATCTCCGGTTTATCCTGTAGTAAACGAGTAATATTTGTATATTATTATAATATATAGATAGATATTTATAATCACGTTCTCAAAAACGGCTCTAACGATTTCGATGAAAGTTGCAATATAATATAGGGATTTACGCGGGGCGAAAAATTGATCTAGCTAGGACTCATATTTGGGAAAATTCATTTTGTCACTCGACCAGGGGGCTTAGTCTACTAATTTACAAACGTCATAATGGTGTCACGATGGTGAGTTTCTGACAGATTTGCCATACAAAATCTGCCAAAAACTCACCATCGTGACACAATGGTCTCTCCATTGTGAGTTATTGACAGATTTTGTATGGCAAATCTGTCAAAAACTAACAATGGAGAGACCATTGTGACGTTTGTAAATTAGCAGACTTGGCCCCCAGAGCTCGGTCACACAAAGTTTAAAACAAGATGACTACCTTAGAATAACATAACATGGCAGATGGAATTAGTATGAACTATCCTGTACTATTATTATTTTTCTTTTATTTCATTTAATACATATAAATTACATTTTTAAATATTTCTTAAAAAAAAGATATAAAAACCCTATTATTATATTATTATGAGCATTCTCTATTTTCACCAGAGCAGAGCTTGGTCGCCCAGGTACCGCAATAATAATATGCTGTAGGTACCTGTGTTTTATAAAATAGTTTTAGTATAAAAAAAATATTGTTGTCTTGGTGTAAATCTGTTAAAAAAGTCTAGGTAAGTGTCACCATAAATAATTTGATGGGCAATTGAGAAAAATGACGGGTTATGGTTCATGGAAACACAATCTTTCATGAAATTATAGTGATCATCGTGGTGTCGTGTGCAAGCAATGAGCATAAGCATTACCGCTTATGTTCAATTAAAGTTTTTTAACGCCAAAAAATTACCGGATATATAATACTCATCCTCGTACTGCCGTAGTCGAGAAAAAATATGACTTATGAAATATCTTTTTCCCGTGGTCTTGAGAAACTTCTTCATATAATTAATCAATCTCCCTAACCTTTTCTCAACCGTTCTAACAGTCTTGCCGGATGCATCTGAATACCTACCAGTATTTTACATGAAGCGACTACCTATCTGACCTCCACAACCCAGTTACTGGGTAACACGATACCCCTTGGCATGGTTGTCAGACTTTCGGGCTTCTGACAACCTGTAACGACTGTCAAAGATCTACAAATGACAGCCGTAACCAACGGCTTAACGTGCTTTCCGAGACATTGGGGTGTATCGGTATGTAATGGATGGTCACCCATCCATGGACCGACCTCGGCAAGCGTTGCTTAACCTTAAAGATCGACCCGTGCGGCTGTTATTGTATAGCCACGACCCCCAACAAAAAAATCTAAGTGATTACCAGTGAAATTATAACTCGGGAGCGGCACAGTAACCCAATAATTTTACGAAAGTGGTTTAATTTCTTTAAACGAGTTTAAAGCAATCTGGAGCACTTGTGATTTCTTTTTACTCAAAATTGTATTCTGATTCGCCAATTTCACAGTATTATCAGAAAGTTATGGAGAGTTTTTTAGGGTTCCGTAGTAAACAAGTAACCCTTATAGTTTCGCCATGTTCGTCTGTCCGCGGCTTTGCTCAAAGACTCTTCGTACCTACTAAAAAGCTGTAATTTGGCATGGGTATAAATATTAATCACGCCGACAAAGTGGTGAAATCTAATCATGATAAATTCATCCCAACTACGGAACCGTTCATTGTGCGTGGTCCGACATGCACTTGACCGGTTTTTACTCATATGGCTATATACATAGGGCCATAAACTGCTCTCATTGTGCGCTTTTACTATATCTATATACAATGTCACCCATGCGCATGTGACCGCCCGTAATTTTCTGAATATTCATGAAAAAATATCGAAAATAAACTTCAAAAGGGGGGGTCTATCTATAACATTTTTCATGTTATTCAATTTTTAATTTTTTAAAGATTTGCTTTCTGTTTTTTGACACATCTCCGAAGTTTATGGGTCGATTTGGATTCTGTTTATTATTTCCAAAAGCTTATGAGTTATTTTAACAGGTTAATTAAAATTTTTACAAAAAATTATCGACTACGAAAAAAAAAACGGAATCTTAGTCATTTTTTCGGTAAAAAATTGTGTATTTATTAAAAAAAAAAACTAGTGAAAAATGTTATAGATAGACCCCCCCTTTTGAAGTTTATTTTCGATATTTTTTCATGAATATTCAGAAACTTACGGGCGGTCACATGCGCATGGGCGACATTGTATAAAAAGAGAAACTGACTCACTGACTGACATATCAACGCACAGCCGAAACTACTGGGTCTAGGAACGTAAAATTTTGCACACAGCCTTTTATAATAATGTAGGGGAGCTAAGAAGGGGTTTTTGAAAATTCAACATTTAAGGGGTGAAAAGAGATGATTTCGTTTGTATGAAAATTATTATTCCTTGAGTTAATAGAATTGGCACAAAAAGTACTAGGCTTGCATGAATTCAATATAGTATTTCGTTTCAATCATTAGACTTAGTGCACAATTTCTGAGCAGAAGATAACTTATCAAAAACAACTAAGCATGCATGAATTCACAATAGTATTCAATCATGCTAGTTATAGGATTTGGATGAGGCAGACAGATAGTTTATAACCTGGATTAATACATAGGATAATTTTTATCCTGGTAGTAAGTTTCCATGGGATAATTTCCGACTTCCACGCGAGCGAAGCTGCGGGAAAAAGCTAGTTTCCTATATAAAATGTATGGAACGATGTGCACGATATAACGTTATGGTAGACGGAAATTTAAAAGTGTCTACAAACCGTACATTTTACTTCCCTGTGTTATCGTGCTGTGACGTGGACGTTAACGTCAGAAGTTAATTATAAAAATGATAAAAGCGCACATTAGCTTCCTGCGAGTTAAAGTGAAAACTTCTTTAGCGGCGTTGTGCACATTTTTTGACTTTGACTTTGACTTTGGGATGGGTAAAAATGTTAAACTCGCGTCAGGACGTAACCGTAAGATCCTTTGCCTTGCAACCGACAAAGTAAAATAGTCTTTGATATTACGTAAAGATTGCGAGGTAAGAAATTCTACCCATATTGATGGGTAAATTAAAAGCAGTCAAAACATACTTCATGAAAAGTGTTTAAATAAATTGTTTATGTTTGTTAGACTATATTTTGAAAATAAATAAATATACTATTATTACTAATGAATATTGTATTTAACCACATAAATTATAGTACTTTTATACTGATAAATAAAGCAATCCGTGCGAAATTATTCCCTAACCATTCTAAAATATTCAAAAATGCGCAACGTTAATGTTCAAGTTTTCACTTCTGCTGACACTCCCGGAGTGCCCCGTTATTTTTTTCTCTTGCTGTTCTCATGGAAGTTGGCCCGGACGGCTATTTGTATTAGCGACATCTCTACAAACATTTTTACACAGGCTGAAATTATAGTTACCTTACAAAGTAAAGCAACCTCCCGGTAGATGTCGCTGTACAATTTGAATTCACGCTATGGTACCGTAGTTTGACGCTGGGAATTTTACCAATTTGGCAGTATCACGCCTGTAATCCTCGTGGGTTAGGCAGAGGTGTACCTATAGTACACCCAAATTTCGCCAGTTATGTTGAAGTCCCATATAACAGAGTGCGAATCTATTTTCAGTAACTAGGTATGTTTTATTCTATTTGTCAGTGCTATATGACAGGAGGCGAATCTATTTCCAGTAATTATGTTTTATTCTATTTGTCAGCCCCATATGACAGGGTGCGAATCTAGTTCCAGTAATTATGTTTTATTCCATTTGTCAGTCCCATATGACAGAGTGCGAATCTATTTCCAGTAATTATGTTTTATTATATTTGTCAGTCCCATATGACAGGGTGCGAATCTGGTTCCAGTAATTATGTTTTATTCCATTTATCAGTCCCATATGACAGGGGGCAAATCTATTTCCAGTAATTATCTTATATTCCATTTATGTCAGCAATTATGGATAATTAAAGACTTTTTATACTATATAATATAAAGAGAGAACATTTTTGTATTTTTGTTTGAAAAAGAATAAACTCAAAAACGACTGGACTGATTTAAAAAATTCTTTCTCCAGTAGAATGCTATACTATCACTGAGTAATATAGGGTATAATTTATTAAGATATCACGCGTGCAAAGCCGCTAGAAAGAAAGAAAGAAAATACGTTTATTTGCGGTAAACATGACGCAAGGAAAGAAAAATTAAGACGAGAAATATGCGTCACATCCACGCAAAACGGCCATCGCTCAGCATAATGCTGCGAGACATAGCCCCACGGCTGGTTAGCCACGCATACTTAGAATGTGGAAATTGTTTTTTTATATACCCACTAACATTCTGAAATAAAAACTATTTCAAAAATGTGTTCCAGCATTTACTAACACATGCGTAAAAATAGACTTTGATCCCAATCTATTTATTCATTATTCTTATTTGAGTTACGTTTATCCTTATTTGATTAACACTCTTCAGTTGCGGTTAAAGTATAGACTTTAACCGCAGCTGACACACACAATAAGGAAAATAATATTATTGTGGACTCTTCACAAAGTGGGGTTTGTGAAGAGTCCACAATAATATTATTTTAGTATAACTATGTTTCTTATTTACAGTTAGTTTCAATATTTAATTTTAAATTCAAAATTCAAAAGTCATTTATTCAAACTAGGCTGAGAATCAGCACTTTACGAGCGTCATAATTACATAAGACAGTCCCCCAAAACGTCCAACTTTCACCACTTCCTAGTGCTTTAGCTGGGAAGACGAAGTGGCGCAACAAATTCCCCAGCAGGCAAATAGGATGATAAATCATAATTATTTTATAATTACTTAGGAAATACAAAACAGAACTCCGAAAAATAGTTTCTAGGTGTGATGTGTTCATAAGGTAAATATTTCAGGGTACTTGGTACTGTAATATCTTTTTCATTTAACTTGTATGGCAATCGAAAGTTTAAGTTTTCATTGAGAGCTTTAAGTTTCGATTGTCATACAAGTAAAATGAAATAGGTATTACAACTTTTTCTTTATAGGCAAACATAAGACACCAGGGCAGTTGACCGGTACCAATAGTAGGTACAAGGTACACCCACATTTCGCCAGTTATGTTTAAGTCCCATGTAATAGGGGGCGAGTCTATTGCCATCAATCAGACACAAATGCAGATTCCGGGCTGAGAATTTCCATATCGAAAAACCCAATAATACTTTGCCCGCCCTGGGAGTCGAACCTAGGACCTCATGGTCAGCAGTAGCGCTTGCGACCACTAGACCAACGAGACAGTCCTTCAGTCCTCTTATTATTTTATAATTACTAGGAAATACTAAAAGGAAGTTTGAAAAATAGTTTCTATATAATGCGTTGTGTTCATAAGGTAAATATTTCAGGATACTCTGTATGTATCAGGAAGTAACTACTTGTAATGAAAATTAAATTACACTTTGTGACTTTGACCCTTATGTGTTTCCTGGTAATGGCCATAACAGTATGGGTTCCGACTGTAATATACCTAATATTACATACATAACATCACGCCAAATCACGCTTGAATTCACCTATGAGGTGTATCCGTAGTACACTCACATTTCGCCTATGTTTAAGCCCCATGTAATAGGGTGCGAGCCTTGGGCTATCAACCGGCCACGAATCCAGACTCCGGGCTGCTACTGAGACATACATTAGTGTTGTTTCGTTTTTAAAAACCAACCGTAGCATTATCAGCCTGGAATGTTCCCACTACTGGGACACCGGCCTCTTGGTGTGAGAGAGTGGGCTGTAATCTACCACGCGGGCCTAGTGCGGGTTGGCAGATATTACAATGTCTTCCGGTTTCCTCACGATGTTTTTCCTTCACCGTTTTGAGGGTTAGGTTAGATACCTCCTAGGTATGAGGATCAGTGTGTAAAGTTCACTCATCCACCATAGAAAAGGGAGGATCCTCCAACCAGACGGGTGTTATGTCTGGCGGGCAACTGCCCATATGTTGATTTCGGATAGTCTTATCTATGTTTTTCGCTCGGTAAACTCTAACTGCGCGATGCAGGAATTGTGTGACGTCATGTCTTTACTGCGTAGTTCGTATGTCGCGGTGTAACCGCTACAAGGGCAGTGGGGACGTTCCTGATGGAAAACCCTATAACACTTTGCCCGACCTGAGAATCGAACTGGTGAACTTCATGCTCAGCAGTAGCGTTTGCAAGCTTTTGAACAATGAGGCAGTCTATCACTAAGAAGTTAAAAATCTGTAAACAATATTCAATGATCACGGTAGCGGAACAAGGCTTAATTAGAGGAGAATGTTTCAAAAACAAGATTCCTGAATCTTAAAGGACAACAACTATCAAAATTTTAACAGTCTTACTAAAAAGATCTTACGGACGTTTCGTCCTTCAACGACTGAGAAATTATTGATCGCTAAACCCATTATCACTTCCCAAGCCACCCGATATCATGATGGTCCAGCGGTTACTCGCCTCTCTTGCATGAAGTTGTGGGTTCAAATCTGGGCAAGTAACAATGTGACCTTTTAAATTCATAGGTAATTTCTGAGTTTATCTTGGACATTATTGACATCGTAAGGAAACCTGGACAATTGAATAAGGCACCAAGTCCCAATATACTAAGAACAACTACATACAATTCATTCAATTCATTACATCATTAAAATAAAATAAAATAAGTTACATTACAATTCATTCGATCTATTCATTTATTATTATTCATTTAAATTATACTAATTATGAACATTAAAATTCAAAAATTATATTTCTAAATAATCACAAATTACATCAAAGCTGGACATTAAAATTAAATTTCATAAAATTACATTAACACTTACGAAAATATATAACATCACAAAAAAATTATCGTCGGTTGGCACTCCGATGGACTTCGAGCCAATGCCTGTGGATCGGACTGCTCCAATCCTCACTAACGACCCTCAACAGTTGATTGGTGGATTTTCGCAAACTGCTGGAAAATGATGCTATACGTGATCGAATAAAGCTTTGTGCAGACCAGCGCGACTTGTCGTGCGACGCGACACCGGTTATTGTTATACCGTGAAGTTTTCTATTGTTTGTGTCGCGTCGCGCGACAAGTCGCGCTGGTCTGCAAAAGCCTTAACGGCATAAAAGTCCGGCACTCTCGCTTCGGCGAACAGGCTCGACGCGCTACAGTACCGCGGAAATTTCATTAAAATGCGGTAGGTAGGCATCATTATACTGCACACACATGGTACTTAGTGTCGACCTTTAAAATTTTGTCCACAGCTGGCATGTGTAAAAACAGAGGCAATAGGCACGGAACAACGTCTTTTTAACTTATAGTTAACTAGCTGCCCGCCCCAGCTTCGCATGGGTAGCCCTAATTTGCAATAAAATAATATTGCGGCTATAAATTAAGATTAAGGCTATCCTATCTTTTAAGTTAGATCAAATTGCACACGGTGTGCAAATTTCATTGAAATCGGTTAAGTGGTTTAGGAGTCCATTGAGGACAAACATTGTGACACGAGATTTATATATATTAAGATATAAGTTTGAAATCGCCAACCCGTCGTGGTGATCAATGCTCGTGCCTTCTCTGTATGAGAAGCGGCCTTTGGCCTTCAGGGGGCAGTAAGAGGCTGCTATAGTTAAACCGCCCGTCCTGGGTATCCAACCCAGGACCTCATGCTCAGTACTAGCACTTGCGCCCACTAGACCAACGCAGCAGTACCTACCTAATCTTATTCAATACTCTTTTTCATTCTTTTTATTTTGATATGCCACGATAGGCGGTAGATACGTCGCGGGTCAGTGGTAACAAAACCAGTCTAACCTGGCCTGTACCTACTGTTGTTAGGTTGTTACAGTACGACACAACTTTGATGTAGCATAAATCTTATAATTTCCATTCTTTCATTGCAGTTTTACGAATGTATTTCGTAATAATAAGTTATTGCGTTTGCGTAAAGATAATTTTCACCTAAAGCCGTAATAAAGATTGGTAATTTTGAAGGCGCACTCAGTACGGATGGTGATCGGTTTTACGAATTTTGCCGATGCTACATCTAAGTTGTGTCGTACTGTACTACTGTGTTTATTCGATTATTTACAATAAAAATGACCTCCACGTCTTTCGTGCCCAGTCTTTCGTATCTAGTTACGGAAAAGAATAATACGGTAACATTTGAACAGTAGGTAGTGCACTCGGATGTGCAGTTAAATTACGCTTGACTTTTTTTTAAATTATTAAAATAAAACAAAGTTACTGCAGAATTTATGTGAAACGTATGTAAAATCGGTATTATTTTTGACTATTCTCGGGACCCTGGGGTCCCGGACCTTTGGAAGGCGTACGAGGGGCCGAAGCCAACTCGCAGAGGCCCGTTAGACGTTTGTAATGAAATGAGGCACCAACCGACGATTATCCCTGTATGCACTATGCAAGTGCACCCAAGGACAATCCCCGGCTGGTGTAGGACTATTGCAAGATATGGAAACAAAGATATTGGACTATGGGTTTGGGTGGCTTAAGTTGACTGGTGACCTGAATCTATGGAAGGACTATGGCCCCTGCCTGATCAATGTTTTATATATACACGGATAAAATGGCAGGGGGTGACTTGCACACTCAATAATGGGCCCCCGAAAACGGCCGCTAGCACAAAGTGTCGTAGCGACAAGGGGGCAACATGTCCTGATGTGCTTATGAGGAGTGGAGCGGTATTCCACGGCTATCAGGACGATCCCGGAAGTACGGTCAAGATCCCTACCAGCATCTTACTGGATTATTATTAGGCGTTTTTATTTGCGAGAATACTAAGATACAACTTGAAGTAGGTAGTTACAAGTATAGTAGGTACAAGTACATACCTCAACTTATGTAGGGAAATACATATATAAGTGGTGTTTATCTTACGGACACTGTTGGGTCTTAATGAATAGATAATTAATCAATGTGTAGGTATATCTGCATGTATCTGTTTGCTTTAAACCGTGGGAGGCATTTATTAACGTTGTATAAAACAATTGAAAGGGTTTCAAGGACTCATCGAACTGTAGATACAAAAAAAAGTAGCAATATTTTTCGTGTTTATACCTTTCAACCATAACCAGTACTTTTCAACCTACCACAGATATTAACTGTGTTACCTACCTTAGTTCAAAGTCAAGGTAAATGCCTTGAAAGTCAGTTTTAAAATAATTAAGTAATTTTTTTTTATCAAGTGCACAGAATGAAGCAAACTTCGTAACCATATTTTAAAATTCCTTTGTCTTTCATAAAAAAGCAGTTTTGGCTCAACATAATCAATTGTTTTTAGTTTTACCTCTAGTGAGGCCCAGGCTCACCAAAGCGGAGATGTACGGAGATATCTGAAGCGGAGACGAGAAAATATGTTTTCCAGATAGAGTGTTTCCACCCAAGCTGTGCGGAGATGCGTACTGGCTAGACTAGAGCGGAGATGTGTGCTGGCTAGAGCGGAAATGTGTGCTGACTAGAGCGGAGATGTGTGCTGGCTAGAGCGGAGACGTGTGCCGACTAGAGCGGAGATGTGTGCTGGCTAGAGCGGAGATGTGTGCTGGCTAGAGCGGAACTGAGATGCGTGCGGCGAGTGCTGGATTTTAACGAATTACGGCGCCGCTCACTGCACGCCGCTCATATCTCTTCTCGTCTCCACTGCGCGCTGTTGCCAAGAGCGAAGCACAGCTTACATCTCCGTTTTGTAACGTCACCCAGCTCAATCTCGGCGAGGAGACACAGCTCACATCTCCGCTTTGATTGTCCCATACAAATATGATACATCTCCGCTCAGTGGTATCCACTGAAGCTGAGTGAATAATGAAAATGATATTGATTGTTTAAAACACATCTCCTCTCCTTTCGTCTCGTCTCTGCTATGGAGGAGTCCAGGCCTAAAAAGTTTGTTTCTTATATACTAGACGTATGTAGCATATTTATATTTTCGTTAACTTATAATGAACTAATGACATATCAATTCAAGTATATCGATGTTGCAAGCGACTGTTGTTCCAAATACTGTTGCTTTGTAACTTCAGGAACGCATTTGGGAGACCCTGAATATTATGCGTAACGACGGTCTTACAAAATTTCGTTTTATTGTGTATCGGAACCTTCAAATTATTTCAGTTTGTCAATTCTTTGGACTATGAAGAAAATTGAGAAATCACTTAGAAGCAAAATGCGTATTGGTCGACCTTGAAATTCCTATATCACTTTTGTCAACATGACAATAGGGATCATGTCTAGGTTAAAAAAAAGAAAATCTATTTAGTCAGTGCGTCAAAAAAAAAAAAAAATTAAACACGAAAATGCCTAAATGACAAAAAAAATGTCATTCCTATTCCCAAGAAATTAAAACTCCACTTAGGCACCTGTCCTACCGCCATGCGCCGGATTATTTATTTATTTGCACAATAAAAAATAAATAATAATATCTATTTTTAATTTTAAAGATACTGATCAAACATAAAAAATAATTATAGGTACGTAAACATTTTCTTCTGATACTTTAATACCTCGTTTATAAAAGTAATGACTTAAGTCTAATATTCAAATGTATGCAGTGTTTTTACGGATCTTGTACATATATTATTATATACCTATGTTCAGGTAGCTTATTGTTTATTTGAATACTTCATATAATTATGGGCTATTTTTATACATCTCTGGGTACTGGTAGTACGAAATTTCACATGAACCAAGTCGCGAACAGCAGCTACTTATTATCATATTAAAAAGTTGTATATGAGTATTCTTTTTATCCCATATGGCTATTTCTATAATATGGATATTTTGGGTAACATTTGGATTTTTTCTAGATAAATTGGGGTTTGCAGCCATCTCGAATGTGAGATATTATTCACAGACATTTCTTTTGGGCAATAAATAAGTCTTTAGCACTAAACTTTATTGCCTAATCCCTGAGGCGCGGGACATACACAAGTGGCGAGTGGCGACGGTGTCGCGCTGGCGTTGGGTGTATCCCGCGTATTATTTTTTTTTATAGAAGATCACTTATTTTTAATTCAAGACCACCATACCAGAACGATCCATAATTATTCATCAGAGCGCACGCGGAGGCACGATAAATTAAATTAAACTCTCCTCATTGAAGTACCTACCTATGTTAAAAATTTAATTGGCATATTTACAGAAAAATTACCGATGTGATTGTTTGGTCTTTATGCTCTTAATAATACTGTTTTAATTTTGATAGTTGATGTCCTTTGAGTGTCAAGAGTCTTGTTTTTTGAACATTCTATTTTATGTGTTTTCCGCTTACGTGATCCCATTGTTGTCTATTATAATATTTATGTTGTTACATATTATTTTATTTATTTATTATTTCAAGCACACAAATATACAGAGGTGGTCTTAATATAATTATATTCTTTATTGATGTCGTTATTATGTTATCAATTCTTAATGCCATAGGCATTTTCTACCAGTCAATCAGTGGTAGGTGCAATATCGAGAATTGAGGAATAAATATTTATTTTAACAAAGAAACTCAAACTCAAACTCAAAGCATTTATTTCAAATAAACCAATTACAGGCACTTTTGAATTGTCAAGGGGTCGGTCAGTCAGAAAGATGAAGCTAGTTGCCCATTCCAAAGCGTAGTAGGTTCCTATGGAGAAGAACGGGCAAGAAACTCCACGGACACTCTTTTAAATTAAAATATTGTTACAAAATATTGGTTACATCATTCATGTTGAAATTAAACATGTGAGAACAATGTAGAAAGACGTGCAAGTTAAAAGCGTCCGTAATAAAAAACAATTCAAAAATTAAAAATTAAAATAAGCCATGGCAGCTAAGAGATGACCAGTCCCTACTGACGGCGACCGTTCACGAACATGACGCATGGATCTAGATAGAGAAGATATACAATATACATAATTATACCTACTAAAAACTATAAATACAATATTTACACCTAATTATATTTAAATATAAGTATAAATAAATACACATAAATATACTAAAACAAATAAGACAAACAATGGGAAAACATTACTTTTGTGATGATACGAGTATAAAAAATCTGCTGTTCCATACATTTTGACCGTGTAGGTATTGCACTTTTCAATGAAACAGCAGATTTTTTTTTAAATAACCGACGTTAAATTTCAACGCAGAGGGGTTCAGAATTACGTTCCGAATTTATGGTAACAGGCTTCTCGTCAATGTCCCTGACTCCCTCTAGATATTTAGTAACCTAATCCGCTTAACTGTTCTTAAAGAGTCATAAAGAACCCTGTAAGAAATCGACACGTGTTTCACCTCTCAACGAGGCATCCTCAGGATAACGATTGACTTGTTGCGAACCTGGACACGACGTGTAGCCACGACAAGCGCCGAATGCAGAGTCTCTATGTTGGCTATGTTTATTATTCTTTAAGAATAATTAAGCGGATTAGGTTACTAAATATACGTCGTCTATCAGTGGCGCCACGCGGTGACTTTGCGGAAATCATACAATTTCCGCAAAGTCACCGCGTGGCGCCACTAGTAAGCTAATAATTGGCGAAATGAATGAACAAAAGAATAATAACCGATGAACTTCAAAATAGGAATTTTAAAAATAGTTTATAGAATTTTAATTTAATAACCATAATTATCACGCAATTACTTTATTATCTCGTCGAACAGGTTTTACCAATTAGGCTGGTATGTGGTAACTTGGTAATTTGTACTGATAATCCAACCGAACTATAATGATTACTAATAGGAAAACCGTATCGATGATAACTGCACGTAAATTAATAATATAGAATAATAGCCCTGTTTGTATTAATTTAAAAGGAGCTCACGGCTAATTAATAACAAGCCGCACGGTCTACGGATCGATCCATCAGGTTAAGCTACTCTTGCCAGGGTTGGTCAGTGGATGGGTGACCATCTTTACATACCGAGACTCTTCCATGTTCTCGGAAAGCACGTTAAGCCGTTGGTCCCGGCAGTCATTCGGGATCTTTGACAGTCATTACGAGTCGTCAGAAGCCCAAAAGTCTGACACCAGTCTTTCCAAGGGGTATCGTATTACCCGGTTACTGGGTTGTGAAGGTCAGATAGGCAGTCGCTCCATGTAAAATACTGGTATTCAGCTTCAACCGGTTAGACTGGAAGCCGACCCTAAGATAGTTGGAAAAAGGCTAAGCGAAGATTTGGTCGTCTTCATTTAAAACAAAATTTCCGAGTTCGAGAATAAACAGAATGTAAATCTTTATCTTCGAAAGGGTTTACAATCAATCGACTTGCTCGACTCGAGGGGTCTCGATATGTTATGAATCACCACAAGCATCTATTTCCAGCATTAAATGATACGAGGATGCGAACGACTGCCATGAGATCGAAATATCAGATTCTATTGTGCACTGGTAGATATAGCACTGCTTTGCTTAAAAAAAACATTATTGGTATGGCACCTATTATATTTAACAAATTGCCAAATTGTATTAAGGATCAACCCCTAATAAAATTCAAGAAACTCCTGTCGTCGTTGCTGAGAGAGAAATGTTATTACTCTGTTACCGATTTTATTAATGATGAATTGTAATATTTGCTTCTCTTTCTCTCATTTATTAAGTAAAATAATTTTAGACTTGAATTTAAGGATGTACCTAGTTTTTAAATTATATGTAAGTTAACCACTATATTTTTGTATGCCAACAGGCAGAATGTACTGGGAATATATTTGAAATTAACACCATTATTGTAACACCTGCATTCTATACAAATAAATATACTATACTATACTATATTAAACTATACTATACTATACTATACTATACTATACTATACTATACTATACTATACTATACTATACTATACTATACTATACTATACTATACTATACTATACTATACTATACTATACTATACTATACTATACTATACTATACTATACTATACTATACTATACTATACTATACTATACTATACTATACTATACTATACTATACTATACTATACTATACTATACTATACTATACTATACTATACTATACTATACTATACTACTATACCACCCATATGGTCACCCATCCACGACCACATCAAGCTGGCTTAACCTTAAATTGATCCGGGCGGCTGTTATTACTTAGCCACGAGCCGAGTCCTTGAAAAGGGTTTACAATAAAGTATTTTAATCTGTAAAACGAATATTATGTCAACCTATAAGTGCTGCCTAAAGGAAATAATCTAACAACAGGGTATATGTAGCTCGATGGCAAACAAACTCAAATTCCGTAGAAAAATCACGTAACAGCAATATTTGCTTCGTCAACATTGATTTCGCTGACCGTTTGGAATCTCATATGCGTCACCTTAGTATTGACCTTAATACATTATAAACGAACGAGTGACCGCAGAACTAGGCATTTTAATATGTTTATCTTTGTAATTTGTTGCCAAAAACTGGGGTTTTTGATCTTATTTACCTATTACAATCTGAGGTTTTTCTCTGAATCAAACGCTGGGAATTCACGCTTTATTGGCACTGTGATGCCGTGGTTTTTTCCCAAGAAATAATGACTGATTTTTAACGATAACTGAGACAAACAATAAAATTACTAATCACTTCAGAGCCCAAGTTAATCAACTGCCTCAAGTCTATACCATGATGCCTTGATGAATTATGCGAAATTCTCATTTTGACAGCTCCTTTTGACATGGTGCTGATAATAATTTTAAATATAGTGTTTTTGAGTCGTTGATTCTGACAACAGGTCTTAGTAGGATGTATTATGTTACCCAGTCAACTGGGTATTTGAAGTGAGATATGCAGTCGCTGTAAAATACTGATATTCACCTGCACGCGTATTATGACAACCAGAGAAACAGGTTTTCTAAGGGCTCTGTCGACTGAAGAGTACTTCGACAAAATAACAGATTGTGATTATATATCTGTCATTTTGTTTATTCTTCCGTCGACTTAACCAGATTATATTGTTGTCATGCTAAGCGTGCTGCGAGCAGTGGTCGTGGGTTCGAACCCAGCAGGTGCTTTACTTTGCGTGAATAATTTCATCACCACTGCTTTCAAAATGGTGAAGGAAAACATCGTGAGGAAACAAAGCATGTCTTAGAACCAAAAATTCGAAGACATGTGACATCTACCAACCCGCACTGGGCCCGCGTGGTGGATTACGGCCCACTCCCTCTCATAGAGAGAAGGTCTGTGTCCCAGCAGTGGGAACATTAATAGGCTGATGTATTTTATGTATGCTAAGCGTGCTGCTTCTGGTACGACTGGAAGCCGAGTCTGGAGTCGGCCTCCAGTCATAGTTGGGGAAAGGCTCGGCAGATTATGGTGAAGTTTTATTATATTGTAATGAAAGCTATTTCGTTTTATTTTCAGTGGGCGTCAGGAGTCTGGTTCTTCTTCTTCGCAAAGATCACAGAACTTCTTGATACCGTCTTCTTCGTGCTGCGAAAGAAGGATAAACAGATTTCGTTCCTGCATTTATACCATCACACCATCATGCCCATTATTGGATGGATCGGAGTTAAATATGCAGCAGGTTGGTTACAAATAACATAACAAAACATCACGCCTGTAATTCCCGAAGGCTTATGCAGAGGTGTACCTAATAGTACACCCAAATTTCGCCAGTTATGTTTATGCCCCATGTAATAGGGGGCGAGCCTATTGTCATCAACCGGGCACAAATCCAGACTCCGGGTTGCAACTGAGAAATTTCTGATAGAAAAACCCAATAAAGCTTTTAAAAAAATGACGAAGTTAATAGTTTTTTTTCTGAAAAATTATAACCTTTTACTGTACTTATTGTCAGTGAAAACAAACAATCTATTCTTAAAAGAAAATTAAGTTCTTTTATATAAGAGCCCATTATCGATGAGTAAGTGCTATGTGACAGGCTGAAAGTCAAAGTCAAAGTCAAATAACTTATTTCAATTAGACACAAGGGCACTTTTGACGTCAAAATGTACTAAAAATAGATTTGTTTCTAGTCACCCCTTCCAAAAGGTAGTTTTTGTATGGAGAAGAATGGGCAAGAAACTTCACGGTTACTCTTTTAAAATGTTTTACAATATTTTGTATACGTTTATGCACTATACATAAATATAATGAAGAGGATACATCTGGATTAAGATTAAAGAAAGAAAGAAAGAAAGAAAGAAAAATATTTTATTTGGGACACGCACAGAAAATACAAACAGTAATTGTAAAAACATAATAAACAAGAAAATATAAACAAAACGGAGTATTTGTGAAATTTACTTTCCAATTTTTTTTTTTTTTTTCTGTGCGAGGCCAAAAAGGCTCCTATCTCAGCATAATGCTGCGATATTTAAAGAAATAATAAATACCGCAGCGCTGGTATTCTGATAGGGCCCACTGTGATGTCACGGACACACCTACGGACTTAGATAGATCCCACTAGGGGGTAACAAAATAAATAAATAAAACAATACACAAGTTAATAATAAACAAAATTAAATCTATTACATACAGATAGAAAATAATGATATATAAATCTACTTACGCCCGACGACGTTCCAACATCACTTGTCCATGATAAAGACTTAATTATCTGTGGTGACAAGCGAAGGGACGCGGGCGCAATGCGAATCTGTTATCTGTGATGCATTCGGCTGTCTAATTATCAGGGAAGTAATCATAGATAAATTTAGATAATACACCTACGAAGTAATTACTTGGGATTTCAGAGAATTATATAGATAAATATTATGGATCAAAGAATATTACTACTCTAAAACTACAGGTATTGATTTAAATAAAACAGAGGGTGATTAATAAAGTATAAGTCAAGAAAGGATTACTATACCACAATAGGTAAAAAGAATAAATAAAAATGAATCAATGACAGATAAATTAATTTTGTGATAGATATATTGCATGGTGCTCACATAATATATATATAAGAAAAAGAAGAAGTTGACTTCAGACTTTACGAACAGATCACCTTTGCTGCACTCTATTTGCTTAGTCCAGGCAAACAGATTGTATTGAATGTAATTAATAATACTAAAACAACTTAAAAATTGTGTTTTCAGGGGGACAAGCAGTACCTGAGGGTTCTATCAACGCATTTATCCACATCGTCATGTACACTTACTACCTGATATCCGGTCTTGGACCTCAGTACCAGAAGTACTTGTGGTGGAAGAAGCATCTCACTACCATGCAGTTGGTAAGGAACCTATCATTAGTTTGTGTCATAGTTCGCTGATTTAGTATTCTGTTTCCATGCGATCGCGCTCTCGATGCGGCACTTAGCAAGAATGGTCAGTCAGCTTTCTACCAAACTTTCTTATTGGCTTGCTCATCAAAGCAAGATTATATTAACATACAGCTCGACTTAATAGTTTAAGATCCGAAATAAGATCGACCTCCCACCCATCTGCTTACCGGTCGAAAATTATTTTTATCAATTATCATAAATGGTTACAAATATTTTTCAAATGGGTCGCCTTACTAAATATTATGTTCATGGCTATATTTAATAATAAAAAATACTGTTCTTAATTTTTTTTTTTATATCTCTGGTTTGTTTACCAAACAAATTCCAATTGAAAGTATAGAACATGAAACAGTTAGGTTACCTTTTTCTGGTCCCTATTAATGGGTTGCCAGGTATAAACAAGTGAGTTAGGTTTGGACCAGAAAACGGTAGGTAACCTACCTGTAACATGTTTTCCTCTTAAAGGACTTGTTTTGTACTTGATCTAATTGTGTTATTTTTCTTCTAGATCCAGTTCTGCATTGTGGTATACCTGAACGTCAACAGCCTTACTTCAAGCAGCTGCAACTACCCCAAGTATTTGAGCGGCCTGGTCATGTTCAACTGTCTTGCTTTCTTCTACATGTTCGGAAAGTTCTACTATAACAGCTATGTGCAAGGCAACAAGAAACGATTTATATCGGTTTGCGAAAAAGAAGATTGAGGTATAATCCCTATGGGACCTATTCTGTTAAGTTAATTAAACCAAGTCAAATAAACTTAACTAGTGAAACTACACAGATATGATCGGTAATATTATAATAAAGAAAAGATTTTCTGAACTCCAGCGACCGCTGACTCTGTAATTAGCTGTATTACTTACCTGAAATTATGAGTTTAGAAAATCGGAAGGTAAAAATCAATACTCATCAGTTAAGTGAAGTTTCACCTGTTCTTTTTAGTTTACCTTGTATAAGCTGAGTATTAGTGGTGGATGGCCTAATTTTGTACCAGATATTTTTGCTTTGTCAATTATGTAATTCCACGACGTATGTATGTACACAATTTTAGAGTAACTGGTCTGTGCAATGTAACATGACTTTTTCATGATCTTAGTGAACTTAATTATCATATAGAAATATTATTTTTAAGATCGTCTCTAACGCAGCTAAACATTTTAAGTTATAAATGTTGAAATATTTTCTTGAAGATAATAAAATATTAGGCTTGTAAGGTACAAGATTATTATTTCAAAACTTTTTACTGATCCTGAATCCTGGTAACCCTGCAAAACAATGATTTTGTTGTGTGTTTATTTTTATATTCCATCCCATAAGTGCCTGTAAATAAATGTGTACTTAAACGCTGAACTTATGAGGTTGCTATTCCAAAATGACTAGGCGTTGCATTTTTTTTTTTTTTATTGTCTTCAGTAGTAATAAACAAAAATGAATTGGTAATGATTAATTTTTTTATGTTGACTTTTTTTTCTTATCATTTAAGGTGTGTAAATGAAGTACTATTTATAAAGGTAATATTACATAAACTATAAACTAAACAGATGTAATTTTTCACGAAGACAACGATGTCCCCTGAGAGTAGTTTATACCCAAGTTTGCAACCCTGAAAACCTTGTGGTACTCCTATGGTGCTCGAAAAACTGCGAAAAATATACCTTATGAATGCGTTTTAGATATCTTTATTGTTCTTTGATCTATATTTGTTTATGTGAAGTAAGCAAAATTTTTGCTACTATCTGAGCCCTACCCAAGCATGCCTATTTATTGCGAATATACAGGGTAGCAGAGACATCGACGCGAAGCCGGTTACCATGGATTCAGTACAATGATTCTGAACCCCGGGGGCGTTGAAATTTTTCGTCGGTTACCTATTTAAAAAAAAATCTGCTGTTTCATAGAAAAGTGCAATACCTACGCGGTCAAAATGTATGGAGGAGCTGATATTTTTTTTAAACCGACGAAAAATTTCAACGTATATAGCTAGTCAAAGGTGGACATTTTTTTCCAAAACGTGAAAAATTATCGGTAGATTATGATTTAGTGCTCCTTATAGCTGCATCTTGTGGGTAGTCATAGCAAATCTAGCTACCTTTTGACCAAAGTGGCTAAAAATATAGCTGAACAATGCCACAATAGCTCTGACTGAATCATTTCGATGCCTCACCATCGACCACTGTGAACATTCGGTTTCGTCGATGGTAGCACAAGGTTTTCAGGATTTCAAACTTGGACTTGGAAACAATACATAAAAAAAACCCGGTCGAGAGCGAGTCGGATTCGTGCACCGAGGGTTGCGTAAGGAGCTCCATTCGTATAGGTACCTAAATAGTTCTGTCCCAAAAACTAGTCCTCTAAATTGTATGAACGCCCATACAACTCAGAGGACTATCTTAATTGGCGTCAACTATGTATGTATGGGGAAACCCTTTAATTTTCAACTTTTTTATTTTTTCCTTTATTTGTGCTATAAAACCTTGGTTTTTGCTAAATTTCGTGATTCTAGGTCAACGGGAACTACCTTATAGGTTTTCGACCCAAAACCTATAATAGGGTACTTCCGGTTGACCTAGAATAAAATTGTCAATTTTTGTTAAAAGCAAGATAGGCACAAGAAAAGGGAAAATTTCGAAAAACAAAAAAAGTTGAAAATTAAGGTAAATGGTACTTACAAGTTTTCACGAAAGTCTAAATTTGCCCATATCTATTTATTGTGTTGACTCTGGACCTTAATTTTTATACCCCTAATAGGAACTATAGACCTCAGTATTTGGTATAAATTTCAACTTGCTAGGTCCACCCGTTCCTGAGAAAATCGGTGGTGACACAGGGACAGACAGACGGACAAGAGAGTGATCTTATAAGGGTTCCTTTTTTACCTTTTGAGGTACAGAACCCTAAAAACCATAGTTAACTGCAATGTTGGGTGTTGTTAATGACTGGGCTACTTACGGTTCCACGTTTATCCTGTAAGTCGTGGTTTGTGAGTTCCATCCCCAACAGTTTAACACTTTTTATGATTGTTTTTCAATATGTTTTTAAACATGCTGTAAGATTTCCAAATATTAATAAACTTTAATTTAACATCTTTCGTATTTCTATTTTCTATAATTTTTCAAATATTTTTCCAGGAAGTATTAAGTAAATAGAAGTCAGCATATAAGTTGAAAAATTGCTGCTGTGCTACGAGTTCTTTTCTTTTTGTCGAGGATTAAAAACCAGTATCACCGATAGCTTAAGGGTCTACTCACACTAATACAGCTCCATTCGCGTTTCGCTGAACGATTTTGGTCACACTTATAAACAGCGCTGAACGCGACAGAACAACGCTGAACTCTATCTATAGCACTCGCATGATAATAACACATTTTGTCCTCATACTTGTTTGCCGCGATAGCTGAATAGACGCGCATAGCTCAATGGATGAGTACGCGTCTTCAAACAAAATCGTTGTTTTCTATGGGCATAAGCTGAATAAGTGTGAGTAGTTCCTAAGCAAGCAGTAGTAGAAATAAGGAGATATTACTGGGCCTGTCGAAAAAACGATGGTGCAAGCCCTTGAGTGATTACCGCAGATATTAAAGAAGTCGCAAGACGAACCTCAGCAGCTAAACATACCAACGACTGCACAAACTGAGAGCTGTTTAAGCCAAATGAGCCAGGGTAGCCCGCGAAATTCAAATTGCTATTTGCAGGTTAGTATCAGGTTGTATATTGGTGTGAGTCTATCTGGCAGGCCCCAACGAGATTTATCAACAGGTGATAGGTTTACATAAGGACATTATTTTGTACCTATAGAAAATAAATAAGATATATTTTGTACCTCGACAGTTTTTGATTAAATGACGTTTCTATGAAGTGTCTAGCTAGCGGGCCCCTTATGATTATTTTTATTGTTATTATACTTTCAGATCGCCCAGTAGTGCTCGGAGTTAGAAAATATTATGTACCTTACAAATCCGAAATTTCGACTTTCTGTGAGCTATACTTTAGGAGATATTCGTTACTTAGACAAACGTCCAGCCAGCGGGCCACTTTTTAAATACTACTCTTTTATATCATACAATAGCAGTAGAAGCTTGATCCTATTATGTACCTTACAAATCCAAAATTTCGACTTTCTGTGACCTATACTTTAGAAGATATTCGTTACTTAGACAAACGTCCAGCCAGCGGGCCACTTTTTAAATACTACTCTTTTGTAACATACAATAGCATTAGGAGCTTGATCCTATTATGTACCTTACAAATGCAAAATTTCGACTTTCTGTGAGCTATACTTTAGAAGATATTCGTTACTTAGACAAACGTCCAGCCAGCGGGCCCCTTTTTAACCTCTAAGTCCGGGCCGTCGAAAATTAGGGACAATAATTGCCAATACCGTCAAGCCGGGCTGTCGACGATTAGCGACAGTACGTTCACGCTGATTCAAACTGTATTTGTACTATGCATAGGGGCTAATATGGTCTACAGTTAATTTTATTCTATGGATTTGGTAATATACTTGTCAAATACATCGACTAAAACGTCAAAATATGCAGAAACAATTCTAGAAAAAAGTAAAAATTGAACATTTTGGCACGGCAAAATGGCGACCGCGCATGCGTTCAGCGCGCTGCACTACGCGTCGTATTTATTTGTTTTCTATTGTTTTTTAAGTGTAAATCGACGGGAAATGGTGATAATTCAATAATTAAGTAGTGTCGTCATCGTATATAGTTAATACTTGCACTAAATAACATCGTAATTACCTATTACGGACCCATAAAAAAATGTAAACAAACTCGTTTGTGAAAAAACGTGTTGATGTGATATTTGTTGTTTTGTGTGTGTTTTGTGCATGTAATCGCTGGTAAGTCATTTATTTTATATTCTTGAATAACTAATTAATAATAAAAATGCATAATACAGACAAAAAAAGAGTTCAATATTTTTTTGTCAACTAAATAATGTTACGTAATGATACGGTTATCTATTTATTGAACTTTTTTGATTATATGTGTTTTTATTTATTGTGTTTATGCGTAAATAATGGTTTTGACCGATAGTATATGTATTCATAATGTATCCTGCGAAATTTCATGTGAATCGAACCAGTAGTTTTATTATAAATAATCAAAACAATGAACAACGGAATTTCTTATAAGAATCTTATAAGAATGTTTATTTATCAATACTAGCGTTCGCTTACAAAGATTCTAAGTATTATAAAAAATCCTTTGTCTAATCAGGAACCCAAAACCATTAACGATAAGACTATTTACGTAACAAAAAGCTCTCAGTTTTTGTTTATGTTAGCGAGCTCTTATCTCTGACGCGCCGCGGGCGTGTCGCGCGGCTTGACGGGTTGTCGCGAAATCGCGAATCGCGCGGCTTTAGAGGTTAAATACTACTCTTTTATATCATACAATAGCATAAGGAACTTGATACTATTATGTACCTTACAAATCCAAAATTTCGACTTTCTGTGAGCTATACTTTAGAAGTTATTCCATTCTCCCATGTCAATCTTCAAGCTATCATTTACTCATTAAAGATTATAATTACTAGGTATTACATTTTCTCTATTAATCATTTACATAGCGCCCTACTTAAAAGAACTACTCTTTTTCTTAGTCCCAGTTTTGTTGTAGCACTGTTTAGTGATTATGAAAGTAGGTATAATGTTTGAAAACGGGTTTGCCAGCTAGGCGCTTATTTTATTAACGAATACCTTATGAAGTCCATAGGAAGTTGAAATTTTGGATATGTAAGGTACATAATATTTTCTAACTCCGAGCACTACTGGGCGATCTGAAAGTATAATAACAATATAAATTTCTTTAATAGATTTTTAACTTTATCGCTAAAGAATAAGGTTCAATGTTGATTGGGAAAATTTGACAGATTGGAGTAGGTTGATGTGCTGGCGTCTGTACATAATAGTATTACCCAGTTACTGGGTTGTGGAGGTGAGATAGGCAGTCGCTCTATATAAAATACTGGTATTTAGCTGCATTCGGTTAGACTGGAAGCCGACCCCAACATGGTTGGGAAAAAAAAGGCTAGGCAGATTGAAGGTACATAATAGCACAGTATAAAAAGATACAGTAGGACGATGCCTTTGATCTCGTGGTAAATGCAGACAACGTGTAGGCATTGTCACGACAGCTAGGGTTGTCCCAAGTTAACAATATTTATTTTATTAATTTATTTTAGATCAACATGGGCATCAACATTATTATAAACAATAATTAACAATTATCAAAAAGATCGCCTTTTTGTGTACCAGCCACTCATCTATAAAACTGTAGGTATCTTTATAAATGGGCGACTGAGAAATATTAGATTTACTAGATTTATTTATTACATTTTTGGTTTTTAGATTTACTGGATTTGAAATTTCTGTTGTTGAACTTAATTATATAAAAAATCCTCATCCTAATACAAAAAAAATATTGGGAAGCATGAACATGGTTTGGTATTGAATTCTATTTGACTCAAATGCTTAAACAATTTAGACCCAATGTTGTTTCCAGAAAAATTAAAAATCGACATCAATTTTGTTTCCAAGCTATGGATGTAATCCACAAAATCATCCTGAGGGACTTGTAGTCCTCCGAAGCGATCACGGCTAGTATTTTAAGCTGAAATTGATGAAATCGCAGTTTTTTATTGACGTAAGATGACGACTTGCACTCTTCACAACACACGTCGTATGCACCATTATAATATTATACATAAATTAAAACAATATTAAATTCAACACGATAGCCCTGAAAGTTATTTCCCGAACTACTAACACGGTAGCGTAAGCAGTCCGGGAGCGCGCTTCCCCCGTCTCGCCCCTCACGCCCCGCAAGATTACCCTGTCTTAGACGTCTTCATCAGACGACTGTATGATGTATAGACTGATGGGTGATAATAGTATCAAGCTTCTTATTCTATGTATGATATAAATGAGTAGTATTTAGAAACAAACCCACCGGCTGGACCTTTGTCTAAGTAACGAATATCTTCTAAAGTTTAACTCACAGAAAGTCGAAATTTTGGATTTGTAAGGTACATAATAGGATCAAGCTCCTAATGCTATTGTATGTTACAAAAGAGTAGTATTTAAAAAGTGGCCCGCTGGCTGGACGTTTGTCTAAGTAACGAATATCTTCTAAAGTATAGGTCACAGAAAGTCGAAATTTTGGATTTGTAAGGTACATAATAGGATCAAGCTCCTAATGCTATTGTATGATATAAAAGAGTAGTATTTAAAAAGTGGCCCGCTGGCTGGACGTTTGTCTAAGTAACGAATATCTTCTAAAGTATAGGTCACAGAAAGTCGAAATTTTGGATTTGTAAGGTACATAATAGGATTAAGCTCCTACTGCTATTGTATGATATAAAAGAGTAGTATTTAAAAAGTGGCCCGCTGGCTGGACGTTTGTCTAAGTAACGAATATCTCCTAAAGTATAGCTCAAAGAAAGTCGAAATTTCGGATTTGTAAGGTACATAATATTTTCTAACTCCGAGCACTACTGGGCGATCTGAAAGTATAATAACAATAAAAATAATCATAAGGGGCCCGCTAGCTAGACACTTCATAGAAACGTCATTTAATCAAAAACTGTCGAGGTACAAAATATATCTTATTTATTTTCTATAGGTACAAAATAATGTCCTTATGTAAACCTATCACCTGTTGATAAATCTCGTTGGGGCCTGCCAGATAGACTCACACTGTATATTGATCTAAATATGATTCGGGGCTGTATCAAATGTTTATGGAATTATAATCATAAATAGTTTGGAAAATCCAAAAGTGCACGCCTCATAACACTCATTCATAAACGAAATAGAAATTCAAAACATAGTTTCTAACAAAAATGAACAATTTATCACTTTTCATGAAGTAGGTTTTGACTGCGTTTTTACCCATCAATATGGGTAGAATTTCTAATCTCGCAATCCTTACGTAATGTCAGACTATTTATTTAGATATTTACTTGGTGGTTGCTAGGCAACTTACGGACGTCAAGTGAAGGTTGGAAATATTTAGTTATAGATGTTTGTATGGGGACAGCCTTTAATTTTTAAATTTAGTATTTTTTGGAATTTTCCCTTTATGTGTGCTGTAAGACCTTATCTTTTACCAAATTTTGTGATTCTAGGTCAACGGGAACTACCATTATAGGTTTTCGACCCAAAACCTATAGGATAGGTACTTTCGGTTGACCTAGAATTGTCAATTTTGGGTCTTAGGCTGCCTGTCCACTGGAGCGGAGAGGAGAGGAGAGGAGCGGAGATGTGCCAAAATTAACCATTAGAATCGCACCTCTGGAGCGGAGTTTTGATTCTATTGGTTAATATTGACACATCTCCGCTCCTGTCCTCTCTTCTCCGCTCCGGTGGATAGGCAGCCTTAAAGCTCCAGTAAAGGGATAATTAAGAAAAATAAATAAAAAAAGTTGAAAAATAAGGTAAATTTTGATACTTACAAGTTTTCGCGATGCCCATATCTTTTTATTGTATTGACTCAGGACCTTATTTTTTGTACACGTAATAGGGACTATAAACCTCAGTTTAACTTGCTAGGTCTACCTGTTCTTGAGAAAATTGGTGGTGACACACGGACAGACAGACGGACAAGAGAGTGATCTTATAAGGTTTCCTTTTTTACCTTTTGAGGTACGGAATCCTAAAAAGTTGCAGGTCGCTCCACCTCTCACATTTATACCGTGTCCAAGATACAAATACTTTGAAAAGTTACCGCACATCTGTAGCAGTCTCGGACAATTACTTCGCACATTGCGTTGAAATCTTACTGAAAAATTAACACAACATTCTTCTGCAGTAAATGCTGTCTGTATATTAAAAATTCCATATTTATTTTAATCCTTCAATTACACACAGGAAAACAGAAATATCAATTTCATGCAATTCAAAAGAAACGGAAAAAAATAAATGTATGAAGTGTTGTTGTCACTTGACCGATATTTGTCTTTGTGACAATGTAACTGTGCGTTTGCCGGCGTTTGCACTGGCGAAACATCACAACAAAACATGTTGAAATCTCTAGTTACTGTCAAACATTGTATGGAAAATTGACAGAAAATAGAGATCCCAAGATGTTTTGTTGGGAATGTTTCGCCAGTGCAAACGCACAGTTAGATAGTGATGCGGCTCGATTTTATTTAACTTGAGTGAATTTTGTATCGAAGTGCCAGTCGATGTAGTCGAGATTAGATAAAAATCACCAACAAAGCCACACTAGTTAACTGTAATTTTTTATTCTTTATTTCAATACGTACGTAGTAATAAACCAATAAATATATTATTATATTTCGTGTAATAAACTGTTAAAATACTGTGATGTACAGAGTCACAAAATTTTAATAAGAATGAAATACATGTTCTGTTGGTTAGTGCTGTAAATATTATAACGTATAATTTGTCATTAAATTCATCATCGTATCGTTATTAATTATGAGATTGACAGTGGAATGTGAGTAGGAGAAAACGCTTGTTAAAAAATCGAACGATCTTAGCCGAATGTCACTGACTGAAATATGTACTAATATTGAACAGTTGCTCATGTATTTTGATTCTTGCTATGATTCTTTTCTATAAGTTTTTTTGTATTCTTGTAAAATGTAAGAAGCTACCTTAGATTCAATTTGAATTGAGTTTTCGAATTACATAATCGGGACAATAGAATGCCTGATCGTTAATGTCTGAGTAACATCACTAGCACATCACTAGAATCAAACTGACAAGCAACCAATAGCTAAAATCCGTTTCACGTTGATTTTTTGTAAATCACTTTATGGAGTATGCAAACTTAAAAATGCGATTAAACATGCGAGGACCTGCTACAGCAAAAATGGTAATTTTTTTTAATGAATAGAAATAGATTTGGTTACCACCTCGAACTGTAATAAAAAGAGATTGACCAAGCGACTAAGGAACCTAGTATCGCTACGAAACATGCTGTGACTCAAAGATTTATGGTTTAATTTAGAGAATGATCTGAGGGTTTTTTAAATGTAATTTACCATTTTATCATAAAATCTCGGCATTACACGGTAATTAGGTCTCAAAATCTAGGTTTAGTATCGAATCTCTTACTGACTTTTGGTTATTATAAGCTGGTAAATTCAAAATACGAATTTGACAAAATGACGTTTTAGTATTTTGAATGATCGTCAATTCCGACCTCAATTCCGACAGATAAAGGTTGATTTAGGGACTTTAGAAGTAAGTAAAAACTTGAGAATTGTCGACTTACCGGTGTTGGAGAAATCCAAAAAGCCAGAGTATTGTAGACATTTTCACTAACTTCTCTCAATGACTGCCAACGTAAATACCGCAGAAGAATCGAACAGTTAATACACCGACGAACTGAGTCTCCCATAGTGAGCAACTTTCAAATGTAACGCAATTATAATGATTATTTATTGCTCAAGAAAATGAAATTAATCAAAAAATTCAAATATTCACAAAAACAAACAAAAGCACAATCGGTGGAAAGAATACAAAAAGTCACAGAGTAGAACCTGCGCATTCAAAAATTGGCGCCAATAATTGGCGCACGTACAGTCGCATAAAAAGCGCAATGGATGTTTTTCTACCACATATTGGTTTCTGCCCGCAGATTCAACCGCACCCATTTTATTTTAATTGATATGGGTACTTGTTTACGCTTATGTAAATATACTATAATCCAGACCAGACCTTATCTTTATGCAAAATGTGTTCACGTTATTTATTTCTTTAAGTGGTTAATTAAACCCGGATGGGTTTACAATATTTACTTGTCTATCGAGACAAGCAAAAAGTTAAAGTGAATCAGAATATTCTTATTCACTTTAACTTTCTTTTTAGGGTGCCGTACCCGAAGGGTGACAAACGGAACCCTATTCATAAGCCTCCGCTGTCCGTCTGTCTGTCAGCGAGCTCTATCTCATGAACCGTAATAGGTAGGCAGTTGAAAATTTCACAGATTGTGCATTTCTATTGCCGCAAGAGCAACAAATAATAAAATTAAAAAACAAAGGGGGGTCGCCATACAATAAAATAAAATTTTGAAAAAAAAAAAATCTGTCCCTGGCATGTGGGGTATCATTGTCTAGAGCTCATCAAGTAGAAAATAAATATAATTTTTTATTTGTTTTTATCTTCAAAAATGATGAATTAGGGGGCCGTAGAAGTTGTCTGTTTTAGACCATTTTTGTACGAGCTCTATCTCAACAACTAAACAAATTAGGAATTTGAAACTTGTGTGTATCATGTACCATATACTGTTTATAATCAACAAATACTAAAAACGCCGATTAATAACGTATTTTATATAATATGGGCGATTTACTGCAACTTAAAAATAATATTTTGTATTTCATGCTAATATTATGCGATATAAATTCCACAGATAACTATTTACTAGTCAGAGTAATGACATGGAATTAGTAAGTACCTACTATCATGGCAGCATATACTATTTCGATTATTTAAATTTCGATCATCCAAAAAGGTCTACAAAATAAGCTCTCTTCAAAAGATTTTAAAACCGGCCAGTATTTTTTGAGTTTAAGAACTTTATCGACTTTTTTCAAAGTATCCCTAGACGGTGTTGCCGTGTTGATGTGTGTACTCGTACCTCATGTTAAAACTACACTCCAATAGACAATAATATTCAGTAACATTGAAATGAATGGTGGTACAGGGTACTATTCAGTTACCTTAAACCGTTGTGGATACAATTTCATATTGAGAAAACTTATTTGTGTAAAAATATTCAGCCACGGCGGCCAATCTCAATGGAGACTAGCCTTCGGCGTGGGAGATATTATAGTGCACAAGTGTATGCGCAGACACGAGTGCACTCTCTCTTTCCTCACTCTCATAGTCCAATGGGATGTGTAAAAACAATTTTTATTTTCGCTTGAGTTTAGATTTCGATATTTTTTTTTGTTGGTACATTGGCGTGTGCTAGCTGTCATTATGGCAAATATATTTTATTTAATGTTTTGTGTTGAGTAATGTAAAATATTTGCATACTATTGTATAGAATCAAGTTTTTTTTCGTAACTGAACAGACAGCTGCGCTGCTAGCGAGTTTGTTGCGCCACTTCTTCTTTCCAGCAAAAGCACTAGGAAGTGGTGAAGGGCGGGCGTTTTTGGGGGACTGTCTTATGTAATTAGCCTAGTTTGAATAAATGACTTTTGAATTTGAATTATGACTATCAAAAATAACGTAATACCTGTATTGACGGAATGTTGTAATTAAAATTTGGCGTACTACTTACATTCTATTTTGTACAATATAGTCTGATGTAGCAAGAGAAATCCTTTTATTTATAAGTAACTAGCTTTACCCGGCCCGGCTTCGCACGGTTAGCACTAAGTACTTATCTACGGCGCACCTACCTTTCCTAATTACATATTTCTACCTAATTACCTAACCTAACCTACCTACCCTAGATATCTACCTGCTTACCTACCACATATACCTATTTCAATCAATCAATCTTCCTAGCCTTTTTCCCAACTATCTTGGGGTCGGCTTCCAGTCTTACCGGTTGCAGCTGAATACCAGTATTTTACATGGAGCGACTGCCTATCTGACCTCCACAACCCAGTTACTGTTACAACACATATACCTATTTATACCTACTAATACTATGTTAGTAACAAATAAATAACTTTGAATTTAGTTAATGCATGTTACTAAAATAAATGAAATAGACTTCTACACCTATAATTTAACACAACAAAATTTTTTCATTAAAATTAGACAATTTCTTTACAAATCTTTATGTTTTTTTATAGCGCCTCTGTTGTTACCTTTACGAAAGTATTACAAAAATGCATAGTGTTAAATCTTGTACGACATGGTATGGAACCCTTCGTGTGCGAGTCCGACTCGCACTTGACCGATTTATTTTGATTATTATAATGTATGTACCTACATTTATATTTGCCGTAAGTAAGTGTTGGGACAATTTCAGTCTTCACTTAAAAAATAATCTATGCGACATAGAAACATAACATAAGTTATTAAATTAAATCCAAATTGCAAAATAATAATGGCCTATGTCATTCAAAACATAAAATGAAATCATTAAATTAATTATACAATAATAATAAACTATTATTAAAGACCTACCGTTCGAGACTGTACTTAAAACTAAACGAATGGGACGTGTATACATGCTAGAAAGAGAAAACTCGCCGGACGCCAGCATATTTTGCTCAGGATGCGCGCGCATAGAATCTTATGGCGCGAGTTTGTTCTATTTTGAAAGAGTTTCTATTGATGAATGAAACAGGCAAAGGTCTCTCAATACATTCTGCCTTTGTCATAACCATAAGGTACTTTTAACACCTACAGATTATTATTACAATGTCATAATAATAATTAGTTGTTATTAATATCTTTTGTTATTGAACTATAATTTCAATAGTTCGATGCGTAAATAAATTATTTTGCGTAAGTCAAGAAGATGTGACATTACTACGTGAAAAAAAAACTATGTATGGGTAAAATAGGAAATCGAAATAAAAACTAATACTTTTATGGTGTTTTTTTATCTGGAGAATTTAAGGATTCGCATTACCAGATAAAATTATTATAATTAAAAACAAGATTTATCAACATTATAAACTTAAGTCACAGCAGAGTGAATAGCGATACCAGGTTTGGCCAATGTCTTTTTCATAAAAGCGTGTAAAACGCTTCAATACATGCATTTATAAAATTGACGACCATACTGGAGTTGAATCAATTGAGTGCTGAGATTGAGATTGAGAGAATTGAGTGCATTATTAAAACATTTTCTTTTTAAGACGTTTTCGTGATTCCGGTTAAACTTTATTTAAAAAAATCTACCATGTTTAATGATAATGGTAATAGACGTTACAAAGGGCAATACAGAGGGCACAAAAAAAACTATGTCCAGTACTGCACATCAAAAGGTATAAATAAAGAACAAAAAATAACAATAATAAGTACTTATTTGCACAAAAAATAACAATAAATCGTAAAAAAACAAAGCAAAATTACAGTCCAGATTTCTTCAACGTCGCCTTATTGTAGCAAAAAGTTATCATACACTCGGTAAACTGTAATTTTGTTGCTAATTATTGTTGGTTCATTATTGAACATTAACATAATATTATTTTGCGCTTCATCGCTGATAGTGAGCACAGCACCCTCGAAAACCATGAAAGCGAAAGTCAAGAAAAAAAAATTGATATCATAAAGGAAAACCAAACAGTATTTAAATGCACAATGCAGAAGTATAACCTTATCTTTAATTTATTTTAATTATTTTTGGTAATTTATACATTAAGTAGGTAAGTTGTTATATGTATAATGTGCATTTCATTTTAATTCAAAAATGGAATGTTCATTAATATACTAAAGCATAATTAAGCATCGTCTATGTACGCAACAAAAGTGCACTTTGACTTGTTATTTAAAGACATTACCTACATATTTTGGTTTTTGAGAAAACAATGCGCAATATGCAAACTATTTGTTGCAAAAAGTAGCTAGATTTGTTCTTATTATTATAATAAATATTAGGTACAAACAACACACTAACACCATAACCATCCATAACACACAGACAACACACACACCGAAACAGACACAACGCCATATTAATAACTGCCTTTTTGGTTTAGTGGTCGCAAGCGCTACTGCTGAGCATAAGGTCTTGGGTTCGATTGCCAGTTCAGGCAAAGTGTTATTGGGTTTTTTCATCGGGATTTGTGCCTGGTTGATAGCAATAGTCTTAGGCTGCCTGTCTACTGGAGCGGAGAGGAGAGGAGCGGAGATGTGCCAAAATTAACCAATAGAATCGCACCTCTGGAGCGGAGTTTTGATTCTATTGGTTAATATTGGCACTTCTCCGCTCCTCTCCTCTCCTCTCCGCTCTAGTGGACAGGTAGCCTAAAAGGTACTGAAACTGTCACTCGATAAAAAAAAAATCTTGGTAATAAGTTTTATACTAACTAAACAGTATGAGGACAAAGAATATTTGTTTTGTTATTCTATGATAATATTTATATTTCAGTCTAGGTGCATCGTCTTCACATATAATTATAAGGCTGCCTGTCCACCGGCGCGGAGAGGAGAGGAGAGGAACGGAGATGTGTCAATATTAACCAATAGAATCAAAACTCCGCTCCAGAGGTGCCATTCTATTGGTTAATTTTGGCACATCTCCGCTCCTCTCTTCTCCTCTCCGCTCCAGTGGACAGGCAGCCTTATGCTCCGTAATCTCGACCTCATTTTGTACTTTGTAGATGTTCAAATAATAAAGTCAATACAATCAGCAATGTTTACTCGTATTCATTGAGCATGATAACTTAACATGTTATTCTAAGTTTTTTACTTACTAATTAAACATTTAGGTATTTCTATATATGAATCAGTCTTCCATTAGGGTAAATAGTTACATCTTAAAATTTATAATTATCTAATTACTATTAGTTTTTAGAATTCTTACTC
Source organism: Conistra vaccinii (assembly GCA_948150665.1). Lineage (NCBI taxonomy): Eukaryota > Metazoa > Arthropoda > Insecta > Lepidoptera > Noctuidae > Conistra > Conistra vaccinii. Next base: position 3,579,080 of record OX411321.1, read on the forward strand.
AGTCTTGGATCAATTCATGTCATTAGTATCATAGGTCAAAAATCGTTTCACACAATTAACATTGATACAAAAAATGTTACAAGTTTTATCAACAACCACTCTCTAGAGAGTACACAGCTTATGCAAAAGCATTAGGATCAGTAACTATTGGTTTCTTATAAAAAAAAGCAAAAGTTGAGGAATTTGTGATTCAACTAAATTAAATTATTAAATTAAATAAACTTTATTGCATAAAAACAGTACTTAGATTATATTACAGTGCTATGATAAAACAAAAGTAAGTACACAAAAGTTTTTGCATCTGGAACCGAACTAGGAGGAATCTGTATTTCGGCTAATCCCCTCAAATAAAGCGCCAATCCTCTCGAGTTACATTAGTTTAGAGTTCTTAAATGCTAGCATTTTACAAAACAAAGGAATATTTATAGTTTAAGGTTTTATTAACTGCATTTGCATTTCTTATGACCACAACAATATTGATACCTCTTTCAGAGGCCTTTGAGGTAGAGGCATGTCTGGTGCTGTGTGATGTGAATTTAGAAGTATAATTATTATAATATTATATTCCAGTACTATTTTACCTACTAATGGTTGCAGTAGAAGCGGCATGATTTTTATTATCGTTATAATTAATGATTTACAATCTTGTCTTATACTCTACTCTCTACTCACCGGAGGCCATCACTACATAACTTATAATTTTAAGATTATTCTTCTATTTTTTGTCACTTCTTTTTTATTTTTATTATAAGCACAACATTATTTTATCAAAGAGTAAGCAAACTCTTTGATAAAAAAATGTTGTGTTTATAAGATTTGTGTTTAGAGGTCAAACAAAGTTATTTGATAAGTGTCGCCTACAACAGGGGAGAACGCTGATGTCTGAAATACAAATATTTTATATCTAGTTCAGACACAGATGTTCATAGACACAAAGTGTCCTATAGTGTATTACCATAATAATTAAATTGTTGTATATTTTTGAACAAATATATTATACTTATATACTCTTAGTAAAATAGAACAAGAGGGTTGTGGCAGGAAAGATTGATAAATACCTTTAAATAAAGGTATTAACTAGTTGGGTTGAGATCTACTCGGTGCAGCAGATTAACCCTGGAATCTTAATATTATCCTCATTATAAGAAATATTATCAATTATACTAAGGAGTAACAAGGTTTGAATTCAGTCTGCAGTTACAAGAGCTGATATGGTTACAATTTTTTTGGTAAGTAAGTCTAAACCAAGGGTTTCATTAGAAAATAAAGATATTATATAACTCAAAACGATACTAGGTTCCCAAACTATTTCATATTTGGGCTCTTAATTTAAATATTGTCGGGCGGGGGCTATTTCGACTGTGGGGTAATAATAACTAGTGAGAATATTTCTAATACATATATTGATGATGCAAGTATTTGAATTATTATTCCCATTAGTGTGAACTACCCTTAAGTTATTTAGATGAGGAAAACGAATGACACTCATCTTATTGATATAGTTTAGGGCCGTCCTGTTATCTATTCTACGTAAAATTTCACAGTATCTGAGTTGGCTTTCAAATGTTTTGAGCCCTTAAACGCTACTAATAGTTCAAGGTAATTTATATATGGAACTTTTTATCATTAGCAGTCTAGTATCCATTGATAGCTCTCGATGGACGAGAGCAGTGGTGGCCCAGTGGTATCAGCCCGGACTTACGAGTTGTAGGTCGTGGGTTCGAACCCATGCAGGCGCTTTACTTTGTGTAAATCATTTCATCACCACTGCTCTCAAAACGGTGAAGGAAAACATCGTGAGGAAACCGGCATGGCTAAAACCCGTGGGAAACCTAACGTGCGTGGTAGCGCAAGACGCGTGAGTGGCGGTGCGTCCTCGTGCGGGGTGGTGCGCGTGCGCGATATGGCGCACGGTGGGAGTCGAGCTTTAGAACCAAAAATTCGAAGACATGTGACATCTACCAACCCACACTGGGCCCGCGTGGTGGATTACGACCCACTCCCTCTCAGCGAGAGGAGGCCTGTGTCCCAGCAGTAGAAACATTAATTTATTGGCTGATTATGTATGTATAAATGTCCATAGTTTATGATATATCACTAGTCCCCAGCAAGATTGAGAAGCGTCAGATAATATTTCAAGAACAAAGTTAAATTGTTTAATTATATTGTGGTTTGTTGGCGACAACCACCAATCTAGGTCGGACTGAATGTCTTTTGTGATAGGTAGCAGCACCTTGTCATTTTCATTGTTCTGGTGTTTTTCACTACCTTGGTGTAAAGCCAACCATATTCTACAGCTGGGCATGTAGCCACAAGAATATCTAATAACTGGGGAAACTCTATGATTTTGCATTGCCTTTTATACTTCTTTATAGACAGGATAAATTAATTATGTTTTTCAGTCGAAGTGAGATGGCAAACTTGACTGAATATAACATAAATAATAGTAATAATAGTAATCCTAAATACTGACAGCACTCTCTGGCTTCTAGGACACTCTTTTCAGCATTTATTTTAAATTCTAGACTTTTTAACACATTAAGTAGTAGACGCATTTTCTAAACACTTTGCATAGCAATCGGTAAGGCACAGAATGTCTTCAAGATATATGACACAAAGCAACCCTAGTGACCTCAGATGACAGACAACTGGGTTCATGATCTTTGTGAATACATATGCATAACATGCACATAATATGCATTACATATACATATGCTAAGCCTAAATGGAAGGCATGTAAACTCGTACAATATATCTTGAAACAGAAACCGGCTTCCATCATATTTCCATATGGGTAACAAATAAGGTGCATTTTTCAAATCTATTGTGGCCAAAAAACATTCAGGGGTCGTAATCTTGGTTGCTGTCCTTAAATCTGTCAGTTTAAAGTGTTATGAAGTAACCTTATTAAGTTTTTGAGATTTAAGCCGCGATTCCATTAGGCAAGTCTTTCATGCAAGTATGACGTCACATTTGCGTACAAATTGCTTTCATTGGAAACATGTTTTCCAGAGTGTGCAAATTGCATACAGGTTTTACTTGCATACAAGTGGAGATGTTCAACAATTGTAACAGCGAGACTTAAAAATGCGCGTACACGTCACTCGTTCGAAATCCGAAATGTGCAACTAACGTTTGCGTGTTCAATTTGCACGTCACTTGAATTCAAAAATGTACAAGTCAAACTACAAGCACACAAGTTGTAGCTTCAGGTTTATTGAAGTTGTATGCAATTTGCAACTTGCATACAAGTAACTTGCCTAATGGAATCGCACCTTTAATATGAATCTACAAGTTCCATTTGATTTCGGTTGTAAAAATATACAAAATAAAAATTGATTATCAATATGAGATCATTTTTCTATGGCAACAGTAACTTTAAGAGAATATTAATTTCAATGGAAATAAAATTGCTTTATTTCTGACTGAAGTTGTTATTCCCAGGAACAGAAGTTAGAACAGGAAACTCAGTAAAAGGTAGTTGATCCACTCATATAATATGGATTAGTAGTAATAGTTTTCGAGACTTCAGAGAAATACTGCAATCTACCATTGTACCTGAGCTAGCGACGATCCTGGTTCCTGCGACGAGGATGGTGATTCTGTGGTAAGTGTCTCGGGCGTGACATTGGTTATTCTGCTTCAGTCCTGTCTTCTGCCACACGTACGTACGTGGGATTTGTTGTCTTTGTCGACTCCGGAATTTTATATTTTTCGGTCTTGTCAGCTGCCTTGCAGGCAAATTTTTCTTTTCATCTGTCCTGACTTCTTGACAGCTTTGATGGCGTTGATTTTTATTTTTTTGGTAGTTCCGATATTGGTGTAGGCCGGGTAGGATTAAGAATCTCCGTGTGATACAATTATCATGGTAATTTCACAAGGTCTTTTTGTAACATACAAAATGAAGTTGATTAAATAAATATTGATGTTTTAATCCATCACAAAATTTACGAATGGTTAGTGATATTAGTCGAAATTAAGGTTAGTGAGCTAGGGACGTCCCACCACCTAAATTCCGTTCACCGCAGCCTTACTAATGAAACATTACGTACATTGAGGTCAAAAGGGAAACGGCCAATAATCCAAGCTTCATTCCACGAAATAAAACGCACTAGAAACTATGTAACTTCTTACTTTACGACATTGAGTTCAGTTTCAAAATGTTAATTAATTATCCACTATGTCAATGACACAAACTGATTGACTTGCAAAATACAATGACTTCTAATTATGTTAATACATTTTTATACCAGATATAATCAGAGGCCCGTGTATAGTCGAAAATTCGAAATACATTATAATTGAATTTTAGGCCCTTTAGTATAATTGAGTTTAAAAAGGAGAAGGTTCTAAATTCGACCAAAAAAAAAATTGTGTGGTCGTATGGGTTCCAAATAATATCCTAGGACCTCAAGACAACCTCACCTACTCATGGTACACCCTGCTTTCGACCAACGAGACTCTGGCGACCCGCCAACACGCACTGGATCAGGGTGGCGAGATATGGTCCAAACCCCCCATAGGTCCCGGGTCCTGTCTCAGACGCAGAGGTCCCGGGTTCGATTCCCAGTGGAAGCAAAATATTCTGCTCGGTTTGATTGGTGTTAGGGCTTGATCTAAGTCCGCCCGGCTAGCTACCACCATCTTATCCAAGTCTGTCGCCATAACATTAATGTTTACAGCATTGTTGTGTTTCGGCAGTTAGAGATAACATAGCCAGTTCCTTTGTGGTTGAGGATTCCGGGTGAAGCTAGCTTCCACCCGTGGTTCCCGTGGTTTTCAGCCTGATCATCACTTACCATCAGGTGAGATGCAGGCCCCATTGAGGGTAAAAAAAAAGCACAACGACAATACGTCTCTGAGTGCCCGGTGACTCAACTTGTTCTGCTAGCTTTGACGGATACTGGCTCAGCACTGGAGTCAGGGGCGAGGTGAATATCCGGGCGAGATCGATTAACCATCAGACGACTCCGGCTAAGGTCTTAAGGAACTCTAATATGCTTAATGCAATAACATACAATGTTCGCACGTCGACATGTGTATACTGCCTATCCTAACCTATGGCGCTCACACTTGGTCTTTGACCGAGGCTCAGAAGTCCAAACTCATGGTTTTCCAAAGAGCAACGGAGCGTAGCATTTAAAAAAACAAACTCACCGACAAAATTCGCAACACCATAATACGGTCCAAGACAGTCGCCGAAGTTGGCGATAAGTCTGTGAGACTGAAATGGGACTGGGCGGGTGAGACAGAAGTGGGACCCGCCTATTCTATAGGATGTATCAAAACAAATGCGCCAGGATCGCCACACAGTGGGTGCTTCATGACAGGCGTAGTTACCGGGGCAGGCATCGATCACTTATAAAGAACTATTAGTGATCGATGGGGGCAGGCCTAAAAAACGCTGGCGTGACGATTTGGATTCGTTCCTGACCGATTAGCCGGAAAAGGCACAACATAAAGAAGACTGGGAAAGTATGGGGGAGACCTTTAGTATACGAATTTGTGCGGGAAAGGTAGGTACTATAACTAAAAAGTGAAAAACAAAAACATTGTACAAAAAAAAACCACCGACTTCCAAAAAAACACTACAAAGTGAAAAATTACTTTTATTTCGGAAATAAATGGCATAAAACGAAAATTCAAAACTAAAGACACCGACTTTGGAAGTCGTTTGTTTTCTGAGTTGAGAGAAGAGTCTGCTGATTACTATTTTTCTAATGGAAAACCATTAGAAAAAATAGTAAACAGAAGACTCTTTCAAACAAAAAACTGGAAAATAAACGGCTCACTCCTTCTCACAGAGAGGAGACCTGTGTCCCAGCAATGGGATCATTATAGGCTGATTATGATAGCCTGTGACCTGACATTTTATTATAGGTCACTTTTCGTCGTGGTTATTTGTATTTAAAAAAAATACACACAGACGAAGTCGCGGGAAATAGTTTAAAACAAAAGATTTTTATTAAACAAAAAAAGCATATATAACACTGCAGTTGGGCAGAAGGCAAGATAGATATTATGGCAAAAATATACCAGTATGTGTAGGTATCTTTATGTATCTTTTTTAAGTTCAAAATAAACAAAAAACTTTGCACACTACCAGCTTTTTTGCTAGTTACTTAGCTTATTTCTCACATTTTCGATTTGCACAAAATCTATATCACTTCTACAAAGACAAAAATAACTTGCCCTTTTGTAATATATCTTTTCCAACAAAGACTGTTGGCATTAGTAATTAAAATGCAAATATATTGATACCCCTCAACACTGAATCAATTATCGCAGCATTTGTAAAAGAATCGTATTAGTCTTGTGCCAGTTATCATTCTAGTAGTAGGTCCGTGAAAAATGTAAACGATAAAATAATAAAAACAAACAGAATAAGATTGATGTCGGAGATAAATTAAGAAAACTAACAGAAATTAAGAATTTAAGAGATATAAAATAAGTATCTAAAGTTACTGCTTCGGAAGAAGTAAATCATTCTGAAGCAGCGAACGGTTTTCAATAGTTAAAATGGCGGTAGTTCTGAACATGGTTTGGCAAGGATATAAATTGTTGTTCGAAGAATTTCCTGGTAAGCTTGGATTTGTCTTATGCCTTTACATGTTGGCCCAACATGCGCAAATATAAGCCACAGAATCTTTATATATATATAACAATAAGTATACGCAAATGACGGTAGTTCAATGTTCTGATAATAGTTTCAGTATACTCGTACTGTGGCGTAAATTGGCTTACGTTGGCCCAACATGGAAATGAGGCTTTATATAAACTAAGTTTGACCATCTATATAAATCCGAAGTTCATGATTGATTCATTTTCAAGTTAGAATATGCGTCAGTTTGTATAACAAAATTCTCAATTGTATTATTTTCTCGATCTAGTTTACAAACTAGAGTAAACAACAAGACTTTTAAAACAAAAGTATTTGAAATGACAATAAAGCAAAAGTGATCGAGTATGTCCATATTCTGCTGAGGATATTTTTGTGCTATCTTGTCTTAATATATTTTATTTTATTTTTGTTTTAACATCAGTATTAACGGGTAGTTCGTAAAAATTATGTAACCTTGTTTTTATTTCAATTTCAGATCCCAGAACAAAAGGATGGGTACTTGCAGCTAAGCCTTACCAAATTCTACTGCTACTTGGTCTGTATTTAATGTTTGTATTAAAATGGGGACCAAAGCATATGAAAAATCGTCAACCTTATAATTTAGATAAACTTCTAATAGTGTATAATGCACTTCAAGTAGTGGCTTGCTTGTATCTCTTTGTGAAAGTAAGTATTTTGTGACATTTTGTTTTGATTTTAAGTACTTGTTTAGAACATTTGCCCTCTTACTAATAAACGTTGTATATCGAAAAAATAAAGAGAGAAATCGGTGTGTATATAAAAACAGATATTTATATACACACCGATTTCTCTCTTTCAGTCGTCAGTAATTTGATATTCGAAAGAAGAAGACAAAGCGTTGTGTAACTATACAGACGCTATACAACGTTTATTAGTAAGGGGGCTGGAAGGTTGCTTATAGTTAGGTTAAAAAATAACTGGTAGTGTTTTCCGTTTCTTTAATCATTGTTTTATTGCACAATATGTCTATACGTTTCTATTAATATATTTACAGTCTATAACCTTAGCATGGGGATGGGACTACAAATGGATTTGTGAACCAGTTGACTTCTCAAATGAACCAAAACCCTTGGAAATTGCAAGAATGGTTTATTACTATTTTATGCTTAAGCTCGTTGATCTTCTAGATACAGTAAGTATTATTTTATTTTTCTTTCATTTACCTGTAAAAAAATCCTTGAAGAGAACTCTAATGAAGGATGGAATATGCGCGGAATGCAGTTGAGTGAATTACAAAGCAAGCATTGTAATTGATTTTATATTGGATTTAGCACTCGTTTTATGTAAATTATTGGTAGCAACTCTTTGTGTACTAATTTCTGAATCTCATTATTTACTTTCTTTTGAATAATCTGTAATTAATTATAAAATCTGATTGTGATACTAATAATACCACTGACAATGTTCAATGTTATAAGTCCTTGCAACTATGGATTTTTAAAACCGCTCGCTTTTTGCATTAGTAGGTAATGGTGCCGATTCTGTTGTACACCGAACTAAACTAACTAAACTACGACTAAAATACCTTACTTTTGGCTATGATAATCTAAAAGCTATTCTGCGGAAACATAATTTATCTCTAAATTAAAAAATAATTTTGACACATCTAAAATTGAATTTGACAGTCATGTCGCGACCCACGTGGTACTTGTTTGCTCTACCCCGTGAATTTTTTTTGAGCCAGAGGCGCGCGGGGGGGGGCAGCCTTGACGTATTTTGTATGGAATTTTAAACTTTTTTTATGGAAAATATGAAAAAATATTACCTGTGAGTAGGGGCATATGGGTTTACCGGTGCCAGAGGGGGTCGAAATTTCCATTATTTTTGCGCTAGGACGCACCGTTCTCGAGATATAAGCAAAAAAAAAAAAAAAGATAAAGTTTTTGCAGCTGAAGTGTGTGAATTTGAGTTCATGCCAACTAATTTTATTCCACTCCTTTTTAATCGCGTTTAAAAATAGACTGATTTAGTTGGATAGTCTAAATTTTTAGGTGAAAAACGTCAAATTCAGAATACTTAGCAAAATTGCCATTTTCACTAAACTAATAACTCAGTGCAATCTTAGTGCTGTCAAACTAAAATATAGTTAAGTTGTGTCACTTTAGACTATTTCAGAATGGGAAATGCTCGTTTGACAGGACTAAACTAAATTTTAGTGATTTTTAGTCTAGTTTAGAGGCATTTGTGACAAGAGAATCGGCACCATTATGTATTTTAGCAGAATAATACTCAATGTTAGGTCTCCAGTAGGTGTGCGAATATTGAAAACTAGCTTTTACCAGCGGCGTACGACTAGGATAAAAAGTAACCTATATGTTTATCCAGGTTATAAACTATCTGTGTGCTAAAATTCTTCCAAATCTGTTTAGTAGTTTTTGAGTGACAGCGTAGCTAACATTCATCCATCCTCACAAACTTTCGCGTTTATTATATGTATTAACTAAGGAGAATAGGATTGATAAATAATTGCTAATTTAATCGCATTTATTCATAATTAACAATAGCCCGGAAATTAACTTATCATTCCTGTAATCAAAACATTTTAAATGGAATTCAAATACTCGGTTGAAGGTATCAAAATTATATACAATATAAAATAATTATTTATTAAATTAAATTATATAAATTATTAATTTGGTAAAATTCCTTTCATACTTTTGCAATTTATAAAGCATTGTACATTGTTTCTTTTACTCGTCTAAGAAAATAACGTTTCAAACTAAAGTCTCTTCGCTTGTGGATAGTTATTTATAAATACATATAAATAATTATGAGTTTATTATTGTCATCCAAAGGTATATAAAAGTAAAAGGTAAAGGTATATATTAATATTCTTTTATCTACACATATGCTATAATCTTCTTTAAAAGTTTCTGAAACAGGTAGTTTATAGTAGCATATCATCCAAACGGGTGTTATAATGTAATGTTGTACTAAATTTCATAATGCAACTCCATTTTTACTCATCAAACAGTCACATACTCATGGTATCTTTATGAATTAAAAAAAAACATTGTCATGCACGCGCGTTTCACTGCCACAGCGCGCCGTAATTAAAAAAAAAACTTTAAGGATTTTATTCGATTTCACGTCGTATCCTGCCGTTTTTGTTCGATATAAGTATTGCAAAATAATTTCAGCCCCCTATCTTATGTAGAAGGGGGTGCTCATCGACTTCAAAATATTTGAATTTTATGAAAAATGTTTAAGTGTGTTTTTCATTTTTTTCTTAGATACTAAGAAAAAAATTAAAGCTCTTCTCAAAAGTAGATTATTGGCATTTCAAAATAATATTTAAGAACACACACAATGTTATAAATAAGGTAGGACATAAAACAGATCCGTTTTATCTCATCCTAAAACTAAGTTTCTTAACGGTTTTTTTAATATATCAGTAGAAACAATTTTTCGGTTATGTTTCACGACTTAAAGTATGAATTGTTTTCTTCCTCGTTTTTCGTGAGTATCTTATTTATAATGTTCAATAATTAACCAGTAACAAAAAAATCAAAATAACCTGTGTTTAAAAAAAAAAAATGCACGAGATTGAGCATCCTCTTTCACTAAGCTAGTCCCTGAAACCTGAAATTTTACAATGTTAATACTATAGATACGTGTTACTTTACGGGTTGGCCAAAGAGAAACAACACAAAAACACATGTGAAACTACACACATCAACATGGTCTAGGGATATTTTTAAAAAAGCGAATTACTATCAATGTGTTAATTATTTATATGACATGTATATATTTAAAAGATACGTTATTTAATATTCTATCATTTTTTAATAATGGTTAAGGTACTTCGATAAAAATTTCAGGATTTTATGGAAAAAAAATGAAGCATAGACGGAAACCGTATATGAATTAACTTTTAATTTATGAGTAAAAACTGAAAAAAATAGAAAAATTATTTAATTTGTGTTTATAAACTTGAAGTTAGTAGTCTGAGAAAGCGCCCATGATGTTCATAACACATCGGCAACGATTCGGCATGCTCAGAACAAGGTTGTCAATGTCTTGCTGCGGAATATTGTCCCATGTCCTTCTGAGGTGCGCAAAAAGTTGATCTTCTGTAGCCAGATTTTCAGGAACTTCCTTCAGAACTCTTCTTTGCAGCATATTCCACGCATGCTCAATGGGATTTAGATCTGGCGATTGAGCAGGCCATTCTAAGGCCCTAACATTGTGTGTATGTAACCAAGCTGCTACCGTTCTCGCCGTGTGTGCGGGCATCTTGCCCCATTTGTGTTCTGTGGGGCAAGATTACGGGCCCCAGCACCTGTTGGACGTATCGTTCTGCCGTCATATTGCCCCGCACCCAAACGAGATCCGTCCGTCCTCCAAGACGAATTCCTGCCCAAACCATAATTGTTCCTCCTTGGTATGGGTGAACTTCCTGAGGGTTCTGAACTGAAGACGGCTCCATCGTCCAGGAACTCGCCAAACACGCGTCCTTCGTGAATCTGGATGGAAGCCGAACCTGGATTCATCCGTGAACAGCACATTGGACCATTGCTCACGGCCCCAGTCCACGTGGTTCCGAACCCATTCTAATCGTCGTCCACGATTGCTGGGACCCGGAGTGGTCTACGAGAGCGTAGATTGCTTTCATGCAGTCGCCTTCTTACAGTTTGGTCACTCACAAGCACTTGGTGTTCCACTCGCAGCCTTTGGACCAATTGAGTCGCCGTTGCATTTGGTTGAGCTCGCGCAGTAATTTGCAAAAATCGGTCTTGTCTGGGGGTAGTGATGCGACTTGGCCCCCGGTGCCTCTCCGCTACTTCACCTGTGGCACGAAAGCGTGACCACAATCTTGAAATTACATTTTGGTGGGTACCTATGGCCTCAGCAACATTACGCTGAACAGACCCAGCTTCCAGCATTCCCATAGCTCGTAACATCTCCGCCCTCGTCTAATGTTGGCGTTGCATGTACCTCAATTTTAACTTTATCTTTCGTTTGAAAATGAAAAAAAACTGTAACTAAACGTAATTCGTATTGTTTTCTAAATTTCGCACAAATGAAAATTCCCTCTCCTACACATCAAGACATTTTTATGCCACCTAAACAAAAGAATTTTTAAAAATTTTAATTTGGAATTAGTCTGAGATAAATTATAAACAAATCGGTGTATAAAAGATTCCAATGCGGCCAGTACTTTTCGAGTTATTTAATTGAGTATGAAATATCCCTAGACCGTTTTAATGTGTGTATTATCAGACTCGGCTTTCGTGTTTTATAGCCCCTTATTATACAACAGTTGCACAAATAACTATTATGGGGGTTTACACGGGTAACTAAAGCCGCACGATTATTGCCGCGCGGCGTAAATCGACCGTCTTAATGGCAATTCGGCTATGTCGCAAGTGACTAAAGCCGCAAGCCCCAAAGTTGGGTAGCATCCGACTTTGGCCGCGCGGCGACCGGCCGCATGCGACAGGTGACTAAAATCGACCGTGTAAACGATCAGTTGCAGGCGATCCCATGCGGCATGAAGGAGTGTTTCGAAAATGACAATGACATGAAATGAAAATGAAATGACAGAGCCGCATGCGATTTTAGTAACCAGTGTAAATGGGCTAGCGATGCGGCTTGGTGAGGCAATTAGTGAAGCGACTCGCCGCACGGCGAAAATCGACCCGTGTAAACCCCCCATTAGATGACAGTCATAAACTCTTGTATTAGAGTTCAACATAGTCAAAGTCAAAGTCAAATCGTGTATTTCAATAAGATCATTAAAAGGCGATTTAGAACGTCACAATTTACAAGAAAAGAGAACCTGCTAAGGATCTAGGTCGGAAATCTTCAGAACGAGTCTCATAACAGCAAATCAATGTACTACAAAATCTGTTTTTAGCTTTGTAGTAGACACGTGCATAGATAATGTTGCATCGTCTCGTATTGTAATTGGTTCAACAGACAATCGACTTACTTAACATTCGGGCTTTGAATAGGTTTTCATAATCTTGGAGTAGGTATGACACTGTTATCTTAAATAATTCTTCTGTTCTTCATTCAATTATTTTAACCTTGCTTTTATTTCTTACAAAGTACCAAAAATCCGCACTTCAAGTCTACCAACGGGCTATGGAATGAAGTATACACAAATAGCGAACGCTGGCCGTATAGTTGCTGGACTAAAGGTAGAACTGGGTTGGCCACATCTGTCGCATGTCAGAGCAACAATATGCAAAAATCTGTGGATCCCAAATAGCAGAAAACAACTACGCGGCAGGCCCAGAAAGAGATAGTGGGATGAGCTGGACTCCTTCTTAAAGGATTGGCCCGCAATTCAGTAGACCGGGAAAAGTGGAAAGAGGGAGGGGTGGCCTTTGCCCTGCTGCGGAATAACACAGGCTTATAAAAATAAATTGTATTAGACCTTCCATAGTTCTAGGTAACCAATCCACTATAGCCACTCAAACCCATAGGCCCATAGCCCAATAGTTTTTGTTTCCATTTTCTGCAATAGTCCTGCTCCAACCGGGGATTGTCCTTGGGTGCACTTGCATAGTGCATACAGGGATAATCATCGGCTGGTGCCTCATTGCATTAAAATTTTCTAAGGGGCCTCTACGAGTTGGCTTCGGCCCCTCGTACGCCTTCCAAAGGACCGGGTCCCCATGATCCCGAGATATGTAAACATAACAGTGGCGAATACTCCGAAGAACCCGATTCCCATCGGCTTCCCTTCGGACACAACCACTCTATCATCATTGAATAATCACACTATAAGTATTTGAATACAATTAAAACATTACGAAACGCCTACATTAAATATTTTGTCTTTATATCCCAACAACAAAACATTTCGCTCTAAAATAACTCGTAGGCGCATTCGGCTTATCGTGAGTTCAATTTCTATAGAAAATAAAATCCGTCTGACGTCACTCGGTCATGTGACTCCGTGCGTTTTATACCAAGCCAGGAAGCCGGCTTGCAACGAGTTATAGTAGGTAAAGTAGGCGAAAACGCGCGCGTGGGAATGAGAAAGAGCTATTTCTATTGCTCGCACTCGCATTTGATACTCGGTTGCTGTCGTAAAATTTCGTAATGCATTCGGCTTGAACTTCGCTCATTCGGTCGGACCGGAAATCAAAACATTCATCTATAATTGTAGTCTGTGCATTCATCAATCATTCCAATTTCCATTGACAATGTGAGATGTGTGGTCGATTTTTGTCGTAATCGCATTAGAACCATATAATTTGTTTACAATAAGTAGGGTAAACTCACCAGTAACTGGCCACTTAAGCACATCGCCAAGTTCATGTCATTGTTATGACAAAATGTGTCAAAAAATTAATATTCTTAAATTACCTATGGTTAAAGTGTGTATCCGTTTATCGATATTGATGGGTAAAAAAATCAATATAACAAAATTATGTACAAATATTTTAACCGAATGAAAAAGTTGTTATTTTTAATAGTAACTGGCCATAAAATTTAGAAATTAGCCACCATAACACTAATAATTGGCCATGTTATAATAATCATCAAAAACAATATTAAAATATAGGATAAAGTCCCTAAATTGGAAATACAAATATTTCAAAAACTTAATAAGGCAAATTGTGATATTATTTTAATTAATTCGCTACAAAAAATCAACATCTTAGCTTATATTTCCTAACAGTTTCTTAGACTCATCTTGACTATTCATTGTTTTGCTTTTAGCAGTCTTATTCTTTGAATTTTTAATCCTCCTATTCTTTATCCTATAATCATTCTCCTGCCCTTATCACAATTTATTTGGGGTCGGCGCAACATGTCCGTTTCTTCCATACTTCTCTGTTAGTCGTCATCGCGGTAGTCACCTCCTTTCTAGCCATGTCATCTTTGCCACAGCCCACCATCGGTTCTTTGGTCTTCCCCTACTCTTATAGCCATCGAAATTCATACTCTAAACTTTACTCACAACATTTTCCTCATTCTTCTTTATTCTTTATCCTGTATTAAACTTTGTGTTAGGATTTCGTATTTTAAATTGAATACTACTTCAATCAATCAATCAACTCAGCCTGTCGCAGTCCACTGCAGGACATAGGCCTCGCCCAGGCTGCGCCACAACACCCCGTCTTCCGCATCCAGTCCGTCCCAGTCAACTTTTTAAGTTCGTCGGTCCATCTAGCTGTGGGGCGTTCCACACTACGCTAGCCGATACGCGGTCTGCACTCTAGGACTCGTCTGCTCCACCGGTCATAGGTCCTTTGAAAAACATGGCCAGCCCGCTGCCACTTCAGCCTGCTTACTCTGCAGGCTATGTCGATAACTCCGGTTCTTTTCCGGATAGTTTCATTTCTGATCTTGTCCTCCAAAGCATCTCCGAGTATAGCCCGCTCCATAGCGCGCTGAGCGATCTACACTACTTCTGGGCACGCCAAATTTTTTTCCTGCTTGACGAATCGAACCTTCAACGTTTTCAATAAATTTTATAGTCTTTTCTATTGTTTCTGGTGTATTTTTAACGACATTTTGGAAAATCTGTGTAATAAAAAATATTCCGTCAGTAACTGGCCATACAATTATAATACAATTGGCCACCCATGCCAGTTACTGATAAATGTGTATATTTTTATTTGATATTTTTTTAGGAGATAGCATACCTTATGCACCTACTAAATACGTCTCATTTTTGATGAAATTCGAATATTAGTTTATAATCTAGTAACTGGCATGGGTGGCCAATAATTGAAAATAATCAAAAATGTCGATCAATTACAAGCCACCCTCCTAATATTGGTTTACAATAGATGCTGACAGAATAGAACTTTTAAAAAGGATCACTTACCATCTATACAACACACTAAACACAATCGACTGACGTTTACTACACAAAATACCACAAAATTAAATTTTTTCATCAAGCGTTTCGTTAAGATTTTTGTAAAGACTTACCGTTCATATGAGCGAACATACCGTGCATGCACGCCGACTGTCACAAAATGATCGATATTTTTGGCAATAGTGTCCTTATTGGAAAAAAAAAATACTTTACTTAAAGCTACTTTGAGTAGGTAATACCGAAAACAAATATTAGATGGCGTACTGTAAGGATAACTCTTAATTTATGCAGTTGAAGTGTAGAGTGGCCAATTATTGAAAGCGGCTAGTTACTCCTCGGTTTACCCTAGTTAATTTGCATTTTGTATTCATTAGTTTATCATTACTAGTAGTAGTAATATTAGTTTTTAGTGTAGAACAGTGATTAAGATAGTGTTTGTGTTTCGTGAAAGAAAAGTACGTATTTGGGGTAAGTAGATAGTATACTGGTAAGCCGGTATGCGCCGAGTTACGCTATGGACAGAGAAGTAGAAAACGCGCGGGAACGAGAAGCAGCTATTGCCACCTCGTTCACGCACACGCAGTTATTCGGTTGTTTCCGTTGAATTTCGTAATGCGTTCGGCGCGGAGTTCGGATATAATAATATTGACATTGAATTGATACAAATGTGGTTGTTTGTTTTTTGACGTAATCGTATTTTAAAAACAATTATTTACATTTTGATCGCTCATTTTTCATTGAATTTATATGTTTCTCATTACTGATATTTGTTGTAGGTATAGAACAGTGATTAAGACAGTGTTTAAGTGTTTTGAGTTTAGTGAAAATAAAGTACGTTGTAATGTGGTTGTAATTAGATATGTGGGGTAAGAATATAATTTATTATTTTGAAATTACTTGTATAAAGTAGATTTGAAAGTATTTAAAACGATCAGTAGGATTAGGATAGATTGTTGCTTGACGGATTATTAACTTTGTGAGGAAACATGCTTTTCAAGGTTAACTTTTGAAAATAAGAACCCAGATAATTATGACTATAAAATTACAAACGACGTGATGGTTTTTTCAAACATTTTAATGTTTCCCTTTACGATAAATATCAATGATTGACTGGCAGTTATATCGGAGCTCGTGGCTAAGTAATAACAAGCCGCACGGGTCGATTCATCAGGTTAAGGTACGCTTGACGGGGTTGGTCAGTGGATGGGTGACCATTTTTACATACCGAGACTCCTCCGTGCCTCGGAAAGCACGTTAAGCCGTTGGTCCCGGCTGTCATTCGTGGATCTTTGACAGTCCGTTCAGTTTCGTCACGTGCGGGCAAAAGCTAGTAAAGCAAATAAAATGTATTGTTTCCCGTGTTTACTTTTCTCAGATTGTAGTACCTAGTATATGGATTGTTTGGGTATGACTTCGGGCCTGGTAGAATTTTTTTTTAATTTTTTTTTGGGTCCGGCTTTCGGCTTACCCCCTTCGATTCCCCACGCCGCGCCACTGAAACATAACATAAATAAATAATAAATTGTTTCTTTTTAGTTTTTATAATTAAAACAGCATCGTAAATTGCTTCACATGCAAATATTTTACAGGCCGTTCGTGTGATTTATGGTCCAGTACTACAAATAGTTTTAAAAATAGTGTTTTCTACATTTAGTCCAAACGTCGCGTGGTTGATACTAATCGCTTGTTAACCCCTTACTTTTAGACCCGGTCAAGAACCTACCCGAGTTACTAGCCAACATTTGTTTATTCAAACGAACCACGAGTTAACGAGTGCAAAATCCAAACATGTAAATGTCATTGTTAGCCAAGTTTTAACTTTATTATGTTTAAAATGTGGCAACTCATCATTCAATCAAAGTTCATAAAATTGATATAGAAAGAAAGAAAGAAAGAAAATTATTTTATTTGGGACCAGTATTTCCACCTCTAAAGTATGAAGACTACTAACCAAAAAAATTATCATCAAAATTAATTCATAATTTGCGGAGTAATCGAGTAACGAACATACAAAAAAATAAAAACAACATACAGTCGAATTGAGAACCTCCTCCTTTTAGAAGTTGATTAAAAATAGTTTGGAAAATCCAAAAGTGCACGCCTCATACATAACACTCATTCATGAACGAAAAAGAAATTCAAAATATAGTTTTTAACAAAAATGAACAATTTATCACTTTTCATGAAGTCGTAATGTCAAAGACTCACAAAGATGTTTACTTGGCGGTTGCTAGGCAACGTATGGACATCAAGTCAAAGGTTGGAAATATTTAGTAAGATATTATATTTTAGTTAGTATTTTATTAATTATAGTTAAACTACTTTGAATAAAAGAGCCATTTTCAATAGGGTTCCTTCTACGGCTGAAACGAACGTAAAAAAAAAAAAATTACTCGATTAATTGATTTTATCGCAGGCTACAATGTTTTCAGGGATCATAAATTGACGGACAGGATTTTTTTTTCAACTATTTTGATGCTTTTTCCATTTCTGCTGCATTATATCAATTGTTAAAAAGTACAGTATTAATCTCCATTTAATCTTCTATACAATGGTATATAAATTAAGTAGGTTCTGTGTACTAGCAGGAGTGTAACATTAAAAACAGTTGAATGGGGCAAAAAAAAAATTTCGATCGTAGCTGATCGAAATTTTTTTTTTGCCCCATTTCTTCAAACGAAGCACGACTCATAATGCGAAGCATTAGAGTGTGCTAAAAACAGTTGAAGAAATGGGGCAAAAAAAAAATTTGCTAGTTAGACAACCTGTATTACAAAAGTTACTTTTAATTGTTTGTCCGGAGACGCAGACCTATTGCACATTGTATTGTATTGTATTAAAATATTAGGAATGATTACAAAATCTGCTTCTGTGTGCAAACCAAAACTAGATTTCACATTATTCATAGAATTTAAATAAGGTAATATATTCCAGCCTTGCTTATGAACCGCAGCAGTGACCTATGAAGCTGCACATTATCAAACAATGCTTGTTTAGTAATAAACTAAACAATTTACTTGTGTTGAAAGGAACATTGTCTTATTTTAATGATTGTAAGGAAACATTTCAATTACCTCAATGTTAAACAATCTGTCAATGGGCATGAATTTAAAAAAAAATTGGCCAAGACAGTAAAACTGCAGAAATATATGTATCTTCCATTTAGACATGCAACGCCCTATTTAAATGCTGCTATTAAAAGATAAATATTCTCACTTTTCAAGCTTTTCAGTTTATGTCTGGAATGATTGTAACCTTTCCCAACTATGTTGGAGCAGCTTCCAGCCTAACCGGATGCAGCTGAATACCAGTATTTTACATAGACTGACTGCCAATTTCACCAGTTACTGGGTAACACGATACTCCTTGGCAAGACTGGTTGTCAGACTTTCGGGCTTCTGACCACTTGTAACGGCTGTCAAACATCTACGAATGACAGCCGGTACCATAACCGGCTGGCTGGCATGGATGGCTACGAACCGATCGCAGCAAGCGTAGCTTAACCTCCAAACGACCCGTGCGGCTGTTATTATTAAGTCCTGAGCCTCTTTTGTTAAATATTTACCTCAATGAATCTGCCAAATATGTGTTGTGATTACACGTACACTTTCAGTGGTATATGAATTTTCTACGCATATGCATAAGGCATTTTGCATTTATTTGGGTGTCACTTTTAATATTACTTTGGTTCACTGTAGAATTTTTCTGATTTATTTACTATATTGCTATTTATATTTTTCTGATTTATTTACTACGAAAGCACGTCAAGTTGTTGGTACCGGCTGTCATTCATAGATCATTGACATTCGTTACGGGCAGTCAGAAGCCCGAAACTGACAACCAGTCCTATCAATGGATATCGTGTTACCTAGTAACTAGATTGTGGAGGTCAGACAGGCAGTCGCTCCATGTAAAATACTGGTATTCAGTTGCATCCGGTTAGACTGGAAGCCGACCCCAATATTGTAGGGAAAAGGCTATGCAGGTGATTATGATTTATTGTATTGCCTAAAACAAGTCATAAATAAATAAATTATATTTCTTCCTTTCCAATTTGACATTTAAATTATTTTTTCAGGTATTCTTCGTGCTACGAAAGAAATTCAATCAAGTATCCTTTCTGCATATCTACCATCACACCGGGATGTGTATGTTGATATGGGGCGCAGTTACATATTTACCAGGTAATGTACAGCAATGTATCTTTACTTCTTCTTAAAATATTGTGTGTAGAATCCACATGAACGCCCTACACGCTTTTATTGGAAAACGTCTAAAAAGCGTTCCTTAGGTTTCTATAAAAACATGGCCATTATCCTATAACGGCCCACACGTGCTGGTCTACCTACCAACCATGTGCATGTCCTTCTCTTCAAAGACCCAATCACATTAAATATCTTGGAGTAATATTGGACCAATTCCTCAACTTCAAACCACATATAAACGTACTGGTAACGAGATTGCGCAAACTCATTTACATCTTTAAGAGTCTAAAACACATAGCCGGCCTTCGTACCATCAAGATAGTCTACTTGACCTTATGCCAGTTCCTTATAGACTACTGCATCATATCCTGGGGAGGTGCTGCTAAAACGCACTTGATAGAGGCAAAAAGAGCTCAACGTGCTATACTTAAGGTTGCTGCGGGCCTTCCCTTCCGCTTTCCTACAGTTGAGATGTACAAAAAGTGGGATGTACTGTATGACTCGGATCTGTTGAAGGAAAAACGAAGAAAGGGTTCTGTGTGCAGAACTGTATATTTCCGTTCAAGTCTGGCCCGCAAGTTTTTCGATTACCTAGGAGATTTTATTTATAATATTATTAACACGAGTCAAAATATTAATCCATTACACAAACCCAGTTGTAAGTAAAAAGTGACTGAATACTTGAAAATCCTTTGTTATGATGACACAGATAAACAGTTCCACACAATTAAATAAATCCCATTCCCCTTCCACATCTTTGTTACGATTTTCTATATTATAATGCTCTTATGGCTCCGTAATTCCAATTTCCAATGTTCACACAGAAAGTTGTATTCAAATAATTACCATTCACCTTCACATTCACCACTATTCACCTTCACGGTCACCACCATTCACCCACACATTCACCACCATTCACCTTCACGGTCACAACCATTCACCTACACATTCACCACTATTCACTTTCACGGTCACAACATTCACCTACACATTCACCACTATTCACCTTCACGGTCACCACCATTCACCTTCACATTCACCACTATTCACCTTCACGGTCATCACCATTCACCTACACATTAACCACACACCCTTTGACTGCTTTTGTTGTTACTCTTATTCTTATTTTCATTTATTCAACTTTTTGTTTTGTTTAGTAAAAATACATGTGACCTGCTTGTTAAATTGTATGAGTCCACTAAGTGGGGCCTGGTGACCTGTAACACAGGTTTTCCTAAACCTACTTCAGGCACCAGCTCTCCTGACGGGGTCCGCTAGGACCGATGCCCGCCGGGGTTGCGGGTAGTCCCAAGGGGAAACCGTGGCCCCTGGCATGGCAAGGGAAGGAACACGGGTGGGTTTTAGTCAGTAAAAGTCTGACACGCCCTTCCGCTCCGCCCAGAGCGGGAGAAGTCATTGGATGATTTGCCACCCAAAAAAAAAAAAAAAGGCACCAGCTCTCACAATATGTTCATATTCATCAATACTAAACCTAACCTCTAAACAAAACCATTGTGAGAGGAAATAAATATATTTTAAAATGAAAATAAATGATTTCTAAGATTCGAATTCAACAAACGATCTGTTTGCGGACGATGGACCTTGGTCCATTGTAAGTACTTCTGGCATGTCAGAAGTACTGTGAGGGATTCGTGAAAGTGTCGTTAATTTGTTATGTGCTTTGCGTTGCTTTTTATTTTATTATTCTATTTTTATTTGTATGTGTCTCTCTTTAATTATTGTAATTGGATTTTTACCGCGTAATTAAAGTTATAAATAAATAATCTTATCGCCCGCTTGATTTTGCTGTAATAAAGTTCTGAAAAGCTTTACGAAGTCCATCAGCGCCATCTAGCGAAAATTTCTGTAAACTGTTCAGTACATAAAGAAAAAAAGGGACAATGCCCACGAATATAATGGTCTAAGGTCAATGGGAAAAGGTGACTGGCCCTTTTAATTTTGATTAGTAAAAAGAACCAATACTTTAAAAATATTATAATACATATTATTATGTTACTCTATAATTGTTTAATTGTTTTTATTTGTAACTTATGTTTTTTTTTTTGTTTTTTTCGTTTTCATTATCATTTTATTATGATTTTTTAAATTCTGAATAAATCATGGTATACTCACCAACCATGCCATCTACCGGAATTTTAATGAACAAATATTTTTTTATTAGCAAGCTATTTACACATGTCATCGTAGTCCATTGTTTAATGCTCTTCTTGACTGACTCGGTCAACTTCCACCCCCAAAGGAACCTGTACCTAAACAAAACTATTGGATATTAATTTAATAAAAATGTTTGTACACTTTCGATCGAAGTGAAAAGAAATTTGAAAAAACCAAAACATTACATACATTATATACATTGTCTATAATTTACGTCATCATCAGCCTACAATCTAATTTAATTAATTTATTAAAAATCACAATTTCCAGGTGGACACGGTACACTGGTTGGAGTGATCAATTCATTTGTGCACGTCGTGATGTACTCGTATTATCTATTAACGGTAGCCATGCCGAGTATCAAGAACGCGATTTGGATAAAGAAACATGTGACTCAGTTGCAAATTGTAAGTATTAGTTAGCCTAGTAGTGGTATGACCGTATGACTCGAGTTCGGCACGCACCTCTGACTTTTCGGATTCATGTGCGTTTTGTATAATTATCACTTGCTTCAAAAACGGTGAATGCCTGAGAGATATTTCTCGACGGCATGTGAAACAAAGTCAGAGGCCGATGGGCGGCTTTAAAACTCTGACACCAGGTTAGTCACTAACCACACAAGAAGAACATCTACAGCTGTAGATCTTCGATCTTTTTAGCTTTCTATATGCTTAAAATAAGCATATAGAAAGCTTAGCTAATCAGCTGAGCTATTTTATTGATGCTTTTAAAAACTGGACATAAAAGGAACAGAACAAGTTTAGTGCCACGAGATATGCTTGATAAGTTGATAGAAAAAAATTAAAATTGTTGATAACAATCTCGCAATAGTCATTAATGCTACTAATTCAGTTTTCGCAAGCAAAAGAGAAATATTCCAGACGAGAGTGATTTGATGGCCAGCGTGAATTTAACATGTACTATACAATTTTCTTTCAATCTTACTTTATAAAATAAAAATAAAAAACCTTTTATTTCCATATCCGAGAGTTACATCGCAAATGTTGTTAGTAGTTAATTGTTAGTAGTTTTACTTATTTTCTAGATGTTAGTACAGATTAGTTATTTTGTCGGATATGGACCCCTCCTCGGGTGAAGGCCTCCTCCAACTTCTTCCATCAATCTTACTTTACAACCTATAAACCGGATGTTTTAATTCATTTCCGAATTTCCGTTTTCAGCTGCAATTCTTCTGGTGTGTAGTTCATATGGCTATTATAGTGTTCAAGACCGACTGCGAATTCCCTCGCTGGACAAGTGCCTTGTTTTTACCACAAAACTTGTTCATGCTGGTACTCTTCATCGATTTCTACATCAAAACTTACATCAAAAAGCCCAGGGAACAGCTGAAAGCACAAATGAACAAGAACAAAGTTAACAATCAAAATAATGATAAAAGAAACAATGATGTTCCAAGTAATGGTATTGAAAAGCCTAAAATTGAAAATGGTGTCAGTAAATTAAAAGATATGAAAATAAATGATGCTAAAAATTATGTTAAAAATGATTTAAATAAGCTTGTTAATGGTAGTGATGTTTCATATTCTAACAATAGTAATGAATTCAACGAAAATGTTAACTATTTTGAGAGTGGCAAGGAAAAATCTACTTGTGGGTCTGGCAAATGTAAAATGAATTGCCACAAACATTATAAGAATGAATAATTATTTAGGTATAACTATATGTATTACGTAGTTATTAAATCTTAAGGTATGAATAATTATTTAAGTATAACTCTATGTATTACGTAGTTATTAAATCTTAACGTAGAATACTTGATTTTATTTCAAATAGAGCAAACACGTGTTATTAACTTTATTGTTGTTTTTGTTTTCTCATGAACAGTTTTTTTTTTAAATACAACTTAAATTATGTCCCAGACAGAGGCCTCCTTTTTTTTCTTCCAAGCCTAATCTTATTTAAACTCAGAATAGTTCTCCGATTCGAATAGGAGGGTTTTAAAAAGAGAATATTCTAATAAAATAAAATCGAAACGTCATTATAATATTACTTACACTCTCGGGTGATTGCTATAGCGTGCCAACAGTACAACGCCAACTTGCATATAGGTAACAAAACGTGTGATTTTAATGAATTACTTAACAATATTTTTAATGGTGTGAATCACGCAAAGTTATGTACTATGCAAGTGGGGTGTCTGAGGGGTGCGATATCCGAGTTAGGCTCCATCCAGGCTGAGGAGCGATTGCGGGTGCTAAAGCGGGCGCGATATAATAAAACATGAAATCGCCGTTTGCGTCCATAGTGTGCGGACCACGAAGTAATACCGTAAAAACATAAGTGAAGTGAGCTGTCATAGTGTCAATCCCTAGTATCTGGGATAATGACAGCTCAATTCGCCAATTTTTACTTATTAATTAATTTATTTATTCTTAGGAAAGCTTACAGTCTAATATATATTTAGTATAATTATACAATAGCGCTTACGGTTGCCATTTACAAGCTTCCACAAATTAAAAACTATGCACCTAAAATTAAAAACAAAGAAAGAGAAGAAACATACAAAAATAAAAAATAAATTAAGAACAAAGTCTAACTTAACAAATAAAATAAATTCTTCTGTAAAACAATCATCATCATCATCATATGAGCCGAAAGACGTCCACTGCTGGACATAGGCCTCCCCCAAGCACCGCCACTTCGACCGATTCTGTGCTTCCCGCATCCAGCGGATTCCTGCGGCTTTTACAAGGTCATCGGTCCATCTTGTGGGAGGCCTTCCAACGCTACGTCTTCCGGTACGTGGTCGCCACTCCAGAACCTTTCGGCCCCATTGGCCATCTGTTGGGGCTTCTAGTTTAAACCGGTCGGGTTTGGGTTCTTATGATTCGTTTAGACGATCCCTAAGAGAAAAAAGATGTTGGGGCTCTACATTCACATAGTATTTTTTTTGTTACGAAACCAAACTATTTATTACCGTATTACAACGGTGATATTATGAAGACTGCCTCGTTGGACTAGCGGTTGTAAACACTACTGCTGAGCATGAGGTCCTGATGGGTTCGATTCCCAGATCGGGCAAAGTTTTATTGGGTCTTTCCATCTGGATTTCCTCAGTAGCAGTCCGAAGTCTGAATTTGTACCCGGTTGATGGCAATAGGCTTGCCCCATAGTACATGGGATTTAAACATGGGTGGACGAAATGTGGGTGTTCTATAGGTACCTACACCTTTGCCTTACCCTAAGCTCCAGAGCTGCTGGCTCCATCACCAGACCCTCGTTACCAAGCCCAATCAATTGAACTTGTGAAATCGAATCATATGAGCCCAAACTCAAGGGGTTTACTAGTAGCCACTGAAGAGTTCCACTATCCATTTCCTGGCTCCATCATCAGACCCTCGTTACCAGGTCCAATCTATTGGACTTGTGAAAACGAATCATATGAGCCCAAACTCGAGCGGTTTACTTGTAGCCACTGAAGAATTACCCTATCCATTTTCTGGCTCCATCACGAGACCCTCGTTACCAGGTCCAATCTATTGGACTTGTGAAAACGAGTCATATGAGCCCAAATTCGAGGGGTTTACTAGTAGCCACTGAAGAGTTCCATTATCCATTTTCTGGCTCCATCACGAGACCCTCGTTACCAGGTCCATTCTATTGGACTTGTGAAAACGAATCATATGAGCCCAAACTCGAGGGGTTTACTAGTTGCCACTGAATAGTTCCACTATCCACCTCCTGGCTCCACCATCAGATCAGCTCCAAGATTCCAAATTATAGTTGTGTTATCCAAATACATTTAAATTGAAAGTTTCATATCAATACGAGAATTATAAGTTAGAGACCCCGGGGCGGGGATGCGGTTGCGGGGGTCCATAAGGAAGTATAGGGGGGTATTTGGGGGAGCCGGGGCTGATGTACCCAGCGTTGGGAATGCCTTATGGTGTTGGAGCTGAATCCAGGGGCTAGGCCTCTGAGGGCTAATGCGCTCAGGAATCTGAGAGGAAGGGATTGGGTGCAAGGCCCTTTGATTTTTCTGGAGATCGTCTAGACGCTTGCAGTCCAAAAAAATAACTTAATTGGAAATGGTAGGGGTACCCTGTGAGGAGGATGACTCAGTCGGGCGGGAGTAGTCGGGTAACAAAGGGACGCTTATCACCGCAAGCGCTGATATACGATAGCGAGAAATCAAGACAAAAAAAAACAGGTTTTTGTCTTCGTTCGACGTGATACAGTACGATATTATTGTAACTGAAATACATTTTTGAGAAAAAATATCTCAAAAACGTTGTTTAATGTAAGGTTATTCATTATCACACAAACTGGATTTATTTATTTTTCCGTGGACCAATTTAATTTTTTTTATAGTTCATGTATAAGCTACAGTACCACTAGACCAATTCACATTCTTAGGCAGCACTTGGTAATCTCTAGTAAAACCTAGGTAATCTCCTTTGCTCGAGTAACTAGCTAGCGCAGTTGTGATCGGTTACAATCAGTCGGATCCTAGTACTTCACTATACACAGCATTTTTGTAATGGCTCCAAAGGTCTATAATAAATTACCAAAATGTATAAGAAATGAAGATAATGTCCGCAAATTCAAAAGTAAACTGTATTTATTTCTAATACATAAGACGTATTACTCTATCGAATAATTTTTTAATGATAAAATATGACAATGCTTGCAATTTAATTAAATTTAATTTAATTTACCATTGACATGCATGTAAAAGTAAATTATAATAGATTTTTTTTTAATGCATATTATTGACATTATTATTTTTGACATTATTTTTAATATGATGAAATATGACCTTACTAGCCCTTTTAATATAATTTACCATTGACATGCATGTAAAAAATAAATTATAATTGATTAATTATTTATTAGTAATACATTTTACTAACACTATTTACTCGAACATGACTTTGTATTGTATAGATTCAGAATGATTACTAAAAAAAAACTAATATATTTGTACACCAATTTCATTGGTAGGACATAGAGATCGACGAAAATGTATACATAAGCCCTTTATAATATTGTAATACCTATGTTCACGAATAAAGATTGATTGATTGATTGATAGGCTTGGTTAGACTTTTTGCACAGTTGACTATAAAATATAGGCGGTATTAAGTCAAGGCCTGATTTAGAGAGATCCAGCATTTGGAGCAACTTTTGTACTTTTTTGTGACACACCTCTATAATAGAGCTGATGCTAGCTGTGTATGGTGTTGTAGCTTGATCTTGATACTGGTCATCTGTATCTGGCTCTTGAAATGTTGACTGAAAGTATGTAGCGAACAGGTTACTGATTTCTTCTCCAGTGTCTGCAGTTGCATCTTGATATTTAAGAATATTAGGGAAGTTACTATTACTTCTCTTGCTTTTAATATAGGACAAAAAAAAATTGGGTTCTTGATAATTGATGACTTGACTTTGTCCATATACGTACGGTAACAAGATTTCTCTACTTCTGCAGCTCTATTACGCAATAAAGAAAAGGTTTGGTAATCTGATATATTTCCATATGTTTTTTTCCGGTGATATTTATATTTTTCTTTTAGGATCTTAATTAGTGCAGATGTATACCAGGGAGGGTGTGATGAATTTTTAACAGACTTTTTGGAATATACTGATATCTGATTTCATAGAGTTTGTTACAAAAATGATTAACAGCATTTTCTAGTGGCTCAGCACTCAGCAACCCGTCCCAGTCAACATCATCAAGAGCGGACATGAAAGCATCGTAGTCTCCTTTATAAAACTGATATTTAGTGTTAGTTTTTTTCTGATAGTATTTGAACAAAATCTGCCTGAATAGTAAAGGGTTTGTGATGCATGTCAATAGGTACTGCTAATGGGTCGAGACATTCGTGTATGGCCAGGGACTCATTAGAAAACGTGAGGTCTAGCAGTCTGTTATTAACGTTCTTTACATTATTAAACTAGGACAAGTTACAGATATTTATAGCTTCGAAGAATTCAATAAGATAGCGGTTTGAATATTTTTGTGGCAGTAATTCAGCGTGTTCATTTTTATGACACCATTCTACTTCATTACCAAAGTTAAAGTCACCTAAGAGAATGAATGTATCTAATGGGTTAGTTAATATTAAATTATTTAGATTATTTGTAAAACTCTGGAGCTGAGTAGCATAAGAATTACCCGTATGTTCATTACAAAGGTAAAGGGCACAGATATGTATGTTGTATGTAACTAGAGGTCTAGACCTCTTTAAGGTTATAGTTACCCAGATATCTTCAGCAGAACTACGCCAGTTACATCTCTCGACACACCGCCTCCTCTAGTTTGTGAGGTGCGGCTGTAGTCGCGGTCGCGTCTCCACACCACGTACCGCGAATCAAATAATTCACTGCTGAAAATACCATCCACTAACCAAGTTTCTGTAAATACTATAACATCGTAATGATTTGACACATACATTTCGGAATAGGTTGTTTGTTTTTGTACGGAGACCACGTACGTTTTGGTAATAAATATCTATGTTGATAAAATATCAATAGTTGCAGGTTGAATAATTACGTCTTATCGAACCTAACCAACGGATGCCCTTCCGAAAAATTGCAAGAATTGTAAATATAAATAGCCAAAGGTAGCAACAATAAGTCACAGGTGTTAGTAACATGCATAGAAAATTCATCTTTAAGTAGTTAGCAACATGACAATAAACTGCAAAACCAACAAAAAATTTAGCGATTGTTGACCAGTACCAGTTAGTAACAAGCAGCAGTAAAGTGCAATAGAAATTAAATATTAAAAAGAACACAGAATAGATCAACTGGTGGTGGTTGCTATGACGCCTACTGCAACAGGACTGAGGGACCTGTTTGACCGTAACCGCTGTACCGAGCCTTAGGTGAGTGCTTGGCGAGATGGGGGGGGCCGTGCTGGCCTCCTGCCTCGCCGCGTATTCCAAAAGGCGGAGGTGAGTATGTACGTTTACAAATTCACAAGCCACGGCTGCGCAGCTTGCGCGTCCCTAGTGCGGACGCGCGCCGCCGTGATGATCAACGATCAAACTAACTAGCGAGCGACCGTCAGTTGTTTTACCGTGTGGAATCGCATCCTACCCTCTACTTTCCCACCACTACTGCAGTTCTTTCACAATTATTTTACCTTTGATATTGATCTCTAAGGTTTCTGTTGGGTTGCTGCTGTTAGAGGTAAAATGGACTGTTGTAGTGTGGCCAGGACTCCACCAAAGCAGAGATGTGTGAAGCGGAGATGACAAGAGATGTTTTTCAGCTAGGGACCAAAGCTGTGCGGAGATGCGTAGTAGCTAGACTGGACCAGAGATGTTTGTTGGCTAGAGCAGAGATGTGTGCTGGCTAGAACGGAGGTGAACTACGTGCGGCGACCGTTGAATGTTGACAAAATTACGGCGCCGCTCACTGCACGCCGCCGCCGCTCTCGTCTCTTCTCGCCTCCGCTGCGCGCCGTCGCCAACTTGCGAGGCACAGCTCAGATCTTTGCTTTGTACCGCCGCCGCGCCGCCCAGCTCAAACTCGGCGAAGCACAGCTCACATCTCCGCTTCAAAATATGATACATCTCCTCTCAGTAGTTTCCACTGAAGCTGAGACAAGATGCAATTTCGAAATTTTATTGGTTGTTTAAAACACATCTCCTCTCCTCTCGTCTCGTCTGTGCTTTGGTGTAGTCCGGGCCTTACGAGCGAGCAATTGTCTTTTGTTTTACTCTGAAACGTCTACCCTCTACTGCCCGCTACAAAAACTCGCGATGCAGTATGGCCACCTAATCGCGCCCGCTACCTCCCTCGTCACGTAGCCTGGATGAGGCCTTAAAGGGAGCGAGAGACAGTCTGGGTATTTCCCAGTTTGGGGTATGTATCTAATGGATAAATGTGAATCATTTGTTTGTGTGAGTTACGATTCGAAGCGACAGAATAGACTTATTAGCGCTTTGTTGTTGAAATAAAGACGAAGATTTGATTGAGTTGACTTGCCTCAATTCCATCATCAATTCAACAGAATTGGCTTGTCGTCTTAATTCAGTATTCTTGGTTTGCACATTATAAATAATTAATTACTCTTGTGTGAAAAATGTTGAGTGGGACCTAAAATATGGTGAATATAATGTTAAACAAATTAGAATGGAGATATTCGATTTTGATGATAGTCATTTCGTAACTATCTTTCCCCTGTATAGTATCACCACAGAATATATGGTAATGATAGGGAGCGGGGCTTCTCAAAATAAAGACGGAAAATACAATACTTTCGTCCAAGACAAGATATTAGTTGAATTAATGCCAGCCAACAAGAATTTTCTTGAGGTAATAATAATTACTAAGACTGCAAGAAAACTTTGACAAGCTACCATTGATGTGAATAAAATGTCACACAGTCCACACACTTCAAAAGCATTCTCCAGATTGCGTCAAGATCAGCTATGGAACATAGGTACTTCTTAGGAAAGTGTAGGTCTATATGGTAGCCTAACAGACTTAAGCTTTCCTTTCCTTTTTTAAAAACTTCGCGCGATTTTTTATTACAGTACGGGCTAGAGCCCGTGCGAGTGCGATAAAAATCGCGTGAAGTTCGGTTGTTGTTCATCGCAATTTGGTAACACTTGGATGTATCTACATGCACTCGTGATTTAAAATTTGCGCTGATATTCAATTCCAAACACTGAATAAAAACTGCGCGAATAAAAATCGCGCGAATTTTTTATCGCAATTCTGTAACGGTATCTTTCGTAGCTACACTGTCGATTCGCACTCGTTGCAATTCCGGTCACTGAATGTAAACCATGCGAATAAAATTCGCAGGACTAGGCCTAAGTTACGTCGGTCTTGGTGGTAATGTCATCGGTTTTTGTTAGAGTTTCGTAGCCAAATGGCCAAAAGGGGAACCTTTATATTTCATAAAGCAACTCCTAAAGCTATTTATAGCCTAAGGCGTTATAGTGCCTATTAAAATTATAAACAAACTGGAATGAAGCCAATTATTTCCCGACGTCATGTCAATCAGCGTGAATTATTTAACACCCTGCTATTATTAAACTCATCAAATATTTCAGTGATTGGTGATATCTTGTATTGATCTTGACGGAAATGTCAAGAATGGCGCCGGAAGCCTAATTTTATAAGGGTTAGGACTTCCAATGCTGATGTTTTGTTAGAATTAGAATTAGAATTTCTTTATTTTGCATAAAATTATAAAAACCTTAAAACTATAATGCTTTTATGCCAAAACGACCTCAGACCACACACACTCACACACACCCACATTAGCACATGGATAGACCATGACTTAAAGGACATCTAGGCTACTTACAACCTGGAGCTATTAGCAACATCTAGTAGACCTTAATTGAATTGCAAGGAGGCTAGCTAAGTCAAGAAGGTAAAATGGAGATTCAAATGAGACTAAATATTTCTGCCGTTCAATGGTACAGTTACAAACTGATATGACATTGCACACACACATTGATATCGTAGTAAAAAAATCTGCTCAAATGCTTGGTTTCCTTAAATGCAGAGCCAACTGTCTCAGACGACCCCAAACTAAGATTCTTCTATTCAAGACGCTAGTAAGAAGTAACTTAGAATGCGCATGTACAGAATGGAACCCGTCAACTGCTCATTCTCAACGCATTGAACGTATACAACGTATATGTTCACACGCTCCTTGGCATTTAGCAGTCGCGGTATATATCCACGCTGTACATGCGCATTCTAAGTTACTTCTTCCTAAGAAGTAACTTAGAATACGCATGTACAGCGTGGAGCCCGTCTTAAACTGTTTACTCTCAACGCATTGACGTATACAACGTATGTTTACACGCACCTTGGCATTTAGCAGTCGCGGTATTTCTCCACGCTGTACATAAATCCAGCGCCTTTCTTTCTTCAAAATTACTTCTCTCCGTGACCGTCGAGTAAAGCTTAGTATTTTATTTTTAACCGACTTCCAAAAAGGAGGAGGTTCTATGTTCGACTTTATGTATGTTTTTTTTTTATGTATATTCACCGATATCTCCGCCAATTGTGGACCGATTTTGAAAATTATTTTTTTGTTTGAAAGGGTAAGCTCCCGAGGTGGTCCCATATAAATTTTTATTAACTTTGCTTAGATAGTTTTTGAGTTAGCTTCATACATACATATTTTTCCCACTTAGTTTATATGGACGATATGATGATAACTTCCTGTCACTGTTATTTATTGCAGTTAGTGGTATTGGATATTGTGTGGAGTAGGTACCACAACTAAAAAGTGAAAAATATTTTTTTTTACAAAAAAAACTAAAACCGACTTCCAAAAAAAACCATTACAAAGTGAAAAATAACTTTAATTTCGGAAGTCGGTGGCAAAAAACGAAAATTAAAAAACAAAGACACCGACTTCCGAAATTAAAGTTATTTTTCACTGTAGTGGTTTTTTTTGGAAGTCGGTTTTAATTTTTTTTGTTGCACAAAATTGTTAACGGAATATTTTTTTGTAGGGCCCCCCTAGCAGAGGTTAGGGAGCCTATCACAAGCCTATCACAGTTTCACGTAAGAGACCCTTGTTCTTCATTCTGTCGTACTATGTAATATCGCTGCCCATTGTCTGCTAGTAAGATAATCATTACAATATGCTCAGCAAAAACTTAGTTTGAAACCAGGACATGAATTTCATGACTCCTTGGGTGGTATTCGGAAAAAAAAACTTGGTAATTATCATTTAGTCTCATAATTTATCCTAAAGTAGAATTATGTATTTGAATTTGAATTATATTTGTTATGTTGTGTTCATCCCCTTAATTAATTAGTATTCTATTGTTCGTCGTATTTTATTGTTAAAGCTTTGTAAAAAAAAATCTTACTCTTAGTTTATAATCAGCTTCTGTCCAATGTTGTTATTCCATAAATGTTATGTATACCTATAATTTGTGTATACATTAGCAGTAATACCTTTCCTAATTATTATTATTATTTTAAATCCAATTGTTGAATGTATAGGCTGTTGGTGTTCTTTAATAAATAAATTCCATGACACTGGACGACGTGTTTCTCTCTGAGACGTGGATGTAGGTACCT
The DNA here is from genome assembly GCA_948150665.1 of Conistra vaccinii. Lineage (NCBI taxonomy): Eukaryota > Metazoa > Arthropoda > Insecta > Lepidoptera > Noctuidae > Conistra > Conistra vaccinii. Next base: position 3,611,928 of record OX411321.1, read on the forward strand.
ATTTTCAACTTCTGCTTTTTTAGGGTTCCGTAGTATGTCCGAAAGGAAAAACTAAACCCTAAAGCTGGTTTCAGAGCTGTCCGGGAGAACCGTACGCGACTCGTTCCGGGTAGAGCCCGTACAACGCTAACAACCGTATCGTACTAACTCCCTCGTTTCAGAGCACTGCGGGCGCTACCCGTACGGGTCTCCCGTATACAGACTGCCCGTACGGGTCTCCCAGACAGTTGTGAAAACCAGCCTTATAGGATCACTCGTGCATGTCTGTCAGTCTGATTATCTGAAGGCCAATTCTCGTACAAAAACTTTCACATTCTAGTCGCAATCTGTCAAACTTGTCAAAAATGAATTGATTGTATTTTTGACAGATTGCAAATGACATGCGAATGTTCTTAAAAGTTACGGGAATTGCCCCTCAGACTGTCTGTCCGTGTGTCAAAGCTAATTTGCTCCGAAACTAATTGACCGATTAAGTTGTTTGCTACACATATCAATTTATGTGCCCCAAACGACGTGTTACGTAAATAAATGAATTTTGATATGGGGGTAAATTTTGGAAGACAAATAAAAAATGAAATAAAATAATTGTACACTGTACCGTGTGATATATCAAATGAAGGGGCTTTATAGGAGGGTCTCAAGCATAGAAATTCTATGGTCTCAAGTTTATATTTTAATCATTTTAAAATAAATAGTTTTAAAGTTATTTGAAACTACCAATATCCCCACTTGTCACCAAAGCTAAAGACCCAAAAATTTAAAACCTCTAAGAAGTCTATGGTCTAATGGAAAAAAACTTACATTTGCAGTTGGATATAAGGGAGAACATGTTTTACAACTTTGTTCTTGGGATAAATTAATGCCAACTACGAAACGGTTCACTGTGCGTGGTCCGACTCGCGCTTGGCCGGTTTTTCTCTTCGAGGTTATAATGTTATGAAATTATATTATACTATGCGTAGGTGTAGATTCGAATTAGCTAAATAAATCATGGGAACTATGGACATACGCCAAAACAGTGCGGCATCTGACCTCACGAAGTAATAAATCATTTGCCATCTGCCCCATTAATCACCTATTAAAGCTTTAGCTTAACTTGTGGTGGTAGACCCGTTGGCAGACGAACCACAAGATGCATAGATCGAAGGCATAACAAAAAAAACCGTGTAAGTAGGTCAGAAGCTATTTTTTTTTAAAGCTCTATAGGACTACCAGACCTACGTATTTGATATTAATTTCAACAAGTTTTAATTATTTTTAACTCCTCGCGCTCCTGAGAAAAAAGGTCTTGACAGACAGATAGACGGTGATATATAAGGGTTCCATTTTTCCTTTCAGATCTATCTTTTTTAGGGTTCTGTAAACCCTAAAAAAGATACATCTGAATAGGTACTACTATCCCAGATCAGGGCAGATTGATTAAGGATTTAGGGCTAAAGACAGAAAGATCCAGCGATGATGCAATGGTCCTCCCGTCCTCCAGACAAAATTTCGGCCATGGCAACCAATATGTCACCGGAGACCAAACTTCGGAGCGGGAGATTTATTATAGTGCACAAGTGTGTGCGCAGACACAGGTGCACTCTCTCTTTCAAACCGATGGGACAGCAATGATGTAAACTGATAAGAGAGAATCCTGAAAACTTCTGATAATATTACAACCCGTCTGAATCTTTTGATTGCCTCGTTGCTGTAGTGGTCGTATTTTGTAGTTAATATTGGAGTTTTAAGTCAGCGCCATCTCTTGATGATTCCTGAAAAAGTGTGCTATTTAGAGGCATCGTTTTATTTTTCCTGTAACTTTTACATAAACTTCTATCAAATAGATTATTTTCAATTTTTTTTTTCTATATTTTCACTTCAAAAATTAACCGCGCAGCTGACGTGAGCAACCTCTTCTTGCACATCCCACGTAGCAGTGAACGTTATACACTAAAATAAAATACGTACTGCATTTATAGTAGCACCTCCCATGTTTTTATAATAAGCAGAATAGGTATGAAGTTTCACTGTGCAAAGCCACGGACGGTCTTAGAAATTAATAAACTTTTATACGACTTAGCTTTGAAAGCCGAGGAGTACCGAGATTGGTTTTAATAATTATTGACGTATAAAAGAAAAGAAAAGTTACTCAGAAACCATTCGTTGTAGGGTTTCGTCTAAGGAGAGACAATGCTCTCTTACTTTGTAATATGAGGCTTTTATTGTCACTTTTCTCGATTCCTATACATATTATATTCGCCTATATTATGATCCTTTCGTCTGTTTCCGAGAGGGTCATAGAGTCCTAAATAAATAGAAAACTGTGGTAAAACAATTGTACTCATTAGATTGATTTATAAAAAATAAATTTTATCTGCATTTACTTTACAAGCAACTATACAGGGTGGCAGAGAAATACATACGAAGCCTGTTACCATGAAATTATTCATTAGTTGCAATAGATCATCGCAAAATTCTAAAAAAAATATTCATTAAATTAAAATTATTATCTTGAAAGAAATGTGACCGTATGGATTGAGGAGTAATGTCTCATATTTAAACGCGTACTATCAATATTTAGTAGCAAATTAGCCGATTTACTAGGCCTGATCCTGGAATTTGTAGTATAACCCTTAAAAAGTTACAGGATGTTTAAGGTGGCTTCTCAATTCAGACGCTCTATAAAAAATATATGTTATGTAGTTACTAAATTAGTTGATCAAATCGGATAACGTTTAAAGTGGCTTCTCAATTCAGACGTTTTTTTTTTTGACAAACACAAAAAGTGACTTTGTTTTATAATATTTAGAGATTTAAGAAAAGAAGAGATAGAGATTAGAGAATAAATCTTAAATATGATAAGTAATAATCTAAAATAATAATAATAATCAGTACTCCTAGACACGGCATAGTGAGGAGGTTCCTCTCTCTAGAGCCCTGATCACCGGCAGCTTGGACCCTGTTCCTGATGCCGATGGGCGACTATTTTTTTACTTTTTTAAATGTTTAGAAAAAATTGTATTTTCATAAAAATATTTAAAAATGTAATTTATAATGTATGAAAATGAAATAAAAGAAATAATAGGTAATCATAATGACTGTAAATGTAATAATTTTAATTGACATGAAAATGTATTTACACGCCATATCATGGCAGAATATTCTGAAACCAAAATGACTGTAATATCTATTGTACCATATTCTATCAAATAAATACTTTTGATTTTGATTTGAATAAAGCCATTTTTTTTGGAATAATGTAGTTTTAGTTTATTTTGTTTTTTATTCTTTGTGTTTAATATACATGAGTGTTCATTATTTAAGTACTGATTGGTTAAGAATTATTCATGTGTAAATAAAACTCTGTTTACGGTTATGGTTTGAATTATTTATGGTCACCATATAGACTAAACTGTTAACGCTCAGTCCACATGTGACACAAAAATAATGATATGATAAACAAACTTTTTCGTAATAAAATTGTTATTAATTGTTAAATATTGGAATTTGGAGCATTTAATTAGGAGCTCCTCAATCCAGAACACGAAATAAATTACGGTCAAATGCTAGTGTCCAAAAATTCAAAATAGTTTGGAATATCCAAAAGTGCACGCCTCATACATAACACTCATTCATAAACGAAAAAGAATTTCAAAACACACGAAAAAGAGTTTCTAACAAAAATGAACAATTTATAACTTTTCATGAAGTCGTAATGTCAAAGACTGACAAAGGTATTTACTTGGCGGTTGCTAGGCAACTTAAGTCAAAGGTTGGAAATATTTAGATAAAGATATTATATTTTTAGTCCAGTCAGTAGGAATAATTTCGGTCTCTATAATTTCGTTAAATATGTCTGTCAATATAGGAGCAATCACTGGTATGGTCGATTTTAGTAGTTCATTTGTTATTTGATCCGATCCAGGGGCTTTGTCCATCTTTTGTGTGTTAATTGCTCTTATTGTCTCTTCTTTCAATATTTCCGGTATTGGTTCAGCATCTTCAACGATACATTCCTTTAATTTTGGGTTCTTACTTTGGTATAGGTTTCGATAGTAATCTGTGGCTACTTTAAGTATTTCAGGTCTTTTGCTTGTGTGGTTCCCTTGTTTAGTTTTCATCTTTGGCATCCAGTCTTTTTTAGTGTTAAGTTCTTTTATAGCTTTCTTTATTCCACCGGTTTTTTCAATATACTTTTTTAATGTATTTTGCCTTTTAATTTTTCTATCTTTTCTAATACTTTCGTTTATCTTTTTGCTAATTTCTGATATTCTAGAGCGATTGTCCTTGTGCTTCTTTCCTTGTAATAGTTATTTCCTTTCCTTTAGTAGCTGCTGTGTCTTGGTAGAAATTTTTCAGTTATTTTCTAAATTTAGTTTCTTTGTTTCAGATTTTAGTAAATTCATAACGTTTTCATTTGTGCTTTCCTGATTTCCCTTTCCTATTAGTGCTTTTAAGTTGGTCATAAGCTTGTCACTATTCCCAGTACACAACAGGCCTGAACCATCTTTATGATATCTCCTGTTTCTCTTTATAGGCGTGCCTGTTAATATAGCACGCACCATTTTATGGTCTGTATGGAAATTTAAATTGTGTATAATTGATACGTCTTTAAAAACCTTAGCGTTGTTCGACATAATAAAATCGATTTCATTTTTATAAAGTCCGTTTGGGGAAATCCATGTCCACTTCTTTGTTTCCTTTTTCTTGTAAAAACTATTGAGAATCCTCAATTTGTTTTCTAATGCAAAGTTAACTAATCTTCCGCCGTTCTTACTTCTCTTGCCATGTCCGTATTTACCTACTGTGAATTCTTCCCCCACATTTTTACACATTCCTATCTGTCCATTAAAATCACCCATTACTATAATATTCTTGTGCGAGTTTTGGACAGTATTTTGTAAATCTTCGTAAAATTGTTCTATGTTTGCTATATCCTCTTTTTTATCTGATTCAGTTGGCGAGTATGCTTGAATGATAGACCATTTTTCAGTTTTATTTAAGGGTAGTGCTATGTTCAAGATTGTTATTCTCTCGGAGATTCCTTTAATTTCCTCAATTTTGTTAGCAAGTTCTTTTTTAATTAAAAAACCCACACCATACTGTCCTGGTGTCTCGCCTTTATAGTGCAGGATGTAGTTCCCGTGGTCTTCTATCCCTTCTCCATATCTTCTCATTTCGCTGATTCCTATTATATCCCATTTTATTTCTGCTATGGCTAGTTCAAGTTCAAGAAGTTTCTCAGGCGTTCTTAGTGATCTTGTGTTGACGGTGGCTATATGTATATCTGAGTTATTTTTACCAATCTTTAGAAGGTCTTGGTCTTTTCCCCCACGAGGACCAGTCGGCTTGGGGGAGAGTGTTTTGATTCTGTTTTTTTGTTCTGTTGTTTTTTATGTTGTTTCCGTTCGCCGATATCTAATTGCTATTGTTTTGTGACAGTTGGGTAGATTGAAAAAGAGTTAGAATCGATAATAATATTGTTACATAAAAAAGGAGATAAAGCCGAGATCGGAAACTATCGACCCATTAGTGTAATGTCTAATGTCTACAAAGTTTTTTCCAAAATATTATTATCTCGAATTGCCATTGTACTCGACGAAAACCAACCAAAAGAGCAAGCTGGTTTCCGTAGTAAATTTTCAACCATAGATCACATACATGTTCTTAGACAAGTTTTACAAAAATATAAGGAGTACAACAAAACTTATTATCTAGGGTTCGTTGATTTTAACAAAGCATTCGATTCCTTAGAACACGAATATATCTGGAAAGCACTGCATAGTCAAGGAATACAAGGAAAGTACATACGATTACTGAAGAACATATACTTGAGTAGTACTGCACAAATCAGACTGGAAACAACGGGCGAGGAATTCCCTATAGAGAGAGGCGTCCGGCAAGGGGACCCTATTTCACCTAAGTTATTCACAGCAGTTCTCGAGATGATATTCAGAAATTTAGAATGGAATGAAAATGGACTCAACATAAATGGCGAAACTCTAAACCATCTACGCTTTGCAGACGATCTGGTTCTGTTTTCTGAGTGCCCAAAAAAAACTGGAACAAATGCTTCAGCAATTATCAGATCAAAGTGCGAAAGCAGGGCTGTCAATGAACACGACAAAGACCAAAGTTATGACTAATTCCTCCCAGATCAGTATCACAGTTAATAGGGAATCAATAGACTACGTAGAAGAATACATTTACCTAGGACAGCTAATTTCTACAACGGATTCTATGCATAAAGAAATTGATAGAAGGATAGCCAACACTTGGAAGAGATTTTGGTCCCTTAGCGAAGTGATGAAGAATAGAGACATGCCAATTAAAGACAAAAGGAAAATTTACAACGTATGTATTCTGCCGTGCTTGACTTATGGTTGCCAAACATGGGCTTTAACGGGCAAACTAATGCGGAAAATAAACGTCTGCCAAAATAGCATAGAAAGAAGTGTAATCGGAGACAAGAGAAGAAGAACAAAGTAAGGTTAAAAGAAATAAAAAGTATAACCAAGTTTAAAGATGCGGAAAAATTATGTAAAACACACAAATGGAGATGGACTGGACACATGTTAAGAGAGGAAAAAGAGAAATGGACCAAATTAATAACAGAGTGGTACCCAAGGGATGGAAAAAGGAGCAAAGGACGACAAGCGAAACGTTGGGAAGACGACGTCAAAAGAGTAGCTGGTCCAGAGTGGATTCAGAGGGCGAGAGACAGAGAGAGATGGAAATCTTTAGAGGAGGCCTTTGTCGAAGGACAAGCTGTATAGGAAAATAAATTAGTACACCGAGCGTCGATATTTAAGAAAAGTTTAGTAGATATAATATACTCGTAACATAAAAAAAAAAAACATTTTAGAAACTTTGTAGAACCAGCAATAAAGGCTTATTTTATTTTTATTTATATTTTTTATTAAATTTTAGTTAGTATTTTATTAATTATAATTAAACTACTTTGAATAAAAGAGCCATTTTCAATAGGGTTCCTTCTACGGCTGAAACAAATGTATAAAAAAAAATTTGACTCAATTAATTGATTTTATCGCAAACTACAATGTTTTCAGGGTTCATAAATTGACGGACAGGAATTTTTTTTCAACTATTTTGATGCTTTTTCCATTTCTGCTGCATTAAATCAATTGTTAAAAAGTACATTATTAATCTCCATTTAATCATCTATACAATGGTATATAAATTAAGTAGGTTCTGTGTACTAGCAGGAGTGTAACAATAAAAACAGTTACAGAAATGGGGCAAAAAAAATTTTTCGATCGTAGAGCACACTCTAATGCTTCGCATTAAGAGTCGTGCAACACTCAGTAATTCTCATTTATTAGAACGATGTTCAAATTTATTTTAATGTTAAATTTTAATAACATAAACAAAGCATTTTCGAAAATAATAATTTATGTAAAAACTGATGTCTATGCTAAAATATTGGAACTTTAACATTTAAAAATACAATGCAGTTTTTTTGTGGAAAATTATGCATATTTGCTATAAATATCCCAGGGCAAAGGCCTGATCGTCTCACATACTAAAAAGGCTGTAAAAAGGAGTAACCATCATCCAGCCTACTGACAGTGCTCACAGCATGCAGGCAAATTCAGAAAATTAAGTTACTTTTACTCAACTTTTGATATACAATGGAAGGTACGAGGACGAAGTAGTAACAAACCATTTGGTGTAGAGGTCGTAAGCGCTACTGCTGACCACGCTAGAGGTCGTAGGTTCGATTCCTAGGTCGGACAAAGTATTATTGGGTTTTTCTCTTAATTAGTAGTTCTTTTCTTAGTAGCAGTTTGGATTCTGAATTGGGCTCGGTTGGTGCCAATAAGCTCGCCTACCTATTACAAGAGATTTAAACATAACCCAAAACCGATGTTATGAATTATGTTGATCAGTGTCTGTGTTGTAAACAACTGCCTTTAGAACACTTATACATTATTTGGGGGCACGGTAGTGCGCCTGCCAAGAGAAGCCAAAAAGCAGAGGGCACTACGTAACTTTTTTCGAAGCGTTTTGTCGTATTTTTTAGGCCTTGCAGAGGTCTTGGCTCTACATTAAATCTGGTAACTTTTTAACAGTGAAAGCGTTATGTGGATCTTCGCAACATCCTTTGTAGGAAATGTTTAAAGTGGGATAATATATTCGATCAACTATTACACATCAATTTGAAACTAATTGCGGTAATCACCTCGACTTAAGAGTTGTAGGTCTGAAACCAAGCAGGCGCTTTAGTAATTTCATCACCACTGCTTTTAAAACGGCGAAGAAGAAACCGGCATGTTCTAGAACCAAACATTCTAAGACATGTGACATCTCCCAACCCACGCTGGGCTCGCGTGGTAGATTACAGCTCCTTCTCTAAGAGAGGAGGCCTGTGTCCCAGCAGTGGGAACATTATAGGCTAGTTATGTAATGTAGGGTCGTCCGGTGTACCCTGGACAGTCAACTCTGTTACCACCTGCTGACTTGGCATGAGCTATTTTAATGTAGTCCAAACCGTTATGTAGGTAGATGGAGAAGTGGCTTGTCCTTAGACCTTAGGAGTGGCGAACTTGTGTGATAATTCAAAATCAAAATATTTTATTTCACATACACTTACATGGGCATTTATAAAAAGTCAGAAGCTAGGTGCACGATTTCTATTGGTCGTTTCCTATTGAAAAGAGCCAGCAAGAAACACCACAGTTACTCTTTTAAAATAATTGGCAATGACAATGATAATCAAATATACAACAACCAATTGGTTTTGTCCACAATAGGTCAACGAGCTCGAATTCCATTTCAACTTCCTTACTGTTTATAGCATTGGTCATGTGCCCAACTTACCCTGGTCACTGCCGAGGCCAAATGTTTCGCTTGCTCCGTTCACGCATCGTTTGTTCATGAAATAGGCAAATGAACCTGCCATTATTGTTTGTGGATGGTTATGGTGACGCAATGGTGACGTTTATGAAAAGTTTAACTATACAGGTGTCAGGGAAAGGGGAAAAATTTCAACGCAGGGGGTTCAGAATCATGTACTGAATCCATGGTAACGGGCTTCGCGTCGATGATGACACCCTGTATAATAATAAAATAAAAGTATTCTCGAGGTTCTCGCTAGACGCTTGGATCGAGGGCCTGATTCAGGAGGCATTACTTACTCCTCAATACGACTCGCATTGTGAGGAGGTTCCTATGTCTGGAGCCCAACCACCAATAGCTTGGACACTGTTTCCAACACCCGCGGAACACATCTCTTTTTTATTTTTTTATATCTTTTTTAAGTTTTTTTTTTTTTTTAATAAAATGTAAACAATAAAATAAACGAAATTGTAATCATAAATCAAAAGTTGTTTGTTTGTCTCAACCCCGAACGAACAGTCCCGCCGGTCTTTATACATCAAGCGAACTCTTTTTATTTATGAAAGGTAACATCGGTATGTTCCTGCTTACCCCCAAACGATTTCAGTATCTTGCGTAACGAATCCCTGTTATACAACTTCAGAGCAGAAAAATGTGCGGCTTCTGAACTAAAGGCCTCTGAATGTCGACCAAACTGTCATACATGAAATATAGTCATTGTGCTGCAAATATATTTAATTAGCCCAGGTAACAATGAAAACGCAAGTGAAGTAGGACAGCACATTATCTTAGGGACTACTGGTTAGTGGTTACTACTTATGTCTCTTACATCGCGTGCTATGCGCTTATTTTATATGTCGGTTCGGTCGATACGCCGCAGTGCTGTGTAAAGCGCCGACCTAAACGCACGGACTGAGTTTAACTTTGGTTTAGTTTGACGAGAGTTCGTGCCAACCGCTGTTGCGTTCGTAATATCGTGGTGAGTTCCTTTTTTAAATATTTCTTAATCTTTTTCGCTTGTTTATTTTTTTTGCAAATAAGAGAAAACTGCCAGTATTTTTCCAATTGAAAATTAAGAATTTTCTTGCGCTAGGAAATTAGAGAAATGCTATTATAAGTCTGTGACTAATTTAATTTTGTTTCGTGACTAATACGTAAGTAAAGATTATTAATACTATGCTATATTTAGCGCAACGGTGAAAATTGTAACGGATTTTTGTTGTTCATAATAGTCTACACCAATTACTTTGAAAGCGTTTAGTAAATAATGTCGCTTGTCAGCTGTAAATTCTGAAAACAATTTATGAGTTTTCTCCTTATATACGCAAGGAAAAGTTTTATCGAAATACTTTATGCTTTAGTGAACCAATGTTTCAGTTTATATTGTACAGCCGGGCAACAAAAACTTTTCAGGAATTCATGGTGTTGTTTTCTTTTATAAATAAATCGGTATGAAAATTTATTTTATGAAAACAAACTTAGTTTATATCTGACTTGTATAGTTTAACAAAACTTTCAATATAATTCAGCACGACAGTTATGTGCATAATACAATTAAGAATAAATTGTAGCTAACTGCATTATTTTATGCATGCGGACTGCAATTGCTGAAACAAATGGAGTTTTTTCCAGTATTAGGTATTCATAGACATTTTATAAAATAAAATTACATACAAAAAAATATTTTGCATTAATTACGCTAATTTTCACACTGTAGGGGTAAAAGCCTTCTTCATAAAGAGACAAGGAATGATCCCCATACTGCATTTTGGCGTTATTTTTCTCACGAAGTTTTCATAGTATATTTGTATCCTTTTTGTGTAACGTAATATAATAAAATACACGGTGGAAGAGATTCGTGACACGACTTAATACCATAGATTGGAAATTATTCATCAGTTATAAAAAAATGCACTTTTGTATGGAACAGCTGTTTTATTTTTTATTATTGACAAAAAGTTTCAACCCTGGTGTGTATACAATTTAAACGTCATGTACTGAATACAAATAAAAAAAGTTAGGTTAAAGTGTATTTGTGCCTCTATTAGAGTGCAGAAAATCAATAATCGGCTTAAACAATACGATTGCTGATGATTCCTTCTTCTAACATAAATATTTATTTTCCATAGCAATGTTTTGTTTATAAAACATGTAAAAAAAAGCCCTTTCCGATTCGTGAAGGTGTTATTAAGTATCGTACTAAAATTATATTATTATTTAAGTGAAAATTTTCAGGAAAATAGAAAATAAATATAAATCGCCACATTTTTTCAATGGAGAATTTTATGGAGCACTGGCGGCCGTCTTTCGTGAGTGTCTACAAGTCATAACTGTTGAAAATTTGCAAATTTTTAATGATTTTGGTACTAAAAATGAGAATTTTATTGCAATAACTTTTTTATTTGCAATAATAACTTTTTTTATTTACTTTTTGGTAATGTTTTCGCAGTATTTATGTGCCCATTTCGGAGCGACCAGCATTTATGCCTTTACCACTGCATAACACAATATTTATATATCTTTATTTTGCCAAAAGAATAACAACCATATGACAAAAACACTAGTATTTATTTTCTATTAATCTAAAAGTTTAGGTACCTACCTAATTAGCAACTCAGTGCACAAAAATAAATTCAGGTTGTTCCGAAACCGATGCACTCTGAGCCCCACCCACTGCAGCAACGTAGGCTTACCTAGGTTTTAGACGTAACTAGTTCAAGTCCTATTTCCTAGGCCTAGGCCGTGTTCTTCAATTTTTTCAATTCAAGCCTTAAACGGGAGCTAGTAGACCTACATCAACAATATCTCAATGTTGTTGATGAACGCGATCAACTGAAGGTGGTCACTGATGGTTTCAGCAACTGTAGTAACTTGTACGAGGAGGCCTTAAGCAAAGTTAGGGACCTAGAAGATGAATTAATTCACGCTAATAGTCGTATTATCCAGTTAGAGAAAGAAAAAGAATGTACGCAGGTCAAAGAAACTAATCACCTATATAATGAACTATTAAATACTAATTGTAACCCTCATTCCATTATAACTATTGACCTTACTGAAGATTCATTGTTGAAACAGAATTATAGTTATAAAGTTAGTCATAAGAAAATGAAAAAATATGCTAAACTAAATAGAATAATTAAAAAATGTAAACAAATTAGGAGACAACAAAAACACTTTTCCAAAAATATTCCACGGAGAAAGGAACGTATTGATCTAATCAATAAATTAAATAATTATCAAATAAAATTAGAAGACAGCAAAAACATTTATGAAATTGATACACAGCGCTTACAGTCCGACATACAGGTACTTGAGAGCAGACTTAGTTCCCTTTTCATTAAATATGTGGGTTCTCAGAACCAAATTAAAGAACACATTCTTGCTGCTAATGAGTTAGTTAGGTGTCAGTGTACTTGTCAGGTTTCAAACCCTGATGCTGTCCAGCCTGAGGCAACGGAGGACCCGTCCCAGACTGAGAGTGTGTCTCAAGACTGTATCCTCAATCAAGATAAACCTGATATTGTGCAAGAATTATCTCAAATGGTACAGTCAGTAGCTAGTAGTATTTCCTCTTGTAGTAGTCAAGTTTGCTATCAGTCAGTTATGTTTTCTGATAGTATAGGAAGAGGGTTAGGGAAATTAGTTAGTAACAACTTGAGTTTTTCTACTCAAAACTATTGTTTACCTGGGATATCCTTCAAAGAAATAATGACATCAATTACAAGGACTCAATATGATTCTAATACCAACATAACTGTATTTGTAGGAAATAGTTCCCAGGTCAAAAAGGAAGATATCACTGACAGTGTTACTGAGATTTTAAAGTTAAATTGTAATAAAATTATTTTGTGTGCTTTTCCCTATTTTGAGAGGTTATCAAATAGAAAAAACAATTATATACATATGCTTAACAAGCATATTCAGTTCTTAGTAAGTCACTACAGTGACAAACTTATATTTTTTGACACCAACAATTTTGTTGATAAGTTGAAATCGACAAGGAATACAGTGTATCTGCCCATTAGGTTTAGACTTCAAATAGCGAGGCTATTAGCTTATATAAACTCAGACATAAGTAGTATGTCGACGTGCAGTACTATAATTAACACCGCAATTATTAGTAATAATTCTAATGTACAGGTGGCCACCAGTAACTGTAGCACTAATGCTATAAACTTTTACAATTATTGTACGAAGGAGGATCCATGTGTCACTATGGCAAATTCTTGTCATAATGTGGGGTCCACAAGTAGTAGGATCTCATTGCCTGGTGATGGCATGGGAGTCTTGGGGCTCACTCTGGATGTTAATTTAAACTAGATAGTAAGACAACAGAAGATACCAGTAACACTGTAGTTATACCTACCAAGAACAAGGTGTCTTCTGGCTCTAAAATAGTTAATTGTAAAAAAGAGTCTAAGCAGAATACCTTGAAATTATTCCATCAAAATATTCAAGGTTTTTCTTCCAAACAATTAGTAATTGAATTATTTTTAGAAAAAACTATGTTCGAAATTATTTGTTTAACTGAACATTGGTTGAAAGATTCTGAGATGTTAATTAATTATAAAAATTATAGCGTGGTCAGTTGTTTTAACCGCAAATCAATGCTGCGTGGGGGTTCACTAATCTTAGTTAAAAAGTCTATTAAATCTAAGACTCGTAAAGATATAGTTGATTTGTCGGTTGAACATAACATTGAGTTGTCCTGTGTTGAGCTAGATAAGTATGTCATAGTGTGCGTTTACAGACCCCCCAATTATCAAAACTACTCCATATTTGAGGCAGTAATGGAAGATGTTCTAGCAAAACTTGCAACGGGGAAAAAATCAATAATTATCTGTGGTGACTTCAATATTAATATCTTAGAAAATAGTTCAAATAGCAGTCGATTATTAAGTCTCTTTAAATCATTCAATCTGTCAAATGTGTTTTCAGAACCAACCCGCATAACTACAAATAGTGCTACTTGTATTGATAATGTTTTTTGTTGCTGCGACTACTTAGATAAAGCTATTGTTAATTATCTGCCTTCGGATCACAGTGGTCAAACTGTTGCTTTCAAGTGCAACACACCATTACAAAGATTTCAGATACAATCTAGACAAGTAACAACCAGCAATCTAAGTAAATTTAATAATAACTTAATTAGTAAGTTAAGTATACCGGGTCATATTATAAACAATGTAAATGAATTATATGAGGAATTCTTTTCGGTAGTGCGCACCGAGTTCGATAATACTTTAAAAAAGAAAACTAAAACGATTTGCCCAAATTTTCTGTTCAGTGACTGGGCAACTAAGGGTATTAGGAAAAGTAGGGAAACATTGTTTGAGCTGTATGGCCTTAAGCCTTTTATTAACTCTGACACTTTTAATAAATACGTTGCTACTTACTCTAAAACTTTTAAAAATACCTGCAAGGTAGCTAAAGCCTTGTACCTTAGCAACAAGATCAAATCAGCCGATAATAAAATAAAGACGGTTTGGAAAATTATCAATGACGAAACAAATAGGAATAAAAGACATAACAGTGATTTCACACTAGAAACTTCACGTGGTGTCATAAGCACTAACAAAGAAGTTGCTCAAGAATTTGTAAATTTCTTTACCAGTATCCCACTTAAAACTACTGAAACCTTAAATTCCTCGCCCTCGCGTTCAATTGATTTATTAAGAGCCAACGTTTCATCCTGCCCGATTGAATTTAAATTCAAGCATATAGACCCCATAACAGTATTAAAAGCTTTCAAGCAAATTAAGATCAAATTAACCGAAGATCTATGGGGAATGTCAATCAAAGTTTGTACCTCCATCATTGAGACTATAGCGCCGTACTTAGCCTTAATATTTAATTTGTGTGTGGATCAAGGAGTCTTCCCTGATCTAATGAAATATAGTAAGGTAATACCACTTTTCAAATCCGGGGACAGTAAAGATACCAATAATTATAGACCCGTGTCCGTGTTGCCAGTATTAAGCAAGGTGTTTGAAAAGGTTATGCTTAATCAAATGCTCAATCATTTTAATACCAATAAAATCTTACATGATCAACAGTATGGCTTCACCAAGGGACGTTGTACGACTGACGCCGGTGTCACCTTATTAAAACACATATTTACGGCGTGGGAAGAGGCCCAAGACGCCATAGGAATTTTCTGTGACCTCTCCAAGGCTTTTGACTGCGTCGACCATGAAACCTTAATCTTGAAACTTGAGCATTACGGACTTGGAAAACTTGCGCTCAGTTTAGTTAAATCTTATTTAAATGATAGACAACAGCAAGTTCAAATAAATGGTGTCAATTCACTCGGTTTAAAAGTAAAAATGGGTGTACCACAAGGATCAATATTGGGTCCTTTTCTCTTTTTAGTATATATTAATGATCTACCCCATTTGTTAAAAACTCAACCACAAATGGTGTTATTTGCTGATGATACTTCATTAATTTTTAAAATGAATAGACGTGCATCAAATCTTGACGACGTAAATAACGCCCTGCAGCAGGTCCAAAATTGGTTCACTGCTAATAATTTAGTATTAAATGAGAAAAAAACTAAGTGCATAAGATTTTCTTTACCAAATGTCAAAAGTAGTAATTGTGAGTTATTATTAAATCAAGAGAAACTAGAATTCGTCGATCAAACTGTTTTCCTGGGGATCACGCTCGACTCTAGGCTTCAATGGGGTCCTCATTTAACATCCCTTTCAGGACGACTAAGTTCGGCAGCATATGCTGTGAGAAAAATCCGTCAATTTACGGATGTAGATACCGCGAGGCTAGTCTATTTTAGTTACTTTCATAGTATTATGTCGTACGGTATTCTACTATGGGGACGGGCTGCAGACATCGAGTCTATTTTTATTCTGCAGAAAAGAGCCATCAGAGCGATATATGGCCTCCGCAGGCGCGACTCTCTAAGGGAACTGTTTAAAGATATTAACATCATGACGGTACCTTGTCAATATATCTATGAAAACATTATGTACGTAAGGAAAAATCTACATCTTTTTAGTAAAAGAGGTTCAAGACACAATTATATCACTAGGAATAGGGACCAATTAGTTCAACCGGGTTTCAGGCTGGCTAAAGTAGACTCATCATTCATGGGGTACTGTTTAAAATGCTACAATAAAATACCTCCCCACATACTTCAGCTGAATGAAACGAAATTTAAATCTTATATTAAACGCACACTATGCAGTCAGGCATATTATAAGTTGGGGGATTACATCGCTGATAAAAATGCTTGGCTCAACGCTGGTCCTGCTCCACAAGGGCACATAAACTAATTGTATAGCAACTGAAAATACTGTTGGAGCTGCGGAAGATTTTAAAAACTATCTTTGCATTGTATAAATTCAATCTCTTAGCATTGTATAATTGCATAGCACATGTGTGAGTACTATGTACAGACTATAAAGCTACCATTTAGGTACTGGGTATGTCTTTCATTGACTTGAATGTGCCCTGGCGGCTGAGAGTATGTCATGCTCACTCTAATGTCACGCTGACGGTGGCGTGTGTGTTGGATCATTTAGCTCCCTTCAAAATGGTTGAGCTGAATGGTGCTAATCCATGCGTCATGTTCGTGAACGGGCGCCGTCAGTTGTGACTGGTCATCTCATAGCTGCCATGGCTTATTTTAATTTGATTTAATTTTTTAATTGTTTTATTTTTGTTTTTATCTTTTATTACGGACGCTTTTAACGTTTTGCATCGTTCTCACATGTATAAGTTCAACATGAATGATGTAACCAATATTTTGTAACCAAATTTTTATTTAAAAGAGTGTCCGTGGAGTTTCTTGCCCGTTCTTCTCCATAGGTACCTACTACGCTTTGGAATGGGCATCTAGCTTCATCTTTTCTGACTGACCGACCCCTTGACAATTCAAAAGTGCCTGTAATTGGTTTATTTGAAATAAATGCTTTGAGTTTGAGTTTGAGTTTGAGTTTCTAAGTAAGCGTCTTTACAAAAGATAATAATTTTCAAGTATCTTCGCTTTAGACTAGGTAAATAACTTTCAGAGTGTAGCCTAACTGCTGAAACTACGCGACGGAAACTTTGGCGTGCTTACGCCTTATATGATTTTTAAATTACCAGCAACATATCATTAGGCCCACAAACTCTTGACAGTTTCTAATGTGCCAGTATATATATATAATTATTATTTTTTTGAACTTTCTGCTTCGTAGCAATCTGTCTTCAACAACAATAAGCTATTTCTTTATCTGATACATTTGGGTTATTTTTTATATGCTTTGGTAAATAATTTTATGACATATTAAATAAATACTTTTATCTGAAACTTTGGACAGATTCCTCCCTTTTGTCTACTACTATTGAAACTTTAAACCCTTACACTATTCAGGGGAGCAAATAATGAAGATTATTATTATAATTATGCGTTTATTATTTAATTTTACGAGCATAAATTTTCACATAACATAACGTACATCACGCCAGTAATCATCGAAGGGTAGCCGTTGGTACCGGCTGTCATTCCTGGATCTTTGACAGTCGTTACGAGTCGTCAGAAGCCCTAAAGTCTGACACCAGTCTTACAAAGGGGTATCGTATTACCCAGTTACTGGGTTGTGGAGGTCAGATAGGCAGTCGCTCCATGTAAAATACTGGTATTCAGCTGCATCCGGTTAGACTGGAAGCCAACTCCAAGATAGTTGGGAAAAGGCTAGGAAAATTGAATAGGGGGCGAGCATTCATTTTCATGAATAGTCTCTTTTCTTACCCTTGATATAGGACCAGTTCAACGACACCTCGCAGAATAATGTGTAAGCAGAAGGTATATTTATAGAAAATGCTCATTAATATCTGCTCAGCACCAGCTGATCAGACATGTTTTTGGCCGTTCAGTCTTACATTGTCCTACATACCTTTGTATCTAATATTAGTAGTATATGTCTAATCTTGAGACTTCTAATTTTGACTAAATATAATCTCCTATGGGCTTGATTCCAATATTAAATAGGTTTTACCGTTGACTGGATAATTAATTATTAAAAGGCGAATGAAATTCATAGGATAGGCTAGGCGTTTTTCTGTGTACCAATAACAAATCGATTAATTATGTTAATAATAAATATAATCGGTAGGCAGCTGGATCAACGGCTAGATCCAGAAAGCGGTACTTCTGGACGCGGCGCGTTTTGTTAGTAGGTTCCTCTCTCAGGATCCTCATCAATGCAACGGTAGCTTGGACCCTGTTCCCGATAACGGTCGGGTACTTTGTTTTTATAAAAATATTATAAAATCTAAATTATATTTTATGTCCACAATTAATGAAATAAAAGAATATAATAAGCTTTATACAGGTGATTTATACCTAATTAAATTAATTTTGTTACAAAGCAGTCGAATTTTTTGTTTGGGATTCTTTTTTTGTATATGGAGACGGAAAAAGATCCCAAAAAATAACAACGGGTTGCACTCCCGGGAGTGCCGGCAGAAATTAAAACTTGAACATTACCTGACGTTGTGCATTTTTGAATATTTCTAGAATGGATAGGGAATAATTTCGCACGAATTGCTTTATTTATCAGTCTAAAAGTATTAAGTATTATAATTTATGTGGTTAAATACAATATTCATTAGAAGTAGTAGTATACTTATTTATTTTCAAAATATAGTCTAATAAAAATAAACAATTTATTTAAACACTTTTCATGAAGTATGTTTTGACTGGTTTTTTTACGTATCAATATGGGTAAAATTTCTTACCTCGCAATCTTTACGTAATGTCAAAGACATCATTGATTGATTGATTGATTTGATTGATTGAGATGTCATTTTGATATTTACTTTGTCGGTTGCTAGGCAACGGATCTTACGGTCACGTTACTGAGTTAAACATTTTTTACCCATCCCAAAAAAGTGCACAGCGCCGCTAAAGTAGTTTTTATTTCAAAAATTGTAAGGACAAGTTATCATACAATGGTTTGGTAACCATTTGAAACTTTAAATCACTTTGGCTTTATATTTTGAATTTTTTTATTCAAATGCAAAACATACACAAATGGATAAAACATAAGAAACATATTCTAATGCTCGCTTCCTATTTACAATAACGAATCGTATTACTTACCAATGGTAGCTTTTTTTACTGCCGTAAATTATAGGAATCGGTCAGAAGCCCCCTTGAAACCTCCTTGGTATAAATTTTACATATCTTTTCGGCATTATTTTGCGAACTGAACCGTCTCAACTATTTTCCTGCACTATCCATGTTTCTCTACCTTAAAGAGAACGCAAAAATCAAAATTGCGGTATGTATATATACCTATGGTATGTAGTTTGCGGTAGACGACCTATGACCTACAATACTGCTACCCCTTCCTACCGCCTTGTAATTCCTTTACAAAGTGGGTTTATGTACGGTAATGGTACACCTTAGTAGAATATATATTATTCCCTAGTGGTCGAACTGTCGAGGTAAAGAAACAGGGGATATTTCTTTACCTCTTTTCTTATTTATTTATTTACGTTTATCAACAGCTTCTAAATATAATACATCTTAAGTATAGGTAAAATTTTAATAAAGAAACATTTACCAAAAAAATTAACATCCGACTTCCAAAAAAAACACTACCAAGTGAGATGTTTTTAGATCTGTATTTAAATTTTTAAATTAAAAGAATTTTCAAAATCGGCCCACAGTTGGAAAATATCGATAAACTTTAAATTGAATACATACAGGTAACATATAACCTCCTCTTTTTTTAGAGGAGGATGCTTTAAATACGCTTAGCGCTAAACGCAGTGGCAAGGACATCGATGCGCAACATGTTATAGCTTGTCCTCTCAGATATGACGCTTGATTACCACATTTTACGGTTTTTACGTGTAAATGCGGTGCGTCATTTCAAAGCGGATCAGCTATACCATAGATTCAATACATGATTCTGGAAGCCCCTGGCGAAAAATTTCAGCGCAGTGGAGTCCAGAATCATGTTCTGAAGCCATGATAACACGTAGCACGTCGATATCCCGCCACACTGTATGAAACATATATTGAAATAAAAGTAAGATCAAAATAAAAAGTAAAACTACTAAAATTAAAAGTCTAATAATTATTCTAATATGTAGTTTTTTTTTATGATTAGTATAAAAATTATTAAAAATGTATTTAATAAGTACAAAAATGAATAAACGAAATTCTAATAAAACTCATGAATGTCTTGAGTTTAAAACTGCTTTTAAGTGAGTAGAATACTGTAACTGAAAATTCAAACTCTGGATCGTATCTATTTAATTTTTTATTGAATTAAGCTGAAACTACATTTTTATGTTTCGTAGTAAATCGACCTCAACACCATTTCCTTCAGAAGGGGTATAAGGCTGCCTGTCCACTGGAGCGGAGAGGAGAGGAGCGGAGATGTACCATTATTAACCAATCAAATCTAAACTCAGGGGCGGAGTCATGATTCTATTAGTTAATATTCTCTGCTCCTCTCCTCTCCTCTCCGCTCCGGTGGACAGGCAACCTTAAACAAGCCAAAAATCAAATTTCACCCGCGCAACCTTTGCTTACCCCTCTCATCAAACACGACGAAAACAAAACACAATCCCTTCCCGCCAGCAGAAACTTTCTATTACCTTACTCATCGTTGTTGGTCATAAGACTGTTGTATTTTAGACATACATTTACTAAAAGATCAGAACATAATAATTATGTGACATAGATTAGTGTCCTGGCTGTTAGGAGCATTCACACATCTGAAGATCTTAAACATTATTTTTGGTGTAAATTGTATTGTCAAACCATGAACATTGGCAAAACTACATACAATCCGTTACGTTGAGTAGGTGCTCGGTAATCCGGCGCTTACTAATCCGACACCTCCAATAGTCTGGCGTTTTCTAACTTAGCTCTCCTACTAATATCACAATACATCTTAAGTATAGGTAAAATTTTAATAAAGAAACATTTACCAAAAAAATTTACATCCGACTTCCAAAAAAAACACTACCAAGTGAGATGTTTTTAGATCTGTATTTAAATTTTTAAATTAAAAGAATTTTCAAAATCGGCCCACAGTTGGAAAATATCGATAAACTTTAAATTGAATACATACAGGTAACATATAACCTCCTCTTTTTTTAGAGGAGGATGCTTTAAATACGCTTAGCGCTAAACGCAGTGGCAAGGACATCGATGCGCAACATGTTATAGCTTGTCCTCTCAGATATGACGCTTGATTACCACATTTTACGGTTTTTACGTGTAAATGCGGTGCGTCATTTCAAAGCGGATCAGCTATACCATAGATTCAATACATGATTCTGGAAGCCCCTGGCGAAAAATTTCAGCGCAGTGGAGTCCAGAATCATGTTCTGAAGCCATGATAACACGTAGCACGTCGATATCCCGCCACACTGTATGAAACATATATTGAAATAAAAGTAAGATCAAAATAAAAAGTAAAACTACTAAAATTAAAAGTCTAATAATTATTCTAATATGTAGTTTTTTTTTATGATTAGTATAAAAATTATTAAAAATGTATTTAATAAGTACAAAAATGAATAAACGAAATTCTAATAAAACTCATGAATGTCTTGAGTTTAAAACTGCTTTTAAGTGAGTAGAATACTGTAACTGAAAATTCAAACTCTGGATCGTATCTATTTAATTTTTTATTGAATTAAGCTGAAACTACATTTTTATGTTTCGTAGTAAATCGACCTCAACACCATTTCCTTCAGAAGGGGTATAAGGCTGCCTGTCCACTGGAGCGGAGAGGAGAGGAGCGGAGATGTACCATTATTAACCAATCAAATCTAAACTCAGGGGCGGAGTCATGATTCTATTAGTTAATATTCTCTGCTCCTCTCCTCTCCTCTCCGCTCCGGTGGACAGGCAACCTTAAACAAGCCAAAAATCAAATTTCACCCGCGCAACCTTTGCTTACCCCTCTCATCAAACACGACGAAAACAAAACACAATCCCTTCCCGCCAGCAGAAACTTTCTATTACCTTACTCATCGTTGTTGGTCATAAGACTGTTGTATTTTAGACATACATTTACTAAAAGATCAGAACATAATAATTATGTGACATAGATTAGTGTCCTGGCTGTTAGGAGCATTCACACATCTGAAGATCTTAAACATTATTTTTGGTGTAAATTGTATTGTCAAACCATGAACATTGGCAAAACTACATACAATCCGTTACGTTGAGTAGGTGCTCGGTAATCCGGCGCTTACTAATCCGACACCTCCAATAGTCTGGCGTTTTCTAACTTAGCTCTCCTACTAATATCCGTCGCCTATTATGTTATTCGAAAGTGCCGGATTTAGAGCACGCGTATTGATCGTGGTCGTTCCGCAGTTCGGTCCGATTCTAAGAGTAGGTATTACGTAATTTAATTAAAAAAAAATACTTTGCATATCTGTGTTAAAATAATTTCTTACTATCTAGCTGACATTTCCTGTAGAAATTCAATAATCCGGCGATTCCGATATATACGAAATTTAAAATTGGCGAAACAAAATGGGCGCCGGAATACCGAGCACCTACGAAATTCCATTGGCGATGCAAAATTTAAGACAATCTCTTTGTTCGCTGTTTTTATCCATTATGAAATTCGCAATACGCACTAGATATGATCTAACTAAAAACAGCACTATATTTAATCTAAATGACAGATGCAACTCAAACACCGCGCCAAAATGGAAAACAGTTGTGCCAATCTAACAAAAAAAAAAAACAATAATTGAATTTGGAACCATAAACAAATCATCTATTCCCGATACTTTTTTGACTGAATGTATATCGACACAGAGCGTTATCTTAACTTAACCCTCGTTTTGCCTACGAATAACAGTAGTTTCCCATTGACATAAGCCAGCAGAACATTCGATCGTCGGCTCGAGTCCCTAATCGCATGGACATTTGCATCAATTTATCGTTTCTGGGATCTAAAAGTGATTCACCTAACTGCTATATAATGGCTAATGTGGATACTTTTGGAGTTACAATATCATTATTATTGGATCGAATTTGCGTATCTATATCATTTTCATGAATTTACTTTTTAAACTGTCTCGTTGCGTCCGGTCTAAGGTTTTTTTTTATCTAGATGAACCCATCAAACTCAAACTCAAAGCATTTATAAATTTTTACAGAAACATGAAACTATTTGCACATTCTAAAGTGTACCGTTCGTATGGAAAATAACGGACAAGAAACTCCATGGATACTCTTTTCAAATCAAAATATCGATAACTATAAAAAGGCACTGATAGATGTGGAACATGGAAACGCGGGGATGTTGTAGCTCAAGTTGAACTGTCAATCATTGAAATGCGATTTATGCTTCGTTGATGTCTGTTCGAGACTAGCTCTTGCAGTGGCAAAATGGATTCAATCCGAATTCAAATAAGTTACTAGGTTGTTCTTGGGTTCAATTATAATATCTACATTTTCGATAAACAACAATAATAACAGCCGCACAGGTCGATCGATCAAGTTAAGCTACGCTTGTTGCCATTGGTCTGTGGATGGGTGATCATCTTTACATACCAAGACGCACGTTTCAAGCACGTTGAGCCGTTGGTTCCAGCTGCCATTTGTAAAGCTTTGATAGTTGTTACGGAAAGTCGTCAGAAACCCGACCCCGACCCGATCCTACCCGATCGTGGTATCCAGTAACTGCGTTGTGGAGGTCAGATAGGCAGTCCAGCTCCACGTAAAATACTGGTATTCAGCTGCATCCGGTTAGACTGGGAGCTAACCCCGACATAGTTGGGAAAAGACTAGTAGATAATGATTATGAAAATTTATTTCAATATTGTCACTAAACTCTTCTACTTTGTTGAACAGGTGTATTAAGGCCATCAATTACATTTAAATTACCAATAATACGAGCAGATACTTCTATTAATCCAACAACATCGTTCTTCCTAAATGTTATGAATATAAATGTAATACAGCACACAAACCCTAAAAGTCTACTGCCGAACATGTGCGTTGCCATAAACCGTTATAATTTACGATCGATCCTCGGGGGAAAACGCAACGTTTTATGTAAAGCGATGTTTTACCCTTGAGACCAGATTTTCGCCGTAAGGTGGATTATACCTGGAAAAATATAAGGCCAAAGACGCCTACTTTCAAAATTAAAGTTATTCTTCACGTAATAGATTTTTTTTTCGATGTACGATCAGCTTAAGCTACGCTTACCACTTCCGTAGATGGACGATCTTTACATACCGAGACCCCTCCGTGCCTTGGAAAGCCCTTTAATCCGTTGGTCTTGGCTGTCATTCGAAAATTCACAAATTATCACTTCCCAAACCATTTTCCGCATAATTTCATAATAAAGAGTCTCTATTCTCGTAGCAGCACCATGAGAATAGAGACTCTTTATTATTTTCATCATATTAATCTTGGTGATAAGCGTAAGTTTTAACCGCCTCTGTGGTGTGCAGGGACGCATGGGATTGTACGTTCATGCCAACTCAAGGTAACCTACAATGCGTTAGAGGGTTATCCCGCACCCGACTAGCTTACACCGTTACCGAGATATTATTTATATTTTATTTTCTGCTCGGTTTGGTTGGTGGTAGGGCTTGTTCTAAGTCCGCCTGGCTAGCTACCATTAACAACAGCATTGTAATGTTGTGTTTCGGCAGTTAGAGATAGCCAGTTCATCTGTGGTTGAAGTTGGAAGCTCGCTTCCACCATCGGACTGATCATCACTTACCATCAGGTGAGATGTCAGGCCAAGAGCTTACCCGTTAAGGATAAAAAAAAAAAAAAATACTGTGCGATCGCCTGGTAGGCGGACGGGTGGTGGTCTAGTGGTTAGACCACCTGGTCAGTGGTGGTGTCTCAGACCTAGAGGTCCTGGGTTCGATTCCCAGTGGAAGCAAAATTTTCTGCTCGGTTTGGTTGGTGGTAGGGCTAGTTCTAAGTCCGTCTGGCTAGCTACATATCACCATCTTATCTAAGTCTGTCGTCATAACAACAATGATTATGTTAACAGCATTGTTGTGTTGCGGCAGTAAGTGGTGAGATAGCCAGTTCCTCTGTTATTTGAGGATTCCGAGTGAAGCTCGCTTCTACCTTCGGTCTGATCATCACTTACCTTTAGATGGCATGCAGGCCATGAACTTTCGCGTTGTGGATTTAAAAACAGGTCCAGGGATGTTTGGCTGGCTTTGGGTTTCATCTCAATTGATCTCTTGGACGTAAAGTATGTCGCAGTGACTTTTACGTTAGACATCAGAAAGAATTTCAGATTTGTCTTTGTGAAAACTCTTCGAGGTTAATCGAGACTACGCGCAGAGCCGGTTTTATAAGTGGAATATGGGTGGCCATCGTGGTGAAGGGCCAATCAGCATGGGAAACTCGCTGATTGCTTAGGGTGCGCCAGACGTATAGTAGCACTGTAGATACGTCGGTCGGAGAGGCTTCTTTCACGCACTCCTAGCACCCTAAATATACCATTCGGTCCACCTGATTACTCTTTTTAGTGTATATTAACGATCTACTCCATTTATTAAAAAATCAACCACAAATGGTGTTATTTGCTGACGATACTTCCTTAATTTTTAAGGTAGATAGACGTGCTACAAATTTTGACGACGTAAATAACGCCCTACTGCAGGTCCAAAATTGGTTTACTGCTAATAATTTAGTACTAAATGGAAAAAAAACTAAGTGCATAAAATTTTCTTTACCAAATGTCAAAAGTAGTGACTGTGAGATAGTATTGAATCAAGAGAAACTAGAATTCGTCGATAAAACTGTTTTCCTAGGGATCACGCTCGACTCAAGGCTACAATGGGGTCCTCATTTAACATCTCTTGCAGGACGGCTAAGTTCAGCAGCATATGCCGTCAGAAAAATCCGTCAATTTACTGATGTAGATACCGCAAGGCTGGTCTATTTTAGTTACTTTCATAGTATCATGTCTTACGGTATTTTACTGTGGGGACGGGCTGCAGACATCGAGTCTATTTTTATTCTGCAGAAAAGAGCAATCAGAGCCATATATTATCTCCGCAGGCGTTACTCTCTAAGGGAACTGTTTAAGGATATTAACATCATGACGGTACCTTGTCAATATATCTATGAAAACATCATGTACGTAAGAAAAAAATTACATCTTTTTAGTAAAAGAGGTGATAGACATAATTATAGCACAAGAAATAGGGACCTATTAGTTCAACCAGGTTTTAGACTGGCAAAAGTAGACTCATCCTTCATGGGGTACTGTTTAAAATGTTATAATAAAATTCCTCCCCACATACTTCAACTGAATGAGACGAAATTCAAATCTTGTATAAAACGCACACTATGCAGGCAGGCATATTATAAGTTGGGGGATTACATCTCTGATAAAAATGCTTGGCTCAATGCTGGTCCTGCTCCACAACCACAACTAATTGATTAACATTTGAAAATACTGTTGGAGCTGCTGAAGATTGTAACACCATCTTTGCATTGTATAAACTCAATTTCCTTTGTATTATATAATTGCATAGCACTGGTGTGAGTACTATGTACTAAAGAGCTACCATTCACCGGGTAATATGTCTTTCATTGACTTGAGTGTGCCCTGGCGGCTGGGAGTATGTCATGCTCACTCAGATGTCTCGCTGATGGTGGCGCGTGTGTTGGATCATTTAGCTCCCTTCAAAATGTTTGAGCTGAATGGTGCTAATCCATGTGTCATGTTCGTGAACGGGCGCCGTCAGTTGTGACTGGTCATCTCTTATCTGCCATGGCTTATTTTAATTAATTGAAATTTTTGAATTGTTCTTTATTTTTATCTTTTTATTACGGACGCTTTTAACGTGCACGTCTTTTTACATTGTTCTCACATGTATAATTTCAACTTGAATAATGTAACCAATTTTATGTAACAATTTTTTGTTTAAAAGAGTGTCCGTGGAGTTTCTTGCCCGTTCTTCTCCATAGGTACCTACTACGTTTTGGAATGGGCAACTAGCTTCATATTTCTGACTGACTGACTCCTTGACAATTCAAAAGTGCCTGTACATGGTTTAATTGAAATAAATGCTTTGAGTTTGAGTTTGAGTTTGGGATTGGTACTGAAAAAAATCTATTAAATTCAATAACACATTTTTTATTTACAATACCAGCCTACTATAAAGGAGAAACTGTTAAGGCTTATGTAGACGACGATGTTGGATTTTGGCACTCGTCTACTGAATCATCGAAAAATGAAACTGAAACGAGCAAATGAACGTTAATTCCTAAATAATGTGTAATTTAAACGTGGAAATAAACAAAATCATCAAAATGACTCATTTGAGTGAAACGTTTAGACGTTTCACTTAAATGAGTGTTCATTTTTGTTAATTAATTTAGCTAATATTAGTATCAGCTTTAGAATAACTTAAATTATTGACACGGGGCAATAACGATACGTCATCGTGAAACCTTACTGAAAAACGATGACATAGATGGACGAAAAGTAAGAAATATTTTTATGGTTTCATTTGTAGGTATGGGAACTTGTGCGGCTACGTTTGTCTATGTTCACAAACTGTTAATAAAGTGTTAAGGCCTGATTCGGATTAGTCAGTCCAGTTCTCTATAAAATAGGGTTTACGAACTCGCAGATCAATACAGATTAGTTCTTTTTTTTACATAAAAAAAATCATAACATCACGCCTACATTCCCCAATT
Source organism: Conistra vaccinii (assembly GCA_948150665.1). Classification (NCBI taxonomy): domain Eukaryota; kingdom Metazoa; phylum Arthropoda; class Insecta; order Lepidoptera; family Noctuidae; genus Conistra; species Conistra vaccinii. The sequence goes on from OX411321.1 coordinate 3,639,457, forward strand.
GGTTATGCAGAGGTGTACCTCTGATACATCTTCATTTCTCCAGTTATGGTGAGCCTATTACTCGTACGTTGGTTAAGTTAAGTTAAATCGATTAAGTTAATTTTCTCAATAATTATTTATTCAAGCCTTTGAGAGGCCGTCATAATAAAACAATATTTTTTATTATTAAAAACTAAAGTTTTGATAATTATTAAAATCCAACTACGACAAAAACGCCAACTAAAAAGGTATAAACAAGATATTACGGACACACAAATTAAAAATCCGGACAAAATCATAACCCTTTTTTTTGCTTCACCGTAGTCAGTTAAAAAGTAATTATTTTTTATGTGTTAAACTGAAACACTTTGAAGTTATAAAATCTTATTCATCAAGTGCTTAAATCTATTTGATTTTAATTCTTAATTTCGAGTTATTATTGTTAACTCCAAATTAACAATTAAAATTCAATCAATTGAAGCACTGGATGAGGTAGGCATCATAACTTGTTTACATCTTCTTATAAGTTTAGAAAATGGTACCAAAGAAAAAGCTTTCAGTGTAAAACTCCTTTGTTACTTAATTTTATGTTAATAATATCATACTGAATCCACTTTGGAACTTGGTCAACAATGTTAAAACTGTTAAACTTGGAGCCTTTTCCGTTTCTTTGTCAGCATTTCAAGCATAATCAAATTGTTATACAAAGAGTAAAATTAAAGCGCTGCCGAGTAATTTTACGCGAGAAATTTCTCGAAATGTTTCACTTAGATCAATCACTTTTTAGGGTTCAGTTTGGTACCCTTCGGGTACAAAGCATCCGCTGTCCGTCCGTCTGTCTGTCAGCGGGCTGTATCTCATAAACCGTAATAGTTAGACAGTTGTTTTCACAGATTTTTTTTCTGGGGGCACGGGGTTATTAGGAGCACATATTTGAATAAGGTGTAGAGTTTGTGAAGTTAGGGCTTGTAGAGTTAGGGCGTGTAGAGTTAGAAGCTTGGCTTTACATGAGATCTGATAACTTTTGGACAGTGCGAGCCATATGGTCTCGTCTTAGCAACATTTTACATGAAAATATTTTTGGTGGGATTTCTATTACCGTTATATGTAGCAACAAATAATAAAATTAAATAAATTTAAAAATTTATGGGTCTCCCCATACCAGAAACGTGCTTTTTATTGTACGATGGTACGGAGCCACGTGTGCGAGTCCAACTCGCATTTGGCCGGTTTTTTGGGTTAAACTTTTATGTTATGGTCTCTATCTCTATTAACTGAAATGAGTCTTGATCTTTCATCTACGACGAGTTTTTTACCAGTAACGAGAATTCACAATGCATTGGAGAACATACACCACAGGTGAATTGGACTAAAACTTACATTACTTTGTCGTATTCGCGTAATCAGCCTATAATGTTCCCACTGCTGGGACAGATGCCTCCTCTCTTTGAGAGGAAGTGGGCCATAATCCACAACGTGGGCCCAGTGCGAGTTGTTAGATGTCATAATTATGTCTTCGAATTTTTGGTTCTAGGACATGCCGGTTTCCTTACGATGTTTTCCTTCGTAGATTACGGCCCACTCCCTCTCACAGAGAGGAGGCCTGTGTCCCAGTAGTGGGAACATTAATAGGCTGATTATGATTATATGATAATACAAGAATTGCTCGCTTATAGGTATTAGGTATTTAATTTAAAACATGTAAGAAGAGCGCCTAAACTGTGATTATGAAACTATAGCCTTACATAGTTTGAAGCCTGAAAATTAAAAAGTTTTCGAGATTGGACACAGTTACTTCATAATTATAAAATACTGATATTTAGCCGCATCTGGCGACCCCAAGGTCAATCGCAATATTACTGGGAAAACATTCAGTATAATTTTCTCTTTATGAAACGCCAAAAATATTATAATCCTGCTACGATTAATTTGCATTACAAATCAACCCAAGAGCGGCCACTGTGTAAATGAGATTTCCATGAAATAAGCTTATTATTATTATTATAACCTTGGCAGATTAACGTTACAATTTCTTTTAATGATGTGGGCAAGGTGTTAGATTATATCATCATCAACTATGCAAAGAATGCTAGTCATGCTTACATATTCGCAACTCTAGGATCTCTGTCTATTTATCCGTTTGTGCACTTATAACTGGAGAACCACTTATCCGATTTACATGATTTATATTTAAGTGATAAATTATCTTCTTTAGCTAGTTTTAGTTCCTATAATAATCCCACGCGAGTGCAGTCAGGCACAGCTAGCAGCTGAAATGATACGTTAGAGATTAAAGAATTTTGGGCAAATGTTTGTTGTGTTTCCAGATTGTTTTGACTACCATTCGTAGATAGTTATATTCAGATATACTCAGGCGTGACTTTGCGGAAATCCATTATAAAATACAATAGACGATGTACTCGTATATTTAGTAACTTAATCCGTTTTTAACTGTTCTTACAGAACCCTGTAAGAAATCGACACGTGGTTCGCTTCTCAACGAGGCATCCTCAGGATGACGATTGACTTGTTGCAAACTCGGACACGACGTGTTGCCACGACAAGAGCCGAACGCAAACTCTTTGCGTTCGGCTGAACGGAAGAAGAGAGCGGATATATATCGTCTATTGTATTTTACCATTCGTAGTATTGCAGCTTTTTGTAAAGTCTAACTGGTCCATTGAAAAGAATAAAAGACATTGCACTTCCTAACTTAAATGGAACTCAAACGGACTTCGCTTCAATATTTTTCATTAACATAATCATTTTTAAGGTAGATATTGAAATTATGTACGTATATGCGTATACGTCATTGTTTAGTTATTTTCGCTTAACATTTTAGGTGCATGGGATAGTGTTCAAACGCTTTTTTACTGTCCAAATATTTTTTGGCCGTTAATGCTGTCGCAGGCTGGCGCAACGTGACTCTGCTCTCTATGAAAACTTAACGGAATTTGTTTTACTGGTGTCGCCTCGCGCCTGTTTGCGGAAGCCTTTATTCTTCACGGCAAATTCGACAATTCTTAGTGTCAAATGTCTTTGAATTTTTGATTCTAACTTATGCCGGTTTCTTCACGATGTTAACCAATACTAATAATTGAATACAAACTTCTGCCTGTGCGTCCGTAGGTATAAACAAATGAAAGGTCCGTCTCCTCATTTGTGTAAGTAAACAATAGATTTGTGTTATCAGGCCATTTACTTGAACGCTTGATTCAATGCAGATTGGATTATGAAATGTTTATATAATTAAATTGTCGTTTCCAGGTTATTGACATTGTTTAGAATTAGTTACAACGTAGTTTCGTTGTAATTTATTTTAATTGTAATTTTTAGCGTGTGTCAGCTGTTTCCTTTTTTGATTTTTTTTATAGAATTTACGGGAATCTAGGAGAGCGTATGAGCGTACGATTTTTATTTTTAATAGCATCGATCTAGTCATAATTTTAGCTATTTGCTTTTTGATGCATTAAAGGTGTTTCTGTAGGGGAAAATAGAACTCTAAACATAACATAAAATTACGCCTGTATACCCCGAAGGGAGCAGTGGTGGCCCAGTGGTAACGGCCCCGACTTACGAGTTGTAGGTCGTGGGTTCGAACCCAAGCAGGCGCTTTACTTTGTGTAAATAATTTCATCACCACTGCTCTCAAAACGGTGAAGGAAAACATCGTGAGGAAATCGGTACGTCTTAGAACATGTGAGATCTACCCAACATGTGTAATCTCTAGTGTATTGAGCTGCATCCGGTTAGACTGGAAGCCGACTCCAACATCGTTAAGAAAAGCGAGGCAGATTAGATAGATAGATAGATAGAATATTCTTTATTATGTACACCATAAAAAGTACAGGTATAAATGTAGAAATTTTACATAGGGTGACACAATGGGCGGTCTTATCGCTAAAAGTGATCTTTTACAGACAACCTTTGGATGGATTAAAGTAAAAAGGAGAGACAATACTGCAGGTAGTCAGTGGTGTACCATTTATGTACATATACAATAAATACAAACACACATGTAATGATGATTTAAGGAGAGAGGAAGTGTTTTTTACCAGAATTTTAAAAGTGGACAAAGTTTGAGCACGCCTTATCGACACGGGCAAGGCATTCCATAACCGTACTGCTTGAACTGTAAAAGACTTGTCATAAAAGCTGGTGGAATGCATCGGCATCTCTAGTCTCAAGTTTTCCGATGACCTCAGATATCTATTATGTGTGTCATGAAGGAACTTGAAACGTTCTTTAAGGTAAGAGGGGGTTGTAGGATTGAACAGAATACTGTAGAGCTGAAATAAGATATGAGAATTCCGGCGAAGACGTATGGGAAGCCACTTGAGCTTTGTACGAAATTCAGAAATGTGATCATATTTGCGCAGGCCAAATATAAATCTTATACAAAAGTTTTGGAGTCGCTCAAGTATTATATAGATTAATTCGATTGATTTCGCCTGTTTTTTACGTGTGTGTTATGTGTGATAGAACTATTATTGTATCAATTAATTACCAACTGGACATAAATGCCTTTTTAAAGTGAAAACTTATTTAGCAGCGTTGTGCACCTTTTTTGGGATGGGTAAAAAATGTTAAACTCTCGTCAGGACACGTGACCTGATCGAAAATTCGTAAGACGTTCAAGTTTTTCTTGACAGCGCACTCTGTTTTATTTTGTTTGGATTTTTTTTTATGGAGATACTCGTACAGCTTTCGTTCTTGTACTGACAGCAAGCCAAATAAATTTCTGACATTTTCGTTAGACGGCGTTACTTAGTTTTTACTTCATTTGGCAGTCCCAGACCGCCTGGTTTTTTTATTTAAATGTGAAACTGTTTGCAAGACGTTTGTGCTTGCTGCAGATTATGCAACAATATCTAAATAAATACATCATTTGATGCCTTGATCAATAACAGTGGCTCAAATAAATATATTTTCACCTTTACTCTAAATGGAAAAAAAATAATGTAATTAAAACTAAAACCCAACTGCGACAAAAACGCCAACTAAAAAGAGATAAACAGTACATCATCAAATTAAAAATCCAGAGTCACACGTCGGACTACAATTGAACAGATTACTTGTGTGTTTTTAGTTGGCGTTTTCGTCGTAGTTGGGTTATAGTTTTTATAACTTTTATTCTATTTATTTTGGGGTTATAATAATATTTTAGTTCACTACTTTATGTCGACAGAGGACGCCATTTTCATTTACGTTTCATGTGACGTCCTTAGCCAATAACCAGCAGACAATCAAGATGCTTCCAACGATACCTTATTTATCAAATTACGATACGATAAGCAGTTTAGAAGTTATGAGGTAAAAGATGAACATTTATACATACATACCAGTCAAAATAATAACTCTCCTTTTTGCGTCAAAGTAGTCGGGTAAATATAAATTAAATAACAATATCGATTCATTGTTTGAAGAATAAAATGTGTACTTTCACATGCAAGTATAAAAAAATTATATCATTCACGTTTCAAATGCGCTTTGAGTCATTTATATTTAATTATGTAGATATCTACTAAATGTCTAGGTATACATGCAGTAGGCATCTATTAACTTAACCTATTTCTTATCGTTACAATGAAAGCAATATAAGTGTATTACGAAAAAAATTGCAAAATCATTGCAACTAGGAAAACACACAATTATTTATAATACATTACTATAATGATAGACGTATTTTAGTTGAACTGAAGTCGCTGGGTCACTAAGGCTTGCACAGTGGCAACAAATGTATTGTGCGATCCGAGATATCGCGCGATTCATGAACGCTAGTTTAAGGCCGTGTTCTAATACAGCGTGTAGTAGGGTGTAGTACTGACCATCAAACTCAACAACTTTATCCATGGTACCAACGTACCTAAAAAGGTATAAACAGGACATCATCAAATTAAAAATCCAGAGTCACACGTCGGACTAAAATTGAACAGATTACTTGTGTGTTTTTAGTTGACGTTTTCGTCGTACTACTTAGTAGTAGTACGACGAAAACGCCAACTACTTAGTAGTAGTAGTACGACGTCCGACGTGTGACTCTGGATTTTTAATTTGATGATGTCCTGTTTATACCTTTTTAGTTGGCGTTTTTGTCGCAGTTGGGTTTTAGTTTTAATACCTTTCGCGAAAAAAAAATACATATATCGGAACAGGGGGCCGATTGGAGCTGGAATCTTCACCGTTGAACATTTTACTGGGCGTAGAACGAAGATGTGTTGCGGGCGAAAAGAAAAAGTCTGAAGTTGATTTTTCGTTTTTGGGTTATATTTGAACTGGATGGACAGTTTCTAGGCACTTGTTGTCCGTACGATGTCCGATGGTCAAGGGAGCTGTGCCGCGCCACCGCAGCGCCCTCGTCGACTCGTACGAACGTCAGCCTAGACTCTGTCGATGCACGCCAGTTTCACACTTGCGTTTCGTTGTCAATTGACATCCCGTACTCATGACTCTTAGTTTTGTATGGGAGAACTGATGATTTTTTTGCGATTACGATATTGGTCCAACGGAGAAAGTTATTCAGTTTGGGTCTGTACTAAACCCATTTCTGATACACAGTGTATAAGCAATCGTTGCACGAATACGCGATCATCGCAATCATTAGTCACTCATTTCTTCGAAAACTGGTAGGCTCTGTCTGTCTGGTTCTCTGAACAAAATTAATACAACGATAGCGTCACGAGACGATCACTTATAATTAGGACAAGGCCTTTTGCGTAGGTTTGTGGGTACTACTAACACACCATCATCGTAGATCGATACTTATTTGTTTTGTACGTTTTTTTTTTTTTATCCTTTATTAAAAAGAACTAGGTTCTTAATAATTAATTACAATCTAGCCTTTAAGACTAATAAGCAATTTAAATCTAACTTAATTTTCTACGTAATCATATCATATTTAAAAAAAATGAATAGTGTTGATTGAACTTTACACAGTCCTTTCCACTTTCTTAGAGTCTGATATTATATTTTAAACACTTTGTTCACGTGTTTTATGTGTGCCATTGTCACTATTATTTCTACACTTTTTACACTACACTATTTTTTAGTTTTGTATGTACTTATAATGCTTTTTTTTTAATCATGATTTTGAATTATAAAAGTCCATTTTTATTGTAGAGGTTTGATAAGTGCAATGACAGTTTTTTAAACTAGATTAGGTCAATCAACTGAAACATGTAACCCCCACCTTATTTTGTAGACTCGAGACGATGTATTCTGTAAAAAAATTACCTTGAAAACTTAGGTCAAATGAGTTTGAAGTGACCTGACAATACTGTCAATCCCTAGCACCAGTCTGGTGAAATAACAGCTCATTTCATCTATGTTTTTAGAGTTCCGTACCAAAATGGTAAAAAGGAACCCTTATGGTCTCACTCGGTATGTCCGTCTGTCTGTCACAGCTGGATATCTCAAGAACTACTAATGCTATCAACTTGAAATTTGGAATAATTTTAGATGACGTTTGTGCGACAATTTTGCAAATAAGAAAGAAATAAAAATAAAAAAATTCTTGCAACATGGCCTGAACGGGGGTCTTAAAAATTCGAAGTGGGGCTACTAAGGCATGTGGGGGTACATCATATAAAAGAGCGCTATTTGCACATTCTCAAACATTTTTCTTTTTTTTAAGCTGCATAGTTTTCGAATTTTGATGAACATTTAAAAAAAATACCGTTCCCCCCTCCTTATCTCCGAAGTTTGCATAGAGAAAAATCTGCAATTATTCTATGTGATAGCAGTTTATGTAAAAATTACAGGAAAAATAAAAGGATGTCTCTATATAGCCCACTTTTTTAGAAATCGTCAACAAAAATTACATTAGTTTCACTATCGTTCAAGAGCTGACGCTGACCTCAAACTGCAATATTCTACACCGCAGTGTTATAATGATGGTACGGAACGCTCGGTGCACGAGTCCGACTCGCTCTTGATTACGAAATAGACCGGCAGTGTCGAATGAAAAATCTGGTCCATCTAGCATGAACAGTTCTAAAGTATCAATGTTCGTTTAATGAGACTAAAAACCAATAACAACTATTCTTTCCTAAGCCATATAAGTCGCGCGTTAGTCCAACATCGCGCCCATCTGAACTTCGCCTAAGTCTATTGAATTAAACAAGTGCCGCAATGCGGCATTGCTCGGACATGCAGAAGACCGTCTCATATTTTATTTAGACATAATTGCATTGAAGCTTGAACTACAGCGATTCTAGGCGGCTATGTTAGGGTGACGGCTGGTTCATTCTTAAGACATAAAAAATACATTTTAAAATTAGGTACAACATTTTCTAAAACTTTTAAAGTGACAGAGAATTCAATAGAGAACCGAGGTGGGTTAAAACGTTCGTTACAACTAGTGCTGAAACAATTAAAAAAAAAATGTATATCGGCCTAGTAATCATGAAAAAAGTACTCGTCGAATGCATAACCTCCTTATTTTGAAATCGGTTAAAGGTCACCGAAATTCTTATAATCTTTCAGTTGAAATTTAAAACGTGCATTGAAAATATTTTATGCGCGATGTAAAAAAACAAAAATACCTACCGTTAACATAATAAGTTTCAGGCCATTTTTATTAGTAGGGCTAACTTTCTTGTATGGACTTCTCTACCTACAAGCATTCCTAGCATACTTAAGTTAGTGTTAAGTTTTAATTTATTTATTAAAAGCAAACAGCTGGCGTTACAGTGTACAGGGCAAGCACGCGAGGTCGTGATGTCTCCAAACAACCCTGGACATGCTAGAGTTTATCAACGAAAGTTAAAACTGCTTTTTTCTAAAACTACGTTTCCAAACAAATTGTTTAGCCCAATCAGTAGAATTCTCTTTTTAGGGTTCCATACCTCAAAAAGAAAAAAGGAAACCCTTATCACTCGTGTGTCTGTCTGTCCGTCTGTCTGTCCGTTTGTCACATAATTTTAAAGATATTTAAGAAAATAGATGAAAATTGACCATTCTCCCCCCTTATCTCTCAAATTACTGACCATAAAATAAAAATAAAAATAGTTCTATGCTTATAAATTACAGGAAAACTTATAAGAAGTCTATAGTCTCAAAATAACATGGTAAATCACTCGATATTGTGCGAACAAACTTACATTTGCAATTAGAATGTATGGAAAAACAAGTTTTTCAACTACAATGTTAAGTTTGTTCTTAGGATGAATTGATCCCAACTATGGAACCCTTCATTGTGCGTGGCCCAACACGCACTTGGCCGGTTTCTCTTTCTTTATTTTATTTTTGTTTCAGGGTATCTATACATATCAAAGTAGGTTTTTGGGTTTGTCTGTGTATCCGTGTTGTTCTTCTAAACCACGCAATAGATTTAGATGAAGTTTTCACCATCGTTTAGAGAATTTATTCCGGAAGGTTTATGTGTACGAGTATAATAAGAAAAAAAATAGAAAGAATGCTAAGCGAAAACGAAATAATAACGCTGGCAGGCGATGCAATGCGATGCGGTGGGTCGGCGGGACAAGAAAATTCACGCGGACAAAGTTGCGGGCCTTCTGCCCGCAACTTTGTCCGCGTGAATTTTCTATAATCTATAGCCACGGCTATTTTAGAAAACTTTCTAAAGCAAAGAGAACAGAATAAATAAAATAATCCTTAAACCGAACTCGGCATCATTTTTTTCACAAACTGCTACAGTAAACAAGTGCGAGTCGGACTCGCCCATGAAGGGTTCTGTAGCAGCAAGTCACATAATATAAAAGTTCTTGTAGTTCGTTAAAGGTACCTAAATTGCGGTTTACGATTTATGACGTATTAAGAGGGTGCATCCTAAAAGTTGGCAACGTCGTAAATAGCTGTCAAATATTTACCTGTTTCGATTAATTTGGAAATAATACTGTATGGAAATAAGAAATGTGGCTAACCAATTGACTAGAATATTAATAATGAATTGCAATTATAACATTGAATTTGATGTTATACCCGTTTTAGGTGAAAAAAAGGCATTTGGAAAGTTTCCAAATACTTTTTTTACATCTAAAACTAACTATTCGGTGTTACGATATTAATTATTGCATTTCATAATCAATATTCTAGTTCGCTAGTTAGCCACATTTTTTATTTTCATACAGAAATATTATCAAATTAATCAAAACAGCGAAATATTTGACATCTATTTGCGACGTTGCCAACTTTCAGAATAAACACTCTTAAGACCAGGCACTCCAAACACAATTTCCACGCAAGCTCCACCCTCCCACACCCCGGCACTCCGATATGTGCTAAACGCTAACGCATCAGTAATAAAGTTGTATATCGAGTGCGCTCTTTGACCATGTACGAGTTCGAAACTAAATGTCGTAAGTCTCAATTCTTATTTCGTTTATAATTAAAGTAATAATCGATCTAGTGAAAAAATATCTTATTTTTGGATAGTAAACTATATTTTCTTACTGTAAATAATTATTTTAGACATAAAAGTCGAGTAATCTTGTTGTGGTTCTTAATAATCTTTAAAAAACACAATCATGATTTTCGAATAAACAATGAATCGTGCAAAGATATTCCAATTACGTATCTGTCTTATTTTCGGAAAGATAAAGATCCAATAAATCATATACTAAAATTCCATTTTGATTGCATAATCAAAATGGAATTTGACAGTCGCGTATGCACGCGACTGTTTCAGAATGTTAATGCAAATAACATACGATTTAGGGAGCCTCCTCTTAAAAAACTACTTACTAGATCTCGTTCAAACTAATTTTCGGTGGAAGTTTATGTTTTCATGATAATTGTATATCGTATATTTTTTTTAGTTTTATCATTCTCTTATTTTAGAAGTTACAGGGGACCCCACACACATTTTACCACTTTAGAAGTGTCTCTCGTGCAACATAATCAGTTTAGAAAAAAACGATAGTGGAAACCTCAATATCATTTTTGAAGACCTATCCATACACAACCAACACGGGTTGGTGAAAAAAAAATGTGAGTTCAGTTCTAAGTATGGGGAACCCCCAAAATGTACCTATTGTTTTTTTTCTATTTTTGTGTGAAAATATTAATGCGGTTCACAGAATACATCTACTTACCAAGTTTCAACAGTATAGTTCTTATAGTTTCTGAAAAAAGTGGCTGTGATATACGGATGGACAGACAGACAGACAGACATGACGAATCCATAAGGGTTCCGATTTTTGCCATTTGGCTACGGAACCCTAAAAAGAACATCATGACCTTGTATAATGACGACATACTTTATTTTGTACACACACGATCGTTTAAATAAATGAAACAATATTTCACTGAAAACGCCTATTAAAAACCAGAGGAAATAATCTTACTTGCCATAAATTCTATTAAATATAAATATTCATTGTACTGTTTACATTTGATGAACAAAATATGAATTTATGACAGTTTTGAGACAAACCGAATTTTATTCGTTCGGCATTTTGTAAAATGTTAACAGTTAAAAATATTGCCAGTATCCCAAGTTCAGCATTATGTTTTGGTATAAGTTCATTGATCTGCGTCACCACTAAAGGTAGGGGAACTTGGCGAGACATCTCGTCGCCGCGCCGCGCGCCGCCTATGTTAGGTACCTATTTAGGTACTACTACTAGAGTAGAGACTAGCTGACAAAAATAGGTAGCAGAAAAAGGTGGACGATTGATTTTGATGCGTTTATACAAGATGTAATTTAAATAACTGATTAAGTGAAAAAAAAAGTTTTCTGCTTCATACATTTATGTTCGTAAAAGACTGATGCAGCTCGATAACAATTAAAATTTTATTGTGTCTCATTACTACTCATTAGTGACAGTCAAGCGGCTAAAATGTTGGTAAATAGCTGTTTTTTTCGGGATTTTGTGGTAACTCCCAAAGTAAAAGTTCTTCATAATGATGAGTACCATATCCCCCTAAAGAGGTTCGGTTATTTCAATTACACCTTGTATAGTTATTCAAAACTTGTGAAATATTATTCATTGTAAGATTAAGGCATTCCGATAGTTTTTTTATGTGGAGATATCCATATTATCCATAGAAAAATTAACTAGCTGCGCCCTACGATTTTAGCCGCATAAGCCTCGATCCCGTGGGAATATCGTGATATAAGTATTCTTTGTCCTAACCCAGGTCATTAGCTACCCATGTGCCAAATTTCATCTAAATTTGTTCAGCTGTTTTAGCTTGAAAGCGTAACAAACAAACAAATAAACAAACACTTTCAGATTTATAATAATGAGCTATGATTAATTTAAACACCCAGATTTTTTATTTTTATATTACCTAGTACAGTACGACACAACTTAGAAGCATCGGCAAAATTCGTAAAACCGATCACCATCCGAACTGAGTGCGCTTTCGCCATCACCGCTTCAGCTGAAAATGATCTTTTGAAAACGCAATAAATTGTAAAGTCTTATAGCCAAAATTACATTCGTAAAATTGAAATGAATGAATGAAAATTTTCAAATCTATGCTACATCTAAGTTGTGTCGTACTGTAATAGTTTATTTTTTTATTTTTTCTAGCTTAAATTTTATCCTGTTGCTGTGCCCTTACAGGGTCCATATTTTTGTACCTGGTCTTTTGTAACATCTTTTTATTTTTATTATTAAAACTTTATACACAAGTAGAAAAATACTGTAGACAGGCGGACTTAAGGCCTTTTTACCAGTCAACCTTTTTCAAAATGGAATGCAATAATTGAATAATATAATTATGAATTTAGTTCTTTGGCCCTCCTGAATTTAGCTTTAGCGTTCAAGAGTGTGGTTACTATCCACAATCGATAAAACGTTTTCTTTACCGATCGCAATTGTTGGTCACGTCTGACCGATCATAAAAATTTTAAGACCTTTGAGCTCTTCCAAGGAATAAAGTGGTCTCTCTAAGCTTTAAATTGCTTCGATAATCCAGGCCTAAAACTAGAATAAAGTAACATTTTCGGTAATATGGAACTAAACTATAACTATTTCGAATCGAATCGCATGGTTCTATCCACTGTTCTCCATTTTCGCAGAACGTTCAAGTTTGAGTACATTCTTATGGATGATAAACACGCGAATGTCGTATAAACATGTTATAAGATCAAGTGTTTTATTGTGACCTAGATACTGTATACATAACTTTGATTTATATAAATTATTTGCTGACCCGTCAGTCGTTGTCCTGTCAAAATTTTAATTACGATTTTTCGGCTGTTCCTTGGAGTTTTTTCAATTTTTTTTTCCACCCCAGCGAATAAACTAAAAAAAAGAACACGTATTTTTTTAGAGAGTTGTTGATAATTTAATTGCAATTGTAAAGTAGACATGTTCCGATTAAGTTTGGAATAAAATATCCGGCTAATGGCCCCCACAGGTCTGATGACAGGCTATTGTTTTTTTCATGAAATTTTCGATGCCTTTTTGACAATGATTCGTCTCGAAATCATTGCTGCAATAAATCGAATGTTTCATGCGCGGTGTGGCCGGTGGCACCGTCCTGCTGAAATCACATGTCGCATGTCGTCCAGATCCATGACGTCCAGTTATGGCCATAAGTTCTCCGTTATGATGTCCTGTAACGAATACCGTTCACAGACAGTGCAATTCCAGCCTCATTTTTCCCATTATTGTGATGGGTTTTCACAATGATAACGTATTCTTCTTTTGTGTAGCGCTTTATTTATAATAATTGGAAATAACATCGGTGACAGCTGTAAAAAGTTCAGACGTACAGAGTTGCACACAAAAAAAGTAACACTAAATTTAAAAAGTGCACTCTTATTGAGACACCCTTTATTAAATAGATAGATATCAGATTATCACCTAAAAATAATTAAATTATTTCAATTGACATTTTCCCATCATCAAGAACCCTGCCGTTCTGCTTTGAAGCGATAACTACCATTTTTTGGTTATTCTTAGCAAAACTACACAAGAAAATAGCATATTGGATTAAAACAAAGTAAAAAAAAATAGTAGCTTTATTAAAGTAGAGGCAATAAAAATACAATTTAGTGCCGACTAATCCATACTTATTACACTTATTATTGTTATTATTTAATAATATTATAAATGCGAAAGTGTATTTGTTTGTTTGTTAAGCTTTCACGCTAAACGGCTGAACAGATTTGGATGAAATTTGTCTCAAGGGTAGACCATAACTTGGAGATGGATATAGGCTACTTTTAATCCTGGATCGCAGAGGAAGTCGCGGGCAACAGCTAATTAACAATACAATTAAAAATGTACATTAAATCGAATATAAATACATTGTAACAATCATTAATTCAATTGATAAGCAACATGAAACTGACGACGTAATGACAAAGTAATTTGTACGTAGCCATTCGTGACTGGTATATAAATACTACGAATTAATTGAAGGGGAGAATTTGTCGATATGTTAGTGGGGTGTTTCGATTTTTTATAAATAAACATGACACGACACAATAACACGCCTTTTTTACATAGGGGTAAGCAGAGGGAGTATAGTAGGTATACTAGGTATACACATTTTGTAGTTAAACATAATTCCAAGTCAAACGGAGCGAGTCTATTGCTATTAACTGGGCACATTTTCAGACTTCGGGCTGCTACTGAGAATTCCCAAATGAAAAACCCTTGTTGGGTTTTTCATTTAGCTTAAAATAAAACCTACGACGATTAAGTAGTATATTTACGATCACTGTACTATTTTTATATTGAACCTTTATGGAAAGAAAAGAAAAGAAAAAGAAAGAATAATGTTTATTTGGACACAATTCACAATCACAATTAATTCAATTCACAATTATGGAATATAATTTCAATCAATGACAGTCCAAGTCAAACGGAGCGAGCCTTTAACACAGATCCAGACTTCGGGCAGCTACTGAGAATTACTAAATGAAACTAAAACTAACTAAACTAACTAAACTAACTAAACTAACTAAACTAACTAAACTAACTAAACTAACTAAACTAACTAAACTAACTAAACTAACTAAACTAACTAAACTAACTAAACTAACTAAACTAACTAAACTAACTAAACTAACTAAACTAACTAAACTAGCTAAACTAACTAAACTAACTAAACTAACTAAACTAACTAAACTAACTAAACTAACTAAACTAACTAAACTAACTAAACTAACTAAACTAACTAAACTAACTAAACTAACTAAACTAACTAAACTAACTAAACTAACTAAACTAACTAAACTAACTAAACTAACTAAACTAACTAAACTAACTAAACTAACTAAACTAACTAAACTAACTAAACTAACTAAACTAACTAAACTAACTAAACTAACTAAACTAACTAAACTAACTAAACTAACTAAACTAACTAAACTAACTAAACTAACTAAACTAACTAAACTAACTAAACTAACTAAACTAACTAAACTAACTAAACTAACTAAACTAACTAAACTAACTAAACTAACTAAACTAACTAAACTAACTAAACTAACTAAACTAACTAAACTAACTAAACTAACTAAACTAACTAAACTAACTAAACTAACTAAACTAACTAAACTAACTAAACTAACTAAACTAACTAAACTAACTAAACTAACTAAACTAACTAAACTAAAACTAACTAAACTAACTAAACTAAAACTAAACTAAATTAAAAAATACCTTCAAATAAAACCTACGACGATTAAGTAGTATCTTTACGATCACTCTACTATTTTTTATTGTACCATTATGGAATATAATTTCAATCAATGACAGTCCAAGTCAAACGATCCAGACTTCGGGCTGCTACTGAGAATTCGAAAATGAAAATCTCTTATTGGGTTTTTGATTTAGTTTGAAATAAAAACAATGACGATTATGTAGTATTTTTACGATCACTCTACTATTTTTATTGAACCATTCTGGAATATAATTTCAATCAATGACGATAAACTGGATTTCCCCAAAGGGTGTAAGCGATTAGATGGCGGTACCTCCGAGGGAAACCTTTCCAATTTCTGATTAAATGTCTGTCGATTTGAGCGAAACTGTTCCAATATTTTTATATAAACGCGAGCAAAATTTTTTGGAGAAGTAGAACATTTTCAATTTTTTTTTTTTGTCAATTTTCATGTTGTAATTTCATGACAAATATCATCATCTTCCGGGTTGTGGCTAAAATGATAACAGCCGTGCGGGTTGATCGAAGGTTAAGCTACGCCAGCCGCGGTCGTTTCGTGGATGGGTGACCATCCATAACTTATCGAGATCCCTCCATACCTTTGGTCCCGCTATCATTCGTAGATCTTAGACAGTCATTACGGTAGTGAGAAGCCCTAAAATCTGACAACCAGTCTTACCAAGGAGTATCGTGTTACCCAGTTACTGGGTTGTGGAAATGTGGAGGTCAGATGGGCAGATTGATATTTAATCCGATCTAAAACTTAATATATTTGTTGAGGGCGGAGCAGCATGTCTTCTCATCATTCCCTGGTATCTCGCCATCCCATCTTTCACCGAGCCCTTCCATAGCTTCTTTGTTCTTCCTTCTACTAGTCTAACTCCCGGTAAATATAAATCTTGACCTTTCACTAACAGGGCACACAATATTGTATTAGCTAAGTGCTATTATAATAATAGTAACAACGTACCTACATTATGACGTACAATGTTACTATTAATAGGAGTCCATGGTAAAATCATAGGATCGATATACATGGGGCTATTTTAAATGGTAAAGACAGTGGTCAGGGTATTCCGTATAGGTTGGGGAGGTAATTGATATTAATTGTAGCCTATTAAGGTGGTGTAGGGTTTTGAACTTTGGATTTATTTTTAGAAATACTTTACTTGGTACTAACTTTAATGTTAGACTTCAATGTTTAACCCCTTTCAAGTTATAGCAATTAACAAACGTTTATTGCCCAGTTTATTAAAATAATGAACATTGCTAAAAGAGCCAGTCAGCTCTTTGAATTTCTATTTCATTATGAAAATATTATTAGCCCTTGAAGAAATTGTTGTAATAATTGTCTTTGATATTTACCTCGTCCATAATTTCGTCAGACACAAGATCCTAATCACTTGGTAATGATT
Organism: Conistra vaccinii; assembly: GCA_948150665.1. Classification (NCBI taxonomy): domain Eukaryota; kingdom Metazoa; phylum Arthropoda; class Insecta; order Lepidoptera; family Noctuidae; genus Conistra; species Conistra vaccinii. The sequence continues at coordinate 3,656,442 of OX411321.1, forward strand.
CTAACCTTCTATAAAAGATAGTGGTTTTCGTTTTGTCAGTCAATCCATCATTTTTATTTGGACATTTGTTTTCATGTCATCGCTAGGGAACTGTAAACTGTCCATAAAAAGTTTATCTCAAACGTTTTCTTTTTATAGATCCCAGATGTCCACAGGGATCATTCTTAAGGTGGATATGCAGTTGAAGCCCACAAAATTCAATTTTTCTTAAGTTTTTTTTGTAATTTGCAGCTCAGTGTCAGATTGTATCTTGATCAAAATGCATGATTCGCGACTATAACAGATATGTATTTACAGAATTATAATGAGAATCATGAATACATCTCTCTAAGATAGATTTTTCCGTATGAACTTTTCCATAAAAGATTTTGTTCTGTTGAATAGAGCCGTTTCATTATTCGAAGTGTATAGAGTGCCGCGAGTTTCTTGTGGCACTCTAGTATCACTGCCTCGGCTCGGCTAGGGTGCCGTGAGCGTTGCATTGTCACTGTCACTTGTTATTTAGGTTAGGTTAGGTTAGAACTGTGACCACACAACGCACGAGCCGAGCGAGCGTAGCGAGCGGTGCCGCGGTAGCGGCCGGCGAAGTGCCAGGGTCCGTTTAGGCACAAGAGAATGTAATGTTTTGGGAATGTGGTGTTTTACAGCGATATAACAAAATACCAAGTGACGTGACTTAGTGACAGTGACAATGACAATCCAATGCTTGCGGCACTTGAGCCGGGCCGAGGCGGTGTTACTAGGGTGTCTGTAGTGGCACTTTATCCGATAGGGATAGAGTGCCAATGGTGGCACTCTATACACTGCCTTCATTATTTTGCATAGACATGACTACAGAAGATTTAAATTCAAATACCAGTGAAAAGTTTCTGATGGCGGGAAGGGATTGTGTTTTGTTTTCGTTGTTTGCTAGGAAGGATAGGCAAGGGCGAGCGGGTGAAACTTGTTTTTTTTCTGGGTTACTACGCACCTACGCACCCTAAGTCCACAGCCTTTGGGCATTTCTTCTTATTAACTTATCATCTACATACACCTTGCATCGTGCATTAGTAATATCCGTTTATGGGTAAACTGGAAGCACAGCTTAGCTTTCAGCTTCGTTCAAAGTGTATAATTTTATTGTCGAATTGTGAATGGACCTTATAGTTCGGTTCGGGTTCGGTTTTCTGTTTACTTCGGCTGATGCAGGCGTGATTTTATTTATTTATATAATTATTTCTCAGTACATGGTACATTAAGATCTTAATATTAATAAAAAGCTTCACATATACTACCGTTGCCTGTGTAGAAATATTAAAATTAAATCAATTAACATTCCCATTAGTAATAATTATAAATTAGTTTGAAATAAATAGTTAATTTTTAATATACTTAAATTTTTTCTTATTATTATTTATGAATTCAATGTCAAAATTTACCAATTATATAATGTAAAAATTTAAAATAAAAAAATAAAATAAAAAGTCAGTAAGTATACACACAAAATATTAATAAAATGTAATGTCAAAATTTGTAATTAAAAAAATCATTTACTGAATAGAAGCAATTGTCTAAAAGCCAGGCAAATATTGTTTTCCTGAATTTATTAGTAGGTAACACTCTGATGCTAGGGGGTAAATTGTTGAAGATTTTGATTGCCATGCAATTGGAATTCCTGCTATACAAATGTAGTCTCTGGCTAGGTGCAAGTAATTTATTTGGGCTTCTCTTCTCAACTCTTAGAAATGTACTATGATGTTTACTGTTTTATGTGTTACTATGATAATAATAGAGACATAGAAGAAAGTATTTCTACAAATGTCAATCCTCGGACATCTGACGCATCAAATGCTGCTCGTTATGCCTTTTCATGTCACTTCAATGTCGGCATTGCAATCTTCATTGTACTGACTATGTACTTGTCGATCTACTCCTGAGTTCTAGGTATATTTTAAGTGCATCAGCCAAGCTTTGCTGATATTGCTTTATAGCTTGTGTTGTTAGAATTTAATGGAACGTTTGTATATGTGTGTCGCTATCATATGTGTCTTGGCTTTTATGAATTTGTTCAAGTATTTTGGTGGAATGGATTTCTAAAAGTCCTCATGGTTCATTATTCGTTCACCCTGAAATTCCTCCTATTCCTCCTGAAATTTGTATACGTCTTGCGTAAGAAAAAACCAACTGGAAACAATGGAGTGAGGAACCGATTGAAACCGTAGCAGCAACATTTCTTCTACAAGTTTTTAATCGAGTCATGTTCATTATGTCGACAAAAGATGAATTCGGAGCAGCACAAACGACAAACATGATCTAATGCGTTCAAACTCGAAACAAAGACACATAAAACAAAAGCAAGCCGACCAGATCCCTCGAAGAAAGGTGCCAAGCTCATTTAGCCATTTCCCCCTAAACCTGAAAAGAAGAATATAAGCTGGATGTCTAGATTACATGAATCCAGACAGCTGCCACGCTGCATACTTTATATTTTTATGTTCAAAAACATGGCAATATGCCAGCTAAGTTCTAAAAGAAATGGGGAGTCTTTATATTTCTTCGTATTCAGTGCAATTTTACTGGCAACGGGTGACTTAATCTTGGCTATATATTTTGCAGATTAGTGCATCTACTAGCAAATGAGATTAAATGGGTCTATAAAGGCGAAAAGTATTTGTGTTAAAAGCAAACGAGAAAAATAGTATTGAAATGGCCCATTCATATTCATTTGTTGTACCTAGTAAGGAAAAGTAATGAAGGACCAACATGCGTTGTTGCCTTTTAGTTACAGTTTTTTTTTTTCTAAGTAATTTAAAATTAGTAGCAGAATAAGGAAAAAAAAATTTTTTTTTTTAGTTTAGTGAAAAATAAGAAATATCACCAAGCTTTAGTAAAAATTGATACGGAGTCATTCAATGGTGGTAAAAAAGATCAGAAAAAAGTGTTTTTGTTGGCTGTGGGGTCCGAGAATGCACATGGTTTGTTCAACGAAATCTCCAAACGACTGGTTGAGACTTCCCGTGACCCAAGGGCTGGATTTTACTTTGTCCAGAGGTTAAGTATTGCCATACAACGTGGCAATGCCGCCAGTCCCTTGAGTACATTACCAGTCGACAGCGATGCGGAGGAATTTGCTGACACAATATTTTAGTTTGTTAATTTTGGTAGTTTTTTAGTTAATTTAGTATAAAAAATTTATCCAGTGTTTTATTTTTATCCTCCTTAATAAATCAACATAACATTATGAAACTGTTTCCATCTTACGTAACTGCTTTAGTTTCAAAACCTTCTTCATACAATTTATTGACTTTATCTGATTTGTTTGGCGTTGGCCCTTTGCAATTCATAGAAGACGTTTAATACAACACACTACAGTTACTGTTAGGGTCTACCCATAAAATGGCACTTCGCTATTTTATAGCCCACATTCTAAAGCAACTTGATTCGTCACCTGTCTCTATAAACCTTAACAGTGTAGGGTATGCCTGAATACACTTACTAACGAGAACATTGACACAGATAATATGTAGGACGATAAGAGAGACCTAAGGGAATTAACCTACAATAGTTCACATTGCAACAAAAACACTTCAGAATTACTTTATAGCAACAATAGAATACACACAACACAAATTACAACTTTATTTCTCAAAGCATAAAGTTGAAAATGGAATGGTAACGCGATTGAATTTATGCATCAAAGGAAATCGATGTCACGGAAGCACCGTGTCAAGATGTATCAGCGATCATGAACAACTTATCGCACTGTGTGGAACTGTGTCAGTAGTTGGAAAACGAATTCTGAGATACGATTCAGTTAGACGAAAACTTTGAGATAATTGTGTAGCTTTAGGATGACGCGATTAGATTGATATGTATTACCAAATTATTAAACGAATAACAAATTTTTACAGTCTACGACTTTTTGAAGTGATGTTTACCATTTTAGAAACTGAGAGTAATAATATTTTGCTGTTTTTATTTTAGCGTACGTTTTTCAATTGCGTAAGTCAAAAAGACAACTATACAAGGTCACATTAAATTAGCTAGCGAAACTGCGCAGACGTGGTGGGTATTATAATTGACATCTAAACACTACAAAAAAAATAATTTAATGAGTTTCATTTTTGGGGTCATTGACTTGTTTTTTCACTTAAGAGTGTTCACTTTGCCCGACCTGGGAATCAAACCCAGGACCTCGTTCTTGGCAGTTGTGCTTACGGCGACTAGATCAACGAAGCAGAACGAGCCTTATTTATTGCAGGTACAATATTAAGTACTGTTATTCGTTTTTATACGACCGCCGCGCGCAGCCATTTTTCTGTCGTGAGAAGAGACAAAAAGGTCTCTTCAATATCCGTACATATATTGAAGAAACCTTTGTCTCTTCTTTGTCTCATCATAAAAGTATTGAGACAAGAAAGTTTTTTGATTGATGCGTCTGCATATACGGAGCACATTATTTACGACTTGTTTGTTAAGGATAAAGTAGGTACTGTTATTATGTCGAAGACAAATCTTTGTTAGAGATTGACCCAAAAGAGTACCGTGACTGTCATGTCACGAATTGACACAAATCTTAAAAAGTTGACAATAAGTGTGAAGCCACTATATTGTGATTTAGCGCCGTGTCCAGCTATCTTAGTTTTAATAATATGTAAGTAAGATATTATTACCCAGAAATCTAATCTAAAGCAAGCTATTGCTTGATTTTTCATGATTATAGCATGACTGGTAGCGCCCCGCGGTTTTACCCGTATAAGTCTAAATCTCCATACGAAAAAAAAAATACGAAAAAAATCGGGATAAAAAGTATTATATGTGGTAACATATAATACTTTTTATCCCGATTTTCGTTTGGAGATGATGTGATGTGATTTGGATAAAATTTGGCACACAGGTAACCTGGATGGTAATCCAGGTTATAAACTATCTGTGTGCCAAATTTTATCCAAATCCGTTCAGTAGTTTTTACGTCAAAGAGTAACAAAAACAAACATCCATCCATTCATCCTCATTAGCTTTCGCGTAAATTTATAATATTAGTAAGAACTAGGATAATAATTATAACACTACGAATAATATAAATATAAAAGTTGATATTTAACAAGGTTTGAGAAATCTTTATGCCCCATAAGAATTATAATTCACTTTTCTTCTTCTTCTCTTCTCTGTTTCTTCTGCGTATCGATGGCAAAATGTTCAAATATGTTTGGCCAACAATTCAACTGTGCGTACTTCGATCACAGACGCAGTCATAAGATCATCAAGTGCACAGATGACAAGACATGCCTTAACTTAAGTATTCAATCTGCCTAGCCTTTTCCCAACTATGTTGGGGTCGGCTTCTAGTCTAACCGAATGCAGCTGAATACCAGTGAATCACATGGAGCGTTACCTACCTAGTTACTGGGTTGTGGAGGTCAAATAGGTAGTCTATTTGACCTCCATAACCCAGTAACTGGGGAATACGATACCCCTTGATAAAACTGGTTATCAGTCTTTCGGGATTCTGACGACTCGTAACTACTGTCAAAGATACACGGATGACAGCCGGAACCAACGGCTTAACGTGCTTTCTGAGGCACGGAGAAGTCTATTATGTAAAGATGGTCACCCATCCCCGGACCGACCCCGGCAAGCATAGCCTAACCTGATGGATCGACCGGTGCGGCTGTTATTACTTAGCCACGACCTCCTACACGAGCACGTACATGTACTTACATGAACAACATTAAACATAAAAAAATATATTTACCTACAGTAAGAGTTTTGACAAAAATTACACTATAAAATAAATATTACTTATAAAAGCTTATGGGGTTAGTGCCAAAGCGTACAGTCACTCTCATCCATTCACAACAATTTAATTTCCCTGTTTACGATAAATTCTATCAGGATAACTCTTTAAAATAATGTGCTATTATAACATAATCAATTTTCTCAAGGCTCTCAAGGTGAATAATTTATGGTTACATCCCTTTTAGGGGACGTCCTCATTTCACACGTTATCATCAGAACCGATTTGTAGGGTAGCAAAGCGGAAAATTTGTGGGTTAGTTCGGGCTCCATTAATAACACGAACACCGACAATATCTAGTATCGATGGTCCTATCAAATAAACGGACATATTATAAGGAAAACGCCGAAAGAAAAAGGAATAATGGGTATGAATACAACTAATAGCTTTATTTTTATAACACTTAAAACCTAAGGCAGTAATAACCCAGTTGTAACAGCCGTGACTTACGAGTTGAGAGGGTCATGGGTTCGAACCCAGCAACGCGCCTTACTTTTTGTAAATAATTTCATCACCAAAGCTTTCAATTCGGTGAAGGAAAATATCATAAGAAAACCGGCATGTCTTAGAACCAAAAATTCGAACACATGTGACATCTAACAGCCCGGCCTGGGCAGCTAGATACTAGAAAATATTTGATATTCTCCAGGATATATGCTAGGAAAATAGTGTGTTGGAAACATAATAGAACTAATTTGATACGATAGAAAAAAACGAAGTTACCTCTAAAAAACTGAAAATCATATTAATAAACATACAGGCAATTAGTCTGTTTTCTTTTTAAATCCTGGTATTCAGCTGCATCTGGTTAGACTGGAAGCCGACCCCAACATAGTTGGGAAAAGGCTAGGCAGATTGATTGAATCATTCTGATTTTTTGTCAACTTATTCTACAAGCAACATAGTGTTTTAATTTTAATCTCTTTGTCCAATCAATAGATTTTTTATAAATAGATAATTGCTTATATTTTTCAATAAATTACCTGCGTTGTGTCATCGCGCTTCTCTTTCTTTTCTATGCAGTCCAACAGAGACCGCGTTTTAGCTGTTAGTTTTAAGCACAATTTCTTTACGGGACGACGTATAAACGGTGCCGTAAAAAAAACGTAACTGTTAACAAGCTTCCATAGTGATCCATACAACACTGACGACCGTGCCTACACACGGCAAATACACCGTAATTTTTCACGGCGAGAAAAACTAGTGTATACAAAGGGCCTCGCTGTTACACGATTATTCGTCGAAACCATCCATAATATCTACGTCATTGTAAAACCGGATCATCCACTACTTACAACCCCTAACACCTTTTGACGCATTATGACAAAAACGTGATACAATCTAGAAAATTCCATTAAATTCGATCAAGGATAGCGAAAGGTAATTTAGGTCAAATGGTGTGATGTAACTAGGACTTATCGCTGGCTAGACTGAAGCCGTGCAAGGCTAGGACAGGTGACCTGACGCAGCTACATTGTGTAAATGACATCGTGTGTTATTGCTTTAAATTTTAACGGCATTTTTTATATAATAGTGTGGTATTTTATGTATAGCCGTCATAATAAATACTGTTAATAATCTCGCCCCCTGTAACTAAGAAAAATATTTATGTATTTAAGATACGTATACAATAACACAGATTTAACACAGATTTCAATCAATCTAAGGCTTACTACAGTTAAATTTTAACAAAACATAATAAAAATAGAACTCGGGAAATTGTTAAAATTGACACAATAAGTAACAATGTTTACACAAAAGTACAAAGTTTATAGTACGAGTACCTTACTGTCGCGGCCTGCAACAAGGGCAGGGGACGACGCGAAGCCGAGGCACACATACGTGAGTCCATCAATGCCTGGTTGCGGCTAAGGCTTGTATAGTACTTTTCTCAAATAATGCGCGGAAATACAAATTTATTAAATGAATTATCAATTCCAGAATCAGTGACGAACAACGACAATTTTTTTTTCATTTGTTTCTTCTTTACTTTAATCAGCCCCATTTGCAAACCAAATCGAAATTTGAATAAAATCTTTGAAAAGTTACCTCCTCGTTTGCCATGTGTTAAAGTAAAAAGTTCGTACCATTATTAAATTACACGACAGATATGAGTTTTCATGGTAAATTATTTGGGCGCTAAACACGACAGATATGGATTTTCATACAAACATTGCCGGCCGGGCGCTCGCGTGTTTTTGGCCAGTACAGTAATTTCGATTTATTTCGAAGAATAATGGTCGTATTTTCAAGCAAGTTTGAGAAAAAATATATATCTTTCATCCATCGTCTCACAGAATCTAAAACATTCACGACAGACATCTATCCATCTCCCGGCAAACAAGTCACGCTTCGGTCACAGCTTCGGTGTCCGAACGAGAGGCGTGACACTGTGCGTGCTGAAGGTACGGCCAATAACGGTTGATTATTATGTTTATGACATATCTGGCGAGAAATCTGTGCAGTCTACGCCTCTGGTTATCCCTTGGGGAATAAAAGTGGGGTTTGTGTTTAAGAGTATATTCGATTTAGGTACAACATTTAAAAAAAGTTGTAGTAGTAGTATTTTTATTGCCTAAAAAAGTTTTTAAAACCAATTAAAATAACAAATCACACAGTCATAGCTAATGTAAAAAAGAAACTAGAAAAACATAAAGTTGAGGAATCATTATAACTACATCAATCAATCTTCCTAGCCTTTTCCCAACTATATTGGGGTCGGCTTCCAGTCTAACCGGATTCAGCTGAATACCAGTATTTTGCATGGAGCGACTGCCTATCTGACCTCCACAAGCCAGTAACTGGGTAATACGATACCCCTTGATAAAACTGATTGTCAGACTTTCGGGGCTTCTGACGACTCGTAACGACTGTCAAAGATCTACGAATGACAGCCGGGACCTACGGCTTAACGTGCTCTCCGAGGCACGGAGGAGTCTCGGTATGTAAATATGGTCATCCATCATCGGAACAACCTCGGCAAGCGTAGCTTAACCTGTTGAATCAACTCGTGCGGCTTATATTACTTAGCTACGAGCTCCTACAATCTAATATTTTTAACTACATTCCAGATAAAAATAAATCTAAAAGTTATTTCTGTCCATTTAAGCTTCATGACGAGAGACTTGATATATAATGTCAGCTTTCTACTCCCTGAATAGGGGGAGACTCAAAGATTAACTTTCTTCTATCCCTCTAAAATCTTTACTTACTTAAATTGAATACAACATACTCTATATAGGGATATATCCATAGGGAAATAAGGTGCTTCATACAATATCTGAGAAGAAATTGCGAACAAAATATAATATATAAGAACTTATTATTTTACACACGGCACAAGGTCTTCATTCTAACCGTAGGTAAAGTGATATCAGATTTATGATATAGATATAGAAAATGGTTTCGTTACTCTACTCAAAGATACAGGGTATAGATCCTTGAAGGTAGTTTAACTTAGAGCTTACCCTTCTAGATAAAAAAAGACTTCATCATGATTATCCTAAAAGTTGGCAGGCAACGTCGCAAATATTTACCTGTTTGGATTAATTTGACAATATTACTGTATATAAACATGAAATGTAGCTAACTAGCGAACTAAAATATTGATTATGAAATGCGTAACACCGAATACCTGTTTACTTTTAGATGTAAAAAAGTATTTGGAAACTTTCCAAATGCATTTTTTACACCTAAAACGGTTACAACACCAAATTCAGTGTTATAATTGCATTTTAATTTGCTAGTTAGCCACATTTTATATTTTCAGACAGTAATATTCATTAAGTAATATATTATGTCAAAATTAATCAAATAATCAAAACAGCAAAATATTTGACACTATTTGCGACGCTGCCAATTTTCATAATAAACGTTCTTGAAGATATCCTTTAGCTGGGAAAATCTACATTGACACGACTTTTATGGTACAGATTGGTGCAACATAATATGAATTGCAACGTAATCAACTCAGCCTATCGTAGTCCACTGCTGGACATAGACCTCTCCCATGCTGCGCCACAACACCCTGTCGTACGCCTTCCACATTCAGTCTGTCCCAATCAGTTTCGGTCCATCTAACTGGGGGCGTCCCACACTGCGCTTGCCGATACACGAATATAAAGAATGATTTCCACCAAAAGGCTCGCATCGTATTGGATCGGAAAGGATACGATTTCGAAATTCGCCTAGTTGATGTGTTAAGGATGAATTCCACCAAACGTTTAAATTAAATATGTCACTACATACTTTCGGCTACGATCGCGTGTCGCGGAAGACGCCCGCGGTCAAGCTGCTGTGCGCAGCTTGGTAATATAGACTCTAAATACTGTGTACACGATTTAATATCGTTTAAATATTGTTAAATCTGTTCCGATCCGATGCGATGCGAGCCGTTTGGTGGAATTGGAAATCATCCCTTACATTATTCATGTGGCATTGTATAAATTAGGACGGGTTTGTGTTACATTTCGTGTTATGGTTCACCAATATAAAGGGTCAAATTAAATTATCTAGAGAAACTGCGTTTTGGGGAAAACAAGACAAAAAAGAGTACCTATTAAAGTTATTTTTTTGGGGTCTACGACCGCTGGTAGTGTTAGTTCCTTGAAATATTGGTTTAAAAAACAGCTTTTTTTGTGTAAGTTTCCTAGACGTGATGAGTATGGATATCAAAACGTGATAAAAACAAACAATTTTTTTTTTTCAACTCGTAATTCAAGCAACTACACTACCAACGGTCGCTGATCCCAAAAAAGAACTACAAACCATCATCATCATCTGCCTAGCCTTTTCCCAACTATGTTCGGGTCGACTTCCAGTCTAACTGGATGCAACTGATTTTACATGGAGCGACTGCCAATAAAAAAAAAACTGCAGATCTGTTTTTTTTGTTTTATAGAAAGAAAGAAAGAAAGAAAAATATGTTATTTGGGACACGCACAGGAAATACAAACAGTAATAAAAAAAATAAAAATAAAAATAAAAGGAGCATCTAAAACTAACAATAAAACGAGTTCGACCTGTGCGAGGCCAAAAAGGCCCCTATCTCAGCATTATGCTGCGACATTTAAAAAATAAATACCTTTTTTATCGTGTTTAGATGAGCTCATGGCTAAGTAAAAACATTCGCTCGGGTTGATCCATGAGTGGGTGACCTTCTTTACATACCGGCACTATTCCAAAGCACGTAAAACCGTTGGTCCCGGCTGTCATTCGTGGATTTTTAACAGTCGTTACGGTCGTCAGAAGCCCGAAAGTCTGACAACCAGTCTTACCAAGGGGTATCGTATACGTTACCCAGTTACTGGTTTGTGGAGTTCAGATAGACAGACGCTCCATGTAAAATACAGCATACGTAGAATTAGGTGTAGTATTCAACTACATCCGATGAGACTGGAAACCGACCCCAATATAGTTGGGAAAAGGCTAGGCAGATTGATTTTTGTGTTAAAATATCAATACACCATCACATCAGCGAAGTTTGGCTAGCTAATTTAAATTGACCCTTAATATCCGATATTTTTTTTTTAACAGGGGTCATAAGTTATGACTTGTAGACTCCCGCTAAACGACGGACGCCCGCGTCCCATGAAATAACCAGATAAAATTTCCCATTGAAAAAAAATGAGACGTTTAATTTTCGATTTTCCTTAATATTTGCACATAAATAGACTCTTAGTACCTACTCCATCTAACAACACTCTCATGGATCAGACAGGGTTTTTCACATGTTGTATAAGTACCTAGCAATAGCTGAGAGTTCTGCCTACCCCAACTTAATTCTACTTTTCAAATTTTACGTACAACTGTTACCATGACTCGCGAATTAAGTAAAAATCAATAGTTTCGTCCGCTGAATTTCATGCGAAGGTCATGCGGACTGATTTAGGGAAGTGGGGTGAAACGTTTTGTAGACAGACAGTCTATTTTGTTCATAGATATATACTCGTAATTCTAAATAATACATCTATGGTTTGTTTGACTCATTTCATGTTATGTAAGCAAAGTTAGGTGTGTGGTTTCTATGTCGTGTTTTTGTACCTAACTACCTACCTAGAAATTATGTCAGCCTATCAAATAAATCAGGTACCTATTCTTGTGTTAGTTAAAAAATAAATTCAGTATAACTAAGGTATCAATTTTTGAAAACGTTTTCAAAATAATAATCAGCATAATAATATTTTTTTAAACCAATCGCCCTTGACTTCGTCTGCGATCCGATAAAAATAGCTTATATTCTTAACCAAGTCATGGTCTTTCTGTATGCCAAATTTCATTCAAATCCATCGAGCTGTGTTTGTGTGATTGAGTAAAAAAAAAACTCACTTTCGCCTTTTCAAATAATACCAAAACTATGTATTTTATCAACCAATATTATTTAAACCATGAAAAAGGTCGTATATCTAAAGGTGCTGATCATCGGGAGTCGGGAGCATTCGCCTGTAATGTAACGTTATAGAGTCGAGCATTCATCAGTGAGTGAGGCGAACAGAACATTACAGTTCGCAACCTGTAATTATACAATTCGAGCATTACATCAGTGAGGGAGGAGAACAGAGCATTACAGTCCGCAATGTCTGTAATTTTTTGATACAGCTTATAACATCAATCCATCAACAGTGTGGAATCAACTAAACTAAGCGCTCAAAATCGAATCGTAAATATTACATGACAGGCAAATGCTCGTCAGTCAGGAAGGCAGTGTTGTCTCGTAATGCTCATTAAATCTAATCGTAAATGTTACATGACAAGCGAATGCTCGTCAGTCAGTATGCTCAAAATCGAATCTGTAACATTACATTAGGAGCGAATGCTCTCAGTGAGGGAGAACCTTAATGTAAAAACTTTTCGTGTTACAAACTTTTCCATTTGACACATTGTCGAAAGAATACTGGTACAAAACAAAACAGCAATGAGTATAGTAACTAAAAAAACTGTTTGAAAAATAAACTTCAAAATGGCTGTCGCAAGAGAAATTTTCTCGTGGACTTTATTTTTAACTGCTTATTTGTATTATTATTTAATTACAGAACACGGCCCAAAAATGAGCTATTTGGAGAAAGTCGACCGATACCTGGACTCCCTGAAAGTAGGGAAGAGTAAGTGTTTTTCTTTAGTTTTTCTTGGCGTCGTGTCCAATGATATTATAAGTAAAAATACACCTTTTTACTTATAATATCATTGGTCGTGTCCTCGTCAACTGTGACGGCCCACGTTTCATCAAAATATTATTTATTTCTTTTACATATTCCTTCCAGAATCAGTAAATAGTCCCCTTGTATAAATACCGTCGGCGTCGGTAACTAATAATACTATTCTATTCGTACACTCATTAATGTTCTCATTCTTCTGATAAAAGTAGAAATTTTATTAACCATTTATCCTCGTATATCCTCTTGAAATTATACATTATTTTAATACGTTAGGTAGGCACTTATCATTTTTACTGTACTCAAAACAGACACAACCACTTCAATGTGGTTTATTGGAGTAGATAGTGGACTGTGTATGTGTTAATTACACCCTCCGAGTATTTTTTACATCAATCCTGAGCAAAAGAGCTTTTCATACAATACACTAGTCATAAATACATACAATAGTAATAGATTTATTTTCAAGAGACACAAACATCTCTGTACCCCTGGCTCTTGTACTAGGAGTTCTAGTATCACAAGAGTCAGATAATATTATAGTGATTTGGCCTTTTAGTCCGTGCTGAATAAATGTTTTCTTTCTCATTTTTCTTTAAACAAAATCCAATTCTGTATTTCCAGGTGCCATGGTAGACTCCTGGTTCATGATGTCGAGTCCCACGCCAATATTATCGGTGGTGGTAGCCTACCTGATTCTGATACGCATCGGCCCAAGAATTATGAAGAACCGGCAGCCACTGCAGATGAACAGGCTCATCGCTTATTATAATGCGTCACAAGTCTTCTTGGCGACTATGATTTGTTTTAAGGTAAAAAAACAGTTTTTTAAATCATCTAAGTACTGTTAAGAAAACTGTTCCTTTTGTGTTCGAAGTAAAGGGTCAGAAAATTGGATGAATTGACAATTCATCGGAATGAAATTAGTTAACGCCAGAGCCGAGAGGAGCATTTGTAGATTGACATAAGTAATGAGAGGACTATGTAGCTACCAACATAAGTCACTCATTCGAAGATCTACATCTTCAGTGGGTGAATTAAGACCGTAAAGGAAGATGGTGAACGCCATTTATTGACTGTTGCAATAGGTACCAATGAGTTAGTAAAACATCAGCTAGAGCTAGGAGCTATTTTATGTACCCATATCGATTTTATAGGCTCACTGTATACAGCCGCCAACAACAACAACAACATAAATAGGTAGGTACCTACGGTAGTTCTTCCCACACCATAATTTTTTGGAGTGAAAACTCACTTTGCGCTCTTTCTGAATAATGAACGAAACTGCTGTCACGATCGGGTCGGTGTCGTTGATTTGGGTATATGTACTCGGTTCTAGTCGATCAGTGATGCTGAATTGCGTATTTCACTTACGAAAAGCAAGCAAGTTTGCAATTCTATATCATGTTGCCATAAGCATACATACGCCCTCTTTTTTACGGAGCTCTACTATTTATCGACGTACGACTAACTAGTAAAAGCACTGCACACAGAAATGCTGTTGTTATAACAAAACAAACATTACCAGAAAAAATAATTTTAATTATGGACGGGGTCAGGAATTAAACGTTGCGCCGCGCCGCTATCGAGGGACGTCAATCATATAGAACACTCATCATCTGCCGAGCCTTTCCCCAACTATGTTAGTTTGGGTTTGCATCAAGTCTAAGTGGATGCAGCTGTAAAGTTCACTCATCCACCATAGAAAAGGGAGGGTCCTCCGACCAGACGGATGTTATGTCTGGCGCGCAACTGCCCGAAAGTTGATTTCGGATAGTCTTATCTATGTTATTCGTGCGGTAAACTCTAACAGCGCGATGCAGTCTTTGTGTGACGTCATATCTTTGCTGCGTAGTTTGTATGTGGCGGTGTAACCGCTACAGCTTAACATGCTTTCCGAAGCACGGAGAGTTTCGATATTTAATGGATGTTAAACCCATCCAAGAGCCGACCGCGGCAAGAATTCGCTTTACCCGCGAGGCTGTTATAACTTAGCCACCAACCCCATGCATATAATAGCTTTAACCAAACAAACAATAGCAGAAACTAAATTAAATGAAATTAATGGATGGGATCATGAATTAACTAACATTCCGCCGAGCTACTATCGAGAGACGTCGGTCGATAATATGGAACACTTTGGTAAATTATATGAAGTAATACAGTTGATATCTAGCCATTGACATTGAGTGGTTACTTGGTTAGTATTTCATTCAATGTTGTTTCTATTACTATATAAAATTCTTAATTCAATTAATTAATAATTTAATATAGTAATAGAAACAGGGGCGGGTCAACGACAAACTTTTACAATTATTTTCTTTCGCAAAATAAATGCTCTATATTTTGATGAGTTCCAATGGCCCTGTATTACATGGAGCTTAAAAATATCTCGCGAAATGTGAGTGCACTATATAGGTACACGTCTGTCTCAAATCCCATAGAGAGATCAGTATCAATTTGCCAAGGTGATTCCATGATACAAGTAAATAAAATAAAACAACTATGTTTTCAAATGTTTAGTAAAAATGTTTCTTTTTCTGTCATGTTTCAGGTTTTCAAGTTGAATCTCTTCAGAGATGGCATCATTTATGCAGGGTGCCGTTATCCGTCCAATACGCAAAATGCTATGGTAAGCTGTGATTTAATATTACTTATTCTTTCCAACTACTAAATAAAAGTCCCAATGCTGGGTAAAAACTTTTTATCCTGTAGAAATCAAATGTACTTATGTCAC
The DNA here is from genome assembly GCA_948150665.1 of Conistra vaccinii. Taxonomy (NCBI): domain Eukaryota; kingdom Metazoa; phylum Arthropoda; class Insecta; order Lepidoptera; family Noctuidae; genus Conistra; species Conistra vaccinii. The sequence goes on from OX411321.1 coordinate 3,672,106, forward strand.
TTCGCTTATAAGTTCGAAATCGCCTTGAGCAAGCGAGGTGATCAATGCTCATGCCTTCTCCGTATGAGAACTGGTCTTTGCCCTGTAGGATGGTAATCAAGGATCACGACGTGTTGGCGTTTTTTACTGTTATTAGTGCAGGTTTTTGTGTTTAGTTCAGTAGAAATAATATCTTTTGACATTTTGATTATCTTATGACTGAATTTGAGCAATTCGAAGCCGAAACTTATTCTTCTCTATTTTTCGTGTGGTTAATGACTAACCTGGTGTCAGAGTTTTAAAGCCTCCCATGGGCCTCTAACTTGGTTACACATGCCGTCGAGAAATATCTCTCTCAGGCACCCTTTCAGGTTTCTCCACGATGTTTTCCTTCGCCGTTTTTGAAGCAAGTGATAATTATACAATACGCACATGAATCCGAAAAGTCAGAGGTGCGTGCCTGCGTGGCTTGGGTTCGAACTCGAGACCCATAGCTTGGCAGTCCGATGGTCACTCACACCACTAGGCTATCACTGCTATAACTTATTAAAATAGGTTATAGAAAAAGTTTACGTTTTGAAGATATCGGAGACCGCACTGAGTTTGTGTAAATGTGAATTTTGTTACGATAATCAGATGTCAAATAATGATTTGTGAATTTCTTGTTTTCAGCTACTAGACTTAGGTTGGTGGTATTTCTTCGCGAAATTCACTGAACTTCTAGACACAGTATTCTTCGTTCTACGAAAGAAAGATAAACAGGTAAGATTATAATTTGTATAAATGAAGATAGTGCACACGAAACCACTTCACTGCACTGCACTGCAACTATAGCCTCACTCAACGGATTCTTGATATTGTTGGTACTATGCAGTCCTATCGATCTAAGTGCGTTGTATGTATGGCAAACTTGACGGGCAATGAATCCTGAACTGGAAAAATAAAGAAACATTACTTTGGTTGAGTTATTATAAGGCTTCATCAGCTCATCCCACTATCGTGGGACGTCGATCTTAGGGAACACTCATCATTTGCCGAGGTTTTTCCCAACTATTTTCGGATTGGCATTCAATCTTACGAATGCAACTGAATCTGACCTTCACATCTGACCTTTCACAACCCAGTAACTGGGTAATACGATACCCCTTGGTAAGACTGGCTGTCAGACTTTTGGGCTTCTGACAACCCGAAACGATTGTCAATGATCAACGTATGACAGCCAGGACCAACGGCTTAACGTACTTTTCGACTCACGCAGGATTCTCATTATGTAAAGATGGTCATCCATCTACGGACGAACCCCGTCAAGCGTAGCTTAACCTGATGGATCAACCTGTGCGGCCGTTATAACTTAGATACGAGCTTCTCCCATTACCTCCCACATTACAATCTAGCCTATTAGCTAATAAGTAATTTCAGTATAACTTAATCTGCTAAGTAACTATAAAATTATTAAGTCTCCCAATTACGTCTTTTCTATTCAGTTTGTTAAAACATGAGATTATTAATACAAATCGTTATCATCCAAAAACTACTCTTCAACTAACGTTTTTTCTAACATTAACTCCTTCTCATTCCAGGTGACCTTCCTCCACGTATACCACCACGTTATCATGGCTCTATATTCCTGGAGCTACCTGAAGTTCGCAGCAGGTGGAGAGGGCGCAGTCCTAGCACTCCTGAACTCTGTCGTCCATGTCGTCATGTACTCTTACTACCTGCTGTCAGGGCTGGGACCGAGGTTCCAGAAATATTTGTGGTGGAAGAAGTATGTTACTAAGCTGCAATTGGTAAGTTTGAAAATAAAATAAAATCTTGATTAAATAAGTTTCTCTAAATCAAAGATAGTTGACGTGACGCTTAAATAGCACAAAGCTGGTTCCAGGCCATGAAGCATCCCTTAAAGAATGGAATTAAGTTGGTTATAACTAGTAAGAGGAAGCACAAAATCGCGACAAATGGAGACAATGCATGGAGACCTTTTCTCAAGATTGGGACAGAAAAAGCTAGCAACAACATACATATTACTACTATAAACTTAAATAAATATACTTGAGGTTTAGGATTAAAATTAAGCTAATTAAAAATGAATAAGTTTTGATTCTACAGACTTCAATAAAAATGAAACTATTAATTCAATAGAAAAAATGTATAGTCCAATAACCTATTTTCTATTGGCCTTACACCAATATCGCACAAATAGTATTCGTTTACTTTCATAATTTATTTGATTTTCCTTACAGATTCAGTTCATCCTGATGCTCACGTACTGCGCCTGGACGCACTTCTCCCCGCGCTGTCAGTACGCCTCCGGCTTCACCTACTTCATCTGCTCCAACATAACCATCTTCCTTTTTCTATTTCTTAACTTCTATACAAAGAGCTACAAAAAGAGAAACCTCGAGAAGAAAAATATTGAGAGGGAAATCAAGGAGGAATACGATAAAGCTCACAATGGAGTCAAAACAAATGGAGTCTGCAAAAACGGAGTCAATAATAAAAAAGAAAATGGGGTGCATGGGAGTGATTGCAAGAGTGTTTCCAATATAGAGGAGATCCCTTGCGAAGTAAACAAGGCTTGCGGTGATTATGTCAAAGATGGAAAATTATTCCTCTCGAGGCGGACGGCAAAAACAGCGTGCGGCGCTGAATACGACTTCGATAGTATAATAAAGAAATGATTCATCATGGTCAAAGACTACAGCTAGCGGTTCTATTGAGACTGATGTATGTGATGACATTGGTATTGTTAAAGCCTAAGATTTTTGTGGAGTTTGGAAGTTAGATAAGTACGCTTAAGTATTCGCTTCACTAGGACTCTCTCAAATTGAAGAAAGGACCATGATTGGTGCTATCATTTGTTAGAGCCGTTAATTTTCAAGTGGGGTCTAAAATTACAGCATATCGTAGTTCGTATTGCAAAATTAATGAATTTGAAAAATTATCGTACCAGTGAGAAGACGCTTTAAATTTACAATAAATTGCCAACCGCACAATTGTTAATGTAGATTTTAAGGTTAAGCATTTGCTGTAAATATAATACGTGAAGTATAATCGTGCACTTATTCGATGCAGCCAGATTTTATTTTAGAATTGAGACCTTTCATACATGGAGATTGATTTGACATCACTAATGTGATAATGGGAAGTATATTATTTGTAAAATAATGAACATTTTAAAAGTACGTGTTAAGGACTACACCGCTATAAGCAATGCAAGGTATTGTGTGCACAGCACTTCAGAATCAGTAAGTTCTTGTCTACCATACAATATTATTAAGTATCCTATGTTCTCTGAGTTGTATTGCAATACGCAGCCGTCCACTTGGATTATAAGATTTGCCAGTGACTTACATTTTGAAGTTCTATGAAACTTCGTCATTAGTAGCCGTAGCGTCATTCAAAGTTCTATCGTCCTAGAGTGTTTCCAATATAAAAACTACATATAAAGCAGGCTTGTCATCATTCCTTTCATGTAAACTAAATATTGGATCTGTAGATGCATTACCTTTGCTTTTTAAGTCGCTGTAGAATAAAAATTGTAAAGAATACAATTCCGTATGTTCCTTTTTGGGTTAAACCGTTTATCCACCCTAAAAAATGTGGATACGCGGAATCGTAAGTTCGAGAATTAATCCTTGCCTACCTAGATGAAAAATGGAATTTATAGGCTGGTCGATTCTCTGATACGCGTTATTCACCTTAGGATGGATTTTTTGGGATGGTTAAACGGAATAAGGCTGCGTTTCCACCAGAGATAAGCGAGGATGAGTAGCGATGGATGTATGTGAAAATAACCAATAACATCGCTTTACTGTCATAGTTTGAGCTAAGCTATCGTTGTTATTGGTTAGTTTCACACACATCCCTCGCTACACATCCTCGTTCATCTCTGGTGGAAACGCAGCCTAACTCTCTTTTTAAATACTTTTTTGCTGCTTCTAAGGCTTAGACATAGAGAATGGACTGAGCGTTCCATATTCAGTTGTGCAGTGAATAACGACTGAAATTACGAGAGAGACAAAGCTAATGTGTGGCCAGTAGTTGTATCTTTCTAGAATTCTGATTGGTCCCATAATGTTTTGTCTTTAATGTTTATACTTTCAGGCTTGTAAAATATCAGTATAGCCTTTGAAATTGAATTGATATATTTATTAATAATCAACCAAATAAAGCTATTATGACTTAGTTCGCCTTCAATCTGCCTAGCCTTTTCCCAACTATGTTGGGGTCGGCTTCCAGTCTAACCAGATGTAGCTGAGGAGGTCAGATAGGCAGTCACTACATGTAAAATACTGGTATATTTTACATGGAGCGACTGCCTATCTGACCTTCACAACCCAGTAACTGGGTAATACGATACCCCTTAGTAAGACTGATGTCAGACTTTCGGGCTTCTGTCGACTCGTAACGTCTGACAAAGATCCACGAACTACAGCCGGGACCGACAGCTTAACGTGCTTTCTACCTCGGAAACTATTTTTTTTTTGTATTACGATTTCAAATTTGGAAAAATAACAACCAGAAATTATAGTAGTGACTGGATTCAAAACCAATTTTTTTTCTCTATTTCTTTAAAAAAAAAAAAAAATTAACAGAAATGTGCAGGGTGAATTGATTCATGCTTCCCAGAGTGTATTAATAATAGTTTTATTTTTTTCTCTTTTAAGGAGAACCTAATCGGAGAGAGGAGCTCGTGGCTAAGTAATAACAGCCGCACTGGTCAATCCATCAGGTTAAGCTACGCTTGCCGGGCTTGGTCAGTGGATGGGTGACCATCTTTACATACCGAGACCCGTCCGTGCCTCAAAAACCACAAAAAACCATTGATCCCGGCTGTCGTTTGTGTGTTGTGCTTTGACAGTCGTTACGGGTCGTCAAAAGCCCGAAAGTCTGACAACCACTTTCCAAGGGGTATCGTGTTACCCAGTAACTGGGTTGTGGAGGTCCGATAGGCAGTCGCTCTATGTAAAATACTGGTATTCAGCTGCATCCGGTTAGATTGGAAGCCGACCCCAGAATAGTTGGGAAAAGGCTAGGCAGATTGATTGAATTTAAATTGAAACACTGCGCCTTTGTCACATTATGCTTGCAGAAATAAAGAGACAGATAATGGCCGCACAGTCGCTTTTTTTTAAGTATTTTTGTGAGGTCTAATACTCAGACTATTCTCTATGTTTGTGTTCTACGGAATGTTTACTTTAAGCTGACTATATTGTTTTTCCTTGAGCAAAAACAAAGAGTGGTATTCAAATGGAGATACGACAGGCATATTTTTCTGAAGAGTGAAATTGACTTTTTTTCATATTCGTCGACATCGTTTCGTCATCGGTCGGTACGATACTTATAGCACGCCTCCGCCGCTAAACCGTAGCAGCAAAACCGCAGTAGTTCAATTGGACTGACTACGTCATGTTCCGCTACTCGCATCCGATTCGAGTAGCGGAAAATGACGCGAGTCTTTTGAATTGACCTACTGCGGTTTCGCTGCTATGGTTTCGCTGCTATGGTTTCGCGGTGAGATGTGCTACCGGCATTTATATGAAAGATATTTCTGCAGCGAAACATACATTACAGTAACTCTATTTGATTACCTACCTACCTACTCAGCTTCAAGTAGCGCGGGACCACTTTATTTACTAACAATGATAATAATAAATATGTAGAATCGAAAGTAGTATAATGTATGAAAAGCCTCATAAATTATCAATTTAAGTATAATAAGTTTTAAGAAAAGTGTGCCAGGATATATGTCTCATATTCAAGGACCTGTAATTTTGTTATCAGATTAAGTACCTATGATTAGTTTTTAATAATTAATTTTTCAATTAGCATAGTTTTGATTTTGTACTTTTAATGCAATTAACAATAGTACAAAATAATGTTAATTTTAAGAAACTAATAAAGTTTAAATAATATTGTTGTAGTTTTATTAATAACAGCTTTCCTCTCTTTTAGGACTTCTATGTTCAAGTTATTTTACATCACACTCCCGGCCTCCTAAAATCGACCCACCACGCCGTGTATTTTCATTGTACAGGTGTCTAAAACATCAAAATAATGATAAGTCAGAGAAAAAGTTTAGCAGTTTTGTAGCTGTCATACTGGCTATCATTTCGTTTTTCTATAATTCACCAATTTGAAAAAGAACAAAATCGGAGTTTGGGCGCTCCATCAATCCATTCCTGTTCCATGTTCAAATTAAGCATAGGAACTCCACCTGAAGTAGCCGTGCAGATGTCCGTGACTATCGCCGGATCACCAACGCCAATCGCTTCCATATTTGGTAAATAATTAGTGCTCAATTGGTGCTAATTAGTGCCCGAATAACAAAATTAGTGCCATAGTAGTTTTCGAGAACCTTTGAAGGGCACACCCTTCAAAGGTTGATTTTCTCGAAAAATCAGGGATTTTAATTTTGATAACACAAAAAAATTGTCGATATTTATCGAAATTTGTCGCCAAATATCAGAATTTGTCGGTCACTGGTTCAAAAGTTATAAGGGGGTTTCTAGGTGGCCAAGCTGGAGAGTCTCCCCAGCTTGGCCTCCCACCTAGCGTAGATCTGTTTTCTCCCAAATTTAGTCGATAATTTGTCGAAAAATTTGTCGCCAAATTTCAGAATCTGTCGGTCACTGGTTCAGAAATTATAAGCGTTTCAAGGTGGCCGAGCCCCTGTTTTTCCTGTGTACCCTTGCCTGTTCCCTTGAGGGTACAGTGGAAGATTAATTTTAACCGCTGTGCCCTTGGCCGTGAAACCCGACCAAATTAAACGAACAAGGTGTCAGTAATAAATATCATATAAAAAAAAAATTGATGAACTTATTATACAGGGTGTTAAAGTAATTACGTGCCATAGCTTAGGGGTAGGTTCAGTATCGATAAAGGCAGCCAGCTACGATAGGTGCCCTGACTGACCGCATGTGCGCAATGTAGTTCGTTATTTTTATTGTTTTTTAGTGTATTTCGACGGGAAGTGATGTTTTTTATGTTATTAAGTTGTTTTATATATTTGCATGAAAGAACATCGTAATATTTTTACTTTGACCGTACCAAAAATAATGTAAACAAACCAGTGATTGATGTGTTATTTTGAGTTTTGTGAGTGTTTTGTGTATGTTATCGCTGGTAAGTGCTACTATTTATTAAATTTAAACCCCAATTTAGATATTTTGATAATATTTCAGCAAAAATAGACCGTCCAAACATTTTTTTGAACCACATAATGTTACGTAATGGGGCGAATACCTATTTCTTCGTATGTTTTGAATTTTGGTATTTTTATTTACTTATTTTGTCTGTAAAAAACATTGTTCATAGATAGCATAGCTAATAATAATGTATCGTAAAAAAAATCATGAGATTTGAACCAGTAGTTTAGTCATAAATCACCAAAACAATAAACAAAGGAACTGCCGATAACAATGTTGATTTAACAATTCGCTAGTTCACTCACGAAGTTTCTAAGTATTATAAACAGTCCTTTGTCTAATCAGGTACCCAAAACCATTAACGATAAGACTGTAGACGAAACAAAAAGTTCTCAGTTTTTGTTTATGTTAGCGCGCTCTTATCTCCGCCGCGCCGCCCGTCCGCTCCGCGGGTGGTCTTTGCGGGGTATTGCGTACGCGCACGCGCGGCGCTTCAGAGGTTAATAGGGCCAAGCTAGGGAGACTCTCCAGCCTGGCCACCTAGAAACCCTTATAACTTTTGAACCAGTGACCGACAAATTCTGATATTTGGCGACAAATTTTGACAAATTATCGACTAATTTTTTGTGTTATCAAAATTAAAATAGATGATGGTGGCCATGCCAGTGTCAGCCACACCTTTGAAGGTGGTCCAGCGGTAGTCACGCTCCTTTCAGCAGGACCAAAATGAGCGCCGAATAAGGGAACATGCTACATCTATTTTAAGTATACAAAAAAAAATTAAAACCGACTTCCAAAAAAAACCACTACAAAGTGAAAAAAACTTTTTACAAAAAAAATTAAAACCGACTTCCAAAAAAAACCACTACAAAGTGAAAAATAACTTTAATTTCGGAAGTCGGTGTCTTTGTTTTTTAATTTTCGTTTTTTGCCACCGACTTCCGAAATTAAAGTTATTTTTCACTTTGTAGTGGTTTTTTTTGGAAGTCGGTTTTAATTTTTTTTGTAAAAAGTTTTTATTTTTCACTTTTTAGTTGTGGTACCTACCCCACACAATATCCAATACCACTAACTGCAATAAATAACAGTGACAGGAAGTTATCATCATATCGTCCATATAAACTAAGTGGGAAAAATATGTATTATTGAAGCTAACTCAAAAACTATCTAAGCAAAGTCAATAAAATTTATATGGGACCACCTCGGGAGCTTAGCCTTTCAAACAAAAAAATAATTTTCAAAATCGGTCCACAAATGGCGGAGAACATACATAAAGTCGAACATAGAACCTCCTCCTTTTTGGAAGTCGGTTAATAATTAGTACCCTATGTGATGTGTGATATTATGCGATTCATTTCGTAAAAAAAAAACAGAAGTGGAACATTTATATTTGCCGAGAAATCAACGATGATAACTTTCGCACGCTCGCTCAGCAGGACCACGACTTTGAATGTTGATTCCAAGTTATAGGAGCTTGTCGCTTTCCTCAAACCTACATAGAAAATTAGTGCTCTGCAAGGTTAAATTAGTGTCCAAAATTCAAAATTAGTGCTCCAGTAGTTTACGAGATATCTATGATTTCTTCCCAAAATACAATGTATGTTTGTGTTTTTTTTTTTTACCAAAAATTCAGATCCCTAATTGTTGTATTTGAAGAAAAATTAGCTTTAATTACTTTTCCATACTAAATCTCCGCGTACAACCCGACTAAATTAAGTTGTCAATAGTATTGAGCTGATTAGGCGATATAAATACACTCGTCTCGTGCACATAAATTTATGGATGTCGAAATAGTAATAATAGGCTGTGGCACTTCTCAGTCTGGGTTTAGACAGCGAAAAGTTAGTGCACAATTTCATAGTCATTTTGCCATTCAAAGAATTCACCATCGATACATTTAGACGGCGGCTTCGTGCGCCGTCTAGGAGGACCACGAAACCGGGTCACTACAGCACAACAAGATCGTTTAATCTTTACCACCAGCCTGCGTAATCGTCACCTGACCTTACAAGTCCAAGATCAGCTTCGAGACTTTCATGGACTGACTGTTTGGGCTTGATCTTTTAGAAGGCGACTCGTAGAGCGGGGCCTGAAACCTCGTAAAACTGACGCGAGCTCACAGAATGGCGCGTCTACAGTTTGCATGCGGACATTTGCAATGAATTCAGCGTCAATGGAGCTAGGTTCTTTTTACGGATACGAAACCAAAATTATGCTCTATGGCAATGAAAAACGTAGGAAAGTCTATCGAAGCTAGGCAGAATGTTTTCAGCAATGTGGCATTGAAGAGAAGGTGAGTTACAGCGGTGGGTCATTGACTGTCTTCTCCATAGTAAAACTACCTTTTAGAACGGGTGACTAGAACCAATTTTTTTTTTTTGTAAAATGGTGACGTTCAAAAGTGCCTTGTGTCTAATTGAAATAAATTATTTAACTTTGATTTTTGACCTTGTCTGGGACAGAATTTCCACTGAAGGAAAAACTGGTCTTGAGGTTGTGAGGGGGGCCATTGTTACCACCACTAATTAGCCACCGATACATTCGTTAATACCTAGATGCTCAATTGATGCTGAGTTTGCGGGCAGGATTTCATTTTTATGCATGATAATGCAAGGGCGCACAATGCAAGAATTGTTCGAGAATACCTGCATAACGTTAGTATCGCAGTAATGGAATGACCAGCATGCCCTGCTATGAATCCAATATAGCACTTTTTTTTTTCTCTCGGTAAAAAATCCTGTTTTGTAGTCAGAAGTGGCCATTGTTCTTTTCAAAGCGAAAATTCTGAATTTAACATATACAATACAATACTAAGCTTAAAACATAACTCCTGTTGCGTCAAAACAATTTATTGGGTATGCGGGTGGTTGCGCACGCTCAGTGATTTTCCGTCCTTTCCTGTCTCATGTCCTCGACTCGATGGCGCTGCTGTGCCATCCGCGGCGCTTACGTGCCGTCCGTCATAGTTGTGAGACCTGTGGGAAACATAAACGGACACATTACTTCTTCATCTCGTACACTATTCAATCTTAACGCGTTGTTTTCGTACTTACCCATTGTGCCCGGCCTACTGGCGACTGTGACGCACAGCCGGCATCGAGATCGCATCATAAACACTTCTTTTCTTATTAAAATAAAATCTTGGCCGAAGATTGCCGAAGACGATACTTTTGTTTATGTGTTCATCTTTTGAATATGCGTAACTAGAAAAACGGAAAGGAACATAAAAAAGTAATTTTTTACTAACACGAGGCTAATTAATACTGATCAGGAAAAGAAAATTATCATAATAAATGACGCTTACCTTCTTTTATTAACAGTGTACCTACTTCATCTATTGTTATAGGTACTTACTTCACTTTCTTGTTATACTTTCTTGATTATTTTATTAATATGACATACATAAACTCACGCCTTCTTCCCATGGGGGTAGGCAGAAACTACAGAACGCCACCTGCTACGATCCTTACATACTCGTTTTGCCTCGTTTACGTTCATACATCTGGTCATACACGCTCGCCGGTTGCGTTTATTAATATGAGTTATGTTATAATAATGTTATGTTTTATTCAAACACCCCACATATTTTTTTTTGTCTTAAAACTAAATAGCAATCGGTTCATCTGTCCGCCGTGGTCGGCGGCCTGTTGCGCGTTGTGAGTGCACGATGCACGAATCTAGTCTAGCTAATCGCTAAGAACAGGTTTTGCTTAGAGGGTTCCTGTTATTTTCATACAAGGTGGAGACGACAATACAACAAAAAATTAAACGGCGTGCCCATAATGACGTTCCCATTCTGTATAAAATTATTAAATTTAATTAAATTTAATTGAATATATTCTATAGTTTAGTCAATATAGTTCGGCAAAATCCATATTCGGCTCGGGTTATTCCGCTTATCCACCTCAAAAATTCACCCTAAGGTGGATATTCGGAAACGTATGCCCGAGAATCCACCTTTAGGCCACTCTGGGCGGAGCGGAAGGGCGTGTCAGACTCTTAGGGTCGGGCCACACCTGCCGAACGTTCCGCGGCGGAACGCTCCGTCGCGTCATATTTAATTTCTATGGACGAAACGTTCGGCTGATGTGTCATAGGTAACTTGAAAAACATTAGGAGCGTATTCAACCGAACGTTCCGCCGCGGAACGTTCGGCAGGTGTGGCCCGACCCTTACTGACTAAAATTAATCTGTGACCTAGCTACGAAACTCTGGGTGCGTAGGTCTGACCCCCATTTTGTCGGTTTTCTGTAATTATGAGCGACGACCAAGTTCATAGTAGGACACTGAACGTTAAATTAAAAAAAAATATAAATTATGCCGTTATTTTAAATAAATCGTAAATTAAAATGGTTAATTTGCATGAAAATTTCACAAAGGTTAGACAGTGTCACTCTATAAGGTGCATTTTCTGTTCAATGTTATTGTCTCTAGAAACTGCATAGTAATTAATAATTCTGATTAATAACCAACGTCACAAATAACTAACGTCTGTTTAAATCCTTGATTCAAATTGATATTATTTTCACTTAAAGAAACATCAACTTTATGTTAGTGTAAATAAACTTGATTTTAGACTGACTAGTACTATTGAAAAAGTCATAAAAAATATGAAGTTGTAGCGCAAATCTGAACCTTTGTGTAGGCATTACAGTTGTTTTTCCTAAAACTCGTGTTTGTTTACGTTTGGTAAAGGTATGGTACAGGTGTAATGAAGTAACCTGAAACTATTACATAAATCAGTAAGTTAATGAAATTATAATACAGGCAAAGTTAAGATAGTTAATTGAGTCAGTCGTGACTTTGCGAAAATCCAATAAAAATACAATAGACGTAGATAATATATTTGGTACCCTATTCCACTTAACTATTCAGAGTAATTAAAAACCCTGTAAGAAGGTTGACTGGTACAAAATGCCTATGGCATTAAGTCCGCCTCTGTACATTTGTGTGCTTGAAGTATTGAAGTATCTATCTATCCGTGACATCACTGTGGGCCCTATCAGAATACCAGCGCTGCGACATTTAGTATTAAATGTCGCAGCATCGTGCTCAGGTATGAGCCTTTTGGCCTCGCACAGGACTCTGCTTCTTTTTTACTTTGTTTTATTTTTATTGTTTTTTATTTCTTATTGATGTTTCAATGTGTTTTAGTTTAGTTTGTGATCTCCAGTGCTTGTCCCAATAAATAATTTTTCTTCTTTTCTTTCTTTCTAAATAAATAAAAAAATAATGTTCAGATTCATGACAAGTCAATCGTCATCCTGAGGATGCCTCGTTGAGAGGTGAAACACGTGTCGATTTCTTACAGGCTTTTTTATGACTCTTTAGGAATAGTGAAGTGAAATAGGTTACTAAATATATCTACGTCTATTGTATTTATTACAAGCAAAGGCCATTTAGGTATTTTGAAAACTAAATACTCATCAAGCTTAAGAGTTCGAACCACCGTCAATCAATCAATCTTCCTAGCCTTTTCCCAACTATGTTGGGGTCGGCTTCCAGTCTAACCAAATGCAGCTGAATACTAGTATTTTACATGGAGCGACTGCCTATCTGACCTCCACAATCTAGTAACTGGGTAATACGATACCCCTTGGTAAGACTGGTGTCAGATTTTCGGGCTTCTGACGACTCGTAACGACTGTCAAAGATCCACGAATGACAGCCGGGACCAACAGCTTAACGTGCTTTCCGAGGCACGGAGGAGTCTCGGTATGTAAAGATCACTGACCAACCTCGGCAAGCGTAGCTTGATGGGTCGACCCGTGCGGCTTGTTATTTCGGCTTATTGGTGACTCGCCCGAATTAACTCGTCCGAATCCGGACGAATCGACCATTTTAATAAATATTAATTTTTCTTGAGGCGATTCGTACGAATTCAATTTATTTGTGTACAAATCGACAAATCCTGCAAAAAGTACACTAGTGCACAAAAGTGGTTAGGGTACAATATAATAATATTGAAATAAGCAAGATGAAAACTGAATGAATTATTATTCAGATTAAAAGCATTAATTAACTTGAAACTGAAAATAACACAGGGTGTCGATTTATTCACTTGCATCCGTCAAGGGGGTCATTCTACCTGTCATACTGAAAAACATTCGCTACGAAATTCATAAACGACTCGTAAAAAAAAATGCGTCGAAATAGTCCTGTTGTATAGGAATTTGTAATTATTTTCCCCCAGTCCGATATAAGTTTCATAGTGAAAGTTGTTTAGTATGACGTGTAGAATCACCCAGGGTTGAGATGATTTTAATCAGTCATCCATCAAGGGGGGTGATTCCAGGGTTTATAAAAATTATGACTTTTTCAATAAATTCAAAATAATCGAATTTTATTTAAAAATTTGATTAAAGTCAGATGTTTTAATTTATTTACATATATTATGCCAATCTTTTTTCATTTGGAAGTCGGTTATTATTTAAAAAACATCCCTTGTTTATATTAATTATAAAATAAAAAATAATCAACATTGCAGTTCTTTTAACCCTTAATTCGACGGTGGGAAGTATACTGGACATCGACTTTGAAAAAAACTGCAGCAATTTTTTAACAATTTTTTTTTTTTTATATATGGAATGACTTGGTTCTGTCCCACTTTATTACATAAAAAATAACTGTCAATGAGCACATGCACTTGGCCGGTCTGTCGACGCCGCAACGTCAGGGAGGATGAAGGCGTCAAGACCGCTCTCGGTAAGTCTCGATTTTTTCATTTTTTTTGTTCTAAAATACATAGTTATTTCTTTTCTGTATATTCCATAACGTATTTGTATATGTACGTGTATACTAAAATCATAATATTACTTATAGATTTTTCATTATTCTCTGCGAATCTTGTGTGTCCAGTATACTTCCCATTGTCGGTTTAGTATGGTTTTGTGATGTGCAGTATACTGGACATTGCCAATGTACAGACAACTAACAATTAGTATAATATTATGAACTATTATCTATATTATACATGTTATATGTTATTTATGATACTAACAATATTATTATTACAGGTCTTCAAACCAGAAGTCGAAGAAGAACTACCAGTGCCTATCACACCAATTATGAGGGAAGTGTTGCCATCTACCAGCCAGGTAAACTATGACGTTATACCGACCTTATCATCAATCCAGTCTGTGCTGGACATATCACCGGCACCTAATATTGTAAATACCAGGTCAAAACGAAAAAAACCCGTCCATACCAACACTCGCATTAGACACGTCAGGTGCCGGTGAACGCCCACCTGACGTGTCTAATGCGAGTGACCTGGTATTTACAATATTAGGTGCCGGTGATATGTCCAGCACAGACTGGATTGGTGATAAGGTCGGAATAACATCATAGTTTACCTGGCTGGTAGATGGCAACACTTCCCTCATAATTGGTGTGATAGGCACTGGTAGTTCTTCTTCGACTTCTGGCTCGCTATTGGGTATTTCGTTAGAAGAATCGTCACTGCCATCGTTGCTGTCGAAAATATTCAGGTTTTCCAATGACGATGGTATGGATGGTGCATGTGATGAGACATCATCAATTTTTGAATGATATTGATCTCAAGACGGGTTGTTATGTTATAATAATAAAGAAGAATTAGACTTTTTATGTTTTAATTTTTTTTTATAGAAGCGAAATAAGTAACAATTATGTCATTTTAAATTTTAAAATGGTGCAACAATAAATATTTTCATTATACACATACATTTTATGTTCGTTTATTTCATAATTGAATAAATAAAGTTTTTATAAAAATTCTCGAACGATTCCTTAATTCGACAATGTCCAATATACTGGACATCGATATTTACAGTTACTTTATGGAGAACCTGGCAATGTCCTGTATACTGGACATGCATTTTCTCAAAATCGAGATATACTAGATTTTTTTAATAATTTTTCCTGGTTTTAGGAACATCTAACGATGACAAAAATATTATAAAAAAATAAAATTTCAAGATTTTTTTCTCTTGCCAGATTAAGGGTTAAAATTATCAATATTAGTCTCATTCAAACAAAAAATCAACAATGAAAAAATTGTCATTAACCGTTTGGGTGTTGCTGCAGTCACAGTCACTTAACATGTTTGGTTGTGTATGTTCTTACTGGTTACCTACCACAGCCATTTAGTTGTATTCACGTTTTCACTAATCAATCACGAATGACCGAGTGAAAATACATCAAGTTCCTTGTAGATAAATATAGCATTGTACGTATGTGTGCGCCGTAGTTTTTGTCGGAAAAGCCCTTTGACACTTTTTGGTTGATTTTGTTGCATTAAAAAAGATCCTAATTTACATCAACGATAAAAAGAAAATGACTTGGTGATTGGTGATTAAAATAATATTAACCCTGGGTGATTCTACAAGTCATACAAAACAACTTTCGCTATATGAAACTTATATCCGACTCGGGGAAAATAATTTCAAATTCCTATACAACAGGATTATTTCGAGGGTTTTTCTTGTCTAGTCTGTTATGAATTTCATAGCGAAAGTTGTTCAGTATGACGGAAAGAATGGCCCCCTTTACGGATGCAGGTGAATAAATCGCCATCCTGTATGATTTTCGCAGTTTCAAGTTAATTATGCTACCTTTAATCTGAATAATAATTTATTCATTTTTCATCTTGTTTATTTCAAATTTAAGTATTCATTTTTCATCTTGTTTATTTCAATATATTATATGTATTTTACCCTAACCACTTCTGTGCACCAGTGTACTTTACTACTACGTACTGCTGGAGTTGTCGATTCGTCCACACGATAAAAATTCGTACGAGTCGCCTCAAGAAAAACTAATATTTATTAAAATGGTCGATTCGTCCGGATTCGTACCAGTTTATTCGGGCGAGTCACCAATAAGCCGTTATTTCTTAGCCACGAGCTCCTCAAACCACGGTCATACCCAAATAAAGTCTTTTTCTCAAACATGCTTGAAAATACGAGCATTATTTTGACAACCATCTTTGAGATAAACTGAAAATGCTGTAGGTACTGGTATTTTTTTGAAGTGAAATCTTCTTTATCGGCGTTGTGCACTTTTTTTGGGATGGGTAAAAAATGTTAAACTCGCGTCAGGACACGTGACCGTAAGATCCGTTGCCTAGCACCCGACAAAGTAAATATCAAAATAAATAGTCTTTGACATTACGTAAAGATTGCGAGGTAAGAAATTTTACCCATATTGATGGGTAAAAAAAAGCAGTCAAAACATACTTCATGAAAAGTGTTTAAATAAATTGTTTATTTTTGTTAGACTTTAGAGGTATGAGGAACAGGTTTTTCACTCGGTAAACTCTAACTGCGCGATGCAGGAATTGTGTGACGTCATATCTTTTGTTGCGTAGTTCGTATGTGGCGGCGTAACCGCTACATCACTCCCCTCCGGAGACCGGAGGTCGATAGTGGGCTGAGTCTTGTATCTTGCGATGCTTCACAGTGCTAGCTGTGGTTCCAGTGAGTTGGAACCGGGTGCCGCATACTTCACGGTGAGCCGGAACTGTCTGCGGTGATTCCCCAGTGAGTAGGGGTTGCGCTGCGTCGTCATCCAGTGAGTCGGATGTGGTACAGCACCGGGTTGTGGCTGACTGCTTGCGTCGACCAGGAGAGGATAGAATAGGCTCTGCTTGTGAGACCGGCCGGAAGTGCAGGTGCTGTGCCAAGATTGCTGATGAGGCTGTGGGTGATGACCAGGAATACGCGTTCGCTGCATGCTGGTGGTCAGGATACCCGTTGAAGCCGTGGGTGCTGGCTGGCTGTGTGACTCGCCTCACGAAAGCTTGCAGGAGTGATAATGATGACGTCACGCTGAACTAGTTGCACGAAGGCTTCGTTGATGTTCATACTCGGGGTCACCAATTTAGAGGTATGAGGAACAGGGTGTAAAGTTCACTCATCCTCTATTGAAAGGGGAGGATCCTCAGGCCAGACGGGTGTTGTGTCTGGCGGGCAACTGCCCGTAAGTTGATTTCGGATAGTCTTATCATTCTATGTCGTTCGCGCGGTAAACTCTAACTGCGCTATGAAGGAATTGTCTGACGTCATGTCTTTGCTGCCTAGTTCGTATGTGGCGGTGTAACCGCTACAAGACTATATTTTGAAAATAAATAAATATACTACTACTACTAATGAAGTTCTTTCCCCATAATAATTTGTTACCTTCGGTTCAACCAGTTTTTTCTCTCTTACTTACAGGGTGCATGTCCTGGTCTTCTGCTTCCTTCATTATATCCTAATAAAGTGTCATGAAATTTTAATGTTTGCTTAGTAACCAGTGTTTTACATAAGTAATTAGCAAATAGATAAATAATGATCGGCAATGTCTAAAGTTGCTGCCTCTTTCTACCTTCGAAACAATATTATCTTTAGTAGGTATCACAATATTATAAACTACAAGTAATCAAGGACAACCAAAAAATGCCGATAAATTGTCGACGAAGTGCATGAATTTGCGTATAATGCAAAGTTTACTTATTATATTTTTAAAATTGGCCAAAATATTTACGTAAATGTGAATAATAATTTTTGATAAATTACTTTTAGTTGAGCAACTTCTACATAACGTCTTATGTTTTTCTCAAATAACCGATTCATGTTTCAAAGGAAATAAAAAAACCGGCCAAGTAAGTGTCGGAACACGCACAATAAGGGTACCGTAGTTGGGATGAATTTATCTCAAGAACAAACTTAACATTGTAGTTGAAAAACATGAATGTATTGTAACGTTGTAACGTTCCCTTTTCTTTTTAATTAATCATAAATCACATATTTAAACGTTAAACTAAGCTTCTTCTAGGCATTTTTATATTTGTTTACATATTTAAAACCAAATTTTCAAGTTCCAACATATTCACAACAATAAAACCACAGACGTAATAATATTAGGGATGTCTTAAGTTACTAAACGTAATTAGTTAGCTGATAACGCAATAGTGATGTGCGCGGTCGGCCTATCCGAACGCGTGAGTGAGGATTGCTGACCTTGGCTTAACCTTAGCGACACCGCAGTGATTTTCACTGAGGATGACCAGCACTTTCGAATTCCTGCTACGGGCGAAGACACACGTTCACTTGATCCTAGATCACATGTGACCATACGTGGTCTTCGCAATTTTTCAAAGCCTAAAGCAGGCAACAGTTTTAATTGACTCATAGTAGTCAACCCTATTAAATTCTGTGTTTTCGTAACCCCATACTGGGGTCTAAAATTCCGGCTAGCAAGTCCGACTTCCGGCTACGCTTCCGGTACCTCATTTACTGCACGAGTTCCGCGCCGGGTACATATTTACCCGCGTGGCCGTCGAGCTGTCTACGGGTCAGGCACGACCATCTGCCGACCAACACCGTTCCTGGCGTCTGCAGCGTGGCACACGCCAGGCTGAGCCAGGAGAGTACTGCGCTACTCCCAAGGAAGTTGAAGGAATCTTGTAACCATAGACCTACCTACCCCATTTATTAATATACTTTTATGCTGACAAGGTTACGTGGTCTTATTTCTACCCCCACGTAAACCCATTCCGTCACAGTATCGGAGAACAAGTTTTTACAACTGCTAAGTTGGTCGATTATTACTCGTAAACCTGGTAAGCCTACTAAACTGTGCTAGTTTTCCTTTCAACTTCGTTGTAATATATACTACTGCTGACCTCCACCGTATGCTCCACCGTATCCTCCGGGCGATCCACACAGTGGTGAAACCCGGGCGTTTCCTCCTGCCTTATCTGAAACAGGAACCTCCCGAAACTACCGACCTGCGTCAGGCGGTAGGTGAGGGCGCCGTGGCGCCTCTCTAGCCACTCCGCAAAGAGGGGACTTATCGCCGCAATTGTGGCGTGCCCATGGTACAAGGCTTGGTGTTCCAACACCAAGCTGTGTGTTGGCCATCGTCATGTGTGTGCAAACTGTGGAAGATCCCTGCTGCGTGTTCGTTTTCACACACTGACCCGTAATCCGGAACGCAAAAAACACAGTATGTATAAATAAATATACTACTACTACTAATGAAGTTCTTTCCCCATAATAATTTGTTACCTTCGGTTCAACCAGTTTTTTCTCTCTTACTTACAGGGTGCATGTCCTGGTCTTCTGCTTCCTTCATTATATCCTAATAAAGTGTCATGAAATTTTAATGTTTGCTTAGTAACCAGTGTTTTACATAAGTAATTAGCAAATAGATAAATAATGATCGGCAATGTCTAAAGTTGCTGCCTCTTTCTACCTTCGAAACAATATTATCTTTAGTAGGTATCACAATATTATAAACTACAAGTAATCAAGGACAACCAAAAAATGCCGATAAATTGTCGACGAAGTGCATGAATTTGCGTATAATGCAAAGTTTACTTATTATATTTTTAAAATTGGCCAAAATATTTACGTAAATGTGAATAATAATTTTTGATAAATTACTTTTAGTTGAGCAACTTCTACATAACGTCTTATGTTTTTCTCAAATAACCGATTCATGTTTCAAAGGAAATAAAAAAACCGGCCAAGTAAGTGTCGGAACACGCACAATAAGGGTACCGTAGTTGGGATGAATTTATCTCAAGAACAAACTTAACATTGTAGTTGAAAAACATGAATGTATTGTAACGTTGTAACGTTCCCTTTTCTTTTTAATTAATCATAAATCACATATTTAAACGTTAAACTAAGCTTCTTCTAGGCATTTTTATATTTGTTTACATATTTAAAACCAAATTTTCAAGTTCCAACATATTCACAACAATAAAACCACAGACGTAATAATATTAGGGATGTCTTAAGTTACTAAACGTAATTAGTTAGCTGATAACGCAATAGTGATGTGCGCGGTCGGCCTATCCGAACGCGTGAGTGAGGATTGCTGACCTTGGCTTAACCTTAGCGACACCGCAGTGATTTTCACTGAGGATGACCAGCACTTTCGAATTCCTGCTACGGGCGAAGACACACGTTCACTTGATCCTAGATCACATGTGACCATACGTGGTCTTCGCAATTTTTCAAAGCCTAAAGCAGGCAACAGTTTTAATTGACTCATAGTAGTCAACCCTATTAAATTCTGTGTTTTCGTAACCCCATACTGGGGTCTAAAATTCCGGCTAGCAAGTCCGACTTCCGGCTACGCTTCCGGTACCTCATTTACTGCACGAGTTCCGCGCCGGGTACATATTTACCCGCGTGGCCGTCGAGCTGTCTACGGGTCAGGCACGACCATCTGCCGACCAACACCGTTCCTGGCGTCTGCAGCGTGGCACACGCCAGGCTGAGCCAGGAGAGTACTGCGCTACTCCCAAGGAAGTTGAAGGAATCTTGTAACCATAGACCTACCTACCCCATTTATTAATATACTTTTATGCTGACAAGGTTACGTGGTCTTATTTCTACCCCCACGTAAACCCATTCCGTCACAGTATCGGAGAACAAGTTTTTACAACTGCTAAGTTGGTCGATTATTACTCGTAAACCTGGTAAGCCTACTAAACTGTGCTAGTTTTCCTTTCAACTTCGTTGTAATATATACTACTGCTGACCTCCACCGTATGCTCCACCGTATCCTCCGGGCGATCCACACAGTGGTGAAACCCGGGCGTTTCCTCCTGCCTTATCTGAAACAGGAACCTCCCGAAACTACCGACCTGCGTCAGGCGGTAGGTGAGGGCGCCGTGGCGCCTCTCTAGCCACTCCGCAAAGAGGGGACTTATCGCCGCAATTGTGGCGTGCCCATGGTACAAGGCTTGGTGTTCCAACACCAAGCTGTGTGTTGGCCATCGTCATGTGTGTGCAAACTGTGGAAGATCCCTGCTGCGTGTTCGTTTTCACACACTGACCCGTAATCCGGAACGCAAAAAACACAGTTTTCTCAACAAGTTAGTATGAAAAACGTGTAAGTATGTATTACGTCAGTCACGACTGCTTAAATACAGGGTGGCAGGGACATCGACGCGAAGCCGGTTACCATGGATTCAGTACATTTTTTTTTAAATAACCGACGAAAAATTTCAACGCAGGGGGGTTCAGAATCATGTACTGAATCCATGGTATCAGGCTTCGCGTCGATGTCCCGGACACCCTGTATATTTATCCAATTATTATTATGTTAAGAAATGATACATTATGAACTTTTTCGCATACTTAGATGAGATCGACAAGTTCTATTTGTCATCAATGTTGGCAACGAGCAAAAAAACATAAAACGACGATGACGGCCAACAACAATAAGAAAGGCAAAGGCCTCCTCTTCTCATTCAGAGAAGGCACGAGCATAGATCACCCCACTTGCTCAAGGCGGGTTGGCGATTTTAGACTTATATCAACCGGGCTTCACGACCATTTATAAGATACACTCGTATACTTAGACATAAAACCTAAATGAACCTATAACTCCTATAAGGTGAGATTGTTTAATTCTCAATAATCTTTGTGATTTCAGGAGGGGGTTGGACCAAGAGCTCGCGACGCTGTCATCGTTCTAACAAATGAACGCGTTTTCTTTCAAATAATAGTCATCATCATTCAGCCAAAAAGTCCACTGTGGCACATAGGTAGGCCCTTCACATGGTGGACCTATGACCTGGAAGTCACGGAAATTCGCTGTATGCGAGGAGCACAGGACCGGTATATGTGATATGATTAAAAGTAAATAATAATAATACCAGCGTATTATTTTACCACTACAGGGCTGAGGCCTCTTCTCTTAAAGAGAAGGCACGAGCATTGATCACCACGCTTGGTCAAGACAGGTTGGCGATTTCAGACTTATATTAAATATAAGTCCAGGTTTACTCACGATGTTTTTTCTTAACCGATATCAGTACCTAATGTCCAAGATAATATACTCAGAAAGTACATTCTGAATTGAAAAAAATCACATTGGTTCTTTCCCGGATTTGTATCCACAACCTCGAGCATGAGAAGCGAGGCCTTAACCACTGGGCACTGGACCTTAACAATGTTTAATCTACTGTATTAAAACGTCAAAATGTCACACCAAAATGTTTTACTGAAATGTCTGATATTTCGTCACCACCGAGTTCTAGAGTAATAAAATATAAACAGGTCTATTAAATACAAATATTTCTTCATGATATATATTGTTTTATTTATGTCCATGCTGGGCCAAACTTGTATGGGAGCGTTATAATATTTCGCAAACAGATCCCTGAATTGAAAACCACACCACAGGATAGACGAGAAAAAAGAAAACATCTCCACTTTAGGTGTAGGGCAGGACCCTAAAAAAAATATTATTTTCTTGATTTCATTTTACCACTTTGTCGGCGGGATTAATATATACCTAATTAAAGCTTTCTAGTACTAACAGTCTCTGAGCTAAGCCGCGGACAGATAGACAGACAGACAGACGGACATGGCGAAACTATAAGGGTTCCTTGTTCACTTCGGAACCCTAAAAAAGAGCAGCGGAGTGCGTAATTATTAAATAATATAGATTGAATATTTCTAAGTGTTTAGCCGTCAATCAATCAACTCAGCCTATCGCAGTCCACTGCTGGACATAGGCCTCTCCCAAGCTGCGCCACAACACCCTGTCCTCCGCGTTCCACATCCAGTCTGTCCCGGCCAGTTTCTTAATATAGTGTTGCTGAACTGACTTTTTTTTTCGACGAATGACGAAACGTCTGCAAACTCATTCTCTAACGTTATTATACATTTTCTTTTGGAGTTCTAGTAAAAGCGATAATTGCGAAAGTGGTCGAACATTCTCTTTCAGTATAATATATTCAATTTTCCGAAGTAAAAATACGATGAACGTTTTTCTGGTCTACACGCAGATCATCATGGAAACATTATGGTGCCTGATAACTTGGTGTTTTTTCTATGTTTATTCCTTTTCTAACTGAAACTTGCTTTATACCTAAATGAGATAAGCTATTGTAATATAGAAAAAAAATATAGTTCAAAACAAAATAAAAAGAATTAAGCTGTTCAGACCAGCGCGTTCATTTGTCGCGCGACGCGACACTAACAATACAAAACTTCACGGTATAACAATAACCGCTGTCGCGTCGCGCAAATCGCGGTGGTCTGAAAACAGCTTAAAGGTCAAATACAGTGACAACCCTAACACTATATTATATTTTGAAATTCAATTCTTTCTAAAAACCGCGATAGTGCAACGTGTTTTTTTTATCAGTGATAGGCTTTGTTACGAGCAATATTTTTGTGCTAGAGTCGTCACACTTTGGAGAAAAAAAATAAAAACGAAAATAAGAAAAAAAAATATTACTCGGTATCCAGAGGTGATTTTCCAAAAATAAAAACTGGATTATATGCGCCCAAAGATGCTCTATCAGATTATATTTATATAAAATAAATATCTTGGACAGTTACGTTTTCAGAATTTATTTCAATTTTTATAATGAAAAGATCACCAAACCTTAATCATTAAAAAAAAAAAGTATTTGAAATGGACACGAGGGTGTTTCACTCGTGCATTATAAATGTATCCATTGATCGATAAATACCATAAACAGCAGAGGGATTTTTTTTTTGTCAAATGGAACTGTGAAACGGCTAGACCGATTTTGACAGGACTTTCACTGGCAGAAAGCTGATGTTATAGGGAGTAACTTTTTTAATAATTAGGATCCATGCAGGTGAACCAGTGGGGAAGCTAGACACAAGTAAAGATGATCCCGGCAAAATTTCATTAGCATTCATCACAATATTACATACTGGAATAATGTTATGCACTGTAAGTGGAACCATACCCCAAGTAACATAAAACACTGCACGTTTTTATTCAATATGTTTAGTATGCTATTACTTCATGTGAGTTCTATAATATAAGTGGTCTCAGTTAGTAGTTTATATTTCAAAATGATTTCTGTAAATCCTGCAGAAACAGACAACGGATCATTTTGGGATTTTAAAGGAAAATGTAAGTACATTTATATGCTACTATGTAGATTAGATGACCCGGTGAACTTTGTACCTCGTGAGACAAAATTTTGATTTTTCGGCTGTTACTATAAGGTGTTTCCTAATTTTCTTTATCCTTAATCACCCCAGAATTCAGGCAAATAAGACTAAAGAAAAAACATTCAAATCGATCGACCCATTTTTGAATTTTTGCGATGACAGGAGAGTTTCAATTGCTAATCTATTCTATTATACTCATTTTAAAGTTTTCCATTACATTGTAATTTCGTTTTAATTTCTCATTCCTTCTGGATTAGATTTCTTGTTGAGTAACCTCACCCTCGAGGTCACCAGATACGTTCTAGCTTAATTTTAAGAGAGTGCATCCTAAAAGTTGGCAACGTTGTAAATAGCTGTCAAATATTTACCTGTTTTGATTATTTTGGAAATAATACTGTATGGAAATAAGAAATGTGGCTAACTAACTAGAATATTAATAATGAATTGCAATCATTAATATCGTAACACCGAATATTTAGTTTTAGAAGTAAAAAAAGTATTTGGATACTTTCCAAATACCTTTTTTACACCTAAAACGGGTACAGCATCTAATTCAATGTTATTTGCAATTCAGTATTAATATTCTAGTTAGTTAGTTACCCACATTTCTTATTTCCATACAGTTTTATTTCCAAATAAATCAAAACAGGTAAATATTTGACAGCTATTTGCGACGTTGCCAACTTGAATGTACGCTCTTAAGTTGAAGAAGATCATTAAGTTTGTCACGAACAAGCGATCTTTGCTAAAGTGATATGAAAGCGTACCATAAAAAAATTAAGTGCAATATCTGTAATTAATAATTAAGTGTAATCTGGACATCAATCACAAAACTGCATTGTCACATAAAAAATCCCTGATACCAACAAATGACTATATCCCGTTAACCAAGGAATTGTTTAAAAGGTGACTCACTCAGGACATCAAAACTATCTCGTTGGTACCTAATATTAAGTTAATTTTAGTTTTGTAAAGGCGGTGGCTCGTGGCTAAATAGTAACAACGCACGGGCCGATCAAAGGTTAAGCTATGCTTGCCAATATCGATCCATGGATGGGTAACCATTCATTATCGACACCCTTCCGTGCCTCAGAAAGTACGCCGTAAGTAAGCTGTTAAAATGCTTACTGTCATTTGTAATTCTTTGACAGTCGTTACGAGAAGTAAGAAGCCTAAAAGTCTGATAACCAGTCTTACCAAGGGGTATAGTAAAATTAGTATTACGCAGTAACTTGGTTGTGGAGGTCAGGTAGGCAGTCGCTCTGTGTACTGGTACTCAGCTGCATCTGGTTTGACTGGAAGCTGACCCCAATATAATGCTATATGCAGGCTAGGCAGATAAATAGTTTCGTAAATAATGGAGAGATAATAACAGTATACCCTTAAGTTCGTTCGTATCATACTAGGTACTAATCCCCATCCATGTTTTTACGAGTAAGCCCTTGCAAGCCAAAGTCAAGGTTTCATATTTTTTATGTAAAAATTAACCTAACGCATTTAATTAGTATTCATTGATGCGTATTAAATAAACAAAGGGCACGTGTACTGTTTTGTTTGTGTGAAAACACTCTTTTAGTTCTACAGTTTGTGTTCCATGTTCTTTCATTTGAGTTAGATCTCTCTTCTCTCAACCGTCATCCATCCCTTCATCCCTTTTCATTCATATCATCTCTTGCACATTCCATCCATCTTTTCCTTGCTCATCCCCTCCATCCATCAACATTCATAATTATATATCATCCTCTTCGTCATAAATTAAAATGAAATCTTTTAATTTTTCAGTGGACTTTGTTGACCAATGGTTCCTGATGAGTTCCCCTATTTCTATGGCAGCCATAACCTTAGCCTATATTTTATTCGTGCTGAAAATTGGACCTGACTATATGAAAACGCGCAAGCCGTACACGTTGAAAAATATTATGATCTTGTACAATATTATCCAAGTTTTTATATCAACTTATTTGTTTTATTTGGTAAGTATTTTTGTGGTTTTATCTTTTTCAGAGAATATAATACTTGAATATATAGTCGTATAATAGTGTTGCGTACCTACGGCCTGGCTCACCACCGTCATTTATTTTAATCACAACAACTCACTTGTTAGCCGCTCCCACCATGATGCATATAGCATGCATATAAAGTTTTGAGCTCTATTCACACAGTTCCGGGTCACGACCTTTTGTGACTCTGTGATCACTATAATAAATTATGTGTACATCAGAACATGCTTCGCAATACTTAGCCCCAGACCCGGATCCCGAACATGACATGTGTAAACAATTTCATACGAAATGCTTGCAACACGTAAGGAATCTTTTTCCCACTAAACCCCCCCTGACCCTGTTAAGCGTAGATAAGGCCGTATTAACAATCATTACAATTATTCATTTTGAGTAAACCGAAACCCTTGTTTTTTTCCTTCCAGTGTAGTCGATTGATGCTGCCTAACGGTTTTGTAAGCAAGACTTGCCTTTTGGAAAAGGAGGAGACGAGACTAAGTGTAATAATTTTATTTTATTGTCCTTAAAACCTTTAAATTCATTCATTAGCCATGGCAGAGAGTCGCCAGTAGCACATCTCTACTCGAATTTTGCGTAGCGGAACATGACACGAGCCAGTTGAATTGAACTACTGCGGTTTCGCTGTTACGGTTTCGCGGCGGAGGTGTGGTACTGGGGTGAACCTACAACTTTGTGTTAACCTATTTCCAGATTTCAACCGTGATGTACTACTACTTCCTGGCAAAAGTGACTGAACTATTGGACACCATATTCTTCATCCTAAGGAAAAAAGACAATCAGATCACCTTCCTTCATGTCTACCACCATGCGATGATGGTACTCATCAGCTGGTCCATCTTGAAGTACGAACCGACGTACCCAACGATATTTATCCGGACTATAAATTCGTTCGTTCACGTGATCATGTATGCTTACTACGGACTGTCTTCGATCCCAAGTTTGACGAAGTATTTGTGGTGGAAGAAGTATATTACTAGGTTGCAATTGGTGAGTTGAAGACCATTTATACTCCAATTGAAATAAGATTAGACATTTATACAAACCTTTTTTACACTCTGTTCAAGCGATTCTGACTTCCATACCGTAGGCATAAGAATGGCATTAAAAGCAAAAAAGTGGTTACAATACCAACTGTTCACTGCAGCTGCCATTTGTCATGCTATCAACGCAATAGAAGTCAAAATCGGATGAACGGATTGTACAAAGGGTTCAGTTAAATATCTTATTTCAAATTGAGTATAGTACTGAATCGATGTAAATAGTAAAATGAAATGAAAAGTTTGGATGGTTTAAAGGCGGTCAAGTTGAAACAGACACAGGACCGGTTGCAGAGGCAATGCTTGGCGTTGGTCTATGATCAGCAATGGAAGTCTTTCGGTTGAATGTTAATGATATGAAACAGAGGAGTCATGAACCCAACTTGTCCCCTTCAACGGTGACCAAGTATTAATTCAGTGCATGTATAGACCCTAATGCTCCCTCTCAATAACAAGAGGCCTGTGTCCCAGCAATGGGAATAAATAGGCTAATTATAGTTATGGTATAGCGCCTGATGGTGAGCAGTGGTGGCCCATAATAATTTCATCACCACTGCTCTCAAAACGGTGAAGGAAAACACTGTGAGGAAACCGTCTTAGAACCAAAAATTTGGAGACATGTGACATGATCTACCAACCCGCACTGGGCCCGCGTGGTAGATTACAGCCCACTCCCTCTTACAGAGAGGAGGCCTGTGTCCCAGCAGTGGGAACATTAATAGGCTGATTATGGTTATGGTATAGCGCCTGATGCTTGATTAACTTCAATATTGAATTTTTTTTTTCTTTCAGGGACAATTTACGCTGATCTTGATACATTTCGTGATGACGTACACAACCTCAGAATGTACTATATCATACCCCCTATGTTTAACAGTCTTTATCAATACGACCCTATTTATCTTCCTATTTGCACAATTTTACATGGAATCATATTCTAAGAAAGAAAACATAAAAACTTCAAATGCAAAAGGCA
This sequence comes from Conistra vaccinii, assembly GCA_948150665.1. NCBI lineage: Eukaryota > Metazoa > Arthropoda > Insecta > Lepidoptera > Noctuidae > Conistra > Conistra vaccinii. The sequence goes on from OX411321.1 coordinate 3,700,198, forward strand.
GAATGCAAAACTGTTATAAAGTCTGCTGATCTTTTCCGTAAAAATCTGACATTGGTGAGAAAAGGTGAGATTTTTACAGAATAGACCGTGGTGTGGATAAAATAAAAAATAAAGATAAAATGATAGTATTAACAGAAATAAATAAATTTATGGAAAGCAATAAATTATTTAACATCGAAAAAGGATTTTACTTTACATTTTTAATTAAAAACTGAATAAACTCACGCCTTCTTCCCATGGGAGTAAGCAGAAAGTATAGAACGCCACCGGCTACGCACGCTGGTTGCAAGTACTACGCACCGGACCTTTTTGAAGAACATTATCAATAGGAAGATTACTGTCATAAAACCGAAAAAAGATTTTTATAGATTATCTTGTGAGATTCGATTCTGAAAACCCAGAACACAAAAAATAAAGTTTTACTAGATTCTTTGGGAATCTGAGTGTCACATTAACGTTCATACAATCAATATTTTATTGGAATCAGACCGTACTAAAAAAAAAACAACCGTCTGCCAACTGTGAAAAACACTACAAAGTAAAAATAACTTTAATTTCGGAAGTTGGTGTCTTTGGAATTTTCGTTTTTTGCCACCGACTTCCGAAATAAAAGTTATTTTTCTCAAATATGCTTGGAAATTCGAACATTATTTGGACAACCTTCGTCGAGATAAATCGAAATTGCTGTACTAGTCAAAAACAAGCGAACGCCCGGCCGGCAATCTTAGTATGAAAATCCATATCTGTCGTGTTTAGCGGCCAAATAAATTACTATGAAAACTCATATCTGTCGTGTTAGTTATTACTTCAACACATGGCAACCAAGGAGGTAACTTATCAAAGATTTTATTTAAAGGCAGTGTATAGAGTGCCACCATTGGCACTCTATCCCTATCGGATAAAGTGCCACTACAGGCACTCTAGTAACACCGCCTCGGCCCGGCTAAAGTGCCGCAAGCATTGGATTGTCATTGTCACTGTCACTAAGTCACGTCACTTGGTATTTTGTTTGATTGTCGAGGTTAGATCGCTGTAAAACACCACATACCCAAAACATTACATTCTCTTGTGCCTAAACGGACCCTGGCACTTCGCCGGCCGCTACCGCGGCACCGCTCGCTACGCTCGCTCGGCTCGTGCGTTGTGTGGTCACAGTTCTAACCTAACCTAACCTAAATAATAAGTGACAGTGACAATGCAACGCTCACGGCACCCTAGCTGGGCCGAGGCAGTGACACTAGAGTGCCACAAGAAACTTGCGGCACTCTATACACTTCGTTATTTAAATTTCGAACTGTCTTAGCAAAAAGAGCTGTTTAAAGTAAAGAAGAAACAAATGATGATCAAGAAACAATATAGGCGCGTGACAAATTTTCATTGTTCGTCATTGATTCTGGAATTTATAAATAATTTACTAGGTTTGGATTTCTACGCACTGTCTGAGAAAAGTACTATACAAGCCTTGGCCGCAACCAGGCATTGATGGACTCACGTATACAATCGTCCATCAATGTCCTAATTGCTGGCCGCAACAGTAATGTATTATTTCAGTTTGTAGTATTTTTTTTAGAAGTCGGTTTTTTTTTGTATAATGTTTTTATTTTTCACTTTTTAGTTGTGGTACCTGCCCCACACAAAATCAAATACCTACTATGCAAATAACCTATAACAGTGACAGGAAGTTATCATCATAATATCATCCCTAAAGACTAAGTGGGAAAAAATACATATTATTGAAGCTAACTGTAAAACTATTCAAGCAAAGTTAAAATTTATATGGGACCACTTTGAGAGCATACTCTTTCAACCAAAAAAATAATTTTCAATATCGCTCCACATTTGACGGAGAAATCGATAGACATAAATAAAAAATAAAAAAAACATACGCTACGAACATAGAACGTCCTCCTTTTTGAAAGTCGGTTAAAAATAATGAACATGAAGATACCAACTGATAGAGAATTAGCAAGAAAAGACACTGATGCCAAATCAAAGGTACAAGGGCAGGAGAATGATGATAATTGGAATTACTAAGATTAGGGTCGATTAAGGACGCGAGTCAGTCATTCTTCCATATTAACGTCGTATGGAGTTTACTACACTGTTTGACAGCGCAAATTAAAATAAAAAATTCTATCTATTTGTATCATAGTTACCTACCTAACACAGTACGAAAATAAAATACAAAAAAATATACTGGTTTGACGTTAGTCGAAACTTCCCTAATTCAACACTAATTTTAACGCAGCTTTAGGTGTAAATAAATAACTCCCGGAGTATCAAAATGGCAGAATTGTTATCGTACTCCTGTACGATAAGTTATTAGAATTCTTCATAAAATTTTATCTATTCCTATAGATAAATTTAATGAAGAATTCTAATAACTTTATTTTGAATAAATACATACACTAGTTTTTTCATAATATCTATACGCCAAAAGGTTTGTTCATGAAATACGCGCTCGCTTTCCTTAAGCCGCCCTCCCACGGTGCGCCATATTGCGGACGCACGCGCACGACGCACCGTGGGAAACCTAGCGTGCGTGGTAGCGCAGACGCGCGTTGAACGCGTGCGTGGCGGTGCGTCCTCGTGCGGGCTGGTGCGCGTCCGCGATATGGCGCACCGTGGGAGGGCGGCTTTAGAAATCTTCATCTATTTCACTGAATAAATAATAACTAAGTATCACGCATATCAGCCACGCCCACCAACAAGTTCGAGTGTTTATTGGATGAAGTACAAACACAGGGTTAATAATATAATTGTTGCACAATTTTCGAAAACTCATATTAACCAATTATTGCTCATAAAAAAGATGAAGGCGTTTTTGGAACCAAAACCAATTCATACGGTATGTAGACAAAAGTAAAAACAATGATGAATCCATAATAAGGTATTCGTAATTACGAATTGATCTATGAAAAACTACAAAAGACTAGTTCAAGAACAATAGCCCACATTGAAATAACAATGACAACAAATCAGGATGACGTAGGTATATGTAATTATATGTATTATAAAACTACACAAAAATAATGTCGCCCCGCCGAATAAATTGGTAATCCTAAATACTATTTTTTACAGGAAAAATTTATTACAGAATATCCCATTAACATACGTAGCGGATTGTTCAAATATCAAAAAAATATGTTTTTTGGGTTCCGTTGTCAACAAGGAACCCTTATAGTTCGCCATGTCCGTCTGTGTCTGTGTTTCCGCCTGTCCGTGAATAAAGAGTCTCTGGAAAAGGTCGTTCTAAAATATTGTGAGTGTGTGAAAACCATTTTTGAATTCAAGGATCCGTTTGTGAAATATTAAGCTTTAAAGTGCAAATTTTTATTAGAGTTAAGTGTCAGTAAGTAAGTAAGTAATCATTTATTTACCAAAAAACTTAGCCTAGGTAACATCAGTGTAATTTAGGTAATTATGTGATGGGTATGGCTATTACAAAAGAGTAAGACCCCTGCCCTTCAAACTAGGAAAATCCTGTATCTTGAGGGACAGTGTTCTTTAGTGGGTTTGACACGACATGTGTGTAAGCTAAACTTACATTTGCAGTTGTCAAAACATGTTTGTCCATATATTCCGTATGGGAGAACATGTTTTTAAACTACGGAACCCTTCATTGTGTCTGGTCCGACTCGCACTTCATCATCATCATCATCAGCCTATTAATGTTCCCACTGCTGGGACACAGGCCTCCTCTCTATGAGAGGGAGTGGGCTGTAATCTACCACGCGGGCCCAATGCGGGTTGGTAGATGTCACATGTCTTCGAATTTTTGGTTCTAAGACATGCCGGTTTCCTCACGATGTTTTCCTTCACCGTTTTGAGAGCAGTGGTGATGAAATTATTTACACAAAGTAAAGCGCCTGCCTGGGTTCGAACCCACGACCTACAACTCGTAAGTCGGGGCCGTTACCAATGGGCCACCACTGCTCTCAACTTGGCCGGTTTTTATCTTTATCTTTCTTAGAACATAATAATACCATAAGGTAAAAAATGCTCTATTTTGGAAACGTAACTTGAATTACTACCTCAATAATCGTTTTTATTAATTATTAATAAATAATAGAAGGAGAAACTTAGAAACTGAATGTCTGACTGACATATCAACGCACAGCCTTTCTTTTAGGACTAGAGCGAATGTGAAATTTTACACAAGGGTTTATGACGTTGGCGAGCACCTAGAAGGGCTTTTTGGAAATTCGACCTTTAAGGCTGCCTGTCCACTGGAGCGGAGAGGAGAAAAGAGGAGCGGAGATGTGTCAATATTAACCAATAGAATTTTGACTCCGCCCCTGAGTTTAGATCAGTGATCCTGAGTCAAGATTCTATTGGTTAATATTGGCACATCTCCGCTCCTCTTTTATCCTCTCCGCTCCAGTGGACAGGCAGCCTTAAAAGGGGGTTTTCGTTTGTATGGAAAATTCCTTGAGTTGATAAACTTGAAACTTGGCACGAATACTTATCTAAGTAAATTATATACCTAGTTTGTCATTTTGCACGACTCGTAATGCTTCGCATTAGAGTGTGCTCTACGATCGAAAAATATTTTTTGCCCCATTTCTGCAACTGTTTTTATTGTTTCACTCCTGCTAGTACACAGAACCTACTTAATTTATATACCATTGTATAGATGATTAAATGTAGATTAATATTGTATTTTTTAACAATTGATTTAATGCAGCAGAAATGGAAAAAGCATCAAAATAGTTGAAAAAAATTTCCTGTCCGTCAATTTATGATCCCTGAAAACATTGTAGCTTGCGATAAAATCAATTAATTGAGTCAATTTTTTTTTTATACATTCTTTTCAGCCGTAGAAGGAACCCTATTGAAAATGGCTCTTTTATTCATAGTAGTTTAATTATAATTAATAAAATACTAACTAAAATATAATATCAATATCTAAATATTTTCAACCTTGATCCGGTGCCGTTGCCTAGCAACTGCCAACGTAAATATCTTTGTCAGTCGTTGACATTACGACTTCATGAAAAGTGATAAATTGTTCATTTATAAACTATGTTTTGAATTTCTTTTTCGTTTATGAATAAGTGATATGTATGAGGCGTGCACTTTTGGATTTTCCAAACTATTTTGTTTTTTTTTTCAAACAACCTCCTAGTGCCAAAACTTGAATATTTTTTTTTAACGTGTAATTTTTTTTTAATATTTACTCGAAACTCGGTATTTAAAATTAAGATAAAAAATAAACAATAACGTGTACCTATCCGGATTTTTCGTAAATCTACCCAAACGGGATGAAAAGGTTAGTCAATTTTACAGAAGAGGATTTTACTGCGTGGATTAATTAGGTCGAAAATTTTAAATGTTCTATTTCATTTTATCTCATCTCTTCACGACCCTAGGTTGACTAATAGAGAGCGGTCATTGTCGGACTGCATAGAAAAGAAAGAGAAGTGCGATGGCACAACGCTGGTAAGTTATTGAAAAATATAAAGCAATTATCTATTAATAAAAAATCTATTGATTGTAATAAAATATAAAACACTATTACTGTTAATATGTTGCTAGTAGAATGATCTGACAAAAAATCCGCTGCCGCTTATTCTGGCACCACACCCTGCTCAAAACACCAAATTAAAACACTGTTGTAAAGCGCATGTCAATTGCGTGTATATAATCGATCTGATAAGACGTGCTTTGCGCTGCTCTAAGTGAAGCAAAATGGAAGCCTATAATGGAATTTCAATGGATCGAAAAAATGGAACCCAGGAGTTACCAGCATCGTTTAATGAGAACAGTGAGTAATTTATATTTTCTTTTATTTATTATGAATCCTTTAATTTAAAATATAATTGAATAGTAGGAGTAATTATTTTATTCTTGTTAAAAAGTAGGACTTGTAGAAGTTTTACAACCCTTTTCAGATGTTATTTAAATATTTATTAAGCAACAAAATTACCAACTTTTTCTAATTATATTTGTTACTAGCTGTGCTCTGCAATTTATCCCGCATAAGTCTCGATGTCGTGGAAATATCGGGATAAAAAGTATTCTATATCTTTACCCATATGTGTCAAATTTCATCTAAATCAGTTCAGCCAGTTTAGCGTGAAAGCGTAATAAACAAACATACAAAAAATCAAATCTTTTCTCTTAATTATAATATTAGTTTAGATTAGATAGATAATTTTTAATTTTTAATTTGTACCTATATTATGAGTGTCTCCAGTAAAAAAGGGCACAACTCAAATTCGTCACTTTTCAGGAGAGGCAAAAAACAACACTTTTAATGTTTTTTAGTATTTCGCAATTAAAATCAAAACTTCTTTCGAATTTGCATAGTATATAAAAAATAGCCCTTTCATTTAATGATAATCACTTCCACATTTAGTCACTCTTACTATATATTTTTTTGTTTTTCTCGACTTGTTCCCTTGTTAATAAAGTATTACTGGAATAACGTCATTAAATACTAGTCAGGTTGGTCGTATTTAAAGTAATATTGCGAGTTATTACTTTATTTGATAAATGCCTAAGACAAATATAGTTAAACGTATTTCCTTCTCCTATCGATCGAACAAAAAATCTATAATTAAAACAATAGTCTAGGAAATTCTAGGAAATCTTTTATTCTATAAAACATCTAACAGTAAAAGAGATGGTAAAAATTGAGAAGGATGAAAAGGAATAAAAGTACCTGTAACAGGAAGTTCTCTGATAGGTAACTACAGGGCCAATGTATTAAGCAGTTCTGGAAACAGATTTAGGCTGAGGTGAACGTACTTTTATATCCTTTTATGGGGTCAAAGATGTTACTGTTTGCACTGTGAAAAAACACTGTTTGCACAGAACTTAATATAACGTTGACTATGTTTCTTTTTATTGCATCAATGGCTAATAATGGGCAGGACATATTGCTCGCCGAACAGATGGCCGATGGGGCCGAAAGGTTCTGGAGTGGCGACCACGTACCGGAAGACGTAGCGTTGGAAGGCCTAAGCTCCCACAAGATGGACCGATGACCTAGTAAAGGCCGCAGGAATTCGCTGGATGCGGGAAGCACAGAATCGGTCGAAGTGGCGGTGCTTGGGGGAGGCCTATGTCCAGCAGTGGACGTCTTTCGGCTGATATGATGATGATGATGAATGGCTAATCAAGTGTGATGAATAAGTCGTGCAAATCCTAAACGGTTTGCCTAATGCACCCTAGGAATCCTCACCACCAACATATTAAATTGACAGGCACGTTTGCAAAAGTTAGAAGATTAGGCGGTGTTTATCTTTTAACAATCTCATAGGTACCTACCTGTTGTAAAGGTCGAAGATTCCAGTGTAAACTTTATTTGCTTTTTTCGCAAACATTACAGAAGCATCACCCAGAGGCCTCGGAACGTGACAAGTATTATTAATTCATAAAAAAATAATGAACTTAAGGCAATGAACTTCCATCGCTACCATTACCATTTAATCTCAAACTTTTAAAGTCAAAGTCAAATCATTTATTGTAAAGAGGCCCTTGTAGCCTGCATTTATGAACGTCAAAATATACAAAAAAATCTTTGAATTATGTTTAAAATCATGTAATGTAGCTTGTTAAAATTCTATTCCAATTTGATTCATAAATATTATAACCGTTCAGATCCTTTTCTTTTTGTGAAATTATACATTAATATGCAATAATAGCCTACTTAATTATGTTTTTAGATAAATATGACGGGAGCAAAGTATAGACTCTTTACGAAATTCAGTCAGAATTCTTTGTTTAATCATAGTATTTTTTTTCTGTTTATTTCTAATTTGTACTGATATTAAGTCACGTACCTATATGAAGACAACTACACTAATTCTTCGCAAAGTCACGAAGTAGACCATTAGTCCGTGTATACTTCGGACAATCGGCGCGTTCACTTGGTTGTAAACAAAGAATATCTGTCACAAATAGCGTTTTTTTAGTGCTACAACATTAATAAGTCACGTCGGTGTTATAAATAAGGCAAATTATTACATACCTTTATTTATTATAGTAATCAACAATGTAAAATACAAAAGAACAGTACTAGCTGTATTTAGCAATAAGCTAGCGTAGTGAATAAATGTCAGTTGATTCATCTAGTTTACTTTTTTGTTCCATGTAGATAAAAACATCTACCGTATTTTTTGGAAAAATCTATAATACTGTAATTGGCCTTAACCATTTCGATGGTAATGCTTTATTAAGAAAATTTTGTAAAAAACTTTTTTTTTTTTTTTTTAATAATAATTTTGCAAAATAAAAGAAGATGGGTTTGTTTTTCTATTAATTATCACAGTGTTGCGTTCAAAACGCTCTCCTGCTTTAAGTGTAGGAAAGAGATGAAGCTCTACAGAACGTATAGTTCCATCTCTTTGACCCATTGAAGTAAGATTAAAATAATACTGCTTTAAAGGTAGTGGTAGGCCCCCTTGTATAATCATGATTTTGTAGATAACCATATAATATAACTTGTGACCGTCGAATAAATCTTTTTTCCAACTTCAATGGTAAATACAGAATCCGGTATCTTAACTTAACCATGTATTTGGTCTACTTGAAAAACTCTTAACAAAGCCGAGAGTCACTGGTTCTCCCGTTTTTATAATATTTTTCAAGTGAAAACTTCTTTAGCGGCGTTGTGCACTTTTTTGGGATGGGTAAAAAATTTTAAACTCGCGTCAGGTGACCGTAAGATCCGTTGCCTAGCAACCGACAAAGTAAATATCAAAATAATTAATAGTCTTTGACATTACGTAAAGATTGCAAGGTAAGAAATTTTACCCATATTGATGGGTAAAAAAAAGCAGTCAAGTTTTCACTTCTGCCAGCACGCCCGGAGTGCAACCCATTGTTTTTTTTTTTTGTACTTGGCCTTAATACCTGGGAACCATCTGGTTACAGATATATTGATCATCAAAGTTCCAAGTGATTTGACGTGTTTTAGGGTACCGTACCTCAAAAGGAAAAAAACGGAACCCTTATAGGATCACTTCGTTGCCCGTCCGTCAGTCGGTCAAGACCCTTTTTCTCAAGAACGCGTAGTCAAGTTGAAATTAATATCAAATACGTAAGTCTGTGATCTCACAGAGCTCTTAAAAAAATCAAGCTTCTAACTCAACGCAATAAAAAAATACGGCCATTAAAGGACGTATATTTTGATACTCGCAAATAAATCAAACCTACAGGGTACTTCCCGTTGACCTAGAATCTTGAAATTTGGCAGGAAGCAAAGTCTTATAAAGGAAAAAGTCCGAAAATCCTTAATTTGAAGTTTACTCACAAAAAAAAATGCGGCAACAAAATTACATTTCCAGTAGGAGAATTGACCATGACGTATACATAGATGTATGGGAGAACATGTTTTTGAACTGCAAAGTTAAATTTGTTTTTTATGATTAATTCAACTTTTCTACAGAACCCTTGATTGTGCGTGGTCCGACACGCACATGGCTGGTTTTTTTTTAATAAAAACCAGTTGTTATTAATTATCTTTTATTACTCCCACAGTCCCTGTACCGTTGCATGCACCCAAAAGCACAACTTTGCGAGTGCGTTGCATTGCACACTACCGTAAACAGCGAACTTTCACATCAAAAATAAAACTCGTTTCCAATTAATTATTTTTGTAGAAAGTCACTTACTTTGATGTACCTATAGAATGCGTAGATAACAGCCTCATGAAGGGTACTTTTCCATCACGTATTCTTGAAGTACAGAGGAGCTCGTGGCTAAGTAATAAGAGCCGCACGGTTCGATCCATCAGGTTAAGCTACGCTTGCCGGGGTTGGTCCGTGAATGGGTGACCATCTTTACATACCGAGACTCTTCCGTGTCGTGTCCGAGTCTGTCCCGGCTGTCATTCGTGGATCTTTGACAGTCGTCACGGGTCGTCAGAAGCCCGAAAGTCTGACAACCAATATTATCCACTTACTGGGTTGTGGAGGACAGATAGGCAGTCGCTCCATGTAAAATACTGGTATTCAGCTGCATCTGGTTAGACTGGAAGCCGACTCCAACATAGTTTGGAAAAGGCTAGTTGGTTTGATTCTTGAAGTACGTACTTATAATGTAAGATATTATGTAGGTATAGAAGCCAGGTGCATACTAGATAAACACAGACGAACATTAACTAATGAATGAGCAAACAAGAGATTATGTACAGACACACAGTTATTATGTACTCGGCAAAGTACAAAGTTACTGTGTATTTGTTGACATAGAAAAAAAGAGCGAATCTTCCATTGAGAGGCAAACCGGAATAATTCTAAAGTTAATAATATTGCTGACGTCTACAAGTACCTTTACACATCAAGGTGCATGTATATATAATTTAATAGTTACAAAGTCTGAGATGCTTTTTAAACTAGTTTACAAAGATAATTACTATTATAAGTGAAATAATTAAATTACATTGCACTGTTTTGCAATAAGGATTATTAATAATTATGTTCTCATGTTTTTTTTAAACTAAAACTGGTACAAAAATATTAAATGGTAATTCATTGGTTATATCGTTTTAGTCTAAACATGTTTAATCAAATCCAATACCCAACATAATTGGTAGACCCATTATAGTTATCATTAAGACAAATTATTGATTTCGTCAAGATGTTTTCGCTGTAAACCCCTTTTCACAACCTTTTGCCGCTGAGATTCGGGTACCTACAATAGAATAGAATAATATTTATTTGCTTAATTGCTTAGTCATTGGCGAGGTCATGTACCGAGTACTAGGCTTGAGATCATGTACTAGGGTTGTGCCGATAAGAATAAAAGCTTTCACACTTACCTACAAGGCCCTGGCTGGAGGCCTTAATTTATTGAGGCAGCTACATGAAAGTTGGGTTAAGCAGCCGACAGCCTCATAGGTTGAGGCCAGATTTTTGAATAAAAAAAAAATAACTTTCCTGCAAGTATTATTTGGTGCCTAAATGTCATTGACAGGGGGTCTCGTTGGTTAACATGATGTGTGAAATTGTCACAAAAATTGTATTTAAAAAAACAAGGCAGTGTATAGAGTGCTACCATTGGCACTCTATCCCTATCGGATAAAGTGCCACTACAGGCACCCTAGTAACACCGCCTCGGCCCGGCTCAAGTGCCGCAAGCATTGGATTGTCATTGTCACTGTCACTAAGTCACGTCACTTGGTATTTTGTTTGATTGTCGAGGTTAGATCGCTGTAAAACACCACATTCCCAAAACATTACATTCTCTTGTGCCTAAACGGACCCTGGCACTTCGCCGGCCGCTACCGCGGCACCGCTCGCTACGCTCGCTCGGCTCGTGCGTTGTGTGGTCACAGTTCTAACCTAACCTAACCTAAATAACAAGTGACAGTGACAATGCAACGCTCACGGCACCCTAGCCGGGCCGAGGCAGTGACACTACACTCTATACACTTCGTAAAAAAAAACAAATGGCGGGCTGGTTCCAATGTTGGCCACGCACCAGATTCAAATTCAAATTCAAAATTCAAAAGCTCGTTTTTGAAGAACAAATATATTTTGAATGTCAGCGGCTTTGCCCCACAGCAGAATACCATAGGACATAACGCTATGGAAATAACTAAAATAGACTAATCGAGCTGTATCAACGTCAGTGTATTGTCTTACTTTCCTGACAGCGTAGGCGGCCGAGCTGAGCCTTCCCGCTAGACTTGAAATATGTGGGCCCCACTGAAGTTTGGCATCTACTGTTATGCCCAGAAAAACTGCCGAGCCCACAGTTTCAAGCACTTCTTTATCTAAGACGATGTTGGGTCCTAGATTTCTAACATTCGGTAAAGCGAACTTTATACATTTCGTTTTCTTGGAGTTGAGAACTAAGTTATTTGTTGTAAACCAATCCGTAACCATTGAGAGTGCACTGTTTACATCGTCAAAATCTTGTCTGTTCCTGTCTACTTTAAAAATAAGAGAGGTATCATCTGCAAACAGTACAACTTCACAGATACCCTTTAAAAAGAATGGTAAGTCATTGATATACACTAAGAACAAGAATGGACCCAGTATTGAGCCTTGAGGTACACCTAACTGAACTGGTAACCCGGAAGATTTCACACCATTAATATCTACACATTGGGACCTATTACTTAAATAAGAATTTATAACATCGAGAGCTTCGTTTTGCACACCGTAATGACGCAGTTTACGCAATAGCGTGTCATGGTGCACGCAATCAAAGGCTTTGGAGAGATCACAGAAAACCCCAATAGCATTTTGCGAGTTCTCCCATGCGCTAAATATGTGTTTCAGCAGAGCAACACCCGCATCTGTAGTCGAACGACCTTTTGTAAAGCCATATTGTTCATTATGAAGGAGGCTATTTAAATTAAAATGTCTTAGTAACTGCTTGAGTATTAACTTTTCAAATATTTTACTAAATGCAGGTAAGATAGAAATAGGCCTGAAATTGCCAACGTCATTTTTATTACCTGATTTAAATAATGGAATGACTTTACTACTCTTCATGAGGTCAGGAAAAGTTCCTGAGTCAACACATTTATTAAAAGTAACAGCTAGATAGGGGGCTACGATGTCTATTATATTACTTAAAAGTTTAATGGAGATGCCCCAGTAATCACCAGTGTTTTTGGATTTGAGTGTGTTAAAAACATTAACTACATCACGAGGTGTTACATGTTCGAAGCTAAATAAACGACTACTTTTAGACACACTACTAAGCAAAAGGTTTTCAGCTTTAGACGGGGACGAAGTTAAGGAGCGAGTCGTAGTTAAAGGTATGTTGGCAAAAAACTCATTAAACGCCTCAGCTACTTCAGCTGCTTTAGTAACTAATTTACTGTCGACTATAATCTCAAGTTCTTTATCTTGTTTAACCGACTTACCCGTTTCATTGTTAATAATTTTCCAAGTGGTTTTTACTTTATTATTGGAATTTTTAATTGTATCGCTCAAAAATTTTGATTTAGCATAAACACTAACCTTTTTAAATAATTTTGAATAATTTTTAACATACTCTAGGAAAGGAGTATCAAACCTGTATTTTTTCAAACCATATAACTCGTATAGTCTCGCTCTACTTTTATAAATACCTGGAGTGGCCCATTGGTTAAAGCCAGCGCTGGTGCCATTAATTTTAATAGTTTTGGTCTTGAATGTAGATTGGTACTCTTTTTGCACGACATCAAAAAGGGCTCCATAGATTTCATTAGGACTCTCGAGTTCTACTATAGATGGTGTAATTCTATGAGCTATATTATTTTTAAACTTATTGCAACGACTAGCTGTATAGGGCCTGCATTCTATTTTACGCGGCTTTTTATGTAATGGCATGGGGAAGCTAGCTAATAAACCACAGTGGTCAGAAGTTAAGTCACTTAACACATATTTATTTTTGGCATCACAATCACTAAATATATTATCAAGACAAGTTGACGAAGATGCCGTGATCCTAGTAGGTTCAAAAAACAAGTTAATTAAATTATAAGACCTAAACAGATTAAGAAGTCTAATACTTAATGGAGTAACATCTAAAATATTAATATTAAAATCTCCACATAAAATTATACTTTTATTACTTGATTTTAACCTATTGAGTGAATCCTCCATTACCGATTCAAAACTAATAAAATCACCAGAAGGGGGTCGATAAACGCAAATTATAACGTACCGCTCGAGTTCAACACAAGACAACTCAATAGTGCGCTCGATAGAAAGATTAACTAAATCTAAACGTTGTTTACATTTCAACTTGTTTGAAACAAGAACTAAAGATCCACCGCGAATGGCGTTTTTTCTTACAAATGCACTTTGTACAGTAAAATTATCATCATTGATAAACACTACTTCATGTTCTTTCAACCAGTGTTCAGTCAAACATAACACCTGAACATCATAGTTCTCCATAAATAAACTTAACTCTAGCTCTTTGCCGGACAGACCCTGCATATTTTGATGAACAACATTCAATATATGGGGCTCACCCGTTGTCGCACCTAATAGTTTAAACTACTAGGCGTATCAAAAGTAGTGTTAGTATCACTACTAACAGTAATCGATGGTACACTACAAGTACCAGTGTCACTGTGTATACTGTATGCTAAAAGATTAGCAATTTGTCTCCTACAACTAGGTGGCAAATACATTGTATATTCTGTCAGTTTGTAATCAGTGATAAATTGATTACAATCAAAATATAAAATAGCATCGCTGTGACGACATGTCCTATTATAAATTAACATATTTAGATTATAAATATGCCTATTTTGCTCATCAGACAAATAATGAGAATAAGGCAAGGCTCAGAAAATAAATCTACAACTATTGGTCGCATTGAGATGTAACATCAAATGGACACATTCAATTATTTCTTTTTTTCTTACAGATAAACTATCCCCATATAATAATATAACAGTTGAACCGGGGTTTATTTTTGTCGATTTAATATTACAAATTAATTGGCTAACACTGGCACCGGGTAAACAATTATTTATAACATACTGTTGTGAACACTGATTAAATATTCTACCAAAACCTTGACCAAATTTGTCAGAAAATACATATGTTGTGTTAACCAAATTATTCACACTATTATTAACTTCATTAATACAGCTACCTACTGGCTGAGCCACTGAGGGTGTGGGTGTAACAAGTTGAGGCTGAGTTGCCAGGGAACAGGCACAGCTAAAAGAGAGGTTATTTGTCAGAGACTCATACCTCTCCGCATTGTGCTTGACCAAGTCTGCCAACTCATTGGCCTCCTGCATGCGCTTACTTAGATCTTGTTGACAAGCCTCATATTTACTAAATATGTCCTTTAGAGCATATTCCCTAACAAACAATTCATCCTGTAGATGCTGAGTGTCAGTGTCATACATAGTATTACATAGTTGTAATTCATTATTACACTGCTTTAAGTCTTGTTTTAAATTTATATTTTTTTGCCTTAGTTTTGTATTTAATTTATTAACTTTTAGGCGTTTTAATGATTTCTGAGTTTTCCTAATGAATTTATTAATTTTAATATATTTTTTAATCTTATTGTGACTAGTAAACAATTTGGTTTTATTGATAGTATCATCAGTTAAATCTATTGTTACAATTGGCTCAATACATGTGGGTCCGGACCCGCTACCAACCAACTCATCATAAAGACTGCAGGTGATCGCAGACTCTTCACCGGCTTTGAGAGATTCCAAATGGGTTATTGTGTTGTGGGCCCTGCTTAATTCCCGTTCTTGTTCAGATATGCGTCTCAAAGCCAGTTCGTGGGTGTCACTACATTGCTGGAAATTTGACACCAGTTGACGGAGATGTTGATGCTGGTCAAGTATGTCCATATGCTGTGTATGTAGTTCAGCCAACTGGTTCTTAAGCTCAGTGTTCTTGTTATTAATAAACTGAATTTCCACCTCACTGTCTTCCCTTTCATGTAGCAGCTGATCGCACTGGTTTTTACTACATTCCAACTCTTTCAATGTAGCCTTCAATTTTTCCTCCAAGGATGCAGCTCTACGGGTCAACATATTGACAAACCAACCCTAGTGCAACCCTGGAATGAGAGATGAGAAAGCTAAGTGAGTAAAAGGAATAAGAGAGAGGGATAAGATGTAGAGGGATGATAGAAGTACTAAGATGAAGGGAAATTGTATACTTAATATTTAGAATTGAAAGAAAACAAAGGAATAAAAGTTATGAAGAGTGTGTCATCTAAATTATGGGATGATAATTTAATTATTCACAGGTATATCTTATTTAAGATATTAATATTCCAAATATAAAAGTGAAAATTACAAAATTAAGTTTGCAAAATGGTTGGGGGTAGGTACTACAAACTATTTTAAAGAAATTGTTAATCTAGTTTTTAACAATAATTTCATAAATTGACACTAATACAGTAATTTAACAACATATCAGTGGTATTGTATGTGTAGTGATAATCTGCAGTGATGTCTAATGGTAAACAAAAGTGAAGTTACAAGGAATAACACTGCTTTTATTAAAGAAACTTGATTGACAATACAAGTTTATGACACATTACAGGTTTAAATAGGTAGTATGAATAAATAAAGAAGATCCTTTAACCGTTGTATTTGCCTACTTTGAACATTCATTAGCCATCGGGTACTCTACCCGACAGCCTGTTTTTCGGCTAGTGCAGTGTAACTATTTGCACGAAAATATTAACACACAAAAGAGTTCAAATGGCTCAGGTTGATCTATGTAAATGACTGCAAAATTCGCATTACGTAGTTAATTTGTGATTTTGAACTTGAATCTTAGAAATAAATTAAAATTAATGGTTTACCTTTAGAATATGGATATTATATTATTTTTCAAATATTCCTCTGCGTAATTTCTAGAGTTGGCTCTAAATTATCTATCCATCAGTTTTAGCTGAAAAGAAATCATAATTATTAGAAATAAATATTTCTTTTCATATCCAGGCAAGGAATTCAGTTCAACTTTTACTCCGTTCAAGAGCTTTTCCAGGATATACTAGAAATTCTGAGTGCTTCATGCGACCTACCCAAATGTCCTTTCTTTCGTATTGTTCGTCGAACCGCTGAGCTCCTTACTTTCGGAGGTGAGCTACACGATTACTGACAAATGCTTGCACTGACCACTCAAATCTATGAGATTCTTTCCTCAAAAAACCATTTTAGACACTAATCTGCATCCTTACAATCATGACTAAGATTATGTCTGGACTTTAAAAGAGACTTTGACCCCTGAGTTTAGTTCGCCATTTCTTCTCAAGTGTAGTCAGCCGCTTGACCGTTACAGTGGACATCAGGTGGGCATAACAATTAAAATTCTATTGTGTCTCGTTAATGACAGCTGAAGGTATAAATGAAATGTCGACTCCATCTTAGCTTAATATTTTTATAATATTACGTGTCAAAGTGATTCTGTTAACTATTTACAGAATAAACAATTTCATTTCATGGAACTACCCTCCAACTCAAAAAACGACTCGATCTGTACTAGCTTAGAGTTGTACACTTTCCAATTTCGTTAACCATTGTACGACGATCCTATGTAGAAGTAACTGAACTATCGGTTGCGGCACTTCGTGTCACAGTATCGATTCCTGCACGGGACAAATACCTGAGATGATCATGATCCATAATTTGTTCTGTTGATTTATTTGTATTGGGAAATTCCTAGCGCAGGGCAATAAAAATACAGCTTGTATCCATACGCTTAAATATGGTGTGGTCATATTTAAGCGTGTGGACCATCAACCCACCAACCAAGTTTAATTTGTGATCTCCTGTGCTTGTCTCAATAAATAGTTTTTCCTTCTTTCTTTCTTTCTTTCTTTCAAACCTGAGCAACTTTCTCGATGGGACCAAAATCGTAATCGCGTATAACTATCAGCTGTCCTATACATTCGGGTTGAGCAAGTATTGAAAATTGGTATCGGACAGCTGTTATTTTTTTCATTCCTATGGAGAAAGTTGTTCAGTTTGATGGTGTGTACCACACCCTCAAATATGACTACACGTTTCTGATACTTGCTGTATTTTTACCCGACTGCCCCAGGAGGGTAATGTTTTTCGAGAGTATGTATGTATTTATGTTTGTTTGTATGTATGTATGTCTATTTCTTTGGTATGCTCTGCAACCTAAACGGCTTGATGGATTTTAGCATATGAGGTGTCGTCAGATTCGTCTTAATTGTGGAAGTGACATAGGCTATATAATATTTATATATTACATCTGTAAATCAAAAAAAAGAAGGGAAAGGTTTTTTTTTTTATTACAGCAATATTTGTATCAAATAAAAGCTAGTAATGAGTCGATTCTAAATATATTTATTCATATATATATATATACTAATAAAACTAAAAAGCTTGAAATAAACAAAATTATATAAGAAACAAAAAACCCGACTGCGAAAACGCAGAAACGAGAAAACAAGCATTTATAATCTATAGAATTTTGGTATCGCAGGCCCCCGCCTGTACGAGTACGAGTACTTACGAGTTGTAGGTTCGAACCCAAGCAGGCGCTTTACTTTGTGTAAATAATTTCATCACCACTGCTCTCAAAACGGTGAAGGAAAACATCGTGCGTAAACATGTCTTAGAACCAAAAATTCGAAGACATGTGACATCTACCAACTCTCTCACAGAGGGGAGGCCCGTTTCCCAGCAGTGGGAACATTAATAGGCTGATTATGGTATGGTTATGGTTTTCGCAGACGGGTTTTTGTTTTTTTTTAATCATTTTGTTCATATAAGAAGTAAATACCATTTGACTTTGTATCTTGCCAATCTGGCATTGCCCCTTAGACTACAATAGATGTATAGGTATAAGATATTATAAATACAACCCTGAATTAATTCGACGCGCTCAAGGGCAACTTAGCGTAACCAATTTATGTTAATTATAAAACAAACGATGCGTTAATGCTACATATTGCAATCTACAGATTATGGCGTCATTTAAAAACATCGAGATTTATCTAATGTTGAGATGACTTATTTAAGTTAAATAATTATTACCAACCTACCTACCTACCTACTTACCTACTATGTCCAATATTATTATATAGGGTGGAATTTTTGAACCTCATCTGGAGGGAAAGTGCTCTAAATACTGGTGAAAACTTGCACTCAAAGGAAACATTCCTATATTTTTAAAAAGAAACAATGCTGCATTCAAAAATTTTCGAAAATTCGCTTGCTACACTCGGGAATCGTATAGGCTAAAATCCAAAAAGAATTGTTTCTCTAAAAAAATAAAGGAAGGTTTCCTTTGAGTAAAAATTGCATTCTCCAGTATTTAGAGTACTTTCCCTGCAGGTGAGTTTCAAAAATTTCACCCTGTATATAATAGTATGAAACTTTGAATGTTTGTTAATCAATCACGCAAAAATGCCGAACTGACACACAGACAGTCAATAACCTGTATTAGTACATAGGTTACTTTTGATCCCGGTACGTTCCCGTGGGATAATTCCCGACATCCGGGCAAAAGCTAGTTTTTCACTTAAACCTTTCGTCATTAATGTTGTCAAACAGTTCTTGTTGTAATTCGTATGTTTGTTGTTTTTGTAATTAGTTTATTTGATTACTAGATTTTATTTATTTATATTTATTTAGTAGTAAATATAAAAAGTATGTAAGAGGTATGTTGAAACTGTCTGTACTCCCCGTCACTTGTCCTTGTCCTTAGGGGTTCATTAGAAAACCAGCGTCAGACAGCATCTGTCTGGCATTAATGCTGAAATGAACCTTTTTGGCGCAGCCGTGAGACACACACTTATTGTAAATGTTTATTTTTAGATTTTTGATTTGGTCTGTATTTTTGTCTGTCACGAACTGTGTCCAAATAAACGTTATTTCTTTCTTTCTTCTTCTTTATAATGCTCTAAATGAGGGTTAAAACCGCTTCAAAATCCATTGTGTATTTAAGATGCTCAAATCAGGCACACAGACAGACACGAAGAGCTACTTTAATATATAATATGTAACCAGAGACCCGCCCTTCTACGTGTATTCTTCTAATGTGGCGATTCTATTTTTAATATATCTTACACGTACCTTAACCTTCCGGTATCAATTCTCTAAATTTAATGATGGTGAAAACCCGTTGTGTATCTGGTTTAGAAGAACTATGTGGTCACACAAACAAACACGAAGAGCGACTTTAATTTATAATACGTAATTAAAATGGTCGAGATAAAGATATTATGTAGATATAGAGCTCAGGAATTATTGATTTGGGTTTTTTTTGGGTGAATTATTGACGTTTATGAAGTTTTACGGTTAAGGAGACGACAAGCTACTTTTAATGATTTTATACCGGAAATTACGTCTAAACGTGTTAATGATTTGGAAAAAATATATGTTAAATTAGATCATTTTCTTAATAATTTTATCTACGAATATTTTAGATTATGTTTATATTACTTAATGAAATTAATTTATCTAAGAGTTTTATTAAAATACCTTCTGTTTTTTGTATAATAAATTATTAATGCGTCAAATTGGTGACAGCGCTCCTTGGTGCGCGAGTTCTATTACTGGCTGGATGTACGACGCGTTGCGTGAGCTCAGTACAGAACACGCAAGCTAACCACTCAAGGTCACTGGCATGTATCTGTCTCTTAATGGAGTTCAATTACGGTATTTTGGAAATTTAATTCCGCATATATGCGACAACAATGCTGTCAAAAATTTTAAATGCAGGTTTCATTTAGGATAAAGAAATTAGTTAATTGACTCAGAATTGAATTTGATAAAGGTACTTAATACATTTTTATCGAAGTGAAAACTTCTTTAGGCGCGTTAAGCACTTTTTGAGTGAACAAAAATCATTGAACTCGCGTCATCGTCACCGAACGCATTCCATGAGCTATTTGTGTATAATTAAAATATAAATATTATGATTAAACAACAACAACAACACAGTGGACTGCGCATTCACTTGACATCTACAAATGTATGATTATGTACTGTGTTGAGCAATAAACATTTGAATTGAATTGAATTTATATTCTGATTCACATTGTTAACATTTTTTTTTTATAGAAAATAATTATTAAAAACATTATTTAAAAAAGTAGGCAACCAACAGCGTCATAATCAGAGTTTATTATGACCTACGTATGTGGAAAAACATATAGTCCTTCCGAACATGGTCAAATGATGTGGTAGGAATTATTATTAAAACATTCTACGAATTTTACGTTTATATTCAAAATAGTAGGAATATTCCGACGTCTACAGCGAAACGATGATGCGGCATTAATCACCAAACTTTTATCTATATCGTTTCCTTCCTTGCTTTTGAAGCGATTTTTATTTATATGGACCGACTTAACAGCTTTAGGCATTAGTACCTTCGCTGTCTTGCTATCTAATGCTCACATTGCGTTCCAAAATTAAGTAGAATCTAACAAAGTACAATTTTTTTAATTTATTTTAATTTAATTTCGCGTCAGTCCATTAAATAAAATTCACAACACTATGGAACAAACAAGTAAGCTATCAAGATTGGTATACATAAATATACGAACAAAAAAATGGAGAAAAATTACCTACGTTCTTTTTAGATGCATTATTCTACCTATTAGAATTTAAAGAACCGCCTCTGTGGTCTAGTGGTTAAGCCACCTGTCTCAGACCCAGAGGTCCCGGGTTCGATTCCCAGTGGGAGCAAAATTTTCTGCTCGGTTTGGTTGATGGTAGGGCTTGTTCTAAGTCCGCCTGGCTAGCTGCCACCATCTTATCTAAGTCTGTCGCCATAACAACAATGTTAACAGCATTGTTGTGTTTCGGCAGTTAGAGATGAGATAGCCAGTTCCTCTGTGGTTTTGGATTCCGCGTGAAGCTCGCTTCCTCCTTCGGCCTGATCATCACTTACCATCAGGTGAGATACAGGCCAAGAATTTCCCCGTTGTGAGTAAAAAAAAAAAAAAGAATCGTCACAAATCTGCTTTACAATACCTAGTATCTGGAAAAGCATTAGACCATTATTCTGTAAAACAATAAAACCATAATAACTTCATAATGATATCAAAATAGTCTTGCCTTGATGGTCCTCTTTCCCATGCTAGACCCGTATTATAGAACCTCACCTAACACTACATGCGTTCCTTTAAAACTTGTTTTCAAGTAATGACCATAATATTCCATTTTTCAAAAATATTAACTAACTAACTAAATGTAATTAACTTGTATTGTCCCACTGCAGTGCAAAGACCTCCCTCTCCTTCTTCCACACGATTCTGTCTATTGCTAGTATAGGCCAGTATTTTCGGTAAGAGTCAAGCTCGCCCCGCCATCTTCGTCTCGGCCTGCAGCGATGGCGTCGTGCGTTTAGTGGGACCCAATCGGTGGTTCACTTAGCCCATTTGTCATCTGACATGCGGCAGACATGTCAGGCAAAATATATTTTTTTTTTTTTTTTTTACAGTGGACTTCGTAGACGCATGGTTCCTAATGGGTTCACCGTTGCCAGTGACAATAATATTATCTTCATACCTGCTGTTCGTGCTGAAGGTGGGACCGGCGTTCATGAAGACCCGTGAACCATACAAATTGCAAAATGTTATGCCGCTGTATAATGCTGTCCAAGTTCTGATCTCATGTTTCTTGTTTTATACGGTAAGTGTATTTTATAAAGATTAATGTATTTATACTTAATGGATCTTGGGCTGCATCCTAATTAAAGAAGGCATAAGTACCTGCAGAATGAGTGTTTTCAGTGATGATGCTTAGTGGTGGGACGACAGAATGGAGCTTCAATACATTTAATCAAAAATGTGCTCCTTACTAGTCACGAGGCTTCGAAGCCCTCTAATTTGGTGGACTTATAAATCAATTTTTTTTTTCTTCTTTTTTTTTGACTTTTTTTATTGTTAGTTTTAGATGCTCCTTTTAGTTTTTATTTTTTTATTACTGTTTGTATTTCCTGTGCGTGTCCCAAATAAAATATTTTTCTTTCTTTCTTTCTTTCTTACTTTAAAACATTAAAAAAAAAACTTAAAATACTGGGTAGATTACCGAAATACTGTCTATTATCCCACTTTGACCATATTATTTACATAAGACATTTTAACTTCCCTTTTATCTCATTAATTTTATATTGAAACACAAATACGAAAATGCTTGTAAAATGCTTATGATTGTAGGTACGCACGGCTACACATCAAGCTATACATTTCCAGTATAAGCTGAGCTTGCATTATACAAAAATCCTATACGATACGACGTAAGCATAAACTGGAAATGTATAGCTTGATGTGTAGCCGTGTGTACAAGTTTGAACATTGTATACATTTTTGGTCAAATGTAGCTACATAGCAGCCATACCAGCTTCTGCCCGCGACTTCGTCCGCGGGCCTTCCTCAAGAATTGGGCTATCCAATGAATAAAGAATTTGCCAAATCCATATGGTAGTTCTGGAGGTTACCCCTACATACAAACTTACAAACAAACAAATTTTACCTCTTTATAATATTAGTATAGAAAAGCATGGATAATTGTTGTAGGTAATAATTATCTAAAAATGTGTTCCATATCTAAAATCGAATGTCATGGAAATGTACTTTTTTCCACAACTCATTGCGTATTGTATAAGGGATGGTAGATCATGAGGGGGTTTCAGGGGGCCAGGATTGCGGGAAAGTCCTAAAGGGTTACCATGGCCCCTGGCAACGTACAGGCAACTGAAGGAACATGGGTGGGTTTTAGTAAGTAAGAGTCTGACACGCCCTCCCGCTTCGCCCAGAGCGAGAGAAGTTATCTGATCTTTTACAACACAAAAAAGGGGGTTTCGGATAAATGTAGATAAGTAATAGTAATTTTTATTTCCAAACTTCAGTACACGTTACATCAATGAGGTCTCGACCCCTGAACTAGGACATCCTGTATGACAGGGGTCGAGGTTTCTCCAGTTACATGGATCAACATAAGAAGGCTTAGACTAAATACAATCAATTTATACTTATTTTTATAATAATTAAAGGAAAATTGAAAAAAGAATAAAAATATTTAAAAAAAATAAAAAATAAGGCAAAACTTAGGTATTCTCGGGTAGTATGTGTGTGGTGAGATGTTGGATGGATGTGTCGTGTGTGTGTAGGTGTGAGAATGTGTGTGTTGTCTGAGTCTGTCTACTAAGTTAGATTACTGATCATGTTTTCCGTATCGTCATAGGTATAGCTATCAAGCCAAGCTAGGATTTCCTTTTTTATATTGTAATTGTTTAGGTCTCTAAAAAATAAAGTAAAGTAAAGACCACGCAGTTAAATTTGTAGGTCAAATTGTAGCGTTACTTTGGTCCTTACAAAAGTTATGCTGGTTTCATGAATAATTATGTAGGAGTTAACATTTTTTTTATTGTTTCCAGTATGTTGGTATGCTGGCTGAGAATGGATTGGTGCCAAAAACCTGTGTTCTGGAGACAGAATACCAAAGGCGAGCAGTAAGTATCTCTGATTTTTCTATCTTCATCTCTTTAATCTCATTTCATTTTTGAGTTAAATTCTTGTAAAAAGAACGGTACTGATCTGATCAAATCAGCGTGCATGTAGCCAATACTGCTCGCGTAATGTAGCCCGAAAAAAAAAAGTTGGGGTTTAAAAAACCACTCAGATCGTAAAGTATTACTCAAATCATTAGCGAAAACGACGAATAACGAAAGGTTAAGGATGTATATTGTAAAGAAATAAAATACTTTATTGCACACCAAGATCGACATTATAGTAACACAAAAATTCTTAAAATTCCAGCTAGCAGCAGCAATGTACTACTACTTACTTGCCAAGCTTTCCGAACTCCTCGACACGATATTCTTCGTACTCCGAAAGAAGGACAACCAAGTTAGCTTCCTTCACGTGTACCACCACACCCTCATGGTAGTAGTGACTTGGACTGCCCTGAAGTATGAGCCAACGTATGCACTGCTGGTCCTGGGAATGCTGAACTCTTTCGTCCACATTGTGATGTACACCTACTATGGACTGTCTTCGTACCCGAATCTGGCGAAGTATTTGTGGTGGAAGAAGTACATTACGGGCATGCAACTGGTAAGTTTGTTTGTGTCTATTTTTTAATGTTGCCTCTATACATTTATGTGAATTGTAAACAGTGGCTAACGAATGAAAACGATCATTTCATGAGAATGAAAGGTTTCTTGTAGAAACAAAAACTCGTATGTTACAATATATCCGAGTCTATGGCTGGATTCCCGTTTATTATGTGTACTATCCCGTATAACACGTCAAACGTAAAATAATATCATCAATGGTTTGTGCTCATACAGACTTTTCTAATCGTTTTTGGGAAATCTCTTTGCTGCAACTACATTTTTAAACAGTCTTCCTTAATTATTGTCAAACAATGCATAAATTAGTGCTCGTTGAATGTCTTCTTGTTTTCATTTCTCCTTCAAACATTCGACAAACCTGTGCCCGTCACTAACATTCAAACATTTTAATTTTCAGATTCAATTCGTCCTAGTACTCGCCCATTTCGGTGTAGCCTGCGTGAAGTCAGACTGCAAACCTTCGAACATCATGTCCGTTGCTATGGCAATCAATGGATTCCTCTTCCTCTATCTCTTTGGAAGCTTCTATGTTAAAACCTACAATAAGAAGACCGCTGCTAAAGCTGAAAACAATAAAGAAATTACAAATGGTAAAGGAACTAAGAATAATTTATCAGAAATTGACAAAAAATTGTATCAAAATGGAAAGAGAGTTACCAATGGAAATGAAAAGATTGATAATGAAAATAATTATACAAGTGCCTCAATAACAGTAAACGATACTTATAGAATAAGATTTAATATGAAATCGAATAAGTTGACATAGTATTAGGTTTTAATTTTAGATTCAGATTGTGATAAGAATAATATAGATAGAACGATATTACACAGTTGTGTTGTGAATGTAGCTGTAAAAATGTAGCTTTAAAATTAAAATAAAGAAAACCAATAAATTAATAAAATGAAACTACTTGTGATATATTTTTTTTTATCGAAATACGCACCCTCTTCCCACAGACCAATTCCAATTATCATAAGCTTAAAGCATCAGATAAAATAATCATCATAATTTCAGCAAAAAGACATCCTGACTACCGTCATCGCCATATCGACCAATCCAGTGCTTCTCGTCCTTCGTATTCATGGGGCCATCAGACGGTCATCGGTCCACCCTGTGGGAGACCTTCCAACGCTACTCTTTCCGATGCGCGCACTACAGAACCTTTCGGCCCCATCGGCCATCTGTTCTGCGAGCAATGTGCCCTGCCTATTGCCACTTAAGTTTTGCAATTCTTCGGATACTCAGTCTATAATAGTCCCACTACTGGGACACCTGCTTCTTCTGTTTGAGAGGGAGTATGCCGTAATCCACCACGCAGGCCACCACTGGTTGATGGATGTCATGGCCTCGACTTTCAAGACTTCAATTAATATTGGTGATATAATAAAGGCTAATACAGATGACCTGGTGGCAGGGTTCACTAAAACTTTGCTAAAGCTTCTGGTTAAAAGTCGTAATCTTAGTAAATGACACAAAAGACGGCGAAAGGGTGACCTGGGGCCTATTTAATAATCTGCCTATAATGTTCCCACTGCTGGGACACAGGCCTCCTCTCTCTGAGCTGGGAGCTGGCCATAATCCACGCGGACCTAGTGCGGGTTGGTAGATGTCACATGTCGTCGAATTTTTGGTCCTAGGACACGCCAGTTTCCTCACGATGTTTTCCTTCACCGTTATGAGAGCAGTGGTGATGAAATAATTTACACAAAGTAAGGCGCCTGTCTAGGTTCGAATCTACGACCTGCAACTCGTAAGTCGCGGCTGTTACCACTGGCTACTCTGGTATTTAATAATACCACAGTGAAACCACGACAGATGACAATCTGACCTCCGTGTCTTCGTGGAGGCGATTGGCGGCAGTGACCTATCGCGTCCGGCCCTGGTTTAGGCCATGGTACGGAGCAAGAGGGCATGGCAAGCCGTCACCTCCTTCTGCGAAGCAGTAATGCTCGCGAAGGAGGAGGCAGAGCGTGTGTGGGAGAGACAAATGTTGCGCCCTTACGCCCCTACCCACCGCCGTAGGAGACGCCCCGGGCGTCGGGAATTTTTAATCGATTTCCAGCCACCATAGTAGGCGCGGGTTTGCAGACGGAGAGCAATGGGTAGCTCGCCGTACGATAAGGACCAGGCCCGGGGCGACGGCGCGTCGTGTTACACGCGCGTCTCAAAGAGATGTCAGCAAAATTGACGGGGTCTGCTTGGGCCGATGCCTGCCGGGGTTGCGGGAAGTCCTAAGGGGAGACCGTGGCCCCTGGCAACGAACAGGCAAGGGAAGGAACACGGGTGGGTTTTAGTCAGCTGCCTCGTTGGTCTAGTGGTTGCAAGCGCTTCTGGTGAACATGAGGTTCTTGAGTTCGATTGCCAGGTCGAACAAAGTATTATAGATTTTCTATCTGGAATTTTTCAGTAGCAGTTCGGAGTCTGGATTAGTGTCCGGTTGATCGCAATGGGTTCGCCCCCTAACACCCATGTGCTAGGGGGCGAACTAAAACATAACTGGCGTTTGGATGTTCCTGCCTTATCCTTCGGAGAAAACTGGCGTGATGTTTTGTTATATTATGTAGGTACGCTAATTTATAATCAAAATTTTATTTGCATCTTTTTTTTTTCCTTTCTGACCGCAGCGAGCCGTCACGGTAACCGCAAAACCCGCCGCGGTCACAATTAGCAAAAACTGAAGAATTAACGAGTTACTTCATAAAGCTACGTGCTTCTGTTTGAATATTACATATAACGAACTAGCTTCTGCCCGTGACTTCATCCGCGTACCTATAACCTTCATCAAAAATTGGGCTATCCAATGCAAAAATATTTTTTCCAATCCCACTGGTAATTTCGGAGATTACCCCTTACAATAACTTAAACACACAAACAAATTTTACCTCTTTATAATGTTATAATTTTTTCCTTTATTACATTTACTTAATTGTTTTTTCATAAAAATATTAATTACTTACATTTTTAATATTTATAAGAAAAAACAATATAAAAAAAATAAACAGTAGTGGCCCATCTGCATCATGATTATAATAAATAATTATAATAAAATAATAACTACTATACAGGGTGTCCGGGACATCGACGCCTGTTACCATGGATTCAGTACATGATTCTGAACCCCCTGCGTTGAAATTTTTGACCGTTATTAAAAAAAAATCTTGTGTATCATAGAAAAGTGACCTACGCGGTCTAAATGTATGGACCAGCTGTTTTTTTTTTTGGGCTAACAGGAAATTTTTAATTATTTTTGCCATCGACACGCTATCAAGAAGAATCTGTATTGCGCGAAGGGTT
Organism: Conistra vaccinii; assembly: GCA_948150665.1. Lineage (NCBI taxonomy): Eukaryota > Metazoa > Arthropoda > Insecta > Lepidoptera > Noctuidae > Conistra > Conistra vaccinii. Next base: position 3,728,008 of record OX411321.1, read on the forward strand.
AGGTAGAGGTGCACCCACATTTCGCTAGGTATGTTTAAGTTCCTTATGCATTATAGGGGGCCAGCCTATTGCCATCAACCGGACACAAATCCTGACTCCGGGCTGCTAATGAGAAATTCCTAAAGAAAAAACCCAATAACACTTTGACGACCTGGGATTTGAACCCAGAACCAAATGCACAGCAGTAGCGCTTGTGACCACTGCCGAACCAACCGATTATCTAACTATACTATGTAATAAAAGTTTTTAGTCAATGTCAATGTCATTGACTTAATTATATCATTTAAATAACTGTTCAATTATTTATGGTATCGATGATCGTAATTAACATAATGTATTAGTTTATGCTTGACTGTATTTAGATTTATTTAGTAAAAGAAGTTTGACGGAAATGCATTAATTAAAAACTTGATTTAAGTATATTACAATTCTTACTTAATGCAAAAAGAAAAATGCATGAAATATATATTGAAAAGTTGATTTATGGAACCAGGAAATAATGTTGGTATTAGTTATGCACTCATTCAAAATTCGCCAACTAAGTTTAAATAAGGTAAATTATGTGAATTCCAATTCAATATTGGTTACAAGCTGATCGAAGACAGCAATAGTGTAAATCTATGGACATTTGATCGTAGCTCGTAGGTGTAATAATATGTTATTACCGTAATCTTAAAGTTCAATTTCTGAGTCATTTGAATTGCGGTTAACTGCATAATTGGATTAGCTTTTAAGATAGCTACAGTCGACGTCGATGGTAAAAATAAATGGTCAGCCTCTCGCTGAAGTGACGTTGCATCAGCTGGACTACCGAATTCAAGGATATTTTGGTGCTCCCTTTTAAATTAAATAAAAGGAACAGTTATAATGTAGACAGAATGACACAGAATGGAAATAAAGCCAGTATAAGCTGCACGCTTTTTTTAACGCGAGGTTTTTGACTGTGCTCTGGATTTTCAACTCTCCGCGTCGAACCGAGCTTTGAGAATCCAAGAAAGTAAGAAAATGCAATTGGATTTTCAACACACGCTAAGCCGAGTGTTGAAAATTCAGTGCGCAACAAGAAAAAAGAGCGCCCGTGCAATCGTAGGCTTATTCTACTTAAACTTTGTAGTACGCTAGGTCAGCGCTAGTTCAAAGTGTTAATGTAATCCTTGTATCCTCAAAAAATACCATAACCAAACCTACCGATACTCGCATTTTACTACCGTAAACCAAAAATATAATTAAAAATTCAATAGAAAAACACGTCGAGTACGACGTGTTTAAAAAAAAATGAAATGAATCGATTTAAAAATAAAGCGCTTGGCCTTCCCTTCTCTTGGATAGGGTCCTCCAGACCCTAAAATAAGTAGGAAATGAGAGTTGTGCCACAGAAAAGAAAAATTCAGTAAGCCCAATTAGCTCAATAGTTGTAAAAGCGCACTTACTTAGCAGGGGACGTGCCACGTTCGTGATGTCTGTGCTATGGTCATCCTTAAAGGCATTGAAGAGTTGTGATGCATTTTTCTTAATCAGTAAAAGGAAAAGATTGATTAATAGACAAAGATTGGTAGACATTTACAGTGTTTTTTTTTTTGGACTCCTCCGTGTCCTGTTAATAGTTGGGCTCTCAGATTGTTGGGTGTACCTAATTTCTCCAGAACATTTTAATTGTGTTGTAGGTACCCAATCTGTAAACTTGAATAAAAAACGTAGTGTCTAGGATAGCTTATTTTAAAAATAAACATGGTCATGGTAATTTTTTACCATAGACTCTTGTAGGTATTTATTTTACAAATTTTTGCATAACGGTAAAAACAAAAGTAGGAAGAGTTGGTCCTTCTGTCGTATCTCTATACTGTGGCAAGACGCCATTAACCGGTTAGGCTCCCGATCACTCTTCCACTTTCGAGCCTGAAGGTTAAATTGGTCTAAATAACGTCCGTGATTCTGAGAAAAAAAAAAAATGGAATGGCAAAGACATTGAATAATTATTTTATTATTCTTGGGATTATTAAATTAGTAAGAAATTAATTAAAAGTTTAAACCGAAGTTGTTGAAAAATAGATAGAGAGATATTTTATTGTTATTTCAATGGTGGTTATTGTGGTCGTTAACACCCAGAAATACCCAATCTGTGACTATAGATTCTTGGAAAGTTAACATTTATAAATAAATAAATTAATTAATCAAAATTCATTTAATTCAGACTATTAAAATGTCCATATTTTGTTAGTACTACGAGTATAACATTACCAAAACTATGTTAGTAATGAGGATAATATCAATTTATATATTTATGAATTAAGTCTCTTGAAGTCTCTTTAAACTATTACTATATAAAAAATATTATAACATTAAGGAATATTTGGAGGATAAGTCGATGGAACCTATAATTAATGTAAATTTGTAATAATTTTAAATAATAATGACTGTAATTCTAATAAAATTGACATGAAAATGTATTTGCACGCCATATCGTGGCAGAATATGCTGAAACCAAAATGACTGTAATATCTATTGTACCATATTTTAGCAAATAAATATTTTTGATTTGATTTGATTTGAATTAAAATTTTAAATAAATTATAGAAAATAAATGAAAATAAAATTGAAATGAAAAAATAATAATACTTGAATCGTACGTTTATGAACTTCAATCGACTTACATTTATGTTCAAATCAAAAAGAAGCTAAATTCGTAGAACGAAACGGCAGACACTGTGGCACCGAAACCTTCTTTCTTATAGTTTCGCCATGTCTGTCTGTCCGCAGCTTAGCTCAGAGACTCTTAGTACCTACTAGAAAGCTCTTATTTGGCATGGATACTACGATACATATTAATCACGCCAAGAAAGTGGTTGGAACCAAATAACAATTTGGGTACCTTCCCTACTCGTCCCATAGTGTGGGGTGTCGACCCATTCTATTTATACTGATAAAACCTCCTAAAACATATTTTTATTTTTCAATATGTCTAAGTGGAAACCCCTTGCGGTTTCTAAAAATAACTGTGATGAATATTGTAATCTATAAATACCTGTATTATATAATTAGATAATGTGTCATAGCCGTGATCAGAGCACAGTACCTACTACGCTGAAAACTTGATTGTAAAGTCAGAGAACATATGTCTACCACAATATAACATCACGCTTGTATTCCCCGAAGGGTTTGGCAGAGGTATATAGTCGTCGGCACGTAACTTGGCAAGAACCTTAGATGCGCAGAATGCCGTTTTGCGTAACAGAAATGTTCAAAAATTAACTTATGACAATATCCACAGAAAAATGACATGCAATAAAAGTGTCATTTTTTGCTGCACTAAGGGTCTAATATATGGGTAATATAAGGTCTAATATATAATAATAATAAGGGTTAATAAGTGGTGAAACGGGTCTGTTTCACCACTTCTTAACTTACTAAGTGTACATGCGAAACATATCGACGCTTGAAAGGCAAGATTGACTTAGCGACATTTTGGGCCATATTGAGTTACATACATAGTTCGAACCGCCTGATTTTTCTGCGTCGCTTGGTTGCACTTACGTCTTCCTACGACGACTTTTGATGTCGCTTCAGCATTTTGGATTTTACGAATTTTCACTTTTTTTTTATTACTTAGCGACGAAATTGTTTACTTCTTTTTAAGAAATGGTGGTTGTCCTAATCGTAATATGCAACTTTAGCCCTTGGTCAATTTTTACCCTGCCCTTGGCAATATATTTTTATGCGTATGGTATGTTTTTTCCTGACAAAGAAGATTTTTAGTTATCATCTAGGTCATTTTAACTCATTTTATTTTTCTGCTAAATGGCGTTTAGTTAAAAAATAAGCCCTTTAATAAACAAAAACCTGTTGGTGCCTGTTGATTTGTATTTCTCGTTTTATTTGATTAAGAAGTACCTTTAATAATTTTACAAGTGGCCTTAGATATCTATTAGCTATATTCAATGTCTCTATTTCGCAACCTTTTTGATTCTGGTTAGGTTATTTTGCTCTAATATCAATTCGATATAATTTCTCTTTATTACATTTTTACTGTACTTTTTTAGATGGACCGTGTCGGTTAGTATATTTTTGCGGTTTCAATTTTCTGGTAAAATTTACTAACCGACACTTAACTTTTGAAATAATAGTATTTTATAATAGTTGCATATACCACAATGTAGATGATAAAATAAGATTTCCAAAACAGTAAAAATTACGCCTGTGGAATGGTTACAAAAATTTAAATGATTTTATTTCTGAAAAGTCAAACTTTAAACTCTTCTCCTGTAAAATTAGCCCTATGTCGCTTAGTCAATGTCGCCTTTCAAGCGTCGATATACATATTAAGGGCCTCTTTCACCACCTACGATTAAGTTCCTATTAACTTTTAGTGGTATGAGGAACAGGGTGTAAAGTTCACTCATCTACCATAGAAAAGGGTGGATCCTCCAACCAGACGGTTGTTATGTCTGGCGGGCAACTGCCCGTAAGTTGATTTCGGTTAGTCTTATCTATGTTTTTCGCTCGGTAAACTCTAACTGCGCGATGCAGGAATTGTGTGACGTCTTGTCTTTACTGCGAAGTTCGTATGTCGCGGTGTAACCGCTACAAACTTTCTTGGCAGATAATTTCATATCGACGCTTGAAAGGCAAGATTGACTTAGCGACATTTTGGGCCATATTGAGTTATGTACATACATAGTTCGAACCGCCTGATTTTTCTGCGTCGCTTGGTCGCATTTACGTCTTCCTACGACGACTTTTGATGTCGCTTCAGCATTTTGGATTTTACGAATTTTCACTTTTTTTTGTTTACTTAGCGACGAAATTTTTTACTTCTTTTTAAGAAATGGTGGTTGTCCTAATCGTAATGCAACTTTAGCCCTTGGTCAATTTTTACGCTGCCCTTGGCAATATATTTTTATGCGTATGGTAGGTATGTTTTTTCCTGACAAAGAAGATTTTTAGTTATCATCTAGGTCATTTTAACTCATTTTATTTTTCTGCTAAATGGCGTTTAGTAAAAAAATAAGCCCTTTAAAAAACAAAAACCTGTTGGTGGAACGGATTTTGATGAAACTTTACAATATACATCAGAATGACCTATGCTATAATTTATAAATATGGGATTATTTCTGACCTGCACGCGAGCAACACCGCAGGCAAAAGCTTCTCTTTCATAAGCTGGTCCAGTTAGCTAGTTTACGCAAGTGTTTTTGAAGACCCTTTTTCAGCTTTCGAACTCATGGTGCTAATTAATAGCTTCAAAAGGTCGTTTTTACACAAAAATATACCTAATTTAGTTAACAGTCTTAGTGCAATGACACCATAATAGTTTATTATCACAATAGTCAAAAGAATAAACTTTGATGCATGCTTCCGATAAGAACATAATAAAATTACCCAAGTTTTTTCTGCTAAATTAACATGTTGATGATCTTTCTGAACAGATTGGTATATTTTTGTTGAAGCTGATAGGGTTTTTGACCTTAATATTAATTTACCTTTTTTTGTTATCAATTGGCTGCTTCTACAAAAAACCGGCCAAGTGCATGTCGGACCACGCACAATGAAGGGTTCCGTAGTTGAGATGAATTTATCCCAAAAACAAACGTAACTTAGTAATTGAAGTGTCATGTTCTCCCATACATCGATATAAGAAAGTCAGGGTCAAACTGTCTCAATCTGCAAATGTAAGTTTGTAGTGGCAAAAAAAAAAATATGTGACAAAACTACAAATTATAATATTTCGGACTTTTTCCTTTACTTGTGCTGTGAAACCTTGCTTCCTGCTAAATTTCATGATTCTAGGTCAACGGAAAATACCCTGTAGGTTTTGATTTATTTGCGAATATCAAAATATGTCACATAAATGCCCGTATTTTTTTTTTTTATTGAGTTGACTTAGATTTAGTAACTTGACTTTTTTAGAGCTCCAATGAAACATAGATCTACGTACGATACCGCCACGCGTTACTGAGAAAATAGGTCTTGTTAGACTGATGGACGGACAATGAAATGATCCTAGAAGAGTTTCGTATTTTTCATTTTCAGGTACGGAACCCTAAAAATTATTACAAACATCGAGTTCTAAAATATTATGTTTATCATCATCATTGCGAGGAACAATAAACACCTTATTTATAAAATAAGCGCATAATAACTAACACAAATTATACAAAATGTTCAGTGACTGATTGAGCTAAACCCTTTTGTGACGTAAGCATCCACGCCATCGACCAAGAAATAATTATTTGGAAATTATACCCCAAGGGTATAAGAATAATAGCAGATGATTTAAGGAATTCTTTCAAATTAAATGAATAAGTAGTAGGTACACTTAGGGCCTGCTATCTAATTACGCAACACATTTTCTGAAGGCAATTTTGTGGAATTTGTATGGATTTGTTTGGATTTGGTTCAATTTTACGACTTTCAAATTACTGTAACTTTAAAATCGGTGAAAGAAACTGCACTCTGCTTCAGACGATAAAGAGTGAACGATATGCCTCTAAAAAGGCTATTATTCAAATTACGGAACTCTTTTGACAGTTGTCAATTTGTTTATACTGCTTTCAAATCATCGAGTCATCTGCTTCAATTTGCTTCGTCAAACCGAAGGCAGTATACTCGTCGCAATCGATTTTGTTTGGAATATTTTTGGGATTTACTCATATAATCTCCTTAATTATTACGAAATTATGTAAGTGAACATCGTCTTGATGAATTGGGAATGTGTTTTTGTAAAAAACCTCCGTAATAAATCAATAATAGTGATATGTTAAATATCGAAGCAGCGAGGTCGATTTTCTATAATAATTGTGAAAGTTTTCTTCTATTACAAGTGCAACCTAAACTAAAGATATATAATATTATTATGATATTTCAGAAACGAGGTATTTTGGTGGAATTTATCGTACCGTATCAAACTTATCACGACCCACAAGCAATCGAGCTTGTACTTCATTGGAAAAGCCAATGTTATAGAGGAAGATCACAAACAAACATAGTTTGAAGCATTTTATGTCAATGGATTATGTAAGGACACAATGAACATACCCATCACACCACCATACATAGATCTATTTCCACATCATTGTCTGTTTAAGGTACCTACCTACTATCAATATTATTTTCTTTCTTAGTGTTAAACATTGAATGTGTGTTTAGCACAGCAACAACGTTACACACTAACATACTGTTTATTGGTGAATGTGAAATGCACCTGCAAATGTATAGTAAGTTTACATTTGAGTTTGTGGACAGATGTTTAAGTTTACATTCTGTTCTATAAAGTAGATAGATTGTGCATCAAAGTGTTTAAAGGAGAGGCCTATTAGACTTTGTGGACGGATGTAATAGATCATGGAATATATTGAGGATTTACTTAAATTATTATTTTTATATTTCAGGTGTCGGGCACTTACAGCAAGAATTTGCAAGCAGTACATACATAATCCATGATGACTTTCACAGGAAGAAATTATATCCCAAATTCCACTAATTCTTACAAAATATTTGTTCGAATTTCTTTTTGCCCCATGTCCAAATATTTCATAATAAAAGTGAATAAATGCTATTGTGAGTTATGTATTGATATAATAAAACAGCTGTTTTGTTTACCATAATTTATTTCTCTGTATTTACTGAAACCTAATGAATGACAGTTAATTTAGGTAAATACCTCGAAATAGTATCAATAGAATAATCAATTGTCTGTATTTATAAAAAAACAGTATTCATTTATTACATAACAAGTTATTTTTATTTGTAACTCTAATCTCTATAGTTCATAATTAAAACACTTTATTAAAGTTTACACTGTTATCAATTAAATAAATAGGAACACACATTTTTATTGTAGTCGTACAAGACTGAACAGTTTTCTAAAGAAAATGTTTTTCTTTCATGAACAATCTTCAGTTTCTAGACATCATTCATGCTGACAAGCGTCCCAGGAACTGTAAAGTTTTAAAACAAAAACATATTATTTTCTGCTCTGTACTTAAATATTATGTGGCAAAGTAAAGTAGACATATAGGCCTTCATTAGGCTCATGGCTGGACAAAAGCCATCAGCCTAGTCACTGCTGCGGTTGTATAATTTATTCTTGTTCTTTATTTACGGCAGATTTTTCAGTCTCCAGATTTTTTATAATAATAAACATTAGTTAGGTATACATAAAATATATGCTGTGTCTATGTAGATAGTTAGGCCAAGGGAATATATTCATAATTTTATTATTAGGTGAGTTGCTACACTTGATTCTTAACTATGTGTCGTAAAGCTTACCTTCAATGATTAATACAAAATATTAGGTCGGTGGGTATTGCTTATCCAATTCATGTTTAACACCATTTCACCAATTTATTTGTTAGGATGTCAACAAAATAGATGTTGGGTAGCATTCCATTCTTGTATTTACAGCTCTAGCACCATCTGTGGAAATATTATGAATATGTTTTGTAGTTAGTTGTTATTTGGTTAGTGGTTTTTAATCGTTTTTTCAGCATTTAAGTACAAAAATATCAATTAACAATTTTAGTTAGAATGTGAGGTTGATGGACGTAGTAACTAGACTAAATAATTATTTTAACCACAATAAATAGTTAACCTCACGTAAGATGCTCGTGTCTATGCAACAAACAAAGGAAAGATTGATGACAGCTTGTGGGAATGATTGTCACCAATAATGCTAACAGCTACAATAATCTAATGAGATCTCTCTTACACACGTTATTCTTATTTATATTGGCTTACTTACTTGTAGTGATAATACCAAATTAAGTACTTTTCGCTATTGAGCAAAACAGCCTTAGTAAGTAAGTTTTAGTGCAGCCAGTAGAATACTAAAACAGTGGCTGCCTCCACTGTCTTGAACGAGAGAATTTTCCAAAGTTCTTCCGATTTCCACAAGCCACAAGAAAAATGTTCCAAAACTGCTTAACATAGGCCAATGTTTCTATAAGGGAATAGTGTGAATATAATTAATTTTGTTTGTTGAAAATTATAACATTCAATGCAAAACAATTTTTTCTCAATGTTCTCTCCACAGACTACAAAGAATGATCATTCCAGCGCGGCTTATTGTCCGATGTTTAACATGTGATGTTATATGCCTTTCCTGTTCTTTTCCCTACACATTGATGAAGTTAGAGCAGTAAAGGTATACTTTAGTCAAGCAATATTTTGCATTAAATTCGACTCTGAACATGGTTATTTCAAGTAATTTCAACTTTTACCCAGTGCTGCCAATTTTTTCCCCGAGTCCACTATAGACGTGCGTTATCATAAACATCAAAATGATCGATCAAACGACGAAAATAGCTTTGCGCAAGTGTTTGTTTTCTAGACACGACCGAAATTGTGAGCCGGAACTTTTCCTGAAATCGATTTCTAAAAAAAAAATTTGAAAACGATTTTAAAATCTGAAATAGGATATTTAACCGTTTGCGTCAAAATCCTAAACCGCCCATGTTAGTTCACTAGCGGTACTCCTATAATAAACTAAAGGTACTCCTAATGCTACGGCTACACAGGTACGTTATCGCGAACTTTACTTCGTCCGCACTCTGTTGCTCAGCGAGACGTCGAGTGGTGTGCGAGGGAGAGCGCGCGAAGTAAAGTTCGCGATAACGCGACAGTGTAGCCCCAGGGTTATAAAATAGGATTAGACATTTAAATAAACCTTTACAGTCCGTTCAACCGATTTAGACTTCCATTGCGTTGCTAACATGACAAATGGCAGCTGCAGTAAACACTTGGTATTGTAACCACTTTTTTAACCGACTTCCAAAAAGGAGGAGGTTATAATTATGTTCAACGCGTATGTTAGTTTTTTTTTTTGCTTTTAATGCCGTCCTTATGCCTAGGGTATAGAAGTCAAAATCGGTTCACACAATAATTAATCAAAAAGTTAGCGAAGATGTTTGGATGTTTGTTAGATAAATAAATATGCCATTAACGTGTTATTTTAAATTTTCTCGAGTCAAAGTTTTAGTACCTACTTGATTTCTAAAAATTGAATTAAAGTTACCACTAGACAAACCACCACCCACTATAAAGCAATTTGTTTCCGCCAGTAGGGGTGTCCAAACCACCAGGGGGCCAAGTCTACTAATTTACAAACGTCATAATGGTGTCACGATGGTGAGTTTTTGACAGATTTTGTATGGCAAATCTGTCAGAAACTCACCATCGTGACACCATTATGACGTTTGTAAATTAGTAGACTTGGCCCCCTGGTTTAGTGTAAATCCCACTAAGTTGACAACACTCTTTTTCTACGATTTTGTCATTGGCCACAGATAACAAAAACGTGAAAAGAAAAACGTTTTGTTACGCAATTCAATTATGATAGTTTTTGGTAGAAAGTGCTTTAAAAATAGATTTTTTATTTTTCGGTAATCATTGTACACTTTTATTTATAAGCACTAGTAGAGCATTAGTTGTAATTAAAACAGAATTAAATATTTTGGAAATTAATCATTCCTATATGGTGTAACAAAACACATCAATCAAGCATATTATAGCCCATTGCTATGCACAACCCTATCCAATTTCCGTCGAATGGTAAAAAATGCAATACGTAATACCAATTAGGGAATGCGATTATGAAGGCAATTGCTTTAGTTTTAGAATCGTAATCAGAAACAAAAGGTGTTACGTAATCAGGCTGCTGTTTCACCACCTACGATTAAGTTCTTATTAACTTATTTGGCAGATAATTTCATATAAATTCGGTTCCATTTTTGAATTTGTTCGGTAAGTATGTAGTGACTATTCGGACATCGTGAAATAGGCCCTTAATTAAATATGAACCTCATGTTTCAGGATTTTCACCTATTCAACCCTAAAATGGGTAAAGTATATGGGGAATAATGGGGATTAGCCTATTGGTTGAATTGCAAGAATTTACTCGCCTGAAACGGGCGAATCAGCACTTTTAAATAATATTATTTTTTAATGTGGTGATTTGCACGAAGTAAATTTATTTGTCTTTTGACTGCCTGGTTGGTCTAGTGGTTGCAAGCGGTACTGCTGAGCATGAGGTCCTGGGTTCGATTCCTAGGTTGGGCAAAGTGTTATTGGGTTTTTCTATAAGAAAATTCTCGGTAGCAGCCCGGAGTCGGGATTTGTGCCCGGGATGGCAATATCCTCTCCCCCTATTACATGGGACTACAGGTACACGTCTGTCCAACTCTTCGGGGAAACAAGGCGTGATGTTATGTTATGTTAATTTTTTTGCGAGTGAATTCACAACTCCATAAATATACTCCATACGTATTAGGCAATTGGCACATTTTGAATTATATGCAATAAAAAGCGTACGAAAAAAATATTATTTAAAAGTAAATTCGTGCGAATCAACCAATAAGGCGGGGGCATTTTTGAAAGGTTTTGGGAAAATCCTAAACCTACACACAGTCGCTGGCAAACTGATGGTTATTAGGTCACGAGACTCGCTCGTGGTTTAATGATAACAGCTGCGCGGATTGATCGAAGGTTAAAGCTGCGCTTGCCGCGGTCATTTCATGGATGGGTAACCATTCAAGACCCCACTCATATCGAGACCCTTCCGTGCTTCGGAAAGCATGTTAATAAGCCGCTAGTCCCGTCAGTCGTAGATCTTTGACAATCGTTAAGAGTAGTCAGAAGCCCAAAGACTCACTTACTAGTTGTGACTTTGTGAGTCTTTGGGCTTATTTTTTGGGCATGTTACCGGGTATCGTCCTACCCAGTTACATGGGTAGTAGAGGTCAGATAGGCAGTCGCTCCATGTAAAATACTGCATCCGGTTAGATTGGAAGCCGACCCTAACAAAGTTGAGAATAGGCTAGGTAGGTTGATTTTTTGACGTCACGACACACGTAGCCACATTAGAATGCCAATGTATTACGTAGGCATATGCTTTGCAAGCTCATTAATTTTTCGTGCGTAGGTGTTTGTGCTTCGTTGACAATTTTTTTAAACGTTTGTTGAATACAATGCATACTTAATTAATTTATGGTAAGTGCGGACGGTTGTTGTCGTTTAATTATTGTCTTCCTTTTAAAACTTTTTGTATACCCAATTCATTAAGTATTTACATACGACTTCCTAAATAAAAGAATAAACATTTTTTTTTTAAGTGAAAACTTCTTTAGCGGCGTTGTGCACTTTTTTTGGGATGGGTAAAAAATTTTAAACTCGCGTCAGGACGTGACCGTAAGATCCGTTGCCTAGCAACCGACAAAGTAAATATCAAAATAAATAGTCTCTGACATTACGTAAAGATTGCGAGGTAAGAAATTTTACATAATTATATTGATAGGTAAAAAAAAGCAGTCAAAAGTTTCATGAAAAGTGTTAATTAAATTGTTTATTTTTGTTAGACTATATTTTGAAAATAAATAAATATGCTACTACTACTAATGAATATTTTATTTAACCACATAAAATGGTGCCGATTCTCTTGTACACCGGACTAAACTATCACTAAAATTTCTTACTTTTGGCTATGAGAATCTTAAAGCTCTAAATAAAATAGTATATTATGCAACTAATGAATAAAGGACGGATTTAAAGCGAGGGCCATAGATTAATCACGATCAAGTGAAGGATTCTAACGACTGAATCACGACCGTAGGGAGTGATTCAAGTGTTAGAATCCTGAGCGACGCGAGTGATTCATGGCCCTCGATATAAATCCGTTTTATTCAAGAGTTGCATACTATACTTTATACCATGACTACGAGAAAAAGAAAGATTTAAGCGAAAATAGACATTTAATAAAAGGTTAACACGTTCAGTGCCGGGAGCCCTCCTGGAGGGTTCACCTACTTGGATATGGGATGTCGGGAGCCCTCGCGGAGGGCTCATTTTAAATGTAGACATTCAGTGTCGGGAGCCCTCCTGGAGGGTTCACCTACTTGGATATGGGATGTCGGGAGCCCTCGCGGAGGGTTCATTTTAAATGTAGACATTCAGGGTCGGGAGCCTTCCTAGAGGGTTCACCTACTTGGATATGGGATGTCGGGAGCCCTCGCGGAGGGCTCATTTTAAATGTAGACATTCAGTGTCGGGAGCCCTCCTGGAGGGTTCCCCTACTTGGATATGGGATGTCGAGAGCCCTCGCGGAGGGCTCATTTTAAATGTAGACGTTCAGTGTCGGGAGCCCTCCTGAAGGGTTCACCTACTTGGATATGGAATGCCGGGAACCCTCGCGGAGGGCTCATTTTAAATGTAGACGTTCAGTGTCGGGAGCCCTCCTGCAGGGTTCACCTACTTGGGTATGGGATGCCGGGAACCCTCGTGGACGTTGGAAGTGAAACCTCCCGGAGGTTTCACTTCCAACTACGAATAATAAAAGTCATAGACTTTTATGGCGGAATGATGAGTTATGAGTTCTATGAAAATGGGTGGAGTCGAAAGTGTTAAGGAGGTTGTATAGCATTGAGATACGAGGTCGAATACATTGGTGTGTTCTAAATTCAAATACCAAAATAGTGATTAAAAGAGCTTTTTATTCACTGTTTTCAGTGAATAAAATAAGCATTTTAGAGGGGGAATGGTATAATAGTATATTATGCAACTAATGAATAAAAGACGGATTTAAAGCGAGGGCCATAGATGAATCACGATCAAGTGAAGGATTCTAACGACTGAATCACGACCGTAGGGAGTGATTCATGATGATTGAATCGCGAGCGCAGCGAGTGATTCAAGTGTTAGAATCCTGAGCGACGCGAGTGATTCATGGCCCTCGATATAAATCCGTTTTATTCAAGAGTTGCATACTATACTTTATACCATGACTACGAGAAAAAGAAAGATGTAAGCGAAAATAGACATTTAATGAAGAAAAAAGGAAGGTTAACGTTCAGTGGTGGGAGCCCTCCTGGAGGTTTCACCTAGAGAGAGCCCTCGCCGAGGGCTCATTTTAAATGTAGCTTTTTTAGCGAATACAGATTATAAACCGTAAAAATAAAATCTGATGTATACTTTAACAAAACGTAATGCCGGCAACCCTCCCGGAGGTTTCACTTCCAACTACGAATAATAAAAGTCTTAGACTTCCAATATGTATGGCGGCATAGCGTATGAGTTCTATGAAAATGGGTGGAGTCGAAAGTGTTATGGAGGTTGTATAGCATTGACATGGCGGTCGAATATATTGACGTGTTCTAAATTCAAACACCAAAATAGTGATTAAAAGACCTTTTTATTCACTGTTTTCAGTGAATAAAATAAGCTTTTTAGAGGGGGAATGGTATAAAAAATATTTTGACATTATCTAAAATCGAATTTGACAATGGCGTGACGACTCCACGTGGTACTTGTTTGCTCTACCCCGTGAATTTTTTTAGAGTCGGAGGCGCGACGTGTTTTATATGGAATTTTTCACTTTTTGTATGGAAAATATGAAAAATTATTACCAACATGTTGGGTGATAGGGGTTGCTCAGAAAACGATCAAGCAAGAGATCAGCTACCTAGTTGACCATCGTCTCCACGAAATGCCTCAGAACAGGGTATTGTTACTGACCTGCGTTCGATGCATAAGTGAAGCAACTTTTGGCGTATCTGACCCATAGACCCCCGCAAACAGATCCTGACAGAAAGCTTTGAAAAAGGTAGTCTTGACTTAGTCACTACACAAGAGAATCTACGGGCCAACATATTACTAGGTAAGTATGTGCCCCAAGTACTTATTAAGTCCACTTTATTAATGCTCATGCCATTTAGGCTGAAATAGGTGTATAGTTTGGGTACTCACCGGCGGCCTTAAAGACCATGTATTCTCACTTTCTGACATTGTAAACCAGACCATGCGTACCAACGTATTTCTCGCAGTCCCTCAGCATATCTCTGATGGATCCGTCAGATCAGTCCGTCCCGGCACCGCCATGTCGTCCGCGTAGCTAATGTTGTTAATACTAACACTACCAACCCGGCAGCCGACACGCATACTGCTGAGCTCGTATATGAGATCATTCACAACAGGTTGAAGAGCATGGGAGACGTCAGGCCCTCCTGTCTCACACCACACTCCAACCCATACGACAATTTTTTTTGTTTTATTATTGAAATTTTCTCTTAATTGGAAAAGTGCCCCAAACTGCCCCACTGGGGGGCAAAGTGGAATTAACTATATTCTTTTACTATCGTGGGATCGTTAAAACAGCATATTATCCGTAAGAATAGAACTGGTTATTTTCATTTAAACGTAATTTAGAATGAAGTTCTAGGTCCAGTTCGAAACAATGACGATTGCATTAAATTTCGGGCGAAGTACGAGGTTTAGGCGAACGACCCTGACCTAAGACCGGACCTCGGGCAATTTGTTCTATTGTAATTGTTATTATTTGACACATGCAACCTAAGGGTGTTAAGTAAGGTAGCTTCGTGAAAAAATCTAAAAATTTTGTTTATTATTACTATAACATTTATTTTATTATTGACTACTAGATATTTTTTACATTGAAAAATAAAATGGATTTAATAAAATGATTTTGCAATTTAATAATTTTGTAATATTTATTGTTATTGCAGCTGATTGTAATTTATGTGTAAAATTTTGCATGCCCAAGTGACGGCAGAGCATGGACACATTAACATTATCAGAACATAATTGACATCTATGTTATCCATGCTGGCAAAAAAACAAAATGATTTGATTTGTAAAAAAAAAACATGATTATTTTAAATAAATAAATAACTAAATAATTAATCGACCATTGTAGTCGGTTTTGGAAAGCGAACTTTCGACAATTCACGGTCAGGGGCCCTATTATGAACTCTTATTTCCAGGCAGTTTACGGCGTAAACAGAACTGCCTTGCAATTTCGTATTATGAACGCGTCAAACAAGCCAGTCAGTAGTCACGTGACACCCTGGCCGACTTCTGCCCGAATATTGTCTGGAAATACCGTATTACGAGCGTCCGTTTGACATTTCTTGACGTATTAAAAGTAACCTCACAATCCATTCAATTTACGCTGCTTCAGAGGAACTTTTATTGAATTGTTTTGGAGTTATTTGGAGAAATTGTTCGAGTGACATATCATATTAGGTATATTGAATTATCATGTGTGACGAATATGAACTGTTTGAATGGGGATGTTTACTGCCATTTTATCACGATAGGTGGCGCATCGTCGACATGGTCATTGAAAACTGTCAATTCCATACATTTTATAACCTATCATTCAGTAAATTCAAATTTTCTCCAAATATGCTTAAGTGTGCTGTACCACGATGTACTAAAATACTTACTCCGGTGTTCATTTATTTCCCAAAGATACTACGCAAATAGAAAGTGGGAAACTAAAAGAGTAAAACTAAAAGTAACTTTGAGTATGTTGATTGGTAGTTTTCGGCAATATGGTAGAGCTTTGGTGGAGCTATTAACGTCTTAGTAAAATTCTACAGCAGGAACGTCAATTGCTTGGCTTTCGGAAGCTTGAGGGCTTTGATTGCTGAATTAAAAATTTCGGTCATAGATAACCTAAAAAATAAAGAATATCATTTATTATTAAAGTAAATGATCTCTCATTTTTCGTAAATTTTCCTACCATGAGTCAAGTAAGAAGTAACACGTTACAACTAAAAACATACCCAAATCTAGAGCCTAGCACTAATGAAAAATAAACCTAACCTAAACAATAAAGAATACCATTTATTATTAAAGTACGGTTCTCTCAATTTTCGTAAATTTTCCTACCATGAACCAAGTAATAATTAACATGTTACAACAAAAAAATTATCCAAATCTAGACCCTAGCACTGATTAAAAATATTTTATTAGATAGAAGTCTACCTCGCAATAATGTCTCATTTCTTTCCAGTAATCCTTGCTCCTGGTTTGTTTAGGTCGTCTTTCAATTCTATAAGCTTCCAGGAACAATACATGTTAGCAATATCCATGGTGGATCGGTTTCAACACAAAAAATAGCAAAAACCACTAATGTAAACAATGCGAAAATTATTTGACAGCGGCCATCCCGCCGCTGGCGACATCTACGCTGAGCTTTGCGCGTGGATCCCCATTCCTGGAAAGTGACGTTTCAAATCAAAATGATGAATCAAGGAACAAAAGAAGACGTGTTCGTAACATTGAGGTATTATTGTACTAATACCTCAATGGTTCGTAATCAATCTATTAATGCGTTCGACATGGATGATGTGCAGTTCATTCAACGTTATCGACTTAGCAAAGACTTGGTACTGAATCTCTGTGAGGAGCTGAGACATTTTACTCAATGGCTGATACCTAGGTTATTTCTAAAGCAAAGTCTTGCTTAGACGATGGTTTATTAAAGACTAAAGTTTTAAAATACAATATTCTTATTCGTAATAGTGTACTTATCGCTATGGTGAAATTTAACTTGTGGCCTAAAAATCTGTAGACTTAATATAAATAAATCAATGTCAAATGTTAGTTAGTATTTATCGCGTGAGAGCGACCATCCGCAGCGCACCTAATACATATAAACAAAATATAAGTACCTAATAGCTAAGAAATGTACATGCTATGCTAACTATAACTATGTATTAAACAAACAATACGATATTGTTTTTAGTTTTGTCAGACAATAGGTACTTCTGTGAAAGTGTCGAATTTCCCTCTGAACTAGGGTTGCCAACATTTCTGCGGCGAAATATAGTATGTTTCAAAATAAGGTTAAAAAAAATATAAGTAGTACCTACACTTAAAAAAAATATCGTACCTATTTTATGGAAAATACAAAACATTTACAAAGATATATTTTTTACTTATTTTTATATAAAAACTACATCTTTAGGCACCACTGCATTAAAAAAAAATACGGCGTTAGTAGCGAGTTAGCAGGTAAAGAACTTGACGCATTTTCGTTATCGTTACCAGTTTCCATAACTAATTTATTTAGGACTTCAACTTCTCAAAAGAAAGAACAACATCAAATTGATAATAATTGGTATAATTACCAATATCCCATAACAAAATTCTATCAGAACAAATATGTTTGATGTTGTCAATTTGACATTATTGACAAGTTCGGAACGCAATGACAGATGAGTTCGGTTATACATAATTCAAAAGTTAACGTAAAGGCGCGTTCATAATTTTTTTAAATGAAAGATTTGTTTGCTAGATTTCGGTGTTGAAAATATAGTATTTTTGCGTACTATAAATATATCTTCAACAGATAAAGTACGCAGACCCGAAATATAGTATAATGCTATATATTATAGTACGGTTGGCAACCCTACACTGAACTCCAAGGTCTCCAAGAGCGGTACGTTCGGAAACGTTGTTGTTAAACGAATGTCTTGTTACATATTAACAAACACTGAAAATTAAAATATGATTAAATAAATAGTACAATATACATTGCGTTCATATTTTCACCTACTTTTAGTAACTAGAAATATATTATTTATTATTTTATCATAAAATACGTGATTGAAATAAACCGTAACTTACCGATAATGTGTTTTTGAACCTTACGGCAGTGAATTACAAGCCAGCCATAGACAAACTAGCCAGCGGGAAGTCGGTCAGAATTACGAATGTCATAATACGAAATTTAACCAGCCAGGGAAATGAACTGCCTGGAACATGCCTGGTTTTTTTAAAGTTCGTAATAGGCCCCCAGGGAAATGAATTGATCCTTACGTCAATCTGCCGTGTCATAGCATGACGGTTGTTATTTGAATATACGGCCAATTTAAGTTGGTAGTCAATTTGCTTAACAATTGATATCCCTAACTTTACCTAGGTGTATTTTGGTCCTCTGCAATACAATTAAAACATTTTTAATTAAACCTAAGGGTGCTACCATGCGCTTCGCCTTCATCGTTGGCGCAAATGTCTTTTTCTTCCATACTTCTCCATTAGTCGTCATCTCGGTAGTCACCCCCTTTCTAGCCATATCATCTTTCACAAAGTCCATCCATCGTTTCTTTGGTCTTCCCGCCATTGGCATTAATACCAAGCGCTCCGTCTATAGTGCCCTATAGGTTTCCCTTCACGGTCAATTTTAATCGCGGGCTGGGATCAAAATCAATGATCAGGTTCAAGATTGGTTGCAAATCTGGTTCGAGATTCGATTTTGATCACGAATCGCAATACTGAATAAATGCCATAGATTTTTTTAAACCTGTCTTAGCAACTGGTTAAGTCAGGTCAGTAAAAATTACTATTGTACCAACGTATACTAAAAATCTTAATAGACTTCCAATAAAATTTTATGTACCGTGCATAAAAGTCATATTTACCTAATTCTATCACGACATTTATTTCAATACATTTTTTATGTTAGGTATTTTATTTGCAATTTCAGATAAAATCCAACCTTGACTATTGAAACGTAGAACTTATTTGAATACTAGCTTCTGTCAAATTTCTTCAAGTAACAACTTCTGTGAATTTTTTTGTCCCCCCGATCCACCCCATCGTATCGCAACATTCGCAACTTTTTTTTATTTGTGTGAGATATTATCAAATGATTTCTCCCGCTCTGCGGGGCTAACACAGGCGTACCCAAGACGTTTGTGACAAGACATGATAAATTTTATCATGTCTTATAATTCGTCTTAAATGCTAGCACGGTTCAACCATGTGATAAAATCTGAGGCACGACATGCCTTTCTTGTTGCTAACTTCATAGTGTGACACAGTAAATTTTAAAAATTAAAATGTCTATGATCAGTGAATATGCGACCAAATAAAATAATACGTTTTTATAGTGCAGGTTCATACAGTTTTACAACTTTTTAATTTTGTTGTTAACTAATTCACTTTTGACGTACGGACGACATTCATTATGTGGCATTCGTGACAAAATTGGTGCGCCCATAGTAGCAAATCAGACATAGAATCCCAAATAAACGTCAAGAAGTTATGTCACAAGTCAAGAGATTATCTCACGCCGCCGTGCTAGCATTTGTGACATGACTGTTTTATCGTTCAAATTGTGATATAATGTGTGATTTAAGCTATCTCACAGTAGGCCATGCTCGGTGCGCTGGTGTGACAGACGATTGTTGTCTGTCCATACAGACACAGACACACGAGGGATTCTATAAGGGTTCCGTTTTTTGCTTTTGAGGTACGGAACCCTAAAAATGTGAAGTCAACAAATTATGGACAGTTCCTTTAGTATTTCAGTACAGGGAGGTTACCCCCGGGCGTTAACCGGTTGTCGACCCTTATACATAATTATTAGTTTCGGGTTATTGTTTAAAAACTTTAATATTTTTATATCATGTTCAATGGACAAACAATGGAATTATTTCGTTCAAAAGTTAAATTATAAATAAAAGGTCAAAAGATTTTTCATTCAATCATTTTTAACGTAAATATCCGGTTCCGGAATCAATTGTTTGGTCAATATTTTTGACAATAGGGATGATGCCTAGGTAAAAAAAAAAAAAATATTGAGTTCGTTAGTCATATAATAAAAAAATTTTTTTTTTGCTTTATCATATTATTAAAAATCGACTTAGATAAAACGCAGTTTGGGAGTGGGGGTCGCTACGTAATTTTTTTTCTTTTACATTTTTACTCAAAGTAAGTTAAAATGTGCCATGACGTCACGAGTATGTAGATTTTATACTTAGCTGTGACGCGTCACAGTCTCAGTGCGCCCGCGGGATAGTTCAAAAATTATTTCTGCTTTTTCTTGACAAAACCCTATGATCGAGATTACATTGGTTTTGTGTCCTGTTTGGCCCTGAAAAGGACCGTTTGGGACTTACATTTCCATCGTGGTGAAAGGATTAGTTAATCAACAGAATTCGAGTACTCAGTAATGGGCCGAATGTAACCGAAGGTCGGAATGTACGTCGCTCGGGGAGACTCCCTTCACGCACACCCATTTCTATCATAATTATAATCAGTCTGTAATGTTCCCACTGCTGGGACATAGGCCTCCTCTAGGAAGGAGTGGGCCGTAATCGACCACGCGGCCCAGTGCGGGTTAGTAGTTGTCGGTTGTCTTCGAATTTTCGATTCTAGGACATGCACCTCACGATGTTTTCCTTCACCGTTTTGATAGTGATGAAATAATTTACACAAAGTAAATGGCCTGTCAGGGTATGAACCTACAACCTACAACTCGTAAGTCACGGCCGTTACTACTAAGTTACCATTGCTTTAATATAAAATGAGAAACTGACAGAAACTTTTAGGACTAAGAACGTGAAATTTTGCACACAGCTTCCTTATAATGTAGGGGAGCAAAAATAAAGGGTTTTTGAAAATTTCACCTTTAGGAAGGCAAAAGGGGGATTTCGTTCGTATGAAAAATCTCTTATTCCTTGAGTTAATAAACTTGAAACTTGGCACAAAATGTACTAGGATTGCATGAATTCAAGATAGTATTCAATCATTAGACGTTGTGCGCAATTTCTGAGCAGTAACCTAACAAAAAGTACTAGGCATGCATGAATTCACGATAGTATTCAACCATTATGTAATGTTACTAGGATTTAAATGACGAAGACAGACAGTTTAAAACCTGGATTAACACAAAGGATACTTTTATCCCGGTAGTACGTTTCCATGGGATAATTTCCAACTTCCACGCGAGCTAAGCCGCGGGCAAGGTGTCCATAAACATCCTCTGTCGAACAATAGTATAGCCGGTTTCCACTCAAAGCAAACATTGACTGATTATAATATCAATACACTAATCCCCCGTATTATCTAATAGATACGGCATATAATACTTAAACCACAGTGTACATACTCATATACTTATTTGTATAAGTTGTTTGCACTTGACAGTTGAATTCAAGTTAACTCAAACAACGTGTTATGTGATGAATGGTGATTCATAATAAAATTGCAACTAGCGGTTCTGTTTGCCTGTTACAAAAGTAAATAATGTTTTATGTGGCAATAGAATAGAATACCTACTCTTTATTATAAACACCTTGAATTACAGATATAAAAAAAGTAGAAATAGAGCCTGTTCCACTACTAAAGTCCTTTGGACACGGCGCGGGCGGCGGCGCCATCAAATTGCATAAAAAAAATGTAGTTCCAAAATTTTCCGCTAGACTTCAGTGGTGGCGCGAACGTCAATAGCAGTAGTCTAACTCAATAGTTAAAGCCAGCAAGCCAGCCATGATTGAGCAGTGGTGGCCCAGTGGTAACGACCCCGACTTGCGAGTTGTAGGTCGTGGGTTCGAACCCAAGCAGGTGCGTTACTTTGTGGAAATAATTTCATCACCACTGCTCTCAAAACGGTGAAGGAAAACATAGTGAGGAAACCGGCATGTCCTAGAACCAAAAATTCGAAGACATGTGACATCTACCAACCTGCACTGGGCCCGCGTGGTGGATTACGGCCCACTCCCTCTCACAGAGAGGAGGCCTGTCCCAGCAGTGGGAACATTAATAGGCTGATTATGTGTGTTATGTAATAGTTTAAGCCAACTGACGAACGAGTGGTAGAAGGTACTGTACTGCCATCTGTCGGCCTTTCCACGCATATTTCGAACTCGCCATAATTACGCCATTTTAAGGGGTCCATAAATACCAACCCACATGGACCAGCATGTCAAATTATGGCCCACTCCCTCTTACAGAGAAGAGGCATCATCAGCTAAAGTTGTAGATTGTAAGGGGTGCCGAAAGGTTCTGGAGTGGCGACCGCGTACCAGAAGACGTAGCGTTGGAAGGCCACAAGATGGACCAATGACCTTGTGAAGGCCGCAGGAATCCGCTGGATGCGGGAAGCACTGTACTGGTAGAAGTGACCGTGCTTAGGGGAGGCCTATGTCCAGCACTGGACGTCTTTCGGCTGAAATGATGAAGGGGTCCAGAATCCTTATAGTGATGATGAGCTTTTTGCTATTGCTATTGCTGGCGATGAACTCATCGTCACTAATCGCCAGCCAATTATCAAACATGTTATAGTACCGCCATCTATCTGTCGTACAAGTATCTTCTGCAAAGTTTCACTCTATGACGTCACACGAATAAATTCTGACGCACTTAGTCCACGTACGCACGGGCGTAAAAATATTGCGGAGGGATTTTAACGCGCACTGAATTTTCAACTGTCGGAGTTGATCCGAGCAATTAGAATCCAACAGAGTGTATCTCAGGGTGTCAAAAAAACACACTGTTGGATTTTCAACTCTCGGCACTAAGCAGTGCGTTGAAAATCAAGTGCGCTTAAAAAAAATCCGCGGGAAAAAATCGCCCGTGCATACCTGGGCTTAAAACGAACAAGTCCGATTATCCAGTAAAATAAAAATCCTACTTTTTTTTTAATTCGATGCATAGCAACTGTTATTACTTTTCTGAAGATATGACGTCACACGAAGAAGTCTTAACGACATAATACAGTCTTATTCATCCTGTAAATAATATAAAAATCCTGCAATGATACGAATAATTCGACAAACAATATGGTTTTTCTGAAATATCTATGGAGATACCGTATGCGTCATACTGTGGTCTCATTAATTTGTGTTTTTATAATATTTCTCAGAAACTACCGAGTTGATTCTGTTGCCAATTTTTGTTTTTGTTCTTGAGAATTGGTGACTTTGTAACCACATAGTGGTTTTGGGTTAATTTGCCAAAAATCCATGGTGACTCACTATTATTCGCTTATTTACCAACATTTAGGACTAAAAATAATTGTAAGAAATCAATGTGAAGGACACTTCATAAATTGATTGTACGTTAACAAAAAGCTTAGAAGTAAAGTGACAACAATGATCATAATTTTAATTAAATTTCAAATTGATAAAATAATGGTACTTAGTACATTATTAGGTGTAATTCATTTTCTATATTATAGTGAACTCAACAATACATCACTTGCTAGTAATTATCTAAATGCCTGTTGTTAAGGGGCATTTTTATCCCCAAAGAGCTTCAACTAGGGTTCCGTACGTGCGAATGAAAAAACTGAACCTTTATAAGATCACTCCTGTCTGTCCGTCTGTCACAGCCGATTTGCTCCGAATCTATAGGACCGATTAAGTTGTGGTAGTACGAACATATCGTACGTAAATTTAAAATGGGTTTCTTATAAAAGTCTATGGTCTTAAAATAACATAGTAAATCTCTCAATATTGTACGTACAAACTTACATTTGCAGTTGGAATGTATGGGAGAACATATTTTCAACTACAATGTTAAGTTTGTTCTTGGGATAAATTCATCCCAACCACGTAACCCTTTATTGTGTGTAGTCCGACACGCACTTGGCCGGTTTTTTTATAAACTGTTGCTGCTTCTCTGAAGATATGACGCCATACGACGAAGTCTTGACGCACATAATACAGTTTCGCGTGGAAGTCATCCTGTAAATAATATTAAATCCTGCAATAATACGAATAATTTGACAAACAAATCTATGGAGATACCATTATGCGTCATTGTGTAGTCCCATTTGTGTGTATTTATAATTTTTCTCAGAAACTACTGCGTTGATTCTGTTGCCAATTTTTGTTTTCGTTTGATAGTTCTTGGGAATTGCTGACTTTGTAACCACATAGTGGTTTTGGGTTTATTTGCCAAAAATCCTCTGGTGACTCATTATTATTCGCTTATTTACCAACATTTAGCACTAAAAATAATTATGAGAAATCTATGTGAAGGACACTTCCTAATTTGATGATTCGTTCATGTAAAGTGATAACAATGATAATAATTTTAATTAAATTTCAAATTGCTAAATGGTATTACTTTATTAGTTATACCTAATTCAATTTAATGACTGTTAAAAGGCTTCATTATTATTCCCAAAGAGCTTCAACTAGGGTTCCGTACGTCCGTATGTAAAACTGAACCCTTATAAGATCAGTCCTGTCTGTCTATCACACAGCCGATTTGCTCCAAATCTACAGGACCGATTAAGATGAAATTTGGTACACATAAGTAGTAGTAGTAGTAGTATTCTGTGACCTAAATACGAACAACTACGTTAATAAAAAAATGGGTTTCACTTTAAGGGGAAAAATTAGAAAATTTACATAAAAAGTTTTTTAATCTGTACCGTGTGACATATCAAATGAAAGGGCTTGTTATGAGAATTTCAAATATTTCTTTTATAATAAAAAATAGGAAGTAGTTAATAAAGAAAGTAGTTGAAAATTCACCCTTATCTGCTGAGCCTATGCTCAGCAGTTTCGGAGATAACATTTCATCATCAGCACTTTGAAAAATACTCAGAATATACTTATAGATTACAGGAAAAGGCAAAAGTCTATGGTCTTAAAATAATATGGTTAAACACTCAATATTTTGCATACATACTTACATTTGTAATTGAAATGTATAATGAGAACATGTTTTTTAACTGCAATGTTAAGTTTGTTCTTGGTATAAATTCATCCCAACTTACTACGGAACCCTTCATTGTGAGTGATCCGACACGCAATTGGCCGGTTGTTTTAGGGTTTCGTAACTTCCGTACCTCAAAAGAAAAAATGGATCGGATCACTTCGTTGTCCGTCCGTCAGTATGTCAAGACCCATTTACTCTGGCACGCGTAGGTATCAAGTTAAAATTAATCACAAATTTTAATACGTCAGTCTATGAAAACTCAGAGCTCTAAAAAAATCAATCTTCTAAGTCAACGCAATAAAAAAATACGGCCATTTATGCGACATATTTTGACACTCGCAAGTAAATCAAAACCTACAGGGTACTTCCCGATGAGCTAGAATCATGAAATATGCAGGAAGGAATATGCAATATGGTTTCACAGCACATGTAAAGGAAAAAATCGGTAATTTGTAGATGAAACATCCAAAAAAAAATCTCCTATAACATACTTACATTTGCAGTTGGAGAATTGACCGTGACGTATATCGATGTATGGGAGAACTTATTTTGCAACTACCATGTTTAGTTTGTTTTTAGGATAAATTCATCCCAACTTTACTACGGAACCCTTCATTGTGAGTGGTCCGACACGCACTTGGCCGGTTTTTTTTATTATTCTGACTAATTTTTTTCTATAAAATAGGTACCTATAGCAAACCGAATTGAAGTATCGTTGATATGAAACAAAATAAGTAAGCAACAGTTTTCTTGCGATATTTTTTTTTTTAATCTTTTCATCATCAGTATTATTAAGTACCGGACTTTGTACTCTTTCTGGCACTATACAGGTCAAACAACTCTCATTAACTAACCAAAACGTTCATTAAGAACCATTTATTGAAACACATGAATTTCATGCTTTGTTGACTCCGTCATCGCGTTTAGTAAACATTCTTTTTTGTGAGCTTGTTCTCTAGTCACAAGGTGACACTTTGTATATTAATCTAACGCAGAATAATCTGAAAAATCGAATCATTGCGAAAATCCTTGGATAATCAAATTGCAAGGACCGGAATATTTACGGTTGTCAGGTTGATTAGTTCATACGAGGGTACTTAGTAACTTTTCTGGTACATATAGTGCCATTCACGATGTAGCGGTTAGACCGCCACATACAAACTACGCAGCAAAAAAGACATGACGTCACACAATTCCTGCATTGCGCAGTTAGAGTTTACCGAGCGAAAAACAGATAAGACTATCCGAAATCAACTCATGGGCAGTTGCCCGCCAGACATAACACCCGTCTGGTTGGAGGATCCTCCCTTTTCTATGGTGGATGAGTGAACTTTACACCCTGTTCCTCATACCCCCTAAACTACTAAACGCTTACAGTACAAGAGTGCAACATTTCGCTAATGTTTAAGTATAGCCGGTACACTATGTACCTATGTGTGGGTAATTAATAAACACGACAAAACTAAAGGATGATTTCCACCAAACGGCTCGCATCGCATCGGACCGGAACGGAAACGAACGGATGCGGCGACAGCCGACCGCGTCCGGCAGTATGTTGACAGATACGATCGGCTCCGTACCGTCGCTTGCAAACGTATTCCTTTCTGCGCCTAGTCAAATAGTTTAATACGTACCTACTGTGTTCTAATTTTTGAAAATGGTTGAAGTTGACGTAGTATTGTTGGCTATTGCAGTAGAAGAACGGAGACGGAACGACGACAGGCGAACGGAGCCGATCGCGGGTCGCTGCATACTTTCGGCTTAGATCGCGCGTCGCTGCGAAGACGCCCGCGGTCTAGCTGCTGTGCGCAGCTTGGTAATATAGACTTTAAATACTGTGTACACGATTTAATATCCGTTCCGATCCGATGCGATGCGAGCAGTTTGGTGGAAATAATCCTTAAAACACTAGCTTTATGTTGCGTACTTGAACTTGAAGAGTGGAGCGCGTCTTCATGGCACTATCTGTATATCTGTAATTAGTCCTAGGCTTACAGCTTTGTCACAACTGAATTATCTAAAGCATCACATTATGTTACTCCTTTTTAATTGTAATCTTAATTGGTTATTACAGTTATTAGGTATTTATCACTGCTGAATGCCGCATTCATTAACAAGAAGCGGTCCCCGAGCCGATCAATTTTAATTGATCAATTGCCTTCAATTTCTGTTGTAGTAATATTGTCAATCGCTTCAATTGTATTTGGTAGGCGATCAGTTTTCGCATCAATTTGTATTAGTCATGTAAAAGTTGACAATTGCAATTGATCGTTGTGTCGGTTGTGTCACACTCAAGATCCGTATCCGTAGATATGCGTGTACAAGAATTATAAATCTTATAGATAACGTTATTGCTGATCAGCAATCAATATCAAATGCACAATTAATTTTATAACTTCTTTAGTAACCTACGCTCTGTTCATAAATATGGGGTCCGGGTCGCGTAATGCCAGACTGTATACATATAACCACAGATACGGGTTACTCTCTGCTCGCAGGTATTTTGCTTTAATGAATGAAGAGCATAGTATATACCAGCTCAGACAATGTCTGTGTTAAAATACATTTTTCTTTAGAATATTTAGACTGGCCGATACTAACAACAGATATAGAATTGTGTGGAAGAGGGAATAAATACAAATACAAATATTTTTTATTTGTTGAACATAGGTAGGCTAGGTACAGATGTTGTAATTATTAAAGAGCGCTATGTCTAGCCGTCATCAGCGTACAAATATTATTTTAATACAAACATGCTGATTATAATAAATTATTAAACAATTATCACAATAAAACATTCCAATAAAATATAATAATAATAAATTCTAGAATAAATGGTCAAATCAATAAAATATAATAATAAAAAAATTAAAAATGATAACTATAATTTGTCAGTTAGGTATTCGTTCACCGTATAATATGTTTTCTCATATAATAGGGAGAGGGAGACCTTTGCCCTGCAGTGGGACAATACAGGTTAATTAGTTGGTTAGTTGGTTAGAATATTAGAGCAACATACATACGAGTACAGACAGCCACAATTACTTTTTAGTCTTTTGCGGTACGTAATATGGCATCAATAGTTCTGAGCAACTAATACATGAGAGAGATTGTCTGTAACAATAGGATGTCTCTCTTACTCGTCTGTGGTGCACTCACTAACCACCTCCCGCTCCCACGCCGCTGTTCCATTTGCCAGCTTGTATCATAGTTATATTCCTAGTAAAACAGTTACATAATTTACTATATCTCGGTATATAGCTATACCATGCAAAATCCTTTGATCTCTACTAGTACGTAGTTTGCTTTGGAAATGACGAGCATAATGTATACTAATACAGAGAATGTCTGTGTTGAAATACATTTTGCTTTTTATGATATCGAGCACAAAGCGGTCCAGCACAGACTACGGATGTCTGTGGTAATATACAGTCTGGCATTACGCGTCCGGGTTCAGTCAGTGTAAGTTCATTCATTCACTGACAGATAACACAGCCTAAACCACCGGTCTAGAAACATGACACAATTTTTCTCAAGAGTACCATAGACATATTACGAAAGTGAGCACTAAGGAAGGATTTTTTAACTTCATCACCTAAAAAGGTTAAATAGTGGCTGAAAGTTTGTGTGGATGGTAGTCATTTTTACTGATGGGAAATTCCGTCGGGCAGACGGCTTGTTTTGTAAGAACTTTTGCAAATGTCATGTCCGGGATCCGGGCCGTCCGGCCGTCAATATGTTGTAAACGGATTCTGAGCCTCGTACACGCTGGAGTCCGGATTGCTGTGACCCGGAACCGCGTGGTCAGGCCTTAACAATAATGAGTGTGCGTAACAAAAGAACTAATTTCGAAAAAAAAATAACTACTTTTACTAAATGTTATGGTGATGCAACACGGCTTCATCCACTTTAGCATGTACCTGTAGACGCTACACAAAATTTAGAGAATTGTGTCTGCGCCACCGGCCAAGTCACTGAGTTGCGCTGTTTATTTTAAAACAATCATTAATGTTAAAAACAAATAAAAACACAAAAAAACAAACAAAAAAGTAATAGTTAGTCGTTATGTCCTTACTTTTTTGTGGCCAAAAAAAATCATGTGTTCTTTAACTTGAATGGTAAACAAAATTGACTAGGCCTCCACGATCTCTCAGAAAAAAAAAACAAAAGAAAATAAAGATTCTGTGACGTCAATGCAGGTAGGTATGTTTAGCGACAAAAGTCGATCAAAATTATTCGTTACTTTGTATTTCAGCATTTCATGTAAATACAAAGTTCAGAGTTCAGAGTCTGAATGTCTTCCAATTTTGCTTCCGTTTACATTTGAACTAATTAGTATCTGGTCGACCGAGCTCTACTCGGGTGAAAATAGAGAATGCTCCTTTAGTAGTATAGGATTCATACTAATAGCACGATAGTACATAGTAATTTCATGCTGCCACGATAGTAAGTACTAAGGCTGCCTGTCCACTGGAGCGGAGAGGAGAAACGAGGAGCGGAGATGTGCCAATATTAACCAATAGAATCTTGACTCCGCCCCTGAGTTTAGATCAGTGATCCTGAGTCAAGATTCTATTGGTTAATATTGGCACATCTCCGCTCCTCTTTTCTCCTCTCCGCTCCAGTGGACAGGCAGCCTTACTATGTAATTCCATGCTACCATGATAGTAGGGTACTTACTAATTCCATGCTGCCATGTCATTATTCTAAGGTAAGCCATCTTGTTCTAAACTTTGGGCAACCGAGCTCTGCTCGGGTGAAAATACGGAGAAAATTAATTTTCCTAGAAATGAGACCTAGTTAGATCGATTTTTCGCCCCCGTAAACCCCTATATTGCAACTTTCATCGAACACATATAAAAATATATAGTTTGGAAAATCCAAAAGTGCACGCCTCATTCATAACACTCATTCATAAACGAAAAAGAATTTCAAAACATAGTTTCTAACAAAAATTAACAATTTATAACTTTTCATGAAGTCGTAATGTCAAAGACTGACAAAGATATTTACTTGGCGGTTGCTAGGCAACTTAAGTCAAAGGTTGGAAATATTTTGATAAAGATATTATATTTTAGTTAGTATTTTATTAATTATAATTAAACTACTTTGAATAAAAGAGCCATTTTCAATAGGGTTCCTTCTACGGCTGAAACAAATGTATAAAAAAAAAATTGACTCAATTTATTTATTTTATCGCAAGCCACAATGTTTTCAGGGTTCATAAATTGACGGACAGGATTTTCTTTTCAACTATTTTGATGCTTTTCCATTTCTGCTGCATTAAATCAATTGTTAAAAACACACAGTATTAATCTCCATTTAATCATCTATACAATGGTATATAAATTAAGTAGGTTCTGTGTACTAGCAGGAGTGTAACAATAAAAACAGTTACAGAAATGGGGCAAAAAAAAATTTTCGATCGTAGAGCACACTCTAATGTTTCGCATTAAGAGTCGTGCAATTATAGTATAGCTTCAATTAACATTTTAAAAACTAAAGTGTTCATCGACGTTTGTCAATAACTGTTGGTACTTACGAGTTATCGTAGAACTAATAAATAATTGACTAACAGTACTACATTGACTACTATACTTACTACTTACTATACTTTTTACTACTATATTGACTTGATTTTTTAATATTGGCTGCCTCGTTGGTCTAGTGGTTGCAAGCGCTACTGCTGAGCATGAGGTCCTGGGTTCGATTCCCGGGTCGAGCAAAGTGTTATCGGGTTTTTCTATCTGGAATTTCTCAGTAGCAGCTCGGAGTCTAGATTTGTGCCCGGTTGATGGCAATAGGCTCGCCCCTTATTACATGGGACTCAAACATAACTGGCAAAATGTGGGTGTACTACAGGTACCTCTGCCTAACTAAATTCACCCCTGCCTCTGGCGTGATGTTATGTGTGTGTATTAAATTATTGAAAAGGGTTCGATCAAGTTTTATAAAGAGTGTAGCAACTAGCATCTTGTCAGATAATCTGGTTCAGATGGGCTGACATTTTACCGTTTTTGACAGCCATCTGGAACAGATGGCTCGACATTAGAAAGGCCGTTTCACATGTGAAAGACACAGTGCACACAAAGCATTATTTTAAAAGTAATGTACGTTTCTATTTAAGGGTTTACGATACACTAAGAAATGAGTACAAAGGGAAGTTTGACAGTGGCGCCAGTGGCAAAAAAGCTGAAAGGAAATCGTTTGGTTTGGTATGGGTTTGTGATGAGGAGAGAGGAAACGCATGTGACTAAAATAGTGATGAATATAAATGTTGATGGATGGAGAGGGAGAGGAAGGACAAAGAAAAGGTGGATGGATGATGTGAGGAATGATATGATAGGAAAGGGAGTGAATGAAAGCGTGTCGGTTGACAGTGGAGAACAGAAGAAGAAAACGTGTGACTAGGGAGAACGGCAGAAAGATTATAATTAATTTACTTTAAAATATTCACAGACTGCTCTCACAATCAGACTCACTGTCAGACTATATAATATGGTGTTTATTAGGGCAAAAAAGAACGCTACACTTATTTAGAGAAACGAATGCCCGAATCACTGTGCTTTTAAAACCTTCATCTCTAACAACTAAAGTCTGAAGAAATGCTCACCAAGATCACTCTATCTCTATTGAAATGTAATGAAATGATTGAAATGAAATGAAATGTTTGAAATGAATTAAAAGAAAAGAATGAATGAAATGAATGAAAGAAAAGAAAAGAATGAAATGAATGGAATGGAATGAATGGCATTAATGAATGGAATGAACGGAATGAATGGAATGAATGGAATGAACGGAATGAATGGAATGAATGGAATGAATGGAATGAATGGAATGAATGGAATGAATGGAATTAATTAAATTAAATTAAATTAATGAAACAAAATGAAATGATTTTATTTACTGTGAATAAGTTTGTACATACGGCTAACGTTTCAAGCTTATACATTTTCAGTATAAGCTGACTTCTCATTGTACGGAAGTCCTATAAAGAAGAAATATGTACGCCGTGTGTACAAACACATATTGAACGCTGTATCCAATAATTTCAGCTCGTAACCTTGAAACTCGGGTCTAGGTCGGAGTTGATGGGGATGACGTCAGCCATCGTCATTGACTTTCCTACCGGTTTTATTTATTTATAACTAGCGACCCGCCCCTACTTCACACGGTTTTTACGTCTTGACACATTTCTTTATTATATATGCTTGTTTGTCTACATGATGGTTTTTACCATAATTTGGAGAAACGCATCAAAATACGTTGTATAGTTTAAAAAAAACAACGCGGTTACACATACAGATACAAAACAACAGTAGGTACAGTCACTTTCAAATAGATAATAAAATGCTTAGAATAATAACGAAAATGTTTGTTTTCATGAATAAAAAAAAAAAAAAAAAAAACGCGGCCAAGTGCGTATCGGACCACACACAATGAAGGATTCCGTAGTTGGGATGAATTTATCCCAAAATAAAACTTAATATTGTAGTTGAAAAACATGTTCTCCCACACATCGATATACAAATTACGTTGAAATCGCAAAAAAAAATCATGAAACTACAAATTAAGACGCAGATACATGCCAGTGACCTAGAGTAGTTAGCTTGCGTGTTCTGTACTGAGCTCACGCAACGCGTCGTATGTCCAGCCAGTAATAGGACTCCCTCATCAAGGAGCGCTGTCTCTATCTTTTCACAACTTCGATGAAATTTGACACACGGATAGACCAGAAAGAAAGAAAGAAAGAAAGAAAGAAAGAAAGAAAGAAAGAAAGAAATTTTATTTGGGACACGCACAGGAAATACAAACAGTAATAATAAAAAAAAACAACGGGTGGCACTCCGAGAGTGACGGCAGAAGTGAAAACTTGACTGCTTTTTTTACCCATCAATATGGGTAAAATTTCTTATTTACGTAATGTCAAAGACTATTTATTTTGATATTTACTTTGTCGGTTGCTAGGCAACGACTCTTACGGTCACGTCCTGACGCGAGTTTAAAATTTTTACCCATCCCAGAAAAGTACACAACGCCGCTAAAGAAGTTTTCACTTCAAAAATTAAAAAGAGGAGCATTTGTAAACTAACCAAATAATAACGACCTGTGCGAGGCCAAAAAGGCTCTTATCTCAGCAGAATGCGACGATATTTAAAAAAAGAAATCCGTAGCGCTGGTATTCTGATAGGGCAAGATGTCATGCTGTCAAGAGGACATAGGTTACTTTTTGTCCCGGTATAGCGGAAGTACCTACAGACGCCAGCACATCAACCTAATCGAATCTATCAAATTTTTCCAATCAACATTAAACCTTATTCTATTTTTTTTTTATTTGTTTATAGGGTCTTTTACGCATAGCGTATATCAGTCCCATCGTATCCTAAACAATTGTACTTTCACAAGACATGGGCCATGAATATGAACAAACCTTTCGCATCGTCGTCAACCTTATTCTGTAGCGATAAAGTTGAAAATCTATTAAAGAAATTTGAAAGATTGTCGTAACTTGATATGCTGGCGTCTGTACGTGTCCATGAGATAAATTCAGACCTCTACGCGACGTATAATACATAATAAGCCTATTAATGTTCCCACTGCTGGGACCCAGGTCTCCTCTCTGTGAAAGGGAGTGGGCTGTAATCAACCACGCGGGCCAAGTGCGGGTTAGTAGATGTCACATGTCTTCGAATTTTTGGTTCTAAGACATGCCGGTTTCCTCATGATGTTTTCCTTCACCATTTTGAGAGCAGTGGTGATGAAATTATTTACACAAAGTAAAGCGCCTGCTTGGGTTCGAACCCACGTTCTACAACTCGTAAGTAGGGGCCGTTACCACTGGGCCACCACTGCTCTCGCTCTGCGCTCTCATAAGTGACGTAAATAATTATTATTCATTTATTTAAATACCTACTAACATCATCATGTCTTCGCGGGGGCCGACGACGACGCGCGACGTGTTCCCGAAACTGTATATTAATAGATTTAAAATGTTGGCACATGTAATTGAGTAATTTTAACGTTATACCTTATTAATTAATTTGTATAAGTACCGTCATTAATTATATAATAGAATAGAAATGGACTTATTATTCGTAGACTGTCAGAGAAATTGTTTAGCAAATTGGCAATCTACGTCAATTTGCCTTATTATAGTCGTTTCATATAGCTGGCGCAGAATGGCAGTTGTGTTTTTTTTTTTGCTTTGCATTTTTGCAGTATTGCGTTTAAAAAGTAATTCCAAAAAAAAAGAGTGAGCTTTACTGTCGCGTATGGTGCTCACCTTGGTAATAAACAACATTGACAATTCTGTTGGCCAACTCTAGCACCGCGCGCGCTCATTGGTCAAATCAAATTGCGTGCGTTTCCCCGGCTTCCTGTTACACACTTCTGTCCCTTTTTACGAAATCACTCCCACAGATTGCAGGAAAGCGAGAGGAAAAATGTTATACATAAAAAATGCAAGTTACAAATGTTTTGGTAAGTACGACAAAACAATTTTTAATTTGAGTTTAAAATGAACTATTAACGAATCTATTACCTAATTATAATTATTATTCCAGGCCAATTGATATTAAAACTATTAATTACCCGGACAATTAACGCGATGACGCGGGCTTATTACCTATATATAATTTTTAATTGGGCGTAAAAATGTGGGTTAGTTAGGTACTTCCTCTCAACTCTAAAATAAATCACTCCCAAACCCGACATACTCTGTACACTCTTTTTCCACTATTCAATAAAGGACCTTCCTTTATTTGATAGTGGAAAACATCAAAACATTTTAAGCAGGCAGCGACATAGGTAGTAAATACTGAAATACTAGACTACTGTTTCCTAAAACTAAGTAACAAACTACAGAACTACAATGTCAAATTAAATTAGCTAACAAAACCCCGCCGACGTGGTGATGAGTATCAATATCTAAACATGATAAAACAAAAACGGAATTAATTTGATGGTTTTTAGGGTTCCGTACCTCAAAAGGTAAAAAAGGAACCCTTATAAGATCACTCTCTTGTCCGTGTCTGCGCCTGTACGTCTTGTTGTGTCTGTACGTGTGTCACCAGCGATTTTCTCAGGAACAGGTAGATCTAGCAAGTTGAAATTTATACCAGATACTGAAGTCTATAATCTCTATTAGGTGTATAAAAATCAATGTCTTTAGTCAACACGATAAAAAGATACGGGCAAATTTAGATTTTCGCGATAACTCCTCAATTTTCAACTTTTTAATTTTAAGGAATTTTCCCTTTACTTGTGCTGTAAGACATTGCTTTTAACCAAAATTGTCAATTCTAGGTCAACCGAAAATACCCTATAGGTTTTGGGTCGAAAACCTAAATGGTAGTTCCCGTTGACCGAGAATCACGAAATTCGGCAAAAAGCAAGGTTTTACAGCACAAACAAAGGAAAAATTAAAAAAAAAAAAATTAAAAAAATTAAAGGGTGTCCCCATACATACATAGTTGACGCCAATTAAGATAGTCCTCTGAGTTGTATGGGCGCTCATACAATTTAGAGGACTAGGTTCTGGGCACAGAACTATATAGGTACTTAGACGAATGAAGCTCCTTACGGAACCCTCGGTGCGTGAGTACGACTCACTCTTGACTATTTTTTTTTGTGGGGTCATTGACCGTGTAGGTAGTCCCTTAAAATTCTGTTTTTTTTTTTGGAAACTTCACAGATGCTTTCGATACCTAAACACGAAAGAAAGAAAGAAAACAGATTTTCTCAACTCAAACTTTTGGTAACAAAACTACCAGCGGTCATTGAACCCAAAAAAAAAACAAGTGTTCCGTCGCATATGATGTGACGTCTGGCATCTCATCTTGGTAATAAACAACATTGCCATTATATCTTGAAAAAAATAATTCAGCTACTATTATTTGAAACGATTTTTCCTCCATTGTCATCGTCCATTTCGTCTTTCTGACGGCCAACTTACCTTTAAAACCGCGCGCGCTCATGGATCAAATCAAATAGCGCGCCCTTCCCCGGCTTCCTGTTATATACTTCCGTCCCTTTTCATGAAATCACTCCCACAGATTGCAGGAAAGCGAGAGGAAAGATTTACAGAAAAGCGATAGAAAAGATTTACAGAAAAGTGAGAGGAAAGATTTTACACATAAAAAACATCAAATCATATTTTTATTTTTTTGTGTTTAGATACCTATCACGTCTACACAGTTTTGCTAGCTAATTTAATTCGACCCTGTATACAGGGGCTACTCCCAATAAACCATCTTATTTTAACTGTTTGTTTAAGAACATTATGAGCTATTTATAAATATCTGCTAGAACATCGGGTATGTACTCAATATAGTAGTACTACTATCTAAATGAGTGAAACCAGCAAAATTACAGGGACCCCTTTATCAACAGATTCATAAACATGCGTGACGTGCGAAAGGTTCCACGCAAAATTAAGTAATTGTCCGAATACATTTGCACGACAGTGTACGGTATCGTCGGCGGTATCACTTAATGTATTAATAAGTGGATACCATATTTTTCATCATATTGCAAACAGACTTTGCGGACGGCGGTCAGTTTTAAAAATAATTCGAATAAGCCTACGATTATATTTTTTGTGTGGTAGTGTTTTACAGTGAAGTGAGTGTATTTTTATTCTGCCAGTAAGTACTTAATTTTTATTGTTTTATTTTAAATTAATCTTTTCGTATAATTTCTTGGACGAATGTTAATGTGTTTTGAAAAAGGAAGGGTAGGGGAATTACGTCAGTGCTGAAAAAAGTGTCTTCTATTTTTTAATAGTGTCGTAAATGGGGAAAACAGGCGATATGTTATGTTATACATAACATATCGCCAATCTGCCGGGTTAGGCAGTGGTGTACCTACTCTATTGTACCCTATTTTAGTGTCGTATTACGGCAGTAAATGAAAATAATACTATTATGTAGGAAAAAACGTGTTGAGTTTTTATTAGGTACCTATACATATTTCTATAACAATTTATAATTATTGTTCCTGATGAGTTTGAAACAGGCAAACACGAGACATTTTCTACAGAAACCTAATATTATTTATTTTATTTTTACTACATTTTTTAGATAATTGTGCATTACCTACCCTACATTGTAGAATTCAATGGTAACATATTACTCGTACATCTATCACGTCACGTGCGATAAAATAACAATAGGCTCTCGAGCACAAGTGGTTTTGTCATAGATAGCACACATATATTCTAAACATAATGTAGATTCTACATAATATTATGTAGTAACATCCTTTTGTAAATATAAACATATATCAGTTCTGTGACTAATGGCCAGCGCACATCGGCGAACGGTGGGCAGGTTATTTTAAATATAACAACGTAAATTCGTACGTTTAAAATGGTAACAAGATATAGATTCCAAAGCTCAGAGACCGACCACGGAGCATCAAAGGGGATTTCTCTCTGCAGTATTGAAGAGCGAAGTTGAGGATACCGCGGCGGGAGGTAACGGTAGGTTGCGACGGCATGGGGCGGGATGCGAACGCATGCGGGGGAGAGGTAGTCCAAGTGGAAGTGCACTCTGCATTTCCCGCATGGCATACCGCAACATTCAGTAGTGCGCCAGCGGCCGCTGGCTAATCGGCCTTGATGTCATCCACCGCCGTCCACCGGTGAGAGCTGGCCTTAACTCACTGACTGACGACAACCACACTTTGGTAATTGTGTTCCTGTTTTCCTGTTTGCCGATAGTCACACAAACACAAAATCCTATATATTCTCCTCGATGCCGTCTACTGCTGCCGTCGCCGGTCTGAGCTGGCCTTAACTCACTGACTGACGACAATTACAATTTATTGGTAATTGTGTTCCTTTTCATATTTACCGATAGTCACATAAACACTTAATCCTGTATACCTACCACCATATAAAAATATCCATACTTGAGCGGGATAAACCGGTAAGTACCCTAATTACGTAATACACGATCAATCAGAATCTGAAACGTTTTGAAACAGATTGCTAATCCATTGCTTCAAAAGTTCGAAAATAAATTCTGCTCAACAACGTAAATAACGCAATGAATGTTGTTGAAGTTTCAAAATGAAACAGATTAATCGAAATCGTTTACGAAAATGTGTTGCGTAATTAGATAGCGGGTTTTCTTTTGCAAATAAATTCCCGATTTTACTTCACTTTTTTTTTGCTTCGGAATGCACTTATTGCCGTGGTTCCCGGCTATTTTTAGTTCTTTAACAGTCATTACGGGCAGAAACCTGAAAGTCTGATTACCAGTCTTACCAAGGGGTATCGTATTACCCAGTAACTGGGTTGTGGAGGCCAGACAGGCAGTTCCTCCACGTAAAATGTTGGTATTCAGCTTCATCTGGTTAGACTGAAAGTTGACCCCAATATCGTTTGGAAAAGGGTAGGCAGGAGAGATGAGTTTTTTGAAGTGAAGACTTCTTTAGCGGAGTTGTGCACTTTTTTTGGGACGTGTAAAAAATGTTAAACTCGCGTCAGTACGTGACCGTAAGATCCGTTGCCTAGCAACCGACAAAGTAAATATCAAAATAAATAGTCTTTGACATTACGTAAAGATTGCGAGGTAAGAAATTTTACCCATATTGATGGGTAAAAAAAAGCCGTCAAAACATACTCCATGAAAAGTGTTTAAATAAATTGTTTATTTTTGTTAGTTACTACTACTACAAATGAATATTGTATTTAACCACATAAATTATATTATAGTAATAAAGCAATTCGTGCGAAATTATTCCCTAACCATTCCAAAATATTCAAAAATGCACAACGTTAATTTTAAATTTTTCACTTCTACAGGCACTCCCGGAGTGCAACCCGTTGTTTTTTTTTTACGTAAGGTCGCTTTGCTTCAGTATTTACGTATTATACTATAGTTGTCATCTGCATCATCACCATAAGCAACAGCTATATCAATTAGTGGATAACACATAACATTACGGCAGTATTCTCTGAAGGGTTAAGTAGAGGTGTATATACAGTGTACCCACATTTAAACAGTTATATTTAAGTCCCATGTAATAGAGTGCGAGCCATCAACAGGGCACAACCAAACTCCGGGCTGCTACTGAGAAATTTCTGATGTTTATTTCCCGAAATTTTGTATCTATTTTGGCATGAATCAAACTGTGCATGCAGCTTTTGATACAGAGTCGGTGTAAAATCCGGTTGGACGGATCCATCGAAATGAAAGTTATGCAATTCTGACCTCGAGGTGCGAGTTAAACCTGAACTTGAGCGTAAAACGTCAGAATTTAGAGCCTTTAACATAATGATCAGGATAGCGTTATAGATCCTTCCACAGTTATTCTTCTTCGTTATCTTCTTATTGGTCCTTTGACAGTTATTTTACCTCTAACAGCAATCCACTAGCAACCTCATTGCAATAAAAAATCAGATCACTGTGGTACTGACTGTGATGCAAAAGGCAAAATACCTGTGAAAGGACAAATAAATAAAATAATCGTTTATTTGCTAAAGTAGGTGTATACATAAAAAGGGTGTTTACAATTTATTTTGATCCCTGAACAATTTACCTTAAATTAGGCATGCGAACATTTAAAGTAAAATAGTAATTGCAAAAAAACACGTCAGTAAAATTAAAATTGTTATCATAATGATAAAACAGTACTTTATTCCAGTAAGATGCTGGTTGTGATCTTGACCGTACTTCCGGGAATATCCCGATAGCCATGGAATACCGCTCCACTCCTCATAAGCACCTCAGGACTTGTTGCCCCCTTGTCGCTAGACACTTTGTGCTAGAAACCGTTTTCGGGGGCCCATTATTTAGAGTGCAAGTCACCGCCTGCCATTTTACCTGTTTTTTTATGTAAAATATTGGTCAGGCAGGGGCCATAGTCTTTCCATAGTTCTAAATAACCAGTTCACTTAGCCACCCAAAGCCATAAGCCAATATCTTTGTTTTCATATCCTGCAAATAGTCCTGCACTAACCGGGGGTTGTCCTTGTGGGCATTAGCATAGTGCGAATAGGGATAATCGTCGGTTGGTGCCTCGTTTCATTAAATGCGTCTAACGGGCCTCTACGAGTTGACTTCGGCCCCTCCTACGTCTTCTAAACGCCCGGGACCCTAGAAATGTCAGTCTTTAACTACATATTAGGCATAGGCTAAGGTAAATACATACCTAATATAACTATCGGACCTGGCAGACGTTGTCTTGCCCGAACAGAGCCACTTACTGGGTCCAATTGTATTTTCAAACCATCCAGGGACCCTATACACACAACATTTGATCCTAATTGGTCAAGCTGTTTAAGAGGAGTTAGGTGACAAACATATTTACCGGATAATTATATGTATAGTATAAAGAAGATACCTTGGTTTTGTTGAAACCAGGTCTTTCATTTCATCTCAGTGAAAAACAGGAAAACTAACCTTTGAATTAAAACAATAATTAGAAACAAAGCAATAATTACATTATCTAAATCTATGTGAATCATGATAGATCCTCGATAAGTTTGACTGTTTTATCAAGAAATGTTGGATGGTTGCAGGTTGCAGCTGGATGAGTTTAACCAAAGATCGAGATAAACGGCTTGTCCAGCTGAGCAGTGATAAATATAGATAACAGATATATATATAAATATGGTTCACAGACCTTTTACAATAACTTGTCCCTTGGTATAAGTTGCCCATTAGCCTGACACGCAATGGTGCGAACCATTGCTTGTCAGGCTTAAATGGGCAACTTTCGCATTCTTATTCTGAGAAACTGAAAGACGAGGAGTTCGTGGCTAAGTAATTAACAAGCCGCATGGGTCGATCCCTCAGGTTAAGCTACGCTTGCCGGGGTTGATCAGTGGGTGGGTGACCATCTTTACATACCGAAAGCCGCCGTTTAAGCCGTTGGTCCCGGCTGTCATTCGTGGATCTTTGATAGTCGTTACGAGGCGTCAGAAGCCCGAAAGTCCACCAGTCTTATCAAGGGGTATCGTATTACCCAGTTAATGGGTTGTGGAGGTCAGATAGGCAGTCGCTCCATGTAAAATACTAGTATTCAGCTGCATCCGGTTAGACTGGAAGCCGACCCCAAGATAGTTGGGAAAAAGGCTAGGAAGATCGATTGAAAGACTTAAGACAACTATGACTTATATTATTGAGTGGAGAATATTTATTAGTATAGTTTATAGAGGCCTCGCTTTTCGTATTTTTTTCTTATCTATTTATATAAAGCCAAAATTCCGAAGCAAGTTTTTCATAAAATGCGCGAGAGTAGGTACTTTTTCGAGCTCGTGGGTTTAACTCATTGTACATAGCAATTCAAATGAAAAATATATAATAACATCTCTTAAAAAGTGGTTGAGTTCTTAAAGAGGTCTCAAAATTTTGAAGTATGGAATATCTAAAAAAAATCATTCCATTTCAATCATCCCATTCAAAATCATAAAAAGCCCTCAGAATTAACTGTAAATTTCTACTTACTTCATTCATATTTTTACCCGACTACGGCAAAGCCAAAAGGAAGGGTTATTCTTTCAAAATACCAGAAAAAACGTTGGTTCATAAGAAATAAAAATAACATACTTTAAAAAAAGCGTTTTTATAACTCAAAATAAACATTATTACAACTGCCAAATTGCTTCTTTATGCAATGCATCGGGTGCTTGAACTGTCAAAACGCCATTTTGTGATAGGCCTCTTAAGCTTTCAGTTAACAGTCAATATATTAGTTTTTTTTAGCCTATTTTGTGCCAGTCCTGGGCCAAGGCCTCCCCGAAGTCCTTCCAGGATCTCTTTTCTCTTCTCTTTTCTTAGCATTATTTATCTTTAATACTTCCTTCGCCTATTAACGCGAATTGCATGATAGCTTACAATTTTTTTTAAATTTTCATATCTTTTGTATATCCTTTGCTTATTATTGAAGCTATTATCATTGTCATTCCTTTGTAATAAAACAACAGGTATATAACAATTTAATTATTTGAATAATTACGAAATAACCGTGGATTGTAAATAATATTTTTGTGTAAATAATTTCATCACCACTGCTCTCAAAACGGTGAAGGAAAACATCGTGAGGCAACCGGCATGTCTTAGAACCAAAAATTCGAAGACATGCGACATCTACCAACCCGCACTGGGCCCACGTGGTAGATTACAGCCCACTCCCTCTCACAGAGAGGAGGCCTGTGTCCCAGCAGTGGGAACATTAATAGGCTGATAATGATGAACCGTTGATTATTCGAGTGATTGTATTCACTATTTTTTTTGGATTTAATAAATTAACCAATTAATGTCAATGTTGCCTTGGTATTTAATAAATAGATGAGTTTGCGTAGAAATTTCTTTTTTGCGTAACCATTTATTTTGTTTTTCAAATGACAATACAGTTTTGCAATTTTAATTTTGTTTTTAGACTAAAGAGAATTTAGAATTTCAGACTATTAAGAAATTAATTTGCAAATCTAATTATTATAAATCAAACCAATCGATTACCATAACCTATTGTCTACGACTGCTAGCAACACCAAGCAGACATCCGCCGGCGGCGAGACGTATGACGTACATACCATACATTGATTGTTATGTATCTCATTAGAATTCAGAAATTTAATTGATTCAATTATTTTAAATTCACGTTTAAATATATTAATTCAAGTTCCAATAATTACCTGATTGTATTTCGAACTTCCGACTGAAATTGTAAATGTATAAATAAGGTAAACCTAATTGTGACGGTTAGTCGTGGAAAATACTTTGATAAGAACGTGTTAAAAATAGGTATACTGATGTGTTAAAAGTATTCAAGAATTGTATTCAGCGAAACTGCTTCGTTACGCTATAGTGGGTAACTATCTATTTGTTATTTTTTTTATTTCATGTGGATCTGCAAAGGAAGCCCTCAAAATTCATATATTCTTACGTGTTTTGCAATTTGCAGGACAATGTCAGGTTGTATCTTGATTAAAATATGATTTGCGTTAACAAATAATATATATTATTATGTACAGAATTATAATCATAATCAAGTTAGAATTGGTGTATTGAATGACTTTTTCATGAAATCATAACTTTTGAAAACAAATCTATTTATTATTGATTCTAATGATTATACAATACATATTTGATAATGTCGCGAATCATATTTTGATCAAGATGCAACTTAACACGGACCTGCATATTGCAAAAAATAATTAATTCGCGGGCTACCTTTGCCGATCCACCGTAAATTGTTGTTTACCTTCCATCTCAACATTCGGTTTAAAGACATTTATTTCTCAATAAAAAGAACGTTACAGTTCACTTAACATATTGAGAAAAGTACATATACAAGTAATACGATTAACATTATCATCAACATCGTTTATTTAGTTTTTAACATATAAATTACATTTTTAAATATTAAAATAAAAATTATAAAAACATTTAAAAATATAAAAACATTATCATTAATATTAGTAGATTTTTGTATAACTGTGAGTTGTCCG
Organism: Conistra vaccinii; assembly: GCA_948150665.1. Classification (NCBI taxonomy): domain Eukaryota; kingdom Metazoa; phylum Arthropoda; class Insecta; order Lepidoptera; family Noctuidae; genus Conistra; species Conistra vaccinii. Next base: position 3,771,722 of record OX411321.1, read on the forward strand.
GGTAGTTTGGAGACCTGAGACCTGTAAAGCTGTTTTCAGACCAGCGCGATTTGTCGCGCGACGTGACACCGGTTATTGTTATACCGTGAAGTTTTGTATTGTTTTGTATTAATCGCGCTGGTCTGAAAACTGCTTAACACAGGTATTCCACAACATCTATGTATTATTTTAAATACATTTTATGAATCCATTTGTACGAACTCTTTAGAGGTAGAAACAGGAGGAGTAACAGGGTGTAAAGTTCACTGTTAGATGCCGCCATAATGTGGTGGCGAAAATAAACGTTATTATTATTACCAGTAGGTGCAATTTCATAAACTCTAGTCATTAGAAGGTCTATCCTTTGTGCAAGTAATAACATAATATATTAGCTATGCCACACATAAAATATTATGGCATGAATAATTTTTACACGTCCAAGCTGTATTAGCTAGTAGTAATATTTCACAAAGACTTGTGAAGTAATAAAAAGATTTTGAATAATAATTGCGCAAAAAACTAATGAAACAACATTATTAATTTTTTCTTTTGAAAGTTACACGTAGTCGTCACTTGATCAAAGGTCAAAGAACTTTTTTCTGGGATTTGATGAAAGGGCAGAGGTGCTCGTGGCTAAGTAATAACAGTCGCCCGGGTCGATCCATCAGGTTAAGCTACGCTTGCTGGGGTTGGTCAGTAGATGGTGACCATCTTTATATTGTATTGTATTGTATTTATTTATTTCTCAGTATATGGTACATTAAGATCTTACATTATAACACTGTTTCACACATACTACCATTGCTGGTGTAGAAATATTCAAAAATAAGCTAGGTACATGCAAATCAGAACTAGGTTACTAAGTACATACATTTTATGAATTTTATATAAAATTATGAAAATTTGGGTTAAGTTTGAATGTCAAATTAATGGACTCATCATACATTCATCAAAAATGGATTATTATAATGTCAAAATATTAATAGTTTAATTTAAAAAAAATGTAAATCATAATGTCAGAAATATAAATCATAATGTCAAAGAATAAATCATAATGTCAAAATATAAATCATAAAGTCAAAGTAAAAAAAAAAAAAAAATTAGAATGTACAAGAATTTATAATAATGTCAAAGTGCTAATGTCATCATTAATAAGATCATCGATATTAAGATTTTAATTTCAATATCAAAAAGTATGATTCAAAAATTCATTGACGGAATAAAAACACATGTCTAAGAGCCAATCAAACATCTTACGTTTAAACTTGTCAATTGGTAACATTCTCAGGGCAGGTGTTAATTTATTATAAATTTTAATTGTCATACAACTAGCATTTCTTCTGTATAACTGCAATCTTTGAGCAGGTACTAGCAATTTCCCGGCATTTTTTTTGTTCAGCCTTTCGGAGACTTGTTCATTTAATTGAAATAAATGAGGGTATTTTTTTACAAATAAACAAACTTCAAAAATATACAAACATGGGAGTGGCAGAATTTTTAATTCCTTAAATAATGGCCTGCAATGGTCAAAATATTCCGCTCCACTCATGGCTCTGATACATTTTTTTTGCACTATGAATGCCCTTTCTACGTCCACTGAATTACCCCATATCACTAGGCCGTAACGCAAAACTGATGAAACGCAAACGCAAAAATGATAAGCATTTAGGACCGCTTTTTTACTCGATACTAGTCTCAACTTGCGAAGTGCATATACAAACTTATCAAGCTTACTGCATACTCTTTCTACATGTTCCTTCCAGTTCAATTTGTTGTCAATTACTATACCTAAAAATAAAGCTGATGGTCCTGGTTGAAGAATTGCACTATTATGTCTAATTGCTGTTGGTATTACTGACAAATTACATGTTTGAAATTGAACTATTTTAGTTTTTTCAATATTAACATTAGGATTATTGTCCCCCAGCCATTTTATCACAGTAATTAATTCATTATTAGTATCAATTTCTATGTCAGTTTTGTTGGAACATTTTATCGTCAAAGTAGTATCGTCAGCAAATTGGATACATTCATATTTTAAACATTTTTTGAGGTCATTAATATACAATATATATAGTGGCGGACCCAGTATACTTCCCTGCGGGACGCCAGAATCATTGATTTTCAGTTCTGAGCAATATGTCATCCTAGTATCGTTTTCTATCCTAGAGATAACAGTTCTCTGTTGACGATTAGATAGATAGCTTTTAAGCCAATCATGCGCTTTGCCTCTTATGCCATATTTCTCTAGCTTGTAGAGTAGTCGTTCGTGTGATACAAAATCAAAAGCTTTACTCATATCTAAGAATACCGACAAAGTAGTCATTTTTTTATTAAGAGCTTCGGTTATTAGCTTCACTAAAGAAAAACAGGCTAGAGTCGTTGAACTGTTTTTCCTAAAACCAAACTGACTCTCCACTATTAAATTGTATTTAGTTACAAAGCTATTTATTTTATCATGCATTGCCTTTTCAAATTTTTTTGCAAAGATTGGGATCAGTGTAATGGGCCTATAATTGCCCATGTCAGTATAGTTGCCCTTTTTGAATAGAGGTTTAATTATAGACTCTTTTAGTCTAGATGGGAAAACACCTTCATCAAAAGAGAGGTTTATTAAGTGGCTAAGTGGCGATGCTATAATTTTTGCGCTTAATTTGATTATTGTAGTGGTTACTTCGTCATATCCGGTAGAATTCGTATTATTTAATGAATTAATTATTTTAATAACGTCTATTTCATTCACTGGAGTCAGAAATAAAGTATTAATATTATTGTCAATGTTAATGTTATGTATGTCATGATTATTATTATTGACTTTTTGTGTCAGCTCAATAAAATAATTGTTAAATTGGTTACATATGTCACTAGGATTATTATTTTTTTTATCGTGGATTATTAATTCATTTATATATTTGCTATTATTAGGTTTGTTTATACTATTTTTTATGATTGACCATGTCGCTTTACATTTATTTTTAAAATTATTAAAAAAATTGTTGTTGTTCATCTGTTGTGATTTTGATATGCATTTTATCAAGATTAGGCTGGAAGCCGACCCCAACATAGTTGGGAAAAGGCCAGGCAGATTGATCGATGAAAGGCCAGACTCGACATCGATAGCAATCTCTTTTAACGCGCGCGATGTGCTTGACAAGGACGTGCTTTTTTCGTGTCTGTCAAACAATGTTGACCGTCTAGGGACGCCATTAGGACTTTGCGACCCAATTCGGTCGTAAAGTGATGTCTATGTCGATACTGCAGCCCCTGATATAAAAGGTTTACCACCTTACTCAAAATATCCTCGAGGAGATGATATAGTTAGTATTGCATTATTCTTACAGGCATAAGGGCGAATTTCGCCAATGAAAATAAGCGCAAACAGAATATCTAAACCACGTTTAAGATCTGTCAGTGTCAATATTCCACGACAATGATGACACTGACAGCTCTTGAACGCGGTTTAGAGGGGCTGGTTGCGTTCAATTCACCCTATAGATTCACTTTAAACTTTTACTTCGTCGATACCTCTCCCCAGCTTTCTACCATAGATGAGCTAACCTACGTTTAATTTTCTTAGCTGCTTAGGTCTGGTGGAAAAGGTATGAATTAAATTTCTTTATAAATAATTATATATATGCACAAAGCGAATTTTCGTAGCATCTGCACCCACTACACTACCCCACTGAGCTCTGGTAAAAAAACCACATAATTTCATAGCTTAGCTTCACTGCTTAGCTACCTCGCACATTTTTGGTGGAAAACATCAATGAAACCGCTGAAAAAAAGTGGAGTCAGGTTACGTCAAAACTTATTGACCCCCCCGGTCAATAAGTTTTGACGTAACCTGACTCCACTTTTTTACTTCGTTAGCATTGAAAAAGTGCTGTTTAAAGAATATTTTATTAGAGTTGGGTTAGAAACGTGCCACCTTGCTAGAAAGAATGTGAGGTTATTTGGGGGTGCTAGAGGGTCTTCTGAACCCTCCATTTTTGAAGTGAAAACTTCTTTAGCGGAGTTGTGCACTTTTTTTGGGATGGGTAAAAAATGTAAAACTCGCGTCAGATCCGTGACTGTAAGATCCGTTGCCTAGCAACCGACAAAGTAAATATCAAAATAAATAGTCTTTGACATTACGTAAAGATTGCGAGCTAAGAAATTTTACGCATATTGATGGGTAATAAATTGTTTATTTTTGTTAGACTATAATTGAAAAATAAATAAATATACTACTAATGAATACAATATTCATTCAAATAAAATTTAACCATGTACATTATAGTACTTTTATACTGATAAATAAAGCAATTCGTGCGAAATTATTCCCTAACTATTCCAAAATATTCAAAAATGCACAACGTTAGTGTTCAAGTTTTCACTTCTGCCGGCACTCCCGGAGTGCAACCCGTTCTTTTTTTTTTAGCCGAGGACGCTTTTAAAGAAAAGTATGTTTTTTAGGTAAGTTTAAAAAAAAATCTACTTATTTACGAATGCCCCTACCCCCGAGGCGGCACGTTTCTAAACTATAACCTTATATTTTTTACTACCATGTATTCCATCGCTTAACATAATAGCCTACCGCCCAATGGTTTTATGCGCATTCGTGTGATTTCTAGGAAAATATATTAATAAGCTTGAAATAAAAAAGGACAGCTGATGCATGACAAGCCGCGTAGCCTTGTGGAACATAATTAAGCATGATTCCCAGTAACGCCAAAAAATTTATTGCATAATGTTTTGCGCACAATTCTTTAGTTACATAAAAAATATTTTTATCTTGAATGTTTAAATACCTTGCTTGAAAGAATTTACGTCAAAACTAACAAAAAAGCAGTTTTGGGTTGCTTCGGTTTTTGGTAGGGAGTAAACTTATGGATTTGCGTCACCGACATGCTTGCGCCGCGCCGTGGTGCTCAACTATAGAATATAAATGGGGCTAATACCAGTTTTAAGTTTTCAGTTTTGTCGGCAGTCTCCATAACTGTCAATTTTTTTATTTTTTTATAAAGTGTTACTCAAACAGACAATATTTTTTTTTTTCATAAATCAGAATATAAAAATGGTCCTCAGGTACTTATGTTTTTAGTTTTACTAAAATATTACGATAACTTATCATAATATTTTAGTAAAATTACGCATACAATTAAAATTGCGTTTTATTAATTATTTTGGTTAATATGAGGATTCTATTAATGTTAAGTAACATTCATGTACCGGCTGTCTATATTTACGCATATTATGCGAATAAACGTTTTGATTCGGTTTGGAAAACGTCATCAGCGCCTTGCTGTATAGGAAAAATGGTAACAACCGATTTCCCCAGAACGTTTGATGTACCTATTCGAAGAGCGAACTGCACTATCTGTTCACACAAAGTGCACACAGTGTAGCTGCTCCATTTAAAATATCAGTCACCAAGAGAGTTCACCTCAAACGCTATGCGCAGTGGGGCCGCGCCCTTATTGTCCACACTGACCCACATTTCGTCACAACAACACCGTAACGATCCCAACGCTAAACTCTTTAGTACAGCGGTACGGGAGCGTCCATCAACAATAATGAAACAAACCGTTCGTGTCAAAATACTCTGTCAGTGTTCAATAAGTCAGTGTGTTTCAATCAAGTGAATTATTATCTATTTGTGTATTAATTTACTGTTATTGCAAGAGTTTTTTAGTATATTTTTTAGTGAAATTTTTAGTTTTCGTTCTCGACCTGGATTCTGATCTTTTACCGGATATATAAGCAGGTATGTGGAGGTGACTTAGACTAGTGTAAGGCTAGAGTAAAACAATCCTGAAAATATTTAGGAAAACATTTCTAAACAGTGCTTGTTGCTTATCGAATGTCATCTTCGTTGGGCAGAGGACCACCCATTTTACCTTTACCCGAGTTGCTTCCTTCGGAAGTCCTTCTTTATGTGTTTGATAGTATATTTATGAGCTGAAATAGATCCATGTTCAGATGTGAGTTATATAACTAGATTGATAGAAAAGGTCCCTCCCCATTTATTCTAGTAAAGGTTATTGAACTGTTGCATCTGATCTGCAAAGGGATAGTATCTCCACGGATTCACCTGATATCTCAATCCCCTGAGAATATCGGGATTAAAATTGTCTTATGTCCCCAGGTAAAGGTCCATATCCCAAATGTCAACGAAAGCCGTTCAGCCAGCTCGAAAGCGTAATAAACAAACATAAATACATACAAAAAATCAAATATATTCTCTTTATAATATTAGTTTAGATAGATACTGAAAATACAAGTTATGTTATGTTTATGCTTAGAATAGGTAAAATTATAATAAAGAGGGATCAGTCTCTATTTTGCGCAAAAGTGATTTCCTAACAGTGGTATAGGTTGCCATTATTAGGTCCCAAGCTAGCTATCTGCCTTTCATAGCAATCGGTTCAGTGATTTAGGCGTAAAAAGGGAACAGACAGACAGAGACAGACGGAGAGACAGAGTTAAGCAGGTTTTTACGAGCCCTGTAATGTGACTGTTCAGTAAGTCAGTCCAGTGCTGACTTCTCGCCCTCTTGTCAATCCAGTTGACTAACCTTCTCGTCTACATGAACCCACTGACTGCGTTCGAAATTCCGAGTCACTGGGTCTAGTCACATCAGTAACATCTACCAACCCGCACTGGGCCCGCGTGGTGGATTTCGGCACACTCCCCGATAAGAGGCCTGTGTCCCAGCAGTGGGAACATCACAGGCTGTTTATGAATGATAGTTCCAGTCACTCCCATTATATAAACCAGGCATTATAATATTAGAATGAATGAATTGTTGATACAATGCTTCTTAGTAAAGTCATCATCATCAGCATAATATATCATCCGAAAGACGTCCACTGCTGGACATAGGCCTCCCCCAAGCACCGCCTCTTCGACCGATTCTGTGCTTCCCGCATCCAGCGGATTCCTGCGGCCTTTACAAGGTTATCGGTCCATCTTGTGTGAGGCCTTCCTCCTTCTTAGTAAAGTATACTTTAACAAAACTCTACAAGTTTTAAGAAAAGATAAAAATGGTTCAATTGTGGTATTTGGAACAAAATCTGGTAACAGATAACAGGGGAGTCTAGTGATCTGAAGATAAAGTGGCTTATCTTAAGTAAATTTTACTTACCTACTCGTATAACAAAGACCTTGTCTACTTCTTCCTCAACCACCAACTAACCTAGGCCTCTTGTTAGAAAGAAGATTACACGTTCAGTAGAATTTCTTATCTTGTGTACTGTCTGTACCTACAGAAAATAAAATTATCATCTTGTCAGTTTTCATATCGGATTGTGATAAGGCTTGTTATAGTGGTCTGGGGTAAACGTGAAAGGTTGTGTGTTATTGTATAATTGTGTTCCCATAATATTCATTGTAATAAAATCAGTTTACAGGGACAAATGAAATTAGCTAGCGAAACTCCGAATACGTGATATATACCTAAACATGATAAAATTAAAAAGTTAGAAAATTAAAACACAACTACGACATAAAGTCATCAAAAAATAATCCGTAGTCAGAAAAAAAAAACAAAAAAAAAAAAAAAAAAATTAAAATTCTAACTATTATTCAAGTAACCCAAATCATATTTTTTTTTTGTCGTGTTCGTATTTTGACACCATTTAGGAGAAAAGATCTCTGCTATTTACTTTTCGTCTATCACAATAATTTGAACTATTAAATACTAAACTGGTTCACAGCAGTCCCTTCATACTGCTAAGTCCAGATAGGTATTTTCCTTTACTGTAAGCCAATGTATATTTTTAAATACATATTACAACATTATTATTATATTATTATTTATTATTCACTTGTCATGTTTTCACTACTCTAGAGCGTGCGAAAACCTTCGGTCAGTAATTCAATAATTCAATTGTGCTCATTCTCAAATCGTAGACAAAACAATAGCTAACGAGGATTCTTATAAATATATTAAGAAATAGTAAGATGTAATAAAACTTTACCTGCAGTTAAACACCAAACCAATTGAGAGAATCGCGTGCTGAGCCGGTAAGATAACTTTAACTATTACTTTATATAATAGTATATTTTTGGGTCATTTTGGGTCCCCGACTCATGATAGTAGAAGCAACAGTGGGGTTTCAGTCGGTGGGAGGCCCACATAACCCTCCATTCTCTCCAGACAAATGGATACCCTTATCCATATAATGATAAGGACTTCCCCGAAGATAAAAATCTTAGAATCATCAAAAAAAAAAAAAAAAATATAAAATCTTAGATAAATTTTAGTGTATTTATTTGCATAAAAAGGTCGTTAGTCACGCAATCCTTACTATTAATATATTATTTCCTTTATTACATTTACATACATATAAATTATACTTTTAAATATTTTTATCAATAATTATATTTTAAACAATAATTTATTATTCATATTATAAATACGAAAGTGAGTTTGTTTGTTACGCTTTCACGCTAAAACGGCTGAACGGATATGGATGAAATTTGCCACAGAGATGGACCATGACCTGGAGATGGACCAAACTACCACAACGCTTATGATCAGATTTTCCAATGGACATTCATTGTTTTAATATTTGGAATGACAATCTATGCCCTATGTCCTTTACAATAAAAATAACACTCGATGTAAAACATGAAAATAAATTTTTCTTTCCGCGAAAATTGTCAATGTGAATGGACCAAGGCAAAATGAAGATCAAGTGGCATTGTAACCGATAGAGATAAACCATTGTCAATGCGGTGGCCTTCCATCAGCTTCATTCATTAAGTAACATGCAACACAATAGCTAAACCACGTACCTACAACATCAGTAGGTACAAGTAATTATGTCGCGTCGGCCCTTTACAGGTTAAATCTCTTGAATTTGGTTGATTTTCTTCGAATAATTTGGGTCTATTGTTCTATTATTTAAAAAAAAAACACAAAGTGTGTAGCACCCCTGATGATTAACTCAAAATTCAAAAATAATAATTATTCAAGCTAGGCTGAGAATCAGCACTTTTTGAACGTCAAAATTACATAAGGCAGTCCTCCAACGCCTACCCTTCACCACTTCCTAGTGCTTTAGCTGGGAAGAAGAACTTAAGTGTTAGACAAATGTTATTATTAAATCTATAACTATTGAATCAATTGAATACATCGTATGACTACGAATATTAAACATGAAGAAAATCTAATTCCTTTATGTTGTGGATAAAGGTATTAGATTTTACTAATACTTTTTTATTTTATTAATACTTTACGGGGTATTCCTCGGAGCGCACCAACTTTAAAACGCATCTAAAGAAGCGCACCAAAAGTATTCCTCGGAACGCACCAACGATGAAAAATAGAGAAGAGCATGAAGGATTCGTAATAAATGATATCTCTTTAGTCTATGTATAACACATGTCATTGCCATTTATTTTTATATTTTGCTGTCATTTTATTATTTTAGGGATGAATCTCGTGGGATTCTTCATTATTTATTTCTCACGACCATAGAAATATAAAAATATGCTCACGGCCATCGCATCATAATATCGCTGTTGGCTATAAAATCACGTATTGTGTAGATATTTTTATAAATATATTGTTATTTAAATATATTCGTTTTATGATGCAGATTTTATTCTACATAGATAATGATTATAAATAATATAACAATTATAAATATTGCAATATTTTTTAATTGCTTTATCAGTATCCTCTCTTGATTTAATGCCAGCATTGTTCTTATTTTTATTGTACACTATAATTATTGCATAGCTGTTGCTAACATGCTTATGCATAATTAGCCTATAATGTTTCCACTGTTGAGTCACAGCCCTCCTCTCTTTGAAAGGGGTTGGGCAGTAATCTACCACGCGGGCCCAGTGTGGGTTGGTAGATGTCACAATCATGACTGTCTTCGAATTTTTGGGTCTAAGACATGCCGGTTTTCTTACGATGTTTTCCTTCACCGTTTTAAGAGCAGTGTTGATGAAGTTATTTACACAATTTAAAACGCTTGCCTGGGTTCGAAACTTCGAAACCACGACCTATAGCTCGTAAGTCGGGGACGTTACCACTGGGCCACCACTGCTCAATTAATGTTGAAGTTTTGCCTGTCATCATTATTATCATTCCTCAGACCTTATCCCAATTTATTTGGGGCCTGCGCAGTTAGTTCTTGTTCTTCCATACATTCTATCTCATCTTTGTGTTATGAAACTCCTTATGTACATGATCATAATTATTATGATCATGTACCTAAGGAGTTGATGAATTCATGATTATTACTAGTAGCTCGCTTCAAAACCGAGTGAACGAATCGATTGCCCGATCGCGCCTTCCTTCACTACTTGTCAACGATCCCCGCTTGGTGTTGCCACAAATCAAATCGTTATTAATAATCGATATGTCAGTTTAGTCGATTTTAATTAACACTGATAAATGGTCAACCTCTTTTCGTACACCTTTTTCTTTTTTAAGGAAAACAATATTAGGCATTATCCCTTTGTTATTTATTATGTTCCCTTCCTTTGCGAATCCACCGGTAATTCAGGAGGCTTATTATGTTTTATTTACCGAGACTGTCTAATTTAAGAAATAGCATAGATTAAACCAGATGGTTCATCCGCAAAATTATTTATTTAAAAAGCGACTCTTGCTACGTTACAATAAAATGCAATTCACGTCGCACAGCGCTAATTACCTACAGTTATATTCACCTAGAAATTGCTTCTCTTTCCCCTTGCTCGATAACGATGCGCCAGCCCGCGTTTTTGCTGAGCCTGTAGCTTTAAATTCCCCTGATAATAATAATGAACCACCATCCTTGATCCAGCCTGTCCCTCTTGCTGTCCTCCCGTCAGCGAACGCCAAAAGCCGAGGTTCGTACCCCACAGGGGGTGCCCTTAGCGAGCGTTCGCCTAGTTTTAATTTAGCTTAGTTTGTATGCCCCTGGCTGGAGGCTTTGAGTTTCTTTTAGAAGCTTAAGGCAGCCACAGGAAAGTCCGGTTAAGCAGCGAATACCTCAGTGGTAACCTGCGAGATGCCCTAGTCAAAAAAAAAAAAAGCTTTTCTTTCTATCGCGTAACTCTTAGATCTTCTGACTATGTTACACTCACTGAATTGGTCCAACAAGTCGATCCCAACGCGTACTTGTAGCTTCATACCTTAAATGCCGAGTGAACTATCAGTATTAATCTGTGGAAATATTAACAATAATTCTAAACTAGTCGTGAAAAAAATCTACCAGCACAATCGAGCAATTAACCATTATTAGCAATTTTTTCAAGGAATAAATATGCTAAAATCCGCCATTCTCATTACGAGTCTGGTAAAAAAACTCTATTAAGTACCTACTTATAAAATTAAATTCTAATTTTAAAATTAAATTCGTAAATAGGAATTAGTCTCAGAAATACGCGGATTTTTGACAGATATGGTATACAATTTAGCTTGTATTTTATAAACAAAATGTGGGTCACATATCGAACTGTCACATTGCTAATTGAATTGGAAATGGTTCCACTAATTGTTTTTCATTCGCAGTAAAAGTGTAGATGAAGAAGCAAATAAAGGGAACAACATAATTACTGTTTCTAATCCCATATCTTAACTCAATAATGTTTTATGAACGTAGTTTATAAATGGTATAACCCATAAAGAGTTGTTGACTGTTATGTGTCAAGATACACAAGCATAAAACTTGTTTACATAATATTCACTTGATCTTTTTGCTCGGCCGAGAAAGCTGTGTTAACGAAACGGTGTATAGTGTATAAAAATAAAAAAAACAACGTGTTGCACTCCGGGAGTGCCGGCAGAAGTGAAAACTTGTACATTAACGTTGTGCATATTTGAATATTTTGGAATGGTTAGGGAGTAATTTCGCAAGAATTGCTGTATTTATCAGTATAAAAGTACTATCATTTATGTGGTTATATACAATATTCATTAGTAGTAGTAGTAGTATATTTATTTATTTTCAAAATATAGTCTCAATAAAATAAACAATTTATTACCCATCAATATGGGTAACATTACTGTATGTCAAATTATGCCAAAGACTATTTATTTTGATATTTACTTAGTCGGTTGCTAGACAACGGATCTTATAGCACGTTTTAACGCGAGTTTAACATTTTTTACTCATTCCAAAAAAAGTGCACAATGCAGCTAAAGAAATTTTCACTTAAAAAAAATGGCTTTGGCCGAACAGTTTTTACTCGTAATTTTGTATTAAATGTCATATTTAAGGAACACGCTACACTGTAGGCATGATTATTGCTGACGTATCTTTTTGCGGAACGGATAAAACAGAAGTTAAAATATTACTAAAACTATATAGTTAAAACAATGGCAAAAATGATTACAAAAATGAGACTATAATTTACAAAAACTTTAAAGTACTGACCAATTTAGTAAATTGTTTCTTGCCAAATAAGTACATTAAAAGATAATACTTAAAACTATCCTAACTAATATTATAAATGCGATTGTGAGTTTGTTTGTTTGTTTTTACGCTCTCATGGTTATACGGTTAAACCGTTTTTGATGAAATTTGGTCTGGGGATACTTTAAACCCTGGGTAAGGCCATAGGCAAAGTATCTTTTATTTTTTTAAATTAATTTTTCAAATAACTACAGTAACTTAGGTCGATGACCCACAAAAAAAAATCATATCAATTTATGTTATAATGATATCGATACCTATCGCGCCTGCGGAGTTTAGCTAGCTATTTTAATTGAACCTTGTATAATTACAATAACTAGGTCGCACTATATCGTAATGATTAACAAAATTAATAATATCGGTGCCAAACGTTATCATTAAATCTACTCGTACTATCAAACATGAGATCATTACCTACTTCGCAACGCTCTCGTTTTACACCATACAAAATATTTAGAATGTACAAATTATTGTTACTCGTGTGGGAATAGCCTATCATTATTTATTTACTAGTGACAAAAACCGACTACTTGTAGAGAAGCTGAGTGATGATGATGGCACTGCTATTAGCGAAGCCTTTAATAATGGGTTATTCAAACCATAATGATAAACTGAAAAAGAAACTACCTTCAGGAAATAGTTAAGAGAAAAATATCCAAGCGTTTAAGTGGACATGCTTCTGCATGGCGTTAGTTGAAACATAATAGCTACGGATTTCAGTTACTGGAATGCTATAGACTTAAAATTTCCTAGCTTCGTTTAGACAGCTCTAGCATGCCAACCCAGGATATTACTTTTTGATAGGCTTATACTGTCCTCTCGTACCTATTAACCAACACTGTAATTTGAAAACATTGTAAAAACCATTTGTTTTTAAAAGAGTAACGGTGGAGTTTCTTGCCGGCTCTTCACCATAGGAAACGATCAATTTGAACCATGCATTCTGACGTTTCATAAGTGCCCTGTAGGTTTAAGTGAAAAATAAAATATTCTGAATTTGAACTTGCTTGCTATTCTACCTTGAAAAACTAGCGTCGTGTAACCGAGGCATTAGTCACGATGCTAGTAAGACGGGTGTTAGCTAATCTTTGTTTTTTTTCGTATCAATGATAATACTACACTATTTTGAATTAGCATAACACACACGAGTTATTTTGGTTTACAAATTGGACGGTTTTGCTGTCACGTGTTTGTCGTCATTATCTGCTTCCGTTTCTTTCGGCATTGTGGCACGTTCACGTGAGGATTACGTATTTGAGAAAGTTGAACGTCATTATCACGGTCTTCTATTTATAACTTTGGTGTGACAAATTCATAACAACTATAACTATTACGGGAATAAAAATATGCCTAAGGCTTACTGCCCACGGTCGCGTCATTTGACGAATGCACGCAACCGACAGATGACGATAGGCGTAATTTGCATATTTGTTATGTCCACGCTATCTTCATGCAATCGTCAATCACGCTACAAAACTTCTCAGTTTTCTTTTAAGTAGCATTGCATACGCACTTTCGTTGGGAAAATGTCAAGTGATGATGATGCTGTGATTATAGCATTAGAAGACGACGAAAAGGTGAAGAATGTACTGGATTCATCCATACATCGAAATAAATATAAATTGTAGATTGTTTGTTGCTGCCAGAGAGTTATCAGAAGATGATTCTGTATTTCAATAATTTTACTGAATGACTAAAAATTGTAAAATTCACCGCTGAGCCCACCATTTGAGCCAAAAAAGTGCTTGCGTCTCGCGACTCGGTCGAGTAGTGACATGCTGCCGCACGCACCGCATGACGAACGTAAGACGAGACGCGGACGCGACGTTGCCGTTCCGTGGACACTGTTTTGATTGTTTCTACGCAAGCTGCAAGCAATCGTCAATTGCCGATAGCGTGCGCATGACGTGCGGCTTACGTAGACAGCCTAACAAAGCCGAGGGTCGCTTATATTTGTAAATTTTTTTGTAGTGGACCATACCTGGGAAGTTTCTGGTTACGAAGATATTGATGGTCAAAGTTTCAACTTTATTTTCACTAAAACAAGTATTTTTAACCTCAACGTTAAATACCCTCACAACATAATTATGTTCCGCTGCATGCACCCATAAGCACGATGTTTTGCGTGCGTCATTCACATCGAATAATAAGTAAAAAAAAAAACAAGCGACTTCCAAAAAAGACACTACAAAGTCAAAAATAAGTAAATAACTTTAATTTCGGAAGTCGGTGTATTTGGTTTTGAATTTTCGTTTTTTGCCACGACTTCCAAAATCAAAGTAATTTTTGACTTTATAGTGTCTTTTTTGGAAGTCAGTATTTTTTTTCCCCTTGTTAGTTGTGGTACCTACCCCAAACAAATTCGAATACCACTACCCGCTACGTAAATAACAGTGACAGGAACTTATCATCATAAGTGAGAAAAATACGTATTATTGAAGCTAACTCAAAAACTACCCAAGCAAAGTTAAAAAAATCAAAATCCATTCATAATTGGCGGAGTACCTAATCATGTAACAAACATACAAAAAAAAAAAAACAACATACACAGTCGAATTGAGAACCTTTTTGAAGTCGGTTAAAAATAAAAGTCGATTCTCTGCAATTATTTTTGCACAAAGTTACTTAGTACTGAATACGTAGATGACGCGATGGCTGCGTGATGCATCTTTTTGTCCTTTATACAGCGAGAAACAAAAACCCTGTCCGATCCGTTGTTAAGTAGCATACTGACCGTCTATTTATGTGATAATAAATAGAAAATAAGTTTTAAAAAATCGCCGCTTTTTTTTTCACCAGGTTATTACACTTATTACATGGTTGCGGGCGGGTCTGCAAGTCATAACTTATGACCCCAGTTGAAAATTTACCAATTTGTAATGGAATTGTATAATTTTGGTAGTAAAAACGTGAATTTTTAATAACAATAACTTTTTGTATTTTCAATAAGTTATTTTATTACTTTTTGGTAATGTTGCTGCAGTACATAGGTGCCCTTTTCGGATCGGACAGAGTTTTTGTAACACATTGTAACGTATCTACGTGAACGAAGCACGTGAGTACGAATTGTACCAGATGCCATTATTCTGTAGTTCTGCTTACCACCATACGAAAAAAAAAAGTGAGTTGATAAAAGTAAATTCATATTTATTCATGTTCAATGTTTACTCACATAGTTACATTAATAAGGAGTTAACCCGAATACAGAGCAGAGATGGCCCAGTGGTATCAGCCCCGACTTACGAGTTGTAGGTCGTGGGTTCGAACCCAAGCAGGCGCTTTACTTTGTGTAAATAATTTCATCACCACTGCTCTCAAAACGGTGAAATAAACCATCGTGAGGAAACCGGCATGTCTTAGAACCTAAAATTCGAAGACATGACTGTGACATCTACCAACCCACACTGGGCCCGCGTGGTCTCTCACAGAGAGAAGGCCTGTGTCCTATGCAGTGCCGAACATTAATAGGCTGTATGTATGTATGTAACCCGAATAGATTCGATCACGGACGAATATTTTTTTTTTCTCAGAAATAAAAGTAGGCACTAAGATATTTAAAATAGTTTGGAAAATCCAAAAGTGCACGCCTCATACATGAACAATTTATAACTTTTCATGAAGTCGTAATGTCAAAGACTGACAAAGATATTTACTTGGCGGTTGCTAGGCAACTTAAGTCAAAGGTTGGAAATATTTAGATAAAGATATTATATTTTAGTTAGTATTTTATTAATTATAATTAAACTACTTTGAATAAAAGAGCCATTTTCAATAGGGTTCCTTCTACGGCTGAAACAAATGTATAAAAAAAAAAATTGACTCAATTAATTGATTTTATCGCAAGCTACAATGTTTTCAGGGTTCATAAATTGACGGACAGGATTTTTTTTTCAACTATTTTGATGCTTTTTCCATTTCTGCTGGATTAAATCAATTGTTAAAAAGTACAGTATTAATCTCCATTTAATCATCTATACAATGGTATATAAATTAAGTAGGTTCTGTGTACTAGCAGGAGTGTAACAATAAAACAGTTACAGAAATGGGGCAAAAAAAATTTTTCGATCGTAGAGCACTAATGCTTCGCATTAAGAGTCGTGCAAAATGGAACAAAATTTGTATGAAATTATTATCTGCCCATTCATTTAATAGGAACATAATCGTAGGTAGGTGGTGAAAATAAAAATCTTTATAAAATCAAGTCTAGATCCCTATCTAATTCATCATCATGCTTTAAATATTAAAAAATAAATATAAAAATAAATATAGAAATAAATATTAAATTAGATTATTCCGAATTTTTACCAAAATTTAAAAATGTTTGCTACGATAACTGGAAAGAATATTTTAATAAACGATCATTAGAGAAGGGTCTATGGTATAAAACCATACAGTGTGAACCTCTCCGCGTGCCCTGGTTCATGAATAGTGATGTGAGCAGAAAGCTAATTGTTACTGCTCTAAGACTCAGATCAGGACACATTCCATGCAAGAAATTTGCCTTCATGATGAAAAAAATTGCATCACCCAATTGTGAGGAATGTGGAGTTGTCGAGGACCTACAACATTTATTGATGGAATGTGTTCAATATGAGTCTAGTAGAAATAAGTTAGTAAGGTCCCTGAATTTGAACAGAATTGATGTAGGTATGTTCCATACAATCCTGTCCCAACCAAATGGCGACGATGCGAAAGGTTTGTTCATATTCATGGCCCATGTCTTGTGAAAGTACAATTGTTTAGGATACGATGGGACTGATATACGCTATGCGTAAAAGACCCAATAAAAAAAAAAAAAAAAAAAATATCGTGCAAAAACGATGTGATAATCTCATCATTGTGTGTGTCATTATGATCTTATATTTGTTTTGTTAAGTGAACTTATGCACTTGGGCTGCAATATTATTAAAACCTCTTAGGTTAAACACGTATGTGGTTAGGTACCTCTTAAAATGTAAACATTATAATTATGGCTCTTTATTGTCCTTTAACAAATAAAATAAAATGAGTTTTCCGGGTACAGATGTGTGCTATACTTATTAACAGCAGTAGTTTTTGTTGTACTTTGAGAGTGAAATAAATAAATCAGTTAATATGATATTTATTATAAAAACCTTCAGCTGTCATTAACGAGACACAATAGAATTTTAATTGTTATGCCCACGTGATGTTCACTGTAACGGTCAAGCGGATAAAAGAGACACAGACAATATTTTATGCGTTTATATTCAAAACAAATAAAATCATTTATTAATATTATAAACTTCGCCATTCTACCTTATACAGGTTGAAATTTAATTAATGCGACACCTCTTAAGGGGTCATTTTACTCATCATTATGACCAACTTTCACTATGGGACCAACCCTGAAATCGCGAAAAAAAAAACAGCTGTTCCCTACATTTATGTTCGCATATCTCGTCAAAATGTAGGGAACAGCTGTTTTTTTTTTTGCTATTTCTGGGTTGGTCTCATAGTGAAAGTTGTTCATAATGATGAGTACAATGACCCCTTAAGAGGTGTCGCATGAATTCAATTTCATCCTGTATATTCTTTTGTCACATTATATCCAAATCGCAAAATTTATTTGTAAGTTTATATGCGGTAACGTATTTTAGGCCTAAAATCCTCCGAATCACAAATTGTTTTGTGGGACGTTTTGTAGACATTCTGGGATTAAAACGTCCTTCTATATTGTTTACTACAGCTATCTACCTACTTTGTATCAGTTTCCACACAGAGACAGTAGGTAAATTATTCAAGAGTTTTAACCAATACAAGCCGAGCATAATCAGCCTATAATGTACTCACTGCTGGGACACAGGCTTCTTCTCAGTGAGAGGGAGTGGGCTGTACGTAATCCAACACGCGGGCCAAGTGCGGGTTGGTAGATATCTCATTTCTTCGAATTTTTGGTTCTAGGACATGCCGGTTTCCTCACGATGTTTTACTCACAAGCGAACCGTGCGCCCGGTGGGATTTCCCATCGACAGAAATGACGAACTTCTATAAAAACTTTTACCTACGATTCAACCCCTTTAGGGAGTATATTTTCAAAAATCCTTACGTACATCAGTCTTTCGGACAGTTGAGCATCTACAACGAAATAGAGCACTATTTCGTTGTAGATGCTCAACTGTCCGAAAGACTGATGCAGCTCGATAACAATTAAAATTTTATTGTGTCTCATTAGTGACAGTCAAGTCAACTTTTGTGCAAAGTTTCATACTTCCAGATCCAACTGTGTAGGTTGTGCGTTGTCTCTCAGTAAATTAATGAATTCAAGATTAGTAACGAAAAGATTAGTAGATTTTTAACGAAGAAGCGGCAAAAATATTGGTGGCTTGTCGCCACCAATATTTTTGCCGACGGGACTTACTTAAAATGACTTATAGGACCCTTGACACAGGAAACCGAGAAGGTTTGCGTTCATTATTTATGTAAATTGCACGATTCACCATAAATAGGTTCAAAAATAAATAAGACTCCTCCCGTCATTATGGTCATTGTTCAATAATTATGTATGGGTTACAACGTCGTTCGTTAAAGTCAATTTAAGTAGTAAATGACAGATGACACGACTGCCTTGAAATCTTAAAAAGGATAGTTTTACATGAAAACATGTCTGCAAAGGTAATTAATTAAATATTTTCGTATAATGAACATTATATTTACATCATAGTGAAATTATGATGTGTTGCATTGGACTTGAGACGTGTGGTATAATAAATAATTTATAAGAGTCTGTTTGAGGGTCAAGCTTACGTTCGAAACCAGCAGATTTTGCATTTCTCTTCTTAATGTAATAAATAATTATTGTGAATTCAGGTACTGAATACGGTCGATACGGTAGATAGAATTTGGCAATTCCAAACTTCGCGCAAAAGGTTGCTTATTTTTTTTTTTGGGAATAAAAAATGGTGACATGAGGTGATTGTGAGTGAGAGAACATGCGCGGAAGTTCGTAGTGCCTATGTTCAGACTTGCCAAGTTATATCGACCGTATTGTACATGATATAGGTACAGTACGGTACGACACAACTTAGATGTAGCATAGATTTGAAAATTTTCATTCATTCATTTCAATTTTACGAATGTATTTGGCTATAAGACTTTACAAGTTATTGCGTTTCCGAAAGATCATTTTCACCTTAAGCACTAATAAATAAAGATTGATGATTTTGAAGGCGCACTCAGTTCGAATGGTGATCGGTTTTACGAATTTAAGTTGTGTCGTACTGTGTAATAGTTACACTTCACAAGCGTAAGCCGATCATTACAATTTAAACCGATGACACACGATGTGCGCTCGTTATGTGCAACGACTTATACTCTACAGTAGGTATATACGTAGGGATGAGTTTTGACCTAAAAACTTCAGACGAATAAATCCCATATTTATACGAATGTTCGCATACGTCATCAGTTTCAGTGTCATCATGATCTACGTATCCTTTTGCAAACAACTTTAGAGTCGGCTTCCAGTCTAACCAGATGAATCTGAACACAATACACAACAACAACAACAACAATAAGACATCGGTTATTGTTATAACAATACAATTTCTAAGAAAACTAACTTTCTAGCTAATGTCATAGATGTACAAATGACAGCCGGGACCAACGGCGTATCATGCTTCAGCCGCAATCTGTCAAAAACGGATACACTGTCATCATCGAACAGTAATATTTCCAAATGCAATTTCCTAAACTTTACTGTAGAATACATTATTTAAATTGCGGGTATAGGTACTAACATTTTCACAACTCTTACAACACCAATAACTCGCATATTATCTCATCTACTCGACGTCCATAGGTACTATGTCACTGCAGGGATCCAGTAGAATATCAGCGTCAGGTATATCTGGCTGGCACATGCTGAGCTGGACTCCCATTTGGTGCAACCTTGAGACGCACACCGCACCTTTTATGTTCATTGATTCATTATTTTAAAGTGTGTCATAGCCAATAGTGTCATCACAATGTCATATTTTCTTCCTTTTTTTTTCTGTTTGTTTGTTTATCGGCACCTTGCAGCTATTTCTTAATAGCTAATTAGTTATCTTTTAATCGCCTTTTTCTAGGTTGTGCTGTCTTTTGGGTGCACTAAAGAAATGGTTTATCTATCTATCTAAGAATACCTCTAAATTACTTTTTGACAAGTTTTTGACATAAATTTATAAATAAAATAACCTAATAAATAAATAAATAAGATAACGCGCAGTGGGTAATCCTGGAGCGGTACCAGTTTCTTTGATGAATCATATATTATAACAGATAGTGAATTCCAGCGCATAATTAATTAAGAATCCATTATGATTGAATTCATTTGACTTCGTAATTAGTAAAGCGAACTGGTTTTGTCAACGCACATTATTTTATACTATGCATTTCTTCTTAAAGAATTCGATAAATGTATCGAATATCCTTTCGGCACATCAAGTCTTATATTATAAAATATTGTAAAACATTTTAAAAATAGTAACGGTTGAATTTCTTGCTCATTCTTATCCATTAGAGATTAGATAATACTTTTTGAAAGGGGCAACTAGAATGAATTATAATATATTCTTCTGTAAATTTTGACGTTTAAAAGTTTATGTGCAATGAAATAATTATTTGACTTTATAGAATAGACCGGCTGTACGGTAAATAATTATATAGTATGGTTCTTTCCTCAAAAGACACCAATCTACATGGTCTTCACGTGACAGATCACGTGAAGACCATGTAGAATAATATGTAGATTGGTGTCTTTCTAATCTTAGTCAGAACCAAGATTATGTCTGGACTTTAAAAGAGACTGTGAACTCTGAGTTTGTTTCGGTCTTTCCTCTCAGCACGCGTAGCATGGCGCTTTCTATGTCTACGAAGAGTAGACACAGCTCTTTCTATACAAAGTGACATTTCCTTTCTTCATTTTTGACATCGCACCGTAGAAATCTTTCTTCAATCTATCACTTTGTCTTTCGTTTCTAACTAACTTTGTCTAGGTCAATTTATAATGTAGACTATTTCAGAAGAAAGTTTTCTATACCAAATTGTCAAAATCACTCTGACGACTGACAGTTGTCTATGGTAGTGAAATATTCTACTCGACGGTCACAAAGTATACAGGGTTATCTACAAAATCATGATTTTACAGAAGAGCGTTTTAAACGCAAAACTGTGATAACTAATAGAAGAAGAAAGCTATCTTCTCCTATTTAACATCATTTAGTTAATATTGGAAATGGTTAAGGCCAATATTACTGTAATTTTATTTGTTCCGAAATACGGTACTTCGACACACTGAAAAAAATAAGCTGTACTAAGTTGTGTTTAACGTGACTTAATATCAGTAAAAATTGACAATCAAACAGTAAAAACATCCTATGACGAAACAAAGAATTCTGAGTCGAATTATACAGGGTGGCAGGGACATCGACGCGAAGCCGGTTACCATGGATTCAGTACATGATTCTGAACCCCCCTGCGTTGAAATTTATCGTCGGTTATTTAAAAAAAAAAACAGCTGTGTCATAGAAAAGTGCAATACCTACGCGGTCAAAATGTATGGAACAGCAGAATCATGTACTGAATCCATGGTAACAGGCTTCGCGTCGATGTCCCTGCCACCCTGTATTAAAGAGTGAATTTCGTAAAAAGTGCAGTTGGTTCTTTCTACTTTGCTGCCGTCGTACTGTCTACACGGAACGTCATTTTTGTCTACTCTTCCGTCGACAAAGCGGTGCTCATGCTACGCGTGCAGAGTTGTCAGATAGGAAACCCCCAATCTCATCTAGTTTTTTTTTTAAATATGATTAACGTGTAAAAGTGTTTGTACAAACCTACCTATAGAAATAAAATCATTTAGCATTTATAACAATAATAAATAAATAATAAAAATCTTTATTGATATAATAATACATAATATGGGTACTTATAAAATAAAAAATAACAAATCTAAATAAAAATAAAAATAATTTCAAAATTTAAATTATAAATTAAAAGTAGGTACTATATAACTACGTACGTAAGTACTATGTTTAATTATAAGTACTTGTGAAGGCAAAAAAAAACAGCTGTTTCATAGAAAAGTACAATACCTACGCGGTCAAAATGTATGGAACAGCAGATTTTTTTTTTCAGGTTCAGAATCATGTACTGAATCCATGGTACCCCATGTATGTTCCGCGATTTTTTGTAGTTTTCGAGTTATAATTTTTTTTGTATTTTTTTTTTGAGTTTTCTTGACGGTGGAGCCTCAAAAGTTCATATCTTTTTTGTAGTGAGTATTTTGCAGTTTTTTTTATGGCGTCGCTATTTTAAAGCTTAAAAGGATTTTTAGCCTAACCTTCGAAGGCCGATTACAGTAAATTATTAGAAGGTCACATTAAGTACTAACTTTTATTTTCTGCGTAGCTTAGGAACCTGCATAGTTTTTAAAGTCGGCTAGAATATATGGAACCTCATTTTTGTATTTTTAAATTGAAGTTGAAAATTTCAGTCTTACCACAAAAAACTTAAATTCCTGCTATCGATACTTTTTTGAGTATTTTGCAGGAATGTTAGCAAGTTTATTATTTTATTTATGAAAGTAACATTCAAGACTATACTGTCGCAAAAAAAAAAAACTGGAAAATACTCAGTACAAAAAAATATACGAATTTTTGAAGCTCCACCGGCAAGAAAACTCGAAAAAATTACAAAAAAAATTTAACTTGAAAACTACAAAAAATCGCGGAACATACATGGGGTATTTTCGAATACCCCTAGACATGAGGAATCTATATTTTTTTTTATGACGTATATTTTGGTCCATCCTGTATAAAGATATAGAAATATATCAAGTAAATATATTTCTGTGTAAGTCTACTCAGTGCCTTACCTTCAAAAGATATTACGTGTCGTGATAAAAGAAAGAATTTGAAAACTGACGAAGATCTAAACACTGTACATGATTCTTACATAAAAATTCATCGATCGACGTAATCAAACAACTGTGCAGACGCATTTTGACGAAACGTTATTATTATTATTGTGATTAAAATATAGTATTTTAATGTAATTAAATTATTCACTAATTGGTTACTGTATACGGAATAACTAAGCCTGGTTGCTAGGTCCGTGGTTCAACATTTTTCCTATTAGATAACGACTGTTAAATGTTAAAATAATTATATTATTTAGTTCATTAAGAGTGGTCGTGAAGACTTGTTGTGTTTTACGTGAATTGTATCAGATTTTGGTTAAATAAATAGGTAACTTGTTAACCAAGAATATTCAATTTTGGTTTTATGAGTGTCCCTGTGTGCATTACAAGTGGTTGGTAGGTAGACTGCTTTAGATTTATACCCATTTAGAAACTGAAGCACACATTATCACGCCCATTTCCACGACAAAAAGTCGCGTTGTTGTCAATGTGGTTGAACCCTAAATCTCTGTTCTACATAGAATAGATGATTTTTATATCTCGGTGAATGTTTACGCCTGTATTGAAATGTAGTTTATTTTGTCCCACTTTTGTATTGTAACCATCTAAATGGATTCTTATTTTGTTACAGTTGCAGAATTGGTGGCGCGTCACACCACTAAATCAACATGAACTCAGTTATTGGACTCAGTCCGAAGAATCCTAGTTGGGATTTGAACAAGAGTAAATGTGAGTAGTCTTCAACCATAATATTTTAGAATAATACTTATTATACCCGTCCCGTCTAATAATAGTACATTATGATACAAGTGTGTAGTGTATGTAATGCACAAGTGTTTCATGTGACGTTTTTCAACACTATTTCGAGGAAAAAAACAGACTTGTTGTAAGAACTTATGCTAAGTTATCGTTAGTAAAGAGATCACAATATTTTTGAACGACCTACGTGTACAGGGATATATTTTTTTCATGATTTTATTTTACTACTTTTTCGGCGTGGTTTAATATGTATATCCAATCCATGCTAACTAACAGCTTTCTAGTACTAAGAGTCTCTGAGCTAAGCCGTGGACAGACAGACAAACAGACAGACGAACATGATAAAACTATGAGGGTTCCTTGTTTACTACGGAAACCTAAAAATCGTGTTTAATACACTTGACATTATGAACCTAAAATCGGTTCAATAAGAGCCACTTTACCAGCAACTGTGTTGAGAAACGTATTATGTACGCATAATAAATTATGTGTCTATGTGTATGTGTCTGCTCTCACACAACAAACGGTGAAGGAAAACATCGTAAGGAAACCGGGATGTCCCAGAACCAAAAAACCCGTACTGGTCCCGCGTGGTGGATTATGGCCCAGTCCTTCTCGTAGAGATGTGGTTCACGCCGGGAGTGGGACTGTGAATACTACAGGCTAATTATGATAATATTCCTATGTATCAGATCAAGAGGACCTTGTGTCTAAATAACAGCCCCACGGGTTAATCGATCAAGGTTAAGCAACGCTTGTCGTGGTCGGCCCGATCCTGAGCCTTGGAAAAAATGTTTAGCAGTGGGTCCTGGCTGTCATTCTTAGATCTTTAACAGTCGTTACAGGCAGTCAGCTGACAGATCAGTAAGACTGATCTGTCAGCTGACTGTCTGTAACGACAATACCCTTTGCATTGTCGTGATTGGGATAAATAGTATATAACAAACAAACGCGACCTTACACCACAGTATTGACTATCATACTTCCCATTACATAAATTACACAAACGAAGCGTTGATCTAGTTATTGAAACGGATGGGCGTTGTTAAACGTTCAAATTGAAAACTATAGCGGTAGTGTATTATGCAATGATGGTGCAGGGATCGGAACTAATACAAATACTCTCCCGGACTAAATCGAGCCACGGTGCATTTTTATGTTTATAGATTTTTTAAACTGTTAATACATTTATATTTTCACCGAAGGAAAAACTGGCACCAGTTAACCTTTGCATCAGTTGCATCACCCAAAGGAGCAATAGCTAGAATTGAGGAATACATATTGATTTAAATTAAATATAAATATATACATAGGGAATTAAATAAACGCACTATAAAAATAATGTTTCACACTTTATAATGTTTAGCTTTAAAATTAATTGAATGAACAATAAAAATAATGGTTTCCACTATAACTATGCTTAGCTTATTACTATGTCGTAGGATTGTCTAATTATCTATTCACAGGCAGATTGTATGATTCGTCATTTTGAACTGGGTGATATAGGTTAGAACTGTGACAAACCACGCGCGAGCCGAGCGAGCGTTGCGAGCGCTACTACTAAGTTGTTTGCAGAAATTTTGGTCCATGTTTATATTAAATTATAGATGTATTACTATTTTAAAGTGTTGTTTTCATCAAATTTTAAGTGCGATTAAATACATCCCATATATACCTATTAAAATCTATAAAAATAATATATACACCTAATCATATTAATATCCTGGGTATTATTTGTGATTAAATAGTATAGTACATTTAGATATAGCACATTCGATAAGTTAACTTTATTTTGTTTCTGTCCTGCACTTCGTGGAACTTCGTCACCTGCGTCTCAGCATACGCTTAGCCTGATGAATGACGTCTGTGCCATAGTTTGTTAGTCATTTATTTTCTTATCATTATTATAACCATAGTAGAAGTAGTGACTAACCTAGGTAGTGACAAAATTACTGATACTGATCAACTGACAGATAGCAAATATCTTCACTATTCACTTATCTAGAAGTGGGTCATAGATACAAGACGTAATACTGAGTAAATTAGATAGGTAGACTGAAATACTTTATATTTAGAGGGATTTAGAAAGTTAAAATAGTTCGTTCTGTTCGAAATTTTAAGTGTATATAGATCGATTTTCTCAAAATATAAAGTGTACCTATTTTTATCAATCCTCCTCATGGATATTGTGCGTCTGGCAAACGTGACAAGTAAGTCAGACACATCGAATAACAATAGATTCTGATTTTTGATCAAAGGAGAAAACTGTTACTTTTCTACAGGGACATGCTGCAGTAAACTATGCCGATAATAAGTTAATTTTGTTAGTTTATTGGGACAACTGCTTTTTAAAATTTATACAGTTTTGGTACACAATCCACCTTGACATTTTGTTTATCGTAAGAACATTACGTGTTATAATAATAAGCCATTAAATAAATGTGCGTAGCAACGTACGTTTAACGCTCAAATAGTTGGTGAAATCTTTCTAAATTCACTATTATATTAATACTATCAACATAAACATTGATTGTTTTAGATTATTATTAATTTTAATTTTGTTAGATTTCATTGCGGAATGTTTCGTTGTATGCTCGTTGGTATGCGGACAGAATTTTATACGTAATTGAAGAAGTTTGTCTAGTCACTGAACGCGATCACCGCATCTTTTTTTCATCATCATTCATTTAATTATTACACAATAATGATGACAGCTCTTGAACGCAGTTTAGATATCTGTGTTCAATTTAATTGGTGAATTTCGCCCTTAGTCATCCTGTATGAAAATAGGCAATGTTTTACTGAATATAAAAACCTTATCTTACGAGTTAAGTGGCCATGAGAATCATCATCATCATATCCGCCGAAAGACGTCCACTGCTGGACATAGGCCTCCCCCAAGCACCGCCACTTCGACCGATTCTGTGCTTCCCGCATCCAGCGAATTCCTGCGGCCTTTACTAGGTCATCTGTCCATCTTGTGGGAGGCCTTCCAACGCTACGTCTTCCGGTACGTGGTCGCCACTCCAGAACCTTTCGGCCCCATCGGCCATCTGTTCTGCGAGCAATATGTCCTGCCCATTGCCACTTAAATTTGGCAATTCTTCGGGATATGTCGGTAACCTTGGTTCTCCTGCAGATCTCTTCATTTCTGATTCGATCACGTAGGGAAACTCCAAGCATAGCCCTCTCCATTGCTCTTTGGGTGACTTTTAGCCTTCTGATAAGGCCCATTGTGAACGACCACGTTTCAGTGCCATAAGTCATCACTGGCAACACGCACTGGTCAAAGACTTTCGTCTTGAGACACTATGGTATGTGGGACGAGAAGATATTGCGTAGCTTCCCGAACGGTGACCAGCCGAGTCGGATTCGACGATTGACCTCTTTCTCGAAGTTGGACCTACCTAGCTGGACAGATGAGAATAGCACACTGAAATCAAGCGATGCCCTTTGAAAACCAACTTCACGATGGATCATAAATTTGCAATAAGGTGGTCTAATGTTTATGGTCCGAAGAATCCATCCATGTCATTGAATGATTCAATTTCTGTTACAGTGTATAGACTTTATAGTCGTTGTGTTTATACTTTAATTAAAGTTAAATAGTTGACAAGGTGCGATGAGGATGGCATATCCGTATGGATAAAACGCCCTTTTGTTAATAAACAATAAAAAAATAAAAATAAAACATTATATACCTACTTGAGAGCAGTGGTGGCCCAGTGGTACCGGCCCCGACTTACGAGTTGTAGGTCGTGGATTTGAACCCCAGCAGGCGCTTTACTTTGTGTAAATAATTTTATCACTACTGCTCTCAAAACGGTGAAGGAAAACATCGTGAGGAAACCGGCATGCCTTAGAACCAAAAATTCGAAGACATGTGACATCTACAAACCCGCACTGGGCCCGCGTGGTGGATTACGGCCCACTCTCTCTCATAGAGAGGAGGCCTGTGCCCCAGCAGTGGGAACTTTAATAGGCTGATTATGTATGTTATGTTATGTATACCTACTTACAACTTAACTTTTCAACTCTTTATTAGTTAGTGGCTGTTGTGGACATGATAATTATTCAGAGTTGTAATGGCAATTATGTCATTTGGTTTAAACAGGTTTTTATTTTTTATTTTTGTTTTATGTAGATTCTCTACTATTTTGTGAATGTGAGAACGTACTGTAGGCCTAGTAGGCTGTAGATTTGTTGACCCTTTTCTATTTTGTTAATAACCTGGTACTTGTTGAAAGGCCTACACTGTCCTCCCGTTTCAAATACCTAACTGTGTTAATAGGTAACACAGTTATTTAAAAATATTGTAAAAGCAAATTATTTTTAAAAGTTTCTTTCCGGCTTTTCTCGATACGAATCGACCAATTGGAACCGGGCACCAAGGTTCTGTAGTTTAATAGGTGTCACTGGAGGTTTATGTGAAATAAAATATTTTTATTTGATTCATCTCATTCCAGATGAAGAAATCGACGAGCTACCATTCATGTCCTCCCTTGGCGCAGTCGTCACCATTCTGGCAGTCTACTTAGTATTCGTGCTGAAGATCGGGCCAGTGTTCATGAGAAAAAGAGAGGGATACAAACTGACAAACACGTTACTTGTTTACAATGGCATTCAAGTTGCTATATCAGTCTATATGGTTTACAGGGTAAGTCTAAATTATCTTTAACTACATAGTTATTTATTTAGTTACTAGCTTTTGCCGCGGCTTCACTTGCGTATTAGGCGGAAATTATCTCACGGGATCGTACTACTATGAAAAAATCGTATGTCCTAACTAAGCGGGGTGATTGCGTAACACATATAAAATTAAAATTTATAAAGAAAAGAAAGAAAAATATATATGCGCAAAAAAAAGCATGCTCACATTTGCAATTTTTTTTTCATATTCATGAGTATTGATCACAATGGGTTTCATTTTGACAGTTCACCCACGTTCATTGCGTAATTTTCGTTGTGGTCTCTATAACATCATGAAACATCGGGCTCCAGGGGCAAATCTTTGGGTTCATTCGTTAAACGAGTCAGCCACGCTGGGGTCGGTGCATTTCATAAATTCATTCATTCATTGAGCACACGAATTGTTCAAACCTGTGAAGCAATGGATTAGCAATAATATCCTCCAAAACTCTCCGATTGTGATTAAAGTGGTTTAAGTACGCATTTAGGGTGCAGGTTATTGTTTGCCAAATTTCATCCAAATCCGTTCAGCCGTTAAAGCGTGAACATTTTAGACAGAGCTCAAAATAACTCTGTCTTAAATTTGTCTGCCTTTCCTTATTTTTGCATTTATTCCGTTCTTTTTCTATACGGTTCCATTCCATCAGTCAGGTTTTTTTGCCTCTAACTAACTAGATATTAGTTAAAAATTATGGGAAGTCACATAAAAAATGGAAGACTAATGTAATTCTAAATAATATTGGTATATCATTTTAGCATTTTTATTTCTAGTCAATTTTATAACACCACCGGTCTAAATTACATTAGTTTAAACAGTTTTAGGCGACTCCAACAGTAATTAGTCAAAAGCAAGCCAGACAAATATTGAAATGGATATCACGTTAAAAATGGTTTTCCCCAAAACCATTAAGTGTCAACTTAAACTCGAATTAATTAAAATAAATATGCTGAACACTCGTTAAGTATGTGTTTAACAAACAATATTATTATGTTAAATTACTTAACTTTTATGAATACCTGTTTAAAGGCCTATTCAGATATAAGTGATATTGCTGTCGCGCTTGGTAAATTCCCGTAATTACCTAACTCATTCGCAATCTGTTAAAAATACAATCAATTTACCAACATTTTTAACAAGTTTGATAGATTGCGAACAGAATGTGAACATTTTTAAGTACGAGAATTGGCGTTCAGAAATCGGACCAGTATCGCTAGCGAGCTCAACAGTGATATCACATATATATGAATAGGCCTTAATGAATAAATCACGTGAATACCAATTGGAATTATCTTTTTACTTCATTTGTTGAGCAATCTCCCGTTGAATGGGTCTTAAAGGTAATTAGCAACAAGACAATGGCAAAGAGTCGTTATTTTATAAGATAGATGCCATTGCCAGATTGTATTGTAAGTTGCTAGCATTGGTACCTAGATAGCCAGCTTCTTTTTAGAATTCCGTACCTCAAAAGGATAAAAAACGGAACCCTTATAGGATCTCTCGTGTCTGTCTGTTCGTCTGTCACAGCAACTTTGCTCCGAATCTAATGGACCCATTAAGTTGAAAAGCATAATAAAAAATAAAAAATGGAATATGAGGTCAATTTCCAGGGGCAATTTTTTTTTTTACGTTTTGTGCCTACTGTGTTACATCAAATGAAAGGGCTTGTTGTGGGAATAAAAAAATTTGCACATGTGTTGTGCAAAATTTTGCACAACACTTGTGCAAAATTTTGTGCAAATTAGGTATAGTCGATTTAGTAACTGCTTCATCACTAAGGTCGATTGTTACTGTGGCACTTATGCGAAGCATTAGAGAGTGCTTGGCGATCAAAAACAAATGTTTAGCCTCCTTTCTGCAACTATTTCATTGTTACACTCCTCCTAGTACACAGAACCTAGGTACTTAACATAATTATAATATCTATAGTCTATACATATCCAGTACCTAACAACCAACAAAGATAACCTAAATAGTCTTTGACAGTACGTAAAGATTGCGAGATGTGACATTTTAACCATAAAAAATTTAAAAAAATCAAGAGCGATATGAGGCGTGCCCTTTTGGATTTTCCAAATATTTCTAAATGTTATTCTTTTCTCTTTTCCAGTTCCTGTCAGACCTCATACACATGGGTTTGGTCCCAAAGAAATGTTACATGAACGAAGATAATTCAAGAAGCAGAGTAAGTAGGCTTACATATCTTTATAAATTAATTTTACTTTAACACAATGCCAAAAACACAGGATGTTCAAGATTTTCTTTGTAATTATAAACATGGAGATCTAATCGACGTTTCAAACACTCCTGTTTATCCTCTTGCTTTTAGAGTACTCTAGATTTTAAAGTTATTGTAACACAAACCTCTATGAAACAGAGGAAAATTCCTAATGATTGCCCGATATAATTAAAATTTAATGATAATTAAATTATTCGTTCAAACCTTAATTGTTTCCATTTTAGATCCTGTTCGACACATACCTATACTTAGCAGCGAAGCTCTCAGAACTTCTAGACACAGTCTTCTTCGTCTTAAGAAAGAAGACCAACCAGATAACATTCCTCCATTTATACCACCACACAGTCATGGTGATTGGCACATGGGCGTTGCTCAAATATTGGCCGTCACATACGCTAATATTCATCGGGTTCCTAAACTCTTTGGTGCATGTGTTTATGTACACATACTACGGGTTGGCAGCCTTGGGGCCAAATGTAGCCAAATATTTGTGGTGGAAAAAGTATATGACGAAGTTTCAGCTGGTGAGTTTGTTTTAAATATTTCTGTTTGTTTAACGGAGCACAATTATGGTGGACCATAGCAATTTATAGCTCAGTGGTAAACCTCTTGAGAGCAGTGGTGGCCCAGTGGTAATGGCCCCGACTTACGAGTTGTAGATCGTGGGTTCGAACACAGGCAGGCTTTACTTAGTGTAAATAATTTCATCACCACTACTCTCAAAACGGTAAAGGAAAATATCGTGAGGAAACCAGCATTAGAACCAAAAAATTCGAAGACATGTGACATCTACCAACCCGCACTGGGCCCGCGTGGTAGATTACGGCCCACTCTCTCTCACAGAGAGGCCTGTGTCCGGCAGTGGGAACATTAATAGGCTGATTATGTTATGTATGTATGTAAACCTTTTAGCTTATGGGTGAATACAGGGGGTTAGGCCTCACTGAAGAGGCTTCAGAAAGTAAAACACATACATCAATTATTTTTCCCATGACTCAAAAACTACAGAACACCATCTACAGCGATCCTTAATATACAGGGCATCCCACGGATATGCCGCATGGAGGGAAATTACCTTGAATATAGTAGATAGAACATTTTACTGAAAGAAGACATTATTTGAATTTCAAAAACAATTTAAACTGCATTCATAGATATTTAAATAATTACATGGTTGAACCGGGAATCGAAACCGTTATATGAGAAAAATAATCATTCTGTAGCTTTATAAAAAATAATCTTTATCACCGATCGAAAGGCTTCATCAGCGTTTCGATCGGTGATAAAGATTCTTTTTTGCTAAATAGCATACTGTCACAAATAAAAGTTAGACCATGAATTTTAACGTTTTTAATACAAAATGAGTCCCTTCCTGTTGAAATGCAGTTTAAATCGTTTTTTAAAATCAAATAATGTCTTCTTTCAGTAAAATGTTCCATCTACAATATTCAAGGTACTTTCCCTCCATGTGGCATATCCGTGGGACGCCCTGTATATGCCGAAAGCGAAAGTGATCTACGCCTCTATTTGGCAAAGTTATGAGTTCAGCGTTTTTTTTTTTGTAAAAATGTTTTTTCTATATTTATCCATCAGCATAATTTTTTTTTTTTTTTACAGATCCAGTTCGTGTCGATCATCGTCCAATACGTAGCCACTGTGAGAATATCAGACTGTCCTCCAGCAAAGGGTGTGATCATATTCGTGTCATGCAACACAGGAGTCATTCTCCTTCTCTTTTTAAACTTCTACAGACAAAACTACAACAAGAGAAGAGGAGGAATAGCCACTAAAACGTCCCTACCATCACTGTGCCTACAAAAAGAAGACTAGGGTGCGTTTTTATAGTAGCTTATAAAACTGTTGCTTAACAAGGGTTATTAAAACACGACTGTACTACTATACATCTAGCGAACCGTGTTTTAAAAACCCCTGATATGCAACAGTTTCAAAAACTACTACGAAAACATTATTTTGTTAGGGAAAGTGTATTATAAAAAACTTTTTTAATTTTATTAGTGTTGCACGGGGATAAAGTCTGTCATCAAGGTACTATATTTTATTGAATAATTAGAATTTTACAATTTGTGAGTAGATAATAGTGCATTGTAATACAAATGGGAAAAATGCTCACACGTATCACACGCAGTTTTTCAACACACTTGCGAGGAAATAAATTATAATATTTTGTAACAAATATTTGTGAAAAATGGCTCACGGATTTTATAAATACATTGTGAACCTAAAAGCGGTGCAATAAGACCGAAATTTACCAGCAAGTGTGTTGAAAAACGTCTTTTGATACGCGTCAGCACTATGACCATTTGTATCCTAAGTGATATTTAACGAAACCTCTGTGATGACAAAGACAGTTTACTTGTGTGAGATGGTCTTACAATTGTTTCGTGATTTATTTATTTTAAATTCGATTTTGCCACGATCTTTGTAAATAGTAATAATTAAAATGTGTACAAAAAAAATGATAACTTTGCAATTAGGCGCGTATCACACACGTATTACTGATATAAAATTCAGTGTTGGAACAAAAGGAAAGCTAGCTTTTTAAGGTTTTTTTAGGCTGTGAAGTTATATAGAGGTCCTTTAGAACTTTTGTTATAACTTAATGAGTGCCTTATAAAGTTATAACTCTCTTTGGTAAAAGCCTATTTTGGTTCAAACGGCTTTTCATGATATTTAGGTTTGAAGTCCAACTTATTGAGTATTTTTAATCAATATTGGACCAAATTCAGGCCGTCGTAGTTGATTGAGGGTCCAAATTAAAATACTTCTAAAGGCCCTATTGTATATTCGTTCAGGAATTTGGGACATTTGGTGTCCATAAAATCGAATTCAATGTGTTCATTTAAAGTTTTAAACATTATCATGTTCTACATATTTTTCATTTATTTGCATTTTGATAAGTTGAGACCGTTTAGTCTCCTTTATAAAATAATAATAATTATGAATTTAATATGAAGTCGTAGAAGTTAAATACTACATTTTAAATAATTGCCTTTTTAACTAGAGGATGAATTAAAATTCAAATATTTAGGAAAAAAATATTGCGGTGAGAAATTAAATTACTTACTCAATAAAAAGGTACTTTTCAATGTGCAAATATTTTGAAATGTTATAAAATAATGCCGCATGTCGAATGTACAGAAAGTCGAAAATAGTTTTAGTTTGTAATTTTTTACAGCGTGATGTGTAAAAACTATTTATTATTCGGTACTTACGTAAACGAAAATTATTAGTTAATTATTAGGTATTTAGACGGATGAATGTTAGGTTAAAATAAATGATTTCTATCAGTTTTATTTTGACTTATTTTTTAACATATAGGCAGTGTATAGAGTGCCACCAGTGGCACTCTATCCCTATCGGATAAAGTGCCACTACAGGCACCCTAGTAACACCGCCTCGGCCCGGCCAAAGTGCCGCAAGCATTGGATTGCCATTGTCACTGTCACTAAGTCACGTCACTTGGTATTTTGTTTGATTGTCGAGGTTAGATCGCTGTAAAACACCACATTCCCAAAACATTACATTCTTTTGTGCCTAAACGGACCCTGGCACTTGGCTGGCCGCTACCGCGGCACCGCTCGCTACGCTCGCTCGGCTCGTGCGTTGTGTGGTCACAGTTCTAATCTAACCTAACCTAAATAACAAGTGACAGTGACAATGCAACGCTCACGGCACCCTAGCCGGGCCGAGACAGTGACACTAGAGTGCCACAAGAAACTCGCGGCACTCTATACACTTCGTAACATATAATACTTCTGTACGTGTGATACGTCAGTGAGCTCCTCTTAAACGGATGCACTTTTGTTTTCTGGGTACGTTTGAGTGGATGATTTAGATTCACAATTGGACCCAGTAGGTGGCGCTGTTCGGGTAAGACAACGTCTGTCAGGTCTGCTAGTTTTTTTAAGAATTTCTAATTCCCGAACAAATTAAAACACCTATAAATGTAAAAAATGAACATTATTCAATAACATTACAGAAAATACTTGCTTAATCACAGCCTTAAACAACAACAGAAGTACGTGTCTACCTACCTAACCTAGATAATTACACAGAATCCATCAATCTGCCTAGCCTCTTCCCAACTACGTTGGGGTCGGCTTCCAGCGTAACCGGACCTGAATACCAGTATTTTATATGGAGCTGCCTACCTGACCTCCACAACCCAGTAACTAGATAATTATAGGTACAGAATGATAGGAAAAAACAAAAACAACATAAATATTGTAGTCACATATATATTATTAAACATTACTTGCAAACCCGATTACGCAAATGTACAATTATTTAACGTATAAACGTGCTACTACATAATAAAAGATGCTTGAACGATTGCATTTAATTTTAAGGCAGTAGCCACCTAACTGTATCAAAATATGTTAAATTTCCAATGATAATGTTTGAGAGAATAATAACGCTGATTCTACTGCATACCAACTAAACTTTAATAAAAGTATTGCTATCTCTTACTAACAGATAAAGCAAGAAAAGGACGGTGACAGAGAAAAGTTCTGTTAGAGAGCTGTCAAACTAGGTAACGTTTTAAACGTATGTGTGTTTTCAGGCTACATGTGCTTATCGTTACGTCTAAACTTGTTTAGAGAAAGTTCAACGTTAATTTGACAATTCTTCATAAAATCCATTTCTTTCTTTTATAGAAAAATATAGCAATAACTTATAACAAATTTTGTTCGTTCACAAAATAATCAACTCCAATGTCTTCTGTCTTAGTTATTGGTCCTTCTGCTGCAGTCGAGTGTGCCACTACCTTTATCCACATTTTGGTATCGAGCTTAAAGAAATCTAAATCGCTATACGTCAGCTAGTTATAGAAAACCAGTATACCTAATATTAAGTAGCCTTATTTATAATTCGTAGAAAATGTCATATAGGTGATTAGAGTATTCTGTTTGATCCATTGTGAAAAAAAAACGTATTTTTTTTAGTTAATTAGTTTTTTTTGTTTATTCTGCTATGGAAGCTCATTTATTTATCCACTTATTTGCTAAGCTTTTTGCTGAAAACTAAATTTTAAAAGCAAGGTAGTAAAGCAAGAGTGAAATCTAATTCCAATATATATATATTTACGATCGTTGGAAACGAGTTGGGGCAGCCATTTTAGAATTCTTTCGCATTTTGAGTATCAATAAATTCCTCAATGAAAGAATATTTCGAGTTTTTAGTATGTAACCCGATAAACAAAAGAACATATTCCCTAAACAGCAATTAATAATAAATTCACCTTGGAAGAAATATTCTAAATCATTGGAAGACAATATAATTATCACTATATATTACAGTAATAAATTGACAGTATTTAGTGAACTCAAACGGCTGAACCCAATAACCTATTTTCAGTAAAAGACATATCGCTATTGATGGTAGACAGTATAATTTTATCTGTCATTGAATGTCGTCTCACAATTCCGTAAGATTCCATATTCTCTGACAGATTATTGGGACGTTAAAACCATAAATAGATAGGTTTTTTTTATCTTCAGTATGCTAAAACAAGTGATAGATAGGTTATTGGTTTCGGCCGTTTATAAAGTTCACAATTACACATTTGCAAAGACCAACAATTTTTATATTTATGTTGCTATTAGTGAAATTAAATTTCTATAGACCTATCTACTTTCAAGCAGTTTTAGAATCTTTTTCAGCTCCTAAATAAACAAGCGGATTATTTTTCGTAGTTTTTTTATAAATAATTTGACAACTTTTAGTAAGCATTACCCTCATAGCATGAAGTATCTTGACCAAAATTTTTTAACACTTATAATATGATTTCGAAATATTTTTAATGGAGTACACGTATCAAAGCATGGTACTTCGAGTTTCATGGCAATATACTCAGTGTATCATCTAACTTTAAACAATAATGTCTTAAATACATGATATAACAATCTATAGTATATACACCGTAACATTCTTATTAATAACTGAAGACGTAACTTATATAAACAATAAAAAATCCAACAAATTAGAAGTACTGAAGACAGCATTGGATAACATCTACAAGATGTTAGATGATGAAAAAGTACTTACTAATCCAGTAACGGTACAAGAAAGTTACCTAAAGTTAGAATTTGTTCAGCATTCGTTACATGGATTTCTTCTAAAAGTAATCAATATTCAAAATTAGTTACAACTAAGATTGGTATTGGTATTAAACAATAAAAATATTTACATATGTTTTGATCATATTGTTTAATCAACCTTTTTACCATTGGGTGTACCGTTTGCTAAACCATTGGCTTTACTGTTTGGTGAACCATTTGATAAGCCATTGGTTGTGCCATTTGCGATTCCATTGGTAGTGACTTTGCCATTCATGTGACCGTTACTTGTTATCTCTTTAGCATCTGTTTTCTTGCCATCAGCCCCTTTCTTGGTAGGTTTGCCATATGCCTTGTAATAGAAGTCGTAGAATAGGTAGTAGAAGAAGATGGAGTTCGGGAGAGTGAAGACGACGGACCAGCGAGGGTAGCCGCAGTCATAGAAGAGGAGCTGTGCGGAGTGGAGGAAGGCAATGCAGAACTGGAGCTGAAACGGGAATATTATGAAATGTTACAATGATATCACTAAAAAATAAGTTATGATAATCTGGCTGGACAGGATGTAAATAAATCTTTTTTAGACTTTGATCAGGATCGGTAGAATTTTATCAAATTAATAAGCGCCTGATTTTAATTTAAAAGCAACGTTGTAGGTCCGTCGATTTATTATAAATAGTATGAATAGGTTCTTGCTTGTTTACAATTTATAAAAATATAGTGATCTCAGAGCAGTGGTGGCCCAGTGGTATCGGCCCCGACTTACGAGTTGTAGGTCGTGGGTTCGAACCCAAGCAGGCGCTTTACTTTGTGTAAATAATTTCATCACCACTGCTCTCAAAAACGGTGAAGAAAAACATCGTGAGGAGACCGGCATGTCTTAGAACCAAAAATTGGAAGACATGTGACATCTACCAACCCGCACTGGGCCCGCGCGATGGATTATGGCCCACTCCCTCTCACAGAGAGGAGGCCTGGGTCCCAGCAGTGGGAACATTAATAGGCTGATGATGATGATGATGATGATAGTGATCTCATGAGAACTTACCATTTGCAATGTAGTGATGTATTTCTTCCAGAACAGATACCTCTGGTACTGAGGCCCCATAGCTGAGAACATGTAATACGTATACATGATGATATGAACAAAGGAGTTTATCACTCCTATGAGAGTCCCATGCCCTCCTGGATAGTACTTCGTAGCTCCCCACGATATCATGGGCATGACTGTATGATGGTACATATGGAGGAAGGTGATCTGCCTATCCTTTTTCCTGATGACAAAGAATACCGTGTCGAGGAGCTCAGACATTTTTGCCAGGAAGTATATGTAGACGCCTATTGCAACCTGGAAAACAGAATAGTATTATTTTAGAAGGTACTACGCTACAAGGTCATTTTGGTGTGTGGCTAAAATCTGAACTAATGCTGCCACGCATTTATGTAAAACATGTGAAATATGACAACGTCGCATTTTCTTAGCTATAATACTGCTTGAATGAAAATGATTTACTCGTACTTATCAATTAAACTTAGATACACACATCGAGAGTCTAGTGTTAGGTACGTTTTGGAATGGGGACTGACTCTTTGACAATTCAAAAGTGCGTTTAAATGGTTTAATTGAAATAAATGCTTTGAATTTGAGTTTGAGTTATCTTCGAAACTATGTATTTTTGGAACACTTGTTGTAGGACTTTTTGTATTATTTTGAGAGCATATAACCTTAGAGTTATGGGACATTATTGAAACACGTTGTTAAGTCACCTACTAATTAACAAACAAGCATTTATACTTTATTTTAAATCAGGATATAAAAGTTACAGAATACCCTTTTTTGCTTGCATTTTGCAGAATATGTTTAGGCTATAAGTAATGTGTGGCGTGACATCATTGTTTTTCAGAGAAAAACTCGGAGACAATTTAAAGATGTTTATTATTGTTACGAGTACAATTCCCTTTTCAGGTTATTACCTCGTATAAGAACTTATTGCAGTTATTAACATATGATAGGTATTTTATATTTGCGTCACTAACCAAAACAAAATCGCCAAAATAAACCTGAAAAATATCTTAGGCGTCATCTCCATGGGTGAGAGAATCGTAGCGATAGTCGTGCCGTGCCATCAAAATCAATCTCCACACGATGATAATAATTATCATCGCGGCTATAATTTGAAGCCACAGCGTAACTATAATTATTGCCGCGATTCTCTGGTCTGTGGAGATGGCGCCTTAAGGTAGAACTTGCCATAGTTTATAACCAGCGATCACTTGCTAACCTAAAGTTATCAGGCGCTCTTAAAATGTTCGATGCCTAGTCAAAGTAGATAAGCATAACTGATAATGTAAATTTTTAGGGTTCCGTTCTCGATTGGTGCCAAACAGAACCCTATTACTAAGCCTCTGCTGTCCGTTCGTCTGTCTGTCAGCGGGCTGTATCTCATGAACCGTAAGTACCTAGACAGTTGACATTCTTGCAGGTTATGTATTTCTATTACCGCTATAGCAACAAATAATAAAAAATAAAATAAAGTAAAAAATTAATGAGGGTCCCTATTTGCGGGAAAGTTCGAATAACGGGAAAGTTCGAAAGGGACACCGTGGCCCCTGGCAACGTACAGACAACTGAATGAACACGGGTGAGTTTTAGTCAGTAAGAGTCTGACACGTCCGGGAGCTCTGCCCAGAGCGGGAGGAGTTATTTGATAATTTTCCACCCAAAAAAAGGGCGTTCCCTATACAAGATACGTGTTTTTTGTAAATATTGTATGGTGGTGCACTCTTGGCCGGTTTTTTTTTAAAGTGAAAATTTCTTTAAGCGCGTTGAGCACTTTCTGGGATGGGTAAAAAAATTAAAACTTTCGTCAGGCGTCAGACGTGAGGACACGTCCTGATCGAAAATTCTTAAGACGGAGGGAGAGAAGAATTTGTTGGCAGCGCACTCTGTTTTATTTTTTTGGAATTGTTTTAATGGAGCTACAGCTTTAGTTCTTGTACTGACAGCAAGCCACATAAATTCCTGACATGTTCGTTAGATGGCGTTACTTAGTTTTCACTTCCATCGGCAGTCTCCAAAGACTGCCCTGCATGTTTTTTTCGTTTAATTCTTGATGATCTTCTTCACTAGTAGGTAAATGTTAATTAAATAGAATGTGATTTAGTAGAGCAGTTATAATTATGAACGGCGCCTCAACGACAGTTAATAACAGTACCTACTTTCTATTTTATTTTACTATGCCCCCTGTACTTTCGATAACTGTGCCTAGCGTTTTTATTACCTCGGTGAAAGACCTTTTATGAATGCTTTGGGCGTTGCTAACATAGTTCTAGTAAGATATCATTGTCAGCTTATCCATTTCTAAATTAAACCGCAACTTTTTCTACAGCCTATATGCAAAGTGGAATTTTTAACCTCACCTAGAGGGAAAGTACTCTAAATAATGGAGATAGCAAATTTTACTGAAAGGAAACATTCTTTTAATTTTTTTAAAGAAACAACTCTGCATTCAGTGTTTTTAGAAAATGCGCTTGTCACGCCGAACCGACTAACTTTTTTTTATTTTTTATGGCATCAATCGATAGTCGAAGGTTCAAATCTCTCAAACATGATAAATCAAATGAAAGGAAAACCATAAAATCTAAACTGAATTCATTGAAAAAAGATAAAGTAAGCGTGGTAGGCGAATTCTCGAAAATATTTGAAAGCAGCTTTGGTTTAAAAAAAATTAAGGAATGTTTCCTTTGAGTAAAATGTACTATCTCCAGTATTTAGAGCACTTTCCCTCCAGATGAGGTTAAAAAATTTCAGCCTGTATATTTATTATCCTTCTACTGATATCCTTAGCTTGGTCCAGTTGGATTGTTATTTGAATCAAGTATTACAATTATTAAGTAGTACTGAATTTCTTTAATGTGCTCTCCGAGATAAATTTATTGGTCTAAAGTCATTGAGGACATCGAAGACACTAAAAGAATTGCATTCCTGATGGACGCTACAGAAAAAAACGTTTTGCGTTTGCGTTTCGGAGTTTTGGACCACGAACAATAAATGATGTCATGATCTAGGTCAACGGGAAGTACCTACCTACCCCATAGGTTTTGATTTATTTGCGAGTAAGTTTAATATGTCGCAAAAATTGCCGTATTTTTGTATTGCGTTGACTTAGAAGCTTGATTTTTTTAGAGCTCTAAGGAACCGTAGACCTACGTATTTGAAAATAATTTCAACTTGATGCCTTTACGCGCTCCTGAGAAAAATGGTCGTGACAGACAGACAGAGATGGACAGCAACGTAATCCTATAAGGGTTCCGTTTTTTCCTATTGAGGTACGGAACCCTAAAAATGTACAAAACAATTGAATCAATATTGGTCAGCACCTAATCATCACTACGCAAAGTAAAGTGAACCTTATCGAAACAAACATAAAGATACTTTTACTGCAAAGCGTTACTCAGTGAACAATTGCTCATAATTACGCATGCATCTTGATAGAAACAAAACACGATGTAGAGGAAGAAACGGTGACTGATCAACACGACAACATTATTGTATGAAACTGACTCTGTTGTTATTTATGTTCGTGT
Source organism: Conistra vaccinii (assembly GCA_948150665.1). Taxonomy (NCBI): domain Eukaryota; kingdom Metazoa; phylum Arthropoda; class Insecta; order Lepidoptera; family Noctuidae; genus Conistra; species Conistra vaccinii. Next base: position 3,813,372 of record OX411321.1, read on the forward strand.
GTTTCCGTGTAACTTCGGCTATCTAGATGGTGTAATTGTATTATTGCTTGATGTGTTTTTGTACGGTTATTGTAACACTTTTCCTTTTCAGATTGGTATTTCTTTCTGTGTATTAGAGGTTCATTAATTTAAAAAAGTGTCCTTTATTTTTTTATTTTATACACTTTATTATACCACCATAATGTTATCCACTAATTGATACATAGAGGACCTGTTTACAGCTGACTAATGGGTGTTGCTTATGGTGCTGACGTAATTGACAACTCTAGTAAATACTGAAGCAAAGCGACCTTACGTTAAAAAAAAACTATGGGTTGCACTCCGGGAGTGCCGGCAGAAGTGAAAACTTGAACATTAACGTTGTGCATTTTTGAATATTTTGTAATGGTTAGGGAATAATTTCGCACGAATTGCTTTATTTATTGGTATAAAAGTACTATCATTTATGTGGTTAAATACAATATTCATTAGTAGTAGTAGTATATTTATTTATTTTCAAAATATAGTCTAACAAAAATAAACAATTTATTTAAACACTTTTCATGAAGTATGTTTTGACTGCTTTTTTACCCATAAATATGGGTAACATTTCTTACCTCGCAATCTTTATGTAATGTCAAAGACTATTTATTTTGATATTTACTGATATTTACTTTGTCGGTTGCTAGGGAACGGGTTGAAGTCCCTCCGTCCTACGAATTTTCTATCAGGGTCACGTGTCCTGACGCGGTGTCCTGACGCGAGTTTAACATTTTTTACCCATCCCAAAAAAGTGCACAATGCTGCTAAAGAAGTTTACACTTCATAAAAAATTTAACACTTAAAAATATACAATGGGCGGTGCTATAGCTTTCCGCGATCTCTTCCAGGCAACCTTGGAATGGACAGTGATTTGGACTGGACATAAAATGGGGCTATCGTGGCTGCAAATAATAATTATACAATATACTAGAACAGATACACAGATAAATAGGTTCAGATAATCAAAAACGCAAGAAGCTGGCAGTATCATCACAACGGTAATGTTTTTCCATTGACTGTCTTAGTAGTTTTAATAATAATATGTTTATGTGTATTTATTTGTACTTATATTTATATATAAAAAGGTGTACATAAATACTTATTATATTTATAGTTTTTAATAGATATCGGTATATCTTTATATTTCAATAAATATTTATTCTAATTGTCTCTGCATTACCCAAAGGTTGACTGGTAGAAAATTCCTATAGCATTAAGTCCGCCTCTGTACATTTGTGTGCTGAATTATTAAATAAATAAATAAATACATAGGTACCTATTTCTCTACAAGAAAACCTTATTGTTGTCTTCTTGAACTCTTAATTTGCCTCTAACTACTTGATCTTATCGAATAGTTTGAGGTTTTTACTCATCTTTCATTATCTATGTTACCTATAATAATACCTGCATTGATAGGTAGCTATCTCAGATCATTATAAAATATCTCTAAGCGTACAATTATCTTATTATTTGTATTAGCATTACATCACATGCTATAGAAGGGGATTGCTCGACTTCGAAGGTCAGTAATGTTTATAACATAACATAACATCACGCCTTGTTTCCCAAAGGGTTGGGCAGAGTTGTACACACGGCTACATTATCAAGTTATACATTTCCAGTATAAGGTAATCTTGCATTGTATAGCATTTCTAAAGAATGAGACGTCAGCTTATACTGGAAATGTATAGTTTGTATAGTTCACCTACATTTCACAGACACACACACACACACACAAATACAAATAATGAAAATGATAAATAGATAAAATGTAATTTTTGAATTCGCAAAACACTTGCTCTGTCTGCAATTTCTATTGTGAAACTGAAGTATGTATGGGCTTGTATCATTGCCCTTAATACAAGTTATTTTATAACTTAGTAAGGGTGCTGGTTGCATCACCTACCTGTTTTGTTAACTAGCATATAAGTCAAGTGTACCTACAGATGATACTGTTTAATGTTAACATTGATATTTCATTTGATTAAATAAATAAATAAATTTATTTCGCCAGTTATGTTTAAGTCCCATGTAATAGGGGGCGAGCCTATTGCTATCAACCGGGAACAAATCCAGACCGGGCTGCTACTGAGAAATTCCAGATGGAAAAACCCAATAACACTTTGCCCGATCTGGGAATCGAACCCAGGACCTCGTGCTTAGCAGTAGCGCTTGCAACCAACGAGGCAGGCACTATAATCTTTCCAACCATTTATTTAACTTTTGACAGCTAAAGTAACGATGTCCAAATTGCATTTCTGACTCGATTTCAAAATTCATGATGAATTTAATCGAAATTAAATAAATGAAATAATATTATTATCATCGAATTCATAATTCGATGAAAAAAAAACAAAGTGCCCATAAAGCATTGCTTTTTTCACTTTGGTTTTGAATATAATATCGTGAATTCTATCTGTAAAAATATTTTAATTTTATAATGGTTACAAGGGATGTTGGTGTACGTAGATACACCTCTGCGTGACCCTTCGAGAATTGCAGGTGTGATAATACATTTACCCATGTTGTGTTTGTAATTATTTTTGCTTAATATGGGTATTCGAAAGAGACCAAGAATTGAATTGTAATATTGGCGTATGCGAGCTGCCATGAAATAATTTAATTAAATTGTTTGTGTTGTTATTTGTATTTTGCATAAGTACTATTATATGTAAGCAAGTTTTTCTAACTGAACAGACAGCAGTGCTGCTGGGGAGTTTGTTGCGCCACTTCTTCTTCCCAGCTAAAACACTAGGAAGTGGTGAAGGACGGGCGTTTTTGGGGGGCTGTGTTATGTAATTTTGACGTTCGAAAAGTACTGATTCTCTGTCTAGTTTGAATTTATGTCACAGCACGAATAATGAAGAACGTTGTACAAAAATATAAAAAGTAGTAGCCCCATCGGTATTGAGCACCGTATTACATATAAGTCATAATTTTGTTCAACGTACATTGCCTGTCGAAGTAACGACCTGTCGCACAAGCGACCTGTCGAACAAACGACTTGTCGAGCTTATGACATGTCGCACACCTGTTGATCGAACTAATGACATACACTCATACTAGATACTTACTCTCATTGCCCCCGGGGATTTTGTGAAGTCAACCGGTTGACATTTCCAACTGTAAGTCCTCAACCAGCCTGCGTCGAGGCCCTGGAAACATACAAACAACATGCATTAGAATATGGTACTATCGGAGAAATCGCATTGGAGACTGGTTTGAGACATCCATTGCTCGTAGAGCTAAGAAATAAACAAACTAAGGTACAGACGCGTTCAGATGATTATATCCTTTACCTATCAACTTTAGGTATCAATATATTAGTAAGCAATAGCATTTCTTCAAAAGTAATTTTATTTAGCCGTCTCTAACTATCAAAATTTCGTACAACAGGACGCTGCTGTACAATAATTAGATAATTAGAGACGAGACGATTGTTACAACAACATGTACAACAATATTGCCAGGATTCTCTTTATTCATACTTGGACATCTAATCTAACTGGTTTATTGAAACTCTTCTATCTTGAACAACATCTTAACCATAGCAAATTTTTACCTGACTACAGCAAAGCCGTAGGGTTATGATTTCAGCAGTCTATAGTATGTTTGTATTTACGTGTATTCTACCGTAACGTATAGACTACTGAACCAATTTTGATGAAAAAGGTATCAATAGATTTTTAATAATGGTCCGGGTAATATTAATGCTATATAAAAACATGGTGGACTTTCCACGTAAATGTCTGAGCTTTAAAAAATTAAATTGAGATAATGACATGTTTAGTATCAAAAGAAAGATTTTGACGAGCACATTACAAATACGTATACAATGTTGTAACACATTGTATACGTATTTGTAATGTGCTCGTCAAAATCTTTCTTTTATAATAAAATGTGCACAAATAGGTACTGCAATAAGATTACGACCTCATCTCGCAGTTTCAAGACACCAAAGGCTGCCTGTCCACCGGAGCGGAGAGGAGAGGAGAGGAGCGGAGATGTGTCAATATTAACCAATAGAGTCAAAACTCCGCTTCAGAGGTGCGATTCTATTGGTTAATTTTGGCACATCTCCGCTCCTCTCCTCTCCTCTCCGCTTCAGTGGACAGGCAGCCTTACGGGCCCACTGTTTGTTCCGCATGCAGCACACATGTCCAGCCCCATTAAAGTCCAATAACCTCTATTACCTTAATTATTTGAATAACTAATTACCAACCTCATGGAACAACCAGACGCTGACGACGACTTGAATAAAATTATAAACAATTAAAGTCTTCTGTAGTTGGAAGGGTTTCTTGTCTGCCATGTACCTCGGCCCCCATTTCAGCGAGAAGTACAGGTACAGGCCGATGATAGTGAGACCGGGGACTGGGTCTGAGATCAGGAACCAGTCGTTTGTTCTTGGATCTGGAAATTGAGAGAAGATGATCTGTTAGTGAATTATTTATTAAACAAAACATAAAAAACACCCTGTATAAGGGTTAGGCAGAGGTGTACCATACTTACATTTCGCCAGTTATGTTTATGCCCCATGTAATGGGGGCGAGCCTATTGCCATCAACTGGGCACAAATCCAGACTCCGGGCTGCTACTGAGAAATTCCAGATGGAAAAACCCAATAACGCCTTTCCCGACCCGAGAATCGAACCCAGGGCCCCAGCCAATGAACCATAAGTGGTGGAGAGAAAACTTTCGATCTCGACTTTCTTTGTAGGTTTTAATTCGGCAAAATAGGGCGGTTTATTTGGTAGTGAGTTACCTCGGAGAGCAGTAGTGGCCCAGTGGTAACGGCCCCGACTTACGAATTGTAGGTCGTGGGTTTGAACCCAAGCAGGCGCTTTACTTTGTGTAAATAATTTCATTACCACTGCTCTCAAAACGGTGAAGGAAAAACATCGTGAGGAAACCGGCATGTCTTAGAACCAAAAAATTCGAAGATATGTGACATCTACCAACCCGCACTGGGCCCGCGTGGTAGATTACAGCCCACTCCCTCTCACCGAGAGGAGGCCTGTGTCCCAGCAGTGGGAACATTAATAGGCTGATGATGATGAGTTACCTCGTAAGGACATATCTAATGAATTGGTTAACACTCAAGAGGACATTCTGAATTTATAGTAATTCTCATTAAATGCGTATTAATAGTCAATGTAGGAAGTCACAGGATTTTTTTGATTTCGTGATTGTAAGATTTTCTTTCAGACCAGTCTTTAGTCAGGTACAAATGACTTAGTTAAATACTAAAAAGTTGCGAATAAAACGAGAATTACAGATCTTGGTTTTGTTACGTAAAACTACACTATCGTTAGCCAACCACGAAAATAATAACATGTGTGTCGGAAATGGTCTCCGCGTCTGACTTCCTACTTTTATTTTTCAAATATAATGCGTGTTCTTAATGTACCTACTTCTAAAACTAACAATTAACTACCTATTAGATAATAATATAATACATAATTTTTAGATGGCCGCAAAATTAAATGATAACGAAGTTTTCACGAAATTACATGAATTTATTGTTAATTAAATCTAGGCGATTTAAAACATAATTTGAGAATGAAAGTGAAATTCCAAGCGTATGCGCCGGTCATCATCCATTTTGCGTAACATGATGTTACATAGTCATCATGAGTATCATTATCTGCTCAAAGACGTCAACTGTTAACCACAGATAAAGATTACCTTCTACTGAGCATCTACTGAGATTGTTCTTTTATCTGTCAAATTGATATGAACTATAAATAGCTCATTTAATGAAAGAAAGAAAAATGCGTTTGTTGGCATTACAACAGAAAAATATAGGTACCTTAAAACTATAAAGACAGAAAACAATTATTATAATGCCAAAAGGGCCTCAGCTCAGCATAATGTCAGATGACAACACAAAGTGTACCACCTGACACCGATTTTCAGCTGCAACCCACAATAGATATAAACACATAGGGAAGTGTCTGTCCGTTTTAATAAATAAATTACAGGTTATAAATAATAAATTAATGGTAATTTTTATCTGTTTTCATGTTTTTATTTAGTGATAAGAAAATAATATGGCGTAGTCAACAAGGTGATGGAGCTCTCTGCCCAGGGTCATTCCTGGACTGACCAGAGGAGCTCGCAAGTGCTCCGACACCCCGGCCAAAGACCCCGGAGGACTTCCAAGATAATTTCATTTAAAGAGATTTTTCGTGGAGTTTATTTTAATTCTGGCCACTTGTATCCAATACTTTCTTGTGACATTTGAGTGCTTTAATTGGAGACCACACCTATCATAGATCTATGGTTCCACATGACAGAGGTGAAAAGTTCTATCATTACTTATAACCATTTCTTGGAACATATAGCCGTTAAGTTAATAACCACGACCATGAATACACTCCATCATTTACGTGGTCTATTCAGGTCGATGTAACTTTTATGAAGTTTTAACTTTTAATGCATAATCAGCCTATTAATGTTCCCACTGCTGGGACACAGGCCTCCTCTCTGTGAAAGGGAGTGGGCCGTTATCCATCACGCGAGCCCTAGCAATAATCAATGTCTTAAAAAAAACGTAAACGTAATAATTGACATCTCATTACATGAGAGAAACATTTACTTCTGAAATGCCAGCTTATTTGTTCATAGTTTAACACGGTTTGTTTAGCAGACTATTGAGTCACTAATATCTATTACTAGTTCACTACACATTATTATAAAACAAAAGTTCCCCGTCGTGTCTGTATATCTGAATCTATCTGGTTCAGAACTGTAAATTGGCTGAAATATGACGATGATTGTTGAAGATGTTGGAAAAAATCATGCTGACTGGGAACTTTCCTGGCGTGCGCTGCGTAAACCAAATAGAGTTATATGAAAGTCAACTCAATCATTTATTTTGTTGATTATGAAAACAATGTATTACGGAATTAATACATTGTTTACCTGGGTATTTTAATCCCGCTAGTACGTTCCCATGAGATGTTTTCTGACATCCACGCGGGTGAGGCCGGGGGCCAAAGCTAGTATAGCATATAATACCACATCACGCCTGTAACTCCCGAAGGGAGAGGTAGAGGTGTACCTATAGTACACACACATTTCGCCAGTTATGTTTAAGTCCCATGTAAAGAGCGAGCCTATTGCCATCAACCGGGCACAAATCCAGACCCCGGGCTGAGAAATTCCTGATAAAAAAACCCAATAACACTTCATAGTCATGTAATTGTCTGACATAAGATATTATAACGAAAACAAAATGGTGTAATGACCTAGACAAAATGTCGTCGAAAGCAGGTGAATCGTGATGTTCAGTGTTGAAGATGAGTTACGTGTTTTTAGCTAATCAACGCGTTGGCTCATAGCCAACCTGATATTTTGATTGAAATAAAAGTGAGGCATGTTTTACAAGGTTTTTTGAATGATGAAGCAGTCAGACAGGCAGACCAACTGGTAAGGAATTTCTGCCGCCGTCTGCAATAAGCAGAAATATCAAAAAAGTTCTTTAGTTTATCATCACCTAGCCTTTTTCCAGCTGTTGGAGTCACATTCCAGTCTAAGAGTGAGGCCCCATTAGTGCGTTGCGCTGCGTTGCGTCGTCGCAGCGTCGTCGCTGCGACGTTTTCCATATATTTTTTATTACATGCCCCATTAGACCGTTGCGTCGTCGCGCGCGACGTTTCAACGGATCGACGGACAAGAGACGAAGCGGGAGGGAGGGTGATGCGCTGCGTTGTTGGAGCTCCGCTACGACGACGGACAGTGGTCAGTGATCCATTGCAAAGGCTGAATTGAGACGCAGCTGCGACGGCGTGCATACCCTCTTGCGTTGCGTTGGCGCAGCGTCAACGCAACGCAGGTGTGGCATACAATGCGTTGTTCCGTTGCGACGACGCGACGCAACGCAGCGCAACGCACTAATGGGGCCTCGCCCTTATCAGATGCAGCTGAATACTAGTATTTTACATGGAGCGACTGGTAATACGATACCCCTTAGTAAGACTGATTGTCAGACTTTCGGGTTTCTGACTACCCGTAACGACTGTCAAAGACCTACAAATGACAGCCGTGACCAGCGGCTACTATGGTTGGTCCGTGGATGGGTGACACTCGAACGAACGAACCCTCCGTGCCTCGGAAAGCAAGTTAAGCCATTGGTCGCGGCTACTATTTGTAGATCTTTGATAGTCGTTACGGGTAGTCAGAAGCCCAAAAGTCTGACAACCAGTCTTGCCAAGGGGTTTCGTGTTACCTAGTAACTAGGCTGTGGGGGTCAGATAGGCAGTCGCTCCTTGTAAAATACTGGTATTCAGCTGCATCTGGTTAGACTGGAAGCCGACCCCAACATAGCTGGGAAAAGGCTAGGCAGATGACCTTTGGTTCTGTAGTAAAAGTTGTTTTATTGATGAGTTCAATGACCCCTTTTCGATTTTTCAGTTGTTTAAATTACCTTTTAGAAAATAACGAGTACTTACCAGCGTATTCGGTGAACAAGCGATGGTAAGTTCTTGAAAAGGAATTATTGAATAGCGCCATCTTCAGGTTTATAGGTACTAGCTGCAGAGGTAACTTCTACTCGTTTGTCATGAAAGACTGCCCCGCATTTTATGGTTGAATTACTGATCCTTTATATGCCTGGAACAAGAGAGAAAGATTATAAGCAAGTTACAATACAACAAACAAATATGAAAAATATTGGTAAATGGATCGGTAGATGACCAACATCACTTTACATGTATGATCTACATTTATTTGAAAGACCAGATAAAACCGTGTGGCGTTCCCTAAGACAGAAGCTGTCTTAGGGAACGCCAAACGGTTTCAATAAAAGAAAAATTGAAATATATCACTGAAATAAATAATGCAGCTTTGTAAGGAAAATAAAAGACGCGGCGCGATACTCCATAAATTGTTACCGAAATGAAATATTTAGAACCGGCGTCATAAAGGCGAAAAAGAAGGAATTTTATACACAGTCATGTCTACCGATGAGGATTGTCAAAACATAGAGAGCCTGATAAAAAGTTAAGAAAATACTAGTAAAAAAGCAACTCCCAACAATGATCCAATCAGTAATTATGTCTAGCTTAACACTATTGGCGCCAGACAAAAACAATATTAGACAATAGCAATTAAAACAAACTCATGAGACCCAGACAGGCCATGTCATAGTATAACAGTATAATATTATGCCTGCCATTAGTTGACTTCCGGATCGACATAAAATTGATGTCATAATCTTTTAAAGCTTCGATTATTCTCGTTTATTTTATTATATTAAGAAGAGATAACTCCGTCGTCACATATTATAATATATTCAAATTATATTGTATTATGAAATGGCAGTTAACGAAATACATAGACCACCTCTGATGTAGAAATATCTACTTTCGCTTGCGCGATGCGATGACCTCTGGCCTTTGGATTTCTCGCCCCAATCCTTGGCAGGCTCTGCGTCTAGATGAAATATTTATTTGAAATAGACGAAAATAAACAAGATTACTTCTTATCATGAAATAGATATAGGAAATCGTAATTTTTAAATATGCATTTCGTTGGTGAGTGCTTTGAACGTTATCAGAAAATCCATAAGATTTATAAAAATTATAACTCACTTAGACATCATTATTGAAACGATTGCTTTAGAAAATATCTGTCTCCGTTAATATTTGTGACAAACAGATTTTACAACCGATACAAAACAGTATAAAAATATCGTCCATACTGCTGTTTCAAACGTAAACGCACACTGCGGGCCAATAGCCCAAACTGATCCGACACTTGACTAAAATGCCGCAACTATAGCCTATAATACATACTACGTTAACATAATTGCATAACTCCATGAAACACTACAGGAAGACATTTTAGGAAGCACTATATCTTCAATTTAATTTCACATTATCATAAACATTTTAATTTATATTTGTTTTATTCACGCGCGAAGCGGTTGGTGCGTCCGCTCGCTCCAAAATCGTTAGCGCGACTGAGCTTTTATCCCCCCTCCACCGGGGGAGTGACTGTTAAGAGGAGGGGAAAATTCGAGGGGTGGTTGGGAAAACAGGGTGCTTTCCAAACTGTGTGCAGGTTTTGTTTGAGTAGATAATTTTCCTGCGACCAGAATAAACTTGTTTTGTCTAGCTTCGGTTATGATGAGGGAGAAAGTGAAATGCAGATACGAGTATCTATTGTGTTGTTCCAAATGTGCTAGAGCTTCGTGCAAATATGTATTGACTGGTTGACTGACAACCTTCGGTTTATGGTTAACAATAGTCTGGCCTGTGTCATAGAGTATTGTAATAATTATGTCTTATAACTATGGATTGGGTAGGTCTACAGAGAGACAGTTTAAGATTAAATTTAGAAACGGCCCGGAACCGAATACTGATGAACTTTCATAAAGTACAAAAACCATTAGTAAACATGAGCTCAATCACTTGATCATTTAATTCCCATTCAAAATTTTTACAACACCCTTTCAACCAGACGATTGTCTCTCCCCATTCAAACAAATATTTTGTAAATGTAGTTACCCCTGTATAAGGCTGTAACTGCCTACAATGCTACCGAGCGCCACCCTGCAGCCGTTCAGCCACCCTCTGCCTTTTTATCTCAATGTATGTTTTGAATATTTTTAATTTGAGTGTATTATCATGAGTCTCATTCGTATGTTTTATTATGAATTCACGAGTTTCCATCTTTGTTCTGATTCTAGTTTATGGTAGGCATAAGAATTACAGGCATGATTAACAGTATCTGGATCGGACTATCAGTCTGCCAAGCTCATGTCTAAAATTGTCTGTAGGTACATATACATACATACTTTTATCGAAACTTATGCAGTGCTGCTGGAGCAGGAGATAGGATACATGTGTTTATAGGAGAGGCATATTCAGCGATCAATATTGCTACCAAAAAGGAAGCAAATGATGATTATTACATTAAAGAGGAATGTACTACTACAGCTTATAGTATTGAACAACTTAAATCCATTGACCGGGACATACACATATATAATTCAGTAAAATTCTCAGAAATTCCAATTAACAAACAGTTCGTTAGCAAATACATAAAATTATGAACACGCAGGACTGAAGAAAACGGATAAAATGCAATCAATAAGTAGTAACATCCTTTGATTGCGGTTAATTATGGAATTATTGTGAAAACATCTACATTGCATACATTCGTGTGTTTCATTTTAATTGTACCTTATTTGATTTATGAAGTTAACTGTTCATTTGTTAATCAGAAATGTTTTAAAGTGTTATTTGGCTACTTATAATTTTGATTTGTGCCCGGTTGGCAATAGGCTCGCCCTCTATTACATGGGACTTCAACATAACTGGGGAAATGTGGGTGTACTACAGGTACACCTCTGCCGAACCCTTTTGAGATTACAGGCGTGAAGTTATGTTATTTCGAAGGTGTTCCAAGATGAATTCAGTTTCTTGTCTCTTGAGTATTTTATCATCTCATTTGTACATTACTCTTGTAGTATTATGACTGTGAGTTGTTCAAACAACTCACAGTCATTACGTGGTTTTCTACTAGTAGGTATATCGAGTATAGCCTAAATAAATGCACCTAATACATGATCCCATCCCCCCTTCTTTCCTTCCTTCTTTAGATTCCCTTTACATGATCGAATGCCAGTAATCCACACTTGGTACGTGCCCAGTGTGGATTACGACATAATCCTCCCTACGTTGTTCACTAAAAGATTGTACACGATCCCTCACAAGACGTGAACTGTAGGGTATTCATCGTAGCACTAGTAACAAAGTGTTTGTAAGAACCACTTCAATAAAGAGTATAGGACTAATATATAAAGCTATCATGAATATAATACTATCCAAAAAGTTATCGCAAGGCATTTTGTACAGGTACCGTTTGAAGAAGTTACTGCTCATACAAGGGACAAAGGCATGTCATATTTCAGTACATTTTCCGTTGAAACCGAAACCAATTTGTAAGAACAAAAACAAACTTTTGCGTCATACTACTCATATAATTTTCGCAACGGAACAAGTCATTCATACTCAGCATCGTAAAACGACTTACAGGTGCCGACCACCATAAATTGGCACCCCCCTCTGCCTTTAAACCACACTTACGCAGAACTCAAAAAGGTACCGCATCTTTTTACATAGCTCTTTCAAACTGGTCATTACATTACAAACAGGGTTAACACGTGCGGTTGCACAAGACCTTAATTGAGTAAACATAAAGGTGAAAATTGAATGGGATGGCCACATAAGTGTTGTCCAGACTGTGTCGCAAGTGTTTCGCTCCGCTGGCTGTCCTAAATACTTCGGTCCAAAGATTGCCGTTCGGAAATCCCTTGCTCTCACTCTTCGAGTGATAAGTGCCTGTTTTATGTGTTCGTAATGTGATTTTGATACCGAGATTGACGTGAGTATTAGAAGCGAGAATTGTCGCGCTTTTATGATCTCGCCGTTTCAGAAATGTCTTTATCTACAACAGCCGTCAATGATACTTTCCTCTAATAAATTATGAATAAGATATCAGTTAGAAGTATTTAGTAAAGATTGACTTTCAAAATCATCTTCTATCAGTTTTAGTCATAAAATTCCTTTGTTTTACTGCGTGACAATTCTAAGCCCACATTTTGAACTATTGTGATTATTAAAGTGTATGGTTACATCAATTGATTGCGCACACGGGTGCTCTAATCAAAAGAACAGAAATTGCCAAAACGCTTCTTTTTCTTGTACTCGAAACCCGCAATTTTCTCTGATATCTATTCGAACATTAGCAAAAACATAACGACCGCAGTGGCCTTTCTCCTCTGAGGTCATATACCAGAGTCGTATCGTTAGCGTCCCGGACGTGTGTATGTAAACCGAGCTTCCTTATTTATCATAGATTTGTATTACATAAACTGACATGTGTATAGAGTCTGGTCTAGACTTATTTTTATAAGTTTTATTATCCTTTGCGTAGAGGTCGAAAACTAACCCACGGGAAAGTACTTGGTGGTACCCAGGTCATTATCTACCTGTGTGTCAAATTTTATCGAAATATGTTCGTGTCATGTGTAAAGGAATGAGAAGGTAACAGACATATAGTTACTTTTGCATTTTTATTAAAATATTATATATTATTATTATACACAATTTTATTATGGATGTTTCATAAAAAAAAAATACAATAACAATAGAAAGTCTGCTATGACTGCCGACCATAATGGGCACGTACGAATTCAAGTCTCATTACTATGCGTTCAATTATAAATACATAATATGGTACATTTTGCCATAAGCATTTTTTTTTGTGTCGATCACAAAAAAAAAAACTATTTTACTGTAGCAGGCTTAGTAGTTATTTTTTAATTATTTATAACATAGTTTTTTTTATGTAACTTCACAAAGAAGAATAAAAAAAGATTCGGGGATGACAGTTTTCATTTTAATAGTTAAGTAGAATATTTCTAAGGACTTACTACTAATTGTTCTGCAATATAACAAAATAATCTAACTGTAAACTCTAGGAATAAGCTGGATATCGACATTATTCGGTCTCACATTTAGTATATGTTTTTCAAAAGTAAATTTTTCATTATTTTGCTTGGATTTAACAGTAAAGTGTCGTAGAACGTGCACTAAGCCAGCCAGTACTTGTAATTTGGCATATCTGGCACCTATACACATCCTGTTACCCATCCCAAATGGCATATAAATGTCATCACTAGGTTTCCTGTCCTTAGAAAATCGTTCAGGGTCAAACACCTCTGGGTTCGGATAAAATTTCGGATCGTGATGTATTTGGTAAATTGGAGTGAACAATTTTGTACCTTTTTCTACTTTGATATTGCCAACTTGTAACACAGTATCTTGAACGCATTGTCTACTCAAATATCCATTAGGAGGGAGTATCCTCATCGCTTCACTAAGCACCTTATCTACATACTCCATTTCTCCAATAACGTCATACGTTATTTTGCTGTTGTATTTCTCGAAATGCTCGTCAATTTCTTGGTGAACCTTTTTTAATATTTCTGGATGCTGACATAGCACAGTTAATGTTGAGAAGATGACAGTGGCGCAAGGTTCAACTCCAGCAGCAAAGAAGAACAAAGCCTGTGCAGATAGTAGGCCAGTTGTTGGTTCCATGTCACAACCTGTTGTTTCATCCCTCATAGTGCCATTCCTCTGCAGACTAATACATAAATCAGCGAAGTCATGCCTCTTAACGTTCTCCTGTTCTCTTTTCTTAATTACTTCTTGTATCGCACCAACAAAGAAGTCCTCATGCTCTGCAAATAACTTTATTCCCAACCATTTAGATATTTTCGGGCTAATACCGACCATCACAAATCTTAACGTATTCTTGAATTTAGTTGCTGACAGTTCTTCGCCAAGTTTTAGGAAAGGTGAATCAAAGGTTGATTTTGATCCGATACCAAAAATTGCTCCACAAACAGCGGCATTGCAGAACGTTAATAGAGTGGTGTAAAAATCACCTTCCCATGCTTTGGGGTTGTTTTTCAAATAGTCCACAAAGTCTTGGGCACTTCTATCCATAATGTAATACATATTCTTTAATTTAGCTGCTGTGAACAGTGGGCTCATGCTTTTCCGCATCAGCTTCCATCTGGGGCCATTCATGAAGAGAATATTATCAGACAATTGGTCACCTTCGACGCTTTCCACTCCTCTATGATGAAACGATTGGAAGTCAGTATGTAAAACTTGTTGCACGTTCTTTGGGTCTATAACGAACAATGCAGGTGTAAACAATTGGCCAATCCCTACGGCCGGTTGATCTCTAAATTCTTCATACAGTTCACCAAAAACCTGAAACAGTGCACGTTTCGAAGTGAAGAATCTCCAATACGGTCCAATCACTTTGTTTTTATTGTAGAACTTCACTCCACGATTCTGCCAATAGTTTTCATTGTATCTGCCTATTTGATAAATAAACAATAGTATTACGATTATTACTGTTAAAATGATTGGTAGGAACATTTTTACTTATCGAACGCGAGTGTACAGTGTAGAATAATAAACAGCACTGAGCTCTCGACTTTTTATCTGCAGTATGTATATAAATAGACCTGTCAGTACATATTATATTTATATTCATTCTTATCAATCATTTTCGGTGCGATTAGGCTGCTTTCCAACTCGTGAACTTATTCTTTAAATACCTACTATACTTTTCTACCGCAGATTTTTAAGGTCTGTTTTATTAAAAGGTAGGACGACATGGACTGAGATGACGACTAAGGCGCGGGACATACACAAGAGGCGTGGCGCGGGGGAAGCGCCGGTGTGGCGGGCGCGGGCGCTGCACGTTGTGTGTATGTTCCGCGCCACGTCGTTATTGAAACATGAAACGGGCGGCGCAACGCCGGCGCCACACCGACACCACGCCCGCGCCACTTGTGTATGTCCCGCGCCTAATAGTATGGAAGGAAAAGACATGTTACGCCGAACGCAAATAAATTAGGATAAGGGCAGGAGAATGATGATGATGACGTAGAGTGACAAATTATTGACCTACCTTTTATTGTTTCTAAAGAAACTAGTAACCAATTTAACTATTTACCCAAAATAATCCTACTTCCCCAGTAATCCCGGAAGAAACTTTGGCGATATTTTTCTCATATTAAATGGTTTTGTGTACTTTGGTGTTTTCAAAAATACGGTCGATATACCCTAAAAAGGGGTAAAAAAGGCTACCTAACACTAAAATGAAATTGTTTAATTCTTTAAAAAAAGGATGTGCAGAAGTTTTTAGAAACGATTTTCATAACTATTGCACCAGAATAATATTGGAGGATAATATGACGTCATCACGTCAACGCCGACTGTCGCTGAAAACCAGCGCTGGGGCTCTTTCTCGCATAGGGTCGCAGCATTATGCTGAGCGATGGCCGTTTTGCGTGAATGTGACGCAAATTTTGTTATTTTCGTGTTTTTATTTCTTTCTTTGCGTCATGTTTATCGTAAATATACGTATTTTCAGATAAAACATTGGTATTCGAATTTAGAAAACCACGAGTTGGGAAGTAGCCGTCACAATTATTCGTTTCTGCTGAGTAATAACTAGACAGCGATTTTTGCCAATACCTACTGGTTTAGGAGTGTCACGTAATTTATCTTTCATTAGACTGCAGTCGGATTAAAGCAGTTTTATCAAAAAATTATCAGATAACGTTATGAGTGGAACTCCCAGTGGGAGTAACTAAAACGATAAAATTAAACTAGCAGTTATTTAAATAGTGGAAGTGCACATTGAGTTAGTAATCTGGTTTGAACGTAAGTAATATTTTTTACTTGATAAACTATTCTAAAAGCGCGTCTTCGTCCATGACTACTGCAATCAAAGATTTTAATCGTTAGATTCACCAGACTGCGTCAAAAGATAGTCACGTTTCTGTTTCGTTTTGACCCCTCTGACACACAGCGACGCAGAGTAACTCGACTTGTTTGACATGGAAACGCTATTTAATCATGTGTGAGCTCAGTCTCCTCTGTATTGACACTTTTTCTCGAGACAAAGAACGAAGAGGACAAATCTAGCGATTTAAATATTTGACTGACGCATTCATTCACCAACTGTTATCATCGAGTTATTTTATAGTGATTTAAAAGAGTGGTAATTTAGGGGTATGAGAAACAGGGTGTAAAGTTCACTCATCCCCCATAGAAAAGGGAGGATCCTCCAACCAGACGGGTTGTTATGTCTGGCGGGCAACTGCCCATATGTTGATTTCGGATAGTCTTATCTATGTTATTCGCTCAGTAAACTCTAACTGCGAGATGTAGGAATTGTGTGACGTCATGTCTTTTTTGTTTCGTAGTTTTTTGTATGTGGCGGTCTAACCGCTACATCACTCCCCTCCGGAGACCGGAGGTCGATAGTGGGCTGAGTCTTGGATCTTGCGATGCTTCACAGTGCCAGCTGTGGTTCCAGTGAGTCGGAACCGGGTGCCGCATAGTTCACGGTGAGTCGGAACTGTCTGCGGTGATTCCCCAGTGAGTCGGGGAGGCGCTGCGTCGTCATCCAGTGAGTCGGATGTGGTACAGCGCCGGGTTTTTGGCTGACTGCTTGCGTCGATCAGGAGAGGGTAGAATAGGCTCTGCTTGTGAGACCGGCCGGAAGTGCAGGTGCTGTGCCAAGGTTGCTGATGAGGCTGAGGGTGATGACCAGGAATGCGCGTTCGCTGCATGCTGGTGGTCAGGATACCCGTTGAAGCCGTGGGTGCTGGCTGGCTGTGTGACTCGCCTCACGAAAGCTTGCGGGAGTGATGATGATGACGTCACGCTGAATTAGTTGCACGAAGGTTGCGTTGACGTTCATACTCGGGGTCACCAATTTAGGGGTATGAGGAACAGGGTGTAAAGTTCACTCATCCCCCATAGAAAAGGGAGGATCCTCCAACCAGACGGGTTGTTATGTCTGGCGGGCAACTGCCCATATGTTGATTTCGGATAGTCTTATCTATGTTATTCGCTCAGTAAACTCTAACTGCGAGATGTAGGAATTGTGTGACGTCATGTCTTTTTTGTTTCGTAGTTTTTTGTATGTGGCGGTCTAACCGCTACAGTAACATGGAACGTCCTACATAATTACGACCGGTTGATCGCGGTGTGGACACACCTTTAAAGAATGTTGGATTACATTGTGTGGTTAAAATAAAAGTAAAACTCCAAGATTGATAGATTGAAGTACCTATAGCTAGAATTATAACGATGAATTGCAAAATCTGTGGTTTGTACCAAGATAACATTATGATGTTACTGATAAACTAAAATACCTACTATGATAAACATTAATTCATCGCCCTCTGTATCATGAATCCAGAAACAGTACAGTCACCGCCGCGTGTTACCATTAACCAACAAATCTATCTGGCTAGCCTTTTCCTTACTATATTGGGGTCGGCTTCCAGTCTAACCAGATGCAGCTGAATACTAGTATCTTACGTGGAGAAACGACATGCATATCTGACCTTTACAACCCAGTTACGATACTCCTAGGTAAGACTGATTGCCAGACTACTTTTTCCCGTAACGCCTGTCAAAGATATACGAATGACAGCTTGGACCACCGGCTTAACATGCTTCCCGAGGCACGGAGGGTCTCGATGTAAATAGATCGTCACCCATCCACGAAACGGCCGCGGCAAGCGTAACCACCTCTGTGGTCTAGTGGTTAAGCCACCTGTCTCAAACCCAGAGGTCCCGGGTTCGATTCCCAGTGGGAGCAAAATTTTCTGCTCGGTTTGGTTGGTGGTAGGGCTTGTTCTTAGTCCTCCTGGCTAGCTACCACCATCTTATCTAAGTCTGTCGGCATAACAACAATGTTAACAGCATTGTTGTGTTTCGGCAGTTAGAGATAAGATAGCCAGTTCCACTATGGTTGAGGATTCCGGGTGAAGCTCGCTTTCACCTTCAGCCTGATCATCACTTACCATCAGGTGAGATGCAGGCCAAGAGTTTCATTAAGAATCATTGATATTTGATGCATTCCTGCTGATGATCATTTAGCCACGAGCCCCTCCTCCTCGAGTAAAAACAACTAGACTTACCCATGCACTTACAAATAAACGCGGAATAAAATTATGCCAATTTTAAACCTCAAAAAATATTTGGTTAATCGAAGCTTATACTAGTGGTAACTTTATACTGTGTTTAGCAGTAAGTAAAGGGGTTAGTGTATATGGTAAAGATTCGGAAACCGTGGTAAGCACTTTAGTCAAATTTAAAAACAAAATTGACTTAAGTGCGAGTCTAGCCATATTAAAGCGAGTTGTTATAAAAAACTTAATTTTATCTATGAAAAATTTGCTGGCCAGTAATACTCATTATTTTAATAACAGCACCATCCATTACAACGTTTACAGCAATAATAATATTTGGTATGGGTCTCTCAATATTTGCTAAGTTGAATTTTATTTGATGTTTTATGCCCACTATTATTAAAACAAACTATGCTCGTCGACAAAGTCCGCGAAGATTTTTTTTGCGTAAGTTTAATGTTTTTAATCTGACATTAAAATATGACGCTTTTATGTTCCAATTGACCAACGTAACTTTTTATACAATCGTAAAATCTATGTTGCTAGGTGCAATTAACTTTAATAATAACTGAATGCCTCTAAATTCAAGCCTATTAGTTTAATGAAATAGGCTGAAAATCAGCTATTTTATGACGAAAGAAAAAGGTCTTTACAACTTAGTAATAAAAATAAAATTCAATGGTATAGTTCGAAATCATTTGGAATGTTCATCATTGAGAGGGTTACGCACTGATTTAAAATTCATAACCAATCTGCATAGTTATTTAATAGATACATAATCTAATCGGCAGTAAAGATTCACCTTTCAATAAAAGAACAATAAAAATGATTATATATTAAATATATAATCATTTTTATTTAATCAATTTTCATTTAATCAATAAGCACCTACTTTAAACAGTCTAAATTAATTAACAAACTCCGTCTTAGTTAATTTATTATAAAGGTCAGCTTTTGGCATGCGATTTTAATTCTTATATAACAAGATAATGGAGTTATTATTCAATATAACATTGTCGGTGCTTTCTTTTGTGAATTGGATCTTCCGTGACCTTTTCTACTCGGAATTTTGAAAATCTGTTAGTGAAAGTTTTTTGTGTTTCTAGATGGATAAATAATTTTATTTGTATTATTTTCTTCATCTTCTTTTCGTGCGGTTAGTGACTAACATAGTGTCAGAGTTTTAAAACCACCTGAGGGCCCAGGGTACTTGACTTCACATGCCGTCGAGAAATATCTCAAGCATGCCGATTTCCGCACGATGTTTTCCTTCACCGTTTTTGAAACCAGTGTTCTAGAATTAAACAATACGCACATGAATCCGAAAAGTCAGAGGTGCGTGCCTTGGGTTTGAACTCGAGACCTGTGACTGAAGAAGAGAAGACAATTCGAAGATCAATTTGAAGATTGCTATCTGAAGATTTAATTTGGTGGTAAATAAATTTACTCAGACCAGCAGCCTAATTACGTAATGCACGATCAATAATAAATTGAAACA
Source organism: Conistra vaccinii (assembly GCA_948150665.1). NCBI lineage: Eukaryota > Metazoa > Arthropoda > Insecta > Lepidoptera > Noctuidae > Conistra > Conistra vaccinii. The sequence goes on from OX411321.1 coordinate 3,833,426, forward strand.
GATTGCTAGCCCATTGCTTCATAAGTTGGAAAAAAAAAATCTGCTCAATTTTTATTTCGAACTTATGAAGGAATGGACTAGCAATCTTTTACAATTCATTTCAATTCAAACCTTCCTCATGAGTCACTCCGTTCATTGATGAAAACCGTATGAATCAAACTATACATATTTATGAGTTTTTCGCATTCAGACAGTCGCATCGCAGTTTTATGTACAAGCCCAAATACAACATAATATTTTTGCTCACATTGATGATTAATAAAAAATCCACACTTTTTTAATTGACGATTGTCGCTAATCAATTACAATTCGTTGTTATGCTTAAATCTATTAGTTTTACTCAATTATATGATTTTTGCGGGTTAGAAGAAAACAATATTTTAAACTAGGTGCTATTAATTAAGTAGGTAGGTACTTCCTTTATTTTTTGCCATTGTCATCGTCAAAAGTTCTTGATCAAAAATATACAACATTTTAAAATTATTTCTATTTTTCTTGACTAAGTTGCCTACATATATATAAAGTTGTAGAAAAACGCGTAAATTCCAAATTTATTTGAATGCGAATTTGATTGTAAATTATAAAAAACAAGACAAGTCACATTATTAACATGAATTACACACAAATGACAATAATAATTTAGACTTATTCTTAGATATTCGAGGCATAACTCATAAATATTTTTCAAAGAAGTTCTCTCTTCAATCAAGCAAATAATAATTTATTTTTTTGCTTTGTCTTTTCTGGTGTACAATAAAGCATATATAAATAAATAAATAACAGACATTTAAAAAAAAACACACAGCTCTCTTTTGAAGTCTCATTGTGTTCAAGTTATATTTTATGAATGGTAAAAACAAAAATCTTTACTATTTATCTTCGTACTATGTATCTTCATCAGGTGAAACAATTGGTGTTCGTATAAGTTCATTTACAAGAACAGGTGCAATTTACTAAGTTTTGACTTTTTCCGTAATACCTATTTATCTAAGTAAGATGCGCATGCGCCGCGAACTGCAAACATTATTTTTGATCACCTTTAAGATAAAACTCCATTATTTTTAATTAGCATTTGTCTTTATGTACATTAGGGTATAAAACATAAATTAATAAATATTTACGTAAGATTAAACACTCACACACACACACAAAGAACACACACAACTATTCACAAAGAACTCACACAACTACTAGCAAAATGATATTATAGCTGGAGAAAACAATAATTAACTAAATTATTATGTACCTATCAAATTGTGGTTTATTACTATTATTATTAAAAATTGATGTAATCGTAACTGCTACCCTAGATTTTTTGTACATTAAATTGAGATGAACCACAGTCTAACTTCACGCAGTTTTCGAACAAGAAAATATATCAAAAACCGCAATCTAACTGCATATTGATATTCTGTGGTATATAAAATAAAAATTGTTTACCTACCTTTGTACCTAATGTGTCCTCAAATAAAGTAAAAAAATGCACTTAACGTTGTCAGCCACAAACGAGTGTTCACTGTCAGAATAAAACTGAATTAGTCAAAAAAATCTACGATACCAGCGAAAGTGAGAGGCTAGAAATCTGAGATGAGGATCTAATCCTAGGCATTCCTAGGCGCGGCTATTACTAGAAACTTTTATATGACTATGAATATTAAGATGGAATACATAATGGCTCATTTTCATCGGTCAATTCGGTCGATATACAGCATGCGGGGTCTCCCCGCAGGCCGGATAGTGACGAATGAAAGTCATCGGTCGGTATCATCTGTGGTTTTCACACCATAACGGCAGAACAGATTTAATAGGTAGACCATCACCTGGTTTAGGCCATAGAATACTTTTATCCAGGTAGTAAGTTCCGTGGGATGATTTCCGACATCCACGCGGGTGAACGCGCGGCAAATGCTACACACAACATCATGCCTCTCTGAAGAGTTAATTAGAGGTGTACCTATTAGTACACCCACATACCACTAGTTATGTTTAAGTCCCCTAAAAGCTAGTGTAGCGGTTACACCGCCACATACGAACTACGCATCAATGACATGACGTCACATATGTCCTGCATCGCGCAGTTAGAGTTTACCGCGCGAACAACATAGATAAGACTATCCGAAATCAACTTACGGGCAGTTGCCCGCCAGACATAACACCCGTCTGGTTGGAGGATTCTCCCTTTTCTGAAGAGGATGAGTGAACTTTACACCCTGTTCCTCATACCTCTAAACTAGTATCACAGAAATTTTAACTTCGGGCTGCTACTTAGAATTTCTTAAAGGACAAACTCAATAATACTACACTCTTCTTGGAGATCAAGTTCAGATTTCCAAGCTTAACACTCGTTTACGACTACTGGACCAATGAGGCACAAATAAGGCATTGAATAATATATCAGAATTTATCATCATGTTGTTGGTACCCGGTGTTCTTTTATCTTAGTTGGCTGAGCTCCAAGTATCGATCCAATACGAAACCTAGTAATTGTATAGTTGATTAAGTATTCTAATGTATGTATGTATGTATATATTATGTATGTACGAGCAGGAGTAGGTTCCTATTCTATATATATTATGTAATTGCATTTACGTATCTTAAACTATTGTTTGTAGTATGTGATTTATTTATAGAAATCCAAACTAAAAAAATGCGAGTCGAACTTGCTTAAGAAGGGGTCCGTACCATCGTACCCACAGAACAGAAAAAACAGTTTTTTCTGTTCTGTGATCGTACCATATTCAGCAAAAAACGCAAAAATAAGACTTTTATTTTATGGGATACTCCCTTTAATAAAATTATTAACTTTATTTAACTTTTATTATTTTCTATTAAAACGGCATTAGATATACACAATCTGTGAAAATTTCAATTGTCAATTTTGGTTCATGAGATACAGCCCGCTGACAGACAGACGAACAGCGGAGGCAATAGGGTTCCGTTTGGCACCCTTCGCGTACGAATCCCTAAAAATAATCGCCAATTTATTTAATCAAGAACATGATAACCAGCTATGGACTTTAAAAGAGAGCTTTCAGTTTGTTCCGGTAATCCTTCTCAGGGTGGTGGTCTCAAAAGTAGTGTGTACTCCTAAACCTTCTATGCTTATTTCAAAAGTCATTTCAATAATGTCGGATGCCTACTTAAAATCACAAATATTATTTTACACATCTCGGTCACGACGCATATGGTTTTGTCTTCCATTCCAGTCTGCCTAGAATTGTGGTTAGTCTTAAACATATCTGTGGCCGTTTTAGACCTAGGCTCAAACGTTTAGTGGTTTAAATAATTTGCAATACTTGAACTAGGTGCGTTATTGACCTGAAACTTTGTCTAAACATTGGACGTAGGCAAACTGTGGTCTAATGACAACTGTAAATAGCAAAATCTTGCAACCTTGAGGTTCTGTGCTTGGGTTTTTTTTACTGAATCTTAGCCCGTTAAAGTATATTTATACATCTAGGCAAAAACAATCCTAACTCACTAACTACTATTATAAATGCCAAAGAGTTTGTTTGTATGTTTGCTTACGATTTCACATCATCATCATCATCATCAGCCTATTAATGTTCCCACTGCTGGGAAACAGGCCTCGTCTCTGTGAGAGGGAGTGGGCTGTAATCTACCACGTGGGCCCAGTGCGGGTTGGTAGATGTCACATGTCTTCGAATTATTTGGTTCTAAGACATGCCGGTTTCCTCACGATGTTTTCCTTCACCGTTTTGAGAGCAGTGGTGATGAAATTATTTACACAAAGTACAGCGCCTGCTTGGGTTCGAACCCACGACCTGCAACTCGTAAGTCGGGGCCGTTACCACTGGGCTACCACTGCTCTTACGATTTCACGCTAAAACAGATTAGCACAATCATGTGTAGACCAGGACCTAGGTTGGATACTTTTTATTATCCCAACTAATAATCCATACTAATATTATAAATTCGAAAGTAACTCTGTCTGTCTGTCAGTCTGTCTGTATGTTACCTTTTCACGTCTAAACCACTGAACGGATTTCGATACAATTTGGCATGAGGATAGATGGCATCCTGGAGAAGGACATAGGGTACTTTTTGTCTCAAAAATAACCCTTAAGGGGGTGATATAAGGGATGAAAGTTTGTATGGTTTGTGGGATTTCTTATGTTAGCGATATGAAAATTTGCATTTAGGCTTTTCGTAAAAAATAAGGAAATACGCGTATCAGAGTATTTGTAAAATCAACCCCCGAAGGGGTAAAATAGGGGTTGAATTTAAAATTTCCATGTAATATTGATTTTTTTGTGTCTTATTTTAAAGAGATTTAAGGTATTGGAAATATACTTACTAGTCCTTATCTTGAATTATCATTTAAAGCTCGAGCTCGAGGAGGAGCTCGTGGCTAAGTAATAACAAGCCGCACGTGTCGATCCCTCAGGTTAAGCTACGCTTGCCGGGGTTGGTCAGTGGATGGGTGACCATCTTTACATACCGAGACTCCTCCGTGCCTCGGAAAGCACGTTAAGCCGTTGGTCCCGGCTGTCATTTGTGGATCTTTGACAGTCGTTACGAGTCGTCAGAAGCCTGAAAAAGTCTGACACCAGTCTTACCAAGGGGTATCGTATTACCCAGTTACTGGGTTGTGGAGGTCAGATAGGCAGTCGCTCCATGTAAAATACTGGTATTCAGCTGCATCCGGTTAGACTGGAAGCCGACCCCAAGATAGTTGGGAAAAAGGCTAGGAAGATTGATTGATCTTGAATTATCATTTAATCTTTATTTAATTACAATTTTCCCAGTCTGTCAAAAGTTATTAAAGTTCATAAATTAACCTTTCTAACGTCATGTACATAAGTATTGTGTGTTTAATGGCGGCCCTAGAGTAGGTATTACAAATTAATGATATTATTAATAGGAAAATGAATAATTAGTATTTTAAGTAAGGCATTTAGAGTCATTTAAACCAGTTGTTTTTTATTTTTTAACCGGGCGATAGTGTGAGTATAACAACAATGTTAACAGCATGTTTGTGTTTCGGCAGTAGATAAGATAAGCTGTTCCCCTAATGGTTGAAGATTCCGGGTGAAGCTCGCTTCCACCTTCGGCCTGATCATCACTTACCATCAGGTGAGATGCAGGCCAAGAGCTTCCCCGTTGTGGGTAGAAACAAAAGAGTAGGACTAGCGCCCTGTCACAATGGGTACTTGGGTAGCTCGCCGTCCGACAAGGACCAGGCCCGGATCGACAGTGCGTTGTGTTCTACGCGCGCCTCTTGGAGATGTCAGCACAATTTACGGGGTCCGCTAGGGCCGATGCCTGCCGGGGTTGCGGGAAAGTCCTAAGGGGAGACCGTGGCCCCAGGCGATGTACAGGCAACTGATGGAACACGGGTGGGTTTTAGTCAGTAAGAGTCTGACATGCCCTTCCGCTCCACCCAGAGCGAGATAAGTTATTTGATGATATCTCAAAAAAAAAAAGGTTTCCGTCTCAAAGCTGTAAGCGGCTCGGCTGCCCGAATTTCCAAACTGGATTGAGAACATACTTAACTTTTCAATTGAAAAAGAAGAAAGGAGGTATAAGGATAGGCCATGACCTGAGTTAGGTAGAACATAGGATACTCTGAATCCCGGTAGCACGTTCCTGTGGGATATGTTCCGACATCCACGCGGGCGAAGCCGCGGGCAAAAGCTAGTATATTATAAATGCGAAAGTGAGTTTGTTTATTTCTTTGTTACGCTTTCACGTTAAAACGGCTGAACGGATTTGGATGAAATTTAGCACATGTATAGACCAGGACCTAGGTTAGGATATAGGATAGTTTTTATCCCAAAATTCCCACGGGATCGAGACTTATACGGGTGAAACTGCGGGGCACAACTATGTAGTTTAGAATAAATATGCATTGTATCTATCCTTATCAAAAAATGCTCTATTTATTCAAAGTGACGTCTGTTATCTGTGGCAAACAGCTAAATAATAATCAATAAAGCGCTAACTTGTACACCCAAATCAATCTTCCTAGCCTTTTCCCAACTATCTTGGGGTCGGCTTCCAGTCTAACCGGATGCAGCTGAGTACCAGTATTACTCCGGCACTCCCGGAGTGCAACCCGCTGTTTTTTTTTTTATAATTCGTAAAACAATATCTCTGTCTGTATTGCCCCGAAGGGATAGGCAGAGGTGTGCCTAATAGTATACAGTTTTTTTTTTTATCAAATATCCATATTATGCGAGTTATTATGCAAGTTATGCGAGTACAAGTCGATGGACACATCACACCTGAAATGTTTGCTTTTCTAAAAATATCTCAAAGTACAAAAAAATATTCAAATGACGGCAACTCCTACATCAAACACTTATAATCTAAAGTACCTCAGGCGCGTAATAGTTTCATACAATTACTCTATGTGTGCAACTGTGCCGAAATTTGGGAAAACCCTTGCTTATGTCATAACCTCCGTAAATAAGTTTATGGCTGTTTTTTATACGTAATTATGATGTAGATTAGACATGTTTGTCGGTGTTACGTAAATTGAAACGCGAATTTGGACTATGAAGTCGGTTTTGCGTGAACAAGAATTTGTAGAATATGTAGTTTTGGGTTTTTGTGTGAAGAACATAAAATTAATTTGAATTAATTGGTAACGTTTCACAAAAAAAACAAAAACTAAACAACAGTGGTGCACGCTAAACGCCACCAGACGAAATAATATTTAAAAAAAAATTGTAGTCTAACTAGTATTGTGTCTCGTTCAGCGTCCTTCAACCGATTAACAAATAAAAATAAACTTATCTCTAACCGGTTTATTACCTGCGAAACTTGTAATCTGTAATTATTATGCACATATTATTTATTACTAGCTTTCACCTGAGACTTCACCCGCGTAGAGGACCGGGATAAAAAGTCCTATGTGTTAATCCAGGCTATAAACTATATGTGTGGAAAATTTCATCCAAATCCGTTTAGCTGTTCTTGCGTAATTGAATAACAAACATCCAAACACACAAACAAGATCGCTCAGCGCGCTATGGAGCGGGCTATGCTCGGAGTTTCTTTGAAGGATAAAATCAGAAATGAAATTATCCGGAAAAGAACCGGAGTTACCGACATAGCTTGCAGAATAAGCAAACTGAAGTGGCATTGGGCTGGCTATGTCTTTCGAACGATCGATGGTCGGTAGAGCAGACGAGTCCTAGAGTGGAGACCGCGTATCAGCAAGCGTAGTGTGGGACGCCCCCCAGCTAGATGGACCGATGTCCTTAAGAAAGTGGCCGGGACAGACTGGATGCGGAAAGCGGAGGACAGGGTGTTGTGGCGCAGCTTGGAAGAGGCCTATGTCCAGCACTGGACTGCGATAGGCTGAGTTGATTGATTGAAACACACAAACATAAAAACTTACACACTATAATACACTGACGAGCAATATAAAAAAAGCCACTAACTTATCATGAAATATTTCCAAAACCACGCATGACTGCTTCTTGAAGTAAAAAGCAACATTCAAGTGTATTTAATAGCACATAAATAGCACCTATAAAACTGATTTAAAGTTTTTTTTTACTTCATATAGCTAAATTGTGGGGTTTAGGATTTATTTAGATTTTTTTTTTGGCAATTTGCAAGTGGCTTTTTTACTTTGCTCGTCAGTGTATTAACGTTGGATGAATAACCTGTTCCTTTACACTTACACCACATGTTTTGTTGAAAACGAACCGCCTTGCCAAGGTAAACCTCGAGACTCGCAGGTATCAATATTTTAGGTCATGCGGTTTCCTAATACCTAAACCTAACCAAAAACAGGTTTCCGCAAAGCTCAATGTTCCAATGGTCAATAAATCTTGATGAGAAGCGGTCACAGTGCAGTGGATATACGTCAGTGGGTCAATTGTAGGCTGTCCCCGATTTATTTTCTGATTGAATATTTATGTAGGACGGCCCAACGTTACATAATTTGAGGTTGCGTGCAACATTATTCAACTGGTTTAAATTGTAACTTTGGCTAGCACCTATGGCAGAATGAATAACATTTATAATAACTTTATAGGAGTTCAAAACCAAAACATTTATTAAGTATTTTACACTGTAGCCGGCATTTAAGTCGTTACAATTTATAGCGTACTATTAAGTATCGATTTAGTGTCTACTAATCCATTAGTTTATCATATAACATTATTAATCAATGCAGTATCAACTCGTTTCATGAATAACTGGTAGTGAGAAAATGAGCAGTGATCAACCATAAATAATTATTTAAATAATTACTTACGTTTGACATGTTTACCTACTATTTGATTTGGGTACATTGCCCGTTCCGAAAGTTTAAAATGTGTATTTGCATATTAATTTAATTTTGCTATTCGTACTGCAAAGGTGTCTCCAAACATTGAGCTGCAAGAGCGCGGCAGCAACTCGCGGCGTTTGCAGGACACATTTCTGCCGCGTAAATCACTTCACATGCAGTCGGTAGATGTGAGTGGAAACACCAAGAAGAGCACCCTAGGAGGATGTATAGTGACCTTATAGGTGATGTTCTTCAGAAAGGTTAGGTGCGTAGTACTCGCAACCGGCGTACGTGTATGACCAGAAACGAACGTATGAACGTAAACGAGTCAAAAGGATCGAGTATGTAAGGATCGTAGCAGGTGTCGTTGTGTAGTTTCTGCCTACCCCTATGAGAAGAAGAAGTGAGTTTATGAATGTATGTAAATCATTTCAAACTCACTTTTCATTACTACGACCGTATCAATTCCATACCATTGACCTACTGTATTCCGTGCACTACGTAACACTTAACTTACGCCAATACAGACCCTTTTACTATCGCACTAAGATCTAAATTAGCATACATATTTCACGCAATATGAGTGCCTACTTATGACCACGGTTACGAAGTAAGCAAATACCATTTGGTGGCAGTAATCGCACCGGTAGGCATTTCTAGACAACCCAATGCCCTACTTAAATTGCAACAAAACGTCTACTACGTTTGTTTACTACGCGTTTCAAGATGTGTTATGAAATTAGTATTGTATTGTTTTAATACAAATTATACGTCAAATCAGCCTTAAATAAAACAACGGCAACGGCTAGAAAAATGTTCGGTAGGTATGTCACCGTTGTTGAATGATATTCGCAGATACACTCAATTAACAGCCGAACCCATTATCCTATCTATCACCAGTTTTGTCACACTGGAGATAGTAAAACCTATCTATCTATAGTTTTAACGTTTCAATAATCTGTCAAAGAATTGGAATCTTACGGAATTGTGGGACGACATTCAATGACAGATAGAAATAAACTGTCTATCATCAATTATAGCGATTTGTCTTTTACTGAGGATAGGTTATTGGGTTTGGCCGTAAGAAAAACAACCTCTTAAGGCTATGACCGAGTGACGACCAAGGACTGAAAAGAACAAGCATTGAACTTTGTTTTTTTGCAAGGTATTACAGGCCAATAACCTGAAATATGGTGTAACTTTTGTTTGTCCCTCTGCGATGCCTTACAAAAAAAACAAAGTTCAGTGCTTGTTTTTTTTTCTCATATGAGCTATGTGTTTATGCAGTCGGTTTTTTTTTTTTAATAATTTGCTTTATTTTAAGCTTTATAACTGTTGTAAATTATTTTAATTTAAACTTCCCCTCCCTTTTCTGTATTTGCAAATACAATTTATAAATATTATATAGCCTATGTCACTCCCACAATTAAGACGAATCTAACGACATCTCATCATGATAAAATCCATCAAACCGTTTAGGCTAGAGAGCGTGCCAAAGAAATAGAAATACATACAAACTCTTGAAAAAAAAATGTCCTAATCTAAGGCATTAGCTACCCATGTGCCAAATTTCATCCAAATCTGTTCAGCCGTTTTAGCGTGAAAGCGTAACAAGAAAACACAAATTCACGCTCGCATTTATAATAATTAATTTAAAATAAATAAGTTAGGAATTTAGGATAGTTAGCATCATACAGGATCGTTGTAACATACCTACTGATATGATGTACAATATTCTAGTTGATATTTTCGTATGTTGACATTTGTCATTTGCACACAAAGAACCAAATATTTTCACACTTTTTAAGTTTAAAGTATTTAATGGGAGTTTTTGATAAACCTTTTAGTGTCGACTTATTGCCTACTTTTGTAGCTGTCGAATGAAACCACTATTATATCTGTAGGACCTCTAAATCGGTAGATATTGCAAAATAAATGAAACAACAGGTCTGTATAAGTAAAAAAAAACAGTCGTGGCAAAATGCCGTATTATGGTGGATTTGTAGATAAAATTGATCTTATTACTTCGCCTTAAAGTGTCGGACACCGGTGACCAGACACACTGTATACAAATATTACTCATTTAATAGGATGTAGGATATTATTATTATATTGCATAAAATGAAGGAATACCGGTTATTATAAACAGTTGCTATGTGTGAAGTAGGAATTAATCAACTTTGTTGCAAACACTTAAATTATGAACAGTGTATAAATCATCATTAATGCTCTCACTTCGTCCTTTTATGGCACGTGGCTAAAACTAAATAATAACAGTCGCACGGGTTGATCGAAGGTTAAGCTACGCTAGCTTTGGTCGTTTCGTGGATGGGTGACCCATCCGTGCCTCGCAGTTAGTCCCAGCTGTCATTCGCAGATCTTAAACAGCCGTTACGTTACGGGTGCCCAAAAGTCTAACAACCAGTCTTACCAAGGGGCATTGTATGTAACTGGGTTGTGGAGGTCAGATGGGCAGTCGCTCCGTGGCAAATACTCATATTCAGCTGCATCCGGTTAGACTGGAAGCCGACCCTAACATGGGAAAAGGCTGCGCAGATTTTGCTTTATTCCTTTACAGCTGGGCTCACAATAAGCAGAATAATCGTTATTCTCGAAGTCAAATGAATCATCAATACTCTTTATGTACCTGCTTATAAGTTTAAAGCTAATATAATTTTTATCAAACATGCTTGGAAATTCGAGCATTATTTCGACAATCTTCATCGATATAAATATAAATTTCGGTGCTGGTCGAATACATGAGAACGCCCGGCCGGCAATGTTTGTATGAAAATCCATATCTTTCGTGTTTAGCGGCCAAATAAATGTCTTATGAAAAATCATATCTGTCGTGTCATTTTTAATAAAAAAATGGAACGAACTTTTTATTTCAACACAACTAGGCAAAACTGCCTTCAAATAAACATTGAGTTGAGTTCATTTTCAGCCGACAGCGACGGAAAAATTGGAGTAGTCACATTGACGACACGGATCCTAACCATACCAAATGCAATACAAAATGTTATGTTATTATTTCATATTACGAAATACATGTTATAAAACCGGCCAAGTCGGACTCGCACACGAGGGGTTCCATATATCACCGTACAATTTTAAACAATAATTTTGAAAAAAATTACATGTATCTTGTATGGAAAATTAAATTTTTTTTTTTTTTTTTTTTAATAATTTATGTTATAGCGGCCATCGTAGCAGTAATTTTGCGTGATTCTTCGTTTTTTATCCGCTTAAGACATAACTTTACAAATTAATTTCACTATGTAATATAAACATAATTTAAAATAATCTATGTTATTAAGGAAATGCTCTAATTTAACACATATTATAATCCAAATCATTAACACTACTCGTTTAGGCGTGATAGTATAAAATCATTAAAAGTCGGTTATCGTTGCCTTAAGTTTCAAAAGATACAGCCCAGTGATAGATGGACGGACAGCGGAGCCTTAATAGGATTCCGTTGGCAACCTTCGGGTACGGAACCCTAAAAAGACTTAGCTTTATTTATCGTAAACCATTTAACAGATTAATATTCAAGGAAAAAGAGTTATGTTGTTGCACATCTATATTATTATCTAATGATGGAGACGCCATTAAGTGTTATAGGTACTTGTTTATTAATTACTATAGCGACCCGCTCCTGCTTCTCAAGGTTGTTACGACTTCGAGAAAACATCAAGATTTCTGAATATTTTATTTCTAGAATTCTTTTAGTATTATCTATATCTTATCAAAATTCGTTGTGCAGTTTAACAAACTGCACAACGCATTTTGATAAGAAAGACGAGATCACACAGACAAACACAAAAACCCACTTTAGTTTAGAGTATACAATGTCGCCCATGCGCATGTGACCACCCGTAATTTTCTGAATATTCATGAAAAAATATCGAAAATAAACTTCAAAAGGGGGGGTCTATCTATAACATTTTTCACTAGTTTTTTTAAAATAAATACACAATTTTTTACCGAAAAAATGACTTCGATTCCGTTTTTTCTTTCGTAGTCGATAATTTTTTGTAAACATTTTAATTAACCTGTTAAAATAACTCATAAGCTTTTGGAAATAATAAACAGAATCCAAATCGACCCATAAACTTCGGAGATGTGTCAAAAAACAGAAAGCAAATCTTTGAAAAATAAAAAATTGAATAACATGAAAAATGTTATAGATAGACCCCCCCTTTTGAAGTTTATTTTCGATATTTTTTCATGAATATTCAGAAAATTACGGGCGGTCACATGCGCATGGGCGACATTGTATAATTAGATATAGATTTCGGTTCTTTATATTTTCCCGCTGTAATGTCTGGCCACATTCCGTGAATGTTCTACCATAATAACTTGAACCAACATAGTCAGACGTTCTTGAAAAATCGGCCAGTGCGTGTCGGACCACGCACAATAAAGGGTTCCGTAGTTGGTATGAATTTATTCCAAGAATTGTAGTTGAAAAACATATTCTCCCATACATTTCAACTGCAAAATGTAAGTTAGTACGCACAATATTGAAATATTTCTACCATGTTGTTTTGAACCAGACTTCTCACAAGTTTTCCTGTAATATTTAAGTAAGTACCTTTAGAACTCATCATATCAGCCGAAAGACGTCCACTGCTGGACATAGGCCTCCCCCAAGCACCGCCACTTCGATCGATTCTGTGCTTCCCGCATCTAGCGAATTCCTGCTGCCTTTACTAGGTCATCGGTCTATCTTGTGGGAGGCCTTCCAACGCTACGTCTTCCGGTACGCAGCCGCCACTCTAGAAACTTTCGACCCCATCGGCCATCTGTTCTGCGAGCAATGTGTCCTGCCCATTGCCACTAAGTTTCGTAATTCTTCGGGCTATGTCGTTTACCTTGGTTCTCCTGTGGGTTTCTTCATTTCTGATTCGAACACGTAGGAAACTCCAAGTAAAGCCCTCTCCATTGCTCTTTGGGTGACTTTTAGCCTTCTGATATGGCCCATTGTGGACTACGTTTCAGTGCCATAAGTCATCACTGGCAACAAGCACTGGTCAAAGACTTTCATCTTGAGACACTGTGGCATGTTGGACGAGAAGATATTGCGTAGCTTCCCGAACGCTACCCAGCCGAGTCGGATTCGACGATTGACCTCTTTCTCGAAGTTGGACCTAGCTGGACAGTTTTTCCTAGGACCTATAGAACTATTATCTGTCTATTTTTCAAAATTTCGAGCTCAATAGCTTCGAGATTCAGTTTCGAGTTTAAGGGGTAATTTTCAATATTTTCTTAAATAAATTAAAAGATATTTATTTTAAATAATTTATATAAAGGCCCTTTCAGTATGCCCTTTGATTTTATATGTCTCATGATGATACAGATTCGGAAACTGTTTAAACAAAAATCTTATTTGCCGGCCAAAAGTAGACCCCATTTTCAAAATTAATTTATTTGCGTTACACGTCCGTGTTTAGTTCATAGAAATTCATGCGTGTACCAAATTTCAACTTAATAGATCCATTAGATTTGAAGGAAATTGGTTGTGGCAGACATACAGACACTCAGAAAGACCCACGAGTGATCCTTTAGAGGTTTCGTTTTTTCATTTGGACGTACGGTACCCTACAAACGACAGTAATTTTAGAAAACTTTGTCTACTATCAAACTGTCATTAGGGATCGTTTTCACAAGCCGAAGTAGACTGATCTTGACAAAATTGGCGAAAAAACATAAGTGGTTACGTACATAAGATAGATTTTACTTTGAGTACCACTAAATAAATTTATTTTATGAAAAAAAAGTTTGAGAAAATATAGAGATCCATTTAAATGTAAACCATGTTTTAATTAAGTTGCGAGATAATTTGATCATCAATTAAGTATATTAGCAAGACAAACAAATACACTTAATTGACGTTACATAATGCAAATCAATGCAATATCTGCTTTCAAAATAAATTACTATTTAACTTTGAGTTCTTATCTTATTTCGTTGTGTAAGTCTTATCTGTGTTGCAAATCTCCACACCTATTATGGAAGCAAGAGAGAAAATCACTTATTTTTATAATTATCTTTTAGCACCTGCACTTTTTAGGCTGACCATGATAAATTATTTCAAACAAAACAAAATACGGTAAAAAAAAAATATTTCATATCATCTTCTACAATCTTGAGTATTTGCAAATATAACGATCTACTACTACTTCAGTGTTTTATTGACCAATATCGATATTGATTTAATGTGTCGGTCAATAGACATTACAGTATGTTGATTGCGTGTTAAAAGCAGATGAGTGCGAAAATACTATATTTATAACTATCGTTTACTTGTAAAATATTTTTCCATTAATCATTGTTTACTACAAAAAAAGTTTTTGTTTATCTCAAGTAGGTATCATATTATGTGTAAAATAAAAGATCTATGACACTAACAATAACTATAAAAACAATAAAATTACGAAACAACCAACTCACTTAATCAATGCACGTTATACGAGGCTTTCAAGGCCTCACTGGTTCCTATTGCCTCATCCGACCAGTGGAAACGCTCCTTAAGCACACTTTCGCCTTCTACTACACTTTCGACCACGTTATGCGACACACAAAAAAACGCCTTGCATCTGTTACATTACACTGTAGTGACTCGAAAGTACACCAGTAATTTGATACTGTCAACATTGCTCTAGTAATTTGTACTTTTTTGTCTTCAAAATAGTGATGTGCAAATTTTTTTATGTGTAGGTACTGAATCGTGTTTTTTTTTAAGAATTTGTAGCCTGGCCTTCTGGCTGATTGAAGAAGCGACGATTGGTCTTTGTTTATGCTTTTCTTTGCTATTTTAACTACCGTTAAGTTACGTGTAGATACAAAGATAGTGACATGATTCAAGTAGATAACTGTAGATAACAATTTGATTGATAAAAAAGTTTTCTGTTAACAAAATGGTTATGGACGATATATGTGCTGTGCTTATTAACAAATTTGGTACAGTAAAGTGTTTGACGTGTATCAAACCGAGATGTTCATGTTCATATTTTGGGAATACCTAATTACCTTAAAATGCATTAATTTTACCAGAAATAAAAAAAATACTATTAGCTGGTATTCACTTTTTACGGAAATTCGCAGCTAGTAATTACAAAAAAAACAAACAATGAAATTTTAACAACAGCACATTGTTTTAACACTAATTGTTTCTAGACTATTGTCTTTAATTTAATGTTACGTTCAGTTTTAGTTTTTTATGATTATTATCTCGAACCTGAAATTAATGAGCAGTTATATAATTGATATTTCGGGTAATTTAATTTATCTACTGAAAACCTCTTTTGATGACGCATAAATATCTGAGGTACACTTAAGCAAGAGCTCGTGGCTAAGTTATAACAGCCGTACGCTTGCCGGGGTTGGTCAGTGGAAGGGTGACCATCTTTACATACCGAGAAAAAGGAAAAAAATCGTATCTCGACCTTTGCTTTTCCAACCAAACCCAATTTCTGATATTGCCAACTATATCCAACTAGATATGTTTAAGAAAATAAAAATATCTAAAAAAAAATGTCTTACTATAGTCAAATCAAATTCAATTTTGTACCCTCCCTAAATCTGAATACTGTCTATTTTCGTTTGTCTACATAATATTTGATAAACCGGTTCAGTACTGTTGCATTGGTTAGAGACTTTCACTGTAATTTTGAAGAATACTGTTAGAAAATGTACAGTTATGTTCTATTTGATTAGTTACGCAATTCGGTTAAGGTTACTACATTCGCTTTTTTAAGTCAACGATCGCTTAATTTGTATGTCAATAGATTAATTAATAATATTTTTATTAGATAATGCTGAAATATATATTTATGCCGCCCTCCACCAAAGCGAAGATTGTCGGAGATGTCCTACGCGGAGACGAGAAGACATTTTTTTCAGCTAGGGTGTATCCACCGAAGATGTGCGGAGATGCGTAGGTACTGGCTAGACTCGAGCGGAGATGTGTGCTGGTTAGAGCAGAACTGAGCTGCGTGCGGCGAGCGTTGGATTTTGACAGAAACGCACAGTTCCGCTCGCTGCACGCCGCTCACATCTCTTCTCATTTCCGCTGCGCGCCGTCGCCAGCTTGCGAGGCACAGCTCACATCTTCGCTTCGATCGCGCCATACAGCGCTCCATCACATACACATCTCCGCTCAGCGATATCCACTGAAGTTGAGTGGAGACGAGATGTGTGAATAACGAAATTGTATTGCTTGTATAAAACAAGTCTCCTCTCCTCTCGTCTCCGCTTTGCTGGAATCCGGGCCTTAAGCTAGTTAGTGCATATTATAAGTTGTATTTCAAAAGATATTTGGATATAGCTGACTTTAAATCAAATGTTTATATGAAGGCATGGTATGATTAAAAAATTAAATCCAGGCTGATGTCGATTGGCCGGATTGCGTGTCAAGAAGTTTGGTTTTGCCACAAAGTAAAGCGCCTGCTTGGGTTCGAACCTACGAACTACAACTCGTAAGTCGGGGCCGATACCACTGGGCCACCACTGCTCTCGATACCACTGGGTCACCACTGCTCTCAGCATCAGCTGAACTCGTAGAATACTCGTAGTATTTAACTCGGAGCGCCTACCTATTTACTGGGTAATACGATACCCCGTTGGAAAGACTGATTGTCAGATTTTGGGCTTCTGATTACCCGTAATAATTGAAAAAATAACACTTGTACAAAAAAAATAGTTATGTGAAATATTACTCTCCCTGGACATTATCATAATATCTAATCCAAAACACATGCAAAACAACGATTTATGCAACAATTTTCTGTTAAATAAAAATATATTTTTTATATAATAATATTATGTATTTGGGTTGAATATTTTCTGATAGTTACGTAAAGAGGGCCAGCTTCGTAGCCTAGTTCCTATTTGTGGAGGCGAAAGATTTATTATGTGAACTGGTACTTTAATTGTGTAATGTGAACTTGTCAGGTACTTTAGCGTGGTTCAATTTGTAAGATAAGTTATGTAATTAAAATTAACTTTGTTTTGTTTTTATATTTTGTTAATAGCTGTGTCTTCTGGCTTTAATTATTATAAGATAAGATAAGATTTAAGATTCCCAAAAAGTTTTGTTAAAGATATACATTTTTTTTTTAAAGTTAGTCAACTTTATTTTTGCCTTCAGCTAGGCAAAATTTCTTTTGAAGTGAAAACTTAGGGCTTGTTGAGCACTTTTTGGGATGGGTAAAAAATGATAAACTCGTGTCAGGCATCAGGCGTCAGGACACGTGACCTGATCGAATATTCGTAAGACGGAGAGAGAGTAAAATTTGTTGACAGCGCACTCTGTTTTATTTTTTTGGAATTGTTTTAATGGACCTAAAGCTTTTGTTCTTGTAGTGACAGCAAGCCACATAAATTCCTGACATTTTCGTTAGATGGCGTAACATAGTTTTTGCTTCCATCGGCAGTCTCCAAAGACTGCCCCGCATGTTTTTTTTGTATTATGATGTTGAATGAAGACAGGTATTGCACCCATAACCTACCTAAACTCACTATCTGTTGCAAAGAAACCATAATAAATATGGTGGAATAGAGACATGGTAATAAAGACCAATCTCTTGCAAATTTGCAACGCCCTTCTTTCTGAACACTGGTTAAAGTCTCCATAGTGGCTGGTGGCTACCTAAGTATACCAGATAGATAAACCAAAATCAGTTAGAAAATAATAATGATTACTGATAATTCGCGTTTACTCCGACTGGCATTAAACAACAGGTTTTAATACTAGCTATTATTGAAACCTGTTGTTCATTACTAAAGATATCATATATTCACAATATTGCATGAACTGCTAAAATCAAAATTCATCATTATCACCTACATGGGCACTTATGAAACGTCAGAAGCTGTGTGCACGGTCCTAATTGGTCGTTTCCTATGGAGAAGAGCCGGCAAGAAACTCCACGGTTACTCTTTTAAAAATAATTGGCTTTTCCAAATAACCGTGTTAATAGGTATGGGAGGACAGTGTAAGCTTTTCAACCACCACGTACTTAACAAAATAGAAAATAGTCAACAAATCTACAGCTCTCCATTATCACTTTGATATAGCGCATAATTGTTAGAAATAGAAGTGGGTTATTCCTCGAAGCGCACCAACTTTTGAATGCACCAAAAGTATGCCTCAAAACACACCATTCAGGTGCGCTAACAAAATCAAATTAAAAATATAATAATTTTATTCCTCGAAACGCACTAACGATGAAACATAGAGAAGAGCATGAAGGATTCGTAATAAATGTTATCGATAGACGTTATAGAATTCAACTGTCCTAATTGTTTATTTATTAAAACTACCAGGAAAGCAGAAATTCATTTGAACTAGGTTCTTAAGCAACTAAGTTTTAGTTATTAGTGCAGCCCGCCACTAGGTTAGTGGTAATGTTTATGAAACAATGTATTATTATTGTTATTTAAGTTGCCATTAACAGGAGGAGCTCGTGGCTAAGTAATAACAGCCGCATGGGTTGATTCATCAGGTTAAGCTACGCTTACCGGTGTTGGTCAGTGGATGGATGACCATCTTTACATAACGAGACTCCTCCGTGCCTCGGAAAGCACGTTAAGCCGCTGGTCCCGGCTGTCATTCGTGGATCTTTGACAGTCGTTACGATTCGTCAGAAGCCCGAAAGTCAGACACCAATCTTACCAAGGGGTATCGTATTACCCAGTTACTGGGGTGTGGAGGTCAGATACGCAGTCGCTCCATGTAAAATACTGGTATTCAGCTGCATACGGTTAGACTGGAACCCGACCCCAACATAGTTGGGAAAAGGCTAGGCAGATTGATTTGAAGTTGCCATTAACAGGTTCCTAATCCAGACTAAGGATTGCTACTGAAAATTACCAAAGGGAAAGTATGTACACCTAACTAAAACTTAGATGTGATTAAAAACGAAATAAAATGGAAACGCGGCAGTACTTACATAGAACGGTGTTTAAACATAAATGAATAAATACATTAAAACCAAACTGAGATAGTTTGAAATACAACATTCTGATAATTTTCTAATGTCTCATAACATACTCAGAGAAAATATCTCTACGAATGTAAATAGCTGGTGAGAATTGATACGGCCCAAAGACTGGAACAATTATGACGGTGGAACCAGAGAGTGATTTCGTTACAAAGAAAACGTACAAAAAGTCCGAGCCTATTTCTATCCCACTGTTGGGAAAAAGCCTCTTCTCGTAAAGAGAAGGCATGAGCATGTATCGCTACGCTTCTAAAAGGCCCATAACCTAGGACAAAAAGTAAATATTTACTCTAACTCAAAGACAAGTGGCAATGACCCACAAAACAGTTCACCAAGTAGATCATTAGATCATTACCAATATTATTTACATCCTAATCACTACTTTGTAATTTATTCAAGAATACCATTACATAAGTACCTACTGTTCAGCAGAACCTTGCAATAGAACAAATAGGGATGGAATTGCTTTAATTTAAAATCAAGTTAACGTGGTTTAAAATTCGCGTGCTGTCGCGTCATTGAGCCTATGTTTGTTCGCAAGTGGTTGTCAGTAAACTGGTGATTATTTTACGTTGTTTGTGGCATCCTAGTACATCGTTTGTGGGTCAGGTCCTTTACTGTATAGGTGATCAAAGATGTGACTTTATAGATTACGAACCGACAGCCTTTAGCCTGATTTATTTGACGACGACTTGATTAATAATAAAGACGTTAATTTTCTCCACCATATAATGAGCAATCAGTACAATATATAAGACTGGAGCCTGTACTAGGAATACCTGTGTACCTGTACAGGTCTCCAGGCCTCCAAACTACCCGGACATGTCACAGTATACAAACATAATAATAGATGATAATGTTGGGAAGAAAGATAAAAACAAAAAGACTAAGAAAACAAATAATTAATTAGACAGCAAAGTAGGGTGTGTGGGTGTGGGTGTGTGGTGAATATCACACTCACCACACACCCACACCCACACACAAACTGGTCTTCTAATGCCGTTAGGTAGGACATGTCGAACTGCTTTTTATGAAATCACTTCTAAGAGTCTCTCTGTGGCTTCATAATCGTGACATTGAAGCCAATTTTGATGATTTTAGATTGTCTGTGGGAAAACCAGTAGTAAATATGTATTTATGTATACGTTGTTTATAACCTATTTATTTAGGTATTTTGTACATATTAATAAATGTTTTTCTTTGTTCCTCTCAAAGAGAGCACCTGCCATCAAATCTCTTCACCACCCTTGGTTGACTGGTAAAGAATGCCTAAGGCATTAAGTCCGCCTTTGTACCTTTTTTTGAGTGTGAAAAGTTTAAATAAATAAATAAAACCATAAGTTAAAGCAAAAAAGTTACACATCAAAATGAAATTTCCGCGATAGGTAGGTACTGTAGCGCGTCGAGCATATTCGCTGAAGCGAGAGTCGGCGACTTTTGTGCCGTTAGTTGATCGCGCATTGTATCGTTTTCCACCAAATTACATTTTTTACCCGACTGCCCCAGAAAGTGGGTACCTAATGTTCTTCGAGACTAGTATGTGTCCATTTATTTGGCACGCTCTGTAGCCTAAACGGCTTGATGGATTTTAACATAATGAGGTGTCGTTAAATGCGTCTTAATTGTGGGAGTGACATAGGCATCAGCGGGAAACCCCTGTCGATATCATACAGATTTTAGTAGCAATAAAATGTAGCTACCCTAGATTTGCAAATGCAGCTAAAGCCTCGACAGCCCAGTGAACAGTGTAGACGCTGAAAGATATTTTAGTATCTACTCGTACAATATTGTCATAAATGACCGAAGGCAAAGCCAAAGGAACATATAGAAACAAGCAAAATATAGCCTTTATATTTTTTTTTTCGATAGACAGTTAGGTTTTTAGATTTATCTAATAAATTTGTGTTTTTTTTTTGGCGAATGAAAGAGAAATTTTGCATTTTGAGTTTATAATATGCGAAATTTCGTAATTATACGTAACCCGAATTATAATGCTTGTTTTTCTCTTTTTAGTTACATGTTTTTGCAGTCGGGTTTTTTGTTTTTACGTTACTGTCATTAGTGAGGATAAAAGCAGTTCGATCCACAGGTATTCGGATCGAAGTCCATATGAGTGCCAAACGACGATAAAGATGTTGTGTTTTGTTTATTTTTGTTACTGAAAATTTAATTTAATTTAATTTTAATGTATTTTATTTCAATGATTGTATTGCACGACTCGTAATGCGAAGCATTAGAGTGTGCTCTACGATCGAAAAAATTTTTTTGCCCCATTTCTGTAACTGTTTTTATTGTTACACTCCTGCTAGTACACAGAACCTACTTAATTTATATACCATTGTATAGATGATTAAATGGAAATTAATACTGTACTTTTTAACAATTAATTTAATGCGGCAGAAATGGAAAAAGCATCAAAACAGTTGAAAAAAAATTCCTGTCCGTCAATTTATGAACCCTGAAAACATTGTAGCTTGCGATAAAATCAATTAATTGAGTAAATTTTTTTTTTATACATTCGTTTCAGCCGTAGAAGGAACCCTATTGAAAATAGCTCTTTTATTCAAAGTAGTTTTATTATAATTAATAAAATACTAACTAAAATATAATATCTTTATCTAAATATTTTCAACCTTGCGTGTTGCCTAGCAACCGCCAAGTAAATATCTTTGTCAGTCGTTGACATTACGACTTCATGAAAAGTGATAAATTGTTATTTTAAACTATGTTTTGAATTTCTTTTTCGTTTATGAATGAGTGATAAGTATGAGGCGTGCACTTTTGGATTTTCCAAACTATTGTATTTCAATGATTGTATTGAATTTATTTTATTTAAATGATGTAATGAATTGAGTGAATTTCATGATTTTATATATTTGTGATTTGTATATTGATTGTTTATGCATTAATAAATAAATAAATAAAATAACACTCTACATATGAGACCGCACGTGACAAAGATTAAATAATAGACACTACAACCTACTGATTTTCACTACCACATAATATTCGATTTCATAATTATAACATAACATGACGTAAGTGATCCAAAAACTTCAAAAGCCATGACACTGCAATATTTCTCTTTGAGAAGACAAGTGCAAGGCGTGGCAGATACTCAGATGTGACATAACGTACCAGGTGTTGTTGCGACATTTATTATGCCTACTGAATGGCTCAGGTCAGCAACTGCCTACCTAATTATGTTCCCATTGCTGGGACCTGAGTCCCAGCAATGGGAACCCAAGCCTCATAACATTACAAAGCATCACGAGTATTTTCTGAAGGATTAGGGCAAATGTGTATTAAACCCATGTAAAGGGGCCGAGCCTATGTTATTAACTGGGTACCAATCAAGACTCCAGGCTGCAAAAACCCAATAACACCCAGGACCTCAGACTCGGAAGATATGCATGGCTGAAGTTATATTCTTGAAATGCTTGAAACAAGAAAAAACTTTTATTTACTGTATCTATAGAATAAAACCCGACAAAATTCAAGTTCCAAGAGTTTGAAACTATGGAAAGGCTCTAGCCAACATCTTCAACAATTTTTATATTGACAGTAGGGTTAAATTAAACAATATGGATCTATGGACAAAATCTTCACTTATGGCTCTTGTACCTACCTATTTCATCTCAATTTTTACTTTGCTTTAAAATTTATAAGTATATTTTCCATTCACCAACCCGCACGGGGCCCGCATGGTAAATTCCGGCCCACTACCCCCTTACAAAGGGGACGCCTGTGTCCCAGTAATGGAACGGTTAGGATGCCTGTCCACTGGAGTGGAGAAGAGAGGAGAGGAGCGGAGCTGTGCCTGAATTAACCAATAGAATCTGAACTGCGCTCCAGAATCTATTCTTTTGGTTAATATTGGCACAGCTCCATTTCTCTTCTCACTTCTCCGCTTCAGTTGACAGCTGATTATGCCGCTAAGTATTTATAATCTAATATCGCACAGCTTAAACTCTACTTTAATAAAACATTCACCTGAACCTAGCTATGTCGATTTGGTAATACGCAACCACTTAATATTTTTGCGTGCGATCACTTTTAAGTCAGACACGAAGGAGTGAAAGTCGAACAAAACTTGATGGCAGTAAAATTACATACATTATGAACAAGCTATTATGTCAAAGAAAGATATTTGTAGTTGTACCGTAAGTTATTTGGTGATTCACTCTGCCTAGCCTTTTCCCAATTATGTCAGCTTTCAGTCCAACCGGATGACTGAATACAAGTATTCTACATGAAGGAACTGCCTATCTGACCTCCACAACCCAGTAACTGGGTAATACGATACCCTTTGAGAAACTGGCTAAGACTGGTTGTCAGACTTTCGGGCTTCTGACGACCTGTAACGATTGTCAAAGAGCCACGAATGACGCCGGGATCGACAGCTTAACGTGCTTTCTGAGGCACGGAGGAGTCTCGGTATGTAAAGATGGTCACCTATCCATGGACCATCCCCGGCAAGCGTAGCTTAACCTAATTGATCGACCCATGCGGCTGTTATTACTTAGCCACGAGTTACTCCATAAATTATAGGATGATTATTCTTACTACTGTTATTTTATCATGTTTAGGAGCTATCAGTTATTGGTTGTTGAAATACCTGTGTTAGTAGTTTAAAGCTGATAACAATATTAATTGATATTGGAGAATTAAAAAGAAAACAGTAAGTTCTTCAAGAGTTACTTTTAGGTAAGTAAGCCATCATGCAGCATCGTTGGCTGTGTCATCTCCAGACATCAAGAAAGTTGGTCACCAAAAGTGAGTTTTATCTAACAAAATGGAGGCAAGAATACTATGCATCATAGGATCCCAAACATTTCAGATTAATAATCCTATATAGTCAGCCCTGTATTACAGACGGGAGTCAAATATTATTTATTTATTTAATACACAATTATAACACCTTTACAGACTACATCCAAGGCGATGTTATAAGTCACAATTTCTGCACAAAATGACAAAAGTACCTGTAAGCGAAATTACAGACAAAAGATTTAAAATAATAGAATCTTAATAGGTACATGACAATGTTTATAATATGCCAAACCTTTCAATAATTATTTGGGCCATTTGAA
Organism: Conistra vaccinii; assembly: GCA_948150665.1. Taxonomy (NCBI): domain Eukaryota; kingdom Metazoa; phylum Arthropoda; class Insecta; order Lepidoptera; family Noctuidae; genus Conistra; species Conistra vaccinii. The sequence goes on from OX411321.1 coordinate 3,857,782, forward strand.
TGAATTTCGGCAGGTTTTTCCCAAATATATCCTCCGATTCCGTAATAACGTTAATAATTCGTGTTAATATGTGTAATAAGGTTTAATTCCTAAAAACAAAACAACAGCAACAACAAAACATATTGGTTGCGCCAAATAATAAATCATCAACATCCTAATAATGACTAACCTTTTCTAGATTTCTCCATCATTATCAGAAATAGGACAAGCATGAAAGCTAACAATACAAAAGGATTTGCCGAACGATACAACTTTGAAATAAGGTTTAAAGGTTGAGCGGCAAAAGTGATTTGAAAAGCCACAAGTCTAGCGTCTGCATTTATAATGTGTTGTCCTCAATCATACCTCACGACTGGTATTCAAAGTTAGGATGACTCATTTTATATAGAAGCACTTTGCTTAAATGTCAGAAAGTTTGTAACCATTACAGTCCGGCCGGCCGTTGAAAGAATGTGTTCTTGACAAAATTGTCGAATATGTGTTTTGCGAATTTGATCCATATTATGGAATTTTTGAACCTCACCTGGAGGGAAAGTACTCTAAATACTGGAGATAGCAAATTTTACCGTACCAAATGTTTATTTATAAAATTATAATCATAGAAATCATCAATACAACTGGTTCATGTAATACCGTTGAATGACTACTCGTATTTCATAAAATCATGACATTTGGGGATTATGCTAACCTAAGGAGTTGTATTGTTGATTCTAATGATTATAATTCTGTAAAACCATATTGGTTACGCTCGCAAATCATATTTTAATCAAAATATAACCTGACACTGACCTGAAAATTGCAAAAAAACCTAAGAAAATTTGAATTTCGCGGGCTACCTTGGCGCATCCCCCTTAAGTCTGTGATCACACTTTCCTTGGCTTGTTTGCTTATCTATACCTTTAACAGACTCTATGACAAGATGTGCAAGTGAAAGGTTACTGTGCCTATACCCGTATTGTATTGTACCCTATTTCCCTCAATAGTAACTTTGTAAAAGCCGTACTACGTCTACCCATAAAACTTTCGTTTTGAATCGTCATAAGTGCGGTCACCGTAATTCCGTAATTACAGTGGTGTTGCTACTTTGCACGCGATGTAAATGTTTATGGGAACACTCAAAAGTATTTGAGGTGGCTCAAACTAAAATAACCTTAAGGTTATTTTAGTTTGAGCAAAGAACTACTTCTAGGAATAACCAAAATGTATGGCAAAAAAATAAATCGGTTAATTGACAATCCAGCTATGTGCGAATTTAGATCAATCAAGAATAAAAAGAAATGAGAAAATTTACAGTAAATAATTCTTCGAGAAATAAACAAAATCAAATCTCAATTCAGCGAAAAAAAACTTAAGCAAATCGATCGTGAGGTTGACACCAGAAGAAATTGATACTTCCAAGAATGTAGCTTGACAGATAAAAATGGCCATGACAACAAGACAGCGGTGAAATAAAACATAAACAAATGTACTGTGACCCCGTTATATTTAGCTAAACGCGCTAAAAGTGAAGAAAATGTCGGTCACATTTTTGCTAACAAAAGTCAAGCTTGTTGTCTTTATCTTGATACAGTCAGCTAAATAAATTGAGGGCAAAATGAGTGACCAAGTAGGTAACATTATGTGTCGACTCAATGAAAATAGGGAAATACTTGGTACTTAGATGCTGTTTCAATAGATACCTAGATAATTTAAATAAACCAAACCAACCAAAATAAAGGCAAAGGTTTTGAGTAGGCAGAAAGGCAGAAGAAAGGCAGAAACTACAGATCGCCAACTACTGCGGTCCTTACATACTCCTTTTGCCTCGCTTACGTTCATATATCTGGTCGCTGGAGATTTTAGTACAGATTTTTTTCAGTTTTTGTATAGTTTCGGTTTAATTGTGTAAACGACGAATTCTATGTTTACGATTTTGGCAACTTTTTGTAATACGCCTAAAAATATTTGCACCTTTTTTTATTCAACTTTTTTTTGCACACTTTATAACATTAATAATATTTTCTCCAAAATCAACTTTCCAAATTCGCTAGATATGTGTGTCAAAATTTCACATACATACTCACTGAGTAGGTATTACACAAAATTCTTTGTTATACCTACGTCATCTTTCGCCATTGAAAGCAGTCGCTTCGAAATGCACATATGTACGTAACACTATGCTATAATCAATCATAATAAAATGTATGTCATCTGTATGTTGGATGGACTATACTAGTTTGTAATTAGTTCAGCGAGTTCAACATTCACCATGGTTTGTTAAACCATAAACAATTATTCAACATTCACCTCTTGATTGACTAGTTAATTAGTAGTTGTCTGTAACCTTTAAAAAGAAAATTGGTCATATATGTCTATAATTATGGTTTATAGCATTATCAAGACTATTGTTAATGTCAATATGAGCCAAAGTGTGAAAGTTTTAATTAACGTGAAGTCAAAAGAAATGTTGTAAAGCCGTTAGATAAAAACGTCAACATTTCTGATTGATTAGACTAAGTAGTGCATTAGTGCATTTTTTGGACGAGAATAAGAGAAGATAATTTATGGAAGGATTTTATTTAACTACATTCATTGGGAATTGATACTATGATGGGCAAGAACGACAAAAAAATCGTCCAAATGCGTATCGGACTAATCACAATGAAGGATTCCGTAGTTGGGATTTATCCCAAGAACGAACTTAACATTGTAGTTCTTCTTTCTTCTTCTTTTAGTGTGGTTAGTCACTAAGCACAGAAAAATAAGAAGAACATTGCAGTTGAAAAACATGTTCTCCAATACATTCCAACTGCAAATGTGAGTTTGTACGCACAATATTGAGAGATTTACCATTTCATTTGAAGACGATAGAGTTGTTATAGGTTTTCCTGTAATCTATGAGTAAAGAACCATTGTATTTTTTATTTCATTCGTTCACCATTGTATTTTTTAAATTTTTGTTTCATTCGTTTCGGAAAAAAGGCAATTTTCATATATTTTCTTAAATACATAGATATCTTTAAAAGTGTTTATTTTAAAATTATAGAAAAAAACAAATTAAGATCTTTTAAATTTTCTTTTTTGCCCTCCAGTGACCCCTATATTCAAAATTCATTCATTTACGTTAAACGCCCGTGTTTGAGTCACAAATATATTATGTACCAGTCCACTAGAATCGAGGCAAATTGGCTGTAATAAACGGGTAGACAGACTGACAGACAGACACACGAGTGATCCTAAAAATGAAACAATGAACGATAAAGAAACCAAATCGCTGACTTGCAATTTAAAAATGTAAAACAATTAGTTCATTATGCTTCCATTACACATACCCTTCAATAACTTTAATAATGTTGTTATTGCAATGGTTCATGCCAATGCAATAACAACAAAATTAATGTTACACATAACTGAATAAATGAAACTAAAGGGTAACGTTTTCAACACCCGGATAGCGGTGTGCAAGTGTAGGATGTTTTGAAACCGATGCGTTGGACCGTTGTGAAACCATACTTGTGTTAGTTTTTCACAAATTAGTACTGGATATGCGTGTTGGTTTGACAACATACATTAATAATTACAGCTGTACGAGTCGATCTTCAAGTTTAAGGCGACCATAACCAACTTTTAATGATTTTATACTGAAGATCACGTGTAAACGAGTAGTGTGAATGATTTAGAAAACATTATATGTTACATAGTGAAATTAAAATTAAGTTATGTCTAACTCGGATAAAAAAATATGCGGGGCAGTCTTTGGTTACTGCCGATAGAAGTGAAAACTAAGTTACGCCATCTAACAAAAATGTCAGGAATTTCTATGGCTTGCTGTCAGTACAAGCCGTCTTACGAATTTTCGATCAGGTCACATGTCCTGATGCGAGTTTAACATTTTTTACCGATCCCAAAAAAAGTGCACAACGCCGCTAAAGAAGTTTTTACTTCAAAAACTGAGAATCACGAAAAAAAATATAGTTATGGAGGGTTTAGGAGAACTTCCAGAACCTCCAAATAAACTCACATTCTTTCTAGCGAAGCGGCACGTTTCTAAACCCAACCCGTCGCTTCATGTAGGTAAAATTCTTGTATTCAACTGAATCTAGATAGACTGGAAATGGCCTCCGAAGTAGTTGAGAAAAGGCTAAGCAAATGTTGATGAAGTATATGGTTTTACACAACCATTATTATTTCAGCTTGTAAAATAATAGATGCAGCCTAATATGTTGCTTCATTTCCAGTTGTATTAAGAGAACATGAGAAACTGGTTCATTTTGACTTAGCTTGGCAAGTCGATGAGAAGTAAAGAATCTGAATCGCTTTGAAACAGATTGCTAATCCACTGCTCCATAAGGTCGAAAAAAAATGTGCTCAAGAACGTAAATAACGCAATGAATGTTGTTGAACTGTCAAAATGAAACAAATTTCTCGTAATTGTATACGGAAATGTGTTGCGTAATTAGATAGCTGTTTTAATATGCAAGCACAATACCCCATCTTATGATTTTTTTCCCGATTACGGCTAAGCAAAAAAGAGGAATATTTTTTTATAATAGAAAAAGAACTAATTCCGTTATCAGCCTTTAAAAACGGTGCCGTCAACTCTACACGTTTGACCTTCACTACCAGAAAACAAATTAATAAAAATAAAAAAAGTTTTTTCCCAATGTTTTTAGTTTTATTTATAAAATTTGTCACAAAAACCCTGTCCGATCCGAAAGAGAAACACAGGTACTGCAATAACATTACCCAAAAGTAATAATAAACTTATTATTATTGAAAATATAAAAGTTATTGCTATTTAAAATTCACGTTTTTAGTACCAAAATTATCCCAATTCTATAAAATAATTGGTAAATTTTCAACAGAGGTTATAGACATCCGCTAAATGATCGCCGCCTGCGCCCCATGTAAAAACCCGGTAAAATTCTTCATTGATAAAAATAAATAAATATGTAGTTTGGAAAATCCAAAAGTGCACGCCTCATAACACTCATTCATAAACGAAAAAGAATTTCAAAACATAATTTCTAACAAAAATGAACAATTTATAACTTTTCATGAAGTCGTAATGTCAAAGACTGACAAAGATATTTACTTGGCGGTTGCTAGGCAACTTAAGTCAAAGGTTGGAAATATTTAGATAAAGATATTATATTTTAGTTAGTATTTTATTAATTATAATTAAACTACTTTGAATAAAAGAGCCATTTTCAATAGGGTTCCTTCTACGGCTGAAACAAATGTATTAAAAAAAGATTGACTCAATTAATTGATTTTATCGCAAGCTACAATGTTTTCAGGGTTCATAAATTCACGGACAGGAATTTTTTTTCAACTATTTTGATGCTTTTTCCATTTTTGCTGCATTAAATCAATTGTTAAAAAGTACAGTATTAATCTCCATTTAATCATCTATACAATGGTATATAAATTAAGTAGGTTCTGTGTACTAGCAGGAGTGTAACAATAAAAACAGTTACAGAAATGGGGCAAAAAAATTTTTTCGATCGTAGAGCACACTCTAATGCTTCGCATTAAGAGTCGTGCAATAGTTTGGAAAATCCAAAAGTGCACGCCTCATACGTATTACACATTCATAAACGAAAAAGAAATTCAAAACATAGTTTTTAACAAAAATGAACAATTTATCACTTTTCATGAAGTCGTAATGTCAAAGACTGACAAAGATATTTACTTGACGGTTGCTAGGCAACATCAATTCAAAGGTTGGAAATATTTAGATAAAGATATTATATTTTAGTTAGTATTTTATTAATTATAATTAAACTACTTTGAATAAAAGTGCCATTTTCAATAGGGTTCCTTCTACGGCTGAAACGAATGTATAAAAAAAAAATTGACTCAATTAATTGATTTTATCGCAAGCTACAATGTTTTCAGGGTTCATAAATTGACGGACAGGAAATTTTTCTCAACTATTTTGATGCCGTTTCCATTTCTGCTGCATTAAATCAATTGTTAAAAAGTACAGTATTAATCTACATTTAATCATCTATACAATGGTATATAAATTAAGTAGGTTCTGTGTACTAGCAGGAGTGTAACAATAAAAACAGGTACAGAAATGGGGCAAAAAATTTTTTTCGATCGTAGAGCACACTCTAATGCTTCGCATTAAGAGTCGTGCAAAAGGACGGTGTATTGCTCATGGATCGGACAGGGTCATTGTTACACGTTATAATTATATTTAAAATTGATACGAGTACCAATATTGTTGTAATTTATTTTAAAAAAACCGTTCCTCTATTTTTTTGTATTTGCAGATGCAGTATATAAATATTATTATAGTCTATATCACTTCCACAATTTATAATTATGAATCTAACGTCATTAAAATCCATCAAGCCGCTTAGGCTACAGATCGTGCCAAAGAAATTGATATACATTTATATATGTATGTAAAATTAATCAATTACCCTCCTTCTGGGGAAGTCGCGTGAAGTTATATAATTATGTAACCCAGACATGTCAATTCCGACTATGATGTTGGTTTTAAAATTAGCACTTTGCAAACATCACAATTATCGTAACACATTTAGATTAGACTTTAACTTTACACGACTTGTTATCTGCAATCTCATGCTGCAGTCTCCATTAAAAAAAAACTATAAGAAATCGTAAGAGTTGTGTACTGAATTGCAGTTATGAATGATTTACATACCAACTTTGAATGTCATTGCATTTAAAAAGTGGGCCAAAGTGATCTAGTTCTTATGTATAAAACTTTTTAGCTGTGGTAAATGACAAGTAAATAACAATGACAGATAGTTATTATAACATCATCCACATAGATTAAGTGGGAAAACGTACGTATTATTGAAGCTAACATAAAAACTTCCCTATACAAGTTAATCAAATTTATATGGGCCCATCTAAAAAGTATACTATACCCTTTCAAACAAAACAAGAATTTTCCAATTTGGTCCAGCCATCTTCTAGTAATCGGGGAACATACATAAAAAATGTGTAATTATGTGTAGATTTATCAACGCTAGCTCACCTATTTATTTAATAATTGTAGGATGAGATTATTTATTTAATAATTTTTGGATGAGATTATTTAGTTAATAATTGTTGGATGAGATTATTTAGTTAATAATTGTTGGATGAGATTATTTATTTAATAATTTTTGGATGAGATTATTTAGATATTAATTGTTGGATGAGATTATTTAGTTAATATTGTTGGATGAGATTATTTATTTAACCACAGAGTAATGCAATAGTCCAGCTCGTGTATGACAACTATTGTATCATTTCCTGGTGTTTAACGTTGACACTGCATTCTTAACCTCTCCTTGAAATACATGACAGGGTACTAAGATTGTTATAATAATTATATAATGCCCGGAAAACAAACTACGTTAATTGACTTTATTGTTTCACCCTGCACATGAGGATCACGTATCATGACCCCTTAGTGCATAAATAGTTATTATCTACAGTTTTCTGGAGTTATATTTTCTTGAAAACTTCAGTGTATTATTAAGTATAAGTAAGTTAGGGTAGAAAATCTTTCATATTTTCTTAGCCGTTTGACTGATTATTTCGATTCGTTATTTCCTTTCGTGCTTCAGAAAACACTCACTCTGCGATCGGCGCTAGTCGTGGCAACACGTCGTGTCCGGGTTCGCAACAAGTATATCGTCATCCTGAAGATGCCTCGTTGAGAGGTGACATACGTGTCGATTTCTTACAGGGTTCTTTATGACTCTTTAAGAACAGACTAAATATACGTCGTCTATTTGTATTTTATAATGGATTTCCGCAAAGTTATGCCTGAGTCAATTAATGATTTCAGAAAATACGTTAAGCCGTTGGACCCACTGTCATTCGTAGATCTTTGGCAGACATTACGGGTAGTCTGAAGCTGGAATGTTAGACAGCAAGCCTTAACAAGGGGTATCGTGTTACCCCAAGTCAGATAGGCAGTCGTTGCATCAAAAATACTGGTATTCACCAGCTGCATCCGGTTAGACTTTAAGCTGACCCCATCATATTTGGAAAAACGCTAGGCAGACGATGATGTTAATTTAGAATCATAATCGATTAATCGCCGTCTTATATCTTAGATATTTTCGATCAAATCATAAATTATGAAATCTTGATCAAGATTAATTAAGAATTTGAATAGTATGAAGACTTACATCATTTATATCATGCATAAACTTGTAAACTTGCATCCTCATGCATTTATGTACGCATAACAAAATACAGCTGATTCACCACGTCTAACAAGACACTATAATTATTCGCTGTTCTCAGGTGCAGCAAAAACATTCATACGGCTAACACTTGCATTTTCTAATTCCAACACAACCGTGCTAATGGGATTTTGTAGAATTATTAACTAAAAATGTTAGAAATTTTATCGTGCTTAGTAATTTGGCAGAAATAACATGTAGGCTTGTGGACGCACTTTCATTTTAGACTGAAAGATGGAAAGTATTGGTAAAACTAAAAATGAGAAAGAGAATCTAAAATATAAATATCTACGAAAAATAATTATCTTTATTTTTATCAAAGTATGACTCAAAACAATACATCCTAATGAGTCATTTCAATTTCATTTAATGAGACAAAGTTAGTTTGTCCTCAATAAATTGTATTTATTATTGCAGAATTGGCCTGCTCTTGACCTCGATGTCGCCTTGTGGAAACCGATGGATAAGGTCTATGATGGATCGAGCGTGCCAGAGAGCCTGTTCACTCTCGCTTTGAAGGCAGACGGGTTATATGTGGAAGGGAACACAGACGCGGGCGGAGAGTTTCACACTTTGGCTGTGCGCATAAGAAATGTGGTGGAGAAGCGGTGAGGAAGGGATATCATCAATTATACCATTACGCACAAGCATAGCCAATTTTTTGCAACAAATTTTATTTCTTTTACCTAATCACCAGTCACCAGCCCATCAGTTAGTATGGCGATTACTTAAAAGGATGGTCGTTTTAAACTTTCATTTTCATTAGGAAATAAATGTAAATAAAAATGGAAATAAAATGTAAATAAAATGTAAATAAAATAAATGTAAATTCTGTTATGAAACGGATAGAGCCATTAAGCCTAGACTAAATTATTTACGGATGTTTAAAGATCGTAAAAGTATTGCCTAATATTAAAATTTATTGATATTAGATTCCTATGGCGGATGTTAGAGATATTGTTATGTTGGCCGCATTGCATGCGCCTATACGCGGATCTGATTTGTTTGACCCCATCACTTTTATATAACCCGACACCTGTAGCACCGATGTATTTGTAATTATACCAGAAATAGAAGAATTCTTGTAAAAAAAAAACACTTCCGTGACTGATTGACTAGAGACAACTCTCATCCTAAATAAAAAAAAACAAAAATAAAAGTAAATGATGTTCCTCAGAAAGTGAAAAGGACGCTATGAAAGAATTTTCCGAAAACCCCTGAGTGAGTCCAAAGTAGGTTACTATAAAAACCCATAAACTGAGGTTAATTTTCATTCTTGAAACTACAAAGAATATTTACGAGCTAAGCTAATAATCATGATTACATTATATTCAACAAGTAATAAAAATCTAACTCGCATTATTAGCAGATAGGTATAAACTATGAAATCAAATTTTATGAATTGCAAATTACAGTAACTCATTTTATTGTTATCAATACTTGGAAGACAATTATTTGCTTTATAATTCAATTTAGTTGCAACTACTGAAATTGGCAATACAAATTCAATGTGTGCAATAAATAATGTGGTTTTGATGAGTTAATAATATATGTTTTAACCGTTACTGATTTGTATAAAACCGAAGAATATGTTTATCATTCATTTACAGAACCCGTTTTGTCGAATTATTATCGTGATTAATGTTTAAAAGCGACGATCTTGATGAATTAAATTTACCTTTTAAATAACAACTGTAAAGAGTATAATTATCAATTAGTATTTTGTTTTAATTCATTCTTATACCTAAATCATTTGAAGTCACTACTATCTGAAACAATTGCTACATAAAAATATAAAAAACACATATACATTAAAATGAATCACCTTTATAGTATTATGTCTCACCAAAATGAGATAAATATTAAACAAACGTTTTTTAGAACTTGAATTAGCTTTTAAAATTAATGATGGACTAAGTGGAACTAATTGCTTTAAAGCTTTAGCTTAAGTTGGAGGCACGTGGCTTTTAGTGATGGTTTGTAAGTTAATTTTACGCTTATTATGCATATTTGTTGTGGCAATATTGAAATAATATGGTCAGATATTTCTTGGTGACATCATTTAAATGCTGATAAGGTCAAGACCCATCATTTTGGGATCATATTATTTTGAGAATGGTAAGTAAGTTAAAATTCAACTCGATCTAAAATGTAATTACATGAAAACAACAACAAAGAGCAGCCCGGTTGGCAGCAGTAGGCTCGCCTCCTATTACATGGGAATCAAACATAACTGGCTAAATGTGGGTGTACTATAGATACACCTCTGCTAAGACCCTTAAGGGATTAACAGGCGTCATTTTATGAACAAAAACTTACAAAATAATTACCGCTATCATTTGAGTGACACACATACTTTGGAGCATGGCACCGTTTGGTATGTTGTAGTTACGCAACAGTTTTCAAGTTTAAAGTCTCGCCGACTCTCGCCCTACAGACCTAGTTATAGATACTCAAAGGTACATAATCTTAAATTATTAATGCAAACAAACTATTGTAAAATCACTGCAGCAACTATTGAGCATCTTGCCCGTTCTTCTCCATACGAAACTTTGGAAGCGCCAACTAGGTTCAATGCCTTGTAAATTTTGACATTTTGACAGAAGTGCCTTTAATAGTCTAATTGTATAAATAAACGATTTGACTTTGACTTGGACGTTTTCTAGTTAATAAACAGAATGTTTTTGTCCTAAATAACTTAATTACCATTCTACAATAAAGAAAGATTTACGAGACATTATTACTTCAGAGAATGCCCTGTCCTGTCGAAGAATATACTCCATAGGGCCAAAACGTTCTGGTCCCATAGTAAGTCCCTGAGGAAGCCCGCTAAAGAACTGGTTCTTCTTTCCTTTGGAAGTAACACAAGATGATGTGGTGACATGAATAAGATATTACAGTCTAATTAGAAAGTTAATAACCCATCGCATTACGTGGCAATGTGATTGAATCCACCTGTTACAGAGAAAGTACTGATCAATGATCTAAACATGCGTATGTTAAAACTAGAACGGAACTTACCGAATCAATGCCGATCTTTTTTTATTTACCCAAAAGCTGCAAGAGTTTAAGCGGAGGCTGCAGTGTGAAGGTAAAGGATTTGATGATGAAGAAAAGTTAAAGTTTGTATAAGAAGACAGAGTTTGGCTTATAGAAGAAGTCAGCTCCCTGCGGCCCGGATAAGAGAATTTTCGTAACCGATATGAATGAACCACGAAAACAAAATTCTCTTTCTTTATTATTTGGTAAGATACCTTCAGTAAGAGATTAATTGTCGAACGTCATCTCGGACTGGTTACATAGGAATATCATGAAGATCTAGTGAATTTAGGTAATAATAGGTAAATACCTAATGATGTAAATTAACATTTATTGTCGGCATTGTCTCTTCAATTCCGCATAGAGTTTTAGTTTTGCATAGTTATAATGCAAATTTTATTTAAGAATTATTAAGCACATTAAGGAACACACGTTAAGGATGACAATCAAAATCACGCACACGTACACACGCACGAACGTGCACGTACAGAATCAAATATTTATGTATTTGGCAGTCAACTGATAATTGATACGATTTTGAAAACATCAACTTATAATAAATCTATTCATTACACGTTTGAACTAGATGTCAAGGATTAGCCTCGTAGTTGCACAATAAAATACAGGCTATTTACTTAAAGTACTGACGTACTTTTTCTGAAAATTTAAACTATGGTCAAAGTATGCTAGTTATCATAATTATAAACAGAGTATTTAAATTATGTGATGCAGAAGGATGAAGATCATGTCGCGAGAAAAGTTTTAAGTGGTAGATCCAGAAAGATCCAGGAAAACGATAGCAGGATTGTTAGTCAAAGGAAGGAACAGAAAAGGGAAGGAGGTAAATTATGACGACTGATAAAGATAGATTTAAGGAAGGAAACATATTATGCGCGCTTGATAAATTGAGGTAAGGGCAGAAGACATAAACAAACCACATATTCCCATAGTAAGCTTGACCACAGATGCACTTTATGCTATCATTTTCAGGGTCGTACTCTCCAATGTGATCAGAAAACATTCCGTTATCTATTTCCGTACCACAATCAAGATTCAGACGTATAATCACGACCACAATCGTAACCTAGGGTCAGACAAAAACATTATATCCTGCAATTAAGTTGTCGTAACAATGTCAAAGTCCATGCAGTGTGAGAAAACTTAATCATTGTTTATATCATTAGGTATTGCATTGAGATGATCTCTTTTAATAATAGCTCTCTTATTGAAGCGATCATGTCAGGTTAAGGACTGTATCGTTAGAATCACTGAATAACCTATTTTCCTAAAACATTATCATAAAACTAGCGACAGAAAACTGTTCAGTGGGTAATGTCGTAAGCGAAATGTTAGATAAAAGAAATAAATATTAATAATAGAGTAAGGAGACTGAATATTACTACAGAAGAAAAAGTGTGGAAAAAAGAAAATATGCAATATTCAATACACGTTTCAATCCCATCAGAGAGAGAGAGGCACTTCGTTTTATTCTTATCCTATTTTATTAGGAGTCATATCTTTTAGCCAGTAAAAATTAGGATAAAGTACATAACAAATGATGATTTTCCACCTCAATACATCATAAGCAAATAATAATACTCAACCACATAAGTTTAAAACGTTATTGCTAGCACCATTGAGCATTGAACATATAATACTCCGTTGCTCAACATGCCATTCGATACCCGTTTGTCAGTAGTTGCAATAAAGTGATCAGTTTAAAGACGGCAATAACATACGGTGACAAGTTACTCGTCATGCGTACATCAAGCATAGGGAAGCATTTTATCTTCCTCTGTTATGTTTTTGGACGAACATAACCTTACGTTTACATAATGACTTTTTCTTCTACAACCGGCCTGAACTACAACCGGCCTGAAGTGAAGTTTTTGTAATCTTATGATTAAGTACAGTATTTTCCTCATTTGCCATTGTTAAAAGACAGTCTCCAATAAAAGATATACTTGCGTATAAATTGGGTTCTCAATTTTATATTTATTTTTGTTTCATTACCTGAAAAACCTTTGAAAGAAAAATAAACATAGGAAAATATTTCTTAGTTTCAGAAAAACTAATACGTAGTATTATATTAGAAATGATTTCCTTATCGTCTTAGTTCAGGGCGTCTTTCAGTCAATTTACATGAGTTTTCCGAGGCGTTTGACTACTTGAGTTTTCCGAAGCATTGCGGGCTACTACTGTAAATTGTTATTAGGTACCTATTTCATGCAAACTATTTATTTATGAACAGAATTTCTCTTTATATGTCGTAGAAGTTTTATAGCTTAGGAAGTTGAGTTAGTAAATTGACGTCATAAAATTAGTAGTTTTCTAAACGCTAGTTTTTTTTGCCTCAGGTAAAAGAGGAACTCATATAATTCATGATTTTAATAGGCCTACATAAGTAAGCAAGTAACCTAAGTAATAACAGCCGCACTGGTTGATCGATCGGGTTAAGCTACGCTAGCAGCGGTTGGTCCGTGGATGGGTGACCATCTTTACATACTAAGAGCGAAGGGTCTTCGTGTTTAAAGACGGGATGGATGGTAAAGGGGATACTTCCGAAAGCATGTTAACCCGTTGGTCCTGGCTATCATTTATAGATCTTTGGCAGTTGCTACGGGTCGTCAGCAGCCCGTAAGTCTGACAACAAGTCTTACCCAAGGGGTATCGTGTTACCCAGTAACTGGGTTGTGGAGGTCTGATAGACAGTCGCTACATGTAAACTTGGTATTCAGGTGCATCCGGTTAGACTGGAAGCCAACCCCAACATAATTGGAAAAAGGCTAGGCAGATGATGATTTTAACCGCTAAAGTAAACCCATACAGTTTTGTAAACAGTAAACTTTAACGTTGAATATGTAATGGCGTATGATTGGGAATCTGAATGCGATTCTGGTATAAAATTAGCTTCTTCATATCCTTTCTAACATTCACAAGTGAAGGTTCTATTCAATTTCCAAACGCTAATAATAAACGTAGGTGCAGCACGATTTCCTTACATAATCGACAGGTCGACGTTAAAAACCATTGTCACAAAAGTTCTAATCATAGCCTCACTATAAATTTTACTTTCAGCATAAAATTACTAATCTAGGTTATCGATGGCACACATTCAGTCAAATATTATACTTTCTAATGCAAATCACACATATTTTACTTAGAAAAACAAAACACTAACCTTCGCTTTTTGATGCGATCGACGAAAAAGTGGAAACACTAAAAAAATTAAAATTTCAACAAAATAGTTATTTTTTGTAAAATTTCAAAATCACTCGCGATTTTCGAATCGTCTCGGATAGTGGAACGAGTGACTAGCGCGGTGATTGGAAGGCAACTGAGGCTGTGTTGTTGCGAGCCTGCGCGCACGCAACAGACGGTCAAAACCTCCGAATGAATGAAGCCTAGTTTACAAGAAGTAGGTGTAGAGCTCACTAGTTTTTGAAGAACTAGTTCGTTGCAATATATAACATGTGTATTTATTATATTATCTAACCGGTAGTTATTGCAAATGCGTCGCATTAAGTATGCTTCACACTATTAGTGGTTAAATAAATTATTACGTATTAATTGACATTGAATGAAACGAATAAGAACCGGCTAAGTGCGAGTCGGACTCGCACACGAAGGGTTTCGTACAACCGTAAAAAACACTTAAAAAAAATTAAGATGAAAATAATAATATTCTTCTTTTAGTATTTTCATTTATTTGCTAAATAATTATCAAATAAATGAAAATACTAAAAGAAGAATATTATTATTTTCATCTAAAATTTTTTAAATCGCATAGATTAATTTGTATTTCGTAATGATACTATGAATTACAAATTTATTTTAAAAGTTGCAGAAATATACTATCCTACTTCCTACTATTTTACTAATATTCTCAGGGTTTGAAGATTTTGGCCCTAAAATCAGCCACTATTGTTTTTTTTTCAAAATCGAGCTGCTCAATAAATGTCATATGTTTGAAAAGGGGACATTATACAAACATAAGCAGTGGTGGCCCAGTGGTAACGGCTCCGACTTACGAGTTGTAGGTCGTGGGTTCGAACCCAATTTTTTTTGGGATGGTTAAAAAATGTCAAACACGTGACCTGATCGAAAATTCATAAGACGCAGGAAGAGTAGAAATGCACAACGTTAATGTTCAAGTTTTTGTTGACAGCGCACTCTGTTTTATTTTTTTGGATTTTTTGTAATGGAGCTACAGCTTTCGTTCTTGTACTGACAGCAAGCCACATACATTCCTGACATTTTCGTGAGATGGCATTAGGTACTTAGTTTTCACTTCAATCGGCAGTCCCAGACTGCCCAGTTTTTTTTTTCTTAGGTTTACATTTTAAGGGACCTACGGTGTAGTGAACTAAAATGGTTACTTAAAATGTCCTGTGTAGTTATTGGGTGCGTTTTCTCATTGACACCAACCCGATACCGATATATCGGCAGTTATACCGACATCGATTCGATACCGCTATAATTATTATTGCCCCTAGGATATTAATATCGATGACCATCGCGACACGGACGCACCACAGTACTAAGAATCGTCAACGTCTCGAAGTCCGCAGTGCGAAAAAGTTTGTTCAAGTGTAAGAATGCCGTTTTTGTTACCGCACTGTGTCTTCACCGGTAGGTGTCGTGCCGATATCGGTACACGGACACCGATATCGGCAGGTGACAATGACAACACAATGTAAAAGCGTTTGGTAGGCACTAAACGTATCCGATTATCTGACCGCAGACATCGTTTCGATGTCGGGTTGGTGTCGTTATCAGCTAATGTGCTGTGTTGTAATAATCAATCAATTCATTTTATTAATGGAAGAAACAAAATGATAACATTTCGATATAGTGTTATGGGATAGTTCGTAGAAGGTACAGAAGATCATGAATTTTAGGCTACTTCTGTCATTTGTGGTTTTAATAAAAATAAACATCTATGGTTAGGTGCTAGGTACCGACGCCAGCGCATCAAGTTACCTGTCAAATTTCTTTAATAGATTTTCAACTTTATCGCTAAAGAATAAGGTTCAATGTTGATAGGAAAAATTTGACAGATTGGAGTAGGTTGATGTACATTCAGTCCTAGAAATTTTAAATCATATGATTCTACTTTTTTATCTTTAAAAATCATATATAAAGTTGATTGTTTTGTTAAATTTGATTAATTGTGTAGGAGTTAAATTCAATTAATTTTGTTTTGCTGAAATTTTATAATAATTGTAGTATCATCTACAAAAAGAATAGGTACATTTCTGCAAAGTGGCATCCGGAAGACCGTTTATCATCCGTCAGTCAGTCGGTCGGTTTTTTTCTTGTATAAAACAAGAAAAGTAAAGGGTCGACAATGTTACCCTGAGGCACATATTTTTAATTTATTAGTGCGATTGATTAAAATTTTTCCTTGAAGTATATTCTGCTGCCTTTTTTTACAACTTTGGATATCTCTGTAAGTAGAATGGGCTAAAAATGGTCTTACTGATTCGCATACACTGTGACCATATTCTTTTGTTTTGGATATTTTTCTCACCGCTCATGAAGATCCGTAAAGCGCAGGCCACACCGCCAGCTTAGCGGGCGGAGCGGGCGAAGCGAACGAAGGAAACTATACAAACTACGCGAAATATTGTAGCTCGCGGTGTGAACCGAAGTATGTAAAGAGGTGAAACGATGTTCGCCCGCCCGCCCGCTAGCTGGCGGTGTGGCCTGCGCTTTAATATTGACAGCTACATTGAAGAAACAATTGCCGTACTTTATTGTCAAGTGACGTACCTACTGCTACAGCTATATTTATCGAATCTATTATTTTAGGCCATCGACATTTTAGAACGACATTTTATCGTATACTTACAGTAGTACTCGTGACAGTGACTTTTTGTATTCAAAACTGAAAGTTGTTTACACAGAGCCAATACGATAAAATCACGGATTCGAGAAAAAAAATCTTGTGTTGCTAACTCCGCTAATACAATTCATCGTTTTATTAAAGCACTTTTTTTTTAAACAGCAATTTTTTTCTAATGTTCATTATTGTTGCCAGAGTGAAAGTTGTTTATCTTTATATTAGTATACACTATACAACCGATACCGGACACATTGTTTATTGTGTTTGCTAATGTAGGATATGATAGTAGCAAAGACAGTTCGATGGGGAGTGAATATAAAATGTAGTAACATGGATGAATCTGATTAAAATGTTAGAAACGAGTGTTTTATTAAAACTTCTTCATTAATGACGATAAAAAATTATATACGACTATAATTTTATCGATAATAATTTTTAATGTGTCAAACACTTTTGTAAGATGACAATTAAACGTCATCATATCGCATAGAAATAATCACACTTTTGAAAACAATATTATGAATTAAAACTATAATATACTAACGAGATATTTATTCTGAGCTCAAAATTGATTCTAAAACAGGCAAATTCGGATAAGCCCCCGTTAAAATTTGATTAACTCCGCGTTGGTATCATCTCTCGCCGTATATAGCGCACTTTTGCTAGTTTTCAACTATTTAAACATATTTATTTGCTTTGTAAATATGATATATATACATATTTATAATGTCCTTGTCAAGGCTTTTGATACCACACATGTCATAATTATCTCAATTTAATTTTTTTGAGGTTATAAATTTATGTGTAAAGTCCACCATATTGAATTTACGAAGAATTTATATAGCCTATGTCACCCGGACCATTATTACAAATCTATTGATACCTCATTCATCAAAATCGGTTCAGTAGTTTAGGCGCTACGGTGGAACACACGTAAAAGCATTCATACATACATACATATATATATACATACATACATAGACTGCTAAAATCATAACCCATCCTTTTGGCTTTGGCGTAGTCGGGTAAAAATTCGAAGACATGTGACATCTACTAACCCGCACTTGGCCCGCGTTGTAGATTACAACCCACTCCCTCTCACAGAGAGGAGGCCTGTGTCCCAGCAGTGGGAACATTAATAGGTTGATGATGATACAAACAAAAAACTTGATATAACATAACATCATAGAACGTCACGTTTCTGAGATATTCAAAGATAAAAATAACAATTCTTATACCGAATTTATTTATGTATGTTCTAGTTACTTCATATTGATTAAGTTATTTACGGTTAATCTGAATCAGATAGAGAATGAAAACAAAATGTTATAATAATAATCATTAATTTTGTTCATTACAATCTTTTTTAATATAATCGGAACATAAGAAATAAGTGTGTTGAATTACAATGATATTTTTGTAGGTAAACATGAATTCAATTCAATTAAATTCTTTATTGCATATCTCATGTGTGTACAAGATCTTAAAATAATAGTTACAAAGTTCACATGGACCCTGTCGGGCACAACAATTTATTACAATAATAATTAATTGAATACACCTAGTGGATAAAACATAAGATTTATATTAATCCATAACCAATAAAATATTTTTTTAATTTAAATTTAAATATGCTTTGACATCATAATTATTATTATCAATTTAATGTATAGTTTCAATAATATCACAGATTCAAAAATAAGCGTAACAAAATAATTATTGTTGATGGCAACGCGGGTGCAGCGGTAGGAGTCATGACCTTTTCCTCGGCTATTGGGTATGTAATCCCGGTAGTTGGGGCCACCCCCCCATACAAAAATCTTCAAACCTCTTTCCATGTTTGGATGTTTGTTACTCAATCACGCAAAAACGGCTGACCGGATTTAAATAAAATTTGGCAAACAGATAGTTTTAACCTGGATTAAGAATACTTTTTATTCCGATAGTACGTTCCCGTCGGAGAATTTCCGACCTCCACGCGGGTGAAGGCGCGGGCGAAAGCTAGTTTATGAATCGGCGTTTTTAGTATTTCTTGATTATAACAGTATATGGTACATGATATACAAAAGTTTCAAATTCCTAACTTGTTTAGTAGTTGAGATAGAGCTCGTACAAAAATAATCTGACAACTTTTACGGCACCCTATTTCACTACATTTCGACTGTCCCTATGTATAGTATCGAAATTGAAAATTTACGTTTTTTTTTTATTGTTCTAACACATTACATTTTCAGTATATTTTCTCACTAAAAAGAGAATAAACAATAAAAATGCCTATAAATGCATATTTTTAATTGTACAATATCGATATTTAACAAATGATCCAGCGTAAACGATCGAATGTCCCAGATTCGATTTTTTACTTCGATAACATTTTTGGTTGGGGTATCGAAAGTGACTGTTTCGATATTATTCGTTGGTGTAATATTTATTTTTCGTTTATTATTAAATAATTATTGACTATAACTAGAAATTTTATAGGTATAGTCAATACTACGATACGATACGATACAGTACGTGGAAGTATTTTTTATGTTTCAATAAACATAAAAAATACTTCCACGTACTGTATCGTCTAAGACACTTCCAATATTTTCCTAAGTCCGACGTAAAATACTGAAAGAGTCACTTTCGATAAGCTTTGGTAAAATTGTTCCAAAGTATAGTATCGAAATGGGTAGTTTCGATTGTTCAGAACTAATGGATGAATGTAATAAAGTATTGAAACTAGCATTTCTCAAAAACTATAAAGAAATCTGATGCAAGGGTATCATTTATTTGTTTATTAATACAATTTTGGTATTTAACTCAAATTAATTGCAGTTAGCTCCATAAATGTAAATTTTGTACACAAAATGAACTTCAAAGCGCTCTTCTGTAAAGTGCTTGTTTCCCATTTCGATATTATACGTAGGGGCAGTCGATTTGAAGATTTAAAAAAAATTGTTCTCTACTCGATGAGTTGTAGACATTCACATCCCACCCTCATGCCAGGGTAAGAATATTTCTTTCAAAATCAAAAATTTATTGTATGGACCCTTTAATTTTATAAATTTTTTGTTATTTGTTGTTGTAGCAGCAATAGAAATGTATAATCTGTGATATTTTCAATTGTCTACCTATTAAGGCTCATGAGATACAGCTCGCTGACAGACAGACGGACAGCGAACGCATAGTGTAGGTGTGGCTTAGGGTTCCGTTGGGAACCCTTCGGGTACGGAACCCTAAAAAGCAAGTTGAAGGTATTCCGGCCAAGTGGAAACTTGAACTTAGTGTTTTACTACAATCAATCTGCCTAGCCTTTCCCCACCTATGTTAGGGTCGGCTTCCAGTCTAACCGGATGCAACTGACCTCCACAACCCAGTAACTGGGTAATACGATACCCCTTATCTAGACTGGTTGTCAGACTTTCGGGCTTCTGACGACCCGTAACAACTATCAAAGATCCACGAATGACAGCCGGGACCAACGGCTTAAGCCGTTGGTCCCGGTTGGTGCTTTGCGAGGCACGAAGGACTCTCAGTATCTAAAGATGGTTACCCATCCAACCCTGGCAAGCGTAGCTTAACCTGATGGATCGACCCGTGCGGCTATTATTGCTTATCCAAGAGCTCCTAATAGTGTTTTACTACAACAAAAAATCTAATCTACCTGTTTAAATATCTCGAAGTCTATTTCAAGACCAGGTTATCATTTATCATTCAAAAGTTGGAAGAAATGAGAATTATGATTAGAATTTCGTTACAATAGTCCATGAGACAGATTGAATGAGATTACAATAGGTATAATGTCGGGTCAGGTTAAGAAGAGGGTTACGTTCGGAACAAATAAATTATAATTTTTTTCAAGTTCCTAATCTAACCCGCGACCGGGTTAGGTTTACCGGGCCAGGTTCGGAATAAACCGTTAGTTTCCCATATTAGGTAATAAAACCTCGAAATCTCGACTTGACGTTGAATATATTCTGACTTATGTCATTTATTTATTCATTTTACTAGCTTCACAACTTATGCCAATAATTACAAAACAAAAGAATGTCAGAGAGTGACATAATTATTCACATAGTGATCTTAAAACACTTCCATGATTATTATTTCCTAATTTCATGTATACTAATCTTTGTTTATTATTATTAATCAGTTTGCTAATGTGCCAAATGCATGATAATTTAAAAAAAAATCATGGGCTGACTGACAACTCAAATTATAAACAAGTGCGGGCCGAATTGAAATAAAACATGCAATTTAAAAGACTCATAAAAATATACTACGCATCCCAACTTTAGGATGAGCTTTTTTAAAAAAAAAAAAAAACGACGTGTGGTACTCGGGGACTGCCCCGGCGAAGCTATTGCATAGCATTTTTAAATACAAGAAATAGCAATGATGACATTGACAGGAACTGATATTCACATTTATAGTTTTTAAAACTTGACACAACGTAATGGGAACATCAAACTAATAAAAAGGTTTTAATTTAACTATTAATAGTCAAGGATCATTCGTCTAAGTAAATTTGAACTTTATTGTCAAACAGTTAAACATAATTTTCAATACAACACTCTCGTATCATTCGTCTAAGTAAATTTGAACTTTTTTGTCAAACAGTTAAACATAATTTTCAATACAACACTCTCGTATCATTCGTTTAAGTAAATTTGAACTTTGTTGTCAAGCAGTTAAACATAATTTTCAATACAACACTCTCGTATCATTCGTTTAAGTAAATTTGAACTTTGTTGTCAAGCAGTTAAACATAATTTTCAATACAAAACACTGTTTTCTTAGGTAGTATTTTCGTTACGAAATTTCTGGATTAATTCTCTACGCTCAAGGCCCACGATAGAAGCTATGCAATAGCTTAAAAACATATTTATGAATCATGTCATTTGACTTAAATGAGTTTGAATATGATACAATCGAAGTTTGGATACGCTACAGTCCGGCCGTCGAAAGTTCCGTCGTTCCTGACACTTTTCAGTTGGTCAATACATACATACATAAAATCACGCCTTCTTCCCATGGGGGTAGACAGAAACTACAGAACGCCACCTGCTACGATCCTTACATACTCCTTTTGCCTTGTTTACGTTCATACATCTGGTCATACACGCACGCCGGTTGCGAGTCCTATGCACCTGTTCTTTATGAAGAACGTCACCAATACGGTCAGTATATGTCCCTAGGGCGTCCCCGGGGTCCTGGCGTTTCCAGTCACATCTGCCTTGTAAATACATTTTGTAAGTCGCCTTTCATTCATCCTCTCAACATGACCAAACCATCTCAGCATATCCTTTAATAATTTTGTCACTACATCTTCTTTTAACTCAAACCGTTGTCTTATCACATCAATCCTCAGCCTATCATTCATAGTCAGACCACACATGCTTCGCAAGGAACGCATTTCCACAGCATTTATTCTACTTTCATGCTTCTTCTACCACACCCAGCGTTCACTTCTATACATTATGTCAATATCAAGTAGTAGGTAATAAGGAACAAATTAGCAAATCACATAGGTATTCGTTTGTATTGTTTCGGGCGGCGGCTGGACTGCAATAATAATTAATCTATTCGAATAGGGGCTTGTAAACTATTCTTTACTCACTTGTTAGTCCATTATAATTTCCACACAGTCTATTATTGGTAATCGTTGTAGGAGTAAATATACAAGAATTTTCGTGCATACGTTTGTATTAACCAATAGATAGAATGCTTGTTTGAGGAGCTAGTTGCTAAGTAATAACAGCTGCAATGTTAATTTGTCTGTGCGCCCCACAGAACAGAAAAAGTGGTTTTTTCTGTTCTGTGGTGCGCCCGCTCCGATCTGTCTCATGGAATATTGTAAAGAAATTCTCATTTCTTCCAATTTTTTAATGATAACCTTATACTGGTTGTATCGGTCTTGTAATAGACTTACCTATTCGATTTTTTTGTGTAGTAATAAACTACTAGGAGCTCGTGGCTAAGTAATCACAGCCGCACGGGTCGATCCATCAAGCTTTAAGCTACGCTTGCCGGGGTTGATCCGTCGATGGGTGACCATCTTTACATACCGAGATTCCTCCATGCCTCGGAAAGCACGTGAAGCCGTTGGTCCCGGTTGTTAAGCGTGGATCTTTGACAGTCGTTACGGGTCGTCCGACTTCCGAAAGTCTGAAAACCAGTCTTACCAAGGGGTAGTTAATTGACTCAGGCGTGACTTTGCGGAAATCCATCATAAAATACAATAGACGATGTATATCTAGTAACTTAATCCGCTTAACCGTTCTTAAAGAGTTAGAAAACCCTGTAAGAAATCGACACGTGTTTCGCCTCTCAACGAGGCATCCTCAGGACGACGATTGACCTGTTGCGAACTCGGACACGAAGTGTTATCAACGCGAGCCGAACGCAAAGTGAGCTTCAACCGCCCGTCACCCCCACTTATATAGGATCGCTTATCGGCCCACCTCGGCCACCATTGTTGCGATTGTTCGCTTATCGCACTGATAACGATCCCGGCCGAGGTGGGCCGATAAGCGATCCTATATAAGTGGGGGTGACGGGCGGTTGAAGCTCACTTTGCGTTCGGCTCGCGTTGATAACACTT
Source organism: Conistra vaccinii (assembly GCA_948150665.1). Classification (NCBI taxonomy): domain Eukaryota; kingdom Metazoa; phylum Arthropoda; class Insecta; order Lepidoptera; family Noctuidae; genus Conistra; species Conistra vaccinii. Next base: position 3,881,465 of record OX411321.1, read on the forward strand.
CGTGTCCGAGTTCGCAACAGGTCAATCGTCGTCCTGAGGATGCCTCGTTGAGAGGCGAAACACGTGTCGATTTCTTACAGGGTTTTCTAACTCTTTAAGAACGGTTAAGCGGATTAAGTTACTAGATATACATCGTCTATTGTATATTACCAAGGGGTGTCGTGTTTCCCAGTAACTGGGTTGTGAAAAAAAGTTAAAATTAAATAAAAATCGTGTCATCGTATATCGTAATCGTACAATGAATTTCACAAAGTCTCTACCCATGACGAGTTTTTGGCCTAACATAATATTGTAGTCTGTGCATGACATGCTTTCTCAAAACATTGAATAATCCTTATATAACAAATATTAATATTAATGTGTAATACTTCTAGATTTTTTCTAAACTTACGTTCGTCTGTTGTTGAGCCTAATATAACATAATAATATTATTATGTAAACTTGATTTTATAAGTGTACCATCACCTGCCTAGGCTAGACTTCCAGTATAACCAGATGCAGCTGAGCAGTATTTTACATGGAGCGACTGCCTATCTGACCTCCACAACACAGGTTGTTGTTTTTCCCAACATAGTTTGGAAAAGGCTAGGCAGATAGATTGTAGTAAAACACTAAGTTCAAGTTTCCACTTGAATGGAATACCTTCAACTTGCTTTTTAGGTTCCCGAAGGGTGCCAAATGGAACCATAAGCCACACCTACTAAGCTTCCGCTGTCCGTCTGTTGGTCTGTCCGTCTGTCTGTTAGCGAGCTGTATCTCATGAACCTTAATAGGTAGACAGTTGAAAATTTCACAGATTATGCATTTCTGTTGCTGCTGTAACAACAAATAATAAAAATTATATAAAATTAAAAATTAAAGCGTTCATACAATAAAGTTTTTATTTTGAAAAAAAAAAACTTACTTTGGCATGTTGGTGGGATGTGAATGTCTAGAACTCATCGAGTAGAGAAAAAAATTGCGGTGTAATACGATACCCCTTGGTAGCACTGGTTTTCAGACCCGTAATGACTATCAAAGTTCAACGAATGACAGCTGGACAACATCAAAGTCAAAGTTATTTATTTGCTTTAAATGCGGTTATACCTCAGGTTATACAAAGGTGTTATTTATGAGTATTCTTGAACTATGACACATTTCGCCATATTTTGGCATGCAAATATTAATAGTAAGGCACATTTAATTAAGTAATTATCTTTACATATGGTTGAAAATATTGACTAAACATGAAATTATTTAAATCAATCTTCAATTTACACAACACACCTAATTAAAAACATTTGGCACAACATAAAAATAATTAAATAATATAGTTATGGGTCTCGATATGTAATGGATGGTCACCCATCCACAGACCGACCTCGGCAAGCGTAGCTTAACCTTCGATCGACCCATGCGGGTGTTATTATTTTGCCATGAAATTCTGCATAATAAAAATAAAAAACTATTTTCGGTACTGCAGTGGGCCAAAGACAGAACCACGCCATTTTTGTTGTTTTAGTTTGTATTTACTAACATTGTTACTAATATACTATATGGATTGTGTGTATGTGTAGTCCGAAATAAAGAAAACTATTTTATAATAATACTATTTGTTCGCCGATTGACGTCAAAACTTAAAAGTCAAGAAAGAGTTCACACGTGTCTATTAGGCTGCCTGTCGATTGACGCGGAGCGAGGAAGCGGAGCGGAGCGAGGGCGTGATGCGGAGCGGAGTAGAGCTTCCCCGCTCCGCTTCTTGGCACCCCTTCCCGTTTTTTTGTAAGAATTTTTAATTCGCAAATCCGTGTCCACTGAAGTGGAACGCGGATTCTATGCAATTCCATTGGTAAATATTACTACAATACCGGTTCAGTGGATAGTCAGCCTTAAACAGTCGTTAAAAATAATAATAAATATCTTTATTTCCCTAATATTACTTTAAGTTTGCAATTTTTGAATTTATGGTAAAGAACATTTACATAAAATATTTGAATGCTGCAGTTTGTAGACAATAGACTCCTAAACTAGGTGGAAAACATTTTGCATGTGCGCCCCAAAGTTGAATAAAACATTTCTAGAATATAGGTAGGTATAAGCAACTTTGGAACTGCTATATCATTCAAAGGTTCAATATCACTTGGACGTTATAAACTGACAAGGGCTATAAGTCTATCAAAGTTTCAATTTCCGTAAATTTCAGAGGTGACCTTGGAATACTCGTCCTTTTTATTCTATTTTTTGGGTGGGAAATCAACAAATAACTTCTCCCGCTCTGGGTGGAGCGGAAGGGCGTGTCAGACTCTTACAACCTAAAACCCATCCGTGTTCTTTCAGTTGCCTGTACGTTGCCAGGCGCCACGGTCTCCCCTTAGAACTTTCCCGCAACCCCGGCAGGCATCGGTCCAAGCGGACCCCGTCCGTTGTGCTGACATCTCTTTTAGGCGCACGTGGAACACAACGCGCCGGCGACCCGGGCCTGGTCCTTAAGGCTTTTGCAGACTAGCGCGACCTGTCGCGCGACGCGACACGAACAATACAATTTCTAAGAAAACTTCACGGTATAACAATAACCAGTTTCGCGTCGCGCGACAAGTCGCGTTGGTCTGCATAAAGCTTTATCGGACGGCGAGCTTAAGTGTACAGTCTGAGTGAAAAAGCGTCTCTTTCTCTCTTACTCTCCGTCCTCAAGCCCGCGCCTACGGTGGCCGGAAATCGGCTACCGGTTCCCTATACCCAGGGCGTCTCCTGCGGTGGCTAGGGGCATGGGGGCGCGAAATTTGCCTCTCCCTCACGCACTCCGCCTTCGCGAGCATTACCTACTGCTTCGCAGATGGAGGGCTTGCCATGCCCTCTCGCTCCGTACCATGGCCTGGATCAGGGCCGGACGCGAGAGGTCACTGCCGCCGATCGCCTTCACGAGGACACGGCGGCATGCTCCGCCTAAGCCGGGTAGACCTCCACCGTGTGCTCCATCGTATCCAGTAATCGTCATCCTGAGGATGCCTCGTTGAGAGTTGAAACACTTGTCGATTTCTTACAGGGTTCTTTATGACTATTTAAGAACAGTTACGGATTAGGTTACCAAATATACGTCGTCCATTGTATTTTTTAAATAAATTGTACAGCAAAAAAATCTTATAACTGGTATGTGATGTGTGCGTGTGTGTTGTAATGTGGAATTATGAACTTAAACCAACTAGAGAAGCTACTTGGCATCTATTCTCAATAAAAATCGATTATGATAGGTTTAGTCTGTTACATTTAGGGTTGTGTCCATCGATCACTAATAAAGAACTAGATACACAATCCCAAACAAAAGTTCTCTTAAAACTGGCACCAAATTGTGTTTAGGTAATAATAGTTGAAATAAATATAAATTAATGTAAATTCAACCTTAAACGAAATGCTTCAAGTTTATTTCACAAAGATATGTTTAAAAAGCAATAAATTTTTACGACCGATACTATGTCGCGTGTTTACCGTCGGAGCGTTCGAATGCTACTAAATCAAAAGCGCACCCAAATGTTCAAGTGGGTGCTCATTCGGTGAGGACATTTTTTGCCGCTGATTGTGTATCTAGTTCTTTATTAGTGATCGATGGTTGTGTCACATTTAGATACTGCCACTGCGTTGTAGCTTACAAACATTATGCAACTGACGTATGAGGTAGATAGATACCTAGTATATCCTATTTATACCTGGACAGTGGTGGCTCAGTGAACAGCGGGGGCTTAGTGAACAGTGGTGACTCAATCGTATTAGCCGCGAGTTACTTGTTGTAGGTCGTGGGTTCGCAATAATTTCTTCATCACTGCTCTCAAAACGGTGAATGAAAACATCGTGAGGAAACCGGCATGTCCTAGAACTAACCCGCACTGCCCGCGTGGTAGATTCTCCCTCTCGAAGAGATGTGGCCTGTGTCCCAGCATTGGGAACACTATAGGCTCATTATGTATGTTGAAACAGACCTGTATGTACAATATAAATCAATTTTTGAAAAACGATCACAATTTTTTTCGAAAAGGATACGGCAAATGGCACAGGTTCAAAAGGTCGTAATGATTTAAAAACTAAGCTTATTGAAAATTCAAATGTATGTACCGAAACGCAATAAATGACGTCTAACAACTGTTGTTCAGTTTCATACATATCAAGGTTTTATTAGGTCTTGCTTGTATATGCATTGTTTATGATTGACGCACTATTCAGCGTTTAAAATATTACGAAGAACAATGAAGAAGACCCTTCCTATTTTAGTTTTCCTGTTTCTGACTAACTTTTAAAACCCAACACGAAGGATTTCGTGCCACCGTCCAATATTTAGCAATTATATGAAAATACTAAACGAAGAATATTTTTCAACTTAAATTTAAATAATCGCAAAGTTATTTCATAATGGTACTGTGAATTACATAATTATTTTGTGCAGTTGCAGAAAATCGCCTCCAGAAAACAGCCTTTTCCCAACTAAGCTGGGGTTGCCTTCCAGTATCACCGGATGTACTGAATACCAGTATTTTGCATGAAGCGACGGCCTATCTAAGCTCCACTACTCAGTTACTGGGTATATAATACGATACCCCCAACGGGTATCGTAAGACTGGTCGTCAGACTTTCAGACTTCTGACGACCGAAGATACACGAATGACAACCGGGACTAGGCTATCTATATAATGGAGGATGCCTGTCTAGAATGTACAAAATGCCAAATTTTTCAAAAAAAAATTGTCTATTGTTAAAAAAACTGTAAGTAAACGAACTTACTACACTGAGTGATATTTTTCCGAGGACATGTTTTTTTAAGTTATTTTTTTTATAGTATCAAATCTTCGGAAGTGGTGGCCCAGTGGTAACGGCCCCGACTTACGAGTTGTAGGTCGTGGGTTAGAACCCAAGCAGGCGCTTTACTTTGTGTAATTAATTTCATCACCACTGCTCTAAAAACGGTGAAGGAAAACATCGTGAGGAAACCGGCATGTCTTAGAACCAAAAATTCGAAGACATGCGACATATACCAACCCGCACTGGGCCCGCGTGGTGGATTACGCCCACCCCCTCTCATAGAGGGCCTGTGTCCCAGCAGTGGGAACAGTAGGTAATAGGCTGGTTATGTATGTTATGTAAGGCAGTCATGAGGAGGAAGGGCGGTGGCCCCAGTTAGCTCTGCGAAATACCATGCCGCGCGGCTCAGACGTGTGGTTAATTCAGTCGGGTCGTAGCCCAAAGTAACTATTCCACGCGGACGAGGTCGCGGGCAGAAGCTAGTGTATGTATAAAATCTTCACACGAAACGCTTTGAAGTTTTCTTGGGCCGACTATAATGTGGGCCTATGTAGTCTGTAAGTAAAAGATTTTTATTATTATTATTTTATTATTATCGTCAGGCTATTTCTTGTTTTAATCCACATTTGCATTGTGTGGGAATAAAGAAAATAGAAACTGACAGATTTTAATAAATTCTATGATATCACCATTCATGTCCCTACTTTTCCAATAATTGCACCAGTGTGCACTGTGAAGTTAGACTTTTAGGTCCCTAGCTTTCCAAAAAAATGCACTACTGTGACGTTAGACTGTCAGGACTTCGAACTCGTCAAATAATTTTACATCATCAATAATGATACTTAGAAAGAAATCCTAAACTGCCTGTCTCAGCTTAGGCGCCGGCCGCATGCCTGTCTTAACCGTAAAATGCCTGTCAAATACGGCATATGACTATTAGATCGTAACCCTTCTTACCCGGGACCAACGGCTTAACATGCTATCCGAGACTCGGTGGTGCTCCGAGGGTCTTGGTAAAAAGATGGTTCCCATCTATGGACGGCAACCGCGGCAAGCACCTGATCGATCGACCCATCCGGCTGTTATTAGTTAGTCACAATCCCCTCCTATTTAATTAGATCTACAACAGCTAAAAAATAAAGTGTAGCGCTTGTCTTCAGAGGAGTTGAAGCATTTATTGGAAACCTTTTCAAAACGATCCCTTCGGGCATTATTCGGCACAGCCGCGGCAAAATCGAATATAAGTAGTAATTGGTTCGGGTCGGCTTTATTATTCAACAGATGCTGTTAAATCCGAAGTGCCAATTCGAGCAACAACGTAGCACTCCTAATAGCTACTAGGGAACAGGTCGTTAGTCTTTTGATGACTCGGAACAATCGTGTCCTTCACCACACAATCCTCACTTTTGAAAACTTCATGAAATTCAATTTTGAAAACGCCAAAAAATAGTCAAGAAATAGTCATAAATAGTCACCAAAGTTAAAAAAATAGTCGCATTAAGATTCCGAAGTTATAGCTATAAGTTGGTGAGGATTGTGGGGTGAACGTCTCCACACAATCCTCACCTCAGTGCAAGCAAACGGCTGGGAGTATCGACTTGGTTTCAATTCCAAAAAATAGTCAATAAATAGTCGTAACGCTATGCCAAATCTCGAAAATAGTCATTAAGAGGTTCCAAAGATATAAAGGTGTCTTGGTGAGGATTGCGTGGTGAGTCTTTCTCGCCACAATCCTCACCTGATTACCGCGGAATGCTTACGTTTTTTCATTTGAAATTGGTGTCAAAAAATAGTCAAGAAATAGTCGTTTCCAACCACCATAATTTCGACCTGGTTTATTATGTAGAATTATGTTAAATTTCCATCTATACTTCTACATACATTATGTTTTGGTACAGTCGCGAATACTTAAATTGCAAATTTATTTTAATATTGTTGTATATTAATATACGGTAATAAAATATAGTAGTTACTTACGTATTTATTATTTCTGTCAGAGTTTAATAAATACCAATCTACCTGTACATGATATTCCTCCAATTTTAAATAAATGTTTCTTGCTATTTCATTTAGACATTTCATTCCGGTTGGCTTTGAGTTAACTGATTTCACAAATGAAACTGAACGCGATCAGCATTTCTAAAACGCGTTCAAGAGCTGTCAGTGTCAAAATTGTTATATTTCAACACGTTTAGATGTGCTGAACGCGTTCAATTTCACTGGTGAAATCCACACTAAGTCTTTATTTCAGATTAATTTTATTGTAGTATGAGAAATTAAGACTTCTACCTACTTACCTATTATTAAAATACCTACAGATATTCATTATAATTTTATATTCTCTACTTTCTTTATGTAGGATCGTATAATATTTACTTTATACTATACGTGCTCGGTAAGCACCATTATACTTTTTTTTAAATGAGGCAGGATGTACGTCATCATTATTGTTGTACAAATGTGCGGATCGAAAAAAATTATGAAAATTCATGGTTAACGTGCTGAGTAGGCAGAAAAGGTATATGAAAATCCATTGTTAACGTGCGTTTTTTTTAATTTTGGGCAATTCAAAAGCCAAACAAGTTTCCAAAAAAGTCCGCAAAATGATACTGGCCATCTTAATGATTGTTTTACGAGTTTACGATCGAATAGTTTTGTTAGGAAAATAAAACATGTTACACAGTTTAACAGGTATGTGTATGTAGGTACTTAGTAACAGAAATCATGAATTCTGTAAATTCAGATATATAAAGATAATTATATACCCGGCTTCGCAATAATTCTATACTACGCTTAAACCTTCCTTATGAATCAGTCCGTCAATTGGTGAAAACTGCAAGAAAATCCGTTCGGTAGTTTTTGTTTTATAATATGTTATGATTATGTTATTCATTATTATATATAAAACATAGTTAAAATACCTACCTAAAATAGCTACATAACTAACAATAATAAAAACAAAAATTTGTTGACCACTACAAATACGAACATAATAATTTTGTGCTCGGCTGTACTCGACTCGAAAATGTATGTAGAAGTTTACATGGAAATTTAACATACTTCTACATATTAAACCAGGTCGAAATTATGGTGGTTGGAGACGACTATTTCTTGACTATTTTTTGACACCAATTTTAAATGAAAAAACGTAAGCATTCCGCGGTAATCAGGTGAGGATTGTGGCGAGAAAGGCTCACCACGTAATCCTCATCAAGACACCTTTATATCTCTGGACCCTCTTAATGACTATTTTCGAGATTTGGCATAGCGTTACGACTATTTATTGACTATTTTTTGGAATTGAAACCAAGTCGATACTCCCAGCCGTTTGCTTGCACTGAGGTGAGGATTGTGTGGAGACGTTCACCCCACAATCCTCACCAACTTATAGCTATAACTTCGGAACCTTAATGCGACTATTTTTTTAACTTAGGTGACTATTTATGACTATTTCTTGACTATTTTTTGGCGTTTTCAAAATTGAATTTCATTTAGTTTTCAAAAGTGAGGATTGTGTGGTGAAGGACACGAACAATCTTCAAATGAGTCGCTGAATGTGTTGCTAAGCGCAAAACTCGAGAACGGTTGGACCGATTTCGCTAATTCTTTTTTTTAAATATTCCTTGAAGTACGAGGATGGTTCTTACGGAGAGAAAAAAAAAAAAAAAAAAAAAATAACTTAAAAAAATTAAAAATTAAAGAATCGACTGTTAGGCGATACGAAGTTCGCCGGGTCAGCTAGTTAATAATATAAAGACTTGACACCGAATCAAACGAATCACAATGGAAACAAACATACACACACATCACACATGAGGCACACACAGATACCACAGACACTCCAAACACACATCACGTACACATTTACACATACATATAATAATATACTATACCATACCTGAAATCACCTCTCTAGCACTCTCTAGTCTCCACACTGAAATTCGTATCCTGAGCCCTAAGATCTACCTAAGAAAGTCTAGTTTGGGGCTCACTATAGCTTTGCATTGGGAAACGTTCTCGTTCGATTGTGTTTTGATTACTTTATTATTTAATCATAATTATGTATAATGATGTTGAAATGAATAATCTTAATATAATTATAGTGGCGTAAATGCAAATAAATAAACGATTAGGCTAATATACAGTAATGGTGCTCCCACACTGCTGTTAAAAAATGTTAACAAACATTTTCTAACATAGTTTTTGAACAGAACTGAAACTGTAGTTCTTTCGAAACCTATGTTAGAAAATGTTTGTTAATATTTTTTAACAGCAGTGTGGGAGCACCATAAATAATATGTGTATTATAACTTTTATCCAATTTAAGATCCCCAGCTATTCAATTACTAAGTACGCCCTTGTTCACAGGTTTTTGATCACCAGTTACGCTAGATAGACGGGTTGAATCGAGAACAACACGTCGGCCAGTTTAATGGACGTGTTCGAAACAGTCATACCCAGCTTTTCCTGAGAGGCGATAAGGAACTGTCGCAGTCGAACTCTGAAGGTACCAAGACATTCCTATTTCCACTCCATCTAAAGGGAGAGGTATCTTTCACACGTCGACGCTTTTATGAACCGCAAACACTTTACTCATAAAAGCGGTGTGTGCAACTAAACGTACCTAGTGCATTACTGTAGGTATTTTATGTACGGTTTAGTGGAATTGAGGTCACTGTTGCTGACTTTGTTTGATTTTGTAATTGCTTAGGTTTATGCCTTGTCACTTGCAGGATTTCTCTCTAGTACCTACCAGTTTTAGAAACCTTTGAAATTCTACGCGTTCTTTATTATTGTTGACGTCGATAAGCAATAGTCTTTCCATGTAATGATACACACAGCTTCTTCCAGGGTCTGGATCTAAAGCACAGGCCACACTGGGAACGTTCGTTTCGTTTGTTTAGCTTCGCTCATGTAGCTACCGCGTATTTGCATACTTCGGTTCACTCCGCGAACTATGAGCAGAAGTATGGAAAGACGCGGTAGCTACATGAGTGTACCTAAACAAATTTAGCTTCTTTCCCAATGTGGCCTACGCTTTAGACTTAACTGAACGTATTCATTATTTGGGTACTAGGCCATCAACAGTTTAATCATCTTCGTGTTTCAGAAAGCACGTTCAGCTGTTGTTCTCAGTAGGCAATATGGGCACACAAATTCCGTTACCAGTCAGAACTAAAAAGACATTGACCAAATTTAGTATCGCTATTTACTCTGCTGTGACTTAAGTTTATAATGTTGATAAATCTTGTTTTTAATTATAATAATTTTATCTGGTAATGCGAATCCTTAAATTCTCCAGATAAAAAAACACCATAAAAGTATTAGTTTTTATTTCGATTTCCTATTTTACCCATACATAGTTTTTTTTTCACGTAAGTAATGTCACATGTCATTGGCTTCAAAGAGTATGTAAACAATAAAACCTTCTTGACTTACGCAAAATAATTTATTTACGCATCGAACTATTGAAATTATAGTTCAATAATTAGTAACAAAAGATATTAATAACAACTAATTATTATTATGACATTGTAATAATAATCTGTAGGTGTTAAAAGTACCTACCTTATGGTTATGACAAAGGCAGAATGTATTGAGATATCTTTGCCTGTTTCATTCATCAATAGAAACTCTTTCAAAATAGAACAAACGCGCGCCATAAGATTCTATGCGCGCGCATCCTGAGCAAAATATGCTGGCGTCCGGCGAGTTTTCTCTTTCTAGCATGTATGCACGTCCCATTCGTTTAGTTTTGAGTACAGTCTCGAACGGTAGGTCTTTAATATTAGTTTATTTTTATTGTATAATTAATTTAATGATTTCATTTTATGTTTTGATTGACATAGGCCATTATTATTTTGCAATTTGGATTTAATTTAATAACTTATGTTATGTTTCTATGTCGCATAGATTATTTTTTAAGTGAAGACTGAAATTGTCCCAACACTTACTTACGGCAAATATAAATGTAGGTACCTATATACCTATTATATAAAAAATAAAAAAAATAAAGTTAAAGTGAATAAGAATATTCTGATTCACTTTAACTTTTTGCTTGTCTCGATAGACAAGTAAATATTGTAAACCCATCCGGGTTTAATTAACCACTTAAAGAAATAACTAACGTGAACACATTTTGCATAAAGATAAGGTCTGGTCTGGATTATAGTATATTTACATAAGCGTAAACAAGTACCCATATCAATTAAAATAAAATGGGTGCGGGTGAATCTGCGGGCAGAAACCAATATGTGGTAGAAAAACATCCATTGCGCTTTTTATGCGACTGTACGTGCGCCAATTATTGGCGCCAATTTTTGAATGCGCAGGTTCTACTCTGTGACTAACTTCTTGTATTCTTTCCACCGATTGTGCATTTGTTTGTTTTTGTGAATATTTGAATTTTTTGATTAATTTCATTTTCTTGAGCAATAAATAATCATTATAATTGCGTTATATTTGAAAGTTGCTCACTATGGGAGACTCAGTTCGTCGGTGTATTAACTGTTCGATTCTTCTGCGGTATTTACGTTGGCAGTCATTGAGAGAAGTTAGTGAAAATGTCTACAATACTCTGGCTTTTTGGATTTCTCCAACACCGGTAAGTCGACAATTCTCAAGGTTTTACTTACTTCTAAAGTTCCTAAATCAAACTTGATCTGTCGGAATTGAGGTCGCAATTGACGATCATTCAAAATACTAAAACGTCATTTTGTCAAATTCGTATTTTGAATTTACCAGCATACAATGACCAAAAGTCAGTAAGAGATTCGATACTAAACCTAGATTTTGAGACCTAATTACCGTGTAATGCCGAGATTTTATGATAAAATGGTAAATTATATTTGAAAGCCCTCAGATCATTCTCTAAATTAAACCATAAATCTTTGAGTCACAGCATGTTTCGTAGCGATACTAGGTTCCTTAGTCGCTTGGTCAATCTCTTTTCAAAGAGTAGTTCGTCTAAATGGTCTAATCTGTTTTTAAGCTATTGCATAGCTTCTATCGCGGGCCTTGAGCGTGGAGACCTAATCCAGAAATTTCGTAACGAAAATGACTGAGAAACAAAACACTCTAAATGTGTTTTGTATTGAAAATTATGTTTTACTGTTTGACAACAAAGTTCAAATTTACTTAGACGAATGATCAACGAGAGTGTTGTATTGAAAATTATGTTTTACAGTTTGACAACAAAGTTCAAATTTACTTAGACGAATGATACGAGAGTGTTGTATTGAAAATTATGTTTACCTGTTTGACAATAAAGTTCAAATTTACTTAGACGAATGATCCTTGACTATTAATAGTTAAATTAAAACCTTTTTATTAGTTTGATGTTCCCGGCCATTACGTTGTGTCAAGTTTTAAAAACTGTAAATGTGAATAACAGTTCCTGTCAATGTCACCATTGTCACTGTTATTCGGGTTAATATTTTACAATGCCGAGAAATTTAAATATTCAAGAAAGAGCAGCTATTATTAATGAAGAAAGTCACGAAAAAATAGTGAAGGAAAATATAGATCTGTTATATTTAGAAGATATCAAGTCTCAAACTTATGTTTCTTATTTCAGTTACCATAAACCTATAGTTTCGTGGATAAAGAACGTGAACTAATTGATCATCGTCATAGTTCTGGTCGCCGCCCCTTCCTTAGTGCTGCACAAAGAGCTGACATGAGACGATAATATGAAGATAACGATTTTGTGTCAACCAATTATTATGCTGAAATATAATATGAAGTTTGTCCAAGAGTAATAAGAAACGCCTTACACTCAATGGGATTGCATTATAGACAACACGCAAACTAAATTGACTGATGCTCATAAGCCAGCACGCTTGGAATATGCACGCATGCATTTGAACGACGATTGAAGTACGACAATATTTACCGACGAAAAATGCTTCAAATCGAGCCAACATGGGAGGCTACATATAAGGAGATATAACGGTACGAGGTATCTATACAGAAGACCCTGTAGTGCCCAATTTTAGTTCCGGACAAATTTCGGCTATATGGGGATAGATGTCAGCGGTGTATCAGTTACAACACTGCTTATTCAGTTACTCCTTATTTTCATAAATCTCAATCGACATATTTTCACAGAAGTGATTGTTTGTTTTATTGAAATATATTTAACTCTAGCATTAAATTCGTTTGATTTCTGTGAACACAGGTATACACCAGTGATTTAAGTAGCACGGCGAGTTTTAATCTTTCCTAAGTCAAAAGTAAAACTAGTAGTTCTGCGAACAGTAGACCTCGCGAGCACAAACTTTTTGGGAAAAATTAACCGCTTAGCTTGAGGCTTAAGTGCCTGCTACACGGTCGCAAACCGCGTCCCGACAGAGGTGACCTTAGGTTTACGACGAAACGTTGAAACAACTTTGCCGGTCGCCAACCAAGGCCATCTCGGTCGATTACAATATAAAAACTATGCAATAGCTTTACCGCGGCAGTCTCCGAGTGCCACAGGTCTTTTTTTTTTACACATTATAATGGTAGCTTGTAATAGTAAAAATAAATCGGCAGCATCCATTTTGCTGATAACCAGCTTATGCTCTTTAATTTTAGGTTGTTATTCGCTCTTCCAACGCTATATGCGAACACAGCGTTGTAAGGCGTCCCACAAGGTGGACCGATGACCTTGTGAAGGCCTCAGGAATCCGCTGAACGCAGGAAGGACAGAACTGGTCGAAGTGGCGGTGCTTGGGGGAGACCTATGCCGAAAGACTGCTCCAGCAGTGAACGTCTTTCAGCTGAAATGATGATGATGATTCATACTCGTAGACAGAGGTAGGTAAAAAACCAAATAAAAAACTCTTATAAAAAATATTTTATTCACTAAACTACATTTACAGCACCTATCACTAAATTATCGGGTTTTTATTAATCTCTCATCCACAACAGACTCCACATTTCCATTCTTCTGTACCAATCCTCCTTCTTTAATCTTCTTAGATTTGCTCTTGTAGCTGTTGATATAGAAGTTCATGAAGAGAGCGAAGAAGGAGCAGATAAGGAACATGCAGAAGTTGTGGAAAAAGTTGGGGATCGGGCACGGAGACAGCTTCTGCTGGAAGTGGAGGTGGGAGACCACTAAGATGAACTGGATCTGAAAAGTAGAAAATAATATTAATAGTAATTTTTGAGAAGCATACAAGGATATGCATGTTAACTACAAAATGCATTTGCCAAAATTATTCTTTGTAAAGAGTAAATAGTATTCTAATGAAGAATAATGACCTATAATAAAGTCATAACATCATCAATTACCTATTATCAATTTCACTGTAGTTTAAAGAAGTCGTAAGATGTATCATATGCTACCCACACTACATAATGGAGACGATATTATTTGACATAAAGTAAAAATATCTCTGTTATTACAAATCTATGATGCCAGTGCAATATTGTCTTTACTAATGAACTGAAACTAATCATGGAACACTGGAATTTGATACGGTCAGACAGATGTGTAACTCGATGAGCGTTGAAGATGTCATGCTATTACTAAATGACTGTAACACTGTGAGAATATATTGCTATTCAAACTCTTGATAGATGGCTGAAGTAACTATTTGTTATTTAACTGAATTATACTCGTCGAGTTCGCTTTACTTCCGCAATGTAAATATCTATTAAGTAATAACACAAAATAGAATTTTAGCTATGTAACTTGACGTATTGCACGTTTGTAAGTATCTATAATTTTTTTCCCCACTGTGGAGAAAAAGTCCCGCTGCCTGAGCCCGGAAATAGCGTGAAGGAAAACTGTTGTAAGACTATGTATGCAATGTAAATACTTAATTAATAAAACCACATAATCAAATCAGAACAAGAATGTAAAATGGACAAATACGAAAAGACTTACCAGCTGAACTTTAGTCAAGTGTTTCTTCCACCAAATATACTTCGCATACTCAGGACCAAGAGACGAAATCGCATAGTACGCGTACATCAGAACATGGACCAGACTGTTCAACATGCCAACGACCACAAAGTTGTCCGTTGGATGGTACATGAAGTGAAGCCAGGTCCAAGTGACCATAGATGTGTGGTGGTACAGATGGAGGAAAGTGATCTGGTTGTCTTTCTTTCGAAGCACGAAGAATATTGTATCTAGTAGATCAAGATGCTTCGCTATGAAGTATGGGTAGATTTCATAGACCACCTGGAAATATGAATTGATTTAATAGGAACTTTGGACTAATAAAATAAGCTATGTTCATTGCAATCAAGCCTTTTATAGGTGAAGTAATGTTTACGTCAAGTCCTGGGAGCCTAGAGAAAATGTCAGTCCCATACATTTTAGACTTTTACATCATTTTTATCGTTAATAGAATGTCTGTTTAATATACATAGGTGTTGTTATGGTTTACTTGAGTAGTTACAAAAATCTGACAACCAGGCAAGAGATACCAGGCACAAGACAATTATATAATGGTAATTATACCCCTTGCAAATCATCTCCTTGTGGACATCTTGTTGTAATAATATTAAATCTGTAGATGTATCTCATGTACTGAAACAGAGAAAAAAAAGTATTAACAATAGAAAAAAAATTGACAAGGCGCACTCCTAAATCTTCATTACACCAGAAAACGTCCACTGATATGGGCCTTCTTGTTAAACTCTACAATTAGTCGCAAATGAACCGTTTTCAAATGGATTGACAATTAATCAGACCCGAACTTGGTAATTAACCAATAGTACAATTGACTTGTTTCGATAGATTATAACGCTGGGTCATCGATTAATTTTGCAATCACGATCTTTTATAATGAGAGAAGATGTGTTTTATATTTTAAATTCGTATTAAATTACTTATAACTTCCTTAATGATATGGCTCTTGTATACAAATGGCCTAATTAGAACATACTTCATTAGTTAATTATTCCTACTGCATCAACAGTAAAATTACATCACAATAGCGATTGGCTCACTTTTGTCTATAATAGAATAAAATTGTACTCAATATGTTTAATGATTCCGTAATGTGAACGTACTCATTGTGAACCCTGTCGGACACAGCAAAGTAGGAGAGAGGAAGAGGGGATATATTTGACTACTTAGTTGTTATACTTCGCTCAAATGTCGATTTGCCTTTAGAAGTCGATAACAATAAAAAATATATTGTCTCGTTAGTGACAGTTAAACTCATACATGTAAATTATTTAAGTCATTATTTTAATAAAACATGTAATTTAAATTTTGTCATTTAGATATTGATTTATATAATATTCTATTGTTATATATTGTTTTAGTTAATTGTTGTACCTACGTAAAGTGACGTTTCGATAAGTTCACGTACTTAACATTCACAGAAGGGTAACAATGTTATTCATGATCCGTAAATTTGAAAACGCTTCTATTAGGTTCACTTGAATATAATTGAAATAAGAAATATCATTCAATGCTGGAACAAGGTCATTCACAACAATAAATAACTAATATAATGCAATTGAGACAATCGATCAGAGTAAACCTACAAAAAATATAATAGCAACCAGTACCACTTACAATGAACACCACGTATACAGAGTAGGCGACTTGAAACGTGTTGTAAGCCAACATTATGTTCTTGAGTTGATACGGCTGTCTGTTCTTCATGTACGTTGATAATACCTTCACAACCAGCGTCAGATATAGCCCTAGAACTATGACCAACCCTGTCAAAGTCTCTTGTAAAGTCCATGTTGGTATTGACACTGGAATTTAAAAATGTGTGCATAAAATTAACAATAGTGTTTTGTTTTTCATTGCAGTTATATTCTTAGAGGGATCAGAGGTATTTGAGTAAAATAATGAGTCGAGATATTAGATAATAACAATTGATTTCGTCGAGTTGGTCTCACAATGCGACCTTGCGGGCCACCCATGGTCAGATTTTGTGAAAGAAGAAATAAGATCGATATTATAAATACGGTGCCTATTATCGGCTTTTCTAAACATAGTCTGCAATAAGTATGTGATGAAAAGGAGACAAGAGCGGCCATTAGAAATGATAAGTATATGGCTGTACCGAGTTGTAATAATACCAGTAACACTTTGCAACTTTAACTGTATTCAAAAATCAATTTAAATAAGATAATTAGGAGCCACAGTAACAATGATAATGAATGAACAAAGGTGAATGAACAATAAAAGAATTTTGGATAGTTTAGGAAAACAATTTTTTTTTTACTGAGTCAAGTTTTGTATAATCTACTGGGTTTTGAAATTATTTAAAGAAAAATATATTATATTAATTTTATTAAATCAATCTAACTAGCTGGTTTTCCCATACCAACACACAGTTTTCAGAAACAGTAGCATGCATTAAAAGTAAAAATAAAATTAATTTTAATTCACTTACGATTTGCGTTGTTTATGCCAAGATCCTCCACAATATGTTTCAATCCTGCATCCATTTTGGTATAAAAGCGATTTTCACTTGTTTTATTTACTACTCCAACTTACTCTATATCACGTTTAGCTTTATCACGATTAACACTGCAAGTGAAGATATCAGAGGAAGTGGAAATAAAGAAATCTATGACAACTAGATGTATTCAGCCGTTAACAGGTGCAATATACATTATCTATTGTATTCTAAGTGCGTTCTATTTTCTGTTCAGTATATAAAAAAATATTGGACTGTTCTCTAGGCTATCACTATAATAATTTAAACAGGAGATCAAAGTCGAGAATGTTTGGTCGATACATATTTAACCAGAATATAACTACATATATTATCCTACCGTGATAGTCCTGTAAGTAACACATATGCCTTCCTTGGATGTAAAGAACTCTCTCGTAGAACAATCTCACTTGACGATTAGCTCATATGAGTATGACACGTAGATGGCAATGGCCACCTCCTCACAATTAGACCTTTGTTGATCACAATCATAATGATATGCTTCCCTTTAATGGTAATAAATATAATACTCAGGAGAACCTATTGTTTTGAAAGATACCAATGCATTTCTTATAATTTCTCGTCACTTCAATCATATTTACTAAATATTCTCTTTTCTTCCTTCTACATGGATCAATCACCAATCTTGTGCTATTCTCTTTATTTCCTTATGTTCAAACATTTTACTTCAAGTTCGAAATCATGATACCGATTTCAAGTGATTTCAAGTTGTGTAAAATGTACAAATACCAAAGTGGTCTCGTGATGACTTCTTGACATATTGTAGGTATAAAATACACATTTTTGTGTAACATCAATGTAGTGGAAATATTTCTTAATACACGAGGTTCATAACTTACGCAAACAGTAGTTTGAGACGAAAATAGACATGATCAATTACATTCTGTGTTTGATCGAGTCTGATTTAAAGCGTCTTCTCCATTGATATATTATTTTAGTATATCAATTGTCTTCTCACTAACTCATCTTCAAAATTTGAGGTGAGCAGTCTATTGCACAGTATTTATCCTGTACTATTAATGAGCAATATTTGTAAATATATATTTTATACGTATATATAATTATAGATTTGTAATCACGTTCTGGAAAACGGCTCTAACGATTCCAATGAAAGTTGCAATACTCGTATATAAATAGGGATTAACAAAAATTAATTATATTATTAATTAATAAATAAAAAAATTAAATCGATCTAGCTAGGTCTCATATCTGGGAATATTAGTTTTCTCCGGATTTTCACCTAAGAATACATTATAATGTCAGCATGGAATCAGTAAGTACCTACTAACATGGCAGCTTGGAATAAGTATGTACTATACATGAAATTCGTATGAACTATCCTTAATATTAAATTAGTTTTTTCTCTATTTTTCACCAGAGCACAGCTTGGTCGCCCACGTACTACTGTGTAAAATACTAACATTTTGCTGGATTGGTCGTTATCAACGAACACTAGAAAGAAGCTAAAGTCTTAGTAAAAAAATCTAGCTAAAAAGTCTAAAAACATGATAAGCAAGAACTTCCAAAGGAAAACATAAGTAACAAACACAATAGTGATTCCAAAGAAAGTATGTATCAAGTACAAGCAAATGAGTGCGTATTTAAATGATATGACACAACAGTATAAGGAACGCAATTATAGGTAAATACTCGTACATGCATGAAGTCACCGTTTCTATTTGGTAATGCAGAATTTATTTCCGGGTACTGTTCCGATTAATTATAATAAACAATTAATCGTATTTGCAGGAGTTATAAGAGTTAAAGTATCAAATTAAAAAACCGGCCCGGACTACGCACAATGAAGGGTTCCGTAGTTGGGATTAATTTATTCCAAAAACAAACATAACATTGTAGTTGCAAAGCATGTTCGCCACACATCGATATTACGTCACGGTCAAATCTCCACCTGCAAATACATCAATATAAATTATAATCGCAAAAAAAAAGTTTGTCTTATAAAACTATGAATTAACTATTTTCGAACTTTTTTCTATACATGTGCTGTGAGACCTTGCTTCCTGTCAAAATTCAAGATTCACTCAGGCGCGGGAAGTAGATTTCGATTTATTTGCGACTATCAAAGTATGTCGCATAAATGCCCGTATTTTTTGATTGCGTAGTAGCTTGATTTGTTTTAGAGCTCCAAGGGAACATAGACCTAGGTATTTGATATTAATTTCAACTTGATACCTCCACGCCTTCCTGAGAAAAAGGGTCTTGATAGACTGACGGGTGGACAACAGAATGATCCTATAAGGATTCCGTTGTTTCTTTTCGAGGTACGGAACCCCAAAAATGATAATTATAGCCTTGGGTATAAATTTCAGTAGTTAGACTCGAAGGACCATTAATTTTATGAAAGACAAACACATATTATCTTTGACCCCGCTATTTCATCGCTCAAATTGTTGCAGTAAGTGCGTACCAAAGTACCTGAATATTGTCTTGGATGCCTTCGGTTCAATATGCTGCATCTTTGTTATTATGAAGGTGAGGAATTAAGCGGAGAAAGTAAGTCTGAGGACTGTTCTGTGTGAAGCGGCAAGCCTGCTGGTCCTAATTTATCACATAGGATAAAAATAATCTCTACCAACTTATATCTTATTTGAGAAACACACAAAATGGAGGTCAATTTTCTTCTTCAGCTGGACTGTCATATTCCTGGTGAACATTATTCGTAATTTTCAATATAGCGCTAGATAAAACAGCCTGATATAAAATTCCAAGCTTTTGGCAAGTATACAACTTGTTGCTATTATTATTTTTAAAGTTTTTCTTAACAAACAGCTTCAGAGATGATGAATTTTTTGTAAGTTGTGAAACTTTCAACTCAGTACATCTCCAAATAATATTTTTTTTATTAAGGCTTTATTTTTTGATTTAACAGACTTAAATTTTGGCCTATGTTCTTTGTGTTTGTTACTGAGCGTTTCTGCGCTTCTCAAGCCTTTTCATGCGTCTTGATATAAGAATACTCGCAGGCGTGCGGAGGTTAGGTTAGGCACATATTTATTAGCTCGTACGGTTATAAACATTTAATGATATTGAGTAAATTATTATATTTTTCCAAAACGTTAACCCATAATCATAACTTTCTAGATTAAAAGCTACTAATAGAAAACAAGACCAGTACAAATGTTAATATTAGGACCAAAAGTACACAATAAAATCAATATTAGGTATAGCAACGTAAAACGTTTGGGTACCTTTTATAAAATATGTACAACAATTTTAAAGCTATCGAAATAACTATTAAACCATTACAAAACTTGACATTCGATGCTGGTAACCTATGTCACAAAACAATGCTTCCTAACTATTTGACACAATAATACCAACTACATATTAGGTTGCGACATTCAAACAGTAGGTATTGATGAACGAAGCGGAGAAGAGCGAAGCGGTGAATAGTATCGTGAATAAACAAAAAAACTTTTTACAAAAATAGAACAACCGACTTCCAAAAAAGACACTACAAAGTCAAAAATAACTTTAATTTCGGAAGTCGGTGCTTTTGTTTTGAACTTTCGTTTTTTGCCACCGACTTTCGAAATTAAAGTTATTTTTGACTTTGTAGTGTCTTTTTTGGAAGTCGGTTGTTCTTTTTTTGAAAAAGTTTTTATTTTGCACTTTTTAGTTGTGGTACCTATCCCATAAAGTCAAAGTCAAAGTCAAAGCATTTATTTCAAATAGGCCTTTGAAGGCACTTTTGAACGTCAAAATTTACAAATTATAGTTATTATATATTATTGATTCTACCGCCCCTTCCAAAATGTAGTTTTCGTATGGAGAAGAATGGGCAAGAAACTCCACCGTTACTCTTTTAAAATGTTTTACAATATTTTGTATAAGTACATTATTTATATAATTATAATATGTGAAGACGATGCACCTAGAATAAAATTACTGTATACAGTAAGAATAATTTAAATTGGAGCAAACGACAGATAAATTAATTATGTGGTAGATACATGGTGTTCACATATTCACAAACATTGTAAAAATAGACGAATCTACTAAAAATTTACAATTAATAAGTCAGTGTGTGAGGAACTAATCACAGGATGTAAAATCAATGTCATATAATGAAAAATAAATACAATTAAGTAAGCAACCAGTTTGATTTTGTTTAGACTCTAAATTGTCCTATGGAGCAGGACCAGCATGTTTCCAAGCATTCTTATCTTGGATATAATCCTCTAATCTGTAATATGCTTGTTTACAAAGTGTACTTTTTACATGAGTTTTAAATTTTCTTTCATTTAATTGTAATATATCACAAGGTATTTTGTTGTAACATTTAACACAGTACCCCATAAAAGATGTATGTACCTACTTTAGATAATCTGAAAAATGGTTGATCTAGTTTATCTTTATTTCTAGTATTAAAATTATGTCTATCACTTATTTTATTAAAAAGATGTAGATTTTTCCTTACATACATAATATTTTCATAAATGAATTGGCAAGGAACGGTCATAATATTAATCCTTTTAAATAGTTCCCTGAGAGATTCGCGACGACGGAGATCATAAATGGCTCTGACAGCTCTCTTTTGCAAAATAAAGATAGATTCAATGTCAGCAGCCCGACCCCACAGTAAAATGCCATACGACATAATGCTGTGGAAGTAGCTAAAATAGACCAAACGCGCGGTTTCTACATCTGTTAACTGTCTGATCTTTCTAACAGCATAAGCGGCATACAAATTCGAATACTACTAACCTGCTATGTAAATAACAGTAATTGGAAGTATCATTATATCATCCATCTAAACTAAGTGGGAAAAATACGTATTATTGAAGCTAACTCAAAAACTATCCAAGTAAAGTTAATAAAATTTATATGGGACCACCTCGGGAGCATACCCTTTCAAACAAAAAAACAATTTTCAAAATCGGTCCACAATTGTCGGAGATATCGCGTAACAAACATACAAAAAAAAAAAAACATACAGACGAATTGAGAACCTCCTCCTTTTGGAAGTCGGTTAAAAACAAGTCAGTATGGAGCTCCTTCACAGGATATGACTCACCATTTGTTCTGTCCATCATGCACTCAACACCTTCCAAGAATTAAATGAAGCCAATGTAGAGCTATCCAGGTGGCTATACATTCTGGTCGAAAATTTGACTCAAATCAACTTGTAAAAGAACACCAGCGCCAGCGCCTATCAGAATACCAGCGCTGTGGTATTTATTTTTTAAATATCGCAGCACATGATGAGATAGTGGCCTTTTTGGCCTCGCACAGGTCGTTAATAGTTTTAATTTTTCTTTATTTTTGGTTATACGAACAATTTTTATTGTTATTGTTAGTTTTATATGCTCCTTTTAGTTTTTTATTACTGTTTGTATTTCCTGTGCGTGTCCCAAATAAAATATTTTTCTTTCTTTTATTTCTTTCTAAAAAACATTACCCTCCTTCTGGGACAGTCGGGTAAAAAGGAAAGATAAAAACAAGCCTCGCAGGTCGTATGATGCATGGAAGGTGCAAGGGGCGCCAAATAGGAATGGGTACCTACCACCCAGGTTATACCGTTGAATAGTCCAAGATCCTGACTGAGTCATAAATCATAGAACGAATACACTTCAAGAATTATTTGAGACTTGTGTAAAATGTGACAGTAACACTGCATTTAGGGCTTGTACACAAAACAGCGATGCGACGTCGCATCGCAAAAATCAGCGAGGGCTCCCTGAAGAATCCCTAAAAATTTCTTCCGAAGCTTCTGCGTTGCGAATTCGCATCGCACCGATTCGCAGTTTTGTGTACAAGCCCTAAATCATCATCATCATATTATCAGCTGAAAGACGTCCACTGCTGGACATAGGCCTTCACCAAGCACTGACACTTCGACATATTCTGTGCTGTATTTAATAATTATTTATCTTTATTTGTTTGTTTAACAGTTTATGTACACACTTAAAAACAGATAAAAAGAAAATAACAGAAAAATTCGTACAAAGGTGATGCTTATTTCTAAAGAAATCTCTTCCAGCATACCTGCTTCCTTTTTTATTTAATTATACCTAATTACTTGATTTAATTTAGCATTTAAAGTTAGTTATGTGTACCTATAAACTGAAAAATTACACACATTTTGAAATAACTGAACAAAGACAATAACTTGAAGAAATAAATCATATATTTACTTTTTTTGTTAGTCCGAAGTCCGCACATCGAGATCTCAGCTCATTACAGCTCCTCTCCTTTGAAAACGCAACCTTGGTTGAAAGTCCAAAGGTTTAAAATCAATTGGTAAACGGTAGACGCTTACGCACGGTGACAAAAAATATGCTAAGTTTTAAATACCAGGATGGCCCGCTTAGGTAAACGACATCATTTTGTTTTAAGTTTTAAGATTGCTATCAAAATTTGTTTGAGGAAGTCAAAAGATAAACAACCAGCATGTTGTTTATCTTTCGACTTCCTCAAACTTATTTTGTCTGTGGGAATTTACCTAACAAAGGATTTTTTACCTCTAAAGGTATGGCATGCGCAGACGTACGTAGTTCTTGTTTATTTATATGAAAAAGTTATTTCTTAAGTCTCGTCCGTCTTATCGGAAAAGTTGTTAATTAATGAGTCACGAATCCCTTGCCGAACCACCAAAAGGAATTGTAAAAAGATGGTTAGGCCGACTACCACTTTATTTAACTTTTTAATGGTTTCGTAAAACGGGACTTATAGGTTACAACCATAGATGTATTATTAAAACTAGCGTATTACAACGCACACAATGAATTCACAGATAGACAACGCACAGCCTACACTGCTGAAATTAGAAGCGTAAAATTTTGCACAAGAGTTCCTTTTGTAACGAAGGTTGGTAATTAAGGAAGGATTTTTGAATATTTTTTTTTTCATTGTTGACGATTGGTAATTCCATTGTAGCGGTTAGATACAAAAAAACTACGAAACAAAAAGACATGACGTCACACAATTCCTACATCTCGCAGTTAGAGTTTACTGAGCGAATAACATAGATAAGACTATCCGAAATCAACATATTATGGGCAGTTGCCCGCCAGACATAACAACCCGTCTGGTTGGAGGATCCTCCCTTTTCTATGGTGGATGAGTGAACTTTACACCCTGTTCCTCATACCCCTAAATTGGTGACCCCGAGAATGAACGTCAACGCAGCCTTCGTGCAACTACTTCAGCGTGACGTCATCATCATCATCACTCCCGCAAGCTTTCGTGAGGCGAGTCACACAGCCAGCCAGCACCCACGGCTTCAACGGGTATCCTGACCACCAGCATGCAGCGAACGCGCATTCCTGGTCATCACCCTCAGCCTCATCAGCAACCTTGGCACAGCACCTGCACTTCCGGCCGGTCTTACAAGCAGAGCCTATTCTACCCTCTCCTGGTCGACGCAAGCAGTCAGCCAAAAACCCGGCGCTGTACCACATCCGACTCACTGGATGACGACGCACCGCCACCCCGACTCACTGGGGAATCACCGCAGACAGTTCCGACTCACCGTGAACTATGCGGCACCCGGTTCCGACTCACTGGAACCACAGCTGGCACTGTGAAGCATCGCAAGACCAAGACTCAGCCCACTATCGACCTCCGGTCTCCGGAGGGGAGTGATGTAGCGGTTAGATACAAAAAAACTACGAAACAAAAAGACATGACGTCACACAATTCCTACATCTCGCAGTTAGAGTTTACTGAGCGAATAAATAGATAAGACTATCCGAAATCAACATATGGGCAGTTGCCCGCCAGACATAACAACCCGTCTGGTTGGAGGATCCTCCCTTTTCTATGGTGGATGAGTGAACTTTACACCCTGTTCCTCATACCCCTAAACCATCAAGCACATTTCTCGTCTAAACTAATATTATAAAGAGAAAAGAGTTGATTTTTTGTATGTTTGTTTATTACTTTTCACGCTAAAATGGCTGAACGGATTTACATGAAATTTGGCACATGGGTAAATCATGACCTGGATGACATAGTTTTTATCCGGATATTCCCACAGGATCGAGACTTATGCGCTGCGCAGCTTGTAGGCTATAAATAGACTAAACGTGACTTAAAACCTGATAGTTGCTGATATCACAATAGAACGGGTCAATCGAAGGTTAAGCTTTGCTTGCTGCGGTCAGTTAATGGATTGGTGACCATCCATTACTTCGGGACACCTCCATACCTCAGAAAGCACGTTAAGCCGTGGGTCCCAGCTGTCATGTGTGGATTTTTGACAGTCGTTACGGGTAGTCAGGCTGCCTGTCCACTGGAGCGGAGAGGAGAGGAGAGGAGCGGAGATGTGCCAAAATTAACCAATAGAATCGCACCTCGGGAGCAGAGTTTTGATTCTATTGGTTAATATTGACACATCTCCGCTCCTCTTCTCTCCTCTCCGCTCCGGTGGACAGGCAGCCTTAGAAGTCCAAAATTCTGACAACCAGTTTTACCAACAGCACGCGTAGCATGGCGCTTTCTATGTCTACGAAGAGTAGACACAGCTCTTTTTATACAAAGTGACATTTCCTTTCTTCATTTTTCACATCGCACCGTAGAAATCTTTCTTCAATCTGTCACTTTGTCTTTCGTTTCTAACTATCTTTGTCTAGGTCATTTTATATGTAGACTATTTCAGAAGAAAGTTTTCTATACCAAATTGTCAAAATCACTCTGACGACTGACAGTTGTCTATGGTAGTTAAATATTCTACTCGACGGTCACAAAGTATACAGGGTTATCTGCAAAATCATGATTTTACAGAAGAGCGTTTTAAATGCAAAACTGTGATAACTAATAGAAGAAGAAAGCTATCTTCTCCTATTTTACATCATTTAGTTAATATTACCAAGGAAATGGTTATGGCCAATATTACTGTAATGTTATTTGTTCCAAAACACGGTACTTCGACACACTGAAAAAAATAAGCTGTACGTAGTTGTGTTTAACGTGACTTATATCAGTAAAAATTGACAATCAAACAGTAAAAACATCCTATGACGAAACAAAAAATTCTGAGTCGAATTATATTAAAGAATGAATTTCGTAAAAAGTGCAGTTGCCTCTTTCTACTTTGCTGCCGTCGTACTGTTTACACGGAACGTCATTTTTGTCTACTCTTCCGTCGACAAAGCGGTGCTCATGCTACGCGTGCAGGTAAGAGGTTCGTGTTACCCAGTAACTGTGTTGTGGAGGTCAGATAGACAGTCGCTCCATATACTGGCATTACAAGCACTTTTGAACTATCAATCATCGAAACACCATGGACACTTTTTTAAATTAGTATATTGTTACAAAAATATTAATTACATCATTTTATCATCCCTGAATTATGAAAAATCCTTAAGCTCACACTGAAAACACACAGAGATCCCAGATAATATATCATATAAAGCTTAAAAATATCTAAAAGTAAAATATATAAGTACTACTAGCTTTCGCCCGCGGCATCGCCCGCGTGGAAATTATCCCACGGGAACGTACTACCGGGATAAAAAAGTATCCTATGTTTCATCCAGGTTATAAACTATCTGTATGCCAAATTTCATCCAACTCCGCTCGGCCGTTTTTGCGTGATTGAGTAACAAACACACAGACATTCAAACTGTCATATTTATAGTATTATTATAGTAGGATCTTCACTGTGTACTAGTACTTTAGTATTAAGCTTTGTGCAGACCATCGCGACCGGTTATTATTATACCGTGAAGTTTTCTTAGAAATTATATTGTTCGTGTCGCGTCGCGCGACAAGTCGCGCTGGTCTGCAAAAGCATTTACGTTACTAACGTTATGAGTCCATGATATTTGAAAATAAATTGTTTATTACATATAACATAACATCACGCTTTCTTTGCCAAAGGGTTGGACAGAGTCGTACTTGTAGTACACCCACATTTCGCCAGTTATGTTTCAAGTCCCATGTAATATTGGGCGAGCCTATTGCCATCAATTGGGCACAATTTGGGTTGTTCCCAGAGGTCCACGATTCTATTGTTCTTCTTTTCCCACCGGGTCCATGAAAAATTATAATAAAGTTTTAAATTTTCCTACATGAATTCCCAACGGGTCCACGAGTTTTATCCAAAGTACAGTCAGTAAGAACAATTTCTTATAAGAAAGAAGAAAAATCACAGTTAGATTAAAAAAAAAACACATTTTCAAAATAATCGTAGTTAATAATTATCTAAACATTTTTTTTTTGCCATGGCTTATTAACTGATTATGAGCATCGACGATGCTTATCGATTTTAATTTTAATTTTTCACAAATGATTTTAATTTATAAAGCTTTCTTAATTTAACTTCTAATCAATACGCATCGTCGATGCTCTTAATCAGTTAATAAAGCCTTGGCAAAAAAAAAATTGTTTAGATAGCTATTAATACTTTCGACTCCACCCACTTTTCATAGAACTCATACGCCTTGCCGCCATATAATATATTGGAAGTGAACCCTCCGGGAGGGTTGCCGGCATTACGTTTGCGCTAAAGGTAACTATGGTGGATGGGCAACGACATAAGGTTTAAAACCGTGTTCTAAAACATTGTAAATGAGGTAAAATAGTGTTTTCAGGGGTTCTTGTCGCAATACGCAGTATCCAAACTTTTAAATTTTTTGTGAATATTTATTATTTTGTAACCGTGAACAAAAAACACAAAAAACAAAAACCTTGGATTTAAAAACCAACGCATATTATTATACTAATAAATCTTGTTAAAAAATTCATCAGATTCTATTTTACGGTTTATAATGCTGTATTCGCTAAGAAAAACCTACATTTAAAATGTGCCCTCTGCGATAGCTACCTCCAGGAAGGCTCCCGGCACTGAACGTGTTAACTACGATTATTTTTTAAATGTGATTTTTTTAATGCTTATAATGTCCATTTTATTTTAAGATTGAGACGATTAACTGTAATTCTTCTGAAACTACGTGTATTTTTATATTTCTTAACACTTTGACGGGCTGTAAACGAGACACAATAGAAGTTTTATTGTTATGACGCCTATGGGCGTTTACTGTCCTTCAAAGTGCAATGTCGATTTTAGTCTACGATTGGGATGATTATGATTTAATGTGATTATTCTGAAGCTGTGATTTTTTTATAATGCTTAAGAAGTCTATTTTATTGTAAGATTAAGATGATTTATTGTGATTATTCTGAAATGGATTTTATAAATACTTAAGTCTATTTTAGTCTAAGCTTATAATTGTGACTGTGACTGTTATAAAACTGTGATTTTTTAATGGTTATGACTATTCATGTGATACACTAAAGAGTTCTTAGTTATCTATATTAATTGTTTTATTTCATAGAAATAATAAACATATCCCTTAGCCAAACTTCTACTGCTGACTGTACCAAATATTCTCAAGGACCCGTAGGGAAAGAAAATATTTTATATTTTAAAATGTCGTGGACCCGTTGGGAAGTAAAGTATGAATATTAATTTTTCGAGAACAATAGACTCGTGGACCTCTGGGAACAACCCCACAATTCCAGCCTCTGGGCTGCTACTGAGAAATTTCTGTTGGAAAACCCAATAATACTTTGCCCGACCTGGGAATCGAACCCAGAACCTCATGCTCAGCAGTAGCGCTTGCGATCACTAGACCATGCAGTTTATGTTTTATTATTATTTCATATATTCCGAAATCTTCCTAACTAAATTTACATCGGAAACATAAAAACATTTACGCAATAACAGAAAAAAATTTAAGAAATCATTCATGTCATGGTCAGACGGAAATAGAAGAAACTAAACTACCAGACTACGTAGAAAGCTTATATAGAGAATAACTGGAAGTAAAGCAAATGTCAGATTAGTTGCGCGAAACTGAAGGTGATCATCGCGTTAGCACAATCTAGTTTGGTATTTTACCCCTGTCTGTTTTGGTTATCCACATTCCGAGACTGAAGATGAACATCGGGTTAGCGCAATGCATTTTTTTATTTTACCCCTGCCTGTTTGGGTTATACACACTCCGAGACTGAAGATGATCATCGGGTTAAGGCAATCTAGTTTGGTATTTTACCCCTGCCTGTTTGGGTTATCCACATTCCGAGACTGAAGGTGAACATCGGGTTAGCGCAATCTTGTTTGGTATTTTACCCCTGCCTGTTTGGGTTATCCACATTCCGAGACTGAAAGCGACCATCGGGTTAGCGCAATTCAGTTGTTATTTTACCCCTGCCTGTTTGGGTTATCCACATTCCGAGACTGAAGGTGAACATCGGGTTAGCGCAATGCATTTTTTTATTTTACCCCTGCCTGTTTGGCTTATACACACTCCGAGACTGAAGATGATCATCGGGTTAACGCAATCTAGTTTGGTATTTTATTTTACCCCTGCCTGTTTGAGTTATTCACATTCCGAAACTGAAGGTGATCATCGAGTAAATGCAATCTAGTTTGGTATTTTACCCCTGCCTGTTTGGGTTATCCACATTCTCAGATCTTCAGACGTGTTAGTTAATTTCGGAAGAAAGAAGAACAGGATTGCAAAAGTCAAAGACATATTTGCTTTAAATGTAGCAATAATAAAACTGGTAAAACCAGCCATTACTGTTCTGTTGCGCAAAATTATGATGCTATTCGGCCTTTAGGTGTACTTACCACCAGCGGCTTCAACTATATTGGACACTAGCGGCGCCCCACGGTTTCACCTGCATTATTAAGTCTTGATCCCATGAGAATATCGGAATAAGAAGTATCCTTTATCCTAACCCAGGTCATGATCTACCCATCTGCTAAAGTTCATTCAAAACTGGTCAGCCATTTTAGCGTCAAAGCGTAACAAACAAACATACAAAAAATCAAATCCTCCTTTTCTCCTTTTTACACATAACATCACGCCTTGTTTCCCCGTAGGGTTGGGCAGAGGTGTACCTGTAGCAGGTACACCCACACATTTCTCCAGTTATGTTTAGTCCCATGTAATAGGGGGCGAGCCTATTGCGGCGGCATACGACAAATCAAACAAAGTAGGGTGACCACGTAAAGAAAGTTCGTTTGGACGTTTATTGGATTTCCAAATATGATATAAGAAAAGCGATCAACTTGAAAATAGGGCTCGCCGGCTTCGTGCGTGAAATCCAACATAGCACTTAAAATTAGTTTAAAAAATTTACACCGTTTGTGACACCCCGACGAAATGGGTTAGGTTAGGTTAGAACTGTGACCAACCGTGCGCTTGCCGAGCGAGCGCAGCAAACGGTGCCTCAGCAGCGGCCGGCGAGCGCTACTTCTAAGGTGGTCGCAGTTACTTGGCAATTTTTACTACACCTTAAACCTTAATCTTTAAAATAGTCTATGCATTTTTTGTAGTTAAATATATAATTTTATTTGTTGCTAATGTATAGGGCATGTTCAAAAATATGTATGAGCACTTCCTACTACACACGCATTTTACTAAGTACCTACCTAACTAGAAACAATTATTTCGCGGAAATTTGTGTGGGTTACACGTTTACCTAGTTTTAAGTTATTCTGTCACACCTAAATTGTAATGTGTAACTGTTTTATGTCCCAATAAAGTAAAAAAAAAAAAAAAAAACCGTGGCTGCCCTACATTAATGATATCCCTAACGTCGACTGACATATCATTAAATGTTGACGTTTAAACGATATGGTCAATTTTAGTTGGCCATTTCAAGAAATGATCGAACACTTCGTGAAATGATCAATTCTAAGATCTGGCCACGACATATACATATATATCGACTCCTATAAACTTCCTCGAGAATTGGGCTATTCAATGCAAAAAGATTTTTTCAAAACCAACGTTTAGTTCCGGAGATTACCTACATATAAACATACAAAACTTTACCTCTTAATTCTCAATTCTTTATTGCATTCCATAACGTTTGATTGTTTGTTGTTTTTTAGTTGTAATGCAATAGGATATATTTTTAAATAAATTTTTTCTTTGTTCCTCTCCCCACCCTTGGTTGACTGGTACAGAATGCGCCTTTGTACCTTTTTTTTGAGTGCGAAAAGTTATAAATAAATAAATATTGATAAAATATAATATAATATAAGTATAGACAAGTACTTACTAGTTTAGATCTTTAAATCTCTTTAAATCAGAATAGTCTGGAAAAGTAAATAAATATGCGCTTTTACAATTTCTAACGTGACGATGTTATCGTGGACGTCCACGTCCACGTCCATAGAATATATGGAAATACTTTCGTGGACGGTGTCTTCATATTTTTCTAGACATTTTACTTCCCTGTGTTATCGTTATGCCGTGACGTAGACGTACCGCCGCCTCAGAGATTATAAAATCAAATATTACAAGAGAAATAGAACGAGGAAGTTGATGACCCATAACAAAGAAGTTACAAGTTCTTTGTTGCACATTTTTATCATATAAATCACAGACCTGAATAAGATGATGAACTTTTAAAAGAAGCATAAAATTTAAAGTTCTGCGGAATAAAACAAGTCTATTTCCTTGACTCTGAACTCATTTATAAAAAATCGCAATTTCTTAAAAGGTCAAGAAAACAAGCAATTTCGGATTTACATATAAATATTTGGCAATGCAATAAACTATAAATAAATCTTTCATTTATTAATATTCATTAAAAACCAACTACAATCATTTTAATATGCGGTTTAGTCATAATCAGCAGTTTCGATTTCAAAACAACCTTGATATTACCCAATTTCTTCCTTTCCTTTTTGACAGTCGATGATTGAGATTATCCACAAAACATGGATTATGGACTAATATTGGATTCAGGCTATTTCCTGATGGTCTTCGATTCACTAAGAGAAAAAAGAAAGAATAATAAGAGTAATCTCACGTAAACACGTGTATACAATAATTAACTCGAGTAGAACAATAAAACTCAATAGATTTAAATAATTATAATCATGAGCACAAAGCACGTCATGAATGTGACAAGAAGGCTTTCACTCAGCATGATGCTGCGCTATGGGGTACCCTACACCACAGCGCTGATTTTTAGTGGTCACACAAAAAAGACACACACCGTCAAATACATTAAAGATGCATCATCATCATTCATCATCAGCCTATTAATGTTCCCACTGCTGGGACACAGGCCCCTCTCTGTGAGAGAGAGTGGGCCGTAATCTACCACGCAGGCCCAGTGCGGATTGGTAGATGTCACATGTCTTCGAATGTTTGGTTCTAAGACATGCCGGTTTCCTCACGGTGTTTTCCTTCACCGTTTTGAGAGCAGTGGTGATAAAATTATTTACACAAAGTAAAACGCCTGCTTGGGTTCGAACCTTTGGTGGCATGAGAGAAGGTGGTGATGAAATTATTAACACAAAGTAAAGCGCCTGCTAGGGTTTGAACCCACGACCTCCATCCTCCGACCACGACTCGTAAGTCGGGGCCGTTAGCCCTGGCCCCCACTGCTCAGTCGGGATGATGAAGAAAGATGTATAGGTAGATAATTTCTTGTCTGCTATGATGGCTCCACTTTGTACCTGCACATTTTGGTATTATACCTAAGTATCAGTATAATTTATTTGCTCAAAAATATACAACAATTTAATTGATAGACTTTATGACACTTGTTTCTATGAACGGATTAAACATCTGTGTCTGAACTAGATATCGAAAGGACTGGCCGATACATATACAGATAGCAACAAACAGAATTGTGTGGAAGAGGGAGAGGGAGGCTTTTGCCCTGCAGTGGGACAATACAGGCTAATTAGATTAGATTAGTATTTCAGACATCAGCGCTCTCCCCTATTGTAGGCGACACTTAGCAAATAACTTTGTTTGACCTCTACACACATCTTATAAACACAACATTTTGTTCAAAGAGTAAGAGAAAAATAAAATTAAAAAAAGAAGTGACAAAATGATTTAGTCTTCGTTTGGCCCATTCAGTTTTGTCCTACATAAAGAAAACCTGGGTCGTCTTAAACAATATGCTTCCTTCGTCCTGAAATATAATTTTAATTATATGTAGATTGTGTGTACAGTAGATCTATTCTGTAAAACTTTCACCGGAAGTAAACTTAGATATAGTGAACTGTCAATATTGTCAATCACTAGCATGAGGTGTAGTGACAGCTAACTTCAAGCCTTCGGCTTTCACAAACGTCTTCGACGTACATTTCAACTCTCATCCACTGTTCCCCATCTATACCCGTACCTACGCGTCGATGAATTTGTCATTTTTCCGCTCACACACCATAGAATTTCACCAACCCCTTACCAGGAAACGCGCGTGTCCATATTTGAATTCCATGCTCAATATGCTCGCTTGAGCAACCGCGCTCAGTATTCCGTGAGAGTCACCGATTTAGATGCCTGAGATAATTTGGACGTAAGGATATAGTGGTGCCTTACTCGCTTGCTGCTTGGACTAGTTTCCTCATCCGTGTCTCAATATGTGTAGTAGGTACCAGCTACCTATGCGAAGTGCCTAGTTCATGTACTTTTATGCTTCTTATATTAGTACTAGTTAATAAGTTATGTAGCAACATTAAGCTTCCTGATTCCATTGCATTGCTAGACATTTTGTCTACTGCAAGATCAACACAAGACAATAGGTAGTCGGTCTTCTTCTTTTGTGTCAGTACCAGTTAATGCTAAAAATAGTAATTTAGTCACTGTTGCAAATACACTTTAAATAACCTTTTTTATTATTTTGCTATAGGTGAGTGACTAAACTACGCGTTTTTTATAGACAAACGCCATACCACCGTCGAGAGAGGGCGCTACGAGGTTACGAATAACACTGACCACGTTGTAATGTCCTGAGATAAAACTGTTTTTATTTAGTTTGGGAGCCAACTGTTCAATATGTCTTTGACCACTGCTTGTACAATCATGTATGTTTAACTTTATGAGTTTTTTATCTTATTAGTACAATAAATTATTTGTACTATTTTACTATAATTTATGTCAATCCTTCAATGAATAACATTTCTGCTGACTAATCGAAAGATAGACCAATTTTTTTATAAACATTGATATCACGCTATGGGTTTTGGGTCGAAAACCTATATGGTAGTTCCCGTTGACCTAGAATCACGAAATTTGTCAAAAAGTAAGGTCTTACAGCAGAAATATATAGGAAAAATTCCAAAAAATAAAAACGTCGAAAATTAAAGGGTGTTGCCATACAGACATAGTTGACGCTAATTAAGATAGTACTCTGAGTTGTATGGGCGCTCATACAATTTAGCGGACTCCTTACAGAACCCTCGGTGCGCGAGTCCGACTCGCTCATGACCGGTTTTTTTGTTATTAGAATTACCCAATTTAATTACTTTCGATTTTTTTGTTGTAATTCATAAATGAATAATCATTTGGTGAAGAAACCTTAAGTTGACATAAACGTACATACCTTGACCGACCATTGTCAAATTGGTCAGAAAGGTTACGACAATTTTATTACGTTTTTTGTTTGTACGTGTCATTAACGGGCTTTTTAAGTTTCATAAGTTGATGACTATTGTTTTCGATGATTAATCAATATCTTCGAAATTATTGGTGAGACTCACTGCTGCCTGCGGCTTCCCCCGTGTGGATTAAAAATAAAACTCAAAGTTACTCTTTGTAACATTAGCTATCTGCCAGTGAAAGCCCCGTCAAAATCGGTCCACCTGTTTTGGAGATTAATTGGAACAAACAAAAAGACAGACAAACAAAAAAAATTTAAAGTATTTTTTGTTATGAGTAGTGTACCATACATACTTTTATATGCATATTTTAGTAAAATTTGTTATTTTGACATTACAAACAGGCACTATAAATGTATATTATAAATAGTTTGGAAAATCCAAAAGTGCACGCCTCATACATAACACTCATTCATAAACGAAAAAGAATTTCAAAACATAGTTTCTAACAAAAATGAACAATTTATAACTTTTCATGAAGTCGTAATGTCAAAGACTGACAAAGATTTTTACTTGGCGGTTGCTAGGCAACTTATGTCAAAGGTTGGAAATATTTAGATAAAGATATTATATTTTAGTTAGTATTTTATTAATTATAATTAAACTACTTTGAATAAAAGAACCATTTTCAATAGGGTTCCTTCTACGGTTGAAACAAATGTATAAAAAAAAAATTGACTCAATTAATTGATTTTATCGCAAGCTTATTTTTTTATTTTTATATGTTTTCAGGGTTCATAAATTGACGGACAGGATTTTTTTTTCAACTATTTTGATGCTTTTTCCATTTCTGCAGCATTAAATCAATTGTTAAAAAGTACAGTATTAATCTCCATTTAATCATCTATACAATGGTATATAAATTAAGTAGGTTCTGTGTACTAGCAGGAGTGTAACAATAAAAACAGTTACAGAAATGGGGCAAAAAAATTTTTGCGATCGTAGAGCACACTCTAATGCTTCGCATTAAGAGTCGTGCAATAAATACCTACTCATCAGAGTAGGTACTGTTCTTGGTTGATGAATCAATCACTTTGGGTTTATTCTGATTAAAGATTACTTAATTATTTTCTTGATATGCAGTTTGGTACCTACAGTGGTTTAAACTTATTGTTTTTATTTAATTTGTCATTAAATTTATGTTTTATATTTTTGTCTATTTATTCCGGTCAGCTTGTGTTTGCAAGTTAATTATTAAGCGGAAGAAGCATTGTATCTTTTTTTTATTAGAGCTGATAAAACATGACGGAAATGTCTGCATAAAGGGAAAGCAGTGAGTGCGTGTTTTATCTTGTATTTTATCTTGAAAATAACCATAAATAAAATGTCTTATAGTTTCTGCACGTAAATAAAAACAAATAACTTATCACTGACACGTCATGGTCATCACAAATACAATAAAATTGACTTACACAATCTCCACCTTTTACAAGTCCAAAAGTTTTGTCAACAAACACGTTTACAACCATCTGACATGCTTTGAAGGCTGAAGGCCACATAACCATATAACTCAAGGTCGCATAACCGCTGATTCGAGCTTCTTAGTAATGACCTACTATGTGAGACATAACGGTTTGTAAATGACTTATGTAGTTGCGGTAGGTACTCAACATACGCGCGTAAGAATTCAACAGTGCTAGGTAGTCACTAGCAGTGGTGGCGCGTTCAACTCCCGTTTTACTTTTTGAAGTGAAAACTTCTTTAGCGGCGTTGTGCACTGTTTTTGGGATGGGTAAAAAATGTTAAACTCGCGTCAAGACACGTAACCTGATCAAAAATTTGTTAGACGTTCAAGTTTTTGTTGACAGCGCACTCTGTTTTATTTTTTTGGAATTTTTTTAATGAAGCTTACAGCTTTCGTTCTTGTACTGACAGCAAACCACATAAATTCCTGACATTTTCGTTAGATGGCGTTACTTAGTTTTGACTTCAATCGGCAGTCCCAGACAGTCTTGTTTTTTTTTTAAATCACTTGATCATTGTTATAATATTAGCTCAAAAACATCTCCCGAAAGAACCCGCAACTGTCACCGTAACTCAGAATGGATGTAAAGATGGGGGACTTGAATACAAAGAACTTTGTATACTATGATATGATATGAGCAATATTTGTATAAGTAATTTTTTATACATATTATATGCTTGTATTTTGTAATCACATTCTCAAAAACGTCTCTAACGATTTCGTTGAAAATTGCAATATAAGGGTTTACTGAAAAATCGATCTAGTTAGTTCTCATATTTGGGAAACTTCGTTTTCTCTATTTTTACTGCCTTGAGAATGTGATACAACGTTGGTATACCTGGGCGATACGTTTATCTATATATTTTCACCTGAGCAGAGCTCTGTCGACCAGATACTTTTATTACCTATGATACTAGAAATGTGACTACGCCATGTTATGGAAAGCGGTGAAGCGGTAGTGCAAGAATCACTGTCTGAAGTGAATCCGCTGAATGAATTGAATTGAATTGAATTTCTTAGGGAGTGTTCTGTAGCCACCTCCCCGCTCGGCTATCACTCCTCTCAACTGGTTTCGTGACCACAGCGTTAATTAGTTTTGTGGTAGCAATTGGTTCTGCATTGTCTACAAGACTGTTTACTGTCTTCGTTTACCTTTCTTTTCTTTAATTTACCAATACTTACACTTAATTTGAATTAGAGATGTAAAATAAATCATGTCATTTCGTTTGAAATAGGTTTTTATTTGTATTTATTTATTTATTTTTTAAATAGATTATTTTCTATTTTGCGAATGTGAGAACGTTGTAGGCTAAGTGCACTGTATATTTGTTGACCATCTTCTATTTTGTTAAGTTCCTGGTACTAGTTGAAAGACCTACACTATCCTCTACGTCACAAACCCATTGAAAATATTATAAAAGCCAATTATTTTTAAAAGAGTAACTGTGGAGTTCCTTGCCGGCTCTTTTCCATAGGAAACGTCTAATTGGAATCATGCACCTAGCTTCTGACAAGCTAACTTCTCATAAGTGCCGATTTTGGATTACATGAAAAAAAAAAGTTTTTTTTTTTTAATTTTAACACTTCTCTACATGGCTATGTAACAGATTTTTTTCCATGAGACTCGGCAGCTTATATCAATACCTCTAGGAATTTGTCAATACTATATGACTTGCTAGATATTGTCGTTTATACACGACAGACCAAGGTAACTATCACAGTCGTAACAGAAGGCCATGCTACCGCTAATTCAACTCATCTCAGTAATGACCTACTTACTCCTAATATTTCGGAGATACCGATGTACTTCAACGAATTGTGAGTAAATAAATATTGGGACGAAGCACTTCAGTATGGTGTGGGGTTTTAAATACACAGTAAAATGTTCGAGAAACTTGGTATCTGTTATGGTGATTGCGAAATCTTACATCAGTTGGGTAACAAAAGTTACTCATTAACATAACGTAACGTATTCTCCGGAAGGTTTTTTTTTTGGACAATTTCATCTCGCAGCTGACCACTAAGGTTGTGGCTGCTTCACCGGACTTTCCTCTACCTTATACATAATCAGCCTATTAATGTTCCCACTGCTGGGACACAGGCCTTCACTCTGTGAGAGGGAGTGGGCCGTAATCTACCACGCGGGCCCAGTGCGGGATGTCACATGTCTTCGAATTTTTGGTTCTAAGACATGCCGGTTTCCTCACGATGTTTTCCTTCACCGTTTTGAGAGCAGTGGTGATGAAATTATTTACACAAAGTAAAGCACCTGCTTGGGTTCGAACCCACGACCTACAACTCGTAAGTCGAGGCCGATACCACTGGGCCACCACTGCTCCTCTGCCTTAAACTTCTATAATTAAAGCCTCCAGTCAGGGGCAAAACTAAAACTAATTTATAATAAGCGAGCGTTCGCTAAGGGCATCCCCTGTGGGGTACGAACCCCGGCTTAGGGCATCGCTGAGGGAAAGACAGCAAGAGGGACAGGCTGGTCCTGCCATATATTATTATTAATAGGGGAAGTTAAAATACACACACAACACATCACACGCGCTTACTCACACAATATTGCTGCTGTTACACGTTTTAGCTTGCCTAATTTTGTAAATTAATCTTAGAGGACGAACGGATGGCCCCTATAACACAGGATTTTCCCTAGCATCGGAGTCATTATTCACAAAAATTTTGCACAAATGTAATATATAACGTAACATGCATTGTATTTCTTCTTTTTGCTAAATAAATTATTTCAATTTCTATCTCTAATTATGGTTCGTTTCATCCGTCTGAATAACTTTAAGATAAATTTAGCATAACAATCATATCTTTTGATCATGTCTGAAACTATTACTTGAAATAACCTCTAATTTCAGTCAACATTTGTAAGCATTACCAGAGGATTGAATGCTCCCGAGAAAACTACGCTACTTTGTATATTGGCAAATATAGGTAAGTTAACCATGCAAGATTATTTGCCTGTCACAGTGCAAATAAAATCGTTAGCCTCAACAAAATTGTATTACTGGAAAGACAATGAACAAAAACCATAAAGGGACAGTAAGTGCAAGTGTACCGAATTGCAAACAAGGATTTAGCAAGAGTGGAGAGATATCACAATAAATTGCATTGGACAATTTCATCATGGGTGCCCTCACTTGCGATATATGGTGCGCAAATCTTACAAAATCATTTCTTTGTACAAGATATATTATGTGTCAGTCTCTAAAGACTTACTGAACGGACATACAGATTACGGACTATACAATGTATAGTGTGACTAATTTTGACGAGTATGCTATTGTTATGGTGTTGGAGGGTATTCTGACTGCAATTTAAAAAGAGTCAGCTACGAGTTTGGCATCTTTAGTCCACCAGTTCCTGTAACAAGCAGACAACAGGAAACGCTGAACACGATTTAAGTGTCCAATCGCTTGTGGAACTACACCACTTTCCCACTCCAGCAATTTGGTACATCTGCTATTGTGTATCATGAATCTTGTGTGTATTGTAATAAAGATTATTCTTATTCTTATTCTTATTATTTCAATTAGTGAAGAGTTGACGATCAGCGGGATGCTCGCACGAATCTGCCAGATTAAGGGGAATGCGCCAAAGTAGCCCGGAAAATTTAAATTTTCTTATGTTTTTTGCAATTTGCAGGTCAGTATCAGGTTGTATCTTGATTAAAATATGATTCTTGAAAATAATAAATGTTTATTTATAGAACTAAAATCATAAAAATCATCAATACAACTCTCTAAGTCCATGTAATCCTATTGAATGACTATTTCATGAAATCATGACATTTGAGGATTATGGTAACTTTAGGAGTTGTATTGATGATTTTTATGACATTAGTTCTATAAATAAACATTTGTTATTGTCGCGAATCATACTTTAATCAAGATACAACCTGACACTGACCTCCAAATTGCAAAAAACATAAGAAAATTTTAATCTTGGCACATCCCCCTTAAGCTGCGAGCACAAGGCGCATTGGTCCTGGCTGGGGAGAAAAAAAACAGGTAAGTTTGAAAGTTGGTCGAACAATTTAAGACATCATATTAGGAATTTTGTTACTGCTCCTTGTGCGATCTATTTGAGAGGATCTAGATTGTATCAATAAAGTTTCACGGCTGGAGTAAAATATAAGTTCATTTTCCCTATTATGCTGGTTTCTAGGACGATCTACAGCACAGTTACAGCTTGTCCCGATATCTTTACTTACGATTACAACTGCATATTCTGGCATCAGATTTAAGACGTGTCGTTTACTGTTACACAATATAGGAGCTGATTCTCAGTCTTCTGTTTGTTTTATAGTATTCATAACACTATGGAATAGAAGTTATGAAAGTCACTAAATACCTTCATATTATTATAAAACATTACACGCGTTTTTGGGCAGTCGTGTACATAAAAACAAAGTCCCCCCGCCGCGTCTGTATGTCTGAACGCGATAAGCTCAAAAACTGTCGAACAAATTTTCATACGGTTTTCACCAAAGGACGGAGTGATTCACGAGGAAGGTTCAGGTGTATAATTAATTAAAGTTTTGTGAAAATTGGCTGATATATGAGGATGTAAAATTCTCCAAGTAGAATGAACATCGGTTACATTTTAATCTATCTTACATGCTCGACCCAACAGGCTAATACGACACTAACACAGAAAAAAATGTATAATAGGCACTTTGTTTGTTTTTATTTGCTAGTGTCGCAACACATTACGCAATTATTGTAAATTGTCTTTGGCCTTTATGTGTATCTCAGAGTAATAACTTATTACTCTGAGATGTGTATTTATTATTTGTCTAGCCCTGACACTCAGAGTAATAACTAAAGCATAGAGGGAGTCTATAGATTAGAAAAATGGACGCACCGAAATTGTCAAAACGGTCACAGTTGATCTCTTTTTACACGACCAATTTAAAAAGCACAATAGTTGCCTAGTAAACGGTTAACCGTACAAGTATTTGATCTAGCCGTATATTACGTCGTGAATGTCAGTACGTGTGCTGGTTGAGGTGCTGGTCATTTTTTATTAAAAACCAATAGATTTTAGAATATTTTCGTAAAAACGAAAGGTGCAAAGGACTTATCAATAGTCTGTTAACATGGCTTGTTTTGTGATAACGTGTAAATCACATTCGTCACGGAAAAAAAACAATGAATTTGTAAGCTTTCATCGGTAAGTGTTTTTTTACATTTTTCGTATAAAATCACCCAAAATATTTGGATGTGATCACTGATAACATACATATTAGATTGATAATGATACCTTCAAACTATCTTCATTACAAATTATGTTGTGATCGCGAATTTATTTTCAAAAATAAATTCGTTAAATTGTGAGGTTATGTTAAGCTAGTAATGTAGGTAATGTAGATACTTTTTATCGATACGATAATTACATGCTAATAAATTGGAGAAGATATCGTTTTCTTTTCGAGCCATTGCAAATTATACGAATTGATCACAATTCTCCTACAACAAATCATGCTGAAAGTCAAGTACGGTATCTTTACAAGCTGTCCATTTAACATTGTGTCAACTTCAAACTGTAGCTGAAAATCAGACAGTAGGTTCTAAAATATATTATTTGTATTGCACTATCGGAGAAAAAATCAAAAGTATATACTTTTTCAGGGTTCTTCAGATGCTATGGAAATAGATGAAAATTAAATGCCAATTCCGATGTCATTCATGAAGAATGAAGAATCGCTGTTGGAAACAAATGAACATGAGTACATTATGATCCATGTGCTCTTTCAGAATACGCCAGAGATATTATAAATTATATAGCAGGGAGTGTTGTGCGATTTTCAATTTATTTTATTTTTTATCCACAATCTGTATAATACAAATAAATAAAATTTTAGTGTCTAAATAACAGCTTTTTACTAAATGCATATGAAAGTATATGATCCATACAACAAAAATACATTTATACATACATACAGATAAATAAAATTGAAGTGTCTGTTTATAATGTCAAAATAACAGCTTTTTACTAAATGCTTAAGAAAGTATATAGTTACGATCCATTACAAAAAAAAAACACATTTTTTTTGTCTATCTGTCTGTCTGTCTGTTTGTCCGGAACAAACAGACAGACAGATAGACAAAAAAAAAGTGTTTTTGTTGTAATGGATCGTGAAAGTATAGATGATCCATACTACGAAATTCAATTTTTCGTCCCTCGGGGTCTGTCTGTCTGTTTGTTCCGGCTAATCTCAGAAACGGCTGTACCGATTTTGACGGGACTTCCACTGGAAGATAGCTTATGACATAAGGAGTAAAATAGGCTACATTTGTTTTAGAAACAAACTTAGGGTTTCGCGCAAAAAACGAATACCCATGAAATCTTTTGATAAACCTCGTACTGTTCCCTAAGTTGAGAATACATAATCCAATAAAAAAAATAAAAAAATGATCTCGATCCGATTACGAGTTTCGGAGAAATGTGTGGACAAAGGAGGATGGCGATGGCGGTCGGCGGTTGGTCGACCCAGACCCGTAGACAGCTCGACGCGGCCACGCGGGTTATGTACACGGCGCGGAGCTCGTCGGCAATCGGATACACCGGAAGTTAGTTTGCCGTAACATAAAGTACGGATGCCAGTGATGGTTCTCGATGTGAATGTGAGTAACCTGGGTGGTTAGCCGCAAATTTGGAGATATTGGTAAGCTGGAACTTTGAACCCCAATATGGGGATTTAACACTGAGTTAAGGAGTAGGATTCATGACTATATACGTAGTCAATTATAAAATGAGGAAACCGTTGCAAACTGAGACAACCGCGGCTGTAGGGGAGGTCTCACTAGTCACGGGCAAGTGTAGTGGAGCTGAGAATGAGCGACGACGGGAGCGTAAACCTCCCTAGCCAGCATGTGACGGTGTGTCGAGCCGGCGCGCACAGATTGACGGCCGGGCTTGCCAGGACGGTGACGGGCGAGAGGGAACAGATAATCGCTAACCCAAATGGGTTCTTTTGCGACCCAAGGTCACGCATTGCGTTGAGTAGGAGCATTGGCAATTTGCTTTTATTAATTAAAGTAACGTTTGTTTAATAAAACCAAATTGCCAATGCTTAAAAGAAGCCTAGAATTAAAGCTCTAACAAATATTTAATGCATTCCACTATATACCTTACAAAACGGCACGTTACAACGTTACA
Organism: Conistra vaccinii; assembly: GCA_948150665.1. Taxonomy (NCBI): domain Eukaryota; kingdom Metazoa; phylum Arthropoda; class Insecta; order Lepidoptera; family Noctuidae; genus Conistra; species Conistra vaccinii. The sequence continues at coordinate 3,924,693 of OX411321.1, forward strand.
TCATCCATGGAATATACGACATGTACATCCAATACATTATATAAATTATCTGTCAAAAATAAATTAATATCGATACCTCTGCACCTCTCTGCACATCACTACCGAGACCAAAAAAGTGGACAGTGGTGGTCCTTATAACTATATACCTGTCCTTTTTTTTCACACGGAATGTGTCATATGTATAAAGAGTATGACTAGACTGAGAAATTTCACCCTCCCTCTATGCTTTAGTTATTACTCTGAGATGATTTGAATATTGAATACGAAGCTTTTGGCTAATTTGTGAAGGAGTACCTACTAAATGCTATCTTTTTGTAATGTGCGTTTAGCTTGAACACAATAAACCATTTTTCTTTCTTTCTTTCTTTCTTTCTAGGTATATATGCAACCCGTGCGGAGCCGGGGCGGGTTGCTAGTTTTTTTTTATTGAGGTTATAACCCAGTAGCGGCACCATTAACGGTAACGAATTACTTTTAAATGCTGCATTAGTTCTGTTAAAATCTTCGTACTGTGTAGTCTATTTGTATTACATCAACAAGAAAAGATTTCTGCCAGCTGACATAACTTAATCATGACTGAGGAATCACCACAGGAAATTAAAAGATATTTCTGAATGATTATGTCCCGCTGACCCATACCGCTAGGACTTCTTCAAGGTAGCACAGGAAAAGAATACTTGGAAGATTTAGCTAGGTAAATACTAATACTAGACCCCAAGGGTAATCCGTCCAAAAGGTAAACCTTCCGTCTTTGACGTGCCTAAATGTGTAAATGTCTTTACAAGCAAGCTAGTATCAGCTAGTTTCCATCAGGAAAGAAAAAAATTCTCAGCATTTGTAGATTTGGTATCCATAAATAACAATAATATGATTAACAATGCTATAAAACCCAAACCTCTTTTATGGCCAAATCACCTACCAATGTCAAAGTTTTTACCGAGTAGGCCTAACAAATGTTTTACTGGGTTTTAACAAATGCAAAATTATTTGACATGTCTATAAAATCTTTATAAAGATGAAGGAAATCAGAAAAAAAAAGATTAGTTATGGGTGTGAATCATTTGAAAAGATATAGGCTCAATAATAATATGTTATTTTAATTATGAGAAACAAAAATTGTGTGGATGACTATGACGCCTATCACTGCACTCACATGGTGAACTACGGTTCACTCCCTCTCACAGAAAAGAGGCCGAGTCTAATGAGTGGGAACATTATAGGCTGATAACTTATGGAAACTCTGCAGAACACTACTTACAGTTGCTACGGATTTGCTAAAATTCGGTATTTTTTCCTTGTTACTGAACTAACCCTAAGCTGGATCAGCGGATTTCATTGTAATTTCTGAGTGTCGCTTGGAATCGTTAACCTCCATTGGTTCGACCCTTCTTGTAGTCGCCATTATTCTTTCAGGCTTTCAAGTCTTGTAATGGATGTGAACAGGGCTGGCTTGGAATAAAAATCTTCTGAAAATTACTATATAGAATATTTTTGTGAGTACTTCCACTTACAACGGGACGTGCCCTTGGAAAACCAGGACTCTAGAAAAATACCCTAAAAAACTATAGCCCCCCTCCAGAATCATGCAGAAAGGTATAATATTAATGTTTTGGCAAATGGCCTTGGAGGGACAAACGAAAAAAAAAATGACCTTGACAACCCTTATCACCCTCTGTATCCACCCCAAAAACTTCATCGAAATACAAACCCAATTTTCTAACACCTAAAATAGAAAAAAAAAATAGAAACATGTTCTAATACAATCCCTTTTCCACAATCACTGGTTAAGACATAGACCGGGGTTGTGAAACACGCCGGTCGAACCGTTCAGACTCTCAGTAGTGAACGAGCCACGGTAACATTTGTGCAACTCCTGCGCACACGACCTTCGCAACGGCCTTCGGTGAGTGGCGCAACTGAACTTGACCTTGGTCAATTTAATATTTTATTTTTGATGGATGGATGGTTATTTTTGGAGCGACATGACCTTGTTTTTGAATTTCGATTGTTTTGAGTTTGTGGGTAGTATCAAGGGATTATTTTAACCGTCTATCCTACAAGGTCGTTCTATTCGACGAATTCTATATTTAATATTGGATATAATTTAATTTGATGTAGGTACTTATTAAAAATTAATGTTATATTAGTTATGCATCGGTAATTGTACAATTTAGCCATTCTTGGGGTAGGTCAGCGTTTGATCATTGTTAATAGTACCAATAAGAATGTTAACTTTCGCTTTTCATGAGTTTCATGCGTTTCATTGGTGGTAAAAGGGGTGAATTTATTCATTTATAAGCACACACCGACCCTATTTTTTTATTTTGTGTTTGGGATGTTTTTAAGCCAAAGAGTGGAAATCACGCAATTTTTGGGGGTAGTAGGTACTTAGCTCAGTCAGCGTTTGCTAAACAAAACCCTATTACTAAGCCCCCGCTCTCTGTCCATCCGTTCGCTCGTCTGTCTGTCAGCGAGCTGTATCTCATAAACCGTAACAGATAGACAGTTGAAATTTTCACAGATTGTGTATTTCTATTGCCGCTTTAATAACTATTAATAAAATAAAAAACTTAATAATTAAAGGGGGTCCATACAAGAAAGATGTTTTTTCGGCGTTTTTGCTCGATTTTAATACGGGACGGAAGCCTTCGTGTACGATTCCGACTCGCACTTGGCCTTAAAAATTAATCATAAAAAAATAACTGCTAAGATTAATGTTAGAATAATCGTTCGATTAATCAACACGTATATCGTACGTTGTTGTTTTATAATATAAACATCATAAAACACAATCGATTTTATTAATGTGTAATGTTAACATTAGTTATGTGAATAATATTTTTTTAGATATTGAAGTTACATTTTTCAATTCAATTATTTGTTACTAGCTTCTCCCAGCGGCTTCGCCCGCGTGATATCTTTATACAATATAGCCTACTCGTATGTTACTCAGTGATAATATAAAGCATTCTACTGGTGAAAGAATTTTTAAAATCAGTCCAGTAGTTTTTGAGTTAATTCATACAAACAAAATACAAATCTTTTCTCTTTATATATTATAAGTGTAGATAAAGAAATCATTTATTATTATTATTTATTTATTTCTAAAATACTTAACCTACATATATTACACTGTGGTCAGCCACACAATGAAAACGTCTCAGACTCAGATGTCTCTAAAATAATCTAGAATTTTCTTTAAACCTTTAAATATACTTTGCTTTTGTTTTTTTTTTGCGTAATATGTATTTGGTGCGTACTAGAAATATATATTATAGCTCCGTCTGAGATCACTCGAAGATTACTATGGAAAATAATTATTATCGTAACATGTCTTGCTATGATATATATTATAGTTACGTCTGTGGTGGGCGTTACACTAAACTTATTCTCATGCACGCAAAGACATGTCATAACACCTGATGGGAAGGGTCAAGGTTGAATATACCTACTAACATGGTAGATACACAGTAAGATGGTGAACAGTAAAACAAGAAGACATTGATGACTTTAACTTTCTGAGAAATGATGAGAGACTTTCAGCTGACCTAGATTACAATAAATATGAATATTTACAGTGATGAACAAATGATATGCGCCGACGCCGATGCCCACATTTCGCCAGTTATGTTAAAGACCAATGTAAAATCCATGTGTAGGTACTATACGTACAACTCTGCCTAAACCTTCAGAGAATACAGGCGTTATGATATATATGATAGGGAAACAATAATAATACTGAATTTTGGTGACTAATCTGACACTACAAAAATAATATTTATCCCTGGTAAAATACCCCGTGAAAGTCAGGTTATAATAAATATCATGCATAATATTATAAAGATGAAGAAAAAGCTGGAGAGCTAAACAAGACACGGTAAGCTCATTTAATTTAATTTGAAAGATTTGCTCATTATTTAATAATTATGTATTTCCTTAGACCAAAAGATTTTTTGAAATCACCTAGCTATTTTATTGATTACGGGTATGTTATAAATACTTTCGCCAAAATTTTTTTAGTTCAGTGTGGTGATAACTGGTTCAAGATTAATTTATTTGGAAAAAAATTAAGTCTCGCATCATAAAGACTCCGGGGTCCACTTTTTGGAGAACCCGTTAATTTTGTGAGGTTATTGGCATTATGACGATTATAATCAAAGCAGATAAAAACGATGTCAGTATGCAAAATCACATGATAATATAAAAATCTGTTGGTAAGCGGATTTTGTTAAATTTTGAAGGCCATCTAGCATACGTTTGTTATTTTACTAATCAATTGCTTTAAATTGATTATCAAATAAACGGCGATATTTTTAGCAGCAATATAATATTTATTGTTGACATGCGAACAGAGCCGACAATTTTTTTTTAAAGTTTTTTTCTAGATTCTTAACATAGAATTAAAAAAAACAAAACATACAATATAAAAATTTTGATATGTCAATATTAACCTAGCACAACGGTTGATAATTATTTCCAAACTCACACAGCCCATGGATCATTAAAACTTGTATTACTGTTTGCTTCGTACTATGGGGGTCACAGCACAGTATAATGGTTTTGCAGACTCAATTACGGCAAAGTTAATGAGTTCTCGTCACAAACATAAACAATGTGACAATGACACGTGTCTGTTTGTAACATATTGCCTCTCGAGTTATTTTACAAGGCTCCTTTATGTAGACCGCGAGTGAAAGAAAATCTCTTGTATGCATTTGACTTGAATGATGATTTCATTTTGAAACGGCAACAAGATAACACCCATTCTTGCTGTAAATGTAAAATGCTCTACGACTTTTGAAGAATGATAGCTGAATGAGATTATGATTGAAATCCTGCATAACCTGAAATAATTATTTTCTTTTTAATTTAAATCTTTCATATTTATTTGGAACCCAAATTGTTCAAGTTATATAGTTATTTTAAGAAAATATGACGGCATGTGAAACCAAGTCAGAGGCATATGGCTGGCTTTAAAATTCTGACACCAGGTTAGTTACTAACCACACGAGAACAAGGATAAGATTTATAAATATTTTATTTATTTTTAAGTTAAGTAGCTACTTCTCTGTTTCCTGTCAATGTGGCTAAACTTGAAGTAAACTAAATTTTAATTTTGATAAATATAATTGATTTTTAATTTGAAATTAATGTTTTTATTTTGAACTTAATTTAATAACATAACACAACATCACGCCAGTATTCTCCGAAATATTAGTATTAAGATTCTTACTTTATATGTATTAACTCCATTTTTTTTTTTTAATTCTTCTGTTTTTTTAATCTTTTTTTTTTCTTTTTTAGTTTTTTTAATATTCCTACTCACTATAGTGAGTCCACTCCACTCACATATACACTTAACTCTACTTTTAGGAATATATCATTATAAAATTATATATAACCCCAACATATTGCAAAACTGACTATAAAATGCAAGTTCAGTATATTTTAACATTTGCCGGCGATAGTCGACCTGCCTAATGTATGCACTATTGCAGTATAAAACCTCTTGGCGTTGGCTGTATCTGGAAGTGATTGCTACATACACTTCTGGTGGATGTGTCGTGAAGTTAATGCATTTAGAGATTAGTGCAACAAGTGTTTTGAAATGTATTGAGTGGAATAATTAAGATATTATTATATGAACCCTTTTTCTGTAGTAACACCTGATTTTGGCAGCGGTTTTTGACTGGTTCAAAGTGTTACTGCTGAAATGCTGGGTTCGTTACCAAGTTTTCCATCAGGAAATTCTCAATAGCAGCCCGGAATCTGGATTTGTGCCCAGTTGATGGCAATAGGCTCGCCCCTATTTCGAAATGCGACATGTGAGAGTACTAAGGGTACACCTCTGCTTAACCTATCTGGGATTACAGGCGTGGTGTAGTTTTTCTTAAAAATTTATAATGTATATTTTGTAAAAAAAATAATAAGTAATAAATATTTAATCAGTATTAAAATAGAAAAAAAATATTAACATAAAATCTTAGAAATAATAATACTAGGATAAACCTGTATTACAGATTGCATTAGCTCATAGTTTATGATAATTGTAGGCAGTAAAATTCTTAACAATATTTAATATTAGAAGTCTAGACTTAATGACAAAATTTAGTTAATTCATTATGTAGATTAGTTTCAATAATAAATTCCAAAATGAATCCCGTACGCAAAATACGCTCTTGGACTTGGAATTACAAGTCCCTACAAAATGGTTGAGCTGGATGGTGTTGATCCCACGTGTCATGTTCGTGAACAGGCGCCGTCAGTTGAGACTGAGCATCTCTTATCTGCCAGGGCTTATTTTTAACCGACTTCAAAAAGAAGGAGGAGTTTTCCTTTTTTTTTTGTATGTTTGTTACGCGATTACTCCGCCAATTATGAATTGTTTGGTAGGTCTTCAGAGGTGGCATAAAACTAATTTCAAAATCAACTATACCGACTTCCGAAATTATTTTTGACTTTGTAGTGTCTTTTTTGGAAGTCGGTTGTTTTATTTTGTAAAAAAGTTTTTATTAATCTTATATTTCAAATTGTTTTTAATTATTTTTTACATTGTCCTCACATAGTAGCAGCATAAATAATGTACCCAGGATTTTGTAATATCTTGATTTAAAAAAGTGTCCTTGGAGTTTGTTGTCCGTTCTTCTCCATAGATATCTAAGTTAAAGCTAACTTTCTGACAATTGACAATTCAAAAGTGACTGTAACTGGTTTAATTGAAATAAATGTTTTTTTTTTTTTTAATATCTAACTTTTTTATTCATATTTAACATAATTAACTATTTACACTACGTACTAAGGCTACCTAACTATACAAATAAATAAAAAATTAAAATAAAACAATCGGATACTTAGGCGTCGAAGTATTCGTCCGCATCGCTGTCATCCGGAAACGTGCCCAGAAGACTGGCAGCATTGCCACGTTGAATGGCAATGCTTATTCTTTGTCCAAAGAACGAGCCAGCCCTCTGGTCACGTGAAGTGTCGACTAGTCGGCGAGAAATTTCCTTAAAAAGGGCACGCGCGCTCGGGCCCCATGACCCGAGCGTTTCGACCCCAAACGGCTCAAAACTGTAGTTACCTATAAGGTTACAGTATTTGCGCCGCTTGAGGGTCTCAGCAGCTGCAGCAGCCGCGCCAGCACAGCCCGCCGTGCTTGGAACATGAGATGGCGCAAGGGTCCCGACACAGGTGGCGTCCCACACCAGAGGCCTACCCACCTTCCAAGGCAACAATGTCATACCGTCTGGTCTCTTCCCATCGTCACGTACCAAGCCGTTTGGTTCTAGTACAGCTGGTACGCCGGCGGTGACAAGGGCTCGACGAATAATATCGTTGATGCTGGCGTGCCGTGCAATGCGACCTGCGCTCTTGTAACAGGACAGGCCATGATGCCCGAGACTGTCTACAGCTTCGCCGCAGTGACACCGATGATAAATGATTTGAGTTTGTTGGAGACACCAGGTGGTGTCTCCAACAAACATATTTGGTACTACCCAAGAAAACTTACATACGCACATACATAATATAAACTCACGCCTTCTTCCCATGGAGGTAGGCAGAAACTACAACGCCACCTCCTACGATCCTTACATACTCCTTTTGCCTCGTTTACGTTCATACATCTGGTCATACACGCACGCCGGTTGGGAGTCCTACGCACCTGTCCTTTCTGAAGAACATCACCAATAAGCTCAATAATGCCCTCCTATGGTTTCCCGGCGTTTCCACTTACATCTGCCTTGTAAATACATTTTGTTAGTTGCCTTTTATTCATCCTCTCAATACCCTTTTAAATTTTTGTCACAACATCTTCTTTTAAATTACACCGTTGTCTTATCACATCATTCCTCAGCCTATCATTCATAGTCACACCACAAATGCTTTGCGAGGGCAATAAAACTAAAAATGAGTTAAGTTAATAAAACTTCATCATCACCATCATCAGCCTATTAATGTTCTCACTGCTGGGACACAGGCCTCCTCTCTGTGAGAGGGAGTGGGCTGTAATCTACCACGCGGGCCCAGTGCGGGTTGGTAGATGTCACATATCTTCGAATTTTTTGGTTCTAAGACATGCCGGTTTCCTCACGATGTTTTTCTTCACCGTTTTGAGAGCAGTGGTGACGAAATTATTTACACAAAGTAAAGCGCCTTCTTGGGTTCGAACCCACGACCTACAACTCGTATGTCTGGGCCGTTACCACTGGGCCACCACTGCTTCTTCTTAATAAAACTTAAGTTGCATAAATTCCTTGATCATTAAAAGTGTACGTGTAAAGAGGTCAAATATAATAATAAAATTGATTGGTAACGGTTTCAATACAATGCAACATGGTATTAGTAATGTCATTGACTATAGCAGCATTGTTATTGGATGATTTGTAGTTAATATAAACGTAAATGCAAGTCGATGCAAAACTTCCGGATGGAAAACTGGAAACTTGTATCTTCAAACTGCTATTCTCATGAAAATTCTATCTTAGATTTGGACAATTACAAATACTTATATATTTTTAAAATGTTATACAGAACAGTGTTATTGGTGCCTTTAAACAACATATAACATAACTAACTATTTACATGCCCACTAAGGAACTGTACGAATTTGATACAAAAACAAAAGGGCGTTGACGTGCCCGGAAGACTGGTAACATTGTCACATTTGAATGGAAATGCTAATTCTGTAGCCAAAAAACGAGCCAGCCCTTTAGTCACATGAAGTCTTGTAGTGTCACCCCTTTTTTTTTTTGGGTGAGAAATCATCAAATGACTCTCTGGGCGGAGCGGAAGGGCGTGTCAGACTCTTACTGACTAAAACCCACCCGTGTTCCTTCACTTGCCTGCACGTTGCCAGGGGCCACGGTCACCCCTTAGGACCTTCCCGCAAACCCGGCAGGCATCGCCACCCCTCTGGTGTCATTATATAGCAATTATACTGTGCTGTGTCTGTGCTGTTGTGTTTTGACTGCCCTGTTGGTCTCATGGTCGCAAGCGCGACTGCTGATCGTGGGGTCCTGGGTTCAATTCCTGGGTCGGGCAAAGTGTTATTGGGTTTTTCCATTAGGAATTTCTTAGTAACAGCCCGGAGATTGGAAGTTGGCGATGGATACCCCCGTGCCTCGGAAAGCACGTTAAGCCGTTGGTCTTACGCCTGCACCCTAATTACGAAACGCAAACTCAATTTTAAATTGAAACCAATTGAAAAAGATTGTCAGTCCATTGCTTCATAAGTTCGACAAAAAGAATCTGCTTAATTTTTTTTGTCGAACTTATGAAGCAATGGACTGGCAATCTTTTTCAATTGGTTTGAATTTAAAATTGAGTTTGCGTTTCGTAATTAGGGTGCTGATCTCACTCCGGTCGTGTGGGATTGCCATCCCATCTGACTGAGAGTGAGGGAACAGAGAGTATACCTGTGTCTGCGCACACACATGTGCACTATAATATATCCCGCGCTAGATTGGCCGCCGTGGTCGAAATACGGTCTGAAGGACTATAATTATATAATTTATATAATGTTGCAATAAGGGAATAATCGTCGTACCTAAAACAAAAATAATGTCATTAAAAAAAACACTGTTTTTAAAGACATTGAAAGAAAACCTTGCCATGCACTTTAGTGTGGCAACACAGCAAAGAGTTTCAAGTCGCCACTATAGTACCAGCCGTCAAGGTCAGTTTTACTATAATGAATAGGGTGAATACAATTGGTTGTTGACTCCACTTTAAGTGCGTTACACTCGACGCCATTATTGTGTCTCATTTTTGAACTAGTTGCCTATATCGCTCGTAATAATGACACGAGCTATTTTTCACTTTTATGAGTGTTCTTCTATCGTATCGGGATGAACTTTAGTAATATCTCAAACTGATATTGACAACCCAGGGTGTGCGTATTATGGTTAGATAGATAGATAAATCAATTATTTCGTGCACACAAAAGAAAAAGCACAACACACAAAAGCACAATGAAGAGATAATAAATTAGGTACATGAATCTAAAGAAAATACACGGACAATAAAAAACTTATTTTATAGAAATAAAGTGACACTAAATGAAATAATGACACACTTTAAATCAAATACCGAACATAGATACAAGGGAATGAATGAATGAATGGAATGGTTGAATGTCATCTTAAACGATACTTTTTCTTTTCGAGTTGATAGTACTTAAATGTACATATTTTGTGACCTAGTAGGTGGTCACACTGGCCACCCCAATCGCGGCATCAGTGGTGTTTTTCAGGTCCTGAGAAGTGCAAGTGTATGGACACTTCATTGTCACTGAGTCTCGGTGGAATTTTCGTTAGATTGTGCTTGCAGCGGTTTACTCAAATTATTTAATAGTAGGTACATAAAAGTTGAAAGTCGATAAAATATTCGCCGAATTTGAACAGTGTCTATCAGATTTTTATACACATTTGGTACCTCCCTATTGATAAGTGTTGATGATAATATTTGTAACCAATGTCCAATCACGAATGCAACCGTTTATTAGGAATCGTAATTTACAACCATTCTTATTGATACATATAACTCCTTTGTGTTACTAATACAGAAAAAGAGACAAAAAAATTAACTGACGTTAAATGCCTTTCGTTGCTCGAATTTCAGGCCCAATCTAACATCAACCAAATGTTACTTAAAAGCTACAAAATGATTACTTTGTGCTACATTTGCAACAGTTTGCATCAGTTTTGTCTTCGATGTTATTCTTTTTGGTTACGATTTTGGCACATTTGTGCGGCTGTTAATTTTCTTAACGAGCCCATCTGCGATTTTATGATAGTTTTTTTGCCATAAGGCTGTTCTGATGGTTAAAGGTGTTATGTAAAAGTGATGCAAAATGTTATTATTTTCGACTTAGTGGATAAAACTGGGCTTATCTGATATTATGGGTCTAGACAATAAATTGGCAATCGCTTTCAAAGCGGTTCCAAGGTCTTTCAACAGAATTGACTTATCGTTTTCGGTAGCTTAGTCTCATAAATTTTTGACTTTTCTATTATAGTTATCATTATCTATCACAGGTAGAATGACACTATAAATGGGCCCTCTGATGTACTTGGGCGCTTGTGTACGTGCGGTATTAGATATACTGAAGCCTAAGTACTGACACTGCGATGTCAATTTTATAGAATCACACATTATCTTCAAAACTTTCAAGGCATTTTTGTTGGTTCTTGGCCTGCATCTCAGCTGATGATGGTAAGTGATGATCAGGCCGAAGGTGAAAGCGAGCTTCACCCGGAAACCTCAACCACCGAGGAACTGGCTATCTTACCTCTAACTGGCGAAACAACCATGCTGTTAACATTGTTGTTATAGCGACAGTCTTAGATAAGATGGTGGTAGCTAGCCAGGCGGACTTAAAACAAGCCCACTTAGGAGCAGGTCGACTTTCAGTCTAACCGGATGCAGCTGAATACTCGTATTTTACATGGCCTCTGACCTCTGACCTCCACAACCCAGAAAATTGGTAATACGATACCCCTTGGTAAGATTGGTGTCAGACTTTCGGACTTCTGACGACTCTTAACGACTGTCAAAAATCCACGAATGACAGCCGGGACCAACAGCTTAACGTGCTTTCCGAGGCATAGAGGAGTCTCGGTATGTAAAGATTGTCAACCATCCACTGACCAACCCCGGCAAGCGTAGCTTAACCTGATGGATCGACCCGTGCGGCTGTTATTACTTAGCCACGAGCTCCTCGACAATATTGCCATCAACCGGGCACAAATCCAGACTCAAATCTGCTACAGAGAAATTCTTGATATTTCTAAATGTATTAAATTAATACTACTAAGATAACGGCAATGCTTTTATTATTTCTGCTAATTGATTTTGACACTATCAGATTACAATTTTACTATCAAATTAATTGACAGTAAGTAATTATTTGCCAACCAAATATTATTGCATAAATTACATTAATGTAATAATCTTATCGAAATAAATTGTAATACGAGTAAGTACTCACTTTCCGTGACGCTAAACGCCCATAAATGACATAACAATAAAACTTCTAATGTGTCTCTTTCAGTGTCCCTTCTTCTTCTACTTTTCTTGTGGTTAGTGAATAACCTGGTGTCAGAGTTCTAAAGCCGCCCATGAGCCTTTGACTTAGCTTCACATGCCCGTAGAGAAATATCTCTCAGGCATGCCGGTTTCCTCACGATGTTTTCCTTCACCGTTTTAGAAGCAAGTGATAATTATACAATACGCACATGAATCTGAAAAGTCAGAGGTGCGTGACTTGGGTTCGAACTCGAGAACTATGACTGGCAGTTCGACGGTCACATCACTAGGCTATCAGTGTCCCTGAAAGTGTGAAAAAGTGAATGAAGCCCAAAGAAGAAAGAATGATGGTGAATGGTGGTGATGATGGTGAATGGTGGTGGTGGTGGTATGATGGTGAATGGTGGTGGTGGTGAAGTGAGTGATGGTGTGTGTGTGTGTGTGAGTGAGTGAAGTGAGTGAATGAGGTGAAGATTTATACCTGTACTTTTTATGGTGTACATAATAAAGAATATTCTATCTATCTATCTATCTATCTATCTATGAAGGCAGTTTGGGGTGGGCAGCGCCGTAACGCAACGCATTGCAAACATACTCATTCATAATTTTTCTACATTTTGTATGAACCATAACCGCCGTAACGGACTTTTTTGTAAAAAAAACAATGCGTTGCGCTGCGACCCGTTGCGCACGGCACAAGATTTCGTTACTATCTGAATACGCATGTAATGTAATTAGGTACAGTGAGTGTGAAAAATTATGTTAAGTAGGTATTAGTGTTCCAAGTGTTCATTAACTACTATGGTTATCATCATCATTCATCATTATCAGCCTATTAATGTTCCCACTGCTGGGACACAGGCCTCCTCTCTGTGAGAGGGAGTGGGCTGTAATCTACCACGCGGGCCCAGTGCGGGTTGGCAGATGTCACGTGTCTTCGAATTTTTGGTTTTAAGACATGCCGGTTTCCTCACGATGTTTTCTTTCACCGTTTTGAGAGCAGTGGTGATGAAATTACTTACACAAAGTAAAGCGCCTGCTTGGGTTCGAACCCACGACCTACAACTCGTAAGTCGGGGCCGTTACCACTGGGCCACCACTGCTCTATGGTTATAGCATTATAATATTTAGTCTCTCAAAAAATTGTGAGCTAATTATAGAGACAGAAAAAATTCATCACCAGGCTGATAATATCGGTAATTTTAAGAACGATTATTATCTTAAGACGCAGATATATTCCAGTGACCTTAAGTGATTAGTTGCGTGTTCAGTACTGAGCTCACGCAATGCGTCATACGTCTAGTCAGTAATAGGACTCGCCCATCAAGGAGCGCTCTTCCAAATGAGACGCATTATTGATTTATTGTACATAAAACAATATCAATAATGAAATTGGCTTTAAAATGGTGAAGGTTTCAAAAAAATATGCTGGATAGATTTTGCGTTATCCACGTTAGACATAACTTTACAAACTAATTACACTATGTAATACAAACATAATCTAAAATATTCCTACATTAAGTTATTAAGAAAATAAAAAAACCAAAACATGAAAGTTTAAAAATTTGCAAATAAAAAATATATTATGTTGAATTAGAATTCAACATATTTTTTTTTTCCAAATCATTAACACTATTCGTTTAAACTTCAGTGTAAAATTATTAAAAGTCGGTTATCGTCGCCTTAATATTGATTAGACCATAATCCCAACTCTCAAAGTCTTGCATCAATAACTAAAGTAAACTACAAAGTGATGAATAAAAATGCGTGTAATCAGACAATGCAGTAACTTTAGATAAAAATCACTAAAACATTTGCAATGTTGCAAATAATTGCAAATTTTTCGCGGTCGTATTTTGTAACCTCTTACCTCTGTAACATTACGTAACGCGTCGCGTTTCAGTAACATTTTGGTAAGTCAGTGCTAACGCGGACTTACCAGTCGCAAGTGATAATTAAGGGCGTGTTCTATGCTTAGTAAACAAATATTAACATGTGTATTGAAAAACTTTGAGCGTGTTGAAATTGTGTTAAGTGCATGTGAGTACATAGATATTTATTTATTTTATCTACAATATTCAAGGTATTCCTGAATTTAAATAATTTGTTCATAGTATACGTCACTCGTGTTATTCATAGTGAAAAACCAAAATTTTTGTTATTGTAAGGAATCATAATTTTTCAATAGTTTTTCCTAGAAAAATATGACAGCCCCGTTGGTCTTGTGGTTGCAAGAGCTACTGCTGAGTATGAGGTCTGAGATTCCATTTCCAGGTCGGGCAAAGAATTATTGGGTTTTTCTATCTAGAATTTCTCAGTGGTAGTCCGGAGTCTTTATTTGTGCCCGGTTGATGGCAGTAGGCTCGCGCATTATAACATAGGATTGAAACATAACTGGCGAATTTTGTACTATAGGGACACCTCTACCGAACCCTTCAGGGAAATGATGTTATGTTATGAAATTAACAGTATCTTGTTCAAACAAATGATCATTAGGTACTATCATGCACGGCCTCACAAATAGGGCCGTTTCTTTACCTATACTGCAACCCAAACATGATCGTTAAGGATGACATTCCACTGTTAGTTGTTAGTGTCGAAATTACCGTTGTTTAGAGATGTTCCAAAACTGAGTCAAAGTCGTGTTGAATGTTTTATAAATGTAGCCTTCTCAGCCATTGTTCACCCACTAATAGTCTTATTCTGTCTTTGCTTGCGTGTCAGTATCCATGCTCCTGCGCCAGTATCATTTGAGTTCTATCAAGTTACAATCACCACGATTTATAAACAGTATTGATCACAAAAAGTTTTTGATGACAGTGTGGTGGCATCTACATTGCCATAAGCGCATAAAAGACCTGATGACGCAAAAATCCTGCATCGCGCAAATTAGAGTTTACCGCGCGAACGAAGACTATCCGACATCAATAATCGGGCAGTTGCCCACCAAGCACAACACCCGTCTGGTCGGACGATCTTCCCTTTTCTATAGACAATGAGTGAACTTTACACCCTGTTCCTCATACCTCTAAAAAAGCACAAATAAGAACTGCTTGTTTAATTAATTTTCCTTGTATAACTAAAAGACCCAACGCACTTCTACCTAGTGTGGAAATATTTATTAACTAAAACACTAATGCTCTTTCTTAAATAGTTCAATTTCATAACATTCTATAAACATTGGGGTCACTAAACCCCATGAAGGTAAACTCTTTAAATGTTGTTAACCTTAATGCAATGAAAATAGATACCTACCTACGTTTATCAATAGATTTTTCATAAATAGTCTACAGCTTCTTCTAGGCTTTTTTGGCGCGACCTTGCCCTATTCGGTAGACAAAAGTTGAATTTGAATGATTCTATTCATTTTAATTGTCTGGCTTTTAGTTCATCATCAATCTTATATTTTTATTTTTAATCTGTCTGCGTTATTTTGTATTTCGAACGGCAACATCTGTTTTGGTTCAACGGCGCAGAGAGTTTGAGTTTCAAGTAAGGGAAACAATACTCCATACGAATGACAATAAGTTAGTGCTAACTGGCGAATTTAGTCAGCAAGGCATGGGCTATTCTTATGCTGCTAAAGCGGCACAGTCGCTTTATTAACCCGTTCATTAA
Source organism: Conistra vaccinii (assembly GCA_948150665.1). Classification (NCBI taxonomy): domain Eukaryota; kingdom Metazoa; phylum Arthropoda; class Insecta; order Lepidoptera; family Noctuidae; genus Conistra; species Conistra vaccinii. The sequence continues at coordinate 3,940,338 of OX411321.1, forward strand.
TTAGGATACCTAATTAAACGATAGATTCGTCTATTAAATTATATTCCATCGGCTATGCACGGGAAGCGGTGAAGGAAAACATCGTGAGGAAACCGTCATGTTCTACAACCAAAAATTCGAAAACATGTGACATCTTCCTATCCGCACTGGGCCCGCGTGGTAGATTACGGCCCACTCCCTGTCGAAGAGAGGAGGCCTGTGTCCCAGCAGTGGGAACATTAGAAGCTGGGGGGCCGTAACCCCCCCAGCTTCTAATAAACCAAAAAGACGTTGTTTATAGGATGCATTTTTTTAATGTATTTTCGTATTTTACTGGCTCTTGTGTAGAATGTCTAAAAGGAAAACATAATTTACCTTCCAACAAACATAGTAAATCATCCGATTTACTATAATGTAGCAAATGTAGGCATTTAGGCAACCTTGTACGAAATAAAGAAACCGAGCTACTTTAGAAAGGACAATTGCCAATTTGAGTGCATTTGACGAGGGTATGCGTCAGTCAGTCAATGAACTCCATTTGTCACACAATACATTTTCGAGATTAGTAACTATTTTTAACCGACTTCCAAAAAGGAGGAGGTTCTATGTTCATAGCGTGTTTGTTTTTTTTTTTTTAAGTCGGTGGCAAAAAACGAAATTTCAAAAGCAAAGACACCGAATTCCGAAATTAAAGTCATTTTTTAATTTTGTAACTGTGTTTTTTTTGGAAGTCGGTTGTTTTTTTTTTGTAAAAAGTTTTTTTAATGTAGGTATTTTATTATTTTGGATAATTATTTCAGCGTCATAATATTAGATGCTTTTATATTTAAATTAATTTAGCAAAAAGTTATTTCGCAGTGTTTGATAATTAGAATATCTATCTAAAATTACGTTAGGTAATATTTCTGAACTATAATATGTTCAAATCTTGGGCGGTGATTGCAGTAAGACTATCGAACCACCAGTTGTGCAATCACTGCAGCAAGATTTCTGTCTGCAATTGGTGCAACATTAAATAAAGAAAAAAGTGCACTTCTCCTGCAACAAAGTGGAACCAATACACTATGTTTTGATTACCTCATACCCAGCGTCCTAACTGAAAGCGTCTGACGCGCAAATATGCGACTACACAATAGTCTACCTGAATAATGACTTACACATTCAGTTTGATTGATCGCTCGAGTATGTTATCCTAACTTTATCTATACTATATAATAATAATTATAAAGAGGTAAAGCTTGTGAGGTTGTAGGGTATAATCTCTGGATCTACTGAACCGATTTTGAAAATTCTTTTTTCAATAGAAAACCACGTTATTTGTGAGTGTCATAGGCTATATGTTTACTGCCCAACGAAGTGGGCAGGGGTCAGCTAGTTATATTATAAATGCGAAAGTGAATTTGTTAATTAGTTTCTTACGCTTTCACGCTAAAACGGCTGAACAGATTTGGATGAAATTTGGCATATGGGTAGACATAACCTGAATTAAGACATAGGTTACTTGTTATCTCGATATTCCTACGTGATCGCGAAAACCGCCGGGCGCAACTAGTATTCTTGATCGCTTTTGGTTAGGACGCGACCATAGAGTACCTATAGTTTATGTTATTACAAGCCGTGTGCCCGATGGGATTTACCATCAGCAAAATTGACTAACTTCCATACATTTTCATCAACCATTTAACCCCTTTAAGGGGTGAGTTTTCCAAAATCCTCCTTTAATGCGCACGTGATGTAAAATTTCATGCAGATTTTTTTTTTGCACTTATTATTTTTTAATTTTCCAAACAGTTATTTAGAATTTAGAATTACCGCTCCAAAATTATGTTACCTAATATTTCTAAAATTTATTTTTAAATCTGAGCGGTGAACGCAACGATACTATCGGACCACCAGTTTTGCAATAACTGCACCAACTGCATAACTGACTGACATTGGGGCAACTCTTTAAAAAATAAAAAATGTTTTAATTTTATATAGAGTTGTCTAACAACGAAGTCAAACTCTCAGTAATTTTTGATTACCTCATAGATTATTATCGTACATGTTTTGTTGTAACTAGCGGCCCGCCCCTGCTTCGCCAAGTTTTACGACTTGACAAAAATCGAAATTTCTTTATATTTATAAGTTTAATATTAATGTATTATATACACAAACCTTTCGGAATAAGTTCTCTAAGTGATGATGAAAACTGCATCAAAATCCGTTGCGCTGTTTAGAAGAACAACACGGACACACAGGCAGAAGATACAAAAATAATAGTATTTAAATGATAAATAACCGATAATTCATGCCGTACCTAAGCCCTGCCTACAGTAAGCGTGGGATTCCTAAAGGCAATTATATTCATCATTTAAATTCCGTAGTACATAGCTTGTACACAAACAACAGCTGAATAACGTCTGCTATAGCGAAGGAGTGGCGAGACCGGCTGAAATTGCACCACAACAAAATCTACATAAATAACTATGACTTGTAGTGAATTACCACACTATTACTTCTGTATCTATAGCTATTAGCCACCCAAACACAATAAAGTTAAAACTTTTTACAAAAAAAAACTACCGACTTCTAAAAAAACACTACAAAGTAAAAAATAACTTTAATTTTGGAAGTCGGTATCTTTGGTATTGAATTTTCGTTTTTTGCCACCGACTTCCGAAATTAAAGTTATTTTTCAAAGTTTTTATTTTTAACTTTTTAGTTGTGGTATCTACCCCACACAAATTCGAATACCAATACCTGATATGCAAATAACAGTGACAGGAAGATATCATCATATCAACCCTATAAACTTAGTGGGAAAAATACGTATTCTTGAAGCTAACTCAAAAATTATCCAAGCAAAGTTAATGAAATTTATATGGGTCCAATTTGGGAGCATATCCTTTCAAACAAAAAAATAATTTTCAAAATCGATTTACTATTGACGGAGATACCAGTGGCGACGAACATAATAACCTCCTCGTTTTTGAAAGGCGGTTAGTAAAATAAAACTTAAATCTGGTATAAGCGCTATACTTTACGTTTACGTTTACTGTCTTGAGGACCACAAAATATTGTCGATAAACTGAAATTATGTTATAAACTGGATATAATACATTATTATGAACCCAAATATTACAGGTACTTACTGAAATAAAACTATGAACATAAATAAGTGCAATAAATATTTTTGCGGTCTGTGTTTGCTTCGCTTTAACAGCTCTAAAGCTTCAAACAGACAGAGGCAATACCCGCGCGGGAAAAATATCACTATCGTCAAAGAAGTTGAAGACCCTGCCTTCCCACGAGGTGACGAGGGATTCGCCTCAGTGCAAATCCAGCTTTAACTACATTACAGGCAAAGGATATCGTTTTGATTTAGATAAAAAGTAACGAATAACTTTTTCAAAAAAAACACAAGGAGACAAAGCTTCTAGCATAGATATAAAACGAGATTTTCTCGCGATTTGTTTGAGTAACAATGCGCATTCGGGTTTGTTTACAAAGATGAGTGTACGCACACACGTCTTGTACAATTTTTTTAAAAACAAAAACAAGTGTGTATGCAATACATGAACAAGATTAAAACTAGGCAACATTTTAACTAAACGACTTGCAACAAAATATCTTTCATAAACTCTCTACCTACATAGTCACAGGTCACAGGTCGAGTTGGCGCTCAACTATTCACAAAAGCATTAAAGCTTTCAAAAAAAAGCGACACGAAGCTATTTTCGAGAAGCGCCAAATACGCAAAGAGAGACCTAAGCCCTCCTACACGTATACATACAACACTGCAGGCCAACTTTATTGCTCTAGTTGTGACCGGGTGTTCAAAACAAAATTCGGTCTAGCGAGCCATCTAAGGGCACACGCAAAGAAGTGATTTCGAAGGATCGCCGTTATCGAAATCGGTAAGGAGGACTATATACCTACATAGTCCACATAGTTGTATTTATAAGTCTAGTCTGCTAAGAACTGGTCCAAACTAACAGATATCCGGTCTAATGTCCGATCGCGTGTCGCAAAGTGTGTCGCAAGCCTTAGCAGACAGTAAAATTGTCACTTAGCTAATACTGAAGGCTAGCCTCACAATATTTGAGCTTATGTTGTAATGTGATAATTGCGTGAAAGTGGAATCATTTAATCACATACAATTTTTGGTATTTGAAGAGTTGTTCCTCTAGTCTTAAGACGCAGATACATGCCAGTGACCTTGAGTGGTTATAGCTTGCGTGTTCTGTACTGAGCTCACGCAACGCGTCGTATGTCCAGCCAGTAATAGGACTGCTCATCAAGGAGTGCTGTCCCAAAAAAGACGCATTATTAATTTATTATACATAAAACAAAAGGTATTTTAATAAAACACGTATACCAAAATATCAATAGTTAAATTATCTTTAAAATGGTGAAGGTTAAAGAAAAATACGCTGGATAGATTTTGCGTAATTCTCACTTTTAACCGCGTTAGACATAATGTTATACAAATTAATTTCACTATGTAAAATAAACATAATCTAAAATATTTGTATGTTAAGTTATTAAAAAATTTGTCTGGTGCTGTCTTCATTTTCTTTGGGTCACAAATTCGATATTAAATTTCATTAGAATAATCGTTCTGGTTCTAAGAGTTTGTCTTTATAAAACATCCAACGGAATCTTGGTTTGTTAACCCCTTTTGACGCAGTCACAGAATAATACAGAAGACGCACTCCGCATTTTACATATGAAATTACAAGTATGGCTTGTGCACTCTGAAATGATGCGCCCCACTGGCATTTGTGTACACGGTAATGCGGATTTCTATGGGTAATGCGTTAGTGGGGCGCGTCATTTCAGAGTAGACAAGCTATACGCGGCGGGCTCATCTTGTCGGGCCAATTCAGTGAATGTAACGTGGTCAGAAGATATAAGACTTACGCGATAGAAAGAGAGACAACTTCTAGGTGAATATAACCGTAGGTAATTGGCGCTGAGCGACCTGAACTGCACTTTATTGTGTCGTAGAAATAGTCGCTTTTCATTTAAATGATTTCGCGGAGTGAACAATCTGTACTAATCTGTGACTCAGTCTTAAGGCGTGTTAAGGTGTGTTAAGGCGTTACTATCATGTATGCAGTTTCATAAGATTAGACACGACTTAATAAGTCAATACATAGATACTTCTGTAATGAACCTCATCAATTCACACAGGTTTATGTAATTGCATTTCATCAATCAGGCGTGGGTCAACCAATATATACGCGTTTTGTGTCCGTCATTAAAAATGAATGTTGTAAACTTGATTGGTTACTTCAAATCTGCTGCGTCTAAAATATTATATTTTCGAAATAGATAGCTACAGCTGTTTCGTTTCCTAGCAAAAAACGAGTTCTTCAAAACATTAGGTATTTTTGAATGTCGAATAATAATTTTTGAATAGACTTGTAGCACGGTTTTGGCCTTCGGTTTATATGCGCTTATGTTTCTGATACGGAGTCAAAATTAAGTAGGTATTTAAAATAGTAACAAAAGTTATGACTTGGAATAACGTGTTGAAACCGCGTGATCGGTTCATGATCGGAAATACCAAAACATGCACGTGATTAAAGCGCAGGCCACACTGGGAACGATACTAAGTTCGTTTAGCTTCGCTCATGCAGCTACCGCGTCTTTTCATAATAAGCATAATCAGCCTATACTGTCCCCACAGCTGGGACACAGGCCTCCTCTCTTCGAGATGGAGTGGCCTGTAGGTAATCTACCACGCGGGTACAGTACTGGTTAGTAGATGTCACATGTCTTCGAATTTATGGTAGAACAAAAATTCGAACATGTCGTTCTTCTCACGATGTTTTTCTACAACGTTTTGAGAGCAGTGGTGATGAAATTATTAACACAAAGTAAAGCGCCTGCCTAAGTATGAACTCAGGACCTACAACTTGTAAGTCTGGGTCGTTACCACTGGGCTACCACTGCTCGTCCTCTCATACTTCGGTTTTGTATACAAACACGCGGTAGCTACATTATAGCGAAGCTAAACAAACTTAGCTTCGTTCCCAGTGTGACCGGCGTTTAATACCATAAACAAAAACGATAATGCGTCGTACAAAAAAACTTAATGTTGGAGATAATACTTAATTATTTCATTAATTAATCTGCATCTTTCAGTGAAAAAAACATCGATAGGAAATCAGCAAGCGAGAGATAGGGAGAGATATTTCTCGACGGTATGTGAAGCCAAGTCAGAGGCCCATGTGGGTGGCATAAAAGTTCTGACACCAGGATTGTCACCAACCACACTAAAAATAATGAAGATAGATCGGTACAATTGAGCATTCAGGAGCCCTACACATACTGGTATTAACTATTCTATATTAGCGTTATCGATCATGGAACAGTCAAAATTGTATTGGATTGGCATCTATAGGTATCTATACATTATATAAATTGAATTCGCTTTTCGTGTTCGTCTGTATGTCCGCGTTGTTCTTCTAAACCATGCAACAGATTTTGATGAGGATTTCACCATCGTTTAGAGAATTTATTCCCGAAGGCTTATGTGTATAATACGTTAGTATTAAAGTTACATAAAACTAAGAAATCTCGCTGTTTTTGTCAAGTCGTAAAAACCATGCGAAGCAAGAGCGGGATATTAAAACAACATATTATTATTATCAGTGTTGGTACCAATCACAAACTGCTTTACAATTGGAGAGCTGAAGCTCTCCGCTACAGTTCTCAGGATTCTGTTGCGACTGTCTCTCATCCTCCTCAGTAGTGAAGCTGTTTTCTTGCGAACAACCGTGTGAAACCCGTCAGTACGAGCTTGCGCAAACATTTCCTACGCGTTGCAGTAGCGAGGAAGTCCCAACAACATTCTGAAACCATAGTTGTACTGAACGCGCAGAACTTCGAGCGATCTGCTAAGCTAACGCAAAATCTTTATGCCAAGCCTATTGAAAGTTGTTATAGAAATTCGAATCACTCTGAAAGCGATTCTTATTTGTCTAAGCCCTCAAGTTTTTGCTCATAACACACCCTTTCACACATACCGAGATTATCACAGGAGATTATCATTAAAACTCGTCAAATCAAACCGTGTCAACACATTTTCGCAAGAGCGATCAAACGTTCAAACTGACCCACAATGTTTGGTCGTTCAGACCTTGTACCAAAGGGCGGGGTCAATGTTGAAAATTGCGTACTCTTTAAAATAGGTAAATGTTAATTTCGTGTGCTTATGATTTATAGGTTTCTTGCGTGCTTGATATTTGGAAAGCTGAATGGGTAATTGAATTAGATGTTTTGATGAAAGAGGAGTAATTTAACTGAATTATCTAGGCAATAGGCTATGCATTATGGAATATGCTCGTAATTCAAAATTTATTCATAATCTTTCCTATCCTATCCTATCCTAGTATTATAAATGCGAAAGTGAGTTTGTTTGTTAGTTACGTTTTCACGTTTAAACAGCTGAACAGATTTGGATGAAATTTGGCACATGGGTAGACAATGATCTGGAGAAGAACATAGGATACCTTTTATCCCGATATTGCCAAGGAATCGAGACTTATGCGGGTGCAACCGCGGGGCGCAGCAATATACATTGTGTAGGAGTCAAAAAAACAAATTCCTATTTTTAAACATTTTAATGCATTAAATTACTTATTTTACGATTCATTATTTTATTTTGGGTTTTTTTTTTGGTGAAACGGAACGCAAACTCAATACAATGCTGGTAGTGAAGGAAAAACCAATGTGAATAAAAATCTATTCTTTGCAAAGTGCTTGAAATCTCACTAAGGTAAGTGCGATTTCTGCTTGAATAAAGCACAAACAAAATATATTCAACTTATAAGATTTGGGGCTAAAAACCAGATGTGAACAAGGAGTATCATGGTAAATGACGTCACATCATGACAGCAACTGTCAGAAACGGAAGTTTGAACTGTTGTAGAAAATTGTTGGAGTTTCATAATTTTTTTGAACAACAAGCAGTAGTTGAATTTACCTTTTAATATTTTTTTGGAGGAGCTCGTGGCTAAGTAATAACAGCCGCACGGATCGCTCCATCAGGTTAAGCTACGCTTGCCGGGGTTGATCCGCGGATAGGTGACCCTCTTTACATACCGAGACTCCTCCGTGCCTCAGAAAGCACGTTAGACCATTGGTGCCGGCTGTTATTCGTGGATATTTGACAGTCATCATGGGTCGTCAGAATTCCGAAAGTCTGAGAACCAGTCTTACCAAGGGGTATCGTATTACCCATTAACTGGGTTGTCCTCCATGTGAGAGTCGCTCCATGTAAAATACTGGTATTCAGCTGCATCCGGTTAGACTGAAAGCCCACCCCAACATAGTTGGGAAAAGGCTAGGCAGATTGCTCGATTTTTTTGGGTTTTTAATACAATCTTTAAAAAAAAAATTAATAAATTTAAAAAAAAATACATGAATATTCACTAGTTAACCTTATCTTACGGAGGTCTTGCACAATAAACACTAAACTCCATTTTTCTCAAATTTTATCAAACTATATCATTATAATGACATCAGATGGCCCAAGGGTTAAGCAGAGATATACCAACCAACAACAAACATAAAAAAAAGACCTGTGGCACTCGGGGACTGCCGCGGTAAAGCTATTGCATAGTTTTTATATTGTAATTTTACTTTTGACTTAGGAAAGAGTAAAACTCGCCGTGCTACTTAAATCACTGGTGTATACCTGTGTTCACAGAAATCAAACGAATTTAATGCTAGAGTTAAATATATTTCAATAAAACAAACAATCACTTCTGTGAAAATTTATGTCGATTGAGATTTATTATTAGCCTGCAATCTTAACCGGTCAAGCCGGACCGAAGCCCCAGGCGCACGAAAACTCCCAATACCGTCAAGCCTCGTTGTGTCCCCGGGAACACGGTACGTTCATGCAGATTGCAGCTCTATTTATATGTAATATACGGGCTGATATGGTCTGTGGTTGGTTTTGATTTATGGTAGGATAATATACCTGTCGAATAAATCGACCATAACGTCAAAATATGCAGAAACAACTCTAAAAAAAAGTAAAAATTGAACATTTTTGGTACGGCAAAATGGCGTCCGCGCATGCGTGCCGTGCACTGCACTCCGCGTTCTATTTATTTGTTTTCTATTGTTTTTTAAGTGTAAATCGACGGGAAATGGTGTTATTTCAATAATTAAGTAGTGTCGTCATCGTATTTAGATAAAATTTGCACAAAATAACATCGTAATTACCTATTACGGACCCATCAAAAAATGTAAACAAACTCGGTAGTGAAAAAACGTGTTGATGTGGAATTTTGAGTTTTGTGTGTGTTTTGTGTATGTAATCGCTGGTAAGTCATTTATTTTATATTCTTGAATAACTAATAAATAATAAAAATGCATAATACAGAAAGAAAAAGAGTTCAATATTTTTTTGTCAACTAAATAATGTTACGTAATGATACGGTTAACGATTTATTGAACTTTTTTATTTATATGTGTTTTTATTTATTATTATTGTCCGTAAATAATGGTTTTGACCGATAGTATATGTATTCATAATGGGTACACTACATAAATACGAAAAACTTTATTCCGAAAGTCACAAATACGAATTTCAAAATACCGATTATCAGAATTCCGAATGATTCAAAATCCCTAATATAACAACTCCGATTTATCATTAATCCTATTTTTATAATTCCAAAATTTCAATATTCCTAACGTTTATAATTACTATTCTCAAAATACCGAGTTTCAATAAATCGAATAACAAAAAGTCCGAATTAATGATAATTCGAAACATCAAAAATACGAATTCCGATTGTTAAAGTACGGATTAATTAGAATTCCGAAATAAAAAGGCCTTGTAAAATTGAAAAGCAAGACAACAAAACACACTGGTCACAGTTCTAACCTAACCTAACCAAAATGATTCACCAACAATAGAGGGGATCTGGCGCTCGGCGGCCGCTGCCGCGGCACGCTCCCTGCGGTCGCTCGCCTTTGCGCGTTAGGGTCACTAATCTAACCTAACCTAACCCAAATGTTTCACCAACAATAGAGGGGATCTGGCACTCGGCAGCCGCTGCCGCGGCACGCTCCCTGCGGTCGCTCGCTCGCCTTCGCGCGTTAGGATCACTAATCTAACCTAACCTAACCCAAATGAGATTCACCAAAAATAGAGGGAATCTGGCACTCGGCGGCCGCTGCCGCGGCACGCTCCCTGCGGTCGCTCGCCTTCGCGCGTTAATGGTCACTGATCTAACCTAACCTAACCCAAATGATTCACCAACAATAAAGAGGACCAAAGTAGACGTTTTTAAATTAAAAACTCATAGATTTTGAATTTATAATGGGTAACTAATTGAATCAGAATCAGAATCCTAATTTTAGTAGTTTATTCGAAGTATTGAAAATCGGAATGTCGTTTTTCGGACCGAGAACCCATCGAGCATGTGATTCTTCGAACGTATGAAAATCGGAAACCAAACAAATCGTAATTACGACTTTCGGTAAAATGAATTTCGTGATTTTTAATAATAGACATTCTAATTCTTAGGAATTATGAAATTCGGACTTTTGAAAATCGGAACAACGAAATTCGGAATAAAATATTTCGGAGTATTTGGGTGTTCCCATTCATAATGTATCCTGCGAAGTTTCATGTGAATCGAACCAGTAGTTTTATTATAAATAATCAAAACAATGAACAAAGGAATTTCTTATAAGAATCTTATAAGAATGTTTATTTATCAATACTAGCGTTCGCTTACAAAGATTCTAAGTATTATAAAAAATCCTTTGTCTAATCAGGAACCCAAAACCATTAACGATAAGACTATTTACTTAACAAAAAGCTCTCAGTTTTTGTTTATATTAGCGAGCTCTTATCTCTGACGCGCCGCGATCGTGTCGCGCGGCTTGACGGGTGTCGCAAAATCGCGTCGCGCGGCTTAACCGGTTAACTGAAAATAAGGAATAACTGAATAAGCAGTGTTGTAACTGATACACCGCTGACATCTATCCCCATATATTAGCCGAAATTTGTCCGGAACTAAAATTGGGCACTACAGGATCTTCTGTATAGATACCACGTACCGTTATATCTCCTTATATGTAGCCTCCCATGTTGGCTCGATTTGAAGCATTTTTTGTCGGTAAATATTGTCGTACTTCAATCGTCGTTCAAATGCATGCGTGCATATTCCAAGCGTGCTGGCTTATGAGCATCAGTCAATTTTGTTTGCGTGTTTTCTATAATGCAATCCCATTGAGTGTAAGGCGTTTCTTATTACTCTTGGACAAACTTCATATATTTCAGCATAATAATTGGTTGACACAAAATCGTTATCTTCATATTATCGTCTCATGTCAGCTCTTTGTGCAGCACTCAGGAAGGGGCGGCGACCAGAATTATGACGATGATCAATTAGTTCACGTTCTTTATTTACGAAACTATAGGTTTATGGTAACTGAAATAAGAAACATAAGTTTGAGACTTGATATCTTCTAAATATAACAGATCTATATTTTCTTTCACTATTTTTTCGTGACTTTCTTCATTAATAATAGCTCCTCTTTCTTGAATATTTAAATTTCTCGGCATTGTAAAATATTAACCCGAATACAAGAAAATAGCAATGGTGACATTGACAGGAACTGTTATTCACATTTATAGTTCGAAGTGTACAGAGTGCCGCGAGTTTCTTGTGGAACTCTAGTGTCACTGCCTCGGCCCGGCTAGGGTGCCGTGAGCGTTGCATTGTCAATGTTTTGGGAATGTGGTGTTTTACAGCGATCTAACCTCGACAATCAAACAAAATCCCAAGTGACGTGACTTAGTGACAGTGACAATGACAATCCAATGCTTGCGGCACTTTGGCCGGGCCGAGGCGGTGTTACTAGGGTGCCTGTAGTGGCACTTTATCCGATAGGGATAGAGTGCCCCTGGTGGCACTCTATACACTGCCTTTATAGTTTTTAAAACTTGACACAACGTAATGGGAACATCAAATTAATAAAAAGGTTTTAATTTAACTATTAATAGTCAAGGATCATTCGTCTAAGTAAATTTGAACTTTATTATCAAACAGTTAAACATAATTTTCAATACAACACTCTCGTATCATTCGTCTAAGTAAATTTGAACTTTGTTGTCAAACAGTCAAACATAATTTTCAATACAACATTCTCGTATCATTCGTTTAAGTAAATTTGAACTTTGTTGTCAAGCAGTTAAACATAATTTTCAATACAAAACACTCTTTTCTTAGGTAGTATTTACGTTACGAAATTTCTGGATTAGGTCTCCACGCTCAAGGCCCGCGATAGAAGCTATGCAATAGCTTAATAAAAAATCGTTTGCAAAAATATTAGTCTGAAACCTACATATTGCAGGTGCTTCTTTTTATTCTAAAGGAGCTCGTTTATTACACTGCGTGTTTGCGACTTAATATCCCGACTACGCCAAAGCAAAAAAGAGGGTTATGTTTGTAAGTTAGTATGTATGTATGTTCATCTTTTCCCTCATAACTTCTAAATTCTTATCATAATTTGAAGTATCGTTGGAAGCCCCTTGATCGTCCGCTGGTTATAGGCTATGTGACGTTACTGAATATGGCGCCCTCTAGAGTACATAATGTGAAGACACAAAAAAAAAAAATGTGCCATGTTGAGTATCTAAGGAATTAGCACATTTCAAAAATATTTATATTATTACCCCAAAATTATTTAAATATAAAGAAATAAAAAATCCGGGGTCACACGTAATCTGTTCGATTTATGGTCAACACGTGTAACTTCGGAGGTTTTGTTTGTCTATCTGTGACGTCTTGTTTATTAAATACTTTTTTAGATGACTTTCTTGTCGTAGTTGAGTTTAAGTTTTTTTAAGTTAAAGTAGCATTTAGTTTATTGAAATTGCTGCAAACTTAGTATTGCCCAATTTTCGTTAACATTTTTGTTCACATGACAGTGAATGATGGAGGCAAAGGTACTTAACAATTTGTTTATATTTAGTTAAGTACGCACTTAAAACTATGCAATAGCTTAAAAAATTAATTACAGTTTTTATGTAGGTAGCAAACTATCGAATAACATGGGAATAATCATAAAATCATAAATGTATATTATGGTCGCGATTAAACTATATTTCACAGCAGTTTTCTCAGTTCCCGCCAGTTGGCTCGCCCCCTATTACATGGGACTTAAACATAACTGGCAAAATCTGAGTATACTATTAGTTACACCTCTTTTTTTTTTTTGGGTGGGCATTCATCAAATAACTTCTCCCGTTCTGGGCGGAGCGGGAGGGCGTGTCAGACTCTTACTGACTAAAACCCACCCGTGTTTCTTCAGTTGCCTGTACATTACCAGGGGCCACGGTAACCCTTTAGGACTTTCACGCAACCCCGGCAGGCATTGGCCCTAGCGGATAGGTACACCTCTGCCCAACCCTTCGGGGAAACAAGGTGTGATATTATGTTGTGTCATTGTGTGTTGTCTCAGTTCCTTTGATTTTATTCCTTCTCTTTGTCTATGTCTCACCAAAAAGTAGGTATAATCAGTCATGTTCCCACTGCTGGGATGCAGGCCTCCTTTTTTTGAGAAGGAGAGGGCAGTAATCTACCACGCGGGCCCAGTACGGGTTGGTAGAAGTCACATTTTTTCGAATTTTTTGTTCTATAATACGCCGGTTTCTTCACAATGTTTTCCTTCACTGTTTTGAGAGTAAGTAGGTTTGCTATTGCAATAGGTATTTAAAGTTTAGTTTAGCCAGTGCACTACAGAAACGGCATTGTCAATCAAGTGTAGTGTACGCAACAAAAAGTGTAAACTTGAACAATGAACTTAACACTTTTTCGATTGCGTAAGGTCCCACGACTAGTAAATTAAGACATACGTTAACAATAGCTTGTGTTCTAAGACTCATAGTTAGTTGGTTTGCTTTGATTTTATCGGAATTATGTCGTGTTTAATTACTCAATGCTGCTTAGTAATCTTAATTGCTTAAACGTAACATGACATTCACAAATCGCCAAGCCTACATAACATAACGGTTTACCCTTGTTTGGTATAACAACGTTTCGTCGAAAATCACTTCAGCTAATTTTAGTTGCAATAAAGTCATTTCGTATTATTCATTTGACCGAATAATTAATTGGTAGATTTTTATTTAGCATATTTATTTCTTTGAAATAATGTCATTTGACCGAATTTTCAAATGCATTAATTTCATTTAAACTACTGTTTCACTAGACTAATAAAATGATTTAGTCGAAAGATATATGAAAGCGGTTCATCTGTCGGAGTGCCCTAATTTTGATACTGCAACCAATTTCGATGTAGCGCTCGCCGGCCGCTGCCGCGGCACCGCTCGCTTCGCTCGCTCGGCTCGTGCGTAGTTGGTCACAGTTCTAACCTAACCTAACCTATATGGTCGGAGTGCCCTAATAGTTATATTGAATAAAACACCAATTGAATATTCGATAAAATACAAGTTATACCACCTGAACACTACATCAAATGAACATTATACCTTTTGATCAATAGCGCAAATGTTGTTATCGCAAATAAATATTCGATGAAATGAAAATTATGTTAATTGATATTATACAAAATGATTATTTTCTTAAACGTTGTTCGAATTAGTAGGTAACATTCGACGAAACGTTGTTATACCAAAAAAGGGTAACCCTAACATAACATGTCGGCTTGGCGATTTGTGAATGTCATGTTAGAATCCCTGAAATTATTTGTTGTCAAAACACACTTGTCAAAAATCACAACTAGGTAATATAAACAAAAGTGAGTTTTTTCGTTTCGAAAGCTTTCATGCTAAAACGGCTGAACGGATTTGGATGAAACTTGGCACATGGGTAGACCTTGACCTGGAGAGGGACATAGGCTACTAGGACAAAAGTTATAACCATCATCTGAAGTTCATGACCTGTTAAAATACAATAACGCAAAACAATCTGTGACTACAAAATTTTCTTACTATTGAAATGAAATGAAATGAAATTAAATTGTTTATTCTGTAAATAGGATATTGGAATCACTTTTACACGTCATATTAAAATTTATGTTAAAAATTAGCTAGATGAGTTCGGCGTTTCCTAAACTTACTCTGAGAAGAAAGGCCGAAACAAACTCAGAGGTCACATTCTCTTTTAAAGTCCAGACATAATCTTGGTCAGGCCATATGAGGACCATGTAGACTAGTGTCTGAAATGGTCTTTTGAGGAAAGAATCATACAGCTTTGAGTGGACCTGTCCAGTCAGTGCAAGCATTTGTCAGTAATCGCGGAGCTCAACTCTGAATTTAAGGAGCTCAACTCGACGTACAGTACATTGGGATACTCTACTGTTAAACGATGACCTTTACAATAAGCTATCAATGGGAAAATCGCCACAATTTAAACATTGCACGGAAAACGTTTGGTGATGTCAGGACTATTATGTATGTATGTACTTGTATACTTGTTACATTTTGTATTCATAGCACATCTTGGTGTTAACTTTATAATTATCTAAAACAAGGGAACCTCCTCGAATAGGTATTGAAGTACGGGACAGCTGATATTTTTGTCTCGATTATGATGTTGGTCCTATAGTTTGATGGTCTGTACCTAAAATTTCGGATGTCGGTGGCAAAATTGAAAATACAAAACCAAAGACATAGATATTCGTTATATATGCCGTTGTAAGGCAGTTGTTTTTTTTGTGAAAAAGTTTTTATTTCTCACTTTTTAGTGGGTCGGTTTGTAATTTATCTAAGTTACAATAGCCTCATGTCAACTGCTCATCACCTTTTACAAAATATTACTTTTCTCGATGCAGGGACGTTCGTTATTGTGGAGTTCTACTGGTACTTCGCCATCAGCTCCTCTTCACCCTATGCATTGTGAATTTGTGACGGGCGTAAATTGCTTGGCAACCATATTAAAGTAATTGAATCGCGAGTTCCCAACCCATGAAATACGTATTATTGAGTAGTTCCGGTAGTCATCATTTGTGGTCTTCATCATCAGTTCCACTTCACTAAATGGTTGCTTTCCGAGAGCAAATTCAAGAGTTACTATAAAAATTACCTAAATCACTATAGGTATAATAGGTATAATATTTCAAGAATTCCCTCGACTTCTCCAGGATTTCATCATACAATCCTGACTTGATGACAATGGGACCAACTAGGAAGTATACCCTTTCGAAAAAAAAAAGAATTTTCGAAATCGGTTCAGCCGTCTTCGAGTAATCGGGAAAAAAAAAAAAAAAAAAAAAGAACCGACTACCTGAGAACCTCCTCCTTTTTTTGAAGTAGGTTACAAAGGGATGATGATATTCATCCTTTATGCCTCCATTTCTCAGACTCACTGAAAAAATTATAGCTGTAACACTACGTAGCACGAACCCAGATTCATTAGCCAACGGAGTTAGTTACTACATTCCAAATACAGGTCTAAAGAATGCAAAGGTCACAATACATTCAAGAGAGAAGATTTACTATCATTCTGTTTTAGGCGATTCCGTTACACAACGATAATGGCTGTGGTTCTATCTAAGCAAGGTCAAAATATTTTTAGAACTAGTATGTATGGAGTTTGGTTATTGAGAGAGAGATTGCAACAGATATTTCGAACAGGTATTGCCCACGCCTACAAAGAATGTGGGTAGGGTACTAGAACTTGTTTACGTCCTTCAGACAACCTTCACGCCAAGGGTTTGGGCGTTCTTATGTTTTGTCTGAAATATGATATAGTATTTTTTACTGGGAAAATAATGATTTTCCCAGAAAGAAATAACACATGAATGAGTATGGAAACAAATATACTGGCTGAAGTCGCCCAAAACCTTTCTCTAATTCTGTTCTTTATTCAAAAAGCCGGCTATCTATAATGTTTCCATGTTCACAAAGACAGAAGATAAAGCAATAGGGACAAAAACTAAACATTTTTTTTTAAGTTCATCAGATAATAAAAAAAATAAAAAAATACGTATTTCTTTTGTACGTAATCAAAAGATACATTGCATTAAAATGTGTCATGACGTCACGCCTACGTAGATTTTATACTTAGCTGTGACGTAGCGAGCCCTCACTCTCTAACTTTAATACGTTCCATCGGGTTGTTCCCAGAGGTCCACGAGTCTATTGTTCTCGAAAAATTAAAATTCATACTTTACTTCCCAACGGGTCCACGACATTTTAAAATATAGAATATTTTCTTTCCCTACGGGTCCATAAGAATGTTTGGTACAGTCAGCAATAGAAGCTTGGCTAAGGGATAAATGTTTATTATTTCTATGAAATAAAACAATTAATATTGATAACTAAGAACTCTTTACTGTATCACATGAATGGTCAAATATATATCTTAATCTTACAATAAAACAGAGTTCTTAAACATTATAAAAAATCACAGCTTCCGAATAATTACAGGAAATTATCTTAATCTTACACTAAAATAGACTTATAAAAAAATCTCAGTTTCAGAATAATCACATTACATCATCTCAATCGTAGACTAAAATCGACTTAAGAAATACAAAAAAATCACAGTTTCAGAAGAATTACAGCTAATCGTCTCAACCTTAAAATAAAATGGATATTTATTTTTTAAATGTGATTTTTTTAATGCTTATATAAAAAAAACCACATTAAATAAATAATTGTAGTTAACACGTTCAGTGCCGGGAGCCCTGAAGGGATCACCTAATATGGGGTAGGGGTATATGAGATACCGGTAGCTCTCGCGGAGGGCTCATTTTAAATGTAGGTTTTTCTTAGCGAATACAGGATTATTATAAACCGTGAAAATAAAATCTGATGTATATTTTTTCCGCCTCTGTGGTCTAGTGGTTACACCACTTGTCTCAGACCCAGAGGTCCCGGGTTCGATTCACAGAGGGAGCAAAATTTTCTGCTCGGTTTGGTTGGTGGTAGGGCTTGTTTTAAGTCCGCCTGGCTACCATCTTATCTAAGTCTGTCGCCATAACAACAATGTTAACAGCATTGTTGTGTTTCGGCAGTTAGAGATAAGATTAACCAGTTCCTCTGTGGTTGAGGATTCCGGGTGAAGCTTGCTTCCACCTTCGGCCTGATCATCACTTAACATCAGGTGAGATGAAGGCCAAAAGCTTCCCCGCGGTGGGTAAAAAAATATATATTTTAACAAGATTTATTAGTATAATATATGAGTTGGTTTTAAAATCCAAGTTTTTTTTTATTTTTTGGTTCACGCTTACTAATATACACTAAAAATTTAAAAGGTTGGACACTGCGTATAGTTACAAGAACACCTGAAAACACTATTTTACCTCGTTTTACAATGTTTTGGAACCCTTTGCCCATCCACCATCTTTACCTTTAGCGCAAACATAATGTCAGTAACCCTTCCGGAGGGTTCACTTCCAATATGTATTGCGGCAAGGCGTATGAGTTCTATGAAAAATGGGTGGAGTCGAAAATGTTAATAACTATCCTAAACAATAAAAAAAAAAAACTTACTGCATGCTTATTGATTAGATATTCAATAGATGTTCAATTAATAAAGATTTAAAAATTAAAATCATCATCGATGCTCTTAATCAGTTTATAAACCTTGGCAAAAAAAAATTGTTTAGTAGATTACGATACGATTATTTTGAAAATTTGTTTTTTTTTTTTATATAACTGTGATTTTTTATTCTCTCTTACAAGAAATTGTTGCTACTGACTGTACTTTAGATAATTCTCGTGGACCCGTTGGGAATTAATGTAGGAACATTTAAAACTTTATTATAATTTGTCATGGACCCGTTGGGAAAAGAAGAACAATAGAATCGTGGACCTCTGGGAACAACCCGTTCCATCTAAATATTTTGCACGACTCATAATGCGAAGCATTAGTGTGCTCTACGATCGAAAAAAATTTTTGCCCCATTTCTGCAACTGTTTTTATTGTTACACTCCTGCTAGTACACAGAACCTACTTAATTTATATACCATTGTATAGATGATTAAATGGAGATTAATACTGTACTTTTTAACAATTGATTTAATGCAGCAGAAATGGAAAAAGCAACAAAATAGTTGAAAAAAAATTTCCTGTCCGTCAATTTATGAACCCTGAAAACATTGTAGCTTGCGATAAAATCAATTAATTGAGTAATTTTTTTTTTATACATTCGTTTCAGCCATAGAAGGAACCCTATTGAAAATGGCTCTTTTATTCAAAGTAGTTTAATTATAATTAATAAAATACTAACTAAAATATAATATCTATAACTAAATATTTCCAACCTTTGACTTGACGTCCGTAGGTTGCCTAGCAACCGCCAAGTAAATGTCTTTGTAAATAGTCTTTGACATTACGTAAGGATTGCGAGATTAGAAGTTTTACCCATACTGATGGGTAAAAACGCAGTCAAAACGTACTTCATGAAAAGTGATAAATTGTTCATTTTTGTTAGAAACTATGTTTTGAATTTCTTTTTCGTTTATGAATGAGTGTTATGAGGCGTGTACTTTTGGATTTTCCAAACCATTTTTTAATATGATAAAGCAAAAAATACGTGTCTAATATTTTTCTATTATCTGACTGACGAACTTAATAGAATTTCCTTGCCAGGCATCATCTCTATTATCTTTATTATCTATATAAAATAATATATATAAAATAATATATAATTTTTTTATTTCGGACAACATTAGATCCACTGTAATGCTACTATCTTGTTTTTTCAATAAATTTCACAAAACAATTTCGCAAATACTGACCAACAGCGCCCCCGAGTCAACGTCCGTCGAGTGCCATAAGATTCTTGAAGGACTATAAAGTGCTAACAGCACACAGACTAAAACCATCAGTATGAAAGAGGTACCACAATATTTTTTTGTTAACCACTTACAAAAAATAACCATAACAAAAAAGTGAAAAATAAAAATATATAGACGACCAATTACGAAATTGTATACCAATGCACTGATTTACCAATGCAAATGCCAGAAAAAGTATGAATCAGCTACATCTCACGCGAATTGCATCAGTGAGCGAGGAAAACTGGTCGTTTTTGCGTTGCAACCTCCACCAATGCACTACAGGTATTGCAATATTACTATTAGATATACTACTTGAAACTGGATAGCTTAAAATGACTCATTTATTGCAAAGGAGGCACAAATATTTGTAATCAATTGGATTGCCGTTGAGTGCGAACACGATGGACTAAACTCTGACTATGAAAAGACACAAACTGGATGGTCTGAAACATTCATGTCAAGTCTAGCATCCAACATACCTTTACATACATACACTATAATAGTGATACAAGGATTTTTTGTCCCTGGTTTTTATTTTGCCATTTTCATACTACATAGGTTTTATGCCCAAAAATGAGTTCTAATTAGTGTCGAAATATGAAAGTTTCGACGCTCATAACTTCCAAAAAAATATTATACTTCCAATTCTGCTTCCTTAAAGGGCTAGATAATGACAAGATATTTATATAATTTTTAGTTTTGAACGTATACCGTCAAACAGACGATTAATCACCATAATACGTTTGTATGGAAGAATGACCGACTAGCGTACCCTTAACAGGGGGCGTTGTAGGTAAATATTTCTGAATTTGTGTTTTGAAGTCGTATTGATCAAACAAGATGGCGATATTTGCTTCTATTTTGGATACGTGCCAAAAGATATTTATAGTATATTGAATTATGAATGAATGTGGTGTTATATTGCCTTTCTGGTTGTTGTGTTATGCCTTAGGGGCCGCCTCCACAAGCGAGACAATCGCGGCGATATTATCGTCGTGCCACGTATTTCTATACACTCTCTTAGTGGCCGGCTCCACGAGCGAGAGTATCGCGGCGATATGCGACGAGTGGCTGAGTGCGAGCGAAATGTCATCGTATCGCCGCGCGCTCGTCGCTGAACGTGGCACTCTCGCAGCGTGAGCGCGGTGAGCGTGGGCTTCCCCCGTCAAACACGGCGATTCCGATACGAGTCGTTGCGGACACGCGGTGTTTCCGTTACGAGTGGCGACGATACGCTGGCGGAATAATCCTCGTTTGCGGAGATTACCCGACGTAGACGCTCGGATCCGTTGCGATTCACTCGCTCGTGGAGGCGACCCCTTAGTTGGAATCAATTTACACGATAACACAAAGAAAGAGCTCTACAAACAAAGAAGCCATCTGACACACTCTTGTTAAACCTACGTATTAGGATGTCACCTAAAAAAATTCTGGTTAAAGGGTTAAATAACGTTATACTATGTTGGGGTCGGCTTCCAGTATAACCGGATGCAGATGAATACCCGTATTTTACATGGAGCAGCGACTGCCTATCTGACCTCTACAACCCAGTAACTGGTAATACGATACACCTTGGTGAAACTGGTTGTCAGTATTTCGGGATTCTGAGGACTCGTATCGACTGTCAAAGATCCACGAATGGCCGGGCCAGCCGGTATCAACGGCTTAACGTGCTTTCCGAGGCACGGAGCACCCATCCACGGACCAACCCCGGTAAGCGTAGCTTAACCTGATGGATCGAACTGTGCGGCTGTTACTACTTAGCGACGAGTTCCTCGTGTTCGAGCTTGTCGATATACGAAAATATAAAATTATTTTAATTAGGAAACAATAATTAACAATGGAAAAATATTTATTTTTATAGTTCTGGAACCACAGTCATTAGATATACTTTGCCACACTTCCAAGAACATAAACCACAGCCTACCTTAGATGTTCAATAGACAGTTATCATATTAATAATTGCATGCAGCATACTCATCTGATGCTACTGGGTCAAGGTTGTTTGTACACGCCAACATTATTCTGTGCTGTGTCCGTCCGTCCGTTTCGTCACGGTGACAGAGTTCAGCACGCATGATGACCAGACATGTGTCACGAATTTTTGTCGAATATTGAATAGTTTTTCTTTTGTTTACATTGATGATGTGACAAAGACTGTGATACTTGTCATGAAGGTACCTACGTCCGTGGTACATGAATTATATTGGTAAAGTTTTATTCTTGATGGTGTCAGTATTAGACTTGAAAGAGCAAGGCAGTAGAGAGTATGTCATCGCTGATGGTGGCGAGTGTGTTGGATCATTCGGTTCCCTACAAAATGGTTGAGCTGGATGGTGCTGATCCACGCGTCATGTTCGTGAACGTGCGCCGTCAGTTGAGACTGATCATCTCTTTTCTGACGGAGTTTAATTTTAATCTTATATTTTGAATTGATTTTGTTTTCTTTTTACATTGTTCTCAAATATATAAGCAACAAGAATAATGTACCCAGGATTTTGTAACATCTATATTTAAAAGAGTGTCCTTGGAGTTTCTTGCCCGTTCTTCTGCACAGAGATCTACGTTTTGAAATGGGCACCTAGCTTCAACTTTCTGACTAACTGACCGACTCTTTGACAATTTAAAAGTGCCTGTAAATGCTTTGAGTTTGAGTTTGATTTGGTCAGTAGGTATAGGTATTATATAATGTACATGACATTATCCTTTTATTTATTTTTATTCGTTATTATTTTCATTTTAACCTCATAACAACCTTCAATTGGGACTTACCCATGATATAATAATTTTAAGATATTTAACATTCTTGAATGATTTTTTACTTCAACATCTCCAAAAGGTCTGTTGATTATGACCAATACACGGAACTCTTTTGACTGGTTTTTGTGGTTGAGTTTTAGATAATACTTCATTCATTTAGTATGCATAACTTTAAGCACAATTTAAAAAAAAAACCGTACAAAGGCCTACTTAGTGCATGAGGCATTTTCTATCAGTCAACCTTAGGGTGATGCAGAGAGTAATAAACATGGCAGGTGCAACATAAGGGATAGATAAAACGAAAATAATTATAAAATATAAGAAAAATAAATAGATATATACAAACATAAAACAGAATAAATTTTGTCAGGAGAAAGAACGATCGGTAGAGCAGAAATAACGATCAGTAGAGGAGAAAACAAATCCTGCAAATCAGCGCTGGGATGTTTCTGCATACTTCTTACATATATGCTTACGTGCCTTCACTTAATTCACTTAAATATTGAAATTTTAAAAAGTTTACCACTGTAGACTTTGCATAGCTTGCGGGCCCCAAATAGTAGTCTCACAGGTGTCATTGTTAGACTCAGCGGGCCCCACAGGATGACTAAAACTATTCCGTTTGTTTTGCCGAAACGTCTCTGAATATCTCATCAAACTAGCACCGGCCCTCTCCGTGCGACCCACTAAAGACCCCGTCAGGAGAAGCTATAAATTTTGTAAACAAAAAACTTCTACTAAGTTACAAAGCGACAATTCAATCAACAGCAAATATCCCAAATTCAATCAATTAACCTTATAAACTGTCGTTTAATGTTTTGTGATACAGGAAGGCGTCTGAGTTCCATTACCACATAACATTATACGAGTACAACAGCGATTTATATCACTAAAATATAGCCCATCCAAGTGACATTGCTCATTAGTTTCATATTACACGTATGTTAGTTTGAGTTGATTGAATTTGAGATTATTGGTTTCGCTACGTAACTTAGAAGAAGTTCTTTGTTTACAAAATTTATAGCTTCTCCTGACGGGGACCATAGTCATAGTAATATCACAGAATAGTACAGAAGATGCACTCTGCATATGAAGCTACAAGTACGCGGCGGCGGGCTCATCTTGTCGGGCCAATTCACTGAGCATAAGGTAGTCAGAAGATATAAGAGTTACGCGATAGAAAGAGAGGCAACTTTTAGGTGAATATAACTGTAGGTAATTAGCGCTGTGCGACCTGAATTGGACTTGTGTCGTAGCAAGAGTGGCTTTTTATTTTAAATATAAGTTTGCGGAGTGCACCATCTAAATTATTTTAATCTGTGGTAATGCAGACTAAAATATACGTAGAAAGTAGGTATGTATGAAAAGCCTAAAAAAGGTACTACGCAAAACTTTTGGTAGCCGAAGGTCAGAAAACATCGATGTGCAACCGATTCTAGTTTTGCGTGGGCATTCTAATCAGCTGATTGCATTAATAAAATTAATGTAATAAATTTCTTCAAAGCCTACCGGCTATATGCTATTTATCGAGGACAAAACCTTCTCGAATTATTCAAAAGTGGGCCTAAAAATTTAAATTCAAAAATTATTATAAATTACGGCTCGAATATTTTAATTTTTATAATAGCATCTTTCATAACAGAATGAGAGCAGAGGGGTGCGATCTGACATTATAGATTCTTTAAGTATGCATTAAGTTCTCAAGTTTTTTATTCAAGTGTGTTCAAGTTTTAGTAACTAACTCGACTTTAGTCTGTGAAAACGTTTTTCTTATTTCTACAGTCAATACAAAACTGAAAAAGCAATGCTTTTTCACTTCAACGTAATTAAACGGTGTCCATATCGTTAATACTATATTATATGTTATTGCTAAAGAATACACACACAGACAGAATTAACGAATTTATTGGTAGTTAAACTATTAAAAGTTATTATTTTCTACCACAATATAAACACATACTTGTCAATAACCGTAAAATATGGATATGTTATAGGTAATAACGATTCACCAAACTATAAATAATATTCCGTTAATAATAAAATTATGTTCTTGAGTTAGAAAAAAAAATGATTTGGTAGGAAATCGTTATTATAAAATTATGTAATAAGGCTACTAGTTTTTGCACAGGTATCATTTTAAAGGTACTTGTCTTACATGGAGATTGCCACAGGGTCCATGCATTTATTCTGGTAAAAAGGCATAATTATACCTCTAGTAAGTTACTCTCTGGTATTCGTACCTCGAGCCCCAATATACAGATTAACTGTCTAGTTTGAGGCTCACTAGCAAATTATAATACTTTGTAACCTAGCTAAAGGTAATATTTTAAGGTACTCATGTCGTCTTAACCAAGGCTAACGACATAGCCTGAAGATTTGCCAAACTTACATAAGTGGCAATGGCCAGGGCACATTGCTCGCAGAACAGATGGCCGATGGGGCCGAACGGTTTTGGAGGGGCGCCCGCGTACCGGATGACGTAGCGTTGCAAGGGCTCACACAAGGTGAACCGATGACCTTGTGAAGGCCGCAGGAATCCACTGGATGCGGGAAGCACAGAACCGGTCGCAGTGGCGGTGATTGGGCAAGGCCTATGTCCTGCAGTGAACCTCTTTCGACTGACATGAAGATGATGATGAAGTCGTCTCAACTTCTGTAAATCTGTGAACCTGTTTACTGTATTACCTGGACTAAGTATAAACTATGAATAATTTATAGTAGCTGACCGGACAGACGTCGTCCAATCAAAATTTGAGGGTTCAAAAAATCCCATGGAAAAAAACATTTCAGTTTTCTCCCAAATTTTCCAATTTTCCGGGCAATTTTTTCTACTTTTCTTTGCCTAACAACCAAAACAGCTAAATCGGTCTAACTCAAGTGAAGCGCTTACCAACGAAACTTCATTTTATCTAAATAGATTTGTATTTCTAAACTAACATCTTTAATGTTATGGCCTTAACGCGAATCGTAACTAAAATCCATCTCGCAGCATTCCATGAGCCGGGAACCGGCAACACGACATCGGAATCGAGCGTTTTGCAACCGTCCACAATGTCGCAACGTTACCTTTCTAGATATATCCACCGGCTAACTGAATTGTGGTGATCGGGAGCGAGATCCGAATGACCGCGGCCCGTGACGATCGCTTCCGACCGTGAGTAGACTTTGATAATTTTATCCTTGGAAGAATTTCGAATTTTGAATAATAAAATTGTTCTTTTTTTGCGTTTTGTAATTTATGTTTTTGTAAAAAGAATGCTATGTGAACTTCGAGCATAGTGTTTTTTTAATTGCGTGGGTGTTGTATGTTGTAAAAGAAACGTCAATACCTGCAGGTGGGCGAATTAATGGTCCTAGGAGGCGATTCAATTTCAATTAGCCTTTATTAGCAATCTTATAAACTAGTCATACAATTTATTTAAATTCAAACTCAAACTCAAACTCAAACTCAAAGCATTTATTTCAATTAAACCATTTACAGGCACTTTTGAATTGTCAAAGAGTCAGTCAGTTAGTCAGAAAGTTGAAGCTAGTCGCCCATTCCAAAAAGTAGATCTCTGTGGAGAAGAACGGGCAAGAAACTCCCAGGACACTCTTTTAAATAAAGACATTACAAAATCCTGGGTACATTATTCTTGTTGCTTCTATATGTGAGAACAATGTGAAAAAAAGAAATAGAGACAATTCAAAGTATAAGATTTAAAATAAGCCTTGGCAGAAAAGAGATGACCAGTCTCAACCGACGGCGCCCGTTCACGAACATGACGCGTGGATCAGCACCATCCAGCTCAACCATTTTGTAGGGAACCGAATGATCCAACACACTCGCCACCATCGGCGAGACATTAAAGTAAGCATGACAAAGTCTCAACTGCCATGCTCTTTCAAGTCAACATAAAACATAATATAATAACAGAATAAACAGCCCCATGGTACTCACATTTACAAAAACTGAAAAAATGCTTCTAAATTATACAAAACTATAGTTTGCAATGTATTATACTATCAAAAAGAAATATATCTATATATATATTATACTATCAAAAAGAAAGATAATCATTATCAAATATTGGAATATTCAACAATACAAAATTGGTTAATAAAAAATAAAAATAAAATAAACATGATGTTCGTAATGTCAGAAAAATAATATAAATAAAAATAAAAAAATAAGAAAAGGGGTAGCAACTCTTCCAAATACAATAATTTCAACTAGTGAGCCCAAGTGGCTGTGGAGCAGGACCAGCATTAAGCCAAGCATTTTTATCTAGGATATAATCATCTAACTTATAATATGCTTGTCTACATAGTGTGCGTTTAATGCATGTTTTAAATTTCTTCTCATTAAGTTGAAGAATATTGAGTGGTATTTTATTATAACATTTTACACAGTACCCCATAAAAGAAGTGTGTACTTTAGACAATCTAAAACGTGGTTGATCTAATTTGTTCCTATTTCTAGTGTTAAAATTATGCCTGTCACTTATCTTACGAAAAAGATGTAGATTTTTTCGAACATACATAATGTTTTCATATATATACTGACAAGGTACCGTCATGATGTTAATTTTCTTAAACAGTTCCCTTAGAGATTCGCGTCTGCGGAGGTTATAGATGGCTCTGACAGCCCTCTTTTGCAGAATAAAGACAGACTCAATATCTGCAGCCCGTCCCCACAGCAAAATACCGTAAGACATGATGCTATGAAAGTA
Organism: Conistra vaccinii; assembly: GCA_948150665.1. Classification (NCBI taxonomy): domain Eukaryota; kingdom Metazoa; phylum Arthropoda; class Insecta; order Lepidoptera; family Noctuidae; genus Conistra; species Conistra vaccinii. Next base: position 3,967,569 of record OX411321.1, read on the forward strand.
ACTAAAATAGACCAGTCTCGCGGTATCCACGTCTGTTAGTTGGCGGATTTTCCAAACAGCGTAAGCGGCTGAACTTAGCCGCCCTGCAAGTGATGTTAAGTGAGGACCCCACTGTAGTTTTGAGTCAAGCGTGATCCCTAGGAAAACCGTCTTTTCGACGAATTCTAGTGTCTCCTTATTCAATACAACGTGACATTCACTACTTCTAACATTCGGTAACGCGAATCTTATGCATTTAGTTTTCTTCTCATTTAATACCAAATTATTTTCAGTAAACCAGTTATGGACCTTAAGCATAGCGTTATTTACGTCGTCAAGCTCCTGTGCATGTCTGTTAACTTTAAAAATAAGTGATGTGTCATCGGCAAATAACACCATTTGTGGTCGGTTTTGCAGTAAATGAGGTAAATCATTTATATATACTAAAAAGAGGAATGGACCCAATATCGAGCCCTGTGGTACACCCATTTTGACTTTTAAACCCAATGAATTTACACCGTTTATTTGAACTTGCTGCAGTCTATCATTCAAATATGATTTTATTAAGCTAAGCGCAAGTTTACCCAATCCGTAATGCTCAAGTTTTAAGAGCAGTGTTTCGTGATTCACGCAATCAAATGCCTTGGAAAGGTCGCAAAAGATTCCTATTGCATCCTGTGCTTCTTCCCATGCGTTAAAGATGTGTTTTAATAAGGTGACACCGGCGTCGGTTGTGCAACGTCCTTTGGTGAAACCATACTGTTGATCGTGTAGGATGTTGTTACGATTAAAATGATTGAGCATTTGATTTAACATTACTTTTTCAAACACCTTGCTGAAAACCGGCAAAACCGATACGGGCCTATAATTATTAGTATCTTTGCTGTCACCAGATTTGAAAAGTGGAATAACTTTACTGTACTTCATTAAATCCGGGAATACCCCTTGATCTACACATAAATTAAATATTAAAGCTAAATAGGGTGCAATTGTCTCAATAATTGATTGACAAACTTTAGTAGACATGCCCCACAGATCTTCGGTAATTTTGATCTTAAGTTGCTTAAAAGTCTTTACAACGACCACTGGGTTTATATGTTTAAATTTAAATTCCACAGGACAGGCAGAAACATTCGCTCTTAATAAATCAATAGCAAGTGAGGGGGAGGAGTTTAAAGTTTCTGTAGTTTTAATTGGAATATTGGTAAAGAAAGTTACAAATTCCTGAGCAACATCGATGTTATCGCTAATGAGACCGCGGGAAGTGTCCAGTGTGTAATCCGTGTTATGTCTTTTGTTCTTGTTCGTTTCATTGTTAATAATTTTCCAAACTGTCTTTATTTTATTGTCAGCTGATTTAACCTTGTTGCTAATGAAAGAAGCTTTAGCTGCTTTGCAGATTTATTTAAAAATTTTAGAGTAAGTAGCAACATACTTATTAAAAGTTTCCGTGTTAATATACGGCTTAAGGCCATACAGTTCAAATAGTCTTTCCCTACTTTTCCTGATGCCTTTAGTTGCCCAGTCACTGAATAAAAACTTAGGGCTAATAGTTTTAGTTTTTTTCTTAAAAGAGTTATTGAACTCTGTTTGCACTAATGAAAAGAATTGTTCATACAAAATATTGCCATTGGACATATTTACGCCCTGAGCACTTAACTTGCTAATTAATGTGCTATTAAACTTATTTAAATTACCGGATGTAATTGGTCTAATTTGAATCTGCACTTTTTGTAATGGTGTATTGGACTCAAAAATAACGGTTTGACCACTGTGATCAGAAGGGAGATAATTTACAATGGCTTTATCTAAATAGTCGCAGCAACAAAAGACATTATCAATACATGTAGCAGTAGTCGAAGTTATTCGCGTTGGTTCTAAAAACACATTTGACATATTGAATGATTTGAAGAGGCTTAATAATCTACTGCTATTTGGATTATTTTCTAAGATATTAATATTAAAGTCCCCACAAATAATTACTGATTTATGACCAGTTGCAAGTTTTGCCAAAACATCTTCCATTACTGACTCAAATATAGAGTAGTTTTGATAATTTGGAGGTCTGTATACACACACTATAAAATGTTTATCTAGCTCAACACAGGACAGTTCAATGCTATGTTCCACCGATAGTTCTACTATGTCATTACGAGACTTAGATTTTATACAATTTTTAATTAGGATTAGTGAACCTCCACGTAGCATGGATTTTCGGTTAAAACAACTGCCCACACTATAATTTTCAAAATTAATTAACATTTCATAATCTTTCAACCAGTGTTCAGTTATACAAATAATATCAAACATTGTTTTTTCTAAAAACAATTCAAATTCTAATTGTTTGGAAGAAAAACCTTGAATATTTTGATGAAATAATTTCAAGGAATTCTGCTTAGCCCCTTTCTTACAATTAACTAATTGAGTGCCAGAAGATACCTTGTTGATTGTGAGATTAAGAACATTGTTACTGGTACCTTCTGTTGTCTTACTGACTAGTTTAAATTATTATTAGTATGATTACTAATTTCTGTGGTGCTAATTACATAAGACTTCGACATACTACTTATGTCTGAGTTTATATTAAAAGCTAATAGCCATGCTATTTGACGTCTAAAACTAATAGGCAGATACGCAGTATCCCTAGTCGATTTTAATTTCTCAACAAAAGTGTTGGTGTCAAAAAATATAAGTTTGTCACTATAGTGATTAACTAATAAATGCATATGGTTATTTAGCATATGTATATTATGATTTTGCCTACTTGACAAGTGCTGAAAGTATGGAAAAGCACACAATATTATTTTCTTACACTTAATCTTCAAGATTTCAGTGACACTGTCAGTGATGTCCTCTTTTTTTACATTAATACTATTGCCCACAAATACAGAAATAATGGCTTGCGGATCATATTTATTCCCTGCTATTGAAGACATTATCTCTTTGTAGGATTTCCCTGGCATACAATAATTAACAGCAGATTGACTCAGGTTGGTACTCAATAATTTACCTAACCCTCTCCCTAAACTATCTGAAAACATAATAGAACAATAACAATCATTACTAGAACAAGGGAGAGAACAAGTATCTGTCTGTGCTACTTGAGATGAAGCTTGTACCACATATGGTGTATCTGGATCAGAGATACAGTCCCAAGCTTCTCCAGACTGGGACGGGCCCTCCGTTGCCTCAGGTTGAAAAGCCTCAAGGTTGGATGCCCTTTGACAAGAACATTGAGTGGTGCTAAGAGACAACGGGACCACTCTGTCTGCCTCATCGTTACACATTTCTACTAACTTGTTTGCAGCAAGGATGTGTTCCTTTATTTGTTTTTGAGAGCTCACATACTTATTATAAAGTGAATGTAGTGACTCTTCAAGTACCTCAATTTCAGACTGTAATCGTTGGGTGTCAATTTGATAAATGTTTTTACTGTCTTCTAATTTAATTTGATAGTTTTTTAGTTTATTTATTAGAAAAACACGTTCTTTTCTTAGTTTAATATTATTGGAACTGTGTTTTTGTTGTTTCCTGAATTTATTGCATTTATTTATGATTTTATTTAGTTTTGCATATTTCTTTATTTTATTTTGACTTACTTTATAACAACTATAATTATGTTTTAATATAGAATCCTCAGTAAGGTCTATTGTTATTAAGGAATGAGGGTTGCAATTAGTATTAAATAATTCATCATACAAGTTATTACTTTCCTTAACCTGAGTACAATCTTTTTGTTTCTGTAACTTAGTAATTAGTAGATTTGCATGAATTAGTTCTTCTTCTAGGTCCCTAACCTTACACAAAGCCTCCTCATATAAGTTACTGCAATTATTAAAACCATCCGTGACCAGCCGCAGTTTGTCCCGTTCATCAACAACATCCAGGTATTGTTGATGTAGGTCCACTAGCTCCTGTTTTAAGCTTGTATTTTTGTAAACGACCTTCTCGACTTCCTTCTCACTATCATCTATTTCCTGTAACAGCTGTTCACATTTGCTGTTTGAAGCCTTAAGATCTTGAACGGTCATTCTCAATTTAAGCTCCAATTCTTGAGCAGCAGCCTTGCGGGTCATCACAGGCATGGTTATAGGAATTAGTACTGAAAGTAGAATAAAAGGAACAGTGAGAACTAATTAGTTAGACAAACAAAAAGGGAAAGCTAGAAATGAAAGAAAAAAATGGGAGAATTTAGTGTTAGTTTATGAAGAAATGAGGTAGGCTGTTGAATCTAATTGAAATGCAACTATTATAATTAGATCAAGTAAAATGTTACATTGATTCTATTGTTTTATGATTTAACATTTGCTAATGTGGGTAGGATGCCTAGATAAAAAAATAAAATAAAACTAAAATTTGCCTAAAGACTACAATTAAAATACTGATAGTCAACGTTATTGTTGTTATGTACAAATATAGCAGTAATAGAATTACAGTATTTTGATATTTCACGTTATCTATGAAAACAAAGTGACTTAGACCCAGTGCAGGGTGCAAAATCAACCAAAAATGTTTGCAACTAATACACAATAAATATGAAACAGATTCGAAGTGACGATTGTGTGCTAAATAGAATAAAGGTAAACAATACTCCCCGTTTAGATCCGTAGCAATCCGAACATCAGCTGTTCGTGATAGGTTACCGGTACCGGTGGGTAACCAAAAACTGTGTTTTACTTTGTAAATTTGCAGGAAAACAATAGTCCTGAGTTTTTATGTAGTTACTTACGTACGTTCGAAAGTTCGAAAGTTTTTACGTTCAAAGTTTAGACATCTGAATTCTCCAAATTGCTTTGCTCTTTCGCAAAGGCTAAAACGGACGAAAACGAGAGAAGGCGATTAAAGATAAACAAATCGTTGAATTATGATTGGGAAAAGACGCTGGCTTCTGACATTCTTCAGTTTTTAAGCAGTTTGAAATTCAGAATCTAGATAATCTGTAAAAAAAATCGTCTGCTAAGATAAAACTTGCATACACTAACATAAAATCGAATAAAACTACTATCAATCCTATTTATTTTTCCCCCATTAAACTAAACAGATACGTAGACTTACCCCACTTAGGATTATCTTACCACATTATTTCATTGATGAAATATTTGAACTTCAACGTTTCGAATCCCATTAACTACCTCATTTGTTAAACTTATTTTTATAATGACAATGTTCCTGATGACCTACAGAACCATGGTGTTAAAATAGTCACTTGTATAAATAAAAAAAAAACATTAGATAGGTACCTAACCGCTAAATTAATGTACCTAACTTAATTACATACATAATTACGCGTAGGGTAGGGGTGTGCAGCACTGCGCACTTTTACTGCTATGTGCTCTAAAAAAAAGATCAAGCATTTTAGAATCAACATAGGTCTTTATTCATTTACCTAAGTTATCTGCCTAGTAAGAAAACTTATAAAAAACAAATTAAAGGTAACGGTTTAGAAACTATAAAAAAAAATTGCAGCATCCTTAATGCGCACTTTTGCACAACGTATGAGGACAAGAGTGCGCAGCCAGATGTGCAAGTTTGCGCACGTAGGTCAAGATTGCGCATCACTCACAAATCTCAAATTTGAAGCTACCATGGCCGACTATGCTGTGCATTTTTCGTGCCAACAGCTTTTGCAAGAAATACTCTCAATCCAGTCTTCTATAATTGGTTCTCTAAGCACTTTTGAGCAACCTGGACATGCCCAATTTTTCTTCCTTGATGCTATTGCTGGCTTCTTTGGTTTAACAGTCTTAGTCTTGTAAGGTAAACGTTTATCATTCTTCTTTTAAATTTTTCTTCGAGTATTCTTTTGTGTAGAGAGCTCCTTAAAATTTCAGACCTTTTTCTTCTTTTTTCGGTCCCGCGTCTGATGAATTTGGATACGGCGACAACTCCAATAATTAACCTTTATCTGTTACATTCGAATGGACACTTTTTTCCCTGTTGTTCTTTGTCTTCTTGACAACATAAAAATATAAATAACTAGTTTATTAGTATACCTGAAAACACATATAATTATAAAACACATGTAGCGGTTAGACTGCCACATACAAAAACTACGAAACAAAAAGACATGACTTCACACAATTCCTACATCTCGCAGTTAGAGTTTACTGAGCGAATAACATAGATAAGACTATCCGAAATCAACATATGGGCAGTTGCCCGCCAGACATAACAACCCGTCTGGTTGGAGGATCCTCCCTTTTCTATGGGGGATGAGTGAACTTTACACCCTGTTCCTCATACCCCTAAATTGGTGACCCCGAGTATGAACGTCAACGCAGCCTTCGTGCAACTACTTCAGCGTGACATCATAATCATCACTCCCGCAAGCTTTCGTGAGGCGAGTCACACAGCCAGCCAGCACCCACGGCTTCAACGGGTATCCTGACCACCAGCATGCAGCGAACGCGCATTCCTGGTCACCACCCTCAGCCACATCACCCCGACTCACTGGGGAATCACCGCAATCACCTCAATCACCGCAATCACCTCAATCACCGCAATCACCACAATCGCCGCAATCACCGCAAACAGTTCCGACCCACCGTGAACTGTGCGGCACCCGGTTCCGACTCACTGGAACCACAATCACCATCGCCGCAATCACTGCAGACAGTTCCGACCCACTGTGAACTGAGCGGCACCCGGTTCCGACTCACTGGAACCACAGCTGGCACTGTGAAGCATCGCAAGATCCAAGACTCAGCCCACTATCGACCTCCGGTCTCCGGAGGGGAGTGATGTAGCGGTTAGACCGCCACATACAAAAACTACGAAACAAAAAGACATGACGTCACACAATTCCTACATCTCGCAGTTAGAGTTTACTGAGCGAATAACATAGATAAGACTATCCGAAATCAACATATGGGCAGTTGCCCGCCAGACATAACAACCCGTCTGGTTGGAGGATCCTCCCTTTTCTATGGGGGATGAGTGAACTTTACACCCTGTTCCTCATACCCCTAAATTGGTGACCCCGAGTATGAACGTCAACGCAGCCTTCGTGCAACTACTTCAGCGTGACGTCATCATCATCACTCCCGCAAGCTTTCGTGAGGCGAGTCACACAGCCAGCCAGCACCCACGGCTTCAACGGGTATCCTGACCACCAGCATGCAGCGAACGCGCATTCCTGGTCATCACCCTCAGCCTCATCAGCAACCTTGGCACAGCACCTGCACTTCCGGCCGGTCTCACAGGCAGAGCCTATTCTACCCTCTCCTGGTCGACGCAAGCAGTCAGCCAAAAACCCGGCGCTGTACCACATCCGACTCACTGGATGACGACGCAGCGCCTCCCCGACTCACTGGGGAATCACCGCAGACAGTTCCGACTCACCGTGAACTATGCGGCACCCGGTTCCGACTCACTGGAACCACAGCTGGCACTGTGAAGCATCGCAAGACCCAAGACTCAGCCCACTATCGACCTCCGGTCTCCGGAGGGGAGTGATGTAGCGGTTAGACCGCCACATACAAAAACTACGAAACAAAAAGACATGACGTCACACAATTCCTACATCTCGCAGTTAGAGTTTACTGAGCGAATAACATAGATAAGACTATCCGAAATCAACATATGGGCAGTTGCCCGCCAGACATAACAACCCGTCTGGTTGGAGGATCCTCCCTTTTCTATGGTGGATGAGTGAACTTTACACCCTGTTCCTCATACCCCTAAACACATAACATCTTAAATACAAGTTTGATACAGTGTACAAGACTGCGCGCGCATACTTGTACACGATGGCTATGCGCACTCTTGCACATGGGGCACGAAAGACCTTTTAAAGAGCACTACTGCCATCTTTTGGACAGGACGTCATATTAACGTTAGTGAAACTCGTTTCGATAGTAATTTGATAGAAATAAACACGTAAAAACAGCTTACCTGGATTACATTTAAAACAATCACGTTTTCAAAACCACTCAATATTGTAATACAGGTACCAAATTTAGTTTTTTTCGAATAAATCTTCGGAAATTGTATTAAAAACGAAAATTCTTGTACCGACACGTTTAAAATGTTGATAGTGCGCTGTGCACTGAAGATGGCCCGCAGAAGAATGCTTACTGATTGGGAAATCGCTATGCGTATTCTTATACACTGCGCAATCTTGCACACCCCTACCCTATTAGTATGTTACTAATAGGCGTAATAATTGCTTTGTTTTATAAGTTTAAAGGTCAATTATTTTACCTTGTTATATTTACGGGTACGGAATGTGTTACATTACCACCAAAAATAACTTTAAGCTAAATAAGTATGTAGTAGACCAAACTAGTGTAAGAAAAAAGTAGCGTGGATTAAAAGGGATGATCTAATAAAAAAATAAGCTTTAGCAACTCTTTAAGGAGAGGCAGAAAGACGCGACGAAACGAAATGGTTCTATTAGAGTCGCTGCGGAAGCATTTAATATAGCCTATACCCCCTACTTTGTGCATCTAACAACCACACATGTTTTTTCAGTTGTCAGCAGTCAGTTATGATTATGGCTTTCCATGCTTTTTTCTCTCACCAATCGTATAAATTACCTATGTCTAATTTCACCAGATCATCTTACAGTAACCGTCAATTAATTTTTACTAAGCCTGAAAAAACCCAATGATAAAAGTTCTCAGTCGCGTCATTATTTGAAAGAAAGAAAGAAAAATATTTTATTTGGGACACGCACAGGAAATACAAACAGTAAAAGTAAAACATAATTATTAAAAAAAAAATAAGGGATATCGAGCATTAAAAAAAGAACAAAAAAAAAAAACATAACAACCTGTGCGAGGCCAACAAGGCCTCTCAGCATATATTTCGTAGATTTGTCTTTGTTTGATACTCGGGTTCAAAGACATTTTACGGCTTCCATAACCTTATTTTTGTATTCAAAGTAGCTTCAATGTCTCATGTAACAGCTAGTTCCAAAGGTATAATTTATAATGAAGATGCGTCGACGGGTTTAAAATCCCAAAGGACCAGACACAAAAGATTGTCAAAACACATTTAATATTATTATTATTTTATGGAGAGCTAAAAATATTGTTATACGTAAACGCCTTTGCGGAGTTATGAGTAAATGGAGTGGTATTCCTGATTTTGTTTTAACATCCGACTGTCGAAGAAAGAATGGATTTCTTAAAAAAATGTCTCTCTTCAGCGTTTTTAAGGGCCGATTTTTAAAATGCTAGATAGCCAAGGAATAATTTTGGATTTCTGTCAGTTTTTCTGTCTACTGTATGCAAAAACTGTCAGACGTCAATTTTATTACACGCATAAAAATGTATCTGACGTTGAAAAAATCAGCCCTAATGGGTCCTACACACAGTGCCGGCGGCATGGCCGCCGGCTTTTGCCGCGCGACACATGCCTCCGGCTTTTGCTCCTTCATTTTCTTTGCGTTTCTTTCTGCGGCTTTGTGCGGCATGGCCGGCGGGCAGTGTGTAGCAGCCATAAGACATCTACACTTACTCGTTGTTCTAAAATAAAAATATGTTCTGGAAACCCACTACCCACATAAAACCTACTGCCTACTGTACATAAAACGAAATAACATTGAGCTAAAATTATTACTGGCAAAACGACTTTTATTTTTGACGTGAAAACTCGCTGTTCACAGCAGCACACAATATAAAGGGTCCCCGTATCAATTGCAATTGTAAATGTTTACGTGATTAATACACATTGATGCGCAAATTAATCTGCTACTAAATGCAATTCAAGCAATTGCCAATATTAATACAATAAATTGCAATTGATCGTTTCGGAGACGGACGTAAAAGATTTTGCATTTAACGTGAATTAAAGTATTTTTACACTTATTATTTAGGTCCTATAAACCATACTTTGAAGCATAGAAAACTGAACTTTAGCAGCAATATACGAAGCACTTAAGTAGGTACGTTCACGGTCATATTTATATCTGTGTCCACTCCAATTACTAAATACTCTGTGCCCTGTACACTCGTCTAATCACACGTGCAAATCTCGTCCATTCATGTATAATATGTATTTTCGTGATTATGTTTATCTCTGTATGAAATCTGAGTGTCCTTCCGTCCGAGGTTGAACTTGCGAAACTGTGAACTCGCGTCCGTACTTGCGAAATGTGTGGTTAATCATATCAAATGCTTTTGTCGTCACACGAATTACAATGTAGGTCCAAAAACTGTAAAACAAAGAAGTAAAAATATTATATACAGGAAAAAAAAAACTAGTGCGCAAACTTAAACTCGGGACTTAGTCATCTATATAATACCTGAAATCGTGAAAAAAAATCTGCTGTTCCCTACATTTTTATGTTCGCATAACTCGTCAAAATGTAGGGAACAGCTGTTTTTTTATTCCTCTTTTTTCAAGGCTTATTCCCCTTGGCTAAGAAAGAAAGAAAGTAAGAAAACTTGTTTATTCTGCTAAAATAAACGCGCATTACAATAAAATATACATAAAATACTCATTTGCAAAGTAGCCAAAAGCCTCCAAAATTTATTTTAAAAATTTGATTAAAATCGTCCAAATGGCTAAGTTACTCAATTCAGCAAGTTAAGTTACTAAAAAGTACCCTATCATAAACAAGGAAGTTCTGCAGACGTATTCAGTGACTGATAAATCATTTAAAGAATAACTAACTTACGCGGCTTCGCCCGCGTGGAGGTTGGAAATTATCCCACGGGAACATAGTACCGGAATAAAAAGTATCCTACGTTAATCCAGGTTATAAACTATATACTATGTGTGTTGAATGTAATCTAAATCCATTCAGACGTTTTTGCGTGATTGAGTCACAAACGCACAAACATACAAACTTTCACATTTATCTATCTTTCTTATTAAAAATCAATTGCCGTGCATTAGTCTCGCAAAAAATCGAAAATGTCTCAACCGATTTGAACATATTTTTTTTTGCTTTGATTACCTGAATCCTGGGGTGGTTTATAATAAATCGAGATTTTGTCTTACGGGGTACGAAGTTCACCGGGTCATCTACTTTATAATATTAGTAGGAAGTAGAATAGTAAGATATTCTGTAATTAGGTTTGGACAACACTTTTATACTTTTTTTTTTAAATATTTGATGTCGACCAAATCCAATATAAAAAAAACAGATATTTCTTATCCCACTACTTTGAAAAGAAACACCGAAACAAATTCGGGGTCACAGTCTCTATTTTGTTATTATAGTCAAAACTGCCTGTATGCTGTCTTGGTCAGATCATGTTTGGACCATGCAGATTAGCGTCTTAGATGGTCTTGGAACTTTGAGTAACTTATACAGTATAGTGATGATCAGAAGCTTTTTAAATATCCCGTCTCTTTCTAAAAGATAACGAAAAGTCCAGTGGAATAAGTCCTTTAGTTTCGCCTAAATCGAATAATCCAGAAATGATGAAATTACTTTATTACATTCTACTAGATTTTCTACTCATGCTATGTAAATTTATGGTGTAAAATGGTACACTGTACCATAAGGCTTGAACTTTTAAATGGGTACGTATAATGATGTACCCTTTTAAAATGCCAAGCCTTAGAACCTCTGCCCCTAAAACCGGTATAATTAATCTATTGGTTTATCGTTCTTCAATCTACGGTTTTGCGCAGTGCATCTTAAGCGCAGGAGGTTTAATAGCTACGTATTCGTATATCCGGCTCGAAGGACCACCACACGCATGTTTGGAATAAAAATGCGTGGAAATCTTGGAAATCTTGTATTATACTTTTTACAGTCAAAGCACACAGCCGCTCGGGACAATCTTTTTAACAGGAAGGAATTCAGCATAGCCACAACACCAACAATTGAAATTTCTATCTAGTGTTGCAAGTTTATACATAAAAATTTATTAAGATAAGTTTACACGAGCAATATTCTTAGTTACTATTTTATATGTTTAGATTGTTCTAAACATAATTGGGGCCGGCATTGAGTTATTCTACAGGTAGTAGACAGAGCCGTTTAATTGACCTTCTGTATACTTTATTTTTCATCATTACATCAGCAGCTCTTACGTTACCATCTCTACCTGGGTATGTTTTTACAATACGAGCCATTTTATATTCTAATGGAACAGCATTAAAATCTTTTACAATTACTAAGTCACCCTCTTTGAGGTTCTGTTCTGGATATTTCCACTTGGGACGGCTTTGAAGTTGTGTCAAATAATCATTAGACCAAAATTTCCAAAAATGTTGTTTAAGTTTAGTGCAGAGGTTCCAAAATTTTAATCGATTAACTGAAACCTCTGTTAAGTCTACTTCAGGATAGCTAACCAAAGCTGTTCCAATATGGAAATGAGCAGGAGTTAAATACTCACTATCATTTGAGTTTGCGGAGAGTAGAGGCCTAGAGTTTAATATTCCTTCGATTTGAACAATGACTGTATAAAGCTCCTCAAATGTTGAACTTAAGTTGCCTACAACCCTCTTCAGGTGGTGTTTTACACTTTTTACACCTGCCTCCCACAATCCTCCAAACTCAGGCGAATAACTGGGTATAAATCTAAATGTTATATAGTGTTGGGTACAAAACCCATCTACAGCATCCCTGTGATTTTTGGAAGATTGTAGGTCATACAATTTTTTCATTTCATTGGACGCTCCTTTGAATGTTTTAGCGTTGTCACAAAATATGTTTGTGGGCATGCCACGCCTCGAAATGAAGCGCTTGAGACATGCCAAAAAGGCTTCAGTTGTTAAGTCTGATACAAGCTCCATATGAATAGCTTTTATCGCAAAGCAGACGAAAAGTGCGATGTAACATTTCTTAACAAGAGGCCTTCTAACCCTGGCTACCTTTATGCTGAAGGGTCCACAGAAATCAACGCCGACGTGCTGGAATGGCCTGGACGCTGTAATTCTTTCCCGTGGGAGGGAGCCCATCAACTGCTTAGCAGCCTCAGCTTTTATTTTGAAGCATTTGACGCATTTGCGCACCACTTTCTTGACCTCTCGGATACCATTGACAATGTAGAACAGCTTCGTGAACTGAAAACTCAATTAGTAGAACTTCTCCAGTTGGGTAGTTTTTCTTTGCATAAATGGTGTTAAAACAACACGGAAGTCATAAACGATATTCCAAAGGAGCAAAGGCAGTTTGAAAATGTAGATATAAGTGGAGATAACCTGGTCAAAACTTTAGGTTTAATGTATGACATCACTTCAGACACATGAGGCACATGAGGCTTTTGAGAAAACTTATTAACGTTATTACGTTAATAAGTTTTCTCAAAAGATAGCGCTAATAAAACTCTATAATGCATCGTATCTATATAGGTACGAAATCCATTTTTTTTTGGTCAACGTGAGGCACGCGGGACGCGGAACGCTACTTCGCGCCAGTTTGAACGTAATGTAGATTTGTATAGCATACATCATATACATACTATACAAGTTATTTACCACAATTGGTGGCGCCAGCGAATATCATCCCGCATCCGCTTCAGTGTGACCAGTTCTTTAGTTAAAGTTCAGTGTTTCGATGATTAAATCTATGCACGGAGCCGAAACGTGGACACACAGTGCGGTTGGTTCATAAATTGAAGGTCGCTCAGCGAGCTATGGCACGAGCTTTGCTTGGAATATCTCTGAGGGATAGAATCCGGAATAAGGTGATCCGGCAGAGAACCAAAGTTGTCGACATAGCTCACAGAATAAGCAAGCTGAAGTGGCAATGGGCCGGTCATATTAGCCGTAGGACCGCTGACCTTTGGGGTAGACGTGTTCTTGAGTGGAGACCGCGAATCGGCAAAAGTAACGTAGGACGCCCACAGGCTAGGTGGAGTAATGATCTTCGCAGGGTGGCTGGTAGCAGGTGGATGAGATTTGCTGAGAACAGAGCTGAATGACGAGCAATTGGAGAGGCCTGTAGCGGTAACACCGCCCGCGCGCCCGTACGAACTACATATCAAAGACATGACGTCAACAATTCCTGCATCGCGCAGTTAAAGTTTACCGTGCGAACGACATAGATAAGACTACAGTTGACCGCCAGACATAACACCCGTCTGGTCGGAGGATCCTCCCTTTTCTATAGAGGATGAGTGAACTTTACACACTGTTCCTCATACCACTAAATGCCTATCCAGCAGTGGACTTCTGTAGGCTGATTATGATGATGACTAGATCTACCACAACTAGTTGATTCTTTGTCTGGTTTATTGAATTAAACATCCGCAATATATAAAAAATCCTGTAATTATATATAGTTTAAAATTCTGTTCAGTCAATGACCTGAGGAGGTCGTGACATCAATGCAATTATTAGAAAAAAGTATACCGTAACAGAATAAAATTAAAAATACAGTTTCAAAACAAGAAAAAACTAGAACTACATTTTGGAAAAATATACCGTTATCAGAATAAAATTTATAATACAGTTTTAAAATTAATAACTGCATTTAATCTTTTAATACAGTTACTGCGGCTGATATGTCTGTGACCTGGGTATGGACGTCATCAGCATCACGATCATCGGTAAACATCATTGTGAGCATAACATAGCGAGCAAAAAAACTTAAAGAGCCTCACATAGCCGCTATCTATTCATGCTATGCATTTTGCATCTAACTAAGCAACATTGAGAAAAAACAGGGGTCTTTGAACTTCAAAATCTCCGTAACCAGAAGGTTTCCATGTATGGTACAATATGAGAAAAATAGCTCGCGCACATGCGCCTGCCCTCGCGTTGTTACGTCATGGACAAATTATATCCTGCCTCAAAATTGTTATAAATATGACATATATTTTGCGTGCTTAACCATTACTCTAACGAGCATTAAAAGTCTCGTGATTGAAATCTTACATGTTTTTGTCCGTCAGAAATATTGAACTGACTACCGGTATTCTGAGCGGAAAGACGTTTTCAAATCAAACAATATCACAATGACGGAGAGTTCAAGTTTATTGTCTCTCAGAATCGTTTCCCGTGTTTTTAGACCCATTATAATGGGAACGATGAATCGAGCAGCAGGAAAATCCGTGTTTTTTTTTTTTAGATTGATGTAAGTTTTATCGTATAATGCCTAATTCTATAACGACTAAAATTTTCATGCATTTTATTTTTATCTTATTTATTTAAACCGAATGATCGTTTTGTACTGATGCCAGATTGATCAAGTAAGGCGAAGAAGACGCTTTAGCATCAAAATATTAATGCACTTCGCTGTTAAAGGATTTAATTGCCAAAAGATTAACAGCATTACTGTTTGTTTGCCCAAAAAGCCTCTGGTCTTGTAAATAAACTCTCAATATCGATATGTCGACAAAGAAGATAAGTACTCAGTTTACTTCTTTCCTTCAGGAGACTGCCCACAAAAGAACAGCTTGCATTGCAAAAGTTTTCACTTTTCCCGCTACGTATTTGCACGTTCTTCATACTTACATACCTACGTGTTTTCATTGTAGTCACAATGTGCTAAGTTTACAGTTGAGATGAATCCAAATTGTTCTTTGTTGTTTTGCCCAATAAAATAATAATTATTAGGAAAAATACCGGTTTTATTTTAATAACTGTTTTCCATGGGAAAAATACGGAGAATCGTCATGACGTGTAGTAATTCAACTAATCACGTAATCGTAAAAAAACTCACGAAACAAAGAACGAAAACAAAGTTATTAACGAAATTTAAAATTTCAATTTTGGAACAACAATCGTCGAAAATGGTCGCCAGGGTACTCGTAGCAAACTTGCTACGACGGACTACGAAAAAAACTACGTAGCCGCGTAGTACCTAGTAACTTTGTGTCCTTCATTATGGTTTGAATGCTCATGGAGATTAATAAGTTATTGCTATTTTCTTAGTACTATTATTTATTTCCCAACTGAACCAAATGACTATAAGTATTTTACATGGAACAACTACCTATCTGACCTTCATACATAACCCAGGGTACTGTAACTGGGTAACTCGTACGATACCCCTTAGTAAGACTGGTCATCAAACTTTCGGGCTTCCGACGACCCGTAACGTAACAATTGTCAAAGATCCATGAATGACAATCGGGACCAATGGCTTCACGTACTTTTAGAGGCACGGAGTGGTCTCGGTATGTTAAGATGGTCACCATCCACGGATTGACCGCGGCGAGCGTAGCTTAATCTGATCAATCGGCCCGTGAGGCTTGAAGACCCATCGAAGGGAGCTTTATAAGTTATTAGTTAACTAGATGAAAACCCGGCTTCGCTCGGGTGAAATGTGACTCATAATACACATGTAGGTACAAAATGTAGGTAGATATTCTGTAGTTATCGGTTCTCAAGGAATATTAAAGGCAAAGCAAGGCATAGATTCGTAAAGCATCTTTCATTATCACCTTTCAAGCAACCTCCATAGACCAACTTGCCCCCCCCCCCCCCCCCCCCCTGGGCCATATGCTGGTGACGCCCTTGCATATCATTATGATCATCCTCAACCACAGCGTAAGAACGTCGTTCAATTAAAAACAATCATCGTTTTTAGGGGTTACTTACCCCTAAAAACGATGATTGTTTTTAAGTCTTGTATAGTTTTCATTGAATAACTTTGTAATCATTTGTGCCAAGGGACACACCAAAAATATTGTCGTCACCATCCTCATTAGCTGATCCATCGCCTACCTTTAATACCCATTTAGCAAACTTTAAATCATCGTGAGCTCTCATATTATGAGCCTATTGGAATTGATTAAAGTTTGGCAACAATGAAAGTGCTTAATTGAAGCTTCTATAATATCATTTCGTATTTTCGTTACCCATTTACTACAACTGGTAAGATCTGACGAAAATCTCCTGCGAGCAATAAAATATTGCCTCCAAAAGGTAATTTATTTTTCATTATATCTTGAAGGAGTCGATCAACTACAACAATATCATGATATTTAGTCATGGGTGCTTCATCCCAAATCATTAAATTAGTTTCCTTCAATAACTTAGCGGCCGGTAACCCTAATGACATTATAACACGTAGAATCTACATCTGAATTAATTGTAATTTTAAATCACGAGTGAGCTGTTCTACCGCCATCTAACAGAGTTGCTGCAATACCAGAAATCGCTATAGACAGGCATATTTTGTTTTCAGATCTTAAAATACTAAGCAAAACTAATTGAATAGGTACTGAAAAATATACATTATAATTTTATTACGAAAACAACTTCAACTTCAAGTTTTAAGGTTATGGCCTAGTATTTTTTTTTCTATGGTTATGTTATGGCAATCGGCCAATCTCAGGTTTTAAGAAAAAACACATAACACAGAGTATATCCTATAAAAAAGCGTCCAAAACAATACCTTTGCGAAACGAATGAAAAATTGTCACAGTTCTTTGTAATGGACACTTTGTTTACATAATGAATGCCGCGACGTGTTTAGTGGCGCTAGTATGTTTATTAACTAATCATGGCCGCTTTCCGAATTAGAACATAATCACTCACAGCGCTGACATTAATAATTGCCGTTCCGAATAAGATATGTCAAAAATTTCATATCATATTTCTTTGTGTATATACCACTTTCTTCTTATTCTTGGGTTAGGTGACGAACGATAGCCAGAAGCACAATTTCGAATATGCCACGTTAGTCTAAAGATATGATGCGACTCAAAACAAAAACAGCACAACTGTCAATTTTGACAGCGCTCACGGTGCTATTAGTAAAAGGTATAGTTGGCGACTCGGCGTTACGCAAGATGGCATGTCATGACGTCATCGATGACGATTCACGGAACATCGTTATCGCGCTCACGCTTATGCGGAAGGGCTTTTAGCGCGCTCAAATCGATTACAGTGTAATTCGGAACGCACTGCATGTCATCCGGTGTCAGTGACGTTTCAATATGGTGACTGCCATTTGTCTGTCAGCACCATTAGAATTTAACAAAATACTCGACAATCCGAATTTTGCGGATATAATATATGTTGTCGACTCGAAATGTTTATTTTTTTATGTTTTATTATTCAGGTAAGGTTTCGATCGAGTCTACCGTACCCCTTGACGAAATTATTAATATAGATAGCTCGTGTCTAAGTAATGATACTTAGACACGAGCTATTAACTAATAACTTATAAAGCTCCCTTCGATGGGTCTTCACTCATACACTCGTACAGTTATCGTATTAGGAATATCAGCTACAAAATTAAAAAAAATACGGAACTAGTAAACATATTTCCGGGAACTAACAACATTTGAAAAACAACAACAGCAACAAAAACCCACCACGTTTTTGTCGTATCATTGCGTTTAAATCTGAACCGTCATTTCATATCATAACCAGTTTGTTGTGAGTACTTGTAGGACACCATAATAATTAATTTATGATGCAATTCCCATCATTATTTGATGACGAATTGTCAAGGGATTCCCATAGTCCGAGATCACCGTTGTCCTTCAATGTGGAATCTTACTAGCATGAAATGATTAAAATAATGATAATTATGATTACATCGTAAAGTATGTAATCAATCGATGATCTGACAGCTTTTCTTTACGGAAAATCTGATGAATGTAAAGTGTGATTTATTTAGAAACTAAAAAGAATATTAGGCATTTTTTAATGCTGATAAATAAATTTTTATTTTTATTTTATTAAAACTTTAAACAATGTAAAAAAAACATAAGCAAAACCGTACAAAGGCGGACTAAATGCCTGAGGCACTAATAATATGTTAGCTTTATTATAAATGGTGTGACCTTTAACGAAAATATTCGGAGAATAAGTATTTTAATTATAATAAAATTAAAATAGATATGCACTACCGGGTAAATCGTGAGACTAAAATACAGTTTTGAGTACAGTTTTGAACGGTTTTCAGACAACTTGAAAGACAATGGATTACGTTTTTGAAAAGTACCTGTTCACAAATATAAAATCCTATTCAGAGTTAATTTTGCAAAAATATTACAACAACATAAAAAAGGTAATCATCAAATAATAATATCATAGGTCTGTTTGAAGTTACACCGACTAAGTTCTATCTGACCATTATAAAAATTAAAACCACAAAGTCAGTAAAAAGTTCAAATAATAAATAAAAAGTAAAAGATAAACCGCATACTCGAATGACGTGCATTATTTCATTATTTATTGACGTCATGGCTTTTTGGTAATCACGTTCTTGGTTTCTTACGTTTTTACCGAGAAGAGTTCATTGGTCACTCAATGCTATATTTATGTTTTTATTTAGAAATGTCAACAACGAATTGTATAACATAAGACAGACAATCCTAAAATTTATATCTATAAAAACAACATAGGTTATGTTGTTTTTACCTACAGTATTCCCATTGCTGGGACTCTGGCCTCATCTGTATGAGATGGAGTCTTTACCATAATTATGATATATTTTTCATGCGTTGTTCTTGGATCTAAAGGAGGAAGTTTTGAGTATGCATGTGGAGTAGGAGAAGACCAAAGAGACGGTGGATAGACTGTTTGAAAGATGATACGACTAAAAAGGGGGTGCCTATTGCATAATCAGCCTATAATGTTCCCACTGCATGGATATAGGCCTGCCTTGGTGAAAGGGAGTGGGCTGAAATCCCACATGTCTTCGAATTTTTGGTCCAGGACATGCCAGTTTCCTTACGATGTTTTCCTTTACCAGTTTGAGAGCAGTGAAGATGAAATAATTTACACAAAATGTCTATCTGTAACATATGACCTACAACTCGTAAATGGTGGCCATTACCACTGGGCCATCACTGCTCAACTGAGACCTACCAGCATGCTTAGGATGACCACAAAAGAAATGGGTTTTGTTGACGGACGAACAGATAAACTGACCAATCACAATCTGACATTTTGTCTATTGTTCCGTCGAAGAAACCCGTAGAAAACCAGTTCCTATGGTTGTCATACTACGCGTGCTGGTGCCTACTGAGATGACGACTCAGGCTAACAACTCTCGGAGTGGTTTTCAGCCGCGCCCGCCGCGGCGGCGGGTGCAAAACAATGGCGCAAGCTACGGTCATAAACCGCGTCGTGAAAATTAATATCTAAATTTCCATGTACTACGTGTTGGTACGAGTGTTTGCGGTGCCGGCAACGCGGCGGGCGCGGGTGAAAATCGCTCCGTGAATTCTTAGCCTAACAGAGAAGGATAGAAAAACAAAGTATGATGCACTGGCCCGAAATAAATTGGGATAAAGCCAAGAGAATGATAATGATGTTCTTCTCGGATCTAAGGGAACCCTAACTAACATTCGGAAACACTTATGAGACAACATTTTCGTTGTCAAATCACTTTTAAACTTTGTTACTAATTTAAGAATCACGTACATAATACCTTATTACCGTCAACGAAAAACTTTGGACATTGATCACGCAACTACACAATTAAAAAAAAATATGTCAAGTTCACATCAATTTGAGACACATTACATAATGCGAGTAATTGAATTTGGCCTTTTCTAAGAATACGAGTAGTCGTTACTAGCTGCTGCCAGTGGATACGCGTAGACCCAAATTCTTTTTGAAAAGTAGTCTTAGTTAATCTTTATACCATCAGCTATCTGCCAGTCAAATTGCCGTCAAAATCGGTTCTGCCGTTTCAGAGATTAGCCGGAATAAACAAACAGAAAATATATAAAAAATAAAAAAAAATTGTCATATTATTATAGTTTTACAATTATGCATTTAGTAAAAAGCTGTTATTTTGACAATAAATACAGACAGCTCAATTTTATTTATTTGTATAGAAGATTCGAGATTTTTTTTAGGCGGTGACCATTACAACAATGTCAAAAAAAAAATTGTGCTGTAAAAACAAGATAGATGCTTGTGGTTTGCCAGGGTCAGAAGTAAGGTACAAGGACTGCGGTTTTGACTCATTGAAATACAACTTACTATACTGTTTAATGGTTTGCCTTCATTATGCAACATAACAACAATAGGATGAGCGAAGCGGAACTGAAAAAGCACCGGTTGAGGTCAGCTTTTCCTACCCACTTCATTATCACTTTTTATAATGATAAGCGATGATGAACCCACCCTAGAATAAAAAAAAACAACGGGTTGCACTCTGGGAGTGCCGGCAGAAGTGAAAACTTGAACATTAACTTTGTGCATTTTTGAATATTTTGGAATGGTTAGGGAATAATTTCGCACGAATTGCTTTATTTATCAGTATAAAAGTACTATAATTTATGTGGTTAAATACAATATTCATTAGTAGTAGTAGTATATTTATTTATTTTCAAAATATAGTCTAAAAAAATAAACAATTTATTTAAACACTTTTCATGAAGTATGTTTTGACTGCTTTTTTTTTACCTATCAATATGGGTAAAATTTCTTACCTCGCAATCTTTACGTAATGTCAAAGACTATTTTAATTTGATATTTACTTTGTCGGTGGCTAGACAACGGATCTTACGGCACGTTCTGACGAGAGTTTAACATTTTTTACGCATCCCAAAAATAGTGCACAACGCCGCTAAAGAAGTTGTCAAGAAATGGCTGCTGAGTATGCTGAATGACAAATAACCTTAACAAACGTAAAGAAAATCGATACATAATTATAATAAAATCGTGGCGAACTCAAAACACACTGAATATTTTAGAAAAAAGTAATTGCTACGATGTCTGGGATCGATTATAATGCCGAAAATTTAGTTTTTAGAATTTTTGTGTTTTTGCCTGCTGAATGTATGTTCCAGCATGACGCACAGAGCAGAAGCTAGTTGAGATATAAGTTAATATATTAATGACAACATTCCTCATTTCTGTACATAATTACAACATAGCACATCTACATACTCTCCCTATATTTGCATAGTCTCCTCTTGCTTTTCTTGAAATCATCTTGAGGTATGATTTCCCACCCAAAAAAGGTATGAATCTCTAAACATATTGTGGCAACGCCACATGTGAACTACGCATTACACTGTCGACACGTAAAATCCTGCATCGCACAAGGAGAGTTTACCGCTCGACTTGCATATTTCCCGACCACAATCGTTCATCAGTTGCCCACCAGACACAACACCCATCTGGTAGGAAGATCCACCCTCTTCTATGGAGGATGAGTGAACTTTGCACCCTGTTCTTCAAATATTTATAACAGTATTGTAAAATATCTCACGTACTCGTGAGTTTATAGACTCAAAGGTGCCTGACAAAAACAACAACATTTGATTCGGAATAAAAACTGTCGTAGAAAACTAAACAACAAGATAAAGAAATAGTCTCATCAGCTACACTAATGCATGTTAACAAGCTTTTTCCTTCCACAAAAAACTCAATTACCGATACAACAATTGCACAAATAAAACCTACTCATCAAAACATATTAATATGATTGACCTTTCTGAAAGCACGTGTTAAAATACGTGCACAAGTATGGCTCTCGACATGTGATAGCGATGAAGCGTTAGTGATCATCATGATCGCTAATGATCAAACGATATGCATTAGGATTTCCCTTCATTACTCTTGTTGGAGTTTTCCTATTGGTCATTTAACTATAAATGATGCGATACTATGCTATGCTATAATATTGTCTGCAATGACATGTATCATGGTAATGCTGGTATTGCAGCTCGCTCAAATTGCCAAATCATCATCATCATCATCAGCCTATTAATGTTCCCACTGCTGGGACACAGGTCTCCTCTCTGTGAGAGGGAGTGGGCTGTAATCTACTACGCGGGCCCAGTGCGAGTTGGTAGATGTCACATGTCTTCGAATTTTTTGGTTCTAAGACATGCCGGTTTCCTCACTATGTTTTCCTTCACCGTTTTGAGAGCAGCGGTGATGAAATTATTTACACAAAGTAAAGCGCCTGCTTGGGTTCGAACCCACGACCTACAACTCGTAAGTCGGGGCCGTTACCACTGGGCCACCACTGCTCTCTACGAATTGCCAAATAAGTATCAACTATTTCATTACATGAATGAGGACGCAAAACATTTCAAAGACGATCTACGAAATCTTACAGTTTAGCATGAGCATAATCAGCCCATAATGTTCCCACTGCTGGGACACAGGCCTCCTCTCAGTGAGAGGTAGTGGGCCGTAATCCACCACGCGGGCCCAGTGCGGGTGGGTTTGGGATCTTATAATTTAGATATGATTAAAGATTACAATCATGATTGCCTTCAAAGGCCTATTTGAAATAAATGCTTTGACTTTGACTTTGACTTTGACATGAAGCAAAATGGATTTCAAAAATAAAAGAGTATTATATTCTTCTACTGTCAGCAGAAGCTTAAAATATATGTCTATCTAACTAAAGTCAAGGATGTTACCGGTAATAAGTTTTTTAAAGAATTTAGCAGTGATCCAGCCATTTTACCGGTTAACATCATCATAATAATGTGGTAAAAAGATTTACCACACTGAGTGTCGAGGACGATTTGGTATATTTCTTAGAATGAACTAGCTTATGCCCGCGGTTTCGCCCGCGTGGAGGTCCAAAATTATCCCACGGAAACGCTACCGTAACGCGCACGCCAGTAAAGCTCGCAGTTGGCATGATTTTTTCTGACATCTTCAATAATTATCGTCATATTTCAACCAATTTACACAAAACCTTAATAAATTATACACCTAAACCTTCCTCATGAATCTCTCCATCCATTGAAGAAAACCGTAGGTAAATCCGTTCGGTAGTTTTTGAGTTTAGCGTGTTTAGACAGACCGACGCGGCGGGGGAACTTTGTTTTCTAATATTTTGTAGTGATAATATAAATTACAGCCTATCTTCCTTAGGTGAGACTTCGCAATTCATTGTGCAATGAATTGCACTTTTTTATTATCACTTCAACTCAATCAGCCGTCATTAAATATCACTTATGAGCTTGTTAACGAGACTATAAACATATTGTTCAGTACATAACAATATATTTAATGGTAGTGCCAAGTAAGGAAGCGTTTTATGTGAAAATTGAATGCTTTTCCAAAATTTACGACTTCGTGGAAGATTATCTATTAGTTTTAAGTTTTTCGGTGAGGAAATAATTTAGAAACTTAGGTACGATGAGCACTAAGCAAGAAAATTGCTGAAACATACATGGACTTTATGGCAACGTTTGTGCTGCAAAATCCTGGAGTCAGGATTTGTTCCTAGTGCTTAGCAATTAGCTTGCCCCCATATATATTAAAATTAAAATAGCTAGCGAAACTCCCCCGAATTGTTGGGTATCTACATAATTCGAGAATCTGGGTTTTCTGTCTATACTTACATCTTTGCTTACCACAGGAATGATTTTCTGTTTTCTTTCCCACAACAGGCAAAGGACCTGTATCTTTCCAGTCTTCCCTGTATGTTGCCATCTTTAACACAGGTGGAAAAATAAAGGTTTTTATGCATATATTTTATTGTTCCAGCTTCCATTCCCCTGTACCCAACGATGTTGTTCAGCATACTGGTCTACCTGTTCTACTACACGACATACATGATCCTGTTGGCCATCGCTGGTCTGTGGTGCTTCGAGGAGTGTGCGCTGACGGAAGACGAGGAGTACGAGTTCTACCATCAGCATAGAGCGATGCCGTATTGATTGTCTCTTGTGAGTACCTTTACAATTATTATTTTAAATATATCGTATACGTATCAGCCAATAACGAAAACGAAATAATAATAGAACCTTTTGTTCCGAATTTTCCAATCGTGTCTTAACTGCATAGATTGCTTTACTACAGTATGTCTCTTTGTTCGGTGTGCCTTACAGCATAAGCCTCCTTCAAGAACTTCCACTGTTGTCTATCTGCCGCAACTCTTAGCCAAAGTGGACCTAGGGTCATTTTCAGCTCGTCCTCCCATCCTCTCACTTTGCGGCCTCTGCTCTTAAGCCCATCTCTTGGGTACCAGACAGTCACCTGTTTACTCCACTTTTCTAGTTCACATCGAAGCATATGGCCTGTCCACCTCCATTTTACTTGGTCTATACTTAGCAGGATGTCTGTTCGTTTTGTTTTCCGCCTGATATCTATATTCCTGACCTTATCTTTTAGCCTTAGTCCTAGTATGCTTCTTTCCATGGCTCTCTGGCATTTCGCAAAGTTTTCATTATTTTCAATAGTTTACAGTTATTTTTTATCTCACGAAGCGATGCGAGCATTTCTTGTGGTAACCAAGTGAACACGTTGTGACTGAGTTTGTAACGGCCTTTCTTCTCAGAATTGTCAGATAGGAAACGCCGAACTCATCTAGCTTATTTTTAATTAAAAAAAGAAATATGACGCGTAAAAGTGCTTCCGATATCCTATAAATTACAGAATAAACAATTTCTTTTCATTTCATGATCTTAGAATACTCAAAATAGACTGTGTCATCATGCAGCAAAAAGTGGGGTTTATAAACTAATTAAACTAGAATAATAATGGCATAAAATCGATGGATTTTTTAATTGAAACCAGCTAAACTTGTTATCTGACGATAACATAGTCTAGACCTAGGTATTAAAAAAACGCGGAACGTATAATCTTTTCTTTTGGTCTTTTAATTAACATACGCTATATATTATCATACATAGTGCACTATCATTATTTAAATATTTACACACACTATAAAACTGATTTAGGTACATCCGTAAGACGTCATCTTAACGTAATAAGATCCAGTTCAAAAATAGCGTCAAGCACTAGTTGTCTGGCATTTATGCTATTTGGCGCAGCCGTGTGGCACACAAAATTTACTATTTTAAGTTTTTTCTGTTTCTCGTTTTTGTGTGAATATTGTGTGCCTTCAATAAATTTATTCTCTTTTTTCTTTCTTTCTATCACTAATTATAAATGTGTTTAAATTTATTAACTATCCCGGGAATCTATTTCAGTCATAGGTGGGTTTTTATAACGACGCAAACATTTTTTCTTAAGCAAATCTGACTTTTTATAATCCCCGTATAAAGACAAAACACCAATTTGTTATATTAGAAAGGTACGCTTAAAATTAAATAAATAAATAAAATCACTTTATTTCGGACCATCAAAACGATCCATAAATTGTTGTTTGCACTTTAAACACTATTGTTAGTAACTTAAAATAAACACTACTAAACTCAATCATTTATTTTTAGGTGAGTCACACACATGCCTAATTCCTTCCCTATAGTACCTACTCAGGAACCTAAAGCCCGATGCAATCTTTATGGCGGCTCGGAACATGAGGCGAGTCGCTGCGCAGTAACAAATTCACATGTCAGCGGGGGCGAGGGGTGGGGTATTGCGCAACGAGTAGTGCACTTCAGAGCCGCCATAAAGTTTGCATAGGGCTGTACCTATCATTGATTAAGTTTTCTTTTTCAAGGTGGATTTTTGAATATGATCTACCCGGCTATCAGCTATGTGCTGCTAACTGTTCAAAAAGCGCAGCTGTCAAAAGAAGAAAAAAAACGCTAAGTGTATGGTCACATAGGGTTTTTATACAGCGTTTTAATGGAAAAATACACAGGGGTTTTTGCTATACTTGAAACCAGTTGAGATAACAGAAAACGGTTTTTTTTTTTTGTAAATCTGGGGTCATGCATTCTATCCGAACGTAACACGTTTTCGGCATAAAAAAAATTGTCGGGTTTCGCAGGTGCAGCAACTATAGTATAATGTGAAGCAATACATTTTAGATCATTAACTATTATTAGGACTGGTTATTTTGATAGTTAGCAACTTCGCGAATAGCTATCAAATATTTCGCTGTTTCGATCAATAAATCAGTATTACTAAATTAAATTATGAAATATAGTTCTGTGTTTTTCTAATATATTGATTATGAATTGCTATATTAACACTGTATTAAGTGTTGTAAAAGTTTTAGATGTAAAAATAGCATAATGGAAGGTTTTCAAGTTTACATAACATCACGCCTTTTCTTGAAAAGGTTCAGAGGTCCAGAGGTGTACCTGTAGTACACACCCACATTTCGCCAGTTATGTTTAAGTCCCATGTAATAGGGGGCGAGCCTATTGACATCAACCGGGCACAAATCCAGCCTCCGAGCTGCTACTGAAAAATTCCAGATAGGAAAACCCAATAATACTTTTACCGACCTGGAAATCGAACCCAGGACCTTATGTTTAGCAGTAGCACTTGCGACCACTTGACCAACGAGGCAATTTTTAAGTTTTTCACCTAAAACTAAACATTCAGTATCACAGTCTTCGTTTTTTTGCAATGTATAATCAATATTTTAATTAATTGAGTCATATTGATTAATTTATCAAAACAGCGTTATATTTGACATCTTTATACGATATTGCCTATTTCTTCCTTATATTATCTTCCTTGACATAATCATCATATTATTTGACATTATATTATACCTACTATACAATTTCAACTCTTTATTAGTGGCTTTTGTGGACATGTTAATTATTCGGATTTGTTACAGTTGCAATAGAAATCATGTCATTTCGTTTAAAATATGTTTTTATTTTTATTAATTTATTTATCTTTTATATAGATTCTTTTTTATTTTGTGAATGTGAGAACGCTGTAGGCTTAGTGGACTGTAGACTTGTTGACCATCATCTGTATTGTTAAGTACTTGGTATTTGTTGAAAGACCGATACTGTCCTCGCATACCTAATAACACTGTTTTTTTTTTAAATATTGTAAAGCCAATCATTTTTAAAAGAGTAACCGTGGAGTTTCTTGCCGGCTCTTCTCCATAGGAAACAACCAATTGGAACCGTGCGTAGCTTCTGCCCATGTAGGTTTATGTGAAATAAAATATTTTGATTAAGAATTTGAATGAATGATAGGTAGGTTCACGAGTGTCTCAAGATTTACAATTATATAAACGATCGCGTTACTCATTACTCGTGATATTTCAAACAATAATTACAATAATTAATTCAAAACGTTTAAACAAAGACGATGTTATGTAAGTAAGAAGGTTAATTTTAATCATTAAGTTAATCATAGGTATCCGGTAAGCCTTCAATTATATTTATTTTTATCGATTTTAATTTTTACAATTGTACAAAATTGTAAATAAACATCGATATTTTTTTTTTATTAGGTTATGTTATTTTCTTTGTTCTGCATAATTATTATCTGCTTAAAAATATCCAATTGTAAAAAAGATTGCTGCGAAAATACCAGATTTTTGCAAAATTATGATTTTATTCAGAAATGAAGTCATCCGTAGGAGAACCAAGGTAACCGACATAGCCCGAAGAATTTCCAAACTTAAGTGGCAGTGGGCTGAGCACATTGCTCGCAGAACAGATGGCCGATGGGGTCGAAAGGTTTTGAAGTGGCAACCGCGTACCGTAAGACGTAGCGTTGCTTCCAACGCTACGTCTACGCTACCAGGTCATCGGTTCACCTTGTGGGGACTTCTACCCACAAGGTGAATCGATGACCTGGTGAAGGCCACTGGAATTCGCTGTATGTGAAAAGCGGTGCTTGGGCAGTCCTATATTCAGCAGTGGATATAGGACTGCCCAAGAGTTTTTCGGTTGAAAAATGATTGTGATGATGATGATGATGATTTTAAAACATATTTTAAAATATTGAGTAACTATTACTAACGCCTTTTCCGGAGTTTTTTATCAAAAATATTTTTCTGTAGTTAAAAGCAAGTCACTTTATTCTATCAAAGAGGTGATGCTGCAAACTCATAATGCTTCAAAGAGCTTTTCTATTGCCATGTGAAAAAATGGGGTGCTTTGACCTTGCGATGCCCCATGTTAAAACTTACATACCTTCCTATGTGTTTACAAGAAAAAAGCTCTTTTCAATAACCAATTTAAAAAACCAGAGAACATAATTAGCGGATATTTACATCAAAATGAGCAAAAAGTATCAAAATAATTAATTTATCATCAATCAGTTACAATGATTGGGCAAATGTATTATATTCATAGATGTTCCGTGTTCAAAGTTTAAATTGACTAATTGACAATTAATCCTTATTTACCTCCGTACAGATCTCTTTAGACGCCAAAACAGTGACACAAAAAAAGTGTGCAGTCGGGGAATCCCCGTCGGGATCAAAGTTCTTTCTCACTAATTCATAATTAAAACAAAAACATAACGTTCGCAGCAGCCATCTTGGATTTACATTTTGACCTCACCATCGACTTTAGCACACTCGAAAAATATGAAAACGAAACTGATTAAAGTGGCCACTATCCCGTGTCTTTTCCCAACTATCTTAGGGTCAGATTACAGTATAAACAGATGCAGCTGAACTCAGTAACTGGGTAACACGATACCCCATGGTAATACTGGTAGTTAGACTTTTGGACTTATGACTACCCGTAACGACTGTTAAAGATCTACGAATGACAGCCGGGAAAAAGGTTTAACGTGCTTTCAGAGGACTTATTCCACAAATCCCCCTTATGAAAAAAAGTCTGGTATTCCCTCCGATTATCCCCCTTAGGGAGGAATAATTTTAATATCCACAAATCCCCATTGAGGTAATTATTCATATTCAGTTATTCCATAATGTAAAAAAGATGCTACAAAATGCTTAAAGTTAGGTACAAAAACATAGACCCTGGTATTCAAATTTATGATTCATGTTATTTGAGTTTTAGATAATGTTGTTATTGTTTATTTATTGTAGTTTTGAAAAATTACAAAATGCATGTTTATTATAAAGTTCAACGGTAAACACTAAACAGTAAACTAAATAAAAATGAGTCATAACAAATATTTAAATGGGTATTTAATTAATTAATTGGGTAGTAAAATTACTGAATGGGCAGTTACGTGTTGGCTGTTAACAAATTGGAATTAGTCGGTAAGAAATCTAACTTGGAAGCAGCCTCCAGCAGAAGCAGACACCGCTCGCTTCGCTCGCTCGTCCCACGCGCTTTTGGTTGCAACTCTAACCTAACCTAACTCATGTAGTCGGGGTGCCCTGGCTTAGATACTGTGACCAATTTGGCTCGCGCATGGTTGGTCACATTTCATAGAATCTAATCACTAAACATTTTTTTCATTAACATTATGAGCGTAGAAATTAAAATGAAAAATAGGTGGGAAAAGTGGAATAATCCAAAATGAAAAGGGGAATTTCTGTAAATTTCAGTTTTTTTCCCTGAGAGTATCCCCCGATACTTTCAGGGGGGAATAGTGGCTTAAGCACTTTCCGAGGCACGGGGGTTTCTTTCACTATTTAATGGATGGTCACCCATCCATGAACCGTCCTCTGCAATCGTAGTTTAATCTTCGATCGACCCCTGCGGCAGTTATAATTTAGCCACGAGCATTTAGCACTAAGTGTACGTGCATCAAGCTCTTGGTTTTATTTTCTTTAACAGTGAAACAAAACTTTGCATGCACATAAGTAGGTATTATGCGTGTTAACTTGAACCATAAAAACTGAGTTCATTAAGTAACAAAATTATGCTCGTATTAATAATTCATAAATTCAGTTATAGTAATCAATCCGCATTTGATCGATTGTTAACAACATGATTAAGACGAATAATTGGAATTGGTATGTTATTAAAACGGAGTAGAAGATACAAAGTGCGGTTATTTATCTAAGCCACAAAATATATTGATATAGGTGCGATGATATTATTTTTAAGTTAACTATCAATTTATGTATTTTTCAAGAAGATAATTGTGTACAATGACCACTGGCTCTTTTGGTTCTATACTGAAAATCTGCTAATGGATCCAATATCAGTAAAGGTTTAAGGTTTTGTTAAACTCAAGGAAAATGACGTTTTCCAACTGTGCGTTGATATATTATGTATTCGTTAGGAATAAACGGTTTGCTTTCTTTTTTACAGATTTTGTGTCTATGTGCCTTGTAGGTAACTATTAAAAGTTCAATTCTACTAGAAAATGGTTTTAACAGTCAAAAACCTTTAAAAAAATCCTATAAATTGACAGACATTCTAGATCTTGTTATGTTAGTTAGTTATTTGTTATTTTATATCTTTATTGATATTTGTGTGAGTCAGTTTTTTTGTTCTTTTTTATACTTACGTCAAAGCTGTTTTGTTTATAATTTTGTTTTTCATGTTTTTATTTTATTTTATGTAATTTACTAAGGTTACCTTTTTAATGACTACACGTACACATGTAATTGATATATAATTAAGAACCTATACCAGATTTTTTTTTAATATTTAATGTACAATGCTAATGCTGTTGGCGTATTTATTATAAAGAAATAAATGACGATTTTCCCAATAGTTATTTTGGTTTTGGATCTTAATAAAAAGGTATTAGTTACTCAGTGTACCCAACAATAAACTTACATAAAGTCACATTAAGTGACATTGAAACGTATTAATGTAGTGTAATCAAAGCTGTCATTATAAGACATAATAATTGAGATCTTTAAAACAAACTGCGTCATCGTTGTATCTTACTTTGAGTTATTATGACGTAAAATACCTACTTCATAAGTAATTTGTTGTTGTTTAACGTTGTAAGAAACAAAATAACATCATCTTTTGCTCTCGTGTTGGCACGATTTATACTAGAATAACTATGCCTTCTTGAAAAGATTATCCAGTTAGATTAACAAAGTAGAGAGGCTGTGTATTACGGATTAACTGCCCCTTGATCTCGTGGTTGCAAGTGCAACTGCTGAGCGTGAGCGCCTGGGTTCGATTCCCATGTCGGTCCAAGTGTTATTGGGTTTTTCCATAAGGATTTTATTTCTACCGTTCACGCATAAAAAAATCACCAAATAAAACAACAACAATACTAAATCAAGGGGAAACCCCTCCATCAGAAGCCACAACATCAAAACTTCATGCCCTCTATAAAAACGTACAGTCGTCATAGAAAATACCACTTTTTACCAACCCCCATGACTATTAATATCAAAAAGATATTTTTTACGTCAAGTGAACTACGTCGGTTAACTGCAAAATAAAATAATCATGACAAGTTACAAAGATCGCAGAGCGAGAAATGCGGCAGAAGCGCCGTAGTTTTGAGAACCGCGAAAGATACGCGTCAATCTGATTTTAGAAAGTATTTTTTGTTATTATTTTAAATGTGAGTATTTTTCTGATAACAGGGCAAAATTTTTAAGTTTGGCCTGAACTCAAAAATTTTGCCCTGTAATGTTAATAAAAAAGTATGTAACAACAGACTAATTGTAGCGAGTGTTAACGTAAACATTTTTTGACAGAAATTTTTTGTACAAAAACCTTTGTTAAGTAATATCTCAGACTATAGATGAAAAAATAGAGGTTTCCGCACTAACATTCATAGTCGTAGATGACGTATGTGAACAACCAGTCTTAAGCAGCTTCGCGTAACTCCCGGCTGTGTAACAGAATATTTGCACGATAAAACATAACCACCGCACAAAATTTCACAAGAACGGTAACATATTATGTTCTGCATGAAAATTCGATAATCAGAATATGATTGAACTAGAAACACAATTCAAAATATTATTCTTGGACAAGGATGCTCACATCCACCTTGGAACTAATAATTACGGAATAGAAAACACATTTTTTCTAGAAACGTCAAGGTTTCCCCCTCTCTTATTTCTCAGTTATTGCTGACTTGCCGCTTCTATGCGTTCAGTGGTCTATGTCAGCCAGTAATAAGCTGTCGTCACACAGAACCCGTCATCTATTTAGCTATATAGAAATATACGTCCTAGTACAATCTTTAGTTCGCAAGCAAGCCTTTAATGAGACTTCAGAATGTTTCATACTTTATAGTGATGTATAGTGAAGTGCTCTTCTGATTTGTGTTTGAGTAAATTGGCAAGAGATTTGTGAGTGATTATGACTGCGAAGTGCTAATGGTATGTAGCCTTTTTAAATGTATTTATTCGTGTTTTAGGGATGTAACTTTTTTTATTTACGTTTTTTTTTTTTAGACAACTTATTACAAATTAGTTAAAAACTGGTTTTTTTTTAAACGAAATAACAAAATCACAAAACCCTCAAATCAAAACTCCAAAAACGGTGAAAAGGTCAAATTTTTTTTCAAAATTAAATATTATATTATTAAAGTTACACAAAAATTCAAGAAGCATGTCATGATAACGTGAAAAAGAATACTATTATTGTTCTCACCGCAAACACCTTCAAACTTAAAATATTATTTCTTACATAATTATTAAATGTTATGTCAGTGTATCTTCGTGATCTAAGTATATTATAAAACATTAATAATTATAAACTTAGTTTTGTAATCCATTCAATGCAAATTACTTTTTTCCTGAAATTTTTTTGTAGGTAGCGAGGAAAAGACATCAACGACTGGCCAACCGCAAATATAATATTATTATTTCGGTACATGCCAACTAGAATTAATGTTCACACAAAATAATACTATTTAACGAGTTAAGTAAATAGCGAAACAAGATAATGTTTTTTTTTCTTTACTTACTAAATTTAACTACATTTTCGCTAGTTGGTACAGTAATTGTGCATAAATGTGCAATAATAAATAAATATTCTCAGTCATATTTAATTAATTTTCCATCGAAAAAAGAAAGAAATAATTATTATAGATAATAATCAGATTGTCAATGTAAACAATGACATTGGCCATTATTATAATACCTCGCAGTCGCTTTAGTATGACTAATTATATATGTCAACACAGAAATGATAATAATTTATCAAATTTATAAAAGCAACGACTGGCAAGGCCAGGACTGCCTCATTGGCCTAGTGATCGCAAGCGCTTATATGAGAATGAGCATGAGATCTTGGGTTCCATTCCCAGTTCGGGTAAAGTGTTATTAGGTTTTTCTATCTAGAATTTGTCAGTAGCAGCCGGTCTGGATTTGTGCCCGGTTGATGTCAATAACTGAAACATAACTGGTGAAATGTGGGTGTACTATAGGTACACCTTTTATGTTTTAATGGCTGACAAGACAGTTTTTTTTTTTTGCTTAAATTTTTGAACTTGGCCTTATTTATTTTCAGAACTACGTTTGGCTAGACGATTAAAATTCATTACATTTACGAGTGATAGTTCTATTACTCTAACAATTATTGCAGTATGGCGATGAAGGCCATCGCGTAAACAAGAATTAATTATTTCTCACGGCATGCGTCGCAATGCCTTTTTCATTTATTTTTGTTAGAATCCTTCTCCGGCTCGCACACAACAACTTACCAAAGTTTCATCACAATCGGTCGAGCCATTTTGGAGTTTTTGCGACACTAACGCATTGCAATTATTTTTTGTAATGTAGATACATAGATTATTCAATAAAAATTCATAGCTATTGTACCTTCTAAAACACAATTTCACCATGGAACTATCTGTCTAAATGTCAACTACATTTATGACATTTTAAACTATAGTACATCCTAATAATATTATCACAAATAAACAAATAAATGACACTTCCTTATCCTTAAGAGCTCAAATGTCCGAAAGACTGAAACAGCTCGATAACAATTAAAATTTTATTGTGTCTCATTAGTGACAGTGTATTTTGATCTTAGGCCCATAATTTACATAAAGGGAAACCTAAAATAATAAGTCAAAGGGAGTGAAAAATGTTTAAAAAATAAAACTTTTGCTTCTTCATAACATCAAACGAGTAA
Source organism: Conistra vaccinii (assembly GCA_948150665.1). Lineage (NCBI taxonomy): Eukaryota > Metazoa > Arthropoda > Insecta > Lepidoptera > Noctuidae > Conistra > Conistra vaccinii. The sequence goes on from OX411321.1 coordinate 4,001,963, forward strand.
CATCACGCCGGTCATATCCGAAGGGCTAGGCACAGGTGCACCCACATTTCGCCAGTTATGTTTAAGTCCCCCAAATAGGGGGCGAGCCTATTGCCATCAACCGGGCACAAATCCAGACTCTGGGCTGCTACTGAGAAATTCCTAATGGAAAAACCAAATAACACTTTGCCCGACCTGGGAATCGAACCTAAAACCTCATGCTCAGCAGTAGTTCTTGCAACCACTAGACCAACGAGAGATAAAAAGGAATTATATGAATAAAGTCCTTTGTATGATTAATAGCATTAATCGACAATAATGGTAAATATTCCATGAGATTCGTGGCAACAACAACAATATATTTTGAAACAAAATAATAATATTTGAAGCTGTTATTTTTGGTCAGATTCGTCACTTAGTTTATATTATAAAATTCATTAACTGGGAATTTATTAGGATTAAGATTGCTTAAAGAATTAGGATTCAATTAGTTTTATCGTAAAAAAAAATCCACAAAAGAATTCTAGTATACATGAAATTTTAACTACGAAAGAGAACGTTAACCTTAATTGATAGTTAATTAGTCCAGACTTGAATTCTTTAATAATTGCTGCATTTTTTGTCTTTACACCATCAAGGTAGTATAAAGTTTAGTTAGCAATGAAAACGTACCTACTCACAAATTGCGCAAGAACTTTCGCAATTCACGAATTGATAGTGCCAATGTTTGTTCTACCTCAAGGCAACCCAACTTATTATATTAACCAGACTGGTTTGACCTTCAACATTGCATAAAATTGATTGCACACACTCTATTAATTCTAACAATTTTATGCTAAAAATAACTCGCACATGTGAATGATAAAAAATACCGTGAAATTCATTTTTGAGCGCCCGTTTATCCAATTGATTCTTCACGTCAATTATTGAGAAAGAAACTTAAAATATGTGGTATTTAAATGCTTTGTGTAGTTTCGAGTTACTAAATATTGGATATATAGTGTGTTATTTATTTGAATTGACTAAACTATTGCATTTTATTGCATTGCGTTTGATGAACTCAGTTTAGTGAAAGCCGTAAAACCTTAATATATCTTTATTATTATATATATTATATTTAAATGTATATTAATATTATAAATGCGAAAGTGAATTTATTTGTTTGTTACGTTTTCACGCTAAAACGACTGAACAGATTTGGATGAAATTTCGCACATGGGTTACGACATAGGATACTTTTTCTTCCGGTAATACTTTCCCGTGGGACAATTTCGAACGAAGCCGCGGGCATAAGATAGATCGATTATAACTCACTTACGTATAAACAATGTCAATGTCAGTGTCAAAAATGTTTTATTGTGGATACGGATTTGACATCTGTGGTGACTTTAGGCCGCCGTTACACTCTTGTAAGTTGCTTCCGTTAAATTATTAAAATGTCAGTAACTTATGACTACGTAAAATGTTAGAAGAAATTACGTTATGCTACTTACAAGAGAGTTTACATTTGCAAATTAATCGTTAGATATAAGAAGAAAACTTACAAGTGTAATGGCGGCCTTAGACGTATAAACTCTTTTCCTAGGTCTTGTTTATGTTTATATTTAAGTCACAAGGAATACATCCAAACCAAAAACAAACAGATTATATCGATGACGTTATTCTGCAACATATTCCACTTTTTGCCAACATGACGAACTGAAATCAAATTACTCGTCTAGCAGGTCCTATAATTATTATAATACATCCTTTTTGACGGGGTTTCCCCTGTGCATGGAAATTTATTTGTCATTACTCAGTTCTGTTCCATTTTTTTGTTTTTGATGTCTTTGATCTTGCGTGATGAGATTCTGAGATAATTCTATAGAATATGTTGCGTGTGTAAAGAAATAATTCTTCCTATCAATATTGTTATATGTATTTTCCGTCCATTTTTTTTGTTGTGTTACTGATATTCAATCAATTTGACTTGCCAGAAGTTGGAGTCGTTTTGTATTTTTTTATGAAAATTGTTTCTACCCTAATGTACCGTTGACTGATCAGGTGACTCGTTTCAACCCTGCTTTTAATGTTCATGCTATTTATATTACTTATTTTAATGAATTTATAACATATGTCTACCCATGCTCACGGAGTATTTTCGTTGTAACGCGCGTCAACGACATCGATGCACGTTTTATGCCTTGAAAAAGCAGCACTCATTGCATTTGCAGCGCGTCGACCCCGCGATAAAATAACGCCGTGTTATCAAACCCTAAAGTATAAATATACTTACACTAAAAAATTGGTATATTTTATATATCAGCCAGACTTGGATCATGAAACTGACTCATCATCCTCCTTTTTTATCCATTTTTTTATTAGTGTATGTAGCATGTTTTGTTTTTACGTTGTAATATTGGATTAGTCATGAAATTGACGTACCTACTACGCAATTGTCAATTACATTTATAACCCAAATGTATTAACAATTATGGTTTTCTGAAATGAAGTTCACTAGGTGACAGCACTGAGACGTCAGATTGGATCACCTGTCAAAAGTGTCAAAGCGCCTATATTTTCTTCAGTTTTGGCTGAATGGTGAACGTCATCATATATTTTATATTCACTGTCGAAATGGAACACCTCTTGTCAAAGTGGCGCCAACTGGTGGCGTTTATTTTCATGATAGCCCTCTTTAACATAAAATACGTTAATTTAAATACTCGTGTTCCATTTCATACATGAAGAGATTAGCATATCCATTGTCTAAAGTGCTATCAAATGTCAAGTTCAATATTGACGCACCATATCGTTGTCAATATGGCTACACTGTTATTATTCATGCTGGTCTGCCTGCCTCATTTTAGTACGACCAAAATTGTTGGACCGATTATGATCAGTTTTATATACTTAAATACACTAAATCCTATTTCCCATAGGGGTAGGCAGAAACTACTGAACGCCACTTGCTACGATTCTTACATACTCCTTTTGCTTTGTTTACGTTCATACATCTGGTCATACACGTACTTCGGATGCATATATAACCTGAAAAAACATCTGTAATATGATCTGTCTGTATGATGTACTTCCTCGATTATATATATATATATATATATATATTTTTATTATTACTTCTGTATTTCTATATATTCTATAGCCCTAATGGTAAAGTGACTGGTATTTTGTTCTATTCCCTCTTATTTAATTGAATGAATAACAATTACCTACAAATAGTATTTACAAAGTGTCTATGAATGTCAAGTTTTTGTATAAAAGTTAGTCTGTATGAAACAACATAATCACGTCAAATGACAAAAAATATTGACATAAATGTATAATTTTTCCTCAAATATACAGCAGAATGCAAATGAAAAAAAAAACTACGACCGCTACTGTACGTACCTTATAAATTTTATGTAATTTTTCGTATTTATTTATAAACTTTTAAGTAGATAATTATTAGATAACAATATCCATTATTTAGTTTTTGCTACTATTTTTTCCATTATACCAAGTATTAATAATAAATTGTTTAACAAGTATGTATTATTAGAAGAATAAAAACAATTACTATTTTTGTCTTAATAAGGATTTGACACGAATAGGACTGGAAACTAAACCTCAATTCAAAAAGTTTTGAAGTGATCGTTAAGTTTTTATTTGTAAATTATTTTTCATAGTATTGTATAGAATTTGTAAAGTATTTCTAACAGAACAGACAGTTTTGCTGCTGGGGAGTTTGTTGCGCCACTTCTTCTTCCCAGCTAAAGCAGTGAAGAGTGGGCGTTTTTGGGGGACTGTCTTATGTAATTTTGACGTTCGAAAAGTGCTGATTCTCAGCCTAGTTTGAATAAATGACTTTTGCATATTATGCAATATATTTTTGAAATTAAAACACCTTAAGAAAAACACAATTTATTCAGCAGTAGATTTATTCATCATCATTAAAAAACGATGCAGCAATCCTCTTAGTTATTTTCCAGTTCCGTTAAAAAATACAGTTTTAAAAACATTTGCATTTGGCATTTTGTTTTGCATACCTACTAGACTAGATTATCTAGATACTTAATTTTGCAGTTTTATGTCACTTAATTGCGTCATAGATGGATCTAAATAATTATAGTTGAATATTCTGAAAATCATAAATAACATCTATATTAGTATTGGATGAAAAAAAATGCGGTTTTAACATAGAAAAGGATACATTGCTAAATGCTTGCAAAAAAAGTCATATGATTAATTTCTGTTTAGTATAATCAGCCTACAACGTTCCCACTGCTGGGACACAGGCCTGCCCTCGGTGAGACAAGAGTCATAATCCACCACGCGGGCCCAGTTTGGGTTGGTTTGCTGTTGTTGAATTAAATGACAAGACCTATCCATCAAGCATCCTACAAGTTGGGAGAGGCTTGCTTTACACAGGTCGAGTTGAATATTCACAAAACTATTAAATCTTTCGAAAAAAAAAAGACTTGAAGCTATTTTCGAGAAGCGCCAAATACGCAAAGATAGACCTAAGCCCTCCTACACGTATATATGTATACATTATAATAATATATAAATATTTTGAAAAAAATACAAAAACTTTTTTTTTTTTCTCTTTTTATATTTTTTCTAGCATGTATGGACGCTATACTATTGCGGGTTAACGGGAACGCCCTCTGTTAGTTAACATACTGTATAGTCCTCGAGACCGTATTTCGGTCACGGCGGCCAATCTCAACGGAGACTTGCCTTCGGCGCGGGAGATAATAATATTATAGTGCACAAGTGTGTGCGCAGACACAAGTGCACTCTCTCTTCCCTCACTCTCATAGCCCGATGGGACGGCAATCCGACACGACCGGAGAGAGATCAGTCGTAGGACCAACGGCTTATCCTGCTTTCCGAGGCACGGGGGGTATCACACCGCCAACTTCCAATCTCCGAGCTGTTACTAAGAAAGTCCAAATGGAAAACCCAATAACACTTTGCCTGACCCGGGAGACGAACCCAGGACCCCATGCTCAGCAGTCGCGCTTGCGACCACGAGACCAACGGGGCAGTTACCTACACGTACACCTACATACTAAAGGCCAACTTTATTACTAACCAAATTCGGTCTAGCGAGCCATCTAAGACCACGCAAGGAAGTGATTTCGAAGGGTCGCTGTTATCGAAATCGAAGGAGGACTGTATATAATTAAATGTATTATCATAACTACAGTAACATTGAGTCATCGACGCACGTAAAGTTGGTCAATATGTAGTAATTGTCTTCCTCCATCCTTTGCGGAACATTTAGAACTAGTGCCGGTTCCTGAATCCGTTGTACTTGATAGTTGAAACTGCGTACTATACATAAAATGTGTAGCTGTACAGGGCAGTATTTTAAATCATCTGGCTAATAATCAAAGATTCTTATTTTTTTTTTCTTTTTATTATTCGATACAGCATTTTACAGTGTGACGTCTGAGTTTTTGTCGGTCTTTTTTCTTAGAATAATCGGATAGGAGACATCGACCTCATAGTTTTTTTTGTCGCGTAATGAGTTTTTTGAAGCAATTTACATAAATAAATAAATATAATTTAACGTTAATATAATTTTACAGTGTATTTCACGTTTAAATACAGCAATATTCTGTAAAACCTCACCGTGAAACCTGAGGTGAAGTGAGCTGACATTCCACCTGATGTTAGGGATTAATACTAGTGACAGCACTGCACCGGCTGGTTTCGGTAGACATCGAGATAATTCAATTTTCATAAAAACGGTTAGCAAAAACATTAAGGCGAAAGCGTCAATGTAGCCTCCGAAATTCAAATTTTCTTACATTTTTGCAATTTGAAGGTCAGTATCAGGTAATCATTATTTGAATCAACATACAACCTGAAACTGGTGTGCAAATTGCAAAAAACGTAAGAAATTTTTTGATTATCTAAACTTGGCTATCTTAGCGCATCCCCCTTAAAAACTGCAACTGCCACATTTCCTGAAAAAATAAACAGTAAAATTACAGTCTCCATTTCAAAACCAGAACAGCGCTCACGTAACTATCCTAGAAGTCATATTGATTACGTGCATTACCGCACTAATCCGCTTGGCTATCCTTAACACCCACTGTGCTTCCGTCAGTCGGAACTCACTCGGTTTTCGCCTCTATCCTTGAATGTGCCGGTTGCAATATCCGCTAGTTGCGTGTGCAGCCACTGTGCGATCCTATTGCACAATGTCAGTAATGCACGCTCTTTATTGAATGCATTTTGATTTCGTTGGAGATTTTCAGGAATAGGTCTGTTAGTAGGGGTTTTCAAAAAAGCAGTATCTACTTACTCACTGCTTTAAAAAAACTACCGCGATTTTATTTGTTTTTAATTTTGTATACCTACCTACATACGGTCAAGTAGAATAACGATGTCAGTACTTTTACTATAAATTCGCTTACTATAATTTCGCAGCTTCTACGGTATTTTTAAATAAAAAAATGGATTTATAAATCAGTCGAGCAACCAGTTAGAAAACACTTCATAGTCAAGTCATAAAAAATTAAATAAACAAACACTGATTACGTATATAAGTAGATACGTAGGAAGGACCCATACAAAAAAACCACGTTTTCAATTTTGTTATAGGCCTGCCTTAACAACTATAATAGACTTTATTATTATTATAGTCTGACAAAAAAAGGCAAGCCGTCTGCCAGAGGTTCTAAACACGAATACAAAATAGGCCTATTAAAAAAGTAAAACTCGTTTAGGTAATTAATTATTAAAACGAGCAAAAAAAATGTCTGCCTAAAGTCTACAACAAACTACTTCTGGGCTAAATTCTCATTGACGGTTCAAGAATGTAAATCATGTAACTCATGAGATTGGCTAGTTTTTATTTTTCATTCATTAGTAGGATTTATCTAGAATGTTTATGTGGGTTGTTGTGCCTGCCAGCCTGTGCCTGTTATTTTAGTTTCAACATTTTAATCGGTTCTTATATTCAACTAAATCAGGTGAGCTTCATCATATTATTGTTTTAAAGATTAGCAAACAATGTTTTATGTTCCGCATTAATTTTGCCATGCAAAAACAAATAATATTTTTTTTTTTAAATATATGTACCAAAATGTGCCAACGACAGTAATTACCAGTGATCGGAAAAGGGTGAGCCTAAAGTTCAAGGAACAGAGACAAAAAAAGTGGAGACTTCCTTACGACTAAAATATTTTTTCGGGACTAATGTCGGGGTTTCGGGACATCACTTAAGTACATTTAATATTAATGTTATTAATAGAGTAATCAAATTGAATTAATTTTCCTTTTTAACCGGTTTAATTGGTGACAAGAGAATCGGCACCGTTATGGAAAACCTCATAATCTCCTCCTAATTCTCCTTCTAATTCTCCGAAAGAAGATAAATTTTGCGATGACAAAGAAACCTGCGTTCCGGATGAAAACTGTACCGATTCAGATTAAGGGACAACTTTTAACATTAACGGAAATAATATTCTGACTGAGTCTTAAGATTGGACATTTTTAATTATTGAGGTTGATTGTACACAATGAATAAATGGTATGAAAAGCTATTTTTTTTTAACTTGGCCTTGTTAGTTATACAATTATTAAAGCTGGTATGTAAATTACATTAGCTTCCTCGCTTACTTATATAGTTCAAACAAAGTTTTATTGTTTAAAAAAAAAAAAAGTAATCTCCTTAAGATTACTTTTTTTTTTTTTAAACAATAAAAATCGGAACAGGAACAGGAAATGAATTCGATAGTAACTTTACTTTATTAATTTTAGTTGTACATAAGTAATGTTCCAACCCAGGACATTAGTCTCAAAAAAATATTTTGTCGTAAGGCGTCTCCACTTTGTTTCTGTTCTTTTTCGATCTTAACATTAGCTCACCTAATTCCGATCTGGTGATTAAAAAACTAATAAAAAAAGTAATCATAATCATGTATGTTGCAAATATTTGGCCTACCCAAAGTTTAGGCTTGACCCATTACATGAATAACAAATAATACATAACCAGCGCAGTGGTTTAGAACAAAATATTGTTGACCTCGAAATACCTCCTTGAATATTTGCAGAGAAATACTAGGACTATTTTTCTTTTCAGATCTCTTGAATAATTAAATCTGGATTGCTTCAAAATAGCATAATCAGCCTAAAATCTTCCCAATGCTGGGACACAGGCCTCCTCTCGGTGAGAGGGAATGGGCCGTAATCCACCATGCGGGCCCAGTGCGTTTTGGTAGATGGTTTCGAATTTTTGGTTCTAGGTCATGCCAGTTTCCTCACGATGTTTTACTTCACCGTTTGAGACTGGGTTCAAACCTACGACCTACACCTCGTAAGTATTGGCCATTACTACTGGGCCACCATTGCTCTCTGAAGCTTAACTCGGTTGAGAAATAAAAAATGCACCATCTATTATTTTGTTTTAGGAACTTTTAGAAATGAAATAAAGTATACCAAAATGCTTTTATAAACACCACAAAATATCAACACACATTTCAATCTGTGTGTAGAAATTAAACACACAGATGTGATAACTACTACAAGGGTTGTTTCGACAATGCCTAAGCTCCTTTTTTCTACAAAAATAAAGCAAAAAGTTCCCATAAACCACGTTTTCCCTAGAAATATTGATGTGTAATTTGGGTTCCAAGACCCTAATCTGGGCCACTTTGACATTGACCATAAGGGTCAGTAGAGGCAGAACCGGTCCAACCAACATGAAGGTCAAATTACAAAACTTCTTTTGTAATTTATATTATGATGCTCAATATTCACATGTAATGTGTGAAGAAACCTTTATGTGCTAGTAATTTATTATGCTCGTGATATCTGTATAAGGCTGCCTGTCAAAGTTATGCTCTAAATAAATGGTGCTTTAAATGTGTTATGCTCTAAATGTGGCGTGATATTGAAATTATTTTTTTCATGTACAAAGTCTGGTGATGAGTTATTCGTTATGTAACTTAGATAGTCTTATAATAATACTAAAGGTCCTAATAGTGAAGTCATAAAAAAAATTTGATTCCTCATGCCATGCAGCCATGCTATGATTCGGACGATATCCGAAAATACCCCATGTATGTTTCGCGATTTTTTGTAGTTTTTGAGTTTGAGAATCATTTTTTTTTATGACGTCGCGTCGCCACCTTCTATAATGTTTGGTGCAAGTGAGCCTATGTCTTTGTGTTCAAGTACAATTTTTTTTTTCATGAGTACAACTTTTTTAATGTTCTTTTTGAGTTAGAAACAAGCCGTGTGGTCAATGGGATTTCGTATCGGAAAAAATGACGAACTGCCTTATAAATTTTTACATCGCCATATTTAAAGGGGATTTAAAAGGGGATGATTAAAAAAAAACCCTTCCTCCCGCTCACCTTCGTTATATAAGGAACTCTTGTGCAATTCAAGCTTGATGAACAAACCTCAGAGGTTTACGTTTTTGAGCGTTGTCTGTCACTGAATGAACGAATTTACGATTTTCATTAAGTATAAAATTGCCAAAAAATAGCTGATTGTAAAGTACAATTTATTACCAAAGACAGACACTGTATTTCATGAGAAGAAAGATTGTGAAAAATAATAACGTTTCGTGGCTCACAACTATTTAAATATTTGTTTTGTTTGCCTGAAATAGCGCTATGTAGAGCGGAACGTTGCACAAACTTAACTTGAACTTGGCCAATTCTATTGTTAGCGCAAAATGTTTGACTAATAAATTTTGCAAGATACACAATGTTGCAGGCGGAAAGAGGTTTTGAACATAACATTCATTGGATGTTCAGTACTGTGAAATAAAAAAATTATAGAATTTATTTCGGGTCCTCTGGCAATTTCGGACTAGACAGGAACTCTGATACTTGATATTTTACTATAAAAAAACATATATGTTTATGTGATTATGATTATGACACAAGATTATGAAAAACATGTGACTTCATTCAATTTAATAGGTAATCAAAGCAGAGGTTTAAGTCAAAAAAACATATTATAGGACATAAACAACGGATTATTTACCATTTTTATTTTTCGTTTTCTTTTTTTATTTCAAAATAATTCGACAAGGTCATGACAATTTCTGTAACAGGCTTACGAGAAAAAAAAAAAAATTATATATTTTGTCCATAAAAAAGAAATATGACAACGTCGCATTTTCTTAGGTTTAAATATGAATGATTGGTTTGAATAAATATGATTTACTCATACTTATCAATGAAACTAAGATACACACATCGAGAGCCTAGTATTTTTTATCTTCGAAACTATGTATTTTTGGAACACTTGTTTTAAGACTTTTTGTATTTTTTTTCTTATAGCATATAACCTAAGATATCAAAAGTGGGATATCAAAAGAAAAACTTATACGATCCATTCTATGCTAATTATTTTAAATATTAAGTAACGTAACTCTGCCTGTCTGTCTGTTACCTTTTCACGTCTTCACAGCTGAACGAATTTCGATGAAATTTGCACATAGATAGACCAAGGCCAGTGTTAGGATATAGGAAACTTTTAATCCCGTTAGTAAAAATGCTTTAAGTTATGTACGACCTCCGCGCGTAAAAATCCCTTGAAATAATTTCTGACCTCCGCGCGGTTGAAGCTGCGGCCAAAAAGCTACTATAGCATATTTTTCTCCGACACCATTCCTCCATCGACGAGATCCACATACGTGATAATAATCACACTTTAACATTAAGGGTACGCCAGTCGGTCATTCTTCTATACAAACGTAGTATGGTGATTAATCGTCTGTATGACGGTGTACGTTCAAAACTAAAAATTATATTAATATTATCAACTTGTTTTGTCATTTTCTAGCCCTGTATGGAAGCAGAATTGGAAAAAAAATATGAGTTTGGAAGTTATGAGCGTCGAAACAGCCATACTTCAACATTAATTTTAACTCGTGTTTGGGCGTAAATAAATAAATTATGTAGTAAGAAAATGGCAAAATAGAAACCGTACAGGGATAGATAATTTATTCAATAGTTCAAATAATTTTATTTTGACTAAATACATTCAGTAGTTTTTTCATAATATCTATACGCCCAAAGGTCTGTTCATGAAATTTTACGCGCTCGTTTTGGTTACAAATTCTTATCTATATCACTAAATAAATAATTAATAAAAAATTTATTAATAAATACTAAATAAATAAATAATTACAATAATTAGCATGCATATTAGTTACGCCTAACCACCGAATTTGAGCCGTCGTCGCGTCGTCGACTAGTGTACCCTTAATTTGACCACATGCATCGTCTCATGTTCTGACGTGTTTTTTGAACGTGTCAACAAACAAATGAATGTCACGTTGTATCTTTATCAGAGTTTGAACCTTATAATTACAGTATTACGGATCAAAATGTGAATAAACTTATATCCTCTGACGGAACCTACACTTATAACAATTTATTACGAGATGACGTTACAAAGTTTCATAAAAAAATGAAATAAAAATAAAAACGGGTTTAAAACGAAACCAAGATAAAAACTCAAACCATTAAGGTTCAGACCAGGGCGACTAGTCGCGCGACGCGACACGAACAATACAATTTCTATAAAAACTTCACGGTATTACAATAACCGGTGTCGCGCTGGTCTGCACAAACCTTTAAATATTATTTTAACAGCAGTAAAAAGAAACTCTGCAACTTATAAGGAAACATGCATGTAAATATTTTAATTTTTTTAACTCAACTGCTTTTGAAGTTACCACATGATTCTGGCAAGTATTATTGTTTAATTTTTATATTGATTACTTTCAAAAAGCTATTAAAACCCCTTGTTTGCAGCTATTTGCAAATAGTTACAAATGTATTAATAAAATCAATCGAAAAACTGCGTTGTCTTATATGCGCTTCTTCTTCTTTTCGTGTGGTTATTGACTAACCTGGTGCCAAAGATTTAAACCTGCACACGGGCCTCTGACTTGGCTTCAAATGCCGTCGGGAAATATTTCTTAAGCAAGCCGCTTTCCTCACGATCTTTTCCACCACCGTTTTTGAAGCATGTGATAGTTATACAATACGCACATGAATCTAAAAAGTCAGAGATGCGTGGCTTGGGTTCAAACTCGAGACCACTTGAGACTTGGCAGTCTGACGGTCACACCGCTGTGTTATCACTGCTCTATAACCTTTCTGACGTGACGATATTGCCGTGGACGTCCACGGCATCACGATAACTCTGGGAAGCAAAATGTATGGAAATATATGAAGACGCTTTTAAATTTCCGTCCACGATAACGTTTTATCGTGCCCCTCCACGATAATATCATCGTGATAGAAATTATAAAAGCGTACAATGGAATGAGTTTTCTACTTATGCATAATGTACGTAGCTACATGCACATTGCATTAACCAATCAATTATCGTTCACCCAAACCCGACAAAAGAACCCGTCCCAATTTTCCATTTCCTGAACTATCGTGATAAGCTCACATGAATAACAGACGTCTTACATTAGGCCCCGTGCCCACTGAAGTGTAACACCGAATCACAGAGCATCTTAATCAATCACACATATAATTAAATGCACGCAAGGCCTTCGACCAGTTCCTGATGAATGGTTAGAAAACTTTTAAGTATGGATAAATGTGCTTCGTGCAGTTTTTTCATCTACCATCTTGCACCGCATGCTCTATCAAGTTGCAACTTAACAGAGCCAGCAAGTTTGGCTTTGTTAGTCATCAGAGAACTTACGAAAGGAAATAAAATTAGTCTGGGTTGCTTACGGTGAAGAGAACTAAGTATTTATGTTCATCTGTACTTTTTGTTTACCTACATTATGTTCTACAAATAAAATATTTGAATTTGAATGTGTACCTATACAGGCTGTCAGCATCGACGCGAAGCCTGTTACCATGGATTCAGTACATGATTCTGAACCCCCCTGCGTTGAAATTTTTCGTCGGTTATCCTCAGGGGGGTTCAGAATCATGTACTGAATCCATGGTAACAGGCTTCGCGTCGATATCCCTGACATCCTGTATTTATATAGTACCTACTCTTCAAAAGAGTAACTTCTTTAATAAATCAATGTAGTTCTTCCCGTGTTTGGACTTGACTATTCTATATGATTTTGTTTATAAAATATCACGGCAGTAAATCCATTTTATATATTGTCATATCTAAAAACTTGTCAGTGACATCAAGTTAGACTGAAAGTTGCCTCCAATATTGCAATATTCCAGGCTTCCCACAAACAAAACAATGTGGACACTTCTATCTTGTCGTTGCTAAAATAAATATTAAGTGTCCGTGTTGCTGGCAATATATACAATATACTTATTTATTTTGTCGTATAGGAAAGTCTTTAAAGCAAATATTAAATGTCAGTACCTACATTCTGTGATGAGGTTACGAGAGCCTATCTTAGGCCGAGATCTACTTATAATCGTTACTTATCAAGTAATTTAACCCAGAATACTCCTCTCCAATCTCCATGGCTCTTTGACAAGTTATAGGAGTATTCTGGGTTATAAAAGAGACAGGAAAAGAGCCGTAGATATAAGACACATTACTAAAATTGATGATGTTGTAGTCAGTACCAAAAAACTCAAATGGAGGTGGGTAGGCCATATGATGAGAGAGAATAGGAATAAATGGACAAAAGATATAACGGAGTGGACGCCTAGATTCCAAACAAAGAGAAAACGAGGAAGACAAAGAACACATTGATCTGATGACATCCAAAAGATTGCAGGTCCATTATGGTATAGAACAACTCAAACAAGAGCAGACTGGTAAAAGCTGGAGGAGGCCTTGACACGCCGACACCTAATAACTAACAAGCTCAACTACTTAGATTATTAAATAATTAATTTATTGTAAAAAATGTAAAATATAATATTGAAAATTTTGTAGGCAATAAAGGCTTAATAATAAAGCAATTAATTTGGCTTGGTCACTGTCGCACAACTGTGACACAACCAGTACAAGAGAGAGACGGGAACATGTCTGAATCAAAGCACGAGCTAAGTAATGTTTAAGTTAAGAATAAGCTGAGCATTAGCGGACTCTCAGCTAAAAATGAGACCGTTTATGCTCCCACACCATATGCACCAACTACCAACCATACAGAACATACTACCAACCATTATAATTAGTTAAATGCAAAACCTCTCACGTCTTAGCAAAACAAAATGAATAAATCAAGTCGAGATAACGACTGTGCTAATGCAACTACTTGCGAAATAAATGCAATGTAAATGCACAGTTAAATTATTATTCTACACATTATTTTATATTCATAATTTGCGAAATAGAACCAGCGTTTCTGCTAAATTATATTGAGTCCCTCGACCCCACAGAGGGATGAAAAAAAAAAAAAAAATTGTGTATTTTACACAAAAAAAAATAACAAGTCATAAAAATGTGTAAAATTAAATTAAAATTAAAGTTCCTTTGTGCCAATTATAAAATAATCAAAGATAAAAATTATTACTGTAGGTTTTTTTTTTTATTCAGTAGTGGCTCTTCAATGATCTTCAATTCTAACATTCAAGATTTCACAACGCTATTAACTAGGAGTACAATACGTTTGTATATGATTATGTTCGAGTACAGAATAAAGATGCAAAGTATTGCAAGAACTTTATTATTTATTCATCTGTGTTGCAATTCTTGCAATACTCTGTCCAGTTCGGTATTAAGTCCAGTCACGATTAATAGGTATTAAATATCAATAATAATTTGTATATTATGTAAATGATACATCACAAGCTTACGGCAGTATTGTCTCTTCTTCTCCCTTTAAATCCATCTAAAGGTTGTCGTTAAAAGATCGCTTTTAGCGATAAGACCGCCCAATGTGTCACGCTATGTCATTTTTTTACATTTATATCTGCAATTCGTATGTTGTACATAATAACAAAGTATTTTATTATATTCTACAACGAGTCACGAATGCTCTGTCCATTGTCTCAAACTCTCTGGCCAATTGTCATGATTCATGAATCATGATACCTATAGACATGTGAGATTTTTTTGTCACTATAATAACAGGACCACCTTAAATAATTTACATTTTCATTGTGAATGCATCCTGAACGTAAGCTTCCTCTGTAATTAAATCTGAAGCTTCCTCGAGTCGCAATGAAGTTACTCTGCGTAATTACTAAGTTCAAAGTTATATTAACAATTCAAATTTCTAAGTCTATTCCCACCATCATTGCAACAACTAAGTAGGTATAGTGTCGAATAACGTCATTTTCAAAATCAACCGACCCGGATGCATTTTTTTTGCACAAGTTTGTGTATTGTGCAGAGTTCACACGGATTAGATAAAATATTTTGGATCAAGTGATAAAGCTACTAATTTAGAGCTTCATTTTTACGGGTTTTTTTACCATACCAATGTGATTTTGTTTTTTATTATTTTTATTATTCATATATGTATAAAATGGACAAACATGTTATGTTTGTCTATTTTATATTTAATTTTAATATAAAAAAACGAGGTTGTGGTTCAAAACCAGGCAAGTACCAATGTGGCTTTATCAATAGAATTCATACGTATCTTTGACATTAGAAAACATCGTGGGGAAGCATGGACTTCTAGTTAGTATAAGTCTGAAATCGCCAACCCGTCTTGAGCAAGTGTGGTAATCAATGATCGTGCCTTCTCTGAATAAGAAGAGGCCTTTGCCCTGACAGTAATAGACTGATATTATATTTAAATTTTTATTATAATATAAATTAAAAGATTATTCTATATTTGAAAAAAAAGTCGTTTTCCTACTTTAATCATTTAAAATCAATCCCCATCTGTGACATGGAACGCACTCATAAAACATAAAGATTTAGAATTTATTTTAGATTTAGAATAGGGCGCATAGAACTTTAAAGAATTACCTTATTTTATTTATTATTAACTTAAAATCTATTTTAAAGTAATATAAAGATAATAATAAAGAATGTATTGTAATGTATTAAAATTAATTAATAATAGAAACATTTCAAGCATGCCATGGACATAAAAATATTATATACTCTAGCATTAAAATACATTGTAAAGTTTTGCATGTCAAATGTCTCACTTCGTATTGGGAACTTATTACTGACACTGAACCAATATTTATTGCAAATAAATGATTATGATTATAACTATAATAGAGCATAGGTTATTTGTAAGGGTTAATATGACCTTTTGTGGATAAAACAAACATGAAACTTGTTATGAGCTCAAACATGCGGATCTCTTAAAATTATTATTGTAAAGATGACTTGATTACCGGCGAATTTTGAACAGATTATCCTTATATAATCTCGTGATATTTTTTTCACACATTAGGTACTCTAACGAATCTTGTGGTAATATATTTTTTTCCATATAAACTACTCACGTCTGTGGTCACGTTCTATGGCCAGAAGACGAATTTTTTGAAGCATGACATCAAAAAATTCGTCTGAATCACTGTCAACGGGAAAAGTGCCCAAAAGGCTGGCAGCATTGCCACGTCGTATCGCAATGCTGTTTCTTTGGCCAAAATATAGGCCAGCAGCTTTGGTTACGTGAAGAGTCGACCAATCCTCCAATGTCTTGAAAAACCAAGTGGGTACTCGGACCCCATGACACTAGTGTTTATTGAAACACTAGGGTCATGGGGTCCGAGTACCCACCAAACGGCACGAACAAATAACTTTTTTTTAAATATATATACTTGTACATAATATTATTATTTTAAGTCTGTTGGCGTATAATTATCTTGTGTAAAATAAAATGTCAGACTTTGAAAAAAAAAATCTAAATATTCAATTAAGTAGATTAAGATTTCGTAAACTGCCCATTTTAAAATGGTATTTTAATATTTATGAAATATCATGTTTAATAATTAATTAACATAACGTTTTTAATAAGCTACCGAATTTTTTATACCTATATGACATAATATGGATTAATACGAAATAATAAAATCAATGAAAATATTGAATTCGATTATGATTTTGTAAACTGCTTATTTCAAAATGGCAATTAATAATTGACGCAGCTTCTATAATTTGATTCTTCTATGAAGGATTTAGAGTTATTTATTACCTATGGTAAAAGTAGTTTACAAACTAGTTAGTGTGAACCACTGATCTAGGTGTTAACTTGCTGTGTTGATACGTTTATAATTATATTATCACACAGTCATGGCCAGTCGGACACCGCTTTAAAATCAAGACAGATAAACAAGAAACTGTAACTACGCGGATCTGAAGAAGATTCTTATTATTGATGTCTCGTTGTTTAGTAGTCGCAAGCGCTACTGAGCATGAGGTTCTGGATTCGATTCCCAAGTCGGTATCAAAGTGCTCAAAGTTTTATTGGGGTTTTGTATTCGGAATTTCTCCAAGTCTGGATTTGTGCCCGGTTGATGGCAAAAGGCTCTCCTCCAACATGGGATTTGAACATAACTGGGGAAATGTGGGGTAGATAAACTTCTGCTTAACCCACTGGCTGGGGACTTCAGGAGTGATGATACCGTCATGGCGGGTTACTTTGGACTCATGGCAGGTTACTTTGACTCTAGGACTAGACTGAACATCGTAGTTCTACTACTAGAAACGATGTTCGGTTGTGTGATCGCGATTCGCTATAACACAACATTACCTAAAATAAACATGTAAAATAAACATGTGTACTGTAAACATATTGAGCCAAAGTTATGCCCTAGAGTCAAAGAAACCCGCCATGACTGTATGTTATTTTGAACCAGTTCGAAACTTGTAACTACGAGTTTTCATGGCTTTTCATATTTTCTATTAAATAACACGATAAATAAAAGGCTTAGTAATAGCTGTTGCGCGGGTCGATCGTTAAGCGCTTGCCAGGGTTGGTCCGTGAATGGGTGACCATATTTACATACCGACAGTCCTCCGTGCCTCGGAAAGTACGTTAAGTAGTTGATTCCGGCTGTCATTCGTGGATCTTTGACAGTCGTTACGGGTCGTCAAAAGCCCGAAAGTCTGACAACCAGTCTTACAAAGGGGTATCGTAGCCAGTTACTGGGTTATGGAGGTCAGATAGGCAGTCGCTCCATGTAAAATGCTGGTTTTCAGCTGCATCCGGACCCCAACATAGTTGAGAAAGGCTAAGGATTGCAAAGAAAATTTTGGAATGACCTTATATCCGCTGACCCTGGGTTAGCATATCTAAGGCCATTCTAAGATTTTGTCAGCAAGGCGTGTACCATACGTCAGACTACATTAATTAAACGACTCATTATTCTCTGAACACACCTTTATTTGCATTTTCCTATACTAATGATGAAATGACAAATAATTTGAATGCCATACTATTTAGATGGTCAAGTGGGTGAAGGTTTTCTCAGTGATACGCATCACGTTGTCTTCAATGGCGCGGTTTTACTAAAGACAAATAATTTCTTCATCTGTCGGTCGATAGTTGTAGAGTTGGTAACCTTGAGGAACCTTGGAGGGCATTGGTGGCCCAGTGGTAATGGCCGCGACTTGCGAATTGTGGGTCGTGGGTTTGAACCCAACCAAAACACGAAGTGCCTACCACTTTATGTTGGGTTGCTTTGTGTTTTTAACTTTGGGTAAATTATTTCATCACCTGCTCTGAAGGAAAACATCGTGCATCGTTAGGAACTCGGTATTTCCTAGAATTAATAATTCAAAGACATGTTAAATCCGCCGACCCGCACTGGGCCCGCTTGTTGTATTATTGCCCCCTCCATCTCACAGAGAGGGAGCCTGTGTCCCAGCAGTGGGAACGAGATTATGACGGCTGATTATGAATAACCTTAAGATGTTTTGATAAACTTGACTTCTTCTTGTTGTGTTGTTTAGTTTATCCGGTTAAGAATTAATGGTGTCTGGTTTAACCTAACATCACAACTTGGATATAAACTCACAAAGGGTGAAAAGAGGTCGCGTAAAAAAAAAAAACTGTTGACGCTTTTGTTCTCTCGTAAACAACAGATTAGTATCTGGCAGTATAATTCTTATCCACTTCAGATTATTCTCGTTCGAGTTTGAAGTTAAACGAGTCATGCTGAAAAATATAAGGAAAAACACAAACAGGAATTTCCTTGACGACAGTTAAATTATTATTAGAGACTTTGTTTTACTTATTCTGAAAGGGAGATTATTGCTATATGCTTTATGTATGTATGTATTTATTGTATATGTACATAAATGGTAGACCACTGACTACCTGCAGTATTGTCTCTCCTTTTTACTTTAATCCATCCAAAGGTTGTCTGTAATAAGACCGCCCATTGTTTCACCCTGTGTAAAATTTCTAAAACAACGCCTGTATATCCCGAATGGGTAGTAAGGAGGATGAGGAGGAAGTAATGGGATTTTTTTTCAAGGAATTGTTATTTATTTATTTTATTATTATTTTATGTACACACAGTAAAATACATACAGTTACAACAGTCATAATTATGAGTACAAAGGTACTGTTTATTTCTTTCTAGTTTCTTCCAGCAGACCTGCGAAAGGAGAAATGAGAAAGAATTGTAGACAATAGTGTATGTATGGGTGTGTGTGTGTGTGTGTGTATTGTTGTGTTCTAAAGGCTCTGTAGCTTCTATTATTTTATTTCCCATCTTCTATCTAGACACATCATCTGTAAACGTAATAACTACACATGTGCATTAGCATGCAACTCTTTGTTCTATTGCAAAAGATTAATATCTTGTTAAAAAGATTAATTGCAACCTTACTGGAACGATTCCAACTTGTGATTGGTACTCTATCATAGGTTACAATTATAATATTTATATAAAATAATGTTGTACTCTACCTCAACAACGTTAATATTGAGCTCAACAAATACTAAAAAACTTATTTCATTTACATTTACATTTACATTTCTGATGGTTATTATTTATTTATTTATTTATTTATTAAAACTTTATGCACAAGTAAAAAAATACTGTACAAAGGCGGACTTAATGCCTGGGGCATTTTCTACCAGTCAACCTTAGGGTGATGCAGAGACAAAACATGGCAGGTGCAATATATGGGATAGATAAATTGAAAATCAATACATACTAATACATAGATACATACATACATACAGTAGCGGTCTTATGTCGCTATGCCATTTTTTTGAGTACTCGACTGACGGTTCGGTTTGACTTACGACCTTCTTCTATAAGTTGTTCCACACGCACACACACTCACTTGGTTTATAACTTATAGTAGTTCATAATTTCAACCAGCAAAATGTATGACATGCTAGCTCAATGGTTACGTCCTTTGATACTTGTGTGTTTTCAGCGAGCCGACAGTTCGAATCTCTCCTGCGGATATTTTTTTTTTTAATAATTACTATTTATAGTTCACTTTTTCTTTTTAATATTTAGTTTAGTTTTTAATATTTAATATTTAGTAGTAGATCGATAATAATCATTCGTTTTTTGTTTCTTTCATTCGTCTTGTTCACATAAATAATAAAGTTTAGTAGGTAGCCCATAAAAAAACTTTACTGCGATTTTTGAAGTCTACCTACTAATCATTTTGATTTCTGTGAGTACAGATCCTGTTCGTTACGAGTATTCATATCTTATTTCATATAATCTCATAATTTATATTCTCATCAGTAACACACACCGTCGCACTAACGCGAAACAACATTATATTTCTGTTGCATTTAGAATAACCGTCATAGAGGTGACCTTTCTTACCATTGCATTGATAAAATTCACTTATAGTTGACATGTGCCCGTAGCTGTTTGAGTAAAGCAATGGATACGCGATCAATGAGGCTTGAGTTCGAATCCCACATAAAATGTGTGAATGTTAGACCATATTTGTATTTATAACAAAAACTTTTAGATATTTGTATTTATTTAAAGTGTATTTATGCATAATATTTATAAGAAACTAAATATTAGTTTTTGTATTATTATTTAACTATTTATGTGATTAAAAATCACATAAATAGTTAAATAATATTTATCTTTTCGGTGTTGAAAGGTGGAAATAAAAAAATTGTGCTATGATAACAAAAATGTTTATTCGTTTTATTCATTTATAAAATTAACAAACTTTTATGAGAATTGTGACGTCACATTCCTACCTAGATAAAAGAAGTTCTCTTGTTAACCGTTCTTAAGATTTTTTGTTAGTGGGTACCACTACCCACTTAGTCAATTCATAATAATATAACAAGGAATGGATATTCTAATACTTAATAACACAAATAAAATATTGTTGATACCCACTTATTATAGGTATCGGCAGAGTTTATGGAAAACTATTACCTATATGATATTTTAGACTTTATGCATGTTTTTATGTAACGTCACAATGAATGTTATTATATTGAGGTTATATAGCTTAAGTGTTCATTTTCTTGACGAAAAGAAGATTGAAACTAAACCTCAATTTAAGATCATTAAATAATTACGGTTATGTTAATATAAATATTTAGTGACACCGTCTAATAATTATAACCAAACATCTAGGTATTAATATTTTGTATAACTCCCATTATTTTCGATGCAGTCAAGTAGACGTTTGCGCATCGACCCTACAATATTACCACATATTTCGGTTCCTCTTAAATTTTCCCACACCTCCTTGCAATGGGTTTTTAATTGTTCTATACATCTCTCATCCCACCTTTGCACTTTGTTATGCAAGCCTTCAGCGTGAAGGGCACGGCGAACTGTTCGCACTGAAGTGTCGAATAAATTTGCAAAGTGACTAGTTGGTGTGAAACCATTTGTTTCATACTCGCCCACCATATATCGTCGCTGTGCCTCGCTAATAAGCGTTGGCCTTCCACTTCACTGTCGACTAGCAAGGCTACCCTCTTCCTCATATCTTTTAATCCAGAGACTAACAGTATTCCTCTAAAACAAAAAAATATATATATTAGTTATAATAAAGTAGCTATAACAAAATGCTACTACTAACAAGACTTCATTTTTATAAAATATAATAATATTTATTTAATGTAACAATAAAATATAAAAACTCTGCATATATAAATCCAATAACAAACACTTGTTATTTTTAATAATATTTATAATATAACAATATCCCTCTCACAGAGAGGAGGCCTGTGTCCCAGCAGTGGGAACATTAATAGGCTGATTATGTTATGTGATAACAATATAACATTAAAATATTAAAACTCTGCATTTATAAATCCAATAATAAACACTAATTATTTATCGGCCTCATGATGGATTTAAAAAATAATTTAAACAATTAATCCATATGCCACCAAATAATCTTAGGTATTTTCAAATAAAAGTTTAAGTTACAATTCATAAATAAAATCACTCACATTTAGTCCGGTTTCATCAGATATTTGTCTTCTATTAAGACCACTTTTATGCAGCGCAATAATAGTCGCCCTCGTCTCAATATTAATATTTGCATACATTTTGCAAATTTTGAGTAGTAGTTTAATTTCTCTTTGCTATTAAACCACACGTCACTAACCAACAACTACAACCAAACGACAACATTCATTCCGATCAAGTTAAATATTCCTAAAACTCATGTCTACCTCACAGAAATCTAAATTCTTCATTTAATTTAATATGATCTACCTTCCTAACTTTACGAAATGTGTGAACAAGGCGAACAAGATAAAGAATAATATCATTATATTTCTGTCCCATTACTTCCAATCAAGTAAAAACTTACAAAAAGTCTAATGCTACGCGGGATTTGAACTCACGGCTCATCGATTTTATCTGAACGCGCTTAACCGCTAGGTCAACTTGACTCAGATTGTAAGGTTGAAATTATGAACTACAATCACTTGAAGATGATGCATGTCTCTTGAAAATAGAAGGTTGTAAGTCAAACTAAACGTCAAGCGATTCCTTTAAAAAATGGCCTAGCGACATAAGACCGCTACTGTACATACTACTATCTGAACATGGCATTAATGTTATATTTTATAAGAATTATAAAAAAACCTCAAACCATTTTTAAGGACATTGACGTCACACTCATAAATAAATTACCTAAAACTGTAAAAAAGCAAAGACCTTATAAAACCTTATAATTTTTTTTTTTTTGTCAAACAAGTTTCATTTATCACTATTCTATAGTATTTTATTTTTTATAAAATACAATTAACACTATTTACACTGCATACTAAAAAACAATGACTAACTAATTATACTAAATAAACAAATAAATATTAAAAAATAAATTATATATTTTACATAATTTTATTCATTAAGTTTCATAATAATCATAAAATTTGCATTTCTTATTGATATGTTAACAAAACATTCTCAAAGGACCTTAACAATTTCTCAATAAACTATCTAAAAATTAAAATAATATCAAAGTTTATGAATAGAAAATGCTTATGAATAGTTTATGAACATTTATAGAAGCCTTGATCTAACGATTTTACGCAAGTGAAATGAAATCGTAACAAAAATTATGAATAAATCATTCGAATGATGTTCTGGAAGGAAATTAAGCAGAGGAAGTAACTAATTAAGTTCAAAATGAATGGATGGATGGAAATCATGGATGATTTTACATAAATATCAACTAGCTGTGCCCCGCGGTTTTACCCACATAAGTCTCGATCCCGTGGGAATATCAGGATAAAAAGTATTTTAAGACCTAACCCAGATCATGGTCTATCCATGTGCCAAATTTCATCTAAATCCGTTCAGCCGTTTTAGCTTGAAAGCGTACCAAACAAATAAACAAACTCACTTTCGCATTTTTAATATTATTTAGGATTGCCTACATGAAAAGCGATCAATCATTTTTATCAAACTGCAATAATTCTGTGTTGAACTTATGTTTCTTTCCATATAAACAGCCAAGCATTAGTCACACACAGACTTAGTCTGAATGACTTATCCTACTACAATTCGTTTTTTTAATCCCAGAGACTAATTTGACAGGTGCAAATGTCAAACTCCAAATTGAAAAAACAAAAAACAATCACTCGAAATGTCAAATTAGTCTCTGGGATTAAAAAACGAACTTTAGTCTGTGAACGACTAATAAAAATGCTTTTCTTAAGTGGCGAAATGTGGGTGTACTATACCTAACCCTTCAGAGATATTCAGGCGTGATGTTATGTTTTCTTTATGTAAAAACGTTGTCATACTATCTACAAACGATATGGAGAAACGATGACACTGCTCAAATCTTGCTGGTAAATATCCCTTATAACAAGGACCAAAAACTTCAACAACGCTAACCCAAGCAATGTTTTATCTATAATATACTTCTATACAGAGAGAGCAGTGGTGGCCCAGTGGTAATGGCCCCGACTTACGAGTTGTAGGTCGTGGGTTCGAACCCAGGCAAGCGCTTTACTTTGTGTAAATAATTTCATCACCACTGCTCTCAAAACGGTGAAGGAAAACATCGTGAGGAAACCGGCATGTCTAAGAACCAAAAATTCGAAGACATGTGACATCTACCAACCCGCACCGGGCCCGCGTGGTAGATTACGGCCCACTCCCTCTCACAGAGAGGAGGCCTGTGTCCCAGTAGTGGGAACATTAATAAGCTGATGATGATGATACTTCTATACTATTATAATAAAGTAAAATTTGTTTGTTTGTAAGTTTGTATGTAGGGGACACTATCCGCAACTACCAGCCTGATTTAAAAGGGCTCGCGGACGAAGTCGCGCAGAAGCTAGTTAAGAATAAAGTAACGGTGAAGAAGCTTTTGGTTTCCATTTTGTTGAAAATAGATCGCGTCTTTTTATTTTATTTTCATACAGTGCACTAACAAAGCATAATGTGGGTACAATTCTAAAGTACAAATAATAAAATATATGAGCACTGACTACACATTTGTGTACGTTTTCTATTACAAAACTGAGCAGACTGACATTGACTGTGAGAGAAGTGTTACAAGTTCACACAAATATGTATAGTTGTGGTGAAAGCGGCCGGTGGCGCCTTCTAGCTGAGCTTTGACGAACTATAAACTGTTCACACGATGCGTTAATGTAAGGGATTTGTCTGTAGATAGATCGTCAGAAAGTACTCGGCATAGTAATAAAAATAATAACTATTTGATGTTTTTTCAACGTATCTATTGAGATATGTAATTAAATTTAATGCTACATATTATATCGTTATGCAACATTAATTTTAATTGTACGTTGTATTTTCAAAATAGTGAAGTACAATTTTTTTTACTGCAAATGGTCAAGGTTTAGGTGTATTTGGAAGGAATTGAAACTTTTTGCTTGTCTATTGAATAATCGCTAATTACTAATAATGGACTCACGCAAAAACAGTGATGAGTAAAAAAAAATCTTATGAATTTTATTTTGTGCGTATTCATTATAATGCCATGACTTGATTGTGTGATAAATGTTTTTTTTTTTATTAAAGTAATAGGTAATTATATTTTAGACTCCCCTGTTGATCTAGTGGTTGCAAGCGGTGTTGTTGAATTGTGGGTGTACTATAGATGTACAATATTACTGAATACTACTCTAGTAAATCACTGTCTGCCATTTACGCTGAAAGAAAATTACTATACTTTTCGCACGTGGATGTTACTCATTAAAAATAATAGAACATATTATTGCATCTATGGGATTACCCAGTGACGTAAGCACTGTCTTTAAGTTTGTTATGTGCTGTCTAAAGGTTCTTTACCCTTTGCCCATGATTATGTAATTAAATAACGTAACAAACAACAATATTACAATTAACTTATTGACGTATGAATTACAGACGTATTTAAAAAATAAGATAAATAAATCATACTCATAAGTCTTCCATCAATTGGCGATTGAGATATACATGCCTATGCCTATGTATGATTAAGGATTTTGCCTGAAGATAATAGATATGCCTACCTTTTATACAAAAATGTTTACTCTGTTCCTATGATTTGGTTAATAAAAAATATATTTAATTTTGGGTTCTTCTTGTTTTAATGTTAAACAGTTTATTTTTAAAATTAATTGTAACATAACACTCACCAATAAATACGTCAAACATTTTATGTATTACTAGCTTCTGCCCATGACTTCGTTCGCGTGTAAGTCGATAAAATACAGCCCATGTTTCTCGCTGATGATGTAGCTTTATATTAGTGGAGGATTTTTTTTAAATCGGTTAAATATTATTTGAGTTTATAAACAAACATGCAAAAAATCAAACGTTTTCTCTTTATAATATCAGTTTAGATAATTAAGAACTAAACTATCTCTAATCCCAATATAATGTTTTATTTATACAGTCATAACTGTCCACAACTCCATATTATTGTAACGGGTAAACATTACAATATCCTAAGGTCGATAAGTCCGAAGATATATTACCAAATAGCAATCACTTGTGCGTCCAAGTGCAAGTTGCACAATATTGACGTCTTCAAGTGAAGTGAGCGCGGATTTACGACCGGACATTTTATTTTTTACTATCTTAACCCGCGGCGACGCTTACGCTAAAAGTTAACGAAGTTCAACGATGAAATTTATACCTAATTATTATAGTTACCCTTACAGCGGATTCAAATAAGGGAATATCGGAAGTACATAATGACTCGTGTGTAATTGTAATTGAAAATCGACATTTAATTTTAATGCTAAGCTTTTCTAAGTAACCATTATTAACTATTCATACCAAATAAAATATCCATGAAGGATAATGGACTGCAAAGTTCGATGACCGCCCGACGATTTCGAAATAACTTCAATAAAAATAGATGCACCATAGATAAATTTGACACAAGAAGCAAAGACCTTTCCGTTTTTTTTGCACCTTTTTTAAATCTGTATTTTCCTCATAGTTTTTGCAACGTTCTTGTGACTTTTTTGCATGCAATATTTTAATAACCCAATGCGCAGTTAAAAATAACTCGCTAATGATCAAAACATACTGACATCAAGTAACTTTCCACAAGTTTTTGTTAATATTTACAATACTTGCATTGAATATCCGCTTAATAACTTTGCTAAGGATGCAAGAAGCCCAAAAGTCTGCCAACCAGTCTCACCAAGGGGGATCGTGTGACCCAGTAACTGAGTTGTGGAGGTCAGATACACAGTCGCTCCATGTAAAATTCTGGTTTTCAGCTGCATCCCAGTTAGACTGTTAGCCGACCCCAATATATTGATAGAAAAGGCTGGGCAAATTGATTGAACTTTGCTAAGGATGGAGTAAAGTGACTCAACTTTGCTGAGGATGGAGCAAAGTGACTCAACTTTGCTGAGGATGGAGCAAAATGAATCAACTTTGTTAAGTATGGAGCAAAGTGACTCTACTCTGGACAAGGTAGCTACTGCAACAGCCATCTTTTCAGGTTTTACCTACTATACAAACTTCCATAGTCCAATCCCCATATCATTCATTCAATGTTCTCAAGACAACATCAACAACCTGTTCTTTAATATGATCCTTTTGCAAAAAATGATAACAAAATCTATGCTCAAACTAACGGATCATGCGAAACCTCGAAGTTCGCCTAACCCAAAGCCGGACCCTCATATTAAAATGCAGATCAGATTCCTTACAGGTAGACAAAGGATTAAAAGTCTCTCTTTATACCTAATACAATTCCTCATACTGTTACAAGGTTGTAAATTAAAACGAGAACCATTAGCCATTACAGGTTTTTATGATAAAATAAATAAAGTCAGTCAGCAACGAGGAGCTGGATACACTGGTTTAGCTTGACGTTGCATTTTTCACTACTTCGTGGAGGCTGTTTCAATGCCCCTCAAGATATAGGATCGAGGCCTTATAATTTACTCGACTACGTTATTAATCTGGAAAACCTAGGAAGAAGTCTAATACAGGAAAAATCGTACCTACACTGGTCCTCATCCAGACTTAAATACTTGTGTCATCATCCTAACCTTTTCCCAACTATGTTGGGATCGGCTTCCAGTCTAACCGAAAGCAGCAGAATACCAGTATTTTACATGGAACGACTGTCTATCTGATCTCCACAACCCAGTTACTGGGTAACACGATACCGCTTGGTAAGACTGGTTTTCAGATTGTCGGGCTTCGGACGACCCGTAACGACTGTCAAAGATCCACGAATGACAACCGGGTTCCAAGGTACTGAAGGGTCTCGGTATGTATAAAGATCGAGCTTAGCTTAACCTGATCGCTCGACCCGTGCGGCTATTTTTACTTAGACACGAGCCCCATGCTTGTGTATTCAACTATTTAAGACAATATTTTTGTCACCAAATACATACTTACTAGTCATGTCATGGGCATATTTCGTTCTTTGTTTTAACGACTATTTCTCACGTTTTTACGCGTAATTCTTGTCTAATTAACCTAGTATTTTCGTGAAGGCTAAGTACTAGACACAGGTATTCGTATATTAAAAATTTATAATTTACTAATTTGTGTATATTTTTCATTTATAATTTTTTTGTTTTATATTTATTTTTTTGTTATCTAAATCTGACGCAACACACGAAAAAATACAAAACAAAACATTTTGTTATTAATTGAATTGTAGGAGAAAAAACCAGAACCCAGAAGTGAACACAATAATATTTTATTTAAAAAATCTAAGTTTTTTAATGTGGGAAAAACATAGATAGGTACTTATGAGTCCATTGTATTAAGTAATTGCAGTTAATTGACAAAAAAAATAAACAAAATCAAAACACTGTGCTACGTAGCTGGAAAATACAGACGCACTTTGAACTCCACAAGAAATCTGACCGCTCTGTAACACAAGGAAAAACCGACTTTTTTGTGCGCGGCAAAAGGTTCAATATTCTTTGACGGCATCATGTGACTTGTGTCCTTGTGTTTGCGTGGGAGTAGGAAGGCTTGTGATTGGTGGAGTAAGCGCGGGCTATTCAATTGTGGCTCGGATATCGGCGTGCGCACACTTTCGCAAAACTTCAGTTAAGTTTTCGCTTTCATCCGCTGAGATGATGTGCGCACGTGTTTAGTATTGTAGCCATTTAATAAATCTATTGACGAAAAATGCTGGCGACTAAATTCCATCGGTAATAATAAATATTTTATTTATCGTGTTTAAAAAATTTCAATAGTATTTTTTTATTTTTTTTTATAATAATATCAAGTGAAAAGTAATAAAAATAATATTGAAATAATGATATTTGGTGACGACACAAAGAAAAGCTTCATTCCTTGAAAAATTATTAATAATTTTGCTAACAGTTTTATTTGCAAAAAATATGTATTAAAAAGAAAACCTGAAGTATTGTGACTAACAATTTTAGTATTAAATTAGAAAAAATATTATATTAAAGTCGTTTTAAAATGTTCAACCAACAATTAAATTTTTATGTTATCCCATTTGGACACTTTTGTTGCAAACAATTTAAAGTTATGCCTGATTTAATTATATGCTTTCACTAACTTTCATTGTGTAACTTGTTTTTTTTTATTTTTATTTCAGGTGACAGCTTGCTCCGTGCAAATTGTTACCAGGACCGTCAACGAGAAAAAGACTTCATAAAAGTGAAGTGGCAGTGACAAGTGAGAAGTGAGACTGAAACAATAATAATTATATTATTTTTAATAATAGTTCAGTGACTGATAAAAAATTAGCAAAAATGGCAGGCGTTGTGAAAATTGCCATAGACGATTATTATTCGGACAGCAATTGGACGACGATTATTAACAAATATTGGATGCTAGCAGAAAGAGTTTCAGGTAATTAAATTAAATTTATTTTTTTCTTACAATATGCTTAAGTAAGTACTCTTTTAAATGCTTTCTTGTTCATTAAATGACGAACAAACCGAAAATATAAAAAAAACAAATTACAATAACAAGGACATTCCGAAAAGCGAAATCATCTAACAGTTACCTAAACATAAAATGATATCTTATATCCGTCAAGAATAATAAACACAATACTATTCAATTATATTGACAAGAGGTAACAATAAGATGATACATTATCTAATTTAATATTTTATCTGAGATCGCAAATCACAAAGTCATCGAAGAAAGTCTATAGCATTCCTAAGTAAGCACTAGGTTTACTTTCTCGATTTATTGACTCTCTGTCTGGATTTAAGATAAAATCTAACTAGGTATCAGTTTACATTTCTACACCACTATTATTAAAATAAAACAAAAAAATAATAAAGTTGAGAAAAACTTAAAACCTTTTCATTGATAAATATTTCCAAATATACTTCGAATATTCTGTCAATCTTAAAAATAATCTTATATATTAATCTATAAATTAATATCCATCAGTTTTGTTTTCAAATTTTTTAATAATATAAGTAGAAATTGTTCACTCCAACTTAAAACGTGTTAAACAAACAAGGCCCTTTCACTACTCTAGCTAGAGAGTAAAGAAACAGACACACCATACCAAACAAAGTCTACCATCGGAACTGAACAACGTTTTCGTACAAACAAAGAATATTATCTTCAATACCTGCATAATGCCACGCGATATAAACCTGAATTGTGTAACAATGGCAAATTACTTCCGACAGGTTTTATTGTATCATAAAGACCTGTTATTAGTATTTGCTTTATCTTAGACAGGTGTTATAAAATTGTGTTATTTAGGGCATAATTACATTCGTCTAGATTCTTGTCAAGGACGGAATATCAAGGTCTTCTTTGACTTTCGTTTCGTCACACTCAGCGGCACTGAATGTGGCTCAAGCCCTAAACACGAATTTGTGAACAAACTAAACTTATTTTTCGTTAGTTTTTAATGAAAATAGATACCAAGTAGCTTCCCTAGTTGGTTTAAGCTAATAATTTCACATTAGGGTAGTTTTAAAAGAAGCTTCAAAACTGTTGTTAAAGTTCCCCAGGAATGTAAGTTAAAAGATTCAAGCAGTCAATCTTTCTTTTTCACGACTTGTCACTGGTCAGCCAGTATGCTGATGTCAGAAAAAATTAAAACATGCCATAGCGCTAGGAAGGCTGCTTGGGCCTGCTTGATAATCATCGAAGGTAGGAAGGTAGCTTATGTATTGGTAAAAATGTTAGTAACGGGGCTGACCCACCAGGATGCGCCGCCAGACGTACATTTATCTAAAACCATAAATGTGAAGACAATTTTAATGTACGGTCTAAAAATATACGTTCTCGTAGAATGGATGCTTTTGAAGGCTAAAATAATCTGAGGAAAATACATCAGTAAAAAAGAAGGGTCCTGGTAGAGTTTTAAATTGACATTTCATAACTCGTATAGATCAAATATAAAAACTCATTTAAAATCAACCTTGTCTTCATTCTAAACCAAATCCGCATCCGTGTAAAGTAATCAATATAATGTCTATGCTATGCAAATCGAGAGTGAAAGAAAATGCAGTTGAAATAAGACTTCCCAAGAAACCGGAATGACGAGTGACTAGTCGAAGTGTGTTAGTCGTAGACGTCGTAGTACGGTCTCTCTACGATGGGTTAACGAGATGGTTACTGGTTTAACTAGCACAGTAAGAAAGAACTGCTTTGTAAGTGCGGATCAAAGAGTACTGTAACCATTCTGTATTAATTAATCATAAATCAATTAATCCAACAAACACAGGTATTTTTTTAATAAACATAAGAACATTCCAAAATTCATAAATATATGCATAAATATTTCAACTTTAATAAAAAAGACAAAAAGAATCCACTCAAAATTCAAACCATAAAAATAAACATAATATTTAAAATTCTCATTTTTGTGTCAATGCCAGACCCGACAGTTTTTCGTTTTCAATGTCATTACCTAACGCGTTAGAAGAACTTGTTTGTGAATAAAGTGACATCGCGATGCATTTAAACAGCTGCAGCGTATAGTAACAAAATTAAGGTTTTGGAGCTGAGATAAATAGTTTCCTTATACATATATATACGTATATCCTTACATATTATAAAACAAAGTCCCCCGCCGCGTCTGTCTGTCTGTCTGTCTGAACGCGATAAACTCAAAAACTACCGAACGGATTTTCAAACGGTTTTCACCATTGTACGGAGTGATTCATGCGGAAGGTTTTAGTATATAATTCATTAAAGTTTTGTGTAAATTGGCAGAAATATGACGATTATTGTTGAAGATGTCGGAAAAAATCATGCCGACTTAGAAGGTGCTTTACTGGCGTGCGCTGCGTAAGCCGTGAGAGATAAATCAAATTTATGTTCTGCATTATTGTATATCTTAAAAAGTTCAACAAAAAAGTCCGCGATGGCATAATGTCTATCTTCTAAGGATGACATACATTAACCATTTTTATCTTTCAAAATTTTATAAAAATGTCATTGTTATTTCCGAAGCTATTTTGACCGGTATCGTATGAATTTTTATCCAATAAAATGTGTTATTTAAATCGAGCATTCAATTTCGATTAAAATATGGCTTACATCATATCATTTAAATGAATAGTTTAAGAGATATCACAGTTTCAAAATTACGCGTAACAAAATAATTATGGTTGACGGCAACTTGGGCGCAGAGCCTACCACTGCGTCCACTGAATGTTAGTCAATGATCATTTCCTCGGATATTATGTATTCCCGGTAGTACGTTCCCGTGGGATATTTTGCGACATCCACGCGGGAGAAGCCGCGGGTAAAAGCTAGTTATACATATGTCTAGCCTTTTCCCAACTATGTTGGGTTCAGCTTACAGTCTAACCAGATGCAGCTGAATACCAGTATTTTACATAGAGCGACTGCCTATCTGACTTCCACAACCCAGTAACTGGGTAACACGATATCCCTTGGTAAGATTAGTTTTCAGACTTTTGAACTTTAACGACTGTCAAAGATCTACGAATGACAGCCGGGACCAAAACGTCTTAACGTGCTTTCCGAAGCAAGAAGTCTCGATATGTAACCCATCTTCGGACCGAACGCGGCAATTGTAGCTTAACTTTCAATCGAAACATGTGGCTGGATCATTTAGCCATGAGACCCTTTTTTTTTTTTTTGAGTGGGAAATCATCAAATGAATTCTTCCACTCTGGGCGGAGCGGAAGGGCGTGCAAGACTCTTACTGACTAAAACCCACCCGTGTTCCTTCCCTTGCCTGTTCGTTGCCAGGGGCCACGGTCTCCCCTTAGGACTTCCCGCAACCCCGGCAGGCATCGGCCCTAGCGGACCCCATCAATTTTGCTGACATCTCTTTGAGGCGCGCGTGGAACACGTTGCACCGTCGAACCGGGCCTAGTCCTTATCGGACGGCGAGCTACCCATTGCTCTCCGTCCGCAGGCCCGCGCCTACGGTGGCGGGAAATCTGCTACCAATTCCCGACGCCCAGGAGCCATGAGCCCCTCGAATTACCTAGTATATTAATCAACATAAAACGAATTGAATCTGTCAATCTTAACATAATTGGAATAATTTATATTTTGTGATTGCTGTTAAAATAAATAAATGGCAGGGAGTAATCATAGGAAAAAAGTACCTATATTAATGTTTTTAATGCGAAAGTGAGTTTGTTTATTTGTTCGTTTGTTTGTTACGCTTTCACGCTAAAACGGCTGAACAGATTTGGATGAAATTTGGAACATGGGTAGACCATGACCTGGATTTGGACATAGAATACTTTTTATCTTTACGGGATCGAGACTTATGTGGGTGAAACCGCGGGGCGACGCTTGTCTTAAATAAAAGAAAATGGCCTTTGGATGGTCTTAAATGTAGTCTTAAAAGTATAATCATAACATAATAAGCCTATTAATGTTCCCACTGCTGGGACAGAGGCCTCCTCTCTGTGAGAGGGAGTCGGCCTTAATCTACCACGCGGGCGCAGTGCGGGTGGGTAGATGTCACATGTCTTCGAATTGTTGGGTCTAAGACATGCCGGTTTTCTCACGATGTTTTCCTTCACCGTTTTGAGAGCAGTTGTGATGAAATGATTTACACAAAGTAAAGCGCCTGCTTGGGTTCGAACTCACGACCTACAACTCATAAGTTGGGGCCGTTACCACTGGGCCACCACTGCTCACGTATAATTAATTCTATTTAAAATGCTCAGCAAATTTCTAATAGATGAACATAACTTTTTATTATGTATTTATGTATAGAGGCGAAAGAGGCTCGTGGTATCAAAGTCCTTCCGTTCAGTTATAACCTTAAACTAAAACGAATGAAAATGTATGCTAAATAGTGATTGTGCAAAATTAACGCAATTTATTAATGATGTCAAGGACTAAGTCATTTAAATAATTATTTAAACGAGTTTAATATGGGCACTGATACGAATAAACTGTACAAACACTTCATACTAATACATTTGATTAATGCGTTTATAAAAACAACAAAGAAGCTTTCAGGCTCTTATCTATGTATCTAATACCGGGTGAAAAATCGATCTAGCTAGATCGTTTTTTCCCCTAAACCCCTAAATTGCCTCAAGGTTTCATATCTGGGAGAAATCGTTTTTTTTTTATTTTCACAGCCTCGGAAATCTGATAAAACGTTGGTGTACCTGGACGATATGTTTATATTTTCACCCCGAACAGAGTTCGGTTGACCGGATGTTTTATAAATTAATTACTGTCAAAAAAAAAATTTTTTTCGCCAAATAATGTATGGATAGTAGTTTAATAATGTATAGATAGCCTAAACAATAGAAAGCAATACATCATCTTAGAGCATCTACGGAACAGCGATATGCCACTTTCACATTCTGATTTCACGCACTAAGCTACGCTGACCACGGCGTAATGACCACAGGTTACACTCGATCATTATGATGGCTGTTACCAAAAATGCTATAATAATATTATTGTAAAGTTTGAGGAAAATTAAGTTAGTATTTTTACTTAAAACCTTTTTATAACAACATTCACAATAATACCTACCAACCACAATGTATTGTTTTATATAACAAAAAAAAAAAATTATAAGTGTTTATTCACAGATATAGTTTTTTTTACATAATATATTACTTCCGCCAAACTGCACAGCAGAACAAAAATAGTTTGAAAAATCCAAAAGTGCACACCTCATACATAACACTCATTCATAAACGAAAAAGAAATTCAAAACATAGTTTCTAACAAAAATGAACAATTTATCACTTTTCATGAAGTCGTAAAGTCAAAGACTATTTACAAAAAT
The DNA here is from genome assembly GCA_948150665.1 of Conistra vaccinii. Classification (NCBI taxonomy): domain Eukaryota; kingdom Metazoa; phylum Arthropoda; class Insecta; order Lepidoptera; family Noctuidae; genus Conistra; species Conistra vaccinii. The sequence continues at coordinate 4,036,901 of OX411321.1, forward strand.
ATTTACTTGGCGGTTGCTAGGTTACGTATTTACTTACGGACGTCAAGTCCAAGGTTTTAATATTTAGTTATAGATATGATATTATTTTTATATATTTTAGTTAGTATTTTATTAATTATAATTAAACTACTTTGAATAAATTTTCAATAGGGTTCCTTATATGGCTAAGGCAAAAAAAAAATAGTTTGGAAAATCCAAAAGTGCACGCCTCATACTTATCACTCATTCATAAACGAAAAAGAAATTCAAAACATAGTTTAAAAATGAACAATTTATCACTTTTCATGAAGTCGTAATGTCAACGACTGACAAAGATATTTACGTTGGCAGTTGCTAGGCAACGGCACCGGATCAAGGTTGAAAATATTTAGATATTGATATTATATTTTAGTTAGTATTTTATTAATTATAATTAAACTACTATGAATAAAAGAGCCATTTTCAATAGGGTTCCTTCTACGGCTGAAACGAATGTATAAAAAAAAAATTGACTCAATTAATTGATTTTATCGCAAGCTACAATGTTTTCAGGGATCATAAATTGACGGACAGGAATTTTTTTTCAACTATTTTGATGCTTTTTCCATTTCTGCTGAATTAAATCAATTGTTAAAAAATACAATATTAATCTCCATTTAATCATCTATACAATGGTATATAAATTAAGTAGGTTCTGTGTACTAGCAGGAGTGAAACAATAAAAACAGTTGCAGAAATGGGGCAAAAAATATTTTTCGATCGTAGAGCACACTCTAATGCGAAGCATTACGAGTCGTGCAATTTCGATCGTAGAGCACACTCTAATGCTTCGCATTATGAGTCGTGCAAAAATAAAAACACTTAAAACACAAAGTAGGTACTACTAAAACAATACATTGTGACAGGTACGTATTATTGTATAGTTTGATTTTAAATCAATTATTATTATAATAATCATTGAATAGTAATCATAATATTATTATAGTAATTTGGATCTCTCCTGTGGTACGCGTTGATGTCTTTTTTACTGAAAATTCTCACATACCAAAAAAATACGAAACTAAAAGTATATTATTTGGAAAATCTAAAATTATTGTCCTATTTCGTAATAATACGACACTATCAGTTAATTGCACCGAAAAAATAATTACAATGTGTTAAATGCATTATTTATATTCGTTTTATTCAACTTTATTGTGCACTGAGTTCCTATTATAATAATCACGTCTAAACCTTTTTATAATAAACCCTATTTTAAAAAAAATATGATGAAATATCAGAACAGAAAGGAATGGATTCGTTTAAACTAAAGGGTAAAATAAAAAACGAAATTCTTTGAAACTGTTTTGACAAGTCAATTATTTTCTTTCTTTTCCTGATAAACGTCCACATACTTTATTCGTCATGACCTGTGAGAAAAAATGTCCAACATTGTTCAGTAATCAGACCGCTGCCCGATAATTACTTTCACCCTCAAGGTCTTTTACGTAATACTGCATTCGCAATACATTTGCCAAACACGAGTTTTCGGAAAATAACTGTAATGCCTACACTTAAGGTTCAGTTTGCGCTACACCTTCATAATTTTATGACGTTTTCAACAGTACTAGTCAATCTAAAATCAACTATATTTACACTCACATAAAGTTGAAATTTGTTACAAGAAACAAGGATTTAAATAGACCTTAGTAAAGTTGTAAATTGTATAATATAATTGTAATTACTGTAACCGCTACATCATTACTTACTGTAATTGTATTCTCTCTTTACTTGGTTATTCACACACTGACTTTCTTTTTTAGATTAATTGTTATAATTGGGATGTTCACTAAGAATTTGTTTTATTCCGTCTTGTAGATCATTAAAAAATATTGGATACGTCTTTTTTCTTTTTTTTAATAATCGAAAGATTACGGCAATACATTGAGGCAGTACGTTATAATGTGGTATGACGTCACTGGCCGGTAGATTTTTATACCGACTTGTGACGTAGCGAGCTCCCACTCTGCAAGTTTAAGGGGGATGCGCCAAGGTAGCCCGCGAAATTCAAATTTTCTAACGTTTTTTGCAATTTTCAGGTCAGTGTCCGGTTGTATCTTGATTAAAATATGATTTGCGAGCGTAACAAATATGGCTTTACAGAATTATAATCATTAGAATCAGCAATACAACTCCGTATGATAGAATAACCCCCAAATGTCATGATTTCATGAAATCATGACATTTGGGGATTACATGAACATATAGAGTTGTGTTGATGATTTCTATGATTATAATTCTATAAAAAAAACATTTGATACGGTCGCAAATCATATTTAACTCAACGTACAACCTGATACTGACCTGCAAATTGCGAAAAACTTAAGAAAATTTGAATTTCGCAGGCTACCCTGACGCTTTCGCCTTAATGCGTTTTATCTAAACCATTTTTTATGAATATGATAAAACAAAAAATACGTGTCTAATATTTTTTTATTAAGTATCTGAAGGACTAAATAGTTTTTTTTTTTTTCCAGTCAACCTCCCTGTTGTGAGTGTCTAAAATAAATACAAAAATTGTGTAAGATTTGTTGTTATGTGATTATTGAAATTACATAGCATCACGCCCATAATACGCAATGGGTTAAGCAGAGGAGAAAAAAGTACACCCGCATTTCGCCAGTTATGTTGAAGTCCCATGTAATAGGGAGCGAGCCTATTGCCATCAACCGGGCATTCAGACTCCTCGAGAAATTCCTGATGGAAACACCCTATGACACTTTGCCCAATCTGACAATCGATCCAAGGACCCCCATACTCAGCAGTAGCGTTTGCAACCACTAACTAGACCATCGAGACATAATTAGTTTTTTTTTTAAATAAAATTTTCAGTAATTATAAGCAGAATTTGCTTTCAGAATGCATAATTTATTCACATGTACGTGAGACTAAAAAGATGCAACTGTGGAAAAAAAATTATTTATCAATTATAAAACATGTTGCTTATTTTTTTTTTATGATAAAATCGTCTAATCTCTTCCTTAACATTGCGATTAACACCAAGGCCAGTTAGCGTGTTGCTTGTCATAGAATTAAACGTAATTTTCTTACAAATTATCACCATTACAGCTACAGAATGATAATAAAAAGAAAAAAATATTTTTTACAAAATACAAACTAATAAATTACAAAGAAATTAAAATACCAAAGTTATAAAGAATGAACGCCACAAGCGTAAAACCAGTTTTGAGATATGAATGGAAATATTAATGAATGAAATTGTTTTGAGATGATTACCGCATACACGGTGTTTCATTCATTTGAAATGATAATGCTTTTTTACGTACAATATCTCGATTTTACATTTTTAAGTGTGAAGTAAAAGGAGGACAATTGACTATTTCAATTCATTTCATTATGCCAATACTATTTTGTGCCATCGGTTTTACCCGTATGTGATGACTTTTATTTTCCAAAGTTATAGTTATCATTTCCCTATTCTATCAAATTTAATAAAATCGTATCAATAAACCTGCCCAAATCATTTTGTTTTGGTAATAGTATTAATAGCATTTTTTTTTTTGTAAGTTGGTACTTTTTTTTGTACACAATAACTTGGCATTTTTCTCTTGTGAAATTACAGAACACTGCTTTTCGACTGCCCCTGCAGGGTAACATATATCTGGTGTGAAGGCCTTAACTATGCTATTAATTTCGAGTACCTCCAGTAGAAAAAACAAAATCGTAGAAAATGTGTTTCGTAAAACAAGTAAATAATTCACCCTTTTCTTCAGCCATTTACATAAAACAAAAGCACATCACTAAGTCTCACATCTGAACTTTTATTCTCCAGATCCTCGAGTCCAAGGATGGTTCCTCTTCGATACACCACTGCCCACTGTGGCCATGGTGGTGGTATACCTGGCGTTCGTGATGGTGGCTGGCCCACTATGGATGGCCAATAGGAAAGCATTCCAGATTCAAAACACCTTAGTTGCGTACAACGCGCTACAAGTGCTACTGTCCTCGTATATGTTTTATGAGGTGAGTGTAATTTTTTTTACAATATTTACATACTGCGTAAGCGTAAACCTTCGAAATTTAAATTTTCTTATGTTTTTTTTTTGCATTTTGCTGATCAGTATCAGGTTGTATGTTGATCTAAATATGGTTCTCGGCCGCATCAAATGTTAATTTTATAGAATTATAATCATAAAAAATATCAATACAACTCTCTTAAGTTCATGTAATCCAATTGAATGACTATTTCATGAAATCATGACATTTGAGGATTATTATAACTTATGGAATTGTATTGCTAATTTTAATGAATTATAATTCTGTAAAGCCGTATTTGTTACGGTCGCGAATCATATTTTAAGTTATGATATAAATGTGGGCCTTTGAAATGAAAGCTAACCGTGAAATGAAACATATTATTTAATGTTTCATTTCTTTGGTATTCATATAATATATTATTCAATGGTAGAATGGAACGTAAGATGAGTGAACGAGAGGTGGGAGTGTGTAAAAACGAACAGACTGAGAATGGCGGATGATTGCAATTTAACGAGCGAAAATACGAAGATATCCTGCAAAAGGGTTCTCGCGTCACGCCTCTTCTACATACATTAAATTAATATAAGAACTTCCCACTGGTTCTACACTAACTGCATCACCTCATAGGTCACGTCCACACAAGACGTGCTCTTTGCCCTTTGTGCGCGTAATTTCTCTAAGACATAATTACATAACCTGCTAATACCGGAAAATAGTTCTGCCCTATCATTGAACTTGGTATTATGGATCACGGTTACTTAATATACATTAACATCTTCTTGATAATAAATCCCATTTTCTAATTTTCATAGTCCATGAATTATAAGAATAACTTTTAAGCTATTGCATAGCTTCTATCGCGGGCCTTGAGCGTGGAGACCTAATCCAGAAATTTCGTAACGAAAATACTACCTAAGAAAAGAGTGTTTTGTATTGAAAATTATGTTTAACTGCTTGACAACAAAGTTCAAATTTACTTAAACGAATGATACGAGAGTGTTGTATTGAAAATTATGTTTAACTGTTTGACAACTAAGTTCAAATTTACTTAGACGAATGATACGAGAGTGTTGTATTGAAAATTATGTTTAACTGTTTGACAATAAAGTTCAAATTTACTTAGACGAATGATCCTTGACTATTAATAGTTAAATTAAAACCTTTTTATTAGTTTGATGTTCCCATTTACGTTGTGTCAAGTTTTAAAAACTATAAATGTGAATAACAGTTCCTGTCAATTTCATCATTGCTATTTCTTGTATTCGGGTTAATATTTTACAATTGCGTAAGTTGATAAAAAATGCTATGCAATAGCTTCGCCGGGGCAGTCCCCGAGTGCCACACGTCTTTTTTTTATTCACATAGTGTTGTTTAATGCCAGTTTTTCAACCCACCCGTAATAGCTGATCCGTTATTGGTTAAAATTAAGACTCTTGTATGTTTATCAATAATGAAGCAAAGACGTCATAGCTTTGCATAGTAGACCAATATGAAAGTATCACATCTATCACAGGTAAAATTAGCTTACGAATCTATTTATATACCCAGTTTGGCTATAAAATATGTTACCATTGGTACATAAAACGATTCGTTTTCCTTTATAGCAGGGTTTATCAAACTTATGGCTCCACGTACCCCTATTAAAGTATCCAGATGACAGCGAACCACTAAACCCAAAATAAAAAAAGAATTAAAATAGTATGTTGAAGAAAATAAGGTTTTTTATTTCAACAAAAGGTATTCAAATACAGAGGAAAAAGATCAAACGAAAGGGCTTGTCGCTAATTAAATCAACTTTCGGAATAGTTTTGGACAATTTTAGCCTTAATATTCTGACTCAGAATCAGGTCGATTTCTGTGTTTCGTTTTTATCATGATTATGTGTGAAAGCCGACTCCCACATAAGTTTGTTGTAGCAAAGGGTAAAAGGAAATTCACCGCTTTGCGTAACAGTTCGGGATATTCTTCCTGTTTATCTGCCCAAAAATCAATCTAAGACATCATTTTTAAATCAGCTCGAAGAGTTTTAACAATAGTAAATCTTGTCGCGAACCGTCGAATGGTGAACCCCTAGGGGTTCGCGTACCCCACTTTGAGAAACCCTGCTTTATAGGAACCGAGCATAAGTATTATTTGGTAGTTACGCAGGAAGTAAGGACTGGGCTTATTTTACAATATAAACATAGACACAGATAATTATAGGCCAGACCTCAGACAATAGTTTATACAAAACTGACTAGATACCGAATAATTCAATTAAAAAACTTCGAGACGCCTTCGTATAGAACACTAAAAAACTTTTTATAAACGCTAAATAAGTTATTAACTACCATACATAACGAGTTAACAGCTAGTAAGTAGTTAAGTAAATTAATTGGATATGCAAACTTTTTATTCGCGTTAACTGCTTAATAAATTAAAATTATACCCACTAATTAACATAACAATTGTTAATTTACTTAAAGCTTGTAAAATATAACTGCGTCCATATAAAAAAGTTTTCCTTATGAAGTATGAATTAGGTAAACAGCGCGTCGAATTAAGCTCAATTTTTAGCTACTGAAACCGAATTAAGTCAAATCGCTTTCGTACGTAATGGTTCATTTTATGCGCTTCTTTTTCAATCTTAATCAAAGTACAAGCAGATAAAGCTATGTATATTTGGCTGTGTGCGTGTCATCTGTGCCTATATTGAAATATGTTTGTTCCTATTTCCGACACCGGGCACAGAAGTGGCGGTGCTTGGGGGAGGCCTATGTCCTGCAGTGGACATCTTTCGGTTGAAATGATGATGATGATATCAGTCCAGGCAAATATATCCTTCTAAACATGGGCTTGCCCAATACTAATCATAGCAGACTTAATGGTTATAACCATTTCGTTTGCTAAGAGAAGTTTTAGTGATCCATATTGCAAGTTTTGTTCGTAGAACACAATGAGAAACTGAATTTTGCATACCGTACAGTTGTTTGACTTGAGACTGTTAATTCACCTGAGTAAGATTTATGGTATCAAGTAACTGAAAAAATATGCTTAGGTATATTGCTAACACACAATGACCTTAAATATATGAATTAGTTCATTTCTAACTGGATTTGAAAGTTCGAGACTTTGTCTCATTCATACTCCAGGCCTTGCTCCTATACAAACAAAGCGAAATAACTAACTAATTGATTGTTCTACACAATCGCATGGTTTAGCAACATGACATGTCAAGGCGGCTTGAGAATTTCATGGTCCCATGACGATGGTGTACACACAGCCGTGACTCTTTTGTTAAAGAACTTAGAGTTGAAATTAGGTTTATAGGAATATTTGAAAGTGTTATTTTACAGTATTTTAAGTACTCAGATGTAATGGCTTTTCAGTTAGTTTCGGCGCGCTCAACGTAAGCTACTGGGCCAAAGTAATTTAGTTAACTAGACGAATGTTTTCTCATCGATTTGAAAGGAAGCAGAAGTCGCTAATTATAGTTTTGCACTAATATTATAAACATGCACAGAAAATCTACCCTGGGTACTTAACTACTCTACTTCTTTTGTAGATATAGATACTTCTACGTTCTGTAGATACGGCTGTATCTTCAGCACGGCCGTTGAGAGAATGCCTTCCAGACGCTTGTTGGATAATTTATAGTAGCAATGAGGATCAAATTCGCAAAACACATATTCGTTAGTATTAAACTGTCAGTAGTATCAAGAACGCATTTTTTCAACAGCCAGACTGTAGCAACTAATTTATTAGATGAAACGAAATTGTTTATTCTGTAAATAGGATATCGGAATCACTTTTACACGTCAAATAAAAAAAAAAAAAAATAAGCTAGATGAGGTCGTCGTTTCCTAACTGACTACTCTGAGAAGAAAGGCCAAAACAAACTCAGAGGTCGCAGTCTCTTTTAAAGTCCAGACATAATCTTGGTAAAGCCATATGAGAACCATGTAGATTTGTGTCTGAAATGGTCTTTTGAGGAAAGAACCACACAGATTTGAGTGGACCTGTCCAGTCAGTGCAAGCATCTCATCTGATCACAGATGAATTCTATGTGTGACTTAAGAAATCAGCTATATCTAATAACCTTTAATTCAATGTATAAGTGAGGAGCTCGTTGCTAAGTATTAATAACAGACGCATGGGTCGATCCATCAGCTTAAGCTACGCTTAACGGTGTTGGTCCGTGGATGGGTAACTATCTTTACATACTGAGACTCCTCCGTGCCTCGGAGAGCACGTTAAGCCGTTGATCCCGGCTGTCATTCCTGGATCTTTAACAGTCGTTATGGGTCGTCAGAAGCCAGAAAGTCTGACAACCAGTCTTACCAAGGGATATCGCGTTACCCAGTAACTGGGTTATAGAGGTCAGATAGACAGTCGCTCCATGTAAAATACTGGTATTCAGGTGCATCTGGTTAGACTGGAAGCCGACCCCAACATAGTTGGGAAAAGGTTAGGCAGATTGATTGATATAAGTGCACGTTTAAATAGCACACCGGCAAACTCAATAGAGTATTTTATGGGTGTGTCACTGTTAATGAAGAGATGTTAACAGCAAGCAGGTACATATTAAATAAAATAGTAACGTCTGAAGGAGAAAGCTACTAGCTACATCGGCACAACGATGTTATGATAGATTGACGTGTTTTTTGCAAAGTAACGGCTTTAAATGATGCTAAGATAGTTCCTGAAAACGTCCAACGGCGTCTCGTAAGACCCATGCTTAGATGGCGGGTTGAACTTGACGCTTATAGGAGGGTTTGGTCCATATTGGCTTAGGATCGAGATGAGGGCAGAAAGGAAAGGGAGGCTTTTGCCTTGCAGTGTGACAATATGGGCTGATTATTATTGTTATGATAGTTTAAAAGAGAGGAACAGGTCTTTCTGAGGTAGTTGACAAACAATATTTTTCATCTGTATTCCTATGGTACATCAAAATAAAAATTTGTCATGATAGACTCGGGACGGCAAGGGATTTTTATGCGACTTACAGGATAGTATGACAATAACATTGTAATTTCAATGATGATGCTTAAGGACGTCGTGGCATGCGCATGCTTAAGGATACCGGGGCATCGTTGGCATCGGTATGCTCTTGCATATAGTGATGCCGAATGACCCCTTGTCGTACCGTGCTGCCAGTGGGCACAGGCCCTCATACTCGATCTTTCACTTCCATGAGAATCCAGGTTTCCGTCAGTCAATACTTAGTTTATAAAGTATGACCAATTCCATTTACCCACGAACAGACATAATTTATTCCATGTGCACCTTGGTAAAAAAATCATCCCTAAGAAGACTGGAAAAAACTGTAACAAAAAAACACAGAGAAATACAAAAAAACACAGAGAAATACAAAAAAACAAATTTCAAATCTGTATTGCATATCACGTGTTTAAAATAATAGGTTTTTATCAAACGCCAGACCAAAACTAAACTTCAAATGGTCAAATAAGATCGTATCTATGACCACACGGCGCTACGCTGCCTGAAGACCACGGTCCATTGGTCAATGACGCAACTATCTGATCGTGTAACGATATCACTAGTGCAAAATAGTCACCCAGTAATAAGGTCAAGGCGATCGCAGGTTGCTGATCTAGAAATTGTCTTTCTTTTTCTGCGAAATTTCTGGTCTGTTTTTTTGGCAACGTGTTGCGTTTCTTCGAGAGAGAGACATTTAGGAGCTGAAATATTCAAGTAACAAGTTTTTTGGCTACTAAGCAGTAATGTGTTCGGCTGGTTTAAAGGTAGAAATGCCAATGATCTCAAGAGACACAGATATTCTAATTTTGTGTCTAGAATGATTAATTGACTAATTATTAAGGAGTACTTTGGCAACGTTTTACCTTCAGATGCACCCTCGTAGAGCAACTTTGTTCATGATCAAATATTCTGGAGTTCTTCCAAGCGTGTCCATCTCGGTGATTTATTCAGTGAAAAAGTCTGATAAGCCCTGGCTTCTCTTAAAAAAAAGTCTTCTGGAAAACCATCCACAAAAAAATTTAATTGATGTACAAATGTACAAAACAATGGGGTACAGTGAATTACAGTGATCGCCCAGTGGTATCGGCCCCGACTTACGAGTTGTAGGTCGTGGGTTCAAACCCCAGCAGGTGCTTTACTTTGTGTAAATAATTACATCACCACTGCTCTCAAAACGGTGAAGGAAAACATCGTAAGGAAACCGGCATGTCTTAGAACCAAAAATTCGAAGACATGTGACATCTACCAACCCGCACTGCGCCCGCGTGGTGGATTACGGCCCACTCCCTCTCATAGAGAGGAGGCCTGTGTCCTAGCAGTGGGAACATTAATAGTGAATTATAATACTGAAATACGCACTAAAATACTAGCAACAAAGTGCCTGTCTATCAGCTATCTACGACATTAAACCTATTAATACCAGAAGGTATATTCATTACAAAATTTACGCAATCTTAGCCGTTAAGAATAGATAGTGCAAAATTCCGGACAATCGGGTCAAGGCAATATAGGTTTACTATATACAGTATAACAATAGACATAACGCGAAATAAAAGTTACCGAATAATTACTATCAACTGTAACTTTATTGTGTCACGGATCGTTAGTAGTCTGGTACTAGATCGAATTTAAATGTGGTCTAGGTTATTTTAGATTTTTGCACGCTATTCAACAGTAAAATAATATGACAGAGGTTTATAATGTGTTATGTAGTTCTTTGTTTGGTTGTAATTTTATAGGTTTTGCTTCTTATCCAAACCGAAGCATGGTCGTTTGTGGATCTTGTATGAAAGTGATTAATTCTGAAAAAGAATTGGCACGGACCTTGACTAGGTTTTTTTAAAGTGAAAACGGATGGGTAAAAATGTTAAACTCGCGTCAGGCGTCAGCCGTCAGGACACGTGACCGGATCGAAGACGATATTTTTTTAATTGTATTAATGGAGCTACAGCTTTCGTTCTTGTACTGACAGCAAGCCACATAAATTCCCGACATTTTCGTTAGATGGCGTTACTTAGTTTTCACTTCCATCGGCAGTCTCCAAAGACTGCCCTGCATGTTTTTTTTTAATCCGCAGCGCGTGTCTATTGGTCTGCATTTCTTGACATAGATTTTACTCTGAAACCTGTGAAGCCCTTACTTTTTAAATTATTAATTACTAGCTTATGCCCGCGACTTCGTCAGCAAGCCTATAATCTTCCTCAAGAATTGGGCTATACAATTCAAAAAGATTTTTTTTAATCGGCCTGGTAGTTCCGGAGATTACCCCCTACATACAAACCTACAAAGAAACAAAATTTTTCCTCTTTATAATATTAAAAGTATAGTATAGATTATGTTACTAATATAATGCATGTCTTGTCCACAGCACTTGGCGTCAGGGTGGTGGGGAGACTACAGTTTAGCGTGCCAACCTGTGGATTACAGCGACAGTGAGAAAGCGAGACGGGTGAGTTATAATAAAGCTCATTACTGTTTAATAATTACTATTATTGTCGTTAAGTGTACCATAGAGTTTAGTAAGTATAGACAAATGCATGCGACTTTTTAAATTCATTAGTAGATTTTATTGAAAAAACTGTAGAACATAATATCGAAACGTATTTTTTTTTTCTTGTGATTAGTGACTAACCTGGTGTCAGAGTTTTAAAACCGCCCATGGGCCTCTGACTTGGCTTCAAATGCCGTCGAGAAATATCTCTCAGGCATGCCGGTTTCCTCACTATGTTTTCCATCACCGTTTTAGAAGCAAGTTATAATTATACAATACGCACATGAATCCGAAAAGTCAGAGGTGCGTGCCTTAGGTTCGAACTCGAGACCAATGACTTAAGAGTCCGGCGGACACACCACTAGGCTATCACTGCTGTAACGTGGTAACGTAAGTTAAACGACATGATCTCGTAAGCAAAACATTGAATAATATTGTAAAGGGAAACGGTTGTTGATGATCATCCAGCAATGTCAAAAAATGGTTGATTTCTTGTTTTCCACTTAATTTTTGAAGTTAAAACTTCGTTAACGGCGTTGTGCACTTTTTAGGGATGGGTAAAAAATGTTAAACTCGCGTCAGGACGTGACCGTAAGATCCGTTGCCTAGCAACCGACAAAGTAAATATCAAAATAGTCTTTGACAATACGTAAAGATTGCGAGATAATAAATTTTACCCATATTGATGGGTAAAAAAAAGCAGTCAAAACATACTTTATGAAGTGTTTAAATTTTTTTTTTTTTCCTAGACTATGTTTTAAAAATAAATAAATATACTACTAATGAATATTATAATTAACCACATAAATTATAGTACTTTCATACTGATAAATAAAGCAATTCGTGCGAAATTATTCCCTAACCATTCCAAAATATTCAAAAATGCACAACGTTAATGTTCAAGTTTTCACTTCTGCCGGCACTCCCGGAGTGCAACCCGTTGTTTTTTTTGTCATTATTGGATAACCTAATCCTTAACATTGTAGGTATCAATAATTTATTTATACTCTTAAATCCTACCTCATACTTGAAAACATTATTGACCGATTTCTATAGTATACGGACGGTTACTGGTTATAAAAGGAAGACTCTTGTATCTTTACCAATAATGAAGCAGGGACCTCATAGATTTGCATAGTAGAACCTTCCATACGGAAGTAGCCATCACAGGTAAAATTTGCTTACGAATCTATTTATATGCCCAGTTTGGCCATAAAAAAAGAACCATAAGTAAAGAAACCATTCGTTTTTGTTTATAGGTACCTACCGAGCATAAGAGAAATCGCAATCATTCACAGAATACTCATAATTTATCACGTAGTCATGTGTGCGACTTGGTCTCATAAATTCGCACGCCAAAATCTTCGCAAAAAACGTCACCTGTTACATAAAATCAATAAACTTTCTACCAATACATACTTTTATTAAAGTATCAACGCCTAACGAGATACTCTCCACGCGTCTAAGGTGTAGAAAGTACAACCACCATTATAACTTAGTGTAGATTATGTATTATGACGCAGAAGGTACAGACGCCAGCATATCAACCTACTCCAATCTGTCAAATTTTCCTAATCTACATTGAACCTTATTCTTTAGCGATAAAGTTGAAAATCTATTAAAGAAAGGACCATGACCGATTTTGTATGGACCCCGTCCCCCCCCTCCAACAGCCATGTGATACATGCCAATATGTTTATAAGGATCCAGAAAAAGACTTACTGTCTTGTTCAATTGCAAAATCGATGGGATTTTTTTGTAATAACATACATTTTAAATCTGTTGGTCGGTGTAAGGTTTGGGGGGACGTTTTGACGCATCGTCCTTTGACAGATTGTAGTAATTTGAAGTGCTCGCGTCTGTACATTTCTTAAAATTACAACATCTTTACAAATAAATAAAATTGAAGTGTCTGTTTAAAAAGTCAATATAACAGCTTTTTACTCAATGCATATGAAAGTATATACGCTACGTATTATGACAATTTTTTTTTTTTTTTTTAATTTCCATTGGTCTGTTTGTTCCGGCTAATCACCGAAACGGCTGGACCGATTTTGACGGGACTTTCATGGGCAGATAGCGATTTTTATATGGAGTAACTTAGGTACTTTTATTTTTGAAAAAAGAACATGAGCAGCAGCTATATAGTAAAACATATTACACCTACATCATTTTTATAATTAATAATCTGGCTCGCTGGTGTAGTGGTCGCAAGCGCTACTGTTAAGCATGAGGTCCTGGGTTCGATTCCCAAATCGGTCAAAGTTTTATTGGGTTTTTCCATCTGGAATTTCTCATTAGCAGTTCGAATTCTGGATTTGTTCCCGGTTGATGGCAGTAGGCTCGCCCCCTATTACATGGGACTTAAACATAACTGGCGAAATGTGGGTGTTCTATAGGTGAACCTCTGCCTAAGCCTTCGGAGAATACAGGCGTGATGTTTTGTTATGTAGTTTTTATGTTAATCATTAAAAATCTGATGGTAAAACTGCCCATGTACAGTTCCGGAAAGATGATTCTAATTGCTTATTCGTTTTTAATGACGATGTGTTTTATTTTTTTTATCTACAATCGTCATACTTTTGTTAAGTAAGAGACTGATTATTAAGATGATGTCAAAAAAGTTATGTAATTTAAGGTTATATAATGTGCGTTTTTCACACTAATAATTTTAGATCAGTTATTTAACATGCGTAAAGTTACATTCTAATTTTTCATTTCATTTCATTTCATTTCATTTCATTTCATTTCAATAAACTTATTTTTGAACACGCTAATGACAAATTGAAAAGCAGGCTGCTCATGATTTGAACATTAAAAATAGTACTCTCATTAAAAAACGATTTTATATACACGTAACCATTGCCAAGTTTAATAAAGACATATAAGATAACTGCCGTTCATTCAATAATAAAAATCTAAGTTTCAAATTACCTACTATGAAAAGGTACCTACATTTTCGCAAATTGTGTCTAACTTCAGTTGCGTCACCTATGTGTATTAGAGTTCCATACCTGACAAGGAAAAAAAGGGAACCATTATAGGATCCTTTTTCTCAAGAACACGTGGAGGTATCAAATTGAAATTAATATCAAATACGTAGGTCAACGGTCCCTTGGAGCTTTAAAAAAATCAAGCTTCTAAGACAACGCAATAAAAAATTAAGAGCATAGTATGCGACATATTTTGATATTTGATTTATGATACTGCATATAACAATATATGAAAAAAAGCATGGTTCTAGGTCAACGGGAAGTAGGGTACTTCCCGTTGACCTAGAATCATGTTTTTTTTTTTTAATTTAGAGCCATAAAATTGAGAAGAAGCAAGGTAGGTCTCTAATTTATACATAGTTTTATCACATAAAAAAAATGCAATTACAAACTTACATTTGCAGTTGGAGAATTGACCGTGACGTATATCGCATGGGAGAACATTTTTTCAATTACAAAGTTAAGTTTGTTCATTGTTCATCCCAACTGCTTAACCCTTCATTGTGCGTGGTCCGACACGCACTTAACCGGTTTTTTTTTAATATGGAACGCGCTGAACTTACTTATACATCAATTTTAAGTTTGTAGGTAGAACCACCATGGTACGTTCCTATTTGAGGACAGTTTTGATAGCACAGTACTAACCTTACCGACAGGGCTATTACCTATCTTGCAGAAGCAATGCGATAGCGATCATTTGTTTCATTTTGACAGTTCAACAACATTCAATGTGATAATTACGTTGCAGAGCAGAATTAAATTTCGAACTTATCAAGCAATGGATTAGTAATCTGTTTCAAAACGAATTGATTGTGTATTACGTGATTAGGGTACGAATCGTTTCTAATGTCAGTTCTGCCTTATTCTTAGTCTATGCCTAGAGGCGTCAAGCTCGTCCAACGGTACCGACTCCTCGACACATGACTTTCGAATATTTTGTTTATATACAAAAGTGAAATTGCATAGTTCGCTATTTATTGTGTTTATTTAGCGAAAAGGAAAAGGCTTTGGGTGTGACAGATGCATCGCTGATGGCTTTGAAATGTCAAAGAAGTTTTACTAGGAAATAATCTCAAGTATTTGTAAACCTACTTTTTTTTTCGTTATGCAATTTTTGCGGTTGCCAATTATATTTATATTATAACATAATATCATGCCTGATTCCCCAAAGGGTAAGGCAGAAGTGTACCCTATAATAGGCACACCCATATTTTGCCAGTTATGTTTAGGTTCCTTATAGGAGTGAGCCTATTTCCATCAACTGTGCACAAATCCAGACTCCGGGCTGAGACTGAGAAAATTCAGATGGAAAAACCCTATAATACTTTGCCCGATCCGGGAATCGAACCCAGGACCTCATGGTTCGCAGTAGCGCTTAAGACCACTAGACCAACGACCCATCTACACATGAATCATTAAGAAAAAAAAAACATCGTCAGTCTTTGGGGACTGCCGATAGAAGTGAAAATTAAGTAACTTTTTGATTCTCGTCTTTCGTTCGATACATATAGCCTTCGGTGACGATGACGCTAGTTCCATGATTATTGTTCCCCCAAAAAGTGCTCAACGCGCCTGAAAGAGTTTTCACTTAAAAATATTCTTAACGAACATAATTATGATGCGCATGTCGGTACTACATATACTATACATGAGTTTAAAAATAATATAATTAATGAATCGTTAACCACTGCTTAAGAAAGACCATAATTGTCTCATCATCAGCTTATTAATGTTCCCACTGCTGGGAGTGCTGGGACACAGGCCTCCTCTCTGTGAGAGGGAGTGGGCCGTAATCTACCACGCGGGCCCAGTGCGGGTTGGTAGATGTCGCATGTCTTCGAATTTTTGGTTCTAGGACATGCCGATTTCCTCGCGATGTTTTTCTTCACCGTTTTGAGAGCAGTGGTGATGAAATTATTTACACAAATTAAAACGCCTGCTTGGGTTCGAACCCACGACCTACAACTCGTAAGTTGGGGCCGTTACCACTGGGCCACCACTGCTCACATTCTGCTCTGCTACTATTTGTTTACTATTGTCTCAAAAATCTAAAAAAGGATATTTCTTCTTGATAAATCTTGTAAATCACTTAAAATCGTCGAAACATAATATCTTAATTTGAACTTAATAACTAATTGTTTCTCCAAACATGGATCTATTAGATACTATATCATCTAATTCAGAAGCTATAATATTGATTACCTTTTAGGTCTTCATTGTTATTTTGAGGAAACCATTTCCGATAGTTCGTTGCTTTCCTCCAATTGTGAAAATATTAGCCTGGTAACATGGTAATCATACCTGACTAGGGGGCCCCCTTTTTTTTTTTTTGGTTGGGCAATCATCCAATGACTTCTCCCGCTCTGGACGGAGCGGAAGGGCGTGTCAGACTCTTACTGACTAAAACCCACCCGTGTTCCTTCCCTTGCCTTGCCAGGGGCTACGGTTTCCTTATGGGACTACCCGCAACCCCGGCAGAGGGGGGCTTCCTGAACGTTCACTCTACTAAGCACCCTCGATAAATCAAAAAGATTTCTGATAACCTATTCTTCTTCAATAGGTTCAATGGTCTCTGTATTCAATTAAATAACATTTATAAAAAAGTGCCTAATTCAAACTCAATGTCACTGCGAAAAAAATTACCTGTCAATACCTATAAAAAAATGTCAGTACCTACCTATTCATATAAAAAAAAAACGTTAAAATGTAAATCTTCTTCTAACAAGGCATAAGTTCATAAACTCTTATTTATAATAGTTAACCTTCACACAGACCTCCACACACTTACTACATTATCTTGTAACAATTTATCAAAATTCAAAAATTAATCATAATTTTTCTGATTCCTTTAAGTACTTTTATGCTAATTCTTATATCAATGACCTCAGTTATGGCGAGTCTGTTGTTATATAATACAAACTCGTTTCGCACCGGATATTTTACTATTTGTTTACAATTTTAATACCAATGTCATAGTCGTAATAAACAATTATGAGGATAATAAATTTAATTTTGGTTTGTTGAGCTTTTTATGGATTTTGTGCATAATCAGCCTATAAAGTTCCCACCGCTGGGACACAGGCCTCCTCTCTGTAAGAGGGAGTGGGCCATAATCCACCACGCGGGCCCAGTGCGGGTTGGTGGATGTCACAAGTTCTCAAATTTTGAGTTCCTCACGATGTTTTCCTTCACCGTTGAGGCAAAAAGTTGTATATAAAATATATTTGAAGAGTATCGTTTTAAGTCCTATTAAAATATTGTTTTTGAAGATCTAATTGTTTACATAGACTGTTCAATCGCTTTTGTAGATCACACTAACATTGTATGAAGTAAATACTCTATGGATTCAACAATATCAGTGTTTAATTCAAGTGCAGTCAAAATATTAGCTTGGAAGATGTTAAGTGTTTGCTGTCCATTCAAAAACAGATATTAATTAAACTTACATGATCATTGAATAAAGTGCTGCTTTTGAGTAGGGGTGAAGTCAGATTCGAGGCCAAAAAAATCATATCGTATACATAGACTAGAGTATAATATAGACATGGACTGGTAATTAGTGACCGATACTTAAACACGTGACAAAATACAATAGACGACGTATACTTATTTAATAACTTAATCCGCTTAACTGTTCTTACAGAGTCATAAAGAACCCTGTAAGAAATCGACACGTGTTTCACCTCTCAACGAGGCATCCTCAGGATAACGATTGACTTGTTGCAAACTTGGACACAACGTGTCTCGTTGAGAGGTGAAACATCACATGTGGTGGTGGTTATATCACCAGTAGATTATAAAAATAGAACATTAAAAAAATGATTAATTCAGAAAGATGGTAAGTTAGCTTATAACTAGTACGAGGAACTGCATGGAGACTTCAAACTCCACCAGTATAACAAATTTACTCATTTAATTAAACCAAATGAATGAACATGTGGCGTCAATTTCTCATTTCTACGTATAAAACTTGTATCTAGTACTAAAGAGAACTTAATAATTTAAACCACAATTAAATCCATAACGGAAGTCGATATCAGGAAGCTTAACAACTAACTAATACCTACATGATTTACAGTTTGATTATTTAACTCTGATTTTGTTACTACCAACGTCACTAATTATATAGGAAAAGACCTTGCATTAATTTAAGAACTGACAGAATATTGACAGATTTGATACTAAAATTTAGTATCAAATCTGTCGGATTCCTATCTACTTATATTTAATATAAGTAGATAGGAATCCAGGAAATCAACCGAGCACCTTAGACAAAGCAGAACATTAAAAGTGTTATTTAGCTTAGCCAAATACCCAGACAGACCAATACCTACTTCCTTCCGAATTGATTTATTTGTCACATTGACTAAATTACTTGAACTTTATAAACGCGGAAATGCTAGTTAATCTGACAAATACAGGAAACACATGGATACTATTATTATAAACTTCATGAAACACTACTATCTATGATATGATAAGTAATATATTAACACATTGCTGATAACAAGAGTAGCAATTTACTACTAAAGAATGGGCGAATTTTATTCATGACCAAAGATGGTGATTCTAATAGAATAGAATAGAATACTTTTATTTCGGACAAAGTCCATAGGGTTAGTAACAATTTTACTTAACATCTAATGTTAGCAGGTACAGTATACGGAATAACATTAAATTAAAATTCAGCGCAGCAATTCAGCAATTCAGCATTTTGTTTCTAATTTTCAATTCATCCAAATTGTAGACACCCAAGATATTACGTTGTTGCCAGGTTTGGTACTAATGCCGGCTGTTTCATGTGAATATACGGAAACAATCTCACAAATAATTGCAGAAAGCACAGCATTTTGCCATGTCAATCTTCCAGTTTTCCAAGATCCAACAAACCATAGTCTTATAAATATCATAGATGAGTCAAAAATCGCTAATACGTGTTCTATTGTCCATTTTATTCGAGCTCTCTCAAAGTGTGAAAAAACGATAAAAATTTAGAAAGTGCGTACAATCCTACATAAATATTTTCAAAACGAATAATCAAAAATGATTGTCTGTTATTTCATTGTGAGAAAGAGAAATGAGCATTTCAAAAATGCTAATGTGTTTTTTGAACCACTTTTGCTTAGTCTGTTCTTAATATATCAGCGATTTTTGGCATTGAATCTTTAAAACTCACAGTAGGATGTTAAATCCTGGCTTTCAATGATCATCTTATAGAACGATCGTTTTTTTACAGATGCTTAGTTGTGTTTAGCAGTTTCCTGGTAGTAGGTTGTTAGCTATAATTAAAACTTTAAATGATTTCATACTTCCAATGAGTTTGTCTATGAACCATCATTGAAATTATACGAAGGCGGACGCTGCTGATATTCTTGAACCGTTGATGAAGTCGCTCGTTCTTAAAGAAAGGTAGTTCCTAAAGATGCCAAGTTTAGGTACAACTTTAAACAATTTTACTAGCGTCTTTTTTGGTGATATAGCGTTTGTTTTAAAGCCTAGCACAATGGAGACAGTGAGTCACAGTTGCATATACTTACCGACATATTTCTGCCAAAAAATACCACTCATAGAACCTTTTACGACTAAACGGAAATCTTGAACATTTTGTTTCATCTTCTGACGTCATTTTCGCAGATCATCTTTGTTAATTTTTTTGTGAACAGCATCCTTCCGTAAGATAACGACACAAAGCAAAAACTGCTCATTTTCCTTATTCAGATCTCTTGATATTTACCACTATTTGTTAGGAAATAATAAGACCTTATAAGTACCTTCTTCTTATTCAAGTAACCTATTGCGCAGGAGTGGGAAAAGGTGTGGTTTAATGATAAAGATGAGTAATGGGTGGATCTACAAGTAAAATGATGTACTTTGGAAATTATAAACTTTGCATGAAAACTGAAATGCTTTATCGAGTACTCGACGAGTACTACAAATGTTACAACCGGAGTTACCGACATATCCTGCAGAGTAAGCTAGCTGAAGTGGCAGTCGGCTGGTCATGTTTGTCGAAGAACTGATGGCCGGTGGAGCAGACGAATCCTAGAGTGGAGACCGCGTATCGGCAAGCGTAGTGTGGGACGCCCCACAGCTAGATAGATCGACGACCTTAAAGAATTGTCTGGGACAGACTGGATGCGGAAAGCGGAGGACAGGGTGTTATGGCACAGCCTGGGAGAGGCATAGCCTATCGCAGTCTACTGCTTGACCTATGCCCGACTACGATAGACTGAGTTGATGCACTACAAATGTGACTGAATATTGATTGGTACCACTTCTTCGATATTATATCAACTTTGCAATCGAAATTGTTTAGATTTCTGCCTTTAAGTTTTTGATGTCGCTTACGAGGATATTTGAATGTAGAAATAATGGTTTTCATTCCTCTAACTTAGCCTATCGCGGTCTACGAGCCCTTCCCAAGTTGCACTAGAACATCCGGTCTTCAGACTTCAGCATCCATTCTGCCAACATCACCTTCTTTATAATGGCGTTTGACATCATCATCTTCCTGCCCTTGTGCCGTTTTACTTAGGGTCGATTTTCTTTTTCCACTCTCCCTTGTCAACCATCATGCTATCAATCACTCCCTGCTCTTTTATATCATTCCTCACACAATCCGTTCATATTTTCCTTGGCCTTCCTCTCCCACTGCATCCATCAACATTTATATTTATCAGTCTGTTAGTCACATGCGTTTCCTCTATCCTCATCACATGCCCATACGAGGCCTAATGATTTTCTTCCAACTTTTCTGTCACTGGCGCCACTTTTTAACTTCCCCTTATATACTCATTTCTTACTTAATCAATTTTCTTTACTCCACACATTATAATGGCGTTTGACCTGAAATAAAAATGTCAAACGCCTCACCTCAGGAACCAATAAAAAATCTTCAAATTATACATACAGCGTATAACACACACGTTTTCTTTAGCACAATTTTGTCATCAATAAAACCTATAAAAAACGAGCTCAAGTCGCAATGTCAGTTTCACTTTCAACCAGAGAGCGATGACGTAATGACAGCTGAGCCGAAGAGGCTTTCACTGCTCACCGTTGTACGGAAGCAAGTTCATTCCAACGGTCAAGAGCGACGGTGTTGTAAACGTTGGTCTTGTACCTTTGCCACGTTCTGAAGACCAGTACGATGAATCATGATTCTAAGAAACTGCAGTAAACAAAATTAAATCTGTCGATGGGGACACAATGCATATTATCTTAACTGATTCTAAGGTCGAGATCTGTAACCGTTACTTAGCACGTACTTTAGCTAAGCGTTATTTTTGTCACTGTCAGAGAAACGGGAACATGTCTAAACCAAAGCACGTAAATGATACTCATTACATCTGCGGAGTTTTGCTAGCTAATTTAAATTTACCCTGTATAGCTTTTCAACCTGGGGCCCAAATGCCTTACGCATTTGAACCACATGCGTAACATCTCGTAATTTAAAAAAAGAAAGCTCGCTATTATAAGAAAAGCAATCAATGAACTAGTAATTCCGGTTTGGGCGCATACCTTCGAATTATCATGAATTTAAGACGCCGATAGACGTCAGTGGCCTTGAGTGGTGAGCTTGCGTGTTCTTTGCTGAGCTCACGCAACGCGCCGTACGTCCAACCAGTAATGGGACTCACAATGGGAATTATTAATTTAAAATAAGAGGTATTTTAATAAAACACATTATACTTAAAGAATAATAATTATGGTTTGAGGAAGGTTTCAGATAACTACGCTTGATAGTTTTTGCGCGATTCTCAGTTTTTTATCCGCGTTAGACATAACTTTACAAATTAATTACACTATGTAATATAAACCAACATATTATTGCTACACACAGTGCCGGCGGCATGTCCGCCGGCCATGCCGCACAAAGCCGCAGAAAGAAACGCAAAGAAAATGAAGGCGCAAAAGCCACCGGCAATGCCGCCGGCACTGTGTGTAGGAGCCATAAGATATTCAGATTAAGTTATTAAGAAAATGGTCTAATTTAACATAAATATTTCTTCCAAATCATTATCACTACTCGTTTAGACGTACCTAATCTTCAGGATAAAATCATTAAAAGTCGGTTATCGGCGCCTTAAGGTGCCTAATTATTGTAATAAAACAAAATTATAATGTAATTTGAGATGCTATGATACTACAATTCAGCAACTGAATTTGTGAGACCTTCGCAAAAAAATATTTAACTTCAACACTGCTGTCTACGTAGATTACTACGCCCATTATTCCTCCATAAATATGCTAAAACCTCTTTTATAATCCGGCGTTATATACAGGGTGGCAAGGACATCGACGCAAAAATTGTTACCATGTATTCAGTACATTATTCTGAAGCCCCCCTGCGTTGAAATTTTTGGTCGGTTATTTTTTTTAAATCTGCTGTTTCATAGAAAAGTTCAACACCTACGCGGTCAAAATGTATGGAACAGCAGATTTTTTTTTTTTATAACCTACGAAAAATTTCAGCTCGGTGCGGTTCTAAATCGTGTACTGAATCCATGGTATCAGTTTTTGCATCGATGTCCCTGCCATCTTGTATATTTTTTAATTTAGCAGAATGATAGCACAATAATGTATCACAGAAAACTTAAATTTTTTCAAAATATTGCCCTGTTATATGGCATTAAAACATAACTGGTACCCACATTTTGCTCGTTATGTTTAAGTTGCATGCAATAGGTACGCCTCACTTTAGATTTTCTCTGCCGAAACGTTCGGTGAAAACATGCGTTATGTTCTCCAAAAAAATCTGTACATTTTCCTCCAACTAATTTTGCCCATTCTTCTCCAGATGCTACATCTATGCTGGGTGTACTACTTCTCGAAGCTGTCGGAGTTCGCAGACACCGTGTTCTTCGTGCTGCGTAAGAAGAAGAGCCAAATCACGTGGCTGCATCTGTACCACCACTCCCTGACGCCGTTCGAGGCGTGGCTGCTTGTGAAGTTCATTGCTGGTGAGTTTACCTTTCTGTTCATATAAATAAACTAGCTTTTGCCCGCGGCTTCGCCCTAGGAAGTTGAAAATAGTTTGGAAAATCCAAAAGTGCACGCCTCATACATAACACTCATTCATAAACGAAAAAGAATTTCAAAACATAGTTTCTAACAAAAATTAACAATTTATAACCTTTCATGAAGTCGTAATGTCAAAGACTGACAAAGATATTTACTTGGCGGTTGCTAGGCAACATCAAGACCAAGGTTGAAAATATTTAGATAAAGATATTATATTTTAGTTAGTATTTTATTAATTATAATTAAACTACTTTGAATAAAAGAGCCATTTTCAATAGGGTTCCTTCTACGGCTGAAACAAATGTATAAAAAAAAAATTGACTCAATTAATTGATTTTATCGCAAGCTACAATGTTTTCAGGGTTCATAAATTGACGGACAGGAATTTTTTTTCAACTATTTTGATGCTTTTTCCATTTCTGCTGCATTAAATCAATTGTTAAAAAGTACAGTATTAATCTCCATTTAATCATCTATACAATGATATATAAATTAAGTAGGTTCTGTGTACTAGCAGGAGTGTAACAATAAAAACAGTTACAGAAATGGGGCAAAAAAATTTTTTCGATCGTAGAGCACACTCTAATGCTTCGCATTAAGAGTCGTGCAATTATCACACGGGAAACTACAACACGGATAAAAAATATTTTTTTTATTTATTATATTTTTTTTTTATATACATATAATATATATCCCATGTCCTACCTCCGGTCATGGTCTACCTGTATTTTAAAATTCCATCGAAATCCGTTCAGCCATTAAGGCCTGGGCAGAGAAACACCGTTACATTCGCATTTACATTAAATATGGATTAGTATTTTTACATTTGAATATCCATAGATGCTTCAAATCAGCCCTCTCAGTTTCTAAGCCACACAATAATAAGAGACAAGACTGAAACTACTTATTAATCTCATAAGCTAAAAAAAATATTGCCAATAATAAATAAATAAATAAGCCGTTTATTCCATAATTCAAATTCCATTTCAAATGTTGTTTGTAGATTAGTAAATTTATTTATTGCATTATTGTTAGTACAGTTAGTCTTCTTTCTTAAAAATATCGATCCCTTTATGGGTAAAGGCCTTCTCCAGGTTTTTCCACAACTCCCTGTCCTTGCTTGTATTTGTCCAGTCTTTCCCTGACACCTGGATAATGTCATCAGCCCACCACCGTCTTGTAGGTACAAAAAAAATTGCCAATATAAATCATATAATACACGAACACTTTTAGGAAAATCAGCTAGGTTGATAGCGATGAACCATGATCAAAAGAGAAATTGTCCTAATCATCACATACAACCGGTTCAGTGCCACTTGTCTAAATATCCGTTTTCTGGCGTAAGTGACTTTTGTTCTCTGCCGGATTTCGGCATCCGGAGATCTTGTCTTAGTCTCTTGGGCTGCCTGTCCACTGGAGCAGAGAGGAAAGGAGAGGAGCGGAGATGTGCCAAAATTAACCAATAGAATCGCACCTCTGGAGCGGAGTTTTGATTCTATTGGTTAATATTGACACACTCATCTCCTCTCCGCTCCGGTGGACAGGCAGCCTTAGACTGTCATCATCGCCTAGACTTTTCCCTACTATGTAAGAGTCGGCTTCTAGTCTAACCGGATGCAGCTTGCAGCGACTGCCTATCTGACCTCCACAATCCAGTTACTGGGTAATATATACACTTTGATAAGACTGGTCGTCTGACTTTTGGGCTTCTGACGACGATAACCGATCCAGAAATGACAGTCGGGACCTACGGTTTAACAGCTTAGTCTCTCTGACTGTATAAAACTAAATTCAGAACAAATATTAACTAGGCGTAATCACCCGAAACGGGCGAATCGATACTTTTACATAATACTATTTTTCTTAATTCACACGTAGTTAATTTATTTGCAGGCGAATCGACCACTCCAGAAATACTTATTAGTCAATTGTCATATTTTGAATAAGGTGCTAATTGTCTAAAACGTATTTAAAAGTGTCGATTTACCCGTCTCGGGCGAGTAAATTCGTGCGAATCAACCAATAAGCCATTTACTAAGGTAACCGAAAAAAAAATGACAATTAGCAAGAGAATGAAAAATTGTTACGAGCATAAGAAAAAAACCGTTACAAATTGAAAGTGAAAACATCTTAGGGCCAGTGAGGTGACCAAATAAATCAAGGTCAAATACAACGGAGCCTACTGAGACAAATTGGTAATAGGAAAAGGTTATGAGTTGATGAATATTTACTGTCAGTCATTGAGAGGTTTCACCGGAAAGGCATCTCCCTCTTTCTTTGATTAAGCACGTCATTAGATTTTAATAATCCAAGATGGCCATTGTGACCAATCACTCAAGCAGAATATAGAACCAACTTGTCGTACAGTACGACACAACTTAGATGTTGCATAGATTTGAACATTTTCATTCATTCATTTCAATTTTACGAATGTATTTGGCTATAAGACTTTACAAGTTATTGCTTTTTCGAAAGATCATTTTCACCTTAAGCAGTAATAAAGATTGGTGATTTTGAAGGCGCACTCAGTTGGGATAGAGATCGGTTTTACGAATTTTGCCGATGCTACATCTAAGTTGTGTCGTACTGTATCTCTTTGTAATATTCTAACTAATATTGTAAATGCGAAAGTGAATTTGTTTTGAATGAAATTTGGTACACAGATAGACTATGACTTGGCTTAGGACATAGGATACTTTTTTTCCCGATAGTACTTTCGGGTCGAAACATTTTCGACTGCGGGCGAAACTGCAGGCAAAAGCCAGTTATTTTAATTTGTGAGTTTCTGTGGAGGAGGAGCTCGTGGCTCAGTAATAACCAGCCGCACAGGTCGATCCATCGGGTTAAGCTACGCTTGCCGGGTTCGGTCAGTGGATGGGTGACCATCTGTACAAACCGAGACTCCTCCGTGCCTCGGAAAGCACGTTAAGCCGTTGGTCCCGGCTGTCATTAGTGGATCTTTGACAGTCGTTACAAGTCGTTAGAAGCCCGAAAGTCTGACACAAGTCTTACCAAGGGGACTCCCCGTTTTTTATTACGGGTAACATTTATTTTTTGATTTTTACAAGTTTAATTAAAGAACACATCCAAACTAAAAATATCAATTGACATGTTTAACGTAGTGATAATGAATGGCAAAATTCCAAGTTTATTCACTTAAAAAAAACCAGTTTGCACTATGTTGTGAAATCAATGATAGCGCTGTCATAATGAACTTGACATGAACAGTGGCTGCATTCAGTTTTTCCTTGGAAAGGTCACAGGAAAAGACGTCGTACAGCATTATCTTTTAACAATCAGTAAGAGCAATGTTTAATGATCGGTGATTTTTTTCTTTTATTTTATTACTAACAAATCCCACGGCGTCACACGCGTATTTTTTTTTCTTTATTTTTTTTGTATTTTAATGTTTTTAACTTTTGGTAACACTGAAATCATTTTTAAATTAAGTGCCCACATTAAGTATTTTCCGTATGAAAAACACTTCTAATAAAGATGTTCACACGAATAATAAGATAAGGAAGTGGAGCTGTTCATGTCCTTCGGCTAGTTTTTGAAGGCAAAAAAAAAAACATTTGGAAGCGGGGTTGACAGCTCAGAGCTTTCCGGACGTATATACAATGCCGCCCATGGGCATGGAATCGCCCGTATTTGTAATATTCCTAATATTCATGATATTTTTTTTGAAAATTTACTAAGGGAGAGCTATATCTTTAATATTTTTATTATTTTTGAGGAGCGTTTGTAACCTTGCTTTAAATTTTTTGCCAAATCTCCGATATTATTGGCTCGATTTGAAATCTGTTTAATATTTCTAAAAGCTTATGAGTCGGCATTGTATAAGGTCTTATTAAATTAACTTCTGAAACTTTAAGAGGTGCGTTAAACCATCAAACTGTATGGGACCGATTTTTAAATCGCGGAAAAAAACAGCTGTTCCATAGTAAAGTTTAATACCTACTGTTCTAACCTGTATGCATAGATTTACATCGTATATATATGCCACTCTATGCCACTATTTAAATTGACCCCATTCACTTACAGTGCGCGCGGAACTATTTGACCGCGCCTTAGGTAATAGATTATAATTACTATAGAAATAGATTGAGCGCCTTATCTTACTTAATCTATTCCGGCGCGTTACTTCGCGACGGCAACACGCGTTGAAAGTTCCGGCTATCCGGTATCCGGTCCGGTATCTTATTCGCTTTCATCCACGAATAATACTTCTTTTTAATGTTCTAGGCGGTCATGGAACCTTCTCGAACATCGTGAACAACCTGGTACACGTCATCATGTACGGCTATTACATGCTGGCAGCGATGGGACCTCAGTACCAGAAGTATCTGTGGTGGAAGAAGCACCTAACCACTCTGCAACTAGTAAGTAACCTTTACAACTGAACTAATTAAAGTAGGAACCAGCCAGTATGTTTTTATGAGGACCTAGTCTTCTTTAGGAAAGAGGTTGGTAGCCATTTGAAAGAGGCATATTATAGCTTTTTAATTTGCCCCTTGAACTACCAAAAATTTGCATTCAGCTTCGTTTTATTTTTGTCTATTGCGAGGCAACACAGTGGAGCAGCACAAGATGGTTCAGGGAAGTCAAGATCTGTTCTCTATTCCTTTGCATTACACAAGGTTTCTTTGAACAATACGAGAGTCAGTAACATGCATCAAAATCCATCCAGATTCTTTGATTTAAATTCAATTACAAAATAACTATGACCTTTAAAAAATAGAAAAAGATTGTCCTCGTTTTATCCTCATAATTTTTAGAACACAGACACGAAGATCGTGTTACACTAGTTTTTGTATACTAGAACATCTATTTTCTTTTACTTTTCGCAACATCTCACTAGAACCAGCACTTAATTCCGACATCTCGACGTACAGACCGACAGTCAGTTATCTAGATAAACCGTCCACAAGCACGGTCTACTTAACGGTTACCTCGATAATTAACGACACGAACAGAACTCTCTTAGAATATTTCACAAACTAACCATTTAATTATTGCATCGATGAAATTGTTTAATTAGGTTTTGACATCGGATGAGTGTTTCATTTGTCGCTGTGTTTTTACTCGTATGTTTAAAACATAATATTTCCTATTCATAATAAACCTTTCTTTAGGAGATTTGTTATACTTACTACCGTACGCATCACGCAAAAAAAAAACGCTGATACTCACACTCAGCTCAAAGCATTTATTTCAATTAAACCAGCTACAGGCAGTTTTGAACTGTCAAGGGGTCGGTCAGTCAGAAAGATGAAGCCAGGTTCAAACTCACGACCTACTCTCCTTTTTACCTGACAGCGCCAGAATGAGGGAAATGTGTTTGAGACTACTTTTAGATAAGTTTTTATAGTCGAATATAAAATAAATTAATGCACACCCTTTTCGACATACTGCAGCCGCGTTTTTTATTTACTTTGTAACGGAGAATGATTACGAACTAGTTAATCTACTAAAATAAAATTTAGATTGCACATAACTCATATTAGGTAGTTATGAAACGTATTTTTAAAGTATTCCATTTAAATAACTAAGTACAGGTTTAAAATTAAACTCATTCAAAAATGTGACTTGCACTAAAATTAAGTGTAAAAATTTACATATTTGCTTAGTTTCATTAATAAAATAGCAGATTTAAAAAAGACGAGAGAATAAACGTATAATAGTATACATTATTTGGTAAGATCGTGATTAATGAAAAGGAAGTAAGTGTAAGACAAATTAGGTATAATGAGAGTTATACCTAACTGATTAGCAACCGACATAGCCTGAAGAATTGCCAAACTTAAGTAGCAATGGGCAGGGCACATTGCTCTCAGAACAGATGGCCGATGGGGCCGAAAGGTTCTGGAGTGGCGACCGCGTACCAGAAGACGTAGCGTTAAAAGCACTACCACAAGATGGACCGATGACCTTTTGAAGGACGCAGGAATCCGCTGGATGTGGGAAGCACAGAATCGGTCGAAGTGGCAGTGCTTGGGGGAGGCCTATGTCCAGCAGTGGACGTCTTTCTTCTGAAATGATGATGATGATGATGATGATGACGATTAGCATTGCTATTAATTCGTCATGAACACATAGCTCTACCCCAAAAAAAACCTCAGTTTTATTTCCCAACCTATTTTAAAGTACTCAAGTCTCATTAAATTCAATAATACAGCAAAGGTGTTACAGCAAATACTTCCGTCGCCAACGTGGAACCACCAATAAGGATAGCTCGCACCGCGCCTAGCATTCCTTTCCACGGAGCTGCTCTTGCGCAAACGGGTAGGATTTACTACGAACGGCACAGTAATACTGCGGTTGTAGAAAATTCTGTGCGTTATTTGAAAGAATTGAAAAATAGATACGAAGATCAGTATTCTATAATATATTTTTCTGGTATATATGAGATGTCCCTATACTTATCCTCGTCTTGCTGTTGAGAATGTACAGTATGTTCTGCAATAAATTCGAAAATCTTCAGACCTTAAAATTAAGCCCTATATAATAAAGTGAGTCCATGCATAGTTTGATCAAGAAATAGTTGAATTAAGAAATTTCTAGTGTAAAATGCCTGAGCTCAATCCGGAACTTTTTCTATTACCTGCTATCTTTAAAATTCAGTCTGGCTGGTTGTATCTTGAACTCGTCTTAAGAGCGTATAGAGACGTGCTATGGGGTGCCCATAAGTATATTAGTAAGAAGACGTAATGACACGAAAATAATTAAAAAATAAAAACCAATGATCTTCCGAAACATTTCAACAAGCACAGTCCTAGTCCACCGTGCGGGGGCAACATTCAGCCACAGTTGCAACATAAACCAGCGGAACGCGCCGTATCCTTTCTCCATTAGCAAACACACGTTCTATAAAATGTTTTAGACTTAAATTAACGTGGATACTTGAAACTGCCGACCATCTTGGCTTAGTGCGAATGAAAATTAAACCAGCTAAGAAGGGTTGAATCGTTAGATCGACGATTGCCAGCTGCAGTTATTGACACAGTATTGTGGCTTGTGAAGATCTACGTTATACGAAGGGTTAATCCTACTGCTTTTTTATTCCTCGCGATCTCTAGGAAACATAATTTTCTTGTTAGTCAATTAAGGGCAGATTTTGGTGTATGACGAAAAGTTGATGGAGCGTCTTATTGAATAGTGATTTATTGAATCAGTATATTATATAGTTTTTAACTGCCTTGCCACTTCATTTGTTTGTGGTCTGTACCGAGCGCGACCACGTTTGGGCACTTACTCTCTGCTCCATAATCTATGGCTAGACTGGCTTTGCGCTTCGATATTTTCTTTTCTCATAAAATCTTATGAAGTATTTTTAGAACAGGATCTTGTCAGCTAACGTGACGATTGAAGATGCTAAATTCCTTATTCTACTTCTAATTTTCGCCTACGGCGTTCGTGCCTCAATAATTGAATTTATAATGACGAATATAAATATTTACATAAGTAGCATCTTTATACAATCTAGCCAACAACCAACAGGTTGAAATACTTGTTAAAATATTAGCGTAGCAGATTCATATTATTTAGTGTAATACTTTTACCGCATTATCCATGTTCAATGCTCATCTTACATTTATCACCAAAAAGTAATTTGTAATAAAAAACTTAATAACGCCCTTGGTGTTTCATTGTAGATTACATACGTTATTAGCGGTCATACAATTTGTAATGGAAAGACATTAAGTTTTCACTCATTCCAATTTCTTTATTAAAACCTCAAAATTAAGCTGATTGCGAAACGAAAAGACATTTGGCATCATCATTTTCTTGGAAGCCCTTAATACGAAAATTTTGTTCTCACTTCAATCCACTTGTGAATCATGAAATCCATTCGAGATTTTAAAACAGAGAAAGTTCGAGAACTTTCTCCATTTTTAAAAACTAATTAAAGCCCTCTTGTTGTATAATATAAGTACCTATTAACATAACGCATTCTACAGTGCTACTGAACTAGTAGTAAAGGCAAGAGCGTGACGATATAATTTTGGCTTTTCAAAATATTAGAGAATCTAGACAACCTTACGAAAAATGGCAAAATAAGGAGATAGTACGAAATCAATAAGTGGTTTTAACCAAAGACATAATAAAAAGAGAGGAAACTAATTAGTACTTTCTGGTAAGATTGGTAAGAAAATGTCCACTAAAAACATCTGGACGAACTTGCAAACCCTCAACTACATAGAAACATACCATACAATGCCATAGATATCATTAATGGTAACTGAGTTTTAGGTTCAAGACGGTAGATTATGTAAAACAGTTTATTAGTATGAACACTCAAAACATTGTATTTTTCTTCCAGGTCCAATTCTTCATGGTGCTCTTCCATTCCATTAGTGCCTGTGTGTACGACTGTGGATATCCCAAGTAAGTACTTACTTAATAATAACTAGTACTTACTTACTTGATAATATTATGATTGAAGTACTTCAATTATTACCACATCTAAGAACATCTTTATTTAACAGTATCATGATCTTCTTATCGTGTTCCATTATCTTCATATTCCCTCGAAATACTTATTTATTTATTTGTGCACAATTATTACAAAAGTATACTGTTGCCATTATTACAATACATAAGGCAGTAACCAGTAACAGTCACAATACCCCCCGTACTAGTTGATACTAGTTATTATTATATGTATTTTTGAACCATTTATGAAACTAATCTTGTATTGTGAACTGTAAAAACTCTAAAGGTATAATACGCTTGTTCTATACAAAATTAAAAAGAGACATAATAATATAAGACTTCATCTTGCATAATTTGATTCGGGATAGAAGCACAGTAGTTCCATTGTCTAAGTAAAGCCCTAGCTGTATGTGTTAGTAACTAGCTACGCAACATCGAATCGTGCGCATATCTTTTTCATTCATCTCACCTTCTGAGTCATCGGCAACTATGATGCTAGTATAGTGTTTTTCTGGACATTTTACTATTGTGTCAAAGCGTGTTGCACGAAGTGCATCAGGAAATGCACTCAGATTTAGAAACACGCGGTAATGTTTGTATACATTATTATTTATCCATTACAGGACAATATGTTACGAATCTTTTGGATTTAGAACGAATGACTTTGTTTCTTCTATCAAGGGATTAGAATTATGGCATGAGCTGTCGTGACTCATGACTGCCATTTATAACAGCTCTCCACTGAATATCTCTAACATATTCTTTTTTTGTTTCAGATTAATCGCCGCTGGTTTAATCCTGCATTCAACCATCTTCATTGTTCTGTTCATGAACTTCTACATGCAAGCCTACAAAGATAGGCCAAAGAGGAAGGCTGTATCAGTGACTGCCAACAACAACAACAACGATGAAACTCATACCTCCAATGGAATGATCAAGAGTGAGGCTAATGGACATATTAAAAATGGTGATCTCAATGGACACCTCAAAAACGGAGAACTCAATGGGCACCTCCGAAACGGTGACCTAAATGGACACCTTAGAAATGGTGACTTAACTAGACATATTATCAAAAACGGAGACCTAAATGGACATATCAAAACTGGTGAATTAAATGGTCATATCAAGAATGGAGACCTTAATGGTTATGTTAAAAATGGAGAACTAAATGGTTTTCTAAGACATGAAGCTAATGGTCACGTGAAAACCAATGGCCATTTACAAAATGGCTACACGAACGGTCAAGTGATACATGACGTAACAGATAAAGAAAAAGTGCAATAGCCTGTATTGTTAGGTTAGATTGTATACTTTTTATTAATTCCATTTGTATAGAGAGTTGGAGGTACTTGGGTTTTTGTTGGTCCCTTCTTAGTTGTGGAGAAAAAAAGTAGTTAGGTGTCTGTAGAAAGTATAATTTCTAGGAGTTAGCGCTGCGTGAAGCTTTCAACCAACTGGATCAACATCACGTTTTATGTAATTATAATGTGGTCAACACTGTCATTCCTGTGAATTGATTAATGATAAATGCCTACAACGAAACGTACGATGGGAGGCACGGAGGCAATTCATTGACAACCAAGTTGAAAATTGACTTTCGGCAGATATGAATGAATTCCTACAAAGACTGAGTACACTCCTGAACTCTAAGCAAATATTGTACAGTTAGAACCAGTGTAAAAACAATTATTTCATATGAGCTATCTTTAAATCTAAAATGGTGCATCTACGTTTTAAAATTAATAATCATGTAAATAATTTTTGGCAACAAATGTCTTGATTTCGAAAATTGTTAAACAATTTTTTGTTCTCTATTTTTTCCCTTTTTTTAACAGTTTAACGTTAAAACTACCTCATGAGTGGACTTATTCATATTTTACTTTTAAGATTTTAGCCCGAATTTGCTAAAAGTTAAATCCGCAAAATGATGTTGTTGAGTGTCGCATTTTTTTTTAATTTTGTCCTTTTTGTCTTTTTGCAAAATCTTTGCTCACTAAAATACTTTATACTAAAAGACTTGCCTTTACAAGGCATTAGTTCCAGTACTTCCGTCCATACTAAGCTTTATTTAGTTATAAGTAACAATAGCTGTAAATAAAGTTTTAAATTATTTTTTGTTTATGAAAGTACAAGTAATCATTTAGGTACTTACGTGTACTTTTCACAAGGTCATCAAATAAAAAGTTTTTTTATTTATTTTTTCGATTTTTGTTTTGTTTTTATTGCGAAAATTATAAAATCAAGTACAGTGATTGCTTAAATAAGTATTATTAAATAATGTAAATATAATTAAATTGATTGAGATTAATTACAATTTATGTGCGTGATGGGAGTGATTTTTGATTATTTTTTACAAAATAATAATTAAAATTTATTATATATTTGTATATTTTATCATTCTCGGTGGGTGAATGGGAGGAAACTCCCTTAAAAATGTATTTTATATAATTGCTAAATAAACTAAGAAACCCAGTCAGTTTTAGCGAAATTTTAATGATAATATAAATAGGTGTTTTATACAACCATAGACTTAATTATTGTAAGTGATATGTGGTAAAACTTGTATACCCTTTTATACGATAAGTTTCAAAAATAAAATATTTGAAATTATGATTTCTATTATTATTGTGTCCATTGACTATAGAGGTTTATTACCAAATTCGACTGAATTCAATACATCATAGATCTTATTTTAAGTGACACTGTCGTTTGATCCTATGAAAATAAAGCGATTCTATTAATCGGTTTCACACTCCCACTTAACAACATACCTTCATTAGTACATATTATATTGTAGAAAGGTCGCTGCTTATACCGCACTTAATATTATCTTCTACACAAATAATGCTAACAGAGCCATCTGTTGACTTAACTTAAAAACAGCTAAGTATAAGGTTCACCAAACGGTTGCTGCTGTAGATATTTGAGTCTTATGTGTATACGACCGTCGAACAAGTTACACTCTTACTGTCATTGCGTTTTGTGAGTAGTTTAGGGTTTAGTAGAGATGTCGCTACTTGTAGGTAACTTTTTAGTTCTCTTGATTTTTCATGTCAAGTTCTTGTAGAGTTTTAAACGCAGGCTGCTTTGAATATTGCTGTGAATTTTAATGTATTACTTATTTCATATCAGAAAAACCGTTTTTTAGCTAGGTTTTATAAATGTGAACTTTTCTGTTATTTTTGTTTAGTAAAGCCTTTATAAAGCATTTTAAAATAATTGTATCGTATTCATTATTAAACAATAATTAATACAATATTTTATTTTATTTTAAAATAATTAATTATTTACAACAGCATTTTCAAACGCCTACAAAAGGGTTAATTCCCTAAAAATCGCAAAACACGCATTTCCTTTAAAAGCCAATTAAAAGAATTAATAGCAAAGAAAATCGAGCTTTTAAAATTTAACGGTGTGTCGATAACAACTTGGACCCTCGCTAAACCTTAATTATAGCCCTGCAAAATGTCAATAAACCTGACATTGGAACATTTTTTCTTCCCCTTTCTAATTTGTTAGCCCTAAAATCGTAACCCTACTCAACCAATATAACCTGACCTCTAAACTACACCCAAATATTGCTCCCTATAGGTCACCATACATTGGCTATGTAACGTGTATTGAGAAGGGTAGATACGGGGTTGAGACACGCACTACTCTGTCACCTTTTGTAAATGATGGAGGGAGGGAGACAGAAATAGCGCTACCCTTGTTTATCTGCGTTACGTTTCACGGAGTTAAAGGGTTGGTTTGACGTTTTGTGTTACTAAAAATAACCATGCAATTTAAAAAATAATTTAGGTGTTACAAATCAATATTTATTTCGCTGTATTTTTTAAAGCCTGTCGGAAATTTATCAGCGGAGGAAATGAAATGGGGTGTTTTCATAATTTCATACTTTTAAAACTTTTTTATGTTTTTGCTGGGACTTAGTTTTAAATACATTAAAAATATAATAAATGATGGGTTAATTTTTATAAAAAAACGTACAACGCTTTTGCAAAATCTAAAAATTGTACGAATTAAAGTTTTTAACTAAATAACACTAAGGCAAATAATTAATAACTACACTGTACTGATTTAAATCAGCCCCTATTTATTATCAAATGTGTAGAATAGCTTCGGTTATCATAGAATGCAAATATAGTATAGATTATCCCCTAAAAATAATATTATAACAATAAAATAACATTGAAACCAAAAGTATCAGAAAGAAATTCTGAAATGGTTGTCAAAAGTGCTGCACTAGAAAGAACCTTTTCTCGTACAATCAATATATCCCGTAGAACGGAACGTCAGTTCACCGGCCGGGACGAAAACCCCAGGGGTAGGTACCTTCGCAGTACATTCAGTCGAGTGCGCGTTGTAGCCGCGCACGCACGCGCGCCGCGTCCCCGCTCCCCTCACATTCACAACAAAAAACCACAAAATCTTAACAATCAACCTAACGTGAATAACATTAGTGCTATAGTGTACCAATAAGTGTTATTTGTTAACTATTCAAGTGATAACAAACAGTGACTCAGTGGAAATCGCAACAGAACATCGCTCAGCGTCCAACCATAATGATATAAAACATTTTCTACGATAAATCGCTTGTTACTGTGTTTTAATCGGTAATGTGCCTTCTTTGAGGATTCCTTGTGTTATATATTAATGTATTATGTTCGCCGACCGCAGTGTGGGGGTGGAAATCTATGGAATATGCTAATAAGTTGGTTTCTTTTAACCCGCACACAAAAAGCTCTGCACTAGACACTGCAGTGCGATTTGTGTTGCAAATTTACCAGAATTTATATCTTTTCCGTCTGTACGTACTATTTTATCTATTTTCATTAACAAACTCGGAGTTTAGTTCTGTTTCTGTGAGTTATTTAGGGTGGCTACTAATTCAATTTTGGAATTTTTGTTTCGAATTCTGTTACAATCAGATTTAAATTGTTTCAACTGTGTTTCAATTAATTGGTACGTCGAATTTCGAAACAAAATTCTACAAAGTTGGCGAATTCACAGTGAGAAATTCGATTACAAACAATTTTCACTTCATAATAGGAACGGGTAGTGTCATTTCCTTTGTGCCAATAGTCTATTTGCTCTAATTTCCTGCTCTGCTAGTTATTAACGAGTCTGCATCAGATCTAGGTTTAGATTTGTCGAGCTCAATCAGTCTATTAGATTCAATTGATTCGTAGCTACTTCAATTTGAATTTCAAATCAATCTGTTATTTGTTTTGCTTCGATAAATTGATTGTCTTTTAGTAAACACGCTGTGATTATTCTAAAAGGCGGTGAATAACTTTTGTTTTAATGGAATTGATCAATAGACCGGTTACATCAATAACTGACAAAATTTAATGCGAGGTTACTTGAGTTTTTGTCGTAAGGGTAGCAATTCAGATGACGTCACACGAAAGGCTATGAAGCAAAAAGCCGGTAGCGCTGGTTAAATATTTGACTAGCATGAACATTATGTAGATTCTAGACGTAAAGTCTTGTATAATAAAGACACATTACTAAGTAGGCACCGACAATCTACATTACTGTTGTAGTTGTAATAAAAGCTACAATCCTATAACAATGGTTGGAGTTACTTGACTACTCTGAATAGTCTGGATTTTTGACTAGAACCACTCCATGAAGTTCTGAGTTGGTTCATACTAAAAACCACAACAATATTCTTTGCGGCATAAAACAGATTCCGTAAATTACATTTGATATCAAGCAATCATCCATTGTTCTGGTGCATGGCTACAACTTTGAAATCATGGATCCAATTCAAGAAACAATTTTTTTTAAATAGCTATGGATAATATGCATGATTATAGGAAATACTCGCACGTTACATAAGAACAACAATAACTGATATAAAAGATATTAAACTCACTACCAACATGATAGTAGAAGATCAAAATTCCGCCGAAGCCATTACATACTCCGTGACCTAGACCTTAGCAGTAAAACCAAATCGATATGAAATTGATAACCAAGTGGAATCCGAGCGGGTATTTAAATTGGACTTCAGAAATATTTCAATAAAACATACGGTATTTAACGATGTTTAACGTTATTTCAAGAGTCGTTGTTATATTGAATTACCTACAAATAGTTCCTGCAGTTATATTTTTTGGGAAAGAGCTTTTGATTGAAACAGTTTGATCATTGTAATTTATAAGCCAGCACCTATGGAATGAATGACTTCGTCGATAAACACAGAAGAATGATTAATTTTAAATTACTCTCTCTCCAATAAACTTAACATAATATGGATTCATAAAGGACTAGCAATAAAGAAATAGAAACAAGAAAAGGGGCAGTCCTTTATTTTCAAAAAGACTACACCAAACAAATTCTTGGCTTTTATATATTTTGTAACAAAAGGGTTTTCAATAAATGATTTCACAAAACGACAATTAAAATCTTCCGATAGAATCATTAGGATCAGTAGATATCAAACATCACACACAACCACAGATTGTGACACAACGCATTATCCAAAGGCAAAGATATATGTACATAAAAATGGGTTTCTTTTTGGACCTAACGTTAGGCCAGTCTATTGTTGCCATGACAATCGCTGAGTAAGTCTTCGCCTCTTCTGTTATTGATAAATTAAATTTCGTAAATTCTATATTTTGCCCAGATACCAAGGTTGGTTCCACATGGAACCATACTAGGTTCTCTTAGTTCACGTATGCTGGTGATTGCTTTGTAGCCCTTAGTTAAAATAACTACTATCCTCCTGCCTATATTCATACGTCCATTACTGTAACCTTTGTGTTGAAAGGCTTTGTTATTGTCATGTATAGCTTTAAAGGTTCTCACGAAACTCACATTGACACCATTTGAGAGCCATTTAAGTTGTTAGAGCAAGCTGTGGATAAAAACTGCAACATTTAATGTAAACACTTGAAGGAGTATATTATTAACATGACAAAAATTATATTGGTGTATATTCTACCTTTAATGCTTGAATTGTTTTACGGGTTAATGAAATAAACAGTGATACAACAATAATAACGAATGAATTGAAAACAGATAAATAGAATATACTCCAAATAATTACAAAATAATTGGAGCGATTAAATACAGCACTGATACTAATTTCGGCGACATTATAATAACCTCATTACCTTTGACTAATAAACTGATAACCTTTGAAGCTTCCGAAACAATATTGTCCCAGACAGACAATTCGGAATTTGGAGCTCCGTATCAATCGAATTAGCTATTTTTAGCTCAATTGGAAGCAAACGAAAGTTCTCTTTATACCGTACTATAGAATTATACTGGAATTAGATGAATAAAGGAAGTTTGAGTACATAGAACAAAAGAAAGACCAATACATCTTCGGTGCCAAAATAGAATAAAACACACGAGCATAAAAATAAAAGCATATGAGAGCTATCCCGACGACTTATTTCTCGTCCGGAAGTTATCAGAACGACCGGTTATTCTACAACAATGAGGCCGGTTCTTATACGTTCCAAGTAAGATGAAGTTGCAGAAGACACATTTTTAACAGGACTTGAAAACTTACTTCTTATAAGCACCATTCTCCTCAAACAAAGCAAAGAATTAGCTAAGATCTCTTCCAATCAAATTGTTCTTGCTGTGATTGTCATTTGTTTCACCTACCTCTGAACTGCATCTTTTTAGACTCTTTGTTGTGTATTATATGTCCAATAGATGTTCTGGACTTATTTATTTCATGTTCATCTTCATTTGGATCTTGTGTGCGTATGCGGCGATGTTGTGGCGTTTTTATTGGAGCAATGTTTATTTATTTATTGGTTGGTTTTGTGTTGTTTGAAATTGGAGTAAGAAGTTGTTTATAGTCTTGGATTCTTGTATTTACTTCGTGATTTAGTATAGTGGGTTCTTCTATTTATTTTACCGTTATTCATTATTTTTTATGTTGTAAGTTTCCTTTCCTATTATTTCTTCTATAAAATATTCAGTCTTTTGGAATTAGAAAAGTCACTTTCGGAAGGCAAGACTTATTTTAAAGCAAATCAATACTCTACATTAGATAGTCGCCATGACGTTTTTTAATGTTTATAGCTATTTGAAACGAAATTCTTTTTCTCCGTCGTAAGTTATTTTCATTGTTGACAAGACATCTTATAGGCATCAGTAACCTCCTACTTCATGATATGAATTTTAATCTCAATCAACGTTTTAACAGTTTGGCTCTATAACAATAAAATAAAACAAGTTCTTTACAATCATTTGTATCTCGTATATGCGTACGAGTTGATTGAGAGCACGATCTGTCTGCCGGTGTACGGTGTATTTTTTTATTCAGGTTAGCATTTGTTTGATCTCGATCAACAAGCTATCGAGTAAACCCTATTGAGTTGAGGTTTTGTGTAGCGGGAAATTGGACATTGCTTTTATTTTTGTGAAAGAAAAACGAGTGAAATAACGATTCGAGTTTTATTGTTACTCATTCTATTGCTGTCTCTATTCATGACTAGGCTATGCGTAAATATGTATGTCGCAGTAAGATGGTTATAGCCGTGATATAATTATATCCTTAGGGTTATAGCTATATACCATAATATTATGTGAAAGCTGTTTACAACTATCGGAACGCCCTAATTTTGTTACTATGACCAATTTCGACTTAGTTGGTCACAGTTCTGACCTAAACTAACCTATTTGGTCGGAGTACTCTAATAGCTTTATTACTAGATCGTGTTCCTATCATAATTACATTCCTAGCAAGACAGTTATGAACCCCTTTCATACAACTATATTACGGTATATAGCTATATCCCTAGAGATATGACTATATCACGTATAACCATCTTACTGCGACATATATACAGTATGTTTTACTTAGCGTTTTGTGTAGATATGTATTTATATTCTATCGAAACCTGTAAGCACACTAAACAAATATTCTGCACCCCAAAATTCGGGGCCCGATATCAATCATTCATAGCCAAATGTTTAACCCTAAAAAAAACCCAATCATGCGAAAAAACGACCTACGTCTGGTCGTCATTTCCTTACTAAACGGTTAATGTATCGACCTGTTTATTTTCGACTCTATTGCGTTTATTATAAAGGTTATTTTAAATGTGGTAGTGGGGACATAGATGAACTAACAGCACGTGTCACGTCAAACCCTTAAAGATAAAAAATGTTTGGGTAAACGATGTGTGTAGCGTTGTATTCAATTAGTGATGTCATTATTTCTATTAACGAGAATGGTTGAACTCGTGTGAAATAAAAGAACATCTGGAATTAATAGTGTATTTTTAGACTCCATCTTCTCCTTAGCGTGTCGATGGCAGTCTAAATAGAGTCGGCACAGAATTTGGCTACGAATTTCGCACCTTCAGTAGCGTCGTCGATCAGTTGCAGTAACGTGCAGGCAATAGGACAGACTTAATGACAAGTTGTACTGTTGTATTAATTAGATCGTCCTCTGGCGAAAATGTGACAGCCATTTGACAGACATCATATTCCATATATAAAGTAATTAGTAGGTACTCTCAATCAATCTTCCTAGCCTTTTCCCAACTATCTTGGGGTCGGCTTCCAGTCTTACCGGTTGCAGCTTAATACCAGTATTTTACATGGAGCGACTGCCTATCTGACCTCCACAACCCAGTAACTGGGTAATACGATACCCCTTGGTAAGACTGGTGTCAGACTTTTGGGCTTCTGACGACTCGTAACGACTGTAAAAGATCCACAAATGACAGCCGGGACCAACGGCTTAACGTGCTTTCCGAGGCACGGAGGAGTCTCGGTATGTGACGATGGTCACCCATCCACTGACCAACCCTGGCAAGCGTAGCTTAACCTGATGGATCGAACCGTGGTAGGTACGCTATTAAATAAAAAAATTAAAAAATTATATCTGATACACAGCTTGCTTTATTTAAATTTAAAGTTTGAACGCTCTTAATGGACCACCCTGTTTAAGATGCTATCAATTATATTGATTATCTAAATTATTTTCCCTGGTCTTTATTACAATTTCACCAAATCCTCCAAAATTACCTCAGAAAATCAGAAACATCTGTAAACGTAAAAACATCAATAAACAACAAAATAATCTTTGCTACATAATTGCTTTTCGTTTCTTTTGGCAAATTAATTAGCAATAATGGTTGTTCCCATGTTTTTCTCTAAGTATTGTTTAGAGTGTACTCATAAAATCGATGCGGCTGGACAACGTACTCTCTTGAACATCTCTTTCCCATACATAGCCACAATTTAAGGGGCTATACATTTTGATCCTTATGACGCTCTTCAGTGGGTTGGGGAGTAAGGACATTTTCATAATCAATATGCGTGGTATTATTAGAATTTAAAAGGATGTTTCTTGTGTCCTATGTACAGAACATTTTGGTGTGTTAGATAGTACAATCTTTAAATATAGAGGGCATTCGGCTTTGAGACAGTTGGGTATACTAAATGTGTGTTCATCTACTAACCTGACCTGTATTTAAGACATCTCCATGGTTTTATTTTAATTGAGTAAAAAGCCAGAATACAATGCCGCCCATGGGCAAGTGACCGCCCATTTTTTTCTGAATATTCATGAAAAATATCTAAAATTAACTTTAAAAGATGGGATATTATTTTTCATGTTATTCAATTTTATTTTTCTGCTGATTTACATTCCTTACCATAGCTCCGATATTATAATAATTGGCCCGATTTGGATTCTGTTTAGTACCTATTTGTAAAAGCTTATGAGTTAAGCTTTTATGATAAAGATAGACCCTTTTAAAGTTAATTTTCGAAAAAAAAACATGAATATTCAGAAAAATATGGGCTGTGTCACATGCCCATGGGCGGCATTGATGTTTTTCATATTGTGCAATTCACTCATATTTTTATCTTATGAGATAAAAATATGAGTGAATTGCACTATACAAGGGCTTCCCTTATATGGAAAAAAATGTAATAAATAATACAGATACACAATTTATAACGTCTCACGCAATAGATATTTACAACCACAATATAAACGTATTCCACCATCAAATCATTTGATACCAGATTCCCATGATAATTATATGGGGTATTACAGTAACAATAAAAATTTATAACACCGCTCGCCATGGGAGATACAATAAATATCGGTTACTTATATTGCCGCCTCTCAAAATGCTACGGGAAATAGTATTCTGATGGAACATCGAAATATGGAACGTTTTTAGGAAGGGGCCAAGGTTTACTGCAATAAAAGAAGGAAAGAAAGAAATACTTTGGTTTAATATGGGACATCATAGATACCACAACTTACAGTAATACTGATATAGAAAGAAGTAAAATATGACGTACCAAGAGATTCATAAACAAGATAAATGAATTTATTGCAATTAATACATAACATAATCAGCCCATAATGTTCCCACTGCTGGGACACAGGCCTCCTCTCTGTGTGAGGGAGTGGGCTGTAATCTACCACGCGGGCCC
Source organism: Conistra vaccinii (assembly GCA_948150665.1). Taxonomy (NCBI): domain Eukaryota; kingdom Metazoa; phylum Arthropoda; class Insecta; order Lepidoptera; family Noctuidae; genus Conistra; species Conistra vaccinii. Next base: position 4,080,287 of record OX411321.1, read on the forward strand.
AGTGCGGGTTGGCGGATGTCACAATGTCTTCGAATTTTTGGTTCTAAAACATGCCGGTTTCCTCACGATGTTTTCCTTCACCGTTTTGAGAGCAGTGGTGATGAAATAATTTACACAAAGTAAAGCGCCTGTCTGCGTTCGAACCAACGACCTATCCCTATACGATTGCAATTCACATGAACACAATCTTCCCATAAACCAAAACAGATTCTACAAACAACTGTTATAAAAAGCATAGGTAATGTCAAGACTATAATCCCCGTAGGGTTAGACAAAGGTGTACCCATAGTACACCCACATTTCACCAATCATGTTTAAGTCCCATGTAATAGGGGGCGAGCCTATTGCCGGGCACAAATCCAAACTTCGGGCTCTTACTGAGGAATCCCTGACGGAAAAACCCAATAACACTTCCCGGCCTGGGAATCGTACCCAGCCGGACCTCATGCTCAGCATTAGCGCTTGCGACTACTAGGCTAACGAGGCAACCTGTCAATTTGTTTAATGCTTCTTAGAGTGCTACCTATAAAATTATTTAGATTTTTAATACAATTCGAATTCCCAGATGCTCCTTGCTAGCAAACCAAAGACCCCACATAATATTGCTAGTGTTCTAAAATAAACTCTTATTTACATCTATAAATAAAACGAACGAAGTTTACCCTGATAGGGCAGCTGTTAACAATAACCTGTACTTATAATACAAAACGGTTGTAATTGAGTGCCACCTGTCGCAAGGATAGCGATACAATGAAGTTGCTTTCAAAAATAAACGAATGAAAAACAGCCACACACTGAATTGACAACCACCATTATAAAACCGATCTGTTTTGTCCATTGATGATCGGTATGGGAGATACTTTCCCAATTTTTGCGCTCAGCATGAGTGATCAAAGTAATCGCAATATCGTATTCACACAGAGTGAGAGAAATTACACCTATTATAAGACCGGCAACATACAGACGGAATTCTGTTTCGAAATATCGATTCGGAATTTTGAAGGCAGCAAATCCATGCAAAGGCAGAATACAGACAGAATTCCGTTTCGGAATTTCAAGACAAAATTTCGTACGAAGAACTACTGTACAGTACGACACAGCTTAGATGTAGCATCGGCAAAATTCGTAAAACCGATCACCATCCGGACTGAGTGCGCCTTCAAAATCACCAATCGCTATTACTGCTTTAGGTGAAAATGATCTTTCGAAAACGCAATAACTTGTAAAGTCTTATAGCCATATTTATATATATTATATATATACATACGTTAAATTTAAATGAATTAATGAAAATTTTCAAATCTATGCTACATCTAAGTTGTGTCGTACTGTACGTGTGTGATAGATCCTTGATTTTGTATGGATTTGCTGCTTTCAAAATGCGGAATCGATATTTCGAAACGGAATTCCGTATCTATACGGCCGGCTTAACAAGGTTTGGGTCAAGCGTTTTGGTAATTTGGTGAAACTATCACTACTCTTCAAGGCATCTTCAGAACATGAAAGCTTCACGTAAAGACCGAAACGCTACTCGGCGAGTAAAGCGTCGTGTAGACGCGCGACGCGACACCGGTACTTGTGCACGAGGCTTAAAGCAAGAAAATGACTGTTCCAAGTACTGTAAACAGGAACTCTAATAAGAACTGGGCATGACATGGTAAATAATATTACCAAGTCATATAAAAAATAAAAAAAACATAGGATACGCTGAGAAAAAACCGCAGAGCGTGCAACGCTTACCCCATAAGTTATAGGTTCCCCTATTGTAAGGGTATTTAGTGGCAATAAAACCAAACATTCAGAAGAGATCCCTTAAACAAATAGGCGACAAACAAACAAACATAAACACAATAGATACGTTTAACTATTATTACAGCACCATTAGTTTGATGGAAACACCGCACTAACCGATATCACTCCTAGGGTATGTTTAAAATTGAGAAGGTGTATGTATTGTTTGAATGGTCTGATATTAAAGGCACGGACATTTTAGAATCTGTTTCTGAGCATGGGAATCCTCTTATCATATAATTCTACCTATCTGCAATCCTGAATTTTGGAAACTATGCTTGACAGATGCTTGTATCTAAGTTCCCGAAATTTTGTTCACATGGTTTTAGTAACCAACCCGGATTCATATTTATTTATTTATTTATATATACTTTATTGTACACCAGAAAAATACATAGCAAAAAGATTATATTTAACACTGCAAAACATACAATGGGCGGCCTTGTCATTGGTGCAAAATATATAAATATATGGGTTGTCATAGGAATTCATCAAACTTTTCTAAAATTTTTGCCGTGGTAACTACAAAACAAATAATCTAATCTATGCATAATTATAATAGGTACCGGTTGAAAAGTATAGTAACACCGGTGAAGTTGATAGGCATTTGATAACTTGGCAACGCACCGCCAAACCCTTGCCGTTGCAGGTGTCTAAGCACAGTAACTGCACTTTCCATCGGCGGAGGCCGTCGACCTGCTTGCCAATGACCTGAAACACAAAAAAGCCTTTCAATATCGGCTTTGCAGTCTAGTTTAAACCCTACTCAGCTCTCCCGAAAACCCCAATGTATTAGCTTTATGTACCTTAGTTTTTAAGCCAAGATTAAGCTCCCCTAAACACACAAAGACCCTTATTACACATAATATAGATTATTCCTTTTGTAATAGCAAGTAAAATATCTTTTGGTACGGTACGCTGCACGTCAGTGGAAACTAATTGACTTTGAGCTGGTCTAGCGTAGTACGAATTTTCAATAAAATAGGAGGCCAGTTTATACTGTTTTATGTTACCACTGTCGTGAGGGCTAACTGTGCCAGGTCTATACGAAACGAAGTCAATAAGGTAAGTACTCTCCTAGATAAATAGCCAAAGAAATTAGCTATATTATTACTGTATTTTTTTCTACATACATTAGGAGCGGATAAATGTTTTGGGGAGTCTATTAACATTTTTATTTCTGTAAAAGCTTTTCGGCTTTTGTTATTGTGTTGGTAGATAGATCTGTATTTCTTTGGGAGCTATTATCTACTGAATATTGTTGTTTGGTATAGTAGGATCAGTGGACTTATTTCGAATGGAATCGGGTCCCTATTTCTAAGTCTTAATTAGTTTGATTCAGAGTCTCTCAATGGTTTTGGTATATTTTTACTGATGGCGAAGATTTCTCTTGTTATGTCGTCGAATAGCAATTATATTGTTTGATTGGTCTATCTGCAATTGTTACACTGTTCAACCAACTAGTACAAGCTTACAAGCTAAGTGCACAATATTAGACGATTGATTAGACACAGCAAGCAAAAAAATTTGTACATCAAAGAAAAAATAATATAAATAAAGAAACGACACTAATTTTGACACAATTTTAACATAGCAATAATTGACAATATTCCCTGAATGGCGATAAAAATGCCCATGTAGAGTCAGTTTAGATGAACAAAACAAAACCAAATAAAATGCCGAAGTATGTTGTATACCTAACAAGCTGATATAACGATAAACAAGCCCTAAATCTCTACTTGCCTTTATGAGGGTGCATCCTAAAAGTTGGCAACGTCGTAAATAGCTGACAAAAATTATTAAAAAAATAGAAATATTATCAAACTAGCTTCTGCCCGCGGCTTCGCCCGCGTGGATGTCGGACTTACAATAGCAATGGGTTTCATTTTGACAGTTAAACAATTAATTGCGTTATTTACGTTATTTCTCGAACATAATTATTCCACTCGGCGCTCTGGCGCGTCATCCCCTGGCTGGCCCGCCCCTCCACCCTCGCGCCGTCGACTCAATATCGCAGGTCATTCTTATCGTTCTAACTTTTAAACTATTTGTCCAAATTACTTAGTGTAAAAGACAAACTTTATCTACATTAAATACCAAAAGCGATGAAGGTATTTATTTTGATAAGAATTAACTAAATACTCTAAAATATGCAATGTAAAAAAATTATTCAATTTAACTGTATTTATTGCTCACTATTTTGGTTATAAAGGCTTCCACATAAAAGGTGTCGCGGATATGCTGTCGCGGACTTTTATTTAGAACTCTTTAAGACAAACAATCCCACAATACATTTTCTTCATGTAACTCTAACGGTTTAGGCAGCGCACGCAGCAAACGGTGGAGGTCTGCCCGGCTTAGGTGGACCACCGCCGTGTCCTCGTGGAGGCGATCGGCGGCGGTGGCCTCTCGCGTACGGCCCTGGTTCAGGCCATGGTGCGGAGCGAGAGGGCATGGCAAGCCGTCACCTCCTTCTGCAAAGCAGTAATGCTCGCGAAGGAGAAGGTGGAGCGCGCGAGGGAGTGGCAAAGGCCGCGCCCTACCAGCCCTAGCCGCCGCCGCCGTAGGAGACGTCCCGGGCGTCGGGAATTGATAGCCGATTTCCGGCCACCGTAGGCGCGGGCCTGCGGACGGAGAGCAACGGGCAGCTCACCGTCCGATAAGGACCAGGCCCGGGTTGACGGCGCATCGTGTTCCACGCGCACCTCAAAGAGATATCAGCAAAACTGACGGGGTCCGCTAGGGCCGATGCCTGCCGGGGTTGCGGGTAGTCCCAAGGGGAAAGCGTGGCCTCTGGCAAGGCAAGGGAAGGAACACGGGTAGGTTTTAGTCAGTAAGAGACTGAAACGCCCAGAAATCATTGGATGACTTCCCAACCAAAAAAAAAAAAAAATGGCAGCGCACGCAAAGATAGATCTCAGAGGGCAGGAATTTTTCCGACTTACTTGATACTTATCGTTATGCTATGGTCAAATCACATAAAATCTTTATAAATTGTAGCCTATGTGTTATTCTAATGTATAAGCTACATTATTGTAAAGTTTCATCAAAATCCGTTCAGTAGTTTTTGTGTGAAAGAGTAACAAACATCCATCCATCCATCCATCCATTCTCACAAACTTTCGCATTTATAATATTAGTAGGTTTTTCAACTTTTTTCATGACTCGACCCCCTTAGTATAAAAAATTTTTCGCGACCTCGACCATTCGAGAACGATTTGAACTCAGTCGAGATTCCCGCTGAGTCGAAGTTTCTGCAGCACGAAACCTAGCCTGATGTTCCCGAGTTGCAGAGAGTCTTCCCTCACGACCTTCCTCAGATTCCTGTGATCGAACTAATCTCATCCTTTTAGCATTTCTGCTACATTGGGAGAGGTTGGATCTTCTTCGAAGCATTCTTACAATAAAATTGTACTTACTACTTAACACACAGTTATTTAGTAAACACGTACTATCGTAAACAATTAAATTATAAATACTTACAGATTATTATACAGTCTAAAATTATCACAGTTTAAGTAATAAGTGTTAAGACGTGTAAACCAAACGTTTAGTACGTTTGGTTTACACGTCTTATCTAACTTTATAAAACAAAAGAATTGCTAGAAAAATTAATTACTAACCTGAGCTAATAAACTTATACTTAATAAAGAAAATCAAGAAAAGAAATGCCCAACCTATACCAAATACTTATAATATTTATATACAAACCCTAAATAAAAATTAAGATAAGTATACCGAAAATCAAGGAAAGAAATGCCTAACCTATAACAAATGTTCGCCGTGATTCTTTAAATTGACATAACTTTTTTATTTATGAACCGATTGACATGAAATAAACACTAAATGTTAAGTGAAGCTTACTACAATATATTAGTGAAAACCGCATCTAAATCGAATAAGCCGTTTCTGATATTAGCGTGCACAAACACACAGACAAACAGACAAACCGACAAACAGACAAACAGACAAACAGACAAAAAATTTTTTAATTACAATCTCGGGTTCAGCATCGATATAATAACAACCCCTGCTACTTTTTTTTCATATATTTCCATTGTACAGACACCACTTTTCTACAATTTTATTATATGTATAGATTAATAAAAACAGAGAAATATTTGAAATCTATTTGCGACGTTGCCAACTTTCGGAATAAACCCTCTTAAACATAAAAATCTCCACACCAGACACAACAACGCAACTCTCAAACTCCCACCAGCAATTTTTAGCCCAAAAACCTTTAATAATTCCGTAGAACGTCTCTTTCAATACAATTCCTCTTATTTGTCCCTCGTCCCTCTTGATTGACGTGCGGAGTGCGGATGCGGTCCCAGTTGCGTCTAAGCTGAGCTGTCACGAGCACATGACGTCATCCCTTCCACTACAATGTGCGTTTCATTTTCTAAAATTAAACGCTACCCGACGTTTACATAGTTTTGGTTTTAATATGGGAGAGTATTGGTTTTTGGTAACGGTTATGTCAAGTCACATGTAGTCGTCAAGGACTGAATTGTTGGCTGGCAAAGAAAATGAAGACTGGATCGTCACTCTTGACTGAATCCTATGACAATCATTTTATAGACTGACTTCAAAGCCAAGTCGTTTTGTTTGTAAGTAAATATGTATCCATTCGATTGAGAATCTCCAGATTTTTTTAAAGTAAGTCTCTTGCCTCACTGGTCGGTACGTCAGCGGTGGGGGGGGATCAGCATGCTCGATATACTCGGTACCGCAAGCTTACCGAACGCCTATATTTCAATGAGCGTTACCTGAGGTAATAGGTAATAGGTAATAGGTAATACGGGCTGGTATCCGCAACTCCACGTCAAAGCGCGTATTTTGCGTACGGGTGGGAATATTGGTTATTCGATCCACCCCAGCTCCTCGAAGAAGGCCAGCAACGACTTGGTGTCACTGACAATCTCCCGTAGGGTACCTGGGTTACCGAAGTACTTTGCCCTGTAAGCGGCGACCACCGGGCAGTTTAACAGCACATGAGCTGCTGTCTCGTCGTCCTCCATGCAGGCTCTGCACAGCGGACTGTCTGTGACTCCTATGACAAAGAGGTGTTTATTAAATGACCCATGGCCAGTTACGGCTGCTGTGACTGATTGGCTCGGTATACGCAGGAGCGGGGCGGGATCGTTTCGGTTTTCCGCGTCTCGGTAGAAACATCGGTATACCGCACTGCTTAAATTTTTACTATTAAAGCAATACGAAATTGTATTCGAATCTATCATACAGCTCTAAACAACATTCAAAATTTCGAATACCAGCTGCAGCAGCCACGTTTCCAAAATATGACCTTTAAACCGATGGTATTTTGAAAACAACATTTCAAATCGCGTGCTCTATTTAGTCACGGTTCTTGTTAAAAGAATCGAGTATTCGGAACAAATCGATTGTAGGAATCACTACTTGATTCCTAAATCGGTTATTGACTTGTTGAGCTATGGCGTAGCGAATGAAAAAATTATGATGTAAAAATTCTGTTGTGATTTTATTTGTGAGTAGGTAGTTATTTGTGAAATTGGTCTATTAAAAAAGGTCACGTAGGTAATACGTTGAAGGCTATGACATGATAGTACGGTATTAAGTATTCATGGAAGATCAAAGTGAATGCTGCCATCAATTTCACGATAGGACAAGTCTTATCACATTTTCGATTTACCACACCCACAATTTTGTGCCCTGGTTTTAATGCATTCTGGCCTAACACAAAACAAAAGACGACCAATATGTGTATAATACTAGGGTTGCCAACCCTACTATGTAATATAGTATCCTGGTCTATTGGAGGCCTAAATACTATATTTCGTAAGAATTAATATAGTAGGCGAAACTACTATATTTTATTTCAATACAAAATGGCGAGATGATCGCATTATGGCCAGTATTAATCTCATAAAAGCTGAATTAATGGTATTTAATAACCTCACACTCTAAACTAATTTAGAGTGTAATATTAGAATAGAGACATTTAAAAAAAACCTGTTTATAAAGGTTCATAGAAGCAACAAATGTGTATGGTATAGAATAAAAATATTTTTGAAACATACTACCTACTGTATTTTTTTTTTCGCCGTCGATTATTGTTTCACAGGTAATGGCTTCGGCAATACTATATATTTGATATAAAAAAATTGGCAACCCTACATAACACTCTCGTTCAAAACATACTTTTATTTCAATTAAACTAGAATTCAAAATAAAACAACACATGTCTTCTAACATCCACAACTAAATCGAAAACGCATCGACATAAAAAGGCCAATAAAGAAATTCATTACAGAGTAAAAAAGAACATTTTATTGCACATCGGGGCGCATAGAGGGGTCTCAATCCGTATGGAAATAAGTCGGTCAGACGGACACTGGCTGCAAGGGAAATGCAAGGGACGTGGGACGCATGGCTTGGTTTGGAGATGCGTCTATGGACGGGTTGGAAACTGTGGCATTTTATTTATAAGATTTATCTTTTGAATGGAAATGTGGGAGTTGTGGAGATCGTGGAAGAATCGTGGCGAGGATTGAATCTATGGCTGCTAATAGATGTATACCTGATCCAGTAGATTCTATTATAGGAGACTTTTTTGTGCTCGTAGCTATGTAAAAAAGTGAATCCCTGAAACGGATTTGATTTAAGCCACACCATCTTAAGCGACGGATAATATTATAGGGATGTTGACTAGAGGTTTTTTTTTTTTCGTTATCTAGTTTAAAAAAAAATATTTGGACACGTCTTTTTTATTTTTTTACTTAATCAAAAGATTACGGCAATACATTGAGTTAAAATGTGGCATGACGTCACTCCCCGGTAGATTTTATACTGACTTGTGACGTAGCGAGCCCCCACTCCTGAACTTAAATGCGTTTTATGCAAACCATTTTTTATCAATATGATAAAATGATAAAGCAAAAAATACTTGTCTTAATTTTTTTTATTATCTTTTATTTTTTTTTCCAATTCAATGCTTTTGGTGGTTAAGCTCTAGAACTGTCCTCGAGTATTAAGATCTTGTACATAAGTTCCTATAAAATACCTATAGGTTACTGTAGTCATCAGTCCTGTGAAAACTGTTTGACTGCAATGTGCCAGGAATGGAGCAAAGAAGATTTATCTCAAAAGTTAACCGAATAAGATTTTAGTTTATTGCTAGAAGTTAGTGATCGATTTCACTTTGGATTGGATTTGAATCGATTGAAAAAATTCAATTCAAGGAGAAATACAATCAACTGTTCCATATCTAACATTAGCTTCGACCATTTGAATAATGGTAAGAACATTAATGATTGGTCAATATAAACTAGTTTGTCAAACCGTTTTTCAAATCGTTACGCTACGCTATTATTAAAAGTTTAATGTATTGGAACATTAGATACTTTCGCCCCTGAACTATTATCCAACTTATGATATCTTCGCCTTCATTATAAGAACTTTCCACCTCCCTGTAAACTTCTACCAAATTAATTTTCAATAGAGCTTACAATAAACCATCATAATCAGCCTATAATTATTTTCCCACTGCAGGGACACAGTCCTTGGTGAGAGGGACCGTAATCCACCACGCGGGCCAAGTGCGAGTTGGTAGATGTCATATTATGTCTTCGAATTTTTGGTTCTAGGACATGCCGGTTTCCTCACGATGTTTTCCTTCACCGTTTTGAGAGCAGTGGTGATGTAAATTAAATAATTGAATACGTCAATACCCAATATCTTTATTGCTTTACCATAATATGTACATAGGTGGTAACTATATAACTTAGATCATTATGGAGTAGGGTAGCAAAAGGGTAGGAGAGAGGGAGCTCTGTTTTAGAAGAACAAGTTTTAACTTACATAATATATAATCAAAGTCAGAAGATCGCAAAATAAGATACTAACATTTTGCTACACAAAGTACAATAAGTACAGTAAGTATATTTACACAAAGTTAGCACCTGTCTGGGGTAGAACCTACGACCTACAACTCCTGGGCCACCACTGCTCTCAATAAACCATGGTTTTAAGTATTTACAAGATAATTATTATTCTTATAACCATTCCCCACAACAGTGAATCTTCGGGTAACGGCTACTTAAAGATTAAATAAGTAGTTGGTGTCACTTGTGCATCTTCCCACGAATATTACGTAGTCAGGCTGAGGGCCATTTCTATGGGTGAGGGTGATATAATTACCTATCTTCAGTCTTTATGTGTACAATTTATCTCTTCAGAATACTACTGCTTGTTAGACTGCAATAACGGGGCCATTAGTCTCCTGCAATTTACCTAATGGCCCTAATTACATAATACACGATCAATCAGAATTTGAATCGTTCTGAAACAGATTGCTAATCCAGTGCTTCATAGGTTCGAAAAAAAAATCTACTCAACAACGTAAATAACGCAATGAATATTGTTGAACTGTCAAAATGAAACAGATTAGTTGGAATCGTTTACGAAAATGTGTTACGTAATTAGATAGCAGGTTACCATATTACATTAACTAAAGCTCGGTTTCTATAAACAAAGACGAATCGTTTTCCTTACCAATGGTAACATTTTTTATTGCCAATCTGGGCATATAACCATGAGCAGGGCGGGCATATCCAACTGCTGGTTGGATTTTAAGTTTTTAACAAGTGAGGAAACGCATGTGCCTAAAAGAGTGATGAAAATAAATGTGGATGGAGGGAGACGCAGAGGAAGACCAAAGAAAAGAGGGATGGATTGTGTGAGGAATGATATGAAAGAGAAGAGAGTGAATGATAGCGAAACGGTTGACAGGGGAAAATTGAAATAAAAAACGAGCTGCACCCACCCCCCAAGTAAAATGGGAAAAGGACAGAAAGATGATGAGTTTTTCTGAATTTGTGTGTGTTCCATAATGTCTCTGATCACAGTATAAGAAACATGGTAGACGCAAAATAACAGGATGATGCAATAGATGACGTATATTTAGTACCAACCCGCACTGGGCCCGCGTGGTAGATTACGGCCCACTCCCTCTCACAGAGAGGAGGCCTGTGTCCCAGCAGTGGGAACATTAATAGGCTGATGATGAAGATGATGATTTAGTATCCTAATCCGCTTTACTGTTCTTAAAGAGACATAAAGAACCGTGTAAGTAATCGACACGTGTTTTATCTCTCAACACACTACGTGTTGCCACGACAAGCGCTGAACGCAGACTCTTGAGAGTAGTCGTGGCAAAACGTCGTGTCCGGGTTAGCAACAAGTCAATCGTCATCCTGAGGATGCCTCGTTGAAAAGTGAAACACGTGTCGATTTCTTACAGGGTTCTTTATGTCTCTTTAAGAATAGTAAGGGCGTCAAAGAATGAGATGGGAAGATGAAGTGAAAAAAAGGGCAGGATCAACATGGAGAAGAAAAGCCACAAATAGACAATTATGGCAAACCCTAGGAGAGGCCTTTGCCAAAGGGCAAGCTGATACTGATGTTACCGATATCGATGATTAATAATAATTTAACAATAACTAATGAAACCAATTAATAATGTATAATCAACCTATTTATTCTAATTTAGATAATAATAATTATAATAATTAACAAATTCATGCAATGGAATAAACGAAGTAAATAAAGTGAAAATTGAATTGGGTAATAACTTGCAATAATGTAAGTAAGAAAATCTCAATTTGTTTTTTATGATGGAAATGTAATTGCATACGTACAGTAAGTGTCAGAAAATAAAGGCTATTTGAATTTGAAGAATAGTAAAGCGGATTAGGTAACTAAATATACGTCATCTATTGTATTTTATAATGGACTTTCACAAAGTCAAGCCTGAGTCAATTAACTAACAGGATGATGTAAAAATTCCTACATTTCTCTTCATTTCGTTTGTTCCGCAGTCGAATTTCCTTTTTTACCCCTCTTGTACTTAAAAGCATTCCGCACAGAGCCTTTACTTGCTCATTAGCTATCTGATTTGGATCCTCGCCAATACTGCTACATACTCTATATGTTAATCATTTTAATTTATTGTCAGCTAAAAATACTGATTTGACGGCAAACTGTCGTGACTAGATTTGTATCTTAGTTGATATTCAAACGTGACTTGGGAATAGTGATTTAACATAGGTAGTACAGTCGTGCTAGCCTTTGTGCCGTATGTGTAGGTGGGTCGTGTAACGAAGTATTCATAGTCATGACTTACAAGTTACGCGTAGCTTCAGGAACTGTCCTTTTGTTTTGAGCTAGACTGTCTCGAAAATGTTTTATGTCCTGTAGCAGTGCTAGGGTTCGTCTTAATGCCTTGTCATGCACTTAGGGTAATAATACTAAAGTATCTACATATACACGACATACCCAACGGTCAGTTTTATGTCAATTTAGTAATGCATATAGTGCCATCCACGAAGACATCCACTCTTGTTCCTAATCGCTTACACTTTACAGTACAAGTGTGCAACATACCGCTAGTGTTTTAGTTTTGTCTTGTTTACTAATTACCTACTCATTACGAGTTTGATGACCTATGATAGGCAATTAGTGTGTATCTACAATACTAAAACCACAGATATAAATCTAACTAGATGACGCGATTGTATGTACTTCTCGTGTCAAAAAACGGAGTAAATTTACGATCAATGATCGTAATCTGAGCTTTTCATTTAGCATTATCGGCACCGGAAATCCACCGAAATCTAGAAAAATGCCTTTTATGCCATATTGAGCTGTAAAGACTGTATAGAAAAAGTTGGCCGAGGTATTGGAAATGTTTTCTTTAATTGGTAAGTTAATTTGTTTTTTAATTGTTTGTGAAAAAGTGGCGCGCTTAGTTTTCATACAGATGAAGGGACTTGCGTTATCTAGTTAGATTTATATCTGTGACTGATGTTGCACTCTTGTACTGTAAGCGTTTAGGAAGAAGATTGGGGTGTGCTTCGTGGAGAGCACTATATCTAGTCATCTCTGAGTCATCACCTGTCTAGCCCTTTCGCAACTATGTTGGGGTCGGCTTCCAGTCTAACCGGATGCAACTGAATACTGTATTTTACATGGAGCGACTGCCTATCTGACCTCCACGACCTAGTTATAGTTCGATTCAAAGTTAATGGCGGCTCGGAAGTAAGCTGTTCGCTGCGCAGTACCGCACCCCTCCCCCCCGCTGACCCATGAATTTGTAACGCAGCGATTCGCCTCATGTTCCGAGCCGCCCTTATGTTTGAATCGGGCTGTACTAGGTAACACGTTACCCCGGGCCCTTGGTAAGACTGGTTGTCAGACTTTTCGGCTTCTAACTACTCGTAACGACTGTCAAAGATCTATGAATGACAGCCGGGACCAACGGTTTAACGTGCTTTCCGAGGCACGGATGGGTCTCGGTATGTAAAGATTGTCACCAATCCACGGACAAACCGTGGCAAGCGTAGCTTAACCTGATGGATCAAATCGTGCGGATGTTATTACTTAGCCACAAGCCCCTTCCCACATTACGTAGTCATCTCTAAGTAGCAGTCAGTATTGTCAATCTTCGACACTCGACTTTTTGAATAATAAGAGAGATTTCTGAGCTTGATCCCCATGTTTCCTGTTTCAATAAAAAAACCACTTTTAATGAGAATTCCTTCCTTCATCATTTCGGTTCATGAAAGTAACAGAATTGAATTTCCATAAATAGAAAAGTTGTGGTTTTTTAATCATTTCACAACAACAATACACAACTTTCTACTATAAACAGTCCAAACATTTAAATTCAAACATCCCAAAAACGTCACTATAAATAATTTAACCGTAAATTTTCAATAACTAAAAAGTAAAAAACGCGGTTAGCCACAAACACCTGCCTAACTTAACTAATGCTGCAACTAAAGGTGCATTCGAACCGGTCCGACATGAATATCGGTTCAGTGGGCAGACAGCTTTATTGTTTATTTATATTATTTCTTATTAACAGTTTGTATGTTAATTTGTAAGCTGATTAGCAATAATATACGGTGGATTAGTTGATTATTGAAAATGTGTAGGTTTTTTTAAGAAGGCAAAGCAAATCTACATGCTAAAGCTAATACGAATGAAGAAAAGCATGGTAATTTGAACGAATGACGACTTAAAGAGCATGTAAATAAAGTTGATTTCAGGAAACTGAGCTATAATCTAATCGAATGAAAATTTGTAATGCTACAGCATTGTATTTCTGAGGAGCTGATGTCAATTTACATACTCGTAATAATAATTGTATGATTTGTGTAAGAAAATCTTTACCTTTATAATATTACTTTACTTTTTTTCTTTCACTGAAGGTTTGAATCCCTATGTTATATTTTAAAATGCAGTTACGTAGAAAACTGATTTGATATTAATTTTGAAGGCTCAATTGCACCAAAAATGACTTAATACATTTAGCCCTAAACAAACTTATAACATCGTTCTATTTCTGTCTATCGTTTGAAGAGGACGGAGACAGAATGATATTTTAAATACGTTTAGCGTTAAATTTATTTACTGTATTTAGTGGTTTGTGGTGCAATTGGGCCTAAGAGTGTCTCTTTTAGATTTTTTGAACTTTTTGATAATGTCTGACATTGCACTGATAATGGAAGACCAAAGAAACGATGGATGGACTGTGTGAAAGATGGTATTATGGCTAGAAAGGAGGTGACTACCGAGATGACGACTAATAGAGAACATATGGAAAAAAAACATGTTGCGCTGACCACAAATAAATTTAAATAAGGGCAGGAAAATGATGATGATGAAAGCAATGATAATAGTATTAGATACCACTTAAATCTTTATGACAAACTTTGTATTGGATTTAGATTCGATGAGTATTATTAACATCGAGAAATCTTGACAACGACGAACCGTCGTATACTGCCTATACCAAACTTATACAGCAGTAATAAAACTACACCCACAGATATAGATAGACATAGATAACGCAAGTATCACGATCTGTATGAAAACCAAGCGTGCCATTTTTTGACTACCTACTATGACGTCACAAGCATTATTTAGTGATGGGAAAATAAAATCCGCCGCACGCGGCAGCGTCTTTGAATCGATTTTATTATCTTTGAAATCGATACTGCTGGCTGGGTGTCGACGTTCACACGTCGTTTTTGGATACCTTTTCCAAAATTTCAAGTAAGTTTACCATTTTTATAATGGTAAACGTGAATATTCGATTGAAATACCTTATATTCAATTTAGTTCTAGTGTTTACAAAAGCAACGAGATTCTACCCTATTTCATCTCAAATTTGAATAAAGATCGCCTTTGTATTATACCATTTCTCTATTTATTGAGTAATCGTGTACAGTAAAGAATTATTGAGAATCGCTAATATAGATTAATTAATCGATTTTGTGACATAGTAATGAGATAGACAGAGGAATGAGATAGACAGAGGAATGAGATAGACAGAGGAATGAGATAAACAGAGGAAAATAAAAATTCCTGATCTGCTTAGTAGGCAGTTAGGGATTAATAATTTCTTCAAATTGTTAGTATTTCCCTACTTATTTCTTGTAATTGTTGTAGATTATCTTTCAGAAACCAAAAAAAAAACAGAACAAATTTTAGAAGCTAAACGAAAACCCAGTAAAATACGATATAATAAAATTAAAATGGATGCAAAATTACTTGAGCTACAACAGCAAAAAGATAAAGAAAGTTGTGATCTTCAGTACATCAATAGTCTGTTAAGCTGCTTTTGTTAATATTCGTTACTTTTTCCCTTCAACAAAGCATGCTTCCTCAAAATGTATTTAACAAATACTGCTATGCTTTGTTGGGAACCAATCTTTATTTCCCGTCGCCTCAATCCATTTTTCTTTTAATTTGGGTTCATGTGGGAAATTAAAAAAATCACTAAACGTTACGATTATTTATTAAAATTGCCTACATAATTAGTACCATTTACCATTACTTATAAAATACAAAATCATCCTCTGTTTCCGAAAACGATTCTTGAGAATCGATTTGTGTTGCATACGATGAACAGCACTAATCGCTAAAATTGACAGAATAATGATAAAAGCGCCTGTACTACGAAACCGATGCGATATACGATAGTATCACTTGTTTCGATATTCATCACTTGTTAAAACAAAACGTCGCATCAACCGCTTCAAGTAAAAGCCGCAATGTAATACGAATATTCAGTTTACGTTTGATGACCTATGTTTTTCTCAAATTTGGTATTACAGAGAGTATTAGATTAAAAATAATTGATTTTAATATTAAATACGCATAATATTAATCACAAAATGACTTATCGATGGAAGGAATCGTTTCCTTTATTTTTTCTCCTCGCATTTGTACAGTTTTTACAATTTATAACTGAGCAATTAACCATTTTACATTTTTGTACTGACGTCCGACTAGCGTGGCACAACGATGCAGACTGAGCGCGAAAGTGGCAGCTTACGATTTTTGTACGTAAGCTGGGCACGCGAAGTAGTTGCTCTTGCGTTATCTATGTCTATCTATATCTGTGACTACACCCAACTTTTACACATAACGCCGGAAGCTATAGATCAATAAAATTAGCCAGCAATAGTCGTGATGGGAATATTTATCACGATTCGACATGACATAATAACATGATAGTCATCATAAAAGTGGATTGGTAACACCCTCAGCTTTGAACTAAAAGGTTTTCCTTACTTTATTTGAAGATTCCAGAACCTATTCAATCTTCCTAGCCTTTTTCCCAACTATCTTGGGGTCGGCTTCCAGTCTAACCGGATGCAGCTGAATACCAGTATTTTACATGGAGCGACTGCCTATCTGACCTCCACAACCCAGTAACTGGGTAATACGGTACCCCTTGGTAAGACTGGTGTCAGACTTTCGGGCTTCTGACGACTCGTAACAACTGTCAAAGATCTACAAATGACAGCCGGGACCAATGGCTTAACGTGATTCCAGAACCTATTAATGATCATAATGATAATACAGCCATAGATACATAATGTTCCCACTGCTGGGACTCAGGCCTATTCTTTGTGAGAGGGAGTGGGCCGTAATCTACCACGCGGGCCCAGTGCGGGTTGGTAGATGTCACATGTCTTCGAATTTTTGGTTCTAAGACATGCCAGTTTCTTCACGATGTTTTCCTTCACCGTTTTGAGAGCAGTCGTGATGAAATTATTTACACAAAGTAAAGCGCTTGCCTGCTCTTGTCCATCGAGATCTACAGAATTTGGAATTTAGAATGGCCTACTACGAGTACTAACCAGCATCAATTTTATGACTATCTGACCGACTTATTGGCAATTTAAAAAATTATCAAACCTTTTATAGGCGTAAATAATAATCAGCCTTTAACCACAATATACATAGTTTACTGTGCTTTAACGTTCCCACTGCTGGGAACATAGGCTTCCACTCTGTGAGAGAGAGTGGGCTGTAAGCTACCACGCGGGCCCAGTGCGGGTTGGTTACAGGCGTAAATCGTTTAATTGAAATAAATGCTTTGACTTTGAAACTTAAGCTATCATCCAATTATTGTTAGAATATTACATTTTTATTTTATTTATTTATTAGGTTTAAATGGTTATTTATGTACATTTAATATTAATTCTCAATAAAACCGAGTTATAAACTTATAAACTTTCTCGCTGTTATGAAATCATTAATGATTCAAGTAAGTTTTAATAAATGAATAGAAATATGATGGTGGTTGGTATAGCCAATATGAACACAGACAATAACTACAACAAGACGTAGTTACGTCCGTCATTATTTTATAGAACAAATACCAAGTAGTATGAGCTCAAATGTCCGAAAGACTGATGCAGCTCGATAACAATTAATATTTTATTGTGTCTCATTTGAAGCAATTAAAAAACAAAAACTATAGAAAATAAACTAGCAGTAACGAAGCTTGATCTAAATAAAGATATAATAGAGATGATCCAGAAAAAGAAAAATACAATCAAGCTTTAAAAATTCTTCAATACAGTATGTGTACCTAATACTCCCACATAAATTCCGGGTAACAATGCTCACTAAACATTCTCAATTGGAAAGCATTACTCCGAATCATCTCCACTCGAATATTTTGACGTGTCAATAGCCATGGGAAGATATGAAGCCTCTTTGGTTGTACCATTGTAAAATAGGGCCAACTACCTGCCTTGAACTTCAATGGATGAAATCCCATCACCAATGTTGGCGTGTTTGTGAATTACATTGATAGTTTAGTGGGGACTACTGTTGATGTCTTGTTTGAGAATGCAGCATTGGTTGGTGTTGTTTCGCCAATGCTGGCGTGGTTGTTTTATTTGTATTTTTTTTTTGGCGTATGATTGCGCCTTTTATTGAGCGGTACAGGCATGTTTTTAAAAACCAATTATGTTGTAAAGGTGTTTTGGAGTGTAAAGAAATGTGGTCTGATTTTTTTGGTCGAGATTCTTTTTATTTTTTTTTTTTGGTATCGATTTTGTACAATCATGTTTGGTTCGCCGGTTAAAGGTGGCAAAAACGCAATGATCTTATGGTTCGCATCGAAGAACCTATTCTCGGTATCAAAAACCTTTCAAAATCTTGTTGTATCTGTTATAAAAAAAGTTTACCTTAAAAATCCTAATACTGTATCGACATAAATATAATTTTACGAGGTAATAACAATTTTAAGTACTTTGATACCTTTAAAAACCTGTTAAGTTGAAACGAAAATCATAAAGTACTTAGTAACGAGCTACTAATCCATCAAATTACGCATTAAAATTTATAAGATCGTATTAAATAAACATTTTAAGACATTTTATTTTCCTCCTGTATAAAATTGGAATACAAAATGCTTTAAAGTTTATTATTATTCATTTTTTAACGCCCACTGCAGCTTATAGAAGATAACCGTTAACGTTCTCTTCCCACTTGGCACATACTTGACCTTTACAGTGTTTAGACGGATTATATATAATGTCAAAAATAAGGAGGTCTCGGAATCGAAAATCATCGTAGTGGATAAATGTAGCATAATGCTCACAGTGCATAGTGCTGAGCCAATTCTCTTGCACTAGTGATAGTAGACCTGGGGCTTAGGGTTACCATCCGTCCGTATGTGGCCGGACATTTCTGACTTTTTGGGCCCCGTCCGGCACGCTTAGCATGACCACAATAGAAACGGGTTTTGTCGACGGAAGAATAGACAAAATGACAGATAAACAATCACAATCTGTCATTTTGTCTATTCTTCCGTCGAAAAAACCCGTAGAAAACCCGTTTCTATGATTGTCATGCTACGCGTGCTGGTCTTAACATTTGTCCGGTTCCGCACACTTTTCGCGTTTTAAGAGGCTTCCTATAGAAAAAACCCTACCCACCTACCCTACCTTCCTATATAAACTAGGTTAAATATGTTCTGAAAAAGTTAAAGGCCCGCTCTTCTTTTCTAATGTCCGGTTTTTTGTCAAGTCTTTTCAATTTCAGAAATTTTCATGCCCTCTTCAACTAGTCGTTGGGGGACGTAGTTACGTCATTTAACTCTAGAGCTACAGACGTCGAAAATGTCAGCGAAACTTCAGAAGTTACAGTGAAATAACAATAAAAGTCTAAGTTTAAATGCGTCTTCAACTTAATCCGCAATGCATTTTTGTTACCCCACCACGACCAGCTAAACGACATCTATTTCGATCCACTAAAATTCCAGTAAAGAATAAAACACTCGATCAGTGCGACATTTCGAGACAATGGCAACACGATAACTCACTAAACAACGAAGTTCTGTGATAAAAGAACAAAATTCTGCACCAACCAGCCATTTGAATTACGACCTTGCGCCAACAAGATAAGGTGCACAGTAACCGTAAACTGAAAGTGGCGAGGATTATTCCCCCGACACGCGATCACCTGATTGGTGGAACAAAAATAACGTTATTAGACATGGAACCACGCTCGAAATTACGATCACGATGTGTTCAATCATATTACTATTAGGATAATAAATTTTAGGGTGTGCGTGAGCGTTTGTAGGTCATTCTGGAGGCTTTGGCGTGTGATTGGTCCCGTAGACTCGATTCTTTAAAAATATCCTGATTGGGATGAGTTTATGCGAGAGTGAGATATCAAAATGTATGTCACAGTACAGCTTGGGTTGCCTAGAAAAGCGATTCCGTGATATTATAACGGCTGTCATGAAAATCGGTGTCAAAAACTTTTTGCCGCTTTCATAGGAAACTAAAGCTTAACTGTGGAATACTGAATTGCTATTTAAAAAAATACTCTATCGATATATATGTCGTCGCCCTGGATCTTAGAATTGATAATTTCATGAAATGAACATCGACCGCTGGTCATATCATGATGTGGTCTGGCGAGAATCGAGTTAATTGAATACTCAACGTTTAACGATATGACCAGTTAATCGCACGACTACTTCATGATGTGGCCAAACAGACCGGCCGGCGAGCCAAGTTGGTCGCATTTACTTGGCTATATTTATTACACCTTAAACCATGGATACCCTACAGCTTACATTAATGATAAGGCCCAACGTCAACTGACATATCAATATTGACGTTTAAACGATATGGTAAATTTTAGTTGGCCATTTCATGAAATGGTCAATTCTAAGATCTGACCACGACATATAAAAAACTTAACTATTACAACCATTGTTAAGTAATTAAAATAATTACAGTGGTAGCTAGTAAGGCGCTCGCTTTAATACTAATTACGAAGTTGTTGGAGCTCAGAGCTTTTAATATTCATAATTCAAGTTTTTTCCAGGATTAGCATGACACTAAAGCCGTATTATTTTAAAAGGCATACTTACTTACCTAGAAAATTCTCGTAATCATAGGGCAATATTGCCCCATTTCCTTTTAAATGATAGTTGTAACATACTGCACCAGTTTAATATCGAGCGTATCGACCTATTTCCATTCAGCCGTACACTAAAAGAACTATTAAAAGTATAATAATTATGGAAAAGAACTTGTCATATTTAATATTGCGATAAAAAATGACATATTTTTGCCTCAGAACTCTAACATATTATATCCCATTTAGTATATAATTTAGGTCATCATACATGGAACACGACATAATTACTGAGCACATAACGACAAAATACTTCTCCTTTTGTAAGTTCTTTTAAATAAATTACAGGTTGTAAGACATACAATACACAGAAATACAGACCACTTACAATATTCTGTTCTTTTTAAAAAATCCCCAGAGGAGTTTAAAAAAGGAATCTAATTGACAGCTGTTAGCAAACGAACCAGTCAGTATGAAAAAACCATTACAAGTACGAACACAAAAATCCATTTGCATGTTAATGATCCCTGACTTGATAAGCTCGTTACAATTAGTCACAAAGAGATAATTGTATAAATGTCCGTAAATCCGGTAAAAAGCTCACATTTTCCCGGTAGGTGACAAAGGTTACCTTTTGCTGGCAACAATATGGGCACAGTCATCAATCGGAGTTGTAAGGTATTTCTAGTGATTTCTGTGTAATATGCGGAATAATTTCAATAGATTTCTTACGAAAAGTAATCCAGTTGTAATTACAGACATAATCATTTCTCAGTTAGACAAAAATTAAAACTTTTTACATAACAAGCAACCGATTTAAAAAAAAAAGCACTACAAAGTGAATAATAATTTTAATTTCGGAAGTCGATGGCAAATAAGGAAAATACAAAACTCAATTTCTCTACCAAATGAAAATGATGATTTTCCAAATCGATTCACAATTGACGAATTCACAGTTCACATTAAGTCTGTCGTGATAATCGCAATGTGAGTTTGAACTCTGATTTCAAGTTCAGTGATAAGTCCTTTAATCACTCCAATTACGTGTCGTTCATACAAACCACCACCAAGTCCTGAAACTGTAGAATAAATAATAATCAAGATTCTACTGAACATATTTCTATCTGAATAAAGAAAGATGGAATGGTGCGGAAACAAAATCTGCAGCTCGATTTCCGCACAGAAAATGGTTGTTCCGTTGCTATTGTGAAACAAACTAAACATATAGTCGCCATGGTTACAAACATAGACCATTTAATAAAGACAGACGTACCCTCTACTGGTACCGAAACTGGTTGATGCCAATATTACTACTAAAAGCAATTTACAAGATTTAATTTGAAATTGTTCGATCACGTGCGTACTACAGATTTATGCTCTTATTTTATGATGTAAGATAATTTAGAGCAGATTTTTCGCATATCTTTCTTTTCTTTGTAATCTGTGAATTATTTATGTCTTTTAGGCTCTGTGTTCACGGCTGTATTTACAAGTAGTTTGTTAAATTCTTCTTCGTCCTTAGATTGTTAATTTGGCCTAATGCCAGTATTTGCGTTAGTTCTACGCTTTGCTTAGTCTTGTGCGACATTGATAAGATAATACGCAAAAATTTAAAAGTTCATTATTATCATCTAATTTTCAAATTAATGTTTCGCTTATGAAAACCGGACGAGAGATCATAAAAGCCTATAAATACTTAAAGTAAGTCGATAATAGGAAGAGTTTTCGGAGAGTTCTACAATAGATGAAACAAAAAAGTCCTTCATAAATAATTTCCTACTAATATGTATTTGACCAGTATTCTTTTTTTCATGTGGTTAGTGACTAACCTGGTGTCAGAGTTTAAAACCACCCATGGGTCTCACTTGGCTTCACATGCCGTAGAGAAATAACTCTCAGGTATGCAGGCGGTGGTTTCCTCACGATGTTTTCCTTCACCGTTTTTGAAGCAAGTGATAATTATACAATACGCACATGCATCCGAAAAGTCAGTGGTGCGTGCCTTTGGTTCAAACTCGAGACCTGCGACTTAAAAGTCTGAAGTTCAATGCCCGACCAAGGTAAAAATAGGGCATTGACAACATCTTCAAATAAAACAACCCAGTCGACAAATTCATGAAAATGATATATCGTCTCGTTTTATCGAGTAAGCGGAACCAAAAACTGCAATATACAAGTATTTGGCAAGTTGCCTAGCGACAGACGGTACAGCCTACGAGAAAGATTCTTATCTCACAAGATAAGATCGGCGTGAAAACATCAATAATGAAACTGTGTCGCTATAAATTATAATCAAGATCGAGCAAGAATCTACTGGAATTGTTGGCGAAATTAATGCTTCTGTATAGTACTATATAGGTAGTTAGGATAGTTGTAACAGTAGACCAGTAAACAAAAGTTGGCGCTCTGCACCCTAATTGCGTAAAAGCCAACTCCCACGGTGCGCCATATCGCGGACGCGCACCAGCCCGCACGAGGACGCACCGCCACGCACGCGTTCAACGCGCGTCTGCGCTACCACGCACGCTAGGTTTCCCACGGTGCGTCGTGCGCGTGCGTCCGCGATATGGCGCACCGTGGGAGGGCGGCTTAATACATGATCAATCACATTCTGAATCATTTCAAAACATTTCAAAAGAGATTGCTAGTCTATCGTTTCATAAGTTCGAAAAAAAAATGCATAACGTATTTAACGAAATTTAACCGGCTCTGTGGTCTAGTGGTTACCCACCAGCCACCTGTCTCAGACCCAGAGGTCCCGGGTTCGATTCCCAGTGGGAGCAAAATCTTCTGCTCGGTTTGGTTGGTAGTAGGACTTGTTCTAAGTCCGCCTGGCTAGCTACCACCATCTTAACTAAGTCTGTCGCCATAACAACATTGTTATTAACAGCATTGTTGTGTTTCGGCAGTTAGGGATAAGATAGCCAGTTCCTCTGTGGTTGAGAATTCCGGGTGAAGCTCGCTTTCACCTTCGGCCTGATCATCACTTACCATCAGGTGAGATACAGGTCAAGAGCTTCCCGTATTAAGTAAATAAAAATAAATAAAAATTACTGTTGTTGAACAGTCAAAATAAAACGAATTAGTCTTAATCATTAACGAAAATGTGTTACGCAATTAGATTTCCCTATGAAAGTAACAGTAGTAAAAATAAATGCAGCTGAAAGCTTGATCTAATATCATTGACGTAGTTTGTCACTACATTATAGTATATTATAGTCATAATTATAATTATGATAAACTTTCAGTTTATCATAATTATGATGATGACTTTACTGCCCCAGGACGTAAGAATTTTGATTACCATCAGCTGATCCAATTCCTGTTGTTGCGTTACCGTTACATCATTCAGCGTTCCGTTTTCTTCAAAATACTCAACAGGCCATTTCTATAGCTTCTAGTCTTCACACAAACTTGAATAGCAATCGAAGGCTCTACAATGATGACTTAAAAGCCCCCTTATCTTAGATCTGTTGTAGCTTTGTGATTTATGAAGGCCAGAGCCTCGATACGGCACGTTCAGCTCGCCTTCGCCATTTGTTTAAGGTCAGATAATTTTGCTATTAAACGTTAATGCTTAGTTACACCTATTAGTGTAAGGGTGACAGGAAATTATAGCTATCCGATAAAAAATACGGATTGGCTTTTAACTTTGACCTCGGAGAAAATAGTGGTTTAATAAGCGTAGGCTAAACAGCTATGAAGTTATATTTGCCAAGCATATTCTTTATTAATCCTTACCATGAACTGCTTGCTGAAATTATTTGTAGCAACAATAGCACATTAAGTCCGTCTTGACCGTCGAACTTCAAGTTATGTGCAGATGAAAACATTGCATTGAATCCACCAGCTCTACATAATGACATTTGAACATACATAATGGCAATGGCTTGGCTTCACATGCCGTCAAGAAATAGCGCCCATGCATGCTGGTTTCCTCACGATGTCTTCCTTCATCGTTTTTGAAGCAAGTGATAATTATACAAGACGCACATGAATCCGGAAAGTCAGAGGTGTGGTCTTGGGTTCGAACTCGAAACCTATGACTGGGCAGTCCAACGGTCACACCACTAAGCTATCACTGCACATCTATCACAAACCGATTTTTTCAAAAATTTTAATGTATTCTTTTGCAAAGTTATTTAATATACATCGCCCATGCGCATGTGACCGCCCGTAATTTTCTGAATATTCATGAAAAAATATCGAAAATAAACTTCAAAAGGGGGGGTCTATCTATAACATTTTTCACTAGTTTTTTTTAAATAAATACACAATTTTTTACCGAAAAAATGACTTCGATTCCGTTTTTTTTTTCGTAGTCGATAATTTTTAATTAACCTCTTAAAATAACTCATAAGCTTTTGGAAATAATAAACAGAATCCAAATCGACCCATAAACTTCGGAGATGTGTCAAAAAACAGAAAGCAAATCTTTAAAAAATAAATATTGAATAACATGAAAAATGTTATAGATAGACCCCCCCTTTTGAAGTTTATTTTCGATATTTTTTCATGAATATTCAGAAAATTACGGGCGGTCACATGCGCATGGGCGACATTGTATATGCAACCACCATCTTCCACCCTACGGTCACATCTTCTCGACTCGAGGATGCTATCGAATATTGTGAATAACATTGAGTTAGTACAGTAAAAAAAATGATCTAGGATCTTTACTTATCTCCTTTTCTCCACAGGTCCCCAAACAATGTGAGCCACCTACTCCACCAATGGTCCCTCGTTTGATGCGACCATGGCAGTGCAGGCTCGGCCGACAGCGCGTCACTTCCACAACCAGCCGGAGCTGCAGAGAAGCAGGGCTGGGCTCATGCTGAGGTGGATACTGCTCGTCTGGGTCGCTAGCTGCGGTCCACTGGGAAATACTGTGAAGCAAGATGGTGAGTTAACATTAATGTTCTTCAGTGAGCTCTATGTTTTGAATTTGGTTAATAGTTGACGTCATATTGTGTTGTCTCCAGTCAAAAGAGAGAAAATACGTAGAAATTATGCTGGCAAATTAACTCCTATTAAACTGTGTAATAAGCTTTTAAAAACGATAGTAAAAAACAGTAGTTAGTAGACACGGAAACCTTTAACCGATATTTTTTTATTTTTAATATTTATACGAACGTTGTAATTTATTTGCAACAGAATTAAAAACAATACACGAACTTCAACTCGGCTTAAACTGTTTGTGATAAAACATCCATCAATATTTCCCGTCATTTGACTCGCTGACAATCTGCAAAACAAACAATTGACACACTTTCCCTCCGTTCCAAAATAGCGGGGCATACGAAAATGCATTTAAACTCGAATGCTCGTTCACAATCCATATTTGCAGTTGCTACAATCAAAAAGCTTTTACGTCATGACGATGACAATCGCAACCACAGTGAATAGGAATGGTAACGATGAATATACAGAAAACAAATAGGGTTTTATGTCATCACGTAAATTACCATTGGTGAACATGGCCTCAGTGGACGGTATACGCACACATCCTTGTCAGGCCACAGTGAATGATGTCAATCCCACAATCACCTTGGCTTGGTGATGAGTTATTACTTTTAGATCTCGTGAAAGATGTCATTTACCTGGTGATTATAAAAGTTTCCATACATTCTTTGATTTCTTGGCTGGCTGGATATTTACCCATGGAGATCATGGATTATATTGGCATTTAGTTGCCTTGTATGCCTTTGGTGGTAATCGAACATCCTGCAAATTGTTCTCATTCTTCTTCTTATTTTCGTGTGGTTAGTGACTAACCTGGTGTCAGAGTTTTAAAGCCGCCCATGAGCCTCTGACTTGGGTTCATATGCCGTCGAAAAATATCTCTCGGGCATGCCGGTTTCCTCACGATGTTGTCCTTCACCGTTTTTGAAGCAAGTGATAATTATACAATACGCACATGAATCCGAAAAGTCAGAGGTGCGTGCCTTGGGTTCGAACTCGAGACCTATGACTTGGCAGTCCAACGGTCACACCACTAAGCTATCACTGCTATCCCATTCCCATTTACAAGTTAGCCTTTTTACCAACTGCAGTATAAATCTTGACACCGCTATTTTACACCAACACATTGGATCAACACTTTAGCACAAAGCACTATTTGACCAAATGTTTCGATACAACCAACCAATTCATATCACACCTGTATTTATCAATCCAGGTACTGTCCCAATTCCTAACCACCGTCCAGCCAAAACAAGTAACGACATTACAGATACGTCCATTTTCTGTACAGACCGACCATTAGTTGCGGTCTTGTTGAGCACACGTGTGGCCGCGATTAGGTGGACGTGTGACCTGTGCCTTACATCCGAGGTACTGGCTTATCTGTTGAATAGTGGCGAAGTGTTAGCGCTGTTGGAATTGAATTGAGGAAAACTTTTCAGATTGGTAATGTTGGTGAGTTGGTAAATATTGTGAGTTACCTGAAAAGGTCTTAGCATGGTCTCTGATTAGAAGTCCTCGTAAATTAGAAAAGGACTAGATAAGAGAGTAATAAAGAGAAAGATAGAGGAAATTACTACCGCGAAAGCTTTAAATAGAGATTCCCAGACAACTTGAAGAATGAGATAGATTCATCGTACAGATTTAACGAAACAATAAAGCCTAAACAAACAAGACAGCTTGAGGAAGCTCAAGCTGTCTCAATCCCATAATCGCCAACATAAAACCTAAAATACAAACCCAATATAAATTAACAAAAGATATAAACTATTCTACACAACTCACATCTCAAACAAAACGACTTCCTATAATAAAAACCTAATCAAAATATTTAAAAGCACGTATCTGGATCAGGGCTTTCGCAAGAGACATAATCGGGCCGTAAAATAGCGTTTAGCGTTTATGTCTGCCGCTATAAAAATGTTGAGGACCACTCGACATTTATTTGACAGCCCTGCAGCGATGTTCGGCTGTTAACGGCTGCTATCCTAATTCCCGGAATTAGGAAGCTAGCACTACTATTTGTGAATTAATTTGTCTTCTGTCAACTTCTTCGCTAAACAAGTGGACGCAAGAACGACAATTGATTTCGGGGTCCTACGTTTAATTCAAGTATCCCTAAAAGTGTTAGATATTGGGATTTCTTCCTTTTGGAAATTCTCAGTGGGACATGGTTTGTGCTCGGTTAATTTCAATACCGTAGGTTACTAGATAACATGACTTTATAAACATAGACCATACAACTATAGGTGGAAAAGCCTTCCAACCGCAGAATAATCCTTAAGGTGGAACTAGTCGCGGGCTCGAACTCAATGGTGGGCATGGCCAAAAACCACGCTGTCTCACCTGGCATCGTGTCCGACAGAGATAGTATCAGTGATGAGCAGTTAGAAGCTGGTCTACATGGACAACGTATAGTTCGCACGCACAGAAACACCGTACCGAACGATTTTAGTAAAAAGAGCGCGTAAAAAATTACGAAAAGTCCTTTGGAAAATGGAGTTTTATGAAAAAACCACTGCATGAATCAATTAGAAATAAAATTAATTGAAATCTTCGATAATTTTTCTGTTACGGTACGGATTTTGTTTTCGAGATTTCACACTTTTTGTATTACTTATTTACGCCCAAAGTTGCGTTAAAATTAGCAATAAAAACGAATCTTTGTTGGCTTATAACTTTTTAATGGCTTTTTATTTTAGTATTCTGCTTCCGTACAGACAAAATTACTAATAAGACCTAACGATATCATGTTAAACTTTGAATGTACGATATCAAACAGTGGAGTAAAACCGCTCCGAAATTTGTATGGAAAAAATATCAAATTGTTTCACCTTAAAGCAATCATCCCACATTGCAATCGTGATGCAAAGGCGATAAGCAGTTTGAATTCTAAATGCCACGTGACTTGACGTGACAAAAGTATTGATCGGTATTTAAAAATATACTTAGTACTCATTTTGCAGCATTGATATTTTTACTACTTGTTTCAAATAGATTCCTATTTTCTCAGAAACCACACATATTTACATTTTGCAGTCACAGCGGCGTCGTCAATAAATAATTATTTTTGTCAAGAGTCGTATTTATTGTGTTGCTCGGAAGATATTCTTGCTACGGCCGTTATTAAGTGAGGGCACCGTGATAGCAAGTTATTATGTACACCGAAGGTATTAATTAAGTGTGATTAATTAAACTGCATACACTCTAAAGATAACAGGAGGTGTTTATTAATAGAAACTGGATGATTACATTCTCTTTTATAAAGTATTTATTATTTTATTGTCCTTGCCTTATTTATTTTTAACCGACTTCAAAAAGGAGTAGGTTCTCAATTCGACAGCATGTTTTTTTTTGTATGTTTGCTACACTACTACTCCGCCAATTATGTATTGATTTTAATGATTCTTTTTTTGTTTGGTAGGTCATACATACATTTTATTGACTTTGCTTGGGCGGTTTTTGAATTAGCTTCAATAAGGGGAGCTCGTGGCTAAGTAATAACAAGCCGCACAGGTTGATCCATCAGGTTAGGCTACGCTTGCCGGGGTTGGTCAGTGGATGGGTGACCATTTTCACATACCGAGACTCCTCCGTGCCTCGAAAAGCACGTTAAGCCGTTGGTCCCGGCTATCATTCGTGGATCTTTGACAGTCGTTACGAGTCGTCAGAAGCCCGAAAGTCTGACAACAGTCTTACCAAGGGGTATCGTATTACCCAGTTACTGGGTTGTGGACGTCAGATAGGCAGTCGCTCCATGTAAAATACTGAAATTCAGCTACATCCGGTTAGACTGGAAGCCGACCCCAAGATAGTTGGGAAAAGGCTAGGAAGGAAGGAAGGAAGACTTCAATAAAACGTAATGTTCCCACTTAGTTTATAAATAATTATATAGATGATGTTATAAATTCCTGTCACTGTTATTTACATAGCTCTGTTCTAAATAACCAGTTCACGTAGCCACCCAAACCCATAAATCAATATATTTGTTTTCATATCCTGCAATGCAGCGGTGGCCCAGTGCTAACGGCCCCGACTTACGAATTGTAGGTCGTGGGTTCAAACCCAAGCAGGCGCTTTACTTTGTGTAAATAATTTCATCACCACTGCACTCAAAACGGTGAACATCGTGAGGTAACGGTAACCGGCATGTCTTAGAACCAAAAATTCGAAGACATGTGACTGTATCTACCAACCCGCACTGGGCGCGCGTGGTAGATTACGGCCCACTCCCTCTCACAGAGAGGAGGCCTGTGTCCCAGCAGTGGGAACATTAATAGGCTGATGATGATGATGATGATCCTGCAATAGTCCTGCACTAACTGGGGGTTGTCCTTGGATGCGCTAGCATATTGCGAACAGGGATAATCGTCGGTTGGTGCATTAAACACGTCTAACGGGCCTCTGCGAGTTGGCTTCGGCCCCTCGTACGCCTTCCAAAGGTCCGGGACCCTAGGGTCCCGAGGAAGGTCAAAGAATGATGATACATAAGTAATCCCCAAACATCAAGTCTCCTAAAATAAATCCATATGCTACCTTTTATACTTAAAATATAAGTAAATACTTATAGTAAAAGTATCGGGCACCGATCTGACAGTCACAAAAAGGTTGTAAATTCACTAGCAGTCGTAAACACGTCAAGAACAACGCTAGCGTCGTTGTCAAACTCTCTAGTGATGGGATTTAAGTATTAGTTCGAGTATTTTTACTTGAGCGTTCCGGAATTCTTTAGGAGTATACTGTGCTGTTGATGTCTTATTTTGTAGCTGACGAAACAAAGAGGGTATTTGGCAATATAGTCTCCTGTGTGTATTATTATTGCTATATATACACAGTGATCAACAATTTGTTTATTTAGCCGAACACTGCTTGATTATGTGAAGTCAGGAAATTTAATTGCACCTGAAGCAAATTGACCATCAACTTAAAATGTCCGCATATTCAATTCACAACTGTCATTTTTTGACAGATGTATGGAATGACTCTAACAGGGCAAACTGGCGTAAGGTGTCAATTTTCTTAACAATTAATTTACCTGACGGTGTGTCATTGTCAATGTGTAGGTCATACATATATTCCGTGCTTTCATTATTTTTGGCTGTGGTTGTCATTAGATCTACCAGTTTTATCCAGACCAGCCATTTCATTACACTTTTTTTCAGCCTATTCTAATTCTCTCAGATTCAACAAGTACATAAGCACAGTTTTTAGTGCAGGTACCTACAGTAGAAAAAAGTTTGGAAATTCCAAAAGTGCACGCCTCATAACACACATTCATAAACGAAAAAGAAATTCAAAACATAGTTTCTAACAAAAATTAACAATTTATCACTTTTCATGAAGTATGTTTTGACTGCTGTTTTACCCATCAATATGGGTAAATTTCTAACCTCGCAATCCTTACATAATGTCAAAGACTATTTATTTAGATATTTACGTTGTGGGTTGCTGGGCAACACGTTAAGTCAAGGTTGGAAATATATAGATAAAGATATTATATTTTAGTTAGTATTTTATTAATTATAATTAAACTACTTTGAATAAAAGAGCCATTTTCAATAGGGTTCCTTCTATGACCGAAAACAATGTATTAAAAAAAAAATTACTCAATTAATTGATTTTATCGCAAGCTACAATGTTTTCAAGTTTCATAAATTGACGGACAGGATTTTTTTTTCAACTATAATGATGTTTTTTTCATTTCTGCTGCATTCAATCAATTGGTAAAAAGTACAGTATTAATCTCCGTTTAATCATCTATATAATGGTATATAAATTAAGTAGGTTCTGTGTACTAGCAGGAGTGTAACAATAAAAACAGTTGCAGAAATGGGGCAAAAAATATTTTTAGATCGTAGAGCACACTATAATGCTTCGCGTTATAGTGCAAAAGCTGTGGTGGCATCTACATACATCGCCACATGCGAACTATACATTAAAGACCTCACCTAAAAATCCCGACGTCACACAAATCCTGCATCGCGCAATTAGAGTTTACCGCGCGAACGGCATGTATAAGACTATCCGACATCAATCATTGTGCAGTTGCTCGCCAGACACGACACCCGTCTGGTCGGAGGATCCTCCCTTTTCTATCGTGGATGAGCAGTTCGCTCATCCACCCTGTTCCACATAACTCTAAAAAGCTTTTTGAAACATCGGGTATTTCATGCTCAGATGTTTTCTTTTTAGGATAATACCTAGTACCATTCCTACCTGACCTCAATCCTCGCATATAGATAAAACTGGAAGGATTAAAAGATTACAAATGAACAGGGGATGTAGGTAGCAACAGGTTACTAGTTCGCCAGCTCGAATATTACAATTACAAGCAATAGTTCTATGTAAATCTCTTTATGGGAGCAGTGGTGGCCCAGTGCTAACGGCCCCGACTTACGAATTGTAGGTCGTGGGTTCAAACCCAAGCAGGCGCTTTACTTTGTGTAAATAATTTCATCACCACTGCACTCAAAACGGTGAACATCGTGAGGTAACGGTAACCGGCATGTCTTAGAACCAAAAATTCGAAGACATGTGACATCTACCAACCCGCACTGGGCGCGCGTGGTAGATTACGGCCCACTCCCTCTCACAGAGTGGAGGCCTGTGTCCCAGCAGTGGGAACATTAATAGGCTGATTATGTATATGTTCTTCATAGTCATACCTACTAATCTTTCATAGGATTCAGTAACTATCAAACGCTGTGTCGTTCTAAATTCTTCAGTGACTGATGCCACAGCGACTGGTGTCGTCAGCATGGTATTGTGTACTATTTTAGGCTAGCTTTATCTATTGCTAAAATCCGTTTATTTTTCTTAAGACTACAAACGATAGTTTTATAATGCCTCACAAAATCCGAAAAATATTTGATATTCTTCAGGATATTATGCTGGTTAAATAGTGTGTTGAAAACATAATACAACAAAGATACGACAGAAATAAATCACAAGAATAAAAATAAATAAAAAAATATTACCATTTAAAAACCATATTAAAGATAAATGCAATCATTCTGATTTTTTTTTCTCTTATTCTACAACCAACATAATTATTACTAACGTAAAAGTGTTTTGATTTTTTAGTCTGTTCAATAGATGTTTTGTAAATAGATAATTACTTCATATTTTGCAATAAATTACCAGCGTTGTGCTTTCACTTCTCTTTCTTTTCTATGCAGTACGACAGTGACCGCGCCTTAGCTCTTGTCAGCCTCGTATGACTTTAAAACCTAAATTATTAAAACATAGCCGTCAGTAACTTTCAAGTATTTCGTGTCATATTTTAGGACTACATCATAGTGAATTGAAATCATAATTTTCCCGCCCCTAACAAGACTCGTGTCTTCTCGTGACCTATTTACGTCAGAACACTTTGAAGTTTAGCGGTTTTGTGTCAGTACGCTTTGAGTATAATGTCAATACCTATTGTGAACTAAAAAGCTGACTTCAAACACTCATCTTGGCTCAAATCACTCAACTTTTCAATTATTTTTACATCACTAGCATAAAGAAGGTGTCTCGCTATGTAGGTACACTGTATAGAACTTTTACTGGGCCACTATAAAAACCGGTTAAAACTAACTTTAATTGGTTTTTGAGATACCAACATTTACATTTTATTATTCTCTCTAATTAAACAGCACTTACTGATATAAATCCGTCTATAAATATTATGTTTTATATGATAAATATTTATGTCGGCTGACTTTATGAACTTTTCTCGTGATTGCGTCGATAACTTTCTCTAAATGAAGCAAGAAGAGCTTCTTAATTATAATAACAGTCAATCAATGAAGATACTAACGAATGTGATGCATGTGTTCAACTGATTCATGTTCATGGGTCCAGTTTCTAAAGAATAAATTCATTGTTCTTTCTTAACACTTCACTTTCTATACGTAACGAAGTCAAAACTGTGCATTGAATATTTTTGAAAAAAAGTAATTCCTACGTGACAAAAGCAAAAGCAACGAGTCTGATTCACAAAATATAGTTTTTAGAATTTTTGTCTGTTTGTCTGGATGTATGTTCCGGATTGGCGCAAAAACGGTTGAACGGATTTGAATGAAATTTTACACTCAGATAGTTTATAACCTGGATTAACACATAGAGTCCTTTTAATCCCGGTAGTACGTTCCCCGTGGGATATTTTCCAACATCCACGCAACCGAAGCCGCGCGCTGAAGCTAGCTGGCATCATAAACTCGTGACAACTATAGCTACGTGTTTTCTTACACATTTAGACTATTTAATTGGAGTGGCTAAGCTTGTAAGTCATTATACTAGCTAACACGCTGCAACTTAACATAATGTAGAGTCAACTTGCGTGCTCGCTTTAGCCTGTAACCTGCCTTTTATATGTATTTGAATAGCGGCAACGAAGCGGTTTTATAGAAACTAAGTTACACCAACCTTGCAGGCTAAAGACATTTCATAACACGTTAAAAACTCCACAATTTTCCACTGCCGCAAAACCGTAGAAAAAAAAAAGATATATCGATCAACATTGCTTTTTCATTGCGCCGAAACAGGGCTGCTTCCCGACCGTAACGGAGGGTCTCGTACGTACAATAGTTACGAAAAAACGAAGCTTTTGTCTCGCCCCTCGCCGCCTGACAGCAATTAATGTTTTATTTCACCTTTGTACACTGTCGAGCAACGGAATATACGAAACATCGCGGTTTAATGGAACCGCGACGTGTGGTGTTGCCAGCAATCAATTAAATTCAATAAAGAATTTATTAGGAAGGTCATTCTTTGTAGTGCAAATAGGGGGTGAAATGTCGGAGTAGGTAACGGGCTAAGACGTGAAGTAAAAGATTTTAGAATATATTATTTAAGGGAATAAAATTACCACATAAATAAACCTACCTGAGTCCAAAATTCTCACATTATGATGACGTCAGCTTGTGTCTCATATATTAGTGCGAACTTTGATCAATACTATCACTTTGTTTACTTCCAAATGGAACTATTTTACTCTACGTTCCAGTTACGTGCATTATTATGCACTCAGCATAACCAACAATAATGACTTCTGAGACTGTATGAACCGTTACGATATGCATGTCCTGTTTACCTTGCATTTGTTATTAAAACAAAAGGTACGGTCAGAATCAAAAATCTATTCTATTAACACTTCAGTCTTTAACATCTTAATGTTTGTTCAAATATTTATTTAAATCTTTACTGAACTATAAGAATTTTAACTTTTAGCTGTTATAAGTAAAATACTAAAATAAAAACATTCATCGATCATATCGTGTCAATTTTGATGATTATATAAAAATGACAGACAGTGTAAATGGACTTATGTTGCTGACCGTATTGTTATAAATGAGTTCCAAATCTCTACTTTATAATTGCTGATTTCGGAATTGATCACTATGTTAAACTGCTCGCTATCGCAATGCATAGCGGAGCAGTCAACCCACAAAATTCTAACCGATTATCATTTTTTCCGAATAATTATAATGTTGATGTGCAAGTTTAAATAAATTCAGTTGTAGTAGAATGAAAGTGTTTTTATTAAAAAGAACCCACGGAGCGCCATCCTAACTAATACTTTTCTCTCGGTTCATTTAAACATTACTGATACTTTGGTAAGATATCAGAAGTTCAACCTCTTCAAAAAAAAAATACACCCGTCTTTCTTGCTGTTGGTCATCAAAATCGACGAAATACTTTTAAATAGACAAGCACTAAAACAAAAAGACAAAGTCATCACTTCAAAATTCTTTATCTTCACATGCAGCTTCCTTAAGCTAAGAAAAAGTGTCAGCTATTAACACCTTTTAAGTCGCAATTAAGATACTGCACGAGTTACGTCATATATCTTGCGCTTAATACACAGGATCTATACTATAGCAGAACCAATTAGTGGGAGAAGCTAAAGGTTAATAGAGAGATATTTTAACTTGATGTAAGATTTTTCTGTTAAATGGGTAGGTACATAGTATGTATTGTTGTACTATGCTTGACTTTGGTAAGCGCAATTTACTTTTAATAACCGACTTTTAATGATTTTATACTGAAGATTACGTCTAAACGAGTATCGCTAATGATTTGGAATTAATATAGGTAATATTAAATTAGAGCATTTCTTTAATAACTTAATATACGAATATTTTAGATTTTGTTTTTAATACATAGTGAAATTAATTTGTAAAGTTATGTCTAACGCAAGTAAAAAACTGAGAATCACGCAAAATCTATCGAGCGTATTTTTCTGAAACCTTCACCATTTTAAAGATAATTGCGTTATTGATCTTTTACTGTACGTGTTTTATTAAAATACCTTTTATAATGTATAAAAAAATAGTAATGCGTCTAATTTAGGACAGCGCTCCTTGATGGGAAGTCCTATTTCTGGCTGGACGTACGACGCGTTGCGTGAGCTCAGTACAGAATACGAAAGTTAACCATTAACCACTCAAGGTGACTGCCATATAATATATCTGCGTCTTAATATGAATAATTCCTGCCTCTAAGTAAGTTAGTACAAACAATATGGCAGGTTAAAAAAAAAATGTTACTAGATGAGTTCTGTGTTTCCTATCTGACTACTCTGAGAAGAAAGGCCGAAACAAACTCAAATGATAAATGATTTTATTTCTGAAAGTAAGGGTTTGTACAAACACTTTTACTCACATTATTGAGGTACACACGGATACCGTTACGTACGATCAGCAATAAAATAACACTGTCTGTCACTTTTACAAATCATTAAAATTTACACGAAATGATTCGATAAATGCTTTTTACACGTCAAAAAATATATCTTTTAAAACTACTCGGAGCGGAAATACCGAAACAAACTCAAAGATCGTAGGTTGTTTTAAAGTTCTGACATAACTTTGGTCAGATCATTGATCATGATCACGCTGTCGGCAACCATGAAATGTGACAAACCAAACTACAACCTACTTTGTTTTACTCCAATTATTATATTTTTTTCATTGTTTTCGTTTGCACCGGAGCATATTAATTAGGTGGGTTAATTTTCGGCTTATTTGTATTATACTGCCTGCTGCGGTACGAATGTAAAAATACCCTAACGGAATGGTTAAAATCGCAATCATACGATGAAATTGAACATATATTAACCAGAATATGCTAATGATAATCTTGTACCCAAGCATAACATACATCAGCTAATCAATCAGCTCCACACACACACACCTACTCACACCCACACACGCGCCTTTTCACAAACAAACACTCACACAAACACTGCACATACCTGAACATGCTACATCAACTTTGTAACACGAGAACCTAAACTTTATATTTTATTTCATTTTTATTTTATTTTTTAATATCATGTCTCAACATTGTAGCTATTATCCCACGGGAAGTTGCGAGGTATCCCCATCACAAGTATCCTTATAACTTACTGGGGCTGCCTCAATTTTGTGCTGTAGAACAATTGTATGAGAAACAATAAAAACTTTTTATTTTTTTTTATTATTACTGCCACTTACTTCCCTAGTTCGTCACCGTACAATTAGGTCATACTTATTAACCCTTTCACCGATCTGGTTCATTGGTTCAAACTCTTCAAATTAACCACGCTTCAAAATTTTAATCAATTTCACCTCACATTAATTTTACATTTAACCTTTTTTTCTGTCCTACATTGTAAGTACTCGCTGATAGAGATGTAACGAGTGTGGTTTCCACCTGCCGCCAAGCGGAACCCTAAAATGGGATAGTTCGGATATTGTTGTTAAAAACAGAGGAAATTTATTTTTAATTGTGTTGCACGCCCCGTTTCATTATCATTTCCGTTGGTTCGTGCCAGTAATTATGAACTAATGAACTTTTTTGTTGTTTCTTTTACTTTTTTAGGGTTCCGTACCCGAAGGGTGACAAACGGAACCCTATTCATAAGCCTCCGCTGTCCGTCTGTCTGTCAGCGAGCTCTATCTCATGAACCGTAATAGGTAGGCAGTTGAAAATTTCACAGATTGAGCATTTCTATTGCCGCAAGAGCAACAAATAATAAAATTAAAAAATAAAGGGGGGTCGCCATACAATAAAATTAAATTTTGAAAAAAAAATTATCTGACCCTGGCATAGTGCCTCGTTGGTCTAGTGCCCGCAACCGTTACTGCTGAGGTCCTGGGTTTGATTCCCGGATCGAGTAAAGTGTTATTAGGGTTTTCGTCAATCTGAAATTTATCTCGGAGTCTGGATTTGTACCCAGTTGATAGCAATAGGCTCGCATCCTATTACATGGTACTTAAATATAACTGGGGAAAAGTGGGGTACCTACTATGGGTGGGTACATATCAGCCTTACCTTTCGGGAATACAGGCGTGGTTATTTACTTAGTTTTAAGACTTTATTCATATCTATGGGTGCTAGGAATGTGCTTCATGCAAAAAAATGAACCAAAATGCTATAGGATGGTGTCGTATTTCCGATTCAAAAATCGTTAGTAAGTATTTAAGTTACGTTTATATTCCGCTGAAGTGCTAGGGCCTCTGGTTCCTCTAGTAGTATTGTGGACGACAGGCCTTATAGCAAAAGGAACAGAGCATGAAGTATCTAAGCAAACTTTATTCTTTGTTCTCTTAACTTCTGTTCTGTACAATCGCTAACATTTGAGTTATTGCCGAAACAACTTACAATTTCTTTGCCGAAGTACCGCAGATGTGACTCGAGTTTGTTTAGATTTTAAACCTTGAAAAAGAAAATAACATGTAATAGTAACAAGCTAATTATTAAGAACGCTACAAATATGTACTATCTGCTAATGGTATTTTTTTACACGATTACCCAAAAAAAGAGTGTTATGTTTTTGTATTTATATTAGATAGTGTTCCTCTGTGGTTGAGGATTCCAGGTGAAGCACGCTTCCACTTTCGACCTGATCATCACTTACCATCAGGTGAGATGCAGGCCAATTTTATTTTGGGTTTTTATCTGTTTTGAATTTAATTAGTTGTATGTATATAACTAGAAACTGTGGGCTATAATTGTCTGAAATAAATAAATAAATAAATAATATTCTTTATATTGATTAATGCTACAGTATTTTCTATGATCACGCTAAGCAATTTGAGCAAGTATATATAAAAATCTGCAATTTATTCCCAAAACATTTGTCAGCCAATATCTCTGGACACCCACATATTCTGTATTCAGCCACAAAGGTTCCAACCTCGGCAGGTATTTTCGGTCCAAATGAACACTCATACTTTCCTTTGCAGGTCTTTGTAGCTCAACTGTCGCAATCAATGTTCCAGTTGTTTGCAAATTCCAAAAACGTGAATATTCTGCCGCTATGCAGAAGGAAATTCCGAAAAAATACTGGTATCACCGAAGCATTTGCTATCAAAAACTTGTCTAAATGATAGAATTGACCAAAGCTTTCGAGTTATCCAATATTGAATAATTCATTGAGTTTAATCTCCACACATCGAAGTGGATGTCAAAAAGTAGATTTGATAAATCCACTTTTTGACATCGAAGTAATAAAGAGGCATTATTTGCCATTACAGATACTGGCTAGTCTTTAACAATAAGCATTAAATAAAATAAATAATTTTAAAAATCTAAAACCCGACTGCAGCATCACATAACTAAAAAGAGGAAAAAACCATTCTACTTATACAACCTATATAATTTTATGGTAGCCTGTATATTTTCAGGTTATTGGGTTTCCTTCCTTGGCAGTCGGGTAATCACTACATAGTATAAAACAAAGTCGCTTTCCGCTGTCTGTCTCTATGTATGATTAGATCTTTAAAACTACGCAACAGATTTTGATGCGGTTTTTAAATAAATAGCGTGATTCAAGAGGAAGGTTTATATGTATAATATGTAGGTACATGCATAGTATAGTAAGCTATAATTCATAAATATAACACGCGGGCGAAGCCGCTGGCGGAAGCTAGTTAGGTATATAAATTAAAATTAAAATAAGAGGATCTTACTGCACCATAACATAAGCTACAGCCTCTAAGTTCTAATGTAAGTCGTTTACTCAGGAAGCCCTGTTTACCTCATAAGTAAGTAGGGTTAACGATACAAGCTCAGAATCTTCAGAAGGACAATGTGTAGTAACTTTAGCAGTAATCTTAACAAGCCCAGAGGAAGGGTCAAATATCAAACGAGAACCATCTTCTAATTACTTACCACAATTACGGACAGACACATTTCAACTATGACCCCAAATTGTTAATATGTTTCATTTATGCTTTCCTCTCGATGTAGGTTAGCAGAATTGGTACTAAGGAACTTTAAGCCATGTCTATTGATGGCTTTAAGTTAGAAGAAGCGTTGGGAATTTGAAGACATTAGATGACATTAAAACCTGGCCAGTGAAACCATTCCCATTACATTTATGGTCGCAAATGAATGTGAATTGTTTCATTGGCTATAATCATTTGTCAGTTTGGTGTTTTTGCTATATGTTTTCCTATAAAAGTCAGATATAGTTGCTTTATAATATGGTTGATCGGTAGTCATCTGCTTAGCCTTTTCCCAACCATGTTGGGATCGGCTTCCAGTCTAAATAGATGCAGCGGCTTCCAGTCTAAATAGATGCAGCTGAATACCAGTGTTTTACATGGAGCGACTGCCTATCTGAACTCCACAACCCAGTTACTGGGTAACACGATACCGCTTGATAGACTGGTTGTCAGACTTTCGGGCTTCTGATGACCCGTAACAACTGTCAAAGATCTACAAATGACAGCCGGGACCAATGGCTTAACGTGGTTTCCGAGGCACGGAGGGATCTTGGGATATAAAGAAGCGTCACCCATCCACAGACCAACCGCGGCAAGCGTAGCTTAACCTGATCGATAGAGCCGTGCGGATGTTATTACTTAGCCACAAGCCCCTCAGGTCTATGGTCTAAAACTCTCAAAAACTTTAAAACTCATCATGATCGTTGATATAAGTAAAGAAAGAAAAGAAAGAAAAATAGGTTAGGTAAGTAGAATCTTCTAATAAGATAAGGAAAAGCAGTTCAGGGTGTTACCAATCCACGTTTATGATGACTATCATGTTATTATGTCATGTCGAATCGTGATAAATATTCCCATCACGACTATTGCTGGCTAATTTGATTGATCTATAGCTTCCGGCGTTATGTGAAAAAGTTGGGTGTAGTTTTATTACTGCTGTATAAGTTTGATATAGGCAGTATGTAACGATGGTTCGTCGCGGTCAAGATTTCTCGATGTTATTAATACTTAATCATCAAAACTAAATCCAATGCATTGAGATCAATGTAAACTAGAGAAGACACCGTGAACAAAAAATGTGTCCCTCGGATGTCAAGTTTGACAACTGCGGTGCATGCGCGGTGCAAGGAGATTCTCATAGATATCCGTACCCGCAGATCAATGACTATGATGCCGCAGATGAGACACAGTCTGCTTCTTCTGCCTACTTGATAACTAATTTACCACAGCGCTAGATTTGCTGTGGAAGTGTATTTATTCTCGGCAAAAAGGTCTTAACTGCGGCGCGATCGCCGCAGTTGAACGAGACAAAGTAGGAATTCACGGTGTCTTCTCTAGTACGTTATCCAATGCAAAGTTTGTTATAACGATTTAAGTAGTATCTAATACTATTATCATTGCTTTCATCATCATCATTAATTCAATTCATCAAATCCCAACTAATATTATAAATGCGAAAGTGAGTTTGTTTGTTACGCTTTCCCGCTAAAACAGCTGAACGGATTTGGATGAAATTTACCACACCAATAGACCATGACCTAGGTAAGGACATTGGCTACTTTTCATCCTGAATCGCAAACGAAATCGCGGGTAACAGCTTGTCTTGTATAAAAATCAATTATTTAAGTTTCCCATGTAAGTGAATACCGGTTGTTATTCTTAAGAGAAATAAAGATTCTCAACCATATTATACAGAGAGGCGATTAAGTCACCTGCATCCTGAATCAATCGTCAATTCTACCTGTCATACCGAACAACTTTAACTATGAAACTCATATAAAAACTAAAAAACATAAGTACGTAAAAGAAAAACATACATGACATGATGCATCGAAATAGTCTGCCTACTATTGTATAAGAATTTGTTCTTTTTTTCCCCGAGTCGGATATGAGTTTCATAGCGAAAGTTGTTTAGTATGACGTAGGTAGACCCCTTGACGGGTGCAGGTGACTAAATTGCCACCCTGTATAGGGCTTCGCAGACAACCACTTAATTCAAACATTTATCCTTAATTTCTAATTCAACACAAAAATCTATCCCAGCAGCCTATTTACCAGAACAGCTTTATTTACCTCCATCATATTTCTCTACATCTATACTAAATACATCAGGGATTTCGACATGCCTATCCCAACTCTAACCTCAATGATATTTCTAAGTGAGCTCGCCTCCCCGGGGCACCATTCATTGATATTAGCAGTCGAAACTCACTATATCATAACTGTATTATGTTGTTCAAGTTTCAGTTGATATTTGTTGTAAGGATACACAAAGTTTCTATGGAAAGAAATGTATGGCGTATTTCTGTATCGTAACTTAGATTTTTGCTTAGGATTGCTTGGATATTTTGCGGTAGCTACTTTGAAAAAAAATACGGCTAGAGCAACTTAAAGATTTATAGAAAGGGTTGGCTTATCATTTTCGTTAATGGTATACCAAAAACATTTATTTAAGAATACAAAAGAAATAATAACAATACTACTAAATATAAAGTACATGAGGCAAATCAAAGGGAGCTTAGACCCTTTGGTAACCTTTGCGGTATAAACCTTTACCCATTTTTGATAGGGAGTATCAAAAATGTCACGTGAACGAAACCACGGACGATACATTTATATTATTAAAACCTTCATACGAAGAACATGGCGCAGGTACATACAAAGGTATAAACAAAATTCTTGATTTAGCTTTTAATATAATAGCACCGTCACTTCGATCGATTCTGTGCCTCTAGTATGCAGCGGATTCCTGCAGCCCTTACAAGGTCATCGGTCCATCTCGGCCTCTTGTTGAGGCCTTCCAACGCTACGTCTTCCGGTACGCGGTTGCCACTCCAGAACCTTACGGCCCAATCGGCCATCTGTTCTGTCAGCAATGTGCCCTGCCCATTGCCACTTAGGTTTGGCAACTATTCGGGCTATATCAGTTACCTGGGTTCATTTCTGATTCGATCACGTAGGGTAAGGATACTCCAAGAATAGCAATATTGATTTAAAATTTCATGGAAATAATGTGCAAAAATTGTTCCTAAACCTCAGCTGAAGCTACAAAACAGCTACATAAAATGTATACAGCAAAATACAAAGTGATTAATGGTATCGTATATCAATTACCAATGTCAGGTGCAACTTGGTTTTTGTCGGGAAGTTTTCAGAGGGGGCCCTTAATGGTGCTCCAGAATGTACGGGGAACTATTGCATGTTTTATCTAAGAAATACGCACGAAGACAGATCGGCAGGAAAGTAATGCACCATTGTTGTGAGAGTAAATACTTTTATTCATGTAACCGTAGATTGTGTTAATGAAGCGCAAAATTCGGAATAAAAGATAAATGAAATAAGAGATACGAACGAAATGAATTTTGTAATAGAAGTGTATGAAACAAAATCTGAATTGGGAGAATGAGGAAGATTAATTTAAAATAAGAGGCTATTTTAGCGTCAATATGGGGTTTTTAAGCTATAAATGTAAAAGATTTTTTTCTTAGTGACGATGAAGCTAATCTGATTAAGATGTGAAATGGCATTAAATATTGTGGCAAGTCTGTTTCCGGAAAAACCATTATGAGATTATATTAAGGAGATAAATAAGGTAAGGATTTTTCTTATAGCCTATAACTCAAAGCGTAGATAAACAAATGCAAAGAGCCATATTCAGACAATCTCAAAATAATTCCAATAATATTAAAGTCTTTTCTAAATAAAGTTTGAGTAAAATGAAAAATTAAATTGATAAGAAACGTCCAACCCTACTACATTATCTAAAATGTATTTATAAAAAGCTCAAAGCTTAAATTTGACGCACGATAGAAAATATTTATTGAATCATGTCAAAGGCATGTCTCGGATCAATCTTGTAACGCCTTCGCTACACTTTAATATCTTCGTAAAGATAAAGAACAGCACTGTTCAATCACCGAGCATGCTCCTAAACGGCTTCACAAATCGTTAACCAAAGCAAGTCTAGAATTTACCGAAAGCAAAGCCTAAAAAGTAAGCAAAGTTAACCCAAGTGTAAAACCGCTTGCAGAACCTAGGCTACCATCTAAAAGTTCGATAAATTAAGTTAGCACACTCCTGGGGTACACTCGAAGTCCTTTGGTGGGAAGGTTTTTGAAAAACCCGTTCTTGCATTGGAAAAGGTTTGTGCACTTCACTTGCTAAAGGAAAATTACGTTCATATAAAATTCGAATTTTTAGAATTGAAACAGCTGGAAAATTTTTGCTGACCGATCCATTGCGCACCATAGATTTTAAAGAATTTCACATCGTTATTTGTTGAATTATAAGATCCATTGGTTGCTTCTCAAATCGATGTGCGATCTTCATTATTAGTACCTAAGACAAAATCTTATTTATTTTATCTTTGTATACTAAATAAATCGTATTCCTTTTGTAGTAAATAAGTCAATAAATATGCATTGTTATTTGAAATAGTTAATAGTTTTTTACTACATCCCTAATTATAATGTAACTAGCTATCTTTTGAATTTCTTACGTTAACTATCTCAATAAATAAACTAGCCTTATGAAATTTCGTAACTATAGACGTCACATTCGGTTATATTATACCAGTTCTTGTAATTTAGTTACTGTTAATAAAATAAAATTTGTTTGCTGCTTATTGCGTTCCTAAAAGATGGATGGAAAACGTCTTTCTAAGTCTAACAAATTCTGGTATCCAAACATATAATTTTCAAAGCATTTAACACCATCCTGGCATACCTGTGTGAAACATAACTGTT
The DNA here is from genome assembly GCA_948150665.1 of Conistra vaccinii. Classification (NCBI taxonomy): domain Eukaryota; kingdom Metazoa; phylum Arthropoda; class Insecta; order Lepidoptera; family Noctuidae; genus Conistra; species Conistra vaccinii. The sequence goes on from OX411321.1 coordinate 4,124,715, forward strand.
GACACCGTGGTTAAAACTGAAATGGCAATTATTCTGCTTAACGCATAGAGTATGTAGGTCAAGTGACATTGAACCACAACTGAACTTGATATAACATATATTATTCTATCTGTAAAAGCAAAATAAACATACTTTGGGTGGACTGAAAGTTCGTGTATGCTGTTCCGTTTTAAAAACTGCGTTAACGTAATTGAATTGGTGCGGCTTGGCTTTGAATTCAAAACTATTAAGTAACTACTGGTGGTGTTTTCCAACACATTTTCAAATACGTGAAACGAATGTGTTGGAAGATCAAAATTTTTTCAAAACATTTCTTATTAATTTCAAATTTAACACAAAAATCTATCCTTTACCAGAACAGCTTTATTTACCTCTATCATATTCCTCTACATCTAAAGTAAAAACATCACGGATTTCGGCATGCCTATGAGACTGACAGTTCGTGTATGCTGTTCTGTTTTAAAAAACTGCGTGAACGTAATTGAATTGGTGCGGCTCGGCTTTGAATTCAAAACTAGTATTGCTGTTTTTTTTTTCGAATACGTGAAGCGAAAATTTTGCTAAGACGTTATGAAAATGTGTCTAAATTAACTAAATTGGTAACTAAATACCCCGCTAAGAATAATAATGGGCCAGTTTACCGCAAAGTGCTTTGCTGTGTCACCATTCATCATCCGACCTAACAACTACATTAATATTAAGACGGATCGCGTTTTGTTTGCTCACTCGCACATAGCTCGCTCCCTTTCTGTTATTATCAGTTTGACAGCTTCTTGAAGATGAGATATCGTTACATTTTAATGGTCTATATTTTTTGGAGGATTATTAATAGAGCATTAAATATTCTTTAAAAATCTTTGTGTAATCCGAATGAGGTATGTGGGGAATTATTAAGACAGATAACAGCGAGAAAGGAAAGAAAATTAATCGCTCTTCTTATTACGAAAGATTAAAGCAGATTTTTTTTAAACCACCCGACCGACATCGACAGCTTTAACAGTGAACAAAAAAAGATATCTCATAGCAAAGCCTTTGTTGGCCCTAATATGCACCCTTGTTGAAACAAGCTCGATCAAAGCTCTCACGATGACCTACTTAAAAAAAACAATACCTCGCTCTGCATTGAACGAACAAGCGAATCTTTCTGAACATACGCTTAAACAACTGCAGAGCCAATTACACTGTGACAAGAACTTGCAGATCGTGTTACTTTATCAAAAGCATATGTATGAATTTGTTCACAGCTCACGAGCTTAAGCTACACAGACAATTCCCTGTTTAACTTAAACCAATTTCCACTCATTAACTCGACGTACCTTGTTGAACATACTACGAAGTACGTATCAAAAGTATTGCCTTGTTAATTTTCTCTCCAAATAAGTCTACTTCGAACTAAGAACTTCTCCCATTATGAAACTCTGGAAGTGTTTACGTCACACATTATGAATCCCTATATTACTTGAAAATTATTTTGACGCTGAAATAAACGAATCTTGAATAAAGTTGGTTGTATAACGAGTGGCGATGGCGTAGTCTGGAGTACTCGCATTAGTATTCGGAGCCTCGGGTCGAATGTGGCGCGAGATTGTTATCGCTTTGCTGTGCTCCGTTTTGGTACTTGGAATAGCACCGAATAGATGGTGTGTGCTGATTGGATAGCGTTTGCCGGTGGTGCGAATTGGTGATTTGTCTGATAGCTGAACATGGTGGGGTTGAACAACGGTGTGGTAGGGAAAGAGTGAATGGATGTTAGTTGCTGAATTCAGTTATGACAAATGGTTTTACCATTGCAAGGGTTAGCAAATTGTATTTGTTTGTTTTTTTATATTACTTAGAGAAAGCGTGCCTGACGGTAGATGTACATAAATCTTTTCAAGAAAATGTTTAACTTAAAATATTCCGTTAGATTTTATCAACAAAATTACGTTTTATCAACACTCATTAATTGTTTCTACTTTTATTTAACAAAGCAATCAATCTTTGCCCAAGTTTCATTGAGACAAATCCCACGATCAATTTCTATTAAAGCTTAAAGAAGGCGTACACAAAAGTTGTAAGCGGAAAACACATTGTTTCCCCTCCCTCGTTAGCAAACTCCACGGCACTTTTTTGACGTCTGCTCTAGGGCGTCTCTCTCAGTTCGAGTGTTTACCCACACAACGCCACATTTACACTCCCAAAACAACACCCCTCAATCTTATCACTAACAACATAAGATCCAAATCTGAACAAAAATCCAGCATCTCAACTCCAACACAAATTTTGACAATGCAAGGTTATATTTGCAGATTGGTTACGAGTGTTTGCGTTTAAATTGTTCGCGGTAAAGCTCAGAATCGGCTGGTTTTTTGTTAACCAATCGTTGTCCCACTGATTTGTGTGTTACGTTTTGTTCGTGCGTTCTGTCTTGCCTAACTCTTGAAACGAGTATCTGAAACCTTCTTGAGTTTAGGGTCCTTTTCAAATATTTTTTATGAGTTCATTGTAACGAAACTCAATATATTGAAAAGCTTTTTAATACAAATAAGAATGTTATACGATGCTTTGATGCCACCCTTAAAAATGTAGAGGAATTTCGAAGCTCTTTACCGGTGATAATTGCGCTCAAATCCGGAGTTTCAGCATTTTCATTCTGTTTTATGACGCCACTCCGGAACTTCCCTCTAGACAAAACAATGTATCGTTTCTTCCAGACGATCCTACCGCGATCCTTTGGCACGACGCACAAACCATCTCAAAAATAACGGAAATGAACGAGATCAAACTGGTGCCAAATTCACAAAGGGCAAATATGATTCACTTGATTTGGGAATCTGTCCAAAGATGATTTCATCACGAGTTTCAATATTTCTTAAGTGCCCGCTAAATCACAGGATTTTGGTTAGTTTGGCTTATAAAATTTTATCGATGGCCCATATCTTAGCTTTTCCATAAATTGAGTTAGCACGTATCTTTGTTCAAAATATAATTTAAAAGGAATCGTACTGATTACTTTGTAGTAAACAAGAAAAAAAATCTCACTATGATTTTCTGAACTAAAAGAACATACCAAAATTTCCTCCTCATTCGTTCGACAAAATTATGTCGCCTTCCTGAAATTCCCTCACTCCCAACTGAGCAGGATCGATAACACATCGAAAGCAAAATTATTAGCAGAAACAAAGGTATAACCTCTGCCCCCACTAAGTCCCATATCACAAATGTCATACAAGATTCCAATCTCACCCTTTTCCAAAAAACCAAAGAGACCCGTTTTATAATATTTCAGTGAACACAATGAGCCTCAGAGGGTTTAAAACTGGGGGCGATGTAACACCTGCTTATATCCGGATCGCCCCGGGGGCAGGCCCCTTATTTTTGCAATAAATTAGAAACCGCATCAGCCGTACACATTCGTACCTGTCTAGCTAAGACCTTTCCAATTATTGGGGCCTGCTTCCAGCAACAACTTGTAGTTGACCAAACCACGGTATGATTTATATTGTGTTCTTGATAGTTTTATTGTGATCGTAAATATTGTTAGTCTTTTGCAGGGGATCAATTTCATTGAAGTAATTTTTATGATTGTCAAGCATAGATTATGTTTCGTATGTAATGAAGCTCAAAAAGTAACGTTAGTCGAACCGACGTTCGACTAACGTTACTTTTTGTTGTTTAAATTATTTTACTGTCATGTGCATCTGATATAGCCACTGACACAGCATTTATTTTGAATTATTTGACTGTGTTGTTGTATGTTTTATAATCCCTAGAAATGAAACCACTAGACAGACTCAATTTTTGTGAGTTCAAAATATCTCAAAACTTTAGTACTGTTGTGGTTTTTGAACCAACAAGAATATCCCTCTACGTAATAAAACAAGTTAATAAGACGAGTAAGTCTTGTCTATTCATCTACTCATATCACGCAACAACCACTTGACGGAGCTTAATCATACCTACTTCCACTGAAACAATTCATACGGAAGAATCATTAGAGAGTTTATAAAACCTAATCCCATTCAATAGAATACTGAAAGTAATATGGCCCGGAACTAAAATATTGCTCACAAACACTCATCAACCAATTCACATGACAACACAAACGAATCCTGAAATCGGAATCGTATCGCACCCGTATCGTAAAGCTAAATTTCCCAAATTGTCAGTCGAAAGTGCCGTGACAAATTGATTGGTTTAATCGCGTTCGCTAGTGACTAACGGACGGAACCCGGTGATAATTAAACGAGAAACCTGTATCGGACGTGTCCCGACTCACACTAGATTGCTATAAACAGGAGAGTTGACCGTCTGTGAAATTGTATTTGACTTTTCCTTAAGACTAAGGAAAGTAGTGCAAAATAGGTAAATTGAAAACGTAGTTGCTGCTATTTGGTTGTAAAGATTTGTTTTTATTTCTGAAGCTTTTGGGGTAATGCTCACTGTTTCTTCTGGGAGTGGGAACTGGACTCTCTAATGCCTTACAATTCTTTTAAGTTTGGAAACTTCTGTAATATTTAAACTTAGGACTTGTGGATAAGGGTTCCTTAGACAGAAATAAATGGTCTGTATCTCAGTGGCTTGTTCATTCCTTTCAGTTTTATTACTCTTTCTAAGCACTTGCCGAAATCATGAAATGATCTTTTAGGAGAAGTAAGCCTGCAAAAGCCTATTAAAATCTTGATCCAAAGTAAACTGAATTTTCATACAACCTTTTAAAAGAGAATTTGTATATGGAGACCTATTAGAAGTACTTACATATTCCTATCACCAGAAATTTCATACCAATTTGTTACAAAAATTGTACAGATATACTGCTCTTTATTGTACCAATTTTTGGCCCAATCAATTTGAAATCTAGAATGCGTTTTTCCTGCTATGCTTTATTTTTTCCTCCTACGATATGGGTCACTACGAAATATGTTCTCATTTTTTTTCCTTTTCATCCCCAACACTGAGGAGTGTTGTCATGATACGCCTTTCATGTCCGCTCCAATGATCTATACTTACATCATAATAATAATAATTGTAGTACATTTTCCTCCATATTAGTAGAGTATATTCCAGAGAAATTATTTTAAACCGTTTTAATATATTTCATCATATCATCTAAGTATTAAATATGTAACATTTAATACAAGACGTTTACGCTTTTACTAATAAGTATTCCTAAAGTATTTTATTAGTGAAACGTATAGCCGTTCTTAAGATAATAATCATCAAATAAAGCAAATGTTGATTATAAGAAGAAAAAAAAACATTTTTTCTTCTACACGGGTACTTGGAGATATTTCATTGCCATCTCCACGACTGGATTACTAACAAATGCTTTGTTTCCCTTATCCCGGTCATCAATCGAATGCCTTCTTTTTTGTTTATCTAAATTCAAATTACATGATTTACTCTAACTCATTTACTTTGAAAGCATTCCCATTTCTCATAAATGTCAGGTTTCCAACAAAATATGATTCGGTCTCCAACCGTTTTACATACTGATCCAGAAATAGACGGAAATAACACATCAGTTGCTTACCTCGCTACGTATTTCATTAGAGTTAACTAACAGAAATGAATTACTGCGACATTCGTGGGCGTTGGATTGGCAAATTAAAGCCAAAGTGTTAATCCTGTATGTGGCTTTAACCATCTAACGTTGTATAGTAACGAAACCTGTTCAAACGAAATTGGTTCTTCACTTGTATAGTAAAGTAGGGGTGGTTTGACATACAATGTAAGTAGATATAAGCAATATTTACATTCATAATACCCTCTCCGTACAACCCTCTTAACTCTTCCAACACAATGGCGCAGAAATTCTAATCAATGCATTACAAACAGGCACATCGGAGCCAAGTAACCCTACTAGGGACACCACTGCCAAGATAAAAAGCCCGGGATTAAGTTATCGTTCCGTAGCAGCCCGAGGCGGCCACCATATCCCAATACTGTTTGATGACGGCCCTACGAGTTATTTGCGAGAAGATTCTGGGTGATTTTGAATTTTACTACACTTCTACTTAGAGATTATGTAGTAGAGTTCCGATATGAGGCGTAAACGAGATGATAAAATCGCTATTAAAAGGTATAGTGTTTTCTCTGTTAAAACATTGTTTGATCAATATTCTACCCACAATAAGCTTGCACTAGAAATAACTAACAAAGAACGCATAGTTGTAGTAGATTGTTTTTCTTTTGTGTTTACCGCGTGCTTTCCGATCGATCAATTTCAATCCCCGGGACATACGTGAGAATCATCCGATCATTACGTTTTTCTTTCGTTCTCAGATCATTACTGTAATTAAGTTCATTAGCCAGGCCAAGTATGAGAGCAATTAAAATTCAATTTACTACCACATTATTTTCTCAAAGCAGAAATTGATTACCAAACCCTAACAGATTTCAATTTTGATGTAGTCGTTAATCGAACAAATAAACTTCACGTTCTATGAAGGTCAAAAGATAAATAACATCTTACTTAATTAATTTTATGTTTATATGTGAAATTTTCGTATAGTGATTTGTTAGAAAAACAATAACAATACATATACACAAGAAAACATTTGACGAGAACGACACTAGGGCTTACGAGTAAATGGCGTGTTTCCATTCTTCCTGGCGACGACGACGATGAAATTAGATTTTTATAACGATATTTTTATTGTTGTATTTCCTGAGACTGTTTATGTTTTAATTGAAATTAATTTGAAACATTAGCAGATCTTATACAAATATTATTTGTTTTCTATTGCAATGATGTGATGTAGCATGAATTCTGTTACAATCTTCTACTCAGTAATCTATTGTAAAACCACTCTTACCACAACCATATTTACTTTTGTTACCTCATTCCCGAGCATCTTATCTTCCAAAAACCATAACCAAAAAAAAACAGATACTATATCTTCCATTGTACCCCAGCAATACTTATAGTTACACCCAATCATCCATGAAAATCTCTCATAGTAATAAAGATATCGTATATCAACGGAACCGCGACATTGTCTGTGTGCGTAGGTGTCTGAACTAATATCGGACCGGGACCGACCGGTTCCTCGGCTATCGAGTCCCGATCTCCATGGGCATAGAATAAAGGATGTATAGAAGCGAAATAACCTAATGAGTACACTGTTGCAACGCTCGTACTTGTGGGCACACTGTTAACACCAATTTTATTATCTGGGTGTTCATAGTAGGCTATAGTAGGCAGTCCATGTCTGAAATTCTTACTCCCAAGGCATTCTAAATGCCTACAGTATCGGAGCGTAAGATATGTTCAATTGTCAGGATTTTATATTTTATCGTTGCTTTATATATCGCAAGCTCACTCCACATTATCATCATCATCATCCACAACCCCATTTCACTTACTACTGCGTAGTCCTCTCTCCGTTCTCGTGCTAGTCTCCACGCTACCGTGCCAGTCTCATCCAGGGTCTACCCGCGATGGCAAATGACAACAATGTGGTCTATGTGGTCCTCTCATCTCGCCGCCGCGCGCCGGAAGGCCGACGTTTCACAGGCTATGGTTGACAAAGGCAACCATTTTATTTCGTGGCGTGGCGTGGTGAAGTTTCGCTTCTACACGTTTTTCTTAATCTATGTACACGATTCTATGGATCAGATGAATTTGTCGACCGGCTAAGAGCGTCCAAGTTTTTTCACTACTTTTATTAGATACTGTGAAATTAGAATGGAATTTCATTTCAAATGATTCAACGATGTTTCACAAAAAGTTTGTGGTTTTTTTATTATTGTGTGGGAATACGGAATTGCTGAACAGTAACATTAGAACTGTACTGTTTAATAAATACTACTGAATCTATTAGTTTTTTAAGTCGAATATAATCAGACTGTGACTTTTACATTTTAGCATTAACATTGTCTTATAGCACCCTTCACTCTTTTTTTCCATTACAGCCATTAATAATAGTATTGACCAGTGTCAAAAATTAATGTACAAAATTATATCGAATGGTAAAGCTATTACTCTATTTCATTAATTAATACCAGTAAATGGAGTTTAAGTTCAATTAATTTTCAGGCATAAGTTTATTAAAAAATTTCCATACCACTTCGTATTGCTGAATCATTAATTTCGACTTGTTTGTTTTCTAAAGTTTCCAATACCTCTAGAAAAAGAAATATTTTCCATTCGAACTCCAAAAAGCCAAGATATTTCTTGTATTTGAACTAACAACTTGAACTTTGTAGGTCGGTACTTACTTTTAACCAATTTTTCTCCGACGCGGTCTAGCTGAAGCCTTGTTAGTAAAAGTTCTGGTGCTAACACTTCTTACGTACTCAGGGCAAGTAAAGGACCGATTGGAATTATATGTGGTTCAAACTATTTCTTATTAACGATGAAAGGCTTACCGCTGCAAGCTTTGGACCAATTACTCTTGTGATGTAAGGGAGGAACGTATACCTTGCCCTACTTTTTGGCGAGATCCTCTACGGCTTACAGACGTGACATTTGTATTACACTTGTAACCTTCCGTAGCTTCGTTCGCTTGGATGTAATCTTCCCTTTGCAATCTTCTCACTGTACCTATAATATTTGTGAATAAAGCTTATGAATCAAGGGAGCTCGTGGCTAAGTAATAACAAGCCGCACGGGTCGATCCATCAGGTTAAGCTACGCTTGCCGGGGTTATCAGTGGATGGGTGACCATCTTTACATACCGAGACTCCTCCGTGCCTCGGAAAGCACGTTAAGCCGTTGGTCCCGGCTGTCATTTGTGGATCTTTGACAGTCGTTACGAGTCGTCAGAAGCCCGAAAGTCTGACACCAGTCTTACCAAGGGGTATCGATCAGATAGGCAGTCGCTCCATGTAAAATACTGGTATTCAGCTGCATCCGGTTAGACTGGAAGCCAACCCCAAGATAGTTGGGAAAAGGCTAGGAAGATTGAAGATTGAAAGCTTATGAATCAAGATTTTGTTGAGGGTGATAACAATTGCCAAAAAGCTCAAAAATTATATAGACAAAAAAATATTCTGTCCTGTTAAAAATAGATACAGTGCTTTCAAATAATATGTTGATTAATGATTCAAACAGTTGATCAATCAAACTGTTATCTATACTAATGTCTACTAAACACTGATCTATATATTCCATTACACATACCTCGACGCCTAACCCTCCCAACCTATCGAGAACAGGTAATCAACTCTTAAAGGCCTCACCCGGACAATTTAGCTTTCTAGCGCCCACACCAATGTCTTATATATGAGAGAACAAGTCCTAACGGGGTGAACGTGACTCACTCAACCGATAGCACTTGCCCGTGAAGAGGGATTTTAGGTTGTTGATTATTTTATATTTATTCTCCGAATGTTTCTTGAGTATTTTGCGGTTCAAGAGGGTAAGGATAAATGTTTTGTTAAATATTGAATGCACAATGGCTTTTGAAAATTTTTCATGTGGGAAATTCTTTGTTTTCTTATAATCAAATACTAAGTAGTAACTAAAAAAGTGTTAGCGAGAGCAAATTTATCATCATCCTTCATCATCATCAGCCTATTAATGTTCCCACTGCTGGGACACAGGCCTCCTCTCTGTGAGAGGGAGTGGGCCGTAATCTACCACGCGGGCCCAGTGCGGGTTGGTAGATGTCACATGTCTTCGAATTTTTGGTTCTAAGACATGCCGGTTTCCTCACGATGTTTTCTTTCACTGTTTTGAGAGCAGTGGTGATGAAATTATTTACACAAAGTAAAGCGCCTGCTTGGGTTCGAACCCACGACCTACAACTCGTAAGTCGGGGCCGTTACCACGGGGCCACCACTGCTCATCAGCCTTAGCCTAATTCATTTGAGGTTAATGCATTTCTTCTTTCGTCACACAATTACTCTATCTACCGCCATCGTATTCACCCCCTTTCCTCCCATATTATGTTTCACACAAGCCATTGTTTCCTTAGTACGTAATGTACTAGTGTGTAGCTTAGTGGATGGCTATAAGAACATTATGTTCTCATAGTCATTCCCCATTCAAATCAAAACTTTTCTCTTAACCTCATTCTTTTTTAAATTCGTTCACTTAAATATAACTTTATACTTTACAGCTTTTTTTGCTGACGTCACAGAAATCCAGAAACTCTGCTTAAAATAGGCTACTTCGGAGTCTAGATTTAAAACTGACGGATAAGGCGACCCAAAACCAAAAGTAGAACAGAGCCGACCACACTTTGCTTTAGTCCTTAATCTTCTCCCAAAGTAAACTTTTGTAGGCGAAGGCAACGTAGGTCAACAAACTGTGGGCAAAGTTTACATAATCGAGAGAATTGGTAATTAGTAATATAATTTTATTATCACAAAGAACATGAAAATGAAGTGTTACAATGTAGCCTTGCGTGATGCTTGTATAACGATCGAACATTTTTAGATTAGTGATAAAGTCATAATCATCAAAATGTTATTAGAACATTTTTTAATACGCTATGAGTTATTGATGTCCTGATACAAAACGTCGATCGAGATCTATATTTTATTTTTGTCATGATTATTATACAGGATTGTAACATTACAGGCTAAGCACGAACGCGTGACGTAAGAATAACGTAAATTGTAACGATAATTGAAGAGAAAATACAACTAATCTATAGCAATTTATTTTATATACTTGCGACAAGAACAACTAGCATCACTTATAGTTATGAATAAAGTCTTAAAAATAATTAAAAAAAAAAAACAAATATAAACATATTAAATGAAATGTGAAATCATTCGAATTTACGTAACGTTCAGTGCTAAGCCCACCGGTATTATGATCATGCCTGTTTCCAAATATACTCAGCATCATTTACAATGCTAGTGGGATAATCATTTGTTATATCCAAGTTATATGTTATTTACTTAAGTTCATGAGTATATCTAGCAGCACTATGAAATATAGCCTGTTCATGTCCTCTTACATTTTTAAACACTACTAGAATACGTGCTAGAAATTCAAACCCTACAGAGCCAGCTAAGTAAATTTCCCTGCACTAAAACAATGCTAACAGCTTAGGATCTGGTGTCAGAATCCACATAGCTTTGGGAACAATGGCAGCATTCGCTGTAATCCTTTTGACTGGAGTTTGTGACGCATTTACGATGTGAGAACAACGGTTGTGGTATTTGATGTGGAAGATTGGTTAGTGTAGTGGCTGGATGATTGCAGTTTTGGTAACTGAAAATGGGTGGAACCGGATTGAAATGAAAAGAAACAAGGAAATACAACTGAAAGATTACAAGATACACATGACATCCATGAATTAAAAGCAGTAAAGACGGTTCATACTTATAGATGAATATGAAAAAGTATGACCTTGAATGTAAAATAGACAAAAATAAAACATATTGCACGCGCATAATGCGAAGCATTAGAGTGTGCTCTACGATCGAAAATTTTTTTTTGCCCCATTTCTGCAACTGTTTTTATCGTTACACTCCTGCTAGTACACAGAATCTACTTAACTTATATGTATACCATTGTATAGATGATTAAATGGAGATTAATTCTGTACGTTTTAACAATTGATTTAATGCAGCAGAAATGAAAAAAGCCGCAAAATAGTTGAAAAAAAATCCTGTCCATCAATTTATGAAACCTGAAAACATTGTAGCTTGCAATAAAATCAATTAATTGAGTCATTTTTTTTTTATACATTCGTTTCAGCCAGCCATAGAAGGAACCCTATTGAAAATGGCTCTTTTGTTCAAAGTAGTTTAATAATTATTAATAAAATACTAACTAAAATAATATCTATATCTAAATATTTCCAACTTTGACTTGACGTTGTTGCCTAGCAACCCACAAAGTAAATATCTAAATAAATAGTCTTTGACATTACGTAAGGGTCGGGCCACACCTGCCGAACGTTCCGCGGCGGAACGCTCCGTCGCGTCATATTTCTATGGACGTAACGTTCGGCTGATGTGTCATAGGTAACTTGAAAAACATTAGGAGCGTATTCAACCGAACGTTCCGCCGCGGAACATTCGGCAGGTGTGGCCCGACCCTAAGGATTGCGAGGTTAGAAATTTTAACCATATTGATGGGTAAAGAAGCAGTCAAAACATAATAATACTTCATGAAAAGTGATAAATTGTTCATTTTTGTTAGAAACTATGTTTTGAATTTGTTTTTCGTTAATGAACGAGTGTTATGAGGCGTGCACTTTTGGATTTTAGAAACTATATACACACATCAAAAGTGTCTAGGGATCAACATATATTTTTGCAATAACTTTTCTCCTGATTGATATTAATTAAAATTTTCTTTAAGGATTCATCAAATAAAGTGTTTTCGTTTGTCACAGTAACGATAAACCAAGTCACCTTTGCATTAATAAAGAAATTTGCCATTTTCCTAATAAAGGGATTTTTGACATTTGAACCACTAACATTAAAGTTCGAAAAAAAGACTGAAATAACAGTTTTCTTTAAAATTTTATTGGGTAACTTAAACAATTAATAATCCGTGTTTCTACCGCGAACACTAACAACACAAGAACATCGGTTTGGCATACTCAAAATGAGTTCATCCAAATCACGCTGTGGAATGGCCGCCCATGTTCGTTGCAACAACAAAAAAAGGTCTTCTTGCGACTGGATACCCTCCATATTCGGCAGAGCTCTTCTCTGTAGCATATCCCATGCATGCTCAATCGGGTTCAAGTCTGGCGACTGAGCAGGCCAGGGCAGGACATTGATGTTAGCTGCGGCGAGAGTCTGTCTTACAACTCTTGCGGTGTGCGGTCGTGCATTATCATGCATTAACTGAAATAAGGGACCGATTTGCACTTGTAGAGGAACGATGACGTCTGATACAATCGTCTCAGCATAAATTTGAGCGTTGAGGTTGCCTCTAATCCAAATCAACTCAGTTCTTCCGCCGATCCAAATACCCGCCCATACCATGATGGTTCCACCACTATAAGGATGGACTTCCTGGCAGGATTTTAATCGCTGTTGGCGTCCAGGGGTTCTCCAGTGTCGTATACGTCTTGTATCCGGTCTCATACCAAAACGAGACTCATCAGAAAAGCACACGAAACGCCATTGTTCTTCTGCCCAATTTCTGTGTTCAAGAGCCCATTGATATCGAATCCTACGATTGTGCATTGCTATAGGTGGTACCCGTAGCGGTCTTCGGGAATGAAGGTTCACTTCATGCAAGCGGTTTCTGACTGTTTGGTCGCTAATTAAGTTCCCTGAAGAGTGATGAAGCCTCACGGCTAACATCATGGCGGTTATTGTTGGAGCTCTTCGAGCTAAGATTTGAATGTATCGGTCTTGTCTCCGTGTGGTGCAGCGATACCGTCCTCCATGGCGCTCAGCCACGGTACCAGTGCTTCGGTAACGTGTCCAAAGTCGACTGATAACACTCTGACTTGTATTCAGAGCTAAAGCCACAGTACGTTGCCGGGAACCAGCTTCTATCATTCCCACGGCTCTGAGCATTTCTTCCCTGCTTAAATGACGTCGCTGCTCCATAATAACGTTGGTTTTAATCAGTAGTAGGGAAACAGTAGCACTAATAATGTCTTCAATGCGTTGTATGTTTTTATAGGGAAAATATTGACAGCTGATTTTCATCTTTTACTCGAATTTGATTCACAGTTCCTGATTCAAATTATGAAATGCACCAAAAAGGATCCATATAAATTTATAAAATCATAAATTTATTACAAAGCCACATCTCAATCTCAAGAAATCCGCATAAAAATGCTTGATCCCTAGACACTTTTGATGTGTGTATTTTATTGATACGAAGAACGTTTTTTTTTCAATTTAAAAAAAAGCTGCCCCTTTTTATAGCCTTTATTTATAACATACAGTGAAAAATATTTCATCAATTTAAACAATACAATACACAGCAGTGACCTATACAGAAATGGACTTTATGTGCGAGTAAAATGTCATTAGGTAAATGTCTAGCGCACCAATGATATTATTGACATTTGCGTAGCACGGACTAAAGTCATCACTTTAGACATATTTTGGTCTATTTTCAATACCCATTACTGTATTATTGACTTGTTATCGAGTAAAACAATACAAGTCTAGGTATATCTATCTTTCATCTGTTACATAATGATACTCTGGGACATGATGAATTTTGCCTTGATGTTTTATTTTAATTTACTTATTTTGCCGTACGTACTTATTTTTTTGCTTCAAACTGTATTTTCCATGTTCTCTTCTTCTCGAAATACCCTCTTTTCGGCAGTATTTAGGCCAAAACTCCCGAACCGCCTCCACTCATTACTTTTGACGGCACTACTGCGACCAGCCTAAAGTTTATTTATTAGAATATAACACAATAATAACTGCCAGCTGGCTAGTTGGCTTCTACTGGCAAGTTGGCTTCTACTGCACATTTCGAATGTATCTTGTAGTTTGAGGTACGTCCAAATATTTGAGATGTATTACTTCAGTACCAAGTAATGAATACGCAATTAACTAAAGTTATCTAATCTCAATAGATAGAATTTAATAATGGGTCTTCATTATGCGGATGTGATAGAACCATAATCATTTTTATTTCTAATCTTTGATTCTACTCCACGATTCTTAGAACTATTAACTTTGACATCATTTCAACAACATCAGTTCTTGCTATTTACATAATACACTTTCAGCCATCTCACTTCAGTAACACTACAAATATTCCTCCACATCTTTATTCATAACCGCCAACACTAACAGTTTAACAGTCCTAGCACTCGATAATCCAATACTCTTCGGAAATACCAACAATATCATTTTCATCGTTACACATGCCAACAATGGCTTCAATTGGCATCGTCCGGCGATCGCTGTCGATATCTGCGAGAGCATCTGCATAACAAAATCTCGTTCAATCCCTGTTACTCTGTATACGGTAATAGAAACATTTCGTTATACAAGGACTGACCTCTATGATGAATTTGCATTAAAAACTGTTAGTGGATTTATTGGGATTCTGTCTTCTGTTTTTCGATTTCTGTACCTATTATAACACATATGTTTATTGATGATATGAGTATTATATAATATTGATTAAGAATTTGGTGTATTATTTTCTAATGTCGTTGAAGTCTGATCGAAAGATGTTAATCAAAAGACAGTGATTGATGTAAGCAAGTCTATTTTTAGTTTTACTAAACTTAACTTGCTAACAGATAATTTGCAGTAAACTTGCCGTGTAGCTTTTGAGTAATATAACTTTATTAGCTTACGAGGCCAATAGAGGGAGTTACAGATTTCAAAGAGAAAAATACCAGTCAATTCAAATTCCGAGTAGCACCTAGAAACAAAGTTATCGCCGCCCCAATCCTTCATAAATCCGCCCACAATCGTCCGAAAAAAATTTATATTAAAAAAAATTAAAGCCGAGTAAACAAAAGAGGAAACTAATAAGAAATCGATGGAAGTCGACTCGGCACCGAACTGTGGACCGCTGAAGTTTAGTTAATCCCCGCGAGATGAAAAAGTACAAAGGATCGGAATAAAAGCCGGTGGCGGGTAGAATCGATCCCCGGATGGAGCTCGAATACCAACTGTGACGTTTGTGGTTCAAGTGATCAGTTGGAGCGATCAATTACGTCTTGCTACTACAGAAAGCCGTAGAGCTGTTGTCACTTTATTATTTGGAGTGACAACTACGGCCCATGGCAAAAGAGTTCGGATAGAAAGGAAGAAGCATTGCGATTTCAAAAGCTTGGCTTATCTAGCAATATCCCCTATATTGAGGAGTGAGAGAATCAAATAAAGAACTTGAAATATAGCTAAGATGTATTTTATTATTTTAATGAGTTTTTGAAGTGAAAACTTCTTTAGCGGCGTTGTGCACTTTTTTTAGGATGGGTAAAAATATTAAACTCGCGTCAGGACACGTGACTTGATCGAAAATTCGTAAGACGTTCAAGTTTTTGTTGACAGCGTACTCTGTTTTATTTTTTTTTTATTTTTTTTTATGGAGCTACAGCTTTCGTTTTTGTACTGATAGCAAGCCACATAAATTCCTGAAATTTTTTTCGTTAGACGGCGTTACTTAGTTTTCACTTCAATCGGCAGTCCCAGACTACCTCGTTTTTTTTTTACAATCACAGAAAAACCATAAGATTCGTTTTATTATTTCGTAATAGCGCTAAATAAAGTATTCATTGAAAAAATCACCCAATGACATTTCTGCATTCGCAGACCCCCTTTCGAGCTATGACCTTCGATAATGTTATAGACCAAACAAGCCCAGAATACAAAATCACATATCCCTAATTGTCAGCCTCTACGTGTCCTATATAGATAGTAAAACTTTCAGAAGCTATCGGGGACATATTAATTAAAAAGCATCGGGTCAAAACGTGTCTAGAATTAACAACAGAAGCAGAAGTAATAGTCGAACTTTATTTAATTGCTGTACCGACACTTGAATAAACAATTAGGCTAGTAGACTAACCCATCTATGTGTTAGAAAGAGACGAAGTGTTGGTCGTAAAAACGAACACTTTACGATCGTTCGGGAGATATAAACTAATATTTTTTTGTGGGAAACGAAGAAATCATTTATCAATCGTTTGTTTTCGTAAGGTTTAATGTATTTGTATCTTAAATTGTCTTTCTATCTAACATTCATTCCCAATAGCTAAAAGCTTTTTTTATCAACTTTTAGTTGAGTTATAAAATAAATAACAGACGGAGTTTTATTGAATAACTTTTTCGAACGAACCTGTCCAATTACCAACGTTATTTACTGGCAAAACGTGATGTAGTAAAACTATTACTACACTACTCATACACTACACACTACTACTACTACTACTATTCATAGTATGTTAAAAATACCATTTACCCGATCCATGTTATATACTAACCTGATACTAAGCATTTTAAAGCACAGTTATAATAGAGGAGCATAACAGGAAAAGGGTAAAAATAAGCAATATAATATGCAACTACGCATCCGTCACAATATTACCTGCGATAGGTACCTAAGCTTTCGATAAGTTCATAGACATAGGAACCGACATTACATAACATAACATTTTGTTCTTCTACCATCAATAACCTTAAACTTAAAAAAAACGCTTTTTCTAATATACTCAGACCACAATCTAAGTGTAGCCTGACTTGGAACTGTGAAGTTAGCGCCGCGAACACTCTAGAGACCAAAGCAGATGGATCGAACAAATTATACAATTAATTTTAACATTTATCAACTTACACCTTGACTTGGCGACTATTCCGATCAATATATTGACGAATAGAGACAATGATAGAGTAAAATGGACAGATGTAGAAAGAAAGAGCCATTTACATGACATAGTAGTAAGGGCACTAATAGAGACTTTAAATTAAAGATGTTAAATATGGCACTTTGTTAATGATGATGATTACTCTAAAACTGCCCATATCTTCAATTATGCTAACTTTGTTTTGACAGACAACTCGTTACCTATACCACTGGGTCCAGAAGTATGAAATTTAGCACAAGACTTTCTAATATAACGAAAGTAAATAGGTAGGGTTAAATAAGGGATAACAGTTTGTATAGAAGTTGAAATTGAAATCCCATCACACTGCTTGTCTGATTATAATTCAATAACTGAAAACGACCAAGAATTGCTGTAGGAAGGAATTTTATGAGCGATAGAAAATGAATTCAAAGACACCTACATGTCTTTGTGTTCTGAAGTGTAACATAACGTAATCCATCCGTTACGGTTCTACATGAATTGCCTCTGCAATGTAGATATGTCCTTTGAGCAAAATGGACATTCGATTAAGCATAATCTGCTTAGCCACCTAAACTACAATATACAGTCCAATCGATTTTCCATAACCAGCTTATACTGTAGAAACTCTTAGAGTCAATCTTGAGAATGCTTTAGCTTTAAGAGCCCTAGGCCACCTAAATGTAGGTGTCGTAAATATAACAAAGGATTTAATCAAGGTAGGCAGCTTCTGTGAGTAATAGTGCGGTTTCCTTGGTTACCAAGCATTGTTAATAAGGTATAATCCTCTTTGCATCTTGTTGATTGATCTTTTTACATTGTTTGTTGTATATAGAAGGCACATCCTAAGCCTAATGGTACTCAAAGATTTTGTCGTCTTCATCCAAATGCTGTTCTCAAGTATATCACACAAATTCAGGTAGACATAACATTACGCCTGCATATCCCCGAAGGGTAAGTGGTGTACCTACCTATATTTTCACCAGTTATAATTAAGTTCCATGAAATACAAATAAGCGACAAGCCTTTTTCGATCAACCGGGCACAAATCCAGACTCCGGGCTGCTACTGAGAAATGTGGAAAAACTCAATAATACTTTGATTAATGAAGACGTTTTGACGTTATTCTTTACTAAGAAACATGTTCATTGGGCCAACTAGGTATTCTTATATCAAGTACTCTTGTTGTCGAAATCCTCTGTTAGAGTTTACAACAAAGCTTGTGGAGATCATTACAAAGAAAGGAAGATTCCGCAAATGTCGGATGAGACAGGTTTCTCGGAACCAGTAATAAACTTATTCGTAGAAAAAGATAATGATCTTGAAGTTAACTGAAAATAATAACTGTTTCTTACCTACTATGTATTTTGTACTAGAAAATCATGTGACTATACTGTTTTCATGGCAGCAGTTTCTGTCTAAGATGCCCGTTTTCTTGAATACTAGGCAACACCTAAATGTCATGCCTGAACAAAAGCTCACTGTTAGGGTCGGGCCACACCTGCCGAACGTTCCGCGGCGGAACGTTCAGTTGAATACGCTCCTAATGTTTTTCAAGTTACCTATGACACATCAGCCGAACGTTACGTCCATAGAAATTTGACGCGACGGAGCGTTCCGCCGCGAAACGTCCGGCAGGTGTGGCGCTAGACTTCGAGTTGAAAATCCCATGTGCCAAAAACCAAACATTGGAACATTGGTTGTGCATGTTGTTTTAGATGTCGCGAAGAGTTGAATGCAAACGAGCAAAAATTTGGTATGTAGAATAACTTTAAAAGCTGTTTAATCCTACCTGCCAAAGTCCACTTCACAATAAAGTAACGAAACTTTTTTTCCGCAAGGAACCAAAAAGTTTACGTATTTTATTTCCTAAGTGCTGCAAGCCACGGCATTATGAAGGCAAAAATGTTTTAGAATCAGAGAGTAGGTGCATTATAATAACGGTTTTATGGGAATTCTAGTAGGTACTGTAGAGGCTTTACTCCATAATATGGTTTTAGAATGCAACGTCCGCGCGTTCAGATAGATGGCTTGAATACGAGACAAACATTTATTTGATTCATAATTAGAATAGAAACAAGTGAAATTATATTAAAATTAAATACCCTCGTCACAAAAATTTCCTCATTTCTCTTTCCTACTCCATCACCAGACCCTGTTCATCAACTATCTATAATCTATTCATTGAGACAATTCCAATGAGAATCAAACACGATACCTTTGCTGTAAGTTGGTAAGGGAGTTGGGTATCCTGCAAGTTCCAGGTGATGCTACAGCATCAGTTCAGGTTACTATGTTCTCCTAGTATCATTGAAGTAACAGAATACCAAATTTCAAATCGATCACACCTGTGGAAGATGCTCACATCCATTCCATAACCTAGAAAAGAACTGATATTCTTCAAACAGCTGAACCGATTTTGTTAAAACATATCTAAGAACCATTGCTAGAAAACCTGTTTGCAAATAAAAAAAACCGCATTCTAATCGGTTCACCCGTTTAAGAGCTACGGTGCCATAGAAAGACACACGAACATAGCGGTCAAACTTATAACACCCCTTTCGGGGGGGGTTAAAAAGAATACACGGCCGACCTCCGGCTTGTCGAAGGGGCGATTATAAAATATAATAATGCAAAACGTAGCTCCGATTCTAGGAATAGTTATTTTGGTACCGTAGACTAACGTAGAGTCTATAGCACCTTTAATTTACCGATAGAAATAAGAAAGCTTTCTTTGGTCGTTATTTGGACACGAAAATAATTGAAAGTAATCCTAACTTATTAATATTTTAAATGCGAAAGTGAGTTTTTTTTTGTTTGGGTGTTACACTTTCACGCTAAAAGGGCTGAACGGATTTGGATGAAATTTGGCACATAGGTAGACCATGACGTGGGTTAGAACTTTTTATCGCGGTAAGACGTTCCCGTGGGATAATTACCGCCCTTATCACGAGTGAAGTCGCGGGCAAAAGCTAGTTAAATATAATCGATTCCCACTCATGACTTAGTTTACATTTTCGGAAACAAAGAATTCAGATATTAATGATATATGGTACCCGATAAAAACATGATTTGTGTGTATGGGATATTATAAACCAGAAAATTGTTTTTTAATCTTTGTTTTTTTTTTTATAAAATTTTATTTACTCGAGTATTTACATGATTTAAAAACTAACAGAATTAAAATAATAATAGTAATATGTACAAGTATATAATTTAATCTATTAGAATCAATTTCGTCAAAATTAATGAAAGGCACAAGCGTTTCAATTTGTATCGCTATTATATCGAAATCTTAACCCCGCTTAAATTAAGCTGCAGTAGGCCAGCTCCCAACTGACGACTGTGCCATAAATTATACATAAAAGCAATATGAGGAACCTTTCACGAACATTGTATAAACGTATACATTGTATAAGACGTACACATTGTTATGATATATCGCACCCTTGTAGAAGAAGATATATTTAAGGCGATGATAAAGAGTTCTAATGATTTTATACTGAAGATCACGTCTAAACTAGTAGTTAAAATATATGTTATGTTATAAATAAGAGCATCTTAATAACTTATTATGGGAATATGTTAGATTATGTTTATAGTACAGTGGGTAATAGCTGTTACCTGACCCACGGCAACGGTGGTCAGCAATGGCAAGGTGGGTCAGGTAACACCTATAACTGACCGTACATAGTGAAATTAATTTGAGGACCTCGTGGCTAAGTAATAACAAGCCGCACGGATCGATCCATCAGGTTAAGCTACGCTTGCCGGGGTTGGTCAGTGGATGGTTGACCATCTTCACATACCGAGACTCCTCCGTGCCTCGGAAAGCACGTTAAGCCGTTGGTCCCGGCTGTCATTTGTGGATCTTTGACAGTCGTTACGAGTTGTCAGAAGCCTGAAAGTCTGACACCAGTCTTACCAAGGGGTATCGTATTACCCAGTTACTGGGTTGTGGAGGTCAGATAGGCAGTCGCTCTTTGTAAAATACTGATATTCAGCTGCAACCGCTGGAAGCCGACCCCAAGATAGTTGGGAAAAAGGCTAGGAAGATTGATTGGCATAGTGAAATTAATTTGTAAAGTTATTTATTTCTAACGTGGATATAAACCTGAGAATCACACAAAATCTTTCAAGCGTATTTTTCTGAAACCTCACCAATTTAAAGATAATTTAACTATAGATACTTTAGTGTTTTATTAAAATACCCTTTGTTTTTTGTAATAAATTAATAATGCGTCTAATTTGGGACAGGCGCTCCTTGATGGGCGAGTCCTATTACTGACGGGACGTTCGACGCGTTGCGTAAGCTCAGTACAGAACACAAAAGCTAACCACTCAAGGTCACTGTCGTATACAGGGTGGCAGGGACATCGACGCGAAGCCGGTTACCATGGATTCAGTACATGATTCTGAACAACCCTGCGTTGAAATTTTTCGTCGGTTATTAAAAAAAAAAAACTGCTGTTTCATAGAAAAGTGCAATACCTACGTGGTCAAAATGTATGGAGCAGCTGATTTTTTTTTTTAATAACCGACGAAAAATTTCAACGCAGGGTTGTTCAGAATCATGTACTGAATCCATGGTAACCGGCTTCGCGTCGATGTCCCTGCCACCCCGTATATCTGCGTCTTAGATGGCGTTCCTTCAAAGCCATAAGTGCATTGCCTTTTTACTTCGTTAGTTCATTTTTAATTGAAGGCAAGCAAAAAGATAGCATACATGTTTTTGTTCGTGACTCTACCTGCTTTCTTTCCTAAAAAGTATCTTTTAAAACTACTATTGCCATATATATATACATACATACATAATCAGCCTATTAATGTTCCCACTACTGGGACACAGGCCTCCTCTCTGTGAGAGGGAGTGGGCCGTAATCTACCACGCGGGCCCAGTGCGGGTTGGTAGATGTCACATATCTTCGAATTTTCGGTTCTAAGACATGCCGGTTTCCTCACGATGTTTTTCTTCACCGTTTTTGAGAGCAGTGGTGATGAAATTATTTACACAAAGTAAAGCGCCTGCTTGGGTTCGAACCCACGACCACTGGGCCACCACTGCTCTCAATTGCCATATATGCCATGTTGTAATTGACAGCCAGCTCAGATTGAAGATAAAACTAATCCTTTATGAAGGCCTAGGAAATGTGGACTCTAGGAAATGTCCATGTAATAGGTCCTTACTTAAAGATTATACGAGTAGCTTCTACGATACTGTTCCATAGTTGTCCACATTATTAAAGGGAATGCGGAATGCCCCGCGAAATTCATATTTTCTTACATTTTTGCGATTAGTAGGTCAGTGTTAGGTATGTAGATCCAATTCGCGACCATAACAGTAGGAATTTACAGAATTACAGTCATTTTAAAATCGTGAATTTTTCTTTTTATTTTTGACTTGTTAAAGTTTATTTTAACCAATTTATAGAAATATTTAGTTTATCATCGTTTATCAATATTACTCTCTAAGTTAGAATTGGCTTTAAATGTCATGATTTCATGAAATAATCATTGTAACAAGCAATTTTTTTACTTTTTTAAGTCGCTTTTGTCCTAACACCTTTCTTCCCGATGCTCTATCATTAAGCCTTGTGCATACAATCAAACAACAAACAAAATATCAAATAACAAACCTATATTATTTCTAATAGCGGCAATTTTTACTACATTAGTCGATCGATCGATAATAACAAAACGCAAGGTGAAAACAATCATGGCATTATAAGTGCGTCGACGTATTGATTAATGATTTAAGTTGACAAGTTGTAACATAATGATTGCTACAATCATCGAGTCGGGAGGGATATTGTGGTGTTATCGAAAGCTTTTAATAATGTCTTGGCTAATAATACTTTTTTATCACATCTATTCAAAAAGAGTTAGTTTAGTCTTCGTAAACAGGCTTCAGACTAAAATAGCTTTTTAATCCCTAGGGACTAAAAGTGATTTTAATTTGGAATGAGGATATTGTTAGTAAAAGTTCCAATCACCAAAGAGATCAATCACGAACTTTGTATGAACAAGTAACAGGCTGGCAAGAGAGAGAGAAAGTATGAATTTGCTTAAAATGAGAATCCAAGATGGCGGCTGCGGATATTTTCAAATTTTTCATCATGGGTTTCGTTTTCATAGTTTTCGAAGGTGCTAAAGTCATGAGTAAATAATGACGTCAAAATGTAAATCCAAGATGGCGGCTACAAAAATTTTGTTTTAAATCATACGTGAGACGGAAGTGCGTTCCTGACGAGGGTCGGACCGCACACGTTATTTTTTAATCATAGAGGGTAATAAAAACTAGAGTGTTCACCTCGGGAACAACACTGTTTTAAGCTTCAGTGACGTACATACTTTGAATCCCTCGCTGCGCTCAGGATTCTACTTTAGAATCCTTCGCTCCGCTCTGGATTCAAAGAAACACTCTCGCCTTAAAAATAGTTGTTTGCTCCCTTGGCAAACAATCTACTATTTATCACATATATTCCAAAAGAGCTAATTTATTCCTCGTAAACAGGGACTGAAATAGCGGTAAGTATACCAACTTTAATTGTTTGTATATTCAAATCACAACCGTATTTTTTTTACTACTACCTGAAATGCCTGTAACGCGGCTTACATACATAAACTCACGCCTTCTTCTCATGGGGGTAGGCCGAAACTATAGAACGCCACCTGCTACGATCCCTACATCCTTTTGAAGGTTTACGTTCATACACCAGAGGGCTTAGTATGAGTTTCATTTTACCATCTCGATCAAACACATCGACCGCGTTTGGCGCTCCGATTGGCAGCCGGCCAGCCTTCACCGGTGAAGGGCCAATCGGAACGCCGAACGCGCTCGATGCGTTTGATCGAGAAGGTTAAATGAAACTCATATGAATCATGAATAGGGTAGAGTCATCTCAATTACCTCTTTTTTATACTTGTATCCTATATATGTATATATTATAATGTAGGTATATATTATAGTTAATATGTATGTATGTGTGTTTTAAGCTTATAACCTATATATGTACTTGTGTGCCTATTTTATTTATAATGCATTTAGTATTATATCTTTTTAATATTTTTTTTACGGTTTCTCCTCTTATTCAGAGCACCTGCCATCTTATCTCTTCACCACCCTTGGTTGACTGGTAGAGAATGCCTAAGGCATTAAGTCCGCCTTTGTACCTCAATGTGTGCGAGAAGTTTAAATAAATAAATAAATAAATAAACTCATGGTAGCCACACTGGTCATATACGCACGCCGCCACGCCGGTTAGGACTGTTAGGAGTACTATGCACCTGACCTTTCTGAAGAACATCACCAAGAAGGTCACTGTATGTCGTTCTAGGAGGTTTATAATACGGCTTACGCGTATCAGATTGCTTAACAATTAATTTTCCTGATTGCAGATACCACCAAATATTGTAAAGGTATCAAGTACTTATATGTGCAGTTGTGTCCTTCTTCAGCAAAGTCATGTTCAGCAGTGGACTGTTGAAGTGGTCATTGGGTTTGTCTAGGAATCTTTATTTGTTCTTTAGGAATCTCAACAAAAACAAAATCCTAAAGAAGACGTTTAGCTTTCATATAAATGATCTTTCTAATTGAAACCAGTATTTTAACTAAATTATTACTATCTAGAGCAACCCAAATTCCAACCAAAAAATCTTACAATATTTTCCTCAAAATATTCAAATCACGTCGCCGCCAACCTGGAATCTATTTAATCCTTCAGATCTCCTATCTAGGTCGACCTAGATGATCTAAGTCTCTAAGACATTGTTACTTAAATGACTGCGCCAAGACGTGCTGGCTATGCGGTCAGCAACAACTTCAATGAATAATCTAAGTTGTACACAACAATACTGTTCGTCATAAGGGAATTGTGTGTATTGCAGTTGGTACAGACGACATAGTTACTCTAATTAAACCTGGTTCCTGGAATTTGAGTCGTGATACGATTTATCTATGTGAGAGCTTATCAGAGACCGGTATAATACTATTGTTATATGGCTCAAAAGAGCTCACTGGAAATACCTTGTGAATGTCATATTATTATTTCAAAATCTATTATTTCATATCAACAAATATTATTATCTCATAAATGTCTGCGTCGTTGGTCTAGTAGTTGCAAGCGCTACTGCTGAGCATGTAGTCCTGGGTTCGAATCCCAGGTTGGGCAAAGTGTTATTGGGTTTTTCTATATGGAATTTCTCGGTAGCAGCCCGGAGTATGGATTGTGTCCGGTTGATGGCAATAGGCTCGCCCCTATTACACATAACTGGCGAAATGTGGGTGTACTATAGGTACATCTCTGCCCCACCCTTTGGGGAAACAAGGCGTGATGTTATGTTATTTCAAAATCAATTGAAATAAGGAGCAGCTTCCAAATGACGGTTTACAGACATCGAAACGAGACGGTACCTTCAAAATGGAACATGCTTGGCACCCAAAATGGGTTCTGTTAGTAGTACTTTACTGAACCCTTTTGTAAGTTCAGGGGCCAAGTGTTTCCACGCCAGCCTTATTATAGTTATGATTATAACACTGTTTTTTTTTAAATTACTCTTTTGAAGTCCAGCAGGTTACTTAGACAAGTAATTGTTAAAAAAAAACAACGGGTTGCGCTCCGGGAGTGCTGGCAGAAGGGAAAACTTGAACATTAACGTTGTGCATTTTTGAATACTTTGGAATGGTTAGGGAATAATTTCGCACGAATTGCTTTATTTCTCAGTATAAAAGTAGAACAGCTGGACCAATTTGGCAAATTTTCGTAATAGTACGAATTAGTTTGTATGGAAAGAAAAATTATAAATATAATATATAATTATAAATAAATTCCCGGTATTCTATGGGATTTTTGTATGAACTATTGTGTGACAGGACAACGTCTGTCTGGTCAGCTAGTCTAAATACTAAATAATTACAAATTTAGTTTGTAAATGTGTAAAAAAAATACATTATGTTAAGTAACAAAGGGTGTACTCGTTAATCTATATCATTAATAGATAAAAATAAAATATCAGCATAGAAAAATACGTACAAAAGAATTCAATTATAAAAAAAATATTATATGACAATAAATTCGAAACGTCTTGTTTAAAATCAATATAGTATCGCGGAATAACACTAGGTAGGTAGCTAGCGTATTGGCGTTACCCAAACCGATGCGCGTGTACAAACTGTTTCTTTTACATAGCAGTATTTAATAATTTTTTTGAATATTTTAATATAAAAAAAAAATTAACATTGCGATATAGACGGTATACTTTTGCGGGTTCGGGAAACGCCTTTCGTTAATTAACATACTATTTATCAAAATTTTCTTCAGAAGCATTTTCCGTCCCCCAGAAAATACCTCGGTAATTAATCAGCCCAGCTCCCATACATAACGTAAAGATCCCCCTCTTTCACAAACACCTTCATTTAACAGACACGTCGGGAACTATTTAGCACAAATTACACGGCCCCGGGGGAGTCGACTCAATAATTTGAAGTAGCACATCTATCAATTAGAGGCTCCAGCTCGTTGAGCTATTAAAATGAGTTGTCGAGTTAGTTGTGGGGATGTAAGATGCTGCTTCAACTTAAGATGTGGTGCATATTGTTGGGGAAGAATGTTTGGAGAATCTTGGGTTCGAATAAGCAATTTATATCCTTGCAACAACTTACGATTATAATAAACTACCATAACATCACGCTTCTATTTCCCAAATGGTTAGGAAGAAATGTTGTACCTATAAATTGTGTGCTTTTTAGTCTGTGTTAAATAAATGCATTTTCTTTCTTTTTTTTCTTTCTTATAACATATTTCCGCAAAAAACATGTCCAGGCCGGAAACCTTTCGGCCCACCTAACAAAACAAATAAAACATCATGCATCATTTTAGCCGCCCACAGTAAAACGCCGGCACTTATTCGCGAGCAGTTTGGCAGACAATGAAAACGTATGCTGACGCTACCTGCTTAAGCAACAACGTTACACGTCATGACTTTGTACGAGCATATAACGTTACACTTTTGTTTAAAACTAATTCATGTTCAAGACTATGAGAGCTAAAAGCATTTGATGCGCGTCCCTCTTTATATTATGCACGTCTGGAGCTTGTCACCTGATCTTGCCTTTAAAAACGTCTCGTTAAAGCGCAAAAACGCCTTAGACATTGAAAAATATGTCTGCAATTACCTAAAAACTAGAAAACATGACAGTGTCGTGAAAATTTGAGCTCTATAATCTAAGATTTCAAATGATAAGCTTGATTACGGGTGTCTTTAAAAAACCTATCAGACACGAGTGATGATAATTACCGGGGTCGAGTTAGAGATCCCGGGTACCAACATTGCTAACTAGCTAAATTTTTTCACCATACCATGAGCCGAAAAGAGAAAAAAAGATGCTGAGTCATCATCATCATCATTTCAACCGAAAGACGTCCATTGCTGGACATGAGCCTCATCCAAGAACCGCCACTTTGACTGGTTCTGTGCTTCCCACATCCAGCGAATTCCTGCGGCCTTCACAAGCCCTTCCAACGTTATGTCGTCCGGTACACGGTCGCCACTCCAGAACCTCTCGTCCCGCATATCGCAGTCTCTCAAGACGAAAGTCTTTGACCAGTGCGTGTTACCCACTCCAATGAGCCTTATTAGACGGCTATGCTTGGAGTTTCCCTACGTGATCGAATCAGAAATGTGCTGAGTAGAAGAAAAAAATTGCTTAATATATCTGTCGACTATATTGCCATGGTACCAAAAGTCAATTGAAAAGCGCAGCCTTTTAAAGCCATGACAAATAAATTCAAATTCAGACAACCCATTCACTGCTACATCCTTTATGATAAACGTAAATACCCACTTTCGAAAATTACATAAAAATTGAACAAAAAATTAAAGCAGCCAGCTAAGAGGCATCAAATCCCGGGCCCCGGAATGAGAAGAAATCCCGGGATTGTCGCGGGAAAATATATTTTTATTAAATAACTTCCCACCCGCAGATGGGCGAGGCTTTGCGTTAACTTTTTAAATCGATTCGACATTGGCACTGTTAACATACAGCCTTGTTTGACGTTCTTTATTATCATACCACCTTTTTTTTAATTGTTTGAGTTTTATTATTTGGAGGTACCTTTTCAATAAATTTGTTTTAAACAGTTATATTTTGTATACTTTTGGCTTTGTACGCGTGAATCGTTATTAATTTTCTGGAATAAAAAGTTTTGTATGTCCTTCTGCAGGCTACCTCTCTACTTTTAACTTCTTGTCTGTTATTGTGTAATGGACCAATGAACTGCCAATGCATCATCATCGAATGTGTCTACTTCATGAAGTGAAAGGTTCTTTAGGTGCATTGATTTTTGGTAGGGGATAAACTTATGGAATCGCGTCACCGACATGCTCGTGCCGTAATTTGTACTATAGAATGTAGATGGCGCTAATAACAGTTTTAAGTTTTTTAATATGCACTTTTTTCTATGGCAATAAAGCATTTTTTGGTTTCTTTTACCTGTAGTAATAACTGCTTTTCTTTTATTATGTTTTGCCAGTCAAGATAATTCATTATCTATCAAAGTGTCGCACTACGCCGATTTGCCGTGTTATACCCATTACTTAAAACCTTAAAACAGTCACAGTTGTTATTTGAATATGCGAACAATTTAAGGTGTCTCGATCCCGTGGGAATATCGAGATAAAATCCTACACTATGTCCTAACTTAGGA
Source organism: Conistra vaccinii (assembly GCA_948150665.1). Lineage (NCBI taxonomy): Eukaryota > Metazoa > Arthropoda > Insecta > Lepidoptera > Noctuidae > Conistra > Conistra vaccinii. Next base: position 4,153,603 of record OX411321.1, read on the forward strand.
CATACTCCTAACCCAGGACATGGTCTGCCGGTCTTCCGTCCTTCTTTTCCATAGGAACCTACTACGCTTTGGAATGGGCAACTAGCTTCATCTTTCTGACCGACCCCTTGACAATTCAAAAGTGCCTGTAATTGGTTTATTTGAAATAAATGTTTTGAGTTTGAGTCCAGCCTTTTTAGCGTGAAAGCGTAAAAAAAACAAACAAAGACATTTTCACATTTATAATATTAATTAGGATTAACGTCCCTGACTATATAAACCGTAGTAAAATACTTTCACTCCTTAATAATATCTTCTTGCATTTTCCACCTGCATACTTATAATATATATATATATATATATATATATATTCTACAAGCTCACCGAAACACATAATCCCCTTTCTCTAAAGCATATTGAGGTTGGCTTTCAGTCTGACCAGATGCAACCGCATCAGTATCCAGACTACATACCAGAATACTCAGCTATACATCGATGTAGAACACAGCATCACGCCTACTACGGCGAAAAAGAAGGGCAGAGGTGCTAGACCAAATACTAGCTACATCATGACGTTACGTTTTAAATTTCATGTATGACCGGACCCAAATCTGAACTCCGATCTGCTATGTATTTAGAATTTCCGTATAGAAATACTCAAGACCCGGGACTAGAACTCGAAACCCACTCGCATAATGAGACATTTGTAAGATGATTTCTTGATGAATTAACCAAAATACTATTTTTATCTATACTTACTATATCACGTGACTAGAGGGCTGGCCTATTCTTCAGCTAAAGAATAAGCACTGCCATACAACGTGGCAATGCTGCCAGCCTTTTGGGCATGTTTCCTGTTGACAGCGAAGCGGACAAATTTTTTGATGCCCTATGATTGTCTCCCCCGCCCTCTCCCCTCTTTCGTCTACTTGTACATATTATTATTTTAAATCTGCTAGTTTTGCACGACTCATAATGCGAAGCATTAGAGTGTGCTCTACGATCGAAAATTTGTTTTTACCCCATTTCTGCAACTGTTTCTATTGTTACACTCCTGCTAGTACACAGAACCTACTTATTTTATATACCATTGTATAGCTGATTAAATGGAGATTAATACTGTATTTTTTAACAATTGATTTAATGCAGCATAAATGAAAAAAGCATCAAAATAGTTGAAAAAAAGTTCCTGTCCGTCAAATGAAACCTGAAAATATTGTAGCTTGCGATAAAATCATTTAATTGAGTCAATTTTTTTTAATACATTTGTTTCAGCCATAGAAGGAACCCTATTGAAAATGGCTCTTTTATTCAAAGTAGTTTAATTATAATTAATAAAATACTAACTAAAATATAATAACTATATCTAAATATTTCCAATCTTGGCTTGACGTTCCGTTGCCTAGCAACCCACAAAGTAAATAACTAAATAAATAGTCTTTGACATTACGTAAAGATTGCGAGGTTAGAAATTTTACCCATATTAATTAATGGGTAAAGAAGCAGTCAAAACATACTTCATGAAAAGTGATAAATTGTTAATTTTTGTTAGAAACTATGTTTTGAATTTCTTTTTCGTATATAAATGTGTGCGATGAGGCGTGCACTTTTGGATTTTCCAAACTATTTAAATAATGTTAATAAAAAAAAATATACTTCTGTAGTAATATTATAAAGAGGTAAAATTTGTTTGTTTGTAAGTTTTTATGTAAAGGGTAATCTCCGGAACTACCAGTTGGAATTGAAAAATTATTTTTGGATTGGTTAGCCGAATTCTCGAGGAAGATGGCAAGAAGATGGAAGAGGCAAGCGGACGAAGTCGCGGGCATAAGCTAGTAATTAATATTGTAAGTATAAAAGACAGGCAGTCGCTCCATGTAAAACAGCAGTATTCAGCTGCATCCGGTCAGACTGGAGTCTGACCCCAATATAGTTCGGAAAAGGCTAGGCAGATTGAGTTTTTATTATAGTAAATATTATACAATATAAAAAATATGTGGTTCGTATACAATATAAAATAAAATGCAGTTGTTTAACTTGCACATTTATAAAATTTAACCGTTGGGAGCGGTCCCGAGCTCGTTACGTTGTTGTTGTATATCAGATAATTGAATTACTGTATTCCATTATTTTTTACTTTATACTGTTAATATTCAGAGGGTCTACTTTTAATAAAAGAGGATCATTTGTTTTCAATCTTCTGCTTATATTTCAAGCAGTAGTAGAGTTATTTGTGAAGGCGTTCGTCTGGGAAAGTAACCACAGTACAATGATTTGATGTTGATCTACCTAAAAATATTAATGGACACGCTAATTTATTAAATGCGGCTCTTTTCGAATGCCACAAAAAAAAAAACCATTTTATTGTCCTAAAATACTTTGGTCGCGGTGCACTAGCTTATTTACTGCTACCAACTTAGAGGAAAGGCCAGAAAATTAAAAAAAAAGCTCATTTATTTAAAAAAGGCATAGATCACTAGAAGTATAAAAAAAAATTGTGGCTCATCTTTAGAAAAAGGCGTAGATCATTAGAAGTACAAAAAAATGTTTGTGGCTTATTTGTTAAAATAAATCGGTCAAGTGCGAGTCGGACTCGCACACGAAGGGTTCCATACCATGTCGTACAAGATTTAACACTATGCATTTTTGTAATACTTTCGTAAAGGTAACAACAGAGGCGCTATAAAAAAACATAAAGATTTGTAAAGAAATTGTCTAATTTTAATGAAAAAATGTTGTTGTGTTAAATTATAGGTGTAGAAGTTTATTTCATTTATTTTAGTAACATGCATTAACTAAATTCAAAGTTATTTATTTGCTACTAACATAGTATTAGTAGGTATAAATAGCTATATGTGTTGTAACAGTAACTGGGTTGTGGAGGTCAGATAGGCAGTCGCTCCATGTAAAATACTGGTATTCAGCTGCAACCGGTAAGACTGGAAGCTGACCCCAAGATAGTTGGGAAAAAGGCTAGGAAGATTGATTGATTGAAATAGGTATATGTGGTAGGTAAGCAGGTAGATATGTAGGGTAGGTAGGTTAGGTTAGGTAGCAGTTAGGGTAGGTAGGTAGGGTAGGTAATTAGGTAGAAATATGTAATTAGGAAAGGTAGGTGCGCCGCAGATAAGTACTTAGTGCTAACCGTGCGAAGCCGGGCCGGGTAAAGCTAGTTACTTATAAATAAAAGGATTTCTCTTGCTACATCAGACTATATTGTACAAAATAGAATGTAAGTAGTACGCCAAATTTTAATTACAACATTCCGTCAATACAGGTATTACGTTATTTTTGATAGTCATAATTCAAATTCAAAAGTCATTTATTCAAACTAGGCTGAGAATCAGCACTTTTCGAACGTCAAAATTACATAAGACAGTCCCCCAAAAACGCCCGCCCTTCACCACTTCCTAGTGCTTTTGCTGGAAAGAAGAAGTGGCGCAACAAACTCGCCAGCAGCGCAGCTGTCTGTTCAGTTACGAAAAAAAACTTGATTCTATACAATAGTATGCAAATATTTTACATTACTCAACACAAAACATAAAATAAAATATAGGCAGTGTATAGAGTGCCACCATTGGCACTCTATCCCTATCGGATAAAGTGCCACTACAGGCACCCTAGTAACACCGCCTCGGCTCGGCTCAAGTGCCGCAAGCATTGGATTGTCATTGTCACTGTCACTAAGTCACGTCACTTGGTATTTTGTTTGATTGTCGAGGTTAGATCGCTGTAAAACACCACATTCCCAAATCATTACATTCTCTTGTGCCTAAACGGACCCTGGCACTTCGCCGGCCGCTACCGCGGCACCGCTCGCTACGCTCGCTCGGCTCGTGCGTTGTGTGGTCACAGTTCTAACCTAACCTAACCTAAATAACAAGTGACAGTGACAATGCAACGCTCACGGCACCCTAGCCGGGCCGAGGCAGTGACACTAGAGTGCCACAAGAAACTCGCGGCACTCTCTACACTTCGTAAAATATATTTGCCATAATGACAGCTAGCACACGCCAATGTACCAACAAAAAAAATATCGAAATCTAAACTCAAGCGAAAATAAAAATTATTTTTACACATCCCATCGGACTATGAGAGTGAGGGAAGAGTGAGTGCACTCGTGTCTGCGCATACACTTGTGCACTATAATATCTCCCACGCCGAAGGCTAGTCTCCATGGAGATTGGCCGCCGTGGCTGAATATTTTTACACAAATAAGTTTTCTCAATATGAAATTGTATCCACAACGGTTTAAGGTAACTGAATAGTACCCTGTATGTACCACCATTCATTTCAATGTTACTGAATATTATTGTCTATTGGAGTGTAGTTTTAACATAAGGTACGAGTACACACATCAACACCGTCTAGGGATACTTAAGTCGATAAAGTTCTTAAACTCAAAAAATACTGGCCGGTTTTAAAATCTTTTGAAGAGAGCTTATTTTGTAGACCTTTTTGGATGATCGAAATTTAAATGATCGAAATAGTATATACTGCCATGATAGTAGGTACTTACTAATTCCATGTCATTACTCCGACTAGTAAATAGTTATCTGTGGAATTTATATCGCATAATATTAGCATGAAATACAAAATATTATTTTTAAGTTGCAGTAAATCGCCCATATTATATAAAATACGTTATTAATCGACGTTTTTAGTATTTGTTGATTATAAACAGTATATGGTACATGATACACACAAGTTTCAAATTCCTAATTTGTTTAGTTGTTGAGATAGAGCTCGTACAAAAATGGTCTAAAACAGACAACTTCTACGGCCCCCTAATTCATCATTTTTGAAGATAAAAACAAATAAAAATTATATTTATTTTCTACTTGATGAGCTCTAGACAATGATACCCCACATGCCAGGGACAGATTATTTTTTTTTCAAAATTAAATTTTATTGTATGGCGACCGCCCTTTATTTTTTAATTTTATTATTTGTTGCTCTTGCGGCAATAGAAAAGCTCAATCTGTAAAATTTTCAACTGCCTACCTATTACGGTTCATGAGATAGAGCTCGCTGACAGACAGACGGACAGCAGAGGCTTATGAATAGGGTTCCGTTTGTCACCCTTCGGGTACGGAACCCTAAAAAAGCGTATATCACTGGAAGGTCAACATTTTATCTATAAAAAGGTATTTTTATGGAGTAGACTTAATATTGTGAGTAACTGTCAACGCACAACCTATCTGCATGAGATTGCAAAATATTCTTTAGAGCTTTCGTCTTTTTCAGTCTTCAAAATAAAACAACATAGGTACAAAGAAAATAATAATAACATGTTTTTAACATAAATGAACATACTTTAATCATCTCACAAACCTAATAAAATAAGACATAGACAAAAAAAAAAATAACAAAGAAGCCCGGTGTAATAACTAATAATGTAGTATCCTTCTAACCCTGCACCAGTTAACGACCGACGGGATCCGGTTATTGTGATGCAAAAACAGGTCAAGTTCAAGGGATTGCTCTATTTTCAAGCCTTGTTATTGTACTGCTAAGTGGGAAGAAAATGTACTTAATTATATAGCTATAATTGATGGGAAAACCCAATAACAGCTTTCCCGACCCGGGAATCGAACCCAGAACCTCATGCTCCGCAGTAGCGCTTGCGACCACTAGACCAATGAAACAGTCCTGTAATTAATATTAATATATTTATATTAATAAATATTAATTTATAGTAATATAATATGACGGAGAAGGTAAGGTCTCGTTAAGCTTTTTGCAGACCGACACCGGTTATTGTTATACCGTGAAGTTTTCTTAGAAATTGTATTGTTCGTGTCGCGTCGCGCGACAAGTCGTGCTGGTCTGCAAAAGCCTTTATCAGCAGCCATATTTTAACTACTGTGGGCGTATTAGTTTGCAGTTCAGATCAAATTATAATTTACGATCAAATTAATTGCACTAACACTTCACACAATGTAAGTAAACAACACAACTTTACGGAACGCGCGACAGTTTCTAAGGGCCAAGCTACACGGTGCGGTGCGGCGCCCCGTACCGCAGGTCATACATGCACAGGCATACTTATACTATGGCGCACTGGAAGGCGCCGGACGGCGCCGTGTGCCATACCATACATTTTTGTATGTAGGACGCCGCAGCGACACCGCTCCGGCGCCGCGCCGCCGTCGTGTGGCCCTAAACGTGTTTTCTGCTTGACCCCGGTCAAGCATTATGTTGTAGACTCCGTCGAGCTTCTACGCTTCGCTGGCGCCTCGATTAGTCAAATCAGTGACGTATTTCCGACATAATTAAGTATATTAATTTATATTTTTTTAAATAATATTTATATCAGTCTGTGTATCATCATCATCATCATCATCAGCCTATTAATGTTCCCACTGCTGGGACACAGGCCTCCTCTCTGTGAGAGGGATTGGGCCGTAATCTAATCTAGTCTGTGTATATGTAAAATAATAATGACATACTTATAACATCTCACAAACCTAATTAGACCTTTAAAAAAAAAAGACGTGTGGCACTCGGGGACTGCCCCGGCGAAGCTATTGCATAGCATTTTTTATCAACTTACGCAATTGTAAAATATTAACCCGAATACAAGAAATATCAATGACGACATTGACAGGAACTGTTAATCACATTTATAGTTTTTAAAACTTGACACAACGTAATGGCCGGGAACATCAAACTAATAAAAAGGTTTTAATTTAACTATTAATAGTCAAGGATCATTCGTCTAAGTAAATTTGAACTTTGTTGTCAAACAGTTAAACATAATTTTCAATACAACACTCTCGTATCATTCGTTTAAGTAAATTTGAACTTTGTTGTCAAGCAGTTAAACATAATTTTCAATACAACACCCTCGTATCATTCGTTTAAGTAAATTTGAACTTTGTTGTCAAGCAGTTAAACATAATTTTCAATACAAAACACTCTTTTCTTAGGTAGTATTTTCGTTACGAAATTTCTGGATTAGGTCTCCACGCTCAAGGCCCGCGATAGAAGCTATGCAATAGCTTAAAAAGTTAAAACAAAGAACCTCGGTGTAATCACTATAATAATCTAGTATCCTTTTAATCCTGCACAGTTAACGGCCACAGGGATCCGGTTATTGTGATGCAAAAGCAGGTCAAGTTCAAGGCGTTGCTCTATTTTCAGGCCTTGTTATAACAAAGTAGAAAATTTACTTAAATATCTGTAATTATAAAGGATCCAACCCTATTGTAATAAGATGCCTGTGGGCATTAAAGGATGCGTACTCGTTACGCCTTTTTAGGTTTTGTTCGTTACTTACATATTTTATTTTCCATTAGAAAATTCTCAATACCTCGTACGGCCTCGTTGGCTTAGTGGTCGCAAGCGCTACTGCTGAACATGAGGTCCTGGTTTCGATTCCCGGTTCGGGCAAAGTGTTACTGGGTTTTTCGTTAGTAGCAGCTCGGAGTTTGGACTTGTGCCCGGTTGATGACAAGAGGGATATTACATGAGACTTTAACATAGCTGGCGAAATGTGGGTGTACTATAGGTACATCTCTGTCAAGCCCTACTGGAAATATAGGCGTGATGTTATGTTATGTTATGTAAATTCTCAGTAATAGCCTGGAGTCTGGATTTGGCTATAGGTGTACTCCCTATCAAGGGTATTATATAACATGTGAAATCCGTGTGTAGATACTACGAGGTACCCTTTCGAGGAACAGAAAGGTTACCTATAAGTAAAATCTACTTAGGTCCACAGCAGACAAGCTACTTTTAGCATCGGCGATCGGCGATTTAGCCGCTTTTTAGAAGCTAAATGCATCGATACAGTCGCAAAATCGCTGATCGCCGATGCTAAATCTAGCTTGTCTGCTGTGGCCCTTGTATGCGCTGCTGAATGGTTCGCACACACCTTCGATGATAGCTTGAAATGATAAGTCACGGATAGCCAAAGATGATGGTTTATTGAATATATTTATCAACCACGTAACTAATGCTTGCACGTAAATAATGAGACTAATGCTGATCGTTTACTGTCACGTTACACTATAATTTGTGCAAGGTGACGGAAAAGTGCTGTGCATGTACGATACATGGCTCGTACAGCCCTTATGTATCACATTGTTACGTAACCCTAAAACAAAAAGATTTCCATCTCATAAACGCTCTTTATCAACCATCAAAAATACGTTGCACCATTTTAGAAGTGTAATAAAGCTGACAGACTGTTTATAAAGCAATATATTTCACATGCCCAATTTACTTTTCTAAAACAACCAAAATTGAACTCTACACCATCGTAGCAAGGTTGTAAATGTGCGTAGCTGGGTGTAATAATATAAGTGCCATTGGCTCATTAGCTAACGACATTTCTTGCGTTTGATCGAAAAGAAAGATAGACCACCGCGTAAAGGGACTCTTTACAACTTCCGATACGACTCGTCGATACGATCAGAAAATTACAAGAGACTATACTGCAGTGTTTGGTCTGCAGTATAGTACCCGGTCGTACAGTCTACCGTACGTACATGACTTTTACGTACATGAGTTGTAACTCTAGCCTTACGAAAATCACCCTTACGTCGTAGAGTAGAGCAGTAGTGCCCCAGTGGAAACGGCTGTGACTTACGAGTTGTAGGTCGTAGGTAACCCAAGCAGATACTTTTTGTAAATTATTTCATCACTACTGCTCTCAAAACGCATAACCAGCCTATAATTTTCCCACTGCTGGGACACAGACCTCCTCTCTTCGAGAAGTAGTGGGCTGATCTACCACGCGGGCCCAGTGTGGGTTGTTTGATGTCTTCGAATTTTTGGTTCTAAGACATGCCGGTTTTGTCACGATGTTTTCCTTCACAGTTATGAGGGCAGTAGTGATAATAGTTATTTGTTATACAAGAGTGCAAAGTTGCTTTTTAACCGCGTGTTCAATTTTGATGACCGAGCAAGCGAGGGAATCAAAAGAGCACGAGGTGAAAAATCTTTGCACTCGAGTGCAACACGTAACTTTTCATTCCACCTCAGCGAGGAAATGACTAAATGCAAAAAAAAAAACGTTTACAATCACAAGATAGGTACACTTTTATTTCAGTTTAGGTATTAAGGGCCTACCTTGAAAATAAATATTAGTTTGACGGGTGTGGCTTATTTCCCCCGCACGCGGGGAGTGGCGGTTCCATCTTTAGTGGTCGGCTGCCACGTCACCGATTCAAACTTATCTGAACCAGTGACCAAAAGTTGAACTAACGAAATCGCAGACCGGAATTTCAAATATTACTTATTTAGCATGCTTAGCATTATTTTTGTCACTACCGCACAACTGTCAAACTAAAAGTGCAAGATAAAGACGGAAACATTTATCTATGAAAATAGTGCGTGCTGAGTACGGAACGTTAGTTTATCTCGGTCTATGAAACTTTTGCACATAGCGAGCTATGGAGTACACAAATAATACAAAATATATAATTATCAACTAAAATATTTATTAATTATAGTTATACAACATGAAATTAAAAATTGTTAATTAATCTTCTGTAAGTATCCTTACATATTATAAAACAAAGTCGCCCGCCGCGTCTGTCTGTCTGTCTGTCTGTCTGTCTGTCTGTCTGAACGCGATAAACTCAAAAACTGACGAACGGATTTTCAAACGGTTTTCACCATTGGACGGAGTGATTCATGTGGAAGGTTTTAGTGTATAATTCATTAAGGTTTTGTGTAAATTGGCTGAATTATGACGATTATTGTTGAAGATGTCGGAAAAAATCATGCCGACTGGGAGCTTTACTGGCGTGCGCTGCGTAAGTCGTGAGAGATAAATCAAATATATGTTCTAGAGTATTGTATATCTTAAAAATTGCAACAAACAAGTCCGCGATGGCATATGTCTATCTTCTAAGGGTGACCCACAATAACCATTTTTATCTTTCAAAATTGTATAAAATTTTCATTGTTATTTCCGAAGCTATTTTGACCGGTATCTTATTAATCCTTATCCAATTAAATAGGTTATTTAAATTGGGCATTCAATTTCGATTAAAATATGCCTTTACATCACATCATTTAAATGAATAGTTTAAGAGATATCACAGTTTCAAAATTACGCGTAACAAAATAATTATGGTTGACCACGCGGGCGCTTAGCCTACCACTGCGTCCGCTGAAAGTTAGTCAATGATCTTTTCCTTGGCGATTAGGTATGTATTCCCGGTAGAACGTTCCCGTGGGATATTTTGCGACATCCACGCGGGCGAAGCCGCGGGTAAAAGCTAGTTATTTATATAAAAACCGGCACGGCATGCACAATGAAGGGTTCCGTAGTTGGGATAAATTTATCCTTATTTAATTTATAATTTTTTACTGCTTGTGTAGCAAATTATATTTACTAGCTTTTACCCGCGGCTTCGCCCTCGTGGATGTCGCAAAATATCCCACGGGAACGTACCACCGAGATTACATACCTAAAAGCCGAGGAGGTCATAGACTCCTACCTACCGCTGCGCCCGCGTTCGCGTCAACGATAAAATTATTTTGTTACGCGTAATTTTGAATCTGCGATATCTTTTAAACTATTCATTTAAATGATATGATGTCGAGGGATATTTTAATCTAAATTAAATGTCCAATTTAAATAACATGTTTTATTGGATAAGGGTTATTACAATAACGGTCATAATAGCTTCGGAAATAACAATTAAATTTTTATCAAGTTGTAAAAGATAAAAATGGATACTGTGGGCCATCCTTAGAAGATAAACGTATGCCGTTGCGGACTTTTTGTTAAACTTTTTAAGATGAACCATTCTTTCAAACATTATTTTTACGTATCTTTTACGGTTTACGCGGCGCGCGCCAGTAAAGTTCCCAGTCGGCATGATTTTTTCCGATACCTTCAACAATAATCGTCATATTTCAGCCAATTTACACAAAACCTTAATGAATTATATACTAAAACCTTCTGCATTAATCACTCCATCCATTGGTAAAAACCGTTTGAAAATCCGTTTGGTAGTTTTTGAGTTTATCGCGTTCAGACAGACAGACAGACGCGGCGGGGGACTTGCTTTCACACTGTAGTTATCGTCACCGACAGCGACCGACACCGTTATGCGCATAATATCTAAAGACGAGGAAGTCCATGCGTACAGTGCTGGAATAATCATGATATGGGCGGTATTTTGATCGGCGGAAGAACCGAACTGATGTGGATAAGCGGCAATCTCAATGACAAATTTACGCTGAAATGATTGTATCAGATGTTGTCATTCCCTTGCGCACCTAATTTGATGCTTCATTTCTGCTTATTCACCATAATGGACGTCCACGCACTGCCAGCGTCGTTGCAAAGACACTTGCCATAGATAATAATTATCAACGTCCTACCGTGGCCTGCTCAATCGCCAGAATTTAATCCCATTGAGCACGCATGGGCTATGCTTCGAAGAAGAGCTCAGTCAAATATGGGTGCTGTACAAACACCAGAAAACCTTGGGCACAAACTGGGTCATGTACCTGTATTTAGAAGAAAATATGTTATGATTGTGCAGAATATTAGAACTATTGGACAATAATTCATGAATCAAGAAATAATAACCAAAATTGACAATTCTAGGTCAATCGGAAGTACCCTATACTTTTTGGGTCGAAAACCTATATGGTAGTTCCTGTTGACCTAGAATCACGAAATTAGGCAAAAGACAAGGTCTTTGCAGTACAAATAAAGGAAAAATCCAAAAATAAAAGAAGTTGAAAATTAAAGGGTGCCCCATATATACATAGTTGACGCCAATTAAGACAGTACTCTGAGTTGACGAAGGCTGCGCTGACATTCATATTCGGGGTCTGGATTGTATTGTTGTAAAATGTTTAATTCTGAAATAATATTTATATTAGTTTTACAATTTTTTTACATAATGCAACAATTTTTTTATTTTTTACGTTGATATAGTCCTGGAAAATGTATAATTTTTAAATATTATTTGAAGAGTTCACTAAGTAGCTGAACGAAAGCTGCGCTGACGTTCATTTTCGGGGTCTAGATTTTGTTGTTGTAAAATGTTTAATTGAACTGAAATCATTTATAAATCTGAAAAAATATATTAGTTTTACAATTTTTTTAACATAATATAAACAGAATTTTCTTGTTAACTATTTTGCCTCAATTTGTTCGCAAAAACGGTGAGACTTGCTAAATCTTAGGATTTACCGGTAAATCCTAAGATTTATCGCAGTTCGGGCTTTTACAGTAACATATATATCTCCATACATTTTTTTCAAGCAAGTGCTTATAGCACTTACAGTAAAAGAAAAGGTTTATTGTAAAACTGAAATTGCATTAAATTGATCAATATACGATACCTAAACCCATTTCTGCCGAAAAAAGAAAAAAATTACTAAGTTGATCCCTAAGTCTATGAAGATCGATTTTCAGCCCACTGTGCGCCCTGAAGCCGCTCTGAAGTAGATTACAAATAACTGCGCACTAGTCAATCTGCCTTATAAAACAGTAGCGCGCATGCCAGCACGCATGCGCAACCTTACTTCAGAACGACAAATTGACACAATTTTGAAGTACCTTTTTGTAACATCAATAGTAATACGTTTTATCCTGTTTCTTTATAATTACTAAAAGTAAAACAGACATTATGTTCTAGAAAATTGAGTGCTTACCCAGTATTACTTTGCAATGGTAGGATATATTGTTGCCGGTTGTACAAATTGATGAGTGAAGGTGGTGACTCCGATTCGTTATCATCATGAATTTCTATTGATTCCCTGTAAAAATGAGTCTATTGTTACGAATGGATTGGATGGGAATTGGGCATCTATCAACAATAGAACAATCCCACAACAAAAGTAGCTCATGAGCCCATTAGATATTGTAAGTATGTATATAGAAACAATTATTGTTTACTTACCTTTTACACTCCCTCATGTACTGAGCCCTCGCCGTCATGTGTTCCAAATGTTGTACTTTATTTAGTTTTGCTTTGGTTTTCCTTCCCATATTTAATAAATAATTTATATATATGACGTCACAAATAGCCAAAAATAATTGTTATTTTGTTCACAGTCACGTAAATTAATTCTATTATACGCAGTTTATATGCCTATTCGACACTAATTTTACTTTAAAATAACTTTAATCTGCTGAACTCGATTTTTCCTGTAAATATAATTATTCAAATTACGTACATCTGACAGCACCGATCTGGAAAAAAATGACATAGATTCGTCGTCGAAGAGCTCCACCGAGCGACTGATTTATGAACGAACGAAAGTGATGACAATACTTTATAAAGCCGAAAGAAGAGATGACGATACTGTGTGTTCCGGTGTGTTCGGTCGGAATAAAACAGCATATGTGCCAATACCAAATGCCGTCTTTTATAAATTAAAAGTATTATTAAAACTAAAACTGCTTTTCTTAAAACTTGATATGATTACTCTCTATGTTATAAAGTAAAATCCATTAAATAACTCATAAGCGATACGCTTTGATACTCAAAAAAACATAAAAATAGATGAAATTTTGCAATTTTTTTGTATCGAGAAAATTTCATTGTATCGTGTATTCCTTTTGCAGGGTACTAGGCCATATAGTCAAAAAACATACACCGAAATATTGAATCCCTAATCCTTAAACCTAATAAGGTACACGAAAAAGAAAAAGACCACTTTTTTCAATATATCACCTTAATTACTACATTATAACAGGTAAGTATTACAGAATAATCTTTAAATTATAACAAAATAATACTAAGGTATAATTAAGAAAATTTTAAAGTAACGTTGCTACAGTTATTTAAATTGAGTGTAATATTTTTGTTTGGTACTGTAATATTGGTGTTAGTCACTTGTGTACTGTTTTTCGGTAAACTATCTGTCATACTTAATAGTTGTACCGATTCATCGGATTCCCTTGGCGTGAATGTTGGAGAGAGAGGGAGATGGTTAGGTGTTTGATAACGGCTTATTTTTGATGTAGAAGGGCCAGTCCAAGGATCCGATTGAGGCTCTTTCAGTGTAATGGCTCCTACGATGCCTTCACATATTTTAGACTTATTTTGGATGGAATCCTCTATGTATCCCTCTACAACTGCATTGGACTTCCAGCCTCCGTGGCGCTTAAGGGACAGGAGATCAGCTCCGGAATCAGCCAAAAGTGTGGCTGAAGTTCGTCGGAAACAATGACCCGTGTACAACAGGGGTTCTGGAAGTTCAAGAAATGTTGCTATTTCTCGTGGGATACTGCCAATTTTATTAGTACCCATAGGCTGTCTAACACACTTTCCATTGCGATACTGTAGAAAAAATCGATTGATTGGAGTGTTAGGCGGGCGTAAGGCTTGATATTTCTCAACAATCGTTACGTATTCCTTGCGAATGACGAAGTTGCGGTCTCTTTTTGTCTTTGTATTAGGTAAATTAATTAATAGTAAGTCATCTGAATGTTTCTCAATGTTTTTGACATTAAGTTGTGTTAGTTCATTAGTTCGACATGCTCCGTTTATTCCAATAATAAGAACAACCTGTAACGTAAAGAGTATTGTAGTAGATAAATGAATAAAATTGATATGAACGCATAATTATGCCTATCAACATCTACTAAGTATACTATTTAATTGAGATTAATATACTTAAGTAGATACTGAATGTGCAACTGACTTACTTTTGCCGCCAAATATACGGAATCGGGTGCTTCGTTAAGAAACTTTTCAATATCAGATACTGTGAAAACCTTCGATTTTTTTGGTTGATGACCAGATGAGGCTCTTTTTAAAAATGCCACTAATTTAGGATAGGTATCGATATGTTTGTCTTTTTTCATCTTTATTGTTGCTTTTAGCATCGAATACGTACTCCATAGAGTGCTTGCTTTCTTGTTCTCGGATAATTCTATAAAATATGCCAGCAAAACGTTTTCTGAGAAAGTTTTGGCTCCTTTTGCTAGTCGCCACGTGTTGAACATATCGTACTGTTTTAAATACTTCTCGCGTGATTGTTGAGGGAGAAAGCTCATTTGCGCATTATTAACAGTTTCAGTCAATTCTGTTGGCGTCAAGCAAACTTCATCGTCGCTAGAATCACTCATTTTAGTTTTTTCACTTGTTTTCAAGTTTCTTGTTTTTAATAAAAGGTTTAACAATGACGTGAAAAAATGCCGCGTAAAGAACCGCGTACAAAGCAAATTGAAAAAAGAACACCAAGAAGGTTCCGAGTCTGAGTTTTTAAAAAAATTAAAAAAAAGTTGTATGATATATTCGGCACCATAGAGGTAGCAGTAAATAGGTTTAATGTTTTTTTTAATTCACAAACTTAGTGCACACGATGTTCTAAATTCAATTTACTTTATCCTCTAGACAATAAAAACGGCTTTTCCACTCAGATATTGAAGATTAAAAATACTCTTTCCGAGATGGTGGGATGAAAAATATTTTACACAAAGTAAAGCGCCTGCCAAAGGGAAGCACAGAACCGGTCGAAGTGGCGGTGCTCGGGGGAGGCTTATAGAGTCCAGCAGTGGACGTCTTTCAGCTGAAATGATGATGATGAAAGCGCCTGCCTGAGTTCGAACCTACGACCTACAACTCGTAACTCGCGGCAGTCACCATTGGGCCACTACTGCACACTTGGCCACCACTGCTCTACTGAGCTACCACTGCTCTACTGAGCCACCACTGGTCTACTGGGCCACCACTGCCCAATTAAGCAATTTGCTTAACAATTAGTTTCTCTGACTGTATTTAAGACCGTTTATCCTAAAAGTTGGCAACGTCGCAAATAGCTGTCAAATATTTGTAGCTATTTGGCAATATTACTGTATAGAAATAAGAAATGTCGCCAACTAGCGAACTAGAATATTAAAAATGAATTGCAATTATAACACTGAATTTGATGTTGTTACCGTTTCAGGTGTAAAAAAGGCATTTGGAAAGTTTCGAATTACTTTTTTTACATCTAATTCTATATATTCGGTGTTAAGATATATTATAAATTATTGCATTTCATAATCAATACTCTAGTTCACTTGTTAGCCACATTTCTAATTTATATGCAGTAATATTGCCAAATTAATCAAAATATGGAAATATTTGACATCTATTTGCGACGTTGCCCACTTTCGGAATAAACACTCTTAACAAATCTCACACTTGGGTCTTTTTGTCGTACAGTGTAAAAGACATTTCTCCTAACGAACATGTTGTATTAACAAGCCGAAAAAGTGATTGTAGCTTGTTAAAAAGTGTGTTATAAATTCTTTTAGACGTGACATCTGGCTATCTTTGCCGCAGCTATTTCATTAGACTATCGAGGAATGCGACACATTTATAACGAAACTATGCACTGTTAATGGCCATAAGATATACAGTTTATGGTTAAGTAAACCAGAAATAATGAAAAATAGATTTGATTGCGTAGCACTCTGCATAGACTGTTGAATAGAGTCGAATACCAATAATGCGCAGGCTTTTTCAGGTTTTAAATTACTTAACAAAAAAAAATGTTTTTTTAACCTCTAAATGGTCACCTGATGGTAAGTGATGATCAGGCCGAAGGTGGAACCGAGATTCACCCGGAATCCTCAACCATAGAGGAACAGCTGTCATACCTCTAACTGCCGAAATACAACAATGCTGTTAACATTGTTATTATGGCGACAGATTTCGATAAGATGGTGGTAGCTAGCCAGGCAGACTTAGAACAAGCCCTACGGTCGGAGAAAATTTTGCCCCTGCTGGGAATCCAACCGGGACCTCTAGGTTTGAGACAGGTGGTTTTACCACTAGACTACAGTGGTGGTTTCTCTTATCTTTTGATTTATGAAGTTAAAGCTAACTTGATAAACGTACATGCAACCTGTGCGACAAAAGATATCATCAGTATATATCATAATTTATCTTTCATACAAATTCTAATAACTACTGCAGATCAATCTAAAAACCAACAACATACTTAATCAAAATCTTCTATGACTTTATCTTAAAGCGTGAGACTTTCTTTTGACCTTTAAGTGGAAACCATTTTATTTCCCAATTTGTCGCTTCTAAACATAATTTACAAGTTAATGTGAGAAAAGACTACTGTCACTTATCAAGTGTTTGTCTACCGGATGTCGAATTCTCGTGACAGTCAATTAAGGGAAACAATTTGCTTTATTCACAGATTACTTGCTTCGATGAATAGTGCACTTCCTACATTTTGTAGCAAGCACACTCATACAAAGGCAAAGCTTGTATACATGGTTTTTCTAAGGGAAATTGCGGGGACTGGCAAACGTCTATATCTTCTTTAGAATCATCATCACCTGCCGGTACCTTTTCCTAACTATGTTGGGGCCGGCTTCCAGTCTAAATAGATGCAGCTGAATACCAGTATTTTACATGGAGCGACAGCCTATCTTGGGTTTCGTAACCCAGTTACTGGGTAATATGATCTTCCTTGGTAAGACTGGTTGTCAGACTTTCGGGCTTCTGATAACCCATAATGACTATCAAAGATCCACGAATGACAGCCGGGACCAATTTAGAATAAACTCTTCTATAGAATAAACTCGCTAAATAATTAATCAAGCAAAATAAAAGCCTCTCTGCATTTTGGAGCCGCACGTCATTTTATAAAGAAGCACGTGATCAGAAATTGAGAATGCTTCCAAATTCCATAAAGCTTACACAATATTTTTAGACAGACTTAATAATAAAAGATCCCAGTAGTTAATCTAAATAAATTTAAAATCCCTCTAAAATTAATTATTTAAAACACAAACGATAATGTGTTTACAGATTTTGTATCAACATTAACGACTGTAGAAGGGCCCATTCCATCACGACTCAGCCATTAGGGGATCTCACAATAACAGCACAGATTATAACCACAAATTTATTATTATTACTAATATAAACACACCTTTCGCGTGTCTGTCTGTCTGTTTACTTTAACAGTTGTTTTGTTTTGTTTTTAGTTTTTTTATTATGTTATATTTTTTAATGGAGTTCAAATTCGTTTTTGTTTGAAGTAGGTTAGTTTTTATAGAGAGTGAAATATTAGGGCGGTCCTTATCTATGGTTTCATAGAATAGATAGAAACTGTCTCAATATTTCACTCTTTATTCATATTTGTAAACAAGTTATTTTGTTAGTATCTGTTAGTTTCTGTAGTTTAAACAGTAATTCAAGTTACATAAGGTGTAACTTTGCATTTGCACCAAAAAAAATCAACGTGTAGATGTTTTGAAACTTGTCTCAAAACTTGTTTTGTTAAATTTACGTTCGCACTGCACGCAACATGAGTAAGTTTTAAGAATCTCAAGTCTCAAGTTAGTCGTTTTCCAAACATCGAAACATGTAGTGGACAACATTTTGCAAGGTTCATACGGAAATATTTTGGCAGTTATACATGTCGAGTGATAAGAAACGTCAAACATGTTTCGCGTCAACAAGTTGTGTGACAATGCGAACGCGAGCCGATACATTGACAAAAACAGTGTTGATCATTTTTTTACGTGAATTTTTCGCCAGTATAAACGCACGGCCAGACTCATCCGTATTGACATCATAAGATCTCTCAAGATCAAAAACTCATGCCAATTAATTTTGGTCCTTCTACAAAACAAATTAGTTTCTAAATCCTACAACCACTATAACGTAATCCTTACGACTTGTAAAAGAATTTGACGACACTCCTAAATTTAACAAGCTTCGTTAACACAACACAATGCATATTCAAACATCTAGCGACCTCCATATAAAGTCCCCCCAGACATAATAGCTTTTAATTTTCAAATTGGAAAAACGCTCAATTAACAACTCTTGAAAAAAATCCAAAAAATCTGAAGAGTGAGGGCGAGGGAGGCTGAGGCACTTGATTATATAGACAGAAAAGATTTAGCATTAATTAGTCCGATGCTCGTTAACGGAGCAAACTCGGATTGCCGAGAGCACGAGCATTCCTCCCAAAAGTTGCCGTAAAATAAAAATAATTTCACCCGAAATTATTGTTCTTGTAGAAATATACTTGGTCGAAATTTTCGTAATCGTTCGTTTTAACTTTAAGTTCGGTAATTAAGGTGTAATCATAAAAAGTAATTGGTTAAAGGTGTTGATTACTGAAAACAAGTGCTCTAATACACGCTACTTTTTGTTCCTGATAACAGTAATGTACTTGTTTAATTTTGAATATTACGTTTTGTTAGTCATGCATATTCAAAACATCACACCTTATTCACAATTTTCGTAATTATTAGGTACACGATAAGCTGGCCCTACTCGACTAAACAAGGATAACATGACCATGAGGAATACCCCGTTTGTATTTTGTATACATTTCACAATCACCAATTCACAAGTTACAAAAATATTATAGTTGGCGTATTTATATTTTACTAGCGAACCTGAAAAATGTTTTCCTGTCGAACAGCGCCACCTACCGGGCCTAATTGTGAATCTAAACCATCCAGCGACACACTCAAACACACACAAAAAATGTCATCAAAATTCGTTTAGCTATTTAGGAGGATTTCAGTGAAATACACACGTTCAGAAGAATTAATTAAAGATAGTAGTTGGCGTATTTTGGCAGAAGTAAAACTGCAACTTCACTTGAAGGCTGCCTGTCCACAGAAGCGGAGAGGAGAGGAGCGGAGCGGAGAAGTGTCAATATTAACCAATAGAATCACACCTCTGGAGCGGAGTTTAGATTCTATTGGTCAATACTGGCACATCTCCGCTCCTCTCCTCTCTTCTCCTCTCCGCTCCAGTGGACAGGCAGCCTAAGCATCTACGCAGCTTAAAAAAAATCACAAAGCAAAATACACATATACCTAACCAACCAACAATCACACATACTCAAACCTATACATTTCAGTCCACATGCCGCACATCCACCGCGAGTACCACGACCCAATATTCATATATCCAAGCGGTTTATTCTAGCAAATTTTGACATAAGCCTGTATTCAGCCAGCCGGCCGGTATCTGACCACCGAGGTTTAGATCTTCCAGGTCATTGGCGCGCATGGCCCTACATTTCACCGCACCTGCATAACTATGCTTCGCGAATTATTTCAATGGTCTGGTTTTGGGTGAAAACTTTGCAGATCGAGGGTTGATCGGTTTCATTTTGATAGAATTTATACTTTTTATTTTACCGAGAGCAGTGGTGACCCAGTGCTATATGGCCCCGAATTACGAGTGTGGGTTCGAACCCAGGCAGGCGCTTTACTTTGCGTAAATAATTTCATCACCACTGCTCTCAAAACGGTGAAGGAAAACATCGTGAGGAAACCGGCATGTCTTAGAACCAAAAAATTCGAAGACATGTGACAGCTACCAACCCGCACTGGGCCCGCGTGGTAGATTACGGCCCACTCCCTCTCACAGAGAGGAGGCCTGTGTCTCAGCAGTGAGAACATTAATAGGGTGATTATAATACTTTTTCAAGTCAACCACCTGTTTCAGAGATATTGTCAAATTACATAAATAAATAAAATTACATAACTAAAAGGTCAAATCAATAGAAATTTACGTAACTTACTTAATGCATTTACATATTAAAAATTCTAAATAAAACAACCAATCTGCATCACTACATTTACGGTACTCAAGTCAGGTCTCGAGCCTTGCTAACAAGTTTAATAGTTGGTCATAAATCTTACGACACAATATTTCTAAACAGTCCGCTTTACATCTGTCAATAAAATCAATAATTTCACCTAACAAAGGTGTCATTTTAATATGAAAAGCTCACCACTTTGAAATGGAGACTATAGTTGAACTGCATGCAGTGACAGCAAAGATTCAACGTCAATTAGTACTAGCTCGTTAACGACGCAAACAGACGGGTGACGATTTAGTAGCGACGACACGGATGCGACTCGAGATGAGTCAAGATGACTCTTCTACTTAATACAAATCTTAAATTAATTCATTGACTGGAAGACACTGACAGAGACAATACTCAGCCTAAACCAGTACCATAATTACGTTATACATGATCAATCAGAATCTGAATCGTTTTGAAACGGACTGCTAATCCATTGTTTCATAAGTTCGAAAAAAATCTGCTCAACAACGTAAATAACGCAATGAATGTTGTTGAACTGTCAAATTTAAACAAATTAGTCGTAATCGTTTACGAAAATATGTTACGTAATTAGATAGCTGATCTAGAAACATGAGATTTTGTACAAGAGTTCTTTATAATATGACGATGGTTGGTATTATGGAAGAACTTTTGAAAATTCGTCTTCTAATGGGGTTAAAAATAGGGGGTGAAAGTTTCAATAGAAGTTTGTTATTTATGTTGATAGGAAATTCCATCGCGCACACGGCTTGTAATGCAATAAAAATGTAGAAAACCTTTCTTACTGACTTACTTGCTTCATTACGAAGTAAGTACAATATCACAGAATATGATAATAGGAATTATTCCACTTTGCCCCACCAAGCCCCACTGGCGGGGCAAAGTGGAATCCCAAAAAATTTTGCCATGGCATCTGCCCCGCTAATTCGATACGGGTGGCGCAGATTCCAAGTTCAATTATTTTTTACTTTTCTTCTCAGCTAATTTTGTGTTTGACAGCTACGGTCACAGTATAGTAAAAGCTTGGAATTAGTAAGTACTTTGGGTAAAAGTTCATTCCTATTTCGTACATAGTACGAATTTCATTTGTTTCACTTTATCGATAGCGAAATGTCCTCGTTTGCAATAAATAACAGTTGAGCTAAAGAGCTGAGTAATCACTAAGCACTTTCTTTAGTCCACTTTTCACTTAACTTGTTAAAGCTTCGACATTTAAACTTTGTAGGTATTTGAAGTTCATTATTATGCTGATTACCCTACAGACTCAGTATTAGTACTCACTTTGGACTGTAATACAATTTCCTAGCCGTAGTAATTACTGAAAAAACATTTATAAAACCGCTCTACATTAAAAAATAAAAGAGCCATTTTCAATAGGGTTTCTCCTATGGCTGAAAATAATCTATTAAAAAAAAATGTTTTCAGGGTTCATACTTGATTTACAGATTTTTTTGAAAACTATTTTTTTTTTAATTTCTGCTGCATTAAATCAATTTTTGAAATGTACAGAATTAATCTCCATTAAATTAACTATTACATTTGGTTCTGTATACTAGCAGGAATGTAACAATAAAAACAGTTGCAGAAAGGCGGCAAAACAAAGTTTTGATCGCAGAGCACTCTATGCTTCGCATTATGAGTCGTGCAAAATTAAAAGCTTGATAATTTAAAAGTGCATAAACATTGCTAAAGATCTCATCATACAAATGCCAAAAAGCTGTACAAATTTTGTAAGGAGGCCTATTCATAAAATTATTTTCATAAACCTTTTGTTAGTCTTTTATGGTTTCCTTTATAAATATAGGGATAATGCAAGGTGAACTGAATGGGAAAAATATATTCTGTGTTGTAATTTTTTGGACTTTTTAGAGCTATTGAGAGAGTTATCATTACCTTTTAGTAATTCAAAATATTATAACCGTTCGTTGAATGAAAGATTATAATCTCCTCATAGCTGACCTAGCAAATGTATGTTTTTAATTTTTAACCGACTTCCAAAAAGGAGGAGGTTCTATGTTCGATTTTTGTATGTTTTTTTTTTTTTATGTATGTTCACCGATATCTCCGCCAATTGTGGACCGATTTTGAAAATTATTTTTTTGTTTGAAAGGGTAAGCTCCCGAGGTGGTCCCATATAAATTTTATTGACTTTGCTTAGATAGTTTTTGAGTTAGCTTCAATAATACATATTTTTCCCACTTAGTTTATATGGACGATATGATGATAACTTTCTGTCACTGTTATTTATTGCAGTTAGTGGTATTGGATATTGTGTGGGGTAGGTACCACAACTAAAAAGTGAAAAATAAAAACTTTTTACAAAAAAAATTAAAACCGACTTCCAAAAAAAACCACTACAAAGTGAAAAATAACTTTAATTTCGGAAGTCGGTGGCAAAAAACGAAAATTAAAAAAGAAAGACACCGACTTCCGAAATTAAAGTTATTTTTCACTTTGTAGTGGTTTTTTTTTGGAAGTCGGTTTTAATTTTTTTTGTTATAAATACATTCCAAAAAATGACTGACTCGTTGCTCTAGTGGTCACAAGTGCTACTGCTGAGCATGAGGTCCTGGGTTCGATTCCTAGTTCTTGCAAGGTTTTTCTATCAGCAATTTCTTATAGAACCAGGCAATAGGACCGCCCCCTATTATTACATGGAACTTAAATATGACTGGCGAAATATAGGTGTACTATAGGGATACCTCTGTCTAACCTTTTAGGTTTAAAAAGAATCTTTATTTCATAAGAACATGATACAGTTCACTTATATGAAATTTAACTTTTAACAAAATTAATTGCCGTCTAATGACGGAGCATGCGGATGTAGAATAAGCAAAACTATAATAACAACTTATGAGATCAACAGCAAACTCAGCAAAAGTATAGGTACATAAACTTTTACACGTTACTTATAAAACAAGTTAATACAGCTGGCCAATTTGACACCAAGGTACCCTCTTATGTACTAATTATTCACTTTATAAGGAACACAAACAACGATTGAGAAGCGAACTACTGTGTGAATGTGTTTTTGTGTGCTAGTATAGTGCGTGCACGAGTTTGTTTGCTTGTGTGCAACAAGTATAGTCTCGGAGACCGCCGATAATTTATAATTTTGATTTAATCATTTTTATTGTTACTTGTGTGTTCTGGTTTTATGTGAACTCTTATTATGTATTATCTATCTATTTATATACATACATAAATGAATCCCTACTTCCTTGGTCACGGCATCACGCGTGAACGGCCGGACCAATCACGCTAATTCCTTTTTTGTTGTGTTTGTTATAGTAAGGAGATGGTTCTTAGGATAGGTAGGTGAAGATAGGGTAGGTAGGTATGTAGGTTGGTAAAGTAGGTATTTAGGTACGATAGGTAGGTAGGTAGGCATGTATGTATATAGGTAAGTAGGTAGGATAGGTAAGTAAGTAGGTAGGGTAGGGCAGGTAGGTAGGTAGGGATGTATGTAGGTAGGTGTAGTTAAGTAAGTAAGTAGGTAGGTATGTATGTATGTATGTATGTAGGTAGGCAGGTAAGTAAGTAGTTAGGGTAGGTAGGCGCGCCGTAGACAAGTGCTTATCCGTGCGAAGCCGAGGTGGGTAGCTAGTTATTTATATAAGTATTTTATATTATGTCTGGGTATTTATGTAGAAGTTACTTTTTGCATAATATAATCCTTTAGTTTTCTTTTGTAAATATTAATACTTCTGCACTCTTTGATTTCGTTTGGCAATTTATTATATAATTGGACCCCTTCATATAAAAAGTTATTTTTTCCATATTTTACTGTTCGAGGAAATCGCAGAACTACTTCGTTTCTATTCCTTAGGTTATGTGTGTATGTCTTTTTTGTAAGTTTAATGTTGGTTTGAGTAGTGTTATCTAAAATTTTTTTTACTAATATGCAAGTATTGTAATTGTACAGTTGACGGAGATTGAAAAGTTTAGTTTTTTCATATAGCTGTTTAGTAGGTGTTAGGAAGTCATAGCAATATAACCGCTTTATGATTTTGTTTTGGGTCCTCTGTAGGTAGTTGACGTTAGTCTTGGATGCTGGTCCCCAAATCTCAATCAGGTATTCTAGATTAGGTTTTACTAATGAATTGTAGATAGTGCGTTTAATCTTAGGTGGTAAGCAGTTTCCTATTCTGTGAAGCGCTCCAGAAAGTGACACAAGCTTGGTTCTTACGTGCTCGATATGGGGCTTCCAGGACAATTTATCATCTAATAACAGACCAAGATACTTTTCTGTACTGGACTGCTTGATATTTAGGTTATTTATATAATCAAAGGGGCGTGGGGTGGAATATTTTTGTTTTTGGCTGCAAATATCATGTAAGATGTTTTCGAGGTGTTAATGGTAAGTAAATTATGTAGAAACCACTCATTTATTACGTTTAAGTCGTTTTGCGCCTCACTAATGATATCGTGTATGGATTGACCGAAGTAGAACAGACTAGTATCATCTGCGTAAAGTGTTAGATATCCTGTTAACCCTATCTGATTGATGTTGTTTACATAAATTAGGAATAATGGCGGCCCCAGAATAGATCCTTGTGGAACTCCACATGTAATTTTTTGAGGGATACTCTTATAGTCACCAATTTTAACAATTTGGCATCTGTTTGATAAATAGGATTCAAATAAGTTGTAAGCTATTCCAGTGATACCCAAGTTATTTAGTTTTTGTAATAGTTTTGCGTGAGAAACAGTATCAAACGCTTTTTTCAAATCAATAAAAATGCCTAAGCCTATATTTGTTTTATCTATATTTGATTTTATATTCGTTACTAGGTCAATGGTTGCTGACAAGGTATTTGATTTTGATCTGAAACCATATTGTTGGTCTATTAAGAAGCCTTTCTCATTTAGGTATTCTATTAAACGGTTGTATATAATTTTCTCAAAGATTTTAGATATCACTGGGAGCACAGAAATTGGCCTATAATTGCTCGGGTCCGTTTTCGTACCCGACTTGAAGATAGGAGAAACTTTAGCTAACTTCAGGCTATCCGGAAACGTACCATGGTCAAGACATTTATTAACGCAACTAACTAAGGGTGAGACTATAACATTCTTAATACATTTTAATGCTTTTGTGCTTATTCCATCCACCCCCGTGCTTGTATCAGCGTCCAAATTATCGATAAGTTTAGTAACTTCCTCGATTGTACAAGGTCTAAATTGAGTAAGCGTTTCTGTGTGTTCATGTCCGTCTTTGTACATAAGTGTGTTACCTGAACTTAAATGGTATCCCGAAGGTATCCCATTTTCAGGATTAGAAGCGTGATGTTATGTTTTATGTTAAGTTCAATCCAAAAACAGGCAATTAAAACGAAACAATAATCAAGAGCAGTTTGCAGATCATACCTATGTTATAGGCGTGCCAACCGCTATTCAATTTCATCTTGAACAAAAAACTTACATGACAGTAAAATTCAATTAAAATCTTTTATCTAGCCTAGATTTATATTTCGAATCCGAACTAGAGCAGGGGTTGTTTAATTCATTTGTACTAGATAAAAAAAAAAAAAAACAACGGGTTGCACTCCGGGAGTGCCAGCAGAAGTGAAAACTTGAAAATTAACGTTGTGCATTTTTCAATATTTTGTAATGGTTAGGGAACAATTTCGCATGAATTGCTTTATTTATCAGTATAAAAGTACCATAATTTATGTGGTTAAATTCCAATCATCATCACACGAGCCCCAGTACGATCCATAGGATGCAAGTATTACAGAACCGTGTCCTTCGTAGGGCCACGGGAGCCCCGTGGTTTGTTAGGAACGAGATCCTCCATCTCGACCTCAAAATCCCCACCATCCGTCAGTTCCTTAAACGTATGTCCAAGCGGTACTTTGACTCCGCAGTCAAACATAGGAATCCCCTAATAGTCAAAGCAGCTTGCTATGTCCCGTCCAATAATCATGTTAGTAAGGCCCGTCGCCCTAGGCATGTCCTCTCAGATCCAGATGACCCCATAACTCTCCTCCAGGAGAGCAATAGGGCCACAAGTACAGTTCACAAAACACGCCGACACAACTTCAGACCTCGCCGTAGAGGTCCGCGACCGCGACCCACCCGAGTAAATGATACTCCCCCCCGACCCTTGCTCGATAACGATGCGCCAGCCCGCGTTTTTGCTGAGCCAGTAGCTTTAAATTCCCCTGATAATAATAATGAACCATCATCCTTGATCCAGCCTGTCCCTCTTGCTGTCCTCCCGTCAGCGAACGCCCTAAGCCGAGGTTCGTACCCCACAGGGGGTGCCCTTAGCGAGCGTTCGCCTAGTTTGTATGTCTAATTTAGCTTAGTTTGTATGCCCCTGGCTGGAGGCTTTGAGTTTCTTTTAGGAGCTTAAGGCAGCCACAGGAAAGTCCGGTTAAGCAGCGAATACCTCAGTGGTAACCTGCGAGATGCCCTAGTCAAAAAAAAAAAAAAAAAAATGTGGTTAAATACAATATTCATTAATAGTAGTAGTATATTTATTTATGTTCAAAATATATTCTAACAAAAATAAACAATTTATTTAAACACTTTTCATGAAGTATGTTTTGACTGCTTTTCTTTACCCATCAATACGGGTAAAATTTCGTACCTCGCAATCTGTACGTAATGTC
This sequence comes from Conistra vaccinii, assembly GCA_948150665.1. Classification (NCBI taxonomy): domain Eukaryota; kingdom Metazoa; phylum Arthropoda; class Insecta; order Lepidoptera; family Noctuidae; genus Conistra; species Conistra vaccinii. The sequence goes on from OX411321.1 coordinate 4,180,749, forward strand.
AAAGACTATCTATTTATTTTGATATTTACTTTGTCGGTTGCTAGGCAACGGATCTTACGGTCACGCCCTGACGCGAGTTAAAAATTTTTTACTCATCCCAAAAAAAGTGCACAACGCCGCTAAAGAAGTTTTCACTTCAAAAACATCATCATTCTCGTGCCTTTATCCCAATTTATTTGGGGTCGGCTCAAGATGTTTTTACTTCCATACTTCTCTATTAGTCCTCATCTCGGAAGGCATCCCCTTTCTAGCCATATTTATTTTTCAAAGTCCACCCAACTTTTCTTTGGCCTTCCCCTACTCTTATAGTCATCCACAATAATACTCCATACTTTCCAAATAATTATCATAAAATATTCATAATATTTTTTGTCACACGGGCCTGCTCTCCGTGAGAGGTACTGGGCCGACCACGTAAACCGAGTGCGGTTTGGACCCTCTAATAAAATGTTCAAACCCTAACATGAACGGTGTGATAAATATAGCTCTATATATGATATATCGATGTCTGTCAGGCAACTCTGGCCCCGCCCCACCTCGGCATCAATCGTAAAAGCCAAACAATACCTGATAAAAGCCGTCATATCAACGTGAGACGTTTGATGCTGTGGCGCAAGGGTTAAGCTATAGCGGGCTACGAGATATCTTTATTTTTAACGAGTTTTCTACCAGTCACCAGTCTAGGTCTCGATTTCGAACCCAAGGCACGCACCTCTGACTTTTCGGATTCATGTGCGTATTGTATAATTATTACTTGCTTCAAAAACGGTGAAGGAAAACATGAGGAAACCGGCACGCCTGAGAGATATTTCTCGACGGCAGCCAAGACAGAGGTCCATGGGTGGCTTAAAAACTCTGATACCAGGTTAGTCACTAGACACACGAGAAATAAAGAAAGACCAGTCACCAAAAATTTTGCAGAATATGCTTCTTTGGACATAGTTTTATAGTGCCGAATTGCCTATGCTTTGTTTAGGGTATATTATCTAAAAGCCAAACTAATAGTAGAACATTGATATTAGAAGAATACTTTATCATCGTCATCCTGTAAATCCCAATTTAAGCTGTTTTCAGACCAGCGCGATTTGTCGCGCGACGCGACACGAACAATACAAAACTTCACGGTATAACAATAACCGGTGTCTGAAAACAGCTTTATTATGGGTTAGCGCAGCATGTCTTCAGAATCAGAATGTATTTATTTGTTTCATACTTTATTCATACATCTCTATCACTAGCCGGTCATCTCATTTTCTCTATACCCAACCATCGTTTCATTGGTCTTCCCCTACCTACTCTTCATTTTGTTAGTTCAAGTTTATACCCATCCTGCATACAGTCCCGACCTGGCACCTAATGATTTTTTTGTATACAAAAACTTTTTGCAAAAAAAATTAAAACCGACTTCCAAAAAAAACCACTACAAAGTGAAAAATAACTTTATTTCGGAAGTCGGTGTCTTTGTTTTTTAATTTTCGTTTTTTGCCACCGACTTCCGAAATTAAAGTTATTTTTCACTTTGTAGTGGTTTTTTTGGAAGTCGGTTTTAATTTTTTTTGTAAAAAGTTTTTATTTTTCACTTTTTAGTGGTGGTACCTACCCCACACAATATCCAATACCACTAACTGCAATAAATAACAGTGACAGGAAGTTATCATCATATCGTCGATATAAACTAAGTGGGAAAAATATGTATTATTGAAGCTAACTCAAAAACTATCTAAGCAAAGTTAATAAAATTTATATGGGACCACCTCGGGAGCGTACCCTTTCAAACAAAAAAATAATTTTCAAAATCGGTCCACAATTGGCGGAGATATGGGTGAACATAGATAAAAAAAAAGATACATAAAGTCGAACATAGAATCTCCTCCTTTTTGGAAGTCGGTTAAAAAATTAAGCAACAACTACGCGGTCAACAATTTTCATCACTGGCTGTCGAAGAGTATGAAAAACATGTTTCCGAGGTCGGAGGTACTCCTCCGTGGGGACCTCGGAAACATGTTTTTTACATGTTTTCCAAATTGGTTTTAACGCATAAAAAAGTGCATTTACGCAAACGGAGAATATTTTGAGAAACAATGAATTCCTTTTTGACCATTTGTATTAATTTTTTCTCAATCATTCCACTTTTTTTTCTGTTTTTTTTTTTGCGCCGTACTTATAAAACCCATCACAGACGTAGCTATAACATGTATTATACCTAAGACCGTTTGCCTGTAGCTACAACGGTTAAGGTAGCTGTCCTTGCTGCCCCATCTCAAAAATCCACCCTGTATATTACAGTTACGTCTATGACGGACTTTAAAGCGCGCAAACCAAACGCCAACCGCTTATACCTTAACCCACAATATTGCTTTGTGTAAGTAAAATTCGATTGGCATGCCTCAGCCGCTTTCTGCTGTCATTCTGAATTTCAGCGAATGTCATCGTTAAGGGTTACGAACAATAAAGGGCTGTTTAAGGGCCAACAGTTTATTTGTATTTACCGAGATGAGTGGGTACAAATTCATATATACCTTCCATACTTCTATTTACAATATGTAAGATGTTTGATTGTAAATGGAAAGCCTTGTAACGTGTCATGTTTAAAAGCTTTTCACTTACGATGTTACTGAAAGGAGTTTTTTTGAATAGCTTTTTGTTTCTGTCTGTCTTTCTGGCTTTCAATTGTTACGTCACTTTGATTACAGTGTTACTTGGTGTGACACTTTTGAATACTCAGCCCGTTTGTTGCTGTCACAGAGTGTTTTTGGGAGGTAGAAAATTCAGAGGGACAGCAATGCAAGCGACATAAGTACTAGGATTTGTTACAGTTGTAATGGCAATCACGTAAATAGAAATAGATGAGAAATGGAAATGAATGGAATAGATGTATATTTAAATAGGTTTTAATTGGAACGAAGTTCCCTTTCGCGCGTTGCGAGAGGGTGCTAGACGGAAATAAAAAGTTGTAATAGTATAGAAAGATTTTTAGCCTTGTTATAAAAAATTATACTAGATGGCTCTGTATTAATATATGCAGCTAAAAGAACTTCGTTCCCACCGGCTGTCCCACGACACCTCCCGAGTTTTTTTTTATTATTTTACTAGCTGTGCCTCACGGTTCTACCCGCATAAGTCCTGATCCCGTAGAAATATTGGAATAAAAGGTATCCTATGTCCTTTTCCAGGTCATGGTCTTCCCATGTGCCAAATTTCATCTCAATCTATTCATCTGTTTTAACATGACAGCGTAACAAACAAACTCACTTTCGCATTTAAAATATTAGTTAGAATTTACCTTTTATATGTAAGATTCTTTTTTTTTTCTTAAATGTGAGAACGTTGTAAGGCTTAATAGACTATAGATTAGTAGACTATTTTCTATTTTGTTAAGTACCAGGTATTTGCTGATAGGCCTTCACTGTCCTCTCATACCCCTATTAGCATTGTAACTTGAAAATATTGTAAAAGTCATTTATTTTTAAAAGAGTAACCGTAGACTTTCTTGCCGGCTCTTCTCCATAAGAAACGACTAGGGATGCATCCGATACCGATACCGATGCCGATATATCGGCGATACTCGAAGTTTGCCGATATATCTGTATCGGCGATATTTTTATGGCCGATTCAACGCTAGTTTTCAAATTTCGCGCTTTAAAAATGTAATATAAACGCGCGCGTTGTCTCGTCTAATTCCTTGCAAACGAGGCACGAACTAACTATGCTCGGGGAAACCCCGCGCTTTATTCAGTGTCTTGTTTCACCTGCCCACTTTGTCCTCGCACTCGCTTAACTATCCCATTTCACTAAGTTGACTGTTCTCGTGCGTCTAATCTCAACCTGCCTCTAATTTTAAACGGTTTTATTTAGTTAGTCCTGTTATTTTTTATTTTTATATTGTTTAAAAAAATAACCTGACATGTGTTTTACTTTCATTTTTAAATTCAATAAGCGTATCGGTATCGGTATCGCCGATATTTTTATAAGAGTATCGGTATCGTATCGGCAAAAAGGCGTATCGATGCATCCCTAGAAACGACCAATTGGGACCGTACACCTAGCAGTTCCAATTGGTCGTCGAAATAAGATATTTTGATTTTAATCAGACGACTGATGAATACGGACGTTTCATAAAACCTAATTTTATCCAAAAACCATCGTTAGTATCTCTCTCTCTTTCACTACCTAAGTTTACGTCCATTTTATCATTCCATATTCATATATCCATCAGTCAATTTATAAACGACCGAACACCAAAAATAAACAAAACAAACAAATTACCCCATACATTCCCCTCAAAACTTTATCTATCGATTTGAAAATGACAGTTATCATTAAGGAATTAATCATTGTTGGTAGAAGCCGTTACTCATGTAATCCAGTTTGTTCGTCCGACTAGCTCGTGATTGCATTATAGCTGCTTGATTAGCGAGCTCCGATTGGACTGTGTTGCTTCTGTTCCTTTTCTACTTTGAACCTTCTCTATTTACCTACCTGTCCCTTGTTCTTCCGTGAAAAATTTGTTCGAAATTCGTGTTTGTAATTGGAAAACTTTTATTTGGGAATTTTTGGTGGGATTTGAGCTTTTGTTGTTATTTCTCTGGTGTATTAAATATCTGAGTTAGTAGCGATGTTTTCGAGATCACGGAAAATTATATTTAACGGGCTTTTCCAGAAAATACCTGAAAAAGAATATACTGAAGTAAATATAACACCATTTCCTTTGGCGACTTTCGCTTGCTTTTCGTTTGGCTAACTATAAATATGCAATTTGAGAACTTTCTTACTTGTGTTGTTTATAATTTATAAATTTACATTTCCGAAACTATTGAAATATTGAATTTCCCAATGAAACTCTTATCGTATATCAAAATTAGTATCACTTAGATACACTTACACGGTACCACCATCCAACAAGATTTCAAAGTCCCACAAGGTGTATCACATGATCCCTAGGCGCCACAACATATACAACTCCGCCATGTTCATTGATCAATGCCAACCCAACGCCTACGTTCAAATGACCCTTTTCCCTTACAAACGTAACAACATAACACTCATAATCTGTAACGGGTTTAACAGAACTACAATTAATGGTGAAGCAGGGCTTGAAGATGCTTCAAGTAATGTGGGTTGAGGATGGTAAATAAATTAAAATTAATAAACGTTATATGTATAATATTTTCTAGTAGTAGCTGATATAAATAGCAGGTCTCCATTCTTCCCTCGGCAATATATACTTTAAATAATAATAATATTTTTACAAAAAAAGACGTACTTCCAAAAACAGTCGGATTTTTTATTGGAGAATAGTTTTATTACTCGCTTTTTAGTAGGTCAGTTTGCAATTTATCTAAGTTACAATAGCCTAATGTCAACTGCTCATCACCTTTTACAAAATATTGCTTATTCCGACGCAGGGACGTTAATAGTTGAAGAGTTCTCCTAGTACTTCACCATCAGCTCCAATTCTCCATATGCATTATGACGAGCATAAAGTGCTTGGCAAGCATATTAAAGTAATCGAATCGCAACCCGTGGATTACTTATTATTTAGTAGTTCCGTTAGCCGTCTGTGGTCTTCATCATCAGTTCCACTTCACTAAATAGAGCAACTGCACTTCACTAGTTATTATATAATAAATACCCATACTGCTAGGAGTGCCTATAATTTTTGAAGAGTTCCCTCGATTTCTCAGCAGATCCTGACCTGATGACAACGAGACCACCTCGGAAGTTATACCCTTTCAAACAAAAAATAATTGCGCAAATCCGTCTATATATGACGGAGTTATGCCCGAAAATACATAAAAATATTTATGTATACATTAGAATTGGGAGCCTCCTCCTTTTAGAAGTCGGTAAAATATTTGCGTTTTTTTAAGCGGCCTTTAGCTACCTACTTATCTACTTAACAATATTTTCATTCTTTCACTGACAGAAGTGTTGAGATTTTTTAAAGATTCATCCTCTAAAGGGGTTAAATAGGGGATGAAAGTTTGTATGCAAGTACGTGATTTTATGGGTACACGGCTTGTACTAATATATTTGTATTACGTCTGTTAAAGGTATACGTTAACGTTAGTCACTTAAAAAAAATATTGTTCTCCTTTTTCGAAACCAGGCAACTTGAGTGTGATTTTTTTTTTGTAAAGAAACCATTTCAATAATCTTAACACAGCAAATAAGCGTCACAAACACATTTCTGGCTGTTTTTCCATGCATAATACCTTGGTACAAAAAGAAAAAACCTTCAAATAAACTCACAGCAGAACTAAACACAAAGTAGTGTATTAAAAGAAAAATAGCAGCTCGTATACTCATGAGTGGCAGGATATCAAATAAATAGCCGTTCGGGCCGCGGCAGTAATGAGAACTGGCCTCGCAGTTACCGTCATTTAGGATACGCGAGAAAGTATAGGTACCTACTCGTTACAACCCTTTTAAGAATGGTGTTGGAAAGAAGGAAGGGTAAGTAGAGTTTGAAGTAAAGATAAATGATACGATTATCAAATAATAATAGAAAACTAGTTTTGGGAAAAAAAGCGGTAATCTTATGCATTTTAGTGAAAAACTTACCTAACGTAGGGTAGATAAAATATATTTTTTTAATTTGTAACTTTTTAACAACTTTATTTTTGGATTTTCAAAAGCTGTCTATTGCTTAATAGAAGAAATAAAGTTGAATAAATAGTCTTTCATGAGAAGGAACATGACAATTTTTCTTGAGACTAAAGCTAGTTTCTAAGAACAAATTGTCTCATGAAAGACTAGTTAATTCAAGTTAATTAATTCCTGGTAAGAGCTGTGGAAGTTTATAATGCAGAAGCCGCTGAAGGAATTCTGTTTTATGTGTTCAAAGAAAATTGTACATATTTGTAAGAAAATCAATATTTTTGCTCATTTATAGAATATTTTCCAGGGCGATGTCAATCCTTATAAAAGTAATGCGGAAAGGTCAAAACAAAATGTTTTTAGCCTATCTTACAAAGTCCAAACACGTGCAAGATATCATCCATACTAAGAAAAGGCCATCTTGTATGAATATTAAATACTAGGAAGTTACAGAAAAGTGGTAGGCCCTTATAAAATAAGATTTTTGTGGTAATTTAATCCATACTATAATATGATAACCCCAACTTAGGATTGTTCAACATAGTCCTCAATATCAAGCAGTGCGGATTTTTAACAAGTTGCTATTTTACAAGAGCTCTTTTCGATAGACGATGACATATCCACGGTTTAAATATTTGGTGTAATTTGTAAATGTATTGAATTTTTATTTTATTGTATTGAATGTTATTGAATTTTTATCTTTTATTTTTTGTTATGTTCTTTAATTTATTGTAATAATAAATGTATTACTTTTATAGTTTATATGAACGTGTTTTTATTTTGTTATTTATGATTTCAAACACAATATTTATTGTTCCTGAATAAAAATTGAATTGAATTGAATAGATAAATACGAAAGAAACTCTGTCTGTTACCTTTTGCCGCCTTAACGGCTGAACGGATTTCGTCGAAATTTGGCACACGAGTAGACCATGAGCTGAGTTAGAACATAGGATATTTTTATCCCCGTAGCACATTCCCATGGGATAATTTCCGACCTCCACGTGGGTGAAGCTGCGGGCAAACGCTAGTGTGCGTATAATTATATTAACTGACTAGCTACGCCCCGCGGTTTCGGCTGCATAAGTCTCGATCCCGTGGGAATATCGGGATAAAAAGTATTCTATATCCTAACCCAGGTCATGGTCTACCCATGTGCCAATTTTCATCAAAATCCGTTCAGCCGTTTCAGCGTGAAAGCGTCACAAACAAACAAACTCAATTTCGCATTTAATAATATTAGTTAGGACACCCAATTTGATTGGATAACTCTAGAGACCTTACAAAACCTTTCGAAAAGTAAATACCACCCAAAAGTAACGGTAACTGGAACATAATATCAGTTGAAAAGTAAAACATTGGCGAACCGCTGGTTGTCGTTAAGTCGAATTTTGTTTTCAAATTAAAATTAAAACCGGCCGCATTAAGCCCCGAATCGTTAGTCTTAATTTGAGTTGGCTGATGGGTGATGCTTGTGCACACTGTGATGCGATGATGTGCGAGTATATTTAGGTTCTTCAGGCTGTTCACCATCTAACGAGCCTTCTTGTCGCATAGGGAAATTAGCCTGTTCTCGCGCTCTTCTCCCTTTTATTATGCCCTTCCATTTTGCAGTTTCTAAATGGTCAATGTAGCAATGTCTATAAAACTCCACCATATTTTCCTTCTCTCTCTTCATTTATCTGGACAATCTTCGTCGTGCAAATTGGGCACTACTTCCTATCACCCAATGCACTAGCATTTCTTGCTTTATGGTAAGATACACCTTAAGGTTTCGACACGGGTGTGTGTCACGTCGGGGTCACCAGTATAGAAGAATGAGGAACAGGGTGTTAAGTTCACTAATCCTCTATAGAAAAGAGGGGATCCTCCGCCCAGACGGGTGTCATGTCTAGTGGACAATTACTGCCCGACGATTGAAGTCAGTGTCGAGTTATATATATTCTATTGGCGCGGTAAACTCTGCTTACGCGATGCAGGATTTCGTGTGACGTCAGTGTGATGCTTAATTCTCATATGGCGATGTAGATACGTATTGACGATCCTACCGCTGCGCCCGCGTTGCCGTCAACCATAATTACCAAGTGCAAAGGGCAACTGATAGAAATCCGACGACCGACGAAACACGAAGTTTGCCGAGGGACATTAAGAAAATAGTTGTACTGTAGGTACTTAGCACAAGAGCAGTATCACATTACACCAGATTAACGTCCTTAAACCGCCAGACTAATGCTAATACCTCCCTCACTACAAACGTAAGCGAAGCGATAACGAACAACATCTGTCAGTGCAGCGTGAACCTTAAATTGAAATGCACAGTCAGGCCACCGTGATTGACGAGCGGCAACAGTAAGCAAATACGATGCGTGCGTTTATAATGCACGACTGTGTAACGAAATGTTATTGAGTTAGTGGTTCGATAGTTGGGTATATGCGAGGAGAGTATAGAAATATAGAATTGTTAATTTCTTTTTATTTTCGTAGTGCTTTTGTTTCGATGAATTTGCGAATTTAAAAACTACCATTTTCGTTTGTTTTAAATAAAATGACGGTTTTGTTATCAGAAGGCTTACAATTTTGAGCTTGCTGATTTACAATACTAACTATTCTTAGGTTAACAATTGTGAAGATATGAATTTATCTTCATTGAGATCTTCATTGACATCTTCATTGACATCTTCATTGACATCTTCATTGACATCTTCATTGACATCTTCATTGACATCTTCATTGATATCTTCATAGATATCTTCATCAAAGCTTAATTTATTTCTGCTCATAAGCAGTATACAGGGTTACTTTTAATGGCAGGTAATCTGAAAAGCTCAGAACAGATGGCGCTGGCTGTGTTGGGGGTCATACGAACTGTCAACAACTGTCAAACATTGGTTATTTCCATAAAGTATAGTAATAAACTCAATAGACGAAAATATTTCAAAAATGACTGCCAGAACTTCCAATTATGACCATAGCTAATAGACTGATTATGACCTCCAAACTCACTAGCACCACCTCGCGGGAGCAATGGCGGATATCCCCGCCATTCAATGGCATGATTTTCCCATGGGTTTTGTTTTTATTGCTATTACAAAACGACACCCAACACATCTGTGAAGATTAACCAAATAATTAAAAAAGACCGTATAATATTAATCAGACACATGAGTACCATGCCACGACATATCGTATCGGTTGTCAAATCGCGCCCTCACCGCCATCTCTAAATCCACCTAAACCGTTTGAACACGCGAGTTATTAAATTTGCACGCGCCTCGGTAATTATCGGTCGAAGTCAGACGTTAGCCTATTTATCTATACTATACTATATACATTACAAAGAGTTGTTCATCATTTTGCGAAGTAATAAAACGTTGAGGTCGTGTTATTGTTTTCGGGGGATGTGTGTGTCAAAGTTGATGAGGACTGATGAACGTATGGGGTTATGGGTTAGCGCTAAATAAGACAACTAATTAAAAGAGACTTTTTTTTAAATAACTGTTTACGAAACTGTAATTAAGGTTTTGAAATCTACAGGGTTTTTTTTATTTTATTAAGGATTTATACAGCCTATGTACCTAATACTGCTGTGCTTACCCTTCTCTTTATTTATTGTGTATATTGCATATATCCAAGACTATATCTATCTGGGCCAAGTAGTCTCCTTCCAAGCGCGACAAGACAAAGAAGTTGCTCGACGTACCGAGAGCGCCTGTAGGAGCTATTGGTAAATGAAAGATCTTCTAAAAAGAGATCTACCACTATGTCTCAAACGGAGAATTATGGACACAAATATTGTACAGTCATATTCTCCCCATTCCCACAAATGGCTCAGACCTGGCCTTTGACACTTCATACATCGTAATCTGAATTCAAAGTCGAAAGGCGATTTTTTTAATTTCATTTATTTTTGTGACGTTACTTGAATGTCAAACTCTGTATTACCAGATGTTCAAAATGTTATTTACCCTAGAATTTCGAATGTGAACTAATGTTACTTTTCTGTTTGTTTCAGGTAAGTTAAGCAGAACCGTTAAGGGTAACACTCGAAACTGTACTCAGTTAAAGTGGTGCTTGGACCGCACTTCGGAACATAAATACTGCAATGGTAATGAAAAACGTGTGAGTACTCGTGGAGTCACGATTTCACGACTTACAACGGTTAGTGAGTGAAATTACAAACTGAACCTAACTTTCTTTTAAATCGCCTATTTACTATCTACTCTCTTAGTAACCAGTAAAAGAAAAAAAAAAAAAATATGAAAGTTAGGTTAGGTTAGGTTATTTGAATAACAGTACCTGGTCGCCCGAGCTCTGCTCGGGTGAAAATAGAGAATGCTCATTTAATAGAAGGTATAGAAGGTCATAGTAATTCGTTGCTGCCATAATATTAGGTACTTCCTAATTCCATGCTGCCACGTAATGACATGGTGATGACATTCTAAGGTAGCCATCTTGTTCTAAGCTTTGAGTGCGGTCACTCAAAGCTTAGAACAAGATGGCTACCTCGGTAGAGCTCGGTAGCTCTGCTCGGGTGAAAGGACGGAGAAAACAAATTTTCCCAGATATGAGACCTAGCTAGATCAATTTTTTGCCCCCGTAAACCCCTATATTGTAACTTTCATCGAAATCGTTAGAGCCGTTTTCGAAATAATCACGTGTTCGAAAAAGGCTCAAACGATTTCGAATATACAGGGTGTCAGGTACATCGACGCGAAGCCTATTAGCATAGATTCAGCACATGTTCTGAACCCCCGTGCGCTGAAATTTTTCGCCGGTTATTAAAAAAAAAATCTGCTGTTTCATAGAAAAGTGAAATACCTACGCCGACAAAATGTATGGAACGGCAGATTTTTTTTTAAATTACCGACGAAAAATTTCAACGCAGTGGGATTCAGAATCGTGTACTGAATCCATGGTTATATACCGGCTTCGCGTCGATGTCCCTGCCACCCTGTATAAATATACTTACAACATTATTTTTTGTTTATACTTAACCTCTTAAGAGGTCATTGTACTCATCATTATGAACCACTTTCACTATGGGAACAAAATTGTAATCGCGAAAAATAATCAGCTGTCCCATACTTTTTGACGAGATATGCGAACATGAATGTAGGGAACAGCTGATTTTTTAAACAAAAAATAACGTAGTAAATATTATACAAATATTGCTCGTTTAATAGTATAGGATATAGCCTACAGTACCCACATCCAACACCATATTGCTACATCCATAATTTCAATTAAACCTCAAAACACGATTGCTATTCATCAACAACACGGACCCACTCCAATCGGCTTATCCCTTCAAGGGGGACCAACACACACATATACGGTGTGTCATACCATCCATAAAGTATTTACACCCAACACTCACTGAGCAGGGACCATAGACTACAGCTATTTACGACCACTTTACACCACAAATCCGAAAAGGTACGCAAATAAAACTATCAAAACAGTAGAAACGTACCCATTTTATTCTATGACCTAAGTCCCTATTTCCATATGCATGACTGGCAGAGGAACAAGTCAGTCCTGTTATTTATATATTCGTCTCGTTATCATATTTTGCACTCTATATCATTGGCGTAAGGTGCTTTATTCGACGGTTGAATTCTCGAGAGTCCATTTGACTAGCACACATTAGTAAAAGTTCCCCGGGCTCCAAGCGTACGGTGGCCATGAGGGAGAGACTTCAAGGACTCTCTCAGTTTCTGTAGTGTGTGGGAAAGTAAATACACTAGCCGCGTAATAAACGCAGACAGATGGAAGCCTTTATTAATACGACATAGAGCGTATTTTTACTGAAGTAGTAGAAAATTCTAATAATTTTAATGAGATTCTATTTTAATTTAGATTTTAAATTATACCACCTAAGCTGACAGTGCATTTGTATTAGAAGACGTATTTTTTGTATTTGTATACTTTACTTTGTATAAATCAGAAATAATATTTACATTTGAGACATTCAAACCGAATAAACCAATCCAACGACACATCAAATCACTAGTTCAAGAGCGCGCCGCTGGCGTTACCCGCCGTCGATCCCGAAGGACCGAGAGTAAACTTCCCATCGGCACTTACTTGTGGCCACCCTACTTCTCACTATCCGAAATAAAATATTTATAGAACTGAGAGCACTTTTTCTCTTTGATTCAGTGGTTTTATTGGCTCGACCGTTTCGCGGTAATAAATGCTTTAGGGGTGGCCGTCCATAAATAAAATTAGTCACAATGAATGATTCTTTTAACTTGATTCGACCGTCATATTACCGATATCGCTCGATGGTGTGACGTTACTTTTATCGCTGGCAGTAATATAGATAATTTTTATTTGGAATATCTGTGTATCGGCGAATTTATGGTCACTTTTGTCGGAATATGAAGATAAGATGTGTGGTGGACATGGACACGCTCGCGCTGGTGTAAAATAAAGATGAAATAAAAGAACATAATATATACATATATTAAAGAGACTAGCTTCTGCCCGCGGCTTCGCCCGCGTGGATGTCGGAAATTATCCCACAGGAACGTGTAACATGTCCTAAATCAGCGGGGTAATTGCGTAGCACTTACAATAGCAATGGGTTTCATTTTGACAGTTCAACAATTAATTGCGTTATTTACGTTATTTCTCGAACATAATTATTAAGCAATAGCTTCTACTTGGCGCTCTGGCGCGTCATCCCCTGGCTGGCCCGCCCCTCCACCCTCGTTCTGTGCGCCGTCGACTCAATATCGCAGGTCATTCTTATCGTTCTAACTTTTAAACTATTTGTCCAAATTACTTAGTGTAAAAGACAAACTTTATCTACATTAAATACCAAAAGCGATGAAGGTATTTATTTTGATAAGAATTAACTAAATACTCTAAAATATGCAATGTAAAAAAAGTATTCAATTTAACTGTATTTATTGCTCACTATTTTGGTTATACAGGCTTTTATTTAGAACTCTTTAAGACAAACAATCCCACAATACATTTTCTTCATGTAACTCTAACGGTTTAGGCAGCGCACGCAGCATACGGTGGAGGTCTGCCCGGCTTGGGTGGACCACCGCCGTGTCCTCGTGGAGGCGATCGGCGGCGGTGACCTCTCGCGTACGGCCCTGGTTCAGGCCATGGTGCGGAGCGAGAGGGCATGGCAAGCCGTCACCTCCTTCTGCAAAGCAGTAATGCTCGCGAAGAAGAAGGTGGAGCGCGCGAGGGAGTGGCAAAGGCCGCGCCCTACCAGCCCTAGCCGCCGCCGCCGTAGGAGACGTCCCGGGCGTCGGGAATTGATAGCCGATTTCCGGCCACCGTAGGCGCGGGCCTGCGGACGGAGAGCAACGGGCAGCTCGCCGTCCGATAAGGACCAGGCCCGGGTCGACGGCGCATCGTGTTCCACGCGCGCCTCAAAGAGATATCAAGGATCGAAGGAACACGTGTGGGATTTAGTCAGTAAGAGTCTGACACGCCCTTCCGCTCCGCCCAGAGCGGGAGAAGTCATTGGATGATTAACCGCCCAAAAAAAAAAAAGGCAGCGCACGCAAAGATAGATCTCAGAGGGCAGGAATTTTTCCGACTTACTTGATACTTATCGTTATATTATGGCCAAATCACATAAAATCTTTATAAATTGTAGCCTATGTGTTATTCTAATGTATAAGCTACATTATTGTAAAGTTTCATCAAAATTCGTTCAGTAGTTTTTGTGTGAAAGAGTAACAAACATCCATCCATCCATCCATCCATCCATCCATCCATCCATCCTCACAAACTTTCGCATTTATAATATTAGTAGGATTAATGTAGGGCAGTGTTTTTCAACCTTTTTCATGACTTGACCCCATTAGTATGAAAAAAATTTTTCGCGACCTCGACCATTCGAGAACGATTTGAACTCAGTCGAGATTCCCGCTGAGTCGAAGTTTCTGCAGCACGAAACCTAGCCTGATGTTCCCGAGTTGCAGAGAGCCTTGCCTCACGACCTTCCTCAGATTCCTGTGATCGAACTAATCTCATCCTTTTAGCATTTCTGCTACATTGGGAGAGGTTGGATCTTCTTCGAGGCATTCTTACAATGAAATAGTACTTACTACTTAACACACAGTTATTTAGTAAACACGTACTATCGTAAACAATTAAATTATAAATACTTACAGATTATTAATTATACAGTCTAAAATTATCACAGTTTAAGTAATAAGTGTTAAGACGTGTAAACCAAGCGTAGGTACTAACTTTATAAAACAAAAGAATTGCTAGAAAAATTAATTACTAACCTGAGCTAATAAACTTATACTTAATAAAGAAAATCAAGAAAAGAAATGCCTAACCTATACCAAATACTTATAATATTTATATACAAACCCTAAATAAAAATTAAGATAAGTATACCGAAAATCAAGGAAAGAAATGCCTAACCTATAACAAATGTTCGATGTGATTCTTTAAATTGACATAACTTTTTTATTTATGAACCGATTGACATAAAATAAACACTAAATGTTAAGTGAAGCTTACTACAATATATTAGTGAAAACCGCATCTAAATCGAATAAGCCGTTTCTAATATTAGCGTGCACAAACACACAGACAAACAGACAAAAAAAATAATAATTACAATCTCGGGTTCAGCATCGATATAATAACAACCCCTGCTATTTTTTTTTCATATATTTCCATTGTACAGACACCACTTTTCTACAATTTTATTATATGTATATAGATATAGATAGATATAGATATTACAAAGAATATATTGGATAGGCTTGGTACGTGGCGATGGGAAGAAACCATGACCGCATGCGTTGTTGCCTTGGTAGGTGGGTAGCCCTCTGGTACTCAGGTGCATCCGGTTAGACCGGAAGCCGCTAGAAAAGCCTAGGCAGGCGGACATTACAAAAGTTTAGTTTATATGGCATATTTACCCCCAACTTTTTGTTTTTGTTTTGTGTTCTTTCTTTGTATTTGTATCATGTTCGCAAATAAACGTATTTTCTTTCTTTATTGTTTTTTTAGTACAGGTAAAGCTAAGGTGAGAGCAGTGGTGGACCAGTGGTAAAGGCCCCGACTTACGACTTGACGGTCGTGGGTTCGAAAACCCAAGCAGGCGCTTTACTTTGTGTAATTAATTCCATCACCACTGCTCTCAAAACGGTGAAGGAAAACATCGTGAGGAAACAGGCATGTCTTAGAACCAAAAAATTCGAAGACATATGACATCTACCAACCCGCACCGGGCCCGCGTGGTAGATTACAGCCCACTCCCTCTCACAGAGAGGAGGCCTGTGTCCCAGCAGTGGGAACATTAATAGGCTGATGATGATGACATTACTCAATAAATTATAACTTTTAAGGACACGTTGTCATTATTAACTTTAATCATTAACATTTTCTCTTAAACTTATGATAGAGTAATAGAGTTTAGGCGATACATTTTGAGATCAACGATACACGTCCCTTGGTTTTGTTGCTACAGGTAAATAGATACTTTCTTTTAATTCGATAGAACCTCACTAAACCACCACACGTTTGTGCGATCATCATTAATCTCTATAATTGTTTGTTTTTACTTTTTCATGATTATTTCTCTCGAAAGGAGACACGTGGCGCCATTCCTACACATTGCACGTGTATCGTGTTCACTAAATTATTAAGGTGTGAGCGTGTGACTGTCTGTTTGTTTTATTTTAATGCAAGTTTTAAGGGTAATGGTCGTTTTGTTTTTATTACTTCCCTGTATTATAAAACGTTGCTATTTAAAGCTAGAAGACGTTTACTAGAGTTTAGCTAAACTCTAGTAAATGTTTTCTAACTGGAAACTTGCTGTTGTTACGATACCGATTTGTTCTCGTTCTGATATCTTGAATTTTATTTGCAATTGCAGCTGCTATTCTTCTGTAAACTGCTTGAATAGAACAGAGTAGGTAGAGAGTTTGGGACTGGTCATCTCTTAGCTGCCGTGGCTTAGTTTAAATAAAATTTATTTTAATCTTTGAATTGTTTTTGTTTTATCTTTTTATTACGGACGCTTTTAACGTGCGCATCTTTTTACATTGTTCTCACATGTATAATTTAAACATGAATGATGTAACCACTATTTTGTAACAACTATTTATTTAAAAGAGTGTCCGTGGAGTTTCTTGCCCGTTCTTCTCCATAGGTACCTACTACGCTGTGGAATGGGCAGCTAGCTTCATATTTCTGACTGACCGACTCCTTGACAATTCAAAAGTGCCTGTGTATGGTTTAATTGAAATAAATGCTTTTAGTTTGAGTTTGAGTTTAGAATACTCTTTATTATGTATGTATGGACGTGTACCTACCATATAGATAACAGAAAAAAAAATTGAAATTTTTACATAGCGAAAAGCGATATTTTAAAGACAATCAATCAATTAATGAAAAATAAAATTAATTTACAATAATAAATTCTTTTACTGAGCTCTTACCTCCTTAATAAAAAAATAGTGCTAAGCATCCTGTTGTCCAATGGCAGGAAAAATATAATAAATTATGTTTTTATGAATAATTTTAAACAAAAGTTTAAATAATTTTAAACAAAAGTTTAAATAATTTTAAACAAAAGTTTAAATAATTTTAAACAAAAGTTTAAATAATTTTAAACAAAAGTTTAAATAGTTTTCCCAATCTTTTCGTAAAATCATTTCTCCTACCTACTGTTCTTATGGGTTAACAACCTTTTAAAAAGCCTTCAAAAATCAATTATCTCGCCACACATCGACCAATTACGGTGCAAACTTTTATAAGCTTAAGTAAGTACCTAAGTTTGGAAAATAATTTGAGTGAACATGACTGAACGAAGAATTTCGTGTCGTTCGTGAACGAAGCTTGGCCACACGCGAGCTGTTACTTGGTCGGGAAAAATTAGCTATTTTAATCGCTAAGACTGTGGTCAGGTGTTGGAATAAAGTACTGAAATGGTTCTTGAATATGGTTGAACTTAGCCATCTTTGACGTTTAAGTAAGATTTGGGTTGAGATTAGAGTGGTACATACGGCTACATATCAAGCTTTACATTTACAGTATAAGCTGACCTCGCATTGTACTAAAATGCTATACAATGCGAGATCAGCCTAAACTGGAAATGTATGCGTAGCTTGACGTGTAGCCGTGTGTACTTACTGACAGATTTGAATCGAGATTGCATGCTTGGGAATCGACAAAAATTATACTTAGAGCTTTTACAGGGACCCAACGAATTGAGATGTGCAACAAAGAATAGTTTCACCCCTGTCTCCTAACCCGTATTGCACTAATTGATAACTTAAAAGTATACGCAGGCACGTTTTCTCAATAATAAACTCAAATTCAAAAGTCATTTATTCAAACTAGGCTGAGAATCAGCACTTTTCGAACGTCAAAATTACATAAGGCAGTCCGCCAAAAACGCCCGCCCTTCATCCATTGGTCAGCAAATTGACTATCAACTTAAATTGTCCGTATATTGAAGTCACAATTGTCATTTTTTGACAGTTGTTTTAAATAGCTTTAACACAGCAAATTGACGAAATGTTTCAATTTGCTTAATTAATATCCCGACTTTACATGGTGAATGTACAGTGCGTTCAATATAACTTGACGTGTGACGTAATTTGTGGTTTCAATACTAATAAGAGTTCAAAATGGCGACTGACAGAACAGTAGTACCAATCACATGACTGCAAAATTCAGTGCTACTGTGGCGGTATCTGCATCGCCACATGCGAATTACGAATCAAAGACCTGACGTCACACAAACCTTGCATCGCGCAATTAGAATTTACCGCGCGAACGACATAAGACTATCCGACATCATCCATTGGGCAGTTGGCCCGCCAGACACGACACCCGTCTGGTCGGAGGATCCTCCCTTTTCTATAGAAGATGAGTGAACTTTATACCTCTAAACTACCAATAGTGTCACGCGTTAAATTCTAATGAACGCACTGTAATAAATTCTTTAAACACAATCCACCCTTTCTTCGTTTTTTTAGACAACTTTCATTGCACTTATTTTCATTCCTCAATCACCACAAGAATAGCTACCGATACATTATATTCTCAAGCTCAAAGCATTATATTTTCAAAGCGACATATTTAATTGTTAGATATTAATCGTTCTGTCGGTGCGCCGCAGTTATTAAGAGCTAAAGTGCTCTTTCTAATACTTAATTTATCTTGGATTTAACTTCAAGCTACTGTTAAGGGTGGAGTACATGCTTTATAAAGTCAACGTCTAAAAGTACTAGCGACCCGCCCCTGCTTTGCACGGTTTCTACGACTTGACAAAACATCGAGATGTTCTTATTAAGTACTAGCAGCGCCCCGCGGTTTCACCCGCATAATTCTCGAACCCGTGTGAATATCGGGATAAAAAGCATTCTATATGTTAATCCAGGTTGTAGACTATCTGTATGTCAAATTTCATCTAAATCCGTTTAGCCGTTTTTGCGTGATAGAGTAACAAACATCCATCCATCCATCCTCACAAACTTTCGCATTTATAATATTATATAGTAAAATAAGATTAATAAGAGTTTTAAGAGTCTACAATACCTCAAATTGCTAAGCATGATTCTCCGTTATATCGAAAATACTGCAGCATTAATTTTTAAATAAATATATGAAGTATAGTAAAGTTGAAGATTAATATTAAGCAGGTAGTAGTGTTTGATGAAAACACGATACCATAAAATTTTCTCTACAGAAAAAAATTACAAAGTTACCTCCAAACCGAACAATAAACCGCTGGTTTAAAAAAATACTTCACAAAACTTCATGAAACTTCATGAAACTTTGCATTAAAAAGGAACTAACTATAAAGCAGATACTATGTTTTTTTTTTAATGATTACCATTATTTTCATCATAAAAATAAGGTATTAAGGACTCTTAATAATAATGTATTATCCACATAAACCTACCGGAGTAAATTCTCTTTATTATGGTGAAAACCACATCAAAATCCATTGCGTAGTTAAGAAGAATAAAGCGGTCGAAAGACAGACTTGAAAAGCGACTTTAATTTATAACATAGAGATGGTTTTTGGTCCATTTTCCTAGTTCGGGCTTTCGTAGTGCATCTAATATATTAAATGACATCTTAGTTATAATTTAAAAGTATATGGGTGTAATATAACAAAAAAATCTTTAAAAAAATATTTATATCTAACCGCTGAAACAGTAACCCCAAGGAAAACGTCCCTTAAACACCACAAAAAAATTAAGCACATTATAACAACCCCTTAAGCACTTCCCATACTTAGTTTTTTTCCTTTAAGATTATGACTTGAATAATAGCAATTTTATTTTTAATACACACAGACTAACCAACTTGAAATCTTTATAAACGACACCACGCTTCTTGCAGTCATCATTGGTCAGGGCAAAATCAACCCTGAAATTATGACGGTGGAGGTAATTTTGGCCCACGCAGGATATTTTCACAGGGAAATAAAAAGGATTATTGTTAATGGGCGTGAAGCTTAAAGCGTTTGGATTCGTTAACACGTGTTTATAGTTTGTATTTACGGAAGTCTATATTTGTTGGTATGTGGCTTCACAGACAGCGGTGTGGGATGCGACGTGTAACCAATATGCTTTCTCAAATGAAAATGGGACCAAATAAATTAATAGAAATGGCAAAACTTGAGTCTGCTACTTACTGCACGCTTACTGCCTGATCAGCTTATTACGTCTTCAAGGTTGAAATACAAACTGATTTATGATGACTAGGATAATAAATAACTTCGCATTCCAGAAAATGATAATTTTGACAGTTAAAAAAATAATGGATAAGTATCGCAGAATTCTGCATCTTTTTCCTCAATAAAAAAAAGATTTACGCACAGTAGTTGCGTTAACTGACAACTTACTACTTAGAACAGGTGTACTTAAAACATACCCAAATCTTAAAAAAATGTAAGTATTCTTTTCAAGATCACTCGCGAACGTTGCCCTTTGTAGATCGTTATAACAATCCAGGGGTCATATACTTGTTCTATAATCTCTGCGCCTGTCAAGCAAATTGCTTCATCGCAGATGCTGCTGTCAATCTTAATCTTACCACTACACGTCATGTTGTATTAATACTTTAACATGTGCTTTTGTTCATTTTGTTCGCTGTTTTGCTTATTGTCTTTATGTTCGTGATATCATTTACTTAACGCAAGTGATTCGAGTTGCTTTTAATAAAATCTAAGCTGTTTGCTGTTGCTTAGATTTTATTGTAAAACAAAACCACTGGAGAAGTGTCTCTTGTCGGCGGTTTCGTATAGCCTACTAAGGGATTATGCCTAATAGATTAGCAACAGCTTCGATGATCAGTTTTATGCCCTCAGTTACTTAAAATTTCATGTTGGTAGTTACGGCTTGCTTACCAAAATGTGTTATATATTATATCTACATGGTATTTTACATTGAGGAGGAGCTCGTGGCTAAGTAATAACAAGCCGCACGGGTCGATCCTTCAGGTTAAACTACGCTTGCCGGGGTTGGTCAGTGGATGGGTGACCATCTTTACATACCGAGACTCCTCCGTGCCTCGGAAAGCACGTTAAGCCGTTGGTCGGCTGTCATTCGTGTATCTTTGACAGTCGTTACGAGTCGTCAGAAGCCTGAAAGTCTGACACCAGTCTTACCAAGGGGTATCGTATTACCCAGTTACTGGGTTGTGGAGATCAGATAGGCAGTCGCTCCATGTAAAATACTGGTATTCAGCTGCATCCGGTTAGACTGGAAGCCGACCCCAAGATAGTTGGGAAAAAGGCTAGGAAGATTGGTATATGGATAGTGGCAAATGTTGAAATATTGTTTTCAAGATTCACGTGTAGTCTGGCAACCAACACAAAAAATCTGTCCTTATTCCATAGTCATTCACTAGACACTCTAAAATTATCGTAACAAAGAAGCCAACAAGTATTAAACCAGTTCCACTTGTTCGGACCCATAGTACCTCTACTGTAGGCCTCTTTTTATTAAACATTATCAAGGCATGCTCTTGATTACTGGTTTTACCATTATGGATCATGCAGCGCTTTGAAAGGTATCGACCGTTAGTAGTTTCGCTTGTTACCGCATGCTTCTGTAATGAACAGGGGCCTTCTACTTCTTAAGGGTCATCCAAATTAGATATATTATACATTAGAAGTAATTCAATATCATCATTAGTTTTGTCTTTTTGATCTGCCTGTCGAAATAGCCTAAGAAATTCCACCAAATAATCAACCCCTGTCAAACCATTGATTGATTGTAGATTCTTACATTCTAGTTGTATTGAGAGACTTTTGCTCTTCAATGGATATTTTATGATTCTTTCAAACACTGTACTTACCAATCTAACTCAGATCAGTCTTACTTCTCCTTATTTATCCTTCACCAAAATCGCTTCCTCAAACCAATCCTGTATCGCTGTCTTCAAAGCTTCTCAAGGAGCTGATCCGATTCGAAGTCAGTCTAAATAAACAGTCGGTGTCTCGCGGTTAATTCGGGGTCGTCAAGTGATTTGTATCCGAGTTATCCGAGTTCCCGAGTGCATTCGTTTACGTCAACGTGTGGTTTTAAGTGAACAGACAGACATTCGTGTTAGGTGTTCACTGCTATTTATTTTAAAACTATTTCGTTTGTGTTTACAAGATAGTTCGGATTTTCGGTTTAGGAGTGTTTTTGACCGTCAATTTGGATTTGGTTGCTTGTTTTTCTTAGCGAGGTGAAAGGAGCTGCAAGATGCGGGAAATATTTACAGTATAGAGAAAAGTGGTTACAAATATTTAGAGTTCTAGACACACTGAGTAAATAGGTACAGTTTATATAATGTGAAGTGTGTGTTATAGGGAATGATAAAATAAGATTGACGCTTCCTTGTGCGGGCTTATTTTTAGCTTGCAATATCAAAACAGTTGAGTATACCCAAATTAATTGGTATACTCAACTGTTGACAAAATAATTATATTCAACCCCGGACAAACAATTATATTCATCCCGTATTCTGAGCCCTCCTTGTTTACACAAATTCAGCATAAACATTATAATCCGCTGTATTTTCAAAATTATAAATACAAACTCTCATACAGATTTATTATTAGAAAATTATGCATATTTTACAGTCTGCTTGGGACTTGAGCGACATAAAATGTTACCCAATGAATGGGTTATGACTTTTGTGACCCCTCTCTGAAAATGGAATCTGACTTTTTAATCCTTGAGTCGATAATGGTACAGTAAGCCGCACGCGTCAGTGGTAATGAAACCAGTACATGCTGGCCAAATATGCATGTAATTATTTTTTTCACTGAATCAATAATAGACAGTTATATAAACCCAAGAAAAGTATTAAAAGTTTAATTCAACTATTGCTTGTTGCTCCAAAAAGTTATGAAACTCCAACATGGGACAGCAGTAAAAAATAACTTTAATTTCGGAAGTCGGTGTCTAAAAACGAAAGTTCTTAACCAAATACACCGACTTCCGAAATTAAAGTTATTTTTGACTTTGTAGTGTCTTTTTTGGATTTTTTATTTTATCGAAACTCCGTACTACGCTAGGCCAGCTCAAGGTCAAAGTGTAACCACAGACGTGCAGCCTACTGTACCTAGGTACAGTAACGCTGAAGTACTTTTTATACTGTAAACCGTTACCTAACACAGAACCAATACTGGTACACTGCTGGGCTGGTACTGGTACTGGTTCTGGTTAGAGAATGCCTAAGGCATTAATTCCGCCTTTGTACCTCATTGTGTGCGAGAAGTTTAAATAAATAAATAATAAACCAATGCCGAATTTGACTATAGGGAAGCAAGACGATTTATGTTCTTGTTGTTCTTGCATAAAGTCGCATTTATTTCAAAATACTCTTTATTGGCGAAATGTGGGTGTAGGTACTATAAGTACACCTCTGCCTAACCCTTCGGGCTATACAGGCGTGATGTTATGTCAGTCTAGGTTAGAATTTATTATACTAAACAACAATAAAACGCAAACACGAAAATCATAACATTCACCGCCACAAACGTTCAAACAGCCAATTGGCACTCATTCTTTCTCCGTAATTTGCCCGACGACGGGTCGATGCGACCGCACAACTCCGGGCATCGGGTTAAAATGTTTTCCGTGTACCGCCCGTCACAGTTGTCACCTGGCCAGCGACGAGACACGTTTTACATAAACTATAGCCGATTTTGTGGCGGTCAGCCGTTGTTCGGGCCTTTTAGATGCGGTAATGGATCTATTGTAGTGTTTATATCCGAAGGAGTCGTTTTTGTGAGTTTGTATTGGTGGAAGGGTTGTTTTGTATCGGATTTTGAGGTGTTAGGTTGTGAAGGGGAATTTATATATGTACCTATTAAACAGTAATAGGGATGTTGGCTGGGGAAAAAAAAAACTAATTAGTCCGTCAGTCTGATAATAAAAAAATATTAGACACGTACTTTTTGCTTTATCATATTAATAAAAATAGTTAAGATAAAACGCATTAAAGTTGCGGAATGGGAGTTCGCTACGTCACAAGTCGTTATAAAATCTACCGGCCAGTGACGTCATACCACATTTTAACTCAAACTCAAAGCATTTATTTCAAATAAACCAATTACAGGCACTTGAATTGTCAAGGGGTCGGCCAGTCAGAAAGATGAAGCTAGTTGCCCATTCCAAAGCGTAGTAGGTACCTATGGAGAAGAACGGGCAAGAAACTTCACGAACACTGCCTACCTAATGTACCAACTGCCGTAATCTGTTGATTACATAAAAAAGAAAAAATACAGTCCAATATTTTTTAACAATCTACAAGACAGACAAAAAAAATTTTTTGTCAACATCCCTTCAGGTTTTCAGGGAGCAGTGGTGGCCAAGTCGTAATGGCCGCGACTTACAAGTTGTAGGTCCTAGGTTTGAACCCTAACAGGCGCTTTACTTTGTGTAAATTATTTCATCACCACTGCTCTCAAAACGGTGAAGGAAAACATCGGGAGGAAACCGTGTGATGTCCTAGAACCAAAAATTCGAAGACATGTGACATCAGACAACACGCGTGGTGGATTACGGCCCACTCCCGCGCACTAAGAGGAGGCCTGTGTCCACGCAGTGGGAACATTAATAGGCTGATGAGGAAGAGCGAGGGCAACGTCGCAAATCGCTGTCAAATATTTTCACTATTTTGATTAATTTGGCAATATTACTATATGGAAAAATTAAATATCGCTAACTAAGTAGTTAATTAAAATAATAATAATAAAATGCATTTTTTTCACTGAATTTGATGTTGTAAGGTTGTAAACGGTGTATCTAAAAAATACCTATCTAAAACTAAATATTCGGTGTTACGATTAATTATTGCATTTCATAATCAATATTTTGGTTCACTAGTTAGCATTACGAACAACATGTTTATTTTATTTTTATTTTTTATTAACCAATTTTTTATTGTTGAATATTCCAATATTTGATAATGATTTTCTTTCATTTTGATATTATAATACATTGCAAACTATAGTTTTGTATAATTTAGAAGCATTTTTTCAGTTTTTGTAAATGTGAGTAGAATAGAGAGAAGAGAGTTAGAATAATTTGTAGAGTGTGGGGCTGTTTATTCTGTTATTATATTATGTTTTATGTTGATTTGAAGAGCATGGCAGTTCAGACTTTGTCATGCTTACTTAAATGTCTCGCCGATGGTGGCGAGTGTGTTGGATCATTCGGTTCCCTACAAAATGGTTGAGCTGGATGGTGCTGATCCACGCGTCATGTTCGTGAACGGGCGCCGTCGGTTGAGACTGGTCATCTCTTTTCTGCCAAGGCTTATTTTAAATCTTATACTTTGCTTTGTCTCTATTTTTTTTTCACATTGTTCTCACATATAGAAGCAACAAGAATAATGTACCCAGGATTTTGTAATGTCTTTATTTAAAAGAGTGTCCTGGGAGTTTCTTGCCCGTTCTTCTCCACAGAGATCTACTATTTGGAATGGGCGACTAGCTTCAACTTTCTGACTAACTGACCGACTCTTTGACAATTCAAAAGTGCCTGTAAATGGTTTAATTGAAATAAATGCTTTGAGTTTGAGTTTGAGCGATATTTCATAATTCCATACAATAATATCGCCAAATTAATGAAAAACAATTAAATACTTGGCAGCTCAAACTTCAAAATTCAAAAGTCATTTATTCAAACTAGGCTGAGAATCAGCACTTTTCGAACGTCAATATTACATAAGACTGTCCCGCAAAAACGCCCACCCTTCACCACTTCCTGGTGCTGGGAAGCAGAAGTGGCGCAACAAAATCCCCAGCAGCTATTTGCTAAATTGCCAACTTTTAGAATGAACACTCTTAAACCATTTATAAATTACTTTTGCATCATTTATTATCATGCGAATAGATGCTAGAAATCATTGCTTACAAACACAACACATTCGAAAATGACAGGCATTTTCATACGCATTGAACATCAACCGAAAATGATTGGTTTTCAAATTTCAAACAGCCTAGTGTTCCACTAAAATCAATTGAACTAGATTACCTAACGTTTCCAGTAGAACTAAAGCCAACAACTCTTCGGTTTACGCAGTATTACCATGTTTAAAGCCAATATTTTATGCCTGTATTGCACTGGCAACACCCACGTAGGTACTTGCATGTTAGAACAGTTTTGAATCGCTTATACGACACACCTTGGTACTTTACACAAATACATTATTTTATTATGGTAATACCTAGTCTTTAGTGGCAGTTGCTTTGAGCTTGGGAGTCAATGGACTATTTATTTATTGGCTTTAGGCTAGGCCTTCGACATTGTAAAATTCAGTTATTATTTTTCTCTTGTTTCGGCTCTATAAACACAGTATCCAATTTTTTTTAAATTTTTAATTTGTTCTCATGCACACATTTTACAATACATTATTATTGTTGTTTTTTTTTGTACATTACTGTCAGGGCACTGTCTTGGTAGCGGGATGCGGGACTGACTGCTCAGAGTACGCCGGAAGTACTTAAGTATCATTGTGAAGGCTCTTTTAATGCATTCCAAATTGGAAAGTGGTTTCAAACAAAATTCCAAACTGGTAACAAACTCATTGTTACCACTTTATAATCCAACAACTAGTAACTATTCTCTTTAAATTTGTGCCAAGCACGCAGGGGTAATTGCATAACTCACTGACAATTGCAATGCCTTTCATTTCGATAATTCAACAACATTCACTGCGTTATTAACGTTGATAAGCAGACGAATGTTTCAAATATAGCAAGCAAGAGGAGCTCGTGGCTAAGTAATTACAGCCGCACGGGTCAATCCATCAGGTTAAGCTACGCTTGCCGGGGTTGGTCCGTGGATTGGTGACCATCTTTACATACCGAGACTCCTTCGTGCCTCGGAAAGCACGATAAGCCTTTGCAGTTAGTCCCGGCTGTCATTCATGGATCTTTGACAGTACCCAGTAACTGCATGTGGAGGTCAGATAGGCAGTCGCTCCATGTAAAATAATGGTATTCAGCTGCATCCGGTTAGACTGGAAGCCGACCTTAACATAGTTGCGAAAAGGCTACGCAGATTGATCTCACGCAATGTAACAGATTTTTTTTTCAAAATCCTTCGGATTTTGGAAGAAAATGTGGTACGCAGTTGGAGTGCTGGCGAGTTTCATGGAATATTTTAATAACTGAAAGTTTCCTGCAAAAGCTTTCGTTTGGGAAAATTCTA
Organism: Conistra vaccinii; assembly: GCA_948150665.1. Lineage (NCBI taxonomy): Eukaryota > Metazoa > Arthropoda > Insecta > Lepidoptera > Noctuidae > Conistra > Conistra vaccinii. The sequence goes on from OX411321.1 coordinate 4,208,027, forward strand.
CAGCAGTTCCTAGATTTTGCTACGTAACACGATACAGCAACACAACAGCGAACGAAACAGGTAATAAACAGAAATTAACTCAGATGAACGCAGTCATAAATCGGTGAGATACGAGTCAGGATAGCTGTTCCGCTGGCTCGGTGATCCAGCGTTATAGTCTAGTTTATAACAGACGCAATAATACGTAATGTCTATGTTAAAAGCAGGGTTAGTATTTCTAGGGATAAGTAGAAATAATTAGAGATAAAAACTGACCTGAAAGTTGATTAAATTGACTTGAAGGTTCCAAAAACATCAAGTCGGTAGGTACATTTATTTGCTACTAGCTTCTGCCCGCGACTTGGTTCGCGAGCCTATTCTCGCACTAAGCCCTCAGAGGGCTTAGTGCGAGTTTCATTTTACCATCTCGATCAAACGCATCGAGCGCGTGCGCGTGCACGATGCGTTTAATCGAGATGGTAAAATGAAACTCGCACTAAGCCCTCTGAACAGACAGCTGTGCAGCTGGGCAGTTTGTTGGGTCACTTCTTCTTCCCAGCTAAAGCACTAGGAAGTGGTAAAGGGCGGGCGTTTTTGGGGGACTGTGTTATGTAATATAACGTTCGAAAAGTGCTGATTCTCAGCCTAGTTTGAATAAATGACTTTTGAATTTGAATTAATTTGTTGTGGATAGAAAAATGCATATATGTATATGTAATGAATAATCTGGATTTCACTTGGTTCGTGACGATTGCAAAAGGGATTTCCTCGGTACAGTCACAGAGAAGGTTCACTCACCTATTGCTCTACCATCGCATTCGTACCAAGACATCTGGTTAGTGAAATAACGTAGGTAGTATAATATTGTAGGTAGTATTACATCTAGTGATGGGCAATTCTCGAGAATATTCTCCTTGCGAGAACTTTGCTGTTAAGTTCTCGAGAACATTCTTTTGGTAGGGAATTTACGAGAATTTAAAAATTGGCTGACTTTATTGAATCGGTTTTTTTTTAGAGTAACAGTTTTTAGCGCATTTGAACGTTTTACGAAGTTTGAGTTTAAAATAAACTACACCACAACTTAAATTCTCAGTAAATTCTCCTGAGCGAGAACATTCCCGAGAATATTTCCGAGAAAATTCTCATAAATTCTCTTAAATTTCGTATGGTAGTAATGTTAAAGTACGATTTCTGTATTAATACGAACTTTATGAGTTTAAAATAATCAGCATTAATAAAATGAATAAGAAAACAACATTATAAGAAAGGTTTATGGTGCAAATAATTAAAAACAAAATAACAATTAAAAATAATTTTGACGCAACTAAAATCGAATTTGACAATCGCGATTCCATGTGGTACTTGTTTGCCCTCCCTTGGGATTTTTTTTAGAGCCGGAGGCGCACAGGAGGGCAGCGTCGACGTGTCTTGATATGGAATTTTTCACTTTTTGTATGGAAAAAAAAAAAAAAATATTACCTACATGTTGAGTTTTGGTGGTTTATGGGTTTTATAAAGATAAAGATATAAAGTTAGGGTTTATAATTATAATGATAGAATAAAAATTAGTTGGCATGCACTCACACCAACACTTTGACTTCAGTGCAAAAACAGTACTATATATTTTTTTTCTTTTGCTTATATCTCGAAAATGGTGCGTCCTATCGCAAAAATAATGAAATTTTCGACACCCTTTAGGAAACCCTTAAACCCCTATATCCCAACATGTTGGTAATAATTTTTCATATTTTTCATACAAAAAGTGAAAAATTCCATATAAAACTCGTCGAGGCTGCACCCCCTGCGAGCCTCCGGCTCTAAAAAAATTCACAGGGTAGAGTAAACAAGTACCATGTGGAGTCGTCACGTGATTGTCAAATTCGATTTTAGTTATGACAAAATATTTTTTTAATTAAAAGTTTTTTTTTTGTCAGAATAGTGATTTTTAATCGGCACCATTGGTGGCGATTAAAAATCACTAAAATTTAGTTTAGTCCTGTCAAACGAGGATTTCCCATTCTGAATTAGACTAAAGTGACACAACTTAACTATATTTTAGTTTGATAGCACTAAGATTGCACTGAGATAGCAGTTTAGTGAAAATGGCAATTTTGCTATTATGAATTTGACGTTTTTCACCATATAAATTTAGTGTATCTGTCTAAATGTGATTATTTTTAAACGCGATTAAAAACGAGTGGAATGAAATTAGTTGGCATGAACTAAAATTCACACCAACACTTCAACTTCAGTGCAAAAACAGTACTATTTTATTTTTCTTTTGCATAAATCTCGAGAATGGTGCGTCCTATCGCAAAAATAATGAAATTTTCGACCCCCTTTAGGAAACCCTTAAACCCCTATTACCTGACATGTTGGTAATAATTTCTCATATTTTCCATACAAAAAGTGAAAAATTCCATATAAAACACGTCGAGGCTGCCCCCATGCGCGCCTACGGCTCTAAAAAAATTCACGAAGTAGAGCAAACAAGTACCACGTTGAGTCGTCACGCGATTGTCAAATTCAATTTTAGATGTGTCAAAATATTTTTTTAATTAAGATTTTTTTTTTGTCAGAATTGCTTTAAGATTCTCATAGCCACAGGAATTTTAGTGATAGTTTAGTTAGTTTAGTCCAGTGTACAAGAGAATCGACACCATTTCCAGTCCAAAACATAATACAGTAACGTTTTTTCAAATAAAGTATAAAATAACAACAAAAGATGTTTACTTGAGGCCTTGAAATCAAAATATATTTAATAAAATTTAGCAATTTTACTTCCATTTTTAAATTCTCGTATATTCTCCGTCGAAAAGAATATTCCAGAATATTGCAGAACATTCTCGATCCGAGAATATTCTCCGGGTGAGAATATTCTCCCGACCCATCACTAATTACATCGTATCTAGTATAATATCGTGGCTATATGGCCAGCCTGGCTACCCCAACAAAAAAAACACGAAAACGCAGATGATACACGTACACACGTTCCAAATAGAAATAAAACGAGCAGTCACATAAAACTGTACAATGAATCCGATCAATACCTATCACATAAATAGTCCCTAGAATCCAATACTGGACATAAGCATAGTGTACAGGCAAGGGCAAAAATATGATACACAGCAATTATTCAAAAGCGTATTTCTTGTCCAGCTTTTTCAGTTAAGTTTGAAGTTTTTGAAAAAGTAGGTAGAGATATGTGTGTGAAGATGCTTTATATGCCTATCGGTTCATAATTTAATTTATAGTTTTAAATTAGGAGAAAATCGTTGTTGAATTGAAGCTTGGTTTCCTAAGACAGTGGCCATCAAATTAATAATGACGGCCGTCCAGTAGCTCAAAGAGCTTTTTAACAGGTCAAAACACCGGAGAAAATTACGGATTTTCATGACATGAAAATAAACAAAATAAATCCTTACAATTCGAGGAATTTGTTCATGGGCCGGTAAAAATGCATTTCTTGCATGTTTTTCTGAAAGCGAATGCTTACTTTCTTCTCCTAATTCGACTCGTTTGTTACAAATTTGACAATATACCCTTTTTTACTTTCTTAGAAAACCCAAGCTTTAGTGAAAACAGTTTTCGCCATTGACTGTACACATGAACGGTCAAGAAATGCTTTACATTCTAGCTCGCTCGCCCGTCACGTTCTGCACCGAGCCGAAAATATTAATATTCGATGCTCCAGTAGGGTTGCTGCGATTTCAACTATTTATACCCGTATTCTTAGTTTCTGAAGCTAAGTGCTTTTTGACATGTCTAGTGTATTCCTCTAGAAAATTCAGAGGTCTTAAATTCTTTGCGACTTACTTGGTAAATGTGTTAGTGACAAGTCCAAAAATGGATCTAATGCTTAAGTGAATGTCTGTGGACCATGTCAAGAGGAAAGACAGGGGATAACAGAGATAAGCTGGTCTATAATGTAAAAATCTCACCGTGAACGCTTTGGTTTAGTGAGCTTGACATTAGTTGTCAAAAGTGACAATTACTAGCATCAGGTGGAATGACAGGTCTCTAATGGAAAGCCAGACAGTGCGCACAGGCTTCTTGTTTTTTTCGTGTGGTTAGTGTCTAACCTGGTGTCGAGTTTGATGAGAGTTTTATGCCGCCCATGGGTCTCTGACTATTCTTCCCCCGAGAAATATCTCTCAGACATGTTTTCTAGCGATGTTTTCCTTCACCGTTTTTGAAGCAAGTGATAATTGTACAATACGCACATGAATCCGAAAAGTCAGAGGTGCGTGCCTTAGGTTTGAGCTCGAGACCTATGACTTGGCAGTCGGTCTCACCACTAGGGTTTCACCTTAATATTCATATCCAGCCTTTACAATCCGACTGCATATTGGTTTCGTCTTTTGCGCTATCCACCACGACTCTACTCCAATTACACCTAGATGTATAAGTTGCCAAACTTAAGTGGCTAGAGGCAGAGCACATTCCTCGCAGAACATAATTATGGCCGATGGGGCCGAAATGTTCTGGAGTGGCGACCGCGTAGGTCTCCCACAAGGTGGACCGATGACCTTGTGCCCGCAGGAATTCGTTGGATGCGAGAAGCACAGAACCGGTCGAAGTTACGGTGCTTGGGGGAGGCCTATGTCCAGCAGTGGACGTCTTTCGGCTGAAATTATGAATGATGATGTATAGGTTGTAACACCTGTTTTAATATCATAAAATTGTTGCAGAACATCCGCCTTGCTTTTTTAATGTTTCGTTCACCACTTCGTCAAGATGAAGCACCTTCTACTGCCACCACCACCCTACTTGATGTACCTAAATCAATCAATCAAAATATTCTATGGGAATGGCCCGCGGTCCTAAAATAGTTATTGTTCATCAAATCAACCTTCATAAATAACAAAACTCTATCAAAGTTTCCCTTGAAAATCAATTCATTATTTAACTAACTATTGACTAAACGGTTCTAAACACCAATTACAAAGCCCCATAATTTCGATGGCCAACGAAAATCCATCATTCGGTCTAGACTACCCTACGATTCAATACCTCTATTTATTTACGAGCATAGCGGGGTTAAGTATACGTTACTGGAAATTTATATCGCTGCGTTGGTGGTATTCGTTCGTTGAAAAATTAAATACATGTAGATTTGAAATGTTCGTAATTTAAAATTATGTTGTCGCGGTTGAGTTATGGCTGTGTAATGAATGGTCCTTTGCCTGTTGATCGGGAGCAGAAAAAGTTTAAATGTCGGTTCGAGATTTGAAATCGCGATCCAGGTGCAATGTCTTTTTATTCAAGTATGAGAAGATGATGGTTTATGGTTTGGCAAAGATTATTTTTCGATAAAATTAGCCCAAAGCCATACTTGAGGGCTGCTCTCTTTTTGTTGTTATAAATTTTACATCCAAACTTCTAAAATTACATGCATGATGCAACGTTCTTAAAAATATAGCCTACAAAACAACACGTAAAATTAATACACACAACAATGTTGCCAGCAGAAAAAAAATCTCCCAAATATTTGTACGTAAATCATGTTGAACAGTAAAAGTGGGTAGGTACAGCGTAAGTATCACTTACGACGACTAATGCGTGACGATTTTTTATGAGAACTGTGTGAATACATCAAGTGATCCCCTGGGTCTTAGCGCGAGGTGGCTAAAAAGGTTGTTACTAAAGAGGTCTACTTACTCGATAAAGATATGTGTGAAATATGGCAACACTTTTTTGAGTTAGGTGGCAACATTTGTTGCTATAATCATTGTTTTTGTGGCTCATGTCATACTTAGGACAAAAATATATGCCAGTGATCTTGAGCTTGCGTGTTCTGTACTGAGCTCACGCAAACGCAACGCATCGTACCTCCAGCCATCTAGCCAGTAATAAGCCTCTCCCATCAAGGAGCGCTGTCCCCAATTTGACGCATTATTAATTTATTATACATAAAACAAAAGGTATTTTAATAAAACACGTATACTTAAAGATCAATAATTAAATTATCTTTAAACTGGTGAAGGTTTCAGAAAAATACGCTTGATAGATTTTGCGTCATTCTCAGTTTTTTATCCGCCTTAAACATAAAGCTTTGTGCAGACCAGCGCGACTTTTCGCGCGACGCGACACCGGTTATTGTTATACCATGAAGTTTTGTATTTTTCGTGTCGCGTCGCGTGATTAGTCGCGCTGGTCTGCAAAAGCCTTAACTTTACAAATTAATTTCACTATGTAATATAAATATAATCTAACTTATTCTTATATTAAGTCATTAAGAAAATGCTCTTATTTTGGATATATTTGTTCCAAATCATTAACACTTCTCATTTAGACGTAATATTCAGTATAAATCATTAAATGTTGGTTATCTTCGGCGTCGCCATAATAGTGAGTTTGGGTGTATAAAGGTGCGTTTACTATGTTTACAAAAGCCTATTGTTAACAATTAAAACATAAATATTAACGACTTCCGTTACTTATAAATTCAGTTTCGTTGACTAATATCGTTGGTCGTAAGTCTTATTAAAGCAAGGATTATGAATTTATGATATTATGATCTTTAGGACTACCGTAACTTTTTACAGAAATTAGTAGGTTTTTAAATTACATTTTCCAATAAAATGTATAGAAATCTTTCTCTAGGCCTATCGAATACTCGATTTTTCCTATTATATACTCCATTTGAAATAAGATTAGATATTTAAATAAACCATTTTTACAGTCCGTTCAACCGATTCTGACTTCTATTCCTTAGGCATAAGGATGGTATTAGAAGCAAAAAAGTATATAGCAATACCAACTGTTTACTGCAGCTGCCATTTGTCATGCCACCAACGTAATAGAAGTCAAAATCGGTTCAACGGGCTGTAAAATTGGTTTATTTAAATGTCTAATTTTAATTCAAATGTAGTTTAGCTAAATATGTATATCGTTAAGAGGGTTTATTCTGAAAGTTGGCAACGTCGCAAATAGATGTCAAATATTTCGCTGTTTTGATTAATTTGATAATATTTCTGTATGGAAATAAAAAATGTGGCTAACTAGCGAACTAGAATATTGATTATGAAATGCAATTATAACATTGACTTTGATGTTGTACCCGTTTTAGGTGCAAAAAATTCATTTGGAAAGTTTCCAAATACTATTTTTACATCTAAAACTAAATATTCGGTGTTACGATATTAATTATTGCAATTCATTATTAATATTCTAGATAGTTAGTTAGCCGCATTTCTTATTTCTATACTGTATTATATCCAAATTAATCAAAACAGGTGAATATTTGACAGCTATTTACGACGACGTTGCCAACTTTTAGGATGCGCCCTCTTAAAACACAAATTAAAATTTAGGCCAACCAGTATTATCTAATACACCTCACAAAGATGGCATTACGGCAGAACGCCATAAACAAAAAGGCACCGTCTATAAAAAAAAATGGCGGCCCACTTTCGCAAAGTCAGGTGGTCCGCAGCAGCCATCATTAATTTCCATTCAGTGTCGAATAGCCGGAATATATCGTGGCGGAATCGCTTCCAAGGTAAGAACACACTTAGTCTAGAGTACGGCTCCGTTCTTTATTTTAAGTTGGCAATTGATTTTATACTGGTGCTATGTATACCATTCGCTTGGTTCAACGGTCTTGATAGAGCTGTGTGAAGCTATGCTAACTTGGTACTGAATACTTAAAAATGCTAGAAGAGATTTTCAGAACGAAAAGTGTATATCTAATTCAGTGAATAGTTTTTAAAGTTTCCAATTGGTTTCTTAGAATAATTGTCTAAACAGAAATATAACTTTAAATAAAACGAGCGTGCCTTAAAGTCATCGGATATGATGTTACACATCTGACATGTCACCTTGGTAGTAAGCAACATTAAAGGGGGGGGGGACTGACTACCTGCAGTATTGTCTCTCCTTTTTTACTTTAATCCATCCAAAGGTTGTCTGTAAAAGATCGCTTTTAGCGATAAGACCGCCCATTGTGTCACCCTATGTAAAATTTCTACATTTGTATCGGTACTTTTTATGGTGTACATAATAAAGAATATTCTATCTATCTATCTCGTCACTCGTCTCGTCCTCAACTCATCAAAGTCGTTTCTGACAGCCAACTCTAGCACCACTCGCGCTCATTGGTCAAATGAAATAACGCGCACTTCCCCGGCTTCCTGTAACACACTTCCGTCCCTTTTCACGAAATCACTCCCACAGATTCCAAAAAAAGCGAGAGGAAAGATATGCAGGAAAGCGAGAAGAAAGATGCTTACCTATCAAAAACGTGATGGATGCTGGAAACCTTAACAAAAGCGAAAAAAAACCCAATTAAAATATCAATAAAGTTGTCTTATCAAATTAAAACAATTCTCCATCCTTAATTATAATGGATCAACTCATCGTCAAATTAAAAGTGTCAGAAAATATAAGCAATTAGTTTGGCAAAATAAATGCTTAGCCCGACCTTGTAGCCTTCCGGAACTTTCCAAATTCTTCACGTTAAAGGGCAAAGGGTGTGTGCCATTAATCATTGGAGATAGACAAGTTGTCGTCTTGTAAACGGATCTTATTTCTTGGGAATTGGACTTTCTGGAGCTTATTGCTGGAGATATTGATAGACTTTGAAGCTGATGGTGTAGAGTGCGTTGTGGTTTTGAAGTGAACGAGCGAATTTTCCAAGTGCATAACAAAATATAATCAGCCCTAATGTTCCCACTGCTGGGACACAGACCTCTTCTATGTGACAGGGAGTAGGCCATTACGCAGGCCCAGTGCGGGTTGGTGGATGTCACATGACTTCGAATTTTTGGTTCTAGGACATGCCGATTTCCTCACGATGTTTTCCTTCACCGTTTCGGGAGCAGTGGTGATGAAATAAATTACATAAAGTAAAGCGCCTGCTTGGGTTCGGACCCACGACCTACAACTCGGAAGTCGAGGTCGATACCACTTGGCCACCACTGCGCCACCACTGCGCCACCACTGCTCTTCCAAATCGTGGAAGCATGGTTTCCAAGTGCGGTGGTGGTTATTAGTAGGTATCACAGGAAGCGTAGGTACCTACCTTCGATTCAAAGAGTAGATTACTAAACATTCAGATATTCCATTTCAATTGTTTTTTTTTTTGGGTATTTCCTCTCAGAGTAGTTGGCTAGACAACACCGTCCTCAAAAAGCTAAAAAAATAATGCCCAATTTACAAAATTATTACCATTTACTATTCTGCCTTTTACAGAATCAGAATTTATTTATTTGTAAGAATGTAGTTTTACATAGTATGGTGTTAACATTTTTTAAGTTCTATGCATTCTACCATAACATAATGGTGTACAAATATTCAAATGTCATTCTTAAAACTTAGTACATACAATTAATTTTATGATTTGTGATTTACAGTAAGTCCAAAATGAATTAATATTATTATTAAGTAATCGTTATTTTAAAATCAATGTCAAAATGACGTAGGTACATGTCAACGTGAATTTTTACAATATTCTTGGCGAATATATGGAATATTGTAAAAATTCACAATGTCATAAAAGCAATTATCCAATAACCAACTTGTCAGCTTTTTCTTGAACATGGGGATAGGAAGTTCCTTAAATGAGTTAGGTAATTTGTTATACACCTGAATAGCATTGACATATACACTCCTCCTAAATATTTGCAATCTACATTGGGGTACATTTAATTCGTATTTATATTTATTTCTAGCAGAAGCTTTTTGTGGCTCACTTCTAATACAAACTGGAACTATCCAGCGCTACGACCCAAAGAGGAATTTAAAGAGTCGCCTTCGGTGTAAAACTATGAAAAGTATATGCAGAGGATGAGATTTTATCTGGGTTAAGATTCTTTTCCGTAACTGAAGGGTGCCAAGTGGAACCCTATTACTAAGCCTCCACTGTCCGTTCGTCCGTCTGTCAGCGGGCTGTATCTCATGAACCGTAATAGCTGACAGACACACGAACGAACGGACAAACGGTGGGACACCCTTCGAGTACGGAACCCCAGAAACAATAAGAAGACATTGCTGCCAATCTCACTAACGACAGTAATGACTATAACTTAGATAAATTAAACGAAATGAAACATTTTAGTCATTCAAGTCGTAAAGATGGTACAATATTAACGTTATTACTACTATGTTCACGAGCAAGCAACAAAATGTTGCGTCTTAAGGCTTGATTTAAACAAATTAAGCCCAGGGCGGTGAGTTTGAGGGCTTTTATTGGGGATGGAACGATTCCGATCGGATACTTACAGTTTACAAAAGGATAGGTCCTTTTTTAATGTAATTGGCAATTTTAGAAAAGCTGTCAGTATTTAATTATACTTTGTGTAAATTATTTCATCACCGCTGCTCTCAAAACGGTGAAGGAAAACATCGTGAGGAAACCGGCCATGTCTTAGAACTAAAACTTCGAAGACATCATTATGAAATGCACCAAACCGCACTGTTTTTAATTTTTCATGAATATTCTGAAAAATACAAGCGGTCACGTGCCGATGGGCAGCATTATATATTTGTTGGAGGACCTAAATAAATAAATAGAAGAAAAGGATTAAAATCAGTCGACACGACCACGATCCGACCCAATCGTTCACAATAAACAACCGTAGCGAAACTCTTCATGAGAAATTAGCCAAGTTGCCGGGTGTCGGGGCAATTTCGTCGGCGGCAACTCCGGCTTGTTGCGTGTTATATTGATGTAGGCTTATTATCTGCCGTAGCCTTGTATGGAGGTATTGTGGGCTGGAACACTCTGATTTACCGCCGAACAAGGTTATAGGATAGATTTTTAGACGCAATTTTTTGGAAAAAGAATTTTCGGGTGCTCCGTTCAGTGACACTTTTGGGGCGTCATAAGTGATAAGTACATAGGTGAAATGTTTTGTATTCTGTGCCCAATATCTTTGTTGTTTTATTATGTTCCTCTATGTTGAGAACTTGAGACTTGGTCGACCGAGTTCTACTCGGGTGAAAATAGAAAATGCTCATTTCCCCTTGGCTGTCCACGCCCATAATATGTACATGTTTAAATTTATGCTGCCATGAGATTAAGTTCAAAACCAAATACACCGACTTCCGAAATTAAAGATATTTTTGACTTTGTAGTGTCTTTTTTGGAAGTCAGTTGTTCTTTTTTTTTGTAAAATGTTTTTTTTAAATCTCTGGGTCAATTAAGTTGGTAGCACTGTATTAAATATTATTCATTTATTTAAAACGGTACAACTGTTAATTAGTATCTTGATATTGAATATCAACTTTCATATTACACGATTGATTGGACCACTGTGGCTCCAATTTGTTTCAATAATTTTGTTCCAATTTTAATGATGCTCATTGAGACCGAATGATATCGAATAAAATAATTGCTGCTCATTGACGTTATTTATACGTTTCATTAAAAATTTTAAAATAAGAATTGCTTTTTCATGAACATGAAAATACATCACGACATGAAATGGAAATGTTTTATATCAGAAATGTTTCTGCTATCGTACTTACTGTTCAATAATGGAGGGTAGGTAGTGGTTTGGGTACCGTCACCATTTTTTTGTTTACCTACTCTATGTAGGCAGTAAATGTCATTACCTACAATAGCATAATCAGCCTATAATATTCCCACTACTGGGACACAGGCCTCCTCTCCTCCTTTGTGAGAGGGAGTCGGCTGTAATCTACCACACGGGTCCATTGTGGTTTGGTAGATGTCACATGGCTTTTTTTTTTTGGTTCTAGGAAATGCCGGTTTCCTCAAATTATTCACCGTTTTGAGAGCAGTGGTGATAAAATTATTTACATAATGTAAAGCACTTGCCTGGGTATCATTCCGACATCTACGAAATGGTAAATTCGATTATATAACTTTTTGTCTGAACTAGGAATATCCGAAGCGCGACAATTACTTACTCAAATGCTTACTAATTCTGGTCCTATACCAACCTAAACCTTATAGGTAAAAGACAAATTCACATAGAGCTATCATTCACTTATATCGGAGATTCCGACCCTGGTGGGTTTGTTGGCATTTTAAATGATAACAAGCTACCTAATTACGTAACACATTTTCGTAAACGATTTCGACTAATCTGTTTTATTTTGACAGTTCAACAACATTAATTGCGTTATTTACGTTGTTGAGCAGATTTTTTTTCGAACTTATGAAGTAATGGATTAGCAATCTGTTTCAAAACGATTCAGATTCTGATTGATCGTGTATTACGCAATTAGGGTACAGCTCGTGCCTGCGTTATGTCGTACTGCAAGATATCGACAATGCACAGAGTGGGTATACAACAATGCACCCCTGCCCTGCTTTCTGAAGTATTACAAAACTTCCCACCTCGGGAAAATATAGGTGTGACGCCATGTTGCATAAACCATAGCACTAAACAAAGAACAAACTATTCAGTATACACACTATATCTGCCTATATAGCCTTTTCTCAACTATATTGGGGTCGACTTCCAGTCTAACCGGATGCAGCTGAATACCAGTATTTAACATGGAGCGACTACCTATCTGGCCTTCAGAACCCAGTAATTGTAAAGATGGTCACCCATCCACGAACAAACCCCGGCAAGCGTAACTTAACCTGATGTTATTACTTAGCCCTCTAACAGTATACACACTGACACAATTTATATCATTTTTAGCGACAACTTCAACAGAATACTCAAATAAAACCAATTGTATTCATATGAACGTCGGCTGTCGAAAAAAAAAGCATCCTGTGTTGTGTCGCGATGATTCATTTATTATTGTAAAGGTTGTTAGTGACCGCGGCGTAACAACTCCATTTGTATGAGCGGCTCCCGAAATGTACCAGAATAGCATACACAATGAAATGCGAAATGGGTCAGATTTTCAAAATAATGTCGTTGTAGTTGTTATTTTTTGTGGTGTCTGTTTTAATTTGGGCTGGGAATAGTGTAGGAGTAGGTCAAACATGTTATCAAGAATGTGATTTCATTAAGACTTGGCTAATAGGTAGGTACTGTTGAAGCTATCAAAGCATCGTGGGGCAACCGACATGTCCTAGAACCCGCGTCTACCAACCCACACTGGGACCGCGTGGTGGATTACGTCCCACTCCCTCTTACAGAGAGGCCTGTGTCCCAGCAGTGGAAACATTATAGGCTGATTACGGTCAATGTACTTGTCACCTTCTGTAGGTTCTCGTTAAGGAGGCGGTCTATTCCGCCAGATCTTGTTCTTTAGCTAAAAACTGCCATTAATTTCTAAAGAAACCTTAGCTTTTTCGCTTTTTGGGTGATTCTTAAACATTCGGTTATGGCGAGGATTCTAGTTCTTTCTGGATACCACGAATATAGTGTATCTAATTTATATAATAAGAAATATACAAAATCATTATCCAGTAACAGTTAGCTAAAGAAAGTAAGTATCCCTCGTTCTGTCATTCATATTAAATTTTAAAACTACCAGGTGTGCCCATTTTATAGTCCCATTAAATCGTAGTTTAGAACGATACAGTGACAGACAATTTAACTGAATCGATGATTCTTTTAAAACCTTTCTTTTGTAGGTAGTTTTACAATAAATTGTGCCTTTACTGTGATGTGACCCTTACGACTTTGCATTGTTCTTTTCATTTATTCGTAATTGTCATTTATATTCACAGCAGATGAAGAGAACAAATAATGGCTCGCAATAAATAAAAGAACATTTTAAAAGTAAAATCTAGATTCTTTTCTACTGATATTGAAGGACTAAAGTCACATTACGTGACCATGATAACATCTAATGCATGACTAAATCCATTAGAGCTTTATCAAGTTCTTTATACACTATTTTACTAACGCTATAATAGAAACACTGGTGTCGATTCTCTTGTACACATTGTACACCGAACTAAACTATCACAAAAATTCTTTACTTTTGGCTATGAGAATCTATAGCAATTCTGCAAAAAAGAACTCAATTTTTTTTTGTTAATGACAACATATTCCACACCTTTTTAATCGCGATTTAAAAATAATCAGATTTAGCTAGACAGTCAAAAATTTTTGATGAAAAACGTCAAATTCAGATAGCAAAATTGTAATTTTTTACTAAATTAATAATTCAGTGCCAACTTAGTGCTGTCAAACTAAAATATAGTTAAAGTTGTGTCACTTTAGTCTATTTCAGAATGGGAAATCGTCGTAAATTGACAGGACTAAACTAAATTTTGGTGATTTTTATTTAGTCTAGTTTAGAGGTACTTGTGACAAGAGAATCGGCACCATTATTGAATAAAGTTAAAATCACGGACTAACTTTCGGTAAAGGAAAGAACCTTGAGGCAGTCTAAACTGGTCTTTATTTGTCACGGGATCGGCCGCACTTGGTGATGGGGCCCACTAGGCATTGTGGGCTGATACTAGTCGCGGGTGCCGTAAATGTACAAGTATCTCTCGGGCCCCCGGACTTATGGTACTAGAAGGAACAGTGGGGTTTTAGTTGGTAGGAGTCCCACACAACCCTCCGTCTCTCCTAGATGGTGGAATTGAATTTGAATTGAATTTGAATTGAATTTGAATTGAATTTGAATTGAATTTGAATTGAATTTGAATTGTATTTGAATTGAATTTGAATTGAATTTGAATTGAATTTGAATTGAATTTGAATTGAATTTGAATTGAATTTGAATTGAATTTGAATTGAATTTGAATTGAATTTGAATTTGAATTTGAATTTGAATTGAATTGAATTTGAATTTGAATTTGAATTGAATTGAATTGAATTTGAATTGAATTTGAATTGAATTTGAATTGAATTTGAATTGAATTTGAATTGAATTTGAATTGCATTTGAATTGAATTTGAATTGAATTTGAATTGAATTTGAAAAAAAAAGGTATTTCGGTAATTATATTAATATTAAAACTTGAATTTCAATCAGCAGGGTTATTGCGTAACAAACTTACAATGGCAATTCTTTCATGTTGACAATTCAACAACACTCATTGGGTTATTTACGTTGTCTGTCGAGCAAACGAATTTCTCAAACATTTGAAGCAATGGATTAGCAATTTCATTCAAAATCATTCGGTTTGCGATTGATTGGTGAGATTGGTGCTCATCTATCATTGAATCAGTCTTAGCTCAGTTCACTTTAAAGCAATCGATACTACGTGTGATGATTTCAGATCTTTGTTTATGAGTAAGGGTCTGTGCACACGGCGTTTTTTATGCGCGCCGTAAATGTCGACAGCGCGTTTTCTGCCTTGAAAAACCATCGCTTGTTTGCAGCACGTATACACGCGTCAAGAGCGCGTAAATAAACGCCGTGTCCGTAGGCCCTTAGACTGCTAGAGCAACTCTATGTGAAATTAGTCTCACATAAACAAGACGATTAATGAATAAATATCATTAAACATTTCCATTTCCATTCCCCATCAAGCTGATAAATCGGAGACAATTTTTCTTCTACCTGCTTTTTATGCTCTAAACAATGACTATAACTGAACCACACCTACAAAATCACAACATTTAACTACACCATAATTCTAGCTAACTGGTATATTGTAAAGTACAGCAATATCGCTCGAATGGTGTTTACAAACGCGATCGTATGCTCCTTAACTGCAGCCCGGCCATGTTAAAAAGCCCTCTCTACGTCAGCTCGCGCAAACATTCGCGAGGCATATTTAATTTGGTTGGGTAAAGTTAATTACTTAATTTCGGTTAAGGGGCATTCCGCTTTTGATTTATTAGCATAATTCTGTAATTAAGTAAGCGTGACATCGGGCCCGTTGATCTAGATAGCGTGCGTCGTATGCAAATGTGAAAGGGTGTTTTAATGTTGTATTATCTTTTGAATTAGCTATTTCTCAATTAATCTGATGTGCGTTAAATGTAAATGGTCTATTACTGGAAAATTATTTTATTTTAATTCACTGTGATATCGATCGATAAATAAAACAAACATTGCACAAAAGGTTCAAAAGAAGTTTGTTACGAAAAACTATTTAAACTTTAAATAATATTCATATACAGAAATGCAAGCATATTTTTTCTATGTAACAAAGTCAACTATTTTCATCGAAAATGCAGTTTTCGGTGATGTATTTATATCGTTCCATTCACTCCCTCTCCCACATACTTCGCTCGGTATGTTACTTTTTTCCTCAACTACCACTTGGCAACAACCAAAAACAATTTTTACGATTATTACAACTGCAATTAACCATAAACACAACCCACCATCTTGTAACTGACATTACAAGAAATCAAAAGGCCATCAAAGTCGCATCGTTCATACTCTATGGTACATTTAAAAAGCTACGTTATTACCATAAGCCGTGTACGACAAACGAGCAACTTGTTAAGGCCCATTGTGACGATATTACACCAGTAATGAACGCAATAATCTTCAGATTAGAATACAATGGTTCGTGTGAACGTACTCTTATTATGCTGATTCAATGAATGTGAAAGGCAATTGTTGGAATGATGCACTTACAATATTGGTGAGTGCACATTGTTATTCTTTTGGTTGAATCAATATTGTGGGGAGCTTAAGGAAATTGGAAAATGAAGGTGGATGTATTTGTTCATTGGTTGCTTACTTCTTTAATAAAATACTTTCGGAATAAATATTTTGGTTATTTTGCTGGTGTAAGCTTATTATCGAAATAATTATATAATTCCCATTGTACACAAACTTATTAACTGAATCTCGCATAATTTTAAGGAAATTTGAAAATGAATGTGGTTAATTTCTTCGTACTTCTCTATTAAATACTTTAGGAATCATTCTTTTGGTTGTTTTGCTGGTGTTACCTACGCTTATTATCTAAAATATAATTTCCAATAAACACACATTTATTGACTGAAACTTACCTAATGTAAAATAAAATGTAATTAACTTAATTTAATTAATTTTTCTAGACTTTTCCGACACTTACAGTGCGGTCTTTACCTCAACAAATGTTCTCCCAACAAACGTAGTAGGTATAGAGTACTGTATTAAATAAGAAACACCACAATTTTTGTTTTTGAAGTGAAAGCTTCTTTAACGGTGTTGTGCACTTTTTGGGATGGGTAAAAAATGATAAACTCGCGTCAGGACGTGACCGTAAGATCCGTTGCCTAGCAACCGACAAAGTAAATATCAAAATAAATAGTCTTTGACATATTATCATTACGTAAAGATTACGAGGTAAGAATTGATGGGTAAAATAAAAGCAGTCAAGTTTTCACTTCTGCCGGCACTCCCGGAGTGCAACCCATTGTTTTTTTTTTTTAACTAGGTTACAAAAAACTGCTGTCTTCATTAATTACGTAATACACGATCAACCAGAATCTGAATCGTTTTGAAACAGATTGCTAATCTATTGCTGCATAAGTTCGAAAATAAATCTGCTCAACAACGTAAATAACGCAATGAATGTTGTTGAACTGTCAAAATGAAACAGATTAGTCGGCATCGTTTAAGAAAAATCGAAAATGTGTTGCGTAATTTAGATAGATAGATAGCTGATTCCAAAGATTTGATTAAAAGAATCTTTGCTCATGGATATAATATCCCGACCTGGTTTTAATGCATGTGGGATTTTTGCGTCTATAGGCCGCGTCTTATTGAACGCATATTTTTTACGCATTTTTCTTTCTTCCTTTCTTTATTTCTATTTAAAAGCGATCTTCGCCTGAATTCGCGATTATCGCGGTAATAATATAAATGTCACTTTTTGTTCGAAGAACCGGAAAGTGCCCTCTGTCGGCGCGACCACGCGTTCAGGTACACCGAACAAAAAGTTAATATGCACGCAACGAACGCGTATTCAGCCGACGATCGCTTTTAAATAGGACGCGGGGATACGCACCCATTTTGAAAACAATCCTGAAATTGCTATAAAACACTAACCAGAGCCTGAAAAAATAAAATAACCAAGACATTGCGCTGTCAACAGTGCGTGAGGCCGGTTTCGTAAACATGTTTGCACTTAGTGAGGTGTAGTTTGCTTGTAAATGGTTGTAGGTAAATGTGTGCGTGTGAGCGTGTATGCACAGAGATCATCATAATCAGCCTATTAATGTTCCCACTGCTGGGACACAGGCCTCCTCTCTGTGAGAGGGAGTGGGCTGTAATCTATCACCCGGGCCCAGTGCGGGTTGGCAGATGTCACATGTCTTAGAATTTTTGGTTCTAAGACATGCCGGTTTCCTCACGATGTTTTCCTTCACCGTTGACTTTTGGCATGCTTCACTGCCAGCACTGTTCGTAGCGGTATTGGTTTTTATTTGGTCTGATACCAGAGCAAGAACATAAAATATTACTCGACCAGACAAAACGACACTTCGAATAGACAGTATCTCCATCTCTTTCTACATAATAGTCCCATCAGACTAAGGGTAGAAAGTAATCAATCGTTATTAATGACATCGGCCTTAATAAACGCAAACTCATTAGCAATCGGCAACGATCGTGTGGAAAGCCTTTTGTGTTTCTGATGTGATGAATATTACAGTTTTCCATTACTTTACTTTTAAAAAACTGCTCGTCTGGAGGTCGCAATCGCGAGCATGACGTCAATTTTCAATTATTTATTGCTTACCATAATGTAGTTGGTAAGGAAATAATAATATTAGTCACAATTATGGACCCTGTCGGGCACAGCATAGATCAAGTAGGAGAGAGGAGGAAGAGCACTGGGTGTTTGATACATTTTATTATTATATAAGTAATAAGTAAGTTACTACTGTTTTATTATAAAGGATTGAATTTAAGAATTATAATTATTGTTTTATAAATTATATACATTTATTTCGTTAGTAACATTGTAAAAACTATTTATATTTTATATTTTCCATATATTTTTTATTATTATATTTAGGTCCTGGGTTCGATACCCAGGTCGGACAAAGTGTTATTGAGTTTTTCACGAATTTCTCAGTAGCAGCCTGAAATCTGGGTTTGTTCCCGGTTGATGGCAATAGGCTCGCGGGCCTATTCCATAGGACTTAAACATAACTGGCGAAATGTGGGTGTACTATAGGTAGGTACACCTCTGCCTAAGCCTTCTGGGAGTACAGGCGTGATGTTTTGTAATGTCGTTAGCAATCGTCAAAGATCGTGTGAAAAACGTTTTGTGATTCTGATGTGCTGAATATTATAGTTTTTAATTACTTTACTTTTTAGGGTTCCGTAGCCAAATGGCAAAAAACGGAACCCTTATGGATTCGTCATGTCTGTCTGTACGTCCATATGTCACAGCCACTTTTTTCCGAAACTATAAGAACTATACTGTTGAAACTTGGTAAGTAGATGTATTCTGTGAACAGTATTAAGATTTTCACACAAAAATAGAAAAAAAAACAATACATTTTGGGGGTTCCCTCCCCATACTTAGAACTGAAACTTAAATTTTATTTTCCATCAAACCCATACGTGTGGGGTATCTATGGATGGATAGGTCTTCAAAAATGATATTAAGGTTTCGAATATCATTTTTTTCTAGTTTAGTTTGTGCGAGAGACACTTCCAAAGTGGTAAAATGTGTGTCCCCGTAACTTCTAAAATAAGAGAATGATAAAACTAAAAAAAAACATGATATAAATTATCATGTAAACTTCCACCGAAAATTGGTTTGAACGAGATCTAGCAAGTAGTTTTTTTTTAATACGTCATAAATCGTAAATCGCAATTTCCCTTTAACGAACTATGTACAAGAACTTTTATATTATGTTACTTACTGCTACGGAACCCTTCATGGGCGAGTCCGACTCGCACTTGGCCGCTTTTTTTTTATGTCGGTAATTTGTACGGTTAGCATGTGTTGCTGTCATCGCGTTATGGCTTTTCTGGTGTAGATAGCAATCAAATGCTTTTAGATATTGACCTGAATTTGAATGAAGTATAGTTTTTTGTTTTAGTTACAAAGCATCACGCCAGTAATCCACGAAGAGTTACGCAGAGGTGTGCCTATATACACCCACATTTCGCCAGTCCCATGTAATAGGGGGCGAGCCTATTGCCATCATTCGGGCGCAAATCCAAACTCCGGGCTACTACTGAGAAATTCCTGAAGAAAAAACCCAATAACACTTTGCCCGACCTAGGAATTGAACCCAAGACGTCATCCTCAGAAGTAGCGCTTGCAACCACTGAACTAACGAAACAGTTTTGTTTTAGTTATTATTCGAATCTGTCTGCTGTTTCAAATGAATGCAGAATTAATTTATACTCTATAGGTACTAATCCAGCAGTCGAGGTAAACCGGTGATTGCTCCCATCAAACAACTCAATATCTACACTACAATGAATTATTGCAAGAGGAAAGCATTTTCATGAAACTATAAATAAAGATTTTCATGAATGACCAAAACATTTTTAATGAACCTGTGAAAAGATTTTCAAATTACTGTTTAGTTATACATAAATGTCTAGTGGTCGCAAGCAGTACTGCTGAGCATGAGGTTCTGAGTTCGATTCCCAGGTCGGGCAAAATATAATTGGGTTTTTACATTACGAATTTCTCAGGAGCGGGTCGGATTTGTGTCCAGTTGATGTCAATAGGCTCGCCACCCTATTACATGGCACTTAGACATAACTGGTAAAATGTCGGTGTACTATGGGTACACCTCTGCTGCCTAACCCTTCGAGGAAAACAAGCGTGATTTTATGTTATATTATACAATTAAATGAGAAATATTTGTATTATTTGTAATCACGTTCTCGAAAACGGCTCTAACGATTCCGATGATAGTTGCAATAAAAGGGGTTTACGGGGGCGTAAAATCGATCTAGCTAGGTCTCATATCTGGGAAAATTCGTTTTCTGAGTATTTTCACCTGAGCAGAGCTCAATCGCCCAAAGTTTAGAACAAGATGGCTACTGGAATTAGTATAAACTATCTTATACTATTGAATGAGCATTCTCAATTTTCACCAGAGCAGACCTAGGTCGCTCAGGTACTGTTATTATTAACAAAAAAAAAAAAAAAATCGAAACAATAACACAAGACTTAGTACAACAAATAAAACGATGACAGCTGCAAAAGTATAAACTCTAGCGCAGCTAACAACGCCCTTCCCCAAATACAGAAAGGAATGATGTTCCATGCAAAAGTGTAGGTAATTAAGTTAATTTAGAAAAAAAAAGTTAATTTAGAAAAAAAAAGTTAATTTAGAAAAAAAAAGTTCCTTTAGAAAAAAAAAGTTAATTTAGTAAATATTGTTCTAACATAGTCTCTCTTTGTCCCCAGGTTGCGCGTTCCCATCTCGGTGGCACGGGCGCTGGTTCCAGTCGGGCGTGATCCAGCCGATCCTCATCGAGGGAGACAGGCTGTCCAACAAGGGACGGTGTCTTTCCTCGGAAGGGGACAAGTTTCTTATTGTTGATGAGTAAGTAGCCACCATAGTTGTACAGAATAATTGCCAAACTTAAGTGGCAGTGGGTGCACTTTGCTCGCAGAACAGATTGCCGATGGGGCCCAAAGGTTCTGGAGTGGCGACCGCGTACCGGAAGACGTAGCGTTCGAAGGCCTCCCACAAGGTGGACCGATGACCTGATGAACGATGCGAGAAGCACAGAACCGGTCGAAATGGCGGTGCTAGGGGGACGCCTATGTTCAGCAGTGGATGTCTTTTGGCTGAAATGATGATGTTAGTAGTTGTACAGCGGGTACTGAACCTGCTACAAATAGTAGACAGCTTTTAGAAGAAAAGAGAATGGTAACCCACCGAAACGTCATCGTAGGGAGTAAAACCACAAGACTTCAATCTGTGGACGTCATCAAATTGACATCATCATCATCAGCCTATTAATGTTCCCACTGCTGGGACACAGGCCTCCTCTCTGTGAGAGGGAGTGGGCCGTAATCTACCACGCGGGCCCAGTGCGGGTTGGTAGATGTCACATGTCATCGAATTTTTTGGTTCTAAGACATGCCGGTTTCCTCACGATGTTTTCCTTCACCGTTTTTGAGAGCAGTGGTGATGAAATTATTTACACAAAGTAAAGCGCCTGCTTGGGTTCGAACCCACGACCTACAACTCGTAAGTCGGGGCCGTTGCCACTGGGCCACCACTGCTCTAAATGGACATCATGAATAAATAAATAAAAAGGAATTAAGTCAAATGCGACCTTTTTTTGGGTGGGAAATCAGCAACTTACTTCTTCCGCTCTGGGCGGAGCGGGAGGGCGTGTCAGACTCTTACTGACTAAAACCGTGTTCCTTCAGTTGCCTATAAGTTGCCAGGGGTACGACAACCCTTTAGGACTTTCCCGCAACCCCGGCAGTCATCGGTCCTAGCGGACCCCGTCAGTTGTGCTGACATCTCTTTGAGGCGCGCGTGGAACACAACGTGCCGTCGACCCGGGCCTGGTCCTTAACGGACTGAGCTACCCATTGCTCTTCGTCCGCAAGCCCAAAAGGGCACTACCTAACGCACAGAAAGTATTTAGTTTTTTTTTCATAGTTAGGTATAGATGATACCTAAGTCACTAATTCAGTAGCCCCATCAATACCGAGAACAAAATAAAACGATGTAATTGGTAGCGTTCTGTTTAAAATCAAAACTGTGCCGATTACAAAGGACGGTTATTTGAAAGGAAAATACAATTCAAAGAATTGCTTGGAAAAAGAAAGGGAATCTGGTTTACCTCATGTTTTGAACACCGAAACTTTTCCACTTTCTATTTCTCATCTTCGAATCTTCCTTTAATAAAACTTTTAAACGCGTGTTCAGTGCAAATCTCGATCATTTCTCTTTGCTATCTCTTCTCTTCCGTTTCGTTTGCGTCGCATTCATTTAATCTCTCAATCTGTATGTCTTATCGATAGCGCTTAGCGCGAGTGATAAGGGTGGGCATATATCCGCATCGTTCTAATATCCTTGCACAAGTACCTACTTGTGCAAGGAACTTGTAAGCAGATGAAAAGTAATCATAGGTTGGGTGTTTTATTGTTTCATTATCAATGTTATGTTTCGTTTTTCTAGGTGTTTGACTTGCCCGTGAATAAGTATAAGTACTGATTTTGCAAAAACCTCTTAGAATTTAAGTTTACATTTCGTTAAGGTCTTTTTAGTAGTAAGGCATTCACTAACAGAGACCACCACATTGCGAACGGATTTGAAATAGAAGAAGCTTATAAAAAAAGCCGGAAATACCGCTATAGTCAGTTTTGGCAATTAAATACATCAAACAAATCTTAACCCTACAAAACTGAAAAAAGTCCAAACTGAAAAGCACTTCTAAACCACAAACATACAGTCCAAAATAGTCTGACAACTGAATTCTAGTATCTTATTACACCGCCCCTCTGCAATGGTGCATACCTGTTCCGTGCCCCGTGCCAACAAATCTTCAATCCACCGCATTACCTGCTGACGCCCTATATTTCCTACAATCCTACTAGGTACTAACTGCCCACTGTAGTAGATAAGTATTATATCACTAAAATCAAGGGTATAGAAGTAGTAGTACTATTAATTTGCAGTTTATGTTGTTGAGGGCCAAGCGTTCTGTGAATCAGTGCCACTGTATTAGAAGTTAGTGGAGTATTCTTCATTTCAGTGTCAAAGACTTGTCGATGTAAATGCTGTTGAAGTACCTAATTTAAACAGATAAATAAAGAGTATTTTCAAGGTAGAGTTCTAACCAAACTAATCATAAGAATTTGAAGTTCCATTCTAGAATTTGCCAGTAAACTTAGCTACCTACTGTTTAGACCTGCCTTGTATTCTATATAATGAACAAATTAACCTCTGTAGCTAAGATCGTCCTTCTCACTGACTGATTCATGAAAAAGTACAATTCGAATTAGTCTCCACCAGCTCATTCTCAAAGGAAACTTTTTGTAATACAACGTTGGCCCCTCTGCAATGCACAGCTAGTTCGTGCCTCGTGCCAACAAATCTTCTATCTATCGAGTTACCTGCTGCCCCCATATCTTTTACTAGTGGCCAGTCAGCTCTACTTGAAAAGAGGTTTAATATCAACCTTATAAACTATTGTAGGTTTTCAGTTTTATACTTTGCTGGTAATATTGGTTTCAGTTTGCTAGAAAGTTTTTAATCGTACCAGTATTTGTGGGTGCTCCTTTAGCTGCCGTTATTGGTATGATATCAGTGATTCTGGTTTAAACCTACTGAAAAAATGCTCCATCTTCTCTCCTTTCATAAGTTTTGTAAAACTATTGATATACGGTACAATACTAATTCATTGTTCTTTCTTTTCAGAAAAGGCTGCTATCGCTGTGTTGTGATGCATGAAAAACATAAAAACGTTCTACAGTATAAAGAAAGTGAGTAGATAATATTGTTTTTCAATTGAAAAAGTTATAGACATCAAGACGAAGTTGCTAGCTCGAGATAAATATGCTACTAGATGGATCAACGCACTGTCAACCCCTGAAGCTTGTGAGTTCTACGTCATAACCTAACAAACAGGCAAACAGTCGAAATAAATAAATAAATTCTACCAATAAAAAAAAATCTAAGAGGTCGATACTTTTCATGCGGACAGTTCACACCACTTTTTTAGGCGTTTTAACGACGTAGTATTTGGTATTATTATTCGGGTTGAGATCTCACTTCAGGTCGAGCTGTCACTGACCTGAATTTTCTCACTTTCGCATTTCTAAAACTGTACATGTAGATTCCAATAATACAAATTGGTTAAACAGCTCTAAAAACCCTGCCATCTAAAATGGAAAACCTTTCTACATACATAATATACACCAAGTTTGGATGAGTTAACGGTGTCCCCGCACTATACGGGCTATCAAGGGAATATCCTGGACTCATAAACAGGTCGCCTAATTTTCTGGCGAGGCCCTCTTAATGAATTACATTAACATTTGCCTTCATTTCAGTAAGTACACTGAGTAACAGATACGCGGCTATTTATATATTAATATTGGTCAGTTTTCTTTTAAAATGGCTTTTGGAGTATTTATTGAATACAATAATTTAATTTCTCAATTTGCTTAAACTATAAATAGGTAGTGTTTTTAAGCAATCTATTACGTTGGCTAGTAACTTAAAAACACCTGCAACTTGTTTAGCTTTGAACGATAACAGGTCCAAGTCCAAAGCTCTACAAGATACAGCGCCCTAAGTGCGCAACACACATCAATCACAATCTGAAAGTTCGAAAAAGGATAGTGGGCAAAATACTTCCAGCTCCGCCACAGTTGAAACCACTGTAGTTTTGAAGACATTGCTTCTCCCTATGCTCACGCCGAAGCGCATCAAAATCGGTCCCGGGGTTCTTCAGTTCCGACAATGTTAGGTTAGGTTAGGTTAGATAAAATACACGCAGCTCCGCCACTACACCCTGCTCTGCCAAAGTTGGAACCACTGTAGTTTTGAAGACATCGCTCGGCTCGCGCGTGATCGGTAACAGTTCTAAGCTAACCTATTTCACCCAGTTACTCGCAGAAATGTTTATACCATTTTCTAATTATCTGAGTGTTCGCAAAATCCCTAGCGTTTTCGCGAAAAGTTGAATGATCAAATCATCCTACGACATGTGCAATTACCCCGCATGATACATCGAAAAAGCCGTTGAAATGAACCATAGTTTGGAAAATATATTCGACATATCATTTTATTTTCCTATGCATACTGGTAATAATAGCAGGATTTTATTAATAAACACAGCCGTAATTCCTCTCCTGCATCTTCTTCACAAAATCTTTTACCTACGAGTATTTCTCTTTTATTTTCTTATTCTTTTCCAACTATGAGAAAAATGGAAAGAGAGTAGGTCCCTACTCCCCTTCTCTCTCAACACTACAAACAAGGCCCTCCGAGTCCTCAAAGGGCCTTGTTTGTAGTGTTGGACACCACAGGCTTTTAATAATAATAATTTTCAAGTACCTAAATCACAATTTTGATAGGCATACTGTCTACATGTGGAGTAACAACAAGCACACAAATTTAATTTCAGAGAACCTAGTTATCATACACCCTGTCCCTATACTAAAGCCTTGTTTTAATTTCCAGCATTTTGCCACAGAAGAGACGCGTTACCGCACCTGTGTTCCTTGATAACGGGTGACGCGTTGCTGTACTCAATGTTCAGAGAAAACGCCGACCCTGTGGACTGCCCGCTGAAAGGGCCATTTTCTTTTACTTATAATAGGTAAGTGCAATGTTCAAAACATTCATTAATATTATTATTATATTTATGTGTTTACATATCTCGGGACCATGGGGTCCCGGTCCTTTAGAAGGCGTATGAGGGGCCGAAGTCAACTCGCAGAGGCCCCTTATAAAATTTGAAATTGAATGAGGCACCAACCGACGATTATGCTTGTATGCACTATGCAAGTGCACCCAAGGACAACCCCCGGTTGGTGCAGGACTATTGCAGAATATGGAACTAAAACATATTGGGATATGTGTTTGGGTGGCTAGAGTGTACCTAGAACTTATTATTAAGCCAAAGCTGATGTTTCCATACTCAATATATTTATTGCATTTCACTTTTGATTGATTTACCCGTTTACAAAGACATGCTCATTGTGGACCCTCTCAGGCACAGCATTGTAGGAGAGCGGAAGAGGGCGTAATCGTATTTTTTTTTGGGTTTTCTGCGGGGTACACCTGAACTTTTTGATTACCTTGATTACTAAAATGTTTCTATCTCATTCTCATAGGTCCCTGTGCCTTGGCCAGCGTATCATATAAATCATATTATGTCGAATGTTGACGTTCGTGTGCTTTTGTTGTATTTATTTATTCATTTCAAATGTCCTTTAGCGACTACGACCAACTACGTCATAGTGGTCGACGTGACGTAATCGCTTGCTTACATAATACCCCAAAAGCCTACATAATACTCCAGTACGTATATAATACATGGCCACATTGACGCCATATCACCAACGGCAGTTGAACTGACCAGCAATAAAGACATGACACGCGTCAGTCGGTGGGTGGCGGACGACGAACGACGGCACGTAATGACATGTAATTAAAAACCGTTGGTAATGCATTACCGATCGTGCGTCACTCAAAGTAGCCTGTAATTTGAATGGCGATGCATGATTTGCGATGAGATCTCGATTGAAATATGGTAGTCTGAAATGCGTTAAACAGATTAAGCACAATCGATGTAACATCAACTGATATGGACGTATGGTTGGCGCTTGCCAGTGTACAGTACCTTACCAAGGGTGCATTATAATCCTCCTTAGTTATATATAGGTAATGAACTCTTGTTGAAAATATCTAGCTATTAATAACACTGCTATTTTTTACATTCATGACTCGAACTCGACATGAACTCGAATGTTGTTAAATGTTCGCTCCAGATTTGATTGAATTTGACGGCTCTAAAACACCAGATTATACCAATTCTAATAATTTCCAGGGGTCATGGTGACTGTAAAAGTCCGGTGTCATCAATCGAGAGCTGCACGGAAGATTCGAGACTGCTCCTTAACTACCAGGCCTGTCCTGATGTCTATGGCTCTGAAAGCACGGGTGAGTTAATAAATATGACTCTATTTTAATTATATGATTACTTCGAAAATAAAAAAAACTGATGAGATTGGTGGCAATGTGTCGGATAAAACATTTGCGATGGGTCGCACGGTTTCCACTCCCGGAATCCGGATCGAAGGACTCGAAGGACCCGTCAAACTAAAATTAAAATAATTATCACACATGCACGTCAGTAAACTTTATCGTTTATTGCAGTTAATATGTATGTGCGAAATTCATTTCAGTAGATCATTTGACTGTCGCGATGTCGCCAGTTAAACAAAATAGAAACAAGCATAAAAAAAGTTAATTAGGTCATCCCAATTAATTTTATGTCTGTTAGTCGTAAAACTGGCAAAACTTTACCTATCCTTGACATGATTAGTAAAGCTGAAACAATTTGTATATTTGAGACGTTCAAGCTCGTCTTGTTAGAAGACGTGGTTACAAATGGATCGGGCAGAGTTCCAGCATAGGTGTCAAGCATTGTTTAGTTTTAGTCGCGGCCCGCGGCCCGATCGAAATAAACGCGGTGTTAAGGACATATGTTGACTCATTCCTTACTAATTTCGTGTTAAGACAATCGTCTGTGTGTTTGTAGTTTCAATAAATTAACGAAACTGTCGTACCTCTATGATGAAATCTGGCAGTCGATAGACGTATTGATTTTGTACAACGCTTGTACCTAGACCAAATGAAGTATTATGAAAAGTTCAAGACTCTCACGCAATGTTTGTGGTCAATAAGACATTGAAAGATATCAAAGGGCAACTAAAAGTAACCTTTTCTAACTTGACAAAGCTGCTCAAGTAAAGATTCAGCTGGAAGGATGTTGTCGTGTTGCCAAGACAATACCTTTTTCTTAAACAGAGAATGTCCTATTTCACAATAAAAAGCAAATGAAATTATACTCGCAAATAATAAACATAATTGCAACAAAAGGAGGAAAACACAAACTTCAAAAGCGTAGTAAAAAAGAAAAGAAAAATACAGACAACAAAAAAGCATTTCTACTCAAAAAGGAACATTTCCGAGCAATTCCCATAGTAGGTACTTCCCCTTTACGCCGCCGGCGGTATCTATATAAAACTTTATTTGTGCAGTCGTCTGTCACAATTGTCTACGTCAACGGCGAACCGTGCGTCTATTCTTGGATGTAGATTTCGAACAAGAAGTTAACAAACTATGAGTACTATTACTGGGCTTGCAAGTTTCTAGTTGTATTGTTAATGAAAAGTCTAGTTGCTATTTATAGGGACGATTTCTTTTTTTGTTGTTCAATGGCTGTATAAATGCTCTCTAATTCCACTTTCGGATTGATGAAATGAGTAGGTATATAGTGGCCCTTTTAGGTACTAGATTAAGGCATGCGGCGCCGGTGGAGGTCCGGCGTCGTGTACAGGAAGCCTAAAACGCAAAGGCGTTTGTAAACGGACGGCGCCGTTTAATATAATGACGAATATACAATCTGCCTGAGATAGTTACACCAGAGGAATATACAATCTGCTTGCGACATGGCCACAACGTTATGTATAACGCTCTTATTATCTGTCATCATGAAAAGAGTTTTTGTTTTTTAATATTTCTGTCTTTGTTATTCCATAATAGGTACATTTATCTCAAATCTAGCGTATATTCTCGACCTCGATTGTCCGACCTGAAACTTTCATCTTTTTCCTTTCTCATTTCAGTGGAAGAGCTAGAATGCCTAGCGACATGGAAGGAAGGCAGCCTCCGCTTCTTGGTGGGCAAGCTGCATCACAACCACGCCACTAGCAACGAGGACCGATACCGGTGCTTTGTCTACGAGAAGACGAATGGTAACTACAAACATTTTAAGTTATTTGTTGGGTATTTTTACACATCTTTTTTATTTGAAAACGGTGGTCTATCCAAAATTAGTTGTTTTTTAAATACCATGACAAACCTAAACTAAATGAAAAGCTTTTGGAACCCAAGATGTGTTTCAAAGTCAAGGTCAAAAGTCTAAGCCAGCTAAAGCACTAGGAAGTGGTGAAGGTTGGGCGTTTTGGGGGACTGTCATAAGTAATTTTGACGTTCGAAAAGTGCTGATTCTCAGCCTAGTGTGAATAAATGACTTTTTAATTCTAAGTCTAAGTCAATGTCTTTGACTTTGACTTTGGCTTTGATGCGTTTCAAAATCTTAATTTTTACTTGCAAGTTTTGGGATGGCAGCTTTACTTCATCTTAACAAAATTATGTGATATGACTATTTCTATAAAAACTCACGAATGGAACCAAAAAGACCTCCAATCTTTTTCGTTCCAACCGTGCGCTTCAAAAGTCTTTTCCTCTCCAATTTTAGACTTACTTCTCAACACGCGTGTTACAGCAACCGGCGCAGTAAAGGAGCAGGTGGTCCCGCCGGGCGGCATTGAGTATAGGGTTGCGCAGTCAGGCGATGCCACCTGCAACGGACTGTTCAGTGCCACGGAGGGATCCAGGACCATGGCTCTTAAACGTGGTGAGAATTTTTTATTTATTTTACTTTGGACATTATCTTAATAATCTACTTTGACCTTTTCTCCATGAAAGCTCGCCATAAAGACAAAATACTTACACTAACTGTCGCTTGGTTTTGCTCAACCTATTAATGTTCCCACTGCTGGAACACAGGCCTCCTCTCTATGAGAGGGAGTGGGCCGTAATCTACGAGGGAGTGGGCCCAGTGCGGGTTGGTAGATGTCACATGTCTTCGAATTTTTGGTTCTAAGACATGCCGGTTTCCTCACGATGTTTTCCTTCACCGTTTTGAAATTGGTGGTGAAATTATTTACACAAAGTAAAGCGCCTGCCTGGGTTCGAACCCACGACCTACAACTCGTAAGTCGAAGGCCATTACCACTGGGCCACCACTGCTCCCAATATCAGTTCTCTGTGACGCAAATCCAATTCCCTAAGCTTATTTGGAGACGTGAGGCCTAATTGAGGTCACTTAGAAGTTAGAAGATCCCTGGGAGACTATACAAACTCGAACCACGAGTGCATGATGTTGCTCCTGCCTGGTAAATACTTATCAGGCATTGATTTACTTGGGGTTGAAATCAAAACCAAGAGAATCAAAGCGAAAACAAAATACATCAACACGTTAGCTGCCACAACAATAATGTTGGAGGTGAAAAGAAGTAACACACATCTCGAGCCATTCAGTATTCTTTGTATGAAACTCCCTACTGCAATGCACACTAATCGGAATCGTAAAGTAATCGCCTCGCCTCGGGACAAGCTCTTGAACTGTGGCGATACTTTAACCTTCAATATTATTTACCTAGGAGTGTATGCGTTAAATGCTCATAATATTCTGGCCATTTCTTCCAGTATCAGTTCGCTTCAACTGCCAGTTCCCCTCATGGATGACGTTCTCTCACACGTGGCACACCCTAGATTTCACCAGCAACTACACGTTCTACCAGCGGAACGCGACCCTTAGGATAACGAACCAGACGGGGGCGGATATCAAGGTGTACTGCGTCAACGTGAAGGCGAGCTCGCCGAGCGGGAACTCGGTGGCTTTAGTTGCGCATTGGCAGCATCATTGGTAAATGACCTGTTACTATTTATTGTGTTTAAACAACTTTTTAGAGCCTCCACCACAGACTACGCACAATGGACCAAATGAGAGTCTAAGTGCGGACAAGCGAGTGAAGAGCCTATTTCACAGTATCTGAATAGGCACTTTTCAGAAAAGAAATGGTATGAAATAATCTGCCAGTAATTTTAACAGGAACTGATCTGGAGCTGATGAAACAGGCTCTTGTGTATAAAATAGAAAGAAAGTAAGTCGTTAATAAGATGAAAAATCCATTCAGGAAGTTCGACGTGTTCTTTCTTAGTGACGGCTATCGCCGAAAGCCAGCACTGAGGCTCTGTTTCGCATAGGGACGCAGCATTATGCTGAGCGATGGCCGTTTTGCGTGGATGTGACATATTTTCCCCCAAATTGTTATTTTCGTTTATTTGTTCTTTCTTTGCGTCGTGTTTCTGTATTTATTTATTTCTTAGGGGTTAATTCTCTGACCAAAATAGTGCATTTCCGATTGATGACTGTAAAATATAAAATGAAAGGCCAGCAGTAGAATACGAACACTTTTAGAACAGTAAAGGTTTCTGCACACAGCGGGCGCGGCGCGGCGGGACGGGACGGCGACGCGACGCTGAGCAGTTGTAATGTACTAGATATTACGGACGACGCCACACAGAGCCGTCCCGCTCGACGCGACGGTTACCGTCGCTCTATGTGACGTCGTCCGTAATATCTAGTACATTACAACTGCTCAGCGTCGCGTCACCGTCCCGTCCCGCCGCGCCGCGCCCACTGTATGTAGAGACTAGAGACCTTAAAGCTGCCTTAAACCTTAAAGCAGCCTGGTAACCCCAAAATACCCATCTAGAATTGCTAGCCTGTTTAACCATTGTTTTCTTTCTTTAATTCCCAGCGTCTCCCGCTACGTGTGCGTGGTGCTGTACCGGCGCGACACGTACATCGCGGAGCTGCAGCGCGGCACCCCCACGGCGCGGCCGGACGACGCGTGCTCGCCGCACCACTTCAATGCAGTCACTGCGCCTTATGTTACTTTAGTAGGTTAGTATCGAAATCGACTACTAAAACTAAACACTAACAGAAAGAAAAAAAAAACGTCCCAGCGCTGATTTGCTGAATTCGTTTTCTCCTCTACTGATCGTTATTTCTCCTTTAAAAATCATTTTTTTATTATTTATGTATATATCAATGTATTTATTCTTGTATTTAGTAGTTATTTTCTTGCTTTCAATCCCATATGTTGCACCTGACATGTTTTGTCTCTGCATCACCTTAAAAGTTGACTGGTAGAAAATGCCTCGGGAGGGCATTAAGTCCACCTTAATGCCTTAAATAATTTGTAAAGATCACTAAGGTTAAGAAATAGGTCTTAACCTTCGTGATCTTATAACAAGCAGCTTTTGGTCACAACGCTCTTATGGCTGTGATGGCTTAGCCCTTTAATACTGGTGAGCACAGATATAGATAGACCCTGGTGAGCTTCACTCTCCGCATCTGGGAATATTTCAAGACTGTAATGATTGCATCTTATCAACTTTGGCGACCTGTGAACGGCCACTTCATTACTTGCAAGTTGAAAACCAAAAATAGCCGTGCCCTGTAGATTAAAACCGAAATGTAGGATCAAGAGCACGTGTAGGTTTGATCCTACATTTCGGTGGTTTCTGAGGTTCTTTACCTGAGTGATTTAGTATGACAATCTAGAAAATAAGGACCAAAACCCCTGCCGAATTCAGGTCATGATATTAACAAAGTTCTATTTCTCTTTTCTAGCAAGCAATCCCGAATCAAAAGAGTGTCCGTACTCCGGAAAATACGAAATACAAAACCGCCGCAGAAGAGACATAAGATCTAGCGAAGAACATAGTAATAAGAGAGAGAAGGCAATGCTTGAACATAATCGTAGGGTTAACGGGAGTAGGTTGTTCAATTTTAGCGTAAGCAACATGTCCAGTGCACCCATGTTGAGGAGTAGAAGGGAGTCGGAAGGAGACGTCTCTTGTGTGGTCAACAGCTACAATAGACTAGAGGTGGGCTGCAACTCTGTGAAGAATATGGAGTTCTATTCTACGTGTGAGAATAGGGAGGTGGTTACAGGTGAGAATATTTCTTCAAATTGAATTTTTAATTTTAAATACTATAGACGTAGATATTTAGTAAAGACTCTGCGTCCGGCGCTTGGCGTGTTGTGCCGTGTTCGGGTTCGCGATAAGTCAATCGTCATCCTGAGGATACCTCATTGAGAGGTGAAATATCTTACAGGGTATTTTATGACTCTTTAGGAATAGTTAAGCTGAATAGGTTACCATATATATCTATGTCTATTGTATTTTATAATAGATTTCCGTAAGGTTACGCCTGAATCAATTAACTATTTTATTTTTATAAAATATTTCACAGCAAAATACATAAGTATGAGACAAGCTGTCGACCTTTTTCCTCGTCTGTTTAAAACAGTCCTGTTGTTTAATGTGACAGAATGGTGGTTTTGTAAATCGGAGAAAAACCTCTGACTGTTTTAGCTACTTGGTCACCATTGCGCATACGTGCATTTGTACATCTGCACGCTCTGTGTGCAATTTTCAGTAGTATTTTAAGACTAGGTATCTGTAAAGTTTTGCAATACGTCTGTACGAAGAACACGACTTAAAAACAGAACCCTGTCTGTACTGTCGCGCAGGCGGGTAAAAATTGTGTTGCTTTTGAGAATTTAAACCAATGGCATTACATTATATCACTCTAGCCCAGGGGTAGCCAACTTGATTAGACCCAAGATCTACTATTTACTGACAAAACCCTGAGCGATCTACCAATCACTTACTTCTTGAAATGTTAAATGAAATATCAGTGCCCGTTGTCTCGCGCGTAAACGTTTTGCCATCCACTGGACTACCTAATAGCCACGATCGACCGGTTGGCCACCCCTGCTCTAGTCTCTAACAGTATATAAATGTCTTGCGCTTTCTCAGCGTACACATGCCACGGCGGCTGGTACGAGAACGGCGCGTCGTTCGTGGTGACGACGCCGGTGACGCGCGACAGCACGGCGGCGCGCCGCTACTGCTTCGTGTCGCGCGACACGGCGCGCGGCGCGCTCGCCCTCGCGCGCTCCGCCACCAACTGCGACCGGAACGATCTCACGCCTGACCTCGTGTTTGACGCCACCGCTACTGGTAAGTGTGGGAAGAAGTACATTGTTGGAAGTCGCGTGGTCGCTCGCTATAAGTCGCGCGATTGCTCGCTGTGTAAGTATCACGCGTGCACGTATGCTATGCGATTATTCGCTATAGAAGACATGTACACTATAAAGAACACCAAATAATCAAAATATCAATCATTTTTATATGGCGGTTGACTGTAAATGCTCTGGGCATCTGCAACGAATCGAAAATATATCCCGACCAGTAAAATTGATAGTAGGTACTGTATACTTTAATACAAACACCGACAAGGATCTTTTGGTTTTAAAGGTGTGTCCAAACATTGAGCGACAATCGCGCGCGGCGATCCACGCTGTGTTTGGACGACTGCCGCGCGCGAACGCTTCTGTCTACCTGCCGCGCACAAACATTTTTAGGAAACATTCGTCACAAATTGTGTCTGGACGTATTTCTGCGGACGTATTAAAGGCTAGGCAGATTGATACTGCCAACTGAAGTGCGCGGCGTGTCTCGGATGTGGCGCGCAGTACTGCCGCGCAAACATTCGTCGGTTTAGTCCTAACTAGAGCGCGGCAGAAATGTGTCCTGCAAACGCCGCGTGTTGCTACCGCGCTCTTGCCGCTCAATGTTTGGACACACCTTTATAAATGATATTGACATTTCTGAGGCGTTATTAGTAAACAATTTTGTAAAATTGTATTTAATAAAAAGAGAGTACTGGTGGTGGCCCAGTGGTAACGGCCGCGACTAACAAGTTGTAGGTCGTAGGTTCGAACTCAGGCAGGCGCTTTACTTTGTGTAAATTATTTCAACACCAATGTTCTCAAAACGGTGACGGAAATCATCGTGAGGAAACCGGCCTGTCCTAGAACGTTTGAAGACATGTAACTAACAACCCGCACTAGGCCCGTGTGGTGGATTATGGCCCACTCCCTCTCACAGAGAGGAGGGCTGTGTGTCCCAACAGTGGGAATGGGAACATTTTATGCAGATGAAAAACTAGATGGCAGCGTTGATTTTGATTTGCCAATGAGCTTTGCACAACTCATTTTTGTATTTTTTCGGGTTCCTTTAACAATTTCCTATGTTTGCTTCGCAGGTGAATGTCAAGATCAGACGAGCCACCAACCGCCGCTGAGAATAACCCTAACCTTTGTAATATGTCTCCCAGTCCTACACTACATAATCCCGAGATGATTCCTAATAAACTAATACAAATTAAGTCATTTCGGCCCCTCACCCTTGTAATTATAGCTACTACAAATAGACAGGCTTAGAAACTATATAGAGAACAAACTTTTAGTTATTTTAACACTTTGTAAACGTATATCAAGCAATTTTTTCCCGTTATTTTCGTTATTAATATTGTAAATCGTTTAAAATCGATATTTATCGTATTATCATAGATAGACTCAATCGCCTAAAACGTAATATTGCCACATAATTAAAATAGCTAAAATAACGTTAGCCGTTATTTTTAACTGTTATTTCATTATATTTAAATGTACAATTTTAGATAATAAATTGACATGATAGATGTCGTCTTGATTGCACAAATATGCACATATTTCTTGAATTTATTCTACGTTTATGATCGTTGCCTCCAAGTACACTTATTTTTGATAAATTACGTAATTTAGGAAAGAGTTTCTATCTTCAAGCGCAAAATAATACCGATAGCAACTAGCTACCGATATCGTCTTTGCGTTATACAGTTTACAAAAAGTTATTCGTTTATGGTATTTTAGCTTCAGGCTTTAAAAATAATAATGTTTGCAGTTCAAACGGAATATTCTTGATTTCGGTAATTTAACCCCAGAAATACTTTTGTACCATATACTCCTCCAAAGTCAACGGTTAAATAATGCGCTAGATTAATATTAACATACTTGGAGGCACATCAGTTTGGGTGTCTTGTGTATAGAACTTCTATAATAATAGTCAAATGTTATCCTTGGGGTAAAAGTTAAAGTAATTCTAAGATTATAAATATTTTTCTCTAAGCGCTTTATGCCCGGTTTTTCGAACAAAAATTACCTAAAAACAAATTAAGCATGCTTCATCTGCTGTGATTGGTTGACTGAATTATTAACAGCCAATTGGATCACTTGCGTTTAATTTTGACACGTCAACAATTTTCGTTCCAAAAACCTAGTGTTATAGTTGTTTATCTAAAGTTAACAGTTGTATAGTTGTTCCTTCAGTAATAAAAGCTACATTTTCTGAACTATATATCTATTTCCTATTCATATTACACGTATGATTTTTCAATATAAAATGCTGTCTCTCCCAACAACAAATTGGAAAATGATACAACATTGTTAAAATGTTACATTGTTGTATGTCCTGTCCCTTAAATTTAATATAAATAAGACTTTAACTTGCCCAAGGATAACATAAAAATCTTAGTTGACAAAATATGGTTAATAGATTTGATGAGAATGGTTGTGAAATAATTCTTGTTGCGACAGTTTTGTAAATTAAGAAAGAAACTTCCTCGCTTCATTTCCATTTAATTTTGTCTGTTGTTGTTGAGGTATGAGCGATTTGCGCTATGGTAGCCCGCAAAATTCAAATTTTCTTAAGGATTTTACAGGTCTATTTTAGGTTGTATGTTGATTACAATATGATTCGCGACCTTAGCATATATGTATTTACAGAATTATAATCATAAGAATCATCAATAAAACTCTCTAAGTTAGAATTGGCCTCAAATTACATTATTTAAATGAAATAGTCATTCAATAGTAATTTGAAGTAAGAGATTATTAAATATTAATCAATGAATACATACTTGTTATGATCACGAATTATATTTTAAATAACATACACCGTAATCCTGATCTGCAAATTGCAAAAAATGTAAGAAATTTTTATTTTGCGGACTTGGCGCTTTCGCCGTATGAGACTTTCTGTCACTGTGTTCTTCAAAATGTGGCATGTGCTTTTAAAACTTTCTTGGTAATTCAAGACACATATATTTTACCATTAATTTATTTAATAAAAGTATAATGCATAAATACGTACTTTGAGGCTGAAAACTACTGTAGCTATACTTTGCTTACCCACCCACGACCTGGCTTTAATTTGCAAACTCATTCAACTACCCTCCAGCGAAAGTAAAAAGGCATAGGCTTAACCGTTACTTATTTGAAAACACAAAATATAGTCGATTTTTAATATTATAGATATTTTAATCATAATACAAATTAGCATGTTCCCTACAAATATGAAGCTTCGAATTATGTACAAAATCATTGTAAAATGTAACTGAGTAGCTAGAATAATTTTACGTTATTACGTTATTTTTAACCGACTTCTTATTTATATGGATCGTTTCTTACCTTACACTTTGTATATTTTGATTTATGTAAATTAGAATGTAATCATAAGTTTCTTAGATACATTATAATAAGCACACTTTTTGAAAGGCCCCATTTTGTGAGCGTTATTAAATAAACATAATTAATTATTTTATTCAAATCTATGTTTAACATTATTTTATTTAAATCTATGTTTAACGATTGTTTTACTATAATTGCAACGTTTCTACGTTTACAAATTTGCCTGTCAAGTTCTATACCCTCGTAAAGGAGTTCTTACACAAAATAATTGTTTGGGCCACTGTATATTTCAATGTTTGCTTACCAAACGCACAATACTAACACTTCTGAAAAAAGTATGGTTCATACATTTTCTACAGAACTTTCCGACTTTATTTCTATTCCCAAAATCTAATTATTAACGCCTGGTCAATCTCAACTTTGCAGGAACGTGTCTTACCTAGTCTAACTTTTTACTTAATAATTATTATTAGTGCAACCATTTACTACCTACCTAATTAATATCGTATATTTATTAAATCAGAAGTGTTGTATACCTTCCAAATATCAATGCTCAAACTTATCTAGACTAGCAAATTATTTTCTAAATGGATGGGGTCTAAATGATTGTTACAATGCACCATATAATGGTTGCTTCACTAACTTTGTACTATTGTATTTGTTACAACATTTTCACGAGAAAGCAATGTTTTCTCAAATCAAGCAATACTACTATAGGTAAGATTAGATAAGACTAAATTTAGATAAGTAAAAAACGAATACTCATTTTGAGATCAATGTAAAATTTAATTAAGTTATTAGATAATAAAATCGCAACAGCAATAATATATTTGTATTTATAGCTATTGAGCGTTAAATTTTTAATAGTTAGTAGACAGTTGTGGATAATGGAGCTAGCGTTGTTGTTTTATAATGTGACAGAGATTATTTCTTTGTGGAAGCTAACTCGAAGCAAAATCAGTGTAAACTAAATTAAAGGAAAAAGGACTTTAAACTGATTTTCTTCGAGGAAATCATCGTTATGTTTCCATTGTGTGATATAGGTACATTGAAATTAATTAAGTATATAGTCGTCAGCATGGATTAAAATAAACAGCGAAATTGATTTTTACTCGTTTTATTTTCCTAGTGTAACCAATGAACCTTTTCTTTGGGCTACAAACACGGCAGTTAATCTGACTTAGTCTGGTCTGTCAGTCGAGAGGGTATACCCAGTAGCAGCGGTTCGTCGCATACTCGTGTCAACCTATTTGGAGCTTTTAGTTCAGGTACAGTCGGTGGCACATAAGTAGAATAAATTTGACATGACAGTGCCTTCATCGTAGCAGTATGGGTGATTTTTGCTGTGCGAGTGTTGCCACTTTTGCGCGGTTGACTGTACAATCCATTTTATATAATGGTGATACACACGTAGCACGCCCTCTACCAGGTTTAAAGACAATTTTCAGATTCTAAGGAGTTAAAAAACCAATGATATCCTCCGAGATGCAGTCCGGGCCTTATGAAACCTTAGATACCGTTGCGATCGATAGATGGCGATTTAGTAAACAGCTTAGTCTGTCAAGATTAGTGCAGGCCCATCTGGGGTAGAAAAGGGTGGAGCTGGAGTGTACTACACACAAATACACAATGATCTGAGACAGTACAGCCTGATCTACCTGTCATAATTATTTTTTTCAACTATTGTACCAATTTACCCAAACACCACACGAATAATATGTAGCTTTCCAATTTATATCAGATTGCAAAAATGGAAATACACTGGATAGCTTGTTCACAAATCAGCTTCACAAAAGTTCCCTGGAACCGCCCCTGAACGCAGAGTAACCGCGTAACGATAAAATATCTTGAACAACTGTTCAATTTATTTATAATCAATAAAGTACAAAACTAAACATGTTTTATATTAATAACATAAAAAAATATAAACAACAAAACTTAGAATATCTAATTTTGAGTTTAATAAAGGTAAAATAAACGATAAATGTAACGGTTTTCAAAGCGTTTTACAACAACGATATAACTGCTATATCGTTAACCAAGAACGCTACCTTAGCGCAGCTCTACCAACATAATAAACCCAACGCCCGAATCAAAGCTGTCAACATTCTGATATGTCATGTCATGTGTTGGTGTTGCTTGGCTTGCTTGCTTTCAGCTTTCTTTACTTTGCTTGTACGCGCGTCGTCAGTCAATTGGACTGTTTATGTGTAGAAACATCTATCGCATAACACACAAATCGTAACAACAAACTCGATTGTTAATAAAAAACCGAAACAAGCCCTGTACAGTGCCAATAACAAGAGGATATTTGGGAAATATGTGAAAGTGACAGTAGCAAAATCGACATAGTTTTTGTGTGAATATAATGTTATTTCGCATATTTTCGAGTACCGTCAGTTAGTGTATCGGCGTTTGTAAAGAAGATGTTGCGCGTGAGGCATAGTTCTTGTGTAGTGGAGGACACTTGATCTCCCGGGAACACTATGTTCGAAGCGGGATAAGCGTACTTGATTATAGCACGATCAGCTATAATGCAACACGATTGTACGCAGGAGGGTGGAAGGAGCAGGTACGAGCGGCGGAAGCCAAGCAAGGTGCTGAAGATAGCGGAGAGTTTCACGAACTTGGACGAGGTGGCGAAGTCGGGCCGTTACGTGCGGGGACCACACTCGAAGTTGGGCCGAAGGTACCGGGATGGGGAGAACGGGAGCCGGACTAAGCGTGCGGTGTGTTGTGATGATGATTGTGATAAGGAGTCCGGTGTGAGTGAGGATTGTGAGAGACTGGGTGACCGCCGGGTGACAGGGTCGTCATGCACGGCCCTCAGGACTGCTGTGGCAGCGCTCTACCCCTTCGACGACTTCATACTGGAGAAGATTGGGACAGGATTCTTCTCAGAAGTTTTCAAAGTAAGTGCTGTTTTTATACTCGCTGTAGTTTTATAAGTGCTGTTGAATTTGACTATTTTAGTGGTTATTTTGTGTAAAACAAGTACAATTTTTAACTACAATATTAGACAAACTTAATTTTCTTCTGAGTAGGCATCATAATACTAAGCTAAATCTATAATTCAAAGATTAATACTTCTGCAGGTAGAAGCAAAAGATATTAAAAAACTTGCAAAAACAAGTTATTGATAACAACATTTATAATCATCTACCTACTGTTGATAGTAGATGAACCTGATTCTATAATCTGTAAACACAATACAGAAACTTGTTAATAAAAAAAGAATTTTGCAAAAACAAGTATCTTCTTTATTCAACAAAAAAAAAACTAAAACGCAACCAGCTGTTACTATGAATAAATTAGAAGACTAGACGCTTTCAACAATCTCTTTATAGAACTACCTACTGTTAAACAGACAAATAGTCTACGGAAAAATGTGTATCAATTTTATATTTTGTACATGAACTCATGCCTACTTCCTATTGGGGTAGGCAGAAACTACTGAACGCCAACTGCTTTCATCCTTACATACTCCTTTTGTTCCTCCTCTTGACCAATCAGCATCAGATCCCATTCTTATCCACAACAAAATACATTTATTGCGTATGATTTTCTTTTCAGTACAAATAAATTATATTGTTCAGTTGTAGGTATTCCATTGAAACTTAAAGAATGACACAATATCTGCAAATAGGTATATTATTGAATGAATAATTTCCTCTAGTGGACAGATTTCTGTGAATGAATAATATAATAATAATAAAGTTTTAACCAAATGATGTAATTCCAACAAACAGTCATTGAATGTACGTTCAAAATAAGTATTTTCAGACCACAATTTTGTAACAGAAAGTTTTCCTATCTTAAAGCGGAGATTCCGTATTATTACGCTGACATACATAATTTATTATAATTAAACATGTCTTGGCACTGCTTTCTTTAGTGAACAGTAAACAAACAAGATGTACTGGACATCCTTAATTATGCCACAAATATCTTCAATAATTAATATTGCCATTCCATTTGGCACCTTTTGTTACCTTACCATTTCACAGACAATGTTGGCACGGTGCCATCATTTTAATGGCCCTTTATAGTAATTTATTGGGCATCTAAATATCTGCCCCTTGAATGCAGTCTCAACACTGTTATGATGCTGCATAGCTGAAATATTTCTGTCATGTTGACACCTTAATACTGGTATTCAGTTTAATACAAGTTTCATTGAATTTATTGATGTGAGAAAAACCTTCATTGGTTTCAGTAGAGTCATATTAAAATGAACTACCAAAAAATTCTAGTTTCATAGTTATAATCAGTACTTAAGTTTTTAGAAAAATCTGAAATACTCAGTTATTTTCTTTATCATATTGCTTGACCAGTAAGTAGGATGAAAACTTTTTAATCAAAATGTAAGTTGAACTATGTATGTATAACATTTTATGTCTCCAAGGATCACAAGCAAAACGTCATACGAAGTGTGCGGAATGTAAAGTACTATCAAACAGCCATTTAAAAGTTCAGACCACCATTCACTAATATGATTGCTCCTATCAAATCACGCAAGTGACCTCATTGTTATTCAATAAATGATTAAAGTTGTGACATGAATATCTATTTAACAAACTGTTCAATGTTTATAGTGTTTGCGTTAGGGGAATTGAAGGCTGCAACCTTGATAATGGCCTTGGAAACAATTTTGTGCCATGAAGCTGAATAACTTGAATCGTAATTGCATGGTGGATTATCCTTTTACGTAATGAATGGTGTTTGAATGGTTTTGTTAGGTTTTTCTTTGTGGTATGTGCTGTTGCCATGTTCTTATTACTATAGGGAAAATACTGCTGGAAAAAATTATTAAGTAGGTAGGTACTTCATTAATTAAAATTGTATACTTATAGAAAACCATTTCTTATGTTATCCTGTGGTATTACTAACTAGCCAAGTAGCCAACATAAATCCTAA
Source organism: Conistra vaccinii (assembly GCA_948150665.1). Taxonomy (NCBI): domain Eukaryota; kingdom Metazoa; phylum Arthropoda; class Insecta; order Lepidoptera; family Noctuidae; genus Conistra; species Conistra vaccinii. The sequence goes on from OX411321.1 coordinate 4,250,402, forward strand.
CTTAATATTATAAATGCGAAAATGAGTTTGTTTGTAACACTTTAACGCTAAAACGGCTGAACGGATGTGGATGAAATTTGGCACATGGCAAATCATGATCTTGGTTAGGACATCTGGATACTTTTTATCCCGGTAGTACGTTCATTCAAGTCGGATAATTTCCGACCTCAAAAGCCATTCTTTATAAATTATTGGAGCTGGAGTTTTTTGACTTCAAGCAAATATTTGACCAATCAAGTAAATAACTGTACGCCGCTGTTTTCTTTGGTTTTTCCAAAATCAGACAATGGACTCCAAAATAATGAATTTGCATACTAAATTGAATATCACAGAATAAGTCATATTCTTTGTTCCGAATGGAATATGTAATTTTAATACAAGTCTTGGTCACACTTCGTCCAACTTATTTACACAACTGGTACCCTTAAGTGAAGTACATATTTCTGACACTGACATCATTTTGTTAATTAAGTATTGAATTGTCTGAAGCATGGTATTTCATGACTGAAAAGAATATAAATATTCTTTGCTAGTTATGGTGATATGATATCATGTTGGTACCTAATGCATGAGTAATATTTGTTTAACACATTCTGTCTGATTATTAAATTGTATTTTTTTTTCAGTCCGAACATGTCAATGTCCTTTATGACATCATACATGATAGGAGTCTATAGGAGTCTATCTAGTCTATTTAGTTGTGATGTTTCAATTTTATTGTAAACAAACAAGCCACCAAATAGAATGTTTGCACAAGTATTGAGTTAGCATGTTTGAACCTAATATTTCGTCTGGTAACATACCTGAAATCGTTCACCTGCTAATACAAGCTAACTTTTTACTAAATTTGTAACGTAAATAGCCAAAGACGTGACAATTATAAGGTATGTTCTAATCAGCTGACACAATTTCGTCATCAGAATGCGTTTTGAAATGTAGAGTAAGCCAAGTTCGAATGGTTCTTATCAATTAATTAATTCCATGTAAAAACGGTATGTAATTTTATTGTGAGCTACTTTCTTAATAGATTACTATTGAAATAATTAATTCAACAGTTGTCTAGCACAATAAGAATTTCTAGACTAACATAATAACGCCATTTATTTACATAGCAATCGTCATGTAAGTTCTAGCTAAAGTTAAACACACCTTCCAAGGATAATAAACATATAATTTACCTTTAACTCTAACAGGTTATTATATCATGACGTATAGACACAATAGGTAGCACAATTTTCAGCGAGTGTCGAGTACGCATAGCCAAGACTTCAGGAGATGAATACCTACTGTAACATAATATCTATTGTGTGCCGTTTTCTAGCAAATCAATATTTAATATTGAATTCAATAGAGAAAAGATTTTCTTCAATGGTTTAGCTGCAAGCGACACTTGAAAATAAATAACACAAGTGTGAGAGTGCGAATGTTTACAAACCGTCTACGAAGACCAGACAGAAAACACAGTCCTAGCAATAAATGTAAGGGGACGTGCTGCTAACTTTTTTAGGTCGTCATGAAACGACACAAAATCGGTGGCAAAATCGAATATTTTGGCGCCCAGCGGTGGTTCCGTATCATGCCTAAACAAATAGCACGTCTGAAAACTACGACTAGAAATTGGTTTCTTACACAATACGATTATGGTTATATCATTTACTATCGATACTACATAATAACTTTAATTCACATCGGAATTTAATCGAGCATTGAGCCCATATAAAAGTCATATTTCAAACCTTCATAGTTTTTATAGCTCGTAGGTTATCGTAATCGTAAGTTTATATTTCCTGCGTTTAACTACGAGGAGTCTAGAATCGTACGGAAAAGGAAATGTCGTCAGGAAATGGACTAGTCTTAAGGCCTATTGTACTGCCAAGGTTGATGTCGCTGGATAGTTTCGATGATAAATTGCAGGTTTACTTATATTATGCGCATTGTGTTACTCTTCGAATCAAAAGACCAGCGCTTTCCCCACGACTTCGTCCGCGTAGAAACCGGACCGCACTAGCTTTAACACACCATTTTCCTGAATAAGGGGTTGATTTAACAAAAACTCAAGGTGCAAGCTATCTACCAATTTTCAACAAAATCGGTTCAGCAATTAAGCCGTTCAGTCGTACAAACAAACACATGGACAGCCAGAGGCACTTTCTCATTAAAATATGAACACTGCATTATGAAAATTGATGGCGTTTCTGTTGCTAAGTGGTAAAAATACTTGCAAGATTCAAAATTCAAAAGTCATTTATTCAAACTAGGCTGAGAATCAGCACTTTTCGAACGTCAAAATTACATAAGACAGTCCCCCAAAAACGCCCGCCCTTCACCACTTCCTAGTGCTTTGGCTGGGAAGAAGAAGTGGCGCAACAAACTCCCCAGCAAGGCATGCGAAGTCCGAAAAATTATTTGTTGAGAGAAAAGTAGGCCAAGTTCGCGACATTTTAAAATAATGATTACTGTAAACGTTAACAATGTTAATTACTTGTGTTCTCTTCTAAAATTAACTCCAGTCTGTGTGATTTTGCTTAAGATATCTTGTATGTACTTATGTACCTACGCATAATTTACAAGAGGATTTTCCAGTACATCGAACTTGAGGTCATCAATCATAAAAACGCGGAGTTTGCGTAATCAAGGACCGAACTTAGTTTTTGTTTATTAAGAAATTTTTCGAGTAAAAAGTTAACGACTTTTCGGACTCGCATCAAAATTGTTTCTGGTGCCTACATTGTCGAATTTTATTACATTTTGATAGCAATACATGTTGGCAATTTAACACGCTCAATCTGCCAAGTATTCGTTCAAAACTTCTACACGGACGATAAACATTAAATTCCTTTTTACTGTATTATAAACTGTTTGCCCTAAATTGTTGACAAGCAAGCAGTCGGCGGATTAAAATGTATGGGGCTTAGACACGCAGTTTTTGCAAATGCTTCGGTAAAAGAAAATCTGCTAAAAATAAATCGAGAAAGGTAGGTATCTAACGAAGAGAGCTAATCAACTGTTCGATTGATGGTAGAAGTAGAAACTGCTTTTATTTGATTACTGACAGTTAAAGTAGCACTGTACTAGCACTCTAATCGGTTTCGTTTGCTGTAGGTGGGGAAGAGTATCGAGTGCATAGATTCTAGCTCTAGACTTACTAACACAGAATAACATTATTATGTTTCTGTGTTTCGTTCTCGAGATTAGATATATATACACTTGTAGTCACACATACAATGTCGCCACTAATGCACTAAGTACAGAGAAAAAATAAAAAATAGATGTGGGTACACTGACACTTCTCATAGATTTACTGCGTTCAATACCTCATTCACATTCCAGTGCTCCGCCACTTTGTATTTCTATTATTGCGTTAAAGTTTTTTTTCGACAGTTTAGTGTTTTTTCAAAAAATGCCGAAAAGGAAACGTGATGACAAGGATTCATTCAGTTATATTAAGAAGAAAATTAAGAAGTTGGAAAGAAAACTATTAAAAGGACGCCGTAGATCTTCATCATCCTCAGATTCCGAGCGGATGTTATCAAAACCTCAAGGTATCTCAATGTTTACGTTTTATTCCGGATATTTTTTATTGTTTTGTGGATTAACGTTACAACGTACGAGTTGCAACTTATCCTTTTTACAAACTCGGGTATACGATGCAACGTCTTGAGTTCATCTTACCCGCTGTGTCGTCTGGTTACGTATAAATATTACTACGTTACCTGTTTAGGTAGGTACCTAATTATAACCACGTAGCAATTAATGCATTTACTAAACTCGGGTTCACGATGTAACGTCTTCGAGTTCATCTTACCCGCTGTGCTCGTAAAGCATTTGAATAAAATTCGTTAGTACCTGTTTAGGTACTTATCATAGTCATGCGTACCTATGCATCGATTTACATTTATTTACATGTAAATTATATCATGAACAGATAACTTTCGTTACATATTAGTGTATTGTATTGCACAACTAATATTATTACTTTCCTAACGGGAATGGTATAGCAATTTATTATTTCCGATTGCAGATAACTCAATTATAGAATCGGAAAATAATGAATACTTACCGGTGGACCTTGACGAGCCGGTACCATCGACTAGCGCATCATGCTTGGAGTCACTGCAGGTGTCAAATGTACCTGAAGAGACACCAGAGCCTCCTCCCCAGTCAACGGCTGAAGAGGCTAACGTTGCTGAAAAGGAGGACCAGCGTGACGATTTAGACGAAGCCGTATTGGAAATATTGGGGACTGATCCATTAACAACGACAGTTTTTGGTAAAAATATTCAGAAGGACTTAGCCGTACGTTATGAGTTCATAGCTACTTCTGGTCTGACAAAAGAACTCCGCAAGGAGCTCTTAGAATCTCATTTGCCTCCAGCTAACTGTAAGCTGATAAACGCACCATCTCTTAATCCAGAGATTAACGCTGCTGTCACTGACGCAATAGTGAAGCGAGATAAAGCTATGCAGGCGAAACAGAAGCAGATAGGTAGTGCTATCGCATGTCTAAGTGAAGCTATAACTATTCTTTTGTCTAAAGAAACAAAAGATCCAGACATATTGAAATTGCTTGTGGACACAGGGCGCATCTTGTGCGACTGTCAACATAATGATTCTGTCACCAGGCGTAATTTTATCCTTGCTGTGCTGAAAAAAGATTTGAAAGATCAGTTGCAGCTGACCAGAATAGATAACTTACTCTTTGGTCAAGAGCTCGCTGAGACGTTGAGAACGGCTAAGGCCATAAATAAGTCAGGAGCTGAACTGAAGTCTGTTCCGCCACCCAAAGTTTTAGCAAACAACCCAAGGCCTCCACCATCCAACAGGAATTTAAACTGGAAGGCTCCAGCCCCGTACCGCAGACCGATGGGGCCTCGGAGAACGAAGGAGTCTGCACCCTCGACGAGGCAACAGCACGTGCAGTCATCCAGAGGCTCACGTCCGAGCAACAGCCGCAAACGCCAATAGACACTACGGTAAATATTGCCGGCAGGCTATGTTATTTTTACGATCAATGGTCGCAAATAACATCGGACCAAACTGTACTGTCATGGATAAAGGGTTATGAAATTCCTTTTGCTCAAACTCCATTGCAGATTAATATTCCACCGTCTAAAAAATATTCTCATAGAGAAGAATGTGATTTTGACCAGGCTATAGATAATTTATTGACTATAGGTGCTGTTTCAAAATGTGAACCTTGCGACGGTCAATTCATATCTAACATATTCTTGGTACCGAAACCAAACGGCAAAACTCGACTAATTCTAAATTTAAAAAATTTGAATGCATTTATAAATACAAAACATTTTAAATTAGAAGACCTTCGAACAATAATTAAGCTTATTTCAAAAGATTGTTTTATGTCGACCATCGATCTTAAAGACGCATATTTTTTAATTAAAATTCACGATAATTCTAAAAAGTACTTAAGATTTAAATGGAAAAATAACTTATTTGAATTTAATGTTCTGCCGTTTGGTCTCAATACCGCGCCTTACGTTTTTACCAAAATCATGAAACCTGTTGTCAAATTATTAAGATGTGCTGGTAATTTGTCAACAATATATCTTGATGATTTATGTCTTGTATCACATTGCTACAACGATTGTCTTGATAATGTTGAAATTACAAAGAAATTTCTTTGTTCTTTGGGCTTCATCATAAATGAATCTAAAAGTTGTCTGATTCCTAGCAATTCTTGTAGATATTTAGGATTTATCATTGATTCTAAAACAATGGAAATTAGCTTACCTGCTGAAAAACGTGAGAAGATAAAGAAGGAATTGTTAAAATTTAAAAATCTCAATAGATGTAGAATTAGGGATTTTGCTCGCTTAGTAGGACTTTTAACTTCTGCTTGCCCTGCCATTGAATATGGCTGGATGTATACTAAAGAGTTTGAGAGATGTAAATTCTTAAATTTAAGAGGCGATGATAATTATGAAAAGTTTATGACCATTCCTTCTACTTTAGATTCAGATTTTGATTGGTGGATAAACTCCATCAATCAATCTGCTTGCAAAATTAAATTTGATAAATATAATTTGGAAATTCAGTCTGACGCCTCAACTACGGGATGGGGTGTCGCTTGTGCGGGGAGAACGGCAAGCGGTTGTTGGAGTCAAGAGGAAAGAAATCAGCATATTAATTATTTAGAATTAATGGCTGCTTTCATTGGTCTTAAAGTTTTTAGCAAAAACTTATTCGGCTGTCAAATTATTTTACGAATTGACAATACGACAGCGATTTCTTACATAAATCGCATGGGAGGTGTGCAGTTTCCTCATTTAACCAAACTTACCAAAGATATATGGCAATGGTGTGAGGCTCGCAACCTTTTCGTTTCTGCACTATATATCCCATCAATCGAGAATAGTATCGCCGATGCTGAATCGAGACGAATTCACCCCGACATTGAATGGGAATTATCAGACTTTGCCTTTCAAAAAATAATTAAATCTTTCGGTCAGCCTGATATTGATATGTTTGCTAGCCGTATAAACAAAAAATGTGCTAAATACGTATCATGGCACAAAGATCCTGACGCATACAATATTAACGCTTTTTCATTATGTTGGTCCGAATGGTATTTTTACGGTTTTCCTCCATTCGCAATTATTCTCAAAACATTAAGAAAGATTATTAGTGATAGAGCTAGAGGAATACTAGTCGTCCCGGCATGGCCGTCACAGCCGTGGTATCCCTTGTTTAATAAGCTTTTGCAAAGTAAACCTTTGATATTTAATTCTTCTCAGGAATTAATAATTTCTCATTCCAGCAACCGTCAAATACACAAGCGGATTACCCTGGTTGCCGGAGTATTGTGCGGGAATCTCTATTGAGAAGAAGTATTCCTCCTGCATCAATTCACATCATGTTGGCGTCCCTCTCGGAAAGTTCCATCAAACAATATGATACTTGTTTGAAGAAATGGTATCTCTTTTGTATGAAAAACTGCGTTAACATTTATGAGGCCTCCATACCGAAGATTATTTATTTTTTTACTGAATTATTTGAATCTGGTGCGCAATTTGGTACGCTAAACAGTTGCAGGTCGGCACTGTCTTTAATTTTAGGTCATCAAATTAGTAAAGATGATCGGGTAAAAAGATTATTTAAAGGGTTATTTAGACTTCGCCCTCCCTTACCCAAATACGATTCAACGTGGGATACTTCATTAGTTATAGAAACTCTGTCTACCTGGATACCTAACGATAATTTACCGTTAGATAAAATGACAAGGAAATTGGTAACTTTACTTGCACTTGTTACAGCCCACAGGGTTCAAACCCTATCAAAAATTAAAGTCGAGAATATTAGTACATTACCTAATGAAATATCTATTAAGATCCCTGATTTAATAAAAACATCCAGTCTGAAATCTAAACAGCCAATGCTTATACTACCATACTTTCGGGAAAGACCCGAAATATGCCCTGCTAAATTATTAACTGATTACTTACGAGTAACCGAATCGTTGCGTAATAATCATACCTTTCTTTTTATTAGTACCAAAAAGCCACATAATAAAGTTTGTGCTCAAACACTTAGTAGGTGGATAAAAAGTACATTAGAGGTCAGTGGAATCGATGTTACCGAATTTTCTGCTCACAGTACTAGACATGCCAGTACTTCTCGGGCTCATAAAGTGGGTGTCAATTTAGATGTAATAAGGAAAACTGCCGGCTGGTCTGGCACATCCACAACATTTGCCAAGTTTTATAACAGGGCAATATCAACTGATTCTAGAAACCTATTTGCTAGGAGTATTTTGATTGATGATAATTCATAAGGCACTAACATGATTGCTTGTAACTTATCCTAGGTAAAATTACTGAAATTGTGATAAATATTATTTATTCCTATATTCTATGTAATCAGCTGTCATTAAAATTATTTTTTATTGTCAATGAATTCTTTTGGTTCTTTCAATATTTTATTGATTTGCCTAACACCTATACATTATGTACATTTCACAAAGAACTCTCAATAACTACAAGTGTATATATATCTAATCTCGAGAACGAAACACAGAAACATAATTAATGATTAAACGAACTTACCTGTAAGTGAAGTTCGATCATAATTATGTGAGGTGTTTCGTTCGAAGAGATTAGTGTCCCACCCTCCCTATTTTAACCCCCTAAATTGTGAAATGAATATCTTATCTCTGAACTAAATGAGGTATTGAACGCAGTAAATCTATGAGAAGTGTCAGTGTACCCACATCTATTTTTTATTTTTTCTCTGTACTTAGTGCATTAGTGGCGACATTGTATGTGTGACTACAAGTGTATATATATCTAATCTCTTCGAACGAAACACCTCACATAATTATGATCGAACTTCACTTACAGGTAAGTTCGTTTAATCATTAATTATTAGTTATTACTTTTCTTGACTTCAATCGCTCTGTCGTTAGCAAATCGATATTTATAAATCGTTTACTGAAGCTTACTGAAGCTTCTCTTTAATACACCGATTAATATAGCTATGGTTGACTTAATGATAAACCATAAATCAGTTAATAAGGTTAATAAAATACCGAGTTAAATTGCGTTTTATTAAATTTAAATTAAAACTGCAATTAATTTAAATCTGAATGATTTCAAAACCTATTGATCATCATTTTATTATTAAGCTGTTTGACATTTTGTTTTAATGTGGATAAACACGTTCAAATTAGTGGTTTTGCAACAAAAATCGAGCAAGGACACCTTGAGGTATTATGCCAAAATTAACACAACCAGTTTTGAGAATAACAAAACTGAAACTTGCGCAATTGAACCGCTATTCCTCAGAATTTTTAACAAAATTAAAAAGGCAACGTGTTTTGATTAAAAATCGGCAGATCAAGCTTAATTTATGATTAAGATTCACATTAAAATATTAAATCATTAGATTTAATTGCTAAAAAACTAATCGAAATGCGATATTAAAATCACTGCAACGCCGAACTTGGTTGTTGATTACCCAAGCCAAAACCAAGGGTAATGTCTGCCATGACCGAATGCCCTTTGCTATAAAAACCACAGACTGCTTTTTTATAGAAAAACACCACATTGTTTCATCTTAAATGTTCGTTTATGGAAAGAAAAACAGCCTCAGTAACCCGATCCTTACCTGCGTTTAGGTAAGCGACAATCTTTAATCTCCAGCAATTGTCTTCCATCTTCCACCTTACGGTGTTGCAACAGTTGCAACATATATCACCTCAGACTACCATATCGGGGCTCGTGGCTAAGTAATAACACCCGCACGGGTCCACCGATCAGGTTAAGCTACGCTTGCCGCTGTTGGTCCGCGGCTGGATGACGCATCTTTACATACCGAGACCCCTCCGTGCCTCAAAAAGCACATTACTTTAAACCGTTGGTACTGGCTGTCATTCGTGGGTCTTTGAAAGTCGTTACGGGTCGTGAAAAGAAAGTATGACGACCATGTCTTACCAAGAGACATCAGTCAGATAGGCAGTTGCTCCATGTAAAATACTGGTATTCAGCTGCATCCGGTTAGACTGGAAGCCGACCCCAAAGTAGTTGGGAAAAGTTTGGCGGATGATGATGACCTCAGACAACCATCTATTACAAAAATAAGTAGCCATGCCCTCCCGTGCGAGGAAGCAATGATTCATACAAAGTCAGGATATAACCTTGATGCGAAACGCAAGGTTACTCTTACGGTTTATAAATCACTTAATTATAGTCCACCACGTGTGGCAGCTCTATCAATGGGCTCTACTAATTCTTTATAGACTGAGAGTGTGGTGAGCATTTCTTTTGAATTAAGAAAACTTGATTATACACACATCAAAAGTGTCTAGGGATCAAGCATTTTTATGCGGATTTCTTGAGATTGAGATGTGGCTTTGTAATAAATTTATGATTTTATAAATTTATATGGATCCTTTTTGGTGCATTTCATAATTTGAATCAGGAACTGTGAATCAAATTCGAGTAAAAGATGAAAATCAACTGTCAATATTTTCCCTATAAAAACATACAACGCATTGAAGACATTATTAGTGCTACTGTTTCCCTACTACTGATTAAAACCAACGTTATTATGGAGCAGCGACGTCATTTAAGCAGGGAAGAAATGCTCAGAGCCGTGGGAATGATAGAAGCTGGTTCCCGGCAACGTACTGTGGCTTTAGCTCTGAATACAAGTCAGAGTGTTATCAGTCGACTTTGGACACGTTACCGAAGCACTGGTACCGTGGCTGAGCGCCATGGAGGACGGTATCGCTGCACCACACGGAGACAAGACCGATACATTCAAATCTTAGCTCGAAGAGCTCCAACAATAACCGCCATGATGTTAGCCGTGAGGCTTCATCACTCTTCAGGGAACTTAATTAGCGACCAAACAGTCAGAAACCGCTTGCATGAAGTGAACCTTCATTCCCGAAGACCGCTACGGGTACCACCTATAGCAATGCACAATCGTAGGATTCGATATCAATGGGCTCTTGAACACAGAAATTGGGCAGAAGAACAATGGCGTTTCGTGTGCTTTTCTGATGAGTCTCGTTTTGGTATGAGACCGGATACAAGACGTATACGACACTGGAGAACCCCTGGACGCCAACAGCGATTAAAATCCTGCCAGGAAGACCATCCTTATAGTGGTGGAACCATCATGGTATGGGCGGGTATTTGGATCGGCGGAAGAACTGAGTTGATTTGGATCAGAGGCAACCTCAACGCTCAAATTTATGCTGAGACGATTGTATCAGACGTCATCGTTCCTCTACAAGTGCAAATCGGTCCCTTATTTCAGTTAATGCATGATAATGCACGACCGCACACCGCAAGAGTTGTAAGACAGACTCTCGCCGCAGCTAACATCAATGTCCTGCCCTGGCCTGCTCAGTCGCCAGACTTGAACCCGATTGAGCATGCATGGGATATGCTACAGAGAAGAGCTCTGCCGAATATGGAGGGTATCCAGTCGCAAGAAGACCTTTTTTTGTTGTTGCAACGAACATGGGCGGCCATTCCACAGCGTGATTTGGATGAACTCATTTTGAGTATGCCAAACCGATGTTCTTGTGTTGTTAGTGTTCGCGGTAGAAACACGGATTATTAATTGTTTAAGTTACCCAATAAAATTTTAAAGAAAACTGTTATTTCAGTCTTTTTTTCGAACTTTAATGTTAGTGGTTCAAATGTCAAAAATCCCTTTATTAGGAAAATGGCAAATTTCTTTATTAATGCAAAGGTGACTTGGTTTATCGTTACTGTGACAAACGAAAACACTTTATTTGATGAATCCTTAAAGAAAATTTTAATTAATATCAATCAGGAGAAAAGTTATTGCAAAAATATATGTTGATCCCTAGACACTTTTGATGTGTGTATTTAAGTGATGGAGTTCAACTTACCCTAGGACCTACTAAAGAAAGTTATTATAAAAGTAACATTTAATAGCAAAAAACTTTTACCTCGTTTGCACGGAACAAGTTTAGTATTAAATTCAAATTAACGCTAACTAAGCAAAGCAGGCTTGCTAAGACGCAAGAGTTCATTCCATGACAAAACAGATTGTACGCAGCCGAGGACCAGAATCTACATTTTAATGAAAATTACGAAACTTCTCCAACTTATACTAATTTCTACTAATCCTTAGATCCGCATAGTAAATACCAGTTTATTTAAATATACGAATCACGGTCTTAAATCGTTGACTCAATACGAATACAAGAAAGTGACCGCACAATACTATGCGTTTATATTATGTAACATGAACTACATAATTGCTTACGTATATGTGTTTTGGTAGTAACATTCACACAACGTATGTGCTAATTCGAGGAAACACAATTTGTACTTAGAAGATGCACGCGAATCTCTAATTTAGTTTGTAATACCATTTATCATGTAGTAAAGCACGAGTAGTTCTAGTTACACCTTTAAACTATTAAATGTGTTTTGGACTAACACTTACGTTTTTTTTTCGTCAAAAGTTACGTGCTTAAGTCACGACCTTTGCTTTTTTGTTGCTGTCATTTGCACTGTGCGCCTTTCAATAGGTTTTTTCTACATTTGTGCAAGCAATACGAAATTGAAAGCGAAAAAAAAATAATACACCTTAATTTCCGGGTCGGCTCCCTTCTCACGTAATCTTTGAATGTGCTCCTAATAAGCTTATAATAAACGACACAAATCCGTTTGAAGTAGGAACATTAGGAGACAAAAAATGGCGGATCAAAATTAATCTAATGGCATGCAAGGACGAGCTTGATAAAATGTTTCAAAAATAAAAAAGGTCGCAAAATTTTAACGCGTCTCAACTCCTGGTCCACACTCGAAGCAAGACATTATAAATGAAATTCCGTCTAGGGCTCAAGCAACCAATGGATCAGCACCCTAATTACGTAACGCAAACTCAATTTTAAATTGAAACCAATTGAAAAAGATTGCCAGTCCATTGCTTCATAAGTTCGACAAAAAAAATTGAGCAGATTCTTTTTGTCGAACTTATGAAGCAATGGACTGACAATCTTTTTCAATTGGTTTCAATTTAAAATTGATCGTGCATTGCGTAATTGGGGGGCAGGTTCTAAATGCACAAGCAATCAGTGATAAGAGGACGTTACTAATTGCAATGACATTTCATACCGTGCTTAAAACATTGTTTATTACACTTATGCCATTTTCACCTTCACTAAGTGACCCTTAAATGAATCCCTAAATAAAAGTGCAGTTACATTTTCAACGCTAGGCTCACTCAGCGCTGAGAGTTGAAAATCCAACAGTGCACTTTTGTTTAGGGATTCATTTAAGTGTCACTTAGTTGTTGGTGAAAACAGGCAATAGCGCTTTTAATGTATCCCCTGTAAGGATAGAGCTTGCGAAAAAGGAACAAGCGGTTTTAGTAGTGTAATGGATATTATTTTATCATGTTCAGCTTACATGCATGGATTGCTTCGATGTTTTTGTCGAACTTTTTCTAGTTAAGCATTTCCAATATCTGCATATTGCCAACTTCTTACAGTAAATTCTGGCGGTTACCGCAGTCCACTTTTCATTCACTAATAAATGTATCCTAGTCTCTCTTGGTCTTGTGGAAGCTGAAAACAGGTCTTCCGGTTTAATTATGCAGGATTCGGACCTTCAGATGTTACGGTAACCAGTAATCACAATTCTCGAGATATTAATGGCACTGTAATCTTTAGTCGCATCTGTTAAGGAGGGTTTAATTAGAAATGAGCAGCTGCTATCAACGAATAGTATATGATTTCCGGTATTATTCCGAACTGTTAATACCAATTCGTAATTATGGAAATATAACTGGATCTGTCATCTTAGTTGCATGTAATTCTGTTTTGTTCTGTTCTGTTATTATTAATAAGTGCTGTTAAAAAATTTAACAAACGATCATCTCCAAAATTCACACTACTAGTGTAACGAATTAATGTTGTCAATTAGTAATGCAAGTCTGCGAAAAAAACAACTCAAAACAGCTAATTACTATGAACAGCGTCTGAAGTGAATTTTAAATTAGCTATGCCACTGTCACACCGAAACCTAAATCTTAAATCAACTTTGACAAGTGAATTATTTGCCAAATTACTCTCTATTTTCTTAGTGATTAAAGCATTATATCCAATGAATGTATTTATGTAATACGTGATCATCCACATTATATTTCTCAGAAATATCCTCGAGAAAATAAAATGTTTTCCAGACATAATCTTACTATATTTAACTGCGTGGTAAACTGATTATCCAACGGTTTGAACTACATCCAAGATGATGTCTGTCTGAAAAGACAGTTTGCTCCCATCTTGGCTTGCCAAGCACCTTTTACTAAATCCCCATCGGCAAAGGTTCTAGAAGCATTTCCAAAATCTGCAGCACCTTTTCTCCCAACCGTGTCGAATTTGACCGGTTTCTATCCGTTTTTGGGTTAATGTTGTAGCTGCGGTTGGTATCGGATGTCAACCTTGCTTCGAAGGTTGTTCGTATTATCGTGTATTTCGATGACTGAACTGTCGCTGTTACGGTGACTTGGTCTAGGATAATGACCCATTAAGAGCAGTTTGCCTTGTAACATCAGCTGGTTGGCTTCGCGTATTGATTTTTATCATTGATGGTGTGTTAGGTATCGTATCCGCTGTGTGCCTACATGAAGCGTCATAGAGGTGAATTATGTTTTGATCGCTATGGAATTTAAAGTTCAAATTATCGAAGATCGAGTCATAATATTTACCTGGATTGTTTTGGGCTATTATATTTGAACTTGTATTGTTTTATTAACTACTGAAACTATGGTTACTTAGCTAAACATTTTTTTTTATTAATTATCGTTCACTCTTTCACATTTATTCTCTGCTTTCGGCTCCAATTCTCATATGATTCTAGTAGCCTTCGTCGAATTGGTTTTGTTTTTCTGTTAACGACTACCATTAGGGTTCATTTCATTCCTAGGTAAATAAAGTATACTTTCCTTTATGACTGAACTAATTAAGTTCCGGACGTTCCACATGAGTTTGTTTTTCAGAAGTAATAACACTAAAAGTTTTATTGTTCAATGACCTTTTAATGTATATACGTTGCTGTGTCATGTAATCCAAAGTGAACAGCTTTCATCCCAAAAATTGCGTTCAGTTTATGTAGAAATTGGTGCTTCTGGTCTAACTTTAAGTTTTTAATAGTCCTACTAATAATAGTACAAAACGATCCCACATTCCGGCTCATAATAATACATGATCATTTACAACCCGAGAGCTTTCCCATGAAAAACGAGACAGGATTAAGTCGTTACATTCAGAAGACCTAACGCCGAGCAGCATCATGAATCACGCACAAATCTAGCAGTTTATCATCCAGCCCATAAATAGTTAATTGTTAATCTCGACGTCTAGAATAAACCAACTGGGGATTAGTCTAGACCGTTGCGACGTTCTCGGACTGAATCATTCAGGTATTCAAAATCCATATTTATAACTCTGGCGATCGTCCACTTGGCTTATTGTGGGTATAACATAAAACATTCTCTTAATTTATGATGTCAACGAAAGTATGGAAAGCGTCTGTTATTACCTAACTGTCGTAATAGTTGTTGTTTTCGTTGTTATTTTTAGACGGTGCATTTTGGAATGTATTAAAATAAGTATTGAAGAGTTCATCCATCAGCAATGTGAGCCAGCGCTGTAGTAGGAAACCTTGCCAATTTTAGTCACTGATTCTGAAAAAGTTTTCCAAATATTGATATGTGCACTGAAATCTGCCGACTTAATATCGTCAATAAATTTTAAATGAAACTTTCAGACGTTGTCCGAAGTTGATGATAACTTCCTATGAAATCCAGTTGCGAATCGTGAAACTTGAAAATATATGTAGTGTCTAGTGTGTAAGCAGTATCTCTTCTGATGTTTTCATCGTAAGACGTTGCTCTTCAAGCCCCATTTAAATTAGCAGTTAGTTTATTTTCTCGTTTACTTACTCGTCTCGGTTTCGATTGCTTTGTTATATCAAGATAAACTTCGCGAGATAATCACCTGTTTACTTAATGTTAATGTACATTTTCTCTACTCGCAGTCACATTTATACGCTCCTTATACTAAAACACCTATTTAACATACTTCTAATAGAAGTTAAATGTCCTAGATAACACTGACATGCCCATTATTTACACAACTCCTTAAAATTTATATTTTATATTATCAGGTGCTTTAACGTCTATGACATTGTAGCTAAAGATGAGATGCTGGACAAAATATAAAATTCTATTTTAAGCTTTTTCATTATCTCGTTCGCGTAGTTTGGTGTGCTATTAAGATTTTTTCTTATTCTCCCAAGACAAAGCTAGTTGTAATTAGTTAAGGGTCATTAAAATTTCATGCGAGAACAATTTCCTAATTAGCCACGTGTGATATTTCTTAGGAAATTATATAACCTTCGTATTTTAGGAGGAGCCCGATTTTCTCTTGCTTTTCTTGAAATGGAAAGTGATGCTCGACAATTGTTTTGCTGCATAAGTACTAAGTGCAACGCAAGAACATCGGTTCAGACCATAAATTGTATAGTGTTATTTGCATTAACATGGGTACTTAATTATAAAGTTTGTTGCTAAGACACTATAGCTCTGTGTTAGGTACCTATTACCAATCTGCCTTAGGCTTATGAGGCGTGAGTGCGTGACGCTTTTAGTTTGAAATTACTAAGTGCGGTTTAATATTGTATTATTTTTCCTTTTTAAACGGATTTATTTTTTCGGTTTTCTTTGTATTTTTTTTTTCCCTATGTTTATTACAAAACTTATTACAAAATTCGATTTCTTATCATAGCATAGTAACTGAAAGCCATACGGTAGTTTTCCTAAGTGCTTTATCGATATATGAATATTACTAGGATTAGTGTAGTACTTACCAAGCACGTGGACTCTGATTTAAGTTCCTATATTTACCACTACCTGGCTGGATATCGTATAAAAATAAATGGTGAAGGAGTATCATTAGCGACTGGGCATTTTTTACTACTGTATGTCATTGGACAACCGCTGTTATAAATAGTTAACCTCTACCTTACGATTATAAGAGACCACACCGGTTACGTTATTATTGTAACAGCTGACACATCTCGATTAAAAACTCCATAAGGTGTTACATCCATTATTCAAGTTGAACACCAAACAAACAAGTCATAAAAACTTTCCTCAAGACCATGATTGTGCATGACATGGCTTGTTCAGTTTCGACTGAAGAATGGCCATAGTCCGCACATTTATATTGGAAAGTTGTCAGCATTGATGGAAATTTCTCACAGTGAAAGTAATGTTACATCGGGATGTTAAATGCTGTACTTAATTTTCCTAGTTTCCCCGCATATGATATGCGGAAACTGTAACGGTAGTGGATAGATAAGACCACGGAGCGGTTATCTAGTAAGAATGTGTACAATGTTTGTAGAGTTGTGCGCTCCAAGAGTTGTTCAGAAAATTTCAAGCGATTGTAATCTCTATTCGTAACGTTTTTAGCGTTGCGTATTACGTTACAATGGCAAATAAATTGTATCGCTCCGTTGGGGTTGATAATAGTGGCTAAACTATTACAAAATTACGGATTAACTTTTTGCTCCAAATTACTTAGAACCATTTCAAACTCCTGTGCTGTGTGGCTAAGAATGTTATACTAGCGTAACTTTCTTTATACTCTGTAAGGATAATCCAACGTAAGCCCTCTTCGCTCGTTCAAGAGCATCCACAGCGTTTAGCTTGTTACCTCCTATATCAGATTTCGCTTGATCCTTTAACTTTCCGCCAACAATGTCTTCAAAGTCATACAGTTGAGCGTCTTCTTTCCAAAGCTCGCTATCGCTACACCACCCAGTTTCAACCCTAAGATTCGCACCTAAATTCCACCAAGAATATGTAGTTATTATTCAACGTACGCAATTACGCACAGGTTACATGTCCTATTACGTGTGCATGTACGAAGCCTACCAGTTTTATTTTATTGCTTACCGCTCCGGTTGGTATGCGATAAGATTCAGACGCACTTGATACTGATGTACTATTACAATTACTATTATGACTACTAATAGTATGCTAGAAACTATCGCGAATCGATCTACGGTCTTCTAACTTAGTTTTATTATGTTCTAGAACTTGTGAATAATTGTAACTTCGACACCGTGAAGTCCTAAGATATAACAATGGTTTATCTCTGGTAAAATATTGGCGCCGCTTTCTCATAAATCCGGAGTTTTATTTATTTATTGAAAAACTTGGTAATCAAACGATTCTACTGAAAAAGTCCATTATAATGCTCACAAAAGTTACGGTTTTGATGAGTTTCCGTGAGTTCGGAGATTTTCGCGGACGCTTCATTTGTGAGGGCTTCGTAATTTTAGTGATTAATTAATATCTTCACGGATACCTTGTTAAGCGCAATTTCTGCCAAGGGTATAACTTTCCATCAATTATTAAATAAACCCTCAAACTTCTGACATAGGAACGGGGGTGGGTGGTATAAAGGTCAGTTGCACAGGTCAGGTGGCAACTTCAAACTTTGATAATATCTTGTCCTCGTTTAATAAGAGGATCCTTCCTTAGCTGGGAACACTGAGAACCGTATTGTTTCGGCCTTACTTTATACTACATGTTAACCTACTGGATTTCTCGTTTATACCCTACCAACATTTCCACGTTGAATAAAAAAATCAATCCACTCAAGTCAAATGCGTTTGCTTCCAAACAAAATGCTTTTTTCTTTGCCGAAAAAATCAGGGCTCCCTACCAGCAGCGTTCAATTACCTAAATTGATGTGTGCAGCACACAGATCCTGTCGAACAAGCCTGGGGCCCTTCGTCGCTTTAATTCAATCAATTTCACTACGACTCTCCACGTCACGCGTGTATTTAGCTTTTAATTGTGTAGTAACCGGCTTATGTTTTGAATCTAAAACGCCCCAAGGAAATTGTCAGTCTGCAAAGGGTCTTTAACAAGTTTTCTGAAACCAATTTCTTAGTATTTCTGCAAGAAAATTGATGTAGAGCCTAGGGATGGTTGGATTTTAATTGCTTTTCAATTTTAAGTGTTCTGGTAACATCTTACTAACTGCGTTATCTGCAGTGAATGACTAGTACATATTTAGTTGCTAATTATTAGATCTGAAGCGAGTCTATGAATTATCCAATTACGCGCACATTTTTGTTAACAATAAATGACCAACTTTTCGAAATTCATCAAGTTTGGTCCGAAGTAGACAATAGTTATGTTAATTTTCGAATAAGAACTAGTATTTACTTTTTACTTTGTAACTAGCATTTATTTATATTTTTAACTAGTTTTCGGTTTATTCCAATTCGGTTTCGCCTTAATTATCTTGTCCAAGTGCGTTCTAGATATTCATCTTTCGCCTTTATAAAGTCGGAATCGGAACAGACATAACCTTATTACGTCGTAAAATCTCGGCATAATCGCCGTAAAACATGTTCGTCTCATCTCGGCTTCTTATCCGTGAGAATCTTACAACAATGGCGATCGTCATTAAATACTAATTGCTGTTTAAAATGACAAGCTGAAATTAACTCTTTTTGTTATCTCATTCGTGGCTTGAATTAATGCCTTATTCTTCTTATTATTATACTCCTTCGTCTATTTCAGAACGTATAATTCCGCCATTTTTTGGAACGCTTTACGTAGTTCTTTTGTTTTTCATTTAAACACGTTTCAAAGGTCTTGTTTTTGTGAAATCAATTGTTGTATTTAATTTTGAGGATTGTTTTTAAAATATTCATGGTACAATGGCATTGAAATTTTTTGCTCTTGAAGATTTTTTGTAAATAAATTATGAATATCGTCACAGCCTTATTGAGTAACCTGTCGCTGGTGCTATTATTATTGTAGTGGCAATTACTGCTAAATGTGGCTTTGATGGAGCATCGCCAGTCCAATAAGTGTTAGTGTTACTTGAAGCATGCTCATCCTGTGCTTCATAAACTACCTTACAATATAGCCAGACAAATTCACTTTTCTCAGTTTCTACATTTATTTTCGCACTTACAACTCCAACCATAGCTAATTAATGACATGTAAGAGGTGCCAACTGCTAATATTCGTGTGTATACTTATTTATTAACGTAACGGGTTTAAACGATAAGTTATTAAGTTATGCTGCGTTGAGTTTCGTAACTGTCACATAATTTCAAGTATTAAAAGCAAGCGGCCTTCATACATCAAACTGTAAACAAAATATTTTACATTTTGCAAATTACTTTTAATTTAAATGCAAATCCATTACGTAGGTACCTACTCATGTAACTAACTATTACGACGATTGTTTTAATCTTTACTATAATAAAGGCAAAGTTCTGTGAAGTTTATTTGTGCTTCTTTCATTTCATATTTCCATTTCTAAAAGAAAAACTAGAAAACGTCGTTTTCTCTGATGCTCTCTCCATCTACGCCACAAGAAACCAATAATGTTCACAATGAACAATAACATGTTTTCCATAACCAACATTATTCCTTACAAACCCTTATAAAGAGCACTACAACGGTAATCAATTCAATCTAGGCACATAAACACGGTAAACAAACGAAGTGATGCATTACACAACTCGTATGATCCAATAAACAATGTAATAGTTACGTCAGTCATTGATATCAAACGATATTGTACAAGTTTTGGACAATCAATTTCCACAATTTGTTAGTAGAACTATGAAACCGCGACGCGTTCGTGTGAGGAAAGACTGTCAATTAGGTTCTTGAAGTTGTCTATCAAATTAGGAGCTAGCTAAGAAATTGTTTGTGAAATATTCGTGTGCCTGATTTGGTACTATTTGATTAGGTTTAATCTGAGATAATATTTTGTTGGTTCATGAATGAACTAAACAATCATCTATATAAACTGCATAATTTGATGACGAATAGATGAATATAAACTTACCACGTCTTTTTATTAAAGACTTAATGACCACAAAAGTTTAATGAACTTGAGGTCAATGATCATAACCAACACAGACACATGATTGACAACTTAGCATGTTTAAGTCTTAACTGATGATAAGCCAAGGCGTGATCTAAGATGGAACACGTAAAGACGCATTCATTTTCAGGCACTCGTTTCTCCTTTGGCATTCGAATCTCGTAAAACAATTAGCATTTAATCACACAAGCATCTAATATTTTATTTCATAATGCTCAGTCATAATTTTGTCAATAACAAATGATGTTATCTAGCTGATGTCACTGCCAACATTCCCCAAACACTACTGTCTGAAACTGCCGGAACAATCAATATGAACCCTGTTTACCTCTCGATATTTGGCAGCTATGTGACCGTCGATAGGTTGATCGGAATTACTACCAGAGTACTACAGAGTCATAAAGCGATGCCAAAGGAAGGAAATTAATCTCGTAGCGAAGCGTAATCTGCCACATTCCTAATTTCCTACCACTGAACTCCGTGTCTTTAGTACGCCGAGATATAGAGAACAGTGACTAGTGACATTTGCAGCCTCAGAGATGATAAAATCTCTTTCAATCCTCACAACTACTATATTTGTTGAAAAAGAACAGGAAATAATTTTCAGACATTTGGACGACGAGAATTTTCATAAGTCGCAGCTGACAGACTAGATTTTAATATTATTTTCTACCGAGATCGATGTTTGAGAAAAGAAAGGAACTTTTAAATGGATTCTGAATTTTCTTGGGCAGCGGTTTTATTTTTGCGCATTTGCTTTTGCTTACAAGACGATTGTGCCATTATTCATAACTAGCTGTGGCCCGCGACTTCGACGCGATCCAGGATGAAAAGTAGGTTATGTCCTTCTCCAGATCAAGGTGTACCTCTGTGCCATATTTCATCCAAATCCGTTTAGCCGTTTTAGCGTGAAAGCGTAACAAACAAACTCACTTTCGCATTTATATTATTAGTTAGGATTAGGATAATTAGGTTTTGGAATTGCCTAATATTCTATGCGTCGAAAACCAAAGAAACTGGTCAAGACACACATTGTTTCTTAAATGTACTTATCCATATCGATTGACCTCAATTAACAATGCGGAATTCATTGTAACATCCAAGACCTGTTGCGTTTTGGTACAAGAATTTTATCAAGCTATCTTTATAATCCTGTAATCGGTTGGCACACCGCCTGCGAGACACACAATAGATATAAATGCTGTAACAACAAGAGCCACAATTTGTTCGAGATAGCAAGAACAAAGCACACTTCAGCAAAAATGCAGAAGACATTTAAACTTTTGAGCTTTAATTTATGACCGGAGGAGGAAGGCGAATATTAATAAAGGAAGTCTTAAAAATATTTTCGCACGAGATTCGTCTAGAACAAAAACTTGTACCATCAGTTTCATTTTTTTGTCTACAGCATCATTAAATAATCGTTGCATAACATTAACACTTGCACACAACAATTCCATATAAACAAAAATTACGACATCCTACAAAAGTTACATAAAAAATATTCACAATACACGTGGGACCCAACGTGTGTACGAAACTTTCACGTGACACTCTCGTTAGACTTTCGCCAGTAATTAAACCTGGCAGTAGAACAATAGCAAGTATAAGAAGCAGATCTCTAACGTACAGCCGATGTTGCTATTAATTGTCTATCGAATCGCCCACGCTTTCTAACACAGTACCATGTAAGTAAACTCACTACATTTTCACTGTAAGAAACTAAAACCCGTGTTAGATCGACACGAACAAATGAGATTGATGAGGCAAACGAGACTGCTCACGATGGTAACGCAGGTGATGCTAAAAAATCAAGTGAATGAACAACGTGCACGTATGTAACAATGGAAATATTTTTTGCCCAAGGTTCGTCGGTAGAAAGTGTTTGAACGGCTTAAAGATTAAACTTTATGGCATCTCGTTTGATAACAATGGTCAATTTAGCTGGTGAATTGTGTTTTTCATTGAATTTTATTATGTTCGAGTGCCGAATTTAATGTGAATCGATATTTTGTTCACCGGTGGGGGTATTATAAGCCAAACCTCATCGAAGAAATTTTCTAGAAGCTTAACATTCAAAAAAATTATTCAGCAGTTTATTTTATTCAAATGAACGATTGATAATACAAACAAATATTCTGTTGAATTTTATCAGACTCGATACTTACAAAGAATCTATTATCTAATCAACACTACAGCACGCATGATTAAAACCAGCTTGAATGTCCATTAATTTGTACTCTTTTCCCACAGTTGATAAACAGAGTCATTTCCATATCTCCCGGGCTTATATCAGATATTAAAACAAGGGAGTCGATATGGTCGTAAATACTGATCATAAATCACATTGTACAGACGTCCATAGATTACGTGACATTCGTACAGATAGTCTTTACTGTATATATGTTATCTTTCAATAATTACATATATGTATTATTTAATATTTTGCAACACAATTTCTCACCGCCGAATAATTCTTTTTATCTTATTAATCGGTAATGAATCGTATCGGCTATATTTCAAGCGGTGCAAATTGTTATAGAGGTTGCTTACGCAAATGGAACGTACACAAGTAAGAAATTTATGGGTCAGAGTGTATACAATTGCAATGTTAAAACTCAATTTATTATTATACGCAACTTATTAGTTGTTACAATCATTAAAATCTTGCTAGTATTGCTTAATGATGATTATGTCATTCCGTGTGAAATCATTGATACTTATTGGAAACAAGATGGTCGTAAGTACCCTAACAGCCAGTTGTACACTAGGTTTCGTAAGAGAAGCATGTTCAAATATTAACCTTCAAACCCTTTTGTCCTTTCTCTGTTTCTAACTCTACACTCACAAACGTTTGAACATTAGGTCATATTACGATTGCAAAATAACAGTCATAAATAATACGAACGTTACTATTAAAGATACATAAACAAGCATAGTGACTTCATTATGGCAAACGTTGCCAAATTATACCTATAAAGAAAAGCATAAAATTAATATAAACTGACTAATTTGCCACTGTTTAAACTGCCGTCAATAAATTATTAGTTTTTATACTTTCTCATGCGCTGCTTCCGTGAGACGATTGACGAAAGTCAAATTGACCATTACCATATTATTAATTTCGTTTTCACTTATAATTATCTGTTTGCCATGTGTTTTGGGTACGTATCACTTCCCGTTGATGTTGTTAAAGGCCTCATCTATCAGTTACAAAGATAATATTCGAGAAGTACAAGAACATCGTCTAAAGACGCTGGCTGCCTGAATTGTTTGAAAAAGATAATAATTATTATTGATGAAAAGTCTGTAAAGGAAACCTCCATGGTTGGTAACGACTAGATAGCAAACTGAGAGTTCAAAAAATTTAAATAAAGCATTCAATTTTCCTTGATAGTTTAATTGATGAATCTAGTGCTTAATCTAATCGAAAGTCGAACTTATTGATATAAGCGCATAGTATTGGCGGTAAGCAGTCGCAGATATACTAATGAAGGAAGAAATAGCTAGATAAAATATCGGTAATCTCTTTGAACTTGTGATAGTGATATATTATGTATGATATTGTCAATTAATAAGATAAAATTAAATTATGGGCATATTATATCACGTCTGGCTATAAACCGTAAACGGTTAGAACTAAACATGGGGACTCTTAGGGATCCCGACCAGTGGTCGTGGCCGTCTAGTGCGCAAAATCCCTTAATGGAGGATAAGAATTCAAGGTGTAATTGATAGAAGATCAAAGTTCAAAGCAAAGGAACCTGCTTCCTAATTCTTTGTCTTAAATGCTGTCTCGCCTTTTATACAAAACGGGACGAGATAGCGATAGCATTATTTAATTTAGGGAACCGCAATAATTGATTCAGCCATAACCCCCAAATTGGCGACATATTTCGCAACGTATTATAAAATGCCACCAGCTGCCTTAGTAGTTAGAAATCTTCTCTAGTTTCACTGATCCGATTTCCTCATTACTTACTAATTGAACTCATGGTTAGTAGTTTTTTACACTTTCTTTCTAGACAGCATTGTTATTAAATCTGTACATGATTAAAGAAAATGTGGAGCGTACGATCTTCCGCAAGATGTAAAAACTGAGGCTAAGGAACGCAATAATAATGTTTTTAATATTCCCGCAGTTGTTACGCCTAAAACGTTTTTGTTACTGCGCAAAAAGCGTGTTAATGCCTTGAACGCATTCAGTGGGTGATACAAAATTGAATTATTCATAGTTTTATCTTCTTTATTACGGGTTACTTCCCGATTTTTGTCTGAAGCTTCTAGCTTAGAAGGTTTGCTTCTTGATGAAGGCGTGTTCAATTTTAACTCTTATTTTGATCAACGCTAAGCACAGGCCATATTCAGCCTTACAGCTATCAAAAAAGATGCTTCTGCTTTTCCACTTATATTGTGACCTGCGTCTGGTTTCATTGTTTTGAGTCTTAAGTTCTTTTCGATATTGATAGTATCATTATGCTTTCCTCAAAGATTTGTTCAATGTGCAACGGTATTGTGTTTAATCTGCATTGTAACTCGATAATCAGCTATGTGTATACGTGACAATGTGAGCGTAGACGCTAGGTTTGTTTCGAAATGTCCCGAAATACACACACATAAATCATATAACCTCTAAATACACAAGATCTAGAACACTGATGTCAAAGTAGTATTTCCTAAAAGGGTTTTGTTGTACATGGTGAAACATATAATAGAAAAATAACACATGCAAATCACTGCTTTCAAAGCCAAGACCCTCCATTTAATATTCTGTTTCTATTATAGCTTTATGCCTACAATAAAGCCGTCTTGGGTCTCGTACCGAACAAAATCAAATGTCATATTAGTATATCTACTTTCTATTCATGCATATTCTTCAGTACAAGTGCTCTTTGTCCGGCCATGGGCACCAACCGGTCTGACCTCTGAAAGCACCTGATTTAATATAATTGCTTGTTATTTCTTGCTCTTCTTATTAGTTGTAAAGCTTTGTTATTTTAGTTTTAATATGAAAAAGGACTATTTTAATTGGATATTTTTTTTGGTAACGGTTAGATCCAAGAAAAATACCAATAAAGAATTAAGTTTCAAAAACTGTAACCCGACTACGAGAAAATAAAAGTGATTCAATCTAAATAGTACGAAACAAGAAAATATTTCAGACAGAAATCAAGACAAAATACCAAAATGGTCAAGGTAAAGCCTTGGTCGCAATGCCTGTATACTATGTGGGTGCTAGGAACACCATCAAAATTATAATGAAAACCCTTATGACGTCTAGGACTTAACTTCTTGCGTAAGTTGTTACCCAAAGTACTAGGTTAGTCATTTAGCGATCTGGCCTTGAAACAAAACATGAGCTTTATACTAGCATGGTCCATAGACAACAATGGTTGCGCCGGCGCTTAGCCCGGGTCATTGACCGCTGCACGGGTCGAACCGCGAGTTTTCTTAAATCGATCCGCTTATTAGGCATTCTGTGGAAGCAAGCTGGTTTTGTGAACCCGCTCTATATTAGTTACGTGATTTTTCTTTGGTTCATTCAGGAATGTTGGTTTTTAAGTGCCTTTGTGACCTTAGATTTGAACGTACGTGCTGTGCTGAATGAGTTGTTTTGTGGTAATTCTTTTCAGATTTGAACTAAGTTATACGGGGCCCCAACATTTTTAAACAAAGGATCATTTTTATATTTATTTTGAGAGGTAAGAATGATCAAGAAACCGCTTGAGATCAAAAGTCAATTGAAGAACGGACCCTAGCAACAAGACTAAGATAAAGGAAGAAAGAACTCAGATAATTACAGAAACACTAAAATACTATCTCAAAATAACATGAACTCTATACGTCCTCTAGAGGCAATAAAAAGAGTTCTTATATTTATAGCTATCGCTTGGCCTTAGTAAGCCCGGAGTCATAGCAACGGGTTATCAGCTGTATGTAACCCTGAAATGCCTGCATAGTGCGTGTCTAAACAGTCTAATCATCCCATACTAGCACAACTGTGGGTGTACAAACTTATCGAAACAAATTAACATAGAAACACGTAAGAAATAAATAAAGGTCAGTGTTTTCAAGAACGATTTAACTGACAGCCTCAAAGTCAATGAACTCCATTATCTTTCGCACGATCCATAATCTGAAGACGCGAATAGAAGATTTATTAGAAATAAGAAAGGCATGTAGGAAGAAAGAAATGATATATTTAACAACTTTTTACTGAAGAAAGATACCTAACGTAGGAAGTTACAGAAAAGAAAAAAGAAAGAGCTGAAGTGCGGCATATAAAGCCTACCGAGCCCTATTGAATAGTTCAACACAGTACACCCAAAGACATTTATTTACTTTTCCAAACCAAAGTGAAGCACGAAAGTACACAAATTAAAGCGAGAAATGTTCTAAAATCAATGTCACGGTGTTTCTCTACGCCTCCTTGGGTTCCATTGTCCCTAATCCAGATGGAAGGTTCAGTGACCTCGCCAGCAGATTCCTTACACCTCGTTGTTGATAATTTATTGCTGCATACTTAGCACATGAACATGGGCATTACAGTCAACGAAACATGAATATTTATTAGATGAATTTCGCTTTAGTATGTGCGGGCCTTTTGAGGATTTAGTGGGGATAAGCTGAAGAGTAAATGGAGGAACGGCGGCTTATTTCTCATGTGTTTTGAAAGGGATACGGTTTTCCCTTATTCCAGGAACATGTATTTCATTTAGGTGGAGTAACATCAAATAAAGAGGAACTTTTTGCCCATACCCAAATACCAGGTTACCATGTCCATCATTGCTAATCTCCTAGTTACATCTATGCCAACATTCCTAAACAAGCACATAACTTTACCGTTACAGCATCATTCTAACAACAAACTTAAATAGCTACTAAACAATGTAATGTCATAAGGAACAATAGTCGCGTCTTCAAGTCGACAGGTTAAGCGAACTGTGTCCAAACAGGTCTGATCTCGGAGCCTCGGCTTAGCTCTCGGCTTTCGAGCAAGTTGGACGCGAGCCCACGCTTTGTAAATTAATACAACGAATCAATCGAGGGTAACAAACGATTTATCATCGTTTGATCAAATGCTTCGTTGATTTACAGCGTTTCCCAATTGTTTTTTGGATGATCCACTTTGAGTAGTCAAAATGGTCCTTCTTTTCCAAGATGTGGTCCTAAGGAGTGGCAGAGGATTGAATATTTTCTCTGGTTCTCCTTTTCGTTCCTCAAGACGCATTCAACATATCATTGCATATTGATATGTCCACATTTCTCGAATGGTTTCCACTAAAAGCTTTAGCCTAGTAACAGGAAACAGTTTCGATAAGATAAATTTATTTTCACTTAGAAGAACAACATTTCGACGGAAGTGTTTCTAAGTCACGCATGCGAATATTTCTTACTTATGTTAGTGTTATCTCGATCGCAGTTTAGAATGTGCGTAAAGAGATATTTACCCACACGCACACGCAAATAATACGAAGTACTTACAAGCAGACGCGCGAAATCAGCAAATTATGCGTCTTCACGACTGGCAAGATCTATCAGACGTAATGTTTTAATCATTATTTAAAATGAAATTGAATTAGCTACGTAGACAAACTCGAGTGAAAAGCAAAAACGTTGTTTGAATAAAACCAACGGCGGATTACGATGGGAAAATCTATTGTTAATTACTATTCCAACTGCCTGTCCTCACTCCCCATCATGTATTTCGACGCTGGTGCCTGCGGCTTGCGGTCTCCCTCAGTTGATTAGCTCTTTGAAACGTAGGGGAGTTCGGTCTCCCACTTTGAGCATCACTCCTCTATTAGTTTAAGTACGAATAGAGGCCCGCGTTTCGGTTTCCGTACGGTTTATGAAGACTAAAAGCAATTTAGGCTTGTTTATGTCAGTGGTATCAGTATTAGTGGTTTGATAGTTAAGTAATTGATGTTGTATTTATTTGCGGTGCCGACGTAATCGTCGTTGATAGCGTTCGGCATTCAACTCAAATTGTCTGAGAAAATGAGTGGCATAAGGACCGATACACACTGCCTACTCTACTTTGCAAAGTAACCGCTATTTTTTAAAGGCAAATCAACAATAATAGTGACGAAAAAGAATTGTTTCAAAATCATTTGCTACGAAAACTGTGCCGACGCAGCGGGCATATATGGGCACTAAATGGTGTTTATTATTTCAGTACTGACAATTAACATTTTATTTTGAAATTACGACCTACTTTATCCAAAGACGTAACAAGAAATGTAACAACATAAACAAATAAACGTTTCAATATTGGATATCCCAGCCTTTCATTGCGTGTTACTAAGTGCAACGCAATCAAGAACTGGAAACATATTGATATTTATCTCGAGAAACAGTATTCTAAAGAAAAAAACCTATTAAAAACACCGTTATGTAATATCGATATATTACAGAGAGCAATTACTGCGTTTTTATTTATTTTTCGTTCAACGACAAGGTTATTCCATTGCCAGTTTAATGTAATTTGTTCTTTCGTACTTTAGTTTCAAGATACCAGCGAAATTGAAAGATGCTGTCTGAAAAAAAAAAGACGTTTAAATGGTCTGCAGAACTTGGTTTATTTGTGATTACATCGACCGTTTTTTTGTTAATTTACTTCAGATCAGATGAATCGGCAGTGAACCGATTAAATCGATGATGAAAGATTGATATCAACATTATCATAATAGGTACGTATTGTATGATGGATAGATCAATAGATCAAAATAAGATGACATCGTTGTGAAAGCGGGCAATTATTCTGAAAAATACGAACTAGAAATACTTGTACACGAAGGCATGCATATGCATTGAACTCATTATTTTGCATTACTTGGCTCTTATTTTACATATGTATGTGTGGAGTACGTAAACTTTCCTTTACTTGGCCTGGCCTTGCGCCAGAATAAACGTAAATTGATAAGACAGCGTTTTTCAGAATATTGTATTCGACTGCAGTACAATATCTGAACTGCATAATATTTCTTTCAATCGTAGTCTGAATTCATTGTTACAGAAAGAAAGGGCAGTTTATAATATTTTTCATAACTTTTGTTCTGAAATTATGAATGAAAACATTGTGTAATTCATAAAAAGGTTGCATTGTTAATTGATTTTTGCATACCTTTCAAATAACGTAAGTTCAAACAATACCTATTATGTTACGGTTTCAAACTTTCTGAACCACCTTACCGATGTTTTTATTCAGTGTGGACGATGTTTTCTTTCAAAACGGATAAAAATTTTGAACAATGAGTGACGAGAAATTAATTTGAATCGATAGATGAGAATTGCAGTCTAAACATACCCATAAAACCCTCGCATGACTTCACCTTCGTTATATATAATGTAGTACAAAAACGCAGCAACCCATCGCAATCTCTCACCACTTGCATCGCAACGTGTAACCGCTCGGTCAGGTAACACGGGTCGGTCGACTCCCCCGGCGACATTCCTCTCGCGACGAAATCGAGAGTCGACTCGTACGCAATCGTTACTCGACACTCGATACTCGTTAGCGAGTGGGATTACCGGAATCTATCGCGTTGGCGACTATGAGTTGAATGTAGGATTCGAGTTAATGGGCGGCGTAGAGGTTTCCTGGTCCGGATCTGTTCTGGCTGATTAGATTTCGTATAAGATTTGGCTGGTAAAAACAGGAGCGAAATCTCATGAAGATGACATTGGCAAAGATTTTGGTGCAGACAGCTTGTCGACCAACTTAGATTTGGCCAAAACTGCTGAGGGCTCTCCCAGTTTACGCCATATTATTAACATCTTCAAAGTCACACTCCGCAATGTGGACGCAACATCTACAAAGAAAAAGGATAGATTTGATAATGACTCTACTGAGCATTGATGAATGTGTCGGTTGGTTATCGAGTCCAAGTTGACAACTGTCAGCTTGGACGACAAGTGCGTGGAGAGAAACGAGGTCCAGTCTATTCACAAACAACTGGTTATCTAAGTATGAAATAGATATTCTTAAGTTCAATGGTTGCTTGCTAGATATAGTTTCTAGCATGAAATTTTAAATAACTAGCTGGAAAAGCAAACGAATATGCGTGGCGTGGTGAACTACCTGGCTGAATCTTGAAATTTTTATTTATTTATTTATTCAGTTCGAACAACATGGTCCAATTTGTTAGTAAAATACCTTATCACTAGTGTTAGTAGTACACAAAACAAGGATAAGAATAGCTGGTGACTGCGGCAGGATGTGCAGAGAACGATACAGCAAGGAATATGCTACCTGACCATTCTCCTAGTGCCTCAGAAAGGGAGTAAGGGCTCTCCACCACCACTGTTTTCAGGATGCTATTGTCACCCGCATTCTACGCATCAGTGATGCGACTTATTGCGAATCACTGCATGGAAGCCAAAAAATTATGATGATGAAAATGATTGACAAATATTTCTGTTCTAAGAAATCTCTGGTCGACACCTTTCATCCTTAGTAACTGATGATGATTTTCCTTAGATCACCCAGTAATTACACATTCATTATTGATCGACCTTTTTATTCATCAGGCTACCGTCATTGCTCATCACCTTTCCCATTGTTTAAACTTACCCGTTCAAAAGTCCTCTTTGTAGCAAAAACAATACTCGATATTTAGTCACCTCCAAGTCAATAGACACCTATAAATGATTCACTATGCCAACGCATTCAAATACTCAACACATATCTGAGGTGAAATATCTTGGGTGTTGAAATCGGGAAGTTTTCCGGACAGCGTGAGTTATGGATCAAGTTCTACGTCCGACATAATATTTCTGACTTGTGGATTTGGGTGTAAACGTGGGAGATGTTCCGTTAACTTTTAGGGGACATGGTATTTGCATATCGGTATTTTTTCTTTGAGATGTAAATTGAAAGGCGCCGTAATGGAATTGAATGGTTTATTATTAAGCTTTAGTCGGGTTTCCAGACTTGGATGATTGGTCTTCATTAGTGTGTTTCGCAAGACGAATAAAGGCAGCCGGCAGGTGGTTTGCTAAGCACTAATATTAATTTGTATGAAACGATTCTGCGGTCGCATATATACATCTGCCAAACGTTGTAATTATGGCTATTATGGCTGGGACAGCTCCTTTTGGTCATTCGACCGAAGCTTATGTTCAGCAGTTGACATATACGGGCTTATAATTTGACTATGCTACATCATAATTATTATGATGTAGCATAGTCATAATTTATTATAAACGACACAAAACTCCTATATTTAGCTGCCATTATTCCTAATATCAAGTCTAAACGATACCATTTTAAGATAATATGACCTGAAATGCATGCACTTAAATCTTACGTATGCCGTACAGGTTGATCAAGTTTCGCACATTTTAGCAACGAACTTGTTTGTCCCATTGACATAATCTGATGGATGGCTGGAACGAATTCGTTCCTCTTGTTGCACGTTTTAGGTCTTAGCGTGATGAATGGGTACTTTTCTGGAGACTCGTCGAAATAAATATTTTAAGAGAATACTTTAAAAATATGTTTCTGTACTCTCACGTTTCGGTGTTGTTGCTACATCATGTTTTGCTGAAATATTTCACAGACTCACTTTTAAGATTAAGATTACCTTTACTTTACACAAAAAATGCTTTCATTTTCTTCTTAAATCATGATTTAAAGGCGACCTCAATCCTGATCAATGAAAAGTGGAGTATCAGAAATGAAAGTCACAGAATCGATGTCAAGAATGTCAATATTATTGAGGAACTTGCAACTTATTAAAACCACCGACCGAAAAAGGAAGGGACGCCGATTGTATAATTTGTTACACATTTTCAACATCTCTTATACAATTAACACAATGGTCGTTAATTCCTATACGTAATTACGTAAATGTTTACAACAAAGGCTGCATGAATGAGGTGTTTAAATTTTGTAACCACAACGTAACGAGGTTTAAGTTTTCACACACGACCTGGTAGTATTAAACTTTGTTTCCGAGTCTTAGTAAATTGATGAATGACCTGCTTTTAGACGCTTTTTATATGTGGATGAAATGAATACGTCTGTGGAGTTATTTACCTACGATTTAGTCGTTAGATGATGTTATCTGTCTCAATCAGCGTGTGAGAAATTTGTCGGAAATGGTTTTGAATTACGTTTGTACTGTTGCTTTCCACGCTTTGTGAGTGGGAGAAATAGTGACAGGTGCTTTTCATCACCGTAATACGTGCCCAAATTATTTCTAAAATTACGATGTTCTATTTTAATAACTGCCTGTTTTATTTACTTTGAGAATTCAAATCCACGTAGTATTTTAGAATTCTCATTCTGACTGGTGACCAGCTAAACTTAAATGATTGCCTGGTTAGTACTTACATCACTGAGTTATCAGCGTCTAGTCATGCAACGCTAAAGTGCCTGCTACACGGTTGCCAACCGCGTCCCCGACAGAGGTGACCTTGGTTGGCGACCGGCAAAGTTGTTTCAATGTTTGGTCGTAAACCATCATCTACACGGTTGTAAACCACCAAGTTCAGCTCTATCGGGACGCGGTTGGCGACCGTGTAGCAAACGTTTAAAACCGCAACCGTGCTTTTGGTAATGACGGAGCACTTCCATTTCCTGACCTTCTCCTAACCTCAGTACAAACAAAATTCAAAAGAGTACATCACGTTTTGACAGTTACTTCCGCAAACATTAACAGCAGTGACTAACACTCGCACTACATACCATTTGACCAGTTTATCTTGAAAGCTTATGCTGGCGCTAGTTGCCAAGGCAACACCTCTGACAAATAACTTACATACTTATAATGTACCAGGAAGAAGAACACTGCAATATATTGATTCCCAAATGTGTTAGAAATCCCTCCCTTGTTTTCTCTTCTTTCGTTTTTGTCAGTCGTAGACACAGTGGTCACCAGGGACACGAGAAAGTTGCCATTA
The DNA here is from genome assembly GCA_948150665.1 of Conistra vaccinii. NCBI lineage: Eukaryota > Metazoa > Arthropoda > Insecta > Lepidoptera > Noctuidae > Conistra > Conistra vaccinii. Next base: position 4,283,754 of record OX411321.1, read on the forward strand.
TAGTTTTAGACGGTCTCAGTATTGTGAGCTGGTGATCAATGTGTCTGGGATTGAGAAGCGTAGACAGTGTCTTTGTTAGTGATAGCTCTGAGGAAAAAATACATCATAATATAACATCATGCCTGTATTTGCCGAACGGTTAGGCAGGGCTGTACCTACAAGTCCACCCACATTTCGCCAGTTATGAAAAAGGCAGTGTATAGAGTGCCACCATTGGCACTCTATCCCTATCGGAGAAAGTTCCACTACAGGCACCCTAGTAATACCGCCTCGGCCCGGCTAAAGTGCCGCATCCGCAAGCATTGGATTGTCACTGTCACTAAGTCACGTCACTTGGTATTTTGTTTGATTGTCGAGGTTAGATCGCTGTAAAACACCACATTCCCAAAACATTACATTCTCTTGTGCCTAAACGGACCCTGGCACTTCGCCGGCCGCTGCCGCGGCACCGCTCGCTACGCTCGCTCGGCTCGTGCGTTGTGTGGTCACAGTTCTAACCTAACCTAACCTAAATAACAAGTGACAGTGACAATGCAACGCTCACGGCACCCTAGCCGGGCCGAGGCAGTGACACTAGAGTGCCACAAGAAACTCGCGGCACTCTATACACTTCGTATGAAAAATACAACTGAGGAGCTCGTGGCTAAGTAAAAACAGCCGCACGGGTCGATCCATCAGGTTAAGCTACGCTTGGTTCGTGCATCATCTTTACATACCGAGACTCCTCCGTGCCTCAGAAAGCACGTCAAGCCGTTGGCCCCGGCTGTCATTCGTGGATCTTTGACAGTCGTAACAGGTCGTCAGAAGCCGAAAGTATTACAACCAGTCTTACCAAGGGGTATCGTATTACCAGTTACTGGGTTGTGGAGGTCAGATAGGCAGTCATGTAAAATACTGGTATTTTGCTGCATCCGGTTAGACTGGAAGCCGACCTTAAGATACATAGTTGAGGAAAAGGCTAGGCAGATTGATTGTATTGAAAAATACAACACTGTAAAGGAGATGGATAACGCTCCTATACAAGTTTGGCCCAGCATGGACATAAATAAAACAATATATATCATGAAGAAATATTTGTATTTAATAGACCTGTTTATATTTTATTACTCTAGAACTCGGTGGTGAGACATTTTAGTTAAACATTTTGGTATGACATTTTGACGTTTTAATACAGTAGGTATATACATTGTCATGAAGGCCCATTAACCACTGGGCCGTGCTTCTCATGCACGAGGTGGTGGGTTCAAATCCGGGAAAGTCCAATGTGATTTTTTTCAATTCAATATACTTTCTGAGTATATTATCTTGGACATTAGGTACTGATATCGGTTAAGAAAAAACATCGTGAGGAAACCTGGACTTATATTTAATATAAGTCTGAAAGCTTTCTCTGTATGAGAAGAGGCCTCAGCCCTGTGGGAGAAATAATACGCTGGTATTATTATTATTTACTTTTAATGAGGAACAAAATGCAAAGCTAATTGCAGAGGTCGCCACCAGCAACTGTACTTATGTCAAATAATTTTCGCATTGTTTATATTAGTGGTTTTTGCAATTTTTTGTGTTGAAACCGATCCACCAAGGTTATTGCTAACATGTATTGTTCCTGGAAGCCTATAGAATTGAAAGACGACCTAAACAAACCAGGAGCAAGGATTACTGGAAAGAAATGAGATATTATTGCAAGGTAGACTTCTATCTAATAAAATATTTTTAATCAGTGCTAGGGTCCAGATTTGGATCATTTTTTTGTTGTAAGATGTTAATTATTACTTGGTTCATGGTAGGAAAATTTACGAAAGTTGAGAGAACCGTACTTTAATAATAAATGGTATTCTTTATTGTTTAGGTTAGGTTTATTTTTCATTAGTGCTAGACTCTAGATTTGGGTATTTTTTTAGTTGTAACGTGTTAATTCTTACTTGACTCATGGTAGGAAAATTTACGAAAAATGAGAGATCATTTACTTTAATAATAAATGGTATTCTTTATTTTTTAGGTTATCTATGACCGAAATTTTTATTTCAGCAATCAAAGCCCTCAAGCTTCTGAAAGCCAAGCAATTGATGTTCCTGCTGTAGAACTTTACCAAGACGTTAATAGCTCCACCAGAGCTCCACCATATTGCCGAAAATTACCAATCAACATACTCAAAGTTACTTTTAGTTTTACTCTTTTAGTTTCCCACTTTCTATTTGCGTAGTATCTTTGGGAAATAAATGAACACCGGAGTAAGTATTTTAGTACATCGTGGCACAGCACAATTATGCATATTTCGAGAAAACTTGAATTTACTGAATGATAGGTTATAAAATGTATGGAATTGACAGTTTTCAATGGCCATGTCGACGATGCGCCACCTATCGTGATAAAATGGCAGTAATCATCCCCATTATATCACATAGACCCGTCCTGTGCTTCTCGCATACAGCGAATTTCCGCAACTTCCAGGTCATAGGTCCACCATGTGAAGTGCCTACCTATGTACCGCAGTGGACTTTATGGCTGAATGATAACGATGACTATTATATGAAAGAAAACGCGTTCAGTTGTTAGAACGATGACAGTGTCGCGAGCTCTTTGTCCAACCCCCTCCTGAAATCACAAAAATTATTAAACGAACTCATCTTATAGGTTAATTTAGGTTTTATGTCTAAGTACCTATACGAGTGTGTCTTATAAATGGTCGTGAAGCTCGGTTGATATATAAGTCTAAAATCGCCAACCCATCTTGACCAAGCGTGTTGATCAATGCTCGTGCCTTCGCTGAATGAAAAGAGACCTTTGCCTTTGCCTTTCTTATTGTTGTTGACCGTCATTGATGTTTGTTTGCTCGTTGCTAACATGGATGGCAAATAGAACTTGTCGATCTCATCTAAGTATCCGAAAAAGTTCATAATGTATCATTTCATAACATAGATAAATATAAAAGGTGGTATTGGATAAATATATTTAAGCAATCGTGGTACATAATACATACATTTTTTTCATACTAACATGTTGAGAAAAATGTGTCTTTTGCGCTCCGGATTACGGGTCAGTGTGTGGAAACGAACACGCAGCAGGGATCTTCCACAGTTTGCGCACTCATGACGATGGCCAACCCTAGGGCTTGGTGTTGGAACACCAAGCCTTGTACCAGACTGTGATAAAATGTGCCAAGCCAATAACCAACAAAATGGCACAAATGTACAGACGCAGTGACCTAAAAAAAAAAACTTACATAAGTATAAAGAAATAGGCACCCTAATAAGAAGTGCTGAAGACGTTACTGAAAATGTTAAAACTCACCAACCGCGGAGTAATCCACTGTCTTTGGATTGGATTTCATCCGAATCCAACAAATGGCTCCTTATGCGAAGCGTTGCTATACAACAGTTAATGCAGCGCCGCACGGTGGGCTGAAAATCGCCTTTCATAGACTTAGCGACTTGAATGTTGAAGGGTCCTTTTTTTGGCTAGAAATGGAATCTGCCGATCATTACTATACTATAAAATTTCATATGAGGCAATTGCGTGTACATATGAAGGAGTTATAATTTTTTTAAGAAAAATTTGTATGGAGCTGACATGAAAACTGAGGATATCTCTGGAATCATAAGGTTGGCCATTATTTCCTTACACACAGATATAGTACTATTTATTTATAATTTTTTGACATACTTTTTAATGTGGCACCATTTGTGCTCTTTTTTTTAAAAATCATCAAAAATTAAAAAAATCTTTTTATGTTGATAATGCTTAAATACTTTAAATATAAGTATGCCAAGTCTAGTTTATAATATATTTTTATATTATAGGCCAAAATAGTCTAAGAAATCACAAAAATTCATTTCACTAAATTGAAATGACATGGTAATTATGAATTACCTTTTGAATGTAATCTCCTCTAATGGTCAAGTTCTCATTACCTAATGAGCTCATTGAGGTAATCACCTCATAATATGACTAAATACTTATGTACCTAATGAATTAACTAATTAAAAGGATACACACAACAAATAATTAGGGTATACGTTAATTTAGCTATTAGTGCAGGATCACCTTAATGAGGGTAATTAGGTAAGAAGAAATCACAAATTTCGTTTTTATACCTACGTGGGATATCTACTATTAATATTAAGAAAAAAATACAATATTTAAAAATCTATCTACCATAATAAACAAAAAAAGTTAACTTATTCTAAACTTCTTCGTCATTATCAGAATCCACTTCAGAATCAGGCTCTACAATTGACATTACATCTAAGAACTCTATCGGAGCTTCCTGATCCTGAAGTAGGTCTAAAGTTTCCTTAAAGTATGTTTGCTTCTTATGGGCATCCAGTTTTGGTCTTATTGAAGTAATAAGAGGATCAGAAGAGACGATAAGCATATTGAGGACATCCTCGTTTGATGCTTGTCTGCTCTTCTTCCTCGAATGGTGTTCTCTGAACCTCCTAAAATCTTTGTTTCGAGCCTCTGAAGCTTCTTCCGAAAGACTCCCTATTGGCACAATAGCATTTTCTGCGATTATGTCCCCTCCATGAATTAATAATTTGTGTACAGTCGATGACATGTAGTACCAATTATACAGTTCCACGTATTTTCTCTCCAGATGTGATAGCTTGTAGAATCACAGCAAACCTGCGGATCAGGTCTTCATCTAGTCCAGTGATCGCTGCAGTTTTATCAGGAAACTCAAAAAACCTCCTCGCTGTGTTACCATCGTTAGTTGTGCCTGATCCTTGCTTAACGATGTCGATCAAAAGATTGAGATCATCTTATCGATCTTGGATATGTTTTTTCCTTGACTGTAACAACTCTTTGTGATCTTCTACTCTCGCAGACCACTTCTTGAAATCGAGACGATAAGCTATGTGTAGAAGACATTCCATCACATTAATGCGCGCATGCAGTGACGATAACCCAAACTCATATACACCAGGAGAAATGGTTTTTGACGCAACGGCATTTAAATTATTCATTTCCGTAGGCTTAGCCAAACACAGATAGCAGGCCGCATTTGATTTAGCTTCAGAAAGATATGTACATATTTTGCCGTCAATCATCGTCATCATTAATTGATGACTAATCTCATTTCCTTGGTATTTTGAGGGAACCAGAGCCTTGATTTCGTTATCCATTCTAGTTTTTTCATCCATGACAACTTCTTTGCTCTCCTTCAAAAAACTGAACTGCACTGGACGACAATACGTAGATGAGCAGGGTTTTGGATTCGTCCATGCGGTATCATCTCCAGCCATTAACTTTAATGGAACCAAAGAAGTCATAAATACGCTTGCATCATCTTGCTCACTCACCATTTTTTGCTTATATCTACTTTGGTTGGATGCACCGTCAAATCCCCACTTTGATATTAATATTAATTGTTTGCCTTGTATGACATTAGTACTAGGAAGACTTTCAAGAATCTTGTTCACTGTTAAATCTAGTAATGCTTGTAGTGCAATCTTAGCTGAGGAATCTGTTACAGTCACAAATGTCTTCGGAGGGTAGCACTCCAGCTTAGCCTTTTGTACTTTATAGTAAGATGGATATATATCCTTTGAACCTTGTCGAATTGTCGTTTCCCTCAAAGTGATGTATTGCCATTTCGATAGTTTCAATGAAAGTAGCAAACCTAGTGCTTTCTCTGGTGAAAATAATGGTGAAGAAACTGGTTTCTTAATCATTTCCTTAATTTTTGCCGCTGCGTCTGGATTTTTGAGCATATATTCAATAACAAATGCAATATCCTCACGACCATCTTGTCTAAAAAGAGCTGTAGCTGAATATGCTAATTCAATAGGTTCTTCGCCTGTATGTTCGTCAGATCGTCTCTTCTTCTGCTTGTTGCCTAGATTTTCAAACGGCTTTCGAGATCTTTTTGTCATTGTTGAAGTTGATGTCATCGTTGACGTTGATGGTACAGGTTCAGCACAAATATTTTCACTTGGTTCTTGAATGAGCAAATCGGTTTGCACGCAGTTTGGCCAGTCAATATTTGTCTGAAGCCAACTACTGTAATCACGTCTAAAAATTTCAGTTTCGGATCGTAACCATCTCTTTTGAGCTGCCCGTGTGAAACTACGACAAAATTCTTTCAGGGTATCACTGTCTTCATCAGAAAGGCTAGAACCCAGTCGAAAAACAATTGAATTGAACAAGATTTCATGATCGAAGGAAGAAGTATCCTGGGTTCTCAAAATAACAAACAAATCCAAGTTTGTAATTATGCTTTCCATTATTGACAATCACTGAAACGCACGGTGCTATCAGATGTTAGCAGTAGAAATGCTCAAAATGAACTGAAGTTACGAACCAGATTTTTGACTATTTATTGTTATTGACTAATGAGGGTATCACATTTACCTAATTACCCCCATTAAGGTGATCCTGCACTAATTGTTAAATTAACGTATACCCTAATTATTTGTTGTGTGCATCCTTTTAATTAGTTAATTCATTAGGTACATAAGTATTTAGTCATATGAGGTGATTACCTCAATGACCTCATTAGGTAATGAGAACTTGACCAGTAGAGGAGATTACATTCAAAAGGTAATTCATAATTACCATGTCATTTCAATTTAGTGAAACGAATTTTTGTGATTTCTTAGACTATTTTGGCCTATAGTATAAAAAAATATTATAAACTAGTTAAAGTTAAAGTATTTAAAGCATCATCAACATAAAAAGTTTTTTTTGAATTTTTGAGGATTTTAAAAAAAAAGAGCACAAATGGTGCCACAATACGAAGTATGTCAAAAAATTACAAATAAATAGTACTATATCTGTGTGTAAGGATATAATGGCCAACCTTATGATTCCAGAGATATCCTCAGTTTTCATGTCAGCTCCATACAAATTTTTCTTAAAAAAATTATAACTCCTTCATTTGTACACGCAATTGCCTCATATGAAATTTTATAGTATAGTAATGATCGGCAGATTCCATTTCTAGCCAAAAAAAGGACCCTTCAACATTCAAGTCGCTAAGTCTATGAAAGGCGATTTTCAGCCCACCGTGCGCCGGTTCTCCATTAGTGCTCGTTTACGCCGCGTACCCCGTGGTACGCGGCGGGGCCCGTGGCTTTGTACGCACCACGCCCCACGTCTTCATAAACAACAACATCACAAATTGCCATTATGTTTGTGTTTGCGCGTGTCGCTGCACGCGCCGCCTGTCTGTAAACTGAAAAAACGTCCCGACGCACCGCGAAACGCCACGCTGCACGCTTCGCTCAACGCTCCGCGTCTCCGTAAACGAGCACTTAGAAATAGGGTAAAATCCGTCGTCCAAAGTGCGAGTAATCAAAGTAAATCGAAATGAGAAGATGCCAAGTCCGTGATGCAAAGCGGGTCGGTCGGGAGAGCAGTAACAACATCCAGAAACAAATCCAAAGGTCGTTGTAAAACACCACAAGAAACCACAAGAATACATTCTCATGCGAGCCACAAGACATACGATTGACTTAAATTGTCATGTCATTAAATAATTAAAGACATGATGACTTGACTTTTTAATGACAATCGACATAAAATGGTAGACAAAATAAAGCAAACAATTAATGAATACTCTTTTTAAATTGATATTTTTCCCCCATGTTATGCGGACAAATGAAAGCCATGATAAAAATTGCAATATTATAAGCTTCAAAAAAAATATAATTAAGTCCTTGTCCGTGCTGGGCCACAATTTATCCATGTCCTTTCAGTTTAGTTCCTTATTTAGCCACAAATACCTAAACATAATGGTCTATAAGTTACACCACATAATAGTTTAAATAATTTCTTTGACATTTCCTAGCAAACTATGTAACACGTTGTAAACGTAGGTTACAGTGATTACTCTCCGGTTATATGAGTTTATGTAATACATACAGAGGTCATTTTATTCAACTTTCGTATCATATTTAATGCTTGATTTTCACCGCCTGTGTGCGTGACTGTACTTAGTTGTGATTCATTGTTAGCTCTTAGAACTTTGCGTAAAAAATGTGTGTAGATTTGAGTGGACACAAGTGGTTTAGGTCGTAGGTTCGAACCCAGACAGGTGCTTTACTTTATGTAAATTATTTCATCTCCACTGCTCTCAAAACGGTGAAGGAAAACATCGTGAGGAAAACCGGCATTTCTTACAACCAAAAATTCGAAGACATGTGACATCTACCAACCCGCACTGGGCCTGCGTGATGGACCGCGCTCCGCCGCGGAGAGCGGTTTTGGCAAAGGGATTAGCACCACTCGACCGCGCGGTCTGGCACTGTACGTGTGTTAGGCATCAACGGATTTATTAGAGGCCAATGCGACATGAGATCCGCTTCACCGCCTACCGCGGCGGTGCGCGGTGCCGCGTGTAAACCGCCTAATCCCTCTCACCGAGAGGAGGCCGTGTCCCAGCTGTGGGGAACATTATAGGCTGATTATTATGGTAAGTGGTTTTATCTGTCGAATATGCTCCTCCACAAGGCTGTACCTCGTAGGTCTTTAGAGTCGGACTTTGACTCTGAAAAATAAAAAGTACGTACTTATCACATTTTAGTGCATCACTAAATTAGTTAGAAATCTACTTAATGAGTCCGACCCTTCTATTAAAACGTTTTTCCAATAGGCCAAGGCTGAAGAAGCCATTCTATAACAAACATTTTAATTCACAATCCTCATGTCAAAACACGCAATTCTCTAAATCCGACATTCAGTCGTTGCGATTAATCGCTGCGACTAAATAGTTCAAGAGAATAACGCGCGGTAAAAACTAGCGAACCAGTGATATAAATCATTTTCCTTGAAGGCTCAAGCACAGATAATCTAATACTACGTACAGATACCCAATCCCATACAAAGAAATGACACCTCCTTAGTCGGGCTATTGACTGGCTAAATGCGCTACAGTTATGACAAATTGAGTAAAACGCCATCTATTGGAAAGGGCCCTAAACAAAAAGGTTTTATCTTTTTTTTGTTGAAAATACGAGATTTATGAGTTACAATAGATAAATCTGCATTAAACAAGGAAGTTTTGATTTTTACTAATCTTACTTCAGCCATAATCTTCCGTTTATCGCTTTTTAGTGACTGTTAATTTCATAATTGTTACCTGTGCTGCCATCTATGATCTTTTTTCAAGACTAATTATAATTTGTTCGAATTGATACCCCATGGCTCAAGTATGTCGTGTCCGACAAGTACCGATGGGTACTTTCTTAAGCATTACTTGTTATTGATTTTCTATATTTGTTTTCTCAATGCTATGGGAATAGGCGAAAGAATATATCCGTCGTTCGATTGTTTTGTCTTTAACTTGTGCTTTGAATTCAAACTTGAATGAATGACCGCCTCTGTGGTCTAGTGGCCACTTGTCTCAGACCCAGAGGTCCCGGGTTCGATTCCCAGTGGGAGCAAAATTTTCTGCTCGGTTTGGTTGGTGGTAGGGCTTGTTCAAGTCCGCCAGGCTAGCTACCACCATCTTATCTAAGTCTGTCGCCATAACAACAATGTTAACAGCATTTTTGTGTTTCGGCAGTTAGAGATAAGATAGCCAGTTCCTCTGTGATTGAGGATTCCGGGTGAAGCTCGCTTCCACCTTCGGCCTAATCATCACTTACCATCAGGAGAGATGCAGGCCAAGAGCTTCCCCGTTGAGGGTATAATAAAAAATTAATAAATGAATGAAATGCACCGACCCCAGCCAGCGTGCTTTAACCAGATTCGATAAATCGAATGAACCCCAAGATTTTCACTAGCCCCTGGAGCCTCACGTTTCATGGGGCTACAGAGGCCATTGCGTATCAAGGAGTAGACCGGGGGGCGCGGTAATGTTAGGGAAGACGTGGCCTTAGTATATGGAAGGATATTACCTAATAACATCAGGCTATTATTGTCCCACTGATGGGCAAAGGCCTTTGGTACAGAGAAGGCAAATTCAAACTTAGGTCCAATGAATTTTAGTTCGCAATCTTTAGTGAATGGCCATTTAATTCGTGTATTATGTGTAGTAAAATAAAATAATTTAGATTAGCATAAAATTATTGGTTTATCGTCCACGTCGTTGATTTTATGATTAGTTATCGGAAATATCTGAGATAGGTGAATAAATTATTAGTTTTGATAACTTTAGGCTATCAGTAAATCTTGCAGGCTTTGACATTTTCAGCTCCTCAGACACTCAGTTATAAATGAAAGAAATATTCTCTCATTCATAGATTTGAATATAGAAGACTAAAGCTTTGTGCAGACTCGATATTGTTATACCGTGAAGTTTTCTTAGAAATTGTATTGTTCGTGTCGCGTCGCGCGACAAATCGTGCTGGTCTGCAAAAGCGCGCACATTAAGGCCCGTATTACAGAACCTCACTCAAAACTCAAGCATTACTTAAAACTCGTTTAAAGCCTTTTGATTGGTTGAAACTAGTTTTAAGTAATGCTTGAGTCTTGAGTAAGGTTCTGTAAAACGGGCCTAACTGACACTTAAATAAATCCCTAAATAAAAGTGCAGTTGTATTGGCTGGCTGCGAGCGACTTTACCGAAACAAGTCTGCCGCAAAACCAAAATACGTGTTTCGCTTAAATCCTTTAATTACCGACGTAACTTCGTTAATTCTAATGACCCATTTGTTTAAGGCAATCCCATTACTATGAAGGTCGTCTATCTAATACAAAATCCGCAACACGATATTAGGTATCATTGACCAAACAAGACATTAAGGTGATTCCTAATCTAATTTCGTCAATTTATCGGCTTTGCCACTTTAATCTGATAAGTCAGGTGAATTTTATACTTAAAGACGATTTGCACACGTGCTAACAAAATTAGACTCTATGGCTCCCGCGTTTGACCTTGCCTACAAAATAAAACGAGCGAGCCTTAAGCTTTGTGCAGACCAGCGCGACTTCTCGCGCGACGCGACACCGGTTATTGTTATACTGTGAAGTTTTCTTTGAAATTGTATTGTTCGTGCCGCGTCGCGCGACAAGTCGCGCTGGTCTGCAAAAGCCTTTACAGTAGTCGAGTATGATATGTTACATCTGACATCTTGGCTGACAGTGCCAACCTCTCGGAAAATGGGTTGGTACCATCTGACGGCCAACTCTAGCTCCGCGCTTCCTCAATTATTAAATCAAATAGTGCGCGCCTCCCCGGCTTCCTGTTACACACTTCCGTCCCTTTTCACGACGTCACATTCACAAAATGCAGGAAAGCAAGAGGTGAGATGTTACACATCAAAAATGCTGATTTGTGTTTGGTAATATTCGAAAAAGTCGATCTATTCTGTAATAAATCTCAACGTGAAAAGTTAGGTGAAGTGAGTTGAAAGTGAGAGGTCAATCCTTAGGCACCATCTCCACAAACAAGAGAATCACGGCGATAGCCACGCTGTGCCTTCAAATTATCGCCGTGTGGTGATTGATTCATAGAGTTTCTATTGAATTAGATGGCACGGCGAGACTATCGCCGCGATTTTCTCGCCCGTGGAAATCCGGTGGAATGACAGCTCACTTCCATCCCATGGCCATACACCATGCTGACTATCGTCCAAAAGGCATGACGTTGCAGGCTTGATCCAATCTGCAGTTCGTTCATATACACCACACACGATCAATTTAAACTGACCAATCGATAGCGACGTTCAGTTGAAGCCTTCATGGCTTCACCAGTGGCGGACGACGATGTTTTAGCCGTCTTGGGCATTTTACTCGTGATAAGGAATCCAAAAATCTTGACTCAACTGAACTGACGACGACCGCCATACACGGTCCAATCGTCGTGATCGAATTGGCTTGATCAAGCGAAAAGAATTGAATTTCGATTGTTCCGTCAAGTATAACTGTCATGCCAATTCACGCCCACACACGGCCAGTTCTACTTGACGATAGGTAGCATGTATATAGCCAATTAGCCACCATAAGTTTTCAACGTGAGATTTTTACAAAATTGACCGGTTGATCTTGAGGACCCTAATAATGTTTAGAAATAGGTGTTTTGGACAGGTAACGGCCGTGTCTTGTCAAAACAATCGAAAATACAGCCGTCAGTGTTGCAAAGAAAATTCGAATAGGAAATTAAAAAACACAAATTTTAAATTCAGATCACCGCGTTAAGACATTATTTAATTCACTTTCGTCATAAATTAAAGTTTAAACAATTTAAGTAAGAATTTTGAATATATAGGTAGAGTTAGGTAACGTAACGGCCTAATGGCCCTTCACCGAGAGATTGATAGTGCGCAAGAAATTAATTTGTTTGGAAAAAACGAAAGTGCGCATATTTTTGATTGCCTTAAAGCAATTAAAGAAAACAGTAAGCAACTACCCAACCTTTTACTTGTTGCTGAGGCTCTTATTTACTACCTTAAAGAAGAAGTACTCTCTTTGGTGTCTCATAGAAGAAGTAATTTCTTTGGTGTCTTTTATAGAAGAAGTACTTTCTTTGGTGTCTTATAGAAGAAGTACTTTCTTTGGTGTCTTATAGAAGAAGTACTTTCTTTGGTGTCTTATAGAAGAAGTACTTTCTTTGGTGTCTTATAGAAGAAGTACTTTCTTTGGTGTCTAAAAGAAGAAGTACTTTCTTTGGTGTATTATAGAGGGAGTACTTTCTTTGGTGTATTATAGAAGAAGTACTTTCTTTGGTGTATTATAGAAGGAGTACTTTCTTTGGTGTATTATAGAAGAAGTACTTTCTTTGGTGGCTTATAGAAGAAGTACTTTCTTTGGTGGAATATAGAAGTAGTGTTTTCTATGATGTCTTATAGAAGTACTTTCTTTAATGTCTTATAGAAGAAGTGTTTCCTTTGTTGTCATAAAGTGCTTTCTTTGGTCTCTTATAGAAGAAGTTACTCTCTCAGGTGTCTTATTGGTCTTTGTAGGCTTCTCTACTTAACACAAAAGAAAGAGGGAAATGTTCCCTTTTGTGCTTGTTGTATGTATTTTATCTTCTTTGGCCGTTGCCAAAGGGCAGAAAAGAAGGCGAACCCTAGTCTTCCCTTGCCTTCTTTTCTGCCCTTTAGAAGAAAGAGTTTCTTTTTTCTATTTCTTTAGCAATTATATAGCTGTTAAGCAGTGGTAGTGTATTCCACTCTGATTTCTTGCACGAAGAGTAACGCAACAAAAATTTACATTCAAATCGAATAATACATCTAATTTCCATAAAATGTTATGAAAACGTCACTACTAACTAACAATAAACATTTAATGATGAAAAAAAACTCATTACAATTAGTAATAAGTATTGTTTTCCCAATATATTGGACAACGGTTTACTTAATTATGAATATATTACTTCTAATTGCTCGAAATAGATATGTTGTTTGTTCGTTTGTCACGATTTGGTCTCGGTTTTTAATCGTCACGTGAAATACGGTAATTATGAAGGAATTCGCTTCGATTATTTTAATTAATCAGCTTTGTGGGGTAAGTGTATTGCGGTCAGTGGATGAATCTGTGACCTGATATTCTACCTGTAGAATATCAGGTCACAGATTCATCCAGGAATACATTAATGGAACAACCAGGGTTGTTGCGTTTTTTCTGTCCCTATTTAACGTTTTATAATCATAATCCATTCAGAAAGCTGATTGTACAGGCCATTTTCAGGTACAAAAATTACTACTGCTGAGCATGAGATGGAGATGCTCAATGCTGGGTTCGATTCCCGGGTCGGTAAAAGTGTTATTGGGTTTTTCCATCTGGAATTTCTTAGTACCAGCCCGGATTTTGGATTTGTGTCCGGTAGGTAGCAATATTACATGGGCCTTAAACATAACTGGCGAAATGTGGGTGTAACTGTACTATAGGTAGGTGCACCTCTGCCTACCCCTGCGGGGATGACACGCGTAATGTTATGTTGTAAAAAGCGAATGAAAATCGTAGGAACTCGGTCATTCTCCTTTTTTACGGAAGCTCGTTTGACTCTAAAAATTACAATTAGAAGCTCTGAAAGATGACTCAAAATCGGATAAACGGTTCATGAATAAAATTATAGTAAAACGTAACATGTGCTACAAGTGTCCTCATAAACAAACAAACGCCACTAAGGCTGGGCAAGCTAAATATTCACAGATAACATCGAATTAGTGAATCACCACAACTTAATCGCTCACGTATGAATCACGCATTACAATTCAAGCCACGCGAAAAGGACCATACTAAAACGTCATCTGTCGTAACTCGTAACTTGCAAGGTCGTAACGCAAGAACTTAAAATGACCAAGGAAAGCAACTCGGAAGTATCGTGCTCGAATCACGTAGAAAGTGCAAGTCGGTATAAAATTTACGGGCAGCGCCATAACACTGTATGTTAATTGAAATCACCAATTACTCGAGCGCTTTCTACTATAGAATCCCCATACAGTGTGTAATAACTTGGCGACACGCTATGCAACTGTTTGTTACGAGAGCGTTTAGATTGGCGTGGCGAACGTTCAAGAAGATTGGCTTAGAAATACTTTTGAAGAATATTTTTCTTATGGCATTGACTAGATCTGTACGTGGATCTGCCTGGAAAAGATTCAAAGTTATTCAAGAAAAAAATACAATAAGTAAAAATAATACGCCGTTATTTCGGCCAACGGAACGCGAGTGAATAAAAAAGGGTCTAAGCCAATGAGACATGTCTAAAATATTTTTATTCGCCGGCGAGATCTGGCATAGATTGCAATCGTAACATTCTCAATAACATATTAGTCATCTTAGCGGTCAGAGGTTATCGCCTTTGTCTTATCTCTATCTCTTGTCTCTAAGATATTTATAAGGCTAGCTTCATTCCACTAGCAACCAACAGACAAGCGATATCTCCAAATAGATAAAAGTAAATTGGTCAATTATTCTGCACCGCAGTTTAACAAGGCGTCAATGATCGAAGATGGGTTTTAAACGATTGTACTGATTCCGTGACAAATACACTGAATTGTGATTAACTGACAATGAGTTTGACGATTAACTATTAATTGTGACCTCAATTTAAAACGTATTAACTTAATGACGATTACTTAGATCCGTTAAGACGTAATTAGTATGTACTCTTTATTATATCCGGAATTTCTCAGTAGGAGTCCGGAGTCTGGAATCGTGCCCGGTTGATGGTAATTGGCTCGCCCCCTATTACAGGGGACTTAAACATAACTGGCGAAATGTGGGTGTACTATAGATTAGATAAACCTCTGCCCATCCCTACGGGGAAATAAGGCTTGATGTTATGCTTCTATTCACACCTTATACAAACGGTTTTTAATTGGAATTGTTTACGAATACGAACTCACATTATATAAATTCTAGTACAAATCTATTATTGGATTGTCGTGGGCTTAGCGTTTTATTGCCCAATAAACGGACAGTTAAATAACATTAACACCAATACTAAATAATGCAAATAGGTATTTAAAGCCAACATGGACTATGTTGAGAACAAAAAACGCGTATAACTAAGTATGCAAAACTAGAATCGAGATGTTAAAAAATAGATTAGAACATGTAAGCAGGTGCATAAGCCGTCGTACTAGATGTCTCAGATTCTGTCCTAGAACAAGTTACTCTTAACGTTATTAGAGGTAAACTCTATTTGAGTAATTGGATTAATATTTTACACAACGAAGTTTTTTAATTTAATTAAGTTACAGCACCAGTTCACGTGATTAGAGACTGAACATAAAATATCATTAAAAATAACTTCCTTCTTGAGTTGCTTAATTTAAAACTGTGTACTTAATTGAAAACATACTTTCGCACAACAGCCAGGTGCGGTGCCATCGCCACTTAGTAAAAAAAAAACCAAACATGTTGACTTACTGAGCTACTAAGGAAAAAGAATTAATTACTAACCCACTTCGGGCCAAAAAAACTCGGAACCCATATATGCAAAAATAACACGCCAGAAAGTAAAACAGTAAACAGTTAATTAACTATTGATCAACGAAGTAACAATTTACTGACGATTTCCTCGTCATTTTACACGTTCCGTCGCATAAATAACATCACTACATTTTTGTAACAAAAAAGTGCAACACGCAAGTTTAACATTTATTATTGCAGTGAAGTAAAGTTATCAAAATATCGTAGCAAAGTACTTATTTTATCATGCTACACTGGTCTCGGATTGAAAACAATCACTGCAACTGTATCAGGTGCGTCGAATGCTGAATCGAGTAACCTCCAATTACTTTACACGCCAATTTGTTGCTGTATGTTGTTGTTGTTATTGGGTTTTTCCATGTGGTCCATTTCTCTGTAGCAGCCCGGAGGGTGAATTTGTGCCCTCCTGACTCGCCTCCTATTACATGGGACTTGAACATAACTGGCGAAATAAGGGTGTAAGTACTATAGGTACACCTCTTCCTAAACTTCGGGGACTAGAGGAGTGCTGTTATGTTGTGTTGCAGCTCTAAATGTCAGAACCTCGCGTTGATCAGAAGAAAGTTTGGACTAAAATTATTACAAAAATCAAACTAATTCTTTTTAAAAACGTGGACCTGTTGTGTTAGGAAAAACTATCGTTTAAAACCGTGTGGGGCACCGTTGTCTATTTGCGTCGAATCTTCGCCCGTTACTACTAATTGTGGCTTTGAGTGTAACGAATTATAATTAGTATCAGTCTATCAGTATCGCAGTTCTCGTAAGTGAAGCTATAAATAAAATTTGAAAAAGGAAAACGTTAATTAGTGTTCCAAATACGAACCAAACTGCGAAGACCAGTTCTAAATCAACAGATATTAGTATTTGTATTGGATGTCGTAAGAACAGAACTAAGTGTATACTTTAAGTGGGCTGCAAGTGTAAAAACGTAATGCGTTCGACTCGGCTGACTTTAGCGACCCACTTGTGTAAGTTAAACCTGTAAAGGACTTGATAAGAGCAATGAGGAAATACTTGAATAAAAATTGTTTTCTATTTTCATCTTTATTGTTTTAATAGTGCTCGATGTATGGACGATTATTGTATTGTCGTTGGTAGTGGCCTTCCTCCGTCTTCTGTTGTCTGACACTAAGGCGGGTAGCACACCTCCGAAGATGCAGGCTCTGAACGCCCATAGGCGTTATATTATAACAATAAAACTTCTATTGTGTCTCGTTCAGTGTCCTGGAATGCTGTTAATGACATTTTTATAAGCAGTTTCTATGGGTTCTTCATTCCAAACAAATCATTCCATAGGACTATTGTTAGGAAGAGGTCACTATAACCTATGTTAACCTAGGTTAGGTATGTATGTATGGCACGCAAAACAAAATTCTGGGCACAGCATTCAAGTACGAAGCCTAAGTGCAATACAATTTCTATATCGTAATTTTTTTTATGAAAATATGCTTTTTCAATCACCAAAGCTTTCGAACTGAAGAAAAAAAAATGTTCAGCATCCGAATATCGTAGCACACTCGCCAATCACAACCTTAATTAATAGTTGTAGTTGTTGTGTTGTTGTTGTTTTTGTTTATTGGTAATTGTTACTGTTGTTAGTTACTTTTTGTATACATAAGCAGTAAGAATACCTTTCCTTTAAATTTTTTTTTTTTTACTCATTTATAAATATTTGGTGTTCTTTAAAAAATAAATTAATAGTAATAAAATAAATGATTTTGCTAATCCATTGCTTCATAATTATGATCGAAAAATGGGTCTGCTCAACAACGTAAATAACGCAATGAATGTTGTTGAACTGTCAAATTGTTATCCATTACCTACTACTGTTAGTGTGTCACGCAATTACCCCGCTGGTCTAAGTAAAGAAAAATCTGGACAAATCATAACAATTTATTAATATTGAAATGTTCACTGTACTTTCTATTTTATTTATCAATAAGTACATATCTATTTTTGCAACAACAGACCTGACTGAATCTAGAAAAGCAAAACCGATTGCACTATCAATAGTTTCGCCGTTTCAAAGTCAACACTTTCTTATCTGCACAAACACAAAAGGCGATCAAAAAAAGAATCTGATCAATCCGATCCTCTTTTACTTATTCATAAAAATCACAATAAAAACTCTTTGGAATCACGACATGACCGAAGTCGCTTCCAATTTAACGGTCAAAGAATTATAAATTAAAAAATAACAGGCCAATTTATCGACCGCAAAGTATAAGTTTATATTTCATAGTATTTCTCGAAAAAAAACACCCTTTGCCACCCTTAATAATTTTTTTTCGTAATTCACTACACCATTGTTAAACAACGTCGTCGCACAGAATACATCTTTCCAATTTTCATCGATATAATGCAAATAGTCTCTGAGTAAAATGGCTCAGAAACAATCCTGATAGACGGACATGTCGTAATTTATTGGGTTCCGTTTTTGCCATTTGGCTACGGAACCCTAAAAACCGTTTTAAAAAAAGAATTTCCGGTGTTGTAGTCGCGTGCTCATGGGAGTCGCTTGCGCAACGCTCGGAAACACCGCAAGACGGGAACTGGAGGTAGTGTAACTGTCTTTATCATAGTGAAGCTATGCATGCAACGTTTCCGACGATTATATTACTTTTTGCTATATGCTGCCGTTTTAATAATATGCTCGATTTAGCAATAGGTTATAATTTGCCAAATTAGAATGTTAGATGCGAATTTTGCTTAACATTTGACCTGTTAATTGATATTATTTGCAATTAAAAATATTTCGAAACGTTATTACCAAAAATAATGTCTGCATTGTTGTTAGGTATATAATTCTACTCTTGAGCAATAATCTTTTAACGAGCAGTTTCTTTTGTAGTATTAAATATGCTTTAGCCATTTCTATCGAATTTATGTAAAAACTACTATACAGGGTGGCAGGGACATCCACGCGAATACTGTTACCATGGATTTAGTACGTACATGATTCAGAGCCCCCCTGCGTTGTAATTTTTCTTCGGCTATTTAAAAAAATATCAGTTGTTCCATACATTTTTAACACTTTTCTATGAAACACCAGATTTTTTTTAAATAACCTACGAAAAATTTTATCGCAGGGGGGTTCACAATCATGTACTGAATCTATGGTATCAGTTTTCGCGTCGATGTCCCTGCCACCCTGTATAAACATCACAATAACCACTGTGTGAAAGTTTTTAATAAGAACTTACGTACATAAGGCATATCTCATTTCATGTATGATTGATATTAAAATCGCTCGTCAACAGCTTGACATAGTTTTATTTAAGTAATGCATACTTAAACAGCGTTTACCCAATTTCGCTTAAAATCTGTATGCATAACTACATTATGTAATGGAAATCCCTTGTATCCACTTTCATATTGAAATTCATATTACATGATACAACTAAATGATCGACTCATAAACATGACAGTTCCTCATATTTATGAAGTAAGCCATATTGGTATTTATGACATTTCAAGACGCAAATCTGTTGGTTTATGTATGGTACAGTTTATGACGCAAAATGAATTGACAGTCGTCGCGGAAGTGTCCCGTCAATAAATAAATACACTTATTTGTCGAAATAACGACCCACCCGTGAAGTATGATGAATATTTATCGGGGTTATTATGAGATCGATGTCGCGAATAATCAAATATATCATGCTGAACGCTAATAGCCTGCGAATACGACAGGTGTTTAGACTCGAGTACAATTACCTAAATGAAAGTGGGTGCAGATACGAGAGGGTATATACGCGGAGTCATTCGCACCAAACTCTCGTTGTTGTTATATGAGGGAAATTCGCGATTTAGCAGTGCTTCAGGCGGCTTCTTAAGTAGTAATTTATGTATGTGATAGTTTATTATTCATAATTTGTCTTTATTTGTTTTATGTCTGAAAACTTTCTACCATTTAGGCTGTTGATGTCCGCGCATAGTTATGGTGCTAAATTTTACAAACGTTTATGACTTTTAATTTAAAAAATTTGGTTATGTGTCCCTAATTCTGATTTAACTGCTATACGTTTTTGATACTGTTCAAACTTCCCACGATTCTTCGTAAAAAGTACAGTTGGCAACAAAAATTTTGTGGCTTAAGTATTCGCAAGTAAATCCGACACACATTACAACCGCTTCGCAGTCCGCAAAACATGTACTGTCCTCAATTGTCCCCAATAGCTTAGCAAACATGTAACATTCTTGTTTAAATTTTCAACGACTAATCAGTTAGTTAATTTGTAGTGTTGGCGCGAATGTGGGTTAACATTTAGCTAAAATAGAACGTCGCTACCGTCCGGCGGGCGGGAACGAGAAGATTTGGATGCGGTTGTTATGCGGACAGCACAATTATTTTTACTTATATCACTTAACAACTGTCATTCGTAGATCTTTGACAGTCGTTACGGGTACTCAGAAGCCCGAAAGTCTGACAACCAGTCTTACCAAGGGATATCGTGTTACCCACGGGTTTTGGAGGTCAGATAGGCAGTTGCTCCATGTAAAAAACTAGTATTCAGCTGCATCCGGACCGGATAGACTGGAAGACGACCCTAACATAGTTTGGAAAAGGCTTAGCAGATGATGATAATGACTAAGAAAAGACAAGAGAAAAGAAATTAGTTCTACGATTGCTTGAAAATTGTAATGGAATGGAAATTGGAATGTGTGGCCTAGTGCTAAACATTCAGTATGCCTAAAAAAGTCAGATAGTGGTGTGGTGTGTGTACTCAATCCGGTTTTTGCGGTTTCCGTTCCGCATCGCATCAGGACAAATATTTGTATGGCCTACAGATACTTTGGTGAGGTCAAAAAACGTGTGTGGTTGGTTTTTGTAATAGGCTCCCATTGCGCAGGGAATCCTAGTGAGCAATGAGGATGAATCATTTTAGTTGACTCATATCCAGTTGACAAATACAGATCTGTTAAATTAAATCTGAATTACGATCTCGTGTTATGATTGCTCACTTCCCACAGTCAAACTTTTATTTTGTAATCTTTGGAATCAATCCAAGTCATGATCGTTTCTGAAGAAAAGTAAATTATTTTACATTCACTTTGCCGATGCAAATGATAATGTTTTCTTAATGACGAATCGAGTTATGTTTTAGAATAAAAGTATTATTTATGTGAGAGTTTATTATTATCTTCTGTTGATTAACATCCTGATAAAAGTGTGGATATTTATTTATATTTAGATAGAAAGCCTGTTTTGTTTACGATCGTCATTGCAGAAACTGCGAAGTAGTAAAAAAAAAATGACCGCTTGATTGATGAGTTGAGTAAGACTAAAAAAATAACGAGTCTCGAAAAATCTAGTGATGATCACTCGTTAAACACACAATACAAATAAAATGATATATACCAATCAAAATAATCCTACTAAACCGCTTCTCGATTAGTCATATCGATGTCAATCTCAACACCAGACACACTAACACACAAACAAACACTAGTCATTTAAAAAAACCTACTTAGCGACCACTTATTCTGCAAGACAGTGCAATATGCCGCGAGGTCAATGTTTCCTAGATTCATGTCAGCGCGCGCACGTTGAACTGGCTTCCGCCCGCGCCGTACGAAATACTTTATTATAAATGTTATGTCACTCGATATAGTTGAAGAGTACTATAGTATACTATGGAATAGAGTATGTGTGGATTTTATGTCCGTGTGCGGAATGTGTCAAAGCTTGTGTTTATTTACACTGTAGAGCAGTATTTTTGTAGCAGTGTTGGATTAACTTTGATTCATATAGGGTTGACGCTTTTTCTAAAAGGGCTTACTAATGTCAAAATATAATCTGGGGTTATTGACCTCGTTTGTTTTAGTTTCGTAATTTGCGAAGGTGATTGCGCTTGTTTGTAATTTGCATTATTAATGAACTATATTGCGTAGGTACTAATGATGTCTACAGATTAATTACGCAGTGGGTTTCAAAGCAGCTTAATGGTTCCCTAGAGATTCTCTAGCTTGCATATTCAAATTCGTCTGTTAGCTTACCGAAAATAATAAACCTAATCTACTTTGAATTCTGAACTTCAATGAAACAAACACTGCGCGTAAAGAAGCATGTTAAGACGCAGATATATGCCAATGACCTTGAGCGTTTAGCTTGCGTCTTCTGTACTGAGGTCACGCAAGCGCAACGTGTCGTACGTCCAGCCAGTAATAGGACTCGCCCATCAAGGAGCGCTGTCCTAAATTAGATGCATTATTAATTTATTATACATAAATCAAAAGGTGTTTTAATAAAAAAACGTATACTTAAAGATCAAAAATTTAATTATCTTTAAAATGGTGAAGGTTTCAGAAAAATACGCTTGATAGATTTGGCGTGATTCTCAGTTTTTTATCCGCGTTAGACATTACTTTACAAATTAATTTCACTATGTAATATAAACATTAAGTATATTAAGTTATAAAAAAATGCTCTTATTTAACATAATATATTTTTTCCAAATCATTAAAACTACTCGTTTAGACGTGATCTTCAGTATAAAATCATTAAGGGCCCTCGCTCACGGTGACTTTTTGTAGCGATGCTGTCGCGCGTTTTATAAACGCGCTTCTGCATCGCTACTATCGCGCAGGATTCTTCATACATAATTACAGCTTCGCGACTGTATCGATGCAGACGCGCGACAGCATCGCTACTGCATCGCTACAAAAAGTCGCCGTGGGCGAGGGCCCTAAAAGTCGATTATCATCGCCTTAATTTCACTCAATTGTCAAATATAAAATCTAGTTCTCAGACAGCGTATTTTCATATTGCCATTTGATCTTTGAACACCGTGCGTTGATCTGTAATGGCATCCAAATCATTATACCAGTAGGTCACGCAGCATGACAGATGGCGCTCATCAGTGCTCATATATCTCGTATACATTTCAACCTAGTCGGAAGACCTAACGATCTCTTAATAATATGCGTCCTACTCTCCCAATTCACGCAATTATGTTTAGTGTTTTATTTCCCCGAATTGCACACTAACACAGTTTCGTGTTATGATTAATTAACTGTTATGTAATAGGCGTTAAATGTTTAGATAATTATACTATTACTCAATGTAAATAACGCGAAAGTTGTTTACAATATGAAGATGATCGTGTGAATATTCAACATTGAAAACACGAATTGCCGTGAAAAGCATGAATGGATCTAAAGATTGAACGTAGTTTCTTTTATATTACTATTTCGCTGTATATTATATAGTACCTGGTCGACCGGGGTCTGCTCGGGTCAAAATAGAGAATGTTTTTTTTTTTCCAATGACCTGCAGCTTATTTTTGTTTTTTTTTTATTTGGAATTGTAAACTTTTGCATGCCCCACGTGACGGTAAAATGTGGAGAACTTTATTATAAAAAACACCTATGTACTATACCCATGTTTGCAAAGAAAGAAATGAATTGAATTAATAGTATAGGATAGTTCATACTAATTCCATGTAATGGTACATACTAATTCCATGCTGCATTGCTGCCATGATACTAGATACTTACTAATTCCATGCTGCCAAGTCATTATTCTAAGGTAACCATCTTGTTCTAAACTTTGTGCGACCGAGCTGTGCTCAGGTGAAAACACGGATAAAACGAATTTTCCCAGATATGAGACCTAGCTAGATCGATTTTTCGCCCCCGTAAACCCCTATATTGCAACTATCATCGGAATCGTTAGAGCCGTTTTCGAGAACGTGATTACAAATATACAAATATTGGGCATTTAATAGTATAGGATTAAAGTCTTGTTTTGACGTTAAACGACAATTTATAACACGAAAGCAGTAACAGTAAAGTTAGTAAAATAGGTCAATGTGACTGTTGTATTTTCGTAAAGAGTTATATCGTCTTGTGGGTTCCAAATATTTCAACCACGTTAAAGAGATACAGACTTGCTGTTTGATCTACTGTTCGAACGATTTTAGATCAAGAAAACTTTATTGTGTTTTTTTTTGCAGTAAAATAAAATCAAACTTTTACGAGTACGCCAAGCAAATTTTACAATTTTAAAAAATCCGTTCCTTCAACCAACACAATTTAAAATATCAAATTACTAGGACAACATCATCATCATCGGCCCATAGGAGTCCTCTGCTTGGCAGGCCTCTCCATTTGCACACCATACAACTCGAGAACAAAACACAATTTTATTTTAAAATGCACGTCCAAAAATATACCACATTAACAACACGAAAAAATCTTCTAAAAGTAACTTAACTATTCATCATCAAAAACCCAGAAGCCAAACAGTAAACGACCAACCAAGCCCTATCAAACAGAATAAATTAAAAAGTTTGGAGGTCACGACACACTCCCATGCCACTGTTCTGACCGAGCTCATCATATGGCGGCCTGGCGGGGCAGGTGTAGGGAGCGCCGCCGCCGGCGTCGCGTGCCATATGTAATGATCGTTAGGAAGTATATTGAGTCGTTTTATACAAACTAGGCGAAGGGCTTCAGTGGTGACGTTTTTTTTAATGATTCTATTAGGAAGGGCTGTTCAATTTTTGTTTGATGGAGAATGTATGACTGATTAATCAAATGTCTGAATTGGATTCCTATATCCTCTTTATTGACCAAGGTGTTATAATTGAGAAAGCTAATGATATTCATCATGCTTAGTAAAACGAGTGTGCGAGAATACTGCGATGTTCAGATCAGATTTTCTTACATTCATGTAATCGGAATCAAAGAATGCAATCCCCGATATGGCACATTTCTACATACATACAGGATGACTCCCATATATCCTCAACATACATAGAAAACTATGACTAATGAATACTGTGTATCAAAACTCCAAAGAATTTCATACTACCGGTGGGAACGGGCCACCCATTGCGTGGCGATCACCCGTATCATACCGATAGAGCCTTTATAGGGTGCCCACTATATCTTGGAAGACGGCGAAACCGGGAACTAAATAGAAATTTATTGAATTAGACGTATTGTGGCTTGCTACCTTTGTGATCAGCGCCGCCCATGAAGTGCCAAGGTATACTGGGCAGCTGAAACTCGATACACACCGGCATGACATATAATCGGTAGTGTCGATTTCATTCCACTAAGTGTCCTTATGATTATGGATAAGCCGGTGTGTCTTTGGGTTTTGAATTTTACTTATTTGACGATATGGGAGGTTTTGCTTTGATTCGAAACCTTGAATTCCTTAAAAACGCTTAATTTTCATTACTAACTCTGCTGTGTTTTCTGCGACCTACATATAGGTCATCTCGTCTAACCTCGTTGTAGAAACTTCCATTGGAACTGTTATCAATGCGCAGGTGGCTCCTGTTGTGCATCCATCTGTACACTGATAAGTGATAACACCAACCCAAATCTTACCACTTCGCTGCAAGCGTAACACTATTCATCCTTACATATTTTCGTTAATTATTGTATATTCTACAAACGAACCCCGGAAACACTAAAACTAGAAATACATATATCACTGTGATTTATCCAGTATAGCTTCTTGATTACTTCTTATAACATGTCCGCATAAAACATAAATTCTAATTAAACAGCCGCAAATTGGCATCACTAACAAGTCAATTAAACGAAATCCACTGGTACTGTACCGAACAGGTTTATACTGTGGAAGTTAAACCGCTTTCTAGGTTTTGTAGTAGCGGCCGCATTCTCAATGTCACCTCACTGCCTTGCCCTTCCGTTGTGCTGTGCCGTTGTGCCGTACCGATGGGGCGCCAAGGTCAGTGGAATGGCGTATTTAGGAAACAGCTATATAATTTCTTCGATGATAGTTCATTCTGTTCTAATTTAGTGAAGACGTGTAATAGGAGCTTTTATGGGTGAACTTTGATTTCTCAAATTGACGAGTATAAACTTTCTCAAAATCCGAACATCCAAATTTTGAACTGCTCATACATATAAATAACCCATCATTAACCCATGTTTTTCTTTTCATTACAGGTAAGCATTGATGGCCAGGAAAAATATGGTAACGTTCCTTCGTGAGTATATTGTGCTGTGCAGTATTGTCTGTGTTGCTTTGCTGTTGTAGTAAAGCAGCTCTGCATACAATCTACTTTTTCCTCCTTTCCAATCAGTAATTTGACCGTTCAAATCGATTGAGGACATCAGGCTCAAATCCATGTAATTCTCGTAAAAGCAGTGACAAGTTGCATGTGTAGTTGATACTGAAGGCAATAGTTGTAACTTGTTGTAGACGACCTTAGCAACTCGTTTTCTTTAGCACACTCTTAAATCTTGCGACAGATGGTAAACAGCTGATACTACAACATATTTTATTTCAACTCGCATAATAAACATATTAACACATCTTATAGTCTGTCTTTGCATGCTTGGAAACCTCTTTCGATGTTTTCATCATTCTTGCTTTTCATCTCATTGTCTTCTTATAGTAATTCTTTGCAATATTTGTTTTTAGAAGAGGCATCTGTCTTATCGTGAACAGTTCTTGATGATTGAATTTCACGTACCTATATTGAAGCTGTGCAATATAGATGTTTTGAAAACGTTACTTGAGACCAGTCCAAATACTTAAACACAAACGTAAGCCAGGCCTTATTATGTAAGTGTTGACAAACGCACGAGTTGTTTACTCATCGCACGCTCCCAAAATAATCAGATAACAATGGAAGCTCAAGTAAAGACTACTATTTTAAACGTTCTCGGCTTGTCTGTATTTCTAGCTCACGACATAAACACGCATTTAGATTCCTGTTTATTCTAGTCAGTTGACCTACAAAACTGAGGAGTTCTCTGTTTTCATTCCGAAGAGATTCCGATCGTATTTGTTCTTGTTTAAAGGATATTCACTTTCTCTGCCTTGGAATTCGGAACTGCCTAATAAGATTATCTAATCTTGAATTTTGTGATAAGTTTATATCAGTTGTCTGTTGTTTGATATGTTCTGCATTATGTGAATTTTAATTTATGTTAGTTTATTAGTGTTTATAGCACCATTGTTTTTTGGCTGTTACACGCATGACATCTATTGCACATTCAACAGGTACTGTTTTCCGTCCAAATATTTTGTTGCATATGGACGAAATATGATCTGAAATAATATCCTCTTTCTGGTGTAAGTAAAAGCTCAGTTTGACCTTCGACAGCCCTTTAGGAAGACTAGATTTTACTCTTCCCAACTAAGTATTATTTTTAGTCTTGTCTAAATAGTTGCATATTACTGTTTGCATCCTGCATTCAAGTCATTCTGTCATCATTAACGTAAGCTACCATCTTAATGTGGTCATATTTTCAATTGTACCGTAGTTCGTTCTACCTCTGTTAGTAATCTACAGCGGTAATGCCAGTATGTATTACTAAACATTCGATCTAAATCGTCGCCGATGGTCCAGCTCGGCTAGTTTTGTGGCCAGGTAAGCTGTAGTTTCTCAACGCGACAGATGGCACGCTCGCCCACACGGCGCCAGCGACACGCGTGTACTTATAACGAGTATAATTTTGTAAGGCTTCAGTTATAGCGGGGATATATTTACATGTCATCAGACGTTTAGGCTCTTCCAGTTTAGCTTTGCCTGTTCCTAAGGTCTCTTTCAGCCACATTCATGTTTCATCAAGTCAATGTCTTGATTTTCAAAAAAAAAGTTACGTTCTCAAGAGCGCACGCATCGCAGTTTACATTCTGAGAAAGCACTGGGTTGAGGAAAACTAATTTTTTTGTTGAAATATAACACTGGTCCATGCAAAGGCTTCGAAAAGCCAACACCCGAAGAAAAAATGTAAAGGCTCGGAATATTAAGAAACTTTAGAGCGTTACTTGTTCTTCTTTATAATTACTTTCGCAACGCTCTTCTACTTTACTTCAGAAAGATTTACGATCAATGGACTGATTTAAACACCCGCTACTAATGAGTTATTAAGCTATTGCATAGCTTCTATCGCGGGCCTTGAGCGTGGAGACCTAATCCAGAAATTCCGTAATGAAAATACCTGAACCTAAGGAGAGTGTTTTGTATTGAAAATTATGTTTAACTGCTTGACAACAAAGTTCAAATTTACTTAGACGAATGATACGAGAGTGTTGTATTGAAAATTATGTTTAACTGTTTGACAACAAAGTTCAAATTTACTTAGACGAATGATACGAGAGTGTTGTATTGAAAATTATGTTTAACTGTTTGACAATAAAGTTCAAATTTACTTAGACGAATGATCCTTGACTAAATAGTTAAATTAAAACCTTTTTATTAGTTTGATGTTCCCATTACGTTGTGTCAAGTTTTAAAAACTATAAATGTGAATAACAGTTCCTGTCAATGTCATCATTGCTATTTCTTGTATTCGGGTTAATATTTTACAATTGCATAAGTTGATAAAAAATGCTATGCAATAGCTTTGCCGCGGCAGTCCCCGAGTGCCACACATCTTTTTTTTATATCAATTTGAAGTTAAGGAATTTACGACATAAAATACTTTTTCGTGTTCATTTTCATACAGACCTACGAGTATATCCTTAACTAGGGCTAAATAAAATCAATTAAAAATAATTTATATAATAAATAAATATCTACGATAAAATTCCAGTTATGATGCTATCTGTATATAATGATTAAAAGATATGAGCCATGTCCAATTCTGAAACCTACACTTACCGAATATATCTATGTATCGCATCTATTCTTTGAAAATAGAGATAGTCTGTCCGAAAAACTATTACAATATCAGCTGTTTATTATCAGCCTTGAGTCTGATAAGTTGCTATCTACATATGATTATGTAAACACATTGAGGAAAATGCGACACGTGATGAACGGAAATAGAAACAGGCTTTGAACAGCTGAAAAACATGAGACGCGCACAATATTTCAGTAAAAACTGCCAGACTTGCATAGACATTACGTGTCAATTTCTTGTCATCTTTCTGTAACATCTCTTCGAAGTAACAACAGTGTGACTTTTTGTGCAGAATATTGCATCAATATCTTGCAAAATTACTGCTTCACGATTTTCGTTTTTACGTGACTGATAACAACATTGTATAACACAATTTTGGCAACAATGAAATATTCTCATTTAAGTAATACTTTCAGGAAGTATTTAATGTAAAGCGTTTAAATTGCTTCATATTTGGGGAATTGGTTGTTGAGTCTCATTATTATGATGTAGGCTCTAAAGTTTCATAAATATTATTATTCTAATTAGGTATACTCATTGTTATTATTTAAGTACTTGATTTTTCTCTTATCCCTGATACATAAATACCATATTATAATATCATATATAATTTTGGTAAATACACACATCAAAAGTGTCTAGGGATCAACATATATTTTTGCAATAACTTTTCTCCTGATTGATATTAATTAAAATTTTCTTTAAGGATTCATCAAATAAAGTGTTTTCGTTTGTCACAGTAACGATAAACCAAGTCACATTTGCATTAATAAAGAAATTTGCCATTTTCCTAATAAAGGGATTTTTGACATTTGAACCACTAACATTAAAGTTCGAAAAAAAGACTGAAATAACAGTTTTCTTTAAAATTGTATTGGGTAACTTAAACAATTAATAATCCGTGTTTCTACCGCGAACACTAACAACACAAGAACATCGGTTTGGCATACTCAAAATGAGTTCATCCAAATCACGCTGTGGAATGGCCGCCCATGTTCGTTGCAACAACAAAAAAAGGTCTTCTTGCGACTGGATACCCTCCATATTCGGCAGAGCTCTTCTCTGTAGCATATCCCATGCATGCTCAATCGGGTTCAAGTCTGGCGACTGAGCAGGCCAGGGCAGGACATTGATGTTAGCTGCGGCGAGAGTCTGTCTTACAACTCTTGCGGTGTGCGGTCGTGCATTATCATGCATTAACTGAAATAAGGGACCGATTTGCACTTGTAGAGGAACGATGACGTCTGATACAATCGTCTCAGCATAAATTTGAGCGTTGAGGTTGCCTCTAATCCAAATCAACTCAGTTCTTCCGCCGATCCAAATACCCGCCCATACCATGATGGTTCCACCACTATAAGGATGGACTTCCTGGCAGGATTTTAATCGCTGTTGGCGTCCAGGGGTTCTCCAGTGTCGTATACGTCTTGTATCCGGTCTCATACCAAAACGAGACTCATCAGAAAAGCACACGAAACGCCATTGTTCTTCTGCCCAATTTCTGTGTTCAAGAGCCCATTGATATCGAATCCTACGATTGTGCATTGCTATAGGTGGTACCCGTAGCGGTCTTCGGGAATGAAGGTTCACTTCATGCAAGCGGTTTCTGACTGTTTGGTCGCTAATTAAGTTCCCTGAAGAGTGATGAAGCCTCACGGCTAACATCATGGCGGTTATTGTTGGAGCTCTTCGAGCTAAGATTTGAATGTATCGGTCTTGTCTCCGTGTGGTGCAGCGATACCGTCCTCCATGGCGCTCAGCCACGGTACCAGTGCTTCGGTAACGTGTCCAAAGTCGACTGATAACACTCTGACTTGTATTCAGAGCTAAAGCCACAGTACGTTGCCGGGAACCAGCTTCTATCATTCCCACGGCTCTGAGCATTTCTTCCCTGCTTAAATGACGTCGCTGCTCCATAATAACGTTGGTTTTAATCAGTAGTAGGGAAACAGTAGCACTAATAATGCGTTGTATGTTTTTATAGGGAAAATATTGACAGCTGATTTTCATCTTTTACTCGAATTTGATTCACAGTTCCTGATTCAAATTATGAAATGCACCAAAAAGGATCCATATAAATTTATAAAATCATAAATTTATTACAAAGCCACATCTCAATCTCAAGAAATCCGCATAAAAATGCTTGATCCCTAGACACTTTTGATGTGTGTATGTAGACGGACGATAGAGTTATTTTTAAAATATTAATTTTAGGTAATCTATACTATATTATACGACATGTGACATTGTTATTCTTAACCATTCTTTATACATGCTTATTTATAAATGAGATGCATCTGATGCCTCAACATACCAAACCTAACTGCTTGCCGTCAACCAAACTTATTTCTTCAAGACGTTGATTAATATTAAAATCGCATTTATTTCCACCTGCATAATCGCTAACATAGCGACCAAACCTCAACTGCACGATCGAGGCCGAGTTTTTACAACGGGTGTCGGTTTCACGCGTGTAGGCTGTTTACGTTCATACCTACGTGGAACATCTCTGGTCGTGTGCACTCACTATAATAAATAATAACACTCGTGTGTAAACGATTACTTAATTCGACGCTTAATATATTACAATAGTAGGTGTTGTTTACAAAAAAAAGACAAAAGACGACGCAAGCGCGAGTAATGCAGATGAATCGAAGCTCGTTTTTCCATATCAGTTCAATTATTAAGATACTATAAAGACAAATTGTGGAGTGAATAGACTTATATGACCGTTAAATTATCCTAATAGCCCTACAGGCATGATAAACAGGGGTTTGCCACATTTCGATATTGACCAAGGGAAGCCTGTGACGTTCAGAAATGAGTCAATGCGTGTGATTGTTATTGGCGCCCAACATGGGATAGTTTCAGTGCTAAGCGAATTTCATATTTCTTTGTTTTATCAAAATATGTTGCTGAATAGATATTTGGAGCAACGTATTCATTAAGCTTATGTCATAAATAACGTTAATATGTTAATTAAACTGTAATGTTAGAAAATATAAAAGAGACGTCAAGACCAGGCCTACTGGTATTTGATAAGACTGACGGTTAAATTATGAAACATTAACTGAAACACAAACAGTCTGGTTTTTGAAACAGCTTAAGGCTAGAGCTATAATGTAAAGCAACGCTGCCATTGAATTTCATCAACTCACGCCAAGTTACGTAAAATATCAGCTTTGAAGCCATTTCAAATATTCATAGACTTAACAGATTTACTTGAAACTCCACGTGAATGTAAATCCCCGAAGGCGTGCTACGTAAAACAGGCTACTTGGTTCTCTTTGGAAAACAGAACCTCAATTTTACATAAGCTTTGAGGCTAAACACGTGTAGACTGAATTACAGCTGTCTAAATCCTGAAATGAAGATTAATCTTATGCTTATTAACATAAGTAAGATCTTCAATCATTATAAAGGAAAGCAATGTTTCCATTTCCACAGAATATACTTAGTCAAAAGAAAAGCCCTAATTAATCAAGAATATAGATTCGTTTTACGCAAATCCTGGCCCAGATTTTAGGCATCTTTTTACAAGCTCCGAAATTCATTAAAAACCTTTTAGAGACGCTTACAATAGGGTGATCATATAAATTCAAAGAAGATTATGCTCCAAATTGGATTTGATGTCAGCTTTTGTTAGAAGTAATGGAATTAGTACAAAGTATCCTTCGGAACATTAATGCCTACCTTAATAGACGAAGACAATGAGATTCAGGGGTCAGGTACCTTCATAATTCGTCTTGGAAAATTGATGGTGTAAGTTTGGCAATTAGAAGATAGTTCAAAAGCATACCTGCCCATAGATAACCCAAAGAGACAGAACTCTTTGGGTTCCTAGACACTTACTCGTAGCTTGCGCAGTTATGGTCCATGACGTTTCAATCCTAAAGTCGGAAATCCCCTGTTATTCAGTTAGTGTTTTACCGAAAGATTTATTGATAACAGCTCCATAAGTGCTCCATTATTCATTCCATAAGTTTCGCCTCTGTTCTATAGGATACATTTGAAAATACGGTAACAGTACTCGTCTATCTCCTCATTTTGATAAGTTACCTACCGCTTGCAAGCGTCACAGTTATGTCAACAATAAAATCCAAAGACATATTAACCTCTATAGCTACGCGGCGCGAGTTCGCGACAACCCGCCAAGCCGCGCGGCACGCCCGCGGCGCGTCAGAGATAAGAGCTCGCTAACATAAACAAAAACTGAGAGCTTTTTTTTACGTAAATAGTCTTATCGTTAATGGTTTTGGGTTCCTGATTAGACAAAGGATTTTTTATAATACCTCGAATCTTTGTAAGCGAACGCTAGTATTGATAAATAAACATTCTTATAAGATTCTTATAAGAAATTCCGTTGTTCATTGTTTTGATTATTTATAATAAAACTACTGGTTCGATTCACATGAAATTTCGCAGGATACATTATGAATACATATACTATCGGTCAAAACCATTATTAACGCATAAACACAATAAATAAAAACACATATAATCAAAAAAGTTCAATAAATAGATAACCGTATCATTACGTAACTTTATTTAGTTGACAAAAAAATATTGAACTCTTTTTTTTCTGTATTATGCATTTTTATTATTAATTAGTTATTCAAGAATATAAAATAAATGACTTACCAGCGATTACATGCACAAAACACACACAAAACAACAAATTCCACATCAACACGTTTTTTCACTAACGAGTTTGTTTACATTTTTTGATGGGTCCGTAATAGGTAATTACGATGTTATTTAGTGCAAGTATTAACTATATACGATGACGACACTACTTAATTATTGAATTATCACCATTTCCCGTCGATTTACACTTAAAAAACAATAGAAAACAAATAAATACGACGCGTAGTGCAGCGCGCTGAACGCATGCGCAGTCGCCATTTTGCCGTGCCAAAATGTCCAATTTTTACTTTTTTCTAGAATTGTTTCTGCATATTTTGACGTTTTTGTCGATGTATTTGACAAGTATATTACCAAATCCATAGAATAAAATTAACTGTAGACCATATTAGCCCCTATGCATAGTACAAATACAGTTTGAATCAGCGTGAACGTACTGTATCCGTTCGGCGACAGACCCGCTTTACGGTATTGGAAATTTTCGTCGCCGTTCGGCGACGGCCCCGATTTAGAGGTTAAGCTTTGATATATTGCATTACTTCCCAATCTTAAAATGAACAGCCAAGTCTACAGCTGGCGTCACAATATAAGCGCCAATTTTAAGAGAGCTTACACACGGACGGCATTCTATTCGAATCCAAAAAATACGTTTCTAACTAGTTGTTTTACATTTGGCATGGGTGCTGCTTACGCTCCACAACCGAATTTTCTTGAAACATTCGATCGTAGTTTTCTTGAACCGTATTCTCGGATTCGAATCAGACGCAGTGCGTAAGCGCATGAGACTGCACAGTTGCACACTATTGTTTCGCAGCGCGGACAAGAGACTCTTTATCACGCCCAGATACCGACAAAGCTATGCACTTGTTTACTGTTACTTATCACTGTGATATCGTTTAACATGATGTAAATAATAATGTAAGCAAACATAATATGTATGGCGATATAAAAAATTTATGGAGATATAATGCCATTAAACACTAAGCTAACACAAGAGAAAATTTTGATAGTGATATCTACTGGATTGTAATAGTCATTGTGACATTGCATTTGAATGGTTTTATGAGTTGTGCAAATTCATTGTTATTTTCAGAAATAATCTTTCTTGTAAAATCATGATCTCCATAAAAGATGGTACCTAATTTGAAAGCAATTATAATGTAGTCCCTAAATCTTTGCCAAACTCAACGCAACTGCGTCAATGGAAGATAGACAGTTGTAAATGATATAGGGAGATAATACTATACTGCTACTTGTTGAATGTACGACCTGAATTCACAATCAAATAAACTCGTATCGTTTACACCCGTTTGTAAATTTTAACGTGGAAATTTAATTACGTATTCAATTTCAATGCTGATACGGAGGTTAAGGAATTTTATCAATCGTGTGTATAACGACAAGAATGCGATGAAAATTGTGGAAACGGTGAATGAAGTTGTACGTTGTAAATCAAAAGTGGATAAGTATTTTATTACTAATGCAACAGGTGGTAGCCATAGTATTCGGATTGCCTAAGCTTGTAAAGAAACGAATAAAACGCAATAGACATATCGCACTAGATATGTAAAGCAAAACCGTTTTTAAAGTTTCCAACTCAAACATATCCAAAGAACAACCTAAGAAAACTCCGAAATTCAAGTTGATTGCATATGCCGAAATCTAAACTCGGATTTCAACAGAAAATAATAAAAGTCACCAAAGCGGAAACGAATCGTAAAGAAAATTTCTTTTCGGCCTGTCCCAACCGCATGAATGTTCATAATGAAAGACAAAATTGAATTTTTATAGTGTAGTATATCAATTACGATTGCAACCACAGTCCATTAAGCTCAGAGGATTCGCACGGCTGGTTTTATTACCCGAATTATTTAAGGTCGGGCGAAAACGTTGCAATGATCTTGGTGAATAAGTGTACTTATTTGATGTGTTGTGTGTCATCTTCTGATGTTAAGACTGCTAGTCAAATGCTTCCAAAACAGGACTATAATCTATCTATACTATCACATAGATCTAACGGGTGATGACTAGTATCTTCCTTGTGACCAACATCATTTCTCGTCATTGTCTACCCTTTTTCACTCATAATGTGAGTTATAAACTTATAAACCTCGTTCTATTACTCACATTTTGACATCTTGGCAGTTCCGCAAGGAATAAAAGCTAATTCCGTCGGAACCTTAAATTTCGCGGATCCAAGATCGGAAGTCGTTGACATTTTATGATTTTACTGCTCTGCTCGTTCACATCATTCGAGATCGTAATATGGATTTTATTTGCATTCTTTCCCCCATTCTCTCTTTGAAAGTTTTTGCCAGGTTTCACAGGCATTACCTACTTATTAACTGAACTAAGCTCTAATCCAATTAGTTCAGGAAGGCATAATAAAAATTTCTCGCAAAAAAAATTTACAAACATACTACGAAGGTAGCGCTTTTAGCAAAATATTACGTTGTACATTTTATAGATATGGCAACTCTAGGAAGCACGTCAGACCAATCCATCAAAATATTAGCGCACTGAACTGACAGCGTATGTTAGGATACACTGAATATGTTGGGTACTATGCGGCACGAAAATGGAAATAAAATCTACACAAACATGCGATATTTTAAAAGTAACTTATCGTCACACGAAAAATTTTTATCGCTTAAGCGCACTGATGTCGCATCAGTGTGGACACCCCTTAGTACAAAAAAGCGATAAATAAGTTCTATGACCTAATATGATTGACAGGCATTTAAAAAGTTTACAATACCAACATTTGACTGTCATGTCATCCATGTAAAAATTTCATGAATATTGATGGTGCTATAGGATTAGTTACAGATTACGGGTTTAGAGTGCTTCAAAATATTAACTTAGCCAGTTGCTGTGTCGTGATTGCAGCCGTCTGTTTGCGTAGTAAATACTTGGCTGAGTATAGTCGCCATTTTTTCTGAAACACGTTAACGTTTGTTAACAAAATTGCGTTGAAGTGCAATCCCAGTAAACAGTGTTAACCTTCACGTGTTTCAGGACTATTTTAGTATGTTCTACAGTTGTTTTCGATGCAAAAACATCGTTTAAAACCGCGATGGTACACCAAAAATAGCTCTTTCTTAAGAGTATTTCATTTTACGAACAAGATAACAACAAAATATTGCACCATTTCTTTCTTATCAATAAGATATGCAAAACAGAGAGGAGCCTCTCAAGCCGTATCAGTCAAAATAAAACATCTCGTTATATCAGACTATCAACTAAAGTACGATTGATCATAAGCATGACTCATACTACAGTATTGTCGGGAAGTAGCGTTTGACATTGAACGGCTACCAACCGTGGCTTTGAAAAGGCCTAATCTGGTGCGAGGTGCCTACTAAGTACCTACGGGACTGGGTTTTAACATCGATAGAAAAATACGTACAGAAAACTATGTTGCTAACATTGAAGATTCATTACTTGGTCATCGGAGCGTTGTTTCGCCTGCTGAATACGTTGTCAAGGTCAGACTTCAGTCGGTAACCGAACCTACTGGAGTGAGGAAAAGGCTGGGCTAATTACAACATGAATTTGCTATTGTTTGTGAAGGAGTTGGTCGCAGGATTGGCGTAGTTAGCATACCACCAGTGACTGAAAACAAAAACAATTTAACTACTCGTATACAGGTTCGAATTAAACTAAAGATGAAGTTAAACAAGGTAGAAGAAATCACAATAGCTGTATTAACATAAATAGGTAGGTAATAAGTGTAATAACATAGTAATTATTTGTCGACAATCACTACACTGAGTAACGCAAATGACTAGGCTAATGACGCTAGAAGATTTTCTGACTTACGCATAAACAACGACTTTCCTTGTATTTTTAACAAACAACAAGACGTTTGAAATAAGATGAATTGCGTTTACGACATCCTTCTCGCCTTATCCCAAGTTAATCGCTTCCCACTTGAACCAAGTGATACTAAAAATAAAATACCTGAAAACCGTCTGGCCTTCAACTTAACCAGTGTCTTCTTTGAACTCAAGACGGCCTATGACGACGATTGATATTCGCACGACAACCGGGACAAATACTTCGTGCCCATCGAAGCACGAATAAACAATAGTGACATTAATTAATCATAAGAACCGAATCTATCATTAGTAAACATTAAAAACGTCACCAGCCGCCGTTCAGTCGACGTATGGAACTGTCTTCGACGTATTTATAAAGTCAATGACGCTTATTTACGACACTGCACGTTAATTGACGATAGTCTTTACATCGTTTTAAGTGACCCTAAGGACATATCAATGTTAATAATTATAGCCGTGTTTTTTAAATAAAATAATGAATGAACTTTATTATTTGCATTAAGGCCGACCAGATCGTCTGTTTCTGCAGTAATATTCAAATCTTCTTCATCCTATTGTTCTCTTGTCTGTGTTTCGTCAATTTCGTTTTTGTCTGCTCTTAATATTATTCAAACAATTATTTCATTCTTTTCGATCACGATAACCTCAAAATGTTCAGAGAAAGTCCCATAAAAATCCGTCCAGTAGTTTAGAGTGATGCGCACGCAAATAGCATACTATTGAAATTATTATTTCGGAGCTATATTTACCTTGCAATTACTGCCATTAGAATTTCTACCCAACAAACGTTTTCCATAATAGATGTTTGCTTCCTATAGAAAAATTGCTTCAATAGGCTTTAGTAAGCAAAAATATATAAACATGGTGTAAAGACCATGACCTCTCACATTCCTTTCAGCCCTCAAAATGTCTAACGTTATACATGTACGTAAAGTACTAGAGCCAGCGCACCTCAGATTTACTATAGCAAAGATAACTAAAGATAAAGAAAAGCAAAGTCGTGAATAGATAGATTAGATAGACGCAACGGCCAATGAATTAAATCGATTGTACCCAAAACCGCCATATAAAGATATATTACCGATTTATTATGCACGTTAACCGAAGGCTTAAATGTTACAAAAACTCATAATTTTTTCACGACTGACAATTGGCAATGGACATTTTGCAATGCCAATTAGAAATGTTAGCCTAAAAAATGTACGTGGAAGTGTATATGACACGCAGAGTTTTGAATACAGTTGACTTTTATACTGGAGATAATTTCATTAGATCATTTAGGATGAAATGACGCACTGAATCTTTACCGAAATGTACCATTTCGTAAATATTCTGAAATTTACAGCAACCAGTTTCAAAAAGATAAATAAACCACAAATAAAATGTCTCATTTTGTTCGCGACAAGTTCAACAAAATAAATCCGATGCCTTTGACCCAGTCGCAAGCGCTACTAAGGTTTCACAATACCCTGTAATCCGATTGGAAAAGATTCTGTATCGTTTTATTGGATATGTTTCCATAAGACACCACATTGCTCGAAGCACGCGTCGGATTTCGAAGATCGCTCCCTAAGCTCCGAACGATGGCGAATATCTGCCATTGAATCTATTTCCGGTTTTTTATGTTGTTGTTTTCCTGCATACAAATATTCTGTATACTGTTTTAAGATTGTCCTTTGGCAAGGTTACACGCACAATTTCGCGATGGTTCCATATTGATAGCACCTACACTTGTCTCCTCCTCTATGAGCCATTTGTTTTCAAAGCACGTGCACTTCTTGACTTCCGAGGTCTTGCAAACTGTGATCTTTCACTGTCCGCATGCTCGATCATATTTATTGAGGAAGCAGCCCTTTATTTCTTGATTTCTACAATGTCAAGTGCGATGTACTGTAATCATGTTTTGTTATTCTGTACACACAATTATTATTGTGTTCCTGATAACAATAACCTTCGCACGAAGCGTTATGCACATTAAAATATCAAAGAGAAAAACGTGAAAACGCCAGCTCATTGCGCCAGGGGCCCCTTGTCTCCGGCTTACAAAGAAGAGTAGATATTTCACTTTCATAGTTAAGATCAAGATAACAAGCAAGCAGTATGACGGATGGGCGAGCCAAGAGGCGCGTGATTACATAAACGTGAAAGTATTATGTCGACCAATTGAAAAGATCATGATTTAAATACGCATTTCACTATCGCAACAGTGATTCTGATCTGGCAAGGTGTAATTGCTTACGTCAATTATATTTTTGTACGTGGCCATGAAAAGCATGAGAAAAGAAAGTAAATGAGATTCCACCAACATTCCTGAACAATATCTATTACTATGATCAGAAAAAGAGACTTGTTACTCAAGTGGTTCAAGTGGCCAGGTCGACCCAAAAAATATGAGAAATCTTTCAGGATCGAAGAGATTGATCTCAGGATATAGAAATTGTAACAAACAACATTCTCACACAGATGTCGTAGATACTTTGACATAATACCACGCCTTGTCAGTAAGATGAATATTATTTATGCTCAGTTGACTTCCTCATTTCATTCAGTACACAATAACTTTCATATATTACGTAGTTGAATTTATACCATTTAAATTAGTAAAACACAGCATGACTTTATAATTTCTTTGTTTTCATTGTTTGTTCTCCTCTTTATTGTGCCTTCGGCAACATTTTGTTCCTTTTCTTTCAAATGGCAAACCACAGTATGTCAGCCTCTTTGTTTACCAGTACGGAGTACCCCATTTTAAAATACTGAGGTAAAGATTAATTTTATGTTCATAACCCGAATCCAAAATTCTTGAATCGCTTGCATGGCTATATTTATTAATATACTAGCTAATATACTACCCGACAGACGATATCCTGTCCAAACAATAATTTATACAAAATTCTCATGGAAATCTTTCAGTTTTCCCGAATTATCCTATTTCCCGGACAATTTTCATTTTTTTTTCTTTCCTTAAGAACCTGATTCGGACTATTACGCACCTATTTGCCAAATCGGTTCAGCCTTTCTCAAATATTGCGCTTACACCAACAAACAGCATTTCATTTTTATTATATTTCATTATGACCCGTACGAATATCATTATTATTTCTCAATTACTACTTATTAATTCTAATACTGAAATCACCAGCTATTTCAACTTACCGCTTAAAGATTTATTTATTACTTATCATCAGTATAATAGAAATCACTGACATTCAAAATCAAAATCACTTGCGAGTCATTCATTTGGAAATGATAACTTCTACACGAATGAATTAGAAATTGAGGTCCTTATAAGTGTCACTTGTCACACTGACACTCTTCTTATATTATAACAATGCGTGACTTTAATTGATACGAGTACGATAAACGATAATCACTTCTGTTCTTTAATACCCCACTCAATAGTACTGTTGAAGAATTCATAGTTTTAAACAAGTAGGTGCTACAAAATAAGAATCATGTTTTAGGGTACATCGCTCTTTAAGATATCCAATGCTGTAGGAACTAAAATTAAAAGGGGGTAATGAACGCAAAACAAGGTGATATCACCACATTGGTTTCGTTGTAATGTCCTCGAGTCCGCAGCGTGAAACTAATCGCGAACGCAATGGAATCTGTAACGAACACTTTAACTTATCTATATCGATATCGGTATGCGAATGTATGTTGCGTGTACGTACACATATGCAATTCCAATAGCACGTAAACAAGTGAATGTAGCAATTTGAGATTTTGGTGTTAGATAGACTTGATATTATAGTGTTTGGATGTAACGGTAATTGCAAATTGTACTGAGACGCGTGACTCGATTTATAACACAAGACAAGAAATTCTGCAATTTATTCTTGCGAGAAGCGGTGAATCTCTGGTCGTTGATGAAAACTATGATAGAAATTACAGTTTTCGTAAACAACTATAACATCATCAACATAAACCTAAAAACATAGTTGCCAAGTCTCGATCAACTCAAATTGATTAATGACGTCTTTAATTAAATCATTTCATAATAACACTGACGGAAGAGACGATTTATAATAACAAAGTGAACAAATCACGGAACTAAACAAAGGCGGTTTCATGCAATTATCATGTTTTTGTCGATAAAATGGAGTAGTTCGATCAATCGATCGTAACACGGGAAACAGAGTTAATTTTGCTTGTGAAATAGCCATAATAATTCTAAAAGGAAAAAAAATATCCGGATATGTTTGCCGATGAGGTCTAGAAAAAAAAGGTTCCTCCGACGAAAACAAAAGTTCGAAGTTCTACCGCAATGGAAAACGAGATTAATTTCTTGTGACTTGAATTCGGCTCTTTTGGCATACCACCCAGACCTACATCTTCGAAAGCACTTGAAAGCCGTATCGTTACTTGTTATTTATTGAGATAAAGCGAGTTATTTCGTCGGGGTAAATTTCTTGTCTTGCTCCCGGCGGTTAAATGATGATAAATTCCAATAAAACACTGAATATAGGTTCCATTTCAAGTTAGTGTAACCACGCTTCGAGGGTTGATTGAAAATACAGGCAATATTAAAAAGTTGACTGTTGCTTTTGCATGACATGACAAAAGTCTTCGAAACAATCAAGTGAAGCTGATCAATAGTGCAGCACCGAAAAAAAAGTAAACAAACAATCTATTACTTCATAATGTCTATTATCAAACAGCCAATGACCTTGCCACAGTTTGGCCCAACACCAAGTGCCGATGACTTCTCTGGCACTTTCTACAACTTTTTATTACCCACCGACTATCAAAACAATTCTATTGAGTATCCCAAATTGGTTCTTATACATCGGTTATTTTGTTCTTAAAATTACTCCAAGTAACAATTCGAATCATCAGTGTAAGCTGTATTAGAAATATTGTCACATTATGTTCGGATACTATGGTTTTATTAATGGGTTTCGTTATCGGCTGTCGTAACAGTTCATCATATTGTTTTCATTACTTCATGACGTTATCATTCGGGTTTTCCACGGGATATTACAGATAATCTATTTTTGATTCCTCGATATGTAAATTACTATCTTTGTATCGCTCTTTTTTTTTGTAACAGTGATAAGTGGATATAAAATATTATTTTGACCTTGAAGAGCGCTTTCTATTTTGATTCGGTCCAGATTCCCTTTAATTGAATGCTTTATCAAAAGTATTTACATATCTATTAAGCTATGTGTATTCTCTGTTCTGGCTTTTTCTACTTTCTTACGTCTTTTACTTATCTTTAAGTGGATAGTTGGTTTAGTTGTTTGTGTATAATTAAAATACCTTCCTTATAGAAACTGTACACAGCGCTCAAAGCGTTTGAAAATTCCTATGCAAGTTTACTGGTAGCAGTAAACTTAAACGCACCAGTACCGTCTCATCTAGATTAATTACTTACATTAGAGTGACGGATTATATCTATCCTCGCTTAATTATATGCTATTATTTCTCAAGCATACCATGCACTTCATAATCTGTCATCAGAAGATCTCATCAGATACTGGTCACGTGTACATAAAGTTTCCATATACCAAACTGCGTTAATGTTATTCGCATCGTTCACCCAAATGACCATCTGCCGATAAACAAAAGTGTATATGGTGCGTTTTCAACCCACGTTTTATTCTAATTCTTACCAAATGCACTTGGAAAGTTCTCAAATAAATATAGAAGCATCAAATTCAGTGGCAGATGTTAAAGAAAATGAATGTGCTGGCGCACCTGCCTCTCGTTTGCAATATTAACGTTTCATTTGATAGACGTGTGGCGACGTGGGGTTTTCGGACATATCTTCACGCTAATTTCCCTCGTAAAGTTGGGCAGACCTCCAACTGCATATGAGAGCATTGGCACCTTTCGGCCGTGCCGGGTAAGTGTCGTAATTTTCGAATCAGGTTGTTAACGACTGTTCTTATTCATTCATGCGAATCTATTGGAATCTCACGTTATTGCGCGTTGACATAGGCACGGCTTAGTACCAAATTACAACCAGAGGATCTCAAACGTCCCAGAGATGCTGGTGCTGCTAGACTAATTAAGCAATTTATTATAATAGTAATACCATTTCGGATGACATCCAGATGACTGTTTTGTCTGTTGTTGATAGTCTTAGTTCTAAATATATCTCACATAATTCGTCGTCCTACATTGTATTATTTCATAATTACCTCGGCGTGCCAGATAGTCGTGTGAAATGCTCGCGTTTATCTCAGGAGACAGTTATATCACAGTAATAACATTGTCGCAATGTCTTACATGAATTCTGGTCTTGTTTGATGAGCTGATAGTAGATCTTGCTGTGTTTTCGTTTTTTTTTTTTTCATGAATGTTTTTGTACAGTTTTAGGAGGAGGAGGAGCTCGTGGCTAAGTAATAACAAGCCGCACGGATCGATACATCAGGTTAAGCTACGCTTGCCGGGGTTGGTCAGTGGATGGGTGACCATCTTCACATACCGAGACTCCTCCGTGCCTCGGAAAGCACGTTAAGCCGTTGGTCCCGGCTGTCATTTGTGGATCTTTGACAGTCGTTACGAGTCGTCAGAAGCCCGAAAGTCTGACACCAGTCTTACCAAGGGGTATCGTATTACCCAGTTACTGGGTTGTGGAGGTCAGATAGGCAGTCGCTCCATGTAAAATACTGGTATTCAGCTGCAACCGGTAAGACTGGAAGCCGACCCCAAGATAGTTGGGAAAAAGGCTAGGAAGATTGATTGTTTTTGTACAGTTTTGCTAGGAATGAACTTCCGACTTGTGGGTGTAGTGAACGGTGATTAAAGGATTTCTTCTATCAATGTCAGATTATAATAAAGAATGTTTGATTGTTAATTTTCTCAATGTTATTTTATTTAAATTATTAAAGAAAGTCAATAAAAATAGTCCCACTTAAACTTTACGTGATCTGATTATTTATTATTCATTTGATCTGCTGAAATTCTAGACCGTTTTCTGTATTCTAACACAAAAACAAAATCCCTAGATTCAACAGTGAGTAGGTAGAAGTCTACGAACTCAAACACGATCAGTGATAATGTCAATTCACTCCTCAAACCCACAAGGGGCTTGTTTAAATGTCAATTACCCTAGTGCCGATACCGTTCTCAATGTCTTCGTGATTTCTAACCGAATTCATCGAGAACCGCTCGTTAATATTTTAATGATCCTCATTGATAGCGTGATTAATTCTTGAAGTATATCTTCCTACTTTTTTGAATAATTATTATTT
Source organism: Conistra vaccinii (assembly GCA_948150665.1). Lineage (NCBI taxonomy): Eukaryota > Metazoa > Arthropoda > Insecta > Lepidoptera > Noctuidae > Conistra > Conistra vaccinii. The sequence goes on from OX411321.1 coordinate 4,327,900, forward strand.
ACTGTTAAATCTTTTGACGTTACTGTTCCGTTTACATGCACACCTTTATATTCATTATTGCTATTAGAAAATATGGGTGCGTGATTAGAAATCTTTAATATCTCTTATTCAAGTTCGTTTTACAGCCTTACTTTTCAATCGATAAAAATAGATTCAAGAACAGCTATCGTGATAATAAAATAAAATGAATCATAAATATTACCAAGAATAATAAAATTGTATCATTTGTATTTAATAAAGACGTCGACAATTACTGAGATAGCAAAATAAACGATGCTGTAACATTGAATACAGGACTCTAAACACTCATATAGTTAGATCTGTTTACAGTGTTTACCAATACACCTCAAAATATATTGACGGGCTCAGGTGATTCGGAGTGCAGAAAGGCTCTCTCATCTGATTAATTGCGTAAAATACTGCCATCAGAAATGCCGATGCTCAGTGAAAACGGTAAACATGTTAATTCGATTCTCGTTCAAGGCTGGACACTGCGAAATTAGTTTACAAAAATAGAGTTGAAATAACATCTTAAGGAATCGAAGACTTAACGATATTATGCCCGTAAACATTGTAGGAGTTAAGATTACGAGTAATGTTGCCAAACTTCAAGGACTGACGTTACGTCTAGAAAATAATCCAGACGCTATTTACTTTGGTATATCAAAATAGGCCGATCGTTTATTTAATTCAGCAATAAACTTGTTCGTAGAAGTGTTTGAAGTGAAAAAATTGGAATCGGGTGCTTTACGTCTAGAGTTGTAATGTAATACATTTTTAAAGAAAATTCATTTGAATACTAAAATTAGTTTCTAATTTAAATATTTAATGCAATCTCGAAAGCTATGATGAAAGAAAAAAATTGTAAAGATGATGTGCATTATAATTTATAAGACAGTTACATTATATGAAAATATTGTTATAAAAGTTGAACTAATGCAGTTAAATCCAAGAGAATAATAATACAGTAAGTAGAAAAATCGAATCCAGAGCTGGACAATGTAAAATCACTGTTTCATCGATGTACAATAACTCACAAAAAATCGCTTCGTGCTTCGTTTTGTCGCGTTGAAAATCTGAAGGAATTACTATATTAGCCTGATGAAGACCACCACAAATCTTCCTGAATTTCCCATAAAAGATAATCTCATTCTAACCCTAAACGTCCCAACGTTTAGAACAAAGATCTAGATAAAATTCCTACTGGATGCTATTACTTCACTGAGTTAGTTTCGTGAGACATTTGAGCGAATGCATCTCATTCCTTGAGAAAAATCACACGGATCGTTAGAACATTTCGTTAATCACTATTCTTCGGTAATACTTGTGAGAAAACAGGTTGTAATGTACTGAAATTATGTTCTACAATTTCTTTGTTATCATCTATTCTGAGACTTTCAAAACGATATAGTTTTAGGAGTTGATGCATTGTCATAATTATTGGTATCTTATTCATGACAATCAATTTTTTTATAATTTCAAACGAATAAATACTGATCTTACTAGTTAAGTAGATATATATGATGAAATAATACACCATTAGGTAATACTCATCTTCTCTCAAAGATTTTAAACATGCAGTAACACTCAATATTATGATCTAATTTCTAGGGACGTGATCTAATTCTCTGTTAAGTACATAATTGTGTCATGCCATCGGCTATCTTTTCTTCATAACTTTACCGTCATTAAAGATAAAAGGATTACATCACAGTAATAAAATGGTTGCTGTTCATGAACGAATTCAATACGTATCGATTTGAACCATTCTTCCTTTTCCTTTTCTTGTAACGTTATGAAACTATTTGCGGAAGAACCAAATTCTTCCAACTCACGACATCTAATGAATTTGTAATCTTCTCCTAAACAAGCAAACAAAGAAATGATTGCTTCATGTAAGTCAAACAGTTGCATGTCCTGACGTAACAAGGCATCTCGAATTTCATCGCGTATCAATGTTAATCCGTTCCGTGGTACTTAAATGAAATGCTCTATTGATCGTTTGAGAAAAAGCATTGCTGAGATTCAATTACTCTGTAATTGCATGAGTTGAAAGTAAAATCGCATACATCGATACGAAGATCGTTATTAACTTTCCTGTGAAGACGAAGATAGTGTTTTTTTATAAATAATCGTTCGTATTCACTTCCTAGTTGTTAAGTGACTTGCTAGAATTGTATCTGTTTTTGAAGAAAAAGTTCTTTGGACTACTTCCAATTTTGCGCAACTTAGTCTTCTAGGATAAATTGTAATCGGCGTTCTCTACGGTGATAACGAATACCGCAGAATGGGTCCATTATAGTAGAAGTATATTAATGTTGTTTGTAAACAACGGGTGAATCAGGTAACTTCAGTGGTAATCGTTTTCATTTATCATCTTCAGTCTTAGATTACCACCAAAGACCGATTGCTTAACGGTTGCTGGTTAACTTATTACATATTCTGTGGGCATAATCAAGTAAACAAAGGGTCATCCTACTGTTGTACCGTAACATAAGACTTCTGACCGATTCTTGTAACCGATTTATCAATCCTACTCATATCTTCCCACATACCTTCACATATAACGATCAAAAGAATTACAACAGTTTCCGAAGTATTCTTTCGTCAAGTAGGCGCAAAGGAAGTTGCATCAACAGCACCTTGCCAGCATTGCCCACGTACTGTCCCAGTTCGGGGTACTTCGGAATACTTCGGACCACGCCACGATTGGCCCTTCGTGGAGTTTTTGCTTCAATTGCAAAAAGGATCGAGCCATCGAGTGGTACTTTTTATTCATACGTTGTTAGGTCAGGTGCTATTGTTCTATCAAGTTATTGTTCTGGGCTAAAAACCCATTTGAGATGAACGTTGTTTTGCGAATGCTGTTCAAACAAATTTGCTATTGACTTTTGCGTAAACTGGGAGTGCAAAAGCTCGATATTGTTGTGTTTGCGAAGTATTTATTTTGTTTTCTTTTTCAGGTAAGTCCTGATACATACTGCAGAACTTGAGATGTCAGTGAGTGAACGTTTCTTTCAAAACGATGTACTGCTCTACTGGTGGTTTATTTACTTTGCCTTTATACTGCAAGGCCACTGTTCTGTCCAAGATAACTCAATTCTTTAACCCAACTGCTTTTTACCATTGCTCAAATCTTATAAATACCCAATTAAGGATTGCACACCGCACATTTTTCTTTAGCACTGTCACGCTCCTATAACCATGACAAATGACTTTTCGCATTCCGCTAAGACAAAACGTATCTAATTATACCCGTCCATTAACAGGCGAAGGACGAGAGTCCTGGACACGGATGCTCTGACGCATCAGCCCGATTCGTTCCACTTCACACGCCTGCACCACGATTATGTGGCACCGTATTTATAACATAAGCCCTCCGGTATTTAGACTACGTGTGATATTCAGTTGGCACTTGATCCTATTTATTTTGGTACACGCATCTCTAAATGTTCTAACGAATTTCGCACTGGAGATCTGCAATTGGAACTGCAATTCGTGTGCAATTTCTTGGTTCTTGTGTTTGTCATTGGAGTCGAGTCATTCATTGTTGTACCGATATTTCTAGTTCATTCAGTTGAATTGAATGAACGTCTGTTTACAGATCCTTCACATATCTACGTTAAAATGACGGTTTATATAGATTATCTTCAATATATTGGAAGTTAAAACTATGTAATTCAGCGGCATTTGCTTAACAAAATTAAAAAAAGCAGCTCAACAGTAAATGAGGGTTTCAAAAATGTTTAATTTGACATGTTCTCGTATACAAACTACAGTTTTATTAACTTTTCAGTGTGACGTGTAAAATCCGTCGCGCGTCGCTTTTAATCCACTTCACTGACAATAATTACCTTTCGTTCATTCGATCTAACCTTTTGTCGAGTAAACGAGCCTTATGAGTTTTGACGCGCGATAATAAAATTTTGTTTTTGTATAACCCTTACCTGACCATTATTTTCACCTAATTGACTGCCAATCTTTAGATATTATCATGTAAATAGCTATTTGAGAAGAATAGCTGAATCCGCTATTATCAATTTAACACTAGGCAGCGCGCGGTCGAAGGGGATTGTATTTTATGGCTATTATGTGTAAATGACATTTGATTGATTGATTCGATATATTTTAAGACCTATTGAAAACTGGTTTCCTTAAGGAATGCAGACGTAAGATGGCAGTCTTTTACGTAAACCCAGATATCCGCAATAACTATCACGAATGGAGAAACTATCAGTGCGCTTGGTTGTAAACGCACACTTGAGGTACCTATGAAAGTACGGAGACAACCATAAATAAAATAGAGAACATTTTGTATGACGCCGATGAGAATGCTATTAAACATGTAATAGTTACCAAAGAAAATTATGGATGTCTTCCGACAGATGATGATGATATAATAGTAACAAACGCAGAGAATGCTCAGACAATGATAACTCAAAAAAAATTGTAATGTCACGAAACAGTCAATGTCTGAAATTGTGAATCATGATATCTCCCACGGCGAACAACAAACAAACTATTGATTTAACTCATTATATAAACAAAAATGTTTCGTTTTTAACCTAAGAATGCTTATGCAACGAATCAATCATTGCTTAGATATCAAAAGTCAATTAGTAGACAACAATAATCCTACACTAAGCCAAAAGAGCATTCTCAAATCAGTCAATACAGATATTGTTTGCGGTCATTGTATACAATCCGACGGGGGTCTCAATAAACAACATGATAATATTTACAATAGGAAATCGTCCACTTTGAAACAACTGACGTTATGTTTGAAGGCTTACTATTGAATGATTGGTTACAAAACTAGTGATGTCATCGAATTCTTCGATAATCGATCGGTTATTACGACTCATGACTATTTCGTCTGTTAAGTAATGTGGGACGGGTATGCATCGTGCTTACCAGTTTTATCATTGGAACAATTTTTTTGCCTTTCATCGGCGCCGGTTGCAGCTGAAATTGCATTATAATCCAGAAACCTTTTTTACATACTCTTTTCTTTGGATTCTAGATCAGCGATTAATTTATAAGATTTCAGCTATATATTCCAAATCTCTATAAAATGCACATAGAATTAGAATGAATTTAAGTCAATACATTCACGCCCACTTAAACAAAAATGTAAGTAACAATTTTATTTTAACCAGACATTTAAAAACATCTTAAGAATCCCCTGTCATCTATTTGTCATTGTTAACCCACTTTCGAAAATGTACTTTTAGACCCAGCTGACATGCTTAATGATTCAAATGTCATGACACTTTTCGTGACTATATTGTTGCCAAAAATTGTGTTTAGATCATTAAGGTGTGTTTGTTCGCTTTCTATGCTGTCTTGGAATTCTCTCATGAGAAACTGATTTCTGTTCCCATCCCGTATCTCCGTTTTAATCAAGCGCTCTTCATTTTGATTACTTCGTCATGAGACAGATGTGAAGTTATGCACAAAGGGCACATATTTGGTCCCAGTCCCGCCCACGTCGTCCATCCATATATTATTTTAATATTACAATGGTCAACAATGTTATAAACATCCCAATTTATGTTTACAAGCTCATTATGCGGAAATATTTTGCGATATGTTATGTTATAACAGTGTAGTAGTGTTCATCCACGTTCATTCAGCATCGAGAATGTTTGTAGTCGCTTTAGGGTGACTGTTCCACTTCTGATTCCAAATATTTCGCCAAATTCGATGCGACATTGATACTTTCAGCTCCCACACATCTTGCCATCTGCTGCGGACACGCGTATATCGACGTTTATCTTGAAACGGTCGGCCTTGGTACAGATTCCGGGACAGTTAGTGTTACCGCACGTTCTCTATTAAACTGTCGTGTTACCGTTTCTACTGAAATTAGCCGCGGATGTGCGCTTGCGACTCGATGCGTCTAACGGACGCTGCATTTGTGTCGTTTGGACTATTGCGCTTTGCGTTTCTCGTCGCGACGTGCGTTAACACGATGCGTCATAAATAACTGGACTAATTGTTGTTACGCATCATTAAACTGTAATTCAGAACGATAACACTTTTTTTAATATTGAAAGTAACCCAGCAATGTTTGTATTGAGTACTTATCGCGAAATTATAAGTAACTGAAAGTCGGCCATCTATTTCAGCGTCTTGCTACGCGACTATATTATTACATGGGAATATGTCTTACCGTAGAACTATCTCTGTAAACCACTTCTCTGTCTACAATAAATTCCATTTTAATCCACTCCACTCCAGCGCGATTGAATAAATTATAGGTTGTAAAGGTGCGATATCTTGTAGTTTCGAATAACTATAAAAGTAAGTTATTTTCACCACCACCCATTAGCTACCACTCTGTCAGTTGCTTTCATATTCAATAAAGGTTTATGAGAAAGTTTAGTTCCTGATTAAGCTGATATGAGGTCATTTTTTTTATATTCTTTCATGGTTTATCGACTTGTACATACAAAGTTAGAAAAGTATTAGGTACCTAGGTTTGCTGCTGAAACCCCTAGGTTTTTTGGTCGTCCTGTTCGTTGTCTAGGTTCAAACCATTGTTGCAAGCATAGTCTGCTTGCCATCCAGATACTATAAGCATGTTTTTTTACTTCTTACTAGTATCAACATAACATCCTTATTTTAACTGCCTCAACATCATGTTTTACGCAACCGGAAAAATGTTAAACCATTTCTCTGTCGAGCGCTATTAGAGCCTATAATTTCACTTCTCACATTTTACGTTTCACGCCATCAATATATCACCGAGTCACATTTAATAGCTGCATCTCTTTCTCTCCATCTCGACTACTGTCGGGTGAAAGAGATAGCGAAAATCTAGCGGTTGCTCGAATAGTCCGAATTCCAACTGTCACATATGAACTTTACATAATAGTTTTAACGTTCTGTTGAACCTTAGAATTGCTGTTTACATGTGAAACAGGAAATCCATACCTCTTCCCAAATAAATTAGATGCGTCTGTCTGTTATTCTGGATTCAAATGTGTCCATCTATCTGTTATGTTGTATGAGGATAAGTATGGCTAATGTCAAGATGTCATTCGAGAAGGCAGTCGTTGTCTAGCAGTCGATTTGTTTAATTCAATCTCAGCATCTAGGCTTCAACACTTGTTCTGAATAAACAAGAAACACAAATCTGTATTTAAGCCTTGTTTGTATGTTTAGAACACGTGAGAAGAAATACTTTTCGAGAATTACAAAGAAATTCTCCAACTAATCTGTACTAAGCCAAACCAATACAACATCAGCTTTTTTTCGTCACACTGTTCATAGATTTTGATAGAGTATTGCTAGTAATATCTTCTATCCCAGACCCGTTTAAAATAGACCAAGATGATGAGGTAAATACTTTCCCATCAAAATTTTCTCAAACAATATATCTTCCTCATCATAAAATCTACAGACGCAACCGCGAGCACGACTAGTATACATCCGCAGTTTCGCAGCAAGACGAATCGATTACGTACGATGCGCACACGCTTCCCTCTTAAGACGGAATGCGTGTCTATTGACAGCGGGTCGCGTGCCACCTGAATTGTGATTGTACAACGGGATCTGAATGAGAACGATTCTCCAATACGGTTTATTTTACCACGTTCGTACTAAAATTGTTTTGTTTCCTGATCTAAGTTTGTTGAGACAGTTACCAAATTAATATCCAAGGGAATGTCTTGGGTTACGGTTATGATTTGCGTGGCAAGACTTGCGTGATGGTGGGTTGTATATACTAAGCCCAAATCTAGAGTTTAGAAATATTTGTCATCACAACTCTTATCAAACGGCTTGCCGTACTAAGGTTTCCTTCTACTACTGCCGTTTTCTTAGAAATTTGAGGGTACCAGCAAGTCTTCCAATAGTTCATGCGTTAGTGTGCACTGCTCGGTAGACAAGCCTGAATAATAGTTTCATTATTTATCAAGAGAACGTGTTGAGTGATGAAGTAGATCTTAAGCTTATTTCAGTAATGACTATTAAGATTAAACATGTCACGACACGCCCCAATGCGGGGGCTGGCGCAACATTTAGAAACACTATCGCCGATGCAATAAACTCACAAGGCAATATATTTATAGTTCTTTCTCTTTTATGTAACGGTGCACGAGACTTGCATAACGAGATGCATCGAGATATCGCCCCATTAAAGCTTCACTTCAATTATCTTTAGAATTATCTTTTGCATATATAGTTCCTATGACTCCACATGAGGGTCAAACTGGCAAGATTTGTCGAAAGTTCAACTTTAATTGATGATCTTCTGGCTCATAGATTGGCCTTTAAAGGTACCGGCACTTTGCAGCCGTAAACGAATAGAAAAAAATCCGTCAAGTTACTAATGGATAAAATAATCTCAGATCCGAATTACATATCCGAAATATGACCCGGTGATCAAATCATGAGCACTTATCTGCAATATCCAAACATTCCGCATATTTATCGGCCCTCAATTAACCACTGCTTAGCCCAAATAGTATAACTGTGATGAAACCCAGATGATCAAGTTAATTAAGTCTTCGATCACGAACCACAAATTCAAAACGTTGTGTCGAATGTGAGATTTCTAGGTCACACTTAAGCAGCATTGCAAATTTTTAAATACCATTTTGTAGGATAGAGAACGCATGCTATGTGTGCCATTTACTTCTCCTACGGCCTTCAGTAGAGAGAGGTTTGAATAAGATTTGGGGAAAGATTAGAGATACGGCATGAATCCAACACCAAATTAGAAAGAAAGAGAAAAGAAATTTGCAAACTGAGATGGCTTTATGATAACACTAAAGCGTAAGTCAAATTATTTTTCCAAAGCTTTTGAGAAAGCAAAAGCTCTGAAAGCCAACATTTTCGATGTTGCGCATATTATTGAAGAAATTGATGCTAAAATTAGTCGAACTGTTAAAAATAAAGTTCCTTTCAACATTTTGATAGATTGCAATGAAAAAGTAGACAAAACACACGTTGAAAAACAATATAGAAAGGAGACAGTAGCCGATGATGCCTCTGAAAGGATTCGGCACAAAAACAAAGGTACGCAGCAAAACGCACACGATCCCTTCTCGTTTAGCACGGTGCATAAAAACTGCATTCACGACGGCGCTTAGCCGTCCGCCATTATTTTTAGCTGGCCACAAATAGATGTGTGTCGCGCCCAACGCATTCGAATCGCCTTTATAATCGGCGGAAGGGTACCACTCAAAATAAAAGCGGGAAGAGATTCTATTTCGGAGATGTTGACCAGTTTTATATGATGTGGGCAAAATCTTATGGTTTTCTTTATAGATATTGTACTTTTTATTTGGTTCGAAACTGTACAGCGTTGCAAATCTTTCCTTGAATTCACGCAAAAAATTGGTTATTCTTTAAATTTTTTGGACGTTGACTGTCATTTCGAAGGAATGAATTTTAAAGTAAGGAAAGTCTGAAACTCTTGCCACAATTATTATGAAGTTCAGCTCAAACATGTGTGTATATCTTCCTGATGGCCTTAAACGTTACCTTTCATTTCGCATCAAAATATTGAAACAAAGTGTTACAATGTCCTTGTGAAGTATTTTGTCAACTGCTCTTTTATCATTTCGTCATTCGTTTAAATATTGACATTTGAAATTAAGATAATATAATCAGGGGCTCGGAGAGAGATGTTGCCAAATATTTTAACAAAATATTCATATTCTTTAGATCTCCTGCAGAGAATATTACATAAATATTTAATTTACTGTATGGATTTACTTATACAATGTTTTCGCTACTGTATATTTTGTATGTATGTTTTGCTTTTTTATTTAGTTGTCCTTTGTATGATTTTCGTGTAATTTATTTTGATGTTTTCGTCCTTGTCAATGTTATTGTACCTACCTAGATTATAAGTGAATGATTTGATCTTCTATAATTGGAAGCGCACACTTGTATCTGTCCCTGTTTAAGTTAACATGCGTGTAATGAGGGTTTTCTGAAATGAAGTTCACTTGGTGGCAGCACTGAGCCGTCAGGTCCGGGCACCTGTCAAAAGTGTCAAAGCACCTCTATTTTTGTTAGTTGTGACTGAATGATGAACGTCACCATATATTTTCTTTATATTCATTGTAAAAATGGAAGACCTCGCGTCAAAGTGGCGGCACTGGTGGCGTGAATTTTCATAAAAACTCTCATTGAGTAGCCTCTGTTGAAGATCTAATAAATAAATACTTAGTAAAGACAGCTGATGTACACACTTCTTTCTTCTACCGTTTAAGTTCGTTTACCTTCGTTAGGTTTCTTCGGAGGTCTTCGTGATTCATCAAGAAATACAATTTTACAAAGTAAGCATCCGTTTCATTCAAAATATTACTACAAAACCCTACAACATTGCAAGGATTTCCAAGATTAATCCCATGGGGGTTCAGAGTAATTTCTCAACGTGGCACCTTGGTGTGGTTTTGAAAAATGCGCTCTCTGGCAATTTGCGAGGGGAAGCTTATCGTACATCGACCGTCCGTTACTCGTTTGGAATACCGTCGGTATTGGTGTCCAATGCGGAAGGGAGCGTACTAAACTAACTTCCAAACGTGGTTTTGCTTATGGACTTTTCCTGTAATTTCATGCTATTTGTGTATTGATATTGTTCCAAGAAAGGGATTTTTATTTTTCGCGTAGACCCATAAGAGCTCGTGGTGGTGGAGGTCGTGCCTAAGTAATAACAGCCGCACGAGTCGATCTATCAGGTTTAGCTACGCTTGCCGGGGTTGGTCCGTGGATGGGTGACCATCTTTACATACCGAGACTCCTTGCCTCGGAAAGCACGTTAACGCTTTGGTCCCGGCTGTCATTCGTGAATATTGTTCAGTCGTTACGGGTCGTCAGAAGCCCGAAAGTCTGGACAACCAGTCTTACCTACCGAGGGGTCGTATTACCCAGTTACTATTTAAAATACGGGTATTCAGCTGCATCTGGTTGGAAGCCAACCCCAACATAGTTGGAAAAGGCTAGGTAGATTTTGCGTAGAACCATAAAATGAATTTGGGTGTTTGCATGTTTTGCTTTATGTTTACTTAGGCGTGGTACACACTTGTTCGGCAATATTTGTTGAACAACAAAGCCGACCCGAAGTAATTACAATACATAAAATATATTCATTAATTCATTCATTCATTAGATATTGCCGACCCAAAAAAGTCTCTAGCACGCCTTACTGATACAGAGAAGTCAAGCTTTCCGCGTATACTGCACACAAACAGCAAAACTACCCTTGCCAATTTTCTGAAAATAGCTAATGAAATAAGCAAAAAAAGTAATTATCTCTATCTGAAAATAGCTAATGAAACAAGCAAAAAAAGCTAAGCACATCATTCATTCATTCATTCATTCGATATTGCCGACCCAAAAAAGTCTCTAGCACGCCTTACTGATACAGAGAAGTCAAGCTTTCCGCTTTCTTTTCATTAGCTATTTTCAGAAAATTGGCAAGGGTAGTTCCCTTGCCAATTTTCTGAAAATAGCTAATGAAATAAGCAAAAAAAGCTATCTCTATCTGAAAATAGCTATCGAAACAAGCAAAAAAAGCTAAGCACATCATTCATTCATCAATCATTCATTCATTCGATTTTGCCGACCCAAAAAAGTCTCTAGCACGCCTTACTAATACAGAGAAGTCAAGCTTTCCGCGTATACTGCACATAGGGCATGCTATTCGGATATCCGGATATCCGAATTATCCGGATATCCGTCGAAAATATTATCCGAATATAATTTGTTGTACTATCCGGATAAAACGGATAATACGGATAATTACTCTTGTTCCATTTTCCTTTTGATAATATAACATTTAACGTTGTGTTTTAATAAAATAGGTATTCACAATCGTGACAATTCATGCTATATCTTCAAAAATCCATCTAATGACACAATTACTATGTAGATTCATCATAGAGAAAATTTAAAAGTGCTTTTGCACAGAGCTCGACTTCAGTTGACGACAGCGATAGTGATGACGTAGCACCCAGTGATTACAAGAAGCAGAAACTGAAATATCATTTACTTTAACAGAGAAAAATAAGCAAAGAGATCGGAAGGACTCTGGTTGACCATCAACAGTGAATGCTTTGACAAGCATGACATTTACTTTAAAGGCATTGGCAGGAATGATGGCTTTGATTAGTAGTGTTGTTCTCTAGATTCATCTCGATATTGTGTCTTGCTTGACGAGATCTCACAAAACCAAAATAGAGTTCCTGCTAAATGCAACATAAAGAAAAGGTTAGGATTTGCTACACTTGAATAAGCTGTTTTAGTAACCAACCCAAAATCAGATTGATATGGGAAGTAGGAATGTGGAGCAGAGGCCTCATCATGGTTCTCGTCATTCATGATTTGCATTAATTCGTTTCCTGCCTGGACCGTAAAAACCCAATCCGAAAAGTCCTCTTTAGGAATACCCAAAGTTTCACATAAATATATGTCAGGAAGATAGGACTGCACAATTGCGATAACGAGAACCTGAAAGACCCGAAACGCAAAGAAGATACCTAGTTCATATTCAGGGAATCGATGAAAGTACATGTCATTCGCGGCTACTAGTTTGTGCTGATCCAACTTATACATCAGATACTTTGACATCAAGCAATGTCAGTGGTGTGACTTTGTCTCATTTATTACCAAGCACTACTTTGTAAGACTTCCAGTCTTCATCTAATGTGCTTTCAATTGTTCTAGCCATCTTAACAAAGATAGCATTTGGCCAGCTCTCGATCTATTATACCATTGGTAGATAACACGTGGATGATAGCTTTTCTCATATCTGTCAATGACAGATCGGACAGATTTTGCTTTTAGTACGAACTGAAATACTTTAATATACGATGTTGGAGAGTTTTTATAATAAAAATGTCGATTGTAAACGAATATAAGTTTGATTTACCTCTTTTACAGTGGTATCCAAAATATCCATATTATCCGGATATATTCGAATAGTTGTCTGGCAGTATCCAAAATATCCATATTATCCGGATATATTCGAATAGTTGTCTGGCAGTATCCGAAATATCCGAATAGTAAAATGGGCGGATAATTGCATGCCCTAACTGCACATAAACAGCAAAACTACCCTTGCCTATTTTCTGAAAACAGCTAATGAAATAAGCAAAAAAAGCTAAATAAATAACGAATGAATAGCTAAATTATACTTAAAGCATGTTCTTGGGCGACAATTTTTTATACCTAGAATTCTGTTATATTTATTTTGAACCACTTCTAAAAAGATACGTCTTGTATCGGATTCGATTCGAAGAAGGTTGATGCAGTTCATTTTATTCAATAAACATTGAACTAAGTTCTATGAGCTAACTCTAATCGATTCGTGTTTCTAGGCTGTATCACAAGGTTAGCTTACTCAAAATATTTGTTATTTTATGTTTCTGATGCATGAATATTGTAAATACCTACTAATAAATTGAGAACCTCCAAGGTTAAGTTAATTTTAGCAAAAAGATTCATACATTGTGTACAAAGTTAAATGAAAATCGAAATAAAAAAGTGTTTAATGCAATTAAGCGCGTCCAAAATAAGACGAAAGCTGGACATACCGAAATTCATTTCCACCCCATTTAAGACGCCGATAATTATATTATGCCAGGACCTTGAGTGTTTTGCTTGCGTGTCCTGTACTGAGCTCACGCAACGCGTCGTACGTCCAGCCAGTAATAGGACTCGCCCATCAAGGAGCGCTGTCCCAAATTAGATGCATGTATAAAAGAGAAATAATTAAATTATCCGCTTAAATACGCTTGATAGATTTTGCGTGATTCTCAGTTTTTTATTCGCGTAGAGACAAGACATAGCTTTACAATATAAACAAAATCTAAAATATTCCTATATTAAGAAAATGCTCTAATTTAACATATATTTTTTCCAAATCATTAACACTACCCGCTTAGACGTGATCTTCAGTATAAAATCATTAAAAATCGGTTATCGTTGCCTTAAATAATTCACGATGTGTAATCTCGTGTTTCATCAACTCGGCGCCGACCGTTCAACATTTTAAACTCACAAAATTCCAGTAATTCTAAGTTGAGACCTAAAAGAAGTGCACGTATGTAAATAGTTTCCATAGGAACCTATCAGTCCGGTAATATATGGTAACGATCTAGGCGTGCAAATCTGGAGTCCATCTTCCTCCTTATATGGACCAGACATGCCTGCAACGAACGTGCATAAGTGTCTTCAACAACACCACATATTATATCTTTCTATTCGTGTTAAAACTGTGACTCACTCACATTTTATATTTCGAGAAATCTCTGCAAAAGCGCTATAAATCTGCCAGTACCACTAAAATTAAAAACTCACAGAAAACTTGTTGGTCAAAGTCAGTTTGACTTCGGAGAAATGTTATAAAAAAAGTACCAAGATAACACTGCAACTGCCGCCTAAATACAACTATAAAAATTCAACGATAAGTGTTGAAAGCTAACGAAAACAATGGCTTTGCGCCGATAGACTAAAAGTATCTGTCAAGATGTCCGTCACGACTGCGTAGGTCAAACATCCGAAACATGTCTATCCATAACAGTGAGCTGAATTACTTCACATTGTTCCAAAAAATATGCCTCAATTTTTCGTAAAAAGTTTGCTATCCTAATCATAAAATGAAAATCTAACCGCTCGAGGCAAATTCGCAATATAGAATCCGGTATAACCCCAATTACTTAATGAAGCCGGTTGTATTACAAGTTCGTGAAACCATTTTCTTCGATCAATAAAACAATCTAAACATTCATGAACAACCTTCACGCGTTTGCTAAATATGTTCTCATAATTTTCGATATCTATGCGCGAATAATTTTCACATGCAATTGAACGTTGTTAACAAACGATTTCAAAACAAATCTTCTAGCAACATGTCCAATTTGAGAGGACTCTTCAAATTGCAGCAGTAAATCCGAGCTTGATACTCGACCGTGCGAAACACAAGATAGAATCTCCATTGTCCATATTTGTGCAGGGCACGGCCAGTTTGGGGTCAAAGTGAACCCTTATTATGTATGGCACTAGCTTGTTGCTTTTCAAGCGGCCGCAATTATGGAAATTTTCCCTGGAAACGTGGCTGGATTAAATATACTTTTGGACGCTCTCGTAGTTTAGGATAGTGGGAAACGTTCCGAGCCTCGGCACATTAAGTTGGCAAGTTAAGTGCCAATTGGAGTTCTTTATGTTACATTGTTGTGCCTCCGGACCGCTGGTTGTTAAGTTTATTGCGTATGTAAACTTGGTTTTACATAACTTTTTTCAAGGAAATGAAGCTTCATGTTGTTCCAACATTATGTATGCTGTTGCAGCTTAAGCTTTTGCAGCAATAACATTTTAATACTATAGCTGTGATTTCAGTGTATTGATTGGCAATGCGCCAACCAATATTAGAATTGAATTTTTCATCAGTTTCTCTTCTATCTAGTACATGCCCGGGATGTTGATCAGCTAATGTACTCCATTTAATCCCCAATCAGCTGTGTTATTTAAATTAGCTTAAAATCGGGTTAAGTGTTCCAATAAATCTTAACTCAAACAAACCAGTTCTATCTGTAATTGTTCAGATATTCGGAACAGCGGAATCTAACTGGAGCACAGCATATGTATTTATTGGCTCAAAATCTCGATGCGTCCATTACAAAATGCAGTAGCATTATGAAGTTTATTGGAACATATCCAAGTCGTTGTTGCAGAAATTGTTTACGCCACAAAAAAAAATGTCTGTGATTTTGACAGTCGGCTTGCAAGAGAGAAAATGTTTGGTAGTCACTCAATCATATTTTATGAAAATGGATGCGAAAAGTTTGAACTGAGAAAATGGTTTTTGTGGTAAACAATGTAAACTAGTTTGTGACTTTGTGTCCTCAATTCAGAAAAACAGATCAAGAACGGGAATAAAAAAAAACAGTAATGGATCACTAAAAAAAGGTTGAGGGAAAAGTACTGTAGTCAAGTAATAAAAATAGGCTAAACATGTTGTAAAATGCTTGGTCACGCTCTAGGTCCTTACTAAACGAGCCAAGCTGCGTGTTACCTTCCTATAAAATGAGTATGAATATTTCGTTATAAGGTGAAAGATAACGTAGCTTCTCTCAACACGATACTAAAAATCATGTATCGTTTTCATCGCTTGCCAAAGATCAAAATGAAAACCGTTGTCGTTGCATCGTAAATCGACGAGACGTTTAACACAGCTCCCATAATATGAAACCGATCAAATGTTTTACCTCGTCCATTTGTTTTGTGAATCTTTTAGGCCCGAGAAACTCACTAAAAACTTTAACGTTTAAAGCCTTTCGATTGCTTGAAACTAGTTTTAATTAATGCTTGAATCTTAAGTGAGGTTTTGTAATACCAGCCTTAGACGTGCATTTTATTTCCAGTAAGTTTTCTCTGCTCATCCAAACATACTAATATGATGTCATACAGTTCAGTACTTCCCTGAGTTATCACTACAGTTTTGTCCTTCAAGATCTTCGGCTTGTCGGGATTCCTATATTCCGATTTCCCGAATAACGATTCTTCTCCATACGACAATTTGAATCGAAATCGTCTTACCAGAGGCTTATTGCGTAACCAAAATCAAATGAATTCGCATTCCACTCTTCAACATCGGCGGGTTTATCTGAAGTCAACATGTTTAAAAAGGAGTTTCGATTTACAACAAAAGCTGGGGCTTGCGACAAGTTAGGTGTAAAAATACCAAACCCTTTTTAGGTGTTGGAATGCGTAAACACTGCTAAGAAACTATTGTTTACCTTGCCTGTATGTGTACAGTACGATGTATAGTAATGCTACTCCAGTTCTGATTTTATATATGGTCAGAGTGATCGTTCTGTTGAAATTCTTTTGAAGACTGGTCTGTGTTTCCAAGAACTATGGTATTCTGGCTCTGATGCAATCAGCAGTTCGGGAAAACCTCAAGTCAGTCTGGTTGTCACCTTGAATTACCTACTACTTGGATGATCTTTATTCCATCAGCATCATTATTGTATAAAGCCTCGTTGTCTAGCTGAATGCCAACTTCCGCTCCATGCCCGTCTTTTTTTAAAGTCCTACCTTACTCAAATCACGTATAATAAATTCCCAACTCAATAACATGAATAATTAATTTCACTTCATTATAATATCCTTGTACAATATCATTACATTTTACAACTTCGTCCTCAGTATCACTCACTTATTGTACGATAAGCTTATTTTTAGTCGCCCATATGTCATACAGTTTGACGTCGTGCATTGCGGATTTTTATCTTATCGTTCTACGCAAACATTGGCTTAATGTCGCGTTTTGTACCGACTGCATTGCTCTTGGAAAGATGCCGACGAGCAAACACGCAGTATTTTGATTTAGTGTACCGGTTTTTACTCTGTGTGTTTACTTGTGAGAAAGGATTTTAGATTATTATTCTCTTGGATAATATTTTGTTCTTGTTCGGAACGGTTTATTCAACCAATAACTTATGAATATTGTTAGTATAACCTGTTTTGGATACAAATCACCAGCAATGTGTTTGATACTGTCTATTCTATAAAACTCTGCTTCAATGAAATTTTGCATGTTTAAATTAAACCATATGTTTTAAAGGAGCCCGTAACCTCAACCACTTAACAATGTATACCCCCTGTGCAATTTTCACATCATCACTATTTGAAGCTAAAAAATTATGGTCATGTTCGGAAAACGGTTATTACTTGTAACTCCGTCCGAACTGACGCCCCGATCCCGTTTCCCATCGCTGCAATATCACTGGCATAATAACTTTATTTTTATAACCGGCTGTACGCACATGCCTTTGCCTTTACTTCTTCTTTTTCATTGCATGTTTTACTTGCGCGATGCAACGGGCGTGTTCCACGAAGAATTTTCAACATTCTTGCGTGCCAGGATTACGTGTTATCTTCAAGTCATGTAATAAAGACGAGATTAAGTTCTTTTTTGTTCTTTCTTCGAAAATTGTGGGCGATGTTCGAGCACCATGATTTCGCTCGCGGACTAAGATATTCTTACTTGTTGCAGAATAAAATAGAATTTGCATAGGAATTTCTTTAACATGGACGTCTTTGCTAAATAAGATGCGCAAGTCAATATCACGTGCAATCTCTTGCATTTAGCCGCGACATTTAAGACTATTGTGAAATACTCATTAAAATTGATTGAACCGTTTATAAGCACCCATTATATTAAGTATCATTACCTACTTATGCACTATTGCAATAGTCAATGTACTCACAGATGTATGTCTCAACTACATCTTATGTCGCTTGCTGTTTAGATAAGAACGTTTTACCGTATTGTGTGTGGTTTTCAGTTTAACTTTAAATAGTCCATCTTGTAAGCTTACTTACCCGAAATCTCCACCCTCGGATCTCGTAATTGCTGGTTTGGGTTTACCCGAGCCACCTGTTGAGCCCAATGCAATCTTATATTCAAATTACCCTGACTTTTGCTCTAAGAATAATTCTACCATTTCCAAGTCTGCTCCTATTTCTTTCAGTATTTCAATTAGCAAGCTGCTCCCTTTTTCAAAACCAAACAATTTTAAGTAGAGCTGCACTTTTGCTTTCGACGAATTAGAAAAGTCTTCAAGCTCACTCAAAACGCTGGTTATCCCCTCAAAAGTTGTTACTCGTAAAGCGTCATCATCAGTTCGTTAACGAGGCTGTGTCAAGTGTCCCGATGAGACCACTGACGGACAACCACACAAATCGACCTTATACGTTTCAAACAACCACACAACTTTCACCCTTATTTCGGAAGCTTCAAAGCTGACAATTGGTTGCATGTAAAGTTGGGTTAAGGGACTGCTGCTGACAGTATCAGAGTCAATAGAGTGGGTGTCGAGTACTGTTAAAGGTGCCACTCGGGATGAAAAAAAACTGTTTATGCTTCTTATTAGACAGGTATTTGCTTTGGTTTATGGTACCGTGGGAGTGAAAATGCGGGGCTATCAATAATCTTTTACTGCTTTGCGATCTTTTTAATGGTGGGATTTATTATGGAATCACTGAATGGTCAGTTTGCATAAGGATATGGCATGGGAAGATATTATTTTTTCTACTCTGTTTTCAGGATGAAGAAGTTAATGAAGTGATTGGAAATTAAGATAATTTTATCAGACAAAATACTGTAATTTATAATGCAAAGGCTTCGCCCATAAATGGGTACCTACTCGCCAAAGAAGATAAGTTAAATACAGCCAATTTTAATGCTAAAATAACTTGCTGCCTTTAGCATACAACTTCTTGAAACTCCACAGACATTTCCAATTTTCATTTTTAATAATTTATAGATAACCTCTATTTCCCTCTTCGAACTACTAGCGTCGCATCCCTCCGACGGTTTACAGTTCCGGAAATAGAATCCGCCTTCCTCAGAGTTTTCCGGCTGAGACTCTGCAACGTCTCTCACTACTGCCAATCTTGAAGTTAGTCGGGCTTTATACCTAAGTAAAGGCAGTTTCAGAATCGACATTAACTTAGTCTGGCTGTAAATCTCTTTAATTGTCTAAAACACAAATTAATTTAACCACATTATCATATTTATTTGTCATAATCATGACCTTTGATACCCAATCATAATTTACGACTTATGCAACTTAGCACCTACTTTGTAGTAAGGTTGTATGTATATTGACTGCAATTTGTTTGGATGTGAATTGTAAGGCCGTCCTAACAATAAAAGTCAAATTAGTAGCTCTTTACATACGAATTCGACTTAGTACCTATAGACAGACAAGAAAGACTATTTCGAAATGAACCAGCGTGAACTAACGTGACTATGCCGTGGCCCGTGACACTAGGACCGCGCATTGACAGTTTGACGAAATAATGAGCCTAACAAGATTTCGCAGTTATATTATCTTTTTATAAACTTAAGTGATAAAATCTCTCTTAAATCACAACAATTTTGCGAGCAGCTTTAAGCTGTTTTCAGACCAGCGCGATTTGTCGCACGACGCGACACCCGTTATTCTTATACCGTGAAGTTTTGTATTATTCGTGTAGCGTCGCGGGACAAATCGCGCTGGTCTGAAAACAGCTTAACTCTCGTGTTGGAATACTTGGAATGTTTAGAATCATTGTAGGTGTCATGTTTTTGACAATTAGTACTACGAGTACCTACTGCACTGGCAGCTGCAGGACTTGCAGGAGCAACAACAATTACTGCGATTGACAGACGATGACTCGACACAATTTGTCGATTATTCGACTGACAAATTTTTAGTACCTATCATACTCATATATAACTAACTGGGTCTCAGAGGTTTTTACCGCCGCTGACATGACTTCGACAAATATCTCTCAAGCATGCCGCTTTCCTCTCGATGTTTTCCTTCACCGTTTTTGAAGCAAGTGATAACTATAGAATACGCACATGAATCTGGAAAGTCAGAGGTGCGTGCCTTGGGTTCGAACTCGAGACCTATGACTTGACACTCCGAGTCTCCGACGGTTACATCATTAGGCGATCACTGATGAAAAAAACAGCTGAGAGGTGTCAAGGGACACCCGGATGGAACGAAGTTATGGAATGAACCTCTCAAAGGCATGCCACTAATTAGTACCAGTGGTCGCTCACAGATGGCGTTATAATAAAAAGTGTCGTTACAACTTTTGGTCCCAATTTTTTCCGTCTAGTCCCCTTTTGCAACGCGCGAAAGGGAACTTCGTTCCAAAAGATTACAATATTCAGAGAAGTATATCAGCTTTTAGCTGTCCACTACTGGACATGACCCTCTCCAGTTGTATGCTATTTAACTCAAATCTCGGCTACTCTCATTCAAATACACTCGAGAGCAATGTATCCGGGTCACTTAAAGAATCCTAAAAATCTCGGAAACTAAAAATGCTAGGTTAATGCAATAAATTGTATTTAATAGACAATGTAATACTCCTTAAATGAAGGTATTAAAACTTCTTAGTTATTGTAAAGTTATATCATAAAAAAATCAAATTTGAAAAAGGGCCACTTTCGAAGATGGAACTACGAAATTACAGCATTTGGTTTTGCTTTTGTTTGTAATCTGTCATTTATGTGGGTACATAAACCATGTTGATAGTGCTCTATATTCATTATTAAAGCTGAAATTATGTCGCTTACGCCTGAAGAATGCACCAGAATACTTACAATGCTGGAAACCGGCCGGAGTCAGCGCGATACAGCCAGGACTGTCGGTGTGTCGCTGTCAACAGTACAAAGAGTTCTCCGACGTTACGAAGAAACTGGTTCTAACCTACGCAGACCAGGAACGGGCAGAACCAGGTGTACCACAGCACGAGAAGACCGATACTTGGTGAACACCATGCTTCGAAATCGCTTTCTCACAGGAACTGAACTCACAAATCAGTTTCGACGCCTCGGAGGAAGTAACCCAAGTGCATGGACAGTAAGACGTCGGCTTGCTGAATCTAACTTAAAACCCCTTAGACCTGCAAACGGCCCTAAACTGGAGCGTGGGCATCGTATTTCAAGACTAAGATATGCCCAGAGCCACGTAAATTGGAGTATTGAAGATTGGTCAAAAGTTATGTTCTCCGACGAATCAAAATTTATGCTCTACAAGCACGATGGAAGACACAGAGTGTATCGAAGACCAGGGGAAAGATTCAAGCAAGCATGCATCGAAGAAAAAGTAGCCTACGGTGGTGGGTCTGTACTTGTGTGGGCCGGAATTTCTTCTGAAAGTCGCACAGAGCTGGTGATCATAGAAAACGGCTCTTTAACTAGCGTAAGATATGTGGAAGAAATCCTCAATGATCACGTTGGTCCATTTATGGTCAATTTAGGTGAGGATGCTATATTTATGCATGACAATGCCCGACCTCATACAGGTAGGATTGTGAATGACTACCTTCAAGAGATGAACATTACTCGTATGGAGTGGCCAGCGCGCAGCCCGGATATCAACCCGATCGAGCATGCTTGGGACGAGCTAGGCAGATGCGTAAAACAACGAAACCCTCCCCCAATCACGCTTCGTGAGCTCAAAATTGCTCTCACAGAGGAATGGGAGAATATTCCCCAAAATCGTATAAGGAACTTGGTGTACAGCATGCCAAACCGCGTAAACGCAGTAATGGAAGCACGAGGAGGCAATACGAAGTATTAAAATTCAAGAAAATCGTAATAAAGTTCAAAAATTTCATGTTTCCTATTTTTGTTTTAAGGAGAGATCAGCAGTTTTTTTCTTTATGTAATTTTGTGTTAATAAAATGTATGGTGACTCATATTTTTTTTTACTTTCATTTAAGGAGTATTACATTGTCTATTAAATACAATTTATTGCATTAACCTATCATTTTTAGTTTCCGAGATTTTTAACATTCTTTAAGTGACCCGGATTCATTGCTCTCGAGTGTATGATTGATTGTCGACATTAACTATTTCAGCTATGCTGTCCGGAAGCTCATTTTCACCAATGCACGCTTTTAGTATGTGGTGACTAGTTAGTATTCAAATAGGACTGTCTTAATACCATAACTGCGACATAGGAACCAGTTGCATCAGATCATCATATTGTACAACCACTTCAATCTTTACCTTTATTTGTTTTGTTTAATAACTGGTCGCGGTGTTGACAGAGCGAAAGCTCGTGTCAGATGTGGTCAATTGAACTGACCATTCCTAGAAGAAATACATTTGGCTTATATTCTACTGATTAATATTGCTTTGAGAAAATTATCTGTTTTGTTTGTGATAATATTTTTACGTTTAGAAATTAAATCTCATTTCATACACTAGTTACCATTATTTCATTAGTTAACTGTAGGTAATCATCATGACAATATACAGGTTCAAATTAAAATTAGCTAGCAAAACTCCACAGACGAGATGGGTTTATACAAGACCAAACAACAACAAAAATGGTTTACTGATATTTTTTTGGGGACCGGTATCCGGTTAGACCGGAAGCTGACCCCCAATAGTTGGGAAAAGGCTAAGCTGATGATGATGGTGGTGTAGTTTACTAACTAATTTAATTTGATCCAGTACAGACGTCATTTAAGTAGAACTTCTAAGAAATCAGTCCAAAATCTAAGTAAATCCTTAATTTATCAGAAAATCCAATATAGGCTGCCAATTATAAGCTTAGAGACGTATCTATCAAAGTGCGATGTCTAATTAACGCAAATATTCCGAGAAATCTCTCAATAACACATGTTTCCGTTAAGTAAAATATGTATTTATACGATTATATTATTAATCCTATTAATACAAATGAAATTATATTTGTAGATAGGATTGTATATGTTAGGTACATCTTCGACCCTGAAGCAATCAAACATGACAATACAGAGACAAGCTTAATTGACAAATTTAGACTAATTGGTGTAGTCAGTAGTAACGCTTTGGCTGTAATGGAACTGAAAACAGGGAACACAATCTAATGGACTAACAAAAATAGAGGAAAGATAAACATTGACTTGGTGATGTGATGATAACTCACTTTCCACGCCATTGTCAACGAATCAAACAGATTTACACGATTTGAAATGAAATATGTAATAGCATAATCAGCCTATAATGTTCTCACTGCTGGGACACAGGCCTCCTCTCTGCGAGAGGGAGTGGGCTGTAATCCACCACGCAGGCCCAGTGCGGGTTGGCAGATATCACATGTCTTCGAGTTTTTGGTTCTGGGACATGCCGATTTTCTCACGATGTTTTCCTTCACCGTTTTGAAAGCAGTGGTGATGAAATAATTTACACAAAGTATAGTGCCTGAGGTCTCCAATCTACCACTGGGCTACCACTACTCCTAAAGCCACTCTGACCCATCGATAAAACTCGACCGCTTGAAGCGAACCCGTCATGCCAAAACATCAAATACCGTGTCCCCAAAAACGACTTCAATTCCAATCATAAATATCTAAATGGTTAGGAAACTAGGAAATAAACACATAATATATCGTGTGTATAGTTGACACAATATAAATGGTTATTTAATGCGTCTTACTGTTACTTCGCCGTAACCGAAGGGGATGGTAAATGATGTTGCGTTTTCTTGTTATACGTGAAAATGTGTTGGAAGCTTTCCTTGTAAGGGGAAAATAGATGGCTTGAAAAACTATTCGTCAAATGCAAGAATCCTACAGGGTTTACCGAAAAAGTTTATTTGGTTGATGTAGCATAGGTTCCACGTTAAATACTTTTGAAACATAAATGATGATGAAAATGAAGACGTTTATTCTTAAGGGATAATATTTCTAGCATTATCCTTTCAACTTAACAAATACCCCGAGTAGATAGCTTCTCAGCTGTAGTGCGGAAGAAGAATGCGTCTGTTCTCTTGCGGGACAGTAGCAACAGCCTCCTGAAGGCTATTGCTGATGGGCCTGACGAAAGCCCCATAATGAGGCATCTTATTAACACCACCCTATCTGTAGTAGAATTTAAGTACTAACATAGCAAATAAGTTAAATTGTTTACTAACATCTATTGGATCTCGTTGTATGTAGAATAAATAATTAATAAAAAAAAATAAAAAAACCTACATCGTAGATGGCAGATGTGTTAATTGAAGTGAAACTTCTGCGCGTTGAGTGATTTTTGGTAGGGTGGAAGCGCGCCGTAGTACTTTACTATAGAATATAGATGGCGCTAACACCAGTTTTAAGTTTCCACCTCTGTCGGCAGTCCCCATGACTGGTTTTTTATAAGTAAGTGAGATATCATGGCTCCCATGTCTTTGATTTTCGATATAGTCTCGTACAGGCTGTTCGTGTTATACCAACGATCAGAGTTTTATTTTTTTTGCTGAAAACATCTTTTGTACTTACAGAAAACTTTTTCTTTGCTCAGCGGATAAGGTTTGCTCAAGTTCATTCAAAGAAGTTCTGTTTATTCTTCGACTCAACATCAGCGCCGTACGAAGCTATAATCAGATTCTTTTCAACAAATAATTATACTTGTGAGTCAGCTATCTTCCTTCATTTAAAAGAAATGTTTTGTTCTCAGTAAACATAATTATTCGCTTGTTACGTCCGCGTGTCGTCACGTCACCTTGGGTTCACATCTAGGTTTAATTCTAATAAAAACTTTGCAGTTATCAACACTTGGATTCCTTCAGTAATAAGAGCCATACGTCACACACAGTAGAGAAAACTATTTCATAGAAGGGACACTGTTTCAAAATATTGCACGACTCCTAATGCGAAGCATTAGAGTGTGCTCTACGATCGAAAAATATTTTTTGCCCCATTTCTGCAACTGTTTTTATTGTTACACTCCAGCTAGTATACAGAACCTACTTAATTTATATACCATTGTATAGATGATTAAATAGAGATTAATACTGTACTTTTTACCAATTAATTTAATGCAGCAGAAATTTAAAAAAACATCAAAATAGTTGAAAAAAAAATCCTGTCCGTCAATTTATGAAACTTGAAAACATTGTAGCTTGCAGTAAAATCAATTAATTGAGTCAATTTTTTTTTAATACATTTGTTTCAGCCGTAGAAGGAACCCTATTGAAAATAGCTCTTTTATTCAAAGTACACACATCAAAAGTGTCTAGGGATCAACATATATTTTTGCAATAACTTTTCTCCTGATTGATATTAATTAAAATTTTCTTTAAGGATTCATCAAATAAAGTGTTTTCGTTTGTCACAGTAACGATAAACCAAGTCACCTTTGCATTAATAAAGAAATTTGCCATTTTCCTAATAAAGGGATTTTTGACATTTGAACCACTAACATTAAAGTTCGAAAAAAAGACTGAAATAACAGTTTTCTTTAAAATTTTATTGGGTAACTTAAACAATTAATAATCCGTGTTTCTACCGCGAACACTAACAACACAAGAACATCGGTTTGGCATACTCAAAATGAGTTCATCCAAATCACGCTGTGGAATGGCCGCCCATGTTCGTTGCAACAACAAAAAAAGGTCTTCTTGCGACTGGATACCCTCCATATTCGGCAGAGCTCTTCTCTGTAGCATATCCCATGCATGCTCAATCGGGTTCAAGTCTGGCGACTGAGCAGGCCAGGGCAGGACATTGATGTTAGCTGCGGCGAGAGTCTGTCTTACAACTCTTGCGGTGTGCGGTCGTGCATTATCATGCATTAACTGAAATAAGGGACCGATTTGCACTTGTAGAGGAACGATGACGTCTGATACAATCGTCTCAGCATAAATTTGAGCGTTGAGGTTGCCTCTGATCCAAATCAACTCAGTTCTTCCGCCGATCCAAATACCCGCCCATACCATGATGGTTCCACCACTATAAGGATGGACTTCCTGGCAGGATTTTAATCGCTGTTGGCGTCCAGGGGTTCTCCAGTGTCGTATACGTCTTGTATCCGGTCTCATACCAAAACGAGACTCATCAGAAAAGCACACGAAACGCCATTGTTCTTCTGCCCAATTTCTGTGTTCAAGAGCCCATTGATATCGAATCCTACGATTGTGCATTGCTATAGGTGGTACCCGTAGCGGTCTTCGGGAATGAAGGTTCACTTCATGCAAGCGGTTTCTGACTGTTTGGTCGCTAATTAAGTTCCCTGAAGAGTGATGAAGCCTCACGGCTAACATCATGGCGGTTATTGTTGGAGCTCTTCGAGCTAAGATTTGAATGTATCGGTCTTGTCTCCGTGTGGTGCAGCGATACCGTCCTCCATGGCGCTCAGCCACGGTACCAGTGCTTCGGTAACGTGTCCAAAGTCGACTGATAACACTCTGACTTGTATTCAGAGCTAAAGCCACAGTACGTTGCCGGGAACCAGCTTCTATCATTCCCACGGCTCTGAGCATTTCTTCCCTGCTTAAATGACGTCGCTGCTCCATAATAACGTTGATTTTAATCAGTAGTAGGGAAACAGTAGCACTAATAATGTCTTCAATGCGTTGTATGTTTTTATAGGGAAAATATTGACAGCTGATTTTCATCTTTTACTCGAATTTGATTCACAGTTCCTGATTCAAATTATGAAATGCACCAAAAAGGATCCATATAAATTTATAAAATCATAAATTTATTACAAAGCCACATCTCAATCTCAAGAAATCCGCATAAAAATGCTTGATCCCTAGACACTTTTGATGTGTGTAGTTTAATTATAATTAATAAAATACCAACTAAAATATAATATCTTTATCTAAATATTTCCAACCTTGACTTAATGTGTTGCCTAGCAACCCACAACGTAAATATCTAAGAAATAGTTTTTGACATAACGTAAGGATTGCGAGGTTAGAAATTTACCCATATTGATGGTAAAACAGCAGTCAAAACATACTTCATGAAAAGTGATAAATTGTTAATTTTTGTTAGAAACTATGTTTTAAATTTCTTTTTCGTTTATGAATGTGTGTTATGAGGCGTGCACTTTTGGAATTTCCAAACTATTTGTAAACTACAGCGTACAATTATATCTATAAAGGGTGGTACATCGACGTGAAAACTGGTACCATGGATTCAGTAAAGACCAAAAATTTCAACGCAAACGGGTTCAGAATCACGTTCAGAAACCGTCTGTGTTGAAATTTTTCGTCGGTTATTAAAAAAAATCTGATGTTGCATACATTTTGATCGCGTAGGTATTGCAATATGCACTATTTTTTTTGATAGAGCAGATTTTTTTTTATCGACAAAAAATTTCAACGCTCAGATTCAGTTACTGAATCCACAGTAAAAATGTTCGCGTCGATGATGCCACCCTGTTATAATACATACCAACTACATTTTTTTTTTTTAAACAATTATAGGAATTATCTTTCACCTTGAAATTCTTTGATACTAGCTAGAACATACATTTTCTATTGACTTAAATGTAAGCGTTATCTAGATTAGTACCAGTACACATAGATAATGAAAACTGCTCTTTCAAAAGTATGCATTAAGTAAAGAAACTTGGAGATATGCAATTAAAATTGAAATCTTCGTAATGCTGTGTATAAGTGTACTCAAATCAAAAGGATCATCAAGGAAAAACGTATTCCCTTGGCATAGATGAAAAGGAGGTCCATTCCACGTATAAGTTTAGCAGCAGCCATGCTAGTCAGCTAAACATACTCTTATGGCACTAGCAGAAAGTCCACCTTATGGCACCATCTGTTGGGAATCGAACACTCAGACTCCACCGCGATGGACGATTCTCCTCTCTAATTTAAACCTTTTATTGTTTGCCCCGGTCAGGGTATAATAATATAATAGGCACGGCAATAAACCATTGCGTAAATAAAAGCGAAGTCCAGCAAAAGAAAGGAACAGGCAGTTTTCTTCTTGTTACTGTTTTACGAGAAGATTACACAAACCTATTCTAAGACCAAACTCACATCGTAACGCACACGTTACAGTTAATTCAAACGGCAGTCTAGAAAACTAGAAATCCAATCTAGTCTGGAGCACGAAGAGGGCTAGCCTACATACAAACACTTGCATTGTTTACGATCTGCACGGAAACTGATGCTGTGAACGTATCTCGATATAATGTGTGAAAACTGGGAACCTGGTGATAGTGATTTAGATTTTTCTTCCTCTTAATAGACATGTTGTCGAACATTACATACATATAACATAATCAGCCTATAAATGTTCCCACTGCTGGGACACAGGCCTCCTCTCTTCGAGAGGGAGTGGGCTGTAACCTACCACGCGGGCCCAGTGCGGGTTGGCAGATTTCACATGTCTCCTCACGACGTTTTCCTTCACCGTTTTGAGAGCAGTGGTGATGAAATTATTTACACAAAGTAAAGCGCCTGCCTGCCCACCGTTGCTTTCATGTCGAACATTATCTCCGCTGAATCCTAATGCGATTACGCTTTCAGCAGTAGTAGATCCCTCAGTACGTACGCTTGTCTGGTCTGGATGAGTGCTGTACATTCAGAACTTTTGGTACGGTTCCATTGTAGACAGATTTCACAACTTCTAGGATTTTAGTTTCCTGCAAGTGCAAAGATGTATTAAATCTATGAAAGAAACGAAACCGCATAAGAGAACTAACACACACACAACACACAGGTTGCGTCCTGCAAACTACTTTCAAAGTTTTGATTGTAAGGAAAAGCTTTACTTAAATCCTTTTATTAATTCGAGATTCCTGTTATCATCATCATCATTGTCAGCCTTGTTCCACCCACTGCTGAGTATAGACCTCCCCCCTTTTATACCATGCTTCCCTGATCTAGACGAGTCTCATCCAAGATCCATTCTGCATCATCTAGTCTTCCCTGCGCTCTTCGACAACATTCTTGTGCATCTAGCGATCCCCCTACCTTAAAAAAACAATCTTCAGTTATTGACGCTCCTAAATTCTGCTAACGAGGAACATAAAATCTAATCAGCTCCAAATTTCACTTAAAGACTTGATGGTTTTCGCAAACGATGTCACGTACATCGGTATCGACTACCAGGTTAATTGGCGTAAGACGTGATGACGTCATAAATGTGCTGCTGGGATTACGGGAGATAGGAAATTTATGGGCTGTTGGTAGAGGCTGAATGGGATGGGTTTTTGATGATAAGTTATGGGTTCTGTTTAGTGGCTTTGGGTACTGTTAGGCTTGGTTTTCCATAACGTTTTTGGTACAGGAAATGTTATATTACAAAGTGATAAATAGTTTGATGTTAGGATATATTAGGGCTCATTTTATCGCAAATCTTAATAAGTAAGAGCAGGGAATGTATTCATAAGCAAGAATTGGTGTGTAGCGAAATACTGCTGAAAACTATTTGTTTATTAAATGTAACCCTAAATATGACCACATTTCAAAGCTCATTATTAATGCACCATAAACTGATTGCCATTTAATTGTTCCAGGTGACGAACAAGACCTCCGGCAAAGTGATGGTGCTCAAAATGAACCAGCAGCGCGCCAACAGGCCCAACATGTTGCGAGAAGTGCAGCTCATGAACAAGCTCAAACACCCTAACATACTCGGGTAAGTCTCATATATAATACGTCCATCAACATTGTATATACTGTTGTAAGTCTTGTTAATATCCTGCTGTTGTACCTACTATACGACTGTTTGTAATGATGACCGCAGAGCCTTCCTTACGGTACCGGAGCAGAAAATTTAAAGCCTTAAAATGTGGAAGCTTGCTAATAAGCGAATTGTGAGTAAAGTATTGGCCACAGAAATATTTAAATTGAGAATAGTGGAACGTCTTGGAGGCCCAGATATATAAATCGAGAATAGTGTAACATCGCGGAGGACTTTGGCCTGGTACGGCCATGGTGAATAGTTCAAATACATTGTATCTTAATTTAAATTAGGTCACCCTATGAGCTTCTCACAAGGCTATTAATGAAACCCGCTGGGTCGGAACCTTGGCTTGTTTTTTACTGAAGACAGGGTGCATACTCATGATGTGGACTTTAAAAAAGGATGTCATGTGCTTCCCCTTTTAACGAAACGTGACAGATCGGTACTGGAATGTTATTCGCTAATATGAATAATATAAATACGTAGGCGAAACTTAGTAACCTATATAATATACCAAAGAAGGAAAATCATTCTTGACAAAAATTCACACGAGGCGCCTCTAATATTCAAGGCCGCCAAGTCACTTTTGAATCAAAAAAGTCCATTGATACAAATAACGCTTTAATAGTTACATTATAAAATGTTAATTACAGAGTGTCACCGGAAACTGTTTGGGCATAAATCAAACGCAGATATTAAATTGAATATCACATTATAAAATATCACACTGTGACAGACAACAAAGTGTTTGTGTGTTTGTTGAGGTAACATTTGCTCAGTAACAGGAAACTTCTGACAAATATTTGGGTTTCTAAGGAATATAAAATATAACGGTCAGGAGGGTGGCACGCAACGGAGCGAAGCCAAAGGAACACGTTGGAGGACTTCTTTGTCTAACGAATTTAATGCCCCAGTGTACTATGTACTTCAATTTCATGTATTATTCAAATGTCGAATGCATGAAGCAGAAATAACTTCACATATTTTGAAGATCCAAAGATTAAAGTAATTTTGTTAACTGACCTTTGTGCACTCAACCAAAATTAGAAAACTTTTCAGTTCATACTAACTTCTTTTGATACAAATACTCCACAGAGGCGCGATGTAATTCATCGTCCAACTGCTAAATCGCATGAGGCCGCCTATAAATCATCCTCCAATAAACTGCCCTAGATGATAAAACCTGTAAATACATCTATTCACA
The DNA here is from genome assembly GCA_948150665.1 of Conistra vaccinii. NCBI lineage: Eukaryota > Metazoa > Arthropoda > Insecta > Lepidoptera > Noctuidae > Conistra > Conistra vaccinii. The sequence continues at coordinate 4,359,050 of OX411321.1, forward strand.
AGCAGAACCAGATAACAGAAGACTAGTGTAGCGTTCAAGTGATTTATGATGTTTTCTGCATTAAAGGTTAAACGAAGTCGAGCGAAAATGATAACGATAAAATACATTTGCATAAGAATTTATTTTATTATATTTAATGTCCTATTATATACTACGCAGTAGTAAAACGCGGCGTCAAGGATTGGAGATAAAAAGAACAAACAAGACGATTTTGATCTCTTTCTGTCCTCTGTAGCTATACTGCCCGTTTACCACTTTACCTGTAAGTAAAGACATCGTCTAATTTGAAAAACTTCTGCGAACGTCAATATATCTTCATTTACAACTCGGTGTAGATACGCATCCTTTCAGGGGGCCTACCACAACCACTAAAAGCAGTATTATTTCAATCTTACTTCAGTGGGGGAAACAGATGGTGCTATACGTCCTGTAGAGCTTCATCTCTTTTCCACACTAAAGTAATACTGCTATTAATAAAATAATACTGCTTTTAGAGGTGGTGGTAGGCCCCTAGTTTCTGAACTATCTGAAAAATCGCGAGACTATGAACTTCGGAAAAATATACCCAATGAATCACCAATCTTAGATCCTAATTTCAATAGAACAAAGGCACCTTTGGATCTATTAGAAAAGTTTATTTAGGAACGAATTCGTTTAAATCTGAAAGGTTTCAAAATTTAAGGCCAGTCAAGGGACCTACTTCTCATATTATTTAATAAATGTAGCTCTATTACTGTTCCGTAGATGAGACGACTGCTTGTAAGAGATCAAAAGTGATACAAGACACTAATACCTAATAACATTACCATATATTTGTAAAGGTTAATAGCATCAAGTACAATGCAGATAGGGAGCAAGGTCGTAAAGATTAGTAATCATTCAATACTTCATTAGCGTCTACTAAGTCGCTATTAGGAATCTTCGCTCTTACAAACTGGCGAACATAAGTAGTAAATAAGTAACTGATTGTTTTTATAAAGACGGAAATATAAATTGTCCTAAAACTGCTCTTTAATTTATTTTAATTGATATCCGTATCCCATATTATCGTTTAGCTCCTAATACATAGAAAATCGACAACAGAATTGTAGAGATGCCAAATTAAGGAATTAATTGTCAATCAAAAATTCATTAATTTCCAAAAACAATGCGGTTTTATATCAAAATCCAAACTTGGTCCAAGGTTGAACCCTCAAGCCCATTTAGTGACGTATGCACCGAACAAGGAACATCTTTGTAACTAATTATACCTATGACGTCAGTGGATCATGTCTGACTGCAGGATTATTGAGACGCAGCTATATTTAACTGATTTCACTGCGGACTATTATATGGGATGGTCTTTGTCAGTATCACACTTAACAACAGACCTTACAGATAAAAATGAGTAAATATTTACTCGGATGTCTCCCTATAATATTCTTTCCTACTTCTTCCATATTTGTGCATCTTTTCATACATGCAAACTTATTAGTTTCATACATTTTGCCAGAACTCACGCCTTCTGGGAATGTGTGGAAAATGTCACATCTGTTTATAATATCGTGCAAGTTATGTCTAACTTCATTGAACTGAGAAATGCACAAGGAAATTGTTTTGTACACAATACGATAAACGATGAAACTATTTCTTGCTAGTGTAATATTTTCTTTCTGCTTGTCAAATGAAATTGTGACATTCTTTTATGGTATCAGTGGATTCTTGGAACTCATTTTAAGTTATTTCGTTTAACATAAGTTGGCTACTGCAACTGCCACAGAAAAGAAAGGACCTGCTGTATGCTAAATAGACATATTTATTCAGGAAAATCCATCCATCTCAAAATCCCACTATGGATTGAGGTCCCCGAGATTAGCCATCTGATTGTGCCAAGGTATCCCATAACTCTCATGTAATACGAACACTTTGTCCTGCCAAGAGAGATAATCTTGAAACACATAAGATAAACACAAAATGGCGTAAAAATCATAAGGAATCACACGTCCAGACAGATAAAGCCAGATCACCTTGATTTTAAGCATTCTGGCAAGGAAACGAAAACGTATTATGTGTGAATCTTTTGTACCTACCCATCAGTGTTTTTATACACGACTTTGTAACCACAGCAATCAAGACTGTTTACGATTATTTTCTTAAGACCAACCCGTTTGCCAAAATATTCGTATACAGCGTTTAATTACTTGGTTTTACACAACATTGTGTTTTTCGAGACAGCTAATCGTGAGTGTGTATAATGTTGTTTCATTAGTTTAATGATGAACGTTGTTAATTATTTAATTTGTTATTGTAGCTCTCCACAATATTTTATGAAGCTCTATTCTTTCCATCCTGTGCTACCTTCAGGCGAGATTACAAAACTTTATCATCCCCCTTTGTATTCTGTAAAGTCAAACAGAAAATGCAGTCGCTGCTGTTTCCTCGACATTCCCAACTGTTTTGTTGTTCTCGAAACTAAACTCGGTAGTAACTTGTACGGTTACGTTTGCAGCAGTTCTGTGTTACATTACTTGCTTTTAGTTAAATGTTTTGAGTAAATTTTGCTCTTCAGCAAGTCATTAATGATCAACAATGTAAAAACTACATATGGTGGTTTTTCATTATAATAATGACAATATACAGTTTGCCTACATAAAAGGTATTAATGCCAGATACCGTATTGCGGTTGGCACACTATCGAGATGTCTTCAAGCTTTACAAGACAAGTGTGAATTGCATTGAAGAGCCTATTGAGGGAATTAACACATTTAAAAATTTCTCCTCTTAAGTGTGAACCATGAATCATGGCGAAAATATTAACGGAGAGGTCAACAAAATGTTATATGCCTTTAGGGTCGTATCTTTAATATATGCGCACAATGTTCGAGCGTACAGTGTTTGCATTACACTGTCAAGAATTAAAAGGAATGTTAAAAGGATGGCGCCAGTCCATGTGTTCACATCGCAAAAGGTGTTAAGAGTTCCCCAAACGTCATTTGTGATGAAATGGTGCAAGCTGCTAAGTCTGCTTATGGTTGTAGCGGTTAGACCGCCACATACAAAAACTACGAAACAAAAAAAAGACATGACGTCACACAATTCCTACATCTCGCAGTTAGAGTTTACTGAGCGAATAACATAGATAAGACTATCCGAAATCAACATATGGGCAGTTGCCCGCCAGACATAACAACCCGTCTGGTTGGAGGATCCTCCCTTTTCTATGGGGGATGAGTGAACTTTACACCCTGTTCCTCATATCCCTAAAATTGGTGACCCCGAGAATGAACGTCAACGCAGCCTTCGTGCAACTACTTCGGCGTGACGTCATCATCATCACTCCCGCAAGCTTTCGTGAGGCGAGTCACACAGCCAGCCAGCACCCACGGCATCAACGGGTATCCTGACCACCAGCATGCAGCGAACGCGCATTCCTGGTCATCACCCTCAGCCTCATCAGCAACCTTGGCACAGCACCTCCATTCCGGCCGGTCTCACAAGCAGAGCATATTCTACCCTCTCCTGGTCGACGCAAGCAGTCAGCCACAACCCGGCGCTGTACCACATCCGACTCACTGGATGACGACGCAGCGCCACCCCGACTCACTGGGGAATCACCGCAGACAGTTCCGACTCACCGTGAACTATGCGGCACCCGGTTCCGACTCACTGGAACCACAGCTGGCACTGTGAAGCATCGCAAGATCCAAGACTCAGCCCACTATCGACCTCCGGTCTCCGGAGGGGAGTGATGTAGCGGTTAGACCGCCACATACAAAAACTACGAAACAAAAAAAAGACATGACGTCACACAATTCCTACATCTCGCAGTTAGAGTTTACTGAGCGAATAACATAGATAAGACTATCCGAAATCAACATATGGGCAGTTGCCCGCCAGACATAACAACCCGTCTGGTTGGAGGATCCTCCCTTTTCTATGGGGGATGAGTGAACTTTACACCCTGTTCCTCATATCCCTAAATGGTCAATAGTTGGACATGTGACGATGGACGTTGTCATTTCCCAATTGGTAACCCATTGATTCTGGAGCACTTTAATTAAAGAAGCAAGGATTTCAGCAACGAATAACCGAACTACATAATGCCATATAGAATATTGGCCCTCCTGCTTTGTGTAACAGATTCTTTACAGGTTTTGCGTGACCGAAAATCAAAACAATTCAAAATCTGTGTACTTCTAAAAAAGACACGATATTATTCATGAAAGCCCAAATAAGCACATAAACAATTGTTTGTGAATGGTGCGAAAATCCCGCGGCGGGTCGCCGTCGGCACACAAATTCGTTGGTCCACCCTTTGTTCCAATGTTTGTTGACCAAACAACTGGGGCCGGGTGACGTTACGTCATCCACAGGGAGCTACGCTAAGTTTTATTGTGTTTACCGAAGCTTTTTATAGATATAAGTAAAATTGAAAGACATTTTGTTTTTTTGGCGTCACCGTGGGACGGTCCTTAAAGAAACTAGAAAAAGGCTATCAAAAGTATTACATCCTGCAGATCGTAAAATAAGAGAGTTGAGATGTTTTAGCTATTGCAAATGTCGTTTCTAATTAGTATTTTATCACTACCGGAGTATTAATTTATGGCTATAATAAATGTAGATAAATTAATATCCAATTAACAAGATGTACCAATATGAAGAAACTCCCGAAGATTTACAACATACTGAGACTTAACTATTTTCCTTGTAGAGAGGAAATCCTAAACCTTAGTAAAATACATCATTCAGTTGTTGTTATTGCTTTAATGTTATTATACCTTAAGGTATTGGATACTGCTAATCTAATCTAATACCTCTAAACGAGGAATTCTTGTATATATAAATATATGTATACTAGCGGACCTGGCAGACGTTGTCCTGCCCGAACACCGCAACCTTCCTGGTCCAATTGTATTTTCAAACCATCCAGGGACCCACTCAAATATACACACAAAATTTCATACAAATCGGTCCAGCCGTTTAGGAGGAGTTAGGTGACAAACACACGTTACGAAGAATCATATATACACAGAATTATAATCTGAATCTGGGAGACGGTTCCGATGTAAGATGCAATTTACGGGGCGAAAAATCGATCTAGTTAGGTCTCATATCTGAGAACAGTCGTTTTCTTTATTTTCACAGCCTCGGAAATCTGATAAAACGTTAGTATACCTGGACGATATGTTTATATTTTCACCCCAAACAGAGATCGGTTGACCAGATATTTATACTCTTGATGGGACATATTCATTCAAAACACTACATCCAAAAACTATCACGGGCAACAGTGTCACTTTGCAAGCCGTCATATTATGTTCGCACGAATATGACATGGCTTGATTCAACTATTAATAAGTGAAACTCGTTTTATTTTCCGAATTAACACAATACATTTATTATTTCACACGTATATACATTGTCACTTCCTGATCTCGTACATACCATTTTTTGGTTCTCATTGTTTATTTTTATATCACAGTTCGCAAACGACATTTCTTATTCTTTCTTACCCTGAATTCGGCTTGCATAATATGTTACGAAATGGAAACGATGAACCAAACAATGGCACCCACTGTCCCCCATTTTGCCCATTTCCTGCTCGCTTATCTTCGGAAATAAAAACAATGCTTGCACTGTGCTGATTGTTTGTCTTGCATTTTTTCTCATCCATCTAGCTCAGCTCTGTTTTCAGCTACTCTTTTTAGTTTCACATCAGCTAATGTAGCACACATTCAGAAGCAAACGCAATTAAATAATAAAACATAGTTCACAAAACTGTATGAAGAAATCTCTAAAGAAGATTCAAACGTCGAATTATACAAAAGCATTAAAAGCCACATGATTAACGGTTGAGCAACGTGCCGGCGACCGCGCCTGCGATGATCATCTATAATTTACGGCGATAACCGACATTAAACAAACTAAAAGTGTCAATTAACCTTAACTCTTGTGTTGTTATTGCGTGCCTGTAAACACCGCTTCCTAGGAATAATAGACTAGCTTTCTCCCCGATTGTTGCTGTTTTTTGACCTTATCTTATTATCAATGGGAGTTTCATTATAATTAAGCCCTCTTTGATATCTCTGCACGCCAGGTTTTAATTGGCAATTTGCATTGATTAAAAGATGATTACTCTGGGAAGCCTTGACATCTGTCTCATTGCGTGATCAATACGATAATCACCTCGTAACAGTGAGATTTTTGTGTTTTTGTTAAGCAACTGCCTTTTATATTTCTTTGCGCTGCTGCTTTCGTGTTTCGAAATTTACGTCACAGTCCAAGGAAAATTATACACAGAACAGTTCAACATATGAGGAGCATGGCTCTGCATTTTGATTAGTATTTTTGACTGGGAACATATCATCGCCGGTCACGTCATTCTGTTAATGTAACACACAATCAGCATAATAATGATGTGTACATGTGAGCACAGGAAAAATTTTGTCGTGCCTGTCGTGCTCATGAATATATTTCAACAATGTTTCAAGTTCAAGTGTCTTGTCTATCTGATCTACCATATTTGTGCGGACAATTCCAAATGAGATCACATCTATTTGTTCAGTTGAATGTACGGCAGGTTGATGGTCGCGTCAATGAGGCCATCTATTGTGGTCGCATCACTGGGAATCATTATTGTGGCATCTCCAATCTTTTCCCAATTACTTTCGAGACCATACTCGCGCGACGCTCATTGTGTACACACTTTATTATGATAATCGGATTTCTAATCATCAGTGTGCATCGACCTTGATATTTTGCGTGGGAGACTATTAACGGAATGCATCTCGTATTTTGATTACAAAATTAAAACTAGATTACACATCGGGTTAAAAGGCAAGTCATACATTAACCGAGAGGCCTTGAATGAAGTGTATAATTAATGCAAGATCATTTTTTGTAATGCTCTCATTTGTAAACTTAACAATGGTGCAATCAATCGTCAGTTGATTACGGGTGCACTTCAATGGATGCTTCTCTGGGGCTAAGTAGTACATTCTCTACGCTTTCCACAGTTTTTCATGGCACATACACGTCTCTTTTTGTATTTGTATGAATAGAATCACTTTCCCTCATTGAATGTGGTTTTCACATACGTCGGCAATAAGCATTTCTGTCTATCGAGTGATTTAAATCAATACAATTAATAACGTTCATTTTCTGTAGCAACGCGGTGAAACTTAAGCGGGTAGATACTGAAATTAATGGGATTAGATACGTATTCTCACTTACAGATATATTATCTTTCCTCTCTAATTGCTGATTTATTGCTGAAGAAATTATGTGAGACTAGGCCACAACGCTCACTAATGTATAATTTCTCCTACAACAAGAGCAGTTGTCCAATCATTTAAAGTGTATAACTTTTCTAAATCGCGACTATGCGCAGCAGTCGCAATTTAGAAAAGATATATGCCTGGCATTGCATGGGGTGCATTCGATCCCCAGATTGAGAAAAGTAATATTGGGCCCGGAGTCTTAATATCTGCCCGGTTGATGGCAATAGGCAACACCTCTCACTACGGAGAATACACTCCTCATGATTTAATTCTTCTAACTCCTCATCTCTTTTGTCCACAGTTTCATGGGCGTCTGCGTGCACGAGGGTCAGTTGCACGCGCTTACAGAGTACATGGAAGGGGGTTCTCTCGAGCAGCTTATTCTCAGCGTACCACCAGAACCTCTGCCGCAACCTCTCCGGGTTTCTCTTGCCGCTGACGTCGCAGAAGGCATGATGTACCTACACTCCCTCGGTGTCTTCCATAGGGATCTTACTACTAAGGTAAGAAGGATATTATTTATTTGGTTGGTGTAAATGTAGGTTTACAGAGGTATAACCCCACGGTACGTGTAAACTTTGTATAAATCTTGTCATGTTGTAATGTTGAATAGTCCTGATAGGTGCATTAACTTTGTAAAGTGTTTGTCAAAATGTCTTATTTAAAGCAGATAACTATAAATCTCTGTTTGTATGGAAAATTAACAATCGGTCTAATTTGGCTGTCACACTATTTTTCGAAAATGTTCTTAACTAAGTTTTTAGACCTTTGTATCCTGCATATGCGTATGAAGTTTCATTAAAATCGGTTCAGTCATTTCGAAAAATAAGGGCTTGAAAGATTGTATGAAAAGCCGTACGACATAAACCCTCTTAAATTGTCCCGTAATTCTAATCGCAAATGATTACAACACGGCAAATAGGGATATCGACTGGGGAAAAAAGAAACTATTTAGTCCTACCGTTAGATAATAAAAAATACGTGTCCAATATTTATTCATAATCTAAGTACCTGACGGATATATTTTTTTTGTCAATATCCCTGTTGACGTAGTGTATCAATCTGCTTGTGCATTACGAGGAGAGAAAGAGAAAATGTTCTTTAAGAAAACTATAATCATGAATCATGTATGACAAACAAGTAGTCTGGAAAAGTAAACAATATATTTTTTCAAGCATTTCGAACTCACCGCAAATTGTTTTCTATTTTCAGAATGTATTATTAAGAAAGTATGGAGAAGGTAACTACATGGCTGTTGTTGCTGACTTCGGCCTCGCGGCCAGAATACCTCATCCTGTGTAAGTACCTTACTTTTCATACCACAACAATCTCTTAGCACAATACCAATCATATTTTACGACACCCAAGGGAGCAAAACGCAATAAATAACACTTGGAACTCTCAAGGGGTTGACCAATTTTAAGCTTTTGAGGACGAATCAATAGCGTGCTCACAAATCATAAACCGGTTTCAACTCGAGAATGAAGTCATTAAGAAAATCATGGGGTCTTTAATTAGTAACAGTACTTCAATTCGCAGTCACGGCATATACTCCATTACTGACTAGCGGTACCTCTGAGATGCCCGTAAATAATCGATTACAAGTTGGAGGGTACTGCTGCCTTGCGTGATCTCTGAATGAAGCCATTACAATATCAATGCAAACGTGCGAGGGACAGTTGCCTAAGTTCCTTCTATACATTATGTAAAAGCGGTCATTGGTTGTTATTTTGAGTATGAAATAGTAGGCACAGAATTGTATTAAATATCTTTGTGGCGAAACTCGTCCGAGGCAGTACTATGTACTGCCATACCTAAGCCACTTCTTCCCAGCTAACGCACTAGGAAGTGGTGAAGGGCGGGCGTTTTTTGGGGGCTGTCTTAAATAATGTTGACGTTCGAAAAGTGCTGATTCTCAGCCTAACTTGAATTTGAGGCAGTCAGTCTGCACACTGCCTAAATTTTTTACCAAAATAGCAACCACTAGCTGCGAACCCCCATAAGTCTTGATCCCGTGAGAATACCGGGATAAAAGTATCCCATGGGACACTTGATGTCGTGTCCTATCAGCTGCACGTTACAGGAACTGATGGACGCTAGTAATGGCGCTAAACACGTGGCCGAAATCTGGGCCGAGTCTATTAGATAGCCATCGACATGCTAAGAGGAGAAGAAGTATCGTATGTGAATCTAGGTCATGGTCTACCCATATGCCAAGTTTCATCCAAATCTGTTCAGCCGTTTTAACGTGAAAGCGTAACAAATAAACAAACTCACTTTCGCATTTATAATATTAGCTAGGCTAAGTAAGGATATTCAGAGGAGATTAGTATTACTGATCCTTTTAATGGCTCAACCAGGCGAATGCCGTCTGAGTCCCGCAACCCAAACCAATTAGTGAGGATTCCACTGATACTGGCCTAGGATTATACCAATTTCGGGTATTACCTCACCTTTCGGAGAGGCTTATACCCGATAAGCTATTTTGATTGACTGATCCCGTGGTCCACAGGAACTACTGGAATTCTTTAAACTATGACTGCTCAGCATGGGTAAAATGTAACTGGGCTATCCCGTAATTTGTCAGTAGCAGTTTAAGAGTCCCGACTCCAGATTTGTGCCAAGTTTATGGCTATAGGCTCGGCCCCTATCACCTGCGACTTATAAATAACTGGCTATGTCTTCGAGAAACACACACACACACAAAATACAGACGCCTTGTTTTGTTATAAAATGCTATGAAGCTATCTCCATTTAACATCTTAGTGTAGACTGTAGACACGCGATTTTTTTTCTCATATAAAGCCATATATCTTCCAATTGAGGAAGACGATAGCTTCGTGTGTAATTGTGCCTTGTAAGCGACGTATCGCTGGTGTGCGAGTCATTGCGCACACGCACCCGTCGTAATGTGTACGGACACGCACTTTTACGAATCCGTTGTTCATATTCCAAGGAGTTACGTACTGAAATTCTTGTTTAGGATATTATGCTTCCATAATAATAATAATAAAATATAAACGTTTATTTCGACCAACAAGGGGTCATAAAAGGTACAAAATTAAAAACACATACAATTTTAAAGACTTCAAATAAAACATTAACCAACAAACTTCGACTGCTCAGTACGTGAAGCATACATCAGCAATGGTTCAGGTACTGAATGCCCTCAGGATACCGCTGGACCTGCCTGCCTGAACCCTGCGCACCAGGGATGTGTGTATGTACTATGGTAGACTTGGCAAACCTATAAAGTGCCTGTATTTGACGGAGGGTCAAAACTATCTATGTTGGGCTATAACGGCTAAGGCTTCGGTATGGCGAGCGAAGGATTGTGGATAAGCCTCAAGTAAGAGCTCTTCATAACCTTTCCGTTCTGATAAAAGAAGATTTAATCAAAGAATCCGTTTTGTTTGTATCAATCAAGTGCTTTACTAATACACTTCGGATCCGGAAAATTTTATATCATTTTATTGAAAGCTCTATTAAGGAGGAGCTCGTGGCTAAGTAATAGCAAGCCGCACGGGTCGATCCATCAGGTAAAGCTACGCTTGCCGGGGTTGGTCAGTGGATGGGTGACCATCTTTACATACCGAGACTCCTCCGTCCCTCGGAAAGCACGTTAAGCCGTTGGTCCCGGCTGTCATTTGTGGATCTTTGACAGTCGTTACGAGTCGTCAGAAGGCCGAAACTCTGACACCAGTCTTACCAAGGGGTATCGTATTACCCAGTTACTGGGTTGTGGAGGTCAGATAGGCAGTCGCTCCATGTAAAATACTGGTATTCAGCTGCATCCGGTTAGACTGGAAGCCGACCCCAAGATAGTTGGGAAAAAGGCTAGGAAGATTGATTGATTGAAAGCTCTATTAAGAATATTGAATGAAATCGATAAGCTTCTTACTTATAAATCTAAACTAAATTGATTATTGTATGAACCGAGCCTTACATTCATAGGTGCGACTCACGAAGTTAAATTAGAATACATAAAACGAAACGACATTGATATACGGCTAAATATTACGTAAATAATACCAATTACCACATCTTATAGACGAAGTAAGCGGCAAAAATACAATATATTTTACAATTAAGCTGTCATATGCTGTCTTGTGCACGCTTCGGTATTGCACACGCTACTTTGCGTGCAAAGACACGCCGATAGTCATCGTACATTCATTACTCACTCACTATAAAAATTTACCATGAAAATTGCGAAATGAGCTATGGCCTAAATGACATATTATGGTTCCCTTGGCACGTTTGGAAACTCATTGAATTAATAGTCATGTAAAAGTTTTAGGTCTAATTAATTGATCATAGTAAGAGTTTTGTTGACGTTTCACTTTTGGAACGAAGTTTTTTAAGGCTGGCCGTATACGTACGGTTTCCTGATTCGCTTTCCTGATCAGGATTCCGTGAGCACAGACGTTCGTTTTTTTTTTGTTTGCTTTCGAAATGTCAGGTTTTTTTCCGTTCGGAAAATGTACTTAACGTGTGCGCCTAGTTGAACATTTTGTATGTAAGACAAGCATTCAGGTTTCCGAATAAGGAATCCTGATCAGGAAACCGTATGTATACGGCCAGCCTAACACGGCTTGCGGTAGGAGTAAAACAACAGAAAAAAATTATACCTGAAAAAGTCAGTTACAACTGTCAATTTTTTATTTTTTATTATGTATACCCTGAGTTTTTAGCTTGCTTAAAACTAGCTAAATGGATCGGTATTCGGTATTAAAAAACTAAAACTTTTGACACTTGAAACTTGAGACCCTACTAGATAGCTCTGTATTAAATAAGGGGTCGTCCATTAATCACGATGTTTTTAGCAACTCTTAACCTTCCCCTCCCTCCGGGTGAGGTTTTAGACTCCCCCCCCCTACCCAGACTCACATCTATTTTCTTGGTACAAATTTTCTTAAAATCTTATCTTCAGCAATAACATAGACTCATGTCGATTCGAAAGCCCTTCGTTTAACACCCCCTTTTGCCTTACAGTCCTTTATCCCTTACTAAGGGCGCATTTCACCATTGATACTGAACACGATCAGCAAACGCTATACCGCGTTTAAGAGCTGTCACTGTCAATATTCCGTAATAATGATAATACTAAGGGTCAAGGGCTTGATTCAGAAAGCGGTACTCCTGGACACGGCTCGCATTGTCAGGAGGTTCCTCTCTCTGGAGCCCTGACCGCCGGTAGCTTGGACCCTGTTCCCGATACCGGTGGGCTACTATTTTTTATATTTTTAAATGTTTTTGTATTATTTTGTTTTTATAAAAATATTTAAAAATGTAAATTATATGTATATAAATGAAATAAAGAACATAATACTAACAGCTCTTAAACGCAGTGATCGAATTCAGTTTTATTGGTGAAATTCGCCCTAAGTTACATTACAGAGGGCATAAAGTTTAAACTATTATTTTTTCTTTCAGGAACGGCTACAGGCTGCCGAGCGTGGGCTCCCCTTGGTGGATGTCCCCGGAATGCCTGCGCGGGCGGTGGTACGACCATCGCTCCGACATATTCTCTTACGGGATCATACTGTGCCAACTTATCGCCAGGGTAAGTTCAGCAGCAGGTTGGAGTAGATCAGAAGATCAATTCCCTTAAAAAATCTAGTTGCAATCTTATCTCAGCGATAACCAATATCAGTAAGCTTTAACAAAACTTAAAAAATACTTAGAAATAGCTACAGAGGTATTTAGAGCATTTATTTCGGAACGTTTTTGTGTTTAATACATTAATATTGGTAATACATGACATTTACACCCGTGCGAAGACGGCGCAAGGGCGAGACGCAAGGGTTCCTAAAAAATACTGTTCGTGTTCAGGTGGACGCCGACCCGGACGTGCTGCCTCGCACGGACAACTTCGGCCTCAACTACATGGCGTTTGTGGAGCTCTGCGACGAGGACACCGTGCCTGACTTCCTAAGACTTACCTTCAACTGTTGCATCGTGAGTTACTTCATTCATATACTATACATACATAAACTCTCGCCTTCTTCCCATAGGAGAAAAGATAAACTACAGAACGGCACCTGCTACGATCCTTACATACTGCTTTTGCTTCGTTTACGTTCATACATATACACGCACGCCGGTTGCGAGTACTACGCATCTGACCTTTTTGAATAACATCACCAATAAATTCGTTTCCAAACATGTAAACAAATATTAGTTTTTTGAAAAACAACTTTAGTACCCATACATAAAGTTTAGTTTGCGCTGCAATTACAAACATTTTTACTAATTTTTTCAATAGGGATGCTGACAATAAACAGTTTTTTTGTCCATCAGGTACATTATTTAAAAAAAAACTTTATTACGTAGGCAATACGTTAAAATGTGGCATGACATCACTCCTCGGTAGATTTTATACTGAGTTGTGTCGTAGCGAGCCCCCACTTCCCTACTTTAATGCGTTTATCTAAACCATTTTTATTAATATGATAAAGCAAAAAAATACGTGTTAAATATTTTTTATTATCTGACTGACGGAGTAAATAGTTTTTTTTTTTCCAAGACAACATCCCTATAGTAGTAGTCGTTCTGAAATCAACTTAATTTACACTAGCATAAAGTTGATATTCGTTAAGTGGATAAAACGCCATTTGGAAGCCAGTGTTTCAATAGACTATAGGTCGTTCCCTCCCGGCGTTTCCACTCACATCTGCCTTGTAAATACCTTTTTATTTCATTTATTTATTTTATTCGGGAATATTACAGCTAACTTAACTTACACAGTGTTCTTATTAGGAACACTGTGTATACACTGCACTGTGCACTGTCTGTGTGAGTGTGTGTTGTATATTGTTTAAACAATATAAAACTGAAGGCCATTTACAAGTTTCCACTGATAAACACTAAACATAAAAACGAAAAAAAGGTCGGTACAAAATACACACATCAAAAGTGTCTAGGGATCAAGCATTTTTATGCGGATTTCTTGAGATTGAGATGTGGCTTTGTAATAAATTTATGATTTTATAAATTTATATGGATCCTTTTTGGTGCATTTCATAATTTGAATCAGGAACTGTGAATCAAATTCGAGTAAAAGATGAAAATCAGCTGTCAATATTTTCCCTATAAAAACATACAACGCATTGAAGACATTATTAGTGCTACTGTTTCCCTACTACTGATTAAAACCAACGTTATTATGGAGCAGCGACGTCATTTAAGCAGGGAAGAAATGCTCAGAGCCGTGGGAATGATAGAAGCTGGTTCCCGGCAACGTACTGTGGCTTTAGCTCTGAATACAAGTCAGAGTGTTATCAGTCGACTTTGGACACGTTACCGAAGCACTGGTACCGTGGCTGAGCGCCATGGAGGACGGTATCGCTGCACCACACGGAGACAAGACCGATACATTCAAATCTTAGCTCGAAGAGCTCCAACAATAACCGCCATGATGTTAGCCGTGAGGCTTCATCACTCTTCAGGGAACTTAATTAGCGACCAAACAGTCAGAAACCGCTTGCATGAAGTGAACCTTCATTCCCGAAGACCGCTACGGGTACCACCTATAGCAATGCACAATCGTAGGATTCGATATCAATGGGCTCTTGAACACAGAAATTGGGCAGAAGAACAATGGCGTTTCGTGTGCTTTTCTGATGAGTCTCGTTTTGGTATGAGACCGGATACAAGACGTATACGACACTGGAGAACCCCTGGACGCCAACAGCGATTAAAATCCTGCCAGGAAGTCCATCCTTATAGTGGTGGAACCATCATGGTATGGGCGGGTATTTGGATCGGCGGAAGAACTGAGTTGATTTGGATCAGAGGCAACCTCAACGCTCAAATTTATGCTGAGACGATTGTATCAGACGTCATCGTTCCTCTACAAGTGCAAATCGGTCCCTTATTTCAGTTAATGCATGATAATGCACGACCGCACACCGCAAGAGTTGTAAGACAGACTCTCGCCGCAGCTAACATCAATGTCCTGCTCTGGCCTGCTCAGTCGCCAGACTTGAACCCGATTGAGCATGCATGGGATATGCTACAGAGAAGAGCTCTGCCGAATATGGAGGGTATCCAGTCGCAAGAAGACCTTTTTTTGTTGTTGCAACGAACATGGGCGGCCATTCCACAGCGTGATTTGGATGAACTCATTTTGAGTATGCCAAACCGATGTTCTTGTGTTGTTAGTGTTCGCGGTAGAAACACGGATTATTAATTGTTTAAGTTACCCAATAAAATTTTAAAGAAAACTGTTATTTCAGTCTTTTTTTCGAACTTTAATGTTAGTGGTTCAAATGTCAAAAATCCCTTTATTAGGAAAATGGCAAATTTCTTTATTAATGCAAAGGTGACTTGGTTTACCTATCGTTACTGTGACAAACGAAAACACTTTATTTGATGAATCCTTAAAGAAAATTTTAATTAATATCAATCAGGAGAAAAGTTATTGCAAAAATATATGTTGATCCCTAGACACTTTTGATGTGTGTACCTATTAAACATAAATTAGGAAATAAAAAGTACTCGATAAATTACAAACGATAAATTACAGAATCATATCCATTACATCTAATTCTTTTGTTCATTTTTAACATAATTATTTAAAAATAAATAATTATATAATTAGTCGGGTGAAGCCCGACTTCACCCTCCGCTTATTATAAGCTAGTTCTTGTTTGTGCCAATCCTTACGCTCCTGTGCCAATCTATACGCTCCTGTGCCAATCTATACGCTCCTGTGCCAATCTTTACGCTTTTGTGCCAATCTCATCCAAGCTCTACCACCCACTATCATCTTCAACCATGGTTTTTAAACGACCAGAACTTCCTGCTGAAAGATCCTTATTTTGATTTAGTGACGTATTTTAAAAAAACCGCATCAAAATCCGTTGCGTAGATTTAAAGATCTAAGCATACATACATAGGGACAGACAGCGGGAAGCGACTTTGTTTTATAATATGTAGTGATGTTGGTTATTCCTATGGTATCCCTTTGATCTTCGGATACATGAATCGTAAATATAAGCTCGAGACTTTTGGTAGATATTTAAAAGCTGAAAATGTTTTAATTTCAGTATGAGCCAAAAGCACGTCCGCTATT
The DNA here is from genome assembly GCA_948150665.1 of Conistra vaccinii. Lineage (NCBI taxonomy): Eukaryota > Metazoa > Arthropoda > Insecta > Lepidoptera > Noctuidae > Conistra > Conistra vaccinii. Next base: position 4,375,388 of record OX411321.1, read on the forward strand.
CCCAGAAATAGTGAACAAGCTGGCTGAAGTGAAGGAAAGCCTCGACGACGCAGCCTGGGGCTCGCTAAATTCCAATAACTATGAGAGGTATGTATAACAGAGAGGGATAGCCTTATATGACTGCTAAATGAGACCCAGGTAACTCCTCAGCCCGTCTTCAGCGCTAACTCAATCGCCTCTCGATTGTATGACTCGGGTCGAGATCGGAGGGGCGAAGGAGATCGGAATTAACGAGTACTTAATGTTAAGACATTAGTATTCAAGTTTTTATTTATTATCTACTCTGCTTAACATACAACTCCCGATATTTTGGCTCAAAAGCAGAGTTTTCAGTCCCTAATGAAAAGGCTAACTTTGTACTTTTTAGGTGAATTTTAACTTGTTGTAAATCATCTGGCTCATTTATTGTTTTTCGACCTATACTCATGTCAAAATTGTGACTGAGTGTGCCTTGGGGGTAAGACTGACAGGTATGGCCGTAACGGCAAAAGGCATAACGTTCTCTTATCGGACATTCTCCCTCTCCACCACCGCTTTTCAATGTTTCACAACACATCCACATTTTTTTTTTCTTGAAGTGTGATTAGTTCAGTTGGTCTGACCGTGTCCCCCCCCCCCCAGCGAGGACGCGGACGCGTCGGGCCCGCGCTCGTGCCCGGGGCTGTACGCCTGGCGCCGGCCGCAGCGCTTCCGCTCCGAGGGCTCGCCGCGCCACCACGACCACGACCTGAGTATGTAACTATGTTCTATTTTATCAGTTGTTCATTTTCGTGTTTTAAGTCGTAGCATCATGCGAAAAAGGGGATAAATAGTAGATTGTTTACTAAGGGAGCAAACAACTATTTTAAAGGCGAGAGTGTTTCTTTGAATCCAAAGCGGAGCGAAGGATTCTAGAGAATCCTGAGCGCAGGATTCAAAGTACATCACTCGAGCTTATAAAAGTTAAATTAAAAATTTAAAAAACCCCCGACACAAAAAAAGAAATCCTTTAAAAAGCTATAAAATAAAATATACTGGCCCTTTATGTTTAATATAATTTGTAGTTAATATTTTGTCGTCGCGTCGGGGGACGGCATGCATATTGTAGAAAATATATTTTCAATTTTTCATTCGCCGTCCCCCGACGCGACGACAAAATATTAACTACAAATTATATTAAACATAAAGGGCCAGTATATTTTATTTTATAGCTTTTTAAAGGATTTCTTTTTTTGTGTCGGGGGTTTTTTAAATTTTTAATTTAACTTTTATTTCTTGCTTTTTAAACTTTATATACGTATTACTAGTACATACCTACGATACGATCGACACTTGCCTCGCTTAAACCTGAACAGCTGTACGTATTGTTCCCACAGCAAAATTAGTTACTAATTTACCCTGTTTTCTTTTTGCTTCTCCATCATCAGACCCTGATAAATATATATCTATAACCTGTTCATTGAGACCATTCCAATGAGCCCAAACACGATACTACTGCTGTAAATTGGTGAGGAGTTGGGTATCCTGCAAATACCAGGTAATGCTGCAGCATCAGTTCAAGGTTACTATCTTATTTGAATACCATTGAAGTAACAGATTACCAAATTTAGACTCAATCAGACCTGTAGAAGATGCTCAAATCCATTCATCAATTAGAAAAGACCTGATAATCTTCAAACGGCTGAATAGATTTTCTTGAATCATAGCTAAGAACACTCCCGATTAAGTCACCTTTCAAACAAAACAAAAATAATCAAAATCGGTTCAAGCGTTTGGGCGCTACGATGCCACAGACAGATACACAGATACACAGATACACACGTTAAAATTATAACACCCCTTCGTTTTCCGTCGGGGGTTAAAAATAGTGTTGCTCCCGAGGTGAACACTCTACTTTTTTCACCCTCTATGAGAAAACAAACGTGTGCGGTCCGACCCCCATCAGGAACGAATTTCCTACTCACATCACGTATGATTTACACAAAATAAAAAAATTAAGAAAATAAAAAAATCGCAGCCGCCATGTTGGATTCACATTTTGACCTCACTATCGGCTTTACCACTCTCGAAAACTATGAAAACGATACCCATGACGAAAAATTTAAAAAATTTCGCACTCGCCATCTTGGATTTAATTTTTGACCTTACTATCGGCTTTACCACCCTCGAAAACTATGAAAACGAAACCCAAGATGAAAAATTTGAAAATTTTCGCATCCGTCATCTTGGATTTAATTTTTGACCTCATTATCAGTTTTACCACCCTCGAAAACTATGAAAACGATACCCATGATGAAAAATTTGAAAATTCTCGCATCCGCCATCTTAGATTTACATTTTGACCTCACTATCGGCTTTACCACCATCGAAAACTATGAAAACGATACGCTGGACGAAAAATTTAAAATATGTCGCATCCGTCATCTTGGATTTTAATTTTGATCAAATTCACACTTTCTCTCTTGCCAGACTGTTACTTATTCATACAATATTTGTGATCGATCTCTTTGGTGAATAGAACTTCTACTAACAATATCCACATTCCAAATTCAAGTCACTTTTAGTCCCTAGGGATTAAAAAGATATTTTGGTCCCTGTTTACGAGGATTAAACTACGTCTTTTTGAATAGATGTGATAAAAAAAAATCTTCTTGTGCAAGTCCCAATGAATACTTTTTCTTCTTGTTATAATTTTTCTTTACTTCTGCAGCCCAGCATCGCCGGTCGCTGTCGGAGCTGGAGTGGGGCGCGGCGGGCTGGGCGGGCTGCGGGCGCGGCGCGGCGCACCGCTCGGCCTGGGCGCTGGGCGCCGCGCCCCGCTCGGCCTGGGCGCTGGGCGCTGCGCCCGGCGCTGCGCCCGCGCCGCCCGCGCGCCTGCAGCGCCTGCACCGCCTGGCGCACATCATGCTGCTGCGCGACTCCCACGCCGCGCCCACGCCCGCGCGCCGCCCGCTCGACACCTTCCGCGGCGTCAAGAAGATCCTCGAGCCGCACCCCGGCTCCGCGTCGTGCGCCGAGCACTCGCCGCCGCGCGCGCACTCCCGCGCGCTCGACCCGGCCGACGACGCGCGCGCCGCCTCGCTGCCGTCCTCGCCTGCGCTGTCGCGCCGCGGCTCGCTGGACGCGCGCGCCGGCCGCACCGAGCTGAGGCGCCGCGGCTCGTGCGAGTCCGGCATCTTCTCCGTGGCCAACGAGGAGCTGTGCCCGGCGCGCGGCCTGTCGGGCCGGCCGCGCGCCGCCGTGTGCCCGTGCTCGCTGGTGGGCTGCCACCGCTGCTGGTGGTGGCGCCGCGACGCCGACGAGCGCGCCGAGGGCGACGACGGCGCGGCGCCGGCCGGCGAGGCGCGCGCGCGCCTGTGCAGCGACTGCCTCATACAGTACGACCGCGCGCTTGATGCGCGCACGCCGCGCCCGCGCGCGCCGCTCGACGACTCGGCGCTGTCGGGCACGGCGGGCTCGCTACGCAGCCTGGACGACGCGGACGACGCGCCGGAAGGCTCCCCGTTCCTGTGCGGCCGACCGGACGCAGACCCAGACGCGGACGGCTCAGCCGAGCGTCTGTGTGAGTACCACATCCTGTCGCGCTGCTGCTGCGTGCGCGAGGCGGGTGCGCAGGAGGGCGAGGGCCGGGGCCGCGCGGCCGCGGTACGCACGTCCAGCGTGTACACGGACAGCTCAGAGGACGTGGCGTCGCTGGCCGGCTCCGACAGCCTGTACTGCGACGAGCGCGTGCCGCGCCACGTGCGCTCGGCGCAAATCAGCAAGATCGTGGAGTACTTCGAGCGCAAGGGCGCGGACTTCACGTGCGAGCGCTCGCGCGGGCACTCGCGCTACCGCCTGGCGCCGCGCGACGCCCGCAAGTGCCCGCAGCAGCGCCTCATGGTGTGCGAGGGCGCCGTCCGCTCCAAGCTGCCGCTGTTCGACAAGAAGTCATAGCGCTAGGCGCCCGCGCCGCGACCGACAGCTGGGCAGCCGGTGACGATGTCCTGAGCCTCCCGGGGCCGACTGCTGGACATAGGCCGCGCCGCGACAGTGACCGCTGAGTGTACCGACCGTCGCAGTGCCGCACTCGTGTGTGCTCACTCCGGGTCCGCCCGCAGACTTGTGACTTCCATAGTGTTTACAGAAGAGAATATTTTTGTCGTAACAGGCGCGCAGTCGCGAACGATTCATTATTCACGTGTTAAGAATATTTGATCACAATTATTATAAAATCAGTATTTATCAAGGCTAGTGCCGATGCTGTCCCGTCGAGGACGGAGCCTATGTTTCCGACGAGCCGTGCTGTACTCACGGCAAGTCATCGACACAAATTCACGTTTGTTTGACTGATCGTAACTTCGTACTTTATTTATATTTATAATAAAGGCGGATATTGAGATTACAAAGAAGGTTGTAGAGGAGATTAGTCGAAATTATCGGTGATATAGTCAATGTGTGGTTGAATAGTCCTTTATAACGTGGCCTATCCGTATATTATGAAGGCCTTTTAGTCGTTTTTAGTCTAAATCTAAATATCATAGACGGCATCGCGTTCTGAACTTTGGTTTCGCTAACACATCAGAAGCAGTGTTGCAACCTGTAAATAATAAATAATTTTAGGTTATGTTTCAATAACTTTATAATTTATTTTTATTTTTCCAGTATTAAATATTACTTGCCAGTTTACAGCTACTTTAAGTGTGTACATAATTTAAATTTAAAGTTAAGTTGTCATAATAAAACAATTAAACGTTGGCTACGGTAGTACTGAACTTAATATGTTACTTTAACAGTGAAATACTGATTGCGTTTAGGACCTAATTTATAATTTAACTATACAAAGATTCAATTGCTATATTTCGTTAAACTTCGACAAAGTCATATAATTATTAAAAATTATTATTTACTTTTGAAAGAACATTTTTTATTTATCTTTACTCATCATAAAATATATGTATACTCATAATATACGGGCAAAATACGTCCTGAAATTATATAAAGATAAAAAATAAACTTGTGGCGCGTTGCTAGTCTTAAAACGCGTCATTTTAGTCGAAATCCGTCGTATTAATTCATAGTAAAGGATGGTGTAAACTACTTGCGCGAAATTATGAAAATAATATAATATGAAACAAAATTGAGATCGAACGTACCTACTCTAAAAGTGCGTGCATTTTGAACGAAACTCTAAAATTACGAGATAGTGTAAAAACAATACAAAGAAAATAAATTGGATGACAGCGTTTGCAATTACGCGTGCAACTGTACGCACATTTAGAATTTTAGTGAATTCATAGATCAATTTCGAGAACTTAAAAATGTCCCAATAAGCATCAATCCGAAGCCTTATGTTTAAAATAATATTTAAACCTCTAACGGAGATTCGAGAATGATCGCATACATAGATAATCGAAAGTTCTGACTTTAATCTATGAACCAGCGTTCATTCCACCTTCCAGTTTCCTCTAAACAAAATAGAATGTACAAATATGTGTCAAAAATCAGACCGAACTATAGAAAAATGTTTCGTGTTGCCCGTTGTTTTGCTTAGTACTAAAATAGTAGGAATACTCGCAAACTAGCGAACTCAAATGGTAGAAATTCGGTATGACGATTGCAAGTTTTTAGGCGTGGTTGTTCTAAAGATACGTCATAACGAGATTCTCTATGATTATCAGCTGATATTAATTTTATCAAAATAACGGGTAACACTAAAACGTTATAGTAATATCATATTTTTGTAAATACAGTATTAACATGGTGTATTTAAATATCATCGTCATCGTATAGTATATTTTACTTTAAAATCATGGTTATATTGTTAAATTCAGGGTATACATGGTGTAAATATTTAATGTTGAGATAAAATTGTGAAATACTTGACCCGCGAACGCGGTGTAGATGTCAGTGCCAAAAAATATTATTTCAATAAACAAATTATGAATTCACATGCTTGATTCACTGTGTCGTTTCGTTCAGAACAATATTTGACAAGCCCTCTATATGAAAATACAGGGTAACTCAGCTAATTAAAACCCTAGTAGTGTCCGAATCTACTAGAACATGTGCCCTCACCAAGTCCTTTTTAGAATTAAATGGTTCAAGCCCTAAAGTCTATTATGTACACTTTTTAATCGTTTCTAACCAAGAACACACTATATAAATTATTCAATTACTTACTGAACGAGAGGACATCGTCTGTCAAAGCTTACAAAAGTCTCGGGATGTCGAATTAGTGTTGAAACTCCTTAATTTATATATGAAAGAGCAATTATGTGTCCGTCCATAATTAGGCGAAGAAATGCTTTGTGTCCGCGGTATCTGTAACATCTTTCAATACACGCAGCTTTAAACTCTATTTTAATAGATGAAACGATGAAATTCGCGTGAAATTGACAGATGTAACAAATTCTGATGTTGCTAACATACCTTTTAGATTTGAATGCATTTCTATCGATACTTCGCCCGTTGGTCCTTATCATATAGCGATTTTCCTAAAAAGTACGATTAAGTACACTTTCCGGTACTTGTTAGTGACCAATGGGCACTAATTGGACACTAAGACTGATAGTGGAACTACTTAGCAGCTTTTTGCAGCCAAACTGTCCGAGACAGTGTACACAAGGCATAAGACAGTAGTTATTTATTATTTTTTAAACTTAATAACGTTTAGATGGCGCCACCAACGATTATATGATACCACTTATAATCCCAAATTATTTATAACTCATCAATCAAGTAGGCTTTGCTTTAGTACTTTTTTAAGTTCTCATAACACTGTCTTATGTCTTAGTAGTACTAGCTTTCATTGTAGTTTATATTTCAGGTATGTATCTGTTGTTCTATATGTTCAAATCGTTGCTGTAAATATATACCATTGTTTTCTAGCCGATTTCATTAGTTAATCCCATTTCACTGTAATAAACAAATGTCATGTTCGTGTTTTAATGAATCAATGCCGGTCGAGCGATGATAATAATTAATCGTCTCTCTCTAGTTGTATTCAGCCAAAAACGAAATATTATGGCATTAATATAGAACAAATTGTACCTAACTATTAATGTAAGGAAATGACGCATTTTTGGCGTTCATTTCAATTCAATTTAAATCATTGTGATGTGAATAAAATAAGAAAATTGAACATTTATGAAAAATCTACTTTATTTTATCTTATACGCGAACTTGAGCGATTAATCAAATTGCTCATTCATTCCTAGGATCCGATTTATTTGATGTCGTATAAGCAAAATTATTTTTTCCGGATATTTTGAGTTAATCTACTACCTAAACTATATCTATTTAATTGCTTGTGGCATACCATAAGTTGGAGCATCAATTAAATTTGCACAAACACTGTTTAGACGATGCAAGTAACTTGTTGCTTCAATTTTATTGTAAGTATTCCACAGGTAAGAAAATTACATTGAGTAAATTGGGCTTTATGGGTGAATGCGGGCTACTGTGCGCGGCGAAGCAGGGGCAGCGTAGAAGAATGAGCGGTGGGCGGGAGATAGATGTTATGGATATGAAATTTCGGATCTGGATACGGATATATAAATAATATTAAACCGGTTTCGGAAACGGTTACGGATATCATATATTTCGGATTATCCGTAAGTTTCGGTTACGGATATTAGATTTTTAAGAAACTGTACAAGTAAAACACAAATTCAAATAAAAAAACATGCATGTAACGCGAGCGACTAGAGGCAGCCGACACTAGCCGCTCGCCGGCCGCCGGCCGGGCAGGAAAACCTGTGAAAACGTGTCTCATTTAGACTCCGCCCCTATTCGAAATTTTTATGTCGGATTCGGTTACGGTTACAGATAGATTTTAATTTCGGATATCCGATAGTTTGGAGCTCCTTAACATCGCTGGGCGGGACGCCACGCGCCGGGAGCGTTGACGAATGAGCGGAGTGCCCCCGTCTCGCCGCGCAAGACTCGGGACAGCGGTCTCGGTCAAACTATCTTATAATGAAGATTGTAAACAAGACATCACCTTGAGTTCGCGAATAAGATCTTTAAAATAATACATGTCTGGTGATTAAACAGTTGTACGTTTTCGCCTTGGTGTTAAAATATTGAGTGAATTTGACTGTCAATAGTTTTGATAAACAACTTTGTATTTGAACAAAATAATGTAAAATATGTTCCAAATCTTCTAATTTTCGTATCAAATGTCTACCAAATTGTAAAATTGATCAATCAAAAACTATTTTGTGCAATTGAAAACTCTTATTTTTTAAATTAATTATTATGTTCGATAATATTTTGATTGGCAACACTATTGATTTAGGCGCCATTTTATTGGATCAGGTCAAATTGAAATTAATGTCGCTATGGCGCTAAAGAATTGTAAGATGGTAACACTGTTATTATAAATTTAAAAATTTTTTCGATCGTAGAGCACACTCTAATGCTTCGCATTAAGAGTCGTGCAAAATAGATTTGTGCTGACGAAGCTAAACTAAAGACAAGCCAATGTAAAAAAAAACAGCTAAGTAATTATTCTAAAAGCAGCTTCACGCAATCGCTATACTTTCAAATATTTTAATGAAAAAGCGAATAAGTATATATAAAACTTTCACCTTAGGTGTAACTTTTCTCAGCTATAAATAAAACACAACGTTTCAGCACTAATTCGGACCAGTGTTGCCAGTTAGTAATTTTTTGTAAGGAATTAATAATATGTTTTTTTTTTATTACGAAAATGGGACAAAGTTACACCGCAATAAGCATATCAGTTACAGAGTGTAGGTAATGTTTAGTTATTTTTATATATTTAGGTTTTAACAAGAATGTTGCACGACCGATTATACTTATCTTACTAGCTGTTAACTAATATTCTTCGTTTTATATTACCATTGGGCCATAACTGTATTACTCGCGTTACGAACTGAGTCGTCTAGCCATAAATGTCGATACCAATAGTGTTAATGTCTTGCGTCTTATCGATAGTTTGCTACTTGCTCCATAAGTGCGAGCACGACAGAGTAATAACAATGATTTATGACCCGATGAGTCCCGATGACTCAGTTCTTAATGCAGCTATAGCCTTTCCCACTGCAGAGGAAAGACCTCCCTCTCTCTCTCAGGCGTATAGGCAGATTTAAAGCGACAAGAAGATCAATGACAGAACATAATTATTTGATGCAAAATAACGTTACTTCTCTCCCTTGTTACATTTGCAATTTTTATGTTTAGCTTCCCTCGCAACATAGTCAATTAAGTATATTTTACTTATTACTGAAAAAAAATATACAATCACCCTTTCAATGCCCAAAATAATGCTTCAGATAACCTATATTAAAAACGGGAATTCCCCCAAAAGTATACCTTATAAAAAGGATTTCACTGTATTGTGTTTGTGACAATGTACTTTACAGTCCCTTTACAGTTTTACGACTAAAACACGGTTCTTTACTTTATTGATAATACAATATCCGTTTGTTCCTACATTATCATCATAGGAGGACACGACATACGATAAGAAGTAAAGAAATAATGGTTCCATTGATAACCATTGTCTAAAATGGGGACACTTTCTAAAAATAAAATCTTAAGAATTATCACTGACATGTTACATTTGTAATTTTAAGAAAATTGTAAATAGAAATAATTACTTATGAAGTTTGATTTTCGATTTAAAATGTTACATACACATTACGCTTGTGCCCTTAGAGTCAGGCAAAACTGTAAACTCAGCGCAACAATAGAAAATGAGTTGTCTCTTTAGCCAAGGCTATACTAATTTACAGTTAGTTTTCCTACTTATAAATAGTTTTAGTAGTTGTTTATATAAACGCAGTTCCTCCTCACTGACAATAATTTAATCACCTACCCAAGTTGTAGTTGAGCTAGCCCTCAAAATAAATATAATCGGTCGTGTGAACCTCATGTTAAGTATATAAGTTTGTGTAAATAGCTCCTAACGTTCCTTGTTTTTAAGGCACTAACGGTTTAATGTAGAACGTTTTCTTATACGGTTGTGTCATTTACAAGCCCAGACTTATTATAGTTATAGTTGAAGCCGATTAGGCAGTTACTGAACGAGAATTTGTAAAATGAAGATCGTATTAAATATATTTTGTTTCAAAATTGTGTTTTTTTTTCTAGTTTCAGGATTTGTTTTCCTGTGGGTACTTAATTCCATATCGATGGCAGCAAGTAGAAACGGACATCTACATTTTTGTGAAAATGCTTTTTTTTTACAAAAATAATCTACAATTTTGTGTCAAAATTATTTCAAATTTTTAAATAATGAAGAAAATCTGGCACGTATATTACCTACGTGCCAGATTTTCTTATTTTTTTTTTAAATGATTTTTTAAATGGATGTCTTTATTTAAAGACATCTACACTTGATTTACAAAAAACATCGCAGTAGAAACGGACATTTGAATTTATCCGCCTTTACTTCAGAGCTTTGACAGATGAACGAAACGTCAACAAAGACATCAGTCACTTGTCACATTCTCGTGTGACCAGTTATGTTGGGAATAGGTACTGTTTGCATGTTGCTAAGATTTTCTTTGAATATCAATAAATAAGTATTACTGGAGTTTATTATCTTCGTTTATTAGATATTTTAAATGAAATGGGCACTTTTTTATCACAACGTATAGACGGATATCAGATGTCTTCTTCTACGTCAAAGATTTTTCAGAGTAAAAAAAGACATCTACATTATTTCAGTAAAACAACGACATAGCGATAAAACCTGATAAATAATTCATAAAGGTTATTTTAATGCATCATAGAAAATTTTATATTAAACGGTCCATAACTCTCAAAATTACCACTATTTTTTATAACGAATATTGGGCAGATGTCTTCTTCTACGTCAAAGATGTATAGGAGTAAAAAAAGACATCTACATTATTTCAGTAGAACAACGATATAGGGATAAAACCTGTTACATAATTCATAAAGAAGATTATATTAATGCATATTAGAAAATTTTATATTAAATCGGTCCATAACTCTCAAAATGACCATAATTTTTTACTAAATCTGCTCTCTTGTAAAATTGCGATTTTGTAGATATCTGTATGACTAAAAACGTCATTTTTGTCTACTCTTCCGTCGACGAAGCGGTGGTCATACTATAATTATCGACGGAAGAAAATGACAGATGAAGCCGAGCACAAACACTCAAGAATTGGGAAACCCCACATTTTATCAGACTAGAGCAGTTTGGAAAAGACACAAATAATGACTAACGGAATAAAATTAAGTATTTTTTTTTAAATAAACACGACTGTCTTTCACGGCTAATGTTTATTTATGATGACAATATGATTTCCTTTTGTATGGACAATTGGATTCCTTGGCAGTTTTTGGAGTAGTTTGTCTACAATCACATAGACATGATGGCGGTTCTGGTTCTGGTTTAGGCCATTTCTGAAAATAATAAATTAATATTATTATTTCCTTTATTAAATTTAAGTACTTATTTATGACATTTTTAAATATTAGAATATATAACAAAAACATTTAAAAATGTAAAAAATAGTAGCCCACCGGTATCGGGAACAGGGTCCAAGCTACCAGCGGTCAGGGCTCCAGAATTTATATTATTATTATCATCATCATATTCACGGAACAGATAAATAATTATCTGTTTCATGATCATATTATTTAGGTATGTAGTTACGATACAGACCTGCAACCTTAATGCGTATCTAAGCGTAACACACGATCAATCACAATCTGTTTCATTTCGACAGTTCAACAACATTCATTGCGATAATTACGTTGTTGAGCAGAAAAAAATATCGAACGAAGCGATGGATTTGTAATAGGTTTACGTTCTTACTTCAAAATGTGATGGATCGTGTGTTACATATGCAATTACCTACATAGGGTGCAGGTGCAGCGCTGCGATAGAAATTCCATACAAATGTCCAGCAGACCTATCTAGAACAGCAGATTTTTTCTTTTTTTCTGCGTCATTACCGAAAGCGCCTGTCGCGCGAATACGCGTTCGTTTACCTGAATAATGACGCACCTGTGCGACTTGATGGGTCGCACAAGTACGTCATTATCATCATCCTAAGTTCCTAACTACTAATATTATAAATGCGAAAGTGATTTTGTTTGTTACGCTTTCACGTTAAAATGGCTGAACGGATTTGTATGAAATTTAGCATATGGGTAGACCTTGACCTGGAGAAAAGGTAGTCCCTTTTATCCTGGATCGCAGACGAAGTCGCGGGCAACAGCTAGTATTCAAATAAAAGAGTATGACCATCGCGTATTCGAACGACAACCGCTTTCGGTTAGGACACGGCCTAAAGCTTTGTCTCCAAGTTCAACAGCCTAGCGGTGATGTTTCATGAACAAATGGCGCGCCAACTCGGTAGTGCGAAGATTATTTATAGTAACGAGGAAAGTTACCATTCTCATTTGATCCAAACATATACCCTTTTGAGGCTTTTCTTGTTGTTCTTGTTTTTGAACCTTCTTAGGAATGAGGTATCCAAGTCCGAATTTGCTGAGAATTCCGCGTAACGTGTCATTGTCCACAGTCTTCAATATCAATGCTATGGAAGCGAGAGCGAAACCCAAGGATGCAAGGGCTATCTTCAAATAACGGAAACTTGAGTGCTCGGTGCCGTCGTCGTCAGCGCGTGGTCGTCGCCCTCGGTCACCCATTATTCGTCTGCGGAGGGCTTCAGACTTTTCTCTATCGTTCTCGAGCCTGCCGATCTCTTTCTTCGCTACTGAAAAAAATCATACTTACTTATCATACATTTCACTGTAATAAACAAATGTCATGTTCGTGATTAAATGAATCAATATGTATTGAATGATAATAATTAATCGTCTGTTTGTAGGAGTAGTATTTTAGCCAAAAACTAAATATTATGGCATTAAGGGTACGCTAGCCGATTCTTCCATACAAACGTACTAACGTAGTACCTATGGTGATTACCTACTCGTCTGTTTGACGGTGTACGTTCAAAACTAAAAATTATATAAAGGACAATGGGCAAAGATGTTTGGAAGTTGGTCCAAGAGCTTCCAGTGATGAGACTTGCGGGAAATACAAGTGCTTATGTGCCTTATGATTCTGGCAAAATTCTATTCTGTCCTGGGGTTATATTGTTATGGTCATGTTTATCGTGATAATAAATAATTATGATTTCAAATTTAACGTAAATATCATCTTCCTCCATAGCTCCATTCACCCCCACCTATTGTGCTTAAGCATAGCGATGCATTGCGAAAACTAAAGATTATAATAAGCTCAACGTAGGTAGTTGCTGGATTAAAAACACAAGATATTGGAGGAACAAATAACATTTTATTAATCTTTTATTCCATTTTCAATACATATTGCTTACATTGTTTAATGTTTTTATAAAAGACATAAAAAAATATAAAAAATAGTAGCCCATCTGCATCAGGAACTAGGTCCAAGGTGCCAGTGGTCAGGGATCTAGAGAGAGATACCTCTTCACTATGCGTGCCGTGTCCAAGAGTACTGCTTTCTCAATAAAGCCTTGACCCAGCCGCGCAATGAGAGCCTCCTGAGGTGTTGGTCGAGGCTTTTCACTATTAGACCCGACTCCAACAAGAGGACGAAGGGAAATACATACCCGCTCAAAATCAAACAGCTTATTATGGAGAAAAGAAAGCAGGGAAAAACGTGGCATCAATCTAGGTGCCCTGATGACAAACGAGCTCTAAATAATCTGACAAAAAAAATAAAAGACTAATCTAAGACTTTAAAGATGACTCAACCAATACCTATCTTCAGAGCCTAAGTAACGACCAAAGGACAGACTACTCCCTTTGAAAGGCTACTAAGCATCTAAAAAGGCCGATTACCCAAATCCCACCTAGCTAATGTGGAAATGGGCAGTTATTAATAACGAGCAAAAAGCAAAGAGGTTTTCAGAGCACCTAGAAAATATCCTTCAACCAAACGACGGTGAAGTGATTGAAGAACACACGTTGGCTAATATGGTGACATCAGAAAATGAAATTACCATAAAACTAGTAACACCGAGAGAAGTCGAACGAGAAATAAATCATAATATAAGTACCTACACGGAAATCACCAGGTTTCGATTTAATAACAGGAGAAGTACTCCAAAACCTGCCAAGAAAGGGTATATTTAGTTAAGATATCAATGCCACACTAAGGCATAATACCAGACTTATGGAAGGTGGCCGAAGTAATAATGATAGCTAAGCCAGGGAAACCGGCTCACGAAACATCATCTTATAGGCCTATTTCTTTGCTAGTAATCATGTTCAAGCTATTTGAAAAGCTGTTCTGCCACCTGAACTATATACCTTTATTTAATTGCTTGTGGCATACCAGTTGAAGCATCAATTAAATTTGCACAATCACTGCTTAGACGATGCAAATCACTTGTTGCTTCAATTTTATTGTAAGTATTCCACAGGTAAGAAAATTACATTGAGTAAATTGGGCTATATGGGTAAATACAGGCTGCTATAGTTTGACAGAGTTGACGAATGAGCGGTAGGCGGGACGCCACGCGCCGAGAGCGTTGGCAAATGAGCGGAGTGTCCCCGTTTCGCCGCGTAAGGTGACGAATAGCCCGCAGGGCAAAGGCCCTCCTCTCTCTCCCGGGCCAATAGGGAGATTCAAAGTGAGAAGAAGGTCGATATCAAAGACAGAACACAATTATTTGATGCTAAACGTTACTTCTCTCCGTATTGGCGCGGGAGTCAGTGGCGTATTTACCCTAGGGCCAAAAGGGCCATGGCCCGGGGCGGTAGGCTGCGAGGGGCGGAGCAGCCTAACCTGTCCGAGTCAGGGTGCCACAAGTCCCAAGCTCGCTTCGTTCGCCCTTGCATCCAAAGTTTTCCTTGTAGTAACATTGCCTTTTGTCCATACACAAAATGTTTTATTGCGCTAACACTCAACCGAAACACCAAATTACAATGCAATGCTTTTTGGGTGGGAAATTATGGAATAACTTCTGCTTTGGGCGGCGCGGGAGGGCGTGTCAGACTCTTACTGACTAAAACCCACCCGTGTTACTTCAGTTGCCTGTTTGTTGCCAGGGGCCACGGTATCCCTTTCGGACTTTCCCGCGACCCTGGCCGGCATCGGCCCTAGCGGACCCCGTCAGTTGTGCTGACATTTCTTTAAGGCGCGCATGGAACAAAACGCGCTGTCGAGCCGGGCCTGTCCCTTATTGGCAGCAAGCATTGCTCACCGTCTCCGCAAGCCCGCGCGTAGGCGCGCCACCGTAGGGTGGCCGGAAATCGGCTATGGATTCCCGACGCCCAGGGCGTCTCCAGCGGCGACTAGGGACGTGAGGGCGCCTAATTTGCCTCTCTCTTGACTCTCATGTCCTCTCGCTCGGTACCATGGCCTGGACCAGGGCCGGACGCGAGAGGTCACCGCTACCAATCGCTTCCACGAGGGCACGGCGGTGCTCCGCCCTAGCCGAGCAGGCCTCCACCGTATGCTCCACCGTGTCCTCCGGGCGATCCACACAATGGTGACACCTGGGCGTTTCTTCCCGCCTTATCTAGAACAGGAACGTCCCAGCCCCAGCATGCTCCAGTCTGGGAGCCAAACGTCGGAAATGCTCCACGAAGTTACACCGGTTGTTGAGGACGAGTCCCAAGTACTTCATCGTCAACTCGACGCCGCCGCGCCGATGTGAACCCCTTCTACCGTTATTTGGGAACCCGACGGTGGCATGTCCGAGGACCAAGAAAACACATGGCCTCGTAATGTGCAGGGCTATCTCGAGTCCCAATTGCCGGATCCTATCGACGATTGTCGTTACCCCGCGTGACGCTAGTTCGGCCTCCGCCTGGTGCGACCTCCCCTGCGCCAGGACCAACGTGTCGTCAGCGTAGCAAACCAAGCTGACGCCGCTAGCAGGTCGGCGCGGAGCACCCAGTCGTATCTGACATCCCACAGATGCGACCCCGATCCCTGTGGGACATCGCAAGACATCCCTCGCCGGTTCCATTCTCACTCGTGACTGGTGTAGATAGATGACGGCCCTGTCCGTCAAATAGGCCTCGACCACACGACGAGGTAGGTCTAGTGATACCGGAGTGCCTCCCATGCAACTCCAGGGCAGGGTATTGAAGGTATTGGCAATATCTAGAGACACCGCCAAGACGACCCCACCTCGGGCCACAGCATTCCCTGTCTGCCGCGGCGTCCACCGTAGACCTCCCCCTGCGGGAACCAAACTGGCTCTCCGCCAAATCCGGCCCCTCCCGCACTAGCCGCCCGACAAGACGGTCTGCAATGACTCTTTCAAAGAGCTTGCCCACCTCGTACAATGCAAAATTACGGGTTATAAACGGGTCTAGGTAGCGCCACTGCTGTGGCACTTTATCCGATAGTGAGGAATGTTCAATGAACACACACTGGGGTTTTATATTATAATATTAAAACTTATTGATGTTTTTCGTTAATTTATGGGGCGGCAAACCTTACAGGCCCAGGGCGCTGAATCTTAAAATACGCCACTGGCGGGAGTCCGTTACATTGGCATTTTTTAGGTTTCGCTTTCCCTCGCAACATAGTCAAAGTAATATTTTACTTATTACTGACCCAAAATACAATCACTCTTTCAATACCCAAAGTAATGCTTCAGATAACCTTTATTGAAAACGGTGACCGGGACTTCCCCCAAAAGTATACCTTATAATGTGTTAACTATGTAATAAGTATGTGACTATGTCGTTAAACAGTCCCTTCACAGTTTTGCAACTAAAACACGGTTATATACTTATACAATATCATTTTGGTAACATTATCATCATGGGAGGACACGATATACGATAAGAAGTAAATTCTAATCGGGCTTTAAAACTCTCGAAAGATATAAAATAAAATGGGGACGCTTTTACAAATAAAATCGTAAGAACCTTACACTGACATGTTACTCTTGTAATTTAAAAAAAAAACCGGCCCAGTGCGTGTCGGACCACGGACTATGAAAGGTTAATATTAGGTATAAACATACCTATACTTACAGGAAAATTTTTTAACCAGTGCGCAAACTTAAACACATGAGTTTACTCATCATTATGAACAACTTTTAATATGGGACCAAACCTGAAATAGCGATAATATCAGCTGTTCCATACATTTATGTTCGCATAACTCGTCAAAATGTGGAACAGCTGATTTTATTTTCGCGATTTCAGGTTTGGTCCCATAGTAAAAGTTGTTCTGAACTCGTATGTTTAAGTTTGCGCACTGGTTAATTTGTTTTCCTGTAAGTATAGGTATGTTTAAGAAAAGTCATAAATAATGACTATAATCATAAGCCGACGTGCGCACGGACGTAATAAAATCGCGATGATTTTTACAGTGTATTTTCTTGACGCGCTGGGATACTCGCTGAATGCGCTCTGTTGGATATTCAACTCTTGGCGCTAAGCAGAGTGTCCAAAATCCAATACGCGAAAAAAAATCGCCGCGATTTTATTACGTCCGTGCGAACGTCGGCTTACGGAATGAAATTACGTATTTAGTAAGTAATTAAAGTATTTAAAATATAAACACGTATGTCTTTCACGGTTAATGTATAGTTATGATGGATAGGTACAATATGATTTCATTTTGTATGGATAATATGGATACCTTAGCAGTTCTTTGGTGCAGTTCGTTTTGTTGGACATGGTGGTGGTGGTTTTGGTTTAGGCCATTTCTGAAAATAATAAATGAATAATGCATTTTTATTCATATTTGTTACATTTTTAATTATTTTTTTTAAAGAACATAAAAAAAAAAACATTTAAAAATATAAAAAATTGTGTCCCATTGTTCCCATCAGGAACACGGTGCGAGCTGCCGGTGGTCAGGGCTCTAGAGAGAGGAACCTAGGAGTACTGCTTTCTGAATCAAGCTCTTGACCCAGCCGCGCAATGAGAGTCTCCTGAGGTTTTGGTCGAGGCTCTCCGCTATTAGGCCATTAACCGTTACGATTATTGGTTCAATGATTGCAGAGTCCACGCCCCACATATCGACCACCTCGTGTGCTAAGTCAAGATATGTTTTTTTTTTATCTTTCTCAGCTTTCACGAGATTCTCGAGATTCTTCGAGAAGGACAGCGATATCAACAATCATTGCACGGCGCTCTCGTCGATCTATCACCACAATGTCAGGCTTATTAGCTACAATAGTCCTGTGAGTGATGATAGACCGATCCCAATACAATGAGGCGTGACCATTCTCGAGAACTGGGTCGGGCACATACACATGTAGTATGTATGGTACTTCGGACTCCTCAAGGTTGTATTGCAAGGCAAGTTTCTGGTGGATAATCCTAGCCACTAGATTGTGTCTGTGCAAGTAGGCAAGTAGATACTCGCCGTTAGCAAGACGAGAACAACCGGAAGCAATATGTCTGATTGATTCACCGGGACAGAGGCATGCCCGACAGATGTCAACCGTACCGTCCTTGACAATGTATTTCCGATAATTATTCGTCATGATAACTTCGTCCATAATCGCATAGACAAGGTCGTCGAAGCGCAGCCAGAATATAGACGCGAAAAAATCTACGAAAAAGCGTCCGTGAAGCTCTTTGCCTTGCCATACTTCCTTACGCCTAATTCTTCCGACATACCCAAATACTTGGGTTTCGGTTGACGAGAGGGATCTAAGGTGTATGGAATCCGAGAGTTGGATTCCCACGGATTCCATAATCCCCCCTCGCTTTACATGCATGACTGCACATTTGTCCACACCAAATTCCATCCTGATGGCGCTACTGAACGTTTCTGTACCTTCAGTAGCTCCACCAATCGCAAATTGTTGGGGCAAAGAGTTTCAGGTCATTCATGTAAAGGAGGTGAGATATCACCTGACCACCTCTACTCAACCAATAGCCTTGATCTGCATTCTCCAGCAGTGTGCTTAGAGGATTCAAGGCTTAGCAAAACCAAAGCGGACTCAAACTATCACCCTGGAATATTCCCCATTCAATCCTGATCGGTTCACAAATCCTTTCAAGATCTACGGACTTGTTGGCTTATGGCCATGTCTATAAGGAGCAGCTCCTTAGTACCGCGGGACCCATTCTTACATCCATTCTGAGATACAGACATATCATCATCATTCTCCTGCCCTTATCCCAATTTATTTGTGGACGGCTCAACATGTCCCTTTCTTCCATACTTCTCTATTAGTCATCTCGGTGCGTCGGTAGTCACCCCTTTTCTAGCCATATAATTTTTCACACAGTCCATCCATCGTTTCTTTGGTCTTGCCCTACTCTTATAGCCATAACGTTCCTTACGACATTTTCCTCATTCCTCCGCATAACATACCCATACCATGACAACCGATTTCCGCACAACATTTCGGTCACCGGTGTCACTTTCAGACTTCCTCTTGTGTACTCATTTCTTATTCTATCCATTCGTGTAACACCAGCTTACACCACACATCCCTCTTAGCATTCTTGCATTTCATTCATCCCTTTTGTGGCCCAACATTCTGTCTGATCCATACAAGACAGCAGGTCTAACCATTGTTTTATAAATCTTCCCAACAAATGTATAGTACAGTACATTTTTTCTTTTTTTCTGCGTCCTTACCGAAAGCGCCTGTCGCGCGAATACGCGTTCGTTTACCTGAATAATGACGCACATGCGCGACTTGATGGGTCGCACAAGTACGTCATTATCATCATCCTAAGTTCCTAACTAATATTATAAATGCGATAGTGAGTTTGTTTGTTACGCTTTCACGCTAAAATGGCTGAACGGATTTGTATGAAATTTGGCGTATGGGTAGACCTTGACCTAGAGAAGGACTACTTTTTATCGCATCTAGCAACAGCTAGTAGTATTCAAATAAAAGAGTATGACCATCGCGTATTCGAACAACAACCGCTTTCGGTTAGGACACGGCCTGAAGCTTTGTGTCTCACTAAAAGTCGTTCCGAATAAAGCGCAGGCCACACCGCCAGCTTAGCGGGCGGAGCGGGCGATCGTTTCACCTCTTTACATACTTCGGTTCACTCCGTGAGCTACAATATTTCGCGTAGTTTGTATAGTTTCCTTCGTTCGCTTCGCCCGCGCCGCCCGCTATGCTGGCGGTGTGGCCTGCGCTTAAGCGTGAGCGCGATATCGATGTTCCGTGAATCGTCATCGATGACGTCATGACATGCGCCATCTTGCGATAACGCCGACCATGCCTTTTACTGATATCACCGTGAGCGCTGTCAAAATGGACAGTTGTGCTGTTTTTGTACCATTTTCGAAATTGTGCTTCTGGCTTGCGTTCGTCACCTAACCCAAGAATAAGAAGAAATTTATGGTATATACACAAAGAAATATATTATGAAAGTTTTAACATTTGAGAGATCACTGTGAGCGCGTTCACGAGCGTTCCGAATTATTGACAGCCCTCAACTGTCATAATCTTGATATCTTATTCGGAACGGCAATTATTGATTACAGCGCTGTGAGCGATTACGTTCTAATTCGGAAAGCGGCCCAAGTTCAACAGCCTAGCGGTGATGTTTCATGAAAAAATGGCGCGCTAACTCAGCAAAGTGCGAAAATTATTCCTAGTAACGAGGAAAGTTACCTGTCTCGATTCATCCAAACATACAGGCTTTTCTTTTTGAACCGTCTGCGTCTTAGGAACGAGGTGTCCAAGTCCGACTTTGCTGAGAATTGCGTGTAACGTGTCATTGTCCACAGTCTTCAATATCAATGCTAAGGAAGCGATAACGAGACCGAAGGATCCAAGTACTATCTGCAAACAGCTGAAACGTGGGGGCTGCTCCTCATCGTCTTCGTCGTCATCGTCCCCATAATGGCCCATCATTCGTCTGTGGATGGCTTCAGCCTTTCTCTGTCGTTCTCGGGCCTGCCGATCTCTTTCTTCGCTACTGAAAAAGATCAAACTTAATATACCTACCATCGCGGTAAAGTAAAGTAAAGTTTATTTATTGGCAGTGTATAGACTGCCTCTAGCGGCACTTTATCCCTATCGGATAATATGTGCCGCCCATTGCATTGTCATTGGCCACTTGGTATTATTGTTCGATTGTTGAGGTTTCATTTTGACAGCTCAACAATTATTATATTCATTGCGTTATTTTACGTTATTTTACGTTGTTGAGCAGATATATTTTTTTGAACTTATGAACCAATGAACTAGCAATCTGTTTAAAACGATTCAAATTCTGATTGATCGTGCATTACGTAATTAGGATACGGCACCCTAATTACGAAACGCAAACTCAATTTTAAATTGAAACCAATTGAAAAAGATTGCCAGTCCATTGCTTCATAAGTTCGACAAAAAAAATTAAGCAGATTCTTTTTGTCGAACTTATGAAGCAATGGACTGACAATCTTTTTCAATTGGTTTCAATTTAAAATTGAGTTTGCGTTTCGTAATTAGGGTGCGGGTCCGACTTGAGGCGCGGTTTGAGGAAGCGGGAAGGGAGGTAAGGGCCATGTCGAAGTGAACAGCTAGTACGTATCTCCATTGAGAGTCCGTTCTCACTGCTTCGTAGGTAACGACATTTTCAAAATAAGGTAGTGCTGGCTCTAGGTGTCCACACTAAGTCGTAGGTAATCGATCATTTATTAACCGGTTGGGTAGTTGAGTATTAAAATTGTGAGGAAAATGGCGCTATTTGGCACTATTTAGTGCCACGCAGGACTTGCCGTGTAGAAGGTGAAGGAGGTTCTATTCATAGTACAATTTAATTTTAAGAAACTATCCATTAGCCGGGTCCAGAGTTCAGACCGACCTGCCTCGCGAGAAAAATGCTCCCACAGAAGGTAGATCTATACATCTACGCGCCATGGCATGGATCTATGTGATTTCCTCATCCACAGGACAGCACAAAGTGCTAACAGTGCAAAGTGAAGTGCTACTAACATAGTCTTAAGCCTTATTTTATTAACACAAGTTTTGTTTATATTAAAATATAATGTTTAGATTAAGGTATTTTTCTATGGGCCTGTGTCGTCTGCAATAAATAGTATTATTATAATTAATACGTAAGTACAAAAAAAAATTAAAAAAGCCCTGATCAGACTGCTATTCTTGTCATTCTTGTACAGTATAGAGAGTCTCTAAAATCTAAAGGGACGAAATTGTTTATCGTGTAGAAAGAATGCACTCACCAGTCACACATGATTATTTGATATTATTGATAATCGTGATTATAATTGTGTTCTTCATAATTTACTTCCATGATTATGTAGTAAAGCCTTTATTTATGTTATATTATGTATCTTTTTATTGTAGAGGTCCATTTTGCTTGATGGCACTGCATGACGGGACACTTGACAGGTTGACGTTACAAATTCTTCTTTGTTCCGACTTGTAGAGGAATAAGTTTCTATGTCGCATATTTATGAAGTTGACACTGTAAAAAAAAAGAGACGTTATAGGCAATGGCAGTTTAGCCTTAAGGCCGACGAGGCCCAGCACCCTAATTACGTAATGCTCGATCAATTTTAAAGTGAAACCAATTGAAAAAGATTGCGAATCCATTGCTTCATAAGTTCGACAAAAAAAAATGAGCAGATTTTTTTTGTCGAACTTATGAAGCAATGGACTAGCAATTTGTTGCAATTCATTTCAATTTCTTATTGATCGTGCATTACGTAATTAGGCTGCTGAGTTACTGCGCGATAAAGTTCGTACGGGGTTGGTGCGGGGCACGGCGGCGGTTACCGAGATCTCTTGAAAAAAAACTCTTAAGTAAAATATCTATCTGTTGAAACAACAATTTCTGGGCCGTATAATCTCTTGTTTTGGCGATTTGGACTGGCTGGCCAGACCGCTAGTTCTGACGGCGCCAGGCCTCCTTTAGGGCTTTTTGAAATCCCGCGTTTACCAACATATAAACCACAAACCCAGCAAGCCTTAAAATGAAAATCAACATTGAATAAGAAATCAACCAATTGGAGCCAGTTTTAATTCGAATGCCGTAATAACGAGCACAAATCTGCATAAACTCAGAAGGTGGTCATTTTTACCCGACTGCCCCAGAAGGAGGGTAATGTTTTTCGAGAGTATGTATGTATGTATGTATGTCTATTTCTTTGGCACGCTCTGTAGCCTTAACGGCTTCATGGATTAGAACATAGGTGTCGTTAGATTCGTCTTAATTGTAGGAGTGTCATAGGCTATATAATATTTATATATTGCATCTGCAAATACAAAAAAAAAGGAGGGAAGGTTTTTTTTAAAATAAATAATAACAATATTGGTATCAAATAAAAGCTAGTAATGAGTCAATTCCAAAAGATATATTAATAAAACTAAAAAGCTTGAAATAAAGAAAATTATTGAATAAACAAAAAACCCGACTGCAAAAACACATAACTGAAAAGAGAAAAACAAGCATTATAATCTATAGAATTTTGGTATCGCAGGCGGGGACAAACAAAACTTACACCATATATCCGGTTATTAGTTTGTCCCCGCCTGCGATACCAAAATTCTATAGATTATAATGCTTGTTTTTCTCTTTTCAGTTATCTGTTTTTGCAGTCGGGTCTTTTGTTTTTTGAATAATTTTCTTTTTTCGATATAATTTTATGACTTGTCGTCAATTTACACCTTTAATCATCGCGGTCTTGTAACTTGTAAGTGCTCTGAACGCAGAAACGTTGACAATGTTGCCCTATCTACACCACTAATCGTAAACACTTCACTACACTTTTGCACTGATTCCGCTAAACATGGCCCCATCGGCACTGACTAGGCGCGACCGTCACCGGCCCCACCAGACAGCCTCCTGGCCCTGTGGGACCAGCGCTGGTACTCTGCTCGTACTTCGATATTTTCTGATGAGGTACACGACGACGCCACACAAGATGATAACCGAAGCTACACTGATGTATAGCACAGTATAGTGATGAATGTCATGAATGCTCACGTCTATAGACCACTATTCCTTAACCTCGTCAATCTGAGCTCTTTATTGATTCTAAATGAGATGATGATCTTCAGCCACGCTGAAGTTCTCTGGTGAAGACGTTTTCATGATTTTGTTTAGCATAGACACTTCTGGGACTGCGATGTGATGAATCTGATGAATATTGACATGATTGATGAAATTATTATGAACATAAAGGTACTTACCACCTTTCAATGTGCAACCTTAACCTAGGGTAATAATCGCGTTGCCGACAAGGTTGACCATTGTGACTCCGTTGGCGCAAATTATGCGCACTTGGCATTCCGAGCAACATGTGTTCAACCGACCTGTGCAATATGATCCATTGCACATGACGATTTTACGGAGTGGCATAATTGTTTTTGACTGATGATTTTAATTTTCATTGTAAATGGACATAGCAAGGTATCGTTGGGAACATGAGTACAATATGATTTTGTTTAAATCGAATAATTCATTGCTTAGGAGTGAAACCTTGATTTCGATGATCAAGTAGTTTGAGAAGACTTTAGCTGACACTTTAAGTAAGTAAACGATACAGTCCTTGATATTTTTCAAATCCACTGGTATCGTAAGTTTACCATTCAGTTGGCTGGAGATGATGCTCAGCTGATACGATAACTGATCCGGTGATAACGAATGACTGTCAATACGCCTGTGTGATATATAGAGATATATCACACGGGCGTATTAATATATCACCGTACCTATCAACGTTTGCAAAATCCAACGAATTTTTTTATTTATTTATGAGTTTTATTACTAATCCCTTACATGTAATTCTTATCTAATGGTTTCTATTGTGTACTTATTTATTTATTTGTTAATCATGTTAGTTTTGAACTTAAATAAGATTAGTATTGCTGTTAGGTGTAAGGGCCGCCTCTAGCGGTGAATCCAACGAATATTTGATATAATTATTGATGCTGCTAGAGATTATGATGTGACATAAGGCCATCTTCATTATCCAAACGTATTTTATTCACCTAAGTCGATAGATTTTGAAGCCTTAATGAATGAAAATTGTTGATTCATGATGACCTATGATATTAAATTCCGATTCGAAAATTCTTGTCTGATTTTTTATAAGTTTTTGAAGATGTTCTTCATAATGACTGATCTGCTCGATGTCACTCTTGTATTTTTCGGCAAACCTCTCGTCACTGGACGATTATTCGGTGCACTGACACCGAATAATGAATTAGCAATATAACCTATTTATACCTAACCCGTTTACTAATATAGGCCTTTTCTCAGCCTCTTCGGACAAGTAACATATCATAGTGTTCAATTTCGCTAATCTTGTGCTCTAACTGAAGTATCATACTCTGATATTGTCTACTTCCATGGGTGTTGCATAATGTTTTAATGTGGTTGACGTAACCTTTAAATGCCTTTGATATCGGATAAGCCTTTCCAGTAGGTCATCATGTAGTAGATGCCATTCGTTCTTGATATAGGTATTAAAAATTGGATTTTCTATCGAAGTAAATTAAATAGCTTGATTCTCTTCTAATGACGTCACATTATACGATTCATTATTAATTAGGTATATTTTGCGCTGAAGTAGGTGATAATAACATGAATATGAAACTAATGAACAAGCTCTTCAATGATACGTAAAGTAACAAAATTTTCCTATAATAATCGACTTATAAGAATAAACGTCATATAGGAATCTAATAAACGCTTTGACTAAGGCAGTGATCTTACAACAGCATCTTACAAGACGATTTGCGCTACAAGTACATACGATCCTATAATTAGTTTTATAAACGTATACAGGATTACTTTATAAGATTTTTACTAGAGCGTGCAGTCTTCTATGCGCATGTTATAAAACTAATTAGGATAGTGTCGCTTTTGATCCTATAAATGCATTTAATATAATTATTTGCTCTTGTTAACTTGTTGTTTCATTCTTCTATAAGACATGCACTTTTATAAATATCTTAGATATAGCTGCTATAGGTCAAGGATATTATAGGATTCATTTGTCTTAGTCGTGATCTTATTTGCTCTTGTTAACGTCTTGTTTCATTCTTTTATAAGACATGCACTTTTATAAACGTCTTAGATATAGCTGCTATAGGTCAAGGATAGGTATTATAGGATTGATATGTCTAAGTCGTGGCTTCTAATGGACTGTTCGCACCAAACTAGCATGATTTTTATAGGTTATATTCCCCGATTTTTATAGGTTATATTCTACTTATTAGTGTCCTACATTTGCTATTACCGGTTTACATCTCTACACAGCCCACTCTTGATCTATTCCGTAATCAATTTTATAGAGAAATATAAAATCGTTTCAAAGTAATTCTGACACTATTCTGTAAATATTAGTTCTGTTTAAAACATTATCTTAAATGCACTAGCATGCGGAGTTCTTTCTGTTGTAATAAAACTTAAATATGGTGGCGAAGTCCTGTAGTAGTCTTAACTTTGATTAAATTGTTCTATAAAAGGTTTGGTAATGTACTATTATGACACGTAATCCAGATCCCATGGCGGCTTTAGTATTTGTTAATTATTATCGAAAAAAATAATAACAAATATGTTTAGTTTTGAAGGGGCGTGAAGATATGTTTATTAGCATCGAACACTTCATCAATAAAATTAATTTCGCAAGTTGAGTAGGCATTCTATATACAACAGTCAAAAGACAAAAGTTACTGCAAATAGATAATTAGAATGTGGAATACTTCCCCTTTGAAAATATTTTTTTTTTTTCTTAAGTTACCAGCACGGCATCGTTACAAAAAGATGATCGAACGAATGCTCTAGTAATAGCATCGCGCTGCCAATTGTTGGATCAATTAAACCGGTAGCGGCACTAGTCAGATCATTGGAGGATTAATCCCGCTTATTCAGTGCGTTTACCGGGTCTTTATAGGACAATTATATCTTGTAAAAGCACCTAATAACTTATTAGGTGCTTTTACAAGATATAATTGTCTTATTAGTAATAAGATAATTATAAAATCGAATTTCACTTTACCGGACTGTAAAAAAACGACTTTAGTGCGTAATTGTCCTAAAAACTGCGCCCAAATGCGGCTTTATAAACGTTTGTATTTCGATTTTAATTCGTATTTGGATTTCAATACGACAAAAAAATACATGCTCCTAGGATATTCACATGACCAAATTTTGCTACTTGGGTTGTTGCGAGTAAGTCGCTTCCTCTTGCTTCGCTTGTCTGAATTGTCTTGATTGACATTTTAATCCTGTGTTAACTGGAAACAACACAAATCTGGTGACAGGGCATTGTATGATATTGTTCGTAGTTTTTAAACTGACTATCCTTACATAGCCATCCCTTCCAGGATGAACTGATTGAATACGTCACGCCTATTTGCCGGGTGGCAAGCTTAGTTATCGTCCTTGATAAGAACGACGTCATCGATTTCGAAGTTCCGACTTCGCTTACGCCATTTTGATCTAGCCTGCAGTTGTTGAAGATATTCGCTTGACCACCCTTTCCAAAGCTGTTTGTTGATTGAATGAGTTGCCACCTTGTTGATTGATTCATGTGATTTGGATCCGTCTGTGGCCTGGATAGAAGTTGGCCACCCACTGATCAAGAAGTGTCCTGGCGTAAGAACGTCGTCGTCAGGAGTCTCCGTCAACTGACAGAGAGGCCTTGAGTTCACACATGACTCGATTTGATGTAATAGACGTAGTTAACTCCTCGTAAGTGAGTTTCTCATTGCCAATGATGCTTTTAACCGCAGCTTTTCTAAGACCGCCTGCACTTGGCCACGCAGGATCATTGAAATGCCAATTAATATTTATGGCATTGATTTAATTGAAGAAATCGGTGTTGATGGTGGCTTATGGTCTCTTGGTACTCCTTCTTAATGATACGATTGGCACCTACGAAATTCGTGCCATTGTCACTGTAGGTATATGTGACTTGGCGTTCCACGTCGGACCGAAAACCTACGAAAGGCTGCTAAAAATGCTGGAGTACTCATATCGGAAACTAGATCCAGGAGAACAGCGTTAGTAGACAAGCAAACAAACACTGCAATATACGCCTTGACTGTTTTTCTTTCACGTCCCATAATGGCCTCCAACTCGACGTGTCCGGTAAAATCAACATCGGTGTGAGAGAAAGGTCGTGATGGGGTAGATCGGCCATGATTTTTATTGATATTGTGTTTGACTGAAGCGCTGACACTTAACGCATGATCTCAACTTCCTCTTGACGGTACTGATTCCACTGATTATCCAATATCTGTCTCTGATATGAAAGTGTCAGCCGCGGGTTTCCATGCAATGTGGTAATGTGAGCCTGATCAATGATTAATTTGGTGAGACGACTATGACTTGATAATATGATGGGGTGTATGGATGAGTCGCTGATGCGTGCGTTTTTCAGTCGTCGTTAAACGTTTTTGAGCTCATCTTCTAGTTCATATTCATCTGTTATTTGATGCCCTTGATTAGCCGATGATTTCATCGGCTAATCAAGCCGATTGCAACGCAGCATTGTAAGCATTGTAACGCACTAATTTTAGGGCATTTGCCCTAAAATTAGTGCGTTACAATGATAACAATCTGGTTGAGTAGATTTTGATGTTTTGCCGTAAGATGATTATTAGATTACGAGTAGATTGATTGGTCTTTACCCTTTTGATATTTTGCTGTCAAGGAAATACGTTACTAAACCGCCATATTTTTTAGATTTTGGTCGAACTCTCCCCAGAGGTTGTCTAACGTCCCTAACCGTTTCCTCAAATTTTTGCGAGAATCCGAATCCTTGTTGAAGTTCACCTTTATTGTAGTGAAATTGGTAATAATTTCAGATTGACAGGTAAAAAGAGCTTCCATGATGTAGAGAGGCACAGGCTTACTTGGTAAAATGATGATCCAAGTAGCTGTCTGCACCTGGTGCTGCTCCCAAAGAGGTTGATAGCGGACCCTGAACCCTGGCGCCGCCTGATGATGAGCTCTACAGAGCCCAATGATGTTGATGTCACGCCGTGATATGCTTACCACGACCATGCTGTTGACTTAAGCTATTATTTGCTCTAGTCAAGGGTGAAGTGTGTTTTTTACTGAATGAGTCCACCTGGTTTGTTCACAGAACCTTGAGTCCGAACCGTTCCTCAGTTCTGACCAGCGCGCGCTAGGTCAGAGTACTGCAACGAGGTGCCAATGCTCGAAGGACCAAAAGTAAATGTAGGGGATCGCAACACTTAGTGATATGATAACGGGGCGACTCTATTGGGATGATGAAATAAGCAGTGGAGCAGTAGTGGTCCAGTGGTAACGGCCCCGACTTACGAGTTGTAGGTCGTGGGTTCGAACCCAAGCAGGCGCTTTACTTTGTGTAAATAATTTCATCACCACTGCTCTCAAAACGGTGAAAGAAAACATCGTGAGGAAACCGGCATGTCTTAGAGCCAAAAATTCGAAGACGTGCGTGACATCTACCAACCCGCACTGGGCCCGCGTGGTAGATTACAGCCCACTCCCTCTCGCAGAGAGGAGGCCTGTGTCCCAGTAGTGGGAACATTAATAGGCTGATGATGATGATGATGATGATGAAATAAAACCGACCGCTTCTAATGTTCGTTTAACATTATTTGCATTAATAGGTACAAATGTTGTGTGTGCAGAATGTACGGCGCGTGTCGGTAGAGTAATGTACCGTACGGGTCCGTACAAAATTAAATATTATAAATGCGAAAGTGAGTTTTTTTGTTTATTTGTTTGTTACGCTTTCACGCTAAAACGGCTGAACATATATGGATGAAATTTGGCACATGGGTAGACCATGATCTGGATTAGGACATAGGATACTTTTTTTATCCCGAAATTCCGACGGGATCGAGACTTCTGAGCGTTAAACCGCGGGGCGCAACTAGTAACAGATAAAGCACAGAATTCTTGATGTTTTGATAATTTCACACGTGCGAGAAATTATAAATTTAATTGTAAATTTCTTATATCTATGCGGGGTACCGTACAAAATAATGGTTGTAGCTTTTGAGATTCAAGTGAGAACCCCTCAGTCAAAGACAATGCTGGTCATCTAACTTACAAGCCAGTGGCCACTCGATATTACTTAAATAGATATTATCCTGTTAAGAATCAGAAACGCGATGTTAATAATGAAGGCTTGTAAACTCACCGGAGCCGACCCTCGTTTCAAACATGTGCACAGCCATGGTGCGGCGACCTGTTGGTTAAACGCCCGAAACTTAATACTACTAGCTTCTTTAGTGCCACCAGAGAAGAACATTTTGTACAACAGCGTAAGGATACCAGCGCCAATAACCACCCCGGCAACTATGGGCAGAATAATACTGTTGTCGTCGCGGCGGTCGCCCATCACGCCCGCGGAACACTTTCTGCTATTTTTTGTTCATTTTCGCATTGTTAAAATTTTGAAATTATAATAAAGTCATCGAAGTCATTGAAGTCTTATGTCATCATCATAGAGTAAAGTCTATCGGATAATTAACATATTGTGTGGCTGACTTTTTTTAAAGTAATGGTGCAAGGAGTTTCAAAGTAATTTTATCGTTCCTAATCCCCGTTTTCACCGACGACGTCCCCTAAGTTCATGGGATCCCTTAAGAATGGTTAAGGGGCTGTTAGAAGGTGGTTTCTGTTTCACCAACAGTAAAGGTTCAGTTAAACGTTAAAAGGTCCCCTAAGGCTGCCTGTCCATTGGAGCGGAGAGGAGAGGAGAGGAGCGGAGATATGCCAAAATTAACCAATAGAATCGCACCTCTGGAGCGGAGTTTTGATTCTATTGGTTAATATTGATACATCTCCGCTCCTCTCCTCTCCTCTCCGCTCCGGTGGACAGGCAGCCTTAGGGGACCTTTTAACGTTTAACTGACCCTTTACTGTTGGTGAAACAGAAAAAAATCTAAATCTAAACATAAACGGATGTGTACTCGTTACACCAATTCTTTATCACTACACACACTCACTACATGCACACACACACACACACACACATTTCACACTCACTCACTACACATACACTCAAACCCTACATTTATTCACCTCACCGCACAGTTAAACGTTTTACATTTTGTGTTTCTTTTCCGACATAAATTATAAATCTTGTTTTCTTTTACACCATTTGCTTATTGTTGAAACGTCCTCATTTTGTATAATATGGCTTTGATGTTGTTGCGGAGAATCACTGACTCCTAAGACACAGGCACATACACCTAGTTTAGGAGTCAGAGTATTAAAATTATTGTGACCTAGTTATAAGCCTTTTATGCTCTTAGTCCTTGGATTTTGTAATGTTATGGCTTTTGGTGAAATAAAGAATTTATTATTATTATTCCCTTTATTTCATATTTAGACATATTATTTACATTTTTAAATATTTTTATAAAAACTAAATAAAACAAAAACATTTAAAAATATAAAAAATAGTAGCCCACCGGTATCGGGAACAGGGTCCAAGCTACCGGTGGTCAGGGCTCCTGAGAGAGGAATCTCCTAACAATACGCGCCGTGTCCAGAAGTACCGCTTTCTGGATCAAGCCCTTGATCCAGCTGCCTAACGAGAGCCTCCTCAGGTGTTGGTCGAGGCTCTTGGCTATTATGCCATTGGCCGTCACGACTATCGGCACAATGACTGCTGTATCCACATCCCACATGTCGACAACCTCGCGAGCCAGATCAAGATACTTAATCTGTTTATCTTTTTCTGCTTTCACGAGGTTCTCGTCATGCGGGACCGCTATATCAATAATCATTGTGCGACGCTCTGATCGATCTATCACCACTATGTCTGGCTTATTGGCAACAATAGTCCTGTCAGTGATGATAGATCGATCCCAATACAACGTGATATTACCATTTTCGAGAACTGGGTCGGGCACATACCTATAGTATGGTACTTCCGATTCCACAAGACTGTATTTCAGAGCAAGTTGCTGGTGGATAATCCTGGCTACAAGGTTGTGTCTATGCAAGTAGTCTCCGTTAGCCAGACGAGAACAGCCAGAAGTAATGTGTCGGATTGATTCCCCCGGACGGTGGCATGCCCGACAGATGTCAACCGTGCCGTCCTTCACAATATATTTCCGGTAGTTGTTCGTCATCATAACTTCGTCCATAATTGCAAAGACAAAACCTTCGGTTTCCCCAAAGAGATCACCGAATCGCAGCCAAGATACGGACGCTAACAGGTCTACATCGGGCCCATGTAAGGTCCGGTAAAAGCGTCCGTGAAGCTCTTTGCTCTGCCATACTTCCCTGCGGTCATTAGTATCTAATACGATAGGTTTGCGCCAGTTCTCGTTAGCCAGGGATAGCGGGGTAAGGCCTTTGTCCACTGAGACCACATCTCGGTGCATCCCCACGTCGGCCTCTAGGAAGTATTCCCTGAGACTGCATACCTCACGGTTGTGCAGGGTCTTAGCATTTAAGAAGCCTCGACCTCCGCACTTCCGCGGGATATACAGTCTCATCACCGATGAACGTGGGTGATGCATCCGATTTGCGGTCAGCAGTGTGCGGACCCTCCTATCCAGGGCGTCAAGTTCCGTCTGAGTCCATTTGAGTATGCCGAAAGAGTACATCAAAACCGGCATGACCCAACCGTTGAAGGCGCGCACCTTGTTTCCGCCTGATAAAAGACTATTTAATACTTTATTCAGGCGGCCAAAGAAGCGCTCCTTCAACGATTGCTTCATGTCAGTAACATTGATGCCCAACGCTTCCGACATACCCAAATACTTGTAGGTTTCGGATGAAGAGAGGGCTCTAAGGTTTATGGAATCCGAGAGTTGGGTTCCCACGGATTCCACAATCTCCCCTCGCTTTACATGCATGACCGCACATTTGTCCACACCAAATTCCATCCTGATGGCGCTACTGAAAGTTTCAGTTATTTTCAGTAGCTCCATCAGTTGCAAATTGTTGGGGGCAAAGAGTTTAAGGTCATCCATGTAAAGGAGGTGAGATATAACCTGACCACCTCTCCTCAGTCGATACCCCAGCCCTGAATCCTTCAGCAGTGTGATTAGAGGGTTCAAGGCTAGGCAGAACCAAAGTGGACTCAAACTGTCACCCTGAAATATACCTCGCTCGATCCTTATCGGCTCGCTATTCCTCTGGATATGTCGACATCCTGGATAGCGAAGAACCGTCCTCCATTGCCCCATACATGACATCAGGAAGGTGCGTAGAGTTGCATCTATTTTATACAACTCCAGCACCCTAATGAGCCATGTATGTGGCACCGAGTCATAGGCCTTCTTATAGTCTATCCAACATGTCGACAGACCCTTTTGGGAACGACGAACCTGCTGGCTAATGGCCATATCGATGAGGAGCAGCTCCGTAGTGCCGCGGGACCCGTTCCTACATCCATTTTGAGAGGCAGACATGATGGAGTGCGTGTCTATATGTTTGTTAATTTTAACTCTCAAAATGGATGTAAAAACTTTATAGACCGTTGGTAGACAAGTAATTGGTCTATAGTTTTTGGGTTCCGCAGTACTACCTGATTTATGGAGCAGGTGAGTTATTCCAGTCGTTAGGAATTGGGGCAGCGACCCTGACTCTAAGGCTGACTGGAACTGGGATGCCAAGCGGGCGTGCGACCTTTGGAACCATTTTATCCAAAAGTTGTGCAGCCCGTCCGGTCCTGGAGATTTCCAGTTAGGCAACGGACGAACTGCACGAGCTACATCTTGGGGGCTGATGGTAAGTGCCCCCATTTCTGGTATTTGCTCGCACGCTCGCTCGATCTCCCTGGTCCAATCTCCTTCGGTGTGATTGATACTTCGCCAGAACGAACACATGGCGTCATCATCCGGCAGGCGCGTGTCAATCACACCTTGATCCGGTCGCTCCCAAGCCCTGTAAACCCACCTTTCATCGCTCTGGAATGTGCGGTTCTGAGTGTACCGCTCCACTCTCCGCCTATACCGTCGAATACGGTTTGCCCATGCACAGATCTTCTGCTTCAGGAAGTCGATACGCTCTGTGACGCAGGTCAAATAATCTCGAGAACTAATATCAGTCCCCGAGAACGCCCGCCTCACAAAGCGCATCACTCTAGGGCGAGTATTGCCCTCCCTGAAGCAGATTAGCTTGCCGATGAGTACTCTAGCCTCACCGATACGACGCTCAATCCTGCACTGCCAAGCTGGTACAGCTGGTTTTGGTCGTGGAGCTCTGTCACTGTTGGCGAAGTGAACATGAGCTACACGACATGCCGCTACAGCTGCGCAGTACAAGATCGAGTGGGTATCGGCGAGGTCTTTACTGCTGTCAAAACAACTTGACAGCAGCGAGTCTAGAGTACACACCAACGCCTTGTTTTTCTTATGCATGGGCAAGCGAGGTAAACGTGGTCTAAGTCCAGGCGGAGTGGAGCGGTACTCCCGGAAAGCATCCTCCAAAGCGCTCCTCAATTGTGCATTGCATTGCGAACTCACGGATATAACCCCGTCATTATCTTCTTCACCAACGTGGTCGGGTCGCGGTGAAGCATTGGGTGAATTTTGTAGTTGCACCGCGGCCAGTGGCGAAGCAGGCGTAACACGGTTATTCCGTGATTCGAGGCGTAGTCGATCAAGTACGGCGTCATCCAGCATATGGTTACGCTGGATGACCCGCACCTGATCCGACAGTCGTTGGGCCGACACGTTGACAGCTGGTTCAAGCACCTGGAACAGAGAGAGCATTCGACCACGGTACGCAGTCAAGTTACTTCCCCCCTCTGTAGCCCCAAAGTATGCGCGCATGAAATTTTCGTTGACAGTTTGTGTCCACCTCATGCGCCGCACACTTCCACCGGGAGCGGGGACCCTATCAGAGGCCGGTGGGCCTCGGAGTCCTAAGCTGGCCGGTGGTCGGCCTCTTCCGCGCCGACGTGCTGGAGGTGGTGTCGTCGGCGGCGAGAAGTATTCGTCGCTCGAGCTCGACGCAACTGCAGCGGCCGGTATCACTGGACTCACGTCTGGAGCAGGGTCCGGCAACTGCGAGGCGGAGCTGAGCGACGAACCCGAAGATGTTGGATGTGTGTCATTAAGTAGTCGTGCCCGACTTCGCGTCAGCATTTCACAATTCTCCGTGTAATATAAGAAATGTTGGTTATAAGAAATCCATTTCCTTGCATCGTGGTAGTGTCTGTTCCGGTTTGGATGCCATTATTTACATCATTTTTGGGTGATTTATGTGTAAAAATAGTAAAAAATACTACGGAGAGAAAAAAATCTTGACCGTCATTGTTGACAGTCGGGCCACAGATCTATTATTGTTATTTATTATTATAAAGGAGAATGCTTATGCTCCATAGAAAAAAAACCCAGCTCCGGGGGAAAAGCGATGTATCTCAAATCATGAATAAGTACTAAAATAATAACCGGTCATGATCGTGATCCTTACTGGCAAACATGTACAAATTGCCAGTTTTATTATGCAGATTATGCAGTCGTCTATGATCCGCATGAACATCCGCATTGATTATTGCGGATGCCGATGCAGATGTCCAAATATATGCCGAAGCTCCGCATTTGCGGATTCGGATGCGAATATTCGCAACATCCCTGATGCCATTGGCCTGCAACTTCTTTCACTCCTCTCACTCTTTTATGGATTTGGGTTTTTGGTACCTGCCAAAAATGAGAATTTTAAATAGGAGTAACTTTTTTTATTTTCAATAATAATAATATTTTTACATTACTTTTTGGTAATGTTATTGCAGTACCCAGTACCTATGTGCCCCTTTCGGATCGGACAGGGTTTTTTTTACATGTGGTATATGTAGCCTATAAAGGTACCTATGAATAATTTATTTAGATAAAGCTGTAAGATCGATCATGTTTGCGGAGGCCTACTTCTACATGGCTTTAGTCAGAGGTTGTACAAAATACAGAGGTTTGGAAGGGAAAAGGGGAGGAGTTTGCCCAGCAGTGGGACACTATTCAGGCAAATAAAAAAAAATCTATAAGAACTATATAAATCTTTATTAAAAGTAGGACACAATTTATAATTTATAGTTTAATATTCAATGTCAATCAAGTTAAACACTTATCTTAGATTTATGTAATATGTCTAGTTACACGATATTACTTAAAATGCTTAATTTGTTACGAACTATAAAATAAAAAAGAATTAATAATTGAATAAGACATGATTAATTAGAAATATAATTTTGGAGTTATTAAAAATTCTCTGTTTAAATGGACTTTCGTTGCCGACCGTACAGGTTGATAATTATTTATTTTGAGGTCCAAAGATAAAACTCCATTTGAAATAAGATGAGAAATTTAATTAAACCTTTGTTACAGTCCGTTCAACTGATTTTGACTTCTATTGCGTTGGTGGCATGACAAATGGCAGCTGCAGTAAACAGTTGGTATTGTAACCACTTTTTTGCTTTTAATGCCATCCTTACTTACGCCTACGGTATAGATGTCAGAATCGGTGAAACGGACAGTAAAAAAGGTTTGTTAAAATGTCTAATCTTATTTCAAATGAAGATACGAAGACAAAAACAGATACTTCAAAAGAGGACAACGTTATTTTACACATTACGTCAATTAATAATATTATTATTTATTATCACAGGAATCTCATTATACCTTTTTCAGGGTTACGAAAGATTGTAAAGAATTTGTCTTGACACATTCAAGGCGAAATTCACCAATGCAACTGAACGCGACCAGCACAGTTATCAACAAGAGCTGTCAGTGTCATCATTGTTGTGGAATTTTGACATTGACAGCTCTTGAACACATACAAGTGCTGGTCGCGTTCAGTTTCATTGGTGAAATTAGCAGTCAGTCTTTTGCTTTACTGACTAAAGTATACCCTAATAATACAAAATGATAATATACTTTCACGATGTATAATAATATAATCTAAAGACCAATTGCAGATATTTTAATTTTTCATGAGTTAGCCCACGTTCGCACGGACGTAATAACTTTCAACTCTTAAGTCATCATCATCATCAGCCTATTAATGTTCCCACTGCTGGGACACAGGCCTCCTCTCGGTAAGAGGGAGTGGGCCATAATCCACCACACGGGCCCAGTGCGGGTTGGTAGATGTCACATGTCTTCGAATTTTTGGTTCTAAGACATGCCGGTTTCCTCACGATGTTTTCCTTCACCGTTTTTGAGAGCAGTGGCGATGAAATTATTTACACAAAGTAAAGCGCCTGCTTGGGTTCGAACCCACGACCTACAACTCGTAAGTCGGGGCCGATACCACTGGGCCACCACTGCTCTCTCTACTCTAAGTAGAGCGTTGAAAATCCAGTGCGCCCGTGCATCCGTGGGCTTACTGCTCTATGAGTAAGAGACTTACGTTCATAATAAAAAATAATAAAATAAGTAGGTTTAATTTTCTTTTTTAATTCGCTTCGCTCTAATCTAATCAAGTAGGTAGACCTAATTACCTAGATAGCACCAAAATGCTCTGTGTTAAAGTACAGTAATAACGTTCTCGAAAACGGCTCTTATCGATTTCGACGAAAGTTGCAATAAGTACTTAAATAGATTTACGGGGGTGAAAAATCGATCTAGCTAGATCTCACATCTGGGAAAATTCGTTTTCTCTATATTCACAGCCTCGGGAATATGATACAACGTTGGTATACCTGGACGATAATGTTTATCTATTTTCACCCGACCAGGGGGTCAAGTCTACTAATTTACAAACGTCACAATGGTCTCTCGATGGTGAGTTTTTGACAGATTTGCCATACAAAATCTGTCAAAAGCTCACCATCGAGAGACCATTGCATTGTGACGTTTGTAAATTAGTAGACTTGGCCCCCAGAGCTCCGTCGACCAAGTACTTAAGTCTTATACAACTATTGGAAATTGTAGGCATACCTATACTATGAGATAAGGCCTCTAAATAATGTAAAAAAAATATTAATTTGTAAGTTACAAACATGTTAAGGGTATCGATATCGATACCGAATGATGATAATTATAATACAATAATAAACGATGCGAGTATTCAGGTTACAGTAGTCCCATATAACTACGTTTTAGTTTAAATATGTAAAAACTTCGCATTGTAATCCTCAAATTCGTCTCGTGTCAACAAATATTTTGCGACCCACTTGTATTGAGCTGGCTGTTCCAATATTATTAAAAGAGGCTCAAGTTTTGCCTTGTAATCATCTAATGTTTTTCTATCCACAGCACCTATGAGATTATTGCTCTTGTTCCAAAAGTAAGGAATTTTTCCCGTCACCAGAGCTTCATGAAGTTTCCTCACCATAACTTTGAACAGGGTCGCTGGATTATTTCTTTGCCAATATTCGGCGTTGTTGACCGCGACGATCTCCCAGAAGAATAGAGTTTTGATATAGTAACTTGCTATTTTCTTCATGCCTAGCGAGTCTCGGAGTTTTTTCACCTAAAAGAAGGGGTAAATTAATTATTAGGGTTTTTATAATCCTACAAGTTTTTTTTGTAGTTATAGAAAATAAGTTTAAATTAAACAAACTAGAAGAGGTCACGACAATAACGAATTTAAAAAAAAATCGGCTGTCATATCCGTCTTCGAAATTACGAATGCGCGAAGATGAAATCTTATATGTATAGAGCTGAGAGGTCACAGCAGTATCGCATCGAACAGTATGGCATCGAATTTTAAAATAAATCGGGAATCCTCGTCTATCATCGAAATTACGAACGTGCGAAGATGAGATCTTATAATATAGAGCTGTTACCATCTTGAAATTACTTGCGTATTTTTTATTACCATGATTACAAAGTTCATCATTCCAGCCGAAAGACGTCCACTGCTGGACAGGCCAACCACAAGCACCGCCACTTCGACCGGTTCCGTGCTTCCCGCATCCAGCGCATATTACAAAGTTAGATAAACAACTCTATGAAATTCTACAAAACTTTTGATTGACAGAACACAATCCGCGATTGAAGTAGATATGGTAACCCGACTGAGAGAAAACTTAATTCAAACGCTCAAAATTATTATTATGCACCGATAATTTTGAGCATTTGCACCGATATTTTTGAGCATTTTGAGCACATGCATTCATGCTAATTAAACAAACAGAAGATTATTGATTTAAAAGTATGTAGGTACTAGGTACTCACATATCGGATGGCTTGCCGCAGGTTGTGCGAGTTGTGCATCAGCTGTCGCTCCTGGTTGTGCAGCGCGATGCGCCACGAGCGCGCCTGATCGTGCGCGTGCGGGGAGGCCTTGTTCGGCTTGCCCACTACCATCCAGTAGTCCTTCTTACACTCGCGAGGAATCTCCCGGTAAGCCTTGCTGATCGGCCAGCGATCCTCCGGGAACTTCAGGCACGGCACCAAGTCAACGTCCAGCTTAAAGTCCCTGGATTTGTTACTGATCAACAGCGTCATTGCTGGTCCCGACTCAGACTTGTCAATGACGTACGGCACATCCTCCACGTAGAACAGTGGACGTGAATTAGCATTAATTTCGAATTTGTTCAGTGCCTTGCTCACAACGCTCTTGAACCAATCAGAGAATTTTGAACGCAGAAGATAGTTGTTGTCGTCTTTCCATTCGAACGCGGCTTTATTTTTCTGCCATTCTTCAGCATCCCTGTAAGGTAGCCGTAGGAACTGGACGCCCATCCGGAGCTCCACAAAGCCTGGCGCCTTGGCGTCGATGGTGATGTCGCTTCCTTGAGGGTTCAATGCGTCAGTCTTGATGTTGAGAGGCAATCCGATCACTATGTCCATGTCAAATTCGTCCGGTTTTACGATACGCAAATTATCGTAGTGGCTGCCAGCAAATTGTACCTGAAAATTTTATTAAAATAAATAAATTTAAAACATCAGTAGGTTACCATTTATGAAGTGTGATTTAAAATAAGAAACCTCGTTGATATGAAACCATATCATGATTATCATGTAAGTACCGTTTCCTTTGAATATTCAAAGGTCAACGGCCCTTACCTATATCTTTGAACAATGAACATTCATAGGGCAATGACCTAAAATATCCTTATCCTTACATTATCTATCTTCTATCTTCTAATATATAAAATTCTCGTGTCACGGTGTTTGTTGCCAAACTCCTCCGAAACGGCTTGACCAATTTTAATGAAACTTTTTGTGTATATTCGGTAGGTTTGAGAATAGGACGTAAACTATTTTTCGTACCCGTAAATGATAAGGGTGGTCCACCCCAATTTTTTTTATTGTAATTTTTTTATGATATGGCATTAAAAAATACAATACAACCCTAAATTTTCGCCCTTCTACCACCAACCCCTATTTTTTAATAGCGATATTAGTACTTTAATAATTTTCTACTCTCGGCGGCCGATAATTGATCACTCGATCAGTTATTCCCGTCAGGCGTCTACCGGTGTCACTTCTCATCCCGTAAACAGCACAGAGTAAGGATGAGAACGAAGCCGGTCTCCTGTCGTTCTCTCACAATAAGCATTCTCTCTCTCACTCACTAAAGTTTAGGGCCTAAAATGAATCCCTATTTGAACACGCGTGAACGGCTGGACCGATTTCACTCATTCTTTTTTCGTTATTGTAAGGAAAAGGTTCTTATGATAGGCAGGTGAAAGTAGGGTGTAAG
This sequence comes from Conistra vaccinii, assembly GCA_948150665.1. NCBI lineage: Eukaryota > Metazoa > Arthropoda > Insecta > Lepidoptera > Noctuidae > Conistra > Conistra vaccinii. The sequence goes on from OX411321.1 coordinate 4,415,828, forward strand.
GTAGGTTGGTAGGTATGTAGGTAGGGTAGGTACGGTAGATAGGTATGGTATGTAGGTAGGTAGGGTAGATAGGTAGGTAGGTAGGGCAGGGTAGGAAGATAGGAAGATTGGTGAAAGTAGGTAGGTAAGGTAGATAGGTAGGTAGGGTAGGTAGGTAGGGCAGGGTAGGTAAATAGGAAGATATGTGAAGGTAGGTAGGTAGGTAGGGTAGGTAGGTAGGTCGGGCAGTCTAGGGTAGGTAGGTATGTCAGGGTAGGTAGGTCGGGCAGTGTAGGGTAGGTAGGTAGGGAAGGGTAGGTAGATAGGTAGGTGCGCCGTACACAAATACTTACTGCTACCCGTGCGAAGCCGGGGCGGGCAGCTAGTATCTATATATAATTATAATATTTATGTAAAAATGAATCCCTATTTCCTTGGTCACGGCATCACGCGTGAACGGCTGGGCCAATTTCACTAATTCTTTTTTTGTTGTGTTTGTTACAGTAAGGAGATGGTTCTTAGGATAGGTAAGTGAAGGTAGGGTAGGTAGGTAGGGTAGGGTAGGTAGGTAGGTATGTAAGTAGGGTAGGTAGGTAGGTAGATAGGTAGGTAGGTAGGTAGGTATGTATGTATAGTACTACCTAGATATAATAGAGATAGATAGATTGGCCCAACCTCTAGAAATTATTAGTTGTTGCATTTCACGAGTGCAGTTATTGTAATTTAAACCATATAGCAATGGAAACAAAATTCCATGACGCGGGGTCGTGATTCAAATGATTCAAAAATTTTTTTTTAGATACGTACCGTGCTTGAGTACTTCTTGTAGTAAGGATCTACTTCCTTCATCTGCTTATGCAACTCTTGAAAGATGGTGTCGAACACTTTGTAGTGGAGACCAAACTCACTTAACTTTATGTACCTCACAAAAATGTCTGACAACAGTGAGTTGAGGTTGGTAATCACTGGGTTATCAGGAATATTCGGAATCTCTTCAATCGTCACACCGGAAGAGGATGACCCTCCGCTAAAAACAAAATACTTTCTAAATATATATTTATGCATGTCCAGTCTTACCAAGCGGTATCGTATTACCCAGATAATGGGTTGTGAAGGTCAGACAGGCAATCGCTTTCCCGTAAAATACTGGTATTCAGCTGCATCCGGTTAGACTAGAAGCCGACCCCAAGATAGTTCGGAAAAGGCTAGGCAGATTGATTGATTGCATGTTTGGTGAACAACATCCACAATTTATTTGAGGAACTTCTTCATAGGTACAGTTGGTTATAGCTGTTACCTGACCCACGGCAACGGTGGTCAGCAACGGCAAGGTGGGTCAAGTAACAGCTATAACTGACCATACATTTTTAACCAACTTAAAAAAAAGAAGGAGGTTATACATTCGGTTTTTTTTTCATGTATGTATACTACTCTTTATATGTCTGTGATGTATATCTACAGATTTTCTTATTATTCCTCATACGAATGTATGTGTTAGAAAGCCAGCTCTCTAATGGCCAAAAAAATACAGAAAACCACTACAGAAAACACTGCAACAGTCACTATTAACAATCCTTATCTAACAGCATTGTACTTAAATGTACTTATAGGTACTCCATTTGAAATAAGATAAGACTTCTATACCGTAGGCATAAGGATGGCATTGAAAGCAAAAAAAGTGGTTACAATACCAACTGTTTACTGCAGCTGCCATTTGTCATGCCACCAACGCAATAGAATTCAAAATCAATTGAACGGACTGTAAAAAAGGTTTAGTTACATGTCTAATCTTATTTCAAATGGAGTATAATGGAGAAGGTAAAGAGTGGTGGTTGTTATTCACAGGAATGTATCTCTTTTTCCATGTATCCTAAGGTCTACTACTTGTTTCCAATTGTTGTTATTTCCAGTTAAACAGACATCAACTTTATGCAAGTGTAAATAAAGTTGATATTAGACTGACTAGTACTGTTGAAAGTCATAAAAAATATGAAGTTGTAGCGCAAACTGAACCTTATGTTAAGGTATTACAGTTGTTTTTTCTAAAACTCGTGTTTGTTTACATGTTTGGCAAATAAATTGCGAATGCAGATGTGACATATTAATATTAATTCATTTATTTTGCAGTCAGTCTGTTACAGTTTTTTTTTTTAATTCACATTTAAGTACATTAAAATAATACTCAACATGCTCCACATAGTCTACATTCAAATGAAATTAAATAAAAATTAAATATATACTCATGAATGTATTCAACACATGTCATTCAAATCAAATAAGATTAAAACAAAATAAAAAAAACCGGCCAAGTGCGTGTCGGACCACGCACAATGAAGGGTTCTGTAGTTGGGATTAATATTTATTCCAAGAACAAACTTAACATAGTAGTCGAGAAACATGTTCTCCCATACATTCCAACTGCAAAAGTAAGTTTGTATGTACAATATTGAGAGATTTACCATGTTATTTTAAGACTTGTTGTTTTTTGGACTTCATATAGGTTTTCCTGTAATCTATTAATAAAGAACAGTAAAGAACTGATGAACAACACTGTATTTTTTCAAAATTTTAGACACAGTAGGTAGTTTCGGAGATATGGGGGAGAATGGTAAATTTTCATCTATTTTATATATCTTTAAAAGTATTTATTAAAAAATTATAAAAAACAAGACTTGAGATCCTTGCAACAATCCCTTTCATTTGATATGTCACACGGCACAGTCTGCAAAACTTCTTTTTTTATTTTCTTTTTTGCCCCCTAAAAAAGACCCCCTTTTTCAAAATTCATTTATTTACATTACGTTACACTTCCGTGTTTGGGTCACAGAAATACATGTGTACCAAATTGCAACTTTATCGGTTCATTAGATTCGGAGCAAATTGGCTGTGACATACAGACAGACACAAGTGATCCTATGGGTTCTGTTTTTTCCTTTTGAGGTACGGAACTCTAAACATGGTGATAAATGTAGATAGAAAATTTTCTGTCAATGTGTGTGTTTTATGTATTCACATCTTCTATTAAACAAGTAATTTGCTTTATTAAGTTTTAAAAAAACTTACCGTGATGTATTAATTCTGCTCAACATGTCAGAAAGGTACGATGAAACAGACTGATCATCTGAATTACTTTGACTTGAGGTTTGAGTAACAGGCGGGCTGTTACGGGTTGGCTTTTTCATGGCAGCATTTTTCTTTTGTTGCTGTACTGGTTTCTCTTCATTGGACCCGCTCAGCATATATGCAGCACCACCAATGAGGGCACCAGCCAGACCAACAGCTGCTGCCGTTACCCATGGACTTGCTCCACCTTCATTATTGTTATTATTATTCGGGTTATTCCTAGGATTGTTACCATTCATCTTTGCTAAAAAAAGAAAATATTTGTGAGTATCAGGAATTATTGTTGATTAAATATATTTATTCAAACATAACCCTTCTTAGCAGTCGGGTAAAAAGGGGGACAAACAAAGCAACGCATAATATCGGTAAACATACCTAGGAAAGTAGTTTTCAATAAGTAGGTATTTTCTATTCATAATAACTTACCTACTTACTAGTAGGTAAGTAATTATAGTAGTAGGTACTGTAACTTTTAAATTTTGATTTTTAATTTAGGCATTTTACAGCTAACAGTTGTGCTTACCTCGCGTTAAATCTTCGTTAGCACTCCAACAAACTCTCCAACTAGTTCAGTCTCACAGGTCTGAGCAAAGCGGTTGAATGGCACAGATCCAGAAAAGGAATTTCAACAACGGGACAGCAGATTTAATAATAGGTTCCAATTCCAGTGTAAGCACTATTCAATCTGATAAGTACTGATAACTTTCTTAGCTCTTTATCAATCTGAATCACAGAGTACTTTATAATAGAATTACTGAAAGCCCTTGTGGTTGCAATATATAAAGCAGTATTATCTTGAGTGATGACATACATACGTCCCTAAAATCTTCTAAATATGTGACGTGGTTGTTGTTCCGCTCGTTAAAATACTTATAACGATAAAATAAGTATGTAGAGTACGTTTTCAAACGGAATATTAAAACAAAACAGACTTAGTTCGATTTAAAATGACGATATAATTTGCTTTTGAACGACTGATTTTGCTAGTAATCATCTAAATATATTTTTGAAATAGTAGGTTCGCGTTTAAGTGGCAACACTGTACAAAGATCGGGAAATTCCCGCAATTCAATACTGAATACATTATCGCAGGCTTCTATGCATTATCGGCGCGTATCTCCAAATCGGAATTTGTGTTAACGATTGTTATAGAAAAATATAAAATATGTTTTGTCGAAATTATGTGTAGGTAAAGATTACATTAATCAGTACATTTTAATAAAATAACATAATGGTAAACCGGTTAGAGGTGGATCCAGTTCTGTGGGTGGATCTCAAGATTAGTCAAGAGAAGACAATGTTCCTAGTTCGATTTAAAGTTAATGGCGGCTCGGAAGTTAGCTGCTCGCTGCGCAGTACCGCACACCGCACCCCTCACCCCCGCTGACCCATGAATTTGTTACTGCGCAGCGAGTCGCCTCATGTTCCGAGCCGCCATTAAGTTTGAATCGGGCTATAGGTACCCATGGAAATATTTCCGATTTAAAATGATTTTTTATATAAACTTATACATATGTATTTTTTTGTCTTATTTAGTATGAAAAGGCTGGTATCCAAGACAATTTACTTTATGAAGTAAACTCATTCATTTTGACACGTTAACCTAGAGTTGCTAACTTCAAGAATTGTTCTTGAATATAGGGTAAAACCTCGGTAAAACCCAATGATTTCAATATGTCTATGGTAAAACCATTGTGTTAGGGGCCAATTTTCAATTATTTATCTATTTCTTGATGTAAAACGCCTGCTACGTGGTCGCCAACCGCGTGCCCGACAGAGGTGACCTTGGTTGGCGACCGGCAAAGTTGTTTATCGTTTGGTCGTAAACCATCATCTACACGGTTGTAAACCACCAAGGTGACCTCTGTCGGGTCGCGGTTGGCAACCGCGTAGCAAGCGTTTGACTGATGTTGATGGATGGAGAGGGAAGCCAAGGCAATCACAGTCGTTTTCAACAATTTAGCCTCCCAAATTGACAATGAACAGATTTTTGCCTAATCAGTATAGCCTAGTATTCGTTCTGTCAAACGCCAAAGATTATTTCCTAGGACGATTTCAATTACTCTCACTCACGCTCAGGCCCGCCACAAGGTCAAATTTGGCCCAGGCCCCTACCTTGAGGGGGGCCCCCAAATTGCCCCAAAATTATTTTTTCCACTTGTCGATGGACTTTTTCATTTGAAAAAATAAGCTCTTATTTACCCGACTTCGGCGAAGCAAAAAGGAGGGTTATTCAATTTTGTATGTAAAGGGGGCCCCAGTTGGAAAGATTGTCTTGAGCCCCGTGGCGGGCCTGCTCACGCTCACGAACTACATAGAGATCTTCGTATCTCACGCTCAACGACACACGAAGCATGCCTGTCTTCTGTGTCTGCTGACCAACCAATCAATGCGCGTCGTTTGTGAATTTTGTTAGCAAGCATGTGGCTGCGTATTATTTGAACGCGACCCTTTTTTTTAAGTGAAGTCAATCAAACACCAAACACATGTTCAATAATTAGTGTCAATGTCACTTTTGGAAAGTACAAGTACAGCTGTTATAAATTGATGTTGAAAAACAAAACCATAGAAAAATGACAGAATCAGAATAAACTGAATTGTGAGTAGGGATGCCCGATCTGAATCGATCTTCTAGAAGATCGATTCACGGCAATGCGATCTGTCGATTTTTTGAATCGATTCAACAGGATGCGATCTCCGCTCAGATCGTATCGTATGCCTGGCAGATCGTATGAAAAAATCGTATCAATAAAAAACGAAAATGATACAACTATAATGATGTTTATGATCTTTGCCAACACTAGCATTTTGGCGGGGACAGAATAATACAACAAAGTAAGATTACACCTACCTTCCTTCATAGAAATTAGCTTCGAATTACTTAGGACTGCGCCGCGTATGAAATATGAAATGAGGGTATGTGTTAATATTTTGTTTATTTTATTCCGCTGTGTCTGTTGATGTTCTGAGAACACCATTCTCCAAGTTGTTTTGATTTCATTGAACATATTACTACGATACGATACGAAGTGTTCTATTTTGTGAGTGTGACATATTATTTTAAAATACTGTTTTAATATGGCTCCGCCAATAAAATCAAACGTTTGGAGGTTTTTTTATTAAATCTGACACCGGTGGACAGTGCAAATTATGTAAACAGAATGTTAAAACAAAAGGAAATACTACGAATTTAACAAAATACGTTTAAATAAAAATAAAAAACTTTGCATGCGTAATTGCGTATTGCGTACTGTGCCTTTTTATTATTTTCATAAAATCACGATACGATCTTCCGAGGTCGAATGAGATCGATTCAATGCAATACGATTCAGATCGTGGATCGATTCACGAGGTTACGATCCATTACGATCCAAAAGATCGATTCAAAGCAAAAGATCGGGCATCCCTAATTGTGAGGCAGAGTCAGGCAGACAGACAGTCTGTGGAGACAGAAAACAGATGAAAGAAATAAGAACCAACTACCAACTACCTATTAAAATATTATAGCGAATCAACTCTTTCTAAATAGGGCAAACAAAGTAAAAAAAAACGAAAATTGAGTCCGAAGAATCTCGTGGTAACATTCTCTTTGAGAACGTCAACACTGAAATTTCCTATCATGGAAATCCCGATCCGATTAGTTACGAGTGTAAAAATAAGTTGTATTGCCTGGAAACATGGACCATTGTGCTTTCAACGTCAACAGAATACGGGTGGCAGTGAAACCGGCTTCCAACTATTCATTAAATACCACAGTGTTAAGTTTTGTGATACCAATCTTGTTCGAAAAAGGTTAATCGCTACCTACACTGGTGAGTTTCGTATTGTCAATAATAATTAATCTTTGCTCCCAGCTTGATTACAAACGAGAAGAATTCAATTCATCCGCTTACCTACGGAAGTAGGAATACGAATTTTGCTCTATTGTTTAACTAGCTAATAAGCCGATGAACTGACCAATTGACCAGAATTGTGTTGTGTTGTCTTTTGTATTTAGCGTCTTGAAAACAACAACAACAATGTTGACTACTAATAGTTGATTTGGAATCAAGAAATCATTTACATTTTTTATGGTTTCCATTTTAGTTTCACAAAAAATAAAAAATGGTGCTAGTTTATCTGCTTTTTCATAACAACATTTAGTACTTAGGTATGTACAGTTATCCTCACTTAGTTTTGTTATGAATTGGCAAACATTTTGCTAAGTTTAGTTAGGCAGTTTGCCATAATATTATTTGCTAATCTGTGCAATAACACCTGCAATATGGAATAAAATGTACTCTGTGCTATGGAAGACCTTTTAGGGCCAAAGCAAATGCTGTTGAAGTGGCCAAAGCTTCAACCAGAATTGTCGATTGAATGATCAACAACACAAAAAAGAAGTTTGGTAATGCTTCTTCAACATGTATTATTACCCAACTACGAACTATCCAGGCTTACGGGCCACAATTATTTTTTAATATTGAATGTTTTGTATTGACACTGATGATGACATACAACAGTTCTTTCTTAACTTTTTCATCATTTTTTAAGTAAATTCGTAAGTAGGTAAATCCAGTAAGTATTAATAATACCTACAATAAATAAATAATTATTTATATCACCAAAACTGTAACAATATCCTTATGACAAAAAATTTAATACAAAGGTAAAATGTTATTTAAATACTCTGACTCCGAAACTAGGTGTAAGTTCCTGTGATTTAAAAGTCAGTGGTCCTCCGTAACAACAAAGCCATAATATTAGTAGTGATTTGAAATTTTTTAACAATAAATGGGTACCACAGTTTTTTGTTCTAAGTAGTCATTAACTTACCATGCCTTGAGTAATGTAATATACATATTTCAAATGACTATAATTAAAATAAATTAAATATGTTACAAAGAGATTATAATATATTAGTAATAATAATGTATTTTGTGATATTAATATCTACTAGTAGGTATGCAATATAATGTTAACTTCCAAATATTTAACCTAGATATAAGTTAAATGTAATAATAGTTGCTGCGCCCTAACAGAGTCATGTACTCATAAGTTTTAGCCTAGCCTGTAACCGAGTGAGTTGCAAAAATAAAACAATGAGATACTATACAATAATAATAAATAGGTATCTATTGTTTGTGACTGTTTTGGGAGTTGGCATGTCTCCAAAACTGAATTCTGCTGAATCCAGAATTCCAGATGCCATTACTAAATTAATTTTTATTTATTATAAGACACTGATAAAAACACATACTTAATACATTCTTAAAAATAAAACTACAGTGCAACAGTTATAGGTAACCACCACATGCATAAGAAATCGTTCTATTGCTTTACTTTGAATAAATTACTGTTATTTATTTATTTAGTAGATCTCCAACTAAAGATATACACAATACATGACAATTAAATAATGGGCAACATCCAGTATTAAGTAAGTGTACTGTGTCACTTATTGGAGCACAGAGTGCCTAAGGCTGCCTGTCCACTGGAGCAGAAAAGCGAGAAGAGGAGCAGAGCGGTGCCAATATTAACAAATAGAATCTAAACTCTGAAGCAGAATTTAGATTCTATTGGTTAATACAGGCACAGCTACGCTCCTCTCCTCTCTTCTCAGGTCCAGTGGACTGGCAGCCTAATAAAGTTAAAATATACATAATCAGCCTATAATGTTCCCACTGCTGGGACACAGGCCTCCTCTTTCTGTGAGGGAGTGGGCTGTAATCCACCACGCGGGCCCAGTGCTGGTTGCTGGATGGCACATGTCTTCGAATTTTTAGTTCTAAGACATGCCGATTTCCTCACGATGTTTTCCTTCACCGTTTTGAGAGCAGTGGTGATGAAGTTATTTACACGTACAGCAACTGACTGGGTTTGAACACACTACCTAGAACTCGTAAGGCCGTGCCCGTTACCACAGGGCCACCATTGCTCTCAGTTAAAATTATAATAGCTAAGTAAGCTTGAAAGTTACTAAGTTGTAAGCTTGAAGGTTAAGTTCAATATATTTTTATGAATTATACGGTTTCATAATTTTGAACGTACAGGAAAGGAGGAAAAACAATTAAAATTATTATTTTATTTTGATTCATTTACCTACTAATCTCTAGGCTAGTTATTTTGGTGTTAGTTGATGCCCTTATATAGCTATCAATATTTACCTATGCTATGTAATGATAGCTATGTAGTTTCTTTGTCCATTGAATGGTAATTAAAAAATTGTGGGAATTAATCAGTTCGAATTTTCAAATCTTATTTAATAAATTATAGGTACCTACTTACTTGTTTTTGCCCGCGTTGAAGTCGGAAATTATCCCATGGGAACGTGCTACTGGGATAAAAAGTATGCTATGTCAGTATGTTAGGACATACTGACATAGCATACTTTTTATCCCAGTAGCACAAATTAAAAGCCAGTAGTAAATTTGGCACACAGTTAGACCATGACCTGGGTTAGGACCCAGGTCATGGTCTAACTGTGTGCCAAATTTTTTCGAAATCCGTTCAGCCATTACGGCGTGAAAAGGTAATAGACAGACAGATGGATTTATTATACTTTCGAATTTATAATATTATTCCTAGCTGCTGCGCCCCGCGCGGTTTCACCCACATAAGTCTCGGATCCACTTCACATAACTTTGGAGAGCTCATCTCGCTCCCCAACCTAAGGTAAAAGTAACATTTTAAATCTGTAAGCCCAGGTACGCACGGGCGATTTTTTCTTGCGGCGATTTTTTATTGGCATACTGGATTTTCAACGCTCTTGCCTGGCAGTTGCGGATCCAGGATGGTCGTTTGGGGGAGGGCTTGACACCGCTAAGGGTAGGTTTTAGAATTCAACACTAAAAAAGCCCACATTTTATTTTGCATAGTGGCATAGCAAGCCTCCTCTGATTACCTACTTACATACATACATAAACTCACGCCTTCTTCCCATGGAGGTAGGCAGAAACTACCCAATAGTAAAGGTAAAGGGGGTTATTGGGTATTCGGTTATTGGGTTCATACATCTGGTCATACACGCTACGATTACCGACTTTTCACAAATTAATCAATGACTTCGTTAAGTTGTAGACTACCAGAGATATCTCGTTTAATATACCATGGCGGTCAAACCGCGCAGCCTGTGTAGCAGCATAACATAAACACCTATTAAGTTAAGGATATTGATGACAATAATTGTACCTTAATTGAATTGTAATGCTTGCTAAAAAGTTTAATTAGAATAATATCAGTTCACTTTATGATTTGTCGCAGAAGAACTCACGATGCTTTTGGGGGTGCTTGAGCCCCTTAGCCCCCCCCCCCCCCCCCTTGGATTCGCTACTGCTACCTGGCGCCGAGAGTTGTAAATCCAACAGTGTATCTTTTCGACGCGCTGGGATGCACCCTTTTGGATTCTCAACGCTCTGCTCAATACCGACAGTTGAAAATCCAGTACGCGATAAAATCCCGCCGCGACAGTTTTACGTCCGTGCGAAGGTGGGCTAACACTAAAAATTCTGAAATAACTCTTGTCTCCCACAGGCTTAATTTTATATCCTTGAGGAACTGAGGGAGTCCCCGTCATTAAAAAGGACAGATAAACTATAAATTACCTAAGAATTAATATCTGATTAGATTACTTTTATCAACAAACAAAATAAACAAATCGATCTAGCTCTTAGCAATAATAAATAGGTAATAATATACCTATTTAATACCAAGTAGGTTTTGCAATATATACCTACATAGTTTCCGAAAATTCACCCTGTTTATGGTTAATTTTTGAGAATTCCGAAAACTATAACAAATAGAGCGAAGCGTTCAAGGAAACCGTAAGCTCGATTTTGGGGAAAAAACAAGGCTGTTTAGCTAAACAGCCTGACCAAATATGAAGGTTTTTGAAAAGCTTTTCAAAAACCTTCATATTTGGTCAGGGGTCAGGAATCGAACCCGCTCCTTTTTGCAAACGATAGCGATAGTGTAAGTTGTAGCTTGTCAATAGACCTACCCTAGCGGGCATGAAAAAATATTATAATGAGTCTCCATTATAATATTTTATCATGTCAGGTTCAAAGTCGAAGTTTTATTTGTTAATACTTAGGTCTTAGGTGTAAAAAGAATTTTCAAAATCGTTCCACAATTGACAGAGAAATCGGTGAACACCATTGATACACACATAAAAAAAACATAAAGTTCAACACAGGACCTCCTTCTTTGGAAGTCAGTTGAAAATAGGTGTAAAGAGATCTGGCCGAATACAAAATACAAATTGTTAAAAATGACAAGCAAAATCAAAGCTAAATTATATGGTTACTGGTTAGGCATCATATTTACTTAGCGGACATGATTAAATAATTATGATGACTGTTAGATAATTATACTTATTAATTATTTACTTTATCCATTCCTTATCAGTATCCTAGCACACACAAACACCCACAGGCGATAAGAAGTAAACTCCCACAATAAGGAATCGCTTATGAGTTATGACATTCAGGATCAAACTTTAATGACGTAAGACCAACTTTGAATGACGTGAAACGCCATTGGTTTTAGACGGTTTTACGTCATTCAAAGTTGGTTGTACGTCATTCTTTGATCGTGAATGTTCTACTTATGACCCACCGGGGCTAACACAGCGCACCGAGCATGGCCTACTGTGAGATAGCTTAAATCACACATTTTATCACAATTTGGGCGATAAAACAGTTTTGTCACAAATGCTAGCACGGCGGCGTGAGATAATCTCTTGACTTGTGATATAACTTCTTGACGTTTATTTGGGATTCTATGTCTTATTTGCTACTATGGGCGCACCAATTTTGTCACAAATGCCACATAATGACTGTAGTCCGTACGTCAAAATTTGGTCGCATATTCACTGATCATAGACATTTAAATTAAATAATTTAAGCTATCTCACAGTAGGCCATGCTCGGTGCGCTGTGTTAGCCCCGCAGGGGGCGAACACGGCCTACTGTGACATGGCTTGAGTCACACATTTTATCACAGTTTGGGCAATAAAACAGTGTGCTAGCACGGGTCAACCATGTGACATAATCTAGAATTCTAGAGGCACGACATGTCTTTCTTGTTGCGACTTCAAAGTGTGACATAGTAAACGGGTTTTTGGAACGAAGTTCTTTAACGCGGCTTCATACTTGCGTGTCTTTTTCTAATTCGATAGAGAGAGAGAAAGTGTGAATTTGGTCAAAATGTATATCGGAGATGGCGGTTGCGAAAATTTTCAAATTTTTCGCCGTGGTTGTCGTTTTCGTAGTTTTAGAGGGTGCTAAAGCCGACAGTGAGGTCAAAAGGTAAATCCAAGATGGCGGCTGTGAACATTTTCTGTCATGGGAGTCGTTTTCATAGTGTTCGTTAGTGTCTAATTTTAAATTTTAGATCCGTAACTAAATAACTAGGAACAAAAAACTCTAGGTCCGGGGCTAGCCCCGGATATAGATTTTTTGAAGAAGGGCTGTTTCTGCCGTCTATCCCTCGCCAATCCTTTATTGCTGCGTACACACGCGTCACGCGGCCCAACGAACGTAAGAATGAAATAGAAAGATTATAATTGTATGCTGCGCGTCTCATCTATTGCAAAAAAATAATTTTCGGCGCTCCGATTGGCAGCCTACCGACCATGACTGGACCATGACCGGCCGGGCACATGCCCCGGTCAGCCCTCTAGGCTGGTGTAACCCTTCGGGGAATACTGGCGTGATGTTATCTGACCGCTATGCTACACGTTGGGTATTACGTTATTCAATGCGTCACAATGCCGACTTTTGGAAAGAGATTGCGGTTAATGTTTATTCACATAATACTGGTAATAAAATTAATAATTAGTATTTATTGTGTAAGAGTTTTCCTCTCGATGACTAAGTACTGTACCCTAATTACGTAATGCACGATCAATAATAAATTGAAACAGATTGCTAGTCCATTGTTTCATAAGTTCGAAAAAAAAATGAGCAGATTTTTTTTCGAACTTATGAAGCAATGGACTAGCAATCTGTTTCAATTCATTTCAATTAATTATTGATCGTGCATTACGTAATTAGGCTGCTGGTCGTCGCACACTGAAATCCGAACCAACTGAACATCAACTCCTCTCAAGAATTGCATTGGGTATACAAACATTTTAGGGTTCCGTAGTCAACAAGGAACCCTTATAATATTTTCGCCATGTCCGTCTGTCTGTCTGTCTATCCGCGGCTTAGCTCAGAGACTCTTACAAATTTGGCATGGGTAATTGGGTATACCTACATATTAATCACGCCGACAGTTTTTTTATGGTACCTTTCCTACACGTAAAGTGGGAATGTCTAATACAGTTCAGTAGGCTGTACATGTACAAGTTAACGAGTAATAATCGAGCAACTTTGCAGTTGCAAAAACATGTTCTCCATGTTCCCATACACTCCGTATGGGGAACATGTTATCAACTACAAATACTACAATGTTAAGTTTGTAATTGGGATAAATTCATTCTAACTACGGAACCCTTAGTTGTGCGCGGTCCGACACGCACTTGGCCGGTTTTTTTTATTCTATGCATTGGGTCTACTAGGGCTGGGGTCAAAATGTCGACAGTGAAATGACGATAGTTGTTGACGACACGGGTGAACGGCTCAACGGCGCATAACCTACGTTTCGTCGTTCAGTCTACGTCACTTCAGTCTGAATCTCAGTCTCAGTCTTCAAGTTAGTTGTCATAGATAGGACAGCAGTTTAAATTTTTTTTTTTAATAACACAATGAATACGTTAGGACAGTCAAATCAAATAAATTTTTGTCTAAAGCTTTACATAATGGCGCCATTCACAGGGCGATGATCAGGGGGCCTAAAACGGCCACATAAAGCAATTCCTCTAAAAGCAATGAATTTTCTGAAGTCGCAGCAATTCCTCTATCTATGGTGACACATATTTTAGCTGAATCACATTCAATTCATATTTGGTGTACCTACGTGTATATTGGTTGAAAATATTGTCGCATGAAAAAAATTAAGACCGTAATTTACCAAATAATTTTTCTTTACAGTTTTTATTTATTTATTTAACAATTATTTAGGTACACACATTTAAAAACAGACAAGGAGAAAAAAGCAGAAAAATATGTGCAAATGTGATACTTATTTCTAAAGAAATCTCTTCCAGCATACCTGCGAGAGGACAGAGGGTAGGTACAAAGAGATGTAGACAGATGTGCTGAACGCGTTCAATTTCATTGGTGAAATCCGCACTTACTGTATAATTTTGGGATCACGAATCACTGCCACATGGCATGACAGTTTCATACTAATTTTGTTTTTAACCGTATTACGTCGTAGGGGAAAGCCGATCCTAATACTAGTTTTAATTAGAAAAAAAGTAAAATGTTATCAATTATATTAAATTGCCTTTGTATTTGCATTTGTAATTCCCCTAGTAGGCAGAGTAGAAAATAATCGTTAGGGGAAAATCATTACTGATACCTACTTACATAATTATTCATAAATTCACAATGGTGGGTTTACTTACCAATACCATATTTTGTACACCATTTGATTTTTTGTCGGAAGTTCCCGCTATCCGACCCGTTTATCTACCTGCTTTTTTTAACGCATAAAAACTACAAATTTTAGAAACAGATTTGGGTGTATTTCAAAAAGTTATTTTGTGCCTTTTTATTTTAACAGACCCGACTCTCGGTGGTTAGAACAGTAGGACACCAGCAGCTTATTTACTACCTTACCTCAAAAACTTTCTTTTCTTCCTTTCAGTGAATCATGAACTGTAAAAAGAGAAGTTTGGACTTGTACTTAGGAGAAGTGTTCAAGCAGTTTATTTCTATCAAAGATGACGACTTCAAAAAGTCGCAGGAGGTTTTCAAGAGCGTCTTCGAACAGGTCAAACAGAAGATGGGTGAAAATTGTAACTACTTCAAGAGATACAGCAGCCAGGTATGTGTTTGTTTAATTTCCTTACTCTCGAGTATAGATAGTGTCATCCACGAAGACGCGTCCACTCTTCTTCCTGAACGCGATTACTGTACTGTAATCGCTAACAATACGCGTAGTTTGACAACTATAGAAACGGGTTTTGTCGAGACAAAATGACAGATTGTGATTTATCTGTCATTTTGTCTATTCTTCCGTAGACAGAACCCGTTTCTATTGTGGTCATATAAGCTTGCTGTTAGTGATTGGGAAGAAGAGTGGGCGCGTCTTTGTAGATGACACTATCTGTATCTTGGTTGGTATTGTACAAAATAATATTCGTCAATTATCATATACACTCATCATTTTTAGATTGAAAGCAATTTAATTCACTACTTATTAATTAGAAATCGTTGGAGAAAAATTCAATGCAATCTGGAAAATTACTGTAATAAAGTATTTACCCTGAACTGTCCCTGTTCAGGAGGCCTACCACCACTTTTTTAATCTTACTTCAGTGGGGGAAAGGGATGGAGCTATACGTCCTGTAGAGCTTCATCCCTTTCCCACACTAAAGTAATATTACTTATTGGTGGTAGGCCCCCAGCAGTGCCCAGCACTTTAATTTGCTGCAACGATTTATTCATAAATAGTGAATTAAAGAGCTTTCATTCCGAAACAATGTATGTATTGAAATTCGATCAATAGTATTTTCCATACAGCTGCAATAGAACTCCATACCGTTCACCGCGGTGAGAAGAAATTACAAAATCTGCCCATCCACCAGATCATGTACGCAGGAAGCGTCTCCGATGGCATCAAAGTGGGGAGAATGGACGAATTCGACATGGACATCGTGATCCGTCTACCAATCAACTACGGAGACATTACAATTGAGAACGAAGAGCCGGGCTTTGTAAAGCTGAAGATCACGAACGCTTTCGATCATTTAGACAAGCAGCCAAACTGGGAGAACTGCCACAAAGTGACTCGCGAATGGAGGGACGGGGATAAGTACTTCCTGCAGAACAAGTTCCGTCAATGGATGCATAAGAACGTGCAGAGGGCGCTGAACCTCATGGAAGGGAAGGTGACGGTGAATGGAGACGTGTACTTGCTGACGTACAAGGAATCCGGGCCGGCGTACACACTCAACATCAGGAATGACGAGGACACTGACAAGTATGCGCTGGACGTGGATCTCGTGCCGGTCATTAAGTTCATGTACCCACGCACGCCTGACGGTTACAGGTTAGTTCTTAATTACGTTAAAAGAATAAACTAAGAATTTTACTGACTTATTTAACGTCAATCAAGAATAGTTAAGTTAAATCTTTCAAATAAACGTGTAGTAGGTAATAAGATATATGACCATTTCTGTATTAGGACAAAAACATAACAAATAAGTGTTTCATACAGTTCCAGTCAAAAGCAGCAAAGTTTTACTCGACTACAGCAAAACCAAAAGGAAGTTTTAATGTATGTGATTCATCATTCGGCCGAAAGACGTCCACCGTTGGACATAGACCTCCCCGAAGCCGCTACTTCGACCGCTTCTGTGCTTCCCGCATCCAGCGGATTCCTGCGGCTTTCACAAGGTTATCGGTCCACCTTATGAGAGGCTTTCCAACGGTACGTCTTCCGGTACGCGGTCGCACTCCAGCTAGAACCGTTCGGCCCCATCGGCCATCTGTTCTGCGAGCAAAATGCCCTGCCCATTGCCACTTAAGTTTGACAATTCTTCGGGCTATGTATGTGAACAATTTACCAAAGATTGACGTAAAACATAGATGCTTTGCCATTCCAGGGTCATTGACGGGATCACAGCTAAGGATTGGCTCGTTGTGCCCAAGCCGAACAAGGCTTTAAACGACAACACGTTAAAGAACAGGTGCTGGCGTCTCTCGTTCCAAGAACAGGAGAGAGAACTCATCAAAGACTGCAAGGCGCTGAAGACTACTATCAGACTGGTGAGAATGTTAAAACAACCTCTTCTCTTAGTTTCTGAAATCCTGTTGTTTCATCTTTGTTAAGTCATGTCACGGATGAATACAAATGGGTGACTCCGCATTTTGGGTATGAAGCTACATGTAGGAACGCGAGGGGCTGGGCTAGTCGAATTCAGCGAGAGTAACGAATTCAGAAGATATAACGAGTTACGCGATAGAAAGAGAGGCAACTTCTAGGTGAATATAACTGTAGGTAATTAGCGCTGTGCAACCTGAATTGCACTTTATTGTGTCATAGCAAGAGTAGCTTTTTATTTAAATGATTTTGCGGAGTGACGACCCATCTGTACTTATCTGTGGTCATGTGAAGTAATATGATTTTACTATAGCAACTGGCATGGGTCGGAGACCAGAGGCCTGTTCGCAGCAGTGGTTGAATTCGGTTTGTAGATGATAATGATAGCAAATTACACATCGATCTCTGATTTTTAAATCGCTCAATTTAATTTGCATAACAGTAATCTTGCTGATACTTCGTAAGACAAGGTCCTTAGTTTAGAACCTACAAAATTTGGGGGATCATAGGCTCTTAGCTGTCAAATATCCACTTTATTAATACTAAAACACTACCCTAACGCGAGTAGCACATCTCAATTCAACTGGCTCGCGTCATGTCATTTTCTGGGCATAACAGTAGATGCCAAACTTCAGTGGGGCCCACATATTTCAAGTCTAGCGGGAAGGCTCAGCTCGGCCGCCTACGCTGTCAGGAAAGTAAGACAATACACTGACGTTGATACAGCTCGATTAGTCTATTTTAGTTATTTCCATAGCGTTATGTCCTATGGTATTCTGCTGTGGGGCAAAGCCGCTGACATTCAAAATATATTTGTTCTTCAAAAACGAGCTGTCCGAGCAATTTACCAACTAGGTACCAGAGTCTCTCTGAGAGATTTTTTTAAAGATATTGGTATTCTTACAGTGGCATCACAATTCATCTTCGCCAATATCTTATATATTAGGCAAAATATACACGTATACACTAAAAACAGTGATATCCACAATATTAACACCAGAAATAAAGACAAATTACGAGCTCCTTTTCACCGGCTTCATAAGGTTCATAACTCATTTGTTGGGCTTGGTATAACCTTTTATAACAAGCTACCCACTTCTCTGCTAGATTTGCCTTTTAATGCGTTTAAAGCTAAAGTAAAATCCAACCTTTGTTCAAAGGCATACTATTCTATCAATGACTACTTAAGCGATAAAAATAGTTGGTCGCTGTGATTAACTCAAGACAATGTTTATGTTCTTTCTCCAGTTTTAGCTTACCTACTGACAGGTTATATGTTTATAGAATGTTTAATTTATTTGACTTTATTATACAATTTTTTTTATTTTTATTTATTGTTGACATGATCTACTCATTACAATGTTTTCGTATGAGTTGTATTGCAATATGTGATTAGCTAGCGACCTCGACAGTAGATTATATATTATTCTTGACTAACTGTTGATCTATTTTTGATTTATTTTTACTTCAATGGTCCTAGTTTATCATATCTAATTATGTGACTTCGAGTTACAGCTTTATTAGCTATATGTAAGCGGGCACGCCCTTTATGCCTGGAGGCTTTATAATTCGGGTATTAAGTTCTGTTTACGTTTTTAGTTTTTATTTTTGCTTGAGTTTAGATTTCGATATTTTTTTTTTTTGTTGGTACATTGGCGCGTGCTAGCTGTCATTATGGCATATATTTTATTGAATGTTTTGTGTTGAGTAATGTAAATTATTTGCATACTATTGTATAGAATCAAGTTATTTTTTCTAACTGAACAGACAGCTGTGCTGCTGGGGAGTTTGTTGCGCCACTTCTTCTCTCCAGCAAAGGCACTAGGAAGTGGTGAAGGGCGGGCTTTTTTGGGGGACTGTCTTATGTAATTTTGACGTTCGAAAAGTGCTGATTCTCAGCCTAATTTGAATAAATGACTTTTGAATTTTGAATTTTGAATTTTGAATTTTGAATTTTGAATCATGTTCCGCTACTTGAATAGCGGAACATGACACGAGCCAGTTGAATTGAACTACTGCGGTTTCGCTGCTATGGTTTCGCGGCGGAGACGTGCTACCGGAGTTAAGGCTCCTACACGGGCCTTGCTGCCGTGCAAGCCACGGTGCGCCCGGCTTGCCGCATAAAGGAGCCGCCAAACAAAAGAGTCCGCTCGGCAAAAGCGAGCGGTCCGTGCCGCCGGCACTATGTGCGAGTGCCTTTAGGTTATACTACAAAACTGTGTTTAACACTTTGAAGGACAGTAAACGCCCATAGGCGTCATAAGATTTTTTTATTTTTTTTTTATTATAAGAGTAAGACTTCTATTATGTCTCGTTTACAGTCCTTGAAAGTGTTAACAGTTGTTAAGCATAGCCAACAGATAGACACGTTTTTGTAGTATATTTAGGTACTTAGGTATGTTGTTTAAAACCCTACTCAAGCGAATTATGTTTACACAATTCCAGGTGAAAAAATTACGAGATGCCCTCGAGATGAAGGCTATCGCTAGCTACTACATCAAGTCACTCTTCCTCAAGAAAGTCAACGATATGCAAGACAAGACGTACTGGCAGAACAAACTCAGCCTTCTATTCCGCACGATGGTAGAAGAGCTATACCTAGCTATCCAAAAGAAAGAGATCCCATTCTTCTGGAATTGTGATCATAATTTGATTGGTGGACTAAAGCCAACTCTTCAGAGGGTCTATTGTGACAAGTTGAAAGATGTACTCGCGAGTATCGATGCCAACGACATCGAAAAAGTTGTGTCTGCTTTGCTGACTACAGAAGAATTGAGGGAGTTCAAAAAATCTGAATTCTATCAGAAGCAGGGGGAGTTGCCGCCTGTTCTTATGGCAAACTTTTCTACTTCCTCTGTTGAGTCATCTCAGACTGATAGCTCCTTGTCCGATCAAGTGAAGATGTTGAATGACGAGCTCGATACGCTGCGTAGCAAAAATGAGAAAGACGAAAAGTTTGAGGAACTAGAAGATAAAATTGACAGACTTGCCGACAGAGTTACTTTGTTGGAATCTAGAATGACCAAGTTGGAAACGGCAGAGCGAGAGAGATTCCAGACAAGCATCGCTGATATTGTCGTCGGGACTAATTCCATCACACTCGATAATTTGATCGATATGAATTAATGAGGCGAGGAACTTGTTTCTATTCAGTGCCATGCTGGACTGCTTTTTAATATTTGAAGCATGAGCACGGGTAGTAAACAGTTACATGACATGGGTGGTACGGGAAAATGATTTTTTGCCCAGATCCCAACATGAATTTGACGTTTATTGTGTGTTTTGTAAATGTATTTTTGTCATTATCATTTTAATCCACCCTTCCCAATTTATTTGGGGTCATCATTTAGCTCCCATCTCAGTATTCACTTCCGTTTTATCGTTCAAACAATGTATTATAAACGTTGCTTAAAGTTAAGTAATGATTAGCGACTGTCTATTGTCTAAGGGTCGGGCCACACCTGCCGAACGTTCCGCGGCGGAACGTTCGGTTGAATACGCCCCTAATGTTTTTCAAGTTACCTATGACACATCAGCCGAACCTTACGTCCATAGAAATATGACGCGACTGAGCGTTCCGCCGCGGAACGTTCGGCAGGTGTGTCCCGACCCTAACATACATTTTTAACGTTTGAACGTCACTTAACTTTAAGCAACGTTTATAGGTGAAGCCCTGACTGATTTCACCAATGAAACTGAACGCGATCAGCATTTCTAATGGTGGCACTTCACATCGCTATTCGGTATTCGTGTATTTTATTGTGATTTATTCGCTCATATAGTGTAGAAGTCCAAATAACTCGAACAAACCGTCCACATATCGTCATGAACAGCGAATAAGCCGAACATTCAAGAATATTTTTATCTTTTTACTAATCTGAATGCAAAGATAGATGGACGTCTTGACGGCAGCAGCGACTTATTATTTGCTGTGTGTTAATTACCAATACATGTTATGCGTACATAAAACACGCACTCTACTGAGCAAGCCATGTGTGGACGGTAAACGAACTTATTCGGTATATTCGCTATCCTTTGATATGTGACCAAAAACCGACAATCGGCGGATACGAGTGTTCGTGTATTTGCGTAGTCGTCTTATTCGTGAAAAATAGGCAAATATAGGCGAATAGAGTAACTTCACATCGTCATATTTGGGCAAATAAGATGAATACGCGAACACGAATAGCGATGTGAAGTGGCACCATAAAACGCGTGCAAGAGCTGTCAGTGTCAAAATTATTAAGCAATATCACTGACAGCTCTTAAACGCGTTTAGATGTGCTGAACGCGTTCAATTTCATTGGTAAAACCCGCACTTTAGTTGTGAACTTGTGAATGAGTCTTATTATAATCATGATTATTATATTACTTTAATAAAATATTATTTAATAAGTTCTAGATGTAATAACGCACATTTTATCGAAAAACATCCTATGAATTCCTGACGGTCTCTTAGTTATAGAATTTTTTTTAAAATAAATATTATTCCTTTTATAAGAATTGTTTACTTATTCGCTTTGGAAAATCCTCATGCGGTTGAAGAGTTATATCAGACTTCTACAGTCAATGTTCCTTCCATGAGTTAGCTAACCATCCCGACCTTCCAAACACTAAGGGAGGGCGCAGATTGGGTGTGACTTAGTCGTAGGTATAGTTCCAACGTCCGAAAACAATCTGTATCACTGGAACACTACCTATTTGACGTACCTATCCTGTGTGCGCACTCAATTCGTACAAGCATGGTCGTACGCACGAGTGAAATTCGTACGAAAACGCATCCAAAGTGCGCGCGGCTTTACTAGCGTTATCTTGCTATCCTGGCTTGAAAAACTAGCCTCGTGTAATCCGGGCATAATCTGAGTAGTATTAATGACGCAGGATAAAATAAACAAACTCAACACATGCAGCCCTTATGATATTTATTTCTTTGTTAAAAACAGAGTACAAACTATCAAGAGAAACTTTTTTTGGAAATATACAACGCGTACACATACAATTTTCTTGGATATATACATACAATTTTCAATACTACCCTCCGTCTGTACTTGTCGCATAGATATTTGGAACCATTCATTTTGAAAATTACTAATTGTGAAAAATTTCTTTTCTAACCATTTATAATCTTTGCAATCATTTATTTAACTTTTGACAGCTAAAGTAGTGATGTCCAATTTCCATTTTTGATTAGATTTCGAAATTCATGATGAATTTAAACGAATTTAAATAATAATTAAAATTAAGAATTGAAATAATATTATCATCGAATCCATAATTCGATGAAAAAAACAAAGTGCCCATAAAGCATTGCATTTTTTCACTTTGGTTTATAATATAAATAATTACGGAATTTCGTAAGCGTGTTATATGTCAAAAGTTAAATAAATGGTTTGAAATAGTTTATGAATTATTTTACTGTATTTAATTTTATAATTTGCACAATTTTGAAATTTTATTCTATACGTAGAGTTAAGATAGATAACAATATAATATTCAAATGTCCGCATTATTTTATCATACAATACTTATGGATAAGGTATACGACAGTGGATTCACAATCACAGTGACGTAATCTCAATTATATCGCATGTTAATTTAGGTATTCATTATATGCACATTTTTAAAGATAATTTAGGTAATGAACTCATTGTAACGTGACCTCATAGTGCATTATGTAGTATCCAGATTAAATAATATTTACATGCAATATTGTTTTCAGCAAAATACTTTTATACTTTAGCTTTCGCGAGATACTAAAACCTGTTTTAACTAACAATAAGCGACGCCGAAATAAAAGCGAGCTGTTTGATTTTCAACTTTTGGCGATAAGCCGAGCGTTACAAATCCAACGCGCGTTTTTATTCAGGCATTCATATGTGTTAGCAAAAACGGGTATAAATGAGGATAGCTTGCTTGCAGCGGTAAAAGCAACTTTTACCACAGATTAATACTCCGCATTTTAGATATGAAGCTGCGGGCTTGACTTGCTGGGCCAATTCAGTGAGTGTAACGTAGTCAGAAGATCTAAGAGTTACGCGATAGAAAGAGAGACAACTTCTAGGTGAATATAACTGTAGGTAACTAGCGCTGTGCGACCTGAATTGCACTGTATTGTGTCGTAGCAAAAGTCGATTTTTATTTAAATGATTTTGCGGAGGCAAGCATGGTTTAACTTCATATTTGAATAGAAATAGGACCATTAGTAGGTATTGATATTTAGGAGTAATAATTTTAATTGCGACAAGTACAACTTTATCGGTCAACAATATTTTGTATGAAAACAATTAGAATTCAATTTTTCAACTACAAGAAGTTCATACATACACCGTTATTTATGTTTGAAATATCTCAACAATATTTAAATCATTATTTGTAGCTTAGTAAAATCTTTTATGGGCCAAGTCAGTTGCAAAAAGAATTAAATTCATAGTCCGTCGAAGGCAAGAATTTTGATTCATATTTGACAACGCAAGAATTTTGATTCATATTTGACCAGGGACCAGGGTGCTTTGCTTGTGCAGACGATTTAGTCAGGACTTCATGCAAATAAGGTTCAAATTGATAGCAAACTACTAATTAATTGTGCTCCTACAAAATATTGTCAACCCACACAACATTAGATACAGTCCAATGTCACCCTATCCATATATTTACATGCATGATGTAACATGAAAAACACTGTGTTTACACAAAAACATTAATTATGGGGTTTTCTTAAGATTCATGCCTTTTAGTTTTAAAAGAGTAAACATAACATTTTAAACAAGGCTGCAACGAGACAGCTACTTTCATAGATAGTATTGTGATAGTTCAGAGCATGATCCGCTGACAGCAGCCTCAAAACGAGGAGTGCCTCAATCCGAGACGACTCAAGGCGAGGCACGTACCCCAAGGAAGGTAAGAAACTGCATTTTTTTTTTGCGTATAAAGTAATTGTTCGTTCTAAAAGCGTACTCAATCCGAAGCACACCTTGAGGCTGCCTTCAGCAGAAAAGCTTAACGAGACTTAAATTGTATATTTTGTAAAAGGCCTTAAATTATTTAAAACTATTTGTTCGGATCGAATCTACAGTTCAACTTTTCTAAACAATCTACATTTGATGAATCCGACCTTTAGATTTTAGTTGACTGTAGGAAGTTATTTAACTCAAGCGTATTTAAATTTTGAATACTTAAAATGATACAGGGGGTACAGCCCGATTCAAACTGGCGTATCTGAACATGAGGCGAGTCACGCTCAGCTGCAACACGCACCGCCCTATGTCGTGGCCCTGTCCTTAAAGTTTGACGCATACTATATGAATGCAGCTCTTCCTTTTTATACGAATCACTCACATTATTAGAAAATGTAATCAGGCCTTAAGAGTGTTTATTCTGAAAGTTGGCAACGTCGCAAATAGATGTCAAATATTTCGCTGTTTTGATTAATTTGATAATATTTCTGTATGAAAATAAAAAATGTGGCTAACTAGCGAACTAGAATATTGATTATGAAATGCAATAATTAATATCTTAACACCGAATAGTTAGTTTTAGATGTAAAAAAAGTATTTGGAAACTTTCCAAATGCCTTTTTTTCACCTAAAACGGGTACAACATCAAATTCAATGTTATAATTGCAATTCATTATTAATATTCTAGTCAATTGATTAGCCACATTTCTTATTTCCATACAGTATTATTTCCAAATTAATGGAAACAGGTAAATATTTGACAGCTATTTACGACGTTGCCAACTTTTAGGATGCACCCTCATAAAGGAAAGTAAAAAATTCAATAAGCCTGCAAAAATTTTAATGTGAAAAAAGGCTTGAAACCCTGCTAAATATTTGCAATGGCAACACTGTGAGCAAACGGTCAACAATCCCTATTTATAAAGGCTATGAAAAAATAAGACACAATTTGCATTACATCTTTGCGTGTGGTATATTATTTTATAGTAGAAAAAGATAAGTTACAGCCATACAATATAAACGCACCGATATATAAAAATAATATAATTATAGTTGAACAACTACCTCAAATATTTTTTTAACGTGGAATGCTACATTTTTAAGATCATTCATTGATCAGGCGGTGGTTCTAACACACAATGACATACCAATACGCCCGATAATACTTGGCAGGTCTGAACATAGGCACTACGAACTTTCGCGCATGTTCTCTCACTCACACTCACCTCATGTCACCATTTGGTTCCTAAAAATTGTTATTGCGCAGCCTTCTGCGCGATGTTCGGGACTGTCAATGTCAAGTTATATCGACCGTATTGTATATCGCTATATCCTTCGAGGACTCGGGGTACTTACAACCTAGTGAATTCCATTATTAGTATCCTCAAGTTAAGTTAACCTGCCTTTGTGTGCAAGAACAGACAAATAAAATCATGAATGCCAAATCAGTTAATTAACAAAATAATTCGTTATTTAAATAGAGAGTTACATATCGCTACAGCCTATGCAAAATTGACCTATCCATAATAATGTTTTAATATTAAAATGTAGGTACTGTATGTTGCCAAGTATGAACACATGAACCTTCATTTCTATTTACCTGCGAAGAGTGCCATACATAGAATAATTTGCCTCATTAGGCATACTTGAGCATGTATGGCTACCACTATGCATCAGTGCAAAGGAACATATGTCAGTTATTGTCTCAGCAAAGTCGACAGAATCCGATAACGGAACGATTATATTATATCTAGATTCAAGGCGATTATAAATCTGATAAACCTATCGCGTACAAAGGTTATCAATTTCGTTGATTATTTGTCATAATATTTGAAGATTTTAATGATCAAGTTCATAACAAAAAGTGTATAAAAACGATTTTAACAAACGTTTGGAGCAACTATTTGAGATAATCTTCCAAATATAATGCGTTTGTAAATTAAGTATAATACTAAAAACGCTGTTAACGCAAGTTCCCGACATTTTTTCGGTATAAAGGTTGCCTCCTGCTTTAGTTACAGAACGCACCACTAATCAATGGCGCTAGTGTAGCGGTGCCTAGACTATTCAATTTCAAACTTTGGTTAGACATTATCATGATTGAAACATATTAAAATTAATTATAATAATGGTTACATATTTTGGAAAGGTTTCCACACACACTAGCGCCGTCTGATAAAAACGTCACTTTACCTGTCAAAACTATGTATATTACAAGATATAACTATATATAAACGTTTATATAAACATAATGTGCAGTCGAAGCGGGTTTTTAATTTCAATTAATTACACATCTAGTGACTTTTCTATATTCGACAAAACATTGCTAGTGTAAGAATAATTTTGTTGAATGATTATAAATAAATAAATAAGGATTTTTGGTTTGAGTCATGAACACTATTTTACCGTATAAAAATTATCTTTATTATTTCTACTAAGTTTTACTGAAAGCCTTTTATGTCCTATTTTCTACGCTGTTGCGTGCATTATGATTCTATATGCTTTTACTTCGACCACAACTTTTTATCAAGCACATTATCCTAATTAGGAGTCTTTTTCGTACGATTTCTTGGTCCTGGGATTGAAAATACTCGTAAAATATTGTGTCCACACCTCAAAATAGTATATTTCACAAATTTATACATATGTTACGTATAGTTCGTTTATGTTATATACAAGTTGCGCCTAACGTTATTTAGCAACAAAATTATTCGCACATTAGATATTTTTATTAAACTTATTTTTTTTAGCTAACAATATGAGATAAGTATATTTATAATATATAACGCTAATATTAATAAGGAATCTAAATACTCTAACATGATAGTACTGCATCTAAAATATAGAAACTTTTAGATAAAATAAGTTTATGACATTTTATTAAAATTAAAAAACTCGATACAATTGATATGTCCAGCGGGGTGATTGCGTAACACACATACAGTAGCAATGGTTTTCATTTTAACACATCAACAAAATTCATTGCGTTTTTTACGTTGTTGAGCAGACAAATTTTTCGAACATAATTATGAAGCAATGGATTAGCAATAACCTTCAAAATCATTGCGATTGAAAGTGTGTTACGTAATTATGGTGCTGGTTTAATTTTACATTAATCTAATGAAGTATAGACTATTGATGAGGAGCATGTGACGGTAGAAAGAATATAACAATGTATTTTAGAGCATATCCTACCAAAACAACATGAGATATTTATCTAAAAGAACCCATACTTTAGATGTTTGTGTACATTTCTAATGTGACAACATTATCTTTTCACATAAAAGGCTTATTGCGTTTTAATAAATATTTGATATAAATAATTAAATATATAACAAATAAAATTACAGCTTGGCACCATTTTCAAACAATGAAAACTAATTGAAGCCAATGGTTGTATTGTGACAAGATAATTCACCACATCATTTGTTTTAGAGAGTGCATAACTCAAGCTAAATTTATTTATCACGACTTAAATAGCATGATAATTACTTTACTCAACAATGAATTACGTACGAAAGTGGTTGGGCAAGAACATACCGCTTAAAGTCGTCACGAGGCATAACCTCGACGCGAGGCAGACTTGCAAGGCATACAAAAATAATAGCCAACAATATACTGTGCTTTATAATTTTCGGAGAATAATAGATTTAAGATTAAGAAACTGCCTCGCAGTCACATTCAACCATAAATTCATTGTGATAAAGCATTTTAACACCATAAAAGTCGTAACTTACATAATAATGCAACAAGATCATCTCTTTTAACACAATCTTTAAGGCGCAGTTCATTTTTATTCGAACTTTAAATCAATTTCAGAATTTTGGAGAAATAATACTGATATTTGTTACATTTCACGAGCCAGCATCAATCGTTGCAATTCAAACCTTATGCCATTGACATACAAGTCACATGACACGCGCTCTTGATTCGTAACGCCTACAGTATAGATAAGTTTTGTTCATTCAGTTCTTGTCATGTTGATTTAGTAATATATTATGAGTATACTTGGATATCTTGTCTCCTTAGGGGTCCTCATCAGTCTCATAGCCAAGTATACATAGTATTTATAGCCAACATAATCACCGAAGGTCTCCATCCCATAGCATGTCAAAGTCAAATTTTCCTACACAAATAATTACGACTTTTCACGAGGCATAAAGGCACAACCTTTATGCCTCGTGAAAAGTCATCGAGTCTTTTTATGTCCTTTGTGCAAAATTTAAAGAAAATAAATTCGTTTCCGTCAAAGCTCTACATGGAAAGTTCTTAGTCAAGAATGTTTTATTATGGCCTAGATATTTTTATCAATTTAAATAAGCATTTAGAGCATATTTGCGAAGATCTTGCTACGCTGTTCTACAAAAAACTCCAGGCCTTGAAAATAAAGTTCAGGCAAAACTGCGCCTTATTTGCTAAAGATGTCTTGTACATGGAGTTCACAATCGTGTGCGATTAACGCGCGCTACCGGACTTACTGTGCGCGATGAGCCATTGTAGTGTAATGTCGATGTTGTCCTTCTCTTTGCATGAGATTGAGTAGCAGCAGATCTCACGGTCTTGAATAGCTGACAGGTTCCTGCGAAAGAATTGTGGAAAATATTTTAATTAAAGGAAATAAACGTCAAGTTTTTGCATATCCAAAACATACTATGTAATTTGAAAAGGAGCCTACGCTCTAAGTTACTATTATACTAGCTTATACCCGCGACTTCGTCCGCGACCTTCCTCAAGAATTGGGCTATCCAATGCATAAAGAATCTTTCAAATCCGACTGGTGGTTCCGGAAATTACCCCCTACATACAAATTTATCATCATCATCATCATATCAGCCGAAAGACGTCCACTGTTGGACATAGGCCTCCCCCAAGCACCGCCACTTCGACCGATTCTATACTTCCCGCATCCAGCGGATTCCTGCGGCCTTTACAAGGTCATTGGTCCATCTTGTGAGAGGACAACCAACAACAACAAACAAACAAGTACAAACTTATACAATAAACAAAGAAGGATGCCCATTTATGGCCCGAGAACGCCCAGCAATTTACGTTTATGTAAAAAAAACATCGTTATTTCTAGTTATCTAACAAGATATTCATTTATCCGAACAAGATGGGAACATTTTTGCACAAATAAAAAGTACCGAAACGATAAATACGTGAAAATAATTCCCTTTTGTGGATAAAATCAGCAGTGTTGCCAATAATTATTAATTCCGTTCACGAAATAATCGATTATGTTTTCATGGATGTTTTACTTATAATATCAGATCCGTAATGCTTATTATTCGATGTATTCAAACAAATACGGTGTTATGTTTTTACTATTGATACTAAATGAACAAGCGATATTGATAGTTGATATAATAATGAATGCATAGGATCATAACAAAAACGCTACTACACATTTTAATTACCTATAATTCTTTAGCTGTTCAGCACAATAAAGATAGAATATGTTAAAGAAAACATATTTACAAAGACGTTCATAACTTCTTAACCTTTAAACTCCCGAGGCAGCCGCAAGGCTGCCGCAAACTATTTGTCCTTCAAACTCCGAGGCGGACATACGGCCGACGCAGGTACAGTACGACACAACTTAGATGTAGCATCGGCAAAATTCGTAAAACCGATCACCATCCGAACTGAGTGCGCCTTCAAAATCACCAATCGCTATTACAGCTTTAGGTGAAAATGATCTTTCGAAAACGCAATAACTTGTAAATTCTTATAGCCAAATACATTCCTAAAATTGAAATAAATGAATGAAAATTTTCAAATCTATGCTACATCTAAGTTGTGTCGTACTGTACACACGGTTTAAATCTCTATTTCTACTATGAAATTAGGGCTAAACTGGTCGGTGAGCAATTTAACTCTATGGCCTGACGGATATTCTCGTCAACTAAATTCCCGTTCGTCCAACCAGGGGGACGACGGCAGTGGGACGAACGGGAATACACCCTTTTTTAACGATTTTTATCATAAAAACCAATATCCAAAAATATCAATAGCCAACATTGGAATAAAATGTTGAAACTGACTGATGTCGCACGTCACACGCAGGTAAAACGTTATAGTCACGAGTGCGCGCTCGGCATCGTATTTCGTTATTTTTTATTATTTTTGTGTGTAAATCGACGGGAAGTGTTGTTATTTCCATAAGTAGTTTTTACATACATCGTGGTAGATAAATATTTGCACTAACTAGCATCGTTTATTAAATACCTATTTTGATCCGACCAAAAAAAACGTCGGGAACCCGTGAGTGAAAAAGTGAATGTGATTATTTTGAGTTTTGTGTGTGTTTCGTGTCGTGTAATCGCTGGTAAGACTTTATTTTATTTTTTAATATTAGGTACTTAATCGTTTTATTATTTGAACTAAAATACACTGTTTATCCATTTTTTTTTAACCAAATATTGTTACGTCATCAGAGTTGACGTCGTTAAGATTAAAGAGTCACAGTGGCGATTATAATTTTGTATTAAAATTAGGATTCGATAAAAAAATCGATATCGATCTATCAATTTTTTGTGTGTGGTGTGGCAACATTGAATTATGCCGGCCGGCCGGCTGTCAAGTCAATGTCAATGTCAAATCACAAATCGACTTTCTTTGTTTTCGTTTGCATAACTTTATTTTCTTGCGAATTTGTTATTTTAACCATCGAATACGCTTATTAAATGGACTCCGAAGATTCTTTGAACCCTGAGCCCTGACGACCACGACCTGAACATGGATTCCGCTCCCGCTTCTAACGATAACCTCAGCACGAACTTTGACTCGATATCCACAAATTATGAAGACCCCGGCATTGTCGCTGGCCCGAGTACTTCCGTTCCCTAAGTAATTCATTCAAAAGGTCATTTACGCTGTGTTAATTGTGGTTTAAACGTCACGAGAATACGAAGGCATTTCTTGGAAATAGCAGAAAGAGCAAAATGTTATACAACAATTCGACACAACAGGTCAGTATCATGTCTTCCTCTGAGAAATGATTTTTAAATAAATAGACAGACTACTATCAAAGTTAGTGTTGTTTTAGGATATCTAATAATTATGACTTGTTTATTAGGTACAAGTGTCGAGTGACAGTTTAGTGTGCGAACAACAAAATGTACAGATTGATGGTCATGGACAAGTGTGCATCAGCTGCGTGCGGCAGATTGCTTTTGAGAATAAGATCACATACACTCAGGTCTGATTCTTCACATGAACAACTCGAAATGATTGCCTGTCAGATTGTACCAAGAGCGGTAAGTTATCAACAGTTTAGAATTAATACAAGCGTAGTTCTGAGATTTGATACTGACATACTTCTGAGTCTATAGTGTAATATTCAACTTCTTTCGTGTCCGCACAAGTTATATTTCACATAGTACAGATTGTCTAGAAACTTGAGAAAGATTTTTTAGAAATGAATTAATAATAATATAAAATGTTATTGATAGATATTTTTTTGATTGTGTATTTATTTGTACCAAAACCACAGTAATTCACGTTTACTGTATTTATGCACTGAGCTTTAATTTTTATTATTATTTCAGTTGCCATCATCATCTTGTTAGAGCAGTTTAGAGCAGCATCATGTTCAACTACAGAACCGGAATGTGAACCATCCAGTGTGCCTATGGAGCAATTTGAACCATCCAACCTACCTTCGGTGCAATCTGAAGTAGCTGACAGTGCATAGCAAGCGGGACAACATAGCTTGAACACATCCAACAGTATACTGCTGCCTTATTATGTAAGAGCACCAAACACTCAAAATCAATGTTTCTTTCCTGGCTGTAACACGACCAATCGGCTCGCTGTCCCATCAGCACTGCGGGTACATCTTTTTTGTAAGTACAATTACTATGTACCGCCGGATTGTAGAATCTGTTATTACCATTTAAGTAGTACCTAACCCCTGGAATCTACTTTTAGAATCAATATATAATCATATTAAAACATTTAGTGCAGCACAAATTGAAGATTTTGCCTCATTGAAAAAAACGATTTTATCTAAATAACCCCAACTTTTTTCTAAACCAAGACCTTGACCGTTTCATTATTTAAATCGCATATTATCCTATCCATATACTTTGAATTGTGGGCACTTGAGGCCAAATTGTCTATGGACAGCGGGCAATGCCCTTTTATTTATTTATTTATCCTTTATGCACAAGTAAAAAAATACTGTACAAAGGCGGCCTTAATTCCTGAGGCATTTTCTGCCAGTCAACCATTTTACGTCATAATAATATTTTAAGTATTGGTAGTATACTACCAAGGTGAATTTTAGAAACGGAACTTTAAAGCGCAAAAATAAACTGCATCTTTACTTTGTGCAATTACAGCATTTATCAATTTATGGTAATTCACTCAAAATAATAAAATGTGAAAGTATGTAAATATGTTTGTTACCATATCCCACAATAACTATTGAAAAAATTTGGACGAAATTCGTCAAACAAATCGACCATTTCTTGGAAGAAACAAATGAGATACTGCGGGAAAAAGTCTGTTTCATATAAACCAGCTACATTCACGCAATGACTCTGCTTGTTGCCCAGCGATAGCATGGGGATACCCCGCAACTGCTGCTTCTCTAGGAGGCTGTGGAGCTCATAGTATACAATGTCGCCCATGCGCATGTGACCGTCCGTAATTTTCTGAATATTCATGAAAAAATATCGAAAATAAACTTCAAAAGGGGGGGTCTATCTATAACATTTTTCACTAGTTTTTTTAAAAATAAATACACAATTTTTTACCGAAAAAATGACTTCGATTCCGTTTTTTTTTTCGTAGTCGATAATTTTTTGTAAAATTTTTAATTAACCTGTTAAAATAACTCATAAGCTTTTGGAAATAATAAACAGAATCCAAATCGACCCATAAACTTCGGGAGATGTGTAAAAAAACAGAAAGCAAATCTTTAAAAAATAAAAAATTGAATAACATGAAAAATGTTATAAGTAGATAGACCTTTTGAAGTTGACCTTTTGAAGTTTATTTTCGATATTTTTTCATGAATATTCAGAAAATTACGGGCGGTCACATGCGCATGGGCGACATTGTATAATAAAGAATAGTTACATTCGCTCAATAAGTCCGTGCTCGTCGAGGGCGTGCGGCAGGTCGCGCTTGTTGCCCAGGACCAGCACTGGGATGCCCGTCAGCTGCTGTTTCTCTAGGAGGCTGTGGAGCTCGTTGCGAGATGCTTCAATCTTGTCTGGGTCTGCTGCGTCGACCATGTAGCTGCGGACAAGAAAATTATGGATCAACATCTAAAATTGTACAAAATATGAAAAGAATGGAGTAAATGATAGCCTGATGGTTGACAGGGAAGAATGGAAGAAGAAAATGTATTGCGTCCACTCCAAGTAACATTGGACAAGGGCAGGAAGATGATGATTTAAAATTGTACAAGTTTAGATCAATAGCAAAGAATTATCTTTAAATATACGTCATTTATCATTGAGAATGCTCCGCCTGTGTTGTGATGTCAGTGACAGGCCGATTCAAACTTAATAGCGGCTCGGAACACGAGGCGAGTCGCTGCGCAGTGACGAATTCATGTGTCAGCGGGGGTGAGGGGTGGGGTACTGCAGAGCGAGCGGCTAGTTTGAATCGAACTATACTCTAGAATATTGACCCCCCACTACCACTTTCTGGAAACCTGATTCTTCTTTTCTGGAAACCTGGCTTACCAAATACTGTCTGGATGCCCGTAGAAATCGATTTTAAAATAGCTATAACCATACAGTCAACTTTTCGTTTTTAGCAATCTAGGGTCGGATCAGTATGCCATTATGTATCTTATTTCTAATTTTAAAGATATAAAAACACTTACACAATAGCATTGACACCTCGGCAATACCTCTCCCACATGGAACGGAACCTAGGCTGACCACCGATATCCCAAACCTGAAAGAAAAAAACGATAATTTTATTGACATAATCTACTCATTACAGTTTTTTTTAATATTTTTATTTATGAGTTGTATTGCAATATATGGTTAGCTAGCGACCTCAAAAATTGATCCTATTATTCTTGCCTGAGCAACCAGCAGCAGTTCGTCATACTCCCTTAGATGTCACTGCTTGCGGTAGCGTCGGGGGTCAGGTTGCCTCCTTCCCTCAAATATGGCGAGGGAGGTGATGGCTGATCTTTGCGTTATGCTCGTGAACGGGTGCTGCTTGTGGTGACTGGTCGTGTTGCTGACCATGGTTTTCTTATTAGTAATTAACTGTTTATTTATATTATTTATTTTTACTTTGATGGTCCTAGTTAATCATTTGTGACTTCGAGTTACAGCTTTAATAGCTATCTGTAAACGGGCACGCCCTTTATGCCTGGAGGCTTTCATTCGAGTATTTAGTTCTGTTTACTTTTTATTTTCACTTGAGTATTGATTTCAATGATTTTTGTTGGTATATTGTGCGTGTGCTAGCTGACGTTACTTATAGCAAATAATTTAATGTTTTGTGTTGGGTAATGTAAATTATTTTGCATAAATACTATTGTACAAAATCAAGTTTTTCTAACTGAACAGACAGCTGTGTTGCTGGGGAGTTAATTGTGCGACTTCTTCTTCCCAGCTAATGCACTAGGAAGTCGGGTGTTTTTGGGGGACTGTCTTATGTAATTTTGACGTTCGAAAAGTGCCGATTCTCAGCCTAGTTTGAATAAATGACTTTGGAATTGAATTAAAAAGAAACCCTACCAAATAGGTCAGGCGCGTAGTGCCCTCAACTCAACCGACGCATATAAGTAAAACCTTACTGTACAATTGTTTGTCTTCCCGAATAAATAAAATAAAGTAAAAGGAAAAACGTAAGGTAGCATGAGACGTACTCTAGTTTCTACCCTACTCCCAAATGATAAGGCGTGATTATATTTACGTATTTGGAGTAATTTATCTTTCAGAACTAAGTGGAGCAGCAAATAAATGAAAGTGACTTTTACTTATCACTTTATCATAAAATATTAGTAAAAGGTAAATAAACACGTATTTTTCCTAGCGATGTGAAAGTACCTAAATCTTGATAATTATTAGAGATGCCACGAATATTCGGCGACTATTCGGTATTCGACTATTCGGCCACATTTTTTCACTATTCGTTATTTGGCCGAATATTGCAAACTTTTCGGCCGAATACCGAATAACAAATCATGAAAAACTCAAAATATTACTCACAAAGATGTTTATATAAACAACAAATTAACATATTAATATTTAAATCTACCAGTGGTATCATTTTTCTTTTCTCGAACCAATAGTGATATTTAAGGTAATCAATCACATTAAAAGTAATATTTCGTTTAGACTCAGTACGTACAATATGATGCACCAACAATCAACAAATAAAACGTGTTGTAACACTTGTGACACGACCGCGACCTAATCACAAATGAAAAAAAATTGCCCGCCCGCGCCTACGTACTACTTCAGCGATGCAAGTTAGCGACGAGTTGTGACTTGTCACCCGCGGAAAGTACTAAGTGTTGCCGAATATTCGGTCCTTCGGCCACGAGCCTCGGGGAATATTCGGTATTCGGCCAAATAACTATTTGTGGCATCTTTAATAATTATATTGATTAATGAATAAAATTATAGGGTCCTTAAGTTCAACCATGAATTATAGACTGGAATTAAAATATACCTACTTACAAAGTATCTCATCAGCTGATTAGCCTTTTCCCAACTATTTTGGGGTCAGCTTCCAGTCTAACCGGATGCAACTGAATACCAGTATTTTACATGGAACATCTGACCTCCATAACCTAGTTACTAGGTAACACCCTTTTGTAAGACTGGTTGTCAGACTTTTGGGCCTTAACGACTGTCAAAGATCTACAAATGACAGCCGGCAGCCTTGATTGTGCATTACGTAATTAGGGTACGGGACCAACCTACTTACAAAGTACCTAATTAAGTGTTTTTCCTGTATTTTGCTTTTTAATAATTGATTAGGTTACATTGTAATAATCTAATAGATTTTAAGACATAGTGATAAATAAAATACATACATACACATAGTATTAATAAAGATTCAAACAATATATCAATGCAATTACCTTGATAGTAACATTTCCTTTGGTGATTTTGCGCATGTTGAATCCAACTGTTGGGATCATGTCTTCACTGAACTGACCGGACTGCGGAAAGAGAAATAAAAACAAAAATTAAAATCAGGACGAAAAATAATGCTGAAAAACATCAGTTTTAATTTGAGATTCTTAATGCAATAATTGACTGGGGCTGGACTATGAAGTGCCAAACGGAACCCTATTACTAAGCCTCCGCTGTCCGTCCGTCTGTCTGTCAGCAAGCTGTATCTCATGAACCGTAATAGGTAGACAATTGAAATGTTCACACACAGCTTGTGTATTTCTATTGCCGCTATAACAACAAATAAGTAATAAAAATGATAAACTTCCTTTTTTGGAGTCTGTAATAAAATAAACTTAAAAACATACTAACTTACATACAAACAAACATTGCAAGTTGAATAAAAGCTTTTAAAAATGAAAGAAACGTGTATTTTTCCGAGTCCGGCTCGCATTTGGCCAATTTTTTTTCTTTTTCAACCGACTTCCAAAAGGAGGAGGTTCTCAATTCGTCTGTATGTTTTTTTTTTTTTTTTTTGTATGTTTGTTACGCGATTTCTCCGTCAATTATGGCCCGATTTTGAAAATTGTTTTTTTGTTTGAAAGGGTATGCTCCCGAGGTGGTCCCATATCAATTTTATTAACTTTACTTGGATAGTTTTTGAGTTAGCTTCAATACTACGTATTTTTCCTACTTAGTTTATATGGATGATATAATGATAACTTCCAATCACTGTTATTTACATAGCAGGTTAGTGGTATTCGGTTTGTATGGGGTAGGTACCACCACTAAAAAGTACAAAATAAAAACTTTTTACAAAAAAAGAACAACCGACTTCCAAAAAAGACACTACAAAGTCAAAAATAACTTTAATTTCGGAAGTCGGTGGCAAAAAACGAAAGTTCAAAACCAAACACACCGACTTCCGAAATTAAAGTTATTTTTGACTTTGTAGTGTCTTTTTTGGAAGTCGGTTGTTCTTTTTTTGTAAAAAGTTTTTCTTGTTCTAGAATAAAGACGGCTCTAACATTTCAGAGTATTGTCCCTCAAGAATGACAGAACTGGAAGACTACGCTTATTTATGAGATGGGCTATGTTCAGCAGTGAAGTAATAAACAATCATAATAATTATGATCATTCTCAAAGATTGAATTCATATTGACCTTGACTGTATTCTATTATTGTGTTATAATATGTTTAACATTAGGCAGATTTGCTGCATCTCCTATTACTAAAAAGTATACATGGCATGTTATCAAATGTTACTGATAAGAGAGCATTGCTAGTGTATTAATTAATTAATAAAAAAAAATGTAAATTACGCTGGCAGAGATCTACAATGTCTGCTTGTAGGTCTGTGAATCTAAAGTTATCATATGAATTTCTAGCTTCTGCCGCGACTTCGTCCTTGTAAAGTTTCTTGTTCCCCCGAACTACCTCGTCGCATTTCCTGCCCGCGTTATTACTTCGTTTTTTTTTAAGTGAAAACTTCTTTAGCGGTGCCAGGACGTGACCGTAAGATCCGTAACTTAGCAACCGACAAAGTAAATATCAAAATAAATAGTCTTTGACATTACGTAAAGATTGTGAGGTAAGAAATTTTACCCAGTCCTGCAGGCACTAAATAGTGCCAGTTTCCGTGTGCTTCCTTTTAGCGTGGGTTAAATTATCTCGCGATAAGCCGCGCGTAGCGGTCCTCTAGGAATTTTTCCGCGCATTTTTTGCGGTACTAGACCGGTGGGTAAAAAAAGCAGTCAAACAAAACACACTTCATGAAAAGTGTTTAAATAAATTGTTAATTTTTGTTAGACTAAATTTAGAAAATAAATAAATATACTACTACTACTACCACTACTAATGAATATTGTATTTAAGAGGGTGCATCCTAAAAGTTGGCAACGTCGTAAATAGCTGTCAAATATTCACCTGTTTTGATTTATTTGGAAATAATACTGTATGGAAATAAGAAATGTGGCTAACTAACTATCTAGATTATTAATAATTAATTGCAATTATAACATTGAATTTGATGTTGTACCCGTTTTAGGTGTAAAAAAGGCATTTGAAAAGTTTCCAAATCCTTTTTTTACATCAAAAACTAACTATTCGGTGTTACAATATTAATTGTTGCATTTCATAATCAATATTCTAGTTCGCTAGTTAGCCACATTTTTTATTTCCATACAGAAATATTATCAAATTAATCAAAACAGCGAAATATTTGACATCTAATTGCGACGTTGCCAACTTTCAGAATAAACCCTCTTAACCACATAAATTAAAGTACTTTTATACTGATAAATAATGCAATTCGTGCGAAATTATTCCCTAACCATTCCAAAATATTCAAAAATGCACAATGTTAATGTTCAAGTTTTCACTTCTGCCGGCACTCCCGGAGTGCAAGCCGTTGTTTTTTTTTTTTCTTATTGCTTGGTACGCTAGGACCGATGCAATATTCATTTTTCAAATCCGACTGGTAGTTCCGGAAATTAGCGCGTTCAAAAAAACAAAAAAACAACTCTTCAGCTTTCAACAACTGTCGATTTGCCTTTAGAAGTCGATAACAATAAAAATTCTATTGCTTTGTTCGTGACAGTTAAACTCTT
Organism: Conistra vaccinii; assembly: GCA_948150665.1. Classification (NCBI taxonomy): domain Eukaryota; kingdom Metazoa; phylum Arthropoda; class Insecta; order Lepidoptera; family Noctuidae; genus Conistra; species Conistra vaccinii. Next base: position 4,454,516 of record OX411321.1, read on the forward strand.
AAAGATATAAAAACATTGAACTGTAATTACAATCATAGTTTTGATTATTTTTTCACTTCATAACAAACATAATCTCTGTGATTCCACAATGTTCATAACAAAAAGATAGGTAATATTATGTAAAATCAGGCATAATGGTTATGTTTACATTTTTATATCTATTATTAACTTTCATACTAATTTGAACAAACATTGAATTAACATATCATGAGTGTATTATGTTATGTCATATTCCATTTCATAGGTATCCTAGCACATGAATAATTAATGTAATAATTTTAAAATTATTGCCAAGCTTATGGCTAACTGTGTATAAAATTTTTATTTAAATTAGTTATGATTTGAATATCCATGTTAAAATGTGGTACAATTTCATGTCTCTGGCTCCCACCCTCCTGGGAACCACACCAAGCCCCACATTAGAATATTATGGATAATATTGTTAAAACAAAATATTTGAAAAGTGAAGGATTTGAAAATCCATTCAATGAGAATACCTGAATATGGAGAAACTAAAATAACTAGTACACTAGTTGCATAAGTTAAAAACTATCTAGTTGACATTTTATTAATGCAGATCAGATCAAAAATATTCTTCCTGGTGTAAGATAATTATGTTAAAATGTAATCCAGCTGTGTTAGCATGCTTCTATTTTTTTTCATCATCCTATTGAATTTAAATGACAGTCTATAATGTTCCCACTGCCAAGTCACAGGCCTTCTCTCGGTGAGAGGGAGTGGGAGATAATCATAAATCAATACATAATTATAATCTACCAAATCACCCTTGAAAATACATTACTGTTTTTAATGCTGCTTTGCATTTAAATTTCTAATAGATAGGCCGATTAACAGACTTATCCATTTTAAAGAAGAAAGAATGCTTAGAATCGGCAGGAGATAAGATAAAAGGTAAATGAACTACAGTAAATAGTGTGATTATACTGACATTGGAATCGGACACAGATAATGATTGTTGATTGAAATGTGACCCTTTATGTTGTGAATAAATATATATATATAGGTATTTGTGGATGTGTTGCTATATACATTGTAGCTATGTGAGTCAATGCGTATGGAATTTTAATATGGATTCATACAGTAAAGGTTAAAGTTTTGAGTAAAGCTTCTTTGATATACTATATTTAATACAACAAGGAATAAAGACAGCTTTTAAAATTCAATAGATAATGAAGGTTGTCACAAATGTTGGGAAACAATAGATTTTGTAGTGTCTGCTGCATGGCGTTCAAAGTAATATAATAATGATGTTATTCCTCATTGCAATTAAATGGTTAATTTATGATTTAAAATTCTCTGGCAGATAATAATCATAGGTAAACTTATGGTCAATGGGTTGTCTTAGGAATTTTGAATAATTCAAATATCTGATGTTACAACCCACTGCAAGAGAATTTTATTTTGATTAAACATAATTTGCAACTTTTTTATGTAAATTTTAGGTATGGGTACTTTCACCAAATCCCCTGTAATATGTAAATCTATTCTAACTGTAACTGTAATCTTACCAGATTCCTTTATAGTTTCCTTTGTCATGAATGACACAGAAAAATAAACGTGAAGAACAATGAGTAGTAGAATCACATATTATTATACGCAGGCAATACACCTAATCATCAGAAAATTAGAAATAATATTTATGAGACATATTACAGAACGAAATTTGATCGGCGAATCATTAAGTTGGCCCATAAATTGTACAAAGCTGTATTGTGATGGTGTAAAGTGCTCAAGGAAGATATTACAACACAAAAATATTGTTTTCAGATAATACTAACGGCAATGACGTTAACAAAAGTTGTTTTTCCCGAGTACTGCAATCCGACCAATGTTAGCTCCATTTCTTCCTTCCAGAACAAGCTTTTAATCCAATCAAGGATACGATTGATTATAGCAAGCATTTTTAATGATAAAACCACTGTGCTTTATGCAAAAAACGTAAAATAATGAACGCCTCTTCCGAAAATCTGCTGTACAATTTGATTGACAGATATCAATTTGCGTTTAGTTAGCACTTCATGATGACGTGTTATGAGTCATGTCAAAGAAACTTTACAAAGTAATTAATTTACCAAAAGAATCACCACTCAACTGGAAAAATTTTATTCATGTGCCCCATTATTCACAAAAAATCTAGAGTATAATCGCAAAATATTTCCATAGTATTCTGAAAATTATTACAAGTAACTAAACGTATTCTCTGCTGTCAAATTTTGTGTTGCCGTTTTAAATAAAATGTTGTTTTTTAATATCTGTGCTGAACCAATGGCGTTTCAGTTATTGTAAAATAAAATTATTTAGAATATTTTCTGATTGTTCAACCCACGTTGCGTTACCTGTGCGTTTGCACTAGATAAACATTCACTACAAAACATGTTGAAATCTCTATTGCACATTTGCACGACTCATAATGCGAAGCATTAGAGTGTGCTCTACGATCGAAAAATATTTTTTGCCCCATTTCTGCAACTGTTTTTATTGTTACACTCCTGCTAGTACACAGAACCTACTTAATTTATATACCATTGTATAGATGATTAAATGGAGATTAATACTGTATTTTGTACCAATTGATTTAATGCAGCAGAAATGAAAAAAAACAACAAAATAGTTGAAAAAAATTCCTGTCCGTCAATTTATGAAACTTGAAAACATTGTAGCTTGCGATAAAATCAATTAATTGAGTCAATCTTTTTTTTATACGTTCGTTTCAGCCGTAGAAGGAACCCTATTGAAAATGGCTCTTTTATTCAAAGTAGTTTAGTTATAATTAATAAAATACTAACTAAAATATAATATCTTTAACTAAATATTTCCAACCTTTGATTTGATGTCAGTAAGTTGCCTAGCAACCACCAAGTAAATATCTTTGTCAGTCTTTGACATTACGACTTCATGAAAAGTGATAAATTGTTCATTTTTGTTAGAAACTATCATTTTGAATTTCTTTTTCGTTTATGAATGAGTGTTATGTATGAGGCGTGCACTTTTGGATTTTCCAAACTATTTTTTTCTGTCAATGTTCCATACAATACAATGTTTGACAGGAATTGGAGATTTCAACATGTTTTGTTGTGATGTTTCACTTTTCTATGAAACAGCAATTTTTTTTTTAACCGACCGAAAATTTCAAGCCAGGGGGGTTCAATTTGTGTCATACAGTAGGTACTGAATCCATAGTACTTAAAAGTTTTCGCGTCGATGTCCTGTTTGTTTGTGGTTGCCAATTTCATAAAGGGGTTTGAAGATTTTTGTATGGAGGGTGGCCCTAACGTGACGCCGCCATTTTGATTTTTTGTCAGAATCGCGGTGATAATCGAAAGTTATATATTTAGATAGAGGACACTTATACAAACAAAAAATGTCATATAACATAATATCCTAAAGCGTCACGTTTCGGAGTTATTCACCGAAATATAAGTCGAAAACTGAACCCGGAAACAAGGACTTTTTTTGTTTTTTTCCCTTCAGGTAAGTATATTGAACTATGAAAACATAATTGCGTCATGTATAGGTAATATTTTAGTTAAGAGCGAAAGAGACAAAAATATATGTATACCCCCCGCCAAATGAGGACGTGTGTTATATGGTATATGTATTATATGGTGCATGGCATGGGCGCGACACCAAGAAAATCCTATTCAGCCTCCCGCTGCCTTCTTGGATGATATTATTTATACCGAATATGATTAAAAAACCTTGTTTTTGCTTTATGGTTGTCAATTAATTCATGTAAGTATAAATAACTTAATCAACATGAAGTAATTACAACATAAATAAATAAATTCGTTATAAAAATTCTTACTTTTATCTTTGAATATCTCAGAAACGTGACGCTTTATGATGTTATGTTACATGAACTTTTATGTTTGTATAAGTGTCTCCTATCCAAATATATGACATTTATTGTGCACCTCGATTTTGAAAAAAAAACAAAATGGTGGCTGATTTTAGGGCCAAAATCTTCAAACCCCTTTCATCATTTCTTTCTTCTCCCATCTCAGAAATTTTACGGTCGTAGTGTCAATTTTACAAATGAAACTGAACGCGATCAGCACTATAAACTGAGTTCAAGAGCTGTCAGTGTCACTATTCCACAATAATGATGATACTGACAGCTCTTGAACACGGTTTAGATGATCGCGTTCAGTTACATTGGTGGAATCCGCCCTTAGACTTACATTCATGATGATTCATGTGCTTTCTATTTTTCAGTAGATACCATTCTGTTCCTCCGTATTTTTATCTTCGAAGCCAGGCTGAGACGTAAAGTTTCGTCGAGTCCCTCCCTACTCAAGTAAGCCTCTTATCGACTAAAACCCCACTGCGCTCCTTTTACACTATCCTTCTTTAGTCTAGTTACACACGTTTTCAATATACCTACTCAGTAATCGACAATTCCAAATGAATCTCCTAGACAAAAAGTACCTAGTAGGTGGCAAGCTCAAAAGAATGGCCTGCCTCAGGGTAGTGTACTGGTTCCACTACTGTTCATCATACAACATGTAAAAAACCTTGTCCGATCCGTGAGAGTGTTGTCAGGCAGGGCCGGATTTAGAGGTCCAGAGGCCTCGGGGCAACAAAGGAGCGGAGGCCCCCTCGCCCCAAATTATTTTCCAAATAAAGTAAAAAATTTTTTTTCAGTCGAGATTTTCAATAAAAATTTATTGTGGAACCAAGTAGATTCCCTTAGTATTGAACAAATACATATAAATATAAACGGAAACAAGAATTATCTGAAATTAAATTTTAGGGTTAACGAATGGAACCTTTCGAGCTTTTTTCGCCGAAAAATCGTTGATGATTTCGTTGAAATCCACTTCTCGGAGTAAATTGCTTTCAATGCTCAGGAGAGAAAGCTTCGATAGACGGTTTTGTCCCATCATGGTTCGAAGCCTATTTTTTATAATTTTCAGTTTCGAAAATGAGCGCTCTCCAGTGCAATTTGTTACCATCAAAACCAAATACATTCTCAATGTAATTTCGAGGTTTGGGAATGTAGCTCTGAAATTTTGATTTTCGAGAATTTGGTAGTAAAAAAGTTCCGGCGATTGATCTGTTCCATAGTCCTTTTCCTTTTTGTATGAGTCAATCAAAGACACAAATTGAACCAACTCATTACCAAGACTAGGCTCTAAATCATCCGGATACATTTTCACCAATGCCTCTGCTGCAGCGTGCAAATTTTCAGAATCCATCTTCTCGATGTGATTCAGGAATCCAAATCTCGAACGAACAGCTTCATAGGCATGCAATCTTTCAGTAAGAGAAACAGATAGCTGGTCAACCACTGGGATGAAGGCGGATACTTTGTATTTCTCCTTGGGTGACAGATTTGCGTCTTGTGCTTTCCCGTAATCGTTAAAAATTCCCCATCCGAACTGGCAATTTTTATTCTACTGTGGATTCACATGGACAGGCAGAGGGCAAAAAAAACTCACACTCGCTCGCTGGTTGAAGAAAATTATGCTTTTGGAAAAATATATCAATAAAAGAATAGACAACTACACGAAGACAAAATTACGCACGGAAACTTCAATGGACACATTCTTTTCTCGATCATGATTCACGAGTCGATTATTAATATTAGCTTTTGACTGCTTGTCACAATGAGGTGGGTTTTGTATGACAATCGGAATCAATAATTATACAAATAAATTATTATTGACCGACTATGATTTTTTAAAATTTCTTGCGTACAGTAAAGTTCGTGAATAATTGATGGCATTTAATTGTGTCACAATAATAATTATTTGCCTATCAAACTGCATCATTGCTGCATAAAGAAATATGAAAAAAATTACCAATTAGTCAATAATAATTGATTTATTTAAGAATTGAAGAACACCGATTGTTCATATACTTGATATACTGCAATTAATTTATATGTACATAGACATATAAGAAAAAAAAATAATTGTCGAGACACGGAATCGAATACCCAATCTCCGAGGTTGCGGGCAAGTACCACCCCACTCAGCCATTAAGCGATTGGGGTACTCCCTCAAGATGGGTAGTGAATTGGAAGTGCTTATCAGGGCCATTTGAGATTTTGATATTTCACTGATCTGATTGCCTGATTGGAGTGAACAAATATAGATCAATGATTTCTGTTATTTAAGATTAATATAATCAAATAATCATGTATGTATAAAGTACTGTAGGCTGTAGGTAAAGGTGAAAGAGCAAAACAAAACAAATATCAAAGGAAAAGATGCTTACTAGTGTTAACTAGTTGGAATTTGAAAGATTTTTTTTTCCGAAGTCTCTATTGTGGGGGCCCCCCGTTTGTGGAGGCCCCGGGGCTTTCGCCCCGGTTGCCCTCCCCTAAATCCGGCCCTGTTGTCAGGTATCGTACTGAGAGTCTATTTTATGTGGAAATTTACAGGAATAAAGAAAAAAAAATCGCCACTTTTTTTCCAATGGGGAATTTTCCTGGGTTTCCACATTGGATTGGGTGCAGGCGGCCGTCGTTTAAAGGGTGTCAAAAAATGAGAATTTTAATAGCAATAACCTTTTATTTACAATAATAATTTTAAAAAAAACTTTTTTGGTACTTAATGAATGTTATAGCAATACTTAAAGGCCCTTTCGGATCGGATAGGTTTTTTTTACTTATTGTATACACCAACGATCAACCGGTAAGCCCAAATACAACCCGCTTTCTGTACGACATAATATGACACTAACTTGCCAAGCTACCAATTTTGAGGCCAATCTTTCTAATTCTACAGCGCTTTCAGATTAGCCTTTAGGTATTATGCTGGTAACGCCAGTAACGCTTTAATTCCTCAAAACGCTTCCACCCTTGTAACAGACAGGCGAGTAGTAAACTCATCATCAACATACTTGCGTATCACATTGGATAGATCGCGAATTCTGAAATCGTAAAAGAGAAAGTACAGACAAGGAACAACTTACTCCGTAGCCTAACATTCATCAGATAGGGGGCATATCGTCAAGTCCTGCAAACAACTGGAATGGCGCTTTGTTTCTCCGCTGGTGAAATATGCCTGTAAGCCTGTTCGGTATGGAACCGATCTGCCCACACTAAATTAGTGGATACAGCTGTAAATGACGAAGCTATTGGTGACCTACTTTACCCAATGCACAACCCAGTGCCCCTGCTGCCCCAGAGAGTTAAAAAGCGCAAAAGTTTTCTTGGGTGGGTGAGTCCAGCCGATGGAAACCCCTCACAGGAAGATGTGATCTTTGTCAAGAACTGCCTGCTCCTACTACTGCTCGCATGCGTCGTTACCGTGCCGAAGTTGGGAATCCTTCCGAACCTAAGGGCTGGCTGAGTCAGCAAACGGTATTCGCGTTACTGAATTTTGGGCCGAATGTAAAAAGTCGTGTTATTTTTGCCATCGACACGCTAAGAAGACTTATAAGTATTTGTTATTTTCTGATGATTACCTAACTCCTGTGTAGTGTGGCCCTGATTCCCTGAAAATATAAATTACCTAACATTCTAAACTCACGTTCTCAGGATAACAAACCCCTCGGCAATCTAAAACCGAACCAAATTCAGTGACGCAATACAAAAAAAAAAGAGGGTGCCCGGGCGGGCTATTCTTTGCACAGTAGGTCTAGGTACCTACCTATAAACCATGGTTATTGGTAACTTTTGAAACTCTATTTTCGGTGCAACTTACATAAAATAAAATTTGGGAATTTAAATACTTACTCAACAAATAACATGACTAATGTTCTTCTTTCATAATGTCACAAGTTCACAGTAGGTACTTTAGGGGTATGAGGAACAAGGTGTAAAGTTCACTCATCCCCCATAGAAAAGGGAGGATCCTCCAACCAGACGGGTGTCATATCTGGCGGGCAACTGCCCATATGTTGATTTCGGATAGTCTTATCTATGTTTTTCGCTCGGTAAACTCTAACTGCGCGATGCAGGAATTGTGTGACGTCATGTCTTTGTTGCGTAGTTCGTATGTGGCGGTGTAACCGCTACAGTACTGTTGGTACCTACGTGGTACCTACTTAGCTACCTAACTACATGACAACCTATTATAACAACAGCCCGACGACTATTGGGTAGTAGGCAGCCCATATCTAGCCCACCATACACAACACCCGTCTACAAGCGTAGAACTAGAAACGGGTTTTCTACAGGTTTTGTCGACTGTCGACGGAAGAATAGAAAAAATGATAGATTATATCATTGTTTATCTGTCATTTTGTCTATTCTTCCGTCGACTTTCTGTGGTCTGAGGATCTTCCCTTTTCAATGGAAGACGAGACATTTTCCACCCTGTTCCACATGTTCATGCGGATGCCGTAGTAAGAAGCCAGCCAGAAAATTAAAACCGGACGTTACTGCTGATTTGTAAACGTTTGGAATACATTTCCTCGGTTGATAGGTAGACAGGAAAAATAAATATCAAGACTTCCATGAGCTCATAATTTTGTAAATCGACTGATTTAAGGTTGACGTTTATCACCCGGACACAGGAATCATGCTGGCAAGCAAGCTTACGTGGGTTGCTCTGATGTTGACGTATTGCACCTACCTACGTGGCGCCAGCATCCGCAGCAAATCATCAATACCAATAACAAACAACTTACATAGCCTAGAAGACCTTTTATTAGTAGGAGAGAGAGCGACAGTAAGTACCTAAGTTATCTGAATGGGATGAACATCTCGCCATGCTGTAGGTACTCTCTCTCTGTAGGTCTTCTTACTAGAATTGTGCTAGAATGTCAAAAATAATGGAAGAACACTTTTCCCGACTCTAAAATTGAACCCAAGGACCCCGTTTAGCGATCCTGCTTGTGCGACTAGATTAGACTAGCTAGACCAACGAGGTTTTTATTAGATTATAATCTAATAAAAGCCTCGTTGGTCTAGGACCCCGTTTAGCGATCCTGCTTGTGCGACTAGATTAGACTAGCTAGACCAACGAGGCTTTTATTAGATTATAATCTAATAAAAGCCTCGTTGGTCTAAAAGAAAAAAATCCATATATAATTATATATGGATTTTTTTCTTTTCTTTATAAATGGCATCTCCAAGGTCAACCTATGAGGTGGACGGCTGCTGAATAAAACTTTCCTGCCTTAGTAAATTAAGGCGTCCAGTCAGGGCATAAAGACCATACGAGGCTGCTTGCGCCTCCTATTTACCTATATTTAGGTACATTTATCTTCTCTCTTCTCTCTTTGTGTGTCAATGGCAATTTGAAAAGAGTCAGCCCAGAATTTGGCTACGAGTTTAGCACCTTCAGTGACAGTTCCTATGGCGTGCAAGGAACGGGACACGCACACGCTAGACACGATATTAAGTGCGCCATTGTTTGTGGAACAGATAGCATTAGGTACTAGGCTAGTACTGAATAAATGCAAAACTGTGCTGTTACTAAGGAATGAACACTGAAACGCCTATAGGATGAAAAAACACGTTGTAGTACACACGGGTAGCCGTGTGTACTACATATCCAGTTTATGCTGAGCTCGCATTGTATAAGATTTTTTTATTTCTGTACAATGCGAGGTCAGCTTAAACTGGAATATAGCTTGATGTGTAGCCGTGTGTACGTGCTTTTTCGACCCCAAATAAATTGGAATAAGTAGAAGGTACGAAGAAGAGTGGTAGCCCAGAGGATAGCGGCCGCGACTTACGAGTTGTAGGTCGTAGAATCGAACCCAGTCAGGCGCTTTACTTTGTGTAAATTATCTCATCACCACTGCTCTCAAAACGGTGAAGGAAAACGTCGTGAGGAAACTGGCATGTCCTAAAACTAAAAATTCGAAGACATGTGGCATCTACCAAATTACCAACCCGTAGGTACTGGGCCGGCGCGGCGTGGTGGATTACAGCCCACTCCCTCTCACTGAGAGGAGGCCTGTGTCCCAGCAGTGGGAACATTATAGACTGATGACTATGATGATGAGAAGGTACGAACAGGAGGTTGATGATGATAGATAGGTACTGTGAATGTGGACAACAAAACTGATTGACAGAGTATATTGTATGATAGGTTAATTACTCTGTCTGACTTGTCATATAAATATTAATGCCTGTATTTAAAATACCATTACATCCATGGTCATCTTATCTTACTATGAAACCAATACGCACGCAACGCACGCAAATGTGAGTCACGCTGTCACGCATGTCCTCACGTGCTTTTTATGAATGCAATGAAAAATAATGTCAGGATAGGTTGTTTGTAATTTTGTAATGTCATAACTATAGCTAGATTTAATATAATCATGCCAGTAATCCTCGATGGGTTAGGCAGAGGTGTACCTAGACCTACATCCAGGCGCGGTCCGAGGGGAGGGGGGGTGTCCTAGGGGCCATGAGCCCCCCAAAATAGTACACGTCAAATTGACAATCCATCTTGAAATAGATTTTTTTGAAAATGTAATTTTTAAATTATTGACTTCCTGTTTAAATCGTTTAACTAAACAAAAACAATGAAATCAATTCATTTCTCATAAGTTTTTTGTGCAATAAAGTATTTTTTTTTACTATCAATAAGAAGTATTATTTTGTCTGTGTGACCCACAAAGTCTTTGACTGCGATGGTAATCGAACACAGGACCTCATCATCAGTAGCGCTTGCGACCGCGAGACCAATGAGGCAATCAACACTTACAGCTTTATCTAGATATAAATAAAACTAGATTATCCTTGCACGTGTCCTAACATCCGAGATCGAGAGATTGTGATAAGCATATAGCTGGCCAATCGAATGATAACTTTTCCATAGAAAAACAACCGATTTTTTAAAAATAAAAACTTTTTACAAAAAAATAACAACCGACTACCAAAAAAAAAACACTACAAAGTAAAAAAAATACTTTAATTTCGGAAGTCGGTGTCTTTGGTTTTGAATTTTCGGTTTTGTTTTTTTGGAAGTCGGTTGGCTATTTTTTTTTTTGTTTTTTTATTCACCCCACACAAATTCGAATACTGCTATGTAAATAACAGTGACTGGAACTATAGATAACAACATCCATATGGACTAAGTGGGAAAAATACGTATTATTGAAGCTAACTCAAAAACTACCTAAGCAAAGTTAATAAAATTTATATGGGACACCGCAAGCTTATGGAATGTGGAATGCTTTTTTTAGGTACTAGTCTGGCACATTATTCCCAACCACTGTGTCACCCACCTAGCAACACCTGCGCACCGAGCATGGCCTACTATGAGATATATTGGGCGTTAAAACAGTTTTGTCACAAATGCTAGCACGGCGGCGTGAGATAATCTCTTGACTTGTGACATAACTTCTTGACGTTTATTTGGGATTCTATGTCTTATTTGATAATGGGCGCACCAATTTTGTCACAAATGCCACATAATGACTGTCGTCCGTACGTCAAAAATGAATTAGTTCACAACAAAATTAAAAAGTTGTAAAACTGTATGAACCTGCACTTAAGAAGTGAAGCTTGAAGTTAGCAACAAGAAAGGCATGTCGCGCCTCAGATTTTATCACATGGGGTTCAACCATGTGATAAAATCTGTGCTAGCATTTAAGACAAATTATAAGACATGATAGAATTTATCATGTCTTGTCACAAACGTCTTGGGTACGCCCGTGTTAGCCCCGCTGCACGCGTAGCATGACAACCATAGAAACGGGATTTCTACGGGTTTTGTCGACGGAAGAATAGACAAAATGATAGATGTAGGTAATGTAATGTAATGTGTTTATTCATATAAAAATATACATTTTTTTTTACAAGTAGAGTGCTTAATCTAAATTTAAAGTATACAAAAGTATTACCTAGCATTTAGGGCCGAACTAGGCAGAGCCTGTATTTCAGCAGTGCTATTCTGTAAAAATCTCACCGTGAAAACTTAGGCGAAGTGATGGTGGAGTGAGCTGTCAATGTCATCTCACTGGTGTTAGGGATGACCAAGCATTACAACAACATTACAAATTACCAACCTGTGTCGACACCCTCGCGCCATCCTATCTTATCAGCACGGCGGGCTGCAGGTGCAGAAAGCCTCACGGCGCAAATATAACAACCTTATTGGTGGCTATATTTTTGAGCCGTTTGGGGTTGAAACATTAGGGACGTGGGGTCCGAATACTCCGAATGCTTATCGAGTAGTTCGGGACATCGCCAAGCGGTTGGTCGACTGTTGCCTTTTGGGCACTTTTCACGTTGACATGACAGCGATGCGGACGAATTTTTTGATGCCGTATGATGGTTTTCCCCACTTTTTTATATACTTGTACTGTATATTATTACTCGTATTATTTTAATGCTGTTAGTTTTTAAATTAAGTAAATACGCGTGTACAAATAAAAAATCCTTAACCCTACCTTAATTTTTTTTTGTTGGAAACAAAATGTAGGCAATAAACTGACTTTTTAATCATGTAAAAGCGTTTGGATTTAGACATTGAAATATCTAACAGCATTGAAATAAATAGATACTAATTATGTCTTAATTATGTTTCGTTCGTATTTGTTTTGATTCTAATTATTGTCTGTGAATACGAATGGGCATAATATGGATATGGCGAAAAAAATGATATGATTCCCGATGATGGAAAAAAAACCTTAGTGTGATATCTATGCAGCGCCTGGCGCGCAAGCGCGCTGAAGATATCAGAGCAAGTGAAGTGAGTGAATTGCGTGATCTTTATCACGCATAACGAAGTAGGTACGCGTGACGTGAACTTTCTCACGCCGCGCATGCGCGCTGAAGATATCAGAGCAAGTGAAGTGAGTGAATCGCGTGATCTTTATCACGCGTACCGGAGTTGGTACGCGTGACGTGAACTTTCTCACGCCGCGCATGCGCGCTGAAAATATCAGAGCAAGTGAAGTGAGTGAATCGCGTTATCACGCGTACTATGTAGTAGGTACCTATGTTTTATTTTATTTATTGTAGGCACCTGCGCCTCAGACTATTTATATTATGGACTAGTCTAGGAACAAAATAGAATAAAACAAAATTGAGTTTCTGACTGAATATCTGTTTTGCTAGTATTTAATTTAAAACCCCCTAAATAGTAATGTTTAGACACTTAAATACTAGCTTTGAAATAATATAAAATGATCAATTGAATTAGCATAAAAAAATGTAATTAAAATCTCGATTATGATTGTAAATGTAATGCTTGGTCATTCCTAGCACCAGTGAGATGACATTGACAGCTCACTCCACGCTCACTTCGCCTAAGTTTTCACGGTGAGATTTTTGGTACAGAATCGACTTGCAGGCCTCAACGCCGATCCCCCTGGGTTACAAATTAAGTAATTTGCAAAGATTCCTCCCATGTATGAATGTACGTAACTTATTCAACTAAAAAAACAAAAATTAAAATAAAAATAAAGATAGATTAATTATTATAATTATATTATATATTAAATTATAATTAATTATAATTATTATAATTATAATTTATTTATTGACACCAAAAATATTAACACTATAACAACCATATTGCGTAGAAAGAAATATGTAGGCTATAATGAAAATAATATTAAAATAAGATTGTGATTGTTTATCTGCCTTTTGTGTAGTCTTACGTCGACAGAACCCGTTTTTATTGTAGTCATACTACGGGTGGAAAGGCACAACCCAAAGAGTATAATAATACTATGGGAGGCACAACCTACAGAGCCAACCTAATACATGCCTAAAATATCCCCAAATATCATTTCTTATACACGTCAAATAAGCATGAGGTAATCTACGTCATGATTACCTTAAAACGTGCAAACGTAACATTTTTCATGTAACTGAACTCATTCATAACAATGATGAAATTAACAATGATGACCGTGCACTCCCCAACCCGTGCTCGACCCGCGAACGAGCACGTTTTGCACCCTAACTTATTTTACAAACCCGTGCACGTTTGGACGCACTACCTAATCCCCTATATTGAACACGCGAACGGAAATAAACCCATCGCGTAACCACAGTTGCGGGGTTTCATTCCAAGTTACTCTGAATTCGTACAGACTTTATATTTGGACTGGTTGAATAACGTTACAGGAATAAATAAGTTAAAAAAGAGCCTCCTCCGCACGGAAAGTTTTTCCTTGTTGTTTTCTTATGTATTAATTAAAATTCGGTTTATAAGCAAGCTCGATTTGTAAATGTATTTCTATTTATGGTTGTCCTTATATAAATTCAATTGAATTGGTTTCACAATGGTTCTGATTCTTTTGTTTGCCAATTAAACTTTTTATGGGCTAATAATTTATTTAGGGAAAAGGTGGTTTTGTAAGAAAAATCTAAAAAAATCCTGTGTACGCAAATAAAAATGTTATGTAAAGGAGATGTTTCATTTTCGGCCTGGATAAAGTTACTGAAAAAATTCCACGAATTGAGGAAAAATATTCTTTTCTGAATATTCCCCTGCCCCCTAATTGCGTAATCACGATCAATCAGAATCTGAATCGTTTTGAAACAGTTAGCTAATCCATTGCAACATACTTTCGAAAAAAAATCTGCTCAACAACGTAGGTAAATGTTGTTGAACCAACACATTGTCGTAAACGACAATGTATGTTATATTATGATCTATGACTATTTTATGACTAGTCTGTTTCATTAAACGAAATGAAACAGATTAGTCATAAAATAGTCATAGATCATAATATAATCGTTTACGACAATGTGTTGCGTATTGCTAAATTTCGTAAAGCTGATTACTTTCCGCACAAAAAAAATATAGTTTATCAAATAAAAACTTTTTTACAAAAAAAAAAACAACCGAAGTCCAAAAAAACACTACAAAGTCAAAAATAACTTTCGGCAGTCGGTGTCTTTGGTTTTGTATTTTCACCGGTTCGATTCCCGAGTGTGGCAAGTGAATTTTCGAAAATCTTTGAATGCAGATTTATTTCTTTTTAAAAATAAAGGCAGGTTTCCTTTATGAGTTTGTTTATTTGTATGAACGCGCTAATCAGGAAAAAGTTGGCAAAATCGCAATCGCAAAAATATAGCTGTCAAAAATTACCTGTTTTGATTAATTTGGCAATATTACTGTACATAAGGAATAAGAAATGTGGCTAACTAGCGAACTAGAATATTAATAATGGATTGCAATTACCTTTAACACTGAAATATATAAAACAAAACAGAGAAATATTTGACATCTGTTTGCGACGTTGCGTAATTTGGGCTGTAATCCACCACGCGGGCCCAGTGCGGGTTGGTAGATGTCACAATTATGTCTTCGATTTTTTTTGTTCTAAGTCATGCCGGTTTCCTGACGTTTTCCTTCACCGTTTTGAGAGCAGTGGTGATGAAATTATTTACACAAAGTGCCTCTTTGGGTTCGAACCCATGACCTACAACTCGTAAGTCGGGGCCTTTACCACTGGGCTACCACTGCTCTAGGTTCATCAGGTTGTATGTTGGTCTAAATACCGACTCCAACATAGTTGGGAAAGGTGGCAGCATTCCTCTCCGTCTCAAGTTACACAATGACATTACCTGGGTAGGCAAGTTGGTACTATTAGGTACCGAGAATCTCATGAGTTCTATGAATTTATTTTGAGTTAAGGTAGCCACACACGTTACGATTTGCTTGCGCAAACTTAGGCTTGCGCAAATTTGCTTGACGTCGGTATTGACCACACACGTTACGATTTGCTTGCGCAAATTTGCTTGACGCCGGTATTGACCACACACGGCTCAAATTTGCTTGTGATATCATTTCTGTTTAGAGACCGTCCAGGTGTGTTACGCGGTAATGGCATCAATTATTGATGACGCTTTGGCTATGGTTGGCCTAATAATCGCTACAAAAAAATAAAACAAAGACGTAAAATTAACCGAACCATATGGTGTAAAGACTGGTTAAGGGAAAGAGAGCATTATTCGCACATCAACTTATTAAACGAATTGAAAATTGCACCCAAAGACTGGCATAACTCCTCGTGGAGGCAATGGGCAGCAGTGAGTGACCACTCGCGTCCGGCCCTGGTCCAGGCCATGGTACGGAGCGAGAAGGCATGGCAAGCCTTCACCTCCTTCTGCGAAGCAGTAATGCTCGCGAAGGAGGAGGCGGAGCGCGCGAGGGAGAGACAAATGTTGCGACCTCGCGCCCATAGCCGCCGCCGTAGGAGACGTCCTGGGCGTCGGGAATCGCGAGTTGATTTCCGGCCACCGTAGGCGCGGGCTTGCGGACGGAGAGCAATGAGTAGCTCGATTGTTGATAAAAAAAAAACATGAGGGGCAGTCTTTGGGGACTGCCGATGGAAGTGAAAACAGTATCCTATAATATTATGTTAATCCAAGTAATAAACCATCTATCTGCCTCATCCAAATCTTATTAGTAGCATAACATAATGATTGAATACTATCGTGAATTCATGCATGCCTAGTACTTTTAGTTAGGTTACTGCTCAGAAATTGTGCACAACGTGTAATAATTGAAATACTATCGTGAATTCATGCAAGCCTAGTACTTTTTATTAGGTTACTAACAAATTCTACTCTCCCTCCATCTTACGAATTTTCGATCAGGTTACGTGTCCTGACGCAAGTTTAAAATTTTTTAACAAGCCCAAAAAAAGTGCACAATGCCGCCAAAGAACTTTTTGCTTCAAAAAACTACTGAAATTGGAACACATGCCCCACACACGCTCAAGCGCGCAAACTCAAATTTGCACAAGCTTGGAATAGAAAATTGAAAATCACACAAGCCTAGAAATTTGCGCAAACTTCCCACACACGTAACGATTTGCTTGCGCAAGCCTAAGTTTGCGCAAGCAAATCGTTACGTGTGTGGTCACCAAAAATCGCTACAAAAAAATATATACGTAGGTACAATAAACCGAACCATGTGCGCGGCGACACGACTGATTTCAATGAATTTCTATGAAGTACCTTCCGATGCTAGCGACACGTCAGCACGTCGCCTTCTTAAAAATACATAGAAACCAGTCCTGTCGCGGCGACACGTCGCCTATAGTTGCCACCTGTGATCAACTACCGAATTGTACCCGGCGCATGCCAGTAAAGCTCCCAGACGACAAGATTTTTTTCGACACCTTCAATTGTCTTCATCGTCATATTTCAGCCAATAAAACTTTCTCATGAATCACTCCGTCCATAGGTGAAAACCGTATGAAAATCCGTTCGGTAGGTTTTGAGTTTATCGCATTTGATAAAAGAAATCTACTGAAATTTGAACACACGCTCAAGCAAATTTGCGCAAACGCACAAGCTTGGAATCGAAAATTTAAAATCACACAAGCCTAGAAATTTGCGCAAATTTCTTCCCACACACGTAACGATTTGCTTGCGCAAACACAAATTTGCGCAAGCAAATCGTAACGTGTGTGGCTACCTCGGAACTATTGATCCAATCAATCTGCCTAGCTTTTTCTCAAATAGCGATGGCGATATTCGGATCATCTGGTTAGACTGGAAGCCGACCCCACGGGCTTCCAGTCTAACCAGATAATCCGAATATGGCCATCTGGTTTTTAGGGTTCC
This sequence comes from Conistra vaccinii, assembly GCA_948150665.1. Lineage (NCBI taxonomy): Eukaryota > Metazoa > Arthropoda > Insecta > Lepidoptera > Noctuidae > Conistra > Conistra vaccinii. Next base: position 4,471,992 of record OX411321.1, read on the forward strand.
GTACGTCCGAATGAAAAAACGGAACATGTCAATAAATAAAATAGGTCTGATACTTGCTTGCTTGCCTTGGACTATGCACGCACCTTGATTCGCTTTATTACTTGATAACTTGGTGGACTTTAATTAATGCAAATATTACTACATTTTATGAACGAGGTGCAAATAGCAATGGTTGGCAAAGAACATAAATCAAGCATACTATTTTAAAATAATTTGCTATTTGAAAAGGCATGGTAACTTTTACCGCAAAATAACAAAGAGAGCTTTAATTTTCCGCCGTACCCCGGAAAATTAGTAAAAGGAGAATGCTCATGGATGTATGGAATCCCGTACCATGTTGCATCAAAATCAAACTTTGTTTTTTATGGACTACACTGATCATATTAACTCCTAAACAAGTTCTTTTTGAAAAAGAAACCCGGGTTTTGGAGTTATTTTAGAAAAACGAAAATAACCTAAAACTAAGGCCAATTTTTTTTACGCTCCCAACGACTTATTTTTATAGACTTGTAAAACACTGACGAACACGATTGCTCTAAAAAACAGCGTAATCTACTTTATTTGATTTGCCCGACCTTTATATTGCTAATTCTGAGAGGGTAACGTATCTATGGGTAGGTAGGTGATATATCATTGGATGCCACTCATGCCACCGCGCGAAGCGTGATCGCTACCACACCAATACCAATACAAAATTATCTTATAGGTGTTCAGTCAGACTAAAAAAAACGCTCGTTGAGTCTAGAGAACGTCTTGAACAATAACCCTATAATAATCTTCAGATAGGACTATTCATGACAGACTCTACTGCCCATGGCAATGCTCATGTTGCCGTCGTGAATCGACTGAGTTAAGTGATAGAAAAAATAAAACAAACAAGTCCATAATTTGGGTTTTTTATTAGCAATCCGTCAAAAATATTTATTTATGTATTTAAATCATTCATCATACTCGTGAAAAAAATCATCTAAAGCCGTTGCCGGCGCAGTTACGTCATTATACCGTCCCCAGCTCAAATACCATACTATGTTCATCACATGGGCACAGCAGCCCACTGTTCGCTTACCAACGAGGCAGCTGCAGCAATAACCTACTATGGTTTCTAATGTGTTGGCCACAGCATCATCTCTGCTAATCAATAAATACGTGTGATAAGTACGCCATGATCCAGGTGGTGACGACAGATTCGTGCTGACGGTGGCACATAGAATTTATAATTTAGTAATAACAGATCCTTTATAGAAGAGGGTACCAGTAAACATTCTGTTTCAAAACAATGAACAAATATACAGTGATTGGGTGTGCTAGCAGCACGCTTATACACAGAAGACGTAATTGTTGGATTTGATCTAACTTGAGCAGTGTGTAGGTTTTGTTGTGGAAGAGGGGGCGGCTCAGGAATATTGAGATCCCCACTTGATCCAGCATCTGGCAAAATAGCCTTTGATATACCAGGGCGATTGGAGTCATGCTGATCATGACGTTGCACTTCTTTTGTAGCTGACCTCCAGCAAGCAGCACATACTCTTTCCAATCTTGAGACCTAAAAAAATAACAGTTAAACATTTAATACAAAACATTTCGCAATGGGTTACAGACTTAATAGAAGTATGTCCTGTAATGTGATGTAACTGTGAATACATGATAACGATCAAGCAGTAATTGTGTCAAAATAGATAATATTGTCTAATACCAACAACATTATTTATTTGTGAAACCTCCACTTATCGCAACTCAATATTATAAACACATCTAATAATAGTATTATCACTATCAACTATAGAAGACTGGAGAAAAGAAGAACATGGATAAGAAGTCGAATTAGGTTTTTTTTAAATATATTGCAACATAAATAAAATATTTACCAGATGCAGCGGAACATGTCTAACTAAAATGTTTCTCTCTTGTCAATCTTTTCTTACAGGATATGTTCTAGTTGCACGTAGAATAGAATTGCCACAAGAAAAACATAATCTTCTATGACCAAAAGCAGGCAAAGATAAACTTCCTTCACTGATTGTGTTTGCTCGATCTTGAAGCAGTGTCAAACACTCTGTACAAAGCAAACATTCTGAAGACACCTGAAAAAAAAAGTGTATTTTTGTGGCATTACCTGATAGATATTCACAGAAGTTACACATTTAAGTAATTAACAGAGGTAGAGCCTTTTTTGGCCTCAGTTTCGTTTTTTTGTTATTTGTTGTCCGAGTCTAAAATAAATATTTCTATCATTGTAAAAAATATTTTGTAAGATGGTACGTGGTGGAGATGGTACAGTCATTAAAAGATTAGTCAGGAAATAGAAGGTGTCTGACATTCTTGGGTATACAATCAAAGAGCAAAATAAAATCTGCTTACCTGAGTAGGAGTTATCCATGACCGTAACAAATTAATCATTGGAGTAGACGCTTGTTCCAATGAATGTGTAGGTTGGTTTCTGGGTATTAAAAATGAACAATTGGTACATCGTCGGGTTTGCCGGGTGATTGACAGTTTCAATCGGTCGACCCCACGATTCGACATATTTGCACAATTAAAAACGCAAACAAAAATCACAAAATACAAACGAGTTCTACTTCTCAACATACAATTCGATAATTTACTATAAAAACTATAAAATCTTTCAAAAACACAGACTCGTTTTCGATTAATTTCGTTATTCCGCAAAAGTTAGTACAGTAAAACACAAATGTCAGATGCACAGATAACTATAAACTAGTCGGGAACTCGGGATTTAGGGATGTAATCGATAAATCAAAATCTTTATGGTAAAAAAATCGATTTTGTGTCATAATTGACACCAAATGGATTTAGTTTGGTTTATTGCATTAGCAAACTAAATCCATTTGGTGTGATTTTATACAATTTTTGCTGTTACCGGTGAGGCCTCGATGTCGCACGGGGTGCAACACAACGCCCATATCGTCAAGCCCCGGTGTCGCACCTCGTGCGACACCCTCTCACGCGGCTTATAAGAACTCGCACACTTGTAACACCCGACGCCATCACACGCTTACTCATTGGCCACATTTCATCTCGTTGAGCTATTTTTCGTCATTTGGCCAATAAGCAAGCATGTGATGGCGTCGGGTGAAGTGTGTTTCGGCCTTTAATCTCTATTTCTACTCTGAAATAAAGGCTAATATCCACTGTGGATGGTTTTACTCTATGGCCGGACAGATCTCGTCAACTAAACCATTCAAAATAAAAATACACACTAGCCAACATTGAAAAAAAAAGTCAAAACTGACATTTCTCATACTTCAAAAATCGAACTCGCCCATGCAAAGCAAATACATATAATTCGTGAAATGTTTTTCAAGCAAACGTTATAGTTATATACGTATAATAAACGAAAGAAACTATTACTGGTTAGTCGATTCATCAAAAATCGATAAAGTCTTCTTGACATGCAAGTCGACAGTTGACGTTGTTCAAGTGAAACGGAACGTCATTTTTATCCTCTCGTCGGGTGGGCCGGCGGAATCAGTAGTAAAACTGAACAACATCCATACTTTTAAACTCAAAACTAAATTCCCTGTTCAAAAATCAAAACCCCGACGCGTAGTGTCGTAAAAAATTATGAAACTAATTACTATAACATTTTGATCTTGATGCGCGAGACTTTTTGGTACCACTTTTGGTCATTCTCCTTTAAATTAAATTTAAAAAAATTATTTTAAAATTAGCAAACTTAGTAATATGGGACCACCTCGAGAGCATACATTTCAACCAAAGCAAATCCTGGCCATGTCTATATGTATCTCTATGTAGTCTGTGGTCTATATTGACAGAGTTATGCCCGCACCTTAGAAATCTAAGGCCTGTATAACAATACATTTAAAAAAAAAAACTTAAACATCCAATTGCCTCCTCCTCCTGTTTTTGAACATGGTTAAAAATAAAACTTTATTTAGAAACAGCAGCACGGCTTTTTTTTTAACTATGTATTACATAACATTTTTTTTTACTGCGACCTCTATTCGAATAAAATAGAACAGCTTTTTTACGCTAACAATTCCGACTAATCTGTTTCATTTTGACAGTTCAACAAATTCATTAACTTGTTGTTGTTGAATTTGTTGAACTTGTTGGTGAATTTGTTAACCGACGAAAAAAAAGGAGGAGGTTCTCAATTCGACACGTTTCTTTTTTTTTATGTATGACCACGCATAACTTTTTACTGAGTGGTCCGATTTGAACGAATCTTTTTTTATTGGGAAGGGTATACCTCGAAATTGGTCCCATAAAAAAATAAAAATTGAAACCCACCCCTAACTGTAAAAAAATTGGGGTTGATTGATGTTTCACGTACTGAATTTTCAACTGTGAACCGATTCTGTTGTAATTTCGCATACATAATTTTAGTTCTGATGACACAACTACACAATAAAACCTGGAGTTGATCTGATGATGGAGTTGGAAGGAAGACAGTCGCGTCGCGAGCGCGAGAGCTCCTCACCAGTTTACAGCAGCTACATCGTGTTTGGGCTTATTTCATTCCCCCTGATGAGAACTTTACACCTAGCTGGGGCACAGATAATATGCTGGGGTATGACTGTCATCGACGCGACGGTCAGAGGTTGAGGCAAACGTTAAATGGTAAGTAACTCAAAAGCGAAAGATAAAAAACTTTTTTGCAAAAAATTAAACCGACTCACCGACTCTGTTATTTGAATCATCAATTCGGTAAGTACTAAATAGTTATTTTTTATTTTTCGCTTTTCAGTTTTTTTTTTCGTGTATAGTTGTTGAGCAGATTTTTTTTCGAACTTATATGGATTGGATTAGTTTATTACATAATTAGGGTACAGATTAGTGATCGCGTGAGGAGCTCGTGGCTAAGTAATAACAAGCCGCACGGGTCGATCCATTAGGTTAAGCTACGCTTGCCGGGGTTGGTCAGTGGATGGGTGACCATCTTTACATACCGAGACTCGTGGATCTTTGACAGTCGTTACGAGTCGTCAGAAGCCCGAAAGTCTGACACCAGTCTTACCAAGGGGTATCGTATTACCCAGTTACTGGGTTGTGGAGGTCAGATAGGCAGTCGCTCCATGTAAAATACTGGTATTCAGCTGCATCCGGTTAGACTGGAAGCCGACCCCAAGATAGTTGGGAAAAAGGCTAGGAAGGTTGATTAGTGATCGCGTAAATTTTGATTTGCCTTACAATTTATAACGATAGGGTATACCCCAAAGAAATTCTCGCGGGGCGGAGCCATCGGCACAGCAGTCACGTGCGAGCAAGCGTGGCCCGGTCGACGTTGATGCAGCCGCGGCTGTGGCCGCGGCGCGTCCGAAACCCAGTAAAACCTATACCAGACCATCCACACACCGCCAAACTGCGTGAGAATCAACCTCATTACACAGAAACTTCTTAAAATACCAAAAAATCAGCATTTTACCCTAGAATTTTGAGTTCACGCATCGGAATGTGCGCCGGCATTCCGACGCCCCCCGTCCATATTTTGACGCCGCCGCCGCGTCACATGACTGAAACCGGCCGGTGTTTGGAGTACATCCGTTCACAGTGGCCGCGGCGCTCTCAGGGTGACGACGTTTGCCACACGCTCCATGCAGTTAAATACGATAACAACAATTTATAATATTTACTGTGATCGTTTATTGAAAATGGATTGCGGAGATCTAACTTAAGTGCTTTAAGTAGTTTGTGATTATTAGTGCTGAATAATCCTACCCGTTAATACGGGAATAAAATGTAAACAGAACTTGTATTTGATACTATCATCTGCAATTTTGTGATACAGTGGTTTTTTGTTTTGTTGTGATTCCAAATGAATATGGAAACAAGGCATTATTGGGAGGAGAACGGACATTCCGTGAAGTATGACAAGTAAGTTGACATGTCTATTCATTACGTTTTATTATTACGATTCTTCTTCATAAAATGGCTCGATACTTGAGCCGATTGTATTGTGAATTATGTGTTTACAGGGAGTGGTATCAAAACACTATTGAGTGTAACTTAAAGAGAGAAATTACGATATGATTACGATCAATTCTTAAAACACTCGTTTTATTCACGACGTCATTATCAAGTGGGTGATTCTATCTTGGTGCAAATTATAATAATAATATAAACGAATGTTTACAATAATATTATATAGCTATGATGTTCTTGTCAAACTACGTAGGTAATCATTGGCGATACACTACAACGTGGCTTTGATAGATTTGTCCAATAAACTTTCTCACGACCGACCTTGACCCGCAAATCATTATTCATCTGTTTTCATTTTCGCTCATTTTCCGCACCTAAATGCCTAAATTATTCCGGATTGGAGTTTTAGACAGCTGTTTATGGGGTTCAAAGTATTTTAATTAGCTTTTCATGAATTTTCTCGCCATTAGTACGTGTGCACCTACCTACCTTGTAGTGGGTGCTAATAATTGTGCTTTGGCGTAAAAAATTTTTAATAGGTACTGTAATTTCAGTGAATTTTGAAAAAGTTCCTTAATATCGCTTTTTTAAAAGAAGAAAGTGTTACATTGACTCAAAAAAATACTTAAGTAGGTACCATTTGCAGGTAGGCCTACATTGAATTGTATTTGGCAGCAAAAAACAAAACGCAAACATATTGTATTTTGAATGATCTTATGATGCTTAGGGCATCAACATCAATTACCTATGATACTTAGGGCATCAATATCGATTTTGATGCTTAGGGCATCAACATCAATTATGATACTTAGGGTATCAATACCTATCGATTTTGATACTTAGGGCATCAACATCAATTTATATACTTATGGCATTCAGTATCAATTTTGGGAGATGAGAGATTTGTTCTAGGAAGGTAGGTAGGTGTCTTTATGCAGTAGGTATGAACTGTGATAGGCCAAGTTGAAAGTTAGGTATACTACCCACTTAGAACGAAAAAAATGGTATTTGTCTAAAAGCAAAATTGTGTAAATGAAGTAAAATATTTATATAGGTAGTTGCATTTGCTCAAAACAGTCTAGCTATCTGACTGAGGTAATTGACGTTTGTAAAGTTTGCTAAGTTTTATATTTACTTACAGAAAAGAAAATGCGATTTTGAACTACACACATCAAAAGTGTCTAGGGATCAACATATATTTTTGCAATAACTTTTCTCCTGATTGATATTAATTAAAATTTTCTTTAAGGATTCATCAAATAAAGTGTTTTCGTTTGTCACAGTAACGATAAACCAAGTCACCTTTGCATTAATAAAGAAATTTGCCATTTTCCTAATAAAGGGATTTTTGACATTTGAACCACTAACATTAAAGTTCGAAAAAAAGACTGAAATAACAGTTTTCTTTAAAATTTTATTGGGTAACTTAAACAATTAATAATCCGTGTTTCTACCGCGAACACTAACAACACAAGAACATCGGTTTGGCATACTCAAAATGAGTTCATCCAAATCACGCTGTGGAATGGCCGCCCATGTTCGTTGCAACAACAAAAAAAGGTCTTCTTGCGACTGGATACCCTCCATATTCGGCAGAGCTCTTCTCTGTAGCATATCCCATGCATGCTCAATCGGGTTCAAGTCTGGCGACTGAGCAGGCCAGGGCAGGACATTGATGTTAGCTGCGGCGAGAGTCTGTCTTACAACTCTTGCGGTGTGCGGTCGTGCATTATCATGCATTAACTGAAATAAGGGACCGATTTGCACTTGTAGAGGAACGATGACGTCTGATACAATCGTCTCAGCATAAATTTGAGCGTTGAGGTTGCCTCTTATCCAAATCAACTCAGTTCTTCCGCCGATCCAAATACCCGCCCATACCATGATGGTTCCACCACTATAAGGATGGACTTCCTGGCAGGATTTTAATCGCTGTTGGCGTCCAGGGGTTCTCCAGTGTCGTATACGTCTTGTATCCGGTCTCATACCAAAACGAGACTCATCAGAAAAGCACACGAAACGCCATTGTTCTTCTGCCCAATTTCTGTGTTCAAGAGCCCATTGATATCGAATCCTACGATTGTGCATTGCTATAGGTGGTACCCGTAGCGGTCTTCGGGAATGAAGGTTCACTTCATGCAAGCGGTTTCTGACTGTTTGGTCGCTAATTAAGTTCCCTGAAGAGTGATGAAGCCTCACGGCTAACATCATGGCGGTTATTGTTGGAGCTCTTCGAGCTAAGATTTGAATGTATCGGTCTTGTCTCCGTGTGGTGCAGCGATACCGTCCTCCATGGCGCTCAGCCACGGTACCAGTGCTTCGGTAACGTGTCCAAAGTCGACTGATAACACTCTGACTTGTATTCAGAGCTAAAGCCACAGTACGTTGCCGGGAACCAGCTTCTATCATTCCCACGGCTCTGAGCATTTCTTCCCTGCTTAAATGACGTCGCTGCTCCATAATAACGTTGGTTTTAATCAGTAGTAGGGAAACAGTAGCACTAATAATGTCTTCAATGCGTTGTATGTTTTTATAGGGAAAATATTGACAGCTGATTTTCATCTTTTACTCGAATTTGATTCACAGTTCCTGATTCAAATTATGAAATGCACCAAAAAGGATCCATATAAATTTATAAAATCATAAATTTATTACAAAGCCACATCTCAATCTCAAGAAATCCGCATAAAAATGCTTGATCCCTAGACACTTTTGATGTGTGTATGTGAAGTACGGGCCCAGTTGGGCGACAATATAGTAAATCAAAAAATCATCCAAATACACAATCATAAAAATTAAAAAAATTGCCTGGATCTCTCAATTTGAGAGAACCTCTTTGGTCTGCCAATTTCAAATAAGACTATTACCCTTGACTGGATGAATAATAAGGCTACTCTCATACTCTGAGCTCTGACACTGTTTTGGGATTCGTTCTGCTAACACTGTCTGTTAGCTTGACGACCTGGCGATAAACCAATCAAAAAAATATGGGACTGACCTACGGTAACACGTTTTCTAAATGAAAAATGAAGCGACTATCAGTAATCTGTTGTTGAAGAACGTAAAGAGTCATCATTGAGAATATAATAACAGATCACATACCTACGAGATTATTGTAAACTGCTGGTAAAAATGCAGCTCTTCACCCACAGTGGAGTCTATACAGGCATAGGTAATATTTGAATCTTCCTAATCACTTTTGCTGATAGGAATCATAGGTATACGTTTTGCATAGCTTCCACCATTGAGACAAGCAGTCTCAGTATTTTAGCAATACATTTTTTTGTCCTTCAATTATTGGAGCATTGTACCAGCCCAGCTTACTTTTGGTTCTGTGGCCTTTCAGTCTGAGGCTCGGCAGCTTCTACCACTGTTCTGTTGCATTTGTTACATCTACCATCATCATCATCATCTTTGTTTGTTATTTATCTGTGGTGTTCGTTATTTATTTGTTTGTTCTACTTACTTAGTCATTATTTTTTTCTTGACATACAAGCCCTTCTTCTAGTTAAATCAACTATAAAAATATTCAGCCTTCTCCTACAGAAATTTTACCCAGATAATTCGCACTAAAGTTTTCTTTATAACGAATGTAGTTACTGTATCTTTATCAAGTGTTTTACTTAAATTCTTGACCTCTTGGGTCTTGACCCAGTGGCTAAAACTCTGACATTTTACCTACCTAATTTATCAAGATACTCTGGTCACATGGTCATAGTAGAGCTTTGATTGGCTATCATAAGATTACAATCGTGTGATGCATTTGATAGTAAGCAATCGTAATGGCTATGGCCTAATTTCCATTTCATAACCAATGTGCATTCAAATAATCATTGCAAATAATACTCGAAATGATATCAAAACGTTCTAACTTCTAGTGGTATGGAATATGGATCGAAAATTTAAAATAATTATATGTTTTATATTTTTCGTAAGTACTTACCATTATTTTATTAATTTAGTTAAAGGTAGATTCGTATAATAGATTTCAGATGGTACCGCATATCATACGAATCAGGGTCGATATTCTGACAAATAAATGACTATGATACGACGAGAGGGTCGTCTATATTTTCATGCCACTTTTTTTTGTTACTACATTATTAGTAATAAAAAATCCCTGCGTCAAGTAATTCATTTACGTAACTAATTAACTACGCATATATAATGTTTGCGTAAAGATTTACCCTCTGAAACCATAGATACAATACAAGCCATTTACCTGTTTTCCATATTCTTTGAGTTCTTTCCCAACTTTTCCCGGTTACTTTCGTTTCGTTCATATTTTAGGGAAAGCTATAAACGGCCAGTTATTTTTGAAAAGCTTTTTTTTAAAAACCTTGAGTATAACCTATTTTAATTCTTGTTTCTTTGCGTAAATATTTTACAATTGTACGTTAGCTGATTGGAGTACCGAGTACGGAGTTTTTACTGCTTTGTTTACGTTTAAAACTTTGTGACGAATGGAGCAACAGACCTTGAAGTGTGCATAACTGACGACGTTGTATTTGTATGCAATAGTCGATACATCTTATCGAGAAGTGGAAAAAATATGTACCTTGGGCCTTGAAGCCTATTCGTGATAACTATATTGTTACGGTTATATCACTATGTTCCATCTTCCTTCAATGACATAGGTAATAGAATTTGTCCTTTTTCTTAGGGATGAGGGATTTTACATCATCTGTTGAAATTGTATGACCCGAAAATGCCTGTAATTTACAATAAGCTTCTGCCTGCACTAATGAGAAATTATAATTGTTTATTAAAGTTTATAGCTTATGTATCCTACAGTGCTACTGATACTGCAATATCACGCCAGCTTCACGGGTTTGTAAATCTGTGCCACCTGCAGCCAGGTGACGTCATAGAAACTTGTTTATAATCTATTAATAGACCAGAGTTCAATGCTACAAATGTTTCAGAGCTAATTCTGTATCCAGAATGTAGCCATTTGTTTTTGATGGCGCGCGATTTTACGCACTCCGTTACTCACTGTCACTGGTCACTCGCGCTCCCAAAGACGAAGAAAAATCATTTGTAACTAGGTACTTGCAGTAGGTAAACCTACCGTACATAAATAAATTCACGTAACAAAACGTATGAATCGAAGGTTATGTAAATATTGCGATAACGATTAAAATACATTGGTTCAATATATGAATAACAAAGCAGCAACAGACTGAAAATGAAAACCCCCAATTGATTAATTCGACATCTGAATAGATATTGTGATTTGTGGCGAAAGCGGAGCGAAAATAACACCTCGATAACACGTGACAGGAGTGCGGGGGGGCACGGGGCGGGGGAAGGCGCGAGGTGCACGCGCCGTGGCCGCGTCCTCAACACGCCGCGCAAAACGTGACCGACAACACACAACACGTAACGCTACGCACACACACAAAACAATGCTCACGTTCTGAATATCGCCTGACTCTATTTGTGGGTATACCCGACTGTTTTATTTAATATTCGATTCTTTTATGGTTTTTTGTTTTTTCTTATGAATGGCACCTGTTATGTCATAAAGGAATTATGTTTAGACTCGGGAACTCTTCAGAAGTTTTTTTTAATTTCTGGTCTATTATTTTTGTATTTTTTTGGTGTAGGTTATGGATTTGTAACTCGTGGTGTATGGAATTGGAATTAGGTTAAAAAAAGAAGTTGTGTTTGGATTTTTTAATGGTTCGATGTTTCTTTGCTCTTGGTTGCTTTGGTGAGTATGTTGTAGATAAGTATGCCTTGCATGTAATTAAAGTAAAACAGTAATAATAACGTGCATTTAATGCATTTTATAGACACCGACAAGACATAACTTAGATTCTTAGTAGGTAGATGCCGCGTGATTCATGTACTAGGTATCGAAAAACTTCATATCTAAGCAGTTGCATATCTACATAATAGATAGCTAGTTAAGTACGGCTACACATAGGGTTGCCAACTTATTTTTACAAGAAATAAAGTATTTTTGATCAATGTGGGAAATTAAATTATACAGTATTTTGGAAAAAAGATGATTTGCAACCAAAAAAAAAAATGGCCTAACAGTACCTACATTTAAAAAGTTAGAATATTCCATTTATAACATTGAATTTGATATCAACTGTAACTTGTACCCGTTTTAAGTGTAAAAAAGGCATTTGGAAAGTTTCCTAATATTTTTTTTACATCTCAAACTATTTCGGTGTTACGATATTAATTTATTATTGCATTTCATAATCAATATTCTAGTTTGCTAGAGTTAGCCACATTTCTTATTTCCATACAGTAATTTATTGCCAATGTAATGAAAAATATAATCAAAACAGAAAAGTATTTGACATCTATTTGCGACGTTGCCCAATTTCAGAATAAACGCTCTAGTAACTCAAAAGATAGCTACCTAAGTAATTTTACTTCAAAGAAAAATATATGTTCTAAATTCCTACGCCTACCTTCAATGACCGAAAAATAAACGTAATCAACTAGGTCCCTAATTGATTTTTCACTAGGGTAACCAACCGTATGAATCCCGGGCGAAATTCCCGGAATTTTTGGAAACCTTGTGATCTCGTTACGTTTTTTTTTAAATGCCACAGAAGCTCATATTTCAATACCTAGGTACTTACATCCTTTTATCTACCTTCATTTTATTAGATCACGATTTAGTAATTCTACTAACGCACGTTTTAAAAAGTAGCTGTTACCATGAACATGGAAAAATTTAATTTTATATGGTTTAATCAACGCTTATGCCCGTCCCGCCGCTTATTTGTCATTCGCGCATAATAGCAGTCTCGGTCAAATTTTACTACTTAAATATCACCGACATGCTAATTGTAAATGCAGACAAATGTGAAATAAATGATAACTCTCTTCGTTTATTTATAGAAATGCCAATTTTAGTTATCCTGTTAATTTAATATAAACGATGTTAATTTGAGATTTAGATATTTCTATAAATAAATGTCATTTGTCTATTTGTTTGAAGGTGATAAATAAATTGGTAACTTCCATTTTAGAACTAGTCTGGTTAGCTGTGTGTAAAATAAACTATTGCTCACAAAATCTTTTAACGTAGATAGACGAAAATAACTAGAATTCGAAATTTTTGTTTTTATTTTATTTTCCAATTTATTTTACTAATTTAACGTTGCAATTAGTTGAGTTGTTTTTTTTTAACTACACACAAAATTATTATTGTACAAATGTCTAGTTTTGTAAGCGCGTTTTTGTATAGACTTATGTTTTAGTTTTAATTTTCACATGTAAGTGAATTATTGTATTCTAAGAATAAACTTATCTCAAACTTCAATTATTTGGGTTGTCGAAAAGGCCCTACATCAAATAGGTCTGTACCTAGGATCTAAGCTAAATTAGAAGGCAATAAAATGAAGCCTTTGCCCTGTAGTGGAACAGTAATCAGTGGCGTATTTACCCTAGGGCCAAAAGGGCCATGGCCCGGGGCGGTAGGCTGCGAAGGGCGGAGCAGCCTAACCTATCCGAGCCAGGGTAGTACCAAGCTCGCTTCGATCGCTCTTGCATCAAAGATTTATAGTAACAGTAGTAGAGTAGTAACATTGCCTTTTGTACATACACATAAAAAACTTTTTTGCAAAATATTAAACCGACGAAAAAAAACTGAAAAGCGAAAAATAAAAACTTTTTTGCAAAAAAAAGCGAAAAATAAAAAATAACTATGTATTTAGTGACAAATTGATGACCTTCAAATAACAAATTTTGAGGCGGCGCCTAAAACACATTCAACGAAGATCTATCAAGCTAACATTTTACGCTTTATGTAATTATAATATGTTTGTTTGGCGCCGCCTCAAAATCGGTTCACAGTTGAAAATTCAGTATGTGAAACATCAATCAACCCCAATTTTTTTACACTTAGGGATGGGTTTCAATTTTTATTTTTTTATGGGACCAACTTCGAGGTATACCCTTCCCAATAAAAAAAGAATCGTTCAAATCGGACCACTCAGTAAAAAGTTATACGTGGTCATACATAAAAAAAAAATAAAATAAATATACGTGTCGAATTGAGAACCTCCTCCTTTTTTTTTCGTCGGTTAAAAATGTTTTATTGCGCTAACGTCAACACTCAACCAAAACACCAAGTGACAATGCAAAGCTTTTTTTTTTTGGAAAGGAAATTATCGAATAACTTCTCCCGGTCTGGGCGGAGCGGGAGGGCGTGTCAAACTTACTGACGAAAACCCACCCGTGTTCTTTAAGCTGCCTGTGTGTTGCTAGGGGCGACGGTATCCCTTTCGGACTTTCTGGCTGACATGATGATGTGCTGACATTTCTTTGAGGCACGTGTGGAACAAAACGCACCGTCGACCCCCGCCCTGGTCCTTATCGGCGGCGAGCATTGCTCACCGTCCGCAAGTCCGCGCCTACGGTGGCCAGGAATCGGCCTGGGATTCCCGACGCCCGGGGCATCTCCAGCGGCGACTAGGGGCACGAGGGCGCCTAATTTGCATCTCCCTCACGCTTCACAATGCCTATGCCTCCCGCTCCGTACCATGGCCTGAACCAGGGCCGGACGCGAGAGGTCACCGCCGCCGATCGCCTCCACGAGGATCCGCCCAAGCCAAGCAGACCTCCACCGTATGCTCCAAAGTGTCCTCAGGGCGATCCACACAATGGTGACACCTGGGCGTTTCCTCCCGCTTTATCCGGAACAGGAACCTCCCGAAGCAACCGTGTCCGGTGAGGACCTGCCTCAGGCGGAAGCGGAGGACGCCGTGGCGTCTCTCTAGCCACTCCTCAAAGAGGGGACTTATCGCCGCAATTGTGGCGTGCCCAGCGCTGGGTTGCGACAATCGCAGTCTCCATGTCGCCATGAGATCCCGCCGGAGCTATATCTGCTGTGCCGTGATTTCTCGCGGCAGTGGAGTTACGCCACTCCCATATGTGCGAGAGGACTTTTGCGTCCAGATCCCATGGCGGCAATCCGGCAAGGAGGCTCGCCACCTCACCGGAGACCGACCAGTATCCCCGAACCAGCCGGATGGCCATGACCCTGCAGTCTGGCCGCCGCTTCAAGGAACGCGCCAACACCGGTGCCCCATAAAGGGCCATGAACCGCACAACCCCCGCGTGTAGAGCCTCCGGCAGGAGGCGTTAGGACCCCCACCGGCAGGAGCCGCTTCAAGGCAGCCCCAGTCCACTCCAGTCTGGGAGCCTAAAGTCAGAAATGCTCCATAAAGTTCCACCGGCTGTCGAGGACGAGTCCCAAGTACTTCATCGTCAACTCGACGCCGCGCGCCGATGTTAACCCCTCCTACCGTTATTCGGGAACCCGACGGTGGCGTGTTCCGAGGTCCATGAAAACACATAGCCATGGTTATATTATAATATTGAAAGTTTTTACTTTTTTTCGCGAATTTTTTCGTTAATTTGCCGCCCCATAAGGGGCGGTAAACCTTACAGGCCCAGGGCGCTGAATCTTAAAATACGCCACTGACAGTAATAGACAGGTATTATTAAATAATGTCCTACTAATATTTTATAAGTGAAAATTTGTATGTTTGAATGTTTGTTACTCAATCACGTAAAAACGATTGAACGGATTTGGATAAAATTTGGCACACGTATAGTTTATCGCCTGGATTAATACATAGGATACTTTTTATCCCGATATTTCTACGGAATCAAGACTTATGCCGGTGCAACAACGGGGCGCTGCTAGTTAATTAATAATTAAACCTTAACTTCGTAAATGTAAATATTTCGTACAAGATAACGTAGGTATTAATGATAAGCCACGTAATCCCTACAAGTGACAAGATTTAAACGAATCTGTTATTTTTGTCACTACTCTGATGCAGGGTGTGCGATAAAAACGGGTACGAACGTCTGGTACACGTGCATCGTTTTTTTCGACATTTTATACCGACCGAACTCGTGTTTCGGCCACACCTTACGTAAGATAATGATTAAATTATGTGCTTATGTTTTATATAACGTCTAGCTAGACATTGGACTACTACAGGGGCTACAGATTATCTCTCAAGTCTCATTATGAGGGAAACTTAATTCTAAGGACATATTTAGCGTCAATTCTAACCAGATTACCCGAAGTTGTAGAGTAAGCTGAACCAGTATTTTACATGAGATGGATGGGTGGGCCCCACAGTTGGACAAAAGGACTAATAGTACCAAAAATAAGCTTGACCAGCGTGGTAATTGTGTAACACACTAACGCAGGAGCATTTTCTATAAATTTTACCATTAGTTATTTTTATTTAATTGCACATTAGCCTAGAAACACGACATCGTTAACTGAACTATAAAAATAACTTATGAGCGGTTACGCGGGTAACGCATTTAGCTAGTTTCTATTTTTGCACAAAACAATAAATACTGAAAGGTACAGTAACTTAACCTTAGCAAAAACTTATTTAATCTTCCTGTGCCGGCTTATATTTAAAGCTTCTAATTACATAAGGCAATATAATCTCAACAAACCCCTATTCATTTTCCCCATCTCAATTCACGTAAAGAGTTTTTTAACTCTTTGTTCAAAAACCGACAACCTTGAAAATGTTGCCATAGCTACAAACAGTTCACGGCCAGTCGGCAATAGTCGGCACCTTTATTTTACCCCTCGACTGCTCAATAATTGAAATCGTCGCCACGTCGAGTGAATCTGAATGGTCATACCAGCAAGTAGTTCGTCGTTCATTACTCATCAGTTCATCGCAGTACATTGCCACACGTGGATGAAACTGAGCACCGACTGAGCAGGCTGCACGTGTTAAGCATTTATTTACTGTGAACGCACTTCGCAACACAGTTGCAAGTAGGGTTGCCAGGGAGAAATGTAAAACAGCGGATTAATTTTTGATGCATATATTCTTAACGCCTCGCAGCAGTCGCAGCGTTCAACAAAGTTTTTATAATTTTTAAATTTTTTGGTAACAAAAAAAGAATAGGATAATTTTCGACCAAGATGACGAATGACAAATTAAGTCAGCGTACAGGGTGCGGCAGGGGCGACATCGACGCGAAAATTGTTACCATGGATTCAGTACATGATTCTGAACCGGCGCCGTGCGTAGAAATTTCGTCGGTTATTTAAAAAAAATATCGGCTGTTTCATAGAAAAGTGCGATAACATAAGCGGTCAAAATGTATGGAAAAGCGTACATACACACATGCACATCACATACATACATCTCCCTAACTATTTTCGAGAAAGTCCGGAAAATTCCAGACTCGTGGTTGACTTAGTGGTTATTTATGTCTTAGCAAACACGTTCTTCCCTTTTATGGAACGTATACATTTAGTTTATTGAAGGTTTCCCTCTCGGGGCGTGGTGTTAAGGGCTGGCAATTATTATGTAAAAGAACTTTTTACTTTTAGTTATTCTGGGTATAAGGAAATATAAGGAAAACATCGAGTTATTTAACGTACCTACACGTTGTATAAAACCGCTATTACTACCACCCCTAAACCCTAATTCGAAAGTCGAAAAGTATTTTTGAAAAAGAAGTGAAGTAAAATCTTTGAAATATGTCAACATTTTTATATTTTTACGAAATTCAGGAGCAGTGGTGACGCAGTGGTAGCGGCCCTCGACTCGTGGTGGGTTCGAACCCAGAGTCCAGACAAGCGCTTATCATCACTGCTCTCAAAATGTTAAAGAAAAATATCGTGAGGAAACTGTCATGTCCTACAACCAAAAATTCGAAGACGTGACATCTACCAACTCGCACTGGGCCCGCGTGTATACCCCGCTCCCTTTTCAAAGAGAGGAATGTCCCAGCAGTGGGAACATTATACGCAGATTATGCATATGAAATTCAGAGCGCTTGCGGCGGTTGCTATTGCAATAAGCTATATAATTATAGACCCACTGAAAAATAACTGGCGGGGTGTACTATAGCTATAGACTACCTACCCCTTTTGGAAATGCAAGCGTGATATTATTTAATATTATTATGTTTAAAAGTCAAGATAAAATGGTAGACGTATGAACGTAAACGAAGCAAAAGAAGTCTCACACCAAATAAAAAACCAAGACAGCGCTGTCAACACAGTGACGTGAGGCCGGTTTCGTAAACATGTGTGCACGAAGTGAGGTGTAGTTTGATTGTAAATGTGTGCGCGGCGGAGGTGTAGTTTTGGCATGCTTCACTCTATTGTTCGCAGCGCTATGTCTTGGTTTTGGAGTAATATTATGTCAGTATCGTAGCAGGTGGCGGGGGGTTCCGTAGTTTCTGCCTATCCCCATGGGAAGAAGGAGTGAGCATGTATATACATTTAAAATAATCCTTATCATGTCTCACATAACATGCCATACATGCAACATGCTCACCCTTATCATTGTGTCACTTCACTAAAGACCTACCCAAAAATCAAATTTTTTCAGTCCCAAATCTCACTTTCACCTAATTACCATTGGGTAGTAATAAAAGCTCCGACAAAAAAAGAAGAATTGTCCTTACTCAAAATATTAAATCTACTGCCTAAAATACTAACTTTCCGACTACTTTTGTCCGAATAAAAATGACGAAACGACCGAATGAAATACTGAAATCTTCGAAAAATAAACATGACTATTTATTGCGATAATACTTTTCTACCAGCATAAATTACGTTCTACTGAAAACTATGCTTTGTAATTTTTATCTTTACTTGCCTACTATTAATTCATAAATTACCTTTCATATTTCATAGACTGTGGTGCTATTTTGACTGTAACATTATACTGAAAATATTATTCTGAGTGGTTATACAGAAACTTATAAAAAATATAAAAATGTACTTGTAACAATAACTTTTACTTGCATCATATATCATGAATTTTACTTACCACGGGTATGCTTCGATATCGGTACCTTTATTTTTATTTTGGCGATTTTTTTCTCGGCGCCTAAGTTGCTTCTGCATCGTCTCCGGCGCTGCGGGAAGTGCAACCCCTTCGCCCTTACGTAACAAAGGATAGGCACCCATGTTCACCTCCGCAGCTACAGTGCAGTTCCTATGCTTTGTTACAGCGGGCGGGGGTTGCTCTCCCTCCGCGCCTCCGGTTTTTATATACACTCTAGGGGTAGGAGCCAAAAGACTACGTAAAGTCGGGGTGCCCCGATTCGGTTTGCAAACATTCAAAAATCCGCTGTCACTTTGTCTGAACGCAAAACGGAACAACCTAGGAGCGAAATTCGTACATTATCTAATTAAATAAAAAAATATTATGTTGAATTTTGCGACCCGAACCCGATCGCGCGGGCCGAACAGTTGAGGTATTTTCATCATTATTGAGAGTTAAAAAATAAATTTGATAACCAACAATAGAAATTAAAACAGTTCATGCAAGTTGTAAAAATATGATTATTTTGACAAAACCTCTGTTGTCGGTAACTTAGTAATTTTGTCGGAGGTTCAGTATTCTATTTGGAAGTTTAGTTTTGTTATTCGAAGATCCATTTTTTTTTAGGAGAAAATGTAATTTGAACATGCTCTTATTTGTTGTTAAATTGGATATTTTTATTCGTTTATGTTTCGGGTTTTTTGTCGGTAATTCATTATAACGCTGGTTAATTAGAATAATAGTCGGCCACAGATCGCTGGAGATTAATTTGTTTTTCGGAACCATTATTATTTCCCATTACCATTTTCGATTTTTCGCCAAACCTTATCAATGGATGAATTGACATAATCATTAGGAGAATAGAACACTAAACAGGACAGTAATAGAAATAGTACTAATTAGCCACATTGTCACCAAAGCTTGCAAACAATGCAATTAGAGCAACACGTGTGCAATGACGTCACTAATCTATCATAATACACATATACCTACAGGTGCCATCATGGCGTATCTCTGTGTCAATAGTTCTTGCTGTACCTACTATGAGAACACACGCTATGTACCTTTGTATGGGCTGGACAAGGGGAAAACGTTTAAATTTTAATTTGACGTAATTTGACTTACAGGTGATATAAGTACCTACTTAATTAGAATTATACGGTGCGGTGTATTCTCTTCTTTATATTTATTTATTTAATCCCCTTTTAGTACTAATTACTTAATCTGATTTTGATGCGATCTCGCTGCATCAGACATAGGTAAGTACATATATGTATATGTTACCAAATTATATAAAATCTGTACAATTGTTCATTGATGCACTCCAGTAATTTGTCACATTCTGAAGGGACCAACAATATATTTTTTATTTTACTCATCTTCAGGATAAATATGTACATCTTTGTGGAATCGTAAGTCTCGTTACCTATGCCATAGTAAGAGATGGTAGGATAGAATGAACGTATATATTACATGCGATACAGGATCTAAAGAATAGAGCAAGTTACATCTTTACAAGTCTAACTACACTACAACTAACTATGAAAACGGGCCGGATAAGTTTCATTTGCATATATTATAAAGAAAGTGAACTTTGACGTGCTGATTTTGGATAGAAACTGTCAGTGTCAATATCCCATAACAATGATGACACTGACTGACAGCTTTGAACGCGGTTTAGATGTGCTGAACGCATCCAGTTTCATTGGTTAAATCCGCCCTTAGTACCTGACTTTAATCATAATAATTATGAACATGTCATTATGTTATGAAAAATCTATTGGATTATTATTAATTAATTTGATACGTGTTAGTACTATTGTATTACGTATGAATATACATAAGCAATTACGCATATACTCATGGTATGCAGCAATTAGATCCAGCAAACCAATTGATAGAAATTGGATTTGAAGAAGTGTTAGTAAGTAGTTTAGATTTCGGGCATAAGTTAAATGCACCTAAACCTATCTAAAAGCTGTAAAGATTTAAACAATAAATTACTATGTATAATTGACACAGATAACAATCATTTTATTATTGTATCGGATATCACGACGTTATCAACGGCTGATTTAAAGTTATGAAATAGCAATTTGTAGTGATGATGAAAATGCTATGGTTGCGAATCATATTTTGATCAAGATACAACTTGAGAGTTGAGACTGACCTGAAAATTGAAAAAACGTAAGAAAATTTGAATTTCGTTGAATTTTGCGAATCCACCAATGATCTAATTAGTCATGGAGAACGGAAAATGCCAAGTGCCGAATAATTCTGAATGTCATCTGAAATCAGATAAAAGTGAAATTGGAAAACGTGACCTTGCTTAGTCGTTATCGGATAATAAGTGCCATTTATCATTCTTAATATTAATAGTATAGATAGTACGAGTAAGGGAAAGGAAGAATTATAAGATGATGTGTTTTTGTACGTACCTATATGGGTTAGACCTTCCTACACAGTTGAACATACAAGACCCATTTGAACCCAGCACCCTAATTACGAAACGCAAACTTAATTTTAAATTGAAACCAATTGAAAAAGATTGTCAGTCCATTGCTTCATAAGTTCGACAAAAAGAATCTGCTTAATTTTTTTTGTCGAACTTATGAAGCAATGGACTGGCAATATTTTTCAATTGGTTTCAACTTAAAATTGAGTTTGCGTTTCGTAATTAGGGTGCAGATTACCCTCAAGTTTTTGGATGAGATGATATCATTCATGTCAAGTTAGACGAAGTAGCGTTCATGGAACGATACTCTATTTAATGAATACAGACACAATCACTCAATAAAACCCTCCACAGCAACGTTCATAGAATCTAGATTTTGCCAGTAATTAAAATTGATGAACGGAACAATGTTATCCATCAATAAATTCTGATTCTGAATTTCAGACTTCAGTTCAGACACATCATTATTAGATTACTTACCCAACTGTATTTCATGACAAATTCGAAACGAATTTCATTATTTGAGAGATTTTTCACAGACGCGTGATTTTTTGTCAAAAATGTTGTGTAAAGAAAACATTGATTTTGTGTTAACATACGCGAGCGTACTAATTTTGGTTTGCATGAGTAGTGCAAAAATGAAACCTTTTCGGACTAAAAATGTTTTGGCAAAGCCACTTTTATAATATACTGAGCCAAATATAGACCGATGAAGTCATTCGGACGGAATAACAATACATATGTCTACTTTAAATAAACTAGTGCACGTGTTTCGCTTATAATGATAAGGCAAAACTAACGTATGCCTGAACGATGTGCTTGCAGATTACAATATTGAAATGTGATATATTTCAGATCTATTTGTTTGTTGGCGTTTTTTACTGTATGCTTACGGTAAAAGTTGGCGTATTACTACAGTATTTGTACAGTTCGTTTTTCATGTGTCATTCGCATCCTAGAATTTCATTGCAGAGGACCAGAGGAGAGTACGGTTCAGATTATGTTTGACTTAGATTCTTCATCACACAATTTTCCCTCTATAACTATTCAGATTGAAACAATATTATAAAACTAAACTGAGACTTAAGATTCCGTTAATGTAACCAGCAATAATCATGAGTCCAACATACTACCCTGTGGAACACCAACGATAAAGTTTCATAAAAATTACTGGACTAATTTAACAGTTTTGAGAATTACAGACCTTCATTTTGAGAATTATCTTTAAGCCAGTCGAGAGTTTCTACGTTTTCATCCTATACCTAATTGTTTCCATTTTTTCAGGAGCAGTTTAGGCGACAGGGTGTCAGACGCTCTCGCCAGGTCTAGGAATACCCCGAGGCAAGTGCCTCACTTTTTACTAACTCTTTGTTTAGGTAAATTTTTCTTCGTCTTCATTAGTTTCTTTGTTATTTATCTGCCTGGATTAGTGTTCAATTAAAATGAATAAATTAATTAATTTAATTTACATTTTATCAGGACACGACAGGTTTAATGCATGCATATTTTCGTTATAATTGTTTCTAAACATAAGTTAGTTAGTTTTGCTTTGTGTTTTTGTGGCAGTAAGTTAGAATTTAATATTTCAGGTTTGGTTATTTTCTATGATTTTCGGGATGAGAGTGAAACACTACCGCAAATTGCGCAGTTATCAAAGACAAATATGACAAGATACACAAATGGGTCATAAATAAGTAAATCACTTGCCCAATCCAAGTCATCATGAGAGTCAAGTATTTGAAGGTGGAACTCAGAATCTAACTTAGCAAACTACTAACGCAGTTAAACCATAACCTTTACAACACCTGAGTACTTAAGTGCAATAAAAAACGTGGTCGCAAGGTTAGACATAAAACCCTGCACATAAATTTATAAGTTTATAACTGTTCCAGAAAGACTTGAGACCGCAATGTTAGCTAGAACACACATTTCCATGCACACTCTGTTATGAATTCTCTTCGAGACCGCCGTCGTATCTGTTAACGTATTCTTAACAAAGCCTCCCGTTAATTCGATTGTATGATGTATTGATAGAGATATAAAGTTTGATTTCCTAGTGGCGCGTAACGTGGTTTGTCTACGTTACGTCACGGAGGCGGTTAGTCTGTTCTGTAGTTTGCGCAACGCTCAAAGACTACTATGCAACGCTCTTCGCCGGGCACAACTGCAACGTGACCGGCTGGCACACGTGTCTGACCATGCTGTGCCCCGAACACCTACTGAATACTACTGATTATTATATTAATAACTGTCCGAACCGATATTTGGATATAAGAAGAACATTGTTCTACATTTCCTTTATCAAAAAGTATCTTCAATATATACTTCCTTAAAAGGAAAACATTTGTACGGCTTTAGACACAGGAAAATTCCGCGTCGTTTATATTTTGCTGTGCAGTGACTTAATTTAGTGTTTTGCTTCGATGCTGTTTTTATAATTTTTAACGTAAATGACTTTACGAACATAACTTTTGTAGGTGCGTCATTATCATAAATTGATTTTCGGTTTTAAGTACTTTCGTCGTTTCCAATTCAATACATTCTTCATTATCTATTATATTGTATACATTGTAATGTAATACAATACCATCGTCAAGCATAATACCTACCTAACTTCTTTTAAAATATTAAATTGATACTCATTCGTACTTATACTTTTTAATCGAATTCATCATGTTCTTAACTTTTCTTACTTACATGAAGATTTTGTTGATTTTCTTCGTATTTCCCTTGGCAAAATAGTAACAAGTCATTAGGATTTTAGTCTTTCTTTAGCATTATCAATTTATCATGTTTGGCCAAATTGCTATCACCTTTGACAAGAGTCAACAACGTACACATACAACGTATACTACATAATATCGTAGAGCTACGTGCTACGTGCCTTTCGTTCATTTCACATAATTATCACGTTTGCACCCACGCGGCGGCTAATACCTTTATAAAATAGGTCAATCACTCATTTCAGGAGACTGGTTACCATCTAATTACCTAGCCCTTAATTGCACTGGATGCGTTTAGCAACCCAACCTAACAAATCCATTTCGAGACTTGCGCCACGTCCACGCACGTGCGCCTGTTTCAATGCCAAGGATTTTACGTAAAGTTAAAATATGCAAACAAATTCAAATAAGTGATAATAAGTGAGCTACAGCTTGCATGCAGCAAGCTGCTACGATATTTTGTTGTATATAGATTGATGGGAACCGGAAAGTCCTGAAATAGTTGAAGAAGTAGGTAGACCTATTTTACCACTAAACGCTGCTTCGTTTAATGATAATTTTGGAATAAAAAGAGAAGACTGGGGAAGAAACACCGGGGCTTGCAGGACATCAGTTTAAAAAAATACCAGCATTCTCCGTCTATGTAGATTCTCTGGCATGGATAACATGATTGCTATAAATATTGAAACAGACATCCATATAGATCATAAATAGATTCAAACGTTTATAATATAAGCTGAGTAGGTAATCGACGAAGGTTAGAACAACCGTGACCTAGCCCAAGACTTACTTGAGGCACGTGGTCACTCGCGTGCAGACGTCACGTAAGTCACGTTATATAAATCTAAAGGCATAGAACGTAGAAAAAACTTGAATGTGACTAGAACTAGAGAAGTTAAGTGTTGCAGCCTTGCAGGTAACGATACAGTCATGTTTTTGTTTTTCATCGAATGCTCATTAATATAAGGTTCTTATTATCATAAGAACCTTTGCGTTAGAACAACAGATTTCCACAGAACAAAAACATTTGGATTATTATATTGAATAATACTTTCCTGTTAGCAACGGACCGTGTAAACTGAACTTATTAAATTTCTTGTAAGCTCAAAGCTTCCTAAAATTTAACTTTACCCAGAAAGTAAAACAATGAAAAGAGAAGTTAAAACTTTGATCTAATTATAATATCATCCGCATATACAGGCCTATTCCTCGTATGTCGGAAATCCGATAAGGGATGTAGAAGAGGTCATTTGCAACCAAATGAGCTCTCATGATAGGGGTATATGCGCCTAGGCCTATGCGAATGTCAATTCGAGTAATTTGACCTTTTTTGAGTAGTATTTTATATTTTAAAATTAAGTAGTTAAATAAAACATAAAACGTCAAAAATTGTTGATATTTGCATAGGAGTCAAAAGGAGTAATTATATAAAACCAATAACCCTGTATATTTTTTAATAAGAATACAAATCTAAATCACAACAAAGGGTAAACGTAAGAAGTTCCACCTCTCCTCAAGCTGGATGAGACCTTGTAGCCGACCTAGTTGTCAAGGATGTGGAACTAAGGGGCAATGAACTTGTTATCTAAGACGAAGTAGAAAAGATAAAGCATGTAGGCTGATCTAAACACTATCGGGTAAATTGTGCGGTAGAAAAAGAACGGCCTAGCAGCACGCGTAGCATGACAACCATAGAAACGGGTTTTCTACGGGTTTTGTCGACGGAAGAATAGACAAAATGACAGAGTGTGTTTATCTGTCATTTTGTCTATTCTCCGTCGACAAAACCCGTTTATATTGTAGTCATAGTAAACGTGCAGAAATCATAGAAAAACTTTGAGCAGGGACAGAAAAGGAGCTAGCTCTTATGTCAATAGTGGACCGATAAACAAATATTGAATTAGCAATTTTGACGCCGCGAAAAAAAAATGCGATAAAATATTAATTCTACACCATTTTACACGTATATTTAAGTGGGCTTGGCACTCATATCAACGATTCCCAGCAAATTCTACGTTCACGATAATCGAAACGTGCGCCCATCTTTTGAGTGATGCTTTATTTTAGAAATAGAGATATTCTAGAAAAGAAACCCCAAAATCCCCCTTACCCTTTTTAACCTTTAAAACAGTCTTGCAATACGTAACCCAACGTAAGCGTAACCAAAAAGTTTAAAACTTTATTTTAAGAACAAGGAAAATTCCATAAGACTTTTCTGACCTTTAAAAGTATTGTGGTGATGAAATTTTACCAAATTAAACCAGAGTTGCCACATAAGTGGGGAACTTTCTATGCTATTGTTTTCCTGACTATAAACGAGATTAATTATAAAGAACGAATTGCCCTCTATAAAAAACTTCTGTTAAATTTAGATTGGTGTAGGTACTCATGTTTTCCCTCTCGGTTGTATCATAAACTCTCTTTTTTTTACCAACGTGTTATTTATAACTTCTACTTGAAGAGGAAAGATAAACGTTTATTTATGTTTTGTTGGTTTTTTGTTCATTGTTTCTTTTTTTCGTTACCCTTGAATCCTCTATGGACGTTTTCAGTTTCCTACAGAGCTTTTCGCTTTTATTGTGATGTCTTCTATCCGTTAGACTCTGCGATACTTCTTATCGCAGCTCTTCATCATTTTCACCCACAGTCCGAGTTCACGCACTGCTGAGTGCTAGCAGCCTAAGCCTCTCTTCGCTTGTGTCCCAAGCTGCTATGCCAACACTGCCAACTGCAACCATTTGGGGTATTTACGGAACACTAACAGTAGTAATAGCTTTCATTTTGAAAGTTCAATAACATTCATTGTTATTTACGTTGTTGCATGAACTGAAGGATTAGCAATATCCTTAAAAATCATTCAGATTACTCTCTTCATCTTACTGGTTTTCAATTCTAGGTTATGTTCGTCATCATTTTTGAGGCACCTCATCCCAAATTGGTCTTTACGAACAAACTTTGATCCTCTTTCCAATCTTTGTATTCCCAAATCCCAACATTCGTTGCTCCTTGGCCCATTTGTGCCCTTCTTTTTAGTAGAACTCCTCCTTCGATCTGATCGTTGATGACACTTTTCAATATTCAGTCTTGCTAGAAAGGTACTAAGTCTGCTTAATCAGGATTATATCTGCATTTCTATATATCGTTATCATGATTTATCATTTGGTAGGTAAGGTTTGTCGAGGGGTCCTATATCTTTACATTTTATTAGTCAAATGACGTGTGATTAGATTACATACAATATACAATTTTCGAGAATTTCTCTATTACGTCGTATCGTTAAATCCGTAAATCCTGATTTTCTATATCTGTTCCGATTTGGAAAAGGCTGAAATTGGATCTGATTATGAAGTGGAACACTCCCTGATTTGATATTAGATCACTTGAAAGTTAGGACAGGTCGTTCACTTAGCGAAATCTGTACCTACTAAACTCTTCAGAATCAAGTTTTTTGCTATTTGTCAAAAGATAGTCCGAGATGACAAATTCGCAATTTATCAAAATTGATCTCCAGGCGTAACTCAGTTTATAAAATGGTTCTTTCATAAAAATATTCTTATTACGTTTGCAATCTAGAATATTTTCACTCTACTAAGGTAGGTAATGGAAAATATCAGTCGCATTAGCTGAATTTTATTAGTCGTGTCGTGTGACGTGTCCGACTAAACTGTCATTAAAAATTGGTAATTCCCAAGTTAAAATATTTTAAAACTAACGTGAAATTTAAATCTAACGCCTGTAGGTTGTTGCGTAATCATAATTATTATTTTCATATTCGCTCGATTCTGTCACGTTTATCGACTCACGTGCTTCGCGTATCATAAACAAGAGGCGAATGAACTTTCAATTTGCCTTGCCTGGCACCACGCTTGTCTAGAGACAAAGACTTTTCTGTTCGGCCTCAAAGCCCAAAGACCTTGTCACCACTAGACACAAAATGTAATCCGCATGAAAAAAAAAAAAGATTTTCCCGTGTATTATTTATTTATGCTCTAGTCACGTTTTCGTCCATCACTCGTTCTCAAATAAAGGCCAGTTAAAATAATTTGTGAATTAAAATATTCCAGTAGAGCAAGTTAGAATGTTTGCATAAACTTCAGAACAACCCGTTTTCAAAAAAGAAATTCAGCTACAGGTTGCTTATGATTTTATGAATCACGGATTTTTTCTTTTTCGACACTTTTCTCGTTTTTTAGGAAAAGTTTTTTTTTTCACCTGTGTCATGAAAGATACTTAGTAAATAGGTAAAAGATTAAACCACGGAGAATAGAAAAACGCATGTTATCTATTATGTAATACATAATGTCATGTGGGATGGGATTCTATTAGTATTAAAGTGTTATGTATCGAGATAAAACTTGCAATGAGGTTAATGTATTCACACACGTGGATTTAATATCACCCACGTGTAAGAAACTCGTGAATATAATATTAAAATAAAACAAACCCTTGTTTGAGTTCCAGTCGTTGACAAATATTTCTGTGTTTATGAATAATTCATTAGATTACTTACTTCTCTTTGTGGTTTGTTCCTACTTTACCTTGGTAAACGACGATTTGAAACGACTAGAATGGAAAAAGAGGGAGTAGTACCTACCTGCTTGGGTTCGAACCCATGACCTACCACAACTCGTAAGTCACAGCCGTTACCGCTGGGCCACCGCTCCTCTTTTTCGTCGATTTTGGTCTTTTGAGGCGTCGCAGTATAGATCTAAAGATGTCGTATCATTCGGTTTTCGATGAAACAAAATTCGATGATACGGCTTTCGTACTCAAGTAGGTATTCCTTGATACCACGTTTGGTACTCACAAAATAAATAGATTTCCATTTGTTTCTAGAGTTGTTATTCTACTGCGCCGACTGCGTACTACGTCACATCACGCGACTGCAGCAATTGACACGCATCATGTAACCGCGATAATGCAATCTATGACTCAAGCTATAAGATTTCATATTCATTACCATGCAAACGGCGAATGCGCCCGTTTAGTTCTGTTTTCGTAACCACACGTGACTTCCACATTCGCAAACTATAATACTTACGACGTAAACATGGTAATTGTCAGCAAAATTTGGACTCTAAAACTAAAAACAATGAGTTTAATTTTAAATGGGATTCATTTATGACACATTCCAATTTTCTCCCATTTGACTTTCATACTTTGGGATGTATTTGCATATTCTCAAATAAATGACATTCACGATGTTTTTTTTTTGTTATGAGTAAGTAAATAGTTAAAACCGAAATTATTACGGTAGGTAGTTAAGATTTTCAGTTCGCCTGTATACATTTAAAAAAAAATTGCAAAAATCCTGAAATACTCCCAACTAAAAAAATCCAGCCTGTTTAAATAAAAAATCTCCTGTAGATTTTTGTTGTATATTATATTTACTATTTAGTGTTAATAGTGTTAGTATTGTATAGTTGTATCATTGTATGACAGCCAATACTAAATTGGCACGTCACTTTCTCCGTAAATAGCTTGCCACACCCCTGTTTGAATCACAAGAAATAATGCGTAATAAAGTATTTACATAGGTACATAACACTAACATAGTGTTATGTACCTATGTAAATTACGTTTCAAGGTGTTCAGTTAATAAAAACTGTCTCGTTAGTCTAGTGGTCGTATGCGCTACTGCTGAGCATGAGGTCCTGGGTTCGATTCCCGGGTCGGGCAAAGTGGTATTGGCTTTTTCCATCTGAAATTTCTCAGTAGCGAGTCCGTAGTCTAGAATTGTGCCCGGTTGATGGCAATAGGCTCGCTCCCTATCACATGGGAGTTTAGTGTAACTGGCGAAATGTGGCCACTGGCCAATGTGGGTGTGTCTATAGGGACACCACTGCCTAGCCCTCCGGGGAATGTTATGCATGTTCTTTCAAGGTGTAGGTACATATTATGTAGTTAAAATGTGATCAGTTAGTAAAAATAACTATGATCCGATTGCGATTAATCGCTGGATCAACATTCTCCAATCGCTTCGCAAAACGCCGCGCGCCGTGCCGTCCGGCACGTGAACGTGCGCCGGAGCACGTGACTGATGACGTCATGGCGCTGCAATTGCAACGATTATAATGATTGAACGAAAATGGAGCATTGAACTAGTGATACGTTTTGTAATTGTAACTCACGCTACTCACGGCAACCTCGATTCTAATCGATGTGTTTTTTTATCGAATAATGTTTGCTCGATAGAAATAAAGCGGGTGATCATCACGCGTAGCATGACAACCATAGAAACGGGTTTTGTCGACGGCAGAATAGACAAAATGACAGATTGTGATTTTTTATCTGATATTTAGTCTACTCTTCTGTCGACAAAACCCTCTATTTTGAAGATTTTATAGTGACAGTTTCTCACTTGAATAAACTTTGAGAGTACCTATAATAGAGCTAAATTATACATTCAAAATTCAAATTATATTCTAGTGATATTATCACGTGTGTTTTTTATAATTGTGGGTGCAGATATAACAAACATTTTTTTATGCAATTAATTAGTTAAAAGTAAAGACAATAAAATTTAATTATGAAAGATTTCATTCCGAAATTTATTTTACGTAAACTGTACCCGATAAAAAAAATAAACCAGCTATCTAATTACGCAAAATATTTTCCTAAACGATTCCGACTAATTTGTTTCATTTTGACAGTTCAACAACATTCATTGCGTTATTTACGTTGTTGAGCAGATTTTTTTACGAACTTATGAAGCAATGGATTAGCGATCTGTTTCAAAATGATTAAAATTTTGATTGATCGTGTATTACGTAATTAGGGTACAGACAGACCTATGTTAATGTATGACAGTTGTAGACAATCCTTCTGATGACACGTTCAAAAGGAGCGTCACACTTCCATTCGAAATCAAGCCGTAATCCGTATAGAATAGAATATAGTCTATATGTCTTCTCGTCTCGTATACTATACGTAGCGTAGGTATGTATGTGAGCGCGTCGGTGAAACACGTGCCGCGGCCAGAGTGACCATAACGCTTATGTAAACGGGACAGCCTGTTTTTACCTTGAATAATTTATTTATTTATTTCTCATCACAAATTTTTTATTGGACAGGATGTGTTTAATCTAAAAAATAGGGTTAACATTTGGGAGAGATTGGTGCCCGAAAAAGGCATAAAATTAAAATTCGCTGTGTTACGGGTCGCACAAGGCCCCCAATACTTAAATATGAACATATTAATTTAGAGAATATAAAAGTACATTGTCTCTCCGATTTCTTCATATAAATATTTTGCAAATTGCATGGTCCCTCTTGGTTTATAATTTACGTATGTATTGTATGTATGTAGAACGTGGGCGAAACTTGGATACAGATTAGGAAAAATGTTTTTGTTTTTGTTGATTTTATAAAGATACGTTGCACTTAAATGGCAGGATCTCTTTTATATTTTTTTTAATTATTCGTTTCACACATGCCAGCCATGGCAAGCCATTAGCCAAATTATGTAGAGAAAATTCAAGAGCTAAACAAAACGTTTCAAATATATGTTTAGAGGTCAATGTCTTCATTTTCTTTTATTATTAAAAAATGACGACTTTCTAGAGTAGACAGAGAATATTACTGTTGATAAAAAAAAATTGAAATTCTTCAACGTTTGATAAATTCGTAAACTTTTAAGCGAACTCCATAATTAGAATTTCGAAGAAATTAAATGATCAATTTCTAGTAAATTATGAATAAAACATGGTTCATCCTTTCGCAAGTATGGCGTGGGAGGCGGCAAGACACGTGTTGTAGATTCAGTGACCATGACGCCACACGCGATCGGACTAGCTAGAGATATGCATTCAAGTTATGCGGTACCAGCGTTTTTGTTAACGTAAGCGTTTTACCCGATGTTTCGATTCAAAACTAAAGACAGTTTCTTTCGTTTTTTGTGAAAAAGTCTTTAGAATCGCAAGTTAGTTCGTTGTTCTTTACAAGATAACCCTCTTTATTAATAAAAATAAAGGTAATTTACAAAAACGTAAAATCATACTTGAATCTAGATTTTGCACTCAATATGCACGTGCAATAGTTTTTTTAACAATGAACAATGGTCGTATTAAATACGTATACTTAGTTACCTTTTATTTCATTTTAATACATATAAATTACATTTTTAAATATTTCTTAAAAAAAAGGATATAAAAAACATTTAAAAATATAAAAAATAGTCGCCCATCGGCATCAGGAACAGGGTCCAAGCTGCCGGTGGTCAGGGCTCTAGAGAGAGGAACCTCCTCACTATGCGTGCCGTGTCTAGGAGTACTGCTTTCTGAATCAAGCCCTTGACCCAGCCGCGCAATGAGAGCCTCCTGAGGTGTTGGTCGAGGCTCTCCGCTATTAGGCCATTAACCGTTACGATTATCGGTACAATGATTGCAGAGTCCACGTCCCACATGTCGACAACCTCGTGTGCTAAGTCAAGATACTTGATTTTTTTATCTTTCTCAGCTTTCACGAGATTCTCGTCATGAGGGACAGCAATATCAACAATCATTGCACGGCGTTCTCGTCGATCTATCACCACAATATCAGGCTTATTAGCTACAATAGTCCTGTCAGTGATGATAGATCGATCCCAATACAATGTGGCCTGACCATTCTCGAGAACTGGGTCGGGCACATACCTGTAGTATGGTACTTCTGACTCCACAAGGTTGTATTGTAAGGCAAGTTGCTGGTGGATAATCCTAGCTACTAGATTGTGTCTGTGCAAGTACTCGCCGTTAGCAAGACGAGAACAACCGGAAACAATATGTCGGATTGATTCACCGGGACGGTGGCATGCCCGACAAATGTCATTAAATGGAATGTAATTAATGTCATTATTAGTTACCTTATTATTAATCAACTTGTTTAAGCAAGTATAGACAATTTTCGTACCTACTTTTCGGCAGCTATCGCGCTGTAAATGTTCACAGACGTGACTTTCTTGGCAACCATCGTAGGCAGATTTTTAAAGCAGCATCTTTTTATTTTGAGATTCGTAATTCGAACCAATTTTAATTTTTTCTCTTTAGGATTCTTTAATGTTTGCTGCATCGCCAAAAAAATACATTGTACAATTTGTACATGACACTATGAGTATGGTGCTGATCCAATATAAAGTGTTTGCTTTGTATTTCACCAGCAGCCAATTGGTTGTTACGACCTCTTTGCTATTTTTATGAACAACGACAATAATTAGTCCAACTTTGAGACTATCCCGCAGAATTCCTGTCGCAGGTCCATCCTACCAACACAAAGCACATTTTAGCACATCACTATCGCGTTTTGTGCGTAGTTGACGGACGTGTTATCAGCGTTTCAACTTCAACCGCTTTAACGATCTTAGACTGTCCCTTATTTCTTGCACTTATATCGAACCTACAAGCACATGTAGTGTATCGCTGTGTCGTTACACTGTGTTAGTAGTGAGCGTGGTCATGTACTCACCTGTCGCGTTTAGTAAATAATAAAATTGTGATGAATATTTTGTTGATGCCGTTTTCGCGGTCCGACGGACGTGTGCCGGACCATCTGCCAGGATTGCTGGCGTAAGTGTTTGTTTTTAAATCGAAGTGTGACAAGTTAACTGCGGCAAAGGTATTTCGTGTTTGTACTGTTTCACGTTGGACAGGAAAGCGGTGGTATTTTATCGATTAATTGACTCGAGTTGACATTGAATTTAGATGTAGTTTTAGTTGTATTAGTTATAAGTATGTTTTTGAGTTTAACTTTCAAACATGTTGAAGAGTTTTTGATAGAGTTATTAATATTAATAGAGGTCTGACTCTTGTGAAGTTGTGATACAGGTACTCCTAGTACAAGAGCCAGGGCTACACAGATATATGTGACTTTGAAGTGTAAATAAAGAAATTACTGTAATTATGTCTCTGCCTGTTTGCCTGTCCTGCAGGCTGTTCTTGTGTACTATAAATAGGTAGATAGGCAGTTATGCACTGACAGCCGGTGCTGTCATGCTCACTGTGCTTAGAATGAGTACATTTATATGTTATTTTTACAAGAAGAATTAAACTGCTGATTAAAATTCTATTCTATGTATTGGCTGGACAACCATACGCCATACCAACAAAATATCATATTTTGTATACAACATCTGACTATAAACATATACGTATAGGTTGTTGAAAAATTTAAACGGTTGAAGGTCACACTTTTAAATGTTTGAATAAAATATTATGCCCTCACGTGTTTTTATAAGTTATTTAGAGATAACTATAACTACTAATAACATATCTAGTATCTAGACTAGATAAGTGCATGTGATTCGTGTATTACACAAGAAAAGTATAGGTGTAGATAGGTAAAGTAAATTATGAGCAATGAAAATAAAGAAACACCTACATGAGCACTTATGAAAAGTCAGAAGCTAGGTGAACGGTTCCAATTTTATTGGTCGTTTCCTATGGAGAAGAGCAGGCAAGAAACTCCACGGTTACTCTTTCAAAAATAAAAGGCTTTTTTTTACAATGTTTACAAATTACAGTGTTAATAGGCATGGGACATGGGAGGACAGTGTAGACAAAATATCTTAACGTGAAAGAAATTCCTCATTAGTTTCTCCCATAAACATAATAAACTTTGCTGTGTTCTTAAGAACGCGGCGACCTTTGAATTATCCATACAAACGTAATACCTAAATCATTTCCAATTCGAGCATATTTCCACCAAATAAATTTGATATTCGGATTGAAACAATAATTATCTAGGCTTCCAATTCTTTTTTTTTTCAAAAACCTACCTCTACATGAAGTTTAAGCGAATTGCATTTCGTACATTTTTACAGCGTAAATGACTTGTTTTCATATTGTGTTTTCTTTATTATAAACAACAATATTTGTAATATTGTTTCATCACAAGCATAGCTTATATTATCAAGTTACAAATTATAGAAAAAAAATTGGAAAAACATTAAGTTTTCATTCATCATTTTTGGTATTACGGAACACATCCAAATTTCTCATAATTTCAGATAGCTAGTAGTGCTATCGCGTCAAGCAATAATTGTCAATGTGTGTGTGCTCCCTGTAGGTGTTTATCGCTCCGACAGGCACAAGGCACACTAACGCAACGTGCTTAGTTGGAGTTCGTTCATAGTATTTTTTGTCAACTTTAGACGATTAGGTACTTTACAGTGTGCTGCCTGTACCTGTACGCGCGTACTTATTTGTTTGCTAAATTGTATTGTATGTAATATTTCTGACACTCCTCTTGACTTGACCTATTTTTAACCGACTTCAAAAAAAGGAGGAGGTTCTCAGTTCGTCCGATTTTTTTTTAAATGTTTGTTCCCGGAATACTCGAAGACGGCCGGACCGATTTAGAAAATTATTTTTTTGTCAGAAAGGGTTTTTGGAAGAAATTCTTCACAGGTGGTCCCATTGTCATCAAGTCAGGATAGGATGATGGAATCCTGGAGAAGTCGAGGGAACTCTTGAAATATTACAGGCGCACCTATAGCGATTTAGGTATTTTTTATAGTCACTCTTGAATTTGATCTCGGAAAGCACCATTTAGTGAAGTGGAAGTGATGATGAAGACCACAGATGGCCACCGGAACTTATCAATAATACGTATTTCACGGGTTGCGATTAGAGAAGATTACTTTAATATGGTTGCCAAGCCATTTATGCCCGTCACAATACATAGGGTGAAGTGGAGCTAATGGTGAAGTACCAGGAGAACTCCTCAACAATGAACGTCCCTGCATCGGGAAAAGCAATATTTTGTAAAAGGTGATGAGCAGTTGACATTAGGCTATTGTAACTTAGATAAATTACAAACCGACCCACTAAAAAGGAAGAAATAAAAACTTTTTCACTCTTCTTGCTCAAAAAATCCGTCATTGTAGCGTACCAAAGCGGAGATAAAATAGCATATCATCCTCTAGGGGAAAAAGTTTTTTTTTTTAATTTTTGTCTGTTTCCAACGAGCCTACCACCCATAAACGAAAAAGTCTTTGTTTGATCTATATATTATATAAAAAAGAATCCCTATTTCCTTGATCACGGCATCACGCGTGAACGGCTGGACCAATTTCGCTAATTCTTTTTACCCGACTGCCCCAGAAGGAGGGTAATGTTTTTCGAGAGTATGTATGTATGTATGTATGTCTATTTCTTTGGCACGCTCTGTAGCCTAAACGGCTTGATGGATTTTGACATATGAGGTGTCGTAGATTCGTCTTAATTGTAGAAGTGTCATAGGCTATATAATATTTTTATATTGCATCTGCAAATACAAAAAAAAAGGGACGGGAAGGTTTAAAAAAAAAATTATAACAATATTGGTATCAAATAAAAGCTAGTAACGAGTCAATGCCAAATTTTGATTTTTATTAATAAAACTAAAAAGCTTGAAATAAAGAAAATTATTCAAAAAACAAAAAACCCGACTGCAAAAACACATAACTGAAAAGAGAAAAACAAGCATTATAATCTATAGAATTTTGGTATCGCAGGCGGGGCAAACAAAACTTACACCATACGTATATCCGGTTATTAGTTTGTCCCCGCCTGCGATACCAAAATTCTATAGATATAATGCTTGTTTTTCTCTTTTCAGTTAGGTGTTTTTGCAGTCGGGTTTTTTGTTTTTTGAATAATTTTCTTTATTTTGTTGTGTTTGTTATCTAGTAAGGAGATGGTTCTTAGGATAGGTTGGTGAAAGTAGGGTAGGTAGGTAGGTAGGTAGGTAGGTATGCAAGTAGGTAGGTATGTATCTTGGTAAAGTGGGTATGTAGGTAAGGTAGGTAGGTATGTATGTATGTATGTAGGTAAGTAGGTACCTACCTACTTACCTACATACATACATACATACATACATACATACCTACCTACCTTCCTACTTACCTACCTAGGTAGGTAAGTAGGAAGGTAGGTAGGTAGGTATGTATGTAGGTATGTGTAATTAGGGTAGGTAGGCAAACCGTAGATGAGTGCATACCCGTGCGAAGCCAGGGCGGGCAGCTAGTTACTACTATTATTCGATAGGTACCTACTTACGTGTCTAAAGAGCCTCAGCTATGGCCTCAGCGAGTATTTTGTAGTTTGTAAGTTACACAATTGACATAAAGCTCATTATGCTTTGACCCAATTTCGTGCCAAAAACTCGCATCCATTCCGTTCTGCGCCAACGAGGTGAGTTCTGGTGAGTATTGGCCGAGACGGTATAAGCTAGTTGCTCTCCGTACGCGACGAAGCCATAGCCACCACCAAGTTGTAGTATTGTAAGTACCTACCTATCATAACGCGGTTGTACGAAGTTTTGTCATGTCATGTCACTGTTCCTTTTCTTTACTTATGTGACCGAGCGGGCGTAATTATTGTCTCAAGGACACTATTGAGAACACTGCTCGCTCTAAATTGAGTTCGCAATGTATTTGCCAAACATGTAAACAAACACGAGTTTTCCACTCAGACGAATATGAACTTTATGCTAGTGTAAATAAAGTTGATTTTAGACTGACTGGTAATGTTGAAAAAGTCATAAAAAAAATATGAAGTTGTAGCGCAAACTGAACCTTATGTGTAGTCCATTACAGTTATTTTTCCAAAAACTCGTGTTTGTTTAGATGTTTGGCAAATGAACTGCGAACGCAGATTTTTATTTGTCGGTGCAGCAGCGGTGCGACATCAGTATGTTCGGATGATAAAAATATAGGTACCGCCACCACGTGTCGCTTGCACTTACGCACATGTCGGTAAAAAATTATGCAGAGCTGCTTGTGCCGTCGTCGCAAAATAATGTCGAGTTCGCCCAGGTTCGCACCGCACGGGCTGTTATTTTCCGTGGGATTTTTTTTTCGCACACTGGATTTTCAACGCGTGTTTTTTCAACTCGCTAGGACGAGAGTGTCCCAGCGCGTTGGATTCTCAACGCTCGGCTCAACACGGAGAGTTTAAAATCCAGTGCGAGACCACCAATAAGAAGTGGAGACCACTCTAAAGGAAATAAATAAACACAAACAGACTTAAAATAAATAATGACAATAATAATACTCGTAGATACTTATCCCAATAATTTATATTTACGCGACGTGCGTATGACTACTCTAGCGTCGTCCGTCGGTCCGCCGATTTACCCACAAGTCCATGCTCGATAACGAAGTATAGGTACCTACACTTCGCGTCAAATAACTTTGGCCGCTCTGAAGTTAGGTTGCGCATGCGTACCTACTGGCATGCGCGCTACAGATTGACTACTCCGCAGTCATATAGAGTCTACTTCAGAGCGGCAAAGTTATTTGACGCGAACTGTTGGTACCTACCTACCTTATTTGTATGACGTATCTACTAGCTAGGTTTTCTCTACAAGGCCTTCTATCTTGAGATTAGTCGAGATATCCTAAAATATTGAGACATCGGCATGGTAAAGAAATTTCCAAAAAACGCATTACTAGTCTGTACATTCACTAGCGATTCCCCAAATTAGTCAACAAAAATAAAGCAAATAATGAACATACCTAATTATTACTCATAATAAGTATTTATGCTGTCGACTCGCTATGAATGAATGGCATACAGTACCTACATCTAGTATTATCCGCTCACACACACTGCGAAGCGCGCCCGTAATCTGTGGCCCCGCCTTCTTTTGTCGAATAGAGATAGCGATATTCCAAACGCATTTTGCTCACGTCTCGAGTTTGCATTTCGTGCCGTAGTACGTCGGCCTCTTAAGGACACCGATTGTGCCGATATTGTCAATGTAATATGAAACGCTTGCTACACGGTCGCCAACCGCGTCCCTCCCGACCCGACAGAGGTAACCTTGGTGGTTTACAATCGTGTAGTTGATGATTTACGACCAAACGTTGAACAACTTTGCCGGTCGTCAACCAAGGCCACCTCTGTCGGGTACGCGGTTGGCGACCGTGTAGCAGGCATTTTACTCTCTCCCCTTCCTTCTATATACCTACTATGTTTGAAAACGGACTGAGTGGAAACTGATAGACCCCTTTTGAAGTTTATTTTCGATATTTTTTCATGAATATTCAGAAAATTACGGGCGGTCACATGCGCATGGGCGACATTGTATACTGATGTAGCAAAAGAAATCCTTTTATGTATTGTTGTTATATATAATTGTTAATTTAAAAGTTATTTTCTGATAAAGTTAACTTAATATATTTATCTTAAAATAAATTAAATACACACACCTCACAACACAATGAATTGACAAAAACTGTATAATATACTTAGATATAAGTAATTAACATATCTACCTTATAGGTACCAGCTTTGGAATAATATTGTGCAATAAGTTGAAACTAAAAACATATATACTTTTGCAACTCGATACGATATATACGATATTCTTTCGACATAGTAATGTAATATGAAATTATGAATACCTACTTGATTTATGCAACGGGATTATTTAATATCATGTGAAGCAATCTAGCAAAGATTTCTTCGAAATAACTAACGCTAATTTATAATGAAAGAAACGTCTTCAGAAAACCTGAAACAAAAAGTTTTAAAATGTTATTGTATTTTAGCTTATGTATTTATTTTCACGGTATTAAAAAATACACTACTTATAACTAATATACGTACAAAAATATAAAGCAGCAATATTTAAAAAACACGTAAAGTAAACGATATTTACTTTTTTATTAATGTCCAATCTTTTAAATCAAAATTATGGAGTCACTAGTGCAACCCCCGAAACTGCGATAGAAAAAAAAAATAAAGTGAAAAAAAGATAAAAAAAATTGGAAAAAAGAAGTTGTTGTGACAATCTAATCATGTTTGCGGGGCCAACATGGCCAAAGTGCGTTCAAAATGGTTTGGAAGGAAAAAGGGCAGGTCTTTACTTTGCCCGACAATGGGACACAATGTAGCCTAGGGCGTTTGGCCACAAACGACCCTAACTAGGATGGCCAAACCGGATCAGAAACGAACACGAATCGAATAAAAACTAGGTACGTGTGAGCAAACGCCCCGTAACCAAAAAAAGACCTTAAATAAATGACAACGGTCATAATTATTTAAATGGAGTAGGTAACTACTACTGTATTTATAATCAGACCAATGAAAAACACTCTCAATTTCTATCTTGTTTTTTAACAAGACGTGCGGCGTATGTGAACCCGCGTATTCTAAAAATACCTCCGGCACGTGCAGAGAGCCGCGCGTAGTCGCGTCACGTTATAATTTTCACGTGCTCGAGTACGTAAGTATATTTCTTATCTGTCAGAGCATCGTGTGACCACATTATCGTTGTTTACTTATAAGTTGTAAAAAATATTGTTTATTTGTCATT
This sequence comes from Conistra vaccinii, assembly GCA_948150665.1. NCBI lineage: Eukaryota > Metazoa > Arthropoda > Insecta > Lepidoptera > Noctuidae > Conistra > Conistra vaccinii. The sequence goes on from OX411321.1 coordinate 4,512,164, forward strand.
TTGTCTATTCTTCCGTCGACAAAACTTGTTTCTATTGTGCTAAGTTTTGTCGACGGAAGAAAAATGACAAATAAACTATTACAATCTGTCATTTTATCTATTCTTCCGTCGACAAAAGGTTTTGTCAACGGAAGAATAGACAAAATGACAGATTGTGATAGATACAAAACTAGCTGCGTGCTAGAAGTGTCATAGAAACGGGCTGTCTACAGGTGTAGACAGCCTGTTTCTATGATTGTCAATTTGTCATGCTACGCGTGCTGCAACAATATCTGTTCCTATTTTGCTCACACGGAGCGCAGATAGCAGCTATCTAATTACGAAACACATTTTCGTAAACGATTACGACGAATCTGTGTCATTTTGACAGTTCAACAACATTCATTGCGTTATTTACGTTGTTGAGCAGATATTTTTTTCGAACTTATGAAGCCATGGCAAGCATCTGTTTCAAAACGATCCAGATTTCGATTGATCTTGTATTACGCAATTAGGGGGCAGGTTCCGCAAACTTTTCTCCATTATTTCCGCAGCCGAGTCTATTTCGCGATCTTGACATGACCATTCAACATTCACGTTGTCCGTGCATGCTTTGGAGTGCTTTGGATTAAATTAATATCTATGGATTATTCTCAAGGTCGTTCTGGACAAAGTATAGGTAACTTATGGAAATGGAATGGATCAAATATGCATTGCCTGTTTATTTCCCAGTGTGATTGAAGTTTATATCAAAACAGACAGCATGAAAATTCCTACTTTGAATTGTACTTCAAAATGTTCTGTGGTCGAAATTGGCTTTGAAAGCCTTGAGTTAGTTTAATTAAAACTGTCTACCCTACCAACATGGAAAAGCCATGAAGAATTAAGATTGTCAAACTTTACGATTTTCTCTTGCAACTGCTGTCCACACAGTCGCAAAAAATAATTTTGATTCGGCTACTCCACCGTCCCACGAGTCGAAGGCCTTGCAAATAAAGCCTGGGAGAAACATCAACAAGGAATTAATTTTATTCTTTTAACATTATCAAAATCTAAATCATTTATGTTTCAACATGTTCAGTCCAATCCAAAGATAGTTTCACATTCATTCACATTTTAATCAGATTTATTATACAACGCGTCTGAATCTAGAAAACTAGACTAGTGTCATTAAAAAATAGATTTTCTTTAGGTGGTAAGTACAGGTTTTACACTGGTAACCTTTTATTTTGTAAATAGCAAGCAAGATTTATAATGGAATGCAATTGTATGACACTGATGGTGATGACATTTGCTTTAATTTTGTCAACTCATCAAGCTGTTACATCATTGTTCAATCGTAAGCCACGTAATATCTATGTGTACAGAGAGCTATACTCAACTACATTCACGATTACAGATTAATTAACAAAACAACACAAACCATCACAGCTTTTTCCTTTTTCTGAATGAACCTCAAAAATAACTCTCCAAACATCTAAATAGCCACGTGTAACTTCAAAATAAACTCACTAAATATCGTCCTACCCTTTTCTTCGTAAACAATTTCCCCGTCTCGAACTCTCGAGAAAGAAAGTAAGAAACCAACTTTTCACAGACTGTCAGAAAAAATAAACAAACTCAAGTTGGACCGTGCCGCGACTCCGTGAGTGCGCGACGCGAGGCGACGACGGCCTTGAGTCGATATGCTTTGTAGGTCGAACACGTGACGACTGCACCTTGTTTAAGTATTTTTTCATCCAATCATAGCAAGCACTTTTGCGATCTCGTTACCAAGTTTGTCTTTGTATGGAGTAAAATCTTGCGATGTTTGGTATCTTTATGTTAGAGTTATCGCTGCGGTTGAAGGTTTACGGAAAACGCGTCTATTTATGGTTTGTGGGAACTTTGACGGGATTAGCGGGATACCTAACTTACTTTGAAAGCAGACAATAATGTCGGCTAACATTTCAACCCCAGACGGGTCTAGTCAGAGTTTCAAAGCGTTTCGCACGTCAGCACCGTGTCACTATGCGACAAAAAACGTTGCCTGTTGCTATCCTACTTCTATAGTATCATTTCATTAGAATCACCATAGCAAAATACCAGATCACGTCTCTTTGCTCAGCTCAATTAGGTTTACCATTTCAAAATTTGAAAAGTCCTGACAAAAATTCTGACATGCAAAAAAGACAAACCACATTTTTTTTATTAAAAAATAAACCCTTCAGTCGTAAAGTCCGGACATGTCCGCACAGATCCGAACGGATGGTAACCCTGAGCACAATTCAGCTCAACTTTCCGTTTGTACTGTTAGGGCTGGTCAAAACTTCAAAAGTAACGTGCTAAGTGCTAATTATATTTTCTGTTGTTATTGACTTCGCTATTTCGTTGCTGGATATTAGTCATACATAAGTTCTTTTAACATGCTTTTTTTTTAAATTAAACGCTATTCCAAATATTCCAGTAAGGAATTGATTTCGAAGGCGATTAGGACAGTGTTTGTTTATAAGTTTTAATTCAAGGATTTCCAGGAGATTTTACAAGGTTTAAAATGTGTTAAGTTCTTAAAATAAAAATGGTTGATCGTAATGGTTTCGAGTCAAACGGTACAGGCTAGGACCAATGTCCCGACGTAGCTAGCTACCTAAATAGGTATCTATATCAGAACTTATCAACTTACTTCTAAAGAAATAGTTGTTCCGATTAAGTATCAATTGTTTCCAAGAGTTCTCAATGCCCTTGCGACCACGTTTTGTGATCACATGTCGCCAAAGACAGCCTTGAGCTTATACAATCTATTAACTTTTAATATTTACCTAGGTACTTTGATCCTAGGTAGCACTTCTGTCAGAATTACTCCGCAGTACACTACTCGACCTGACTGCAGTGACCGCCATAGCAGCAGGTCGCGTAAATACAAAGGAGGATGCAAATGCAACACAGACAGTAGCTGTTCTGTAACGCAGCCGCGTTCGTGTGGATAAAGTATTACAGACACGATTACACCAGACATTATTTTGTCACAAAAGTGTCTGCAATGTGATCGTCTCTAGACATCGTTTTATCAAAAACGACTGCAATACAGCTTAGTACTCGTTTTGTCTAGCTCGCCGGGCCCCTCCCCCGGGGCACCGCTCGCGTCGCTCGCTCGGCTCGCGCGCGGTTGGTCACTGTTCTAACCTAAACCATTTCGCCTAGTTTTATAATTTTTCGACAGTTATAATCTAACGTGAATAAAAAAAGGGTCTAAGGATCTCTGCGTTGAATCCGCCTTTTCATTGCCTTATACAACCAAAGGCGGCTGCCATACAACATACAAACCGCTGAGCTGCTGTGTTGCAGCTGGGTTTGCGTATTACATCCGCCTTTGTATTTACGCCAGCGGGTCACGTTGAAGAACACGGCGTGATTTTATTTATTTTATTTTCTGTGCTATTAATGATACTTTTGTTTTTGCTTAAAATTTTAAAATGAACTCTACACTTCGTATGTCATTCAAGAATTGCGTCAAACTATAAACCGCCATTAAGTACCTACTTTTTTTTTATTTTACTATCAACAGCTAACCTTCCTTTTTTTTTGTTACAGCTATAATTCCAACGACGGCTTCGGTCGCGTCGGTGGGGAGCAGCTCAACTTTACGGCCCCCTCCGAAGACGAGGCCGAATACCCGCCAGGCGCCTACTTGAAAAAGGGGAAGGTCTCGAGGGCAAGTCATACTGAATAAGCCCGATTTTTATACTTTTTTGACGTGAACTAGTAATGGGCAGACCCCGTTTTGATGTTTGTGTTACAAGAGTGTCAATTTCCTTATGCATGCGATGTTGCTGGTGCTGGTGGATAATTCCTTAGAAATATGAAGAAAAAAAACATTAATTCGGTACCAATTTTATTTAAAAAAAAATGTTTTGATACCAAATAATATTCCCCAAATCTAAAGTCGATTAACTATTATACTAAGGGATCATCCATATTCAATTCTTATTTTGCTCTCGATAAAAAAGTAAATATTGAATACAAAAGATGATGTGATGGTCTAAAAATATTACTTATTAAGTAGTAGATGATGAAACAATAATTTGTTTCAGTATAAATATAATTAAAATCAAAACTTCAAAATTCCATCACAACAGCTTAAAAAACTCAGTGCCAAATATCTAACAGTTCTATTACTCTTATAGCAAGACCCGATGTCGCACAGAATAATAGAGAAGCGTCGTCGGGACCGAATGAATAACTGTCTGGCAGACCTCTCGCGACTCATACCGCCGGAATACCTGAAAAAAGGCCGCGGCAGAGTCGAGAAGACAGAAATCATCGAGATGGCAATACGCCACCTCAAGTACCTGCAGGAACGCGCGAACGGTTCGTACGGAAAGCGCGCTTATTTGGTAAAATCGTTAGTTATAATTGGAAAACAACGGAGGAAGGTACTTTTGGATTAAACTCCAACCCGTCAGATCTTTGATTCTGTTTTGTGAATAATGAAAAAAGTTGTATGTATGTTATCTAATCGCTAAATTCTACCAATGAAGGAAAGAAAGTTGGCTGTATTTGGCGTGGTGCTACTACTATTTTCAAACATTTGACGTCATAGATAGGAATTATTGGATCTAATTGGTTGGAGTGTTTGAAATTTAATACAAATTGTATGCGGGCTTGTTTTTGCGAAAAACTGTGACTGCAGTAACTGTGCTAATTAAGCTGGGGAATAAATAAATATTTCTACAAGAAATGTCGCAGATTCAAGCCCAAGTTGTTTTTTTTTTATTTTTCAATTATTTCTAACATACTCTTGTATTTACTAAGACACATGTTTAAGATATGATTTTATAAGCTAAATACAATATTTAAAACGGAGTCTGAAAAAAATATACTTTCTTCTAATAAATCCATATTAGAAGACTTTATACCCGACATGGCTTAGTGAATACAAGTTTTATTTATATTTCAGTGATAAATAATAAATGAGTATTTAAATCATTTGTTATTTTGCCCACACCCAATTTTTTAATTTTTGTACAGTACTTACAGAAAGTCTGAAAAGTAAAATTAAAGTTCTCAAGTTCAGTAGTTCTGGATATTTCCAGTGTTTTAAAATCAATCTTGTTAGGAAACGATTACCCGTTAGGTCTCCGGTAAAACTTCTAGTGACATGGTTTTCTTCAGAAGCTTTGATGTCAGAATACAAGGAAAATAAAGCAACCTAAGGACCAAGTTTGCTTTAAAATAGGTTACATTCGTATTCCTGCATAATCTCTGAATGTTTAAAGTTAACATTTGTTTAACAAGAGCAATTTGTAAGCCTGATCTTACAAAAATACAGATACACAAAGACAATATCTGTTTCGTAACCTATTTAATAATCATTTAAACAGTTTGTGAAAAAAATATCCTTTATGTAGGGCATCAACGGTAAAATAACATTTTTTTATGAAATATAATAAAAGTAATAGTTAGTCAATCTGATACCGAAGATAGCTTAATTATGAATAATAATACAAGCTATAATTTATATTTGTCAATTATACTGAAACCAGTACTTACCTTAAAAAAATATTATACATTGTAAATAATATTGTTCTGCTAAAGAGCGAGCAAAAGTTTTGAAATTATAAAGTTTAATATTTGTCTACGCTTTGATACAGAATTTACGTTTTTGCATTGAAAGCAGGCGTCAAACACTGCTTAAATCTCGTTTACTTATATCGTCATCCTATTCTGATTTGCGTCATTGCTAACAAATAATGGCTAGGTATTTATATCATTAGTAATTCAATATGTCATTACTTGATCAATTATTAAATATTGAAAGCAAATAAATGTACAAAAATCAAATAGAAAGGTAAAATAAAGCTACTATAGCATTTTAGAAAATCTGCATGCAAATAAGTTTTCTGTAAACAAATTTATTGTTGTATAATTGATGCCCGGTGATTTCTATCGATTTTTTAAACCACATAATTATCCTTTGCACTATCGCACATAAACCATATTTATTTTACAAATTAATTGCAGGTTTCTATTAACAAATCGTCTAATAAAAAATAAAAAACTAGTTCCTTTAACAAAATACATTTTATTGCAAAAATATTATTAAAGTTAAAAAAAGTAACAAATACTCATCAAAACTTTTCACATGGTTTATGGTCGAGCCTCCACCGAGCACAAATATACACAAACATATTGTTTTCAACACGTCAACGTCCTTTAATTAAAAATCCAATTTTATCAAAACCACATTTTTTTAAAGTCACCTTAAAGACACCATCAATCATCAAAGGTTTACAAAAAAAAAAAAAACACGCTCCTACTACCGCTGAAGAATGCTAATGTTGTTGGGAGTTCCCGCCGGAAGATGTTCCATCTTCGCGTGGGGTTCTGTTATAGCTGCTGACCGGGGTCTGGGTGAGGAGCACTTCAGAGCTGGCTACCAGGGCGCGGTGGCCGAGGTCATGCGTTTCCTAGTCGATGTGCACGGCTACGGGTCAGGGGATGGCTTGTGCGTGCAACTAGCTGCTCATATGCAGAGGCACTGCGAGGCTGTTGCTAAAGGTATGTTAAAACTATTTTTTATATTTCTATGGTTTTATAAAAAAGACGTTTTGTTTTTTTAAATGAGTTTCCATTAAAATATTATATTTTTATGTATAAGTACGGAAACAAACATGAAGATTTGATACTTTTTAGTTTGCAACTGTTTTTTTATTTTATTTTTTACTTATCATGTTGTGTCGGGTCGTTGAGCTCTAAGATAGGGTTGAGCTCACGAAAGCTGACGGATGCACGCGTTTTGTTAATTTCCTCAAAAGGCCAGTAATGTTCTATGTACTAAGTATGTAATTTCATTTAACTTTTTTCCAAGTTGAGTTTTGACTTAATTGTGGTATTATTCTTGTGGTTTAGAACTTAGACGAATATTATACCGTACGATACTAATAAACCTTTTCCTTACTTTTCCAGGCGAGCCCCTACTCCGTGAGAAGCCCCGGTCCCACCCTGGCTCATCCTCCGAGACAGCCAGTTCGTCCAGCAGCTCCCAGAGCTACACGATGAAGCCGGGCGTCATCGCGCAGGCGCCGCCGCCCGCGCCGCCCACCTTCGCGCCCGACACTTACGAGGAACGTCCTCAAGAACATCCATACTCCATGGAATGTGAAAGAGGTAATAATGATGATGATTTTCTAATGTGCTTAAAGCAGGCAAAACGGGGAGGTAGTGGTTGCTGTCAACGAACTAGACAAGGGATTTGATCACACCTCCTGGTGCAGGTAAAATGATTTTTTTTATCTGTCGGATATAAAAGTCGGTGACGGAAGCAGGGGCATCGTGTAGATTGTCTTGTCTAGACGCGCCGACGGGGGTAATGATCGAGGCAATCTAATTTTTTATCGCTGTGGTGTTGATAAAGCACAATTATTTATATTTTTAGTTTTACTACCTTAGGTTCAAGACGTATTGCCGTCAGGCGGAGGTCGCGCAGAATCAGACAGGTGCGTTTGCTAAATCGACAGATGAGAATCTTCATTTTACAATCTGATGTGTTTACAGTACGACGACGTCGAGTATCAAGACGACTTGCAAGTAAGAATAGCTAGGACTAAGTTCCCGGCAGAGTATTATTGCGACTTTATCGCAATTTGTGACTCAGAGTTCGATGACCTTTGTCATAGTCAATCTTATCTCAGATACTAATGTTTCTATAATTTCTCTCTACAGTATCAGTAGCGCAGACGCCAATGGCTGGGGAAGGCGAAGGTCTACCTGAGTCAGAGCCCGTGCCCCTGGATGGGCGACGCAAGAGGGAGCCCACACTGCGAGCAGTGAGGAAGCCCGATCATACCGAAGACTACCTGCATTCCTACAAGTTCAAGAACTCCATTGAAAGGCGATTCTCCAGATCACAAGACACGGAGGTAATTAAATACATTTTGATGACAAGAATATTTTATTTTCTGCCATAAGGATGTTGACTGGGAAAAAAAAAACAAATTAGTCCATCAGTCAGATAATAAAAAAATATTAGACACGTATTTTTTGCTTTATCATATTAACAAATGGTTTAGATAAAACGCATTAAAGTTGGGGGTTGGGGTCTAGCTACGTCACAAGTTAGTATAAAATCTACCGGGGAGTGACGTCATGCTATGCTACATTTTAACTCAATGTATTGCCGTAATTCTTTGATTACGTAAAAAAATAAAAAATACGAGTCCAATATTTTTTAATAATCTTCATGACGGACAATTTTTTTTTTTTACAATATCCTTATTTAGGATAAACACAAATTTTAATCTAGTAAAGTCTAGGCAGCCGAAAGCGAAAGAGTCAAACAGGTGACATTCTTGGTAATATTTGTCATTCGGAAGTTAATTTCTCTTTGAGCCGAGGCCAAGAAAGGTATGAAAAGTAATGACGTAAGAATGTTCCTTACATATTCTAAAACAAAGTCCCCCCACCGCGTCTGTCTGTCTGAACGAGATAAACTCAAGAACTACCGAACGGATTTTGAAACTGTTTTCACCGATGGACGGAATGATTCATGCGGAAGGTTTTATTATATAATTCATTACGGGTTTTTGTAAATTGGCTGAAATATGTCGATTATTGTTGAAGATGTCGGAAAAAATCATGCCGACTTGGGAGCTTTACTGGCGTGCGCCGCGTAAACCGTAAAAGTTACATAAAAATGTTGTTATACAGAATGGTTTATCTTAAAAAGGTCAACCAAAAAGTAAGAGTTTCACGCCTCAGACGCAGCCTGGGAAACAAGCATACTCATTGAGTGAATGTTACTCTACACTGAGTGTTCAGTGTACACTGACTGCTAGAAGAATCTTTGGCGCTCGATTGACGTTGACAGGGGGACGCTGTCGGTAAACAGTTGTGCAATTTGATTTTGTGAAATGCATGGTGAAATGCATTGAAAAACAAGAAGGCGGCGTAAGTTCCGAATTTGGCCACGCGCCAAAAGGGCCTTGTAGCTCTTTACAGACTAAGCGCGACTGTAGTAACTTGATGTGCTGGCGTCTGTACGTCCTGGATCTTGGGAAGTCAGCCTTGCTTGCATTAGCTGCTGACTTACTAGTCGCAAAACCACAACATGAGCAATTTACATGTTACAAAATTTACAGGTTACGGTAACTCGACATGAATCAGCACTTCACCATTTACTGAGCCTCCCAAAATATTGTCAAAAGGGATTTTGCGATACAAAACCACCTTTAGCACATTAATATTACGACACGGTGGGCGCAGCGATTGACTGCTGCGCTGTGTGTCGCGGGTTCGATTCCCGCACGGAACAAATATTTGTATGACCAACAGATAGTTGTTCGGTCTGGCTGTTTGTATACGTGGGTTTAAAATGTTTGTAAACACACCCGCAATACATGAGAAATTCCTAGTGTGAAGCATCGTTTGTGCTATGCAGACTGGAGTGCGCTGCCCATCCTCTTTACGAATTTCCGCTTTCATGACGAATAGAACCGCAAATCATGGTTTCCACTTTAAATAATTTTAGTAATATTGCAAATATGATATTTTCCTAAGTAGGTACTAACTAAATATAACATAGGTCACGCACGTAGTCATGTACAGACGCCAGCAGATCAAGTTACTACAATCTGTTCTTTCATAGATTTTCAACTTTATCGCTAAAGAATAACGTTCAATGTTGACTGGGAAAATTTGACAGATTGGAGTAGATTGATGTGCTGGCGTCTAGAAGAAATCCGTACAATCAATCTAGATCAAACACTAAAGATAAGAAAATATTTGAACGAGGTATCGCCCCTATCCGTAACAGGTTACCTCCTGATTTTACCTCCTAATATTCCAAGACGACACTTCACAATAACCGACAAGTACCCTGTACGACGATCGTAGCACGTGGAATTTTAGAGAAAATTCTCAGCTTCTTTCTAAATACCGACTGCTGTACCAACCTTGTGGTTACACTATAATAAGATGATTAGATAATCCCCATCCAGGCTGCCGACATGCTGGCCCGCACGGCTCACGCGCACGGCAAGGTGTACTCGCACAAGCGCCGCCGCGCCGCCAAGCCTGCGCCTTCTACCTCCACCTCCAACTCCGGATCTACTGAAGATGCCAGGGACACCTCGCCACAGGTACGTTTTTACAACCGAGAATTCAGAGAACATCCCTGCAAAGATTAGTTATTTTAGATCCTACCACTAAGTTGCTCATATTTCTAAACAAATCTGTTATCTATTTGTAGGACACGTCAAGCGAATCACCTCATCATCATCATTATGACAAGCCACCTCCTCCAGCGCAGTATGTCCCTGTTTTCGCGTTGAATGCTCTCGGTAAGTTAATAAAATAATTCACTACATGTTGCCTGGCTTTTCCAAAAAAACATAGTATAACAATAGACCCGATTTAGTATAACCTTTAACTTTACTTTTTGCAGGAAAATACTATGTCCCGCTAAGTGTCGACTATGCGTGCCTTCAAAGGCACCTTGGCCCCTACGATGTACTAGACGCGAGGGCTATTCATCTAGCTGCGCCATTGCATCCTGTGACGATTCACGTCAACTTCCAGCCGTGTCTCAACTACCACGTCAAAAGGGAACCGAACGAGCGAGACCAATGGCGGGCTGTGTAAGCCAAAAGACAAGTATCCAGAGCCTGATAATGAGCCGAGGTCGCCATATTGCTAAAATATTGGCGCCATTGAACGAGACAGCTAATTTTTATAAAATATTTTATGGCGGCAATCATTGATGATTATTTAATTTTGAAAAGGAACGATTACTCCATAAATTAATGTTACCTGCCTTACAGGTATAATAGCCAAGCTATTTTCCTAATTATAAAAAAAAAACAACGCCTCTGACGAAGATCTAAAAATCATATATTTTTGTAACCAAAACAGCTGAATATTTTTGAGATTACTAAACATACCTAAACAAATAATATTGTTGAGTGTAGACTTTTGCTCATAATCTAAAAGTTCCGGAGCAGCAAATTGATATTATGAAGATTACCTAGGTACATTAGCTACAAAGAAAAAAAAAAGCAAAGAAATCCTTGAAAAGTTTTTCGTATCGGAAGAGTTAGTTCAGCTGTTAATATAAATTTAATTGAACCTAAAACTGGCGTTATCTTCAGCTGTTCTAGTCAAATGTGAGTCAAAAATAAAGTGCAATGTACAACGTTGCAAATGTAAATACTTACATCATACCTTATCGACGAGTGTTTCGTTTAAAATAATTTATTCAGTGGGCATATTAATGAAAAGGACATTATTAGTTTTAAATATTTTAGCTATGAACATGTTATGCCTACAGTTTCGGCGGTGGCATAAAGTGAAACGTTTTGTTTGAAAGATATGATCGTGTGAACAATGTTTTCAGTGTTCTTAGTTAAGGCTGTGATAAGTAGAGTAGTCGAAGATATAACTGATCGCTGGGGTGCATTATTAACAGAACACGAAGGATAGTTCGACATTTGATACTTGCTATATTAGTACAACAGTACAATATAAAAATAGATTAAAAATTATTTGTCTGCAAGTTAGAATATCATTCTAGCTTTTATTTTGTATAGGAATATGTTTAATATTGTGCTGCATATAGTATCAACTGGAGAAACAACCTTATACCAACTGATTATAAATCCCCTCAGAAATCAGACGTTACTACATAATTTGAAACATTATTTTAAGCTGATTCAAGGCCAAACTAAAATTTATTTTTTTAAGACATATTTTTCCCACCAAAATTTCACAGCCCTAATGTGATATGAATACGGAATTCGCTTATGGGGAGCTGCTGAATATTGTTTCAAATATTTTTATTTTTAATTAGTTTCAAGATAATGGTGGAAAAAAATTAAGGTGTTCACTCGTGGACAAGATAAAGACTGAGGTTTTTATTTAGCGGTTAAAGTTATGTTTCTATGTTCCAACATTGGATTCTCACTCAAAATATTATATACCGCAGGTTAGAGTTCAATGTGCAAAGTGTCAAATTTTACGTAAGTTAGTTTTAGATACCATTTAAAAATAGTCTGTTAAATGTTAAGTACTTTATATTTTGTAAATTAAAGTTTAAGAAATAAATGTTAAATATTTTATGGAGGCGCGTGTATTATTTAATCATTATGTTTGGATACCTATTAGGAATAAAGGAAAGGCGCTACATTCAAACGAAGATTTTATGTAATTAATTATCATAACATCTTTTATTCTCTAGTATTATTTTAAATTTTACATGCTTAGTTCAAACATTGAGAAGAAATAATAATATTTAACATCTGGATAATATACAGCTTTTCTATTTACGATCCACTTAGCGTTAAAAAATTATATTAATATATATATTGCAAAATATTCCATTGTTACATCGAATACCTTACATAAAAATATATCCGACGGGGGAGCGGGACAAGCCGAAGGTGGGTGCGTTTGTTTATAAGTTTTAATTCAAGGATTTCCAGGAGATTTTACAAGGTTTAAAATGTGTTAAGTTCTTAAAATAAAAATGGTTGATCGTAATGGTTTCGAGTCAAACGGTACAGGCTAGGACCAATGTCCCGACGTAGCTAGCTACCTAAATAGGTATCTATATCAGAACTTATCAACTTACTTCTAAAGAAATAGTTGTTCCGATTAAGTATCAATTGTTTCCAAGAGTTCTCAATGCCCTTGCGACCACGTTTTGTGATCACATGTCGCCAAAGACAGCCTTGAGCTTATACAATCTATTAACTTTTAATATTTACCTAGGTACTTTGATCCTAGGTAGCACTTCTGTCAGAATTACTCCGCAGTACACTACTCGACCTGACTGCAGTGACCGCCATAGCAGCAGGTCGCGTAAATACAAAGGAGGATGCAAATGCAACACAGACAGTAGCTGTTCTGTAACGCAGCCGCGTTCGTGTGGATAAAGTATTACAGACACGATTACACCAGACATTATTTTGTCACAAAAGTGTCTGCAATGTGATCGTCTCTAGACATCGTTTTATCAAAAACGACTGCAATACAGCTTAGTACTCGTTTTGTCTAGCTCGCCGGGCCCCTCCCCCGGGGCACCGCTCGCGTCGCTCGCTCGGCTCGCGCGCGGTTGGTCACTGTTCTAACCTAAACCATTTCGCCTAGTTTTATAATTTTTCGACAGTTATAATCTAACGTGAATAAAAAAAGGGTCTAAGGATCTCTGCGTTGAATCCGCCTTTTCATTGCCTTATACAACCAAAGGCGGCTGCCATACAACATACAAACCGCTGAGCTGCTGTGTTGCAGCTGGGTTTGCGTATTACATCCGCCTTTGTATTTACGCCAGCGGGTCACGTTGAAGAACACGGCGTGATTTTATTTATTTTATTTTCTGTGCTATTAATGATACTTTTGTTTTTGCTTAAAATTTTAAAATGAACTCTACACTTCGTATGTCATTCAAGAATTGCGTCAAACTATAAACCGCCATTAAGTACCTACTTTTTTTTTATTTTACTATCAACAGCTAACCTTCCTTTTTTTTTGTTACAGCTATAATTCCAACGACGGCTTCGGTCGCGTCGGTGGGGAGCAGCTCAACTTTACGGCCCCCTCCGAAGACGAGGCCGAATACCCGCCAGGCGCCTACTTGAAAAAGGGGAAGGTCTCGAGGGCAAGTCATACTGAATAAGCCCGATTTTTATACTTTTTTGACGTGAACTAGTAATGGGCAGACCCCGTTTTGATGTTTGTGTTACAAGAGTGTCAATTTCCTTATGCATGCGATGTTGCTGGTGCTGGTGGATAATTCCTTAGAAATATGAAGAAAAAAAACATTAATTCGGTACCAATTTTATTTAAAAAAAAATGTTTTGATACCAAATAATATTCCCCAAATCTAAAGTCGATTAACTATTATACTAAGGGATCATCCATATTCAATTCTTATTTTGCTCTCGATAAAAAAGTAAATATTGAATACAAAAGATGATGTGATGGTCTAAAAATATTACTTATTAAGTAGTAGATGATGAAACAATAATTTGTTTCAGTATAAATATAATTAAAATCAAAACTTCAAAATTCCATCACAACAGCTTAAAAAACTCAGTGCCAAATATCTAACAGTTCTATTACTCTTATAGCAAGACCCGATGTCGCACAGAATAATAGAGAAGCGTCGTCGGGACCGAATGAATAACTGTCTGGCAGACCTCTCGCGACTCATACCGCCGGAATACCTGAAAAAAGGCCGCGGCAGAGTCGAGAAGACAGAAATCATCGAGATGGCAATACGCCACCTCAAGTACCTGCAGGAACGCGCGAACGGTTCGTACGGAAAGCGCGCTTATTTGGTAAAATCGTTAGTTATAATTGGAAAACAACGGAGGAAGGTACTTTTGGATTAAACTCCAACCCGTCAGATCTTTGATTCTGTTTTGTGAATAATGAAAAAAGTTGTATGTATGTTATCTAATCGCTAAATTCTACCAATGAAGGAAAGAAAGTTGGCTGTATTTGGCGTGGTGCTACTACTATTTTCAAACATTTGACGTCATAGATAGGAATTATTGGATCTAATTGGTTGGAGTGTTTGAAATTTAATACAAATTGTATGCGGGCTTGTTTTTGCGAAAAACTGTGACTGCAGTAACTGTGCTAATTAAGCTGGGGAATAAATAAATATTTCTACAAGAAATGTCGCAGATTCAAGCCCAAGTTGTTTTTTTTTTATTTTTCAATTATTTCTAACATACTCTTGTATTTACTAAGACACATGTTTAAGATATGATTTTATAAGCTAAATACAATATTTAAAACGGAGTCTGAAAAAAATATACTTTCTTCTAATAAATCCATATTAGAAGACTTTATACCCGACATGGCTTAGTGAATACAAGTTTTATTTATATTTCAGTGATAAATAATAAATGAGTATTTAAATCATTTGTTATTTTGCCCACACCCAATTTTTTAATTTTTGTACAGTACTTACAGAAAGTCTGAAAAGTAAAATTAAAGTTCTCAAGTTCAGTAGTTCTGGATATTTCCAGTGTTTTAAAATCAATCTTGTTAGGAAACGATTACCCGTTAGGTCTCCGGTAAAACTTCTAGTGACATGGTTTTCTTCAGAAGCTTTGATGTCAGAATACAAGGAAAATAAAGCAACCTAAGGACCAAGTTTGCTTTAAAATAGGTTACATTCGTATTCCTGCATAATCTCTGAATGTTTAAAGTTAACATTTGTTTAACAAGAGCAATTTGTAAGCCTGATCTTACAAAAATACAGATACACAAAGACAATATCTGTTTCGTAACCTATTTAATAATCATTTAAACAGTTTGTGAAAAAAATATCCTTTATGTAGGGCATCAACGGTAAAATAACATTTTTTTATGAAATATAATAAAAGTAATAGTTAGTCAATCTGATACCGAAGATAGCTTAATTATGAATAATAATACAAGCTATAATTTATATTTGTCAATTATACTGAAACCAGTACTTACCTTAAAAAAATATTATACATTGTAAATAATATTGTTCTGCTAAAGAGCGAGCAAAAGTTTTGAAATTATAAAGTTTAATATTTGTCTACGCTTTGATACAGAATTTACGTTTTTGCATTGAAAGCAGGCGTCAAACACTGCTTAAATCTCGTTTACTTATATCGTCATCCTATTCTGATTTGCGTCATTGCTAACAAATAATGGCTAGGTATTTATATCATTAGTAATTCAATATGTCATTACTTGATCAATTATTAAATATTGAAAGCAAATAAATGTACAAAAATCAAATAGAAAGGTAAAATAAAGCTACTATAGCATTTTAGAAAATCTGCATGCAAATAAGTTTTCTGTAAACAAATTTATTGTTGTATAATTGATGCCCGGTGATTTCTATCGATTTTTTAAACCACATAATTATCCTTTGCACTATCGCACATAAACCATATTTATTTTACAAATTAATTGCAGGTTTCTATTAACAAATCGTCTAATAAAAAATAAAAAACTAGTTCCTTTAACAAAATACATTTTATTGCAAAAATATTATTAAAGTTAAAAAAAGTAACAAATACTCATCAAAACTTTTCACATGGTTTATGGTCGAGCCTCCACCGAGCACAAATATACACAAACATATTGTTTTCAACACGTCAACGTCCTTTAATTAAAAATCCAATTTTATCAAAACCACATTTTTTTAAAGTCACCTTAAAGACACCATCAATCATCAAAGGTTTACAAAAAAAAAAAAAACACGCTCCTACTACCGCTGAAGAATGCTAATGTTGTTGGGAGTTCCCGCCGGAAGATGTTCCATCTTCGCGTGGGGTTCTGTTATAGCTGCTGACCGGGGTCTGGGTGAGGAGCACTTCAGAGCTGGCTACCAGGGCGCGGTGGCCGAGGTCATGCGTTTCCTAGTCGATGTGCACGGCTACGGGTCAGGGGATGGCTTGTGCGTGCAACTAGCTGCTCATATGCAGAGGCACTGCGAGGCTGTTGCTAAAGGTATGTTAAAACTATTTTTTATATTTCTATGGTTTTATAAAAAAGACGTTTTGTTTTTTTAAATGAGTTTCCATTAAAATATTATATTTTTATGTATAAGTACGGAAACAAACATGAAGATTTGATACTTTTTAGTTTGCAACTGTTTTTTTATTTTATTTTTTACTTATCATGTTGTGTCGGGTCGTTGAGCTCTAAGATAGGGTTGAGCTCACGAAAGCTGACGGATGCACGCGTTTTGTTAATTTCCTCAAAAGGCCAGTAATGTTCTATGTACTAAGTATGTAATTTCATTTAACTTTTTTCCAAGTTGAGTTTTGACTTAATTGTGGTATTATTCTTGTGGTTTAGAACTTAGACGAATATTATACCGTACGATACTAATAAACCTTTTCCTTACTTTTCCAGGCGAGCCCCTACTCCGTGAGAAGCCCCGGTCCCACCCTGGCTCATCCTCCGAGACAGCCAGTTCGTCCAGCAGCTCCCAGAGCTACACGATGAAGCCGGGCGTCATCGCGCAGGCGCCGCCGCCCGCGCCGCCCACCTTCGCGCCCGACACTTACGAGGAACGTCCTCAAGAACATCCATACTCCATGGAATGTGAAAGAGGTAATAATGATGATGATTTTCTAATGTGCTTAAAGCAGGCAAAACGGGGAGGTAGTGGTTGCTGTCAACGAACTAGACAAGGGATTTGATCACACCTCCTGGTGCAGGTAAAATGATTTTTTTTATCTGTCGGATATAAAAGTCGGTGACGGAAGCAGGGGCATCGTGTAGATTGTCTTGTCTAGACGCGCCGACGGGGGTAATGATCGAGGCAATCTAATTTTTTATCGCTGTGGTGTTGATAAAGCACAATTATTTATATTTTTAGTTTTACTACCTTAGGTTCAAGACGTATTGCCGTCAGGCGGAGGTCGCGCAGAATCAGACAGGTGCGTTTGCTAAATCGACAGATGAGAATCTTCATTTTACAATCTGATGTGTTTACAGTACGACGACGTCGAGTATCAAGACGACTTGCAAGTAAGAATAGCTAGGACTAAGTTCCCGGCAGAGTATTATTGCGACTTTATCGCAATTTGTGACTCAGAGTTCGATGACCTTTGTCATAGTCAATCTTATCTCAGATACTAATGTTTCTATAATTTCTCTCTACAGTATCAGTAGCGCAGACGCCAATGGCTGGGGAAGGCGAAGGTCTACCTGAGTCAGAGCCCGTGCCCCTGGATGGGCGACGCAAGAGGGAGCCCACACTGCGAGCAGTGAGGAAGCCCGATCATACCGAAGACTACCTGCATTCCTACAAGTTCAAGAACTCCATTGAAAGGCGATTCTCCAGATCACAAGACACGGAGGTAATTAAATACATTTTGATGACAAGAATATTTTATTTTCTGCCATAAGGATGTTGACTGGGAAAAAAAAAACAAATTAGTCCATCAGTCAGATAATAAAAAAATATTAGACACGTATTTTTTGCTTTATCATATTAACAAATGGTTTAGATAAAACGCATTAAAGTTGGGGGTTGGGGTCTAGCTACGTCACAAGTTAGTATAAAATCTACCGGGGAGTGACGTCATGCTATGCTACATTTTAACTCAATGTATTGCCGTAATTCTTTGATTACGTAAAAAAATAAAAAATACGAGTCCAATATTTTTTAATAATCTTCATGACGGACAATTTTTTTTTTTTACAATATCCTTATTTAGGATAAACACAAATTTTAATCTAGTAAAGTCTAGGCAGCCGAAAGCGAAAGAGTCAAACAGGTGACATTCTTGGTAATATTTGTCATTCGGAAGTTAATTTCTCTTTGAGCCGAGGCCAAGAAAGGTATGAAAAGTAATGACGTAAGAATGTTCCTTACATATTCTAAAACAAAGTCCCCCCACCGCGTCTGTCTGTCTGAACGAGATAAACTCAAGAACTACCGAACGGATTTTGAAACTGTTTTCACCGATGGACGGAATGATTCATGCGGAAGGTTTTATTATATAATTCATTACGGGTTTTTGTAAATTGGCTGAAATATGTCGATTATTGTTGAAGATGTCGGAAAAAATCATGCCGACTTGGGAGCTTTACTGGCGTGCGCCGCGTAAACCGTAAAAGTTACATAAAAATGTTGTTATACAGAATGGTTTATCTTAAAAAGGTCAACCAAAAAGTAAGAGTTTCACGCCTCAGACGCAGCCTGGGAAACAAGCATACTCATTGAGTGAATGTTACTCTACACTGAGTGTTCAGTGTACACTGACTGCTAGAAGAATCTTTGGCGCTCGATTGACGTTGACAGGGGGACGCTGTCGGTAAACAGTTGTGCAATTTGATTTTGTGAAATGCATGGTGAAATGCATTGAAAAACAAGAAGGCGGCGTAAGTTCCGAATTTGGCCACGCGCCAAAAGGGCCTTGTAGCTCTTTACAGACTAAGCGCGACTGTAGTAACTTGATGTGCTGGCGTCTGTACGTCCTGGATCTTGGGAAGTCAGCCTTGCTTGCATTAGCTGCTGACTTACTAGTCGCAAAACCACAACATGAGCAATTTACATGTTACAAAATTTACAGGTTACGGTAACTCGACATGAATCAGCACTTCACCATTTACTGAGCCTCCCAAAATATTGTCAAAAGGGATTTTGCGATACAAAACCACCTTTAGCACATTAATATTACGACACGGTGGGCGCAGCGATTGACTGCTGCGCTGTGTGTCGCGGGTTCGATTCCCGCACGGAACAAATATTTGTATGACCAACAGATAGTTGTTCGGTCTGGCTGTTTGTATACGTGGGTTTAAAATGTTTGTAAACACACCCGCAATACATGAGAAATTCCTAGTGTGAAGCATCGTTTGTGCTATGCAGACTGGAGTGCGCTGCCCATCCTCTTTACGAATTTCCGCTTTCATGACGAATAGAACCGCAAATCATGGTTTCCACTTTAAATAATTTTAGTAATATTGCAAATATGATATTTTCCTAAGTAGGTACTAACTAAATATAACATAGGTCACGCACGTAGTCATGTACAGACGCCAGCAGATCAAGTTACTACAATCTGTTCTTTCATAGATTTTCAACTTTATCGCTAAAGAATAACGTTCAATGTTGACTGGGAAAATTTGACAGATTGGAGTAGATTGATGTGCTGGCGTCTAGAAGAAATCCGTACAATCAATCTAGATCAAACACTAAAGATAAGAAAATATTTGAACGAGGTATCGCCCCTATCCGTAACAGGTTACCTCCTGATTTTACCTCCTAATATTCCAAGACGACACTTCACAATAACCGACAAGTACCCTGTACGACGATCGTAGCACGTGGAATTTTAGAGAAAATTCTCAGCTTCTTTCTAAATACCGACTGCTGTACCAACCTTGTGGTTACACTATAATAAGATGATTAGATAATCCCCATCCAGGCTGCCGACATGCTGGCCCGCACGGCTCACGCGCACGGCAAGGTGTACTCGCACAAGCGCCGCCGCGCCGCCAAGCCTGCGCCTTCTACCTCCACCTCCAACTCCGGATCTACTGAAGATGCCAGGGACACCTCGCCACAGGTACGTTTTTACAACCGAGAATTCAGAGAACATCCCTGCAAAGATTAGTTATTTTAGATCCTACCACTAAGTTGCTCATATTTCTAAACAAATCTGTTATCTATTTGTAGGACACGTCAAGCGAATCACCTCATCATCATCATTATGACAAGCCACCTCCTCCAGCGCAGTATGTCCCTGTTTTCGCGTTGAATGCTCTCGGTAAGTTAATAAAATAATTCACTACATGTTGCCTGGCTTTTCCAAAAAAACATAGTATAACAATAGACCCGATTTAGTATAACCTTTAACTTTACTTTTTGCAGGAAAATACTATGTCCCGCTAAGTGTCGACTATGCGTGCCTTCAAAGGCACCTTGGCCCCTACGATGTACTAGACGCGAGGGCTATTCATCTAGCTGCGCCATTGCATCCTGTGACGATTCACGTCAACTTCCAGCCGTGTCTCAACTACCACGTCAAAAGGGAACCGAACGAGCGAGACCAATGGCGGGCTGTGTAAGCCAAAAGACAAGTATCCAGAGCCTGATAATGAGCCGAGGTCGCCATATTGCTAAAATATTGGCGCCATTGAACGAGACAGCTAATTTTTATAAAATATTTTATGGCGGCAATCATTGATGATTATTTAATTTTGAAAAGGAACGATTACTCCATAAATTAATGTTACCTGCCTTACAGGTATAATAGCCAAGCTATTTTCCTAATTATAAAAAAAAAACAACGCCTCTGACGAAGATCTAAAAATCATATATTTTTGTAACCAAAACAGCTGAATATTTTTGAGATTACTAAACATACCTAAACAAATAATATTGTTGAGTGTAGACTTTTGCTCATAATCTAAAAGTTCCGGAGCAGCAAATTGATATTATGAAGATTACCTAGGTACATTAGCTACAAAGAAAAAAAAAAGCAAAGAAATCCTTGAAAAGTTTTTCGTATCGGAAGAGTTAGTTCAGCTGTTAATATAAATTTAATTGAACCTAAAACTGGCGTTATCTTCAGCTGTTCTAGTCAAATGTGAGTCAAAAATAAAGTGCAATGTACAACGTTGCAAATGTAAATACTTACATCATACCTTATCGACGAGTGTTTCGTTTAAAATAATTTATTCAGTGGGCATATTAATGAAAAGGACATTATTAGTTTTAAATATTTTAGCTATGAACATGTTATGCCTACAGTTTCGGCGGTGGCATAAAGTGAAACGTTTTGTTTGAAAGATATGATCGTGTGAACAATGTTTTCAGTGTTCTTAGTTAAGGCTGTGATAAGTAGAGTAGTCGAAGATATAACTGATCGCTGGGGTGCATTATTAACAGAACACGAAGGATAGTTCGACATTTGATACTTGCTATATTAGTACAACAGTACAATATAAAAATAGATTAAAAATTATTTGTCTGCAAGTTAGAATATCATTCTAGCTTTTATTTTGTATAGGAATATGTTTAATATTGTGCTGCATATAGTATCAACTGGAGAAACAACCTTATACCAACTGATTATAAATCCCCTCAGAAATCAGACGTTACTACATAATTTGAAACATTATTTTAAGCTGATTCAAGGCCAAACTAAAATTTATTTTTTTAAGACATATTTTTCCCACCAAAATTTCACAGCCCTAATGTGATATGAATACGGAATTCGCTTATGGGGAGCTGCTGAATATTGTTTCAAATATTTTTATTTTTAATTAGTTTCAAGATAATGGTGGAAAAAAATTAAGGTGTTCACTCGTGGACAAGATAAAGACTGAGGTTTTTATTTAGCGGTTAAAGTTATGTTTCTATGTTCCAACATTGGATTCTCACTCAAAATATTATATACCGCAGGTTAGAGTTCAATGTGCAAAGTGTCAAATTTTACGTAAGTTAGTTTTAGATACCATTTAAAAATAGTCTGTTAAATGTTAAGTACTTTATATTTTGTAAATTAAAGTTTAAGAAATAAATGTTAAATATTTTATGGAGGCGCGTGTATTATTTAATCATTATGTTTGGATACCTATTAGGAATAAAGGAAAGGCGCTACATTCAAACGAAGATTTTATGTAATTAATTATCATAACATCTTTTATTCTCTAGTATTATTTTAAATTTTACATGCTTAGTTCAAACATTGAGAAGAAATAATAATATTTAACATCTGGATAATATACAGCTTTTCTATTTACGATCCACTTAGCGTTAAAAAATTATATTAATATATATATTGCAAAATATTCCATTGTTACATCGAATACCTTACATAAAAATATATCCGACGGGGGAGCGGGACAAGCCGAAGGTGGGTGCGATCACAAGGAGTCGGAAGAACCAATCAACTAGCTTCATAATATGGCAAACGATAGAGAGTGCGCTTTTTGTTCACCATAACAAAATATAGCCTTCACTTAACATTAACTATTATTATATATACACAGACGCTCCTCTACGGGTTGATATAATTAAGAAATTTTTATCACAAAGATTTTCATCTAATATACTACAGAAACATTAAAATGTTGGATTGCGTTTTGTTGTCGTATAAATCCTTATATATACAATTGCTGGGCTGCCATAATGTGAATTTTAAATCTACAACTATTTCAAATCCTACGTAAACTACTATTGTATTTACTTAGAATGTTGAGAAGAAAAAAACAAGTTGGAATAATTTTTCCAATAAAATGCACATCAAAACGCAATCCAACAGGAAAGATATTTAGCAATTAAACAGTTTATTAAAAACAGATCGAAATATTTACATAATCTATTTGACACGAGCCCGACACTGTCGCTCTAGTCGGCCTGCGAACTCTGAACATTTCATACTAATCTACATTTGATTCAATAGAAAAAATCATAAAAATCTTCCTACAGTTCTTTTTATACAATACAAAAATAATAAAATCATGGATTAAATAAAGCTGTTAAAATATATTTTTCTGTGTGTTAATAACTATGTGTATTTGCCTTGAAGGCGTATTATTGCAACGTATTTGACTATAATCTAAGTTTTAAAGATTATGCGTAAAACACTTAAATTTTTAAGTAGTAGCTCAGTGACGACCCGAACTTGCGGGTAAGCGAAGAGCGAAGCTTAATGCAACTACATAGAAACTTTCTAAAAGGCTGCACGAAATAGGAAATCAAGACATTATAGAACAAGTTAATTGAGACGACTCTTCGATATGTACTTGTTAGCCACACAGCTCACTTGGATTCAATTAAAGATAATAATTTTATCTTTGAAAAATAAATGACTCATCATTAAAAGTGCATTAAAAGTTGACAATCATCGAGACAGTAATTGACACGTAATAAGCAGCGAATGTTACCAGAACATTACATTTTTACAGACCGCAAAAAGCACACAATCTAATTACAAAGGGGTTCCAAATAAAACACCAATTTTCTGGAACCCATGTTAGAAAATTTGAGCAATAATTTGGATGAAACGTCAGACACTGGGCATTATAAACGTAGTTTAACTACATAGATTTACTCTAAATTGCAACAATATCCACAGATTGTTTTACCTAAAAATGGGGCATATTCCACCAATACTAAAGACACCGATCAAATAGTTACCCACTATCAAAATATCAGCGCCTTTTAATTAACAGAAGAGCACAAAATTTTATTTAAGGAACTTTAAAAATATGTTCCCTTTCGAAAGCATTATTGCGTAGGTAGAAGCTAATTATTGCGACAAAATTATGGAAGTAGAAATGGTTCACTGAAACGAATCGATGGATATCAACTAAAAAAATATAATAAGCACTAGTTTGATACTCGCCGAGTACAAAACACTAGAAAGATATTATTTTGTATTGAATTAAGACTACATAATCTGTAATAGCGATTTAAGGTAACAATCGCACTGCGAATGTTAAACAGCAACTTCGGAGATGGCACTCCGTCGCTTTTCAGTGCAAATGTTGTTTATCAGTAGAGCTGTAAACTAAAACTAGGATCCCTACGGAAGCCTACCTAAATATAACAAACAGAATATTTTGCAAGTGCCTGCACATAGCTTCCTTAGATCACTGGGTGCTTCGGTGATAAACACTATTTTAGCCCGAGGTTATTCACAACATCGATTCGTTGTTATTACAAAAGTATTTACAGTCGGCAGTATATTAACAATTGCAAATATTAGTACATAACATTCAACTTTATAAAGGTTACTGTAATTATAAACAACTTTAATTAATTACAACATAAAATGGCAGAATGTTATAATTTCATTTTGAACTCTGCAGTTTAGTTCTTACAAAATAATGTAAGATGCGGAGCTGTAAAGCTCTAAAGTGCAGAGTTTAAAAATGTATAATTATGTTACAACTTTACACTTGTTAACATTATGCTGTGTATACAATGTGTTACAAACAACTGACAAAATAACAACCAACTCAAGAATCGACATCTCAACGACCACGTCGCTAATCAATGCAAATTGCACACAATGTACACAGTACATATTAAGACCTACAGACGTTGATTTGTAACACATTGCAAATTGGATTTTATAGATAATTCATTAAAAAATAGCACAAAATACTACCAAGTAATTAGTGCTTATTTAGAATCTGTTTTCATTATTTGTTGTGTCAAACCAAACAGGTATTTTATTAGTACTAATGTGATTGCAATTCATATCAGTCAATATTCACGACCTCGTTTATCCAATTTGGGTGCAAAAGCCACGCTAAACTAAGTCTTCACCTGCGACACCACTTTGCAACTCTGCAATTTAAAACAATTTATATTTTTATTATGAACAGTTCAGTTCACGTATAATACTTGAAACATAACCAATAAATATTCACTTTCGAACCCTGCAGAGTACAAACTGCAGAGTGGTGTCGTGGAGTTTCACGACACTATTACCCAGCTGCCTCAACATTCGTCCTTGTGATGATGGACCAAAGAAACAAATCTTTGCACAATACGCTCCGCTTAAATTATAACACAGATTTAACCTCTAGAAATGGCTAATGCGACAATGCGTATCTGTATTGAAACGACTCTAAAGTACACGTGAAACCTCTAACACTAACAAGAGACCTAGAACTAGGACGAGCCCTCGGACCCCCTATGTATGCTAGAAAAAACAAATAATAAAAACAACTATAATTTACTTAAACATTATGCGTACAAAAATCCTAGTCATCGTTCCCTAAACGCACTATCGAATTAATCGATAATAAATAAATATATCAATAAGATACATAAACATTGTACATATATAAAAATCTTTCATACCATTATACATATATACTTTACCGAGTAGGTTCCCTATATTATATTATCTTAACTCTCCTATATACAATATGTACAAAGGGAAATAAAAACAATTTGTACTTGCAGAAAAACCGTGGAAAATAAAAACGTAGAAGTGAAACGGAAATATACAATATGCGCGCATCGCATCTAACGTACACTCATAGAAAAGTTCCTTTATGCTAATTATTATATAATACAGGCGACGGATTAGTCCGTCTGAGATTTACAAAAATAATGTGTTTATTGTGTGCCAGGCCACAGCCGACTACCTGTCGCCCCGCTTCGCACCGCCCGCGCCATCTGCCGGATAAAGCATACCAGCGTTTAGAAATGACAACACTATACTCGTATATAACAGTTTATTTAACATGCCAGCATAATATCTCTATGTATTATGTACAAAAATAACTGTAGTAGTTTCATAATTTCATATATTATATTAAACAGAAACATACAATACCCTAAGTTTCACTACAAGTATGATTACACAAACCAAATACTTTATCTACAAGCAAAATCCTTGTTTAAAAGACTCGTATTCAAAATACTTAGCAAGATTTGGCCATAACCTAAATCTAATGATCCTATTGATTACAATTGAATTCATACACCCCTTCTGCCCCACTTTAACCCCTTCACTCCTGTTTTATACCCATAAGCTGTACTATACATATTATTATTCCATTGGTTATCAACAGGGTGTCCCATTTGCTCCAAGGTTTTTATATTTTGTCCCCAAGGGTCTTCATGACAGTTGGATGGAGCAGGAGTTGGCCCTGCAAGGCCCGTATGGGTCGGTCTGTCATGTCCCACTGGTGCTTCAAGTATGTGTTGGGTCACATTTCCAGCACCATGTCCCATAATGTTGTTATGTCTCCAAGTAGGCATACCGGTGTTTTCGGTAGGTGGTCTCGCCTCTTCGTCGTCGGGTAAGGCAAGTCCGAACTCCCGTCGTAACCGCGAGCTGAGGTTCTCCCGTTGGCGCTCCGAAGCTGTCGGCTGGGCGTCGAATACACCTGCACAAATAACAATATGGTTTAAACAATAGGTCAAATTATAATGTACTGGGTATTAATATCATAATAATTATGACGATACTATTTTTGGAGGTCGCAGCAATTTGTAAGTGAACATAGCATAATCATCCTATTAATATTCCCACTGCTGGGACACAGGCCTCCTCTCTGTGAGATGGAGTGGGCTGTAATCTACCACGCGGGTCTAGTGCGGGTTGGTAGATGTCGCATGTCTTCGAATTGTTTGATTCTAAGACATGCCGGTTTCCTCACGATGTTTTTCCTTCAGCGTTTTGAGAGCAGTGGTGATGAAATTATTTTACACAAAGTAAAGCGCCTGCTTGGGTTCGAACCCACGAACTACAACTCGTAAGTCGGGGCCGTTACCACTGGGCCACCACTGCTCTCATTTGTAAATGTGCAGTGTTGATATTAAAGAGCATAAATAATATAAGCGAAGGTATGCCTATTCCTGAAAAAAATTGTCTCTGATTTTAATAAAACTCCAGACTGAAATCACCAATCCAGCTACTACTTATGTATATTCAAACACACACAGTCGCATGTACATTGTAGCGACAAAAAGATCCACAACTGGAATTTTATGACCTATATGTAGTTCAGTACATTGCTTCGAAATATTCCTAAGATTTCGTCATTAGTATACTCCACTAAACCTAAGTTTAAACATTCTAAAATTACTAAAAACGAAAACGGTAACCCCATTCTACGATCGTCACGTTTACCGCGATCGTGGGCTAAAAATAACGTGCTGGTGCACTTTGCGAACCAATTTGC
Organism: Conistra vaccinii; assembly: GCA_948150665.1. Lineage (NCBI taxonomy): Eukaryota > Metazoa > Arthropoda > Insecta > Lepidoptera > Noctuidae > Conistra > Conistra vaccinii. Next base: position 4,539,290 of record OX411321.1, read on the forward strand.
CGCCCGCCGCCATAATTATTATAAGTTAGTGCAATAAGATGTTGTACAAGTAGATATAATATAGGTGTTGGATTATCTCAGCGCGCTGGCATGTGGGAGTGAAATAAAAAAAACCTCGTATGAATATTAGTTAGAATTCTGTGCGGCGCAGTATTGTGTTTACACTCGCAGCCAAGGTCGCCGCGGTAATGATTTTAGTCTTTATTGCTGAGCTCCTCGCTCGTATATGCGCCGCTAACATTATTGCTTTGTCTTAATCATTTAAACAGAGCTTCTGTTAGTTTTATTGAGATGCTTGGCTGCTTTAGTTGATGTACTGTTTATGTGAATCATTGAGATACTTTTTATGGTCCAGAGCCCATTATGCTTACAATATTTGGATGATATTTGAAGGGCCTCTCCAATTACGCCTAAATTTTGATGCGAATCGAACGGCCTTGTAAATAATATATATACTTAACCAGCTATATCTTTACTTTACTGCGGAATATTAACAACAAAAACGCTTTAAGAATTTGCAACGACGCTAGAGACATGGGGAACAGGGTGTAAAGTTCACTCATTCTCTATACAAAAGGTAGGATTCTGCGACCAGTTATGTGTATGTCTGGTGGGCAGTTGCCCGACGATTGATGTCGGGATTTTGTATGCCTATACATTAGGGACTCACTAATCCGACACGTCCAGGTCCAATAGTCCGACGTTTTCTAACTTAGCTCTCTTAACAGAGATATCCGTCGCCTACTCTGTAATCCAGGTTTAATACAAAAGTCCCGGATTACGTAAACTAATTAAGATTTTTTTACTTTGCAAATCTGTATTAAAATTATATCTTACTACCTAGCTGACATTTCCTACACAAATCAAATAATCCGGCGTTTCCCCTAATCCGGACATTGGCGAAAAAAAAAATGGGTGCCTACTGTATATCGGTCGCGCGGTACACGCTGTTTGCGCGATGCAGGATTTTTGTGACGTCAATCTTTTTAATGCGTAGTTCGCATATGGCTTTGTAGATGCCGCCACAGAACTTTCATGCTGAAAGTTGCTTGCTATCCATAGGCTGAAAATACCAACAATATACTACTTCAGATTACTCTCTACCAATATACGCGCACAATATAATATAGATAAGGCTGACACGGGTAAAGTTGCCATGGAAATATTTGACATAACAACAGCAATGTTTGTGTGAAACGCCGTTATCAATGAATTTAACACAAAAACATACGAACCATCGATAAACTGAGGTCGATTATTGCATAACGCAGTTGCAACATACACGAGTATATATTCATTATAAACCTATGTTACATACGGTAGGTATGTACAGCAGATGGTTCAAAATCATTCTTGCTGTATGTGAAGTTAGCAAGCACTAAAGCGCATTTTCTATCCAGTACATTGTACTGGTATTCATAGTACTGGGTACAGTGATGAATAGAGGTAACTTCAATTTCTAAAATATTCCACTTCGCAAGAAATGTTGAATATATGCAGCTGCTTATCTTAGCATGAGTTACGAGAAATGAACAGTAACTACTACCTACCTACCAATAAAATATGCAAGTATGAGAAACTGAGTATGTAGCTGATATTGAATGCACTAGTTACAGTAGTTACGTATTTACCATTTGCCCATTATAACCTAGATTGACCTACTTCATTGTACACTGAGAGGAAGTACCATTATACTAGACATACATCTCTTTATAGTTCACTATAATTAATGGCTCGTAACGACCATTGGATATCGTCATAATGCCAGTATAATTTAGCAAACAGATTGATGATCCCAGTTGGAAGTACGATGCTGCTTATTCCCCTGATATAATCTCTTAGTTATGTCTTATGATACTCATGAGAAGTCATACTATGGTAGCTATAAACTTTAGACATAGGTACACCTTTAAGAACTTTTAGGCAAAATTCTATATTAAATCGTTCTTTTCCTTACAACATTTTGTTAAGTCTAAACCCGATTTCCAATACACTTCTGTGCTGGATAGTCCATATTTCCTTTCGAAAGTGCATTCACGAGGGAAGCGTAACAAGGCACGACGCTAATCGTCTATGACAGCACGTAACCGGTGCGTGGGCGAATCAACCAATTGAATCAATTGCTAGCATGCTCTACTTGACTATATAATTGTCCACAATGCGATGATGCAGTTCCATAATCATATTGTGACTTGATTATAATATTGTGCGGATTTTTTTGTTGTTACTCATGTGTGCATGATGTTTTTATTCTGTCTTTTTAAGATCTGATCTGATCAATTATTATGAATCTGGCATATATTTCTAGTGTACCATGACACGGCTCTGAGTGCCGACTGTCTAGCACTGCCCACTTCTATACTAGGCACAATACAAGTTTCTAAGACGGACATTACCATAGGATCAGAGCATCTCGGGCCCTTTCTTGGGTCATAGACTAGACTTAAAATTCAAGATAGGATATAGATGAATATTATGTCGTCCCACCTTTAGGCAAGTGGTCGGCGGCGAGTTCCCGGTGCAGGCGCTGCTCCAGCTCGTCGGCGGCGGCCTGCGCGGCCAGGTCCAGGCGCTGCGGCGACAGCGAGGCGGCGCCCGACGACTCGCTGGACCACTCGGGCGCCGCCTCGCCGCCCGAGCCCGCCTCGCCGGCCTCGGACGACGAGCCCGCGCCTTCTTCCGCGCACCCGCCTTTGTGCCGCTTGCGGTACTCCGTTATAGAGAGCTGCACAACATATACATGTTTCTTACTTTTAGTAGTAACGCTAAAAGTCCATCAAACTAGATGACAGAAAGGAAACAGGGTCTTCAAATAATACCAGAAGCACGCATTTGGGACTTTCTGCAACTATAACATATATTGCAGAAAGATATTAACCATAACTAACTTATGCCATGCCTAACGTGACCATTTATTTTTTTACTCAAAACGGGACATAGGTTTATTTATCTCAATTATAATAGGGCAGATTCATAAAGGAAACTTATTTTTGAAAATACCAGCATACTCGTATGTTCTCATTTTCTCAATGAAAAAAAAACTTTTTTAATAAAAAAAATCTTATCAATATGATGTACATTAAAAATTAAGCAGGATAAATTTTCGGTCATTTTTACATTTGTCTGCAGAACAACTTTCTTTTAATACAGTTGGTGATGATTTTAAATAAGAATAAAGTTCATGGCACGTTTTTTTAATATTCAACTTAGTAATCAACATCGCCAAGCCTGTAACTGGGTTTTTTCAGACGTCCACAATTTATTATTAAAGAAAGACTCTGAGAACGGGACAATTTTGCGTCCCCAGGTGTTTTTCGGGGACACTGGGACGTAGAACCGAAAAAAGGGACGGTCCCGTTAAAAACGGGACGTATGGTCACGTTAGCCATGCCGGACTGGGTCAATATTACGCCTACAGTCCATTGTTTGCTGTGCCTGTAAATAGGTTTATTTTTATCGTGTGCTGCCTGCAGAGTACGAAACCTTTTGTTTTCATTAATTATTTTGTTTGATTCCAGTTCAAGTACGCTTCGCTACGCTTCGCTACGCTTCGCTACGCTTCGCTACGCTTCGCTACGCTGACCACAAAATCTTGGCTCAGTTCCAAATGAAAATCTTACCAACCTTCAAAAACCATATTTGTTGTTGTTAAAATAAGTGTGACCAACATAATATCGTATTCAATAAAATTGACAAGCTGCAGTTTATCGTGCCATTTCGAATCTTCGTCGAGCCCCGATAAGTGTGCTCTACCATTAGAATGACATCCGTCGCCATATCGGTCGATGCACTGTTTTATTTAACACTCGAGATCGTCACTTTGCTAGAGTGGAGATTCAATACTATGTATACTCTGTGGTGTAGATAAATTGAGCTCGGATACGCGGCACAAGCGAAAGTCTAACCTCTAACTTTAACTAAAGATAAGAACAATTAAAATAAGTAAATAACTAGATATGAATGATATAATTTCTCTGTATACAAACACATTGAATGTAGGCTACTAAGAAAAGTCCTCGTTAGCACGAATATCACGTGGTCATCAATTTTTATTATTATCTAATCTGTGACCTTGAACTGGTTTTACGTGTTCTGACAACAGTTTTGGCCATTTAATTTGTAGGTAGGTAAATAAAAATTCATTCATTGCTTTCTGTTCTAGTAATGAAACGATTAGCCTTGTAAAGCTATCGCGCAGATTGATTTTTGGAGATAATAAGTCCTTGCTTGCCCAAAAAACTTGCTGAGAGGCAATAGGAGTTAGATTATGCCCTACCTATTGACTGGAGTTTTAAAAGAGATATTAAATCTGCAAAATGAAAATAAACATATAAAAGTGCACTCACCTTCCTTCTAACAGGTTTAGGTTTTTCTACAGGCGGAGGGTTCAGTCTGGGGTCGTTGGTACGCGGGCAGTACGGCTTGGCAAGCGGCTTGGGCGACGGCGCCAAGAGGCCCGCCTTGCTGGAACTGCTGAGCACCCCCGATAATATCACACTATTATTTGAGTCCATATTGTTCACTCGCGTTAATATCTCCTGGACACTCTTCAGTTCGTCCACAGGCGTAATACTGTCCTTGTCAAACAAACTACTATCTAAACTTGTAGTCCTATCTATTGCACTCTTTATTATAGACATGTTTGGTACGTTCTCGTTTATTGAACTGTCCCTGTCCATGGTGAATGATTGAGACATGTTACTGAAAATACCCGAGAAGAGTCCCGTTGAACTAAAACGCGAAGAGAAAGGTAGAGTTGAGTTTTCTAACACGGACGGCCTGTCGATTGAGAAGGGCTTGTCAATTTTCTCGGGCTTTTCTACTACGGGCGATACAGGACATGTAGCCTTCACTGGCTTCATAGGTTCTTGAGGCAGGGGTATCGTTTCTGGTGGTAGTATTACGGGCATCGGACTTGGCTCTTCAGGCAGCGGTATGTTTTCCGGATTGGGCAAAGGTATTGACTCGACGGGCGGCAGAGGTATGTTCTCAGGAGAAACATGCACTTTGAGGTCACCGTGCACATCGTTCATTTCGTCGTGAATGTCTCCGTTGATCTCTATTGGGTTTGACGTGTCGTTTTCAGTCCTCAGCTGAACACTGATCTGATCATCAACCATGTTGAGATCGAAGTTTAAATTCACTTTCTTTCGTTTCTCTTTGGGTTTCTTATTTCTGCTTTTTAGTATTTGTATGTTCTCTGTGTGGAATGAGTGTATTTTCTTCTGTATGTCGTCCATTTCGTCGCGTTGTGGCGAAGAGTTCCCGCTCGTGTCAGCAGACTGGCAGCTGTTCAGTTTATCGTTTGGGCTCTCAATTCCTTTCACGTCAATATTACTGTCGACAGACTCCTGTATTTTTGGCTGTGCAGGTATTGTAGTATCTATTTCCATTGGCACCACTTTGTTATAATTACTTTCATCTATTTCAACATTATTATTATTTGTTTTAATGTCTTCTGGTTTAGGTATTTCAGGCGGAAGTTCTTCTTCAGGCGTCGGCACTCCTATTATTCTCCTAATGTTCTCACTGTCCTGAGGGTTCTTAATGTTCATGTTTAACACGTCATTGTCTATATTGCACTGGTCGTCGGATCCCTGGCCGCTGTCCGAGCGAGTTCTATCCCTACCGTATATACTATCCATAATATTTCTCACTTTGTATTGCCTCGTCAATGCTTGCGTGTCATCTTTGACCGGCGAGTCTTCTGACGTTAAAATAGGCGAAGTTTCGTCATTACACTGTGTAAATAAAGTTTTTGGGTTAGTAACTTTACTGACAACAATCTCTAATAGACAATTGCAAAGCTACTTACAGGCACTATAGTGTTCTGTTCGCAAGAAAGCGATTCTCTCGCTAACCGCCTCTTCTTCAATGGTGTCACCATTTCGTTGGGAGGTGATTCTGAAACAAACACATCTAAAATTTAACATAGAAATAAAATGTTCAAAAAACAAGAATAATAATTTGTTCATTGAAATTTTAATACAAACCTGCAACAGGCGAGTCACTCTCCTCACTGATGGCTTGTCGCAACCACCTCTTCTTGGCACTGTGTTGCGGTATGATTGGCTGCACCACCTCAGGGACCTCGGCAGGAGGCGTACTCCTGGTTATTCGCTTGGCTTTCTTCGGAGGCTTATTTCGATCTCTGCCGGGAGTTCTGGGAGGAGAAGCTCTAGCATCCTCCTCGTGGTCTAGATCATGTCCACCACTTAAATCGCCTATCATCGTCGATGCGACTCTGACTAAGCTTTCTAGGGACGGCGCGGACACTAAGGCAGGTCTGTAAGGGGACCTATAAGGCGATGGCGTCCGTTCAGGCGATCTCCCTATCCATTCCGTAGCCATAGTTTTCTTTGTTTTTGGTAATTTGAAGGCGGATTCCACTGATCCAACAGCTGCTTCGACTAATAGGCATGCTGAGCTTGGGTTTAGCATGAGGCTTAACCCAAGTTCCTGTAAATAAAAAGTTTGATGTAGACAACTATTACATAATAAAATTTTAGTTTTTACTAAATGTAGCTTTTATTTAAGACATGTTTAGTTAGAAATTTTAATTTGATTAGCAAGGAATTGTCTAATTCCCATTAGATCCCATTAGACTTTGGGAAACTCAAAATGGGATCCAACTGGAATGACATAAAACTTTAACATAAGATACCAGGGTAAGCCCTCAAAATAATAATCGAACGCTACATACCGGTCGACATGCCTCATGCGGCGCGTCATTGGCCCGCTCCTGGTCCAGGCTGGGCGGCGGCAGCGCACTGTCGCGCCTCAGGGGCGGCGCCCTCGGCGGCGTGACGGGCGTGAGCGGCGCTTCATCTCCTGACGTCACCATATCGCTGTCAGCCGAGTTCAGGCGACGCCGGTTGGACTGCGATGTTGTACGGGCACGGCCCTTGCGCCTACACACAATTTAATTTAACATAAGTATTTCAACATTTCTGATGGTGGATGAAGCAAAAGATTAGCAGGTTTGAAGAAAATTCTGTAATTCACTTTGTAGTTACTGGCATGGTAATATGCATGTATCTGAGTGACGTATAAAATGCGTAACGAGTATTCAAAGTAGTGACTAGGCTTGATAAGTTAGATTAGCCAATAAATAACCTACGTTTTTTCGCCTCTAAAGAGTTAACATTTGAGAGTTTTTTAATAATAAAATCAGGAGGGCTATGTCGAGCTTCAAGCTGTAATAGAGAATATATCATCAAAATAAAATTACTGCAAATGTTAATTAACGCAACAATTGTATGTTATGAAACAATTACCTACAGTCAAATTATATCATAAAGTAAGAAACTTTATTGCTTATTTCTCTAATCACAATTCAATCTACTGATTTTTTATCAAGCACCTGCAACAGCATTTTTCTTTTTATTTGTTTTATTGAACACATAAAGAAATCCCACTACATTTACCTCCTAATAGTTGTTTGAAATTGGAATTTTGCCAATTATTAAGAAAAAAAAAAAGTTTTCAAGGTGGCAAGCGGGTAATGTAACTATAGACTATATGAACTTACTTTTTCCTCTTTTTCGAAGTGTTGTGAACTTCTTCGTCGTCGTCCTTATCATTAGCATTGGGGTGAGGATCAGATTCTCGTCTCTTCTGCCTTTCTTTGACTTCCTGTTTGCGCTGCTCAGCTTTTTCCATGCGTTCAAACGCCTTCATTATAGCTTCCATCTTACGTTCCTCGCGCGTCTGTAATTTTGATGCAGGTTTAGAACTTTGTCTGGTCCCAAGGCTAGGAGGCAGTTGAGTTTCGATTGAGTTTTTCAAACTAACCATTTTCCTCTTTTCTTTGTCTTTGTTATTATTCTGTATTTTGTCCTGAGAATCATCTGTTTTGTCGTCCAGAGAGTCTTGGTTCACGCAAGTCGTTCGACTGGATCGTGATGATCTGTCGTGGCACGCTGACTTAGCCATGAACTCTCTTGTCACTGGTCTATCTTCTTCTATTTTCGGTTCCTCTTTAGGTTTCTTCTCTTCAACTTTTTCTGGTTTCTCCTCATCAGAATACACAGGCTCTTTCTCTTGTTTAATTTCCTTTATTATCTCCCTTACTTCTGCTTTCGGGATGATGGCAGGCTTTGGTTCCTCTGCAACTGGAAGCGGAATAAGCTCAGGGCGTACTTCCTCGAACTTCTCTTCAATAGGTTCTGGTTCTGGTTTACAGAAGTCTGGTTCGTCTATTTCTTCAGGCTTCATTTCTTCTTTGGCTATCAGATCTATTTCAGGTTTTATATCTTCTACTGGCTCAGGTTTAGGCGGTTCATCGAAGGTCAAGGCCATCACAGCTGTTTTGACAGGTGACAGTGGCGGGTACTCGTGTTTTATCTGTTGAGGCGATTTCTTTTCAGATTTAATTGCGACAATTTGTTGCGCGAATTCTTTGATTGGTGTGGTGACGGGAGGCGCAAGTGGTGGTGATACTGGAGATGAAGAACTGAAGCATCTGTTCCTACTTCTCTTTTCCCTCGGTGGGTAGTCCACGCTCTTTCTTGACGCTAATGTGTTGAGGCCGTTCACCTTGCAGTGTTTCGGGTTACCGCAAGCGCACGGCTGCTTGCTGCCATCAGCATCGTGACCTACAGTTATTTCAGTGTTTGACTGGACAACTCCAATACTCACTAAATAAACATGTAATGTGCCTTTTACTATACAATGTTGTAATTCGGCATTGGGTTTACACGATCTTCGAACGAACCTCGCTTCGTTCCCGTACGTTCTCGTGTCTATACATATTTGTGTGTTGTCTTTCGGAAGTCTGTAGAAGAACACGAAGGGTCCAGGCTTTTGGCTTCCTGCTCTAGCAGAATTTTGTAGTTGTGGCCTGTGCTGGTTAGACAACATATATTTGCCACGTAATTCTATTACTGGCGTATTTTCTTTCAGGTCCTTTGTTGCAATTAGAATCTTTCCACCAGCGTGGGGCACAGTGGTACATAAATGCGCGTTCATAGCATACGACATGTTAGGAGTGTTGCCCAATTTACTGCTGTACTTCATTATCTTTGCCCTCAACTCAGGGCTGTAATGGTTTGTTACAGCTAATTCGTATGAGTCTTGGAAGTGCGATTGATTTGACAAAGTGGAGCTGTATTTACTCCTATTCAGCAACATTTCTTTCTTGCGTTTCACTCGTTTTTCTGATAGTTTTCTTTTTGTGCCTTTCCGTACGACCTCTGGTTTCTTCGGTCTCTTGGGTCCTCTTTTGGGTAACGCTAATGATGGTTGCGGCAATGGTGGAAGCACTGGGAGGTTGGAGTTATAAGTAGTGACGCATGAGCCACTCGTGTTGGTATAAGTGGTGACTGTTAGTAATCGTTTTCTTCTTTGTCCAGGAGGTCGGCTGTTTTCAGAAGAGTCGGTATCTGAAGCTCCAAGAGCGCTCAGTTCCTCTCTCTTCCTCATCTGTATGGCACGAGCGTGACGTCGGTCAATGGCCCTTGGCATGCACAGCTCACACATGTACGCGTCCGGTATGTTCTGCCGGTCAATGCCCATACAGTCGACGTGCTGCCACTCGCCACAGCGGTCACAACATATCATGTAACCGTCGTCGTGAGTGAATTCGCAGATGCATCGGGTCTTGCCTTCCTCCTCGCCTTCAGGGGCCGTCTCAGTGTCGCTACCACCTCTATTAGCAGTCCTGTCTCCGTCTAAAGAGGAAATCACTGAGGCAGCATCGTCGTCTGGTGGCGGAGGCGGCAGCGGCTTGTATGTTACAGGCGCCATTTGTATAGAAGAAACGGGGATAGGTGTTCCAATAACACTGGTAGGCACTGTCAAAGGCATTTCATAAGAAGCAGTAGACATGATTACAGGAGAATTACGTTTTAAAGGACTCATAGGTGATGTTGTTAATGTAGGTGAAATGATGGTGGGAGGTGGGCCAGTGGACACTGGTGTTGTTGGCGGCGTGGCTGTAGGCTGCTTCTGGGCAGGCTGGGCATACGTGTGGTCCAGCATCACAAAGGCTAAGGGCTGGAAAGAGTACCTCCTTAGTTCTTCTGAAAGGTTTGGTCTCTCCTCCATGCCGATTATGTCGTCCTCAGTAAGTAGTGTTGTTTTGTCGCCACTGAAACAAAGAAAATAATAATTAAGTACAATACTAATTTAAAAAATACAGTATTTAATATTTATAAGCCACGTTGCCTTATAAACTAATAGTCTCTATTCCATATACTCACACAACAATCCTTTTTTGATTTACAGGTTTGACCTCCAGTGGTTCCTCCGGCGTAGGCGGTAGAGTCGTTATATGATTGATAGGCGTGGGACTCGACTGCAACATCAACTTGGGTTGTGACAGTGACTGCAGTATCTGGGCTGTCAGCTGCTGGTTTGCAGACACTTGTGACACTGTGGATATTGGATTATCTGCAGGTCCATATGTCTGAACATAACGTAAATTAGGGGTAGACCCTGATTGCACATAGTGGGGACCCTTTGGTAGACTCGTACTAATTGGAGCAGTCGAAATCAAAACAGGGCCACATGGAGACTGTAATACTAAACGCTCCCCTTTGGGAGGAAATTTTGACAGAGACAGTGGTTGGCTCTTATGTGTAGGACTGCCTACTTTCTGAATAATTTTCGATGCATTAGAGTCCACAACTCCGTAGCTTGGCTGCTGGCTCTTGTATGTGACGCTGGCGACAGGCCAAGACTTCGCTTCGGACTTGTTAGCTGACCCAGTCTGTTGTATTATTTTAATTGGCCTCGACTGATTTTTCTGATTAGAAACTTGTCCAGAGCTCTTAGATCCCTTAAAAGTATTGACGGATTTTCTTCCAGAATGTACAGACATCTTATTAGGGCCAGAGACAACACGAGATAAAATATGGCATTGTGTGTTGCCTGAGGAGGCAGCAACCATGGCATTTAGATTAGCACCATTGTTTACCTTATTCAAAGTTTTATTTAAGTTTGTGCTTTTGGTAAATGTATGACTGTAGGGCACATTTTTGATAGGGCTATTGTTCACAACATTTGGCGATAACGTGGAGCAGCCAATCAATGATTGACTCTTCTGGGGTTTAGTGCAAAGAACTGAGTTACTCAGTTTGTAAACATGATTTTGAGTGCCATATACTGGAGCTATTTCTTTCCCAGTTATGTATTGCTGGTTGTAGGTTGGATTTTTCGGAATAGATATGTTACTTAAAATCTGAACTTTGGATGTCTTGGGTCGGCCTATGAAGTTAGTCTCTGTGACAATGTTTGCTCTTCTTGTTTGTGTTGTGTCATTAACATAACTTTCGCTGGTGATAATGATTTGTGACAAGCCGGCTTGTGATCTATCATCATCCATCTTAGGGTCATTTGTAGCAGCACTGGTTGCAAGTATTGTAGGCAGCCATAAGGTCTGGTTTCCAGATACATCTTGTACATTCTGTATAGATGTAATGTTACCAACAGCTGCATCAACATTGATTGTAAAGTTCTGAGGCAATTTAGTAACATTTTGAACAATTGCAGTGCTCAATGGCGCTTGTATTAAGGTGGTGGAGTTATCTACATAATTGCCATCATTTGAATCTTCTGTATCTTGTAATATGGGGTACGCTATGCGCCCAACATTGTCTATGGCCTCTTCAAGCCTTACAATGCCAGAGAGGGAGTCCACAGACATATCTGTATCACAGTGTTTCTCAGCAATGTGATATTCAACTTCTTTGTCTAGTTTGTGCACAGATTGAATGATACTTTCAGGGTGTGTTGAGTCAGGTTCAGGATCACCTTCAGTGGGAGACAAGGGCAGGGCCCTCAACACAGGAGTTCTCACACTAGATATATTCATATTCGTTAATTTGTGATCCAATACATGTTCGTAAACATTTTCACTGGAGGTGGTCGGCCCGTAATCCTAAAACAACAAACAAAATCAAATTAATCTTAGTGGAATTCAGTTAATGCAGACAATGCATATAATTTCGAATTTGTAATTAAATTAGACACTTTTGCATGTGCATGAATAAACATTTCAAATTATACATACAAACTGTGTTGCTTGTGACTTGTTTTCTAAGCAGTGTGATTTTACTGGTATACCAGTTATGATAGTGCACTTTTATTACATGAAAAAAAGAGATTTGAACACAAGAGTAAACTTACTAGGCCTTTTACTTTATAAATAACATACAGTAATAGCTGATAACTATGTATATACAATGAATTTATTAACATATAATCAATATATTTTGAACAGGAATCATGGAATGACAATCATAACAAATGGCCTCATTCATAAAACTTGTGATAACTCCCTCCATAAATATATTTAAAAACAATCTCACAATACTCACCTAAAAGCTGTAAAATAAAAACTTAAAAGGATATCAATGAATACACCTTTCATTTCAAAACTTTATTATTTTAATACAATGTCAAGGTCCTGAAAATGGGTAATCTGTAGTATAATTTATTTTACTATTTTTAAAACCAATATGTAAATAGTTTTTCGATTATTAAAAAGTTCACACTTATATATTTATCTCAGAACCAAGTCATAAGCACTGTGAGGATAATTAGTGGGTGCATGAAGGATTTATGAATATAGTGGTGAAGGAAGTAGGAAAGCAGTGTAGGAACATGATGTTATTGGTTACAAAATCATAATATTTACAAATAGACTGCTAAGTGACTGGCTAAGTGTCCATGTCAGCAGGACTGGTCAGGGACCTTGGTGGTGGGTTTTATGTTAGTAAATACGTTGTACTCACTTGCCGGGCCGCTGATTCGTATTCTGATGTAGCAGACATGCTGTATAAACTATCATCTTGGGTCAAACCCGAGATGACGCCTTGGAGTGCACCTCGGCCCCCAAATTTTATTTCATGTGACTGCAACCGAAAATCTACTCTTTACCCATATATCCTCAAAATGATCAGGTATACGTGCGATGTACACCATAGTGTTCTTGGTAAAATATTTTTAGTCCACAAATAGGATACGACCGCCGAGGTCATTGTTCCACAAAACTATTTGAAAGTCACTTTATTTTGTTCCCTACGAGAAAATATAAAGAATAACACTAAAATAATGCATAACAAACATAACAGCAATGGAATAAATGCGTAAAATAAGCGAATAGGTTAATCCACTGCCGCCATTATTGTAGCACGGAAACTGAAATGTCTCAGTAATAAACATCAAAAAAAGTAAACACTATCCTCAACCGAGAAATTAAACTGAAATATATCGGTAGTATATCGATATATTCGAAATAATCCACTATGTATCGCCACTAAATCCCCTTAGTAACAAAGACATGAGAAATATAAGTACATATGAAAATGAGGTTTGTATATTTATATCACCTCAATAAAATAATATTGACTTACTTGTGGCGATATCATGTGTAATTGCGGTTTATAATAAAGAATAAACTAAATATTTATAGAAAATGACAACATCACAATAGTTAAGCAGTATGAAATCCAGATGTAAACACTTTTCGAGAAAATACTGAAGGAAACTTGTACTGACCTGTATATGAGCGAATTTACAACACCTAGGACGTAGCGAAACGATTTCCATCAAATAATTGCATAGCACGTATTAAATAGGCCTCAAAGTCCGTAACTACGACCAAAACATTCACAAGAGTCGAAGATGGCGGCCATTGCATTTTCTTGATACAAAACAACGGGGGTTTCATGAAACATGTCGAACTACTGAGTATTTCCGGTCAACTGAATGATTTTACAAAAATAAATTTTTCTGAACGGTAAAAAGGAAAACATTGATAAACTAAATGAATTCTAATTAAATATAATATTTAATAGTTAAAATAATAATTCTTTTATTAAAGTAAGTATAACATTTTGATACAAAAAGTAATTCAGTTTGGTATTTTTTTGTTTATGGCTAGAGTTAAAAGCCAATTTTTTGTTTTTTTTTCATTAAATTTGAATAATAGACAAAATGATTCTAATTACGAATGCGTTCTCAAATAAGGACCTACTATGTTGTCTATGGATTCCAAATACAAACGATTTGGATTGATTTGGATCTTTGAAAAAAAAAAAAACGCTTTCGTAAACATGGCAAACAGTATAATAAACTTTTTCTTAATGTGTATGAAACAGATTTTACTTTTTACTTGTTTTCTGGTTCCAAGAGGGGTGAAAAAGGGGTGATAGACGTGCGAGCAAGAACGCAATCTTATGGCTCGGCGACCTTACTCGTTCGCGTGTCACCCTAAGTACGCGCACTTTAAAACCGCCGGCCGAGTAAGTTCGCCGGCAATTCAAAGGGTTTGAAATTATGCTCGTAGCCAACCTTGGTTCGTAGTTTCGTACGTCTGTCATCGCCGCGAGTCGCGAGCCGCCATTTTGTTTCGACATTAATGGTGTGACGTTTGTTTGGTTCAGAAAATTCAACGAAATCGCGATACAGTGTGAGCAAGCTTCACGTGTGTCACCAAGGCTGAGCCGAGTAAGTTGTCGAACTTAAAAACCGCGTACATAAGTTCGCATGTCTACCACCAAATCTAGACATAGGTAAAAAATTGTAAAGTTAATTAAAGCCCCTGGTCGCATGCCTATCGGCTACAAAATTATAATGGCTTGTGACGACGGCTTTATCCTGACCATTTTTTTACCTATGTCTAGATTTCTGTCCGAAATATTTTCTTGTTTCATACTTTTTAGATCGTGATTTTTCAGTAGTCGGGTTTTAGTTTTTGAACTTACTTTTTATCTCAACTCATACTTCAAGTAACTTCACTACCAAACCAACGGTCATCATAATTTTTTTTTGTTTTTGTTTTACCATGTTTAGATATCGATATCCATCACGTTCACAGAGTTTTGTTAGCTAATTTAATTTGACCCTGTTAAATACATATTACTTTAATGGTCCACACATAGATTTTAGTCTAATAGCAAAGGGGTTTGAAGATTTTTGTATGGAACCCTGGCCCTAACGTAAGGCCGCCATTTTGATTTTTTTTTCAGAACAGCGGTGAAAATCGAAAATTATATTTTTTAGATAGAGGACACTTATACAAACAAAAAATTTCATATAACATAATATCCTAAAGTGTCAGGTTTCGGAGTTATTCACCGAAATATAAGTCAAAAACTGCACCCTGAAACCAGGATTTTTTTGTTTTTTTTACCTTCAAGTAAGTATATTGAACTGTGAAAACATAATTGCATCATGTATGGTAATATTCTACGTATTATACTAACATAGTTTTTAAGATAATTTTTAGATACTAACATAATGTAGTCTGTAAATATAAGATTTTTATTTTTATTTTTTTTATTAATATTCTAGTTAAGAGCACCCTCTTAACTAGAATATTAATAAAAAAAATAAAAATAAAATAAAATAAAAGCCACATTTTTTATTTCCATACAGAAATATTATCAAATTAATCAAAACAGCGAAATATTTGACATCTATTTGCGACGTTGCCAACTTTCAGAATAAACACTCTTAAGAACGAAAGAGACAAAAATATATGATACCCCCTCCGGATGAGGACGTGTGTTATATGGAATATGTATTATATGGTGGATGGTATGGGCGCGACACCAATAAAATCCTATTCAGCCTCCCGCTGCCTTCTTGGATGATATTATTTATACCGAATATGATAAAAAAATCTTATGTTTTATCCATTATGAGTAATTTTTATATCAATTCATGTGTAAATAACTTAATTAACATGAAGTAACTACAATATAAATAAATAAATTTGTTATAATGTAAGTACAATTGTTATTTTTATCTTTGAATATCTCAGAAACGTGACGCTTTACGATGTTATGTTATATGAAGTTTTATGTTTGTATAAATATGTATTATCCAAATATATGACATTAATTGGGCACCTCGATTTTGAAAAAAAATCAAAATGGTGGCTGATTTTAGGGCCAAAATCTTCAAACCCCTTTTCACAAGCAATGTCAAATTCTGTGTATGGACGTGAGATTTTGAATTGAAATCGTCAGTGAGTCACCGGCGACTAAAGTTGTTCGGTGTATTGTATATGTCGCAGGCATATTGTATGATTCATCATTTTATAAACGGCGCCGTCCGTTTACAAACGCTTGCGGTTTTGCAAAATGCCTAAAGCCGGCGCCAGACTTAGCTTCACATGTTTGAACACATGTTTGATTGCTAAGTGTGGCACGGGACTTTGGGTATGTGTTCAAAGTTTGAACAAAGATTTGCACTTTGCCATGCGGTGTCGGTCTTTTTAGACACATCAAAGCGTTCAAAGTTGAATGTGTTCAAATGTTTGCGTAGCTTGCCACACTTGTTCAGTGTTCAGTTGCTCGAGCGTTGTTGAGCGGATTGGTTATGTGCCTGTGTAAAAAATAATTACATGCACACAAATAATACAGGCACACTGAGTCTACGAAATGGTCGTCCATCTTGTTTGTTGTCTACCAGCATACTGTGGAGAAAAATGTTTGCGAAGCAAGTCGGGCAGGTTACGTCAATATGTGTTCAAATGCTTTGCAAAGTCGTCAAAGATATGTGAAAATCTTTGAAGCTATGTCTGGCGCCCGCATAAGACAAATTGGCAACTCGTTATAATTTTGACATTCATTGTTATTGTTATTGTATGGTGACCATCACAAAAACACAGCTTGGACAAATCAGATATTATTCGAGCATTCAGGTACCTATGAATACTTAAGTAAGAGTAAATTATAATATGTGCTTAATAATTCAGAGGTATGAGGAACAAGGTGTAAAATTCACTCATCCACCATAGAAAAGGGAGGATCCTCCAACCAGGTGTGTGTTGTGTCTGGCGGGCAACTGCCCAAAAGTTGATGTCGGATATTCTTATACAAGGAGCTGTTTTGCATCCTGTTATGAAAGATATAAATAATCAATTAATACATACTTGTGTTATTAGTCATAGTTTGACAGTATTTCAGAATACTCCACTTTCAGAGAACAGAATCGCCCCGTTGCGTATGCGGTAGGCAGTGTCGCACGACAATGTCGCTGTGTGCGTGCTTGTCGACGACCGGCGGTGTAGGTACGAAATAGGCGCGCAGCGGCGCGCCTCTATTAGCTGATTAATGAAATGTTAATTTTATTTTTGATAAACGGGCAGTAAATAATGCAATTATAAATCTTAGACCTTACTAATAAAAACTTGTAGGTACTTAGAAATAGGAACGCACTGTGTTTTGGATCCGTAATAAAAGTAAGAAATAAAAACAAGGGGCGGTTATCATGTAGGTATTATAGGTATTTTTGGCGTAGTTAAAAATTTGAAATCAACTTATTTACACCAATAATCCGCTAAACTCCCACCGTGTCGATTGGGGCATTCAATTACCTATTTACAAATTATTGTCTATGTAAAAATAAATAAATTACCTAAGCAAGCCAGATGCATTGTTCGAGGTGTCCACCTTCACGTTCGCGTTCTAGACAACAGTCTCGCAGACTAGCTTGACGTCGCTGGTTTTCTTTCAGCTTTCGCAACACAAACACATTCGTTTTTACAGTGTCGAAAGCACTAACCACTTTTTCCCTAAATTCTGTAACACTTGTTATTTCGTTAGTTCGTTGTTGAGCATACCGGAAACATTTTAGCGAACATCTGCACAGCTCGACGCAGGCTGTCTCCACATATCGCGACTCAACATTGGAGTAGTTTTCCGTCATTGTGCCGTATTTAAAACGAAATTAAAGGATTGTGGGACGGGAAATAGCGGAAGACACGCTCACCGCTCACGCGACGGCGACATCAATCACACTGGTTGATGTGTGAGCGGGCGTGGCGGGGTGCGGTATGGGGATAGTAGAGAGGTTGCGCGCGCGCACGGGGTTTGCATACATATGGTAGCGTGTACACGGCCGCGTTTTTATATGTGTAAAAGGGAGTTGAACTACAGTGTGGTATCACACGGGCCGCGTTTTAACATGCGTGTCCTACACAGGACGATTTCCAAAAATAAGAAAAAAAAAACCTACTTATTTTAAATATTGATTCGTGTCGAGAATCATTAACATAGGTACCTCTTTGAATTTGACGAGGATGCAAAACGGCACCTTGTTATATGTCGTTCGCGCGGTAAACTCTAATTGCGCGATGAAAGATTTGTGTGAAGTCATGTCTTTGATGCGTCGTTCGTATGTGACGGTATAACCGCTAGAGGTACTTGTAAAGTATTTAAGTAACAAAAACACTCTCATACTCAACTCAACTATGTGCCCCGAATCTTGGGTGAGTTCCTCATTATTCTACTGTGTACCACTAACTATTGAGTGTGCCATCTGCTATGATTGTTATCTTCCTTTGTGCCATCTGCTATGACCATGTTACCTTGCTACTACTTACTTAACCTAACTTATCATCTGCGAATGTGCCACGCTGTCTCTGCACTATCTCTCTCTGCCTGTAAGCCGCTGCGATGTGTTAAGCTTCCGCCTACACCGCTTCCCATACCGTTCCTTGGTCGCTAAATGGGGTGAAGCTGACACATCGCATGCGGCCTGCCGCTACTCGCACTGCCTCTGACATGCGCTCTCTAACGCGCTTCCAGGGCTCACCATACGGGCTGAGGGCAGGACCCCTTACCCATACCTGCATGCCTGCCTGCCACGGATGCGTAGCTAACTACGCACGCTACCGAGGCCTCACTTGCTGGCGGCCTACCGCCGCGAGCCTGTGCTGGCAGGCAGCCTCCACCATCTACCGACACTCACCACCTGTCGTCGTACGAGGGCCGTCCGGCTTACTACCGCGCCTGTGCTGACAGGCCACCACGTCTACCACGTGTTGCCAAGGACGGTACCCTTCCTCTATCTATAAGTGCGAGTGCTCAGACTCAGTGTTCAGGACCTTACCCGCGACCTAGCCGTGTATACTACCAACTACTTCCACCTATGTTATTATATGTATTAACCTATCCCGTGTTTTAATTACTATCTACCTAATCTACCTATCTATCTGATAACAGCCTGCGCAGCCTACCCTGCGCAGCCCTAGCTGCTACATTTATATATACAACATGTAACGTAATTAACGCACACCCTCAAACACCCCAATTAGAATATTATGTTATAATCATAATACATACACTGAATTTTTAATTTAACATGTATATGCATTGTTATTTACTAAATTAGTTATACCAATTCTTGGAGAACTTTTTAGTCATACTACTTACGCACGCAACGCACACAGTCGCACAAGCAGTTATCGCGCCGCTCGACTCGACACAACATAACGAAACTACGGAAAAAGCCGACAATACACGATTGTTTACGTTGACGAAATATTATGAAACCAATGATATTTTATTGTATGAAACATTAACCGACGACGCGGACGTCCGAGAAAAGAATTGTTTATTTACGATCTATGTCTAGTAAACGTTATGATTGCATCTTTCCATCACACTTTTCAGGCTTTGGACTGTCGACTCTGAATAATTTCGTTTATTGAATATGATACAATGCCAATCGGTAATGAACTGCTGAAAATAAGAGGCGATACGACAACATTATTCAGAGACGGCGTGTTTAAAAGATTGAATTAAAATATTTACAGTAATTTAACAAAAATCAAATAACTTACATAATTATTACTGATTGCCTAAACACTCATACGACGTTGTCGTACATTATCACATTATCACCACACATTGCCAAAGTCCTCACCATTTCGGTATACTGAACATTAGTGTATTGGAAAGACATTGCACGCGAAAGAATATTTGATAACACTACGTAACTTCTTTCCACTAATATTGCCCGCGCGTGACTAATGTTTACATTTATGTTAGCTTTCATCGTAGCCGCGCAAGCGGTGGTACATTGTGGCTATCTCGCTCTATCCTGGGCTTTTAGTTTGCAGGCGAAAGGGAACGAAAGTAAGTAGGTGGTTTATCGGTGTCCTTTGTCCAGTTCCTGTTAAGCCGGCGCCAGACTTAGCTTCACATGTTTGAACACATGTTTGATTGCTAAGTGTGGCACGGGACTTTGGGTATGTGTTCAAAGTTTGAACAAAGATTTGCACTTTGCCATGCGGTGTCGGTCTTTTTAGACACATCAAAGCGTTCAAAGTTGAATGTGTTCAAATGTTTGCGTAGCTTGCCACACTTGTTCAGTGTTCAGTTGCTCGAGCGTTGTTGAGCGGATTGGTTGTGTGCCTGTGTGTAAACTTCTTCTCGGATTCTCGTAATTATTGTTTTCTTGCACATGTAAAAAATAATTACATGCACACAAATAATACAGGCACACTGAGTCTACGAAATGGTCGTCCATCTTGTTTGTTGTCTACCAGCATACTGTGGAGAAAAATGTTTGCGAAGCAAGTCGGGCAGGTTACGTCAATATGTGTTCAAATGCTTTGCAAAGTCGTCAAAGATATGTGAAAATCTTTGAAGCTATGTCTGGCGCCCGCATTAGTGTGTGCGTGCGGTCAAATCGCTAAGTTTACAATGCATTTGTAAAGACCTTAACGTTCTTGGAATAAGGTTTATTTTTCTTTATTTTGTATTGAATGATCGAATTTGTATGAATACAAGTAAAACTGCGACTTTAAAAGTCTTATTACTTTGATTTACGGTCCATTTCAATTTGTTTTGACTGTACAGCGTTAATATGACAATAATTTCCGTAGTTTTAATTATTTATGGAATAAAAAATTACCTATATTAAAAATTATATAAATCGATTCAGTAAACGATTCTGAACAAACTATTTTCAGGATGTGCGTTAATTAAGTTACATGTTGTATATATATATATATGGAATATTATTGGTACTTGTTGTACCAATAATATTCCGCATTAGTCCTCCGAGCACCAGATTCCATGGACACCTGAGCGTTTTTTACGTGCCGGATAACCTGAAAAACTTCTTTTGTCCACGGCATTTTCACTCTTCCCGTTCATGAATCGTAATTTTTTTAATAAATGTCTTTAGAATATAAGTTATTTTATGGAAAGTCCTTTGCGCACGTAGAATTTGCATTGTTTTCAATATTATTCACTGTCACAAAACCACTACTCAACGCCATTTTTCTTGTTTTGATTAGCAGCGCCGCGCGTGGTAAAAAATAGAACTAAATTCTTCAATTTGCCGTGGCATTTTATAAACGGCATTTGAATTGTCCATGAACTGTTGGGATATTATATCCTATTATATGTATAGCGACTAGGCAATTTACATTTTTCCTTAGGCATTTTGCAAAACCGCAAGCGTTTGTAAACGGACGGCGCCGTTTGTATAATGACGAATCATACAATATGCCTGCGACATCTTTATGTCGTATGTATACCTAGATAATGATAGTGACAGATCACTCAAGTGGGTGATAGACATGCGAACTTATGTACGCGGGTTTTAAGTTCACCAACTTATTCGGCTCAGCCTTGGTGACACACGTGAAGCTTGCTCACACTTTATCGCGATTTTGTCAAATTTTTTGAACCAAACTAACATTACACATCCAGTGCTAGCAGTGTTTTTAACAATTTGTTTAATTAAATTACGCTACGTCTTCCGGTACGTGGTCGCCACTCCAGAACCTTTCGGCCCCATCGGCCATCTGTTCTGCGAGCAATGTGTCCTGCTAGTGATGGGTCGGGAGAATATTCTCACCCGGAGAATATTCTCGGATCGAGAATGTTCTGCAATATTCTGGAATATTCTTTTCGACGGAGAATATACGAGAATTTAAAAATGGAAGTAAAATTGCTTAATTTTATTACAATATATTTTGATTTCAAGGTCTCAAGTAAACATCTTTTGTTGTTATTTTATACTTTATTTGAAAAAACGTTACTGTATTATGTTTCGGACTGGAAATGGTGCCGATTCTCTTGTACACTGGACTAAACTAACTAAACTATCACTAAAATTCCTTACTTTTGGCTATGAGAATCTTAATCCAATCCTGACAAAAAAATAAAATCTTAATTAAAAAAATATTTTGACATATCTAAAATTGAATTTGACAATCGCGTGACGACTCCACGTGGTACTTGTTTGCTCTACTTCGTGAATTTTTTTAGAGCCGTAGGCGCGCATGGGGGCAGCCTCGACGTGTTTTATATGGAATTTTTCACTTTTTGTATGGAAAATATGAAAAATTATTACCAACATGTCAGGTAATAGGGGTTTAAGGGTTTCCTAAAGGGGGTCGAAAATTTCATTATTTTTGCGATAGGACGCACCATTCTCGAGATTTATGCAAAAGAAAAAAAAAAATAGTACTGTTTTTGCACTGAAGTTGAAGTGTTGGTGTGAATTTTAGTTCATGCCAACTAATTTCATTACACTCGTTTTTAATCGCGTTTAAAAATAATCACATTTAGACAGATACACTAAATTTATATGGTGAAAAACGTCAAATTCATAATAGCAAAATTGCCATTTTCACTAAACTGCTATCTCAGTGCAATCTTAGTGCTGTCAAACTAAAATATAGTTAAGTTGTGTCACTTTAGTCTATTTCAGAATGGGAAATCCTCGTTTGACAGGACTAAACTAAATTTTAGTGTTTTTTTATCGGCACTAATAGTGCCGATTCTCTTGTACACCGAACTAAACTAACTAAACTGTCACTAAAATTCCCTACTTTTGGCTATAATCTTAAAGCTATTCTGACAAAAAAAAAACTCTTAATTAAAAAAATATTTTGACACATCTAAAATCGAATTTGACAATCACGTGACGACTCCACATGGTACTTGTTTACTCTACCCTGTGAATTTTTTTAGAGCCGGAGGCTCGCAGGGGGTGCAGCCTCGACGAGTTTTATATGGAATTTTTCACTTTTTGTATGAAAAATATGAAAAATTATGCGCCTCCGGCTCTAAAAAACATCCCAAGGGAGGGCAAACAAGTACCACTCCTGCCCACTGCCACTTAAGTTTGGCAATTCTTCGGGCTATGTCGGTTACCTTGGTTTTCCTGCGGATCTCTTCATTTCTGATTCGATCACGTAGGGAAATTCCAAGCATTGCCCTCTCTATTGCTCTTTGGGTGACTTTTAGCCTTCTGATAAGGCCCATTGTGAGCGACCACGTTTCAGTGCCATAAGTCATCACTGGCAACAGTCGCAACACGCACTGATCAAAGACTTTCGTCTTGAGACACTGTGGTATGTGGGACGAGAAGATATTGCGTAGCTTCCCGAACGCAGCCCAGCCGAGTCGGATTCGATGATTGACCTCTTTCTCGAAGTTGGACCTACCTAGCTGGACAGTTTGTCCTAGGTAAACATACTCGTCTAAAACTTCGAGCGTAGCGTCTCCGATCTTTATGAGAGCGGGTGTTACATGGGCCTTTGACATGACCTTTGTCTTGTCCATATTCATTTTTAGACCCACTCTTTCAGAGGCTCTATTGAGGTCATCGAGCATTATACTGTGGTCCTCCATGGTCTAAGTCATGATAACCATATCGTCGGCAAACCGAAGGTTAGTGATATACTCGTCATGGATGTTGATGCTAGCCCTTTCCAGTCCAGAACCTTGAAGACATCCTCCAGTGCAGCGGTTAACAGTTTCGGAGAGATAACGTCTCCTTGTCTCACACCTCGCTGCAGAAGGATAGGTTTCGAGGTCTGGTCGATGTACCGATAGTCGATCTGGCACCGTTGAAGAGACTGCAGTACAACCATGTCTCGATCGAATCGAAGGCTTTCTCGTAATCCACAAACACTAAGCAGAGAGGCAGGTTATACTCTTCGGTCTTCTGTATAACCTGCTGCAGCGTATGTATGTGGTCCACGGAGCTAAAGCCTTTACGGAATCCGGCTTGTTCGGGAGGCTGGAAGTCGTCAAACCTGCCAACACAAAACACCAAAGACTTTGGAGCCCTTATTCCGGTCTATCGCGTCCAGATAGTCGAGGGTGCATCCTAAAAGTTGGCAACGTCGTAAATAGCTGTCAAATAGATACCTGTTTTGATTAATTTGGAAATAATACTGTATGGAAATAAGAAATGTGGCTAACTAACTAATTAGAATATTAATAATGAATTGCAATTATAACATTGAATTTGATGTCGTACCCGTTTAAGGTGTAATTTGTAAAAAAGGCATTTGGAAAGTTTCCAAATACTTTTTTTACATCTAAAACTAACTATTCGGTGTTACGATATTAATTGTTGCATTTCATAATCAATATTCTAGTTCGCTAGTTAGCCACATTTTTTATTTCCATACAGAAATATTATCAAATTAATCAAATCAGCGAAATATTTGACATCTATTTGCGACGTTGCCAACTTTCAGAATAAACCCTCTTAATGCGGTCTATACTAAAGTGACGAAGGTCGCTTTTCAAGGACTTAGAGATCCGTCTATTGAGCTGCCGGTACTTGAACGCATCGTCTGAAGACTGGAGGATCATCTCGCGCCTCTCCTTCATGAGCTGTATAGTATAATCAGAGAGCTAATTTAGAGTCTAAACAAAATCAAACTGGTTGCTTACTTAATTTTTTTTTTTTTTTTTTTTTATAATGAATTCTGTAACTTGGCAATCTGTGTTAACACAATAAGCCATTCAGAGGAGGTATCTTGATCTATGTATTTTAGCAGAAGGTATTCATAAGAGTACCCTTCATCTGGTGTCACCAAATCTCACGGTAAGTGTAGGGACACTATGTCGTTTCAATCGGGTATATACAATACTCCCTTTGCCTTCTAGTTTGGATGCCAATTCGTTGACGTGAGTTGATATTCTCGTCTGATAGCTTTCACTATATCTAGCGATCTCTTGTTTGACGGTAGTGATCTTTAGGTCCTCGTGTATATATTTGTTGCTCACATAGTAGGGTATTATCTAGCATGGCTCTCAATGTCTTGCTTTGAAATCTTTCAAGAATCTCTATGTTGCTATTGCTAGCAGTACCCCACAGCTGGATTCCGTAAGTCCAGATTGGTTTAAGAATGGTCTTGTAAATAGCTATCTTGCTTTCATGTGAGAGGCTTGATTTGCGTCCTATCAGCCAGTACATTGATCTGACTTTCGTATCCAGCTTTTTACGCTTGGTCCAGATATGCTTTCTCCAGGTGAGTCTTCAATCCAGATGCATACCCAAATATCTGGCATCTTCAGCTTGAGGAATTTCTTCATTATAAAGCCTTATTGGGGGACAAGTCTGCCTTCTCAAAGTGAAGGTCACATGGACAGATTTTCCTTGATTAACCCTAATACGCCATTTATCTAGCCACTTTTCCACTTCATGGATGTGGGTTTGTATGTTGGCCGATGCTATAGCGGGATCCACGTGTACCGACAAAAGGGCTGTATCATCCGCATACGTGGCAGTCATAGTATTAACGTGCGTTGGAAGGTCTGCGGTAAAAAGCAGATACAGGATGGGTCCCAATATACTTCCTTGTGGTACTCCTGAGAGAATTTCGTTTAAAGGAGTAACTTCGTTGTTAAATTTCACCTCAAAGCATCTACTGTGTAGGTACGATCGTAGAATCGGAAAGAAGGAGTGAGGCAGCAGCTTTTTAATTTTGTAGAGAAGTCCTTCATGCCATACTCTGTCGAACGCCTGGCTAATATCAAGAAAGACCGCAGAGCAGAACTGTTTGCATTCTATTTCTTACTTAATTGTATTTATTTTTTATTATATGACATTGATTTTACATCCTGTGATTACTTCCTCACACACTGACTTATTAATTGTAAATTTTTAGTAGATTCGTCTATTTTTACAATGTTTTTGAATATGTGAACACCATGTATCTGTCGCAGGCAAATTGTATAAATCGTCATTTTACAAACGGCGCCGTCATTTTACAAACGCTGGCGGTTTTGCAAAATGCCTAAGGCAAATTGGCAATTCATTCAATTGTTATAATTCGACATTCATTGTTATTGTAGGGTGACCATCATAAAACACAGGTTGGACAAATCATACTTTATTCGAACAATCACGTTAATATCTATTATGTTACCGTAAAGTTGTGAGAACCGTTAGTTTATAATTAATCGGTATTATTTCAGTTAGATTATAAACAATCAATGAATTGTGAACTGGGTGAAATAGGTTGGGTTAGGTTAGAACCGTGACCAACCGCGCGCGAGCCGAGCGAGCGAAGCGAGCGATGCCGCGGCAGCGGCCGGCGAGCGCTACTTCTAAGTTGCTAGCAGCTAGGCAGGCTAAAATTTTTGACAGTTTTGTACCAATAATATTCCACAGGAGTCCTCCGAGCACCAAAAGCCATGGACACCTTACGTTTTTCACGTGCCGAATAACTAAAAACTTTAATTTGCCGCGGCATTTTGTAAACGGCGTTTGAATTGTCCACCAAATGTTGTGGCATATTATGATGTGACTAAGCAATTTAAATTTTGCCTTAGGCATTTTGCAAAACCGCCTGCTTTTGTAAACGGCTGGCGCCGTTTGTAAAATGACGATTCATTCAATCTGCCTGCGACATATCTACCACATAATTAATTAATTTGTCGTTTGCTCCACTTTAAATTCTTTTTTACTTTATACAGTAATTTTATTCTAGGTGCATCGTCTTCACATATAATTATATAAATAATGTACTTATACAAAATATTGTAAAACATTTTAAAAGAGTAACGGTGGAGTTTCTTGCCATTCTTCTCCATACGAAAACTACCTTTTGGAAGGGGCGGTAGAATCAATACTATATTTTGTAAATTTTGACGTAATAAAGTGCCTTCAAGGGCCTATTTGAAATAAATGCTTTGACTTTGACTTTATGAGCCCAAACTCAAGGGGTTTACTATTAGCCACCGAAGAGTTCTACTATCCACCTCCTGGCTACATCATCAGACCTTCGAAACCTTGTGCAATATATTGGACTCATTAAAATTAATCATATGAGCCCAAACTCAAAGCGTTTACTAGTAGCGACTGAAAAATTCCAGTATCCATCTCGTGGCTCCATCACCAGACCCTCATTAACAAGCCCAATCTATTGGACTTGTGAAAACGAATCATATGATCCCAAACTCGAGGGGTTTACTAGTAGCCACTGAAGAGTTCCACTATCCACCTCCTGGCTCCACCATCAGATCAGCTCCGAGATTCCAAATTATAATATTGTTATCCAAACTACATATAAATGCAAAGTTTCATTTCGATACGAGAATTATAAGTTGATGAATTACGTTGATAGATTCCGTTACCCAATGCGAATGTGATTCTAGAACTCCGAGATCTGCTCTCTTGGGGATCGTTTCAGCGAAAACAAATAGCATAATTGTGACTATTTGTGACATACTATGTTTGCCCTTCCTCACCGTGCATGAATTATTTTAATTGATTCTGGGTGTTTTTGTTGCATCCTCCTTTTGCTCGTAGCCCGCTTTGGTTCGTAGGTTTGTGCGTCTGTCATCGACGCGAGTCGCGAGCTAGCATTTTGTTTCGTCATTTGTGTAATATATGTTTTGTTTGGTTCAGAAAATTCGAAAACAAAGCAATACAGTGTGAGAAAGCTTCACGTGTGTCACCTACGGTGAGCCGAGTAAGTTGGC
Organism: Conistra vaccinii; assembly: GCA_948150665.1. Lineage (NCBI taxonomy): Eukaryota > Metazoa > Arthropoda > Insecta > Lepidoptera > Noctuidae > Conistra > Conistra vaccinii. The sequence continues at coordinate 4,566,781 of OX411321.1, forward strand.
GAACTTAAAATCCGCGGTCTTTAATTCGCGTGTCTATCACCCACTTAAGTAGTCTGTGGAAGAAACGGAACCACAGACTACAATTATATATGAACGGAACGGAACGTAGTGGAGTGCACCATTGACTTATAATTGGAGTGCACAGACTACAATTATATAGTGCTCTGTGGGTGGTGGAGTGGCCGCTAAATGTCATGTACACGTTTCTTAATTGAGGTTATGTTGTGGTGGAATTAGTATATTTTGAGCATTTTTGCTAACCATTTTTGCTACTAATTCATAATGAGTGACTTTGTATTAAATGACACAGACTCGGAAGTTGATTCAGATGAAGAAGTAAGTATTGTTTATGAAATTTGTAAACCTGAATCCGATAAACGAAATATTCAAATAATTTCTGAAATTTTCTTTATTTGTGTATTTTAGTTACAAGAAGCTTTTGCCAAAGGCTTGCTAAAGCCTGGCCTTAATGAGGAAATAGAAAGGATTGAGAAGAATTATATAAATAACGTTGCTGTATTAAAAGAGAAATTGAAGGATGTTCAGCTAAAATTACCATGGGTCGAGACTTTAGATCTAGTGACCGCTGTAGCACCGATGGCACCTGATGTAGCCTTACAAATGCAGGAGACAGCACAAAGAAGAAAGTATGTATAAAAAAAAAACATTTTTGCATGGTGTTTTGCATATTCGTTTATTTTGTAAAGAACTCTGTGGTTATTTTTGTATTAATTAGCTACTGTACAAGTCGAGCTGTATTTGAACACAAATTCTTGTGGTTTATCCGAGAAATGGTTGGGCTGTGGGTGATGAAATGATTCAGAGCATGCCAGCAGGGTTAAATATTAGGTTAACTGACTTATTATACTTTGAGGATTTTAAAATAATAATAGGGATTGTATTATAACTACCACGCTTATGGTATACGCTTAATTATGTTTTTTACGCAATTACTCTGTCAATTATAAATTGATTTTGATGTTTCTTTTTTGTTCAACACAAAATTAGACATTCACCTCCATCTCATCTCTCGTTAGAGCTGCTAAACGTTATTTACTACTGTTTAATTAAGAATAATCACCCAACATTTCTAAAAACATACCTACTTTTTATTTTACAGGAATCTAAAAGAGAATAGCAAAGGACAACAGAACTATGACCCAACTCAAGACCCAGTCCTCAATGAGTTCAAAAGAGAGAATCTCTTACATAGACAAGCCCAGGCTGCCGTGTTGGAAGGTATCAAGAAGCTGAAAGATCTTGGAGTAGCTACAAGGAGGTATTATTCCATTTAATATTTCTTTGTTGTTATAATTATTTGCCTTATACTGATAGAGCTAGCTTGAATGCAGTGCTTTAGTGCCTTCCTTAATCCACAATGTAATTTTTGTTGTTGCTGAAATAGGGGATGGCAACTATCAGTACCTACTAATTATAAAACAAAGTCCCCTCTTCACGTCTGTCTGTCTGAGCGTGATAAACTCAAAAACTACTCAACAGATTTTCATATGGTTTTCACTTTACACCAATGGATGGGATACTTTACTGTACTGTACGGTACTGTATCCGTTGGCAAGCCGGTGTTGAGAATCCAATGTAAAGCCAAGGTCGTCACCGGGAGCGGATACAGGGCCCATAATCATAATCAAAGTCGTCGGAAAATCAAATAGAAATACGTGGTAGAAAAAATACAGCACCAAACAAAATGTGAAATATCAATGTCAATCAGATTGTCAATATTATTATTGACGTAGGGATGTGATATGACATAGATTTTTCCAAAAGTTTTTAATATAAAGCAAACTGGAAACACGGAATCGGTTCAATGGATGGTATTTAGAAACCCGAAAATGGACAAACATTTTTTATTGTCTCTGTAAATAACAATAGCATAACAACTGATGCTAACGAGATGCTGTGACACTTAGGCCACATGCTGCACAGCCTAAATGGAATCTCTCGGTGGGATGGCCTTGGTATGAATTTGGACAAGACGAAAGTCATGTACAATTTGCATGTCTTGCCGAATACGATCCACATCGAAGGGTCTCTTCTCGAAGTTGTTAAGGAGTACGTCTACCTAGGGCAATTCATCCAGCTCGGTAGGCACAACTTTGAGAAAGAAGCCGACAGAAGGATCCAGTTAGGTTTGGCAGCGTTTGGAAAAGTTCGTCAAGTGCTGTCGTCACCAATCCCGCAGTGTTTGAAGACTAAGGTCTTCAACCAGTGCGTCCTATCCGTTATCATACGGTACCGAAATGTGGACACTGACAGTCGGGCTAGTCCACAAATTCAAAGTTGCTCAGTGCGCTATGGAGCGGGCTATGCTGAGAGTTTCTTTGAAGGATAAGATCGGAAATGAAGTTATCCGGAAAGGATCCAGAGTTACCAACATAACCTGCAGAGTAAGCAAGCTGAAGTGGCAGTGGGACCGATGGCCGGTGGAACAGACGAGTCCTAGAGTGGACACCGCGTGTTGGCAAGCGTAGTGTGGGACGCCCCTCAGTTAGAGGGACCGACGGTTGGGACAGATTGGGTGCAGAAAGACAGGGTGTTGTGGCGTAGTTTGGGCCTATGTCCAGCAGTGGACTGCGATAAGCTGAGTCGATTGTAACAACTACATAATCAGAAAACGATTTTCCAAAAATCTACTTTTGGTAACCGGTTTTGAGTGGATTGATTTTTTTCAGTAATAGTTCCCATCCCTACTATGACAGGATTGACCAACAATCGGAAGTGTTAGATAAGGAAATAAACGATTGAGTTTCTTGATTAAATCGGCTTAAGCGGATTTTGTCAAAAATAAGTAATAGCAATATTTTAGTTACTAAATGGTATTTTTTTATTTATTTACTATATTGCTGGGCAAACCATGGCCAAGAATGGACCTTTTCCTTTGCTGAAATATTTCAATGATTGTTGAAGATATCGGAAAAAATCACGCCAACTGGGAGCTTTACTAGCATGCACCGTGTAAACCAAACGAGTTATATCAAAACAATGTATTACAGAATTAATACATTGTACCTGGATTAACACATAGGGTACTTTTAATCCTGGTAGTACGTTCCCATGGGATATTTTCCGACATCCACGCGGGCGAAGTCGCGGGCAAATGCTATTTATAGATACATAAAGTCCTCCACACCTAATCACATCTGTAATGCCAATAAAACTATCCCAGTTCCCAAGATGTAGGACTGAGCTCTTTTATATTGTACTATTGTGTTACCGGGCATCATCATACATAATCTAAACACATATTTCACACTTCCAGACCAGACGACTACTTCGCAGAGATGGCCAAGTCAGATGACCATATGCAGAAGGTCCGCAAGAACTTGTTGTCGAAACAGGCAGCTCAGGCTCGCACAGAGAAAGTTAGACAGCTCCGAGATCAGAAAAAGATTGCCAAGAGAGTACAGGTATAGTTTGAACCTGATGCAGTGGTGTCTTCCAATTTACTGCATTGCTGGTCTTTTTGGTAGGGCGAGAACGAAGAAAATAAATAACTTTAAATACTTGTTGGCCCCACTCTTATGGCCATATCAAATAATAAAATTAAAAAAACTGGAAATACATTTGTAGTTCCAAAGCAGATAATGAGTAGGGACTGGTTGGTTATTCAATTTGGACATAGGAAAGTAATTCAGTAATGTTTTAACGAAAATAAAACTAGGTACTGAAAATTAATTATGAAATTAAAAAAATAGGTTTGCAGCTGTGAAAAGTTAACCTATTGTGTCGACACGTGCATTGTATGACGCTGACGGTCTTATATCACGCGCATACAAAATGAAATATTATGTTATTAAATTACATAATCATAAACTAAGATTACAAATTGTGTGAGATGTAATCACTATATTAAAAACAGGCTCTAACTTTCATACGAGCGTTTGTTCTGAAAGTAGACAACGTCGCAAATAGATGTAAAATATTTCACTGTTTTGATTAATTTTGCAATATTACTGTATGGAAATAAGAAATGAGGCTAACTAGCGAACTAGAATATTAATAATGAATTGCAATTATTATAACATTGAATTTGATGTTGTAATCGTTTTAGATGAGAATAAGGCATTTGGAGAGTTTCCAAATCTTTTTTTTACATCTAAAACTAAATATTAGGTGTTACGATATTAATTATTGCATATCATAATCAATATTTTAGAGTTCGCTAGTTAGCCACATTTCATATTTCCATACAGTGTTGCCAAATTAATCAAAACAGGTAAACGTTTGCCAGCTTTTTGCGACGTTGCCAACTTTTAGGATGTACCCTCTTAATGCACCCAATTTCGTCCTAGTGCGGCCCTGTGCATTTTAATTGAAACTATTCTTGTTGTGTTATTATAAGTTCAATAGAATAAAAAACGCTCTTATTGCATTAGAATAGGTAACATCAACTTTGTCTTCATTTCCAGTATAAAGAGCAAGTATGTGATTAAATCACAGTTCCTTCCTTAAATGGGAATTGAACAGATGACTGATTACACTTTCATTGAATGAATTGTAATCAAAATTGAATTTCATTCATTTTTCATGCAAACATTTACGCTTGCATTCCCCGAAGGGTTAGGCAGAGGTGTATCTATAGTACGTTTCGTAAGTTTACGTGCGTTTTTTTTTTTTGAGAATGCAGCACAGTAACACGTACATTGATACAGTTTCATGCAATACTTATTGTATAATTAACTTTTTACCACTCGACATCTGTGTTTACGTTTTATTTCCCAGCTTTTATTTTCTCTTTCTCTTGTGCTATTTTCTATAAATAGAACTTCTTATTTTCCAGACCGATGCAAGGGTAAAACAAGCAGCAGACAAGAAAGAAATGTTGGAACAATTAAAACGTGTACGAAAAGGAAAATCATCCGATTTAGGATTCCTAGATGACAACAAGGGTAGCAACAGCAACAAGGGAAATACTAAAGGCAAAGATGGCAAAGGACCACAGAACAAAGTCAATAAAAGACGAGCCATGAAAGACAAGAAATTCGGCTTTGGCGGTAAAAAAAAAGGCGGCAAATTAAACACAAGGGAATCCTCAAACAATTTCGAAGGTTTTAATGGTGCTGCTCCCCAGAAAAGACAGACCAATTTCAAAACTAAGTCGTTCCAAGTCAATAGCAAGAAGAATTCTAGGCCTGGAAAGTCTCAGCAGAGACCCGGTAAATCTAAAAGGAAGAACAGTAGTAAGAGATAAGGATTAATTTAGTTTAATGTTCTAGAATAAATATAATGCTTAAATTAAGGATTTATGTTTTATTTCGAATTTATTATTGTATTTTGCCTTAGTCTGTGGTAACCAAAACTTGTACATACCTACTTGATTCATGGAGACATCCTAGCTCGCGTTAACAATTTCAGTATAGGTACTAAGTATAATATTATACTAAAATGCCTCGTTGGTATGGTGGTCGCAAGCGCGACTGCTGAGTATAAGGTCCCGGGTTCGATTCCCAGGTCGGGCAGTGTTATAGGGCTTTTCGCATTAAGAGTTTCTCAGTAGCTGTGGTAGCAGCCCGGATTTTGGATTTGTGCCCGATTTATGGCAAATGGGCTCGCCCCCTATTACATGTGACTGGCGTAATGTGGGTGTACTAACTAAAATACACCTCTGCCCTTCGGGGATTGTAGGCGTGATGTTATGTTATACAAAAATTGTTTTTCTCAAGATAGGAGCGGTTTTTAAAGAAAACTGATACTTTCTGGAGATAGTAGACCTCCGTAAACTCCGTAGCCTGCATTCATTCGCTCCTCAGAATAGAAATTCTCAAGAATATTATAAAATTGTTATACCTTACTGTCAGCTGTGAAGTTACCTTATCTATACAACGTGAAATTTTAATCACAGTTTTGCTAGAACAAACGTTGTTCAGACCATGGTCTACTATCATTCTATAGCATCCAATATGTTATTAAAACAAACTAAACTAGGCGTTCTCAAACAAGTCTTATGTTGCTCAAACGTGTTCAAACATTAACCGTAACATCTAAGGACTCATCGCGGTAGCAATATGGCATTCAAAAGAGTTATGAGGAGTCCACGTGGACTACAAGGATGTCCGGCCAATGCGGGCCGAAATTTTAATAAATAAATCAGTCTTTTTTGTGTTTTTTTTAAATACCATTGACGTTTTTTTTTTCATTGATTGTTATAAAATGGTAGTAGACCATAGTCTGAACAACGTTTGTTCTAGCAAAACTGTGATTCAAATTTCACGTTGTATATATAAAAATGAATCCCTTTTTCCTTGGTCACGGCATCACGCGTGAACGGCTGGACCAAATGCGCTAATTCTTTTTTTGTTGTGTTTGTTATAGTAAGGAGATGGTTCTTAGGATAGGTAGGTGAAGGTAGGTAGGTAGGTAGGTAGGTATGTATGTATGTAGGTAAGTAAGTAGGTAGTTATGTATGTAGGTAGGTAGGTAGTTAGGGTAGGTAGGTGCGCCGTAGATAAGTGCTTACCCGTGCGAAGCCGAGCGGGCAGCTAGTAATAAATAAATAAATATGGATTTCATATATTTGTTACCTTACGGTATTAAGTATCTACCTATATGACATTGTGAAGTGCGCAGGAATCCGCTGGATGCGGGAAGCACAGAACCGGTTGAAGTGGCGGTGCTTGGGGGAGGCCTATGTCGCATTCGGACGTTTTTCGACTGAAATGTAGATGATGATGATATTTGGGACTACTCCTGCCTCAGCCCATCTCTGATTCATCATCTTCCTGCCCTTGTCCCATGTTACTTTGGGGTCGGCGCAATATATTTTCTTCTTCCACTGTCCCCTGTCAAGTCAACCGTCTCGCTGTCATTCACTCCCTTCTCTTTCTTAACATTCCTCACACAATCCTAGGCATTCCAAGGTTCCTTCTCTGATTATATTCATTATAGATTCTTGAAGCTTTGACCAGCCCATCGAAGTGGCGGCGTAGAGTTCGATAAGAATTTCAACTGATGAGTAGATTTTATACTTATTAAGCATTTCGTCGCCGTGTCGTGAAAACCTCGTAAAGTTTTTTTTTTTTTTTGTGGCGTTATCTATATCGATCATCGACACATGCGAACGCATCACACAAATCCTGCATCGCGCTAACAGAGTTTACCAAGCGATCGAAATATACAGGGTGGATTTTTGAGATGGGGCAGTAAGGGCGGCTTAGGAGACTGCGGCCCTTAACTTTTTGAGACATTTTAATCTGCATTCGCAGATTTTGAAAAAAAAGTACTTGCGTGTAGGTTCTAAAACCTCAGTTGGTCCGATAGTTTTTTGGTCCTTATATGAAACAGGATTGATTGGCATCAAAAAATTTCTAAAACCGATTTTCTTGCTGACTGTATTTTTTTTTTCAAAATTTGTCAACGCTGATTAAAATGTTTCAGAAAGTTAAGGACAGTCTCGTAAGACCGTTTTCCTGTAGCTACAACAGTCACGGCCCTTACTGCCTCATGGCAAAAATCCATCCTGTACGTATATAAATAACTTTCCGACATCAATCGTTGGGCAGTTGCCCGCCAAACCCGTCACCCGTCTGGTCGGAGGATCCTCCCTTTTCTATAGTGAAGTTTACACCCTGTCCCTCATACCTCTAAAATTTGTTGAAAACCTTGTGATGCATAATTATTTAGAACAAACTTGTACAGCTCTAAGTTGATTCTAATGCCTTCTATTGATGATAACGAATTAGAACCTCGAGATTCGTCAATGTCGGCCATTTTTTATCATCTCCTGTAAAATAACGTTCATTGCAATATTAGAAAGTAATCTGTGATTTCAATCACTAGCAATATCACTTTACGGCGACGATTTGTATCTTCAAGGACAAAAGGGTTATATTAGCTGCTTAATAAAACACCACACTGCTGATATATGAAACATATAATATTGTTCTTGTTCGACCATTTGTGCCCCTTGCCCTTTTTCTGTTGTTGTTAGGCGCGACCACGCGCTGTTGGCTTGTTTGTCGATGCCGGAGATTTGGAATTGAGTATATTCTTTGTGGGTGTACTAAAGGCACACTACTGCCCCTAACCCTTTGGGAAATACAGGCTTGATGTTATGTGTGTATGTTGTGTATTGTTCTTTGAGGACTGTAGGGACTAGGGACATGATCTTCTCTTTCTGCCCTCAGTATTAATCTATAAATAAACAAAAATAAATAAAAAAACAGGCTCAGGGGGCCTACCACCTCTAAAGCAGTATTTTTTTAAATATTACTTTAAAGTGTGGGAAAGAAATGAAGCTCTACAGGACGTATAGCTCCATCTTTTTCCCCCCACTGAAGTAAGATTAAAATAATACTGAGGTACATCAATGTTTTTATGCGTGAGTATGGTCAGCATAGATTATACTAGGTAGGATATAATTTAGATGGTCAGCAGACGGTTAGAGAGGCGAAAGAGAAACCCATAAAAATTAATGAGATGCATCCCAGTTAGTTGATGGAGTTAATTCTTTTATTTTGCTTATTTCCGATGATTATGAATACGAAAATTATCGCAAAAAAGCGCGCGTTAACTGCTGCTATTGGTTGAATGATTTAACAACAGTCAATCGCAGCAATTTACGCGCGTTTGTCAAATTGTCACAATTACCGAAAGCGCGAGGGTAACCCGCGAAATTAAATTTTTCTTACGTTGTTTTTTGCAGTTTGCTGGCCAGTATCAGGTTGTATATTGATCAAAATATGATTTCTGACCGTACCAAATGTGTATTTACAAAATTATAATAACTAGAATCATCAATACAACTGAGTTAGACTTGACCTCAAATGTTATGATTGCTTGAAATAGTCATCGGCAGGGTAATTTGAACTTAGACGAGTTAGACGAGAAGACGCAAGAAAATATGAATTTCGCGGGGTACCTTAGCGAATGTATTGTACACTTTATTGCGATAATTTTCGTTCGAGTTCAAAATGGATGTGCTAGCTACAGAATAAAACACACACAGCTGATATATAAAACATATAATATAGTTGTTGTTCTACCACTTGCGCCCCTTGCCCTTCTTCTTCTGCTGCTGCTTGCGCGACCACGCGCTGTCGGCCTGCTTGTCCACACGCGGCGACTTGGCGGCCGACGCCGCGGCCGTCGGGGCCGGCTGCTGCTTGCTCATGTCGCTGGGGAGGTAATGGGATATTGTTACACCGCTTTCTTATTGTTATCAATAGAGAAAAAAAATCACCAGTGCGGTACAACCTTGGAGACTGTAAATGGAAAATATTATGAAGTATTTTTTGCAAAAGGCTCTGCTTATGTAATTTGTAGTCCGAAAAATAAATATTAAATACCACATCATGCGGGTCCTAAGTACCGATCTACAAAACACAACGCAGTCTAGGCAGCCAATGTTAATTTTTTTTATTGGATGTACCTTATACTATGGACTACCTACGGTCTTGAGAGATGAAGTCATAATACACATAATTTTGTCTTTATCTATATTTAAAAAAATTAAATTTCCTTCGTCACGGCATCACGCGTGAACGGCTGGACTAATTTCGCTAATTCTTTTTTTGGTTGTGTTTGTTATAGTAAGGAGAAGGTTCTTAGGATAGGTAAGTAAAGGTGGGGTAGATAGGTATGCAAACTAGGTCGGTATGTAGGGTAGGTAAGTAAGTAAGGTAGGTATGTAGGTAGGTAGGTATGTATGTAGGTAGGTAGGTAGGGTAGGTAGGTTGGTAGGTGCGCCGTAGATAAGTACTACCCGTGTGAAGCCGAGGCGGGCAGCTAGTATTTACTATGGATCAAATATACTACTTACCAAGGAGTATCGTGTTACCCAGTAACTAGGTTGTGGAGGTCAGATAGGCAGTCGCTCCATGTAGAATACTGGTATTCAGCTGCATCCGGTTAGACTGAAAGCCGACCTCAACCTAGTTGGGAAAAAGCTAGGCAGATTGATAGACTTACTATTGATCAGTAGCAGTGGTGGACATGCCCTGGCTGCCCTTGATGACGTCACGCCGCACGCCGCGACGTTTCCGATACGCGGTACGCTCGTACTTGGGTAGCCATCTGGTGATAATAAAAAGCGTCAATTAGCATTACCTTTTAACTAGCACTTTTAAGCAAAAGTTCTTACTTTTGGTTAAAAGCGCAATGGTTAGTAACGCACAATATTGCCAGGGTTAAACTTAATTTAAAAAATACAGAAATGTCTGAGATTTTATTCTTCCTATAAGATAATGCACACCATCGGGTCTCCAAAATAACCGACTTTTAATGATTTTGTACTGAAGATCACGTCTAAACAAGTAGTGTTAATGATTTGGTAAAAATATATGCATTCTAACTTAATATATGAATATTTTAGTTTATGTATATATTACATAGTGAAATAAATTTGTAAAGTTATGTCTAACGGGGATAAAAACTGAGAATCACGCAAAATCTATCAGCGTATATTTCTGAAACCTTCACCACTTTAAAGATAATTTAATTAAGTATTGATCTTTTAGTACAACGTGTTTTGTTAAAATACCTTTTGTTTTATGTATTATAAATTAATACTGCGTCTAATTTGGAACAGCGCTCTTTGATGGGCGAGACCTATTACTGGCTTGACGTACGACGCGTTGCGTGGGCTCAGTACAGAACACGCAAGCCACTCAACGTCACTGGCATATAATTATCTGCGTTTTAAAACAATAACCAAAATCTGACGCAAACATAGAAATAGCCGAATTTGGCTGGTGATGATTAGGTGACATTATGATGTTCAAGTATTACCTCTCTGGATCCGGAGGTTTGGACAGGTCAGCGTTGGGCGGGAGCTTGGTCTTGCGCTTGCGTGTCTGTTTCTTCTTTCCAAGGAGTTCCGAACCAGGCGTTCTGTAGATAACATACAGAAATAAACAATTAATATCGTAAAAAAAGTTTTTTGTTACTAATACATAATTATATGGTACACACATAAAATGACAATTGTTCGCAGCTCAACAACGTAAATAACGCAATGAACGTAGTGAACTGTCAAAATGAAACCATTTTGACAGTTCACTACGTTCATTGCGTTATTTACGTTGTTGAGCAGACGAATTTTGCAAACCTATGAAGCAATGGATTAGCTATATCCTTCAAAACTCTCGGATTGTGCGTAATTAAGGTAAGACTAGTTTTTTCTCACGGCTTCGCCCGCATAGAGGTCAGAAATTATACCACGGGAACGAACTACCGGGATAAAAAGTATCCTAAAGTTAATGATATGTCCTATCCTACCCCATTCAAATAAAAAAGCCGTGAAAAGATAATGAACAGAATTATTTTTCTATTTTTAATATTAGTATGGATGTAGTATATAAAGGTTCCTACATGCAGGGTCAGCGGCACGGACCACTGGTTTTTGCCGAGTGGCAATTCATTGTTTGGCGGCTCCTTTATACGGCAGTGCTGCCGGCACTGTGTGTAGGATCCTTTATATGAAATCTTTTCGCTGGAAGATCTGATTAACTTTGACGTAATTATTCCCAAAAAATCCTTATATAGGAATGTGATAGTTACCCAGGCGATTGTTCCTGCTTGCTTTGTACGGTCTTCTTCACAACCTTCGCTCCCATCATCCATTTTGATGATTCTAAAGCGTCTATGTCGATCTTAGTCTGAAATTATCAAATAAAAGTAAGTACATGTAAGTTAAAAAGTTTTTTTTTGTTATTACCTCTTAGTATTTTGTTCTAGTTGTTTGTTAGCTTAATTTTTCAATTGTATATTATACTTAATAAGTACAATAATTTATATACAGATTTAAAAATAATAGTAATAATATGTACAAGTATATAAAAAAGGGGGGGAACAATTATAGGGCATCAAAAAATTCGTCTGCATCGCTGTCAACAGCAAAAGTGCCCAAAAGGCTGGCAGCATTGCCACGTTGTATAGCAATGCTTATTCTTTGTCCGAAGAAAAGGCCAGCCCTCTGGTCACGTGAAGAGTCGACCAAACGCTTGGCGATGTCTTGAAAAACCAAGTGGGCACTCGGGCCCCATGGTCCATATTATACTTATAGTAAATAAATAAATGAGTAACAATATTTGGTGGAAGTCAAAAAATTGTTGATTTTTTTACCCGACTGCCTTCGAAAGAGGATGTAGGTAAAGTTTTCTTATAACTGTGCGTTTGCACTGGCGAAACATTCCCAACAAAACATGTTGGGATCTCTATTTTCTGTAAATTTTCCATACAATGTTTGACAGTAACTAGAGATTTCAACATGTTTTGTCGTGATGTTTCGCCAGTGCAAACGCACACTGACAACAACTTTTTTATAACATTATTTATCAATGAAAAAACTCTAGTTCATCTCACCTCAAGTTGATGCAGCGGCGGCAAGCTCTCGGCCAGCTGGCGCGCCCGCTTTGGGTCGGGCTGCGCCAGCGCCTTCACGAGCCGCGCGAGGCTCTTCTTGTCGCCCGGCGCCGCGCGCGCCACCGCCTCGTGCGCGCGCGCCGCGGCGCCGGGCGCGCCGGCGCGCAAGTGCACGGCCGCGGCGCTGCGCCACACGCTGATGAGGGACGCGAAGCGCTGCGGGGGGCGGAAGGGCCGAGATTATGCTTGCACCCTAATTGCGTAACACACGATCGATCACCATGTTTCATTTTGACAGTTCATCAACATTCATTGCATTATTTACGTTGATAAGCAGACAAATTTTTCGAGCATATGAAGCAATGGCTTAGCAATCCTTAAAAATGATTCAGATTGTGATTGATCGTGTGTTATGCCATTACGATGGTTAGAGTTTAAAAGAAACTGCCTCGTTGGTCTAGTAGTCTCAAGCATTACTGCTGACCAAAAAATCCTGGGTTCGATTCCTGAGTCAGGCAGAGTGTTATTTGATTTTTCATTCTAGAGTTTATCAGTAGCAACCCGGAGTCTAGATTTGTGCCCGACTGATGGCAATATGCTCGCCCCCTATTACATGGAACTCAAACATAAGTAGCAAAATATATACTATAGCTACACCACCGTGCCCAGCCCTTCAAGAAATACACGTGTAATGTTATGTTATGTTTTAAAAAAACCTCTAAATTTTCTTCGATTCTTTTATATCATCAAAAGAGTCTGATGAGAAACACCAAACTTGTTGACACATTAAAGTATTTTTTATCACATCTATTCAAAAAGACGTAGTTTAATCCTCGTAAACAGGGACCAAAATAGCTGTTTAATCCCTAGGGACTAAAAATGATTTGAATTTGGAATTTGGATATTCTTAGTAAAAGCTCTATTCACCAAAGAGATCGATCACGAACATTGTATGAAGCAACAGGCTGGCAAGAGAGGGAGAAAGTGTGAATTTGATCAAAATAAAAATCCAAGATGGCGGATGCGATTTTTTTTAAATTTTTCTTCAAGGGTATTGTTTTCTTAGTTTATAACGGTGGTCAAGCCGATAATGAGGTCAAAATTTACATCCAAGATGGGGGATGAGAAAATTTAAAAATTTTTCGTCATGGGTATCGTTTTCATAGTTTTCGAGGGTGGTAAAGCCGATAGTGAGGTCAAAATGTGAATCCAATATGGCGGCTGCAACTGTGACTGTGACTCAGGCGTGACTTTGCGGAAATCTATTATAACCCCGCGTTATTATTCTCTCTGCGTTCGGCGCTTGACGTGGCAACACGTCGTATCCGCGTTCGCAACAAGTCAATCGTCATCCTGAGAATGCCTCGTTGAGAGGTGAAACACGTGTCGATGTCTTACAGGTTTCATTATAACTCTTTAAGAACAGTTAAGCGGATTAGGTTACTAAATATATGTCGTCTATTGTATTTTTTTAACTTTATAGGTTATAAAAGGACCTATATTTTCATCAAAACACCGCCACCACATTAATTCTAAACATACCTCATCGTTCTTATAATGCTCATACACGTCGGTGAACAGTTGAGAGGCCTTCTCGAACTCATTGTCGGCACATAACAACGTGCACAGTACGCCGATGACGCCCGGACGATACTTGAACTCGCTTTCCTCTAGAAGTTTCACTGCGCCCTTGCGGTCACCCTGCAAACACAAGAAAATTTATAATCAAAATGTATTGTCATAGGAACGGAACAATATTTTAACGGGTATAGTAAATATATCCGAGAAAATTGGTGAAAATAAACTTGCAAGTTTTGAAGACTGCGTTGTCGGCAGTTTCTTCTGTAGACAGACAGAAAAAGAAAACAATGTTTCAATTCGCTAGGACTTTGCCTTAATTTAGAAAAAATATTTCTTAAATATAAATTCTTTTTAGTTACTATGCCACTGTTTTATTACTAACAGTAACTGCAACTTCTTTATGTCGGATTTACGACAATGAGGTTGCAATGGCGTCCGACACGGTACAAAATTTTGTACCCTTGTCACCGCCCCGTTTGCCCCGCTCTCGGTCATCGTTCCTCGCCGCTAGTTTCGTGACCGCGGCCTGAAGCTCGCCGTATTTCATTTTTGTAGGAAATTATCTAGAGTGTAAAAATCCGTGAGTAAACCCTCACCTGAGCCAGCAACACTTGCGCAGCAGCTAGCGCGAGGTCCCCGCCCAGCTTCAACAACAACGTGACGGCCAGTTGCCGCTTGCCGTCCTTCATCAGTAAACCCTCACCTGAGCCAGCAACACTTGCGCAGCAGCTAGCGCGAGGTCCCCGCCCAGCTTCAACAACAGCGTGACGGCCAGCTGCCGCTTGCCGTCCTTCATCAGTAAACCCTCACCTGAGCCAGCAACACTTGCGCAGCAGCTAGCGCGAGGTCCCCGCCCAGCTTCAACAACAGCGTGACGGCCAGCTGCCGCTTGCCGTCCTTCATCAGTAAACCCTCACCTGAGCCAGCAACACTTGCGCAGCAGCTAGCGCGAGGTCCCCGCCCAGCTTCAACAACAGCGTGACGGCCAGCTGCCGCTTGCCGTCCTTCATCAGTAAACCCTCACCTGAGCCAGCAACACTTGCGCAGCAGCTAGCGCGAGGTCCCCGCCCAGCTTCAACAACAGCGTGACGGCCAGCTGCCGCTTGCCGTCCTTCATCAGTAAACCCTCACCTGAGCCAGCAACACTTGCGCAGCAGCTAGCGCGAGGTCCCCGCCCAGCTTCAACAACAGCGTGACGGCCAGCTGCCGCTTGCCGTCCTTCATCAGTAAACCCTCACCTGAGCCAGCAACACTTGCGCAGCAGCTAGCGCGAGGTCCCCGCCCAGCTTCAACAACAGCGTGACGGCCAGCTGCCGCTTGCCGTCCTTCATCAGTAAACCCTCACCTGAGCCAGCAACACTTGCGCAGCAGCTAGCGCGAGGTCCCCGCCCAGCTTCAACAACAGCGTGACGGCCAGCTGCCGCTTGCCGTCCTTCATCAGTAAACCCTCACCTGAGCCAGCAACACTTGCGCAGCAGCTAGCGCGAGGTCCCCGCCCAGCTTCAACAACAGCGTGACGGCCAGCTGCCGCTTGCCGTCCTTCATCAGTAAACCCTCACCTGAGCCAGCAACACTTGCGCAGCAGCTAGCGCGAGGTCCCCGCCCAGCTTCAACAACAGCGTGACGGCCAGCTGCCGCTTGCCGTCCTTCATCAGTAAACCCTCACCTGAGCCAGCAACACTTGCGCAGCAGCTAGCGCGAGGTCCCCGCCCAGCTTCAACAACAGCGTGACGGCCAGCTGCCGCTTGCCGTCCTTCATCAGTAAACCCTCACCTGAGCCAGCAACACTTGCGCAGCAGCTAGCGCGAGGTCCCCGCCCAGCTTCAACAACAGCGTGACGGCCAGCTGCCGCTTGCCGTCCTTCATCAGTAAACCCTCACCTGAGCCAGCAACACTTGCGCAGCAGCTAGCGCGAGGTCCCCGCCCAGCTTCAACAACAGCGTGACGGCCAGCTGCCGCTTGCCGTCCTTCATCAGTAAACCCTCACCTGAGCCAGCAACACTTGCGCAGCAGCTAGCGCGAGGTCCCCGCCCAGCTTCAACAACAGCGTGACGGCCAGCTGCCGCTTGCCGTCCTTCATCAGTAAACCCTCACCTGAGCCAGCAACACTTGCGCAGCAGCTAGCGCGAGGTCCCCGCCCAGCTTCAACAACAGCGTGACGGCCAGCTGCCGCTTGCCGTCCTTCATCAGTAAACCCTCACCTGAGCCAGCAACACTTGCGCAGCAGCTAGCGCGAGGTCCCCGCCCAGCTTCAACAACAGCGTGACGGCCAGCTGCCGCTTGCCGTCCTTCATCAGTAAACCCTCACCTGAGCCAGCAACACTTGCGCAGCAGCTAGCGCGAGGTCCCCGCCCAGCTTCAACAACAGCGTGACGGCCAGCTGCCGCTTGCCGTCCTTCATCAGTAAACCCTCACCTGAGCCAGCAACACTTGCGCAGCAGCTAGCGCGAGGTCCCCGCCCAGCTTCAACAACAGCGTGACGGCCAGCTGCCGCTTGCCGTCCTTCATCAGTAAACCCTCACCTGAGCCAGCAACACTTGCGCAGCAGCTAGCGCGAGGTCCCCGCCCAGCTTCAACAACAGCGTGACGGCCAGCTGCCGCTTGCCGTCCTTCATCAGTAAACCCTCACCTGAGCCAGCAACACTTGCGCAGCAGCTAGCGCGAGGTCCCCGCCCAGCTTCAACAACAGCGTGACGGCCAGCTGCCGCTTGCCGTCCTTCATCAGTAAACCCTCACCTGAGCCAGCAACACTTGCGCAGCAGCTAGCGCGAGGTCCCCGCCCAGCTTCAACAACAGCGTGACGGCCAGCTGCCGCTTGCCGTCCTTCATCAGTAAACCCTCACCTGAGCCAGCAACACTTGCGCAGCAGCTAGCGCGAGGTCCCCGCCCAGCTTCAACAACAGCGTGACGGCCAGCTGCCGCTTGCCGTCCTTCATCAGTAAACCCTCACCTGAGCCAGCAACACTTGCGCAGCAGCTAGCGCGAGGTCCCCGCCCAGCTTCAACAACAGCGTGACGGCCAGCTGCCGCTTGCCGTCCTTCATCAGTAAACCCTCACCTGAGCCAGCAACACTTGCGCAGCAGCTAGCGCGAGGTCCCCGCCCAGCTTCAACAACAGCGTGACGGCCAGCTGCCGCTTGCCGTCCTTCATCAGTAAACCCTCACCTGAGCCAGCAACACTTGCGCAGCAGCTAGCGCGAGGTCCCCGCCCAGCTTCAACAACAGCGTGACGGCCAGCTGCCGCTTGCCGTCCTTCATCAGTAAACCCTCACCTGAGCCAGCAACACTTGCGCAGCAGCTAGCGCGAGGTCCCCGCCCAGCTTCAACAACAGCGTGACGGCCAGCTGCCGCTTGCCGTCCTTCATCAGTAAACCCTCACCTGAGCCAGCAACACTTGCGCAGCAGCTAGCGCGAGGTCCCCGCCCAGCTTCAACAACAGCGTGACGGCCAGCTGCCGCTTGCCGTCCTTCATCAGTAAACCCTCACCTGAGCCAGCAACACTTGCGCAGCAGCTAGCGCGAGGTCCCCGCCCAGCTTCAACAACAGCGTGACGGCCAGCTGCCGCTTGCCGTCCTTCATCAGTAAACCCTCACCTGAGCCAGCAACACTTGCGCAGCAGCTAGCGCGAGGTCCCCGCCCAGCTTCAACAACAGCGTGACGGCCAGCTGCCGCTTGCCGTCCTTCATCAGTAAACCCTCACCTGAGCCAGCAACACTTGCGCAGCAGCTAGCGCGAGGTCCCCGCCCAGCTTCAACAACAGCGTGACGGCCAGCTGCCGCTTGCCGTCCTTCATCAGTAAACCCTCACCTGAGCCAGCAACACTTGCGCAGCAGCTAGCGCGAGGTCCCCGCCCAGCTTCAACAACAGCGTGACGGCCAGCTGCCGCTTGCCGTCCTTCATCAGTAAACCCTCACCTGAGCCAGCAACACTTGCGCAGCAGCTAGCGCGAGGTCCCCGCCCAGCTTCAACAACAGCGTGACGGCCAGCTGCCGCTTGCCGTCCTTCATCAGTAAACCCTCACCTGAGCCAGCAACACTTGCGCAGCAGCTAGCGCGAGGTCCCCGCCCAGCTTCAACAACAGCGTGACGGCCAGCTGCCGCTTGCCGTCCTTCATCAGTAAACCCTCACCTGAGCCAGCAACACTTGCGCAGCAGCTAGCGCGAGGTCCCCGCCCAGCTTCAACAACAGCGTGACGGCCAGCTGCCGCTTGCCGTCCTTCATCAGTAAACCCTCACCTGAGCCAGCAACACTTGCGCAGCAGCTAGCGCGAGGTCCCCGCCCAGCTTCAACAACAGCGTGACGGCCAGCTGCCGCTTGCCGTCCTTCATCAGTAAACCCTCACCTGAGCCAGCAACACTTGCGCAGCAGCTAGCGCGAGGTCCCCGCCCAGCTTCAACAACAGCGTGACGGCCAGCTGCCGCTTGCCGTCCTTCATCAGTAAACCCTCACCTGAGCCAGCAACACTTGCGCAGCAGCTAGCGCGAGGTCCCCGCCCAGCTTCAACAACAGCGTGACGGCCAGCTGCCGCTTGCCGTCCTTCATCAGTAAACCCTCACCTGAGCCAGCAACACTTGCGCAGCAGCTAGCGCGAGGTCCCCGCCCAGCTTCAACAACAGCGTGACGGCCAGCTGCCGCTTGCCGTCCTTCATCAGTAAACCCTCACCTGAGCCAGCAACACTTGCGCAGCAGCTAGCGCGAGGTCCCCGCCCAGCTTCAACAACAGCGTGACGGCCAGCTGCCGCTTGCCGTCCTTCATCAGTAAACCCTCACCTGAGCCAGCAACACTTGCGCAGCAGCTAGCGCGAGGTCCCCGCCCAGCTTCAACAACAGCGTGACGGCCAGCTGCCGCTTGCCGTCCTTCATCAGTAAACCCTCACCTGAGCCAGCAACACTTGCGCAGCAGCTAGCGCGAGGTCCCCGCCCAGCTTCAACAACAGCGTGACGGCCAGCTGCCGCTTGCCGTCCTTCATCAGTAAACCCTCACCTGAGCCAGCAACACTTGCGCAGCAGCTAGCGCGAGGTCCCCGCCCAGCTTCAACAACAGCGTGACGGCCAGCTGCCGCTTGCCGTCCTTCATCAGTAAACCCTCACCTGAGCCAGCAACACTTGCGCAGCAGCTAGCGCGAGGTCCCCGCCCAGCTTCAACAACAGCGTGACGGCCAGCTGCCGCTTGCCGTCCTTCATCAGTAAACCCTCACCTGAGCCAGCAACACTTGCGCAGCAGCTAGCGCGAGGTCCCCGCCCAGCTTCAACAACAGCGTGACGGCCAGCTGCCGCTTGCCGTCCTTCATCAGTAAACCCTCACCTGAGCCAGCAACACTTGCGCAGCAGCTAGCGCGAGGTCCCCGCCCAGCTTCAACAACAGCGTGACGGCCAGCTGCCGCTTGCCGTCCTTCATCAGTAAACCCTCACCTGAGCCAGCAACACTTGCGCAGCAGCTAGCGCGAGGTCCCCGCCCAGCTTCAACAACAGCGTGACGGCCAGCTGCCGCTTGCCGTCCTTCATCAGTAAACCCTCACCTGAGCCAGCAACACTTGCGCAGCAGCTAGCGCGAGGTCCCCGCCCAGCTTCAACAACAGCGTGACGGCCAGCTGCCGCTTGCCGTCCTTCATCAGTAAACCCTCACCTGAGCCAGCAACACTTGCGCAGCAGCTAGCGCGAGGTCCCCGCCCAGCTTCAACAACAGCGTGACGGCCAGCTGCCGCTTGCCGTCCTTCATCAGTAAACCCTCACCTGAGCCAGCAACACTTGCGCAGCAGCTAGCGCGAGGTCCCCGCCCAGCTTCAACAACAGCGTGACGGCCAGCTGCCGCTTGCCGTCCTTCATCAGTAAACCCTCACCTGAGCCAGCAACACTTGCGCAGCAGCTAGCGCGAGGTCCCCGCCCAGCTTCAACAACAGCGTGACGGCCAGCTGCCGCTTGCCGTCCTTCATCAGTAAACCCTCACCTGAGCCAGCAACACTTGCGCAGCAGCTAGCGCGAGGTCCCCGCCCAGCTTCAACAACAGCGTGACGGCCAGCTGCCGCTTGCCGTCCTTCATCAGTAAACCCTCACCTGAGCCAGCAACACTTGCGCAGCAGCTAGCGCGAGGTCCCCGCCCAGCTTCAACAACAGCGTGACGGCCAGCTGCCGCTTGCCGTCCTTCATCAGTAAACCCTCACCTGAGCCAGCAACACTTGCGCAGCAGCTAGCGCGAGGTCCCCGCCCAGCTTCAACAACAGCGTGACGGCCAGCTGCCGCTTGCCGTCCTTCATCAGTAAACCCTCACCTGAGCCAGCAACACTTGCGCAGCAGCTAGCGCGAGGTCCCCGCCCAGCTTCAACAACAGCGTGACGGCCAGCTGCCGCTTGCCGTCCTTCATCAGTAAACCCTCACCTGAGCCAGCAACACTTGCGCAGCAGCTAGCGCGAGGTCCCCGCCCAGCTTCAACAACAGCGTGACGGCCAGCTGCCGCTTGCCGTCCTTCATCAGTAAACCCTCACCTGAGCCAGCAACACTTGCGCAGCAGCTAGCGCGAGGTCCCCGCCCAGCTTCAACAACAGCGTGACGGCCAGCTGCCGCTTGCCGTCCTTCATCAGTAAACCCTCACCTGAGCCAGCAACACTTGCGCAGCAGCTAGCGCGAGGTCCCCGCCCAGCTTCAACAACAGCGTGACGGCCAGCTGCCGCTTGCCGTCCTTCATCAGTAAACCCTCACCTGAGCCAGCAACACTTGCGCAGCAGCTAGCGCGAGGTCCCCGCCCAGCTTCAACAACAGCGTGACGGCCAGCTGCCGCTTGCCGTCCTTCATCAGTAAACCCTCACCTGAGCCAGCAACACTTGCGCAGCAGCTAGCGCGAGGTCCCCGCCCAGCTTCAACAACAGCGTGACGGCCAGCTGCCGCTTGCCGTCCTTCATGAGCGACGACGCCTCCACGAGCGCCGCGCGACGCTCCACGTTGAACTCGCGGACTAACTTCACGCAGCATTGCTTGCAGAAATCGGGCTTGAATGGAACGAGAAAAAGGTTTTTATTGTTTCTTTTTTCAAGGATTTTAATTTGTTTGTCTGTGATGTCTTGTTTATACCTTTTTAGTTGACTTCTTTTTCGTATTTGAGTTTTAGTTTTTACAACTTTTATTTTTCACTATTTGATATTTTTTGCCACAAAATAATATCTCTAGTTTAAAGGGTCAGTCCAAATGCTAGCGCACATCGGCGGACGGCGGCAGCGGGGCTGAGTATTGCACGACTCTTAATGTGTGCTCTACGATCGAAAAATATTTTTTGCCCCATTTCTGCAACTGTTATTATTGTTACACTCCTGCTAGTACACAGAACCTACTTAATTTATATACCATTGTATAGATGATTAAATGGAGATCAAAACCAATTGATTTAATGCAAGAGAAATGAAAAAAACATCAAAATAGTTGAAAAAAAATTCCTGTCCGTCAATTTATGAAGCTTGAAAACATTGTAGCTTGCGATAAAATCAATTAATTGAGTAAATTTTTTTTTAATACATTGGTTTCGGCCATAAAAGGAACCCTATTAAAAATGGCTCTTTTATTCAAAGTAGTTTAATTATAATTAATAAAATACTAACTAAAATATAATATCTTTATCTAAATATTTTCAACCTTGACTCATCGTGTTGCCTAGCAACCCACAACGTAAATATCTAAATAAATAGTCTTTGACATTACGTAAGGATTGCGAGGTTAGAAATTTACCCATATTGATGGGTAAAACAGCAGTCAAAACATACTTTATGAAAAGTGATTTTCGTTTATGAATGTGTTATGAGGCGTGCACTTTTGGAATTTCCAAACTATTTTGAATTTACTAACGTAAATTCGTATGTATATATATATAAATGGTAACAAAATATATATTTCAAACTACGAATAATAAAAGATTATTCGTAGATTTCAAAGCTCCGCCGAAACCGACCACGAAGCATCGAAGGGGATTTCTCTCTGCGGTATTGAACAGCGCGCTGGAGGATACCGCGGCGGGATGCGAGCGCGGCTTTTTTTTCGTAAATGAAATAGTATTGATTGTCAGCACATACCTGGTTAGAATAAATAGCGAGTATAGCTTGATTGTAAGTAATGGAGGCACGCTGTCTTGAGTTCAGTTTGTGTTCTAATCCGTCCGCCGTCGCTGCCTTCATACGCTTGCGGGAATCGAACACGTTCGCGTCCCTGGAAAATGAGAAAAAAGGAGTTATCAATACATATAAAATTAAAAATCCTGACTTACTTACTGTCTGACTTATCAACGCCCACTTGGATCTAGAAAGCTTAAATTATGCATAGAGGTTCCCTTTATGATTTAGACAAGGAATAAGGTCGGATTTCGACATTCGACGTTCTTACGGGATAATTAGGGAATATAGGGCAGAGGCAGACGAGATCATTGGCACAGTGATAGTATTTTTTCTGGAACAGTTGGAACTGCTAGGACATTGAGGTGCTAGGATAGGGAGAAATTTGTTTTTTTTTTTAAGTGAAAACTTCTTTAGCACCGTTGTGCACTTTTTTTGGGATGGGTAAAAAATGTTAAACTCGCGTCAGGACACGTGATCTGAACGAAAATTCGAAAGACGGAGGGAGAGTAGAAATGCACAACGTTAATGATTTTGTTGACAGCGCACTCTGTTTTATTTTTTTGGAATTTTGTTAATGGAGCTACGGCTTTCGTTTTTGTACTGACAGCAAGCCACATAAATTCCTGACATTTTCGTTAGATGGCGTTACTTAGTTTTCACTTCAATCGGCAGTCCCAGACTGCCCCGTTTTTTTATCTGATAATGAGTTACTTCCACAAATCGAAAAAAATATCTGCGATTTCTTCTGAAATCGAGCTCATGAGCACTTTGAACATCCACCTATCACTAGCATCTTCCTGTTGCTTGTAGTATACGCTTTCCCTTGCAGTCCCTCATATTTTAAGAAAAAGAAGAGAAGACTTTTACAGTCGACCTCGTATTTACTTTACCACCTAAAGGTTGAATGTCAATAATTGACATTCAACGTGCTATTATTGCACGTCGAAAAAGACAAGCTCTATTTACCTATGTGACAGATAAATATTTTGACCTTGAGGTATCTGCCATACCGCCGGCGGGCAACGAGCAGCGAGTGCGCGGCGGCGACGAGCGCTTACTCGCTGGTATGCGTATGTACCGAGCGTGAATTTCTGCGAGTGTTCAGCCCGCCAAGCGAGTGTTGCTGCGCGAGTACTCTCTTTGATAATCAAGAATTATCAAAGAGAGTACTCGCCAGCGGTGTGAATAGTCAGCGATCAACTATTAATATATTATGTATCTCTTCACTTATTCTCTTTTACTTTTGGGCGAGCTCGTGGCTAAGTAATTACAGTCGCACGGGTCGATCCCAGGTTAAGCTACGCTTGCCGGGTTTGGTCTATGCATGGGTGACCATCTTTACATACCGAGACTCCTCGGTTCCTCGGAAAGCACGTTAAGCCGTTGGTCCCGGCTGTCATTCGTGGAGCTTTGACAGTCGGTACGGGTCGTCAGAAGCCCGAAAGTCTGACAACCAGTCTTACCAAGGGGTATAACCCAGTTACTGGGTTGTGGAGGTCAGATAGGCTGTTGCTTCATGTAAAATACTGGTGTTCAGCTGCATCCGGTTAGACTGGAAGCTGACCCCAATATAGTTGGGAAAAGGCAAGGCAGATTGATTTATCTCTTCTACTTACACGGGACCTACAATTTTTTGTACGTTTTTTGAGCGAGAAAATCGTTGATAGCTAGTCGCTTCCTCGTCAAGGGAGGGACAGGTGCCTTATTGAAGTTTCCGTTTACTGCGAATTGTAGGCAAAACTGGTAAACCAATTACGAGGCCGACTTTATTTTCGAGTTGTTATAAAAATAGTAAATAAAAAGTTACCTGTTTATAACAACAATATTGTTGCTAGCGATAGCAACAAGCGCTTGGTCGCTTGGCTTGTCCTTCAACACATTCTGGTAGATGGATGCAGCTTCCTTCTCCTTACCCATTTGTTGCAGACAGTATGCTTGTTGCACTCTGTTGAAAAGAGCATAGTTAGGAGGATTAACATAGGTTGATAAAGATGACCTAAAATGTAAATCTGTTTGTGTAGTAGATAATTTGCTATGCCTATTGCGATTTCATTGTGACACCTAATTAAAAGCGTGCTGTTGGATTTTCAACTTTCGGCACTGAGTCTAGCGTTGAATACTGGATTTGAAGATTGTCAGTTGTAATTAGACTCTGAGCAGCTGTTTCTTTACTGGCGAAATTAATGCTAGATGAGACACACTCGAATCTATCAGGTTGGCTCTAAATTTGTTTTTATTCATTGCATTTTCAAATTTTATAATGTATCAACTGACCTGATAATAGCAGCTTCCTCCTTCGCCTCCTCCTCAGTCCCTCCATCTTCAATCACACTCTCAGAGCAAGCATGTTCAGCCTTCTTCAGTACAGGTAAGGCTTCGTTGTACTTGCCACGCATGGCCAGCGTGCTGCCAGCGTTGTATGAGAGCTCATAAGTTGTATCTTCGAATTGAGGGAGCTCTGAAGACTGGAACAAAAGATCAAGGTTGTTAATTGAGATGGCAGATTTTTATTTAAAATATGTTTAATTTTCTATTATTGTTTTGTCTTATAGTTAACATAAAAAAAAACAACCGACTTCAGAAAAAACGAAGCTCTGTGAAGGATAGCACAAAGAAACCTTCTTTACCAAGTAGTAAAGTTGGAGGGGGCGCCCTCCCGTTTGATTTTAGGGAGGCATTTGGCCCCCTCTGCTCCCCCCTACCGCGGTCCCTATATTCTAGACCTTACATGGGTTGAAAATCAAGTTCCAGGTGTGATCATTTAGAGATGAGTTACTTATAAAAATAAAATGCGTTCTTCTGAAATCAAGCTCTACCAGTGTCTCAAAATTATTGTAGGTAAATATAGTACGTATTTGTTTTAACTTCAAATCAAGTAGTTTTATAAACCAGTCAAGACCACCAGCAGTACACCTGGACCCGAGCTTGATACTCAACAGATATTTATTTATTTATATTTATATATACTTTATCGTACACCAGAAAATACACAGCAAAAAAAAAAAAAACACTACAAAACATACAACGGGCAGCCTTATCGCTTTCTGCTTTCTGTGATCTCTTCCAGGCAACTTATTGTGCATTAAGGTACGGACAGACATGCTCATTACTAGCACGAAAGCATGCTTATATTGAGCAAGTGCTCATTAGTAGCATGTGTGTCGCATCATTGCTAGTAATGAGCGTGCTCAAAAATCAACCGACGTTTGATTTTCGAGCATACTCCCTGCAAACAAGAATGCTTATTGCTCGCAAATGTGAACAGTTACAGAGCATGCTCATTTTAAGCAAGCTTATGAGCATGCTTTTTTTTTAACACATCTGTCCGTACCATTAATGTACATTTAAATGGTCAAAACAATAAACAAGGAAACTTACAGGATTAAGTGCAGCGAGGTTAGCCACAACAGCGGACATATTGGCTTTCCTCTCATCTTCATAATCATCGGTGGTATTCTTCACAATGTCACGGTACAAGTTGTAACAGTCCTGGTACTGTTCCAGACGGTACAGGATTTGAGCCCTGGAAAGGTTTGTATTAAATGTTAATCATCATTATAAATTGAATAATAATTATGCTATACAAGGTTAATACAACTGTAAGTATATTACTGGCAAATTAAGTCAATTAGTAACGAACATTGTTTTTACTTGCTGTCAAAATACAATTGAGAAATAAGTTGGTTACACTTCAGTTAGCCTTTTTATTTGCATCTCTAGCAGACACAGGGACAGGATGAATTTATTTAGTGAGGACATGTCAATCATGAATTATGAGAGGCTGTAAATGGGCCAAGTCTTAAACTTGGTCAAAGTTGGTTACAATACCATCTGACTGTCAAATTAAATGCTTATATAACTACCTTAGTTCCTTTAAAGCTGTTGTCAACTCTGGTGCATTATCAACAGTCTGCAGCGCATCCTTGGGGCAGTTGAGACGGTACTGTGTGTATGCCTTCTCAAAGTGCAGGTCGGAAGCCAACGCAGCATTCTTAGTGTTGCAGAGCACTGCTAGAGCCTCCTTGAAGTTGTGCAGTTGGATGAGGCACACAATCTTGCATTGGAATGCCTTCTGCTCATTTGGAGCTATTTGAAGGACTGAAATGGTGGAAGGTTTGGGTTTCACTTACACATTATGCAAAATAAGAAATTTGCTCATATTTTGTAGGGTAGTCAAAATATGAGAATATTGAAATGGATCAATTTAACATAGCCTTTTGATATTGTCTGATAGGTAGACCTACAATTACTACTTTGACAATAAAATTTATACATCTTTATTATTATTAAAAATGTAGTCAGTAGTATTCAGTACCCACTTGCCACAACCCACTTGGGACTTGCCTAGGACGCAATACATGTAGGGTAGTTGAAAAATATTAAAGTAAGAAATTAAAGGGTATTTTTACAATCAAACATCTCAAAACTGCTTTTAAACACTGACTTGTATGACACTAGTTATAGAGCCCAAGTTATGCACTTTAGAAAATATTTAGAGAAAGTTGTTTGTTATTTCTACAATAATTATTCTACTAAGTATGTGTTTAAGGAAGTAATGTTATGTACAGCGAAAAATAACACTACATTTATGATAACATATGGAATTATGGATTGATTACTTATCTACTTGCACTTGAAGTAAAACTAGAGAACAGGTCATCTGTTACAGGTAATTATGTGGTTTGAATAATAAATGAGTAGTTAAAAGTAGACGTATACGGACAGGAGGAAATATAGACATTTATTTTATGTCAATTGGATTGTTATCTGTTGAATAATAAGTAACTTTAAACCATGACATGAATTTCTGGAAACACCCAAATTTAAATTATTTACAAACATTCTATTATGAATATCGATCAAATATCACTTGCAAATCAACATGACATTAAAGTTAATGCAGATTTCTATAATTTTGATGAGAAATATACAAGAAATTGAGAGATATGTGAAGATATAGGGCTAGAAAGTGTGGTAATCTTATTTCGTCATTTATAAATGAACTGTGCATACATGTAGGAAAATATTACAGGGTTAGATTCCTTACCTTTTCCCGTTGCTTTTAACGCTCTATCATAGTCACCACTTTGGCAGAATTTATTTAATTCAATATATGCCTGAACAAGGTTATTCTCCTTGTTGGCTGACATTTTTTTGACAACTTGGCATGACAAACGTCAAATCGTCATCGTTTATCGTTTAGCTGCGTTCAGTTTCATGCAGGTAAGAAAACCATGGTAATAAAACCTGGCCCTTTTGCATACACACTTAGATCACGTATTTCAGACCAGACCCAGTAATGATTTAAGGTAAACTACCTCTCCATCCTCAAGCACCTCAGGATATGTTGCCCCCTTGTCTCTACGTAATTTATGTCATTATGTGCTAGCACCAGTTTTCGGTGTCCCATTATTGAGTGTGCAAGGTATTCACTACCGTTTCGTCCGTGTAAATATAAAATATTGGTCAGTTATGCAGGGGCCATAATGTTTTCATAGTTCTAGATAACCAGTCCACTTTAGCCACCCAAACCCATAGTCCAATATCTATGTTTCAATATCCTGCAATAGTCCAGCATCAACCGAGGTTGTCTTGAGTGCACTTGCTTATCGTCGGTTGGTGCCTCATTTCATTAACCCCTCATTCAGTGTCTAGCCTCTGCGCCCTGGTAGGTACGCCTTCCAAAGGTCTGGGACCAAGAGTCCCGAGATAGACATGAAGACCTGTTTCATAATAATTTTATTATTTAATCTAACAAACCGCTATGCTGCCGTCGAGATACTTGTACCGGTATTTCCGGAATGGGTTGGCAGAGATATACAGTGAGTAGGTACAGTAGGTATTTACTTACACCTAGGCTAGGTGTTAAACTTCCTTCGACAGACAACAACACAACAGACGGTCGTCGGACGTTTGGTCGGACCATCATATGCAAGCATAAGGCCGCGTCCTGTTTAGAAGCGATCGTCGCGCGAATATGCGATCGATGGCGTGCATATGTAACTTTTTGTTCGGCGCAACAACGCGTTCAGGTTCACCGAACAAAAAGTCGTGATCAGTGCGACGACGATCGCTTTTAGATAGGGCGCGGGGTAACGTCATTCATAATTTTGTTCGAATGGTTCGAATCACAGAGCATGTAAGTTCGAATGCAGCGTGACCGACGATTACGCTTACCTACTGTTGTTGTGCATGATGTCCTTATAAAGTTTTTAGACAATTCTATTTAAGTATTTAACTTATGATTTCGTTGTAATAGACTGCAGTTTTCAAGTTAGGCGTTCCCAGATATCCTTTAGGTAGGATTTATTTTACATTGTAGTGTAGGTATTTTAAAAACTTTGTCCTAAATACACAGAATTTAAAACACATAAACGTCGAACGAACAAAGCGACGACAAAGTAAATTCGGCCGAGAGTTTTATTCAAAAGTATAATAAAAAGAATGTAAAGGAAGCATTGTGCAAGTTGGGGCGCTTACGCGGGCGTCGTGTGTCGAACTCATCAAAGTTAGACTTGCGGAAGTTCCAAGACCAGCCAGTTTGTTGCTAGTTTTTGAACGTCGAAAAATTGAAAATTGTTGCTACAAGTTCTAGGAATGTAGGTCATGCTCATGACGGGGTTTGATTGGAAAGATTAGAAACATGATCTGGAACTCTGATCAGATTGTTAACTTGCCTATGCCTATTCCTAATGATCAGTTGAACGCCGTTGATTACGAGATGCAGTGGCGGATCCAGCATTGTTGTTAAAGAGGGGCATGAGTGCTTGACCCCGTTGAGGGTTGGTTTTAGCTAAGTAAACACTATAAAAAACACACAACATTTTATAAGCCTCCTCGGATTACTTTTCACAAACTCCTCCTCAATGACTTCGTTAGGTTGTAGACTACCAGATATATCTTGGTGAATGAATATACATGGCGGCCCAACCGGGCACCAAAGCAAAGCATCTTATAGAAAAAAAAACTTGAAAACTTAATAGGTACTTATTAGTAAAGGATAATTGATGACAATATACACTAGGTAGACAGTACTTACTAAAATATTAATTAAAATAATATCAAGTTCACTTTAAGATTTGTCACGGAAGAACTCATACGCTTTTGGGCTTAAGCCCCTTAGCCCCCCTCCCCCCCCCGGATCCGCTACTGACGAGATGGATAACCATCTCGCAATCAACACACATTGCATCTAATAAGAGATGAATATCTGACGATCACAAATCCAATGAAATTCTTCAGACTTATATCTAGCAAGCACCAGCAAGCAATGCTGCTGTTGAGTAGGTTATCCTCGCATTAACTAATCAAAAAGAAAAGAACCTGAGTAGGTATTCCATGGCTATGCATGATTCATAAGCTCAGTAGTTTATACTTATGTACCTATCTGATTCTGTAATTACCACAAATACAGTATACCCAATAAACGCTATAACTCGGACGCCTTAGCGGGTCAAATCCAAACACAATCAAAATTATCAGTTATCACCCTGGTGACCCTGTTACACGACCCTAATTAATCACCCCAAACAAAAACAGTGAGAAAACTTCACCATAATAACGGCTTCAATGTCGCAGTCTCGCTGTCCGAGGATGTCGCAAGACAAACAACGTTAAAGTAACATCTATTGTCGCGTCCGACGACCAACTCGACTTTTAATCGCATTACTGGAAGTTGCCGCGAACTTCAGCGCGAAGTTTCGTATTGCGATCCAGACGAAGTCGGCGTGATTGTGGTTTCTAAAGTAATTTCTATTAGGTGGAAGCTAGTAATGTTTAATCTAGCTGTCTTTAGTGGTTCATGGTTTTGTGCACCTATTGGTGATTTGTTTAACCAGCGACTTCTGATCTCTGTGCCATTTTTCATCGATAGAAGTGGATCCATGTCTGGTGAAAAGCGTTGTCTTGGATCAACTTCACCATACCATAACCCACTCTGGGCAGGATAGTTGACGACCGCGATTTGGCATACGGCTGCTTTTCCACCAGAGATGTGCTATGCTACGTTGCTATGGATGCGTTTGATATCCACCAATCATATTCATTGGTGCACATAGCTTAGCACTGGTGGAAACGGATTCAACTAAGATATGTTTTTTATATGGAAGGATGCGTGCTATGGATGTGTGCTATGAATGCGTGCTATGGATGCGTGCTATGGATGCGTGCTGTGGATGCTTCCCTACTATCGATACATCGCATAGCTCGAGCTGCGCATCTTCCTCGCGCAGCTACTTTGCGGCAGCGTATCTTCATAGCACATCTTCCTCGCACCGCTACATAGCTTAGCATCAGTGGAAACGGTCACATAGTTTCGTAGCTTAGCTTTTACATTCTCGCAGCATAGCTGCATGTACATCTCTGGTGGAAAGGCACCTTAATGGCAGTGGTTCGGTTCCCCGGTGCATATTTTCTTCCAAGCCGCCAGTTTCGGACCACGAACCATCGACCTTCGATAAACGCCGGACACACAAAACTCACAAACTACAAAACAGAAAGTAGGTACCTACATACATAATTCACAACCACCAACTTCGCCCATACGATCTTATTTTACGCGCTCACCAAAAATCCATAACCTTCCACGCGGAGCACTTACTAAATGACTCCACGCATACTCTTGTAGAATTAAATCGTTTCAAGGTGGAAGGGGGCCGTATTTTATCGAAGCCCCTGATAAATTGCGCGAAATTCAATTTAAACGGGTAATGTTTGTGTCCGTATTACAACGTCACTCGATGCCGGCCTATAAACTCTGCCGGTCCACTGAACAATTGAAATATTGTGCCTTCAGGTACCTTGGTCCATAAAAATATTGGAGTAACTGCGCGGATCGTGATAGGTACTACGTCGTCGTCGTAAAAACTGTTGGAGTAATAGGGTGGGGTTTTTGAGAATGTTTAATGATTTATAGATTGTACCCAGAGACGACTACCCAGTCGGTTGGTATCTTTTTGGATTGTCTTCAAATGACGTCATCTGTGTTGTAAGCGGACCAATAGGAGAGGAAAGAAAGCCACAAGTAAACACACTTGTTTCCAGCGTTTTTTCAGCTGACCTGCCCTAGAGTGGAGCGAGTGGAGCGGTCGCTCTAGGCGTCAGATGGTAAGGGGCGCCAAAAACTAAATGCGAAAAGCAATCATCCAGCAGCAAATAAAACTTTGATGGCACCTTTTGAGAGGCGCGAGAGCAGTGTTGTCAGATCTGGGTAAATCCGTAAGCTTTCTTAATGTTAAAAAAGCAGGAGTATACTAATTTGTATACTCCTGCTTTTTAACCGACTTCCAAAAAGGAGGAGGTTCTATGTTCGACTTTATGTATGTTTTTTTTTTTTTTTTATGTATGTTCACAGATATCTCCGCCAATTGTGGACCGATTTTGAAAATTATTTTTTTGTTTGAAAGGGTAAGCTCCCGAGGTGGTCCCATATAAATTTTATTGACTTTGCTTAGATAGTTTTTGAGTTAGCTTCAATAATACATATTTTTCCCACTTAGTTTATATGGACGATATGATGATAACTTCCTGTCACTGTTATTTATTGCAGTTAGTGGTATTGGATATTGTGTGGGGTAGGTACCACAACTAAAAAGTGAAAAATAAAAACTTTTTACAAAAAAAAGTAAAACCGACTTCCAAAAAAAACCACTACAAAGTGAAAAATAACTTTAATTTCGGAAGTCGGTGGCAAAAAACGAAAATTAAAAAAGAAAGACACCGACTTCCGAAATTAAAGTTATTTTTCACTTTGTAGTGGTTTTTTTTGGAAGTCGGTTTTACTTTTTTTTGTAAAAAGTTTTTTTTAACTTTAAGAATTTAAATTAAATTAAGTAGCTCTATCTAGAGCTACTTAATTTAATTTAAATTCAATAAGTGTTGTTTTGTAACTAAAGTTGATTTTCATAGCGTCGATCAAATGGCACCGAAAGATAATCTCGCTCTACCCTGCCCCCCAATTACGCAATGCACGATCAATTAAAATTGAAACCAATTGAAAAAGATTGAAGTCCATTGCTTCATAAGTTCGACAAAAAAAATCTGACGTAATTAGGGTGCAGATCCAGGGCTACGGCCGGCGCTCTGACTGACTCCTATCGTCCTGATTTTCATGGTGGTTCTTTGCTCTTTGTCTAGTGTCCGACCGTAGGTAATAATCAATCAATCTTAATCTCAATCTTAGATGTATGATGAACAGGGTGTAAAGTTCACTCATCCTCATTAGAAAAGGGAGGATCCTCCGACCACGGCTGTTGTGTTGTGTCTGGCGGGCAACTACCAGAAAGTTGATGTCGGGATTTGTATACAATATGTCGATCGCGCGGTAAACTCTAATTGCGCGATGCAGAATTTGTGCGTCATATCTTGGATGCGTAGTTCGTATGTGGCGGTGTGACCGCTACAATAGCACACATATCAACTCGGAAAGGGATCGTCACCGTATCGCCGCGGTTCGTGAGCTTGTCCCGAGGCGAGGCGATTACTTTACGATTCCGATTAGCGTGTGTTGCAGTGGGGAGCTTCATACAAAGAATAATGAACGGCTCGAGTTGATACGGTGACGATCCCTTGCCGAGTTGATACGTGTGCTATTTCCTATAACCACTGAACCAATTGTTATGAAATTTGACGATGGGTAGCCTATGAGACCTGGAAAAAGGCATAGGCTACTTTTCATCCTGGATATTAGTAATGAAATATAAAATACACGGAGACGAAGTCGGTGAGCTCGTGACTAAGTAATAACAAGCCGCACGGGTCGATCCATCAGGTTAAGCTACGCTTGCCCGGGTTGGTCAGTGGATGGGTGACCATCTTTACATACTGAGACTCCTCCGTGCCTCGGAAAGCACGTTAAGCCGTTGGTCCCGGCTGTCATTCGTGAAACTTTGATAGTCGTTACGAGTCGTCAGAAGCCCGAAAGTCTGACACCAGTCTTACCAAGGGGTATCGTATTACTCAGTTACTGGGTTGTTTAGGTCATATAGGCAGTCGCTCCATGTAAAATACTGGTATTCAGCTGCATCCGGTTAGACTGGAAGCCGACCCGAAGATAGTTGGGAAAAGGCTAGGAAGATTGATTGATTTTGGAGACGAAGTCGGGGGCAACAGCTAGTCCAACGATCAGTCAGCCGGATGACACGTATGCTGCACTATAATATCACTCGCGCCGAATGTTGGTCTCCGTTGAGATTGATCACCATGGCCGAAATTCGGTCTGGCGGACTATTTAAATCTCAAAATAGTACAAGCGCAACGAAATACCCTTTTCTATTCTATTGAACTAATAATAATAACACAACAAGAATAGTTTCAATTAAAATGCACAGGGCCGCACTAGGACGAAATTGGGTGCATCCTAAAAGTTGGCAACGTCGTAAATAGCTGTCAAATAGTGACCTGTTTTGATTAATTTGGAAATAATACTGTATGGAAATAAGAAATGTGGCTAACTAACTAACTAGAATATTAATAATGAATTTAATATTTGCGACGTTGCCAACTTTCAGAAAAAACCCTCTTAAGCATTATAAAACTTGAACTCTAATTTGAGAAGCAGATAATAACTAAACACCTAAATAGGTACCTAAAAGCTCAATATAAGCTTCACCGACAGCAAGTATATTTGCACAGACACTTAAGTATTCAAATTACCCTTCATTTACTATACGAGTGCCCCCTGGATAATCTAATAGATTAATGTACAAAGTTTTGTGGTCTAGTACAGCTTAAATTTCTTCATGACGCGCTATTAAGGTTTATTTATGTTCTCATAAAAATTGTAACCGAGGGACCAATGTACAACAACTGTCATCCAACTTTATATGTAATTTGTCAATATAAATCCTCCTTGTACCGACTAATTTTCGTGCAATACGCAAAGGGATAACAGATTAGAAAATTCCGTTAGTCTAAAAAAGGTTGACCCATTTGTTACCACGCGGGACACTTTTTTTCCTGACAAATTGCCTGAAAGTAATTTTAAGCCCAAGACCAGTTATTTATGTACATTACTTTAGCTTTATGTTCGTTCAGCAGCGTGTAGATATTCATTTGTGTTCTCTAACAGATCGTTTGTTTTAAATCTACGAAATGGAAGTACTTAAATATGAGAGAATTAATATTGAGCTGATTAAATGGTTGATTTAAGTGCTTGAGAGGTTCGTTCTTATTGATTGCCTGTGGGAAATTATTGCTTTATGCTAATTATAACGAGGCGAATATTAGTACCTAGGAAAATAGTACAGATTTGCCATACAAAATCTGTCAAAAACTCACCATCGTGACACCATTATGACGTTTGTAAATTAGTAGACTTGGCCCCCTGTACGGGGTAAAAAAAAATCTGCTGTTCCATACATTTATGTTCGCATATCTCGTCAAAATGTAGGGAACAGCTGATATTTTTTCCGCGATTTCAGCTTTGGTCCCATAGTAAAAGTTGTTCATAATGATGAGCACAATGACCCCTTAAGAGGTTTGTAATGAATAAAATATAACGTTGTATACTAAAACCAGTAGGAGAATAAATGATTAATTTATCTAAGCATCTTTAAAATTGTTAGGGTATGGCGTAGACCATAGCACTCAACTCGGCAAAGGTTCAAAAGATTCTTCTCTATTCCAAGTTTCTCAACAGTACATAGTTGTCGGCTGTCCTAAAATAGTTCTGACATAAATTATTTTTATCTAAAGTTTCCCATTCCAAACCACCACTAACTACAAATTCCACTTTCCAAGGCACCAAAGTAAGTATTTTGCTCGAAATTCAAGTATTTAATTTCATCTGCGACGTTTCTCGTCTCATTACAGTAAATGAAACGACATCGGATGCATGTAGATGATGATTTGACGCAAATTGGACAGGTGTCAGGAATGCCTGCCGGCGCGGAGACGAGGCTGCGATCCTTAGATTCTACTCG
This sequence comes from Conistra vaccinii, assembly GCA_948150665.1. Taxonomy (NCBI): domain Eukaryota; kingdom Metazoa; phylum Arthropoda; class Insecta; order Lepidoptera; family Noctuidae; genus Conistra; species Conistra vaccinii. Next base: position 4,601,692 of record OX411321.1, read on the forward strand.
TCGTTAGTAGTATACTAGACTTAACGAGTTTGGTTCTCGAGGTGGGATAGGGCTGGCATGTCAAAAAGGTGATTTTTCTGAATATTTTTTTGAGATTAGGTCTTCTAAATACATGGTAGGAAGAACTGCTTAAAAGTCCAAATATTTAATTGTAAATAGCAGAGAACAGATCGGGGGGCACAATAAAAAATGGTCTCATTATAATCCAGTCCCTAAATATCCAAAAACCAAGATGCTAGTCTTCAAAATTTATTTTCAAGCATTATAAATCAACCATGATTACTTAGTTAGCAGTCAGAAAGCCAAAAGTCTGACAATCAGTCTTTCCACGAAATATCGTGTTACCCATTAACTGGGTTGTGGAGTTTAGATAGGAAGTCTCTCCATGTAGAATACTGGTATTCAGCTGCATCCGGTTAGACTGAAAGCCGATCACAAAATAGTTGGGGAAAAGGCTAGGCAGATGATGATTACTTACTTAGCCAGGTTATAAATGTGCTTTTTGAATTAAGTAAATACCTATTAGGAAACGTGAAAACGCACAACGTTTAACAACATTCACCCACACCACATGCATATTAACTTATAAACGTACGAGCGGCGCTAGCAGCACAGATTACTAGCAGGTCAATTCCCGAAGTTCACCCGTTGGCGTTAAACCCGTTCGAGATTCCCCTGTGTTTGAATTGTGAAACAAACCAATTCGAATTGCCAATGGAGGTACAATATTGTGCACGAGTTCCGTTCATAAAAGCTGATAATGTAATGGTAATGCTGGAGCACAAATGCGCAAGCCAGTGGCTGTTTTGTTAGTGAGAGTTGGGATGCCTGCTTATTTTGCCTTGTTGGTTGCCTAATCTGGCAATGTCCGGATGATAAAATCGAATTGTTTTCGTGCTTCTACTGTTTGAAGGTGAAGATATTGGAGACAGAAAACTGGCCAATGATCGTATGTGATGTGAATTACTTCGTTGATTGAAAGACTTTTGAGACGGTTAAAAATACTACGGTGGCTCGCGAATCTCAAAGGTTTCGTTTGTAGAAAAAGTTGAATTTCTCTTTAAAAAATGTACGCCCACCTCGCTAACCCTATCGAGAATGGGATGTCAGTAAACCACCTCTAGAGTCGAGTCGACAACGATCGCTCGCTATTGCCTAATAAAGGCCCGGTCGTATGAGATTTCAATTTGGCGGCTCAACTGGGCTTCATTTTGCGAAGCACGACACGTTTCGAATATTATTAATGGGGTGGAAAGAGAAAGTACGAATAAGGGGCGTTAGATAAATTTTGTGTTAACAGAAATTCATGGGCGTGATTGGAATTTTTGGACTAGTTTCGCAGGTTGGCCATTACTATCATCTGTTGGACGTTGGCTTACGGTATGGGATTGACTGTTTAAGTTAGTCTGTGCAGTAGAGTAGATACTAGGCTTCTGGTGTTAGGCATGGTTGGTAAATGGGTTCTATTCCATCATCGAAGTGGTCGTGAGGACCTTGCCCATTCTTGTTTAACACAACGTAATATCATGCCTATATTTCCCGGAAGATTAGGTAGATGGTTCACACTCACATTTCTCCAGTTATGTTTAAGTCCCACGTAATATGCGAGCCTATTGCTATCAACCGGGCATTTATCCAGACTCCGGGCTGCTACTGGAAATTACACTCTTACGTCACGCCTGTAATCCCAGAGGGGATAGGCATAGGTGTACCTGTAGTACAACCACATTTCGCCAGTCCAGTTAAGTATACTACTGAAAATTACAGATGGAAATACAAAGTAAAACTTCGCCCGACCCGGGAATCATACCAAGGACCTCATGCTCAGCTGTACCGACCGACCGACACCGATTAGCCGACCCTTGATCACAAATGATGCATGTTACTGCGATGTTGGAGACTTCTATATTTGTAGGTAGATAGGGATCCAACATTTTTGACGATTTTCAAAGATCTTGGCCACATAATTTAAATAACCTCAATCGGGCATCAATATGCAAAGAAGATAAATCTTATTGTCAGTCTAAAACGAACTGCTCACATAGTAAAGCCAAGATAAAGTATTGCAAGGATTTTGATTTAGGTAGACTATTTCAATTTCGGCCGAGCTGACTTTTAACCCTCCATAAATCTTCACGTATTAGAAAAAGTATCAAGCTATTTTATTTTTATCTAATTTATTGTAGGCATTAGGCATTCTAAGGGACTATTATATATACATATATAACAACCCATCAACATATAGGTACTTATGGAGCTAAGATCCACCTTCTTTCAAAAAAGAGTTTCGGAAGATAATAATTATGCTGATATACAAGGTCCCATGAAAATAAATGAACTTTGTGTACGTCTAACCAAAGACATGCAAGATTTTTTTTTATTAAAGTGAATTAATTTTGACCTAAAATAACAAATTGCATTCGGTAACCAGCATTTTTTGTGTATTTCTGCTAGGTGATTTTTTTCTTGTAAGATGTATAGAATGCGTTTTTCTTATTTATTTTTTTACCATTGTCCTTATTGTGGTGGTCTGAATGAATTCTAAAAGTTTGTCCATCTATTTTAAAGGGACCTTATATATCTAATTAAAATAAAACAACATTTTCGAATCAAATCGTACAAATATGAATAACTGAAGAATACAAACCAAACCAGCTCATTAAATGAGTCGTGCTTGAAGACAGCACTATTGTCTCGTGTTCACACAAATCCGTCGTTGTGAAGTAGGCAATACATCAAAACGCGACGCGTCAGCCCGCGGATTCTAATCAGCAGGAGATAATGAATCCCTACCAGTGCAGTGTGAGGTATGATGTAATTTATGGCTGGTACATCTGTCGGGAAGCAGGCTTTTATGTTATGTTTTAGAAATGTATTGAAGTGGATTTTTTCCATTGAATATTTTAAAGCAGAGTTGAAAAGTTATTTACTTGGTTACTGTTGTTGGGTAGTTATATGCCTGCTGTAAAGTTAGTTTCAAGAGAAACTTGAGTAGTTATTGTGTCTATTACAGGCTCTTATCTGTGACGTTAAATCTTCAGTGACGACATTGTTCTAAACTTTTGACTTTTGAACAACAAGCAGATTTGTACCTATCCAAGTAGTAAGTAGGTACAAATACTGATACTGCTGTATGCATAGGATGTAGGTACGACTGGCCCACAATATTTTTTGAAGTGAAAATTTCTTTAGCGGCGTTGTGCACTTTTTTCGGGATGGGTAAAAATGTGAAACTCGCGTCAGGACACGTGACCTGATCGAAAATTCGTAAGTCGTTCAAAATTTTGTTGACAGCGCACTCTGTTTTATTTTTTTGGAATATTTTTAATGGAGCTACAGCTTTCGTTCTTATACTGACAGCAAGCCACATAAATTCCTGACATTTTCGTTAGATGGCGTTACTTAGTTTTCACTTCAATCGGCAGTCCCAGACTGCCTCTTTTTTTTTTAAATAAGATTCTGAATTCTAATGACGTTCTCATCCTCTTTATTAACAACCAAATTGCATTCCCAAACCATTCGTAGCAACGATTTAAAAGAGACGTTTTCGCAAACTCAACGAAAAACCTCTCGAATATTCGAATAGCGCGCATTAAAGCACAAATCCTCATTGGAATCGAGCCTAACAGTTCAATTATAGAGATCTCCTCAGAGCTGGGTTCTTGATCGCCTACATCTAGATTTGATTCGTTCTAACTAGACATCACAATCCGTTTACCGCATCCGACTATTGAAAAGTTTTCTACAATGTGCTCACATTTTTTTTCAGGTTTGTTATTTATAATAATATTTTGCTTAAGTATGATGTTAAAATATTGAAGGAAAGGCTTACAAGTTCTTCAAATAACTAGCTAATGTAAAAAGTGTGAAATAGTTTTTTTTTAATGAAAATATAAAATTGCTTCAGAAGTCGAAGTTAGACAATAAACCCATAGTGTATTTAAGGAAAAATTCAGAAAAAACAATGTAAAACAAAACACACTACTTTTAAACCGTATGCGATTTTCCTACGTCTACTGTGGAGGCGGCCCAGTGGGTTAATTTGGCCGATATCGGTGGTGCGCGGTGCACGGCGTTCAGTGGGCGATCGCACGGAAAATTGGTCTCCTTCGCCATTTGATTATGTACCAAGATCCCTTGCGAGAATTCAGACGATTCCCCGTGAAAAATAAATTGGACAATATGAGAGTCAGGTGGGGAATTTTTTAAAAGCTGTTTTTCGAATAAAAATTCTGTACACGCTACACGAACCTGTTTTACGTTACAGTGAGTAGACTCGTTTAAAAAGATGATTAATAAATTGATAGAATCGGGAACCATTTTATTTTTACCATAGCTTACTTACTTGCTATAGGTGCATTGGCATAGTTAATTGGGCAATGGGTTAGTAGATTGATCGATTGCACCTGAACAATATATTTTATTTTCCTTAATCATAATTAACTTTTCAGTCGTGGTACTCCCGTACTCGCAAATAACAGTGTAACAGTTATTGTCACATCATCAGAATACACATAGCCTCTGGACTGGCAGCCGGGTCCCCGTGGTCCGACGTCAAAAACGTATTGACTGACGGGAGGACAAATTGGACCCCACCGGCCACTCAGTTAATTTTGAGTATTATTTGTATTATAAATAGTGTTTACTTTCGTGGAACAGGTTTATAATTAAAGTCTATGAACGAACGATGACATAAAACATGACATGACCGACATCTGACAGTAAATTCATTGAATAAATTCAATATTTATTCAGTTCATACGGTCTGCGCGCAAAATGGCCGCGCGTGTGGTGTTTGTCTCGTGTTTTGTTTTCGATTTTATTTTGTTTTAGTTAATTTCGGTAGTCCTCAAGCCTTTGTGTAGTGTTTTCCCATGAGTAAATAACATCATAAGTTCGAATGTACATTCAGATTTGAGTATAGTGCAACGTAATAAAAACTGTGATCCAAATAAAACGTTCGTGTTAAAACTTTTAATGGCGTGGTCAAACGTGGTGTTATTTTTGTTAAAAATAAACAATTATATCAGTTGAATCTCTGTTAGCTATTGTATAAATGACGAACAAAAGATAAACTTCAGTTTAAAAGTGTTTGTGTGTTAAGTGATAAGGAGAACAAAGAAAGAAACAGGTTCCGATAACGTGTCGGCGGCCCGTCGGGAGGTGACGTCATCGCGTGGTAAGTCATACATTTATGTTTTATGTAAAAAGAATGTAGGGGGACGTGTATTTTTTTATGTAATTCTTTAACGTTAATTAGTATATCAATTTAAAAAAATAATAATAATTGATAAAACTATTTTCAATATTTTTCAATTATTTTTTTCTTTACGGTAATGGGGAAAAAGCCCCCTTCTCGTGACTTTACATTAAAATTAAGAATATAATAGGAAAATAACATTTAGTTATCTAGTTTTATTGTGTTAGCTTATTTTATACCGATTCCAACTACGTAAGTATTATAAATAGCTCCCATACGAAACTTTAGAGATATAGTCGTTCTAATCTCAAGTAGCAGGCTTCGTGGGGGGTCTCGGGACCACCCACGCGCAGCTTGACAGCTGACGGCTTTGCGCCGGCGCGCGCGTGCCAGGAGGTAAAAATACGTATTAATGCAAACCACTCATCAGAACTTGACATTAAATGGTCCCATAAATACTTCCTTTAAAAAAAAACATAAGTCCAAATATTATTTTTAAATAAATACAGACTAGATGAGAACCTCCTCGTTTTTGGAAATATTAAGTTACCCACAACTTGTGAGTAACTTAATATTTTAATTTTTTAACCATTAACCGACTTGTGAGTCACAAGCAAGCTATAAACCATAATCAATCCTTGTATAAAAACAACAGTTCTCAAATTCATTAACCATTAATTAATTCAGTGTAAATCAACATTGACTCACGTCAAAAGTACATCACAGAATCCACTACTAAAACACATAAAGTTAATAAACAGCCGAAATCCCATTAATTCATCAACTGCCGGATAGTAACGGTAGCGAATGTATTTTTAAACTGGGTTTTAATTAAATGAAATGTCGAACCTTTCCGAGCTGTGAGATCGCGTTTAATCAATTACAGGGCATACTATTAGTTCTGCTCACACGCTTTAACTAGGACCTGTGGGATAGATCTTGGCAATTAAGGTTTAAGCGTTTGTTGCTGCAGTCTACGTTTGTTCGTCGTAATAAACAAGACTAACGGATTGATTAGTAGATCTCAGGGACTTTTATCTTTAACAGTCTGTTTGTAATAAATAAGTAATTATGTTTTAGTTTTTGTTACACACACTAATGTGTGTAATAAAAACTGAAACAAAATTGTACCTAATAAACTTTTAATTTGAACCATAGCTAAATTGAAAATTCTTGCCTCCTATAATTTATAATTTAATTACGTTCGATTGGTGTTGATATATTATAATTAAATGATGAACATTCAATGACTATAAAATGATACTTACAACATTAATAATTTTTATGGTCGCGAAAAATGCACCCAGCTGCCTCCCTGTAATTCGGCCCTGTTTAAATATAAAATTAATAAAATTCGACGTCAGTCGTTTTTATGTCGGAAAACTTATAATAATCCTTACATACTTTAAGACAAAGTTCCCCGCCACGTCTGTATGTCTGTCTGAAGCTGAACACGATAAACTCAAAAACTACCGAACGGATTTTCAAACGGTTTTAACCAAGTGGAGGTTGGTACGGAACTCTTTGGATTCCAATTCACACTTGGCCGGTTTTTTTAAATTCTCAATTCTTTATTGCATTCCATAATGTTGATAAGTTGATGAAACAGTTGGTAGGCTTAAAATTAAAGTAACAATTATGGACCCTGTCGGGCACAGCATATTATAGTAGGAGAGAGGAGGAAGAGCGCTTAATGAAGAGCGTTTATATTATTCAATTATAAGTAGGTATGTATTCTGAATCTGGTTTTTCCTAATATTTAAGTATTTTTTGGCTTTATTGCTTTATAAATAATACCTGCTTTGGTAAGTAGGTTTTTAATAAATTATACCAATATAGTAGAAATAGCCTACTCTTGTCAGGGTAGCCTATTTTGTACCAGAAAGCTATACTTTCCTATTATTTTAGCTATTTCATAACTGCTCTTCTCGTTACTATTCCGTCTCAACAACAATAGTGAGCTAGCATAAAGCCCCAGCTAGTGAACAGACAGGTAACACGGTAAACAATGACTTTTGGAACAGTTAACAGTCGGGTAAGTTTCCCAATTAGCGGCCGCGTGATTATGACGAGCGCGACGCGACCTACTCGTATTGCCACGTGATAAATTGTTTTCACTACTATTGTGTAAATGAATTTGGTAACTTGTCTGCCAGTGATGTTTTGGATTTAATAATCTAAATTATTAGAAGAAAATACAATTAAAAAAATTAGAAGATAATTTGTTAGTAAATATTAACCTATGGCGGCATCTATAACGCCACATTCGAACTACGCATCAAACTGTCATCACGCGAAATCCTGCATCGCGCAAGCAGAGTTTAACGGGCGATCAACATATACAGGATGTCAGGGACATCGACGCGAAAACTGATACCATGGATTCAGTACATGATTCTGAACCCCTTGCGTTGAAAATTGTCTTAGGCTATTTAAAAAAAAATCTGCTGTTTCATAGAAAAGTGCACTAGGTCAAAATGTATGGAACAGCAGATTTTTTTTTAAATAACCGACATGACATTTCAACGCAGGGAGGTTCAGAATCATGTACTGAATCCATGGTATCAGTTTTATTCCCCTATATTATGTCCCGACATCAATCCTTGGGCAGTTGCCCGCCAGACACGACACCCGTCTGGTCGGAGGATCCTCCCTTTTCTAAGGAGAATGGGTGAACTTTACACCCTGTTCCTCATGGCTCTATAAACCGTAATAACTATATTCGTTAACATGCAGGTTGGACCAATAATGGACGAGCGGGCAATCAACTTTCCCCGCAATGACATTCAAAACACTGTTCGAGATGCCCCGGACCAGCGGCACGCTTACGTCTGATAACTGCGAAGCCATCAGTGTGCGCTTCAGCAAACATTCCCGACGCACTGCAGAAGCGTGGCAGCCCCAGAAGCATCCTGAATGCATTAATTGTATTGAACTCTTAGAACATTGATGACTTTCTGCGTACAACACATCATTAAACATGCTAGATATGTCAGAGGTTCCATCGACACTCACCTGCTTTCTAATTACGCAACACATTTTCGTAAACGATTCCGACTAATCTGTTTCATTTTGACAGTTCAACAATATTCATTGCGTTATTTACGTTGTTGAGCAGATTTTTTTTCGAACTTATGAAACAATGGATTAGCAATCTGTTTCAAAACGATTCAAATTGTGATTGATTGTATTACGTAATTAGTGTACGGGTGTACAGTTGCATGGTAGGTACTTACATGTTTTTAGTAATAATAAATGAGTACCGTCTTTTGCCTATAATGAGAAAGATGTACCTAATATCTATTTCATTTTACTTGTACGGCAATCGAAACTTAAACCTCTCAATGAAAACTGAAAGTTTTGATTGCCATAAATAAGTAAAATAAAATGAAAATGATATTAGGTACAGCTTTTTCGTTATAGGCAAATATAGGACGTCAGGCAAAATTAGGACAGTTGACCGGTACTCTACCCAAAAATAATGAGTACCTATAGTTTTGCACTATGTTCTATTTCAAATTCGATAAGAATATCAAAATACCGCCGCGTAAAGCACGCAAAGGTATTTGTTGTACTTACGTTTCATGTGATACCCATAACACTCATTTCACCCTGCGGTATATCATCACCTTCATCAGATGAATAAACTCACGCCAGATTTCAACGTATACGAAGCAAAAGGAGTATGTAAGGATCGTAGTAGGTGACTTCCTGTAGTTTCTGCCTACCTCATAAATAAATAAAAATAAAATAAAATAAAATTCATTTATTTCAGGCAAAACCCATATTAAATAAAAATCAATTTCACAATACCGCAAAACAATAAAAAACAGAATAAAATGTCAATGCAGCTAAAATAAGTACAAATACAAAAATGCACATTTTGCCTTATGACAAAAAGGCACATTTAATCACATTCTGCACAATTTAAAATCCCAAGATTCCTACTTATACTTACCTTCAAATAGATACAAGTTAAAAAGATATGTGTTACTAGCTACGCCCCGCGGTTTCACCCACATAAGTCTAGATCCCGTGAGAATATCGGGATAAAAAGTATCCTATCTCCTAATCCAGGGCATGGTCTATCCATGTGCCAAATTTCATCCAAATCTGTGCAGCAGTTTTAGCGTGAAAGCATAACAAACAAACAAACACACTTTCGCATTTTTAATAGTTAGGATAGTTAGGATTTTCATACAGCCAGCATTAAACATAGTTACGCAAAACTTCTTGGTCCTTCCAGCTAGTTTCTCAAACCCAAGTAGGTTGTTTACATAGAAAATCTTATTCAAGCTCGCTAAGACGTCGTGTGGAGTGCCGAGTACCGGGCTTACCTAATAAAGGACTGCTATTCTGTTCCGGTATGACGTTTCCGGATCACATTATAACGTTGAGATTCCGGCTCGCTTGCAAACAAACTCTCATCTCCTGTTTGTAACTAGGGTCCCTTACTATGTGTACAACTCGAATTTGGGTTACAAATGTTACAATCGAGTTCGTGTAGGCACTGTAGGCAGTGTATACGTAATTTTTATTATTATTATTCAAAACGGACGGCGCTGTTTGTAAAATGACGAATCATACAATCTGCCTGCGACAGGTATACAACAATAAACAGCTCTCATAATTTTTCTGCTTTTATCCCAAATTATTAGAGTCCGCGCAAGATGTCCCTTCTTTTCTTCGATATTTCTCTATTAGTCGTCATCTCGGTAGTCACTTCCTTCCTAGCCATATCATCTTTCACACAGTCCATCCATCGTTTCTTTGGTCTTCCCCTACTCTTATAGCCATGGACATTCATACTACAACAATACACAACTTTCTAGATACTAAAAGCGATTCTACTATCAAAACACAAATGGTAGGGGTCATGGCATTTCACATAACATTACAATGCATAGTCTTTTGTCACTTTAGTGGGGAGTTACCCGAGAATTTGTACAAGTCGAGCGAAATATTTGTATTCAAATTATCCTAGCACAACAAGAAATCTGGATTTATTCAGAACAGAGGAGCATTCGAAAGGGTGGCAACCGACGATCATAATATTATGATATTTATGATACAGTCCGACGAGGAACCTAATGTAGGGTCCTAACCTGTATGTACTATTTTAGAAAGTGGGTAAATTGGTCCTTCTCACTACGTATTGAAGGACCATTTTTTTTCTTTTTGCTAAAACAAGTAAAACGAGAAGTTTTTACGGGAGATAAGCAACAAGGAAGAAATAGAAAAAAAATCCCCTTTTACTTCGTAAGAAAAGCGTTAGTTATTTAGATTTACTTTCGTTTTCATGGACCCTTATTTGCCCGTCCGAATCAGGTGAACACATACCTACTACTTATTCGGGGAATTTCGGTTCAGGAAAATGGCCAGATATTTTCAAATAACCTACTATAACAATGGATTTACAACATTCGATTTTCTTAAATAACAGTATTCTGAGAATATCGAAACAGGGACAACAATATAAGCCGAAGATTTTACAGAAATAGAAAAAGGTCATTTGCATTTCTTCCTTCTATTTTTGTAAATCCTTAACATCTATCTGTGATATAGGCAACGAGCCGGTGGAATTAAAAAAAAACAACGCTGAACGGACCTTCGTCAGCTGTCACCGGCGTGAACCGTTCGAAATTTAATTTGCCGCCATATTACTTCAGGAGTTGCCATATATGAGGTTATACCTGAGTTGTACGGCAGAAAAAACTTTTTACAGAATAAAAAACAATCGACTTCCAAAAAAAATTATGCAGTCTTGTTTTTGGAAATCAGTTAAAAATAAATAAATGCTGTGAGAATATTATTCCTTTGCATATTTTGTGGTGTACCTATACCTATTGGAGGGTTTCTTAAAAAATATTTTAAGCATAATAATTCTAGGTATGTACCTACTGATCTATCTAGGATAAAACACTAGTCTTAGTTGCTTTTTGTCCCTAATTTACCGTAAAGAGTTGGCAAGTTACCCAAAGAACATAAAGCATGCCAATGAATTATTCAAAACTTGAAAGGTTATCTAAACTTTTCGAATTATTTATTCGATTTTAAAAGTAATTATCGTAGAAATCGTACACACACGTGTACGATTTTTGCGATAATTAGCAAACATTGTTTTCAGGAGTTTTCCTAGTCACTCAAATAAAATTACGACTGAACTAAAAGTCAGTATCATTTTGTTGATTATGGAATGTTATGGAAAGAAGGATGGCGAGTTTGGACCCAGATTATTTATAAATTAACGAAGCGTCATTCACTTGCAAGTTCATATTTATTATAAATATGAGTTTTTAAGAGGATTATTTAAAAAATATTGAGTCACTAAATAATGGGAATTAAAAGTTAGAAAATATTTTTATTTACTTGAAAATAAGTCATCATGCAGTTATTAAACGCACCGTGTTTCGTATTACATTCCAACCATAACATTACATGATTTACGTTCTTACATTTGTAGACGTTTACGCTTGTCAATTATTTGTTAATGAACAAAACTACTAAAATACAAGAAAAAAATACAAAAGTTAATAATTATTAAAAATGCATTCACATTTTTTATACAAAAAAGTACAATATTGTAATTATTACGATTATTTGTACTATCGTAGAATGAAACGTTATACTGTCAACAGGAGTTGGCTGTCAGTGTCAAAACCAATTATTGTTATTTTCAACGACTAACGTGGGATAACTATTATTTTCTATGCGATTTTGTGGATTCTTGACGACTTGGCTTTACCTTTGGACTGACTATTCTACATACCGACTTAGACAACCGATTTTACCTTTGGATTCCGATTTGCAAGTGGTTTGGACTTAGTTACCCGTTAAAATGCGTTGTGTGAATATTGTCAATTGCGCATTGCCCGATTACGGAGACATCGTTTGTCCGACGAAAGTGCTCACTGTGCTCAGGTAGTTGAGAGAGTTCAGAGATGGGTTTATCCGCGTGATGTAAGTATTGTAAAATCTATACATAAATTGGTACTTAAGCTCATTTACTTCAGTAGAATCCTGTGGCGTGGTTTTGTTTCCGTTTGATTGCAAGACTCGCCCTCTATTACAAGTAACTTAAAAGTATAAATAACCGTCACCCGCAGGATGATAAGAAGTGATCACATTCTTGATTTTGAACCACTGACATGATTATACTTAACATTAACTTGGTGTATTTGATAACTCTAAAACCATGGTAATAATTATTTTTAGATGACTGGAGATGACTTTATTTGTCATTCCTGTTGGGAGTTGATAAATCATAACCCAAATGAAGATCCTGAACGTAACACCCAACAGCAATTTGGACATCGTAATGTGTGTGCTGGGTGTGGAAGATCTATTTTGAGAATCAGGAGCAGACTGGTCCTCAGACCAGAGATGTCTGAAAGAGAAGTGCAAATAGGAAACGCTGTGTCTGAATGGATAAGACCCCGCCAGGTTAGTAATTAAAATAAAAAAAGACTGATAATGACGTGCATACTCAAGAGATCTGTATTTTTATTATTTTTGTGATTGTTTTTTTTAATCTTTTCACTTGTATTGTTTCAGTTAACCAACACTGATGAAATACTTCCCTGGGCTTGTGTGCCCATCCCAAATGTCTAGGCACATAGTCCTGTCAAAGAATTTCTCGTGCCTGCTGCATATAGTCTTCAAGAGTTCTTCTAGGTATTTGGAATAATGCTGAGATTCTCTCATCACTATCTCCAGTCCGCATTTTACACAGAAGTGCACTAAAACCGCTTTTTATTTTATGGTTATTTAATCGCGGTACTTCTATTAATATCTCACGATATTCATCTTTTGTCCGTCCAAACCAGTACTTAAAAAGATGGTCATCAATACTTTCAGTACTTCAGTAAGGGCAGGAAGATGATGATTTTAATAATTACTGATACTTACAGTAACAAGGTATAACAAAAATACAATTACTGTAAGTATCAGTAATTATTAAAATCATCATCTTCCTGCCCTTATCCTATTTTTTATCACAACCTGTATTTTATAATCACAAACGAAATAAAAGATTTGTTTTTATATCCTAAATATTTGTTTTATTCAACAAACCTCTTGTTTAAACATTCAAGTTCCTAATAGTCTGTAACATCGCATCTTTGCTTAATTCCTTTTCACGTAGGGAGTTCCAGGAGATAGATATTTATTCCTATTGGGTACCTATACTTCGTTTTCGACTGCTTCGTTGGTCTAGTGATCGTTAGCACGACTGCCGAACGTGGGGTCCTGGGTTCGATTCCCAAGTCAGGTAAGGTGGAATTCTTAGTAGGTATCAGCCTGAACTCTGAATAATTGCCCGGTCAGTGACAGTAACTGTCACTGACCGGGCAATTATTCAGAGTTCTATGAGGGGTGAGCCAACTGTTGGCTCACCCCTCATAGATGAGAGCTAAACGTATGTAACTGGCAAAATGTGAGTGTATAGCACGCGACTCCATACGCAGGTGCGACCCGACTTTAGAAAGAATCTCGGCCGCAACTAGACACGTCGCGCCAATAGAGCCTTAAAACTACATAGGTATTCTGCTAGATATTTACGCTTCTTTCAGCTTACTTTTTTACCAATAATGATTATAGTTTCATCCTATAACAATCTAGTCTATGTTTACAGTATTTCATATCTCGTTTTGACCAGGTGACTGAAGTTCCTAGTTCCCAGACATAGTAGGTATGTATTTTTTATTTTGAGTAGTTAAGTACCTATATTTGGCCAGAGAGATGCAGATCCACGATGGTAGTGTTGGTAAATATCTTTATTCTAAATGAACAGCTTTTTGAAACTACATAATACATAAAAAAAGATATTGTATTATTAAATAAGCACTATTAGATTCGTTTTAGGTTATAATCTTTTACCTTGCATATCTTTTTTCTCCCAGCCTCTACAACTTACTGCCCATTTGCTTTTTTGCTAGTTTTATATAGTTCTACAACTAGTTATAAGTTTCCATACTGTACGGTACTCCTAACAGTGGGTCCCATTGTACATGCAACCTCGCCATTCTCCTTTTAACTTTTTAATTGTTGACCCCAAGAACCAAAATGCCTTCACTTTACTGGGTGGGAAGAGAAGTGAGTCTTGTATATTCTACTTGTACAGGGTTCTTTTTAAGAAAGAAAAATTGAAACTGAAATTGAAATTCAATTCACGAGTTTTAGGAAAGGTAGATGCTACGCCCGTAGCCAACATCTCTGCTACGCTGGCAGACTCGTAGCAGTCGTAGCTCATGAACGTTGTCCTACGGGCTACGGGTGTTTTACGAAATAATCATTTGAATCCTCACAAAAGTCACAACTTTGCTCCTAGCCTCCTAGGGCCAAGTCTTACTAAGTTACAAACGTTGCAATGGTCTCGTTGTAAGTTTTTGACAGATTTTGTATGGTAAATCTGCCAAATACTGACAATGAGAGACCTAACTGATTAGACTTAGACCGTGGGCTGGGGGTACGGTAGAGCGGCTAGCGTAGCTGACATAATGATGTTATTAAATCACATTTTTAATGTACTTAACAAAAAGTTACGACCAATTTTTAGCCGACTGCAAAAAAAGGAGGTTCTCAATTAGGCTGCATTCACCAATTTGTAAAGCGGGTAAAATAATGTTTTATTTATCAAGTCACTCTTTTGAATCGTGTTTTTTAATGCTCAGAATATTATCTACTCATGATAAGGTTCCGGATTCTTCCATTGAAATGAAGAAACAAGATACGACTTTTTACGAAATCCAGCCAGAGATTAACAGCTTTTCCAATCTCGGTACAACCGCTCGCTACATTAGAGATAACTTCTACTCAGCACTAATTCAATATATTTTAGTACCTAAGTACCACACCAAAGGTAAAGTAAATTATGCTATTTATCTACGGGGAAGGTGCCAACGGAGTTAAATAACGTCAACAGCTAATCCCGAACTAAGTCAATCTAGTCGTTTCCTGGAATATACAAAATACTAAACTCCTTGATTGAATTTGGAATTTTCGAGTGATCTGGGTAACTTGATGTTTAAACACATAAAATTCTGTGAGGGACGCGGTTTAAGCGATGAGCGAGTGATAAATTTTAATATAAAAAAAACATTTTAGAAAAAAAAAGGAAAGTAGATTTCTGCCATGGCTACCTTCTGAATCTGTAGAATAACAAAACATCACCCCTTGTTCCCCCGTAGAGTAAGACAGACCTATAATAGGTACATCCATATTTCGCCAGCTATGATTAGGTTCTATATAATAGGGGGTGAGCCTATTGCCATCAACGTGGCACAAATCCAGACTGCGGGCTGCTACTAAGAAATTCCAGATGGAAAAACCCAATAACACTTTGTCCGACCTGGGATTCAAACCCGTTATCAGCGCTTGCGATCACTAGACCAAAGAAATTCTGTAGAATGCGTCATTCTGTGTGCACGTAAAAGTTTTGACAAGTTTTCGAAAAGGTTCGAATATGTAATGAACAGGTTTTTTTTAGTGTACCTACCATCCAGGTCATAAGACTCGACTTTTTTTTTGGATAGTATGCTATCGTTATACATGTGAGTGGCTATATTAATCCTGTCGACGAATTCAAAAGTTCTTCAACACACATCGAGTAAAATCGATTAAAACCAGAATCCGGAGTTCTACGACTAGTGAAAGTTGTGTTGGTAACTCGGCTGATAGCCCTTTTGGGAGCTGAAGTGTATTAAAGTTTAAATTGTGAGTGTTTTTGAGTTTTATTTATGTCTTGGGCTGCCGCCTCGAAAAGTTGTAGGTACTCCTTTGGATCTTCTAAAGTTTAGATAAAGCAAGTTACGCGTCAAGAGAGCAACAGAGTAACAGTTTTAATTGAATCCAAACAATTGCATCAGCAAATTTTACGAGTTTGTAATTGTAAGGAAATGTAAACAAAATGTGAAAGCTGAAAAGCCCTTGTGGAAGATCCACAAGGGCTTTTCAGCTTTTATTTTTCCTTTTTATTTTTAGTAGAATAATCGTAACAATAGATTGCGTCGTTGGTCTAGTGGTCGCAAGCGCTACTCCTGAGCATGAGGTCCTGGGTTAGATTTCAAAATCGGACAAAGTGATATAGGGTATTTCCATCTGGAATTTTTCAGCCCGGAGTCTGGGTTTGTTCCCGGTTGATGGCAACAGGCTCGCCCCTATTACATGGGACTTAAACATAACTGGCGAACTGTGGGTTATGTGGGTGTACTATAGGTACACCTCTGCCCAACCCTTCGGGGAATACAGGCGTGATGTTATAATGTAATCGTAATAATAATAGTTATATTTGGTGGTAGATTTTAGAGCTTGCGCGTACAAAATTATTGTATTCCAAAATGTTTGGATTTTCTAAGTAAGTACCCTACTTTCTAAAGCAAACGTTCGAAAGTCGTGTGGAGGACTCGTGAAAAGCTTCAATTAGTGAACACGATGTTCAGTACATTTCACATGTCTTTGAAATCCGAAACCCCCTGTAACTACAAACGCCCGTAAACAGAATACGCGACGACAGGGAGGTGGCTTCAAATGAAATATTCCCAGAATAATTACATTCACGGCAACGAGTTTCCGAAGTCTGTGTACATTATACGCAGGGCGCAGTTAACACAAAATTATGCGCTTAGCGGCCCTTCTGCAACGCCGGTTCTTATAAACACATCAAGCTAATCTGACTAACAGATCTCGAGTCTTAACTCGTTAATTCCACTCAGATTTGTCTAACCGCACAATCAGGAATTCAACAACAAATCTTGAGTTATAGCAATTACCATGTAAATTTGCGAAGTTCGCGAAATAATTTAACGCGGTGTAGTCGCCGGATTCAAAACAATTTATATGTTAATTCTGTAGATATGGACTGGGCTCTGTACACAAACGAATTAGAGCCGAATGCTCCCGAACCACGAACAAGCCGGCACGTTGTCAATCGTAGAATCATCTGCTTTATTGAGATGAGTAGGTACAACACGATCTGTTGATTGCTATAGAATTTGTATGAGCATTCAAAGTCGAACAGACAAGAGACGAACCTAAAAACTCACTCTTACAAAATCCACACTCTCAGAAAATGCTGCACGACAACGGTCAAAACCAACTGCAGCTTACATAAATCCAACAGAAGTTGGATGTTAGATGTTGCATCTGTCTTATTCTTGATCACTCCTTGTCAAGTTAATGAGCTCTCTTGAAAACTGAGCATGCTTCAAAATAGATTAAATATATCATATTATTTGAGTTGTAACTTTGTAAGCTCACTCCACAAAAAGGAAATTATCCATTTATAATATTCCTCACGAAAATGTTTCCTACTCGTGTGACACTAACTATTTATGTCTAAGTTTGGACTATGTTGGCAACACAAATTGTACTGGGTCAGCGAAGTTAGAAAATGTAGCTATGCAAGGTGTGTAGGTCCCGGATTTAATCCAGGTAAAACAATATTGTTGCACTAGACAGGAGAGGAAATTAACTTTAGACGTTTCATAGGATACTTTAATCATCCCTGTATTCTCATAAAGAAAGTAATTATTAACGAATTTATCTGCATAAATAAAATAATATACCAAATCAGCTCTTTGAAAGTAAAAAGGTAAACCCAAACCTAACAAAATTTTATATCCTGGAAAACTCTACCACATTTAAGTTTAACACGTATTGAACAAAGGAATATCGGTTCCGTGTCAACGAAACCGACCTAAATCGACGAACATGAATATTTTCGAGCCATTTGCACACCGATCAGCACAATAGATTAGGTGGGACGTTGCGGGCATATCAGGCTATACCACCAACCTTAATTGTCTCTGTTTGGTGCAAAGCTTTAGCGAGTAAGCTCATCAATTTGGACCAACAAAATCGTGTTGGTAATTGAAAACACAGACGCTGGGACAGTGATAGCTCATACGAGGGAACACACAAATATACTACACAGCATTTAATCGAATTCAAATCTGCAACTGCATTGCAATCGAGAACTCGCTGAATCAGAATCGATTAAGCTCGAAATTTCTCGTTAATCGATTTAGTCGGAATCTTGGGAGTTGTCGAAGTTCGATGGCGTTAGTTAATATTCGTCTGATTGTATCGTATTGTAGTTTCTATCGCCGATAGATTTCGATGATGGCTTGTTCAGATATGGTTTTTTAATTTCAAATATGAAGCTGTACCCTAATTTCGTAATACACGATCAATCATAATCTGAATCGTTTTGAAACAGAATGCTATCTATTGCTTCATAAAATGGAAAAAAAATCTGCTCAACAACGTAAATAACGCAATGAATGTTCTTGAACTGTCAAAAAGAAGCAGCTTAGTCTTAATCGTTTACGAAAATTTGTTACGTAATTAGACAGGGGTGTGCATCAGAATATTTTTGCTTCACCATGACTGATGGAGGTCCAATTTACTTAAGCATTATCTCAACGATCTTCGATATTTCTGGAGAGACTGAAGTCGGGCAATCAGAATATGTTTACAGTTACTGGGTATCACAATACCCCTTGGTAAGACTTGATGTCAGACTTTAGGGTTTACCCGTGACGACTGTAATAGATGTAGATCTATTACAGTGACGACTGTAATAGATGTAGATCTATTACAGGCCGTTGGTCCCGGCTGTCATTTGTAGAAATGACAGCCGGGACCAACGGCATAAGGGTGATTTATGCTAGACAGTGACATATACGAGGCGCGGGCGAGTCACGGATCCAAGACTTCACGAACATTTCATATGAAGCAGTTCATGCTACAACGTGCAGCGTCCGTGTCTCGTCCGGTCTTGGTCCTTTGAATTGGGCAGACACGCATATATAAATAGATTACCTGTCTTCGTTATGTACATCTCACTAATGATCTTCGATATTTCTGGAGAAGCCAAACTTTTAAAACAAACCTTGGTTTTTTATTCTGATGCAATGTATGGAAAGTTTTAATTAAGCTCCTTCCCTTTAACAAACAATTACAACATCCGTTCTTCCAGTCCCTGTGGAGTTTTGGCTGCACGCCAGTCCTATATGCAATACATCAGGTCAGGCACATACAGTATGCGCCTTGTTCAAGGGATTTGGCGGTCATGCCAGATACGATAAGCATAATCCTAGACCAGTAAATTCCTGAAATTCTGCCTTCGCACAGAACTATGCCCATAGGTACCTGAATCCTGTTGACCTACCACCTGCTTACCCCTTTCTTCTATAAATCAGTTTTTTTTAAGGTTTCCAATTTGTACCTTTAAATCGTTTTATAAATTCCCTAAAGAAGAGGGAAGGTAGGTACCCAGTAATTACATTTATTTTGAATATTAAATTACCCTTTTCAGTTTTTATTATTCTTTCATTAATATTTTTATCAACAGAATTCCGGAGAGATTTCAGATTTTCAGCTATGGCCGTAAATATTTACGGAATTACGCGGGAAGAATTTTTAAGGAAATAAAAATTTAAACACTTTTTTCAATGCCGTGATTGCTTTACTTGTTTACTACTGTGAAAAATAACACAACTATATTTTAGTTCGACCTTGGCTGTTCCTCGTCCGTGCATAATTTTTTCTAATTCGTGCTATTCAAAAGCGTGTAGAAGCTGTAGCTGGCTCTTAATATCTGAAACAATGTAATTATTTATGCAAATGACGTAAATTATTCATATTAGGAAGGTTGTATAAAGAAAAACTTGATTTATGGCCTGTGTGGATGTGTACCTTAAAATAACCCTTAAGGCCATTCTCACACGAGGTGGTAAAGCCAGCACCCTAATTGCGTAATACACGATCATTCATCACAATCTGAATAATTTCAAACAGATTGCTAATCCATTGAATCGCCATTACAAGGATCTGTCTAACATCTTCTTACTGTTAATTTTTCATTAAAAAATGCAATAATATCTTACCGCAATAAAAGTAGCCAGGGACATTTGATTGAAGGGTCCGGCTCTGAAGATGAGTATCTTTTTAGTCGTGAGTCCTAGTAGCGCCACTTCCCTTTGTATCTTCTTATTAGCTACTGGCCAATTGCTTTCGAAAGTACTGTAGCTCACAAAAGTGCTCTAAAATTAAAAATTAAAAGCTTGTCATTCATAGAATGTTTTCTGAAATGTGTAAGAAATAGCTTTAAAACTTTTTAGATAGGTCCTAGAAATTGAAATTATCTAACAACCTACTTACCTAATTAAGTTGGCAAGATTGGTTTCTGTGTTGGTCCTTGTTGGCACGTAAGACCAGGATCAATCAGAATTATGTATTTTCAATATAATTTAAATTTCTACATTATCATGACAATCGATTGAAAACTTCCGCCTTATGTAGAGCATGAACTTCATAATTTCTTAATACTCTAGCAATCACACCTAATCTTAAAAATAAACCTCAAATGATTAACTATCAGACTATCAGAGATATTTTCGTTAATTGAAGGTAAACTTGAGAATTACTGAACGCGCGCGATATGCTTCACAAGCACGTTATTTTCTCAAGCGTGTCAAGAAATGTTGACCGTCTAGGGACGCCATTACGACTTTGTGACCGAATAAGGTCGAATAGCGATTACTATCTATGTCGGGACTGCAGCCCCAGGACTGTAAGGAACTGCAAAATTACCTCCACAGTAACTTCATTGGCGTACCAGTAGAACAGCAGGAGTTGGATCAAACAGGCGACCACAAACAGGATACTGGACACCAGCGTGGCGATGTCGTCATGAATCTGCACAGAAATATGTATTTACTAAGTAATAGGTACTAAGGTACAGTTCGATTCAAACGGCACGGCCGCGGCGGTCAGAATTACGCTACTCGTTGCGTCGTTGCGCAGTACCCCACCCCTCACCCCCGCTTACCCATGAATTCGTTACTGCGCAGGGACTCGCCTCAAGTTCCGAGGGTGTAGGTACACCTGTACACATACTGAAACAGTTATGAAGAGACTCGCACTTTCTCTTAGCACTTTTAAATTAGGAAACAAGCACGTCACACAATCAAAGGGGGGTTCAGAATCATGTACAAAATCCAGGCTTTCCGTCGATGTCCCTACTCCCTGAGACCCTGTATAGAATAGAACATTTATATTTTTTGAGGTACTTCACCTGAACAATCTGTATGATATTGACACCCAGGTTAACTGAAATCACCACCAGGTACACGAACATCACCGGTGATATCAACGCGTTGAACAAACTTGTATATCTGAAACAATATAAAACCGGCTCAAGTTAATCACCACGAATTTCCATAACTCCAGGAATCGATGCATGATGCTAGATTGTACTATAGGTACCGCTTTAGACTCATTTTCGTAGAACTCATACGCCATGCCGCCATATATATTGGAAGTGAACCCTCCGGGAGGGCTGCCGGCATTACGTTTGCGCTAAAGTTAACCATCACGGACGATCAACGGCTTTAGGTTTAAAACCGTCTTGTCGCTATACGTAGTTTCCAACCTTTTAAATTTTTAGTAAATATTATGTAAACGTGAGCAAATAAAAAAAAATGCTTGGATTTTAAAACCAACGCATATACTAATAACTCTTGTTAAAATATACATCAGATTTAATTTCCACGGTTTATAATGCTGTATTCGCTAAGAAAAACCTACATTCAAAATGAACCCTCCAGGAGGGCCCAGCACAGAAAGTGTTAAGCACTTTTTGACGCTTGGTTATCAACGTCATCAACTCATCACTTACCGGACATTCTCTTACCTAAACGCACTTCACAAATCACAATAATATCGACATTCAAAATGACTGATTTGAGAGTGGTGCTTTTACTCTTCAGACTGCCTTCTCAGGTTTTGTCTCATCTTCATACTTACTCGACCAACGTCGTATGGAATCGATGACACTCCGCGATGTTACGATGGCTTTTATTCAAATCCGCAACGTTGATCATCATCCTACAATATAGACAGGTGATCTTCAACTGCCCAGTGAAGAATATCATTATAGAAACCACAAGAGTATCCCAGCCAACGACGTAGGCACTGACAATGTGGCCCAAGAATGTCTGAACCGACATAGAGATGTAGTAACCAGGAGGCTCCTTCCGAAATGGAGTATACCCATCAAATACATTCAAATAGATGCTTGTTCCATTCTCATTTATCTGATTCTTCTGATAGGGTTCAGAAAAAATGCTGAAGTTGGAGAAAAAAGCGAGGGCCCAAAAGAAGTAGGACACCTTCCGATTCCTTTTGATATAAGCATGAATTATTTCGTCATGCTGCTTGTCATTTTTCGCCAGCTGGTCCCGTTCGACTCCAGACATGTAGCTAATAAGAAGCTGCCACTTCTTGTAGTCCTTCTGAAAGAAACAGGACTTTAGGATGCCCATATGAAATGGAGCATACTGCAGAATCAGTTTGAGGGAATCAGAATTGAAATTGATGAAGCATTTGATGTACTGGCTGAAGAAGAATGATATGGTGACGTAGAAAAGAATTTGTTTGAAACGTCCGATAAGGGAGTTGCGATTGGGGTGCCACAGACCAGTAAAACCTAGCAGTTTTAGATGTGGCCCTATGGAAGGGTATTCAGGGTCTTCGAGAAATTTTAGAAGATTTAGAATCGAAAATTTCTTCGACATTTTGGAAACTTCTGATCACTCTGAAATGCTAGTATTAAATGATACTAAAATTCTGTATATATAATAATTGGCGTGAGAACTCCTATGTGAAATGCAGTTGTTACGTGTATTTAGTAGCGAATAATAACAGGGTGCTTTTGCCGTTCAGATTTCCTATTAAGAATTTAGCTCTTCGACGTATGTTATTTCATATTCCTTAATTACAATGTATGAAATACGGAATTTGATTTCGTTGAAGACGTATGTTATTTTATTAAATTGTTTGGTTTTTTTTTTGGGTGTAATTAAAAGGTAGAAATTAAGTACAAAAAAATAATAAGAGAATCTCAAAATACGTAACAGATAGGTAGGTAGATTACCTACCTGGGGGCCTACCACTACCTCTAAAAGCAGTATTATTTTAATATTACTTTAGTGTGGGAAAGAGATGAAGCTCTACAGGACGTAAAGCAGCTCTCATCTCTTTCCCCCACTGAAGTAACATTAAAATGATACTGCTTTTAGTGGTTGTGGTAGGTCCCCTGGTAATTAAAATATCCAGAGCCGGACAAACTTCCCAAACAAAATACGTAACTCGTAAACACCGCGTTTGGGCAAAAGGACCAAACTTGGTAATGTACTTTCTGCATAATAAAATTAAATAAATTTTCCACAAATCTGTACCAAGGTTTACACATTGCTTAATGAGTATTACGATTCTGTTCATACTCGTAAAGTAAACAGTGGGTAGCCATTGCCAAAATAAACAGAAATAAAATAACAGATCGATATATGTATGGTAATGACTTTGCTTGAATGGGTCTCAATAATTATGATGATGTCATGATAAAATGCGGACATTATTAACGTATGATGCAGATGGTAGACGTGAAAACTGTTTCCAATAAAATTAAAAGAAGATGTTCTTTTGTTCCCTCGTGAGCAGCTGCCTTCGAAGATTAGAATCTAGCGTCATCAAGCCAGTGCCGACCCTACATAATCAGCCTAAAATATTCCCACTGTTGGGACACACGACAGAGGTGACACTCTTTCTGTGAGAGGGAGTGGGCAATAATCCACCACGCAGGCCCTGTTCGGGTAGGTGGAATTCATCATTCAAGTCTTCGAATTTTCGGTTCTAAGACATGCCGGTTTCCTCACGATGTTTTCTTCACCGTTTTGTGAATAGTGGTGATGAAATAATTTACACAAAGTAAAGTGCCTGCTTGGGTTCGATCCCACGACCTGCAACTCGTAAGTCGCAGCAGCTACCACAGGGCCACCGCCCACCACTGCTCGCCTACCCTGCTAGTCTTTAACACTTTCGACTCCACCCATTGTCGTCGAGCTCATATGCCATGCCGCCATACATATTGCAAGTGGACCCTCCGGGAGGGTTCCCGGCATTGTATCGCGGATGGTCAACGGCATTAAGTTTAAAACCGTGTTATAAAACACTGTAAAATGAAGTGAAATAGTGTTTTCTGGGGGTCTTGTTTGTCGCTATACGTAGTTTCCAAAATTTTAAATTTTTTGTGAATATTTGTAACCGTGAACAAAAAAATCGAATTCCTTGATTTGAAAACCAACGCATATATACTAGTAAATCGTGTTAAAATATACATCTGATTTAATTTTCACGGTTTATAATGCTGTATTCGCTAAGAAACCCCTACATTTAAAATGAGCCCTCCGCGAGGGCTCCCGGCATCCCATATGCGACTAGGTGGCGCCATCCAGTCTGTTCCAGCCACCGCCATCGGCCCTTCGACAAACATGGCCAGCCCACTGCCATGTCGGTAACTCCGTTTTTTTTCGTATAACTTCTTTTCTGATTTTAAACTTCAAAGAAACTACAAGCATAGCCCGCTCTATAGCACGATGAGCGGCCAGACCACACCGACAGTCAGTGTCCATTGTTCCGGCACCGTATGCACCCGCCCGTCCTGTATGTGCGTCCGTACGAGTCCTGTGTGTCGGGCAGGACGCACTGGTTGAAGACCTAGTCTACAAACATTGCGAGGTTGGCGACGAGAAGTTTTCCGAACGCTATCCAACACAACTGGATCCTTCTGTTGGCTTCTTTCTCAAAGTTGTATCTACCGAGCTGGATGACTTGCCCTAGCTAGGTAGATATAGTCCTTCATAACTTCGAGAAGCGACCATTCAATGTGGATTGGACTTGGCAAGACGTGTGAATTGTACATGGCTTTCGTCTTGTCCAAATTCATGCCAAGGCCAACCCGCTGAGAGGCTCCATTACACGAGAGGCTATGAAGCATCCCCCCATCCAACCCCTTTAGCAGTTGGATGGGGCTGGTCTTCTTATCCTGGGTACGGACGGTCATCGTGGCAAAGTCATACTTGAACACGTCAACACTTCGATATAACGTCAGTCAATTCGACATCGTTGCAGAGAAGCCAGAACTGTCCATATTTCGATAGAGTCGAGGGCTTTTTCGTAGTCCACAAAAGCCTTACACAGCGGTTGGTTGTACTCGCTGTTGTTCTGAACAATTTTTCGAAGAGTATGGATGTGGTCTACGGTACTGAAGCCTTTTCCAAATCCGGGTTGTTCTGGTGGCTGGAACTCGTCAAGTCCCCGCCACCAGCTCGCTTTAAGGAACTCTGTCGTTATTCCGTCAGTCATCACCAGGTGCCTTGTTGTTCTTTAGCTGCTCGAGAGCCGCCCTAATCTAGCACTGGTCGACATCCGGTCCTGCGTGCAGTGGCGCGTTAATTTGTTATCCTCTATGTCCCGCTGGTTTCGCGCGTCCGCGTTGAGATACGTGCCTATAATAATCCTCGACTTCCTCGAGTATCTTGGACTTCGAAGTCACGATTCTCCATCCGCAGTTATTAGTTTCGTCAGATGAGACCTCCCTAATTGCTGAGCGAATACTTTCGACCCTCGGTTCCGCTCAATCGCGACTTTGATGTCACGAGTGTTGGAACACCGAACGTCGAGTCATGAAAGCTTTCATATTTTTAGGTTTAAGGCCTCCTGACGAAGACGGCTGCGTAGATGGCAACTCTCGTCTTTTACTCATAAGTCCGAGAGTCTCCGAAGAAAGTTTGGGCAGTGGACACCTTACTTTTTCGTTGCGACGGAAAAAGTTTGCGGGATACGTCGCGTAGTGCTTTGACCACATAACATAACATAATTAGCCTATTAATGTTCCCACTGCTGGGACACAAGCCTCCTCTCGGTGAGAGGGAGTGGGTCGGAATCCACCACGCAGGCCCGGTGCGGGTTGGTAGATGTCACATGTCTTCGAATTTTTGGTTCTAAGACATGCCGGTTTCCTCACGATGTTTTCCTTCACCGTTTTGAGAGCAGTGGTGAAGAAATTATTTACACAAAGTAAACCGCCTGCTTGGGTTCGAACCCACGATCTACAACTCGGTTAGTCGGGGCCGATACCACTGGGCCACCACTGCTCAATCACCAGTGCTTTGACCACAATCATTATAAAAACCTTTTAAATATTTTCCGCTACTGCTACTTTTCCTCTTTTAACGACCAAACACTGTCTGCTCTCACAATATTTTAATGTGCATGCCATAAAATATACGTAAGTCCGAGGAATAAAATTAAGCTCCATCGATAAAGTCCGGACTGTCCGGAGGCCATTACAGCGATGACAAAGGGGTATTGAAAGATTGAAATTATGATATTGAACTGACCAGTTATACCTTCTCTCAAATGGGTGTTAATAAAATGGCAAAAAAAGATTATTTTTGCTTTTTTATTTTCTGTTTCACGAACTGTGTCCAAATAAACATTTTCTTTCTTACTAAAGTAAGAATTTGATTTTGATTATTTGTAAGACCAAATCTTACCGAAAGGACTGGCCGATACTAGCAACAGACAGATTGTGTGGAAGAGGGAGAGGGAGGCCTTTGCCCTGCAGTGGGACAATACAGGCTAATTAGTTAGTTAGTTAGTAAGGCAAAGTTGATAAGAAAAAAAATTAGTAAACGGTTCGGTACGGTGTTGGACTGCTTTTTCACTGACTTAAAAAAGGACGGTTCTCAATTCGACAGTATGTTTTTTTTTTAATGTTTGTTACGCAATTACTCCGCCAATTATTTGATTTTGATGATAATTTTTTTGTTTGGTAGGTCGTACTTTAGAGATGGTTCCATATAAAGGGCAGTTTTTGAGTTAGCTTCATTAATAGGTACATATTTTTTTCTATTTAGTTTATGTGGAAGATGTTATAATAAGTTCCTGCTTCTGTTATTTACATAGCAGGTATCTCGTGGTATTCGGATTTGTGGGCGAAAAAAGGACGTTCAGTTTTTCCCGAATTAGAATAAGTATTTTGCTTTTACAATTTTTCTTTCTGTAAGAACCTAATTCGGTCGGACTATAATATGAACATTTTATAATAATAAATTGTCAAATCGGTCCAGCCGTTCTCAAGTGATGCGCTTACCAACAAACAACATTTTATTTATATTTTCACAGAATATAGATAAACAAGGGCGTCACCAGCCTATGGCCTAGAGGGGGGGCAAGTTGATATATATTATGGAGGATGGAAAAAAAAACCATTTTCAATGTATGGATTGGAAACGGGCATCTCGGTCGTTTTTCCCATAACTGGGCGTTTCCGTAGAAATTGGTCCACTCTCATTTTGTGCTGTCCCATGACTTTATTTATAATTCATTAGAAAACCGAAGGCCTATTATTGTAATTCACTATTTATTATGATAGTACAATAAATAAACTCAGTAAATAACAGTGAATTAGTCTATTTTTACTATAATAATGATTATAATAAGACGAAAATATGTTTGGAACCCCCCCAGTTTTCAGGTGTCCCACAGTGTCGCGACACACTTTGAGTTAGATTATTTATGACATAAAATTAAGCATGCATGTAAAAAGGTTTTAATATATTCAAATATATGATTTCTTTTAAAATTAAACATAAATTACAGCCACTTTAATACAAAAATAATTATTTTTTACTATTTTAATTGTGTCCCACGATTTCGGATGTAGTGGAAAATTCCACTTTGTAACGGTATTTCCTCCACAAGTAAAAAATAAACTTCCAAAATCTTAGCACACTTATTTTCCTGGCAACATTATTCATCGATTCCGCAAATTTTTTCGGTTGGCAATCAGGTGCTGTCAAAATCATTCGTGTCTAAACTTGCAAAGCGTTACCGTCTACGTGTAATTCATCCACTTTGTTAGAGGAATTTCTGCTGGTAAGTTTTTGTTTTTGATAATGTTGTTATTGTTAACTATAATAAAATAATCGTAAAAATGATTAATTGAATTACTTGCAGCATTCGTTGTTCTATTGTTTAACTACACGCAATTTTAGATTGGAAAACATGAAAACGTTACCTCCATTTTGTTACCACTTTTCCATATATAAATTTCCATAATCCACTTTTCTCCATTTTGTAACCGGGACCAATTTCTACGGAAACGCCCAACTATTCAAAACTTTAGAAGTGCAACCTAATAGGTATTATGACTGGGCGTACCTACCACTAATACATAGGTAGATATATGTATTATGAATATTACGTCCTCAGACTCCGGATAAGACATATAATTCGTACAAATAAACAAAATTGCCTTTATACATATACCGGATTTTTTACCGTCTCGAAAAAAAATGGGTATAATAGGTGAACGGAGTAGAAGCAAATGGCATAGGTACTCAGTTTTTTTTTTTTTTTTTCGAGTTTTTTTTTTTTTCAAAAAATCTCGAAATAAAAAGCATACGCGACTTGCGTATGATTTGAAATTCAATATTTTTTATCAATAAATTGTTTTTTTTCAAAGGGGTTTGAAGATTTTGGCCCTAAAATCTGCCACCATTTTGATTTTTTTTCAAAATCGAGGTGCACAATAAATGTCATATATTTGGATAGGGGACACTTATACAAACATAAAACTTCATATACAATACCATCATAAAGCGTCACGTTTCTGAGATATTTAAAGATAAAAATAACAATTGTTATAACGAATTTATTTATATATGTTGTAGTTACTTCATTTTCATTAAGTTATTTACACATGAATTAATTTAATACACCTCGTGGATAAAACACAAGATTTTTTAATCATACTCCGTATAAATAATATCATCCAAGAAGGCAGCAGGAGGATGAATAAGATTTTCTTGGTGTCACGACCATGCTATGCACCATATAATACATATACCATACAACACACGTCCTCATTCGGCGGAGGATATACATTATATTTTTGTCTCTTTCGCTCTTAACTAAAATATTACCTATACATGATGCAATTATGTTTTCACAGTTCAATATACTTACCTGAAGGAAAAAAAAACAAAAAAAACCTTGTTTCAGGGTTCAGTTTTTGTCTTATATTTCGGGGAATAACTCCGAAACCTGACGCTTTAGGATATTATGTCATATGACATTTTTTGTTTGTATAAGTGTCCTCTATCTAAATATATAACTTTTGACTTTTTCCGCGATTCTGAAAAAAAATCAAAATGGCGGCATCATGTTAGGGCCACCCTCCATACAAAAATCTTCTAACCCCTTTCTCTTTCTTTGTCCTAATATGAAAACTTTATTTCTAAATTGTAGCGTTTTTTGATGATAGATATTTTTTTTTTCAAGATGTGGAAAAAAAATAAAAAAAACTAGGTATGCCATAAGCTTCTACTCCGTTCACCTAATATACCATTTTTTTTTCGAGACGGTAAAAAAAGTCATCCGGTATATTGTAGTTTCTTTACATTAAAATGCCTTGTATATTTGACTAAATGTTTTTGAATCTCTAGGGGGGGATACCTGCCCCCCCCTGCCCCCCTTGGCGACACCCATGAAGATAAATAAAACTCAGTCTCAGCTATGACTACACAAACAGTCTACTATAGAGGAACAATGAAAGTGTGTCTATTTCCGAAGTTTTAGTAAGAATCCCGGTTGAATGTTAAGCCTGTCGTTATGACCAGATAAGATCGCTGGCGGAAATTAAGCGGAAATTGTATTTGTTTCTTATATAGCGGCAATGACACAATAAAGACAATATCCTTGCGTCGCTGTGTATAAATAAATGTTAATTTTCTATTACAATTAGTAGCTTAGATGGATAGATAATAGTTTTAATCTGAGAAGGGTTCTTTGTGTTTTCTATAACTTTATATAAGGGACTATTTGCAGGCTCGGACTTAGAAACCGAGGGCCCCTAGGCACTTCGACATTTCAGGCCCCCCAATTCCGAAGCCATTATAAAAAAATTGTAGATAAAATGCACTAGTTTTATCTTTGTGTTGTGTCAATATCGAAAAAAAATTGTACAGACGCCAGCACATCAAGTTACTACAATCTGTCTAATTTTTTTAATAGATTTTCAACTTTATCGCCAAAGTAGGTATAAGGTTCAATGTTGATTGGGAAAATTTGACAGATTGGAGTATGTTGATGTGCTGGCGTCTGTACATTGACAGGAAAATACCGAAAATGCATTAATGTATAGATTTTAATGGGACTAGGTAAATGTCACCTCAAGATACGACTATGACTACCTATATTTCCAATCCCTTAAATCTCTTGAAACGAGTCACAGAAAAATTTCAATATTACATGTGAATTTTAAAATCATTTCACATTTTACACTCTTGAGGGATGTTTTTAGAAAAACGCTGAAGTAAGTAGGTACTTGTCATACTGGAGGCGTTCTGCGTCCTGCGGTCATGGTCAGGGCAACCGGTCAGTGAAGGGCCGGTCAGCGATCCGGGCCGGTCAACCGGTCAGCGATCTGAATTTTTCATCACACAAGAAGGCATTTTCAAAAGTTATTTTATAAGTAAATGATTTGTCATGTAATTTTTTTCTAATTGCCCGCTGCCTGCCTGCCCGCAACCGAGCCACACCAAGCAGCCTTTACGCGTTCTTCCCATCCCAACCGCCTGTCCGGTGTGTTCCCTACGTTCTTTGCATAGTCAGATCGTAATTATACATAAAATAGAATATAGTATGGTCAATGATATTATAATAATATCATTGAGTATAGTATAGTGTCTTTAGTTTTGAATTTTCGTTTTTTGCCACCGACTTCCGAAAATAAAGTTATTTTTCACTTTGTAGTATTTTTATGGAAGTCGGTTTTAATTCTTTTGTTAAAAGTTTTTATTTTCTGTTTTTAACCGACTTCCAAAAGGAGGAGGTTCTCAATTCGTCTGTATGTTTTTTTTTTTTTTGTACCTATGTTTGTTACGCGATATCTCCGACAATTGTGGACCGATTTTGAAAATTGTTTTTTTTGTTTGAAAGGGTATGCTCCCGAGGTGGTCCCATATAAATTTTATTAACTTTACTTGGAGAGTTTTTGAGTTAGCTTCAATAATACGTATTTTTCCCACTTAGTTTATATGGATGATATAATGATACTTCCAATCACTTTATTTACATAGCAGGTTAGTGGTATTCGAATTTGTATGGAATAGGTACCACAACTAAAAAGTGCAAAATAAAAACTTTTTCATCCCACCATCTCGGAAAGAGTATTTTTAATCTTCAATATCTGAGTGGAAAAGCCGTTTTTATTGTCTAGAGGATAAAGTAAATTGAATTTAGAACATCGTGTGCACTAAGTTTGTGAATTAAAAAAAACATTAAACCTATTTACTGCTACCTCTATGGTGCCGAATATATCATACAACTTTTTTTTAATTTTTTTAAAAACTCAGACTCGGAACCTTCTTGGTGTTCTTTTTTCAATTTGCTTTGTACGCGGTTCTTTACGCGGCATTTTTTCACGTCATTGTTAAACCTTTTATTAAAAACAAGAAACTTGAAAACAAGTGAAAAAACTAAAATGAGTGATTCTAGCGACGAGGAAGTTTGCTTGACGCCAACAGAATTGACTGAAACTGTTAATAATGCGCAAATGAGCTTTCTCCCTCAACAATCACGCGAGAAGTATTTAAAACAGTACGATATGTTCAACACGTGGCGACTAGCAAAAGGAGCCAAAACTTTCTCAGAAAACGTTTAAAGATTATTCTGTAATACTTACCTGTTATAATGTAGTAATTAATACCTAAACTGAAATAAAAGTGTACCTATCTTGTGATTGTAAACGTTTTTTTTTTGCATTTAGTCATTTCCTCGCTGAGGTGGAATGAAAAGTTACGTGTTGCACTCATTGAGTTAAATAACTAGAGAAGCAAACCTCATCAAAATGTGTCAAAAAAGTGTAGCCACTATTTAAACGCGACGACGTAGCTTTGAAACCACTAAACATTTAAAAGTAAACATATATCTGTCTCACTTACACAAGTCGCAAGAATAATACCGACGCTTAGATTAGACAAAGACCGCAATATAAACATGCAATGGCAGTACCTGGCGGGATGGGGTTGCCTACCCATGCCAAATTTTGCCCAACATTTTAAGCCATAAAAACGTTTAAAAGAACGGTAACGTTTTTTTAA
The DNA here is from genome assembly GCA_948150665.1 of Conistra vaccinii. NCBI lineage: Eukaryota > Metazoa > Arthropoda > Insecta > Lepidoptera > Noctuidae > Conistra > Conistra vaccinii. Next base: position 4,633,906 of record OX411321.1, read on the forward strand.
CGTAAAGTTAAATTACACTGGTAAACAGTAGTTTTGTTTTATGAAGTTTCATACCTGATTTTGTATGATTCCGCCACGCTGATTCCAGATCTGTTGTTAGTTTTTGTCTAGCAGCTCTAGTTTTTGAAATATTGACATATTACATTTTTAGCGAAAAATACCCGATTTTAAAATAAAAAAAATTGTTTCTCTAACCTAACATGAAAAAAAACATTATTTTATCAGATTTTCTTGCATGAATCGAAAGTTCAGCCTTGTTTTGAATGCTCCAGCAGTAATCAGCCATCATATTTGCATTCCAACGACCCTGGTATCGCTCTTCCATCGTGCGAATGTCCTGATGAAAGTTTTCTCCTTATTCTTCGCTTAAATCGCCTAAATTTTCTGGTAAGCGGTCTAAACGGCTGAAGAGGAAGTGCATCTTGATGCTCATGTTTACATCATAGTCTTTGAAAGCGCAACATGAGATGCTCAAAGTGTTGAATGTAGTCTGGAGACTTTTTATTTCCTAAGAAATTTTGTACACCCAAACAAATTCAATCCATGCAGATTTCTCTTTATACTGTCATTCAATTAATCTAATAGCTGATTTTAAATGAGGGTAAGTCCATTTGGAACGATTTATGCGGTTTATTCTGGCAACATTCACAACACAAAAATAACAGTAATCGTGATGATTTGTCGGTTCACGCCAAATCATAGGACTTTTGAACTTCAAAGTAGATATTTTTTTACTAGCCCATAAACGCAATGATATTACGCAACTATCACATACAAAATTTGGGATCCATGGCTTACCAAACACTTGTAATGGCGCCCCAAAGAAGTCCAAGTAGGCCTTTTTTATAAAGTCAGACGGACTCAAACGACATTCTTGAAACATATATTTACCACAAACAGCACAAAAACTATTTGGATCGTTTAAGCAAGCTCTTCTTAATGTAGACATATCGGTTTATTTATGGAATTTAATCATTTTCTACACAAAAAAAAATATTTGTAAGCCGCGTAACGAAATTTTAAGAAGTACCTGTATCACAAAAACTAGAGCTGCTAGAAAAAAACTGAGTGTAGATATGAAATCAGCGAACTCAAATTACTAAAAAACAGGTTAGAAACTTCATAAAACAAAAAAAATGTTAAATTTTGTTTACCAGTGTTATTTATAAAAACATTTGAATTATTGTATTTCTTATTGGATGTGTATTAGAGTCCGCGTATCACTGGTCAGTTTCGCTCAATCGTCAGTTTATTTAATTCGCCAGATTCGTTGATTAGTCAGTTTCACTGATTCGTCAGTTTTGCCGATAAACAGTTACGTTAACTTGACACTGTCAAGTTGACGGCGAACACTGTAAACTGTCAAGTTTCACAGTTTCCAGTGTTGTTTTCGTCAATTCGTCAGTTTGGTACACTTAAAGGAATACGTTAGAAGTTTATCACTAATGAAAACAATGAAGACATTTTCTTTTTGAATATTTTAATAATTATTAATTATTAATGAAATCATACTCCGCTATGTTACATTAGTTTTGTATACAATTGCCTTTTAGACTCTTTTTTTGTAAGTTTGAGTGAATAATTTGCTTTCATGATACAATCTTATTTTTAAGTATTTATAAATAATGGCATTTATTAATAAAAGGGAATGATCCACTTGTATTGACGATAAATGATCTCCCGGGTGTATCGCAAATTCTTTTAGGATATACGGATTTTTTTTAAGAGGGTTTACGTCGTTCGGCATTTTATACAAACTTACAAGCCCTTATTTTTCGAAATGACTGAACCGATTTTAATGAAACTTCATACGCATATGCAAGATACAAAGGTATATTAACTTAGTTAAGAACATTTTCGAAATGTCATATTTAAAAGCAGATAACTGGAAATCTCTGTTTCTATGGAAAATTAAAAATCGGTCTAATTTGGCTGTAACACTATTTTTCGTAAATGTTCCTAACTGATATGTTTCCTGTATTATGTGTATGTGTTATGTTTTTAATTTTTCTTAGTCTTCCAGCCGATACATTTTTCAAACGGTGAATTATTTTCCTCATTTTGTGCTTTCGCGGCGTTTCAGTTAGTTCGTCTATCTCTTCATCGGTTTCCACAGCATCCACATCCATATTTTCTTCTACTGAAAGCTCCACCTGCTCTTTAGAATAACGGTTGTCCTGAAAAATGTAAAAAAATTTGTAACCAAAGCAGCTTTTTACAATCTAAAAACTAAGTTGAAAAAGCATCCAGTACACAATGTAGTTTGAATTCAATGGGAAGGCATTTTTTGTTGACCTTTACCATCACCAATAATTTGATAATATTAATTACCGCATAAAATTATTACTTACAATAAGCATTGGAATTGCTTCATTGGACAAATAAACACGGCCGCATTCGCTTTTTAGACCTATTCTGTCTTGTTCACGGAAGTGCTTTGAACAAAAATTATAGTAGATTTTGTTGGTAGCCAGTCAGTCTCTTTTCTCAGCAATCGGATTATTTCCACCCATTTATCACGGCGTGCTTCATCTTTAGGCACCCTGCAACGGTATTATTATTAAAAAAATTATTAAAATCACTTATTCCATAAATTAAAAACTCCCACAAATGTGGGAAACTAAAACTAAGTTTTTAGTGGTAACACTGACCCTAATTTAAAAAATTCTACATTTAATTTATTTTATTGCGTTTTTACGTTGATATAAACACAGAAACTAAATAAACTTACGTGTGGAAAGTAATTCCGGTTAATTTATTGTGTTTTTGTGATCTTGAACCGCACGCATTTATCCATTTTGGCGATATTTTTTGTCGCGTGTCACTCGGTTCACTTCGTTTGGTGCCACACAGACCACTGAACTGACGTTAGCTACTCTATTGGCTGTGGCCTTATGTCCAGTGACAACGCCTTGGCGCGGTATTTACTAATCTAGTGTAACATATATATCAATGGTTGCACTCGAGTGCAAAGATTTTTCACCTCGTGCTCTTTTGATTCCCTCGCTAACGCTCAGGCTTCTAATTTTGAATCACTCGCTGCGCTCGTGATTCAATTTTAGAATCCTTCGCTTGCTCGGTCATCAAAATTGAACACGCGGTTAAAAAGCAACTTTGCACTCTTGTATAACAAATAACTATTTACAAAAAAAGAACAACCGACTTCCAAAAAAGATACTACAAAGTCAAAAATAACTTTAATTTCGGAAGTTGGTGCCAATTCGAGGTAAGTTCAAAACCAAATGCACCGACTTCCGAAATTAAAGTTATTTTTGACTTTGTAGTGTCTTTTTTGGAAGTCGGTTGTTCTTTTTTTGTAAAAAGTTTTTTAGTTGTGGTACCAAGCCCACATAAATTCGACTACCCTACCTGCTATGCAAATAACAGTGACAGGAAGTTATCATCATATCATCCAAATAAACTAAGTGCGAAAAATATGTATTATTGAAGCTAACTCAAAAACTATCCAAGCAAAGTTAATAAAATTTATAAGGGACCACCTCGGGAGATTACACATGCAAACAAAAAAAAAATAATATCCAAATCGGTCTGCAAGTGACGGAGACATCGGTGAACGGTGTTTTTATGTGTTAAAAAAAAAAATCTGTCAAGTGCGAGTCGGACTCGCACACGAAGGGTTCCATACCATGTCGTACAAGATTTAACACTATGAATTTTTGTAATACTTTCGTAAAGGTAACAACAGAGGCGCTATAAAGAAACAAAGATTTGTAAAGAAATTGTCTAATTTTAATGAAAAAATGTTGTTGTGTTAAAATATAAGTGTAGGAGTATATTTCATTTATTTTAAGAGAAAAATATTAAGTTAACTTTATCCAGTAACATGCATTAACTAAAGTCAAAGTTATTTATTTGCTACTAACATAGTATTAGTAGGTATAAATAGGTATATATGGTAGGTAAGCAGGTAGATATGTAGGGTAGGTAGGGTAGGTTAGGTACCTACCTACCCTGGTAAGTAGGGTAGGGTAGGTAGGTAGGGTAGGTAATTAGGTAGAAATAGGTAATTAGGAAAGGTAGGTGCGCCGCAGATAAGTATTTAGTGCTAACCGTGCGAAGCCAGGCCGGGTAAAGCTAGTTACTTATAAATAAAAGGATTTCTCTTGCTACATCAGACTATATTGTACAAAAATTTAAAAAACCCCCGACACAAAAAAAATCCTTTTAAAAGCTAAAAAATAAAATATACTGGCCCTTGTAATATACTGGCCCTTTGGCCCCACATATATTTTCTACAATAGCATGCCGCGTCCCCCGACGCGACGACAAAATATTAACTACAAATTATATTAAACTTAAAGGGCCAGTATATTTTATTTTTTAGCTTTTAAAAGGATTTTTTTTGTGTCGGGGGTTTTTTAAATTTTAAATTTAACTTTCATTTCCAGCTTTTTAAACCTTATATACGTATTATTAGTACATACGATACGATCGACACGTGCCTCGCTTAAATCTACGCAGCTGTACGTATTTTTCCCACAGTAAAGTTAGTTACTAATTTATCCGGATTTTTTTTTTGCTTCTCTATCATCAGACCCTGATAAATATATAATTTTATCTATAACCAATTCATTGAGACCATTCCAATGAGCCCAAACACGATACCATTGCTGTAAATTGTTGAGGAGTTGGGTATCCTGCAAATACCAGGTAATGCTGCAGCATCAGTTCAAGGTTACTATGTTATTCTAATACCATTGAAGTAACAGATTACCAAATTTAAATTCAATCAGACCTGTGGAAGATGCTAAAATCCATTCATCAATAAGAAAAGACCTGATAATCTTCAAACGGCTGAATAGATTTTTTTTAATCATAGCTAAGAACACTCCCGATTAAGTCACCTTTCAAACAAAACAAAAAAAATCTAAATCGGTTCAACCGTTTGGGAGCTACGATGCCACAGACAGATACACAGATACACAGAAACACAGATACACAGTGTATCTGTGTATCTGTGTGTCTGTGTATCTGTGTATCTGTGTATCTGTCTGTGGCATCGTAGCTCCCAAACGGTTGAACCGATTTAGATTTTTTTCCCACGTTAAACTTATAACACCCCTTCGGTTTCCGTCGGGGGTTAAAAATAGAATGTAAGTAGTACGCCAAATTTTAATTATAACTGTGCGTTTGCACTGGCGAAACATTCACAACAAAACATGTTGGAATCTCCATTTTCTGTCAATTTTTCATACAATGTTTGACAGGAACTAGAGATTTCAACATGTTTTGTCGTGATGTTTCGCCAGTGCAAACGCACGGGTCAATACAGGTATTTATTTACGTTATTTTTGATAATCATACAGAAATCTATTATTTCTTACTTATTATTTTTACACATCCCATCGGACTATGAGAGTGAGGGAAGAGAGAGTGCACTCGTGTCTGCGCACACACTTGTGCACTATAATATCTCCCGCGCCGAAGGCCAGTCTCCGTTGAGATTGGCCGCCGTGGCCGAATATTTTTACACCAATAATTTTTCTCAATATGAAATTGTATCCGCAACGGTTTAAGGTAACTGAATAGTACACTGTATGTGCCAGCATTCATTTCAATATTACTGAATATATTGTCTATTGGAGTGTAGTTTTAACAAGAGGTACACACATCAACACCGTCTAGGGATACTTTGAAAAAAGTCGATAAAGTTCTTAAACTCAAAAAATACTGGCCGGTTTTAAAATCTTGTGAAGAAAGTTTATTTTGTAGACCTTTTTGGATGATCGAAATTTAAATGTTCGAAATAGTATATGCTGCCATGATAGTAGGTACTTTCTAATGGGGATCCACGCGCAAAGCTCAGCGTAGATGTCACCAGCGGCGGGATGGCCGCTGTCAAATATTTTTCGCATTGTTTGCCTACGTGTTTTTCGCTATTTTTTGTGATGAAACCGATCCACCATGGTTATTGCTAACATGTATTGTTTCTGGAAGCTTATAGAATTGAAAGATGACCTAAACAAACGAGGAGCAAGGATTACTGGAAAGAAATAAGATATTATTGCGAGGTAGACTTCTATCTACTTAAATATTTTTCATCAGTGCTAGGCTCTTGATTTGGATCATTTTTTTATAGTAAAGTGTTAATTCTTACTTGTCTCATGGTAGGAAAATTTACGAAAATTGAGAGAACCGTCCTTTAATTAAAAATGGTATTCCTTATTTTTTAGGTTAGGTTTATTTTTCATCAGTGCTAGGCTCTAGATTTGGATGTTTTTTTAGTTGTAACGTGTTAATTCTTACTTGACTCATGGTAGGAAAATTTACGAAAATTGAGAGAACGTTACTTTAATTATAAATGGTATTCTTAATTTTTTAGGTTATCTTTGACTGTAATTTTTATTTCGGCAATAAAGCCCTCAAGCTTCTGAAAGTCAAGCTATTTGTTTTTCCTGCTGTAGAACTTTCCCCAGACGTAAATAGTCCCACCAGAGCTCCACCATATTGCCGAGGATTACCAATCAACATAATTCAAAGTAACTTTTAGTTTTACTCTTTTAGTTTCCCACTTTTATTAGCGTAGTATCTTTGGGAAATAAATGAACACCGGGGTTAGTAGTTTAATACATCCTGGTACAGCACACTTATGCATATTTCGAGAAAATTTAAATTTACTGAATGATAGGTTAGAAAATGTATGGAATTGACAGCTTTCAATGGCCATGTCGACGATGCGCCACCTATCGTGATAAAATGGCAGTAAACATCCCCATTCCATGTCATTACTCCGACTATTAAATAGTTATCTGTGGAATTTATATCGCATAATATTAGCATGAAATACAATTATTATTTTTTAAGTTGCATAAAATCGCCCATATTATATAAAATACGTAATGAATCGGCGTTTTTAGTATTTGTTGATTATAAACAGTATATGTTACATGATACACACAAGTTTCAAATTCCTAATTTGTTTAGTTGTTGAGATAGAGCTCGTACAAAAATGGTCTAAAACAGACAACTTCTACGGCCCCCTAATTCATCATTTTTGAAGATAAAAACAAATAAAAATTATATTTATTTTCTACTTGATGAGCTCTAGACAATGATACCCCACATGCCAGGGTCAGATTAATTTTTTTTCAAAATTTAATTTTATTGTATGGCGACCCCCCTTTAATTTTTAATTTTATTATTTGTTGCTCTTGCGGCAATAGAAATGCTCAATCTGTGAAATTTTCAACTGCCTACCTATTACGGATCATGAGATAGAGCTCGCTGACAGACAGACGGACAGCGGAGGCTTATGAATAGGGTTCCGTTTGTCACCCTTCGGGTACGGAACCCTAAAAAGCACATACATGTAGTCGAACATAGAACCTCATCCTTTTTGGAAGTCGGTTTTGTGATGTTCACATAGTGTGCGGGCAGCGTTGGAGTTAGCCGGACCGCAGGACGCAGAATGCCTCCAGTCAAGTGTGATAAGTCCTTGAAACACATTCTTTATTTACATTTTGAATTTTCATATACCTACCAAAAATCATGGGCTTCCCCTTTGATATAAATGTAAGTAATATAATATGTCAATGGGCTTCCCATACAAACTTTCAGCCCCTAAGGATGACTATAATTATATAGGGTGACTGGTAATTAGTGACCGATACTTAACGTGACACGTGACTTTACTCTTAGGAACATGACGTGAGCCAGTTGAATTGAACTACTGCGGTTTTGGTGCTACGGTTTCAAGGCGGAGGTGTGCTACTGGGGTAATTGACGACGATTGGGGTAATATGGGCGACGTAGAATTTGTATTTTTTATGAACCACTTTTACTATGGGACCAAACTCGAAATGGCGAAAAAAATCTGCTGTTCCATACATTTTGACGAGTTATGCGAACATGAATATAGGAATATAGTCCGTGTGGTGCCGGACTTAAAGAATCGCACTACCCTATTTCTTCCCATGGGTGTCGTAAAAGGCGACTAAGGGACTTACTAGAGAATGGGCAGCAGCGTTCTCTATGCACTTTTAACACCATACTGCGATCGCCAACCCGCTTGCCAAGCGTGGCGATTATGGCAAACCCCCCCCAAAAATGACAAGTACCAGAAACAAACGGCCCCTAGTGCCCGGCGGCCTACCTACCCTTGGCTACGGTAGCGGTCAAGGTCACGGTGAGGCAAGGGGTGCGAAGAATTCCCGGAAGAGATCCGGCTACCAAAATCACCGGAAACTGGACCTGGCAACATTCAACACGCGTACACTCCGAACCGACGAGAAGATTATCGAACTCGAGGAAGAATTGAGCAGGTTACGATGGGGTATAGTAGGGTTATCTGAAGTCCGAAGAGAGGGCTCGAGAATCCTTAAATCCGGAAACTTGCTCTATTTCCGCGAGGGCGACCAGCAGTCCCAGGGTGGTGTCGGGTTTATCGTCTACAAGTCCCTTGTGAGCAACGTGGTGAAGATCGAGAGTGTGTCGACCAGGGTGGCGTACCTTATACTCAGAATATCCGCAAGATATTCGCTGAAGGTCGTACAGGTTTACGCCCCGACCTCGTCGCACCCCGACGATGAGGTGGAGACCATGTATGAGGATATTTCAAGAGCCAGGCATGGCTCTAAAACTCACTTCACCGTTGTCATGGGGGACTTCAACGCGAAACTGGGCAAGCAAAGCGATGATGAACTGCGAGTGGGGCAATTCGGAGTTGGACGTCGGAACCACCGGGGTCACCTACTGGCCAGTTTCATGGAGAAGGAAGGCCTCTTTATGATGAACTCCTTCTTCAAAAAACGTGAGCACAGAAAGTGGACCTGGCAGAGCCCTGATGGTGCAACAAAAAATGAGATCGACTTCATTATGTCGACGAAGAAGCAGATATTCAATGATGTCTCTGTGATCAACGCGGTGAAAACCGGAAGCGATCACCGTATGGTAAGAGGCACATTGAACCTAAATATCAAGCTGGAAAGATCTCGACTGATGAAGTCTACGCTCCGCCCAGTACCGATCCAAGTCCAAAACCCCGAGAGCTTTCAGCTCGAACTTCGGAATCGTTTCGACTGCCTAGAGAGCTCCGTGGACGACTATAACGATGGGTTCGTGGAAACTGTCCATACGGTCGGGTCCAAGATCTTCAAGACCCGTCGTACAAACCGAAACAAGAGGCTCTCTGATGCTACTCTACAGCTCATGGAGGAGAGGCGCGAGATGATCCTGCAGTCTTCAGACGATGCACTCAATTACCGGCGGCTCAATAGACAGATCTCTAAGTCCTTGAAAAGCGACCTTCGCCATTATAATACGAACCGTATTAAGGACGCAATAGAGCGGAACAAGGGCTCCAAGGTTTTTGCAAGAGATCTGTCTATAAAGCAGATTAAAAACAACAAGACGCCGGGTGATGACGGAATTACGGCCGAACTCCTAAAAGCCGGTGGGAAACCCGTTCTTAAGGCCCTTCAGAAGCTATTCGATTCCGTCATACTCGAGGGTAAAACGCCACAGGCATGGAACAGAGGTGTGGTGGTATTTTTCTTTAAAAAGGGTGACAATGCCCTGCTTAAGAACTACAGGCCCATCACACTTCTGACCCATATCTACAAGCTGTTTTCAAGAGTCATCACAAACCGTCTCGCGCGCAGGTTTGACGACTTCCAGCCTCCCGAACAAGCCGGATTCCGTAAAGGCTTTAGCACCGTGGACCACATACATACGCTGCGGCAGGTAATACAGAAGACCGAAGAGTATAATCCTGCCTCTCTGCTTAGCGTTTGTGGATTACGAGAAAGCCTTCGATTCGATCGAGACATGGGCTGTACTGCAGTCTCTTCAACGGTGCCAGATCGACTATCGGTACATCGAAGTGTTAAAGTGTCTAAACCAAAACGCCACTATGTCAGTCCGCCTCCACGACCGGACCTCGAAACCTAGACTTCTGCAGCGAGGTGTGAGACAAGGAGACGTTATCTCTCCGAAACTGTTTACCGCTGCACTGGAGGATGTCTTCAAGGTTCTGAACTGGAAAGGGCTAGGCATCAACATCAATGGCGAGTATGTCACTAACCTTCGGTTTGCCGACGACATAGTCATCATGGCTGAGACCATGGAGGACCTCAGTATAATGCTCGATAACCTCAGTAGAGCCTCCGAAAGAGTGGGTCTTAAAATGAACTTGGACAAGACAAAGGTTATGTCAAACGCCCATGTAACACCTACTCTCATAAAGATCGGAGACGCTACGCTCGAAGTTGTAGACGAGTATGTTTACCTGGGACAAACTGTCCAGCTAGGTAGGTCCAATTTCGAGAAAGAGGTCAATCGTCGAATCCGACTCGGCTGGGCAGCGTTCGGGAAGCTACGCAATATCTTTTCGTCCCACATACGACAGTGTCTCAAGACGAAAGTCTTTGACCAGTGCGTGTCGCCAATGATGACTTATGGCACTGAAACGTGGTCGCTCACAATGGGCCTTATTAACTTACTAAAAGTCACCCAAAGAGCAATGGAGAGGGCTATGCTTGGAGTTTCCCTACGTGATCGAATCAGAAATGAAGAGATCCGCAGGAGAACCAAGGTAACCGACATAGCCCGAAGAATTGCCAAACTTAAGTGGCAATGGGCAGGACACATTGCCCGTAGAACAGATGGCCGATGGGGCCGAAAGGTTCTGGAGTGGCGACCGGGTACCGGAAGACGTAGCGTTGGAAGGCCTCCCACAAGATGGACCGATGACCTTGTAAAGGCCGCAGGAATCCGCTGGATGCGGGAAGCACAGAATCGGTCGAAGTGGCGGTGCTTGGGGGAGGCCTATGTCCAGCAGTGGACGTCTTTCGGCTGATATGATGATGATGATGATGATGAATATAGGAAACAGCAGATTTTTTGTTTTCGCGATTTCAGGCTGCCTGACATAAGTTAGATTTTCTTTTGTTTTAGGGAGTTTACTAGGCTGCAAGAGCGACCGTAGCGAGCTCGAAAATTTTGGAATCAGTATATCATATTAATCAAAATCGAAATCGATCGAAAATGCGAATCCAACAGAGGCGCCAAAACTGTGGTCAAAATTCAATAAAAATATGATATCCTCAGTGCACCACCCACAGAGAAAGATTATAAGTGCTGCGCGTCTCATTTATTGCAAAGTTGCGGCACTGGGTGGTGCGCTTGTCTGCCACGCGCTTGAATTTGGCGCCCCTGTCGTTGGCGCCCGGGGCAACCCGCACGTGCCTCGGTTTGTGGGTCCCCCAGTCCCCCTAGATCCGAGGCTGCACAGTCTTGACGTCACTTCTGTCATAGTGCCGTCTTTGTCTAGTTGCAAATTAGGGATTTTTTTAAAGCTTTTCTTATATAGTTACACTAGGTATTTCCAAATAAACATTACAAGTTAATATTAAAAAAAACTCATCATCCCTATTCAAGTTTTGGTGTGCTTAGTTAGTTTTTCTCAAATGTTTGTTGCTGCTATTGAATTTTTTGATATTTTAATAATCAAAGTTAGTTTTTAGATATTATTTTTAACTTTTGAGCTGAGAAACTAATAACTTATCAAAAAAATTATCTTATTTCCATACATTATGATCGTGCAACGAAACGTAATATTTATGACGCGGGGCGCCGAACGCGTCTGTCAAGTCAATTTTAAAATTTGACCGTTACTTTGACTGTTACGAACGAAAGATTTTCAAACACCGCTGGTTTTTAAACTGAGTTTTAATTATTTAATTCATTAACAAGCCTTGTGATCTTATGATTCATGTGACGAGAAGGAACCGGTATAGCTATCGTTTAAGTTGTGGGCAGTTGTCCTGGTGAACGTTCAATGAGACATAAAAAAAGTTTTGTGGGGCGTTAATAATATGGTTAAAATGGAAAAAGCCCCAGGGCTGGGAGGACCGAAAAGTTCGTCAACTGCCTTAGCACCATCGAAGAGTGGATCTACACAAAACATGGCTGCAAACGTCAAGGTTGTCGTAAGAGTTCGGCCTTTGAATACCAGGGAATTGGAAATGAACACACGCGTAGTGGTAGACGTTGTGGACGACAAGATGCTGGTGTTCGACCCTAAAGAAGAGATCCGACCTTTTTTTTACCAAGGAGTCCAACAACCCAACAAGAACTTTTTAAAGCGCGCCAATAAAGAGTTGAAGTTTGTGTTTGACAATGTTTGTGGGCTGAGTGCGACCAACAACGATGTCTTCGAGACTACCACGAAAGATATCCTGACTTCTTTGATGGAGGGCTACAACTGTTCAGTGTTTGCGTATGGGGCCACTGGTGCAGGGAAGACTTTCACTATGATTGGTAGCAAAGAACACCCGGGCATCACTTATTTGACTATGGAGCACCTATTTTATACAATAAACTCTTTTGAAAAGGAGAGGGAGTTTGATATTGGAGTTTCTTATATTGAAGTAAGTAGTTACATGTTATTTTTATGGTTTCTCAAACTAATTAATAAGTATAGTATCTAACAACTTTTCCATGCTAAACTTGCTGTTTTGTTTTCATTAACCATGCAAAAGTTTGTAAGTTTGTCTTATAACCATAATTAAAGGTTGTAAACTAGGGAAATAATTAGCTTTGATAGGAGTAGTAATTAGTAGTCATCTTCTTTTGTATGTAAATTCACTTTATGAACATAATTATTAAGAAAGTTAAGAGGGTGCATCCTAAAAGTTGGCAACGTCGTAAATAGCTGTCAAATATTTACCTGTTTTGATTAATTTGGAAATAATTCTGTATGGAAATAAGAAATGTGGCTAACTAACTATCTAGAATATTAATAATGAATTGCAATTATAACATTGAATTTGATGTTGTACCCGTTTTAGGTGTAAAAAAGGCTTTTGGAAAGTTTCCAAATACTTTTTTTACATCTAAAACTAACTATTCGGTGTTACGATATCAATGGTTGCATTTCATAATCAATATTCTAGTTCGCTAGTTAGCCACATTTTTTATTTCCATACAGAAATATTATCAAATTAATCAAAACAGCGAAATATTTGACATCTATTTGCGACGTTGCCAACTTTCAGAATAAACCCTCTTAAGTAAGAAACTGTAACATAAGACTTACTACAGTTGATTCAAGGTTGAAGATGAGTTCCTAATTTATAGGGTTCTGTACCCTAAGGGTAGCAAAAGAAACCCTGTTACAGCTGTGCATTCATTCATCTGTCTGTCCATCGATCCATCTGTCTGACGTCCATTTGTCTGTCAGAAAAGCTGTATCTCATGAAAAATTATCGGTAGACAGTTGAAATTTTCACAGATTGGTGCTATAAAACAAATAATAAAAATTAAAGGCAGTCAAAAGTCAAATAACACATTTCTTGTATGGTGATACAAGAAATGTGTTATTTTCATAGTTTTTTTCTTGATCCTAATATGGTACGGAATCCTTTGTGTTCGAGTCCAACTTGCACTTGGTTTTTTTTCATTATAATATCATTTTTATTTACAGCTTCATTATAATTTCATCTACTTACCAGTCAATCGACACATTTTTCAAATTCCAGGTATACAATGAAAATGTATATGATTTACTAAAACCATCGAGCACTCCACTACAACTGCGAGAAGACTCCAAGTATGGTGTCATGGTGGCAGGCCTGACTTTAAACAATATTAAGACTGCGAGGGAATTGCTCAATATGCTGGAAAACGGTAATAAGAACAGGACGCAGCACCCCACTGATGCTAATGCTGAGAGCTCTAGGAGTCATGCTGTCTTTCAGGTTTGTTATTTTATTATGATTGGCGCTCCTAAATATTGATCTCTTGGGAAGGAGTGTTTGTCAAGCATGGTATTTATTGATTGTTTGACCAATCAGGACCGTCTGCAAACTCCCTGCATACATCATAGTACTGTAAGTACGCAGAATACGCGCTTTGACGTTGAGTTGATACCGGCCCTTTCATGAAGTCCTAAAGGGTGCGTGCATACATATTGCGATAAACACGCCGCGCGGGTTAGCGGCATTCCCTAATGACATTAATTTAGCAACATATAATAACAGTTTTTTTTTTATACTTGGACCACCTTAAAAATATTATTATTGTACACTAGCTGCGCCCCGCGGTTTCACCCGCATGGCCGTATAAGTCTCGATCCCGTGGGAATATCAGACAAAGAGTATCCTACTTCCTAATCTAGGTCATGGTCTATCCATGTGCAAATGTCATCCCAATCCGTTCAGCCGAACAAACAAACAAAAAAATCAAATCTTTTCTTTTTAATAATATGAGTTTAGACTGATTTTCAAGAGGCATCATTTCCAAAATATTACTGGAAGCTTCAAACACGTGCGACGTGTCATAGGCACTGAAACTGAAATACCTACTAGATTCAATATTCATTCATTCACTTACCACCTTTTTTAACAGGTATATGTAAAAATGCGCTACAAGACAAGCAGTCAGCTCCGCATAGTGAAGCTGTCTATGATAGACTTGGCGGGCAGCGAGCGCGCCTCCGCCACCGGCTGCGTCGGCGACCGGTTCAAGGAAGGAGCTAATATCAACAAGAGTCTACTCTCTCTGGGCAACTGTATCAATAGGCTTGCTGATGGCAGCAGTTACATTCCTTACAGGTGAAGTATTGTTTTAGAATAAGATATTTAAATGGGTGAAAGTAACTTTTTATGGAGGAAGTAACTTATATCATCGGATACCATAACATGAAGCGACTGAGAGACCTACAGGAGCTTGTAGCTCTAAAAAAATTTAATTGAACCTAGAGAAGTTCTTCCACTGGTCCACCCTTTATATTTCTGTCGGCATTCCCCATACGCTTCTTCTGGTTTAAATGCTAGTGTTAATACTGTTTTTTGTTTTGAAATAACACAAAAAAGCACATGAGATATTTCAACTTCATGAGCTTCAAAAACACATGAAATTTGGCACATGGGTAGAACATGACCTGGATTAGGACATAGGATACTTTGATCCCCATATTCTCACGGGTTCGAGACTAATGCGGGCGAAACCGCGGGGCGTAGCGTTACATAAAAATAATGTGTAGGTACTATCGAAGAACTTCATATCTAAGCTGTTTGAAAAAAAATCCCGTGAACACGATGACCACATCTGTTACCGGCCCGGTTCTATAGCCGCCGAGCGCTGCAAGCAGAAATAGTCCTTACTGTGTATAGATAAGAAGTTTTTACGATGGTACATAGAGTAGAGGTACCTAGTTTCGATAGTTCAGTATTTATCAACAAACATGATTTCCTGAGCAGTGGTGGCCCAGTGGTAACGGTCCCGACTTACGTGTTGTAGGTCGTGAACCCAAGCAGGCGCTTTACTTTGTGTAATGTATGTAATGTGTATGTATGTGTATGTCATGTAAATAATTTCATCACCACTGCTCTCAAAACGGTGAAGGAAAACATCGTGAGGAAACCGGCATGTCTTAGAACCAAAATTCGAAGACATGTGACATCTACCAACCCGCACTGGGCCCGCGTGGTAGATTACAGCCCACTCCCTCTCACAGAGAGGAGGCCTGTGTCCCAGCAGTGGGAACATTAATAGGCTGATTATGTTATGTTATGATTTCCTTAACCAAAATCTCCACCTCCAGAGACTCAAAACTGACGCGCCTCCTAAAAGACAGTCTTGGCGGCAATTGCAAGACAGTAATGATCGCCAACGTATCCCCCTCAAACGTCAGTTACGAAGACACGTACAATACGCTCAAATACGCAGCCCGCGCCAACAAGATACAGCTCAGTATTAAGAAGAATATCGTTGATGGAGATATGAGGCTGTCGCAGTATGTGAAGATTACTGAAGAATTGAAGAAGAAGGTGAAGGAATTGGAGGCGAAGTTGTCGCTGTCTAGTGTTAAGATGGTGTCGCGGGAACCGGACTTGGCTAAGGAGAAAGGTATGTTGATATACAATAGATTATTTGCTAGATTTTTCAGGAATTGGTTCTTCTTGGATTATGTGCCAAATAAATAATGACTCCATTGTTTTATGCTGTGGCAGTTATTAATGAATCTGTAAAAAATAATCTTACAATGTTCCTTTTTTGCTAAACCATAGGATTTGTCCTAACATAGCTTAGCCCATATACGCACGGGCGCTTTTCTTAACGCGAAGTTTTTGACCGTACTCTGTATTTTCTACTCTCGGCGTCGAACCGAGCGTCGAGAATCCAACGTGCATGGCTAGCGCGTTGAAAAAGTACACTGTTGGATTTTCGACTCATGCCGCTAAGCCGAGAGGTGAAAATCCAGTGCGTGGCAAGAAACGTCCCGTTAAAAAAAGCACCCGTGTGTACGTATGCTTATTATTGACATTTCGGTTCACTCCTACAGAAAGATATCTCAAAATTCAAAATTCAAAATTCAAAAGTCATTTATTCAAACTAGGCTGAGAATCAGCACTTTTCGAACGTCAAAATTACATAAGACAGTCCCCCAAAAACGCCCGCCCTTCACCACTTCCTAGTGCTTTTGCTGGAGAGAAGAAGTGGCGCAACAAACTCCCCAGCAGCACAGCTGTCTGTTCAGTTAGAAAAAAAAATTGATTCTATACAATAGTATGCAAATCATTTACATTACTCAACACAAATCATTAAATAAAAAAATATATTTGCCATAATGACAGCTAGCACACGCCAATGTACCAACAAAAAAAAAAAAAAATATCGAAAGCTAAACTCAAGCGAAAATGAATACTAAAAAAACTAAAAACGTAAACAGAACTTAATACCCGAATTATAAAGCCTCCAGGTATAAAGGGCGTGCCCGCTTACATATAGCTAATAAAACTGTAACTCGAAGTCACATAATTATGATAATCTAGGACCATTGAAGTAAAATAAATCAACAGTTAGGCAAGAATAATATAATGATCTTCTGTCGAGGTCGCTAGCTAACCACCTATTGCAATACAACTCATTAAACAAAAACATTGTAATGAGTCGATTATGTCAATAATAAATGAATTTAAATGAAAATAAATTTACTTATACAGTCAATTAAAATAACAATTATATAACTCATATGACCTGTCAGTAGGTAAGCTAATTCTGGAGAAAGAACATAAATATTGTCTTGAGTTAATCACAGCGACCAACTATTTTTATCGTTTAAGTAGTCGTTGATGAGTATGCCTTTGAACAAAGGTTGGATTTTACTTTAGCTTTAAACGCATTATAAGGCAAATCTAGCAGAGAAGTGGGTAGCTTGTTATAAAAGGTTATACCAAGCCCAACAAATGAATTATGAACCTTATGAAGCCGGTGAAAAGGAGCTCGTAATTTGTCCTTATTTCTGGTGTTAATATTGTGAATATCACTGTTCTTAGTATATAAGTGTATATTTTGCCTAATATATAGGATATTAGCGAAGATGAATTGTGATGCCACTGTGAGAATACCAATATCCTTAAAAAAATCTCTTAGAGAAACTCTGCTCACCTAGCTGGTAAATTGCTCGAACAGCTCGTTTTTGAAGAACAAATATATTTTGAATGTCAGCGGCTTTGCCCCACAGCAGAATGCCATAGGACATAATGCTATGGAAATAACTAAAATAGACTAATCTAGCAGTATCAACGTCAGTGTATTGTCTTACTTTCCTGACAGCGTAGGCGGCCGAGCTAAGCCTTCCCGCTAGACTTGAAATATGTGGGCCCCACTGAAGTTTAGCATCTACTGTTATGCCCAGAAAAACTGCCGAGCCCACAGTTTTCTGTGTATTCAGTCCACAAACTTAACTAATAATAGTGAGGTATTGCTATTACGCGTTGCAATGTGAACTAAATCCTTACTTAAGATCATAAATGCGAAAGTGAGTTTGTTTGTTACACTTTCACGCTAAGACGGCTGAACGGATTTGGATGTAATTTGGCACATGGGTAGACCATGATCTGGGTTAGGACATAGTTTACTTTTTATTCCGATATTCCCACGGGTCGATGACACTTATGCGGGTGAACCGCGGGGCGCAGTTAGTATGATATAATTGAATGGAAAAGTATAACAATTCAACTATGATGAGAGTGCAAAAATATGCATTGTGCCGGTACACCGTACAACATCTAACGCCTAAAGCATCCATAGAGCGACGTCCCATGCCCATTCATATCTGTCTATCTTTATTCTGTCTTATATGATTACTGCTCACTACATATTTGTTTTTTTTTTTTAAATTCTTTTTTAGCAAAACAAGAATGGCGTAAACGTATCTCCGAAGAAGCGGAGGTGTACGCACTACAGGAGGGCGCGCTGCTGAGCCTCATGTCGCGCCAGCGCGTGCTCGCGCTGCGCCAGCGCCTGCGCACGCGCGCCTTCTCGCATGTCGCTGACCTGGCGCATCGCTCCTCTTCTGAGGCTATGGAACAGGTAATATTGTGTGCTACCTATTTTAGATAATTAGACGAATAAAATGGATGACGTCGGCCTGCAGTGAAAAAATCTCGTAGTACTTCTACTTATTGATACCTTTTCTTTTTCAATCTAGATGTGTACCGAAGACATACCGCGACAAGAGCGCGCAGCCGAAAATTACATTAAACAATCTGTACACCTAGACTCCAAAGTAATGACCACATGGACGAAGTGGGACCAGAGCAAAAAGAAACTGCACATCATCTGTGAACAAGCTCTATCAGACTGCCCAGAATTAACAGACTTCGTTGACAAAGTACAGTTGCAGAGTGAACTACGACAGAGCAAGGCCAGAGATAATCTGAGACAGAAATTACTGTCCATAGAGAATGATGAGATCGAGGCCTTCACAGAGTACATGAGTGATATGCCTACTATGTTGAAAAAGTTGTACTTGACGCTAAAAGGGTACGACAAAGCCCCACCAGCATTGACTTCTGAATACCTCGAGATAATGAAAAAAGCTAAATCAGCTAAAGGCATCACGTGGTCAGATGATGGCAATGAAGGTGACGCACACTTCAAGTTCATCTCTACTCTAGACTTACACAAACCCTCCACGACATTAGAATACAGCTTCTCCAAGAAAGATGACGCTAACGCAACAGTAGACATCGTAACTGACAGCGATGACCTGACAGACATAGAGAATAAGGAACCAATCAAGTTATCGGCTAAGAAACGCAAAGGAACGCCCATCAAACTGCCTAATAACGAAACTATAATTATAAATGATTCCTTCGAGAGTTTGGACACGACAAGGAATATGAATTCTGCAAAGAAGGTTAAGAGGGAATTTGACATTACAGCTGATGTTGAAAACTATGGACCTATTGACCCTAAGGACTTGAATTCAACGTTTGTATTGACTGGGAAGATGGAAGCAGCGTTGAAGAAACCCATGAAGACAGAATTCAAGATGGAACACATTCCACTGAAGAGGGGATTGACGGATAGGACCAATACTTTGCCCACAAGGACTATTAATTTTGGCGATAAGGGTAAGTTGTCTAATTGCATCCTACGAGATTGCAGCTCCTATTTTTTTATCAAGCCCCCCCTCGAACCCCTCCTCTTTGAATGCGTCTACGTTACGACAGTTCGAAACTAATATTATTATTTAATCATCGTGCACGACATCGCGACACCGCTCGCGCGATTTGCGTCTTGCGTCTGCGACCGCGGCGAGAACAAATGTTAGCGCACGTATCACGGACGTAATAATATCGCGGTGCGATTTTCAACTCTTGGTGTTGAGCCGAGCGTTGAGAATCCAACGCGCTGGGACGCACTTTCGTTTCAGAGCGTTGAAAAAACACACTTGGATTTTCAACTCTCGGCGCTAAGCAGAGCGTTAAAAATCGCCGCGGGAAAATATCGTCCATGCGAACCTGGGCTTAGAAGTTATTTATAGCGTGCCATGAGTCGTAGCGGTGCGACGCGCGGAGAGGAGAGCGGCGCGGGAGCATTCTAGCGCTGCATGACGCATCGCCCTATGTCGTGGCCCTGGCCCTAGTTCGCGAATTGCGACTAATGAATAAATTAAGTTTTAGAATTTATTCATAAATCAGTACCCAATACCCATACTGATATTGAACAAATCCTAAAACTTAACTTAGAGTTAATAATGACCAATATTTTCCTGTGCAGCAAAAATCGTGAAGCCAGTAATCGGCAAAGCGATACCGTTCCGGAGGCCACCGGTACAACCGAACATTCCGCAAACGAAGAGCTTCGGCTTCGGCTCCAGCGTGCCCAGAGATGCGCAGACGCAGAGGAACGTGCAAGGTACATGTCTATAGCAACCTTATGTATGTTGGAATAGAGGCCTGTTTCATTACTACTTGTTAAAGTGATGCTGTTTTAAAGTCAATGTCAAGTAGACTAATAAATTATACCTTGATGAATCCCGCGAAAAATAAGTGGCATTATTCGCTAGCAATCATTCACGCTAGCTTTTATTAATTACTAGCTTTCGCCAGCGGCTTCGCCCGCGTATGTTAATGTATTATACTTTTGAAAGAATTTTTAAAATGGGTCCAGTAGATTTTGAGTTTATTAATTACCAACTAAAATACAAATCTTTTGTCTTTATAATATTAGTGTAGAAATGCGTACAGCAAAGATTTTCGGTTTCAGTAATTTTTTCGTATTTTTTTATGCTAAATTATTTCATTACAAAACTTGATATCTACTTAAATAGTCACTTAACTGGATGTCGTGAAACAGGCCATGACGTTTTTGTTTGACCCGTCCTTGTGTTTGTTGTAGTATAATTTGTGTGTCCTATCAAAAATATTATTTAGTGGAATTTTCAAACATTTTAATCAGTTTCAAACAGTTATGTAAGTTCAAAATACCGTAATAATTTGCGATACCAAGTTAATATTTTATCGAAATTATTTACGCTTTGCGTTATTTTCACACGAAGGAGCATGATTTAATTATTTATTTTAAAGCTACGACACAGTTTGATTCTCAACCTTGTCAATGTCAATACTAATACTCATAAATCCACCATTCAAACATGCAGAGCATTTCGTTTTGCTCACTAACTCATTCTACATATTACAAATCAGTTGTTTGTGTCAGTCTTCAATATAATAGCATCTAATCACTATGAACATAACATCACTCCTGGAATCCCCAAAGGGTGAGGTGTACCTATAGTCACACTGTGAATGTCCAAATTATTAACCCACTAACAATTCCCTTACATGTTCGTGTGTGTGCCGTATAACAAACTAATAGACACGATGACTCGTGGGAAGACGACTGTAACTCAAAAATCAGTCGGTTACAAAGCAGTGAGGGCGCGAGACAGGTTCCAGTCACACCCCTACTCCAGACCACCTGCAGTCAACAGGAAATGACGCGACCAGAGACAAGAAGAGGACTGTACAAAGTAGGTTAGACAACAAAGGTTTGTGCTATCGTCGAGTTTTTAATTAAGGATTTTGTTTGATACTGATTTTTAGACATTAGACTGATTGATTATTATCCTGTTTTGTAAATTAAGATTTTATTGAGTTAAAAGGTTTAATTTACTGCTACTTCAGGATTGGTTTAATTAACATAGAGCATGTATATTTGAAATGGAGAATGCTTCTTTAGTACTTTAGAGTACGTCTCAGTCACAAATAAGGCAAGTAACTAATTAATTTGTCACAAGAATGTCTAAAAGCTTCGAAATTTCAAATATACATTTTGTATAGAACTTATAGAAATAATAAATTCATGAGTCGAAGTTTGTTGTTAATTACAGTTTATACATAAAACAATTTCACAGAGTGGTTGTTATTAGAAATTCAAATAACACTAGTGGAAATAATACGTTTCGAATTTTCAATATGTACTCAGACTTGATCGTGTCTACATTCGCAAAGTTAGGACTAAAATTTAATCTAAATCGAAACTTCGGTTTTGGGTACGTCAGATTATTGAGTGTGTCGCTTTGATTGGTCGCTCGTGTTAAACGCTCTATTTTGTCCACTCGGGATTGCTAACACTTTGTAGGATATACTCAAAAGACATTCAACAAAATACAGGAAATTGCTTCCAAATTGACTTTAAAAAAGTTGACATTTTTATATAGGAATAATATTACCACAGAAAAAAAAAAGATTTATGTACCCTTATTATTAGTAATTTATTCAAATACATGTTGACATTAAAATGAGAAAACATTTGTGATATTTATAAGGGCTTCCATGTGTGTGTATGCTAATTTTTATACACAAAAATGTAGTATTACACAGTGCACTTGTCGCTCAAATAAATAAACATGTGTTTTTTGGCGCGCATCTCATTCTTATCTAATTTTCCTATCACCAATATGAGTAATTTTTTTAAAAATAAAACCCTATTTATATGATCAAAGACATTATTGTATAGAATTTAATAATAAATCTTCTTCTTTCTACTTATCAGATTAAAATAACAACGAAAAAAGCAATTCTGATACTATTAAGTATTCTTTCGTTTTCTCGTCGTCTTTAAAATCTTCGTTTCTATGATTGTGTAATTTTAACACTAGTTTTAATAAAATATCGCTTTAATATTTGTAATGATTTTGTAAATGTTTTTTTTTTTGGTATTTAGCTTTTTTATAACTTATTGTAACGAATTAACTAACTAATAAATATAATGTAACTACACATTTTTGTGAAGACTACACTAGCCCTAGGCGACACCGAAAGCGGTTAAGTCATAAAATCTATCATTTTCACCAGTATTTGACATTAAAGTGTCAAAAAACGCTCTTTATCCGGACAACCTATATTGTGTAAAAACGGGCTTAAATGTTGAATAAGGTATTGATATTTCCAGTGATTAAGCTAAGACTTAATCAGTGCGAGATATCCACAGTGCCATTCAACAGACATTTTTAATTCCATCTTAAGGTTCATACACACATGTCAGTCACGTCAACGTCAAGTCACCGATCAGTCACGTCACAAAATATAGTTACCTAGAAGTTGTAGGACGTTGGCAACACAAATCAGTCACGTCATTACCGGCGCGTCTCAGTCGACGTTGCGTCCCCGGCAAGTCCAAGCTTGTATTGCTACGGACGAAACAGGCGTTGCTATGAGTCACTGACTATCTGTTCCCACACGTCCCTGAAATTGACGTGACTGATCGGCGACCTGACGTTGACGTGACTGATGTGTGTGCATGAACCCTTAGTCTAAGGTAACCAAGAAATATATTTTCATTTTTCATTTTGTATTACATTGAACTCAACCGCTATTTCTACAACTTCAATTCTAAAGTATGGCGGCAACTCCGCCCGCAATGAAATTGAAACGAAAGTATTTGATACTTTAGTAGATTCTGATAACATTTTGATTCAATGACGTCACTAAAGGAAACAATTCTTGCCTATACTACTTTTGTATGAAATTGTATTAACTTAGATTACTTTTGATACATTGATTGTTTTTCTTTATTAGCTTTACATTTACTTTGCTTTTGTAAATGATAAATTTCTCGTAACTCAACTAAATATCTGATAATATTTAGTAAGTAATCATAACCGGATTTACTCAGACCAAATAATGAAAAACCAAGACATAGCGCTGTCAACAGAGATGTGAGTCTGACACGCTCTTCCGCTCCGCCCAGAGGGAGAGATGTTATTTGATGATTTCCCACCCAGAAAAAAAAAGGTAAATATGTATGCACAGAGCGGAGGTGTAGTTTTGGCATGCTTCATTGCATTGTTCGCAGCGCTACATCTTGGTTTTTTATTTTGTCTGAGCGTATTAACATAATTGTAACTAATGTTTAGAATTTTAACATATCATGTGTATAATTATTACTATGACTGAATTATTTTCTAGGCGTATTGTTTTCTAAGATTTAATTTTAATTAAGAAAATGTGGAGGTATAATTAAAGAGATTTGAATATTACGTGAATTTTGTTTTTGTCGTCATTCTTATCATAACTTATCATTTAAGGTCTCATTGGTCGTTCGTTGTGTTCTAATGCCGATGCCGTTAGAATGGTACAACCCATAGGCACTACATATCTACTATATTTCATCTTACTAGGGTAAGTTCACAAAAGCTGAGCGAATCCGCTTGCAAATTTAATTCTTTGTAATAAAGATAATTTTCAATGTAGTAATTTTAGGATGTTGCATACCTAATGGGAAGTTGTTGTGTAGCACGTTTTTATTTTATTCAAAAAACCTATATACTAACAATAATACGTTCCTTTCTTTCTTTGATGCGCGATAACTTGTAGCGATGCGCGATAACGCATCAAAGACATGACGTCACACGAATCTTGCATCACGCAATTCGAGTTCACCGCGTGACGACAACTTTCGGGCAGTTGCCCGCCAGACACAACATCCGTCTGGTCGGAGGATCCTCCCTTTTCTATGGTGGATGAGTGAACTTTACACCCTGTTCCTCATACTACTAAACATAGCACTAAAAACTCAACAGACTACTATCTCTTTAGAAGTGAAAAAAAAATCCCGTATCCGTATGGCATGCGACATGTCGAGGACACCCGCCTTACCCCTTGAAACGTGAACCCAGTCAGTTCCTCTTCACGCAGTCTACACTAACACTCAACACCCCACAGTCCTATGTTAATTTATTCCTATTTTTCACTGCGTTCCTCTCTACTGTGATCTGACCCGTATGCAGACCCCATTAGATCCCGGTGCACTCCGGTACAGGAGTCTAATTACGACGGGTACAAATTGAAGGCTTTGAAATACACCCCGGCTTTCTACATGCCTCCTGTACCGTGCAGCTAAGTTCAAATGAGATATTCGATTCCAAAATTTGCACATACACAACTGAATTTAGTGGAATGCGGCACAAAAGTGAGCGCTTTATAGTTTTCGTATTTCGATTGAATTGAAATTTTTGTGAATGGAAATAGGACTCGCATATTTCAAGCTTCCTAGGTTTCTATTCGGCTCTGCTTTTGTTGTAGAACTTTGTCAGTAATTTGGTGTTCTGTGGTGTTTTGCAGTCTAGTGTATAAAGAAGAGAATAAGCTGTTTCTGTGTACCTATGTACTTACTATGAGAGTGAGAATGCTGGTTTTGTGGTTCTCTTCCATGAACCGTACCTATCCTTTACCTACCTGCCAAATCGGGGCAATAGCGTTTTCATTTAAATTTTGGGCCAACAAAATTTAATAAACTGTCATACCTTCGCAGCTTCGACACGAAGAATTTAATATCACAAGGACGATTTTTATAGTATGTCTTTTCCCTACAGTCGTCTGGACAGTGGTCATGGAAGTAAAGCAGCTAATTAGCCCAAAATACAAAAATAGTTGCTCAGCAACATGCGATTAATTAAAATCGATGTCACGTCTCGACTCATTCCGCGCCGGGTAACGAAGGTAGGCAAAGGTGTCAACAAAAACGCGTCGAACCCTAAACGAACCGCAAATGAATTGATTCGACGCAATCAATTTTTTCCCGCCCTTCTAACTCAGGGAGCTAGGGTACACACCGACTCATTCACTCCCGCTCTGATTATCGGTCAATCATTCGGTCTCACCGTTCAGTTAACTGGAAAATTGGTAATTAGGTATAGGTGATAAAATGTGGAAAGTGTGCTGTTAGGAGATAAGAATGGTCAAGGGCGAATATCCGATAAGTTTAGAATAGGTAGGTAGTTTTTAACCGACTTCCTTTATTATGCGTTAGTGAGGGGATCAAGACGATATTATTTACAAGCATCGAGGAATTATGGTTTAGTATAAAAAGAGAACTGCTTTATGTAAAATGTTATGTAGGTAACCTAATCATAAGTCACGTCCAGTCAGTGTTGGGCACAATTCAGTTATTTTTTTAATTGTAGAAGTAAACAATTACAATTTTAAAATTAATTGCAATTACTTAAATTAATTGCAATTGATTTAATTCAATTATATTTTAATTATGAGATGCAATTAAATTCATTAATATTGTGTTTCACAATTAATTTAATTGCAATAATTTTTTTTATTGTTATTTACAATTAACTTAATCGTCAATTGTTTATTATAACAATTCATACTATTTAATGAATGTAAAAACTCACGCACGGGAATGTACATACTAAGTAATAAGTAAATAATTATCTACCTCATTGGGTAGATAATTATTTACTTATTACTTAGTATGTACATTTTTCAGAAAACAGAATCCACTACGAATCGAGTGTAATTTGCAAAGCATAAATGGTAAGAACCACACATTACCTACCCTCTTTTAGGCTTCATCGCAGTCGGGTTAAAAATAACAGGTGCCAACTAATTTTGATAGATGGCGTTACAGGGGGCCTATCACCACCTCTAAAAGCAGTATTATTTTAATATTACTTTAGTGTGAGAAAGAGATGAAGCTCTACAGATCGTATAGCACCATCTCATTCCCCCACTGAAGTAAGATTAAAATAATACTGCTTTTAGTGGTTGTGGTAGGCCCCCTGGTCACTCGTCAGTCGCTTTGTTATCCGTGCAACTTGCAATTAGACCTAGGTAATGTTTTTCATGTCGAATTCTAGTCTTATACCTATTAGCATTTTCGGAAAAGCAATGCTACTGGATCAGAGAGGCACAGAACAGATCTTGTGGCGATACTTACTTGGTGGCCTTTGTCCAGAAGTGGACGACTTTCGACTGATTAATGACAGTGCACAGGTATTTTAGCCTTTAATGAACTTTTAATGGCCGAGGTCTGCAAGTTAGCCACCATGATGAGAGCAACTGTAGTTGTTGAGAGCACGTGCGTACCTAACTATGTACGGTCATTTGTAAAAGTAGATACCCCATGGTGAAAACAAGGTATGGCATTCCGGGAGTGACACTTGCTTACGTCACTATCCAGTTGCAACTTTATTGCAACAAAACACGAATTAAGGAAAGATTGTCGCCAATCTGATAAAAAAATTATACAAAGCATTTAAACTGTCATTTCATTTGTATAATCAAACGAAACAAATCAATTTAAACATACCAACGTAATTGTTAATTAAAACCTCATTGTTTTATCGGATTCACACAGGTAATATAGTGGTTTGGGGAGTTATTATTACTCAATACTGGTAACACAGATGCGATGACGTAGATAAGTGTCACCCACGTGACTACTGTCTCGGAATGCCATACCTTGTTTTCTTTTACCATGATACATAACTACTTTCTATTTGTATCCTGTAAACTCTCCGGCTGGCCAAACGGAAACATGCACTGTTCTCAAAGACTGGAGCAGGAGCCGCAGAATAAAGTCGTTTGTGGTGTAAGATACTTCCCTATGTACCTACTTCTACTGACTATAATACAATTCTTTGTAGCACTGTGGGTCGGACTTCCCGGGGGGACAGTTTCGTCGTTCACAGATCACTACCCCCATCTGAAAGTAAACTTCCCGAACTTCGGCTGTTTGGATTCTTTTTTACACGTGTGGGTTTGTTGTTCTTTCCAACTCGGATAGAATATACGGGCTTAGAAGGAAGTATTAACTTTTTAGTTTTTAACGTATCGAAGTGTGTTTGGTTGTACTTGTACAAGCAACCCGTGGTACAAGTGAGTAAAAATGTCCTATGCACCTACCTACAATGATTGCTACAATGTGTCCTCTAGAGGCGTGATAACTATGACTGCAATGAGCAGTTCGCTTTTATAACTATATGTAGGTAGGTACATACGTCGTAGGTAAGGTATACGCCAAGCGCACCCGGAGGAGTCGCCCGTTGAGTACTTTCTGAGCATGAGATATGGTTTTGAACCGTGCTGGTACGAGAGAAGAAGAAACGATGACGACCGTCGCCTGCCGGAGGTCATGGTAGCTTGTAGGTTGCACAACAGCACTTTTTTTTGTATGGCGCAAATAATTATGTTTCTGTACCTACCTACTTGCTGACGAAATAAGAACCGAATTTTAGTAATAGGTAAGTACCTATTAGTACCTACCATATCATTTATTTGGTTACTTGTAAAATGCCTTGTCTTGTCTAAATAACCACTTAAACAATTGACCCTGATAAAGTAATGAACTTAAATGATAGGTAAATTTCCACAATAACCATGTTAGGCGTACGGATTTGTGATCGCAAGTTGTTGTTAGTAGGTGATGGGAGATCATTGCTGACTAGGTACCTTAAATTCCTTGTTCACCCTTTACAACGTTGATCAAACAGCGGTGGAGACATTGAGTGATCCATTCGTGTTAAGTAATAGCCGCTTATATACCGAAATAACAATACCTCAGTAAAGGACATTATGAATATTATCCAGGTTTTAATTATTCTGAACAATCTACAATGTTTTTTTGGGGGATATCTAATAAAGGTGATATAGGTAGGTACCTACCTACCTGGGGTGATCAACTAAAGCTCGATTTCAGTTTTTTTTCCCCACACAGTTAAGTATTTCAACATACAACCTGATACTGACGAGCAAATTGCAAAAAAACTAAGAAAATTTGAATTTCGCGGGCTACCTCGGCACATCCCCCTTAATAACTGACCCTGTTGTTTCTTCATGAGAATATTTAACGTTTATCACTACATACAACCCATATTATTTAAAGTAAACTCCTGATGGAAAAACGGTAAACCGTTAAACAGATTTTAATACAAATCTTAAAAGACAGGAGTCCAATTTGCTTATCCGTGCGGTGCGCGCGCCGATGACAATTGACACATGTCAAATTGGAATTGTCAAAGTAGGACTGCATCGTGCCGTGCCGCATCCAAAAAGCCGATTAGTCTACGTGTAAAGTGGTTTTTATTGAAATAATTTCAAGTAAATAATAAGGTAAGTGAGCTATTAATTACGAAATAATTAAGTTAGCAACCTCAATGTTTTGTCTTTGAGGTTGTATTCTGTCAAAGGTTAGGTTAAAATTTGGCAAATATGTAACTGCTGTTGAATATTCCCAAATAAACGTGCTTACAAATTCACGGTTAATTCTAATTACAAATAAATTAGATTGTTTTGTCCCAATAAATAAATTCAGGTCGTTTTTGATACAACTAGTGGCATCTATTAGATTTTTTCGTAACTAGGTGAAGTTTTCCGCGCTTTTCACGAGTGCTCGGGTTTTCTAAAAATATTGGAAAATATTTTCATAGTAGGTATTCTATGCTTCGATTGGAATTCTTAATTAATTAATTTAATCAGTGCTATGCTAGTGATTAAATTTCGTACCTACTGTCGATGATATTTTTTTTTTACAAAAGGCTCAAGAGGCGTCTTTCTATAAGTAATAATTTATTAGGCGTGATTGTGAATTCAAATAAGCACTTAAAATGGTTTAGAATAAATTTAGATAATTACTGGTCCAAATAATGTTAGAAAAATATATTGAGTGGCGCGGCAAATATTTGAAACGGCCTGCATGGATTGCATCATGCACCGTTCATAATATGTACACGGTACGAGGTGAGGCGAGGAACTATCGCTTAACTACTAGCGAGGAAGTTTTTAGGTCAGCAAACTAAATTATACCGTCCAACCAAACACACACGTTAATAGTGTTATTAATTAGTTTTACTAAACCAATTAGTACCTTTAGTCGCGCTTCATTTATCGTTTTCGGTTTTATTCTCATAAAGAACACAAAACAGTTTACTTGGTTTATCAGTTATACAAATACATCATGCATTTGTATGGTAACGAAGTTTTAATTTGGTTAAATAAATGGTTTATCTATCTATCTATCTAATTTGTGTAATATTGCATTGCATTGCATTAATTTGCATATTGCATTCAATTATCAGATATCAATATCGTATTTAGGTGGCGGTGAATACCTACTACGGGATAGGAATGTCATCATTTTCGCGGGAAAATCTTCATGACGTCAGAATTTACGATAACTTGTCGCTGGCACAAATCTATGGAAATGCAGTATCTATTATTATTTAACTTATTGATCCTTATCTGCATTTTGTAGTATTTTGCTTCCTGGTTTTACCGTTATTGCAGGAAACTAGGAAGGTTGATACTTGTAAAACTTATCTTTGACTGCATTAAAGCGCGATTTCACACATTGCACTTTGCATTATAGCGCGATTTCACACATTGCAATTTTCATACACGAATTAATTTCATGCAATATGCAAAAGATGTTTTTCGCATATATTTACCGGCAGCATTTAATTTACAAATTATTGCAGTAAATTTAGTTATTAATTGAATTACTTATCGCGTTATTGCTATAATTAAAAAAACGCCAAAATAATCTATGGCACTATTCAAAAAGATGAAGCCGTTATTTTTTTTGCTCAATTAACAAACACTGCTCTTCTTTATTTGACGAAAAAAATGTAAGTATAAAAAATACATCCTGGTTCGAATCGTGATGTTTCTACACAGACCCAACCGCACGATCTACAAATCTCAATTTCTTTGATATATTAATAAATTGTAGTAGTAATTGATTCAATGTCATTGTCCGATAAAACTTGTTTTTATTTGCACGTGTTACGATTTTGCAGACGAGACAGTCCGATAAAATGTTTTTGAACATTTAAATACCAACTTTAATTAGATACATTTTTTTAGTCACTCTTCACATAGTCGTGCTTTGGTAGTTACGTGTTGCTGTAGATTTATAAGGATCCTAGGTCTGTCTCTATTAGGTAAGGTATGTATGCGTGTCCTCGATGCGGTTTATATTGTGCAGTGCATTTCAGTCGGTATATTTAAAGTGCTACATCGTGAAATCGTGACGTCTCGTTACGTCAATTCTTTGTTTCTATGGAATCAGTAGGCAAGTTAGCACGTGTAATTTCGATAGTCTCGGTTTCTTTCTTCAGAAATATCGCCATAACAATAATGTTAACAGCATTGTTGTGTTTCGGCAGTTAGAGGTAAGATAGACATTTCTTCTGTGGTTGAGGATTCCGAGTGAAGCTCGCTTCCACGTTCGGCCTGATCATCACTTACCTTACCACCAGGCAAGTGAAATGCAGGCCAAGAGCTACCCGGTTGTGGTAAAAAAAAAAAGCAACTAGAATATTCGGCAGCTCTATTATTTTTCCAGATTAGATTTACTCAAACGAGTTTTCGGATTTAAAAAGCTTAATTTATCTACCTGACTTCATGGATACCGCGATGTGTCGGTGTTTGTTCTGCCTATTTACAAGTCAATGATGTGAATGCAACGTTTATTGCATCAGCGCTTGCAGGGCCGATTATAATGCGAGGGAAGTCCCGATATGGAACTAAATATGTATAGGCAACAGCGAGGTGTTGCTGTTACGTCGAAGTAGAGCTATCTTTGATTACAATGAAATAAAAGTTTCTCGTTTATGTGATTAATAATAAAAAAAAACACAATCAGACATATCTTTATTAGAAATTAAATTCTGTTCGTTAGTAAGCCCATCACTTGAGAAGGGCTGGACCGATTTGACATTTTTTTGTTTTAAAATATTCGTAATAGTCCGAATCAGGTTTTTACGGGAAGAAAAATGGAAATGTTTCCCGAAAAATCTTCAAATTCGGGAAAATCTGAACGTCCTTTTTTGTAAGAATTATTGAAATCTGGACAACCCCAGTCGCCACCCGGTGGCAACTGGGAATGTTATTCCCGATTGCCACCTGGTGGCAATCCATGTGGGGGCGACTGGGAATATTCGCGTCTGTCGGGTCAGCTAGTGTAGGTACTATAAAACACTGCTTATAAAATTGGCCTTGACATGACATAACTAACACATATGGATTCTGTTGGAAATAAATGGCTATAATAATAATAAAGAAGCGTGTCACAATCGCGATTAAAATGGTAGTTAAAGATCTACACACGAGTAATTTTACATAATGAGTTATTTGTCAAAAATACTTGAATTTACTGACTGTTTGCCTATTAGGCCTCCTCTGGGTAACACTCAAGTTGTAACACTCCAGTTGTACAAATATGTATTAATCGAATACATTTCGACGTGTTCTGAATTTCTAATAGTGCAAGGCCAAAATTATAATGTACCTATACTAAGCTATAATTTTTATTCTGAATTCGTTATCGCCATGCCACGCGTATTTATAGACAAGTTCAGTGTCAATGCTTATGATAACATGATTTTATTTTTAAACTTGTCATAAATAGGTAAACTCTAATTATAAAAATCAATGTTTGTTTGTTCGTATTTAATTCGCTGCCATACCGTTAATCAGATTGCGATAAAACTTTAATGCTCCCGCAGACAGTCGCGACGCGACTCTGGTGGAACAATTACAATGAAAACTTCTCAGAAATTGTTCTATCGGTGTCGCGTGTTCACCTGTTCGCGCTCAGCCTTTACTGCTAGCACTTGCGCTAAGGTTACAGGGATGAAAAAAAAAAAAAAACACGCGCACGAAGTCGCGGGTAGAAGCTATATAGTAGCATACTAAGAATATAGAGACATCCGGGACACGGTGAGGTGAGCTAATTTCTTAGTAAAAAAAAAACAATGATTTAAAATTACCTACTTTATTTAAGTTCAGATAATATTTATCTTGCTGTTTAGTTATGTAACTGTGCAATTTTGTTATTGTTCCGTAAATATAAGGTACTCTTCGGAAGACGATAAGCTGTTTGGTTGATAAGGTGGTTTATCACCTAACAACAACTGAAAAAGCAGACACTGTCTGAAATAGTTTCGACATTATGTAAAAGTTCCCGCAGACGGCCGCCGCGACTCTGGTGGAACAATTTCTATGGAAACTTCACGGAAATTGTTCTACCGGTGTCGCGGCGTGCCTGTCTGCGGGAGCATTAACGCAGTTTTGAATAATACTCAAGATAATTCGACCATGAATCGGATCTTTGGACAGAGCTTTTCTTGCGCACCATCCCTGATTCAAATCAACGCCACTGGCCGAGTGTAACCTAATTTGATAATAGAATTTGGACGTATTTAACTCCCGAATCTAGTGGCCCAACCGACACTTCAATTCCACAAGTAATATTTGAATTAAACCGGAGACGATTCAACGCCCCTGGGGAACAGTGTCGCCAAAATAGGGTACTGGTTCCCGAAATGGGCTGGCGGCCTCAACACGGCCCGTCTTGTCAGGGTTAATTGATTTATGTATTCCACTCCCGTAGGCTCAGATTAATAGATTTGTTGCTTAAATAATAATCCGTGATGAATTTAGAATTGGCAATTTAAGTTAGTATGGAGATTCGACGTTATTGTTGTTCCAGATTTATTATCCGGGAATTGGACGAGATTTGTTGGTGAGCTAGTCTTTGTCAATTGCTTTTTGATGGATTGGTTTATTTCATAATAAGGGTTATTATGATTTTCATTGTAGCTCAAGCTGTAATAAAGTTATTAAGAATTCAATTGACGACAGTAAGGATGAATTGAGTAGCACATTAAAATATCAATAGGGATTGTCTTATTGTATCTTAAATGTATAGAACAAGGTCTGAAACATCATTATATTCTATTTATACAATGTTTGTTCAACGTTTCTATTTATTTAAAGTTCGAAATGCTGTTTACATCAAACCCCTGATAGAAATTAATAGCAAACAATCCACGTCCTACACTATTTTCAATTTGCGGTAACAAAACACACAGTTGGGCTCTTTGTTAAAGTGAATCAATGCTTTTAAAGTGAACGTTTAGTAACTCTGAGTCAGCCGACTCATCCTTATCCTAATGCTCTCGTTAATGGTTCAAGTTTCAAGTTAAATTCGGTTGCTTAATTAACTCTATAAGTTATCGGTTCTCGGTTCATTGTAAAACTAATGCAATCTTCGGGTTTTGCGAGAGAACGTTAGTAACTTCATCTTCGACTAGTTTGTCAACTTCTGGCATAATTTTTTCTCTGTTTGTACCTTTATTTCAGCGTTTTGCAAATGTAAAACCAAAATACGTAGAGCTGCTCCATTGCTTTTTCATAATCGGGCTGAACGACTAACTTTTTGTGTACTAGACTATTAACGCTAAAATCCATAAACTTGTTCTTGTAGCAAAAAAACTGGCTTCTTTATAAGTTTGCCGAAGTTTGTTTATTAGCTAGTGTACGGGACTTCATTAAAACTTTCTTTATCCTTTCCACTGCATAATACGTCGTTAAAAAACTAGTTAATCGCCTTGAAATTTCCTGTCCATTGACTTAGTAATTTGATAGCCGTTACCAGGTAAAGTCTCACTGTTTCGTGTTGACAGGATAATGACAAGGAATTTGCTTAATGATATTTGTTCGCAAACGCGAGGAGTTGACGCCGGGCGGTCGGTCGTTGTTTTGTGAACTCCAGTTTCTTTTTTTATACGTGCTGTTAGAAATAGTGACCCAATTTCAGTATAAGTGGTTCGATTAATATAGGTACGAATATAGGTAACATTTTTGTCAGCCATAGTATGAATAATATCGCTTTACTACAATTAGTTTGTTTTTTAATTTCAGATCCAAAATGTGTGGAATTTGGGCGTTATTTGGCGTGAGCGAAGACTTATGTCCACTATGCACGGAGAGCTTTGTGTCGATCCGTCACCGCGGCCCTGACGCGTGGCGCTTCGAGGCCGACGCTCGGGAACCATTCGCGATATTCGGCTTCCGACGACTGGCCATTGTTGACGGTCTTCACGGTATGCAGCCGATGAGATTGCATCTCTATCCTCGCACAACCCTCATTTGCAACGGAGAAATTTACAACTGCAAGCGGCTACAAACACAATTCAAGTTCCCATATGAAACAGGGTGTGATGTGGAGGCCATTACACATCTCTATCACAACTTTGGCTTCCAAAAAACTGTGAAGAACCTCGACGGTGTCTTTTCATTTTGCTTAATGGATGGTGAGAAGAAGAAAATCTGTGTCGCCCGTGATCCTTACGGCGTCCGCCCTCTTTTCGAATACTGGGATGAGGAAAGAGGTATCTTAGGAATCTCTTCGGAAGGCAAGGGTCTGATTAAGTTAAAACAAAACGGCAACGGCAGTTCCACGCTAAGGCAATTCCCGCCAGGTCATTATGCGCAATGGAGTATATTAGACGATGGTAAAGTAAAACTTGACTTTATCGAGCGATACACGTCGCCCGGTATGCCACCGAACTTCCTGCCATATGTTGCGGAGGCAGATTTAGAAGGCAAGAGCATAGAAGAGAAAACCGCTCATCTCTTAGAAGCCGCGTGTGAAAAGAGATTGATGTCAGACAGACGTATTGGTTGTCTACTTAGCGGTGGGTTAGATTCGTCTCTTATTGCTTCCTTAGTAGTGAAGCTTGCTAAAAAACATAACTTGCCGTACAAGATACAAACATTCGCTATAGGTATGGGAGATTCTCCAGATTTGATAGCGGCTCGATCAGTCGCCGATTACCTGGGAACTGAGCATCATGAAGTACACTTCGACGAGAATGATGTTAAAGAAGAATTGGACAATGTGATATATCATTTGGAATCTTATGACATAACTACGATACGTGCTAGTTTGCCTATGTATTTGCTGTCGAAGTATATCAAAGAGAAGACAAACACTACTGTAGTGTTCAGCGGGGAGGGAGCAGATGAATTAGCACAGGGCTACATTTACTTTAGGGATGCTCCTTCGGAGAATGTTGCACACGAAGAGAGCTTGCGTTTGCTCTCAGACATTTACTTGTACGACGGTCTCCGAGCGGACAGGACTACTAGTGCATTCAGTTTGGAGCTCCGTGTACCGTTCTTGGACATTCAATTTACTAACCACTATCTCAACGTTGACCCAAAACTGAGGCAACCTCAAAACGGCATAGAGAAGCATTTGCTGAGGAGTAGTTTCGCTAAAAGTGGATTGCTGCCAGACACGATATTGTGGCGTCCCAAAGAGGCCTTCAGCGACGGAGTTGCGTCTGTAAAGAAGTCTTTGTTTACTATTATCGGGGAGGTAATCGCTGAAAGGTCGATAGAGGAAAATGCTGTTTATCCAGGAGTACAGCCAAAGACCGCCGAGTCGAAATATTATCGGTACGTGTTTGAGAAGTCGTACCCCGGCCAGCATGTATTTACTCCGTATTATTGGATGCCGAAATGGGTCGTCGGGGTGTCCGATCCTTCGGCGAGGTTTATAAAGCATTATACGGCTAACTAAAGCAATTTCGTGGCTGTATAAAGTTGTAGAAAAACTTAATTTGCGGCAACCGCTTATTTATGTTGAGCATAGCTCTTAAGATTAGGTTTTTTTAGTCGATTGTACATTTGACTTGTACCTACCTACCTACATATAATTTATTGACGCAAACAATTTTCGATTCTATTAGGATACCTTCACAGAAGGTTTAGTATGCAATTCTTACGTAACTTCAACCCAACTATTTGTTTCAAGACCAACGACAATTTAATTAAATACAGTTTAATTGTGTATGAATTCTAAAGCTATTCCTATGAGGAAGAGGCATTTGAAGTGGAACAAAGTGAGCTAACTCCCAATAATTGCCTTGCGGCGTTCCGTACAACTTGGCCCTCATTATCCCCACGACGATCTCGAGCCTCCCCAGTTGGTCTTAGAGTAAAGATAATATACTTTTGATGTTAATATACTTAATCGTTTGGGCTGTTATTGAATGTGATTGCTGTAAGCATTTGTTTTGTTTGTTTTTGTTCACATTTTATATACATTCGTTTGGATGTTTATATTTTAAAAATACCGCATTTTTTGTGTAGACTGGTTCTCTCTGTGCAAAGTCAAATAGTTAAGAAATTAATGATTTTAGGGAAAAGTGAGACAACTTGCAATCTTTATGTAAAAAGTTAAATAAGTAAGTGTTATAACGGGAATGTAAGCTTGTTCGTAGCTTGAACGTACCTAATATAAATAAAATTGCGTGATCTGTTATCTGTGTATCCTTTGACTTTTATTAAATTAATTCATTTGCCAATAATGTTTTCTTCAATGATTTCTACCAGCCATCCATTACCCGGACCTACCTAGACGCAGTCACATCGAATTGTGAAATGACGGGAAAGGTTATGAACGAAGCTTTTAGCTAAATTAAATGCTGTTATTGCACAGTGCATCTAACGTCCTTACAAGAAAATTTGAGGTTGCAATCATTTCTAATATATTTGACCTATATCCCAAAGACCAGAATATTGTTCAACTAGCTGTGCCCGCGGCTTCGCTCACGTAGCTGTGTATTCTATCGACATTTTAAGTTAATCGGAACATGATGTCATTTCCTCTACAACAGTGGTTAACTTTGTTCACTAAAAACTTGTTAGTAGGTTTTTGGTTTAAGAATATGAACGAAAGAAAATATTTTTAATTCATGGTCAGTCATGAGTCCCGATCGAAAAAGAATAAAACCGGCCAAGTGCGTGTCGGACTACGCACAATGATGGATGCGGTAGTTGGGATGAATTTATCCCAAGAACAAACTTAACATTGTAATTGAAAAACATGGTCTCCCGTACATTTCAATTGAAAATGTAAGTTTGTAGGCACAATATTCAGAGATTTATTATTTTATTTTAAGTTCATAGACTTCTTTAGGTTTTCCTGTAATCTATGAGTAAAGATACATTCTCCGAATTTTTTCAAAATTTCAGGCTCAGTAGTTTCGGAGATAAGGGCGAGTTGTAAATTTTCTTAAATATATCTTTATAAATATTTATTTTAAAACAAAATATTTGAGATCCTCGCAACAAGTCCTTTTATTTGATATTCACACGGTACAGGTTGCAGTGACCCCCGTAATTATTTAAAATTCATTTACCTATTTACGTATGGGGCATATAAATACTTTATGTGTACCAATTTTAACTTAATCGGTCCATTAGATTCGTAGCAAATTGGCTGTGACAGACGGACAGACAGACATACACATGAGTGATCCTATTTGGGTTCTGACTTTTCCTTTGGAGGTACGGAACCCTAAAAACCTTAATTGTAATTTCTTTCACTTCTTTAAGAACTTGATCAGCCGATTGAAGAACAAAGGTGAGACTATGCAAAAATACGCGAGACTGAAAAAGCCTGTAGGCAGAGCTGGGCAAAATACATGCTTTGCTTTAATTAAAATACAAATTACAAAAAACTATCTCGCACTTATTTAAAATACAAATTAAAAAATATTTTTAAGTCGTGTATTTGAAATATAAAATACAAAATACAGTATTATGACTATTTTTATTTAAAATACAAATTACAAAATACAGTCTGGTGTTAGGTTAGGTATATAAATAGAATAGAACTAATCCAGCCCAGCCTAAGGCAAAGGGAATATATTCTTACCATCATATTTTACAAAATGGCGACCGCTAAATATGTCACAGCATTCACAGGATTCACTCCATCGCCGAATGAAAATTACAATTGACAAGTTATGTAATTAACAATTTGACGTATGTACAGTCAAGGGTCATAAATTGTGAAGCACCGGAATGTTTATATTTGCCTGCACGCCAGGTCTGCGCCTATCTCTGTGTGTGTGATGTTTCAATGCAGACAATAACACGCACACAGTATAACTACGAACGGGCGATGTTGGTTGGTCAGATGGATGTGTGGTTAACACTAAATAAAGTATACCTACTTATACTTGTTTTCCTATTTAAAAGCAATGCTTACATTCAACTAAATAGTTGAATGAAGCGATGGCAGGATCGCACGAGTAGGTCGGAATAATTGTGTGTGCATGAGAAAGGCGAAGGTTCGAACCTCAGTGCGAGCTCTCGACTCTTTTTGTTTTATTTTGTTTTCGTGTCAGAGTTCAATTATTTGAATATCATTAATTTACATTGGCTATAGGTTACGGAAGGTATAAATAAAGTAAATAGATAAAATAGGTAATTTAATAAAATAAAAAATACAGTTTTTCATAGAAACATAATTATATTTATGT
Organism: Conistra vaccinii; assembly: GCA_948150665.1. Classification (NCBI taxonomy): domain Eukaryota; kingdom Metazoa; phylum Arthropoda; class Insecta; order Lepidoptera; family Noctuidae; genus Conistra; species Conistra vaccinii. The sequence goes on from OX411321.1 coordinate 4,672,586, forward strand.
TATTATTAGCTTTTAAAACATACACGTATTAAGAACGATATAACAAACGTTGACAATAAATAAATTTATAATTTGTTTGTAAATAATTTTTGGTTGCTAATAATATTGGATGTTACCTATTGTTTATTGAGGTTATAGCTTAATTTATTCATTTTCTCAAGGAAAAGAAGATTGAAACTTAACCTCAATCCTGTAATCTTACAATTATGAACTAACTTATTTCTATTATGGCCAGTGGATCCCCTGAATTCCCCTGATAACATTTAATATTACTTACTTTTTTTTTCTGATCGAGACATCTTTCATTTCGTGCTTCCAATCTTTGCACTATTAAACCCATACATTTTCTATAAGGTTTAGATCAGGGGATCGCGCTGGTCACGGAATAACTTTAACATCTAAATACGGACTAAACCCACTCACGAAGTCTCGAACAATACTTATTGGCACCATGAATCGGACAATTATCTTGAACAAAATAAAGTTCACCAATTTCATACACTGGATAAACATTGCGCACACTGTAGGTAGCATTATGTCGATCAAAACCTCGACGTAGTTGGAGCTGTTGGGCCGCGTCGGTATAAATTCAAACTCACTCGGCCCTTGAGGACTAATCCACCCCCACATATTCACACTTATTCTTCCTGACTCCGTATTATTTATAATGTTATTGTCAGACCTCCGTGTATTGTCTCTGCGCCACAAAGGAAGTCTTCCTTTTAGACACGATTTGAAAGTCTTCTCGTCAGTAAATATAGTAGTCTCCCAATCAAAGTCTAAATATTCCCGGGCAAAACGTAACCGTTCATCCTTATGCCTTTGCGTTAAAAAGTTGCGAATTCTTCAGCAAATCTTCTTGTTGGTATAACACCATTCGTTTAAGATTCACCACCCATAAAGCGTCGCTGAGTCACTTACACGGCTCTTCAGACTTCCCTCTTCTTCAAATCTTTTCACCCAACGTCTCACAGTGTTTCTCTAAAAATAAATAAATCCTTATTACTCATTTTGAACCACCACTTAAGAGATTAACAAATAGAATAAATCACAACAAAATAACTTACACATAAGTAAACCGCTTTCATTGGACATTTCAGATAAAAATTAAACCCATTGACATGCAAGGCTACAATATTCGCCCTGGCTTCATCATTTATATTTAATTGCATTTTGAATAAAATCTTTAAACTAAAAACACTAATAGCAATAACACAAACGCCCGTAACTAAGTTCACCATATAACAACGTCATACGAATTAATTACAGCCAGTAAATAAATTTTGTTTCAAATCTACCCTCAATTTTTATGTTATTTATGTTGACTAGTTTAAAATTTTGTATTAATGATACTTACTCATTCCTCGACATTCGCTGTCTTCTTCTAATTGCTATAATCAGAAAAAGACAACGGGGCGTGATAAGCCTACGAACTAAGGAAAACTGTTACCTATATACCGCGCTCTTTCTATTTGGTTCATGATGAGAGAGTGCAATACGGGTGTGTATGTGTATGTGTGGAATGCCTTATTAGAAGAAGGTCTCAAGTGCGACGAGTTACGATGCGATAACTTTGTAAAACTGGTAATGCACTAATGACCCATACTGTACCTGCAGTACAGACTACAGTACAGTTTAAGTGCAGTGTTGCCAACTTTAAAGATATTACATATTTAGCGGTCGCCATTTTGCTTACGAAAGCTATCGAGCGCTATTTTCTGCAGATCGCACCCATTCATAAGATCGCTAAATGTATTTATGTTCAAATGTATTTTGGAGCATAAGTATTTGAAATACTAACTACAAAATACCTCAGCGTCAGGTATTTGAAATACTAATTACAAATTACATTTATAAGAAGTAATTGAATTACAAATACCAATTACGTATTTGTATTTCAATTACGTATTTCAATTACAAGTAATTCAAATACTGCCCAACCCTGCCTGTAGGTACCTAATTGCCTGAATTTAATATACAGGGTGTCAGGGACATCGACGCGAAGCCTGTTATAGGTCTACCGGAATCTCATGGCAAATGGAGAAATAAAAATTTGTTGCGTGCAATACTGGGGAAATTGGATTAAACGATCTTGATACTGTTTAATTTTTATTTATGTCCTTAGTATTAATGAACTTGAAGTATATAAGGTATGTGTATGAAGAATGTTGTTATACATTGGGTTTTTAACATAGGAAAATATGTCATGAAAAATAAATCAATCGTACATTACTTTATGTACTAATTTATTATATATCATTTAAATCATACTAAAACTTAACACCAACATTTTTAGATGGACCTGCAATATCTTTGCTTTGCCAGCACTTGTTCATAGATATAACATGAACCGTGAATATAAGTCTCATCTCAATAAATCACATCCAATTTATTATGCTCTTCAGCTTCGTGGTTTTCTTTTATACGCTTCAAAAATTTGTATTTTTGTAGTTTTATGTCATCTCTCTCCATCAAAATGGTCCTTTTTGATTGACATTTAACATATTCAAAACCAATCTCCTTAAGTATAAGTCTGTAAAAAATAATAACATTTATCATGTTACTCAAACGATAGCTTAGTTATTCATCATTATCATCATCAGTCTATATACGTCCCACTGCAGGGCACAGGCCTCTTCTTACGAGTGAGAGGGATTATTACTTTAAATTTTTCTTACCTCTCCCTCCGTTGAAATCAATATCTTGTCGAAGAATTTGTAACAGTTTCATTACTGTTAGAATTTCCTTCCGAATTGTATAGAATTCTTTTACTTTATTCCTAACTCTAAATTGAAACTGTCCAAGTTGATTTTCTTCTTCCCCCCTCTCCGCTTTTTACCAGGCGTGTAAAATACACCATCATTCGATGTGCCCTCACCTACAATTCGTCGTATAGTAGCACTGGAAACCCCTTTAGAGAAGCTACAATTAAGTAAGAAATATATGAAATAAGCTACAAGTATCAAAACAACTCAGTCCAACTTACCGGTCAACTCTACGACGCGCTTTAAAATCAAAGATTGAGTTTGATTTACGCCTTCTTCTTCCCTTATTTTACGATACACATTGAAAACAATATTTCTCGCGTGAGATCGAAGTGGCTTTTTCGACATTTTCACAAAATCAACAAATTGTCAAGAAGATAACTAATAACACAAAATCTCAGCAGCGGTTGACAGATCTCGTAATTTGATTTGGCAGGTGACAATTGACATTGCCATATGAAAATCAATATTTTTTATATTTTTTTTATGCCATGAGATTCCGGTAGACCTATACCATGGATTCAGTACATTATTCTGAAACCCCTGCGTTGAAAAATTTGAAAAAAAAAAAATCTGCTGTTTCATAGAAAAGTGCAATACCTACGCGGTCAAAATGTATGGAGCAGCAGATTTTTTTTTAAATAACCGACGAAATATTTCAACTCAGGGGGGTTCAGAATCATATACTGAATCTATGGTAACAGGCTTCGCGTCGATGTCCCTGACACCCTGTATAACTTCATAAATTTTGTTACCTACACGGGCTACGGTAAAAGACAAACAAGATTATTGTCATCAGAATAGGTATATCAAACACCAAATTGCGATCACCGACTAAAGTTTAAAACAATGAATAATATTAAATTAAGTAGGTTCTGTGTACTAGCAGGAGTGTAACAATAAAAACAGTTGCAGAAAGGAGGCAAAACTATTTTTTCGATCGTAAAGCACTCAAATGCTTCGTAGCTCTCTTGCAATTAACCAAAACTGTGCACAGGTTTGGTTTTTTTTTAATGTACAGTTCCTAGGTAGAGTAGCTACCTAGGTAATCCACCAAAACACACAGCTAATTAATCACAATATTGGCTAATCAAAGAAATCAATGAACGGCACGCAGACACGTTAATAAGAAAATGAACAGAATTCAACATGGAATCGCAGTCCGGAGACTCACTAAAGAATCCGGCAAGTTTCCCGGGCTAATGGAACGGATTCCTATAAAGGTCGGAAGCAATCCGGTGTCGGATGCCGACCGGAATGCCGATAGACCGGCGTAATTAAAACTGCCACGTATTTTAACTGATATCCTGCCACCTGGATTGTTAGACCGGGAGATATCTTTTGGAAGATATTATTTAATTTCTGTTATACATTTTTCGTGTTGTCTTGGTGTTTGGATTACCTAGCTAGATTATATTCAATATGTGAGTAGGTACTTTAAAAATAAAGTAGGTAAAATCTAGAATGGAGCCTTTTTGGGCCGTCCATTGATGTTACCGTGGCTTTCGTAAGCGACTATAAGATTTTATCAAGGCATGTTGTAAGTATTTTTAACATTTGATGTTGATTATTTTTAACAACCGATGATGTTTATGAAAATTTAATAGGTTAGGTACCCATATTCAGTAGGTAGTTATAGGTCGAATCTTAGAATTCAGAACACTAAGTCGATAAGTACACAAAGGGGTTTGAATTGGCCCTAAAATCAGCCACCATTTTGTTTTTTTTTCAAAATCGAGGTGCACAATAAATGTCATATATTTGGATAGGGGACACTTATACAAACATAAAAGTTCATGTACAATACCATCATAAAGCGTCACGTTTCTGAGATATTCAAAGATAAAAATAACAATTTGTATAACGGATTTATTATGGTGATTAAGTTATTTACACATGAATTAATTGAATACACCTCTAGTGGATAAAACATAAGATTTTTTAATCATATTCGGTATAAATAATATCATCCAAGAAGGCAGCGGGAGGCTGAATAAGATTTTCTTGGTGTCACGCCCATGCCACGCACCATATAATACTTACCCTATACCACACGTCCTCATTCGGCGGAGGGTATACATATATTTTTGTCTCTTTCGCTCTTAACTAAAATATTACCTATACATGATGCAATTATGTTTTCATAGTTCAATATACTTACCGGAAGGGAAAAAAAATAAAAAAATCCTTGTTTTAGGGTTCAGTTTTTGACTTATATTTCGGTGAATAACTCCGAAACCTGACGCTTTAGGATATTATGTCATATGACATTTTTTGTTTGTATAAGTGTCCTCTATCTAAATATATAACTTTCGATTTTCACCGCGATTCTAAAAATAAAACAAAATGGCGGCATCACGTTAGGGCCACGATCCATACAAAAATCTTCTAACCCCTTTGGGATCCATTATCAATTTGTTTCTGTAAAACTGCAAAAATGGGTAAACAATTTTTTTGGTGATTCGGTAATATTTAATAACGATGTTACCGTGACGACGTTATACAGATATTACACATGCATTTAAAGAGATACGTGTCCTCGAATAAAGGGCTCTTTGCATCTCACAACTACCAACATTATAATAATGCTCTGGTGCGTAGGTACGGCAGTTTGCTTCAAAAGTAAATGTATTCACAGCTTTAAAGCTTTTCTGTGAAAGAACGCATATTTCTGCAATCGGTACCGCTGAAAACGGTAGGTAACTGTACCTCAATAAATTCTTATGGTTTGGTACCTATTGTACACAGTATTATTATTAGTTGCAGGTACGCCTTCATGGAATTCGAAATTACGATGTTGAGTCAAGTGAAACCTATGTCACGAAGTCATTTTTAATTTTCTATCTTCAATTATGTGAAATAAAAATAACAAAATGAGGAGGTCGTGGCTAAGTATCAGCCGCACGGGTCGATACATCAGGTTAAGCTACGCTTGCCGGGGTTGGTCAGTGGATGGGTGACCATCTTTATATACCTATCTTTGATAGTCGTTACGAGTCGTCAGAAGCCCGAAAAGTCTGACACCAGTTTTGCCAAGGGGTATCGTATTACCCAGTTATTGCCCTGGGTTGTGAAGATCAGATAGGCAGTCGCTCCATGTAAAATACTGGTATTCGCCTGCATCCGGTAAGACTAGAAAATCGACCCCAAAATAATTGGGAAAAGGCTAGGCAGATTGTTTATTATGCGAAATATACTTGTTCGTAAATGGTGGGAGTGTCCTAGGAAGAAAAGAAGAAAAAGGTATATTAAAAAAAGAACGATCTTTTACGACTAAAGTTCAATAACTTCATCATAGAAAACTTAGCGAAAATGATTTCCAGTAAAAATAACAAAGTATCTATAAAAAAACAATTCCAAGCTCCTGGACTACCGAAGAGTTTTCTTCCTCTAGGAATTCGGCTCTATCGCGCTGCCGAATAGTTGTCGAACATTATTCGGAACAATTGGAACGGTAAAATAAATCATTGGGACAAGTATTTTTCTTGTTACATTCATAATTTCAATTAATTAAAGGATAGAGGACACTCAAGCTCTAGTAATTTGATTAATTTGTTTGAATACGTTTACAAGTACCTACGTATTATTTTATTCGTTGGCTTTGCCTCTGTTTTAAGCTTTTTTGTTGTTTCTACATGTTATCGCTTCAAGAATTTGCAAAACACTGATTATAATTATGGGTTGTGGGGTGTAGGGTGCCTGCATGGTTTATCAAATAGTTTTATAACAGCTGAGCTGCGTGCACGCGTGAGTTGTCCACGGAACAAAATGTTGTCATTTTAAATATTATATTTATTTATATAAACATTTAGGACTAAGTATTGTATTTATTTTTGATTTGTTATTTTACCATTATGCTTTACCCGTTGACGTAATTACGTCAACGCCGGCTGTCGTTGGAAACCAGCGGTGCGGCTCTGTCTTGCATAGAGTCGCAGTATTATGCTGAACGATGGCCGTTTTGTGTGGATGTGACGCATATCTACTTCCCCCAAATTGTTATTCTCGGGTTTTTGTTCTTTCTTTGCGTCATGTTGACAAATTTGTGTTTTAACTGGTCCAAAAAGAAACAACGTAATGGCTCTTCTTAGTCATAAAGGTAAGTGCTTACATTATTTAAAATGAGGGATCACTGGTTTTCACAGACAGCCGATTAGACTTCCCGTACAAAAAGAACAAATATAGGTACCTATATACCTCTATGTAGGTAAACCTCATAGCATCCACTGAAATAGGGATTTATTTTCCAAGAAACACGTCTCCAAGTACTAATAAGTATGACCTTAGCGTCCTACAACGTTTTACGCGAACGTTTCGCCGCGTTCCGAAGATTAGATCAATTTTATATCGCCACCGTTACCCGGGTGACACCTGGCGTGCTCGTAAACCGTATGTCGTATTCACTGACCGACATTTTCAAACTGTTTTATGGTTCGAGCGGCGGCATTTTTTTTTCGTGGCCGCGATATTGCGATATTCAGCCAAGATTTTTTTTTTCGGTTTTTCGGATTGTGTGTGCAGATGTTTTAGTTTGATGTGTAGGTAGCTAACAGTTCTGTAGGATTTTTTTTTTTTGAATCCCTTGACTATTAGATGTAACTAAATATTATAAAACAAAATCGTCTGTCTGTCTGAACTCAAAAAATACCGAACGAATTTTCATACAATGGACGGGTCCATTAATAAGGAAGATGTATGATTCATTAACGTTTTGTGTAAAATGGCTGAAATTATGATGATGATTGTTGAAGATGTCAGAAAAAATCAAGTCGACACGACTTCCCGGGAGCTTTATTGGGCTGTGTTAAAAACGCGTATTTACCTAAAAAAAAATTAAGTGCTATTGACAGCAAGTATATAAAAAAATGTCTACAAGTGCTGATCTTGTTGAGCACTATTTGCAATTTCTTCACAAATTTTTTGGAGCATGAAAACGGTTTTTATGCATCAAACAAACAACTCTGTCTAGACAAGTAAGTTTTCTAAAAATATAGAATCCCAAAAGTGGAAAAGAAAATGATACACGAACACATCTGTCAAACATACTGTAGATTGATGTTCCATCAAACACCCCTTGTGGGTAGGGTGGAGAATTCGTCTGAAAGTACTGAGACCAATGTTTCGTCTTGCTCCTCCGGGACATACAAACTTCTGTTATAAATGTGTGTAAAATAGTTTTTTAGGCTTCCGTAGGTACCTCTAGAGGAAAAAACGGAACCCTGCCTGTCGGTCTGTCGATGTGTTTGTATGTCTGTCTGTCAGTCTGTCGAGACCCTTTTTCTCAAGAACGCGTGAAGGTATCAAGTTGAAATTAATAGCAAATACGCAGGTCTACGGTCCCTTCGAGCTCTAAAAAACAAGTTTCTACGTTAACGCAATAAAAAGATACGGCCATTTTGCATTTTGTTTCTCACAAATAAAGCAAAACCTATAATACTTCCCGTCAATGAGGTTATACAATACTAGAGGAGCAGTGTACGGCACATAAGCGTGACCACCTCTTAGGTGTCCGCAGGCATATCTGAATTCAGTTGTCAGCTTGACGTCAAGTGAGCAATTGCTTAGCGATAAAAAATAAAACATGGTGAAAGGGGTTTGAAGATTTTGGCCCTAAAATCAGCCACCATTTTGATTTTTTTTCAAAATCGAGGTGCACAATAAATGTCATATATTTGGATAGGGGACACTTTTACAAACATAAAACTTGAAATAACATAGCATATAAAGCGTCACGTTTCTGAGATATTCAAAGATAAAAGTAAGATTTGTTATAACGTATTTATTTATTTATGTTGTAGTTACTTCATGTTGATTAAGTTATTTACACATGAATTAATTGACTACACCTAGTGGATAACATATAAGATTTTTTAATCACATTCGGTATAAATAATATCATCCAAGAAGCAGGGACAGAGGCAGCGGGAGGCTGAATAGGATTTTCTTGATGTCGCGCCCATGCCATGCACCATATAATACATATACCGTGTAACACACGTCCTCATTCGGCGGGGGGTATACATATAGTTTTGTCTCTTTCGCTCTTAACTAAAATATTACCTATACATGATGCAATTATGTTTTCATAGTTCAATATACTTACCTGAAGGGAAAAAAAAACAAAAAAATCCTTGTTTCAGGGTTCAATTTTCGACTTATATTTTAGTGAATAACTCCGAAAAGTGACGCTTTAGGATATTATGTTACATGACAATTTTTGTTTGTATAAGTGTCCTCTATATAAATATATAACTTTCGATTATCACCGCTATTCTGAAAAAAAATCAAAATGGCGGTCTCACGTTAGGGCCACCCTCCATACAAAAATCTTCAAACCCCTTTGCGGTTAAAATTAGTATGTCACGGTCTGAAAGGATTAATAAAGCAAGTGGTGTTACATTTCACAAGCAAGTTTGCAAAATTTTCTTCAGATTATCCAAAAAAACATTACGAGACAAAAATAAATTTAGCAAACATTGTTTTTGCGATCAATGTTACCAGGTTTTTCAGAAATTGTTTGTAGGACGCTGTTCCTCTAGTATTGTATAACCTCATTGCTTCCCGTTGAACTAGAATCATGTTTGGCAAAAAGCAGGTCTCATAGCACTAGTAGGTAAAAGAAAATGTATCACATAATTTTTATAAATTTTTTGCTATTACAAACTTACATTTCCAGTTGGAGAATTGACCGTGATGATTATCGATATACACGAGAACATGGTTTTCAACTACAATGTTAAGTTCGTTCGTGGTATCTATTCATCCCAACTACGGAACCCTTCAGTGTGCGTGGTCCGACAGTTTTTTTAAAACTTCTCTACGTACCTTACGTAATGGTATAAGAGTTTGTAAACAGCTATCAATTGCGTAAAACAGTTTCGTTAAACGAATAAAGAAAGAAAGAAAGAAAAGAAAGAAATTAAATTTATTTAGCACAGACACTGACAAAGGCACACAACAAAACATATTGTACTACAAGTAAAAGATATTAAAATAAAAAAAATAAAAAACAAGTTAAAAGTGTAAAGTGCGTTGTAAGATTTGGCAGGAATGTGTGCCTCCCGGCTGCGCCAAAAAGTCCCAGTTCAGCAAAAATGCCAGACAACTAGTGCCTGACGCTGGTTTTCAACTGGACCTGAAGGGTGGTGAGGTGACGGATGTAAATCAGTTTTATACTAATAATAGTAAACTGTTTCATTTTGACAGTTCAACAATATTCATTACGTTATTTACGTTGTTAAGCAAATATGTTTTTCGAACTTATTAAGCAATGGATAAGCAATATCTTTCAAAATGATTCAGATTGTGATTGATCGTCTATTACGCAATTCGTGTGCAGGTGTTTATGTAAAAAGGCCACACTTTTCTACTCTCTTTATTGATTGAAATCTTAGGCACTGATTACTTCGTTAATCACCGTTCTGATCAGTGAAATAAGGCTAGTAACGAAGCCTGGAGACTAATTAATACTTGGTGCCTAAGCTTCGGTTAAGATTGAGGTAGGTATTACCAACTTTGCAGTATATAATTTATGTGATCTCCAGTTTTCAACTTGGGGTTAGAGGTCCGCATCTGTAAACGTATATTTACAAATAAATAAAATTATAAAGTGTCTGTTTGTAATGTCAAAATAATAGCTTTTACTAAATGTACAGTTTATAACAAAAAAACATTTTTAATTATTTTTACTCTCTGTCCGTTTGTTCCGGCGAATCTCCGAAAAGGCTGGACCGATTTTGACGGGACTTTCACTGGTGATAGATAGATTAGATAGCTGACGCATTTTAGAAACAGACTTAGGGTCTACGCGAGGGGAGCCGCGGGCAGCAGCTAGTTCCAAATAAGTGTTCTCATTTACGATACTTGACGATTCGTTTTTGAAGTAGTTTAGACGTCGTCAACAGCGCAATTTTTTAATAACAATTAATTTATTGTTATGGTAATTTTTTTTAAATTCATATTATGCAATGGGACATGGGATATTGTTCATGGGAGGAGCTCGTGGCTAAGTATTATCATCCGCACGTGTCGAACCATCAGGTTAAGCTACGCTTACCGGGAATGGTCCGTGGATAGGACCATCTTTACATACCGAGACTCCTCCGTGCCTTAGAAAGCACGTTAAGCCGTTGGTCCCGGCTGTCATTGGTGGATCTTTGACAGTCGTTACGAGTCCTCAGAAGCATAAAAGTCTGACAACCAGTCTTACCAAGGGGTATCGTATGTGGAGGTCAGATAGGCAGTCGCTCCGAAAAGGCAGATTGATTGATTATGCAATGGGACAGCACAGGCTTATAATAATAATCCTAACGAATTATATAAATGCGAAAGTGAGTTTGTATGTTGGTCTGTTATGCTTTAACGCTAAAACGGCCGAACGGATTTAGATGAAATTTGGCACATGGGTAGACCATGACCTGCAGAAGGATATAGGCTACTTTTCATCCTGGATCGCAGACGAAGTCGTGAGCTAGCTAGTAAAAAATAATTTTAAGACTGTGACTGTTACTGTATACTACGTACCTACTTTTAGATTATGAAATTTTTGAATTTCGATCAATGGAGTTCGTTTCGTATAAAACAATTATATTAGGTAGCAATAAACGCCAGTAGGTAGGTACGATTTCAACGATTTCCAGTCAACTCCATATCGGTCCTGAACGAGGGTTCGAACTTGAAATATGTGAGCTATGGACGCTGAAAGTGATTTTAAATGGTGGCCATATTTTTTTAGTTATTTTGTCCCTTGCAGAAAAAAAGTAGATGTTCTTCCTAATTGTATTCCTCCTTTCCCTCTTCCATAATCGGTCTCCTTGCCATTATTTTGTTTATAAAGGTCTACAAGTTATTTAGTAGGTACCTAAAACTAGTTGATATGTTTTGCTTGGCTGATGGCAAGTTTCATTCATCATACACATACATAGTACATAGGGCTCCCCCAAGCACCACCACTTGGACTGGTTCTGTGCTTCCCGCATCCAGCGGATTTCTGCGGCCTTCACAAGGTCTTCGGTCCACCTTGGGGGAGGCCTTCCAACGCTACCTACCTACGGCCCATCGGTCATTTGTTCTGCGTAAAAGTTTCATTCGCTTACAAAATATTCCGAATGCGTAACTAATAATTATATGTTTTTTTTTGTGGATTAATTAAGATTATTTACTCACAATAATTTAAAAAAAAAGTTGTAAAATACTGGTATTCAGCTACATCCGGTTAGACCGGAAGCCGACCCCAAGATAGTTGGGAAAAAGGCTAGGAAGATTGATTTTTTTTATCTATATACAGGGTGTTAAAGTAATTGCGTGCCATAGCTTAGGCGTAGGTTCAGTATATCAGTATAGTATATTTCCATAAAGGAGACTAGGAAAAATAAAACAGAAATCCAGAAAAAAACTAAAAAAAATTGCAAGGTCAACCTAATTTAGTACCTACTAACTTAAAATAGCAATCAAATTAACTTAAAACATGAGTAAATAAGTTGATTTTTAATCTTTGTAAATACCTGATTCCAAACTAAATTAGGTTGACCTTGCAATTTTTTTAAATGTCTTATTTTTAAATTATTTTTTGGATTTTTACTTTATTTTTCCTAGTTTCCTTTATCAATACTGAACCTACCCCTGAGCTATGGCACGCAATTACTTTAACACCCTGTATATAAAAATGAATCCCTATTTCCTTGGTCACGGCATCACGCGTGAACGGCTGGACCAATTTCACTAATTCTTTTTTTGTTGTGTTTGTTATAGTATGGAAATGGTTTTTATGATAGGTAGGTGAAGGTAGGGTAGGTAGGTAGGTAGGTAATCATGTAGGTACTAGGTAGGGATGTATGTAAGTAGGTAGGAGGTAGGTAGGTGGGTAGGTAGGTAGGTAGTTAGGGTAGGTAGGTGCTCGTAGATAAGTGCTTACCCGTGCGAAGCCGGGGCGGACAGCTAGTTCACAATATAATTTTCATCTGATAATGGTAATTTCAGTTATAATATTCCCGAAAAAGCTTGCTGAATATTTTCAATCAAAAACTATAACGTTATAATGGAGTGAATTAGTATCAAAGGCGAAGCGGTCTCGTCTCTCCCATTAATATTAAATACCAAACAAAACGCAGGCTTGTTTTCAAAACTCTGGTCTTGTCGTAATTGTTTAAAATTTTCTGCCGCCTGCCATATGTCGCCCATTTGTCCAAAAAATATAGAAAGTGAACAAACAGGTTTGACCTTAGATCGTCCTATATTTGGGGGACGAGACGACCCTACCACGAAATACCTAAACGAATTTACTGATAAATATAAATGTCTGTAGATATGCCAATTTGATGTCAATTTAGCCTGTTTATTTTTGTTAAATTGTTTGACTTCGTTATGATACCAATTTGGATGGTGATGTAAAGTGAATGTAAAATCTATATCGATAGGTAGGTAGGTACTAACTTAAAAAGCTGTACACAATTTATTGAACAACAAAGTTTAAAAAAAGCTGGAAAATGATCTACTCTGATAGAACAATTTCTATGAAAACTTATTTATTTATTTTGGCTGGTACCTATTTGAAAAGAAAACAAAAGTAACAAATCAGAATAAAGTGTAACAATCACCTATAGGTAAACTCTGCATGCACACAAAAAGTTGTCGTAACTTACAAAAAAAAAAAAAAAATTTTAAATGCTATGATAGAAGGTTGAACATGAAACTCAATAAATTAATTAACCTAATTAACTCAATAAAACTTTATAATAATATTTACTCATTATCAGTACGAAGGCATGCTATGTAGTTGTATGTGGTAGCATCTACGAATAATGACTTTTATTATTATTAGTAGGGTAGCATGCTAATTTGAAAACCACAAGAGAGTACTTTGCGTTAATTTTCAATGAATCCGGGAATTTTGAAGGATATTGCTAATCCATTAATTCATAGGTTTGAAAAATTCGTCTACTCAACAACGGAAATAACGCAATGGACGTGGGTGAACTGTCAAAATGGAACCTATTGCGATCAATTGTCATTTTATGTGCGCTATGCAATAACCCCGCAGCTGATGACTCACTAATACAGCGTTATACAGCGTAACAAGCTTCTTGTTAGTAATCCTGTGGGAGCCGTAGCACTCGACGGGGGTGTTATGAAGCCACTAGACTGCCTGCTGTATAAATAGTTATGTATGGTAATGGTACCCAGCTAAAGCACTAGGAAGTGGTGAAGGGCTGGCGTTTTTGGGGGACTATTATAAGTAGTTTTGACGTTCGAAAAGTGCTGATTCTCAGCCTAGTTTGAATATAATGACGTTTGTTTTTTTTTTTACTGCAATACGTTACTGTACTTGACTTTTTTTTTTTTTTTTTTTGGGTGGGAAATCATCCAATGACTTCTCCCGCTCTGGGCGGAGCGGAAGGGCGTGTCAGACTTTTACTGACTAAAACCCACCCGTGTTCCTTCCCTTGCCATGCCAGGGGCCACGGTTTCCCCTTGGGACTACCCGCAACCCCGGCAGGCATCGGCCCTAACGGACCCCGTCAGTTTTGCTGACATCTCTTTGAGGCGCGCGTGGAACACGACGCGCCGTCGACCCGGGCCTGGTCCTTATCGGACGGCGAGCTTACTGTACTTGACTAACAACCTATGCTGACCTTAATGGAACCAAACAGAAGATTAAAAAAAAAAAATCTTTGTGGTTGAAACATTTCTTGGGGCTTTCCTAATTTTTATTTTAAACTGAAATGCTGTAGGTACGTTGGTAAGCGCATCAATTGAGAACGGCTGGACCGATTTGGCTATATTTGTTTTAAAATGTTCGTTATGGTCAGAATTTTGTTTTTATGGAAAATATCAAATCTTATTGGCAAACCAGCCAACTCCACATTTCAACAAAAATATTTTTTTGGTTTAGATTGTACGCAACAGTAATTTGGCGTGATTTGCAAAAACTACAACTCCGTTAAACTCACAATTCTTTCCTTATTTCGCTAGTCGAAAATCAGCTATTTTTTTTCATAAGTCGTCTACAAAAAATATTATACAGTTTTAAGTGTTACCTGAAAAACTTGCTCTTATGGAGATAGCTGGTTTGCCAATTAAGGTATCGATTTAACTAAACCTTATTTACAGTCCGTTCAACCGATTCTGACTTCTATTGCGTTGGTGGCATGACATATGACAGCTGCAGTAAACAGTTGATATTGTGACCAATTCTTTTTTTTTTTAATGCCATCCTCATGCCTACGTCTACGTATAGAAGTCAGAATCGGTTGAACGGACTGTAAAAAGGGTTCGTTTAAATGTCTTATCTTATTTCAAATGGAGTATAATCAGGAGATATCCATTTATCTAAATACGCAGGTACATAGATACGTATATTACCGTTCATTACATAACATTACGCCAGTATTCCCTGATGGGTTGGGCAGACGTGTATAGTACAGTAGAAATTAGAAGAACTCATGACATTTCCTGAAACTTTCAAATTACTAGAAACTGAATTTGACTATAAATCTTAAAACCCCAGTTTTATTTATAAATCTTGACCCCCAGTAAAATAAATTGCAAACACCTCTAAACTCAAAAACCGTATGCGCCGCGCTAAATAAAATGTAACTCCCACCACGTAACGTAACAAAGTCGGTAAATCTAATAATTTATTTTTCCGTGTAGCCACAATCCGTTATTTTATTAGCTTGCAACACTGCCGCCGTGAGGAATTAAAATATTTATGTTCATTGCCTCGGGCCCGTTTAGGGGAACATGGCCATTGGAATTATTTTACGGTTTTAAGTGGCTCTTCCATTTTAGTATTCAGTGCGTTCGGGTTATGATTAGCTGTTCCCTCACAGTCTCTCTTGAGGTTTGATTAAAGGAGCTTTTATTACGTTTATCAAAAACTTTGCAAAAACTTTGACGTTAATTTTGTTTTAAAATTCCTAATTTTTATCCTAATTATCAGCTGTTAAATACAAGTGATAGTTTCACTTACTCAACGCAGTGTACCTTTCAGAACAGTAAGTTCTTGAGTGTTCTGAAAACAAAACTGGCTGATATCTTCAAGTGCAAGTTTCAAGAGCTTAGTGTCAGTCGTCGCGAGTCGCGAGTCCTTGCGGAAGAGTTATAACTGTGCTCCTCAAGACCGTTTGGTCAACAACTTATCTGCAAGAACTTCTTTTCATGCAGTACGAAAATGTTGTGTAAATTGAAGATTGATTTCAATAATTTCATAATATTTAGTCAATATTTTTAGCCCTATGTAAAGGTAATTGCATATTAAATGTGCCTTACTATTAATATTTGCATGCCAAAATATGGCGAAATGTGTCATCGCTCAAGAATACTCATTTAACACCCTTGTATTACCGCATTTAAACCAAATAAATAACTTTGACTTTGTACTTTTTAAAGATTAAATAAACATATTGAATGGCTACGTGCATTTTTACGCGTGATTCCATTTTTCGGAAATAATTGAATGACAAACACACTAGACCATTTTTCATCCCAAATTTTTATTTACGCAATACTTTTTATTGATGTGTTGGTAAAACCATTTTGCTAAAAAGCGCAGCGGTGCTTAATTTCGTTTCAATTATACCGTTTTATGTAAACACCGCAATAAAACATGGCAGTAAAATTAAATATGGAGTTTTTACCATCTATCAACGTTATACTTACCTATATTCATGTATACAGGTGTTAAAATACTTTAATTTACATTCCTCCTTTAACGGGTGCAAGTTAAGACACCTCAAGAAAGTAAAGAGGTTTATACTCGAGCGCGTTATCTCACTGAAAACGTGATAAAATGCTGATTATTTTATAAAAGAACTGATTTATTCCACTTTATCACACCACACACAGTCCGCATTTTGAAGTCGACGTCTTCGCAAACTTTTCGCGCTTAAAATTAAATTATTTACGTGCGCTGGCAAAACGAATAATATATATTTTTTGTCTCTGGAATTTAATATTTTCCATTTTAACGTGTTTTATGAGTCGCTCTTATTGAATTTTGTTGCTGCGTTATTTTTGATTAAGCGCTACGCTTTCCGCGCGACTCGGGCTTGCGAAATTTTAAATATTCGGTGTGGGAGCGTTTTAGCGCGGAATTTTCTTATTTTATTCATTCGTACAGGTGTGTTTGTTGAGATGTTATGAAACGCTGCACTCTGTACGCATATTTTCGTCGGCGACGGTATTATTTTTGCTGCTGGAATATGCGTATTTTTTTACTTAAAGCTTTTTGCTTTTTTTGATGAATGCGCTGTTTTGCCAACGAAGACATTGGTACGGTTGTTTATGCATTGAAGTATGAATATTGTTGAACCTACTCGTATTTCAAAATCTATGGTTGTGGATTTTGGAATAGATACCTGTGCGGGCAGTTTCATGTGTATTCCAAAATTCACAACTATGGATTTTGGTAGGTATGATAGGCGGGTAGTTTCAACATTCGTCTTACAAAATGTTCGTAAACGGTATTAAGTATTTTCAATATTTTTCAG
Organism: Conistra vaccinii; assembly: GCA_948150665.1. Lineage (NCBI taxonomy): Eukaryota > Metazoa > Arthropoda > Insecta > Lepidoptera > Noctuidae > Conistra > Conistra vaccinii. The sequence continues at coordinate 4,689,840 of OX411321.1, forward strand.
CGTTTAATGGTTAAGAAACCTTTTAACAGGAAGGTAATATACCTAGGTTTAAATTAATCATACTAGAACCATACAAATACCACAGGACCACGAGCCGCATACTTACAAATTACCTTTTAAAACAACTCCATAATTGATCCGGCTGCGTAACTCGAACTTCCACATCAAACTTGATATTATTTTCTCGTAATTCCATAACGAGTTTCATTAATACGGTAATGGCTTACTTGAGTTTTCCACAAAGGATTGAATGTGACGCCAAGTTCGATCGAGATGTTAATTTCCGTAACTTTTGTTGCTTGAGCGTGTACCCTTTGTTTTTCAATATCCGGCCCTGTCTTTTACGTATAAATAACTTAAAAGAAAACCAAGCATATTTGCATAGGCAAATATGCTCGGTTTTCTTTTAAGTTATTTTTTGTGACATGCGCTGAGATAATGAACTTGTTTTAACGCTCTATTTCTTGAGATACCGCGCAATATACGGCCTTTGATAGCGTAGCCTATTAGATACTTGTCTATGTCAGCAGTGGATGTTTATAGGCGGATATTATCTATAGCCGTGAAAATGATGTACGCTGTATCTAGTTAGAACTTAGAATGCCTGATAGGTATAGTAAAGTTAATAGCTGCTATGTAGACCTTACGATACAAATAAGAAGAGCAGTCAACATTTTAAGCTTCTGTAAAACAAACATAGGTCAATAAAATAATAAAAATAAAACAGTGTTTTATTAAAACCTCATCAATTTAACAAATAACACGCAAAGGTAAGAATTAACACCTTTATTTCTAAACCGGATCACATACAACCGCTTATTTCTGTTACCCGATTAACTTATCAGAGGTTTTGTACAAAAGAATCACCCTTACCTTACCTTCAGGGTGAGAAATCACCCTTCGCCTTTTTTCTTAAGCGAGTCGAGTTTAATTACATTTGTAAATTAAGCAATGGGACGGGGCGAACGTGCGCTGATTCCAGATAGGGTTTAATACAAGAAATAGAATCTTTTGTTCTTATAGCGGTCGGATAATTTGGTGCGAGACTGGCGTGATTATGGTGGGAGTCATTAAAGAATTGAGGCGAGACTGAAATGTTATCGGTTTTGTGAGGGTTTTACAAATAGGTTTTGTGTTTTTGTCGAAATAAACGCGAAGTATTTGCGTTTTTATTATTTTATCATACCGGCACGAATTAAATACACCATACTGAATAAAAAATACACATGACCCTACAAAACAACATCATCAAATTAATTTATTATTTGTTTTATTATGTTTAGGTATCGATACGCATCACGTCTGCGGAGTTTAGCTAGCTAATTTAAATTGATGCTGTACAGTATGCCTTGGCATTATTATAAGCCACTATGCCAGCTGGCATAGTGATCGCGATTTAGCCTGGCAATAGCGGTACCTTCATTTTCCAGCATATTTAATGTCAAAAAAGTTTTTACAAAAAAAAACAACCGACTTAAAAAAAACGCTATCAATCTGCCTAGCCTTTTCCCAACTATGTTGGGGTCGGCTTCCAGTCTAACCGGATGCAGCTGAATACCAGTATTTTACATGGAGAGACTGCCTATCTGACCTCCACAACCCAGTAACTGGGTACTACGATACCCATTGGTAAGACTGGTTGTCAGACATTCGGGTTTCTGACGACCCGTAACGAGTGTCAAAGATCCACAAATGATGGTCACCCATCCACGGACCAACTACGGCAAGCATAGCTTAACCTGATGGATCGACCCATGCGGGCTGTTATTACTTAGCCACGAACTCTCCAAAAAAAACAACAGTGACCAAGATTTTTTTTCACTTTTTTGTGAGTACATAATATCCTTTTAAATAAGAAAATAGTTCCAAAAATATACTGGCAATATGTGACGACGGCTTTACCTTGACCATTTTTGTACCTATATCTAGATTTCTGTCCGAAATATTTTCTTCTTTCATACTTTGTAGAGCGTGATTTTTCAGTAGTCAGGTTTTAGTTTTTGAACTTATTTGAAGTCTGTTAAGAACTGAAATAAAGTCCGTGATTTCGTGATCTTCAACATGTACCAATAACGAAACACCATACCTAGTTTATTGTTTGGGTTCCTACGGAGAGTTATTAAGGAAGAATAACCGCTGTTGCCACGCTAAAAGGCGACATCTTCTTCTTCGAAGTACTCTTGTCAGAGCGGTCGTGGTCTTCATGTAGTCTCTTGACCAGGGGCTGATGTTATTCGCCTCACGATTTCTCGCCATCTACTCCGATTTTTTGTGTTTTTTGTGCACTCATGGTTCGCCCACTGCGGATTACAAGTATAGCCGTTGAAAATTACTTTTTGCTAGCAATTTTATTTAAACTTATATAAAGACCTGCCATAATAATCTAAACTGAAATATGTCAGTCTATTCTTATCGAAATCTTCAAGAAAATACTTAAACCAATAACAAAATAGATAAATACGCCTAAACCAAGTTATAAAATTCCGAAAATATCTTGAAACTGGGAAGCCTTCGCTCCGCTCCCCAAGGTGTCGTTCTGTTGACAAATTCGTCGAAAGCTTCGAATTATTTTTGGGCTCGATCGATCAATCAGAAGAATTCTGCATGTACCTACACTATGTAGTTTGTTGACAGTTCCTGGTATATATGTTACAAAATATCGCGCCGGTGTAATATACGATGTTATTACCCGTGAAATATGGGGGCAAGTCTATCATTAACCAGGTACAAATTCAGACCCCGGGCTGCCACTCCACCCAAATTCCGTCTGTTATGGTCAACTCCCATGAAAGGCGGCGAGGTCATATTTGCGATTAACCGGACAAAATGCAGACCCTGGGCTGGTTTCGAGCTATTCATATATATATATATTTCCTTATTTAAAGCAAACGAGAAGATAATTACGACATGCCGTCCTATTTGCACGTGTCATCTAAAGATACCATTCCGTAGCCGACCGCAGGCGGCAACTGCAGGCGACGTGTCGCTATGACACGCACGACTGGTTTCTATGTATTTCTATGAGGACGACGTGTCGCTAGCTACCGAAGGTATTTCATAAAAAATAGTATTTCTTGCCTGCAGTGGCCGCCTGCGGTCGCCTACGGAATTGTACCTTAAGGCGACGATAAGCTACTTTTAATGATTTTATACCGAAAATTACCTCTAAACGAGTAGTGTTAATGATTTGGAAAAAATATATGTTAAATTAGAGCATTTTTTAAATAATTTAATATACGAATATTTTAGATTATGTTTACATTACATAGTGGAATTAATTTGTAAAGTTATGTCTAACGCGGATAAAAAACTGAGAATTACGCAAAAGCTATCACGCGTATTTTTTTGAAACTGTAGCGGTTAGACCGCCACATACAAAAACTACGAAACAAAAAGACATGACGTCACACAATTCCTACATCTCGCAGTTAGAGTTTACTGAGCGAATAACATAGATAAGACTATCCGAAATCAACATATGGGCAGTTGCCCGCCAGACATAACAACCCGTCTGGTTGGAGGATCCTCCCTTTTCTATGGTGGATGAGTGAACTTTACACCCTGTTCCTCATTACCCCTAAATTGGTGACCCCGAGTATGAACGTCAACGCAGCCTTCGTGCAACTACTTCAGCGTGACGTCATCATCATCACTCCCGCAAGCTTTCGTGAGGCGAGTCACACAGCCAGCCAGCACCCACGGCTTCAACGGGTATCCTGACCACCAGCATGCAGCGAACGCGCATTCCTGGTCATCACCCTCAGCCTCATCAGCAACCTTGGCACAGCACCTGCACTTCCGGCCGGTCTCATAAGCAGAGCCTATTCTACCCTCTCCTGGTCGACGCAAGCAGTCAGCCAAAAAACCCGGCGCTGTACCACATCCGACTCACTGGATGACGACGCAGCGCCTCCCCGACTCACCGGGGAATCACCGCAGACAGTTCCGAATCACCGTGAACTATGCGGCACCCGGTTCCGACTCACTGGAACCACAGCTGGCACTGTGAAGCATCGCAAGATCCAAGACTCAGCCCACTATCGACCTCCGGTCTCCGGAGGGGAGTGATGTAGCGGTTAGACCGCCACATACAAAAACTACGAAACAAAAAGACATGACGTCACACAATTCCTACATCTCGCAGTTAGAGTTTACTGAGCGAATAACATAGATAAGACTATCCGAAATCAACATATGGGCAGTTGCCCGCCAGACATAACAACCCGTCTGGTTGGAGGATCCTCCCTTTTCTATGGTGGATGAGTGAACTTTACACCCTGTTCCTCATTACCCCTAAAGAACCTTCACCATTTTAAGGATACTTAAAATATGAATCTTTTAGTATACGTGTTTTATTAAAATACCGTTTTTGTTTTATGTATAATAATTTAATAATGCGTCAAATTGGGGACAGCGCTCCTTGATGAGCGAGTCCTATTACTGGCTGGACGTACGACGCGTTGCGTGAGCTGAGTACAGAACACGCAAGCTAACCACTCAGTCACTGGCATATATCTGCGTCTTAATAGCGTGACATAGTCCCGTTTTTGAAGATCGACAGTTAAGCAGATAACCTATCTACCTCTTTTTACTTATAATGTCATTGTATACGTATATAAGTATAGTTAATTCCGTGGTAAAACTATTACCCAATCAGCAAGGTGGTAGACGTTGAAATTTACTTTTTGCTATCCAATAACTTCTAATACTCTTATAGCTCACCAATTACATTTCCAGACAACACAACCCGATGACAAGCCGAGCACAAAATAAAAACAATAATATCTACAAACGTTTGGCTCCAGTATTTTATTTTATTGGAAGTAATGTGAAGACAGATCACTGTCGATAGGGATCGTGTCACTTTCACAATAGATATTGTTGTCTGTTTTCGTGTTGTTTTGTGACATATCGATGGCTCACAGTTAGTTGAAGGGCGTAGGTTACTTATGTGGTTTTTTGTCAGTTAGTCATCTTGGCTAGATGATTAGGGATTATTTAACCTGATATTTATAGCTATTGCGTTATCGGTTGATTTAAATGTAGATGGTTATAGAGAAAGAGGTGAAAGACACAATTATAACACTAGAACTAGAAATAGGGACCAATTAGTTCAACTACACACATAAAAAAAAGTTTGTGATCACTAGCATAGCTGATATACAGTGTTTGGTCACCGGTGTCCGACCCGTTAAGGCGAAGTAATAAGATAAATTTTATCTACAAATTTACCAGAATAAGGCCTTTTTCCACGACTGTTTTTTTTTACTGTTACAGTTGTTTCATTTATTTTGCAATATCTACCCATTTGGAGGTCCTACAGATATAATAGTGGTTTTCGACAGCTACAAAAGTAGGCAATAAGTTGACACTAAAAGGTTTATCAAAAATCCCATTAAATACTTGAAACTTAAAAAGTGTGAAAAAATTTGGTTGTTTATTTTACTTAACCATTTCAAAACGTTAGGGGCAAAACGACTTATTATGTTGGATTTGTTGATAAACTTGATCATATTGCTTTGCCTTAACGGGTCGGACACGGGTGACCAGACACATTGTATAATTAAAATTTAACTTTATCAAGAAAAAATATTTACGTTATATCTTTTTTAATAGAAATACACTGCCTGAAAGAATCTAAAAAGAAGAAGAAATTATAATAATTATAGTCTACCGTAAAAAAAATTATTTCGATTTTTCAAACTGATCGCAATTTTTTTTTGTTGTGTGTATGTTTCAAACTGGTTAAAGTAGACTCATCTTTCATGGGGTGCTGTTTAAAATGTTACAATAAAATACCTCCCCACATACTTCAACTGAATGAAACGAAATTTCAATTTTGTGTAAAACGCACATTATGTAGCTAAGCATAGGTATTAGGTATAAGTTGGGGGATGACATGATGACATCGCTGATAAAAATGCTTGGCTCAACGCTGGTCCAGCTCCACAAGGGCGCATAAATTAAACGATTAGCATTAGAAAATATTTTTGGAGCTGCTGAGCCTCCACTTCTTTTGATTTGTAACCTTTATCCTTCATTTTTATTTTTGCGATGTTTTGTAGTTGTCTTATACCCGTTTTCACCTTCACTAAGTGACACTTAAATGAATCCCTAAATAAGAGTGCACTGTTGTATTTTCAACGCTAAGCACAGCGCTGAGAGTTGAAAATCCAACCATGCAGTTTTGTGAAAACGGGCATTAGTGCTGTAAAAATGTCTGGCCTGTAACGTTGTTGCGGAGGGACACTGATCTTCTAAGATACAGGTACTAACCTAGTTTAGAGGTCAGGGTTTCAATATACAGGGTGTTTGGCAGAACGTTGAACATACGAAAAAAAAAAAACAAACCAGGGGCAGTTAAATTAGGGCTGAGTAAGTAGCAGATGATCCCACCTATCCACCATTTTCGTATGTTCAACGTTCTGCCAAACACCCTGTATTACTACCTAGCATAAGCCTCTCAATGTATGTACTTCTACTATTCCATTGTAATAGTTATTTAGGCTTAGTAGTTCAATAAAGTATTTTTTTTACATTCCGGTTTTCTTACGATGTTTGCGTCACCGTTTTTGAGAGCAGTGGTGATGAAATTATTTACACAAAGTAAAGCATCTGCCTGGGGTCGAACCCATTGCAAGGTCTGCAACTCGTAAGTCGGGGCAGTTTTCACTGGGCCACCACTGCTCCATAGCTCACTGTTAGTATCCTTTTCATACTCTTATGCTTAAGTCTGTAGCCGGACCTCACATTATCCACGTTGTATGTACTTGTACACGTATGAAGTCTGATCAAGTGACACAGCATCAGATAATCCCACCTACTGCACAACGTGCTCAGGATACTCTGGGAGCTGGCACACATTCTGCAAAGAATCAAAGCAGAACGGTTTCGGATGCTGGCATGAAAGCCGCCAATCCTCTCAAAAAACACGGAAGCCCCACCAACATCCTGGACGCATTGTTAAACTGCACACGCATTGCCTTAATCAAACCTGTTAATACTTTACAGTTTGTTTCCTTTATTAATAACAATAAGAGTACTTAATGAAGAGCGCTCAATTAGTGTCGATGGCGGCCGACAAACATGTCGGACACCCTGTTCACTGTTCAATTCTAGTTAAGGACGACCCGCGCGTTAACTCTTGTAACTGAGATCTTGTCATGTGGCCTCTAAGTTAGCGGGGGATTCAGTTTTATTCATTCCATGTAAAATTAATGAACAGAATTAGGATAAAAGAAATTAGGAGAAACTATAACATCACGCCTTGTTTCTGCGTGTTGTGTTGAACAGAGGCGTACCTATATATATTATGTAGTACACCCATATTTCGCCCGTTAGGTATGTCCAGACTGGGCTGCTCCTGAGAAATTCCAGATACACAATACATTGCCCGACCTGGGACCTCATGCTTAACAGGAACGCTTTCGACCACTAAACCTACGACCACTTCAACAATAAATGATTTTCTAAAATAGTTACTAACTTACAATTCGCGGGATAAATGGACTGTTAGAAAAAAATTGTTAGATAGCCTCTTCCAATAATTCCTTGTTATATACCAGCCGCGTACGTTTTTGATTTCGTAACTTTGCTCAAAACATACACGTTTGGTTGCCCGTGTTCAATTTTAATTAAAAAAAAAGAAACCAAAAAATGTTTGCACCTTAGCTACTCTACGCCCAGAAATGCATTAAATATTATGAAGGATGACCAAAAAAAAACAATGAATGGACTGTGCGAAAGATGATATGGATAGAAAGGGGGTGACTACCGAGATGACGACTAATAGAGAAGTATGGAAGGAAGGGACATGTTGCGCCGACCACTAATAAATTGGGATAAGGGTAGAAGAAAGATGATGATTAAGTCAGTTTGTTTTTTGGCTCATTTACCAAATACACTACCATAACTTGCCTGAAAGCGTTATATGTAAACGGACTGACACTTTTTCAAAGTTCATGCCACAGCAATTAACAGCAATACTTATTCATTACCCCGCTGTTCTTCTGGCCCCACACGGCAAGGGTTCAAGTCATCTGAACGGAGATAATGTGTCGGATCACTGCTTGATTAATTTCGTCCCAGCAGACACCCGACGTGCTATGTAAACCTTGTGACACACTAATTAATCTGCCCTCTGTTTTATATGTAATTATGTATAAAGAATTTTTGGAATGCTGGGTTGTTGGGGCAGGCAATATGTTTCAGTTGGTGACGGGCGAATGAGTTATTAGGTTTGGTTGGACGTGACTTGTTTGAAGGTTACCTACAGGATATCAGTATTTATATTCTTTGTTACGCAGATATACTCGTACAAGGAGGGGCAAAATAAATAAATATCATCATGTTATTTGGCTACGATACTTATTGTAGGAAATGAAAAAAAATGGGCTCTGTCTGTGTAACGCTTGCCGATCCGTGGATGGGTGACTCTGGTGATCTTTGCATATTGAGAATCCTCCGTGCTTCGGAAAGCATGTTAAGCCGTTGGTCCCGGCTATCATTCGTGGATCTTTGACAGTCGTTACGAGTCGTCAGAAGCCCGAAAGTCTGACACCAGTCTTACCAAGGGGTACCGTATTACCCAGTTACTGCGTTGTGGAGGTCAGATAGGCAGTCGCTCCATGTAAAATACTGGTATTTAGCTGCATCCGGTTAGACTGGAAGCCGACCCCAAGATAGTTGGGAAAAAGGCTAGGAAGATTGAAGATTGAATCCAATTTCTCAACAATCCAAAAGAGCAACGGTGGCCCAGTGGTAACGGCCGCGACTTACGAGTAGGTCGTAACTTCGAACCCTGACAGGAGCTTTACTTTGTGTAAATTATTTCATCACCACTGCTCTCAAAATGTTGAAGGAAAACATCGTGAGGAAACCGGCATGTCCGAAAACCAAAAACTTCTAAGACATGGGTCATCTACTAACCCGCACTGAGCCTTAGTGGTGGATTACGGCCCATTCCCTCTCTCAGAGAGGTGGCCTGTGTCCCAACAGTGAAGCAGTGGGGACATTATTGGCATATGCAATCTAATTTCTTCTCTAGCATGTTGTCAAAAACTTTTATATAATATTATGTATTTGAATATTTGCAGGATATAAGATTTATGTTTAAACTTAATTTTTAAAGTAAGTAGTTTGATTGATCTCAGTTCTAAATTTTACTCTGTTGAATTTTCAAATTTTTCGTATTTTGTTCTCGTAGCACGTACACCTCTAGCAGCGAAACCGCAGTAGTTCAATTGGCTCTCGTCATGTTCCGCTACGCGAAATTCGAGTAGCGGAACATGACGCGAGCCGGTTGAATTGAACTACCACGGTTTCGCTGGCTACGGTTTCACGGCAAAGATATGCTATCGGCGTAAATGAATGTAAAACATCTATATATTGTTTACCCTTATTTACAAATGAATGACTTTGAATTTGAATTTGAAAAACTTCTTTCGAAGGTTATCTAAAATTATTCACAAAATCCACGAAATCTTAACACCGTCTAAGCTTCTAAGCTCACTACCATCAAACTTTATGAAGATTACCCACCCTCTCTGAAAAGCCTAGTTCTACAATATCCATAAAACGGTTTCTGTGAAAGTAAACTGATCAATGCAGACCGCACTAAACAAAGCAGGTATCCTCCGGGGAGCTGTATGTATGAGGGATGGGTTGCCAGGATTCTGTGTGCCAAGGTTTGATGGGGTCACGGAGTGAGAATATTTGGAGGAGGCGTTTTGGGTAAAAGAACCAGCCAAGTGCGTGTCAAACCACGCACAAAGAAAGGTTCTGTAGCTGGGATGAATTTAGCCCAAGAACAAACATAACATTGTAGTTAAAAAACATGTTCTCCCATACATTCGAACTGCAAATGTAAATTAGTGATCTTAAAAAAGAAAAAAATGTATTAAAACTACAAATTAACGATTTTCTAATTTTTTCTTTTACTTGTGCTGTGAGACTTTGCTTCTTGCTAAGTTTCATGATTCTAAGTCAACGAGAAGTACCCTATAGGTTTTGATTTATTTGAGAGTATCAAAATATATCGTATTTAAATGACCGTATTTTTGTATGACGTTGACTTAGAAGCTTGATTTTTTTAGAGCTCCGAGTGACCGTAACCTTACATTTCAACTTGATACTTCCACGAATTCCTGAGAAAAAGGGTCTGGACAGACTGACTGACTGACAGACAGACGGACAACGAAGTGATCCTATAAGGTTTCCCCGAAGGGTTGGGCAGAGGTGTACCTGTAGCAGGTACACCCAAATTTCGCTAGTTATGTTTAAGTCCCATGTAATAGGGGGCGAGCCTATTGCCATCAACCGGGCAGAAATCGAGACTGCTACTGAGTTTCAGACAAACACACATACCTACAAAATACTCATATCGTTCGATGGGGAATTGTGTTAAGATTTTTGTGCGCGCTGCAAGTGCCACGAAATAGGATACCGCCGACAGAACGCACGTCGCACAGCGACTACGTGACTACGGCGTAGCTAGCAAGATGCTACGCAACAGTGACTGACTACGCAGTCGTATCATAAGAGCTACGATTGCTCACGTCTTGTGATTCTGTTCCTAGCGCAGATTTTTGAAAGTTGGTACTATTATTTTGATGCTGTAATTTTAGCATAGGTACTAACGTCTAACGGTCTAACGTATCTTGTATTTTCCTTATAATTGTGTTTTTTTATAACAAAAGTATTTTACACGATAAAACTCTTTCTATGTATTTTACTCTCAACAGAGAAGCATTTTTTTTCTTTTTCGCATAATTTTTAAGAACGTTCGCATCCGCATCTCATTCGCAATCTGTCAAAAATACAATCTATTTACCAACATAAATAGTTTGAAAGATTGCTACTTGAATGTGAACGTTTTTTAAGTACGAGCAGTCAGCTTACTCTAAAATCTTCCTAGCTCTTTGTAGTAAGGCTGTATATTTTTAGTTTGATCCATCGCATCTCCCGTAGGCTCAATCTGTTGAGCGGACGAGGGTCGGCATGGCAAGCTTTAACATAACAAATTGGCGAACTGATCCGACGGCCCATGTTCCACCCCTATGCTGATTTTTCAACACGCTGACTTTGTATTTATTTATTGGTATTAATAAGATTCGAGTAGATTTATTGGTTGTTCTTTTATTTTGCTGAATTGTATTGTAAGCCCAAATTGTTGGGACGCATTCTTTAAAAGTATTTTGCGACAAGTCTTTCAGTAATGTCCATTTATTACAGCATTACGGAATGACGAATTTTACAGCATTATGCTGTAAAATTCGTCATTAAAAATGTACATATAATTGCTGATCCTTCCCTTCTTTTATTAGTATTTATTTTGATACATTTTTATGTAAAAAAAGCATGTTTTGAACGCAGCACCGACTGGTGCAACAGAATTCACAAGCGATTCAACGCTCAAGTGAGAATAAATTGAAAAATTTTAAGCGCGCGCGAATTCACTAATGAAAGTTTTAAATGACCGACGAAAAACAAAAAAGTGACCTCGTTATTACGATTACAATTTTTTGTTTGCAGTTGAAAAAATATGTTGTGCACCATTAAAGTTGGTAGAACTGTAGGGATAGAGCGCAGCGTGGAGTTTGTGGTGTTTTGTGGACGCCGGGAGCGGACGGCGCTTGCAAGAACTTTTTTAAACTTTTTTTACAAATCCGGCCAAAACAATAGCCCGCGAATTTCATAAAAGGGTCCCAAAGCGTCAACAACGTCCCGCACAATGGGGCGCGATTTGAACAATTAATCTTCGAGACGAATCGAACTTTCACCAAGTTGCCCGCAATTATTAAAACGCTGTGGTTCTTTTATGGAAAACATTTTCGGGATTTTCTTGTACAAGGATGATGAGGGTAGAAATTAGAATTAAATATCATCTTCGATGAGGAAGTGGAAGTTTTGAATCGGCAAAGTTATGAAATACATTGTTAATGAGAAGGGGCGTGTAAGGTATAATGAGGTAATTATGATCAGGAATTACGCCGTGTACATACAAGGTCACAGCGGAAGTAACTCGCTTTTATTACTGGCTCGCCATTATTTGCTCAAAATCTTTGAGTTTGTAGGTAATCACACACACAAAATAAGTTGATGAAATGTTTGCAGCGCATCGCAGCAATACTTAAACACTACGCGAGATTTAGCAAAGCACTAGCCAAGTAATACCAACACTTAAAAAAAAAACAATACCTACATAACAGAGGAGGGGTAAGTGTCTCTTTCGTTATTATCAGGTATATTTTAACTACTGTGGGCGTACTGTGGGTAGTGCTGGTTATTGCGCAATATAAAACCCGTTTACAGTTCAGATCAAATTATAATTTACTATCAAATTAGTCACACTAGCAATTCACACACTGTTAATACACGACTGAAATATTCGGAATGCGCGACAGTTTCTAAACGTCATCACTGCTTGACTGCTACCGATGAACTCTGCTTAGTTGCGGCCGGACCGAGCGTTATGTTGAAGACTCTGTCGAGCGCCGCTAGGCGACACTGGCGTCTCGATGAGTAACGTATTTCCGACATATATTTAATTTCACATAAACCTACCTGGGCACTTATAAAACATCGGAAGCTAGGATGCGCACGGTTCCAATTAGTCGTTTCCTAAGGAGAAGAGCCGGTAAGAAACTCCATGGTTACTCTTTTAAAAATAATTGGCGTTTACAATGTTTTCAAATTACAGTGTTAATAGATATGGGAAGATAATGTAGGCCTTTCAACAAGTACCAGGTACTAAAAAATTGTCAAAAAATCTAAACATCTGTGAGTCTAAAAGACCTGCAAAAAACTACACAGTATAACAAAAAACTAAATCAACGCAGTGAAAAACAAAAAATCCTATTCTAGAACAGATTAAACATTCCTGGACCCTTATATGTCCCACTACGATGGCCCATGTCCAGGAGTGCAATTACTTGTGCCGTACGAAACTGGGATCAGGACGGACCCAACTTGAATACGAAATAATGTAAATGCGAGATTGAAATTATATGGAAATGTATAGCGGTGGACTGTAGGACGGGTTGTAAGGAACGAGGTAGGTTTCATTAATAAGTTTTGATTACTGTGGGATTTTTGGTTGTAGGTGTCAAAGTATGGTGGTTTTTGTGTGAGTTTGGGTGTATTTCAAGGTTTATGAGCATTTATATAGAAAGTGGGCAACATCGCAAATAGCTGTCTATGTCTGAATTAAAATATATAAGTAGTATTATAAGAACTTTGACACACAAACTAAACAGGTATTCATATAAATCATTAATTTGCTAATAACATTTCATTTCGTACGTTAATTTGTATTCATAATCGGCTGATTATAATGTTCCCACTGCTGGGGCACAGGTCTCCTCTCTGTGAGAGGAGTGGGCTGTAATCCACCAAGCGGGCCGTGTGAGTGCGAGTTGGTGGATGTCACATATCTTCGTTTTTTTTTTAGTTCTAGGACATGCCGGTTTCCTCACGATGTTTTCCTTTACCGTTTTCAGTGGTGATGAAATAATTTACACAAAGTAAAGCGTCTGCTACCACTGGGCCACCGCTGCTAATTTGTATTATTTCATGCAAATTGTAGAAAAATAACGAGTCAAATCTTTCTGTCGCTCATCTAAGGATTATCTACAGAACTTATTTCTAAATTACGCTCTTGCACATTTAAATCCGTGATGTAAGAACTGTTATAATTTGATGAGCACATTATAACCACAATAGTTCTTTATAAGATGTTATTTCTCAAATTGTATAAATAAACGTGTTTGAGTTAAACCAACTATTTTTTTAACACCATATTTTTTATCAAATCAACTTGAATTAGCTTGTGTAGGTATTTTGTTTTTCTTAAATATCAGATTTTCATTCTATCGAAATATCTCGTCTGTGTAAAACAGAGCATACTGAAACCTGTACATTGAAGCGGATTGAAACTGAGACTCGATCGTCCAATAGGATTATGATGTTCACTCCGCTCATCTATATGACGTGATTATACTAGAACCCCATTGGTCGATTTTTGTTGTCTGTATTCTCTATTCAAAAGACCATCGAATATGTATAAGCAGGTAATTAATTAATTATTTTTACACACGAGCGAACCATTTGCTGCAGATAGCAACTCTTGACGTACAGTCAGCTACTAAAATCTCTGGCGTTATTAATGTCTCAGTTGTAACTAATGTATCGCAGTGATTACAAAGTCGCTTGTATAATTAATTTGTCTGAGTGTACCTGTCGTGTGACTTGTGATTTATTTTAGTATGTGTTTTATTGTTTAGTTATTGTAATAATAGTTATTTTTTTATCATCTATCACTCATAATTTTAAAGAGCCTTTGCAATTGTGAAGAGGTTATAATATTTATATTGCAGTGTTAAAAAAGGTTGCTGGCGACGAGTTTATATCCGAAAGCCTAAACCGTACTAAAATGGTGCAAAGAATGACAGTCAGAAGAGAGAAAAGACAGTTTCAGACATTTATTAATTCAACCCAAAATAAAAGAATGTTGTGCAAAAGTTGTAATTTTACTACATCGTCCGTTTCCTCATATCTACATTTGCGCATATCAGAAGTTTTAGCGTCCGCCAAAAGTTACACAATACGGACTTGCGAACTTGATGTCGGTGACGATGGTCAGGCCGAGTAGTCCGTTATGTACCTACTGTAATGGACTTAGAAATGTGTTGTTCGGTAGTTTTCAACGTTTTTGGACCTTACCGGTAAAACCCGCCGGCCTTTTGACATTGACGCGCGCTCTACGTCACTTTTGCATTTTTTTCAGAATTATTCGGTATTACCTGTATTTTTTTAAATTATTTTAAGTCTAATTGACGATAATATCCGTCAACCCATAGAGTAAAACAGCCCACAGACGTTATTAACCATTATTTAGAAGTACAATAGTGAGTCACGCTGTGTGAGCCCACCGTTACCAATTGGTAACGGTGGGGGCTTAACATAAAGTGTTAAAGTGAGAGACAGTGTGTTGTAATTAAATTAGTCTCCATTTCAATCTGCCAATCCAGATTGATCTGAAATCTGCCCAGCCTTTTCCCAACTATGTTGGGGTCGGCTTCCAGTCTAACCGGATGCAGCTGAATACCAGTGTTTTAAATGGAGCGATTGCCTATCTGACCTCCACAATCCAGTAACTGGGTAATACTATACCTCTTGGTAATAGACTGGTTGTCAGACTTTCGCTCTTCTGACGACCCGTAACGAGTGTCAAAAATCCACGAATGCCAGCCATGACCAACGGCTTAACGTGCTTTCTGAGGCATAAAGGAGTCTCGGTATGTAAAGATGGTCACCCATTCACGGACCAACCCCGTCAAGCGTCGACCCGTGGGGCTACAAGCTCCTCCAATCTGCCAATCCGGATGTCAGAAAATATTCACGGTTTTTCATGACGCTGCTGGTCTTACATAAGTCGATGACAACTAGTCAAAGTTTTTAATAGAACGTCGACATCTCATTCTATTTCCTTAAAAAAATAGATAAATTAAACATAACGTTTCTAAGCTGTAACTATACATATTCCACAATAAATTGGAAACTTTTAATAATCCCCCGTTTTCCTATCCGTTTGTCCAAAGCAATCCTCCAATACATAGGTACGTCCATGGTCAGGACAATCTTGTTTTCTGCGGTCGTACGAAGTATAAAGTTTGGAGGGTCTCTCAGCCCTCCCCCGGAGGTCGGAGCGAGGATAACTAAAGACATATCGACTCTTATTTAGTTTATTGGATGGGTTTTCTGAACGTAAACTAAGTTTGGGATAACATAAGGCCCTTGATCCGACGTTCTTGTTTGTATTTTTAGTTTTTTGCTGTTCTGTGTTTTGGTCGTAGTTATTTATTTTTGATGCAGAGAAGGGATTTGTTAAAAGATATTATTACATATAACTTACCTACTAAAACGCCCTTGCTTCACCCAATCAGCTTCGTTCAATCCGTGCAATCTATTAATGTAGCGACATCTCAAAGCATCCATATTTCTGTGTTATAGATATCATCATTCATTCTCCTGCCCTTATCCCAATTTTATTTGGGGTCGGCGCAACATGTCCCTTTTTTCCATACTTCTCTATTAGTCGTCATTTCAGTAGTTACCCCCTTTCTAGCCATATCATCTTTCACACAGTCCATCCATCGTTTCTTTGGTCTTCCCCTACTCTTATAGCCATCGACATTCACACTCAAAACTTTCTTCACGACATTTTCCTCATTCCTCCGCATCACATGCCCATACCATGACAACCGATTACCGCACAACTTTTCGGTCACCGGTGCCACTTTCAGACTTCCTCTTATGTACTCATTTCTTACTCTATCCATTCGTGTAACACCACACATCACTCTTAGCATTCTCATCTCAGCTGCATGCAATTGCCTTTCATTCATCCCTTTGGTGGCCCAACATTCTGATCCATACAAGACAGCAGGTCTAACCATTGTTTTATATATCTTCCCCTTAAGTTTAAGGGGAATGCGGGAGTCGCAGATTGTTCC
Organism: Conistra vaccinii; assembly: GCA_948150665.1. Classification (NCBI taxonomy): domain Eukaryota; kingdom Metazoa; phylum Arthropoda; class Insecta; order Lepidoptera; family Noctuidae; genus Conistra; species Conistra vaccinii. Next base: position 4,706,354 of record OX411321.1, read on the forward strand.
CGTGACCTGCTGCCATTTCATCCATCCAGTGTTAATTCTGTGCTTAACCGCCCGATCTATTTCGCCATCGCTTTGCACGAGTGAACCGAGATACCGAAAGTCGGAGCAGACTGGCAGAAGCGTGCCATCAAGCGCTATGGCTCCAGAACTAGAGAGACCGCCGAAATCGCAGAACATATGTTCAGTTTTGGTTCTGCTGATTTTCAAGCCAACACTCTCCAGCTTCTGCTGCCATTTCTCCAATCTGCTCTGGATCTCAGGTTCATCCTCACCGACAAGAACAATGTCATCGGCAAACAGCATGTACCAGGGTGCCTCTTCCTGTAAGTCCGACGTCAGGGCGTCCATAATCAACAAGAAGAGGTAAGGACTTAAAGCCGACCCTTGGTGCAAGCCTACAGCCACACTGAACTCATCAGTATTGCCAGCAGCCGACCGAACGTACGTACGAACGTACGTCTGTGTTATAGATATCACATATTAATAATCATTTAAATAAAAACCAACTCTTGCTACGACACAATAAAATACAATTCAGGTCGCACAGCGCTAATCACCTATAGTTATCTTCACGTAGAAGTTGCTAATACGTTACACTCACTGAATTGGTCCAGTAAGACGGGTCCGCCGCGTACTTGTAGCTTCATACCTGAACTGCGGAGTGTCCCATCTGTATTAATCTGTGGCTATATGTAAGTCAAATATTAATTTTGTTAAAGTACCTACGCATAAACCTTCTTGAATAAATTCTCTAAATGATAGTGAAAAGTGTAGTTTAGAAGAACTAAGCAGAAAGCGATTTTGTTATATTAAATGTTCTATTCTATTCTATTTTTATTATATGACAAGCAAAGCCGAGGTCGACTATTCTGCCAATGTCTAAAGTGCATTGGAAAAACAAATGTGCATCCATGGTGTCCATAAAGAGAAAATAAAAATAAAAAAAATAATTAATAACTGAAAACTTACATAGCTTAACGTTTTATGTTATACTAGCTGACCCGTCAGATGTTGGTGTGCGTTACGATTGCTCCGCCAAGTTATCCAAACAAAAAAAAACTTCGCCCAAAAAATTGTCGGAATTTGTCAAAATCGAAGGGAACAAACCAAAAATTTGTCAAAGTAGAAATAAAGAAGATACAAGGGTTTTAAGTTGGCCGCGCGAACGTAACGTGGAGGATTGCGCGGCCATGGAGATCTCAGCAACTACTTGGGTTAGAGATCTATTTTTTTTTGACAATTGAAGACTGAATTTGTCAAAAATTGTCGAAACAAGAATTATAAACTCTAGATCAAAATTTTACGAAATATTCGACTTGGAAGTTATGGCCGCGCAATCGTGCACTTGTTGTTTCTTGATTGTTGATTATTTCTTTAAAACTGAAGACTTCATACGGTAAAACTGTTACAAGAAGAAAGGCCTTAATTTGTCAAAACTAACGAAAGCAATAAATTCTACAAAAGTTCAGTTAAACAGACGAAATCAGTCCATAACAAAGAGTACGTGGCCGCGCGATCGAAACGTTACTTTGTACACTGATATCTCACTATCTATAATTGCTAGGATTTCGGTGTGAACATCCAATTATTCGACATATTAACCTCATTAGAATGACATATCGTTTTACCCTCAGAACGGTTTTTAAAGCATGTAATCTCAAAAATATGTTAACTCATACAATGTTCGAGCAGGGTAACCATAATTTCGATTTGATTTGGGAATAAGTACATCTAACTGGAGACTATATTGGACAACATCTAGTAGTAAAAAATAACAAATCTGATAATAATAATAATTATTATTAACATTGATCAGGCAGGGGCCATAGTCCAATATATTTGGTTCCATATCCTGCAATAGTCCTACACCAACCGAGGGTTGTCCTTGGGTGCACTTGCATAGTGCATACAGCGATAATCGTCAGTTGCCGCCACATTTCTTTAAAACCAGGGTCACGAGAAATGTCAAGAGACAAAAAATTATTAAGTATTAAATTAAAAAACTTGTATATTTCAATAATATGTTTATTCATCACAGCTTACACAGTTTTGCGCTCTCACTCTGACAATCATATGATTTCACACTCGCACAACTGCTGGGCAGCCGACCACCCCGGCCGAATGATAGCCGCTTGGTTGCCGAGAGCGGCCACGGGTAGCGCTACGAGCGCGTTGCCTCGCAGTTTAGCAACAATACAAAAAATCGCGTGACAGATTTAAAAAATAAAAAGGTGGTTCACTACATACCTACTTACATAAAAATAAAAAGATTTAATAATTACTTTTCCTTCTGAGACAATTCTAAGATTTGTTTAAAAAAAAATCACACACGAGGTAAAATATCGCGGATTGGACATTGCAGTGATATTCTGGTAAAAAGAACCTGGCTGTTGACTGTGGCTGTTTATTTAATAAAAACGTTCACATTCAAGTTACAATCTATCAAGCTTGTCTAGCTAACAGCGATTGTGGACTGAGGGACCACAGTTCAGTCGATATATTTTTTTTATCTTTAATGCTTTGTGGTCTTTTATTTAGTAAATATCTTTACAAATTCTTTACTAAATGTCTGTATTCACAAAACCATATTTTTTAAGATACTTTCCGAGATCTGGCTGATCGTCTGTGAGAACTGAGGGACCACACTTTATGGGTCGTAGTTTTTTATATATTTGCTTACAAATTCCCAGATTCGTTCTACAATTGTTTTAAGTCTACTACTAAATCCTAGGATTATCATTTCGCGAATTCCCAGTTTGGTCCCTCAGTTCACACGCACATCACTAATGCACAGGTCTCCTGTCTGTGAGAAGGATTGGGCGGTTGGGCCGTACCGTCACAGTATTAAAATCTACAACAACGAACGTACTTGCGTAGAGCAACGGCCGGTTGGGATCGCGCGGGGAGTCGGGCGATGCGGTCCGCGGCCCCATACACCGCTGTGACAACCAACCCGTGAGACAACCATACCCAGTCTCCCCTATTTTTGACAGATTGCGAATGGGATTAGAATGCGCGTTCGCATTTTAATCTTTTCTTAAAAAATACGGGAATTGCTCTGGTTTGTATTTGGACCTGATATTTGTGAAATTATTATTATTTCCTTTATTCCATATAATTATATACATATTAATTACATTTTTAAATATTTTTATAAAAACAAAATAAAAACAAAAACATTTAAAAATATAAAAAATAGTAGCCCACCGGTATCGGGAACAGTCGGTCCAAGCTACCGGTGGTCAGGGCTCCTGAGAGAGGAATCTCCTAACTATACGTGCCGTGTCCAAAAGTACCGTTTTCTGGATCAAGCCCTTGATCCAGTTGCCTAACGAGAGCCTCCTAAGGTGTTGGTCGAGGCTCTTGGCTATTATGCCATTGGCCGTCACGACTATTGGCACAATGACTGCTGTATCCACATCCCACATGTCGACAACCTCGCGAGCGAGATCTGTTTATCTTTTTCAGCTTTCACGAGGTTCTCTTCATGCGGGACCGCTATATCAATAATCAAATTATTATTATTATTACCCGTGGCCGCTCTCGGCAACCAAGCGGCTATCATTCGGCCGGGGTGGTCGGCTGCCCAGCAGTTGTGCGAGTGTGAAATCATATGATTGTCAGGTTGAGAGCGCAAAATTGTGTAAGCTGTGAATCTGTGATGAATAAATATATTATTGAAATATACAAATTTTTGTCTCTTGACATTTCTCGTGACCTTGGGGTCCCGGACCTTTGGAAGGCGTACGAGGGGCCGAACGTTTTAAAGAAATGAGGCGCCAACCATTGAGGTATTATTGTATACCTCAATGGCGCCAACCGACGATTATCGCTGTATGCACTATGCAAGTGCACCCAAGGACAACTCTCGGTTGGTGTAGGACTATTGCAGGATATGGAACCAAATATATTGGACTATGGCCCCTGCCTGATCAATGTTAATAATAATTATTATTAGATTTGTTATTTTTTACTACTAGATGTTGTCCAATATAGTCTCCAGTTAGAGGTACTTATTCCCAAATCAAATCGAAATTATGGTTACCCTGCTCGAACATTGTATGAGTTAACATATTTTTGAGATTACATGCTTTAAAAACCGTTCTGAGGGTAAAACGATATGTCATTCTAATGAGGTTAATATGTCGAATAATTGGATGTTCACACCGAAATCCTAGCAATTATAGATAGTGAGATATCAGTGTACAAAGTAACGTTTCGATCGCGCGGCCACGTACTCTTTGTTATGGACTGATTTCGTCTGTTTAACTGAACTTTTGTAGAATTTATTGCTTTCGTTAGTTTTGACAAATTAAGGCCTTTCTTCTTGTAACAGTTTTACCGTATGAAGTCTTCAGTTTTAAAGAAATAATCAACAATCAAGAAACAACAAGTGCACGATTGCGCGGCCATAACTTCCAAGTCGAATATTTCGTAAAATTTTGATCTAGAGTTTATAATTCTTGTTTCGACCATTTTTGACAAATTCAGTCTTCAATTGACAAAAAAAAATAGATCTCTAACCCAAGTAGTTGCTGAGATCTCCATGGCCGCGCAATCCTCCACGTTACGTTCGCGCGGCCAACTTAAAACCCTTGTATCTTCTTTATTTCTACTTTGACAAATTTTTGGTTTGTTCCCTTCGATTTTGACAAATTCCGACAATTTATTGGGCGAATTTTTTTTTTGTTTGGATAACTTGGCGGAGCAATCGTAACGCACACAGATGTTGTCCTGTCAAAACTACCAATTTTTTTTTCCTATACCACCCCTGTATTGTGGCGAACAAAACAAACTAACCTCGACAATCAAACAAAATACCAAGTGACGTGACTTAGTGACAGTGACAATGACAATCCAATGCTTGCAGCACTTTAGCCGGGCCGAGGCGGTGTTACTAGGGTGCCTGTAGTGGCACTTTATCCGATAGGGATAGAGTGCCAATGGTGGCACTCTATACACTGCCAAAATTATATTCAAATCGGTCGAGCCATTTTCGAGTTTTTGCGAGACTAATGCACGGCAATTGATTTTTATATATAGAAGATATAGCTAATAGATAGCACCTACGTTATCCTTCCATCGTCATAATCTGTCTAAAATTTGAACTGCTGGAAACTGGAAATTGAGGTATTCGTTTAGTCAGACGTCTGTCGAAGCAAACAATTCAGATTCAAAATATTACAAAGCCCCGGAAATCTTCGGCAGCTCGTAACTTATTCCTCTTCTTTATTTAACAGTCAATTGATTAGCCAGAATAGTGTTGCCATACTATTATATGCATTGCTCAGTGACCGAAAATAAAATGAAATCGAGTTGCCAGTGTTGCCACTCATCGATTAACTTGAACAACATCATCAATGATTCCAATTACAAATAAAGTAACAGAATCAAGTAGCTTTTCAATATTAAATGAACTGTTATTTCACGGTTCCGTATCAATTGATAATGACGTAATAATTAATTATTTTAGTTGACAGTGCTGTCCGTTTTGTTATTTAATGAGATATTTTAATATATTTAGTGTGGGTTGTTACTGAGAGAGAGAGAGAGAGAGAATTACTCTCGGCGATTTTTAAGGCATTCAATATGATCTATGGCTTTTTGGGGTGTTACATGTTGTAACGATGATCATAAAATATATAGAACAAGTTATCACTGTTATCATTATACACTTCAACAATTGATTCGAAACCGTTTGACTATTATTTCCCAAGAATTTACACAGTACAACAGTAAAAATCTGTATTTGACAAACTGCAAAACAGTTTTAGTTCGGCCAAACACATTTGAGAGAATAAAATTTTCTTAGCAGTATGTGGTCGGAAAATTGAGTATAAATTATACTTAAGTAAATGAAAAAAAAGGAGAGAACTTGGTGGAAGTACCTGAAAAGGGGTGACCCATCTTCCATCTTTCATTATCCATCTTTAGTAGCATTAATTAAAAAATAAGTCTTTAAAAAAAATTCTTTGGTTTTTCTCGTTTTAATTTTTTGAATTCGTTTCAAAGAAAAAAAATTGCACTGGTAAAGTTAAAAATTCGAAATTTTACTAACCATTGAAATGAAAATCACTGAACATTGATTTTAATTCTCATTTTGTTGCAGAAAAAAATTAAAACGAAAAATAGCCGATATTTTCGTTTTTTTTTGGAAATTGTTAACTACAAAAGTAACAACAAGAACCACATACTGCTAAGAATTTCTCTTCAATTCGGGTTTTCTAAATCGGTGTAGCTCTGGACTATTTGTCGGCAAACTGGGTAGTGTTTTACACTTAAGATTACCTGAAACCCACTTTGCAACATGAAGGTTCTACACGTTGATTACAACGACTCACTTGGGGAGTTTGTAGCAGTCTTCTTCTCCCAGTTAAAACACTAGAAAATTTTGGAGGAGCCTTTTACTGTAAAGGTCAGTATACACTAAAGCATTTTCTCGAGCATTTCCATGTAATGTAATGTTCTCATGAATGGCACAGTACAACAAAAAGCTCAATAAAAATAAAATGTCACAAATGTTAATATCAAAATCGCTGTGAGCTGCGCCGTGTCTCGCCCCATTCGCCCCGAATATAATTGAATGGGGTATTAATTTACCTAAAATCAGGTTTCATTAATTAGCCAACTATCCTTTGTCTCATCGGGTTTAACAATACGCATTGACGGCTTAATTAATTAATTGTTATTAAGTAAGACGCGCCATTTATCATGATTTTCATAAAATTCTATTTTACACAATGGAGGTTGTTGGTATAGAAATGCTGTCTTTTGTCTGGTGTTTTGTTTGTGAGTAAATATTGAATGAGTCTTATGTTTAACTGATCTTAACTACCAATTACTTATTGGGTGCTGTCAAACATTGTATGGAACATTGACAGAAACGAAAGATTTCAACATGTTTTGTTGTGAATGTTTCGCCAGAGCAAACGCACAGTTATTCTCTGACAGATTATTGGGACGTTGAAACCATAGATAGATAGGTTTTTCTATCTCCAGTATGCCAAAATTGGTGATAGATAGGTTATTGGGTTCGGCCGCTAATCAATCGTTAATAAAGAGACGTTATTGACGACGCGAATTAAGTAAATTCGTCTCAACTGCCAAGGTACGCATACGCATAGGTATGAAGCTACAAGTACGCGGCGGGCCCGTGTTGCTAGGCAATTCAGTGTGTGTAACGTAGTCAGAAGATCTAAGAGTTACGCGATACAAAGAGAGGCAACTTCTAGGTGAATATAACTGTAGGTGATTAGCGCTCGGGCCTGCGGACGGAGAGCAGAGGGCAGCTCGCCGTCCGATAAGGACCAGGCCCGGGTCGACGGCGCGTCGTGTTCCACGCGCGCCTCAAAGAGATGTCAGCAAAACTGACGGGGTCCGTTAGGGCCGATGCCTGCCGGGGTTGCGGGTAGTCCCAAGGGGAAACCGTGGCCCCTGGCATGGCAAGGGAAGGAACACGGGTGGGTTTTAGTCAGTAAAAGTCTGACACGCCCTTCCGCTCCGCCCAGAGCGGGAGAAGTCATTGGATGATTTCCCACCCAAAAAAATTAAAAAATAAAAGGTGATTAGCGCTGTCCTACCTGAATTGCACTTTATTGTGTCGTAGCAAGAGTCGCTTTTTATTTAAATAATTTTGCAAAGTGTCCCATCTGTAATAATCTGTGGCTCGACCTAGTAGTCATACACTGATTCGCATGTTGTGGTTGTCATTACACAAACACACATCCGTTCCGGAACAAACATCTGTACGATTATTTCAGAACATAATTACATACAGCTGGTATACTATCAGGATCTGATCCTAATTATCTGTTTGAAAGGTAGGTACAGATCGCGACACGTAAGTTGAACTATGACCATAAATGCTCAGAAAAATATTTTCGAGTCTCAATCGAAGTATAGTCATAGTTTTGGGGTATTCCTCGAAGTGCACCAACTTTGGAACGCACCAAATGAAGCGCACCAAAAGTATTCCTCGAAACGCACCATTCAGGTGCGCTAACAAAATCAAATTAAAAATATCAAGTATATTTTTATTCCTCGAAACGCACCAACAAAGAAACATAGAGAAGAACATGATATGTAAGTATGTGTATGTGTATGTAGTTGATAACCTATTTATTTACTAATTCTCATAACTGGCGAATTATGGGTGCACTTAATTTACAAATGTAAATTAAATTGGCAGAGATCTGCCGTCACTCTAAGGGGAATAAGGGATTGATGTTATGTCTAGCTATCATACACAATAGTTTTGTGTATGATAGCCATCCTAGCATATGTATCTAGATCGCCACAAGCGAAGTACGCATCAAACTAACGTCACGCAAAATCCTGCAGAGCTTACCGCGCGAAATATAAGCACACCATTAGAAATGGTAGAATGTAAAGGGGCCATTATGGTTTTAAGATCATACAGTGTATAGCATAGCTACATTCTCGCAAATAAATGAATTTGAACTTGAATTTGACTAGTATGTATACAACGTCCAGACATGAATCGTCGGGCAGTTGCCCACCAGACACGACACCCGTCTGGTCGGAGGATCCTCCCTTTTCTATCGGAGGAAGAGTGAACATTCGTGGACAAAAAGTTCACAAATCCCTATTGATGGGGATTGTCAATGGGTATTGGTGGATTAATCCATCTTTACACTCTGAACCTCATACCTTTTTTTTTCTTCATCAAATGACTTCTCCAGCTCTGGGTGGAGCGAAGGGCATGTCAGATTCTTACTGACTAAAAGTCACCCGTGTTCCTTCCCTTGCCTGTTCGTTGCCAGGGACCAGGGTCTCCCCTTAGGACATCCCGCAACATCCTCTTAACTTCACTTATTATGAATCATATCCGATATAAAATGTCAGTATAAAACTAATCTGTCATTTGCCCTCTACCCGACCTGCTAGCGAGACACAAGTAAATGCAGTAATTAGCTACGTACCTCCGATATTGGCGTACCTACTGCCATTTTAGCGTTGGGGTCCCTATTAAAGTTTAAATATCCAAACATTTGGCCCTACGTTAGAATCCAGATGTTACTTTGAGGTCCACGTTATGAGAGGTAGCCGTTTGATAATAAGCCAAGTGAATAAATATTACTCACTATAGCCATCCACCTTCTTTTGTATAAAATTTATGTTAACGAAACTACAATATAAAATATACTATACTATAAAAGTATAAAAGTTTACAAGTCTACAATTCTACAAAATTATTGGATAAATTTGATTGATTTAATTAAATTTTTGTAAGTTTTTTCCGTTACAATTGTGTGGCTTAAAGTTTTGTGATACACGCACTTGTAATATTTACAAATTCGTACAATGTAACTTGTAAATTGTAACTTGTAAATTGTAACTTGTAAATTGTAACTTGTAAATTGTAACTTGTAAATTGTAACTTGTAAATTGTAACTTGTAAATTGTAACTTGTAAATTGTAGCTTGTAAATTGTAACTTGTAAATTGTAAATTGTAAATTGTATCTTGTAAATTGTAACTTGTAACTTGTAAATTGTAACTTGTAAATTGTAACTTGTAAATTGTAACTTGTAAATTGTAAGTTGTAAATTGTAATTGCAAATTTTTTTAATACGGGGCCCTAAGTCGAACCAACAATAAAAGTTGGACCGTCTAAACAGTGTTTAAAACTTTAGACTATGCAAGTTATTTGTTGCTTAATTCTTTTTTCTATTCACCGGCAAGAATTTTCTTCTTTGTAAATGAGACTTTAATGTCGTCTTTTCTCCCAAAGAAGAGACGATTGATAATCACGCTTGCTGCATTTTTAATAATTTGGGATACTTTTTCACTAATAAATGGTATTCGAGGTACAGATAAGACATCAAAGCTCTTGTTTGACTGAGTTTGAATTTATAGTTAATATTTATTAGTGAAAAGTTATCATTCGTCTTATACATAAGTATGAGTACTTGTATCTGGTAAATGGTTCTTCAGCTGACGACACAGTACCTGAAAGAACTAGGGTTCATTGTTTGTTGACGTGACAGAGACATATATGGCGGAGGAGGGGTATTTGTCTCTTTCGTTATTTTCAGGCATATTCTATCTACTGTGGGCGTACTGTGGGTAGTGTTGGTTATTGCGCAATAGAAAAACCGTTTGTAGATCAGATCAAATTATTCACGATCAAATTAATCACACTAGCAATTAACACACTGTAGGTACACGACACAACTATTCGGAATCCGCAACAGTTTCTAAACGTGTTCACTGCTTGACCGGAACCGATGAACTCTGCTTAGCACGGCTGCCCGGCCGGTCCTAGCGTTATGTTGTAGACTCTGTCGAGTGCCGCTAGGCGGCGCTGGCGTCGCATTTAGTCAACTCAGTAGCGTATTTCCGACATAATTATACATTTAGGTAGTTGAAGAATAATTTATTTTATACCACACTACAAAGTCCGTAGACAAGTTGCAAACTAACTATGGTAGCTGCATTTGCATCAATATATTTGGATTTAGCATCGAAACAATAATTATATGAAGGAAGTAATAATTGTAATTATTATACCGGTTTAACTAAACAAGTGTGAAGTTCAGCAGTTGTCAGATCGCTTCAGCAGTTGTCACGTCGCTGAGAGAGCGGTTCATAATATTACATGGCATTACATGTATACACAATAACTTACATGTTGGCGTATTCAAAAAATTCATTGTTCAAAATATTTTATTACATAAACCTACATGGGCACTTATGAAACGTCAAAAGCTACGCACGGTTCCAATTGGTCGTTTCCTATGGAGAAGGGCCGGCAAGAAACTCCACGTTTCCTCTTTTGAAAATAATTGGCTTTTAAAATGTATTCAAATAACAGTGTTATTAGGTATGAGAGGACAGTGTAGGTCTTTCAACAAGTACCAAGTACTTAACAAAATAGCAGCCACGTAGACGAAGACGTATACAATACTGCCTCAATAGTTGCTATCGGATAAACTATCAAACATATTTCAATGTAAATTCCTAGATCGAAGTAACTCGAGAACCTTAGAAAAAAAAAATAGGGTTCTTTAAATCGGAACTGAAAAACTCAACACCGTTGATGCCGCGGGCACTCCTAACCACTACATTTCTACACTCAGCGAATAAAATAATGAACTCAAAAGAAAAAACAAATGAATACTAGATTAAAATTGCAATTAAAATTACACCGGTTTCCTGAAAAAGTTTGATTAGATCTCATATTTCCATAGCCCGTCTAAATGGAAGTAACGATACGTGTTTTTCCAGGAATAGCCCGTTTTGAAGCCCGTTAGTGCCTTTTACTAAAACAACAGAGCCTTTTATGCATAAAATACGAATTTTTGTTTGTAAGTTTTTGACGTAACATCCCGTTTTCGGGGCTTCAATAGACAAAGCTGAATGAAAAACATGTAGGGTGAAGGGACTTGTTGTCAGCTACTGTAGTAAGTAATATGTAGCATTATACTACCTGGTTACCTCTTCTTTATCGGTAACCTATGTGCTTATTACGTACTAGCTTCCGCCAGCAGCTTCGCCCGCATACAAAATACAAATAAAAATTTTGCTGTTTTTTTTGGGGGTCACCGACCGCTGATAGTTTTGTTACTTGAAGTATGAGTTGAGACTGATATTTCAAGTAGACTGCGGTGGAAAATGACCTCAAAAAATTATCAAATTAATAAAAAAATAGATGTTGATACCCGTCACGTCTGTGGAGTTTCGCTATTGAATTTAATTTGACCCTGTATGCTGTCCCTCGACTTTCCGTGACTCTAATTATACATTTAAAACGTTCTAAACTAAAAATGGAAACAAAGCTTTTAAAGTTAAAACGCCAGTAATTAAGTTAATTATAGTGATGGGCACAATTAAGTTAACATTTGAATTCTTAATGGAATGCTCTTTTTGAACGAGTACGTTTTCCGGGAAAGTAAGAGAAATAAACTTCACCATGTATCATCCTGTTCGAGTGTTTAGGTAAGCAGAACTGTGAATAAGGAATAAAGTTCAGCTGGGACCCCTAAAGTAGCAAAATATACCAATCTATCTCACAAATCTTGTGTCAAAGATTTATAAGGTGGTTAGATTTTTTTATGCGGCAGTGGTGGCTCCGACTTAGGATTTATATATACTTTAGTCACTAAAGGAAATGAATTAATACTAGGAGCTATCAGAGCCGAGAACTGGCATTCCCACCCTACAAAGTGAAACCTATAGCCCCTTTGAATGCTGACTGTGCTGTAGGAATTTTTGATTTTATTTCTGTATGAAGCGAACAAAGCGCTGGATTCTCGTATGAGCAAGTTTTTTGTTTTAAACAGGGTGTTGGTTTTCAATAAGTGAGTCACAGGGGTCGGGTCACGGAATTTTCTATTATATTTTATGCATTGCACTTGTTTTAGTTAAAAATTGCTGAAACTTAAGTGGCAGTGGGCAGGACATATTACTCGCAGAACAGAGGCCGATGGGGTTCTGAAGTGGCGACCGCGTACCGGAAGACGTAGCGTTAGAAGGCCTCCCACAAGGTGGACCGATGACCTGGTGAAGGCCGCAGGAATCCGCTGGATGCGGGAAGCACAGAACTGGTGGAAGTGATGGTGCTTGGGGGAGGCATATGTCCAGCAGTGGCCGTCTTTCGGCTGAAATGATGATGATGACTTGTTTCAGTGCATGTTTTGGTGAAGTAAAATATTAATAAATTATGATTATTGTGTAACCGTCTTGTTCAACCAGTCGGTCTGACTTCAATCCCTGGTTCTGCTTACGTGTTATTGGGTTTTTTCTCCTTTCGTATAAAAACTCGTAACAAAAAGTCATTTCAATACTTACACTTGGACGATTTTCACTGACTGCACTCCAAAGGATGCTCACACATCTGTCAGAAGATGCGTCGAGTATCGTCGGTCGCGTATCGTCTGTCACGTAACGCAAGAACGGACAAGTAGATGATAAAAGATTTAAAGTCATCGCTCATTATGGCAGCACGGCTCCGACACGGCAAATATCTTGTCAATCAAGTTAGGATTTTAAGTCAAATCATTAAAGTCTATTTTAAGATGGCTATACAAAATAGTGGACGGCTAGCCGGCAGTGAGCGGCCCGCGAGCCGTCACACGGCGCGCCGACAGCACGCTTCAAGCGAGGAGCCCGCTCGCCGGCTCCTCGCCGTCCACGTGGTGACGCCTCGCCGTCCACGCGGTGACGCCTCGCAGTCCGCGCAGTGACGCCTCGCCGGCCGCATGGTGACGCCTTGCTTGTGAATAAACAACAAGCTGTTACCTACCTCACCCGGTGGCGTGCCGGCAGCGAGCGGTCGCCTTGCTCACGGCGCGTTGGCGACTAGCAGTCGCCTTGCTTACGGCGCGTTGACGACTAGATTTTTCGAGGCGATGCCGGGGCGCTACCGTGCTGGAGCGGTGCTGTTATAATGGGCGTTGACCTTTAACCTTACAAACTCAACCAATGATTCGTTAAGGCGGTTTCCCGCGGTGCGTGATATTGGACGCGGACCAGCCGGCACTGCCGACGACCGCGCACTAAGGCTCTTCGCACGGTCCGTGATATTGCGGACGAACGCAGACCAGCCCGATTAGATCCATTTTATCATTCCGAAATGGAAAGTGAAAGAGAAGCTCGATTTGACCTTTGAATTTACCAACTCGCCACGGATCCGACGCATCGCGATGGACATGTCTGCGCCGCTGCGGTACCACGGACGATACTCTTCCCATGATGAGTCGGTGCGGGCTGGTCCCCGTCCGTCCGCAATATCTGAGAAGTCGCCTTTAGTGCGTCGAGCGTACGAACTGGAAGTTAATGAAGTTACGCCCGACGCATCGTCCGTCAGATGTGCGACTTTACCTCAGCTAAATCTTTAGAAAAAAGGGTGTTTTTTGTTTCATAAAAATAAATATAATAAAATTTGATGTATGCCAGACGTGAGGTCTTCGTTTGTACCCTTGTCATATAAACACGATATAGACAAGGCAGAAAGCTCACTTTTAATAACACGCTGTAGGTACTTTTAGAATCATACGATGCAAATAATAAGGAATAAAATAATAATAAAATAGAATATTGCTCATTGTTGCTGCAGGTGGTTAACAAATACAGTTGCTCAAAATGAAAAACCGGCAAAGTCGGACTTGGGGTTCCGTACCGTATTAAGATCGAGCAAAAAACGCCCAAATAAACACGTTGTTTTGTACAAACTCATACAAAAAAACGTGATTTTTTGGGCTTATCTAATATATAAAATTCTCGTGTCACGGTGTTTGTTGCCAAACTCCTCCGAAACGGCTCGACCGATTTTTATGAAATTTTTTGTGTATATTAGGTAGGTATGAGAATAGGATGTAAACTATTTTTCGTACCCCTAAGTGATAAGGGTGGTCCACCCCAAGTTTTTTTTTTTTCGTTTTTTGGTAATTTTTTTATGATTTGGCATTAAAAAATACATACAACCCTAAATTTTCACCCTTCTACCACCAACCCCTATTTTTTTATAGCGATATTAGTACTTTAATAATTTTCTATTCTTGGCGGTCGATAATTGATCAGTTACCACTCGATCAGTTATTCCCGTCAGGCGTCTACCAGTGTCACTTCTCATCCCGTAAACAGCACAGGGTAAGGATGAGAACGAAGCCGGTCTCCTGTCGTTCTCTCACAATAAGCTTTCTCTCTCTCACTCACTAAAGTTTAGGGCCTAAAATGAATCCCTATTTGAACACGCGTGAACGGCTGGACCGATTTCACTAATTCTTTTTTCGTTATCGTAAGGAGAAGGATCGCAGGATATACCTAGGTGAAGGTAGGGTGTAAGGTAGGTATGTAGGTAGGTAAGGTAGGTAGGTAGGGCAGGGTAGGTAGATAGGAAGATAGGGGAAGGTAGGTAGGCAGGGTAGATAGGTAGGTAGGGTACATAGATAGGTAGGGTAGGTAGGTAGGTCGGACAGCGTAGGGTAGATAGGTAGGTAGGTAGGTCGGGCAGTGTAGGGTAGGTAGGTAGGTCGGGCAGTGTAGGGTAGGTAGTTAGGGCAGAGTAGGTAGGTGCGCCGTAGATAAGTACTTACTGCTACCCGTGCGAAGCCGGGGTGGGCAGCTAGTCTAATATATAAAATTCTCGTGTCACGGTGTTTGTTGCCAGACTCCTCCGAAACGGCTGGACCGATTTTTATGATTTTTTTTGTGTATATTAGGTAGGTATGAGAATAGGATGTAAACTATTTTTCGTACCCCTAAGTGATAAGGGTGGTCCACCCCAAGTTTGTTTTTTTCTTTTTTTGGTCAATTTTTTTTATTGTAATTTTTTTATGATTTGGCATTAAAAAATACATAGGTACAACCCTAAATTTTCACCCTTCTACCACCAACCCCTATTTTTGAATAGCGACATTAGTACTTTAATAATTTTCTACTCTTGGCGGTCGATAATTGATCACTTACCACTCGATCAGTTATTCCCGTCAGGCGTCTACCGGTGTAGATAGGGTAGATAGGTAGGTAGGAAAGGTAGGTAGGTCGGGCAGGGTAGGGTAGGTAGGGCAGGGTAGGTAGGTAGGTCGGGCAGGGTAGGGTAATTAGGTAGGGCAGGGTAGGTAGATAGGAAGAAAGGTAAAGGTAGGTTGGTATGGTAGATAGGTAGGTAGGTAGGTCGGTCAGGGTAGGGTAGGAAGGTAGGGCAGGGTAGGTAGGTAGGTCGGGCAGTGTAAGTAGGTAGGTCGGGCAGGGCAGTGTAGGTAGATAGGAAGATAGGTGAAGGTAGGTAGGTAGGTAGATCGGGCAGGGTAGGTTAATTAGGTAGGGCAGGGTAGATAGTTAGGAAGACAGGTGAAAGTAGGTAGGTAGGGTAAGGGTAAGGTACCTACCTATCTGGTAGGTAGGGTAGGTAGGTAGGTCGGTCAGGGTAGCGTAGGGAGGTAGGGCAGGGTAGGTAGGTAGGTCGGGCAGTGAAGGGTAGGTAGGTAGGGCAGGGTATGTAGGTAGGTCCGGTAGTGTAGGGTAGGTAGGTATGGCAGGGTAGCTAGATAGGTAGGTGCGCCGTAGATAAGTACTTTACTGCTACCCGTGCGAAGCCGGGGTGGGCAGCTAGTTTTATATTATTTTTCATTAACTTTTTTATATTTGTCGTTATAGCGGCAATCAATCTTCCTAGCCTTTTTCCCAACTATCTTGGGGTCGGCTTCCAGTCTAACCGGATGCAGCTGAATACCAGTATTTTACATGGAGCGACTGCCTATCTGACCTCCACAACCCAGTAACTGGGTAATACGGTACCCCTTGGTAAGACTGGTGTCAGACTTTCGGGCTTCTGACGACTCGTAACGACTGTCAAAGATCCACAAATGACAGCCGGGACCAACGGCTTAACGTGCTTTCCGAGGCACGGAAGAGTCTCGGTATGTAAAGATGGTCACCCATCCACTGACCAACCCTGGCAAGCGTAGCTTAACCTGATGGATTGACCCGTGCGGCTTGTTATTATTTAGCCACGAGCTCCTCGTCGTTATAGCGGCAATAGAAATACAAATATGTGAAAATTTCAACTGACTGTCTACCTATTACGGGTTATAAGATACAGCCCGTACGCCGCTGCAAGCACAATCTAGCAAAATGGGGGATAATAGATCCCTCAGATCTTTACGTAATGTCAAAGACTATTTATTTTGATATTTACTTTGCCGGTTGCTAGGCAACGGATCGTACGGTCACGTCCTGACGCGAGTTTAACATTTTTTACCAATCCCAAAACAAGTGCACAACGCCGCTAAAGAAACTTTCACTTCAAAAAAACAAGTGAACCTTCTCCACGTCTACTTGTCCATCATTATAACTTCGTTAGCAAGCTCTCACTTCGCTAATTTAATGAGGAAGCTGTCTTGTGTCAGGCACAGAGCATCTTGACGAGTATGTAGCTGAAATTACACAAAATTGTTATATTTTATACGAAGTTGGGCGAAGTTTCTGAACCAGAAAGGCATCAATTAGATAGTAATATTAACATTACCTTTGTTTAGCTGGTGCATCATAGATTTTTATCTAGCACAGCATTATGCAGCAGTTAGGGGTCTGATGGGAGTCAATGGGATCAGGCAGGATAAATTATTTTAAACAAAGTAATTTTAGAATAAAACGTTTATTAAGTGCGAATTTAGATACAATTACTGAAAATAAAAACAAAACGATATGTGTGATGAAATGTAATCGACCAACAAAATCTTCTATTTAAATTACTAGGTTCTTAAAACCTAGTCTTCACAATGCTCAGCTTTCACTACATATTTATTCTATACTAGCTGTTTCCCGCGACTTTGTCCACGTGGAATTTAGTGTTCTCTTCTACGTTTAAGGCCTTCAACGCCAGAAATTATTATTTGCTTCTTACAGTATAAAATTTAATTGCATAAATGACGATAACTTGTTTTTGCAACATCCGATTTTAATAAAACAAAGCCTTTAGGCTCGGCGCAAACGGGCCACCGACCACAGCCACTGGTGGCCAGCGACAGCGCTTTTTCATATGCATAGTTTGAGTGGCCGCCACCGGCTACACGTGTGCGGCTCGTCTTTACAAAATATATGAAAAAGTGTGTAAAGTGGCTGTGGTCGGTGGCCCGTTTGCGCAGAGCCTAATTCTGCTCTAAATTAATCTCTGTCTACCAGTGAAAACTACATGCACGTCCTTTCAGTAGTTCCGGAGAACGGCGCGAACAAACAAAGAGACATACAGACAGGCAAGAATTCTAATAATAAAAATCGCTGGTTTATGTTGTATTACTTACTCTTCTTTATTTACCGCTCTATCTATTTTATTACTGTTAAATGTACAAACACACCGAATTCTACTGTTTTATTATGTGTATGGATAGATATAGATTAGGTAACTTCACAGCTGATATATAATATAATATATCATAATTAATAAATTACCGCTTCAATTAAAAAGCATACTGTACACCGGCTCATTTAAGGCAAGGCTCAAGGCATTCCTGTTGGAAAAATGCCTCTATTCATTAGATGAGTTATAGTCCTCTTAAAACTGACATGTGTAATTATTTTGTTTATGGGTTTTATTGTGTTTGTATTTAATTTTTTGATTATTTTTTGCGTCTATTTTATACTTGACGGGTTTCATAATTTATGTTTGCATGGTATTTTTTTATCTTAATAATATTTCGTAATTTAAATTGAATTCCATGACTTGTAATAATAATATCTTCTTCATTTTGTAACTTTTGTGTATATTTATGTTTCATGTTGTATTATTTCGAACGCAATGTATATTGTTACTGAATAAATTGAATTGAATTG
Organism: Conistra vaccinii; assembly: GCA_948150665.1. Classification (NCBI taxonomy): domain Eukaryota; kingdom Metazoa; phylum Arthropoda; class Insecta; order Lepidoptera; family Noctuidae; genus Conistra; species Conistra vaccinii. The sequence goes on from OX411321.1 coordinate 4,724,650, forward strand.
ATATTTAGTATAACATTTTATTATTGTCTAAAGTTGTTGAAAGCTATACAAACATGTGCATAATTTGCGAATATCTACTATAAGTTTATATACCTAAAGCTTATGTGGACTGAGTAGCATCCACGTAACATATCATCTGCTAAGCGTACTGATTATGGGATTATACTGCGAACAAACTTCGACGAAGTTAGTGGAGCCAATTTATGGGACTGATTACATAGTAACTTACTGACTACATTGTTGCAACTTACTCGTAACTTGTTACCAAACAATGTGCATTAGTGGATTCATTTTAATAATTCAGTTATTTTTATTGATGATCTCCGCTTGACTGTCACTAATGAGACACAATCAAATTTTAATTGTTATCGAGCTGCATCAGTCTTTCGGACATTTGAGCTCATAAGTCGAAACTGTCTCTCCTAAATACAGATTACTCATTGATCTAGCTAGGAGAACAGCGCTTCACCCATCAATACGTGTGTACACCATGTAATTAATAATGCATATTTTGGCAGTTTCAAAGAGCATGCTGGAGGATACCACGGCGGGATGCGGCAGTATGCGCCGGTATGCACTAGAGTCTGCCATACTCTTTCAAAAGCAACGTTTCGACTGCGTAATGGCTAATGGAGTAATCAAATCCCGGCGACCGGTAGCTATTCGGCGGATGCCGCGGCATACCGGCGGATGCTCCAGTAAGCTGGCGAACGTTCGCGGTATCGCAGAGGTTTTTTCTTGTCAATGCACGCTGGCGGATAGAGGAATCCTCCTTGATGTCCTGCCGTCAGCCAGCATGCGCAGGTTCTAAGTCTCCATGTACTACATAACCTTTATGTGCCTAAATCAATTATTAGAAAAAACTGGACGTTGTATCTGACGTGGTCAATTTACCCAATGCGATGCCAACTTACGTTGAACGTTAACGTTACGGTAAATAAATAAAGTTGTGTCAGTAATGTCAGATACATACGTAACTACAGTGGCTCTTTTTCAAATTAGTAGGTACAGAGCAATGCTACTTAAATTGGCAGCCGAAAAAGGAATGGTGGTACTTAGTACTACTTTAGAACACGAACGCTTTCACTAACAACACTTTCTACACTACTCCTTAACCTCAGGCCCCAAAGCATTATCAATGCCGGTATACACAGTTGCACATACTTTCTTGCACCCTCGTTTAAACAGCATGACAGATTTGCCCAACATTAGCAGTTTCTGTGCCTTTCTGTGCTCGCTCGGTGGTGTTTCCCGACGGTTTTTAGATCGGCGGTGAAGCTGGATCTCCACTGCCAAAGATATTGCTGGAAAACAAATGAGTGCTAGTGTTATGGATTTAAAATGTCAACAATTACTATACGAACAAGAAAGAAAAGAAAAAAAAGAAAGAAAAGAAAGAAAAGAAAGAAAAGAAAGAAAAGAAAGAAAAGAAAGAAAAGAAAGAAAAGAAAGAAAAGAAAGAAAAGAAAGAAAAGAAAGAAAAGAAAGAAAAGAAAGAAAGAAAAGAAAGAAAAGAAAGAAAGAAAAGAAAGAAAAGAAAGAAAAGAAAGAAAAGAAAGAAAAGAAAGAAAAGAAAGAAAAGAAAGAAAGAAAAATATATATTTGTGACACGCACAGGAAATAAAAATAGGGAAAAAGAAGCATTTAAAACTAACAAAATTAACATGCAAGGATGGATTGATTGTGATTTTGATAACTGAAATGTACGGCTAAAAACATCTCTATGTTTGGAAGAGGACATGCTGCGCTGGCCATTTAAGTTGGGATAAGAGCTGGAGAAGAAAGATGCTGACTAGTGGAAAAGACAATTAGACAACTGGGTGGAATTCGGCCCATCTGTAGCTTAGCGCATTCGGTCCCGCTTTCGCCTACATCAGGAACTTACCGTTCAGCAACTTGAAATATTTACGCATGATTTTATCATTCACAGTTGTCTGATTTGGTACATTAGTACTCCTCATCAATACTCTATTGCTTTACCACAATGTTTACTTAGGTGGTAACTATACAATTTAGATCATTATGGACCCTGTTGGGTACAGCAAAAGGATAGGAGAGAGGAAGCCCTCGCGTCGAACTAGTATGGTGGAATAAGAGATGCAATTTTACAAGTAAGTAATTTTTTTTAAGGGAAAGTGTTTCACAAAAGAATTTGTGCTTAGCATTAACTTCACATTCAGGTTGAAACTACCTGCTAACAGATGTCCGATGCCAAGCAAACAGAAAGCGCCTCTCAACATCCTTAAAGAGACGGGCTGCAAACCTTTTGTGGATTCCCCTTGTGGCTGCAAACACAAACTTGGACAATAAATCAACGACAATCCAAAACTTATTGTTTAGAACCTCTGGAGAGGTTATTTTAAGATCAATGTCACATCTAAATTAAGAAATAAGTTGATTCCTTCAGCTCGCGAAATTCAATATTGCCGTGAATTGAATTTTGATCAACATACAACGTGTATTGAAGCGCAGTAATTTGCAAAAACGTATCAAATATTGAATTTCGCGGGCTATATTGACGGATCTCCCTTAAAAATAAAAAAGACACGGTGAAGTGTATGATAGACTAGCTTTAGCCCGCGGCCTCGCTCGTGTTTTTTTATCCCTCGGGAACAGTACTTTTTGTCTGGATGAAAGGTACTCTATTTCCGTTTCTGTACCCCTGACAACGTGTATGCAAAATTTCATGATGATCGGTAAAAAAAACGTAAAAGTAAAATTTTTTATTTTAACAAAGTTATGAGAGAAAGAAAGAAAGAAAAAAAGAAAAATAAGTTTATTTGTCACAGAAACAAGAATTACTAAGTTACTACTCAACCGATCATCATGAAATTTTGCGTACACGTTGTCCTTTTTTCTTTTTTCTTTGGATACCTTTCATGATGATCGGTAGGACGTGAAAGCGTTACAAACAAATAAACAAACTCACTTTCGCATTTATAATATTTGTTAGGATACAGGATGTGCTATACATACATTATATAAAATATATTTATACTGTATATTGTACGGTCTATATATTGTAATTGGGATATATGATATCGCCCCACATTCTGTACATTATCCAGTTAACCAAGGAGAATTTAATTAAGAGTTTACCAAAAATATCGTATTGGATGGATAATATTTTGGTGGTCGACTAAATGTAACAAGTGTCCGTAATTGTTAGGTTAATTTACCGTAAAATTGACGGTTTTAATGTTGAAGATTCTACCAAAAATACTAGGTACTTCAATAAAAGCACTTGAATTATTCTGATGTATTTTGTGGTTTAATAATAAAGTAAAATCGCAACTATAAGTGGCTATACTTCTATGGTAATTTTCAGGTGCTTCGAACGAAAAATACAAAATTATTATGCGTCGATAGGCATAATCCGCCTATAATATTCCCACTGCTGGGACACAGGCCTCCTCTCAGTGAGAGGTAGTAGGCCGTAATCCACCACGTGGGCCCAGTGCGAGTTGGTAGATCACTGGTTCTGGACATTGCGGTTTTCTCACGATGATTTCCTTCGCCGTTTTGTGATCAGTGGTGATGAAATAATTTACAGAAAGTAAAGCGCCTGTCTAGGCTCCTACGTAAAACTTGTAATTCACGGCCGTTACCACTGGGCCACCACTGCTCTCACTGGGCGTTCACTGAAAGAAAGAAAGAAAAGAAAGAAAGAAAGAAAGAAAATATGTTTATTTGCGGTAAACATGACGCAAAGAAAGAACACAAAGCAAAAATGCTGTCTCTGTGCCGATAAAATATCCGTTAATTGCAATGTTTTTTTTCTACAGTTCACCATTTACCTAGAATATTTTCTAATATACAAACATCAAAATTAAAAATTAAGATTTCTGTATTATAATTATGTAAGTAAAATATAAATGTGATAAACCTTCACACAAACACTTCACCTTCCGGAATAAATTCTCTAAATGACGGTGAAACCCACCACAAAACCCGTTGCAAAGTTTAGAAGAACAACGCCGGAGGAACACAGATAGACACGAAAAGGGACTTAAATTTATTATATATATAGATATAGCTAATGGCAACTTTCCACTGTATGGTTTTACATTTTATGAATGAAGTTATTTAACGGGGTTTGCGGTAGGAGTAAACTAGTAGAAATCACGTAACGAAAAAGCGTTATACCCCTTCCATTCATCATTCTCTCCATGAAAAAAGAAAGAGAAACAAAGTGTGAATTGATCATAATGAAAATCCAAGATGGTGGCTGCGAAAATTTTCATTTTTTTCGTCATGGTTGTCGTTTTCATGATTTTCGAGAGTGAAGTTAAAATGTAAATTCAAGATGGCGGTTACGAAAATTTTGTTTTGGTTTTAAATCATACGTGAAAAGGAATTCGCCTGACGGATGTCCCCAGACCACACACGTTTTTTTAATCTACGTACGGCTTGTGATGAGACAGCTGTAGATTCCCCCATAACTTCACCGCCCTGTTTATCACTCTCGGTGACAGGGTCCGACCTTCTAGCCTGTTCTGGAAGATTCTTATACTCATCTGTTGTCATCTTAGCTATGATGCCGGCTTCGAAGAGAGTCATGACGCTGGAAAAAATATAGATTTTTTACTGCAGTAGCATTTTTGATACAGTTTCTGCTCATCATCATCTGCCTTTTCAGTCAAACTAGATACAGCTGAGGTTTGAATTTTCTGTTAGTTAGTTGATATTATGTTTATTAGATCTAAATACACAAAATATCAACAAATGAAATCTAAAGCCAGATAGATAGAGATTATTAATTTTTTATTATTTTTTCTCTAAAAAATATATTGTTTGCAAATAGTACAAACAATATAATAAAAAGTATAATAGATTAAAAAATTGCCAAGTAAATACGTTTTAAAATAATTGCTAGACAAAGACGGCACTATCACCGAAGTGACGTCTCGAAGTCACGACTATATAAACTTCATACTAGCGCCATACATTATCTGTATCGCACGACAAGGACGGGAATAATTCCTTCCATAAACTTTTAAATCGTGTAACTTCTCCAGCGTCCACACGTATAAGTTCACCAACAATTGAGTCAACCCTGGGGGCAGCAGATTTTATTTTGGACTAGAGCCCAAACACATTTTGTTATTCTCCTTTCCATCGACGTTACAGAATTTTTCATATATCTCATTTTACTATGCCTTCTTCGAAATTACATTAATTGTTCGAACATTTCTAATGTTAGTCATCATCTCTATTTAAAGACTTCAGTGGAAATAACAAGTTTACTGAAACAATCTTTTCATCATCATCATCATCATCCTATTAATGTTCCCACTGCTGGGACACAGGCCTCCTCTCTGTGAGAGGGAGTAGGCTGTTATCTACCACACGGGCCCAGTGCGGGTTGGTAGATGTCACATGTCTTCGAATTTTATGGTTCTAAGACATGCCGGTTTCCTCACGATGTTTTCCTTCACCGTTGTGAGAGCAGTGGTGATGAAATTATTTACACAAAGTAAAGTGCCTGCTTGGGTTCGAACCCACGACCTACAACTCGTAAGTCGGGGCCGTTACCACTGGGCTACAACTGCTCTCAACGCTACCACTGCTCTCAAATTATCTTTTAGTTCAGCTGAATTTTTCCATCATTTTATGTATATTTTTATGTATTTTTTACTTACACATTGTTAAAAGTTTCCAAATAAGGACATCCGATTTGTAAAGCGATTGCCGAGTATCGTGTATACAGTTTTTCGCTCAAGTGAAAGTTGTGGGACCCTGAAACAAAATTTTGTTTTGAACTTTCCTTCAACTGAACTTTGGGATGGTTGCCGACTGCTAATTACAGATATTGAAGGCTTTAAATTTATAAGCCTCGTTTATTATATCATCAGCAGCAACTAAGATTTACACTATTTCTGACAAAGTAATAATAGTTACATAACATCACGCCTTGTTCCGCCGAAGGGTTGGGCAGAGGTGTATCATATAGTACACTCACATTTCGCCAGTTATGTTTAAGTCCCATGTAATAGGGGGCAAGCCATTTGCCATCAACCGGGTACAAATCCAGACCCCGGGCTGCTACCGAGAAATTCCGTATTGAAAAACCTAATAACACCTTGCCCAACCAGGGAATCGAACCCAGGACCCTCATGCTCAGCTCAAAGTAGCTCTTACGACCACTAGACCAACGAGACAGCCAATTTTCATACATATAATAATAATTGTAAACAGAAAATACAAGGGTGATCAATTGGAAATGCTATTTAGGGTATCGTGTCCGATATTTGGACTGCGTTTACAATACCCAATTCCGGTTCTCATAACGACTACCCTGTTTATAATATTTTGTAGTTGAAATGCAATAAAACTGATTCTTGCTTAAAATTAGGTCTGACTGACTTACGCCAGTAGCACACCTCCGCCGCGAAACCATAAAAGTGAAACCGCCGTAGTTTAATTCAACAGATTCGTGTCATGTGCCGCTACTCGAATTTCGAGTAGAGGAACATGTGAACTACTGCGGTTTCGCTGCTATGGTTTCGCGGCGGAGGTGTTACCAGCGTCCTAGCTATGACGTACAACTATAGCTATTAAATATATTCAGTACATACCAAATCTTTCAGTGTCATAGTAGAGCGTCTCTCTACCACCCAACACGGCCACTCGTCTATGGGACAACACTAGTCGTACGCCCACCTCTACGTTGCGCACGCGTTGTATTCGCTGTCGACGCATCAGGTTCGCGAGACGACCGTATACACCTGTACCGTTCTGACAAAAAAGAACCTTTTTGACGCCAGTAGCACACGTCCGCCGCGGAACAGTAGCAGCGAAACCGCAGTAGTTCAATTCAAGTGGCTTGCCTAAAGTTCCGCTACTCGAATTTCGCGTAGCGGAACAAGACGCGGGCCAGTTGAATTCAATTACTGGGGTTTCGTTGCTATGGTTTCGTGGCGGAGGTGTACTACCGGGGTCAACTAATCACGTTTTTGGTTCTGGAAGGATCGGCAAAGGAGTAGGTACCTACATCATGTGTTAGACAAGGATGCACACAATATGTGGTAGTAGACAAAGACGGATATACCTCAAGATTTCAGGATTGATATTTTCTCATTCTCATTTCTGTTTCGTTTCAACATCTCTAACACACACAGTTACGCAGAGACTTGACTTGATTGTCATAAAGAAACGCCACTACCTATTATTGTGTGAGTTCACTCTTCTCAGTATCCGTGGGCAGTTTTACGCGCAAATTATATTTATATATAGGTATATAACTTTATATCGTTAGATTTGCCGTCACCCTACACGGTGGGGTATCTAACGATATAAGGTTTGATCACTTAGCAGATGGTTCACAACTTGAAGTTGCCAGATTGACACGCTATCGGTAACCTGTCGGTACCGGGTAGAAAGTAGGCAACTGAAGTACATTTACAAAGTGTGTCGGAATAAAAAAAAAATAAAAAAAAAATCACGTGACATGAATGATGGACTTGACAGGTTATCAAATTTAGCACAAGCCACAGGCTGCCGTTATCGTGTGGTAATAAGAACGTTAAATACTTCAATAGTATTAAAACGCTGAATTTAAAATTTATCTCGAATATTCAAATAACATAAAACATATTTTTGTTGATTTAGTAAACATTTTCATCGAAGCTTTAATCCTGCATTACTTACACCGGATCTAGTATAGTGTTATGAAGCATAAAAATATGTAAACCTGAAATAACAAAGCTTATCGCTCGCTCGAATTTGCGCGTAATCACAACATGCATGAATATATTGACTGTGAAACAAATAATGCAGAGTAGGATGTATGGAAGTAAAATCCGTCATTTTAACAGAAAAATTATTCTACTTTTATACTATCCAAATAATTTGTGTTTTGCACTATTTATAAATGTGATTATAAGCACGTTTATGTTTAGATCAATAATGTAGAAACACTACATAAAGAAGAAGAAATGTATTTATTTATTTACATTTTTTTTTATTTTTTTTTATTTTTTATTTGCCTATGCTGTTCCACTCCTGGGCAAAGGCGTGTTACGTAGACGGTATCTGCGTTAATAACATCAGTTACGCGGACGACATGGTGCTGCTGAGCGCGTCAATCTGTGGGTTGAGAAAACTGGTTGCCCAGTGTGAGGCGTATGCTAAGTTACATGGTCTGGCATAATATAACGTCAAGAAGTCAGAGATCATGGTTTTTGAGGCTGGGGGTAAGAGCCCTAACAAGCTACTACTACTTTATGGCACGCCTTTAAGAAGGGTCTATAAGTTTAAGTATTTAGGTCATATATTAACCCCCAATCTCAAAGACGATGACGACATTGAACGGGAGCGGAGAGCGTTGTCGGTTAGAGCGAACATGCTGGCTCGCAGGTTTGCACGATGCTCACTTCCAGTTAAAATCACGCTCTTTCGAGCCTACTGTACCACTTTTTACACGTGCAGCCTGTGGGCTAGATATACGCAAAGATCGTATAGCGCTCTCCGCGTTCAATATAACAATGCGTTTAGGATACTGGTGGGGCTGCCCCGTTTCTGTAGTGCATCAGGGATGTTCGCAGATGCGCATGTAGATTGCTTTTACGCAACAATGTGTAAGAGGTGCGCTTCCCTGGTGCGCAGGGTGTGGGGCAGCTCCAACAGTGTCTTAAGCATGGTTGCGAGTCGCCTGGACTGTGCATACGTGGGTCACTGTTGTGCCGTCTCTCATGGGATGTCGCAACGGTGACCTATCGTTATTTCTTTTTATTTTGTATTGTTTTCCTTGTTTTTGTGTAGTGTCTGTGCTGACTAACATAGTCGTAAGTTTTACTAACAATATTTTTGAGTCTTGGTTACTCGAATAAAGTAAATTCTATTCTATTCTATTCTATTCTAAAGGCCTCCCTGCACTCCTTCCATCGTTCGCGAGCACTCGCGTCCTTCTTCCAGTTTTGACGAAACCTATCCAGCTCGTCCCGCCATCTCTCTCTCAGTGTCTCAGGGCACCAGTTCTGTGCTATTTGGGCCCACAGTTTGTCCGACATGCGGTATCACTTATATTTATTTTTACAAAACAACAATGTTTATCAAAAGTTACTGACTGCGGTATCATTAGATACTATAATTTTAACTTTTTATTTCTTCGCCTAAAAGACAATATACAATAGATTTTACACTGAAATCGCGAAAAAAAAAATCAACTGTTTCCTACGTTTATTCGCATATCTCGCCAGAATGTAGGGAACAGCAGATTTTTTTTTCGTGATTTCAGCGTTGTTCCCATAGTGAAAGTTGTTCATAATTAAGAGCACAATGACCCTTTAAGAGGTTTAGTATAAACAAAAATAAGGTTGTTTATTCATAGTCATCAAATTCTGAGGTTTATCCATTATTAAATTTAATAATGTAAGTCAGATACAGTGATCCATATTTATGTTAGAATACCGAAAATATATGTTAGTAATCAAAGATTAAAATACATGCCACAATAATACTATTAAGTATAACTAAAATAAATAACTAAAGTAGGTACAATAAATCAAATAGTTAAATAAATTATTAAGCTAATCGCAATCATCTTTAAATTAATTAAAATACTATATTTTCACGAGCTCGGCCCTTAATATGACGGTGGTACCATTAGATATAAGTAGTAGTAACTTAGTTAGACGAGCTGGTGTCCGCAACTCTACGTTAAATCATTGGATCCACCCCAGCTGAAGGCCAGCAACGCCTTGATGTTACTGACAATCTCATTAGATACTATAATAAGTAATTGATAGTACATTTTTCATTCATTCTTCAGATACTAAATTGGAAGTTACAAAAAAGCCATAAAAAAAAACGAAGTGTATAGAGTGCCGCGAGTTTCTTGTGGCACTCTAGTGTCACTGCCTCGACCCGGCTAGGGTGCCGTGAGTGTTGCATTGTCACTGTCACTTGTTATTTAGGTTAGGTTAGGTTAGAACTGTGACCACACAACGCACGAGCCGAGCGAGCGTAGCGAGCGGTGCCGCGGTAGCGGCCGGCGAAGTGCCAGGGTCCGTTTAGGCACAAGAGAATGTAATGTTTTGGGAATGTGGTGTTTTACAGCGATCTAACCTCGACAATCAAACAAAATACCAAGTGACGTGACTTAGTGACAGTGACAATGACAATCCAATGCTTGCGGCACTTGAGCCGGGCCGAGGCGGTGTTACTAGGGTGCCTGTAGTGGCACTCTATCCGATAGGGATAGAGTGCCAATGGTGGCACTCTATACACTGCCTAAAAAAAAAGTGTGTGCGTTAAATACATCAAGCAATGCTCCAATTATATAAATCATAATAAATCTCCAAATATTCAATTTGGAGATTTATATTCTACTGCCGTCAAAATAGTTTTTAAGAACTCACTTCCAAAATAGCCAGTGATGAGCTATGGCTTTCCACCACCAGCTCATACCCGTAGTCTCTCATAGCTTCTTCCAAGGCTGGCAAGGTTCCTATGGGGCGTTCTCTCGAAGGCTTGGCTATGAGACTGGTCAGGTTGGCTGAGTACATGTCGCCAATGACGTAGGTAGCTCCGAGGGAGATCAGAACTGAGACGAGACGGGCTTTGTGTGTACTGGATGGCTCTTTGCTGGATGCTGAGAAATATTAAATATTATTTAGCCTATAATCTTCCAGGAAACCAGGATGGCAATCAATCGATTATGCTTTAAAGTTAAAGTTCGCGAGCATATTCGTAAGAAGCTGACTTAATCGTTTTATAGTTTTCTTGTATTTATGTATATTTATTTGTGCTTATATTTAATAATCATTAGGCATATATATTATATCTTCACTGCTGTCCACTGCTGGGCACAGTCCGGTCTCGGTAAGAGGGAGAGGGCCATAATCCACTACGTGGGCCCAGTGCGGGATTGTATCACATGTCTTCGAATATTTGGTTCTAAGGCATCGGGACAGATCCCGACACCAATCGTCGGGCAGTAGCTCACCAGAAACAACTCCCGTTGGGTAGGTAGATCCTCCCTTTTCTATAGAAGATGAGTGAACTTTACACCCTGTTCAATCAGTGTTCTTCAAAAATCCAAATATTCAAAGACTTGTGGTGATGAGAAATGCATGAATATGGGTTCATCGTGCGTAAAGCACACAATCTATTAAAGATCTCAATACTGTCCCTTACACTGCCTCAAGAAAAGTGTAGTAGTGAACCAGCAACAACTGCTGAACAGTCCCAGCTGGTCACATTTACGTCGTTGCCATAGCGACGGAGCTGTGATCACTATCCAGAGCGCTGGGCCGGTCACCAGTAAAGTTGCGAAGACTAGAGGCCAAACCTGGAAAAGGATATTATGATTTGTAAACATAGACATACATACATACACTCACGCCTTCTTCCCATGGTGGTAGGCAGAAACTACAAATCGCCACCTCCTACGATCCTTACATACTCCTTTTGCCTCGTTTATGTTCATACATCTGGTCATACACGCACGCCGGCTGCCTGACTCGTAGATTCGCAGATTCGCACGTTGCACTGAACAAGTGAAGGTCATTTAGGTCAGGTTCAGGTCTATTTAGGGCATTCTGCCAGACCTTCTACACGTGCAGTTTGTAGGTCAAATACACGCAGAGGATAAACGACGCCCTGCGTCAGTATTATAACGCGTTCCGGGTGTTGATGGGACTGCAGTGGTACTGCAGCACGAGTGGTATGTTCGCGGAGGTGCATGGGGACGGTTTCCACGCGATCATGCGTAAGCGCTGTGCTTCGTTCCAGCGCGGGTGCGTGGCAGCCCCAGCGCCATCCTGGCCGCGGGCGCCGGCCGTTGGGACTCGGTACTGATACGCACTGGATAGGACTACACGCGAGGGCAACCGCTTGAATACTACTAAACTTGTACTTTTACTAACCCTAAGTTACATTGTTACTAACAAAATGGACAAAGTCTGAAATAAATTACTATATTATTATATAAAAGGGAAGACCACCAAAAAAAAGGGTTTTACCTCCCATTGAAAAGGTCTTATGATCGCCAGAGTTTCGCTTAGCTTCGCTGGAGCATGTGTGAGGAAAGCGCCAGAGTCTGCAAGTGTCATGAACGAGAACTCGACTGCTTGTAGCCGCTCCCAAGTCATTGTAACATCGCCTAGGAAGAAATCTGCTTGCTGAAAAGGAATTCTTCGTGATTAATGCAAAGGGGAGTAAAAAAGAAGAGACAAAAATTATCTGCTGTTCAGTACGGAAGTACAATACCAACTTAATCAAAATGCATGGAACAACTGTTGTTTTTTTAAACAGGCGAAATATTTAATAATTATTTATTTAACCAAATGAAATAACAATGTTAACATTAAACAGTATCATCTGTTATATGCTAGTTAACAAAACAGGTAGGTGTTGCAACCAGCACCCTTACTAAGTTATAAAATAACTTGTATTATGGGCCCATACATACTTCAGTTTCACAACAGCAATTTCTTTTTCTGCAATTTCTTTGTTTGTTTTGCAGATAAAAAAATTACAATTCATCTATTTGACTTTTAGATTATTTGTATTTGAACACTGGTACTCTACAATGATGTACTGAGTGCCTAGTGCAATGTTTCCTTACTTTGTTATAATCTAAGTACGTTTTAGTTGTATTTACTATTGCAGAAGTGAATGGTCCAAATATTTCTTGCTGCGAGGAAATATTTGTAAGACCTATATAGTTCTGGAACGGTTCTGCATATTAATTATAAAATTTCCTCTGGAGCATAACCAAGATAAAAAAAAAATTGGAGGGGCCAAGTTTAGTAAATAAATACCTTTGCGTTCTGGTCCTATCACATCATCCGCAAAAAGAGAGGACCCAAATTAATATCCAGTTAACAAATAAATTAAAACATACCTAGAATTGGGAATTACAAGTTCCGTATTATGTGCAAAGCCTTCCTTTGAGAAAATATTTTCATAAAAATTGTTACATTACAGGAAAACTTACACGTTTCCAGATCAGACCAAGAGTACCCTTGAAAGTTCCGTTACTTGAAATACTTGACCCCTGGCTCCTGTCCGGTGGGTCGTAGTACTTATACCTGGTGGGAAAACGAACTTTAAAACTTAAGAAGTAAAGTCTAAAATAGGTATTGTGATTTTCAAATGACCCTGACCAGCTTAAGCCAGCTTTAATTAGGGAGAAAGTGTTAAAGGTAAACTCATGTAAGAATTTAATTTGTATCGTAAATAACGTCACGATTGTAATTATTGTTAGTGTTTGGACCCTAGAGGTGTGTGGTCAGTGCTGCTAATTTAACCAAACCATAAAGCAACAAATGAGCCATAAAAAAACAGCAAAAAATAGTAAATAGGAATTACAGAACAGTAATTCTACTGTCTAACGTACGATAAAGAATAAAAAAATTTAAGAACCGAAAATTAATCTATAAAAAAAAATGAGTTTGAATAAATGAAAAATAATTATTCTATCGACAGAAATTCTACTGAAAATTCTCTTCGTTTAATTAAATAACTCTTTACTTATTGTCTTAAATCTTTGCTTGCTTTATTATTTGATTTGTAAGGATTATTACAATTTCGCATAATATAGTGTGACGTTTCTTAATGAATTCTATTTTGACATTTAAAAACTTAGAGATTATTTTAAGCGCCAGAATCAGTAGACGGTAGACCTTGACCCCACAAGAAAAGCAAGATACAACCCTTGCGGATTTTTTGCTTCAGATGGCACCTAAAGTACAAAAAACAGTAGGAATATGGACTGAAAAAGAAAACAGGGAGGCCTTAAAAAATATAGTAAATCTACTTTTAAAACAGTAGGGTTGGCAACACTGGGTCTGGTGGTGCGTATACGCGTGTAATTGTATCATAAAAGCAGCTTGCCTTCGGCCACATAGACTAGTATTTTGACCTGCCCATTTACATCTATTTGCCGATTCGTTTACAACTTTATAACGACAGTGCGTTCATTATAACTTGTCCCGTGAAGCAATTGGCAACATTGAATTTTGCAGTTTTAGTAATAGAGTTCAAAATGGCGACTAACAGAACAGTACTACCAATCACATGTCTGCAAAAAGTTTCACTGGCTACTGTAGCCATTCAACAAAAGCATAGCAATGCTTAGTGACTGCCAAAAAGACATGAAGGTAAAACTTTACGACTAAGTATAACAGCTACTGAAAGCTTCGAAAGATTTTTGAGAGATACATAATATTATGAAGTCATATTTGGTCTTCTTCAAGTCTGACATCCAGTCTTGCCAAGCGGTGTCGTAAGTATTACCCAGTTAATGGGTTGTGAAGGTCAGAGAGGCAGTCGCTCCATGTAAAATACTGCCGGTTAGACTGGAAGCCGACCCCAACATAGTTGGGAAAATACTATAGGCTAGGCAGGCATAGTACTCGGAACCGGTGTGCGTGTATGAGGTGTGTGATATTTAAAACGAAGCATGATGAAACGATGATGATGATGATGTACCTACTAACAAATATTGAAACCCTCTAATGATTTTAGAAAGATACATACGAGTATTAGATAGATATGTACATATTATATTAAAGGTACCATTCCGTAACCGACACGCGGAAGGAACACGGGTGGGTTTAGTCTGTAAGAGTCTGACACGCCCTTCCGCTCCGTCCAGAGCGGGAGAAGTCATTTAATGCTTTCCCACCCAAAAAAAAAAAGGCATCAACTTCCCGTGTTCCAATCGGTAGATAGAAGAAAGAAAAACGTGTTATCGCTCGAGCGTTGGCGGCACTATTGGTCTGCGGTCGGGCTACACGTATCGCCTGTCGCTCGCCCGTAGCTGCCAACGACGCTACGGAAGGTATTTCATAGAAATTCATAGAAACCAGTCGTGTCGCGGCGACACGTCGCCTGCAGTTGCCTCCTGCGGTCGAGTACGGAATGGTACCTCTTCTAGAAAGATACATAATAATAATACATATTACATAGTTACATAATTATGTATTATGACGTACAATTTTGTTTTTCTTACTTGAAGTTCAGCTTCTTAGCTATAAGCGAGAGTAGTTTGTCGTCACGTCCTCCCGTGACAGTGATCGTGTTATCATTGTTGTACTTTACGAAATGCCACGGAGGTGCCTGCGAAAATATTATGAGTAGGTACATAATAATATCGGTATATGTTTGGATTCCGTCGAAAGGATATAAAATACGTTATGCGAAGCCCTCAACAATTGAATTTTGGTCTAATCTTACGCGTCTATAGAGTCGAAACCTTACGATTTTACGAAGGGACTGTGTGAAGGTGATTGGCATCCAATCCTAAGTAATATTAGAAATGCGAAAGTGAGTTTGTTTGTTTCACTTTTACGCTAAAACAGCTGAACGGATTTGGATGAAATTTGGCACATGGGTAGACCGTAGGATACTTTTTATCCCGATATTACCCCGGAATCGATCATAAGCGGGTGAAACCGTGGGGCGCTGTTAGTTACTGATAATTGCGATCATCATTTTCACACTAATATCTTTAACAATTTTCGTTTGTTCCGATACTTACTCAAGTTCAACAAAAGTAGTCTGTGTTGTAATAAAAAGTTAGAAATGTACTACACAGACCTATTTTGGATACATTGATTTTCTTCATTGGACCTTCAGTTAAGGCGACGATAACGGACTTTTAATGATTTTATACTGAAGATCACGTCTAAACGAGTAGTGTTAATAATTTGGAAAAAATATATGGTTAATAATTAGACCATTTTTGTAATAACTTAATATAGGAATATTTTAGATTATGTTTAAATATGTATTATTTTAGAGTGAAATTAATTTGTAAAGTTATGTCTTACGCGGATTGAAAACTGAGAATGACGCAAAATCTATAAAGCGTATTTTTCTGCATCTTTCACCATTTTAAAGATAATTTTATAATTTATCTTTAAGTATACGTATTTTATTAAAATACTTTTTGTTTTAAGTATAATAAATACATAATGCGTCTAATTTGGGACAGCGCTCCTTGGTGGACGAGTCCTATTACTGGTTGGACGTACGACGCGTTGCGTGAGCTCAGTACAGAACACGCAGGCTAACCACTCAAGGTCACTGCCATATATTTGCGTCTTAACCTTGCAATGGGTACTTACATGCAGCACGGGAACTTCAAAGACCCTTCCTTTGAAGTCTGTATAGACCTTGTCTGGTGGAGGTAGCACAGGAGACTTGTACAAGCTGCCAGCCCACCAGTTGACCAGGGTCAAGTGGTTCAGACGATCCGCAGTTCCTTGGTTATAGTAGATGCGGAACCTAAGGAAAAAAGGGAATTTCTTTTATGGGTAAGGGCTCCCACACAAAACTGCGATGCATCGTCATCATCATCAGCCTATTAATGTTCCCACTGCTGGGACACAGGCCTCCTCTCTGTGAGAGGGAGTGGGCCGTAATCCACCACGCGGGCCCAGTGCGGGTTGGTAGATGTCACACGTCTTCGAATTTTTGGTTCTAAGACATGCCGGTTTCCTCACGATGTTTTCCTTCACCGTTTTGAGAGCAGTGGTGATAAAATTATTTACACAAAGTAAAGCGCCTGGTTGGGTTCGAACCCACGACCTACAACTTGTAAGTCGGGGCCGATACACTATACACACTGGGCCACCACTGCTCCTGCGATGCGATGCGGTACAACGCTGCGTCGCAGGTTTTAAGAGCAGCTTTGTTTTTTAGGAGATCGTAGATTTTTTTAATTCGGTGCAAATTCGCAGTTTTGTGCAGGAGCCGTTATACTTTCTTTTTGGCTAGCGCTTCCCTATTTAATGAGTTGGTGGTATTTCTACCGGTAATATTTGGGTAGGCCTATGTCCAGCAGTGGACGTCTTTCGGCTGAAATGATGAGGATGGTGTTGAGGTCATTGTTTTCAATATCGCTTTTCTATAACTATACATACTATAAATTGAAGTCGTTTTTCGTGTCTGTATATGTCAACACGTTGTTCTTCTCAACTACGCAACGGATGTTAATGCTGTTTTCATCATCATTTAGAGTATTTGTTCCGGAAAGTTGTTGTGTAATACAGGGGGATGCGCTAAGGTAGCCCGCGAAATTCAAAATTTCTGTGGTTTTTTGGGAGCAGTGGTGGCCCAGTGGTAACGGCCCCGACTTACGAGTTGTAGGTCGTGGGTTCGAACCCAGGCAGGCGCTTTACTTTGTGTAAATAATTTCATCACCACTGCTCTCAAAACGGTGAAGGAAAACATCGTGAGGAAACCGGCATGTCTTAGAACCAAAAATTCGAAGACATGTGACATCTACCAACCCGCACTGGGCCCGCGTGGTAGATTACGGCCCACTCCCTCTCACCGAAAGGAGGCCTGTGTCCCAGCAGTGGGAACATTAATAGGCTGATGATGTGGTTTTTTGGAATTTGCAGGTCAGTTTCAAGTTGTATGCTGATTAAAATATATGATTCGCGACCGTAATAAATATGGCTTTTCAGAATTATAATCATTAGAGTCAGCAATACAACTTCTTAATATAGCAGAATTTCCAAATGTCATGATTTCATGTAGTAATTCACTGGGATTACATGAACTTATAGAGTTATATTGATGAATTCTATTTTTCTATGATTATAATTCTAAATAACTATTTGGTACAGCCGCGAATCATATTTAGATTTGTTGTATTATATATTCATACTTATTAGTGCGAAAAGTTATGGCTTGTACTCTTTACTCTATTCTTGTCACTTGAATATTTTTACCTTATATAAAAACTTTCTGTCCTATTAAAATACAAAATTCATACTTTTATAAGACTATTCTTTCAACAAGATTAACATACAAACTGATACTGTCCTATAAATTGCAAAAATCGAGAAAATTTTAATTTCGCGGGCTATCTTGACGCTTCCGCCTTAAGAGTGTTTATACTAAAAGTTGGCAACGTCGCAAATAGCTGTCAAAATTTTCCTGTTTTGTTGTGGCTAACTTATAGCGAAATAGAATATTAATAATGAAGGCAGTGTATAGAGTGCCACCAGTGGCACTCTATCCCTATCGGATAAAGTGCCACTACAGGCACCCTAGTAACACCGCCTCGGCCCGGCCAAAGTGCCGCAAGCATTGAATTGTCATTGTCACTGTCACTAAGTCACGTCACTTGGTATTTTGTTTGATTGTCGAGGTTAGATCGCTGTAAAACACCACATTCTCAAAACATTATATTCTCTTGTGCCTAAACGGACCCTGGCACTTCGCCGGCCGCTACCGCGGCACCGCTCGCTACGCTCGCTCGGCTCGTGCGTTGTGTGGTCACAGTTCTAACCTAACCTAACCTAAATAACAAGTGACAGTGACAATGCAACGCTCACGGCACCCTAGCCGGGCCGAGGCAGTGACACTAGAGTGCCACAAGAAACTCGCGGCACTCTATACACTTCGAATAATGAATTGCAATTATAACATTGAATTTGATGTTGTACCCGTTTTAGGTGTAAAAAAGGCATTTGGAAAATTTCCAAATACTTTTTTTTTTACATCTAAAACTAAATATTCCGTGTTACGATATAAATTATTGTATTTCATAATCAATATTCTAGTTCGCTAGCTAGCTATATTTCTTATTTCCATACAGTAATATTGCCAAATTAATCAAAACAGCGAAATATTTAACATCTATTTGCAACTTCGCCCACTTTCAGATTAAACGCTCTTAAAATTACATATAATGTTTTGTCAAGTCATAAAAGCCGAACTAAGCAGGGACGAGTCGCTAGTTAACTAACAAAAAGATTTTAGAATACTATCAAAGCGAGCTGAAATTGTTTCAACATTGACTTCTAAATTGACACTAAGTCTATCAAACACCTTAAACCCAACAAAAAAAAAACTAAATTAAAAACAAACCTTATTGAACAAAATTTCCACGTAAACCCAGTCCGTAACC
This sequence comes from Conistra vaccinii, assembly GCA_948150665.1. Taxonomy (NCBI): domain Eukaryota; kingdom Metazoa; phylum Arthropoda; class Insecta; order Lepidoptera; family Noctuidae; genus Conistra; species Conistra vaccinii. The sequence goes on from OX411321.1 coordinate 4,743,527, forward strand.
AAAATGAAGAATGACAGCTTCGTTGTGGTAAGCTAATAAAGCAATAAGTCCCTCAATGTTTTCTTTGGCGCTTATAAAATATCGTGAACATTTGCGGGCCAACTCTCAATCGGCATCCCAATTAAATTACAAGGCACGTGATTGTCCAAGACTTTGTATTCGTAGAGCTATTGAACTTCAGGGGGGGAAGGGGGGTGAGATGTAATTTTTAGACATACCCCTAGGCGGAGTGGAGGGGCAATCAGCCGGTTGGTAGTAGGTACTGGTGGAGACAGAAGGGTTTTGGACAGTTCATAATTTTATGAAGTTGTTGTGGACATAATATTGTTTAATATTGACTACACTGAACATTGACAGGATATTGTATTCTTCAAGTAGAATGTAAATACACAGTCCTACCATACGTATTATAAGTTAAATTTGAAAATATTGTCAAAAACCAATTATTTTTAAAAGAGTCATCGTGGATTTTTTGCCGGCTCTTCTCGATAGAATAAGACCAGTTGGAACCGTGCATCTAGCTTCTGACATTTCATAAGTGCCCATGTAGGTTTATTTGAAATAAAATGAATAGAATTTGAGTGATCAAATTGCATAATATGCTCATGAGTTAAATATAATATAATATAATAAAAAATAAAAAAAAACAGAAATATTAAAATTTGGTAAAATATCTCGCGTTTCTGTTTTACAAAATCGAACCCGTAGTTAAAAGTTTTAAGTGCGTCTGTCAAAACTATGTTAAAACATAAACAAAAGGACAATAAAAATACTTCTGTCATAGTCTGTACGCAAAGGATCTGAAGAGCCAACTTTCATATGGTGCACGTATTCTCTCAGACACTGTATTATTGTCTCGACTGTTTACTTTCTTTAGTCACATGCTCCTTCAGTGGGAACCAAGTTTTATCTGCTTGGACACTTGCGACTTTGTAAGTGGAGGTAGGGCTGATGGTAACTTTTTTATTGAAGGATATTTGAAATCATTCTTTACCGCGCTTTTCATTTGTTTTCACTGTCGACTGTTTACGTCGTCATGTTCTTTCAGTGGATATGTTTTATATATGGGGCCATTCCCGTAATTTTTAAAAACGTTCGCATTCGCATCTCATTTGTAATCTGTCAAAAATACAATTTATTTATCAACATTTATGACAAGTTTGACAGATTGCGACTTGAATGTGAACGTTTTGTAAGTACGAGAATTGGCCTTCTGGTTGGACACTTGCGACTTAGTAAGTGGAGGTAGGGCTGATGGTCACTTTTTATTGAAGGATATTTGAAATCATTCTTTTCCGCGCTTTTCATTTGTTTTCACTGTCGACTGTTTACCTACTTTAGTCGTCATGTTCTTTCAGTGGATAAGTTTTATCTAAGGGGCCATTCCCGTAATTTTAAAAAACGTTCGCATTCGCATCTCATTCGCAATCTGTCAATAAACAATCTATTTACCTACCAACATTTTTGACAAGTTTGGACAGATTGCGACTTGAATGTGAACGTTTTGTAAGTACGAGAATTGGCCTTCTGGTTGAACACTTGTGACTTAGTAAGTGGAGTAGGGCGGATCGTCACTTTTTTATTAGATGTGAGAGCCTTTTTAAATTGTTCTTTTCCGCGCTTTTCAATTGTTTTCGCTGTGTATTGTGTCGACTGTTTACTTTCTTTAGTCGCATGCTTTTGAGTAGGATCCAAGTTTCATCTGCTTGGACACTTGCGACTTAGTAAGTGGAAGTAAGTACGTAAGTATCAGGTCAGTGACAGCTCGACCCGAGTCAACTCAACCTGAATAATAATACCAGTTATTTCAGTCCCGATTACGGTGATTTGTACGGTTAGTCAGAAAATCGTTCAGCTAGGCAGTAGCTGACTAGCTTTTTATCAGGGACACAATCCATCCAACGCAACGTCTCTTTGGTCTAGTTATCCAAATCCAAGCTCAAATTTTTTCTTACGACCCATGTCTTTCATTTCTATGCATACATGCCATTACCATACCAACGAACTTCCAACCAACTTTTCTGACACCGACGACGTCACTTTCAGATTATCAAATCAATATTAAATCACTCAAATTGTCAGTTCTAATTCCATCTGGTCGAGAATTTATATTAACTCTATTTACCGTTGTGACAAGCTAAATCACTAAACAATAGTCCATCTATTATATTATTATTAAAACGTCAATATGTCAAACGTTTAACACGCGCGTTTGTTAACTGAGCTGTGACGTCACAACAGATATTGCATTAACTGGTTAACGTTTTAAATGGAGCGGCAACCGATGTGGAACACTAAAATCAGGGAAATATTGAGTGTTACCAGTTATTTAATGGCGGGAAATGTTTAATTGTAGCAATACAACGCATTTGTGGTAGTTCTGGGAATTTCTGTGTTGAAAACCAGGAAAAGTTATAAGAAAGTCGGCGAGAAGGTTAACGTTGACAAGTATCATGATTTCAGCCGAAAGACGTCCATTGCTGGACATGGGCCTCCCTCCCCCAAGTACACGTATACTGGAATAGGCTTGTCGAAAAAATATAGATACATCGATATATCGATATAATTTTTTCGATGTATCGATATTTTTGAGCGATATTAAATATTTCGATGTATCGATATAAAATTCCAAAATCGTATCGAAAAGGTATAAAAATCGATATTTTTTTCAGACCAATAAACATTTATAAGTTTTAAGATTAAAAAATCCTAAAAAGGAATACTTTTTTATACTAACATCTTTTTAACAAATTATATTATGTATTTTTTACCGAATATTTAGTTTTAGATGTAAAAAATAATGTAAAAACTTGTTTTTTCGTGAAAAATAAGTTTCGGACGTCGTACTACAAACTCGCACTCAGTCTGCGCGCTACCTTAGTATTTGGAAGGTCGGGATCGTTCGTGCGTATTCGTTTGTGATGCACGAGGTTTCTGACTGACCGACTCCTTGACAATTCAAAAGTGCCTAATGGTTTAATTGAAATAAATGCTTTGACTTTAAGTTTCAGTAAAATTCGTACGAAAATACGTCCACAGTGCGCACGACCTTAAGGTCGCGACTATAAGGAGGTCAAAGAACTGGGTATCAATAAAAAGCTGGTGGTTTGGACCTTTTAAAGCTCATCCGTTCAGAAGAAGCACCTTTACACATCGTTCATCACCATCAACACCCACAGCCCGACTTTACCCACAGCTGGGCACAGGTCTCTCTCTGCACAAAAATAACACTTCGTTGGTATGTTAGGGCCTACTCACACTTATTCAGCTCTATTCAGCTTATATAAAAAAAACGATTTTGTGTGGAGACGCGTACGCATCTGTTCAGCTTTCCGCGTCTATTCAGCTTTCGCGGCAAACAAGTATAACATGAGGCCAAATGTGTTATTATCATCGAGTGCTATAGATAGAGTTCAGCGCTGTTCTGCTGCGTTCAGCGCTGTTACTGTACTGTGCTGTACGCGGCTGATAGAAGCAGAACTGTATAATTGTGACCAAAATCGTTCAGCGAAACGCGAATGGAGCTGAATAAGTGTGAGTAGTCCCTTATACTGGTGTATTCCCGTTGTCCCCGTAGAAATGTCCCCGTTAAATGTGACAAAGGGAATTTAATAAAATAATTTAAATTATTTCCCTATTCCACAAAAAAACATAATGTACCAGGTACCTGTCGTTAATTTTTCCGCATTCCGTTGTCAACATGCGCCCCGGCACGCTGTGTATCGGTAACCCAATTACACGGAGGTAGGTATCTACTTATTCAATTATTTCATTATCCATTAATTATCGCTTCATCAGTATTTCCATTATGTCCTATTGCAGGGCTGGCAGAAGCTTTTAAAATTCGTGTCAAGTATAAACGGTTGTGAAATGTTCTAAACGATATTAGCGTGTTGATGTAAGTACGTATAAAATAATTAAAGAAAAGTCAACCGTTTTGTACCCACGTAGGTATGGATGCCACCGAGACATATTAATGTGTCGTGTTGTGTCGTGACGCGGGATACACCAATAAAACGAATCTGTTCAGGATTATGTCAAATCCCAACGAGTTTTGATTGGATAACACTGCGTCAGAAGGCGTCACGACACGACACAAAACTGTACAATATAAATCCAGTATGACTTGTTAAGGCTGTCAGCTTGTAGGTAGTGCAACCAAATGTCAGCATTGAGTGGTCATGTTGCCATCTATTCGCTGCTGCAAATATTGCAGCTTAAACTTTAGTCAGCCCTAACATTGTATTTATAACGCCGGTATATTTGTTTTTACTCTGTTTGGCGTTGAATGATTTATCGAGTTAATAAAGGTTAATTGTGGTAATGTGTGTAGTTAATAAAAGTGTACAAGTCAAATATTATGGTCCAGCTTCATCCGACGAAGACCCTCTCATTTAGAAAGTAGCTTCAGTCCATTTCAAGTGGGTACTTTCAATTCATATAGTCATACAAATTATGTACTTCCTCAAAATTAAGAGAATGTACAAAATTACGCCATAGCTAAATAACAAAGTAGGTAGTTAGGTATACCAAACACGAAGGGTTATGAAAGACGTGCAAATACAGTGTATGGTGTGCGACACCGGTTATTGTTATACCGTGAAGTTTTCTTAGAAATTGTATTGTTCAAGTCGCGTCGCGCCGTCGCATCGCACTGGTCTACACGAGCCTTTACTTGTGGTAACCAAGTGTACAAATACGCTGTGTAAGCGCAGGAACTCTCGGTACCTACCGTCCGACACACGGGCGAAGTCGGAAGTGTGTGTGTGTTACGGGCTAACACTACTTGTTTTCACGCACACATTGACAGCGTGTTTATACATTTGGTTATCACAAGTAAAGCGCGCGTCGCTCCGTGAGGTAAAAATACTGTAAAGCTTCGTGCAGACTAACGTGACGCGTCAGCGCGACGCGACACAGCGCGACGCTACACCGGATAAACTTTTGACGCGCCAATATGTTCATTTGTTTTTTCAGCTCTATTTGCAAGCCAAATCGAAATCTTTGATAAGTTACCTCTTTGGTTGCCATGTGTTGAAGTTCCTTCCATTTTTAAATAACACGACAGATAAGAGTTTTCATAGTAATTTATTCGCCCGCTAAAGGCCGCTTGCCCACTGGTCGGTAAGGCCGCTTGCCCATTGGTCGGTATTTTACCGCGCAGTACTGTACAGTACTGCGCGGTACTGCTTATGTTTCTTCACTGGTCGGTAAGCACTCTGTACCGAATCGGTACTGCACACAGATATAGATATACCTAGATAGCGCAAGAGCATCTACTTCGCGTGCCCGAACGTGGCTCAGTGTGTCTCATTTTATATAATACAGTATATGATCTGCGCCTGTCCGCCGCGCTAGTCGGACATAAATAATAAAATAGAAAATGCCTATATACGTAATACTTTATAGCTTTTTACTAGGAACGGTTGATGTGACGTTGAGTGTTAACAGGTTATGACAATCGAAACAAGTGATACTATCGTATATCGCTTCAGTTTCATGGTATAGGCGGTTTGATCATTTTTCAAAAATGCCACGCATGGTTTTCATACAGATCGTGATACTTGCCTTATCTAGGTATTATTATATATCTATATCTGTGTACTGCACTGCTTTCATCTAGAATTCCAAATTCAAATTAATTCAATTAGTACGAGAGAGCATGACCAACATTTTTGCCTTATCGTTTTACGTACAAAATCGTATAAAAACGATAGATTTGGTTATTCTTAAATTCAAAAATCCTATTTTCAGAAATTTTCCGCGTCACATCTTCTGACCTGACCGCATTTTTAAATGTCGATAATTCTTTTTTATCATGTTTAAAAATGATAGATTTTACATACCGAAAACACCATTTTCAGAAACCAGTAGCTTCGAGTACGTACCCAAGAGACCATTTGAGAAAATTAAATTTGAGGCAAACAATAAAACCCATAGCAATCCATCTGAAAATCTTGTTTTCTGGTGAACATTGGTCAGTTGATTCGAATACGTCATTTTTGGAAATGTGCTCAGGCCACGTTTGACACGCAAAGTGACGCAACGGAAATATCTGAAAACAAACTTTTTAGTAATAAAATTACGAAATCTTTGTATATTTTTATTATCAGACACATTGTGATGAAACCGTCTGCCAATTTTTTTTGACATAGCAGAAATAGGCTCCCATAAAACTGTAACGTTTCTGACCGGTACTGCCCACCGAGTCGGGTTCAGAATCATCAAAACGTAAAGATTTTTTTACAATTATTTCCGTAAAACGATGTGACATGGTTTTGGTCATGGGCTCTCGTACTATATAATTCACTTGTTTTTGGATTTTCCCCAGTTTCTGAATGAATTATCCCTAAATTTCCCTAAAAAATCTTCAAATTTCCTTGGTTTAGGGAGCATGATTATAAATAATAAGGTAATGGCACAATTAACATGGTAAATTAAAATTTGATGAATTGCATTCATTCTGAGTTTGGGTTGAGGGAATAAATCGGTGGTTGAATAAATCGAATCCTTTAATAAATCGGTGGTGCCATAGAGTCAAGTAATATATTGGGTGATGCCTACTATAAACAATAAGGTTACCAACTTAAATTCATATTAACCCCTAAATTCCCCAAATCCCTGTCAAAATAAAATATCCCTAAACCAAACTTAATATTGGTATTTTTTCCCTAAAACAGGGAGAAATCCCTAAAAGTGGAAACACTGCGCGGTAACCTTCCAGTACCGATGCAGTAAAATGCGTGACGTCACGCAGTACCGAAACGATATCGCCCCGCACACTTACCGACCAGTGGGCAAGCGGCCTAAGTGTGCGGGGCGATATCGTTTCGGTACTGCGTGACGTCACGCATTTTACTGCATCAGTACTGGAAGCTTACCGCGCAGTGTTTCCACTTTTAGGGATTTCTCCCTGTTTTAGGGAAAAAATACCAATATTAAGTTTGGTTTAGGGATATTTTATTTTGACAGGGATTTGGGGAATTTAGGGGTTAATATGAATTTAAGTTGGTAACCTTATTGTTTATAGTAGGCATCACCCAATATATTACTTGACTCTATGGCACCACCGATTTATTAAAGGATTCGATTTATTCAACCACCGATTTATTCCCTCAACCCAAACTCATAATGAATGCAATTCATCAAATTTTAATTTACCATGTTAAATGTGCCATTACCTTATTATTTATAATCATGCTCCCTAAACCAAGGAAATTTGAAGATTTTTTAGGGAAATTTAGGGATAATTCATTCAGAAACTGGGGAAAATCCAAAAACAAGTGAATTATATAGTACGAGAGCCCATGACCAAAACCATGTCACATCGTTTTACGGGAATAATTGTAAAAAAAATTTACGTTTTGATGATTCTGAACCCGACTCGGTGGGCAGTACCGGTCAGAAACGTTACAGTTTTATGGGAGCCTATTTCTGCTATGTCAAAAAAAATTGGCAGACGGTTTCATCACAATGTGTCTGATAATAAAAATATACAAAGATTTCGTAATTTTATTACTAAAAAGTTTGTTTTCAGATATTTCCGTTGCGTCACTTTGCGTGTCAAACGTGGCCTGAGCACATTTCCAAAAATGACGTATTCGAATCAACTGACCAATGTTCAACAGAAAACAAGATTTTCAGATGGATTGCTATGGGTTATATTGTTTGCCTCAAATTTAATTTTCTCAAATGGTCTCTTGGGTACGTACTCGAAGCTACTGGTTTCTGAAAATGGTGTTTTCGGTATGTAAAATCTATCATTTTTAAACATGATAAAAAAGAACTCCAAAATAACATGGCAGTTTAATAATAAAAAATAAAAATAAATAATTTAAATCTCTTGCTTTATACTTGAATAAATTTAAATAATAATCAAATCAACTAAATATTTTTTAGTTGATTTGATTTATATTTTATTGGTTTTATTTATTTTAATGACCTATTTATTTTACTTATTTTATATTTTATTTATTTTGTTTTTTTTTTTTTTTTTCATATTTTATTTATTATGTTTATTCTGCTTATTTTTTTTTATTTTTTTTTGTGTACTACAATTTTTACTGGAACGACGTTTTTATATGGAATTTTTCACTTTTTGTATGGAAAATAAGAAAAATTATTACTTACATGTTGAGTGTTACGGGTTTACGAGTTTTTTAAAGGGGGTCGAAATTTTCATTATTTTTGCGATAGGACACACCATTTTCGGGATATAAGCAAAAGAAAAAAAAAATGTTTTGGTAATTTTTAGTCTAATTTAGAGGCATTTGTGACAAGAGAATCGGCACCATTGAATGAATGAAACGGTATTTCAAGCCAATGTTACTATCATAAAAATGATTTGTTTTTTATAATTTGCAACATCGGTCTCTCGCGCGAGATATAGAAATGTCAAACTGCCTTTTTCGAGATAACTCGTCGTTTACGGTCATGTTAGGGATTAGAATGACGTCAGAATTGTAGACAAAACGACAAAAATAGCTATCTCGCGCAATCTCGTGCTTGTCATGTTAGCCCTACAGAAGATGTGACGCGTAAAATTTCTGAAAATAGGATTTTTGAATTTAAGAATAACCAAATCTATCGTTTTTATACGATTTTGTTCGTAAAACGATAAGGCAAAAATGTTGGTCATGCTCTCTCGTACTAATTGAATTAATTTGAATTTGGAATTCTAGATGAAAGCAGTGCAGTACACAGATATAGATAATATATAATAATACCTAGATAAGGCAAGTATCACGATCTGTATGAAAACCATGCGTGGCATTTTTGAAAAATGATCAAAGCGCCTATACCATGAAACTGAAGCGATATACGATAGTATCACTTGTTTCGATTGTCATAACCTGTTAACACTCAACGTCACATCAACCGTTCCTAGTAAAAAGCTATTAAGTATTACGAATATAGGCATTTTCTATTTTATTATTTATGTCCGACTAGCGCGGCGGACAGGCGCAGACCATATACTATATTATATAAAATGAGACACACTGAGCCACGTTCGGGCACGCGAAGTAGATGCTCTTGCGCTATCTAGGTATATCTATATCTGTGTGCAGTACCGATTCGGTACAGAGTGCTTACCGACCAGTGAGGAAACATAAGCAGTACCGCGCAGTACTGTACAGTACTGCGCGGTAAAATACCGACCAATGGGCAAGCGGCCAAACACGACAGATATGGATTTTCATACAAACATTGCCGGCCGGGCGCTCGCATTTATTCGACCAGTAGGTAAGTACCGCAATTTCAATTTATCTCGAAGAAGGTTGTCAAAATAATGTTCGAACTTCCGTATGTTTGAGAAAAACTACATATGCCGGACATATTACGAAGAAAGTAGTTATTAAAATAAATAGGTACTGTTAAACTTACACGCTCTCTCTCGGGTTAGTAATGACAGCGACCCTCATAGCTTCTTTGATGGTCATCAGGAAGGTCTCGCTCACCGGCCCGTAAGACCAGTAGAAGAAGTACAGTATCATACTGTGGATCAGGTTGTTTTCTGTCAACTGAAAGAATTTTCTGTAGCAATATTTTAGAGTGATTACTTACGTAGCACTTGGAACACTTCCTTCAACTTCTATGCGTTTTATCCTGGTAAATCGTATTATATTATGTACTAGCTGACCCGATAGATATTGTTGTGTCAAAATCTCACAAAAAGGGACGTTCAGTTTTTCAAAATTGGAAAATTTGGGAAAACTGAACGTCCCGAACGATTTACAAGAATAAAAATGACAGAAGAAGAAGAAAGTGTTCCAAGTACTAAGCAAGTTCGGTCCGTCTGTTCAGTTTTCTCAAATTTAACAATTTTGGAAAACTGAACATTGTCGAGCTGATGCAGTTGCATAGTGTGCGAGGTGGTTTACATTATTTAAAGTAAATCATACCTTTCAATCCTTTTGACATTACTTAAATCCCCTTTTCATTAAAAAAATCCAAATCAATAGAGCTAACCTATTCACAGCCGGAAACCCAGCTCAATGAGCTTAAAGCCAAGTAAATTAATATTCTGAATAAATAATGTTTGTGGTGTAAATTAAAATTGTGTGTTGAATGGCCTTACAGTTTCAACTGCAAGCTTTTAATAATGCTTGCGACCGTTAATACATTCAAATAGAGATACAAAAAGTGATTTATTAGTGCAGTCAACGCCATCTTTTTAATTAATGAAAATTGTGGAAATGTTAATTATGAAGTACGTTGTAATATTTATGTTCAGTTCAGTGTGATATTTATTATTTATCTGATTTATATATAAAAATACAAATTTAAATATAGTTGCCTTTGGAATTGCACTTTTCTTTTGCCAATGGTTAGTTTAGTTGGCCATAGATATTGCGTGGCTTTCAAGACGGCTTTTACTAACTTACGTTTGTTGTTTGATCAGAGAGAAAAAAATAGTTTTATCATAGAACAATTTGTAGTAGATACTAATTGGCGGTAACATGACGCAAAGAAAGAACACAAGCACAAAAAAGAACAAGAACAATATTATCAATTATCCAATTACAAAAACTATTCACTGATACAAAGCTACACTACTGCCCAGTGCCACTGTGCTTTATGGTATAGTTTAATTCCACGATGACGGAAGTCGCAGGCAGATAATAAAAATGATGTATAGTAATCAGCCTGCAGAACAAAGACCTCCCTTTCCTTTTTTCACTCAACACGATCCTGGGCCAATATGGACCAATCCCTCCTATAAGCGTCAAGTTTGTCATGCCAACTACGCCTGGGTCTTCAGCAATGACGTTGGACGTTTTCAGGAACCCATGCTGTGGTGGTCATAGCCCACAATGCATCCGACATGCGGCAAACGTGTCCGGTCCAGTCCCATTTGAGCTTGACTGCTTTTTGGGTGACGTCTGCGATTTGTGTCTGAGAGCGCAGTATCGTGTTCCGTATCCTGTCAGTAAGTTGAACTTCAAGGATTACTGCGCTCCATCACTCGCTGGCAAACCTCGAGAAAAGCTAGTATAATAATAAAAATCATTATTCACCTCATACAGAATATTCTCACACTCATACGGCTCACAGAGAATGAGACTGGTTCTTTGATCCGATACATCCAAAGCTTTTCGCAGAAACTTGTAATACTGGAAGTAAACAATACAAATATATATTAGGTTTAGACCAAAAAGCTCGACTCCCGCGCCGCCGGTCAACGTCTAGCGACTCGAAGCCGTCAATATCTATATATCATAAAGCTACGGCTACATTTTCGCGATAAAATGAACTAAACTTCGCGCGCTCTTTTTTATTCAGCGAGACGTTGAGCGGTGTGCGGTGTGCGAGAGAGAGAGCGCGAACTGTATTTCGCCTTATCGAGAAGATTAGAGTCGTAGTACGAGTGAACAGTGACATGCTAAAGTTCAGTAGGTACATCATATTACCTATAGGTTTGTTTCAGATGTAATAATTTGGTTTGTATTGCAATACATATAAGGTTATTTTATTAGGAATATAGAAATATGAAACAAGTTCCACAGAAAACTTTTCCAGTATCTGGTTAATTCAATTTGCCTCTTTAACATGAAATATTTTTCTCGGAAAATACCTTATGTTTGTTTTCTTTTGTTGCGATGTCCAAATTAGTAGTCAGTACGTTGTGTTCACTCAACATACAGAGTAGTTCGAATACATCTTTTGATCTGAAAAAATATTAGACATTTTTTAGGCTTTCATTAGGCATTTTTGTTTATTTCCCATTTTGCACAGCAAATATTTTCACAACTTAGAATATTATAACAATGTCTTTACGTACCAATCTTTTTACAACTTAGTGTAGGTAGTTGTAGGAACAAAATAAAATATTATGTATGTTTGAAATTATCAAACATCAAAATATGAAACGAATGGATAGCGGCGCAAAGCGACATGCGACATACGTCCGTCTAGCTGCGCGTCTATGCGGTCACTGTTGGATTGTATTCATTAGAAAGAGAAGCGCGATGACGGGACGTTCGTAACTTTTTACAAACCATAAAATTAATTAATTACTTAAAAATAAGTTGACTGGTCAAAAATAAAAAACAACCAAGTTCTGTATTTAAATATGATACGTTATTGTTTTAAATTTTACCAACGTACGTTGATAAGTAATACAGATATTTTTGTTGGAAGATCATTTTAAGAGGTTAGTTTACGATTTTTATGTATCGAGAAAACTTTTCATAAACGTGTTTTGAATGCAACAGGGTTCTCAGAAATATGTTCAAGATTAACATATATTTTTTCCGCCATCACAAACTGTATAGATTGGACAAAAAAATTGTTTGAGACAAGCCTATTTGGCTGTTGTCAGCGTCTTAAAGGGCAGTGATAGCTTAGTGGTGTGCCCTTCAGACTGCCAAGTCATAGGTCTCGAGTTCGAACCCAAGGCTCCTCTGACTTTTCGGATTCATGTGTATTGTATAATTACCACCTGCTTCAAAAACGACGAAGGAAAAATATCGCAAGGAAACGTGCCTGAGAGATATTTCTCGACGGCATATGAAGCCAAGTCAGAGGCCCATGAGCGGCTTTAAAACTCTGACATCAGGTTAGTCACTAACCACATGACCTTCAAAAGAAGAAGAAGAAGAAGACCTCTTGAAGGGTAATTATACTCATCATTATGAACAACTTTAACTCAAGGAAAAAAAAAACGAAATAAAAACATAATGTAGGGATCACTTGATTTATTTTTCACGATACTAATGGGGTTTTTGGACCTGTCCAGAGTTATGTTTCGGCGATCGGGAATTTAGTTTAAAAAACTTTATTTATTATAATTATTTTAATTACAGAAAAACAGTGTATTAAGCTGAAGGCTGATCTAAAAACTAACTTCACAAACAATGATATGGAATAACATGTAATTGATCTTATTGCTACGTTGCACTTTAATATGTATGTTGGCGGCTGCGTACTCAGCGTAAACGGTTGTTACGATGAGTTAACTCCAGTCAGTACACGTATTTGTCAGTAGTCGTGTAGCTCAACCCAGAACTTAAAGAGCTCAACGATTCGACGAATAATACCAAGGAAAAGAAATTTGGGTTGATCGCATAAATTACTTAAACTGCCTGACCATGGTTAAGACTAACTGAAAAAAACTAAACAATGACCCACATAGTCATCACATTCACAATAATGAAAGAAAATGATACTTTTCAAAGTAAATAGTAATGTCATTGTAACAATGCCACCCATGGGCTTAAAAGGGGGATTAATTTTAATATTTTTCCCGAATAGATAGATCCCTCTTTTTCAAGTTAATTTTCGTAATTTTTTTATGAATATTCTGAAAATTAGGGGTGGTTACATGAACATGGGCACATTGTATAACAGACACATGTAACACACACCTCGATTCTCGTACAGACTCATAGGTACCTGATATTCGTAGAATTTCCCCGCACTATTGTGATACTCTTCGAAGGCAGAGCTTCTGCAATATCTTTGACGGCTATAGAGAAGTCTTTCGGCAGTCTCGTCAGCATATCTGACGTCACATCTCGAATATCAAAGAAACCGAAAACCGTGTTTACGAAAAGGAATATGAGCAGTACATTATGAATTTGCTTCATTTTATATATGTTTTTATGTTCTTATGCTTCTCATGTCATTTTTAGATTCACGTACGATGAATAACATAAGTTATTTCTTTAAAAACTTCCTCAAAACATGCTGAAAAAGTTAATTTCTCAGAAACACAATGAAATAAGTGACTCTCATGAAATACAAAGCAATAATGTCTACTCAATTGAATGCCGTCTCCAACTATTAAGTTCGATGGACTGACTTGCGACTAATTCCCTCTAATATCTTATGATATTACTTCTTATATTATATTTTAGCCATAGAGTAATGTTATAGACGCGTCACGATCGTGTATTACGCAATTAGGGTACTGGTAAACCGTTTTAATACGCTTTGAGCTATTTTAATATAGTTAGATAGTGGACTGACCCGTTGGTCTCGTGGTCGCAAGCGCGACTTCTGAGCGTGGTCCTGTTTACGTTGACTTAACGTTTTTTAAGTACGAGAATTGGCCTTCTGGAACAGTATACTCTTCGGATTTGAAAAATTCTTTTTGCATTGGATAGCCAATTCTTGAGGAAGGTTATAGGCTATGTAACATCACGCTACGACCCTTAAGAACCGAGCAAAAAGACAAAAAGTCTGAAAGAACGCTAAGCGCAAACGAAGTATAAAGGTCATCGCTCATTATAGCAGCACGGATCCGTCTCGGCAAATACCTTGTCATTCAAGTTAGGATTCTAAGTCAAATCCAATAAAGCCAATTTTACGATGGTTATACAGAATAGTGGACGGCTCGCAGGCAGTGAGTGGCCCACGAGCCGTCACACGTCGGGCCGACAGCGCGCTTCAAGCGAGGAGCCCGCTCACCGGCGCCTCACCGTCCGCGGGGTGACGCCTCGCCGTAAGCGCGAGGACACCTCGCCGGCCGCACGGTGATGCCTTGCTTGTGAATAAACAATAAACTGTTACCTCGCCGGTGTCGTACCGGCAGCGAGCGGTCGCCTTGCTGACGGCGCGTTGGCGACTAGCCGTCGCCTGGCTTACGGCGCATTAACGACTACATTTTTCGAGGCGGTGCCGGGGCGCTACCGTGGTAGAGCGGTGCTGTTATAATGGGCGAGACCATTAGCGCGGGCGGGCGATGGTACCTATGCGACGTGGTGTATCGGGTGCCGAAATTCCACGCTGACGAAGGTGTTGGGCAGAAGTTCCCATTAAAATAGACGGACAAATTTTAACACAGCGTACATCTAACCAAAGATATCCAAGCAAAAAAATAATAATTTTATTTTGACCAAAAATAATAAATAGCATTGGGTAACCAACATTTTTGGTGTATTTTCGTTAGCTGATTTATTTTTCTTGTAAGTATCTAAAGCGTTTTTCAAATCTTTTTTTTAACATTGTCCTTATTTTAGTGGTCTGAATGATTACTAAAAGTTTGTCCATCTATTTTAATGGGGACCTTATATACTCGTAGTTAGTGCCAAAACGAGAGAAGGATTTTTCCAATAATTAATTGGTATTGCAATCAAAGTCAATACTAACATTTTTGGAGTCTTTTAACACGACTGGTCAAGCATCTCTGTCACCTCTATTAATTTACCAACTCTTTGCTACTGTGCAACGAAGTATATCGGGTCCCCTCCCCACGGGTCGGCTTGGATTGGCATTTGACGAGTAAAGTGGCTACTTTTCATCGGAAGGGCCCACATGACCGATGAGTTGAAAGCTTTACCGTGTTGCCTTCCACATTCAACACCTTTGGGTTGAAGGATGAGGTTATATGCGAGTGACGCATTTCAGTAATATTGTCATATGATTTTATGATTGGTCTTGGTGACCCGCCCCAGCTTTGTAAGAACGGCCTTACGTATTGAAATAGGTAATTATTTTTCATGCAAACTTTCTTCGGGAAAACTGTAGCAATTAAAAGTAGCAATTCAAAAGTGGCTGTTAATGTTTTAATTAAAAAAAAAGCATCAATTCAATTAGTGCAAACAAAATTTAACTTTTTTAATCGATTTCCAAAATAAGGAGGTTTTTTGTTCTAATTTATGTATTTTTGCACGACTCATAACGCGAAGCATTGTTTTGCCCCATTTCTGCAACTGTTTTTATTGTTACATTCCTGCTAGTACACAGAACCTATTTATTTTATATACCATTGTATAGATAATTAAATGGAGATTAATACTGTACTTTTCTTTTCTAGATTCGTTTCAGCCATAGGCGGAACCCCATTGAAAATGGCTCTTTTATTCAAAGTAGTTTAATTATATTTGAATAAAAAATGAACAAAACTAATATCTATATCTATATATTTCCAACTTCGACCCTCGTCCTTTACCTAGTAACCGACAAAGTAAATATCTAAATAAATAGTCTTTGTCATTACGTAAGGATTGCGAGGTTAGAAATTTTACCCATATTGAAAAGTGTTTAAATAAATTGTTAAATTTTGTTAGAAACTATGTTTTGAGTTTCTTTCTCGTTTATGAATGAGTGTTATGAGGCGTGCACTTTTGGATTTTCCAAACTATTTTTTAATGTATGTTCATCGATATTTTCGTCAACTGTGAACCTATTTTGAAAATTATTTTTTCATTTGGTAGAAGCTTGCGCGGTGGTCCCTGTAGTTTTCCTTTTTGGAATACAGTAGTTTTTAATTTTGGTAAAAAGTTTTTTATTTATCCTTCCCTATTTATCCCACTCCTGGGCACAGACCTCCCCCATTCTTACCCATTCCTTCCATTTCTCTCGATGTTACACTTCAACTCGCTAATTCATGACTGACTTTGACAGAAAAAAAATACACAACAAGCAAATTAATTTCTCTAGGAATAAAAATAAAAAACACAAATAAAGGCCACTTAGATGAAAAATGTAAATATTTACGATGTTTTATTTAATTTATTCCTTGTTCTGGTCTAGATTAAATTCGCCTGCCTAGGGAAATCACAAAGTGAAATTTGTTAAGTTGCCCGCAATATTTCATTGTGTATTTTTTTAACTTAAGGTGCTTACGTTGAAACTTATTCTTGTGATGAACAGCCGTACAATTTAGACAGATGTTTTTTTTTAATATGGCTTAATGTCACACAGGACTTTGGGTCTTAGGTTACCATTTCAAGTTGTCTCACGTGTTTTTGGGAAATTTTAAGTAACTAATGGTTAGTGAATTTAATAGGCATTGATTGTAGAAAAATAGGAAATACGAAATTTATCTTAAATTCACCGACACACAGTGCAAAGCCAAACCTCGGGGCTAGAAGCATGAGACACAAGTAGTACCTTTTATAACGAAAGAATGATTTTTGAAAGTTGTTCCCCTAAAGGGGTTAAATGGGAATGAAAGTTTGATTGGATGTTCGTATGTTTTTTCGATGTGAAATACCACCGGGCTTGAAAAATTATACATTTTTTTTTACTCTGCTCTATAATGTAATACCCCAGGATCTACGAATATATAAGTCTACCCGGGCTTCACCTGCGATCCAGAATTAATGTCCTTCTCTAGGTCTAGGTCTACCCATGTGCCAGATTTCATCCAAATCCGTTCAGCCGCTTAAGCGTGAAACCGTGACAAACCAATAAACTCACTTTCGCATTTATAATATTAAGTTAGAATGACTAGACGCAAAGAGGTATACCTCTAAATAAACACTCTTGAAGTTGCACACAAGTTAGACAGAATACCATTAAGGCATTGAGAGACTGTTAGCATATCGTCTACACTACACTTTACATCTTACGGGCACTTACATTTGCCTAAGTCGACTCATACAAATTGTTTCAAACGCGAACTGACGGTCTGTGATGGTCTACTGGTGAAGTGGATTCAATTAAGTTAGTTGGTTGTTTGTTGTAGGAATAGTTCTGTAATAAATTAGCAACTGAATTGTCAAAATGCAATTCAATTTTAAGTCCCTGTTGAAGTGTTAGGTTTCTGAATTGAGAATTTGAAATTAAAAACTTGTCAAATTCTCCTTTAGCATAACTTAAGGCGGTTCAAAAAATCTAAGACCAACACAGTCATCTTGTCACAATCATGACGTGCAGCTGCCGATTATTTCTGTTATGTTTATTTGTACTCTTGTCTTTTTGTATGCACCTGTTTTTCTAACAAATAATCCTATTATTTTCTTTTCTTAACTTTTAATAAATTTCAGAAACAGGGTGTGTAATAAACTAGCGGCCAAATTGTCAAAATGCTACTCAATATTTTACATTCACTGTTGTCAGTTTTCAACACCAACACACCACCACACCACCACACCGAACGAACCACCACACACTTTTCTGAATTGAGAATTTGAAGTTGAGTACTTGACAAACTCTCTTAACTTAAGGTGGTTCGAAAAAGCTCAGAAACAGGGTGTTGTGTGTAATAAACTAGCGGCCGAATTTTCAAAAGGCTACTCAATTTTAAGTCACATATCTTGTCACTTTAACGCAGTTTTTCACAAAACTTCTTCCAGTTAGGTGGCAGCTTTTGCATCAGGGTGATATGATGTCCGTAGCTCGAAAGACATATATTTCTGATAAACATACTTACTCAAATACTCAGGTAATAAAGTATTAAGGAAAGTAGATCGTTTCTTCAAGTCCGGTGTTAGTAAAGAACCCAACAATTATATGCCTGTGTCAATTCTGCCAGTTCTCAGTAAGTTGTTTGAAAAGTTGATGCTCAATCAAATAATAGGTCACTTTAATAAAAATTCCAAAATAAAATCCAATAAGGTACCTTCTGCAGTTACTAATCTGTTAGCCGTGTGCTACCATGGCTAAGGTAGTGCGTGAACTCCTTCGAAATTCCATTTAACAAAGTAGGTACTAAGCTTTTGCATATAAAGGCAATATTAGGAAAATCAGGTTCATATGTCCAATCGCAGGCAATTAAATCAAAACCGCAGTTCAAAACAAATACGAACCGACATAATTTTATTATCAATTAATTATGATCAAGCAAAATAAACTGTTCATGTTACAAAATTACTATATAGCATGAAAATATTTAATTAATTATTATGATAAGTCCAATAACATCGAAATACTGTCGTATGTAGCGAATTAATTAAATCCGGATATAAAAAAATTTAAACCTTTTGATATACCGAACTTATTTATTTCCGGGTATTTGGACTTTCTGGGTATTCGGTAAAGGATCCTGCATATTTTCGCTTTTCCAGAAATGCTAATTATGTATTTTGTATAAATTTTTCTACGTAATTTTTTTAAATATAACACAATTTTTTTAAATGTTTTAAGAGTTAAGAAACATTCATTAAATTAATTTGCATACCGATCACATTACCACCCGTATAAAAATATTTATTAAGACAAGTTTCGTTAATCTGTTTTGGTGTCGAAACAAACAAATTAAGGAAGGATTCACCACAAATAAGTGTAGGTAAATGCCTGCCTCGTTGGTCTAGTGGTCGCAAGCACTACACTGCTGAGCACGAGGTCTTGGGAGCGATTCCCGGGTCGGGCAAAGTGTTATTGGGTTTTCTATCTGGAATTTCTCAGTAGCAGCCCGGAGTCTGGATTTGTGCCCGGTTGATGGCAATAGGCTCGCCCCCTATTACATGAGACTTAAACATATCTGGCGAAATGTGGGTGTAGGTACTATAGGCACACCTCTGCCCAACCCTTCGGGGAATACAAGCGTGATGTTATGTTATCTAAATGACTTTTGCAACGAAGTTTACCAAACATCAAGTCAATACATTGGTAGCTATAGTACATACATACATAAATTCAGGGCTACTTCTCACAGGGATAAGCAAAAACTACAGAACACCACCTGCTATGATCCTTCATCATCATCATCAGCCTATTAATGTTCCCACTGCTGGGACACAGGCCTCCTCTCGGTGAGAGGGAGTGGCCCGTAATCCACCACGCGTGCCCAGTGCGGGTTGGTAGATGTCACAAGTCTTCGAATTTTTTGTTGTTAGACATGCCGGTTTCCTCACGATGCTTTCTTTCACCGTTTTGAGAGCAGTGGTGATGAAATTATTTACACAAAGTAAAGCGCCTGCTTGTGATCGAACCCACGACTCGTAAGTCGGGGCCGTTACCACTGGGCCACCACTGCTCTCCTATGATCCTTACTTACTCCTTTTGCTTTGTTTACGTAGGCTATAGTAGTTTCTGAGAAAAATGGCCATAAGACGCAGACAGACATCAGATTCTAATTTCTACAACCCTCAAAATAATATAACTTGATAAATATGAATTACTTCTTTAAAGGACCTTCCTTTACAAACAACGGCAAACCTTTTTAAAAGCACTTTAAAAACTACAATAAAATTGTTTATTCGCTTAATGAAGTAGTAAAAAGAAAGGTGTCGGGAGGATCGTTTATTCTCGGGTGCAATTTAACTGTAGCGAAGGAAATGGGGTAGAGGTGCTAGTTGATAGGCTAGCTATCTGTCAGGCGAGCACTTGTTGGAAGGGAATAAAATCAACGTTTGTATGCCGAGTGAAACGCAAAAATGAAAGAAAAGTGAAGCATCTGATATTGGCTTTAGCAACGTTCGTTTTTGTCCACTGCATGTGGGACAGGAAGTTTATGAAGTCGATTTTTTGGAATAACAAAACTCTGAAATATACACTTTCAAATGTCAACGTTTGATACCTCTGTGATTCGGTAAGGAAAAACTCAGATCCCCCTCACTGACCCCCACTGAGTGGTCTGAGTTCACCAATGAGCAAGCGTGGTTATCAATGGTCGTTCCTTCTCTATGAGAAAACTATACATCTATAATTATAATACAAATAAATAAAATTAAGGAATCTGTTTGTAATTTCACAATCATAGTTTTTTACCAAATGGATAATATGCATTTAGTAATATAAAACTGGTATTAAAAATATTTTTTTTTTTTTAATTTTGTATGTGTGTTTGTTCCGGCTAATCTCCGAAACGGTTGGACAGATTATGACGGAATTTTCACTGGCAGATAGCTGATGTTATGGCTTTTATTTTAGAAAAAGCATTAGGTCCACGCGGCCGAAGCTTCGGGCAGCAGCTAGTAAAAAATAAAATTTAGTCTTACCACCATTGAATTTATTTATTTTATTCCTACAACTTGATTGATACAGTTTATTTTTTTGCTTAATTCGCTAATATTGGATATTGTGCATGATCCAAAGTGTATAACGCGGTCCTACGTATCACATGTCACATGTTGTCGACTTGAGGGCTACCGGCTGAATTATTAATATACCTATGAAATACCAAAATGTAGTCACTTATCGTCTGTCTGAAATATCATAGGCCAATGTCAGAAATTATATGGAGAACTTACGATAATGTTACATAACAATTAAAAGCATGTTGCAGCAATTCTTGTTCTGAATACGGAACTATGTATATTTTTACCTGGTATCCTCATACCATACCAGTTAATAATATTAGTTAACGTTAGTAATTAAAAAAATTGTATAGAAATGCATGTGGCTACTAACAGCCGCACGGGTCGATTGCCAAGGACGCTCCGTGGATGGGTGACCATCTATTACTTAGGGAGTGTTCGGGGTTGGGGTGAGATTAAGATAAACTAAGATTAAAGATTATAAAGATTGCTATATTTCAGTAATACTAAATGGATAACAATTAAAGGTAATGAGGTGAATAGGATGAGATTGAGTCGCGCCCGATATGCTGTCCGAAAGCGTACTGACTATATTACTTAAGTAATACATAAATATTCAAGGCATAGTGCGCGGTGTCGCGATTACGCTGACATGTTATAATTGTTCGGTGATTGACCTGAACATGCTCCCGAGGGAGAAAAAGATGAGGTTAGTAAGTAGGGATAGTTAAATGGGTAGTGAATTAATATTAACAAGGTGAAAACAATGTTCAAATAATACTAAAATTGTTATGTAGGGTTAGTTATGTTAAAAGATGAGTTAAAAGTAACATTACAAATTAAACAGAATCGCTACAGTGTAAATCAGGAAGAGAAAACACGCGAAAGATCGGTGAAGAACCTCTATCTTCCTTTTTTTGTAAGCACTCACTAGATAGAGCTAGTCTCTTAGGATCACTTTTCACTGATTTACTACTAGATTGCCCTTTTTCCCTAATTTCACTACACTTAATCACAACACTTTCTGTAACGGTGTGCGGAGATGACGACGCAGTCGCCGCTGTCGACCGCTCTGCTGTAGAGGTAGAACGATTTCCTTTACGTTGCCTTTGCCGCCATCGTTTAAAACAGTAAGCTGCTACCAATAACACGATTCCCAATATGATGAGATATGTGACAGTATAAAGATGGATGTCGTGGTAAGAGATATTGGTGCTCAGCGGTTCACTCTGCTTCATGATCTCAAGACTTCTCTTAATAGCTTCAAATTGTCTGAGGTTGTCTGAGTTATTGGGATTAAACTCATATGAGATTTCTGGCATAGTGATATTTATTATGTGATTGATTGGTGATATTTCTGGCGAGATAACCTTTGTCGTCGTACTAATTTTACTTGACAATCTTTTGTTTGAATACACCATAAAATCTTCTGTTTTTACTAAACAGCCTTCCCCTACGCGCAACAGACCAGCACCTGATAACCTAGCTGCTTTAACTTGATTTTCACACAGAAGTTTGACGTTACATTCATTGCAGCATAAATAATAATATTTGTTTTCTGATGTTAACTCTCTCCAGTCATTCTTGCACGAGGTAGTTTTAGTTTTACAAGTTCTTGTGCCTGGGATCGTCTCACAAAGGCTATGATCATCTTTCATGTGGTGAATAGGCCTTCTGATATGACACAGAACAGTCACAGGGTTTTGTAATACGCATGACTGCATATCCGTTTCTGTGATAGTTAAATACGAATCCTTTCTCATGTTGATGGCTGCTAATTCAGAGATAGTTTCGACCTTCATCATCATGTTATCTTCCACAATGCGTGGAACCGGGATAAGATTGAATACCTCGTAAAGGTCTCTTTCAATCAGGGGTATTCTTATTTCTATAATTAGATATTTGCCAGAGTATTTGGCTCTTACTCTGAGCAAGCTGTAAAGCTCTTTAAGATTAAAGTTGTCGACAGGAACTACCAAGTCTCCAGATATTTGTGCTGATATTATGCTTAGCTCTGATCTGAGCTGCTTCGGAGATATCAAGTGAAAATCTAATTTTCCACTATAAATATCAGTTACTGTATCTAAAATTGAGTCCTGGATTCGTCGAAGGGTATACAACAAGTTGTTGGCAGTGAAAGCCGAGGTTATGAAGTCTGTGATGGCAGTTATGTTTTGTACTTGCTGAGCGAGATTTTTATATGAATCTTGGAGATAATTAAGCTTTTGATTTATTATTTTATGATGTTTGTTTATAGTATTCTCCATCCTTTTCATGAGGTTAAATTCACCTTCTACGACCGACGTTTGGTTTTTCCAGAGGTTGTATAAATGGTTTTCGTTATGCTTTAAAAGGTCAATATCTTTCTCATATTTCTCTGCAAATCGTTGGTCCAACACTCCGAATAAACTATTTGCAACGTAGCCTACTCCGTCTAACAAGCCGCGTCTCCGGCGTTTCTTATTAGTCATAAACGAGTCATTTGTCATGATAATATTATCGTAATGTTTAATTTCTTCGAACTCGTGCTCGAGTTGTAATATGACGCTGTCGCAAGGTGTTTGTGTTCTAATCGTAGAGCATAAGGTTTCAAGATATTTGATATACTTTAGTAATGCCGCCGTTCCTTCTTGATAAGGATTTGTGTCATAATAGACTATTAAATGCCATTCATCTCTAATCAAATGCATATTAGATATTTTGTCGAAGTAGACACTATTGTTTGTCAGCAGGGTAAAGTTGTAGGATGCTTGAGCTGTGCTTATTAGTGACAGCAAAAATAATGTCAAAGATAAAACCATGGCTGAGAATGAGATAGGACGTTTTTTCTTCGCCGCTGGTAATTTATTATCAACTTTTGGGGCATTTGGATCTTGATCATTTTTATTTGTTGGCAGTAAGGACAGTTTTACAACTGGGCGTTTTAAAAGCCCGTTTTTGGTTTTAAGTGTGACGACCCTTACGTGTCCGTCACTTCCAGGATGTAGTGCCACTACGCGACCTAGACTCCATTTTCCTGGTGGAAGGTTGTCGTCCTTTATGATGACGATGTCGTTAAGGTTGAGATCTTTTTGATGCTGTCGCCATTTGGACCTCGTAGAAAGCTGCGAGAGGTATTCAGTCTTCCACTTATCCCATATATCTTGGTAGATTTTTTGCGTCAAGTGCCAACGTGTTCTGAGATCATGCTCTGTTTCGTATATCGTTAAGTTAGGGCCACTTGCTAAAAAGTGAGCCGGGGTCAAAAAGTCCAGATCCTCAGGATCTTCTGTCAGAGGGCACAGTGGTCTAGAGTTCAAACAAGCCTCGAGTTGGGATAGTAGGGTAATGTATTCCTCGTAGGTTAGTTTCTGCTCTCCAACGACACGCTTGAGATGATGTTTTAGGCTCTTCACTGCAGCTTCCCAGAGTCCGCCTGCAGATGGCCATGATGGGGCGTTAAAGTGCCATTCAATATTCATTTCAGAGATTGTCGAGGTTACTTCTTGGTCAGACAAGATGTAGGAGATTTCGGCAAACTCTTGTTTTAAAATTTTGTTGGCTCCTATGAAGTTCGTTCCCTGATCACTATAGATATGTCCTGGAACTCCTCTTCTAGCCGACATTCGTCGAAGCGCGGCAATAAATGCTGACGCTGTGAGATCTGTGACGATTTCTAAATGTATGGCTTTAGTTACCATACAAACAAAAACTGCGATATATCCTTTGCAGGTTTTAATGCCACGACCTTTGTTTGCCTTAATAAGGATGTGTCCGGTATAATCTATTCCAGTGTGGTAAAAAGGTCGGTTAGGAATCAATCGTGCTGGAGGTAGGTCACCCATGATTTGATGTTGTGATATGGGATTATTTCTTTTACATTTGACACACATTCTTAATCGTTTCTTTGTGACTCTGTTTCCTCCAAGAATCCAGTATTTTTGTCTTATAAATCCAGTAGTCATTTTTACTCCACCGTGAAATACAAGCTCGTGAGATTCATCTATGATAAGATCTGCCAATTTCGATTGATTCGGGATTATGATGGGATGCTTCATTTCGGGATCAAGATTTGAATGTTTAAGTCTGCCACCGACACGGAGCATTTGATTAGTGTCTAGTATGGGATTGAGATTAAGAATCTGGCTTTTCTTATTTAGTGGTTCATTATTTTTCAGCCGCGATATTTCTTCGTTAAAATATTCATTTTGGACTTGCTTAATTAACATTTCTCTTGCTGTCTTTATATTTTGCAGAGTAAGAAAACATGTGCGATTTTTCTTGTAAACAACAATGTCGATAAACTTGTTGATGTAAGCTAATACTCGAGTCACTTTCCTTAAAGTGCTATATTTTGTTAATAGCTGTTTAATTATTAAATTTTCGGGGTTTACAATGATCGTATTTACTTTCTCCTTTTTTCTGAGTTCTTCGCAAGTAATACTAGTATAAATCGGCACCTTATGAGATTCTTTAGGCTTATATTGTGGTAACCAGTTGGGCCCTTGCCACCACAGGGAGTGATTGGCTAATTGAGCAGCAGGTAAACTTCGGCTTGCACAATCTGCGGGGTTTTCCTTGGATTTTACGTAACTCCAGTTTTCTTTAGGGATTATTTCAGTAATAATCCTCACTCGATTCGCAACAAAGGGTTTCCATTTCTCCGGTTCCCCACTTAACCAACCTAGAACAGCCGTTGAATCAACCCAACCATAAACATGTATGTTGTAGCTTGATAGAGATAAGATTATTTTTCGCATAAGTTTTGACAACAAGAGTGCGCCGCAAAGTTCCAAACGCGGTATTGATTGTGGTTTTTTCAGCGGTATTACCTTTGATTTCCCTGCAATAAGGGTTACATGGGTTTCATTTTCACTCTGTATTTTGCAATACACGACGCAAGCGTATGCTTTTGTGCTAGCGTCGCAAAAGCCATGGAGTTCGATGGAATCTTTCTCCTGGGTTTGAATCCAACGAGGTATTTTGAATCGAGATATATGAGATAGATCAGCTTTAATAGTATTCCACTCTAAAGCGATTTCTTGAGGGACAAGGTGGTCCCAACCCAGGTCTGATTTCCATAATTCTTGGAACAAAATCTTAAGTTTTATTGTGACTGGTGCCAGCCAGCCCAAAGGATCAAAAATTTTTGATATTTGAGATAAGAATTGTCTTTTTGTAAGGATGTCTTTTGAGATAAATTCTATAGGATGAAAGATAAATTGATCATTTTTTGGTTCCCACCGAAGACCTAAAGTTTTGGTTGACTCCGGTTGCTTAAAGTCAAAGTCTTCCTTTTGAAGTGCATCAGAACTATCTATTATTTCCGGCAAGTTTGATCGCCATTTTCTGAGATTAAACCCGCCAGATTTGAGGAGGTTGATCATTTCCGCTTTGAGGTGTTTAGCTGCTCTCGCTGAATGTTCACCGTGCATGAGGTCATCCATGTAAAACGAGTGTTCTAAGATGTCAGGAGCGCAACTTTGTGGATAGTTTGGCCTTTCATCGATGGCCAGTTGCTTCAGTGTCATCATGGCCAAAAAAGGTGCGGCTTTTGTGCCATAGGTAACTGTCGCTAACTGATATTCTTTTAAGGGTTGAGATTGATGGTTCCGCCAGATAATTTTCTGATATTTCTGATCATCGGGATGTAGCCAGATTTTGCGAAACATTTTTTCTATATCTGCTGTAAAAGCGTATCTAAATTGTCTCCATTTTAAGATAAGGCTCTGGAGGTCTTGTTGTAAATTGGGTCCTCGGCACATAAGATCATTGAGGCTGTTTCCACTCGAGGTTTTTGCCGAGGCATTAAAGACAACACGCAATTTAGTAGTTGATGACTCAGATCGTTGGACGCAATGGTGCGATAAGTAGCAGTCCGGCTGTACGTGTGGCGTAACGGGTGTCATATGTCCGAGCTCTAGGTATTCAGAAATGAACGTTTTATAGTCACGTGCCAGTGCTGGTTGCTTACTTAATTTCCGCTCTATTTGAAAAAATTGAGCAATCGATTTTGTTTTCGACTCGCCTATATTATTCTCAAAATTTTCTTTAAATGGTATTTTAACGACGTAGCTTCCGTCTTCCCGTCTAGAGGTCGAAGATTGGTAAAAATCGATGCATTTTTGATCTTCTTCCGATATCGCTGGAGATTCATGAATGTCCTCCACTTCCCAAAATTGCTGTATCTCTTCGATATTATTTAGGATCACATTGCAATGGTACGTTTTGTAGTTGCCGCTTAAGATCCAGCCCAACTGGGTTTGTTGAGCAATGGGCAATATACCTTCTGACCGACAGATACCGTCCATGAGGATAGTGGAATAGATATCTGCCCCAAATAAAATATCAATAGGCCTACTTTTGTAAAATTCGGGATCTGCTAGAGTTATCTGGTTAAGAGTAGGCCAGTCTGGCTTAGGTAAAGTACAGCTTGGTAAGTTATTTATGAGTCTATTCATAATATATACTTCCGTTTCAAAGGTGAAATCGCTAACCAACGACGAGCATTTAATGGTAATCTTGCCCTTACAGTTGTTTTCCTTATTTCCTATTCCTGAGATATAACCGTTACATTTCCGTCGCGGTAGTCTTAGCAACTGAGCTGCGCTTTCCCTTATAATGGACGTCTGTGACCCTTGATCTAAAAGAACTCTCATTTTTTGGTAAGATCCGTTCGCTGCTTGTACCTTAATTATTGCTGTGGCAAGCAATATTTCTGAGGGTTCTTTTAGAAGCGATGCAACTGTGTTACCTTCTTGCTGCTGAGATGGCGATTTCGTAATCATGGCTGCCTTTGACCCAGATCGATGCGACGTAAAAGATTCATGCAAAAGGGTATTGTGTTCGTTATTGCATTCTTTGCATCTTATTTCGGAAACGCATTTTTTGCCTTCGTGATAATGTAAACAATTAATACAAAGATTCAAGTTAGCAATAGCATTTTTTCGTTCATTAGGTTGCAATTCCAATAATTTTTGACATGCATGAATTCGATGATCAGTGGCGTTGCAAATAGGGCATTGCTTGCGATAGTTAATTTTGCGTTTGGACTTTGACGATTGCGAAACTTCCTTTGTTGAGTAATTCGTTTTAGGATTGTTATAATTCCGATTATAATTGGAACTCTTTGAAAACGATGGTTTGTTATTGTTATAGGATTGAGATGGGGATGTTTTCTGCGTGGAATTTTCTACCTTCTTACGTGAAGTTTCCAGCATCATAAACTTAGTTTCCAAGAAATTAAGGAAGTCTTCCAAGACGGGCAACTCTCGCGGAGATTTTAAGGCTTGTAGATAATCCTCGTATGTATCTGAGTCCAATTTTTGAGACAATATACATACCAGAAAAGGGTCCCAGGAAGACACATCGACTCCCAGGTTCTTGATAGCATTCACGCTCTCGTACGTAGTGTCGTGAATACGTTTAATATGATTTGATGATTGTTGCTGGTTTGCAGGGATATTCATGAGATTATTTAGATAAGAAGTGAAGATCAGTCGTTTATTATTATAACGATGATTGAGGATATTCCAGCATACAGGATAATTGTCGGAGCTTATTTGGAGATGTTGGATCAATTTTTCGGGCTCACCTTTTATTTTACTCTTTAGAAACTGCATCTTTTGTGCATTCGACAAAGAGGGGTTGTTGTGCACTGCTTCAGTAAAAAGATCTTTGAACGAAGTCCACTTATTGTAGTTTCCATCAAAGGTGACTATCTCCATTTTAGGGGTCGATTTTTCAACATGCGCAACGGACCACATTTTCTTATTGATGTCTTTCTTAAGTTTGTTGTAATATTTCTCGTAATGAGTAAATTGCTCTTCGTAATCGGGGTTTGATCCGCCATACTCGTTGTCTAGCTCCCAATGAAGCGCGTCAATAGCCGCCCAACGAGATTGTATTGTCTTCAGGATGTCTTCAAACTCCCATTTTTCCGTGACGAGGTCAAGGTCAATATTGGTAGTTGTTCTCAGGAAAGCCTTAAAGTTGGTAGCTTGCTTTTTGAAGAGACCTTCGGCTTTCCCCTCTTCAAGAACAGGGATTTTAGAAGCTGCATGAGATGCAAGGTTCGAGGTTTGAGATTCCGCAGAAGGTTGGAACGTAGGCGGTTTCAATTCAGGGATTTGCGGTCTGTTTGCGAGGGGGTTATAGGATTGAATAGTAGTTTTAATATTGTTATATTTTTCTTTCATTTGATCGTATTGTTTAGTACTGAAATATGCATGAGATTGATCCCCAAAAGATAGCAAAGTCATGTGATTATTATGGAACTCTGTAAAGTATTGTTCCAAGGTAGCTAATCGACGACGTAAGTAGTCTGAGGTCTTGCGCTCTGCACCATCCTTCTTGAAATTGGTGAAGAGCTTATCTACGGCTTCGATTAGTTGTTGTTGAGTTGCTAAAATATCATCCATTTGCGACATTTTAAAGATAAAAAGGAGACCTTACTTGTACTGAAGGCTTCTTTGGAGATCAAATGTCCTTGCGATGGCTGCAAGAACAAACCTGGAGTAACAGCGCGATGAGATGACGCGATGCTTTCGTAAACCCCAGGGTCAGCAGGATGATGGCACGTTTTCGTCCGGGGCACCGAGATAAGTTGAGATCAGCAAGATGATGGCACCTTTCCTTCCGGAGCACCGAGGTCACTTAGGATCAGGATGATGAGATTTTTGGAAAGTAAATCCACTCAGTTCTGTTTTCCAGGGTCTGGGATTAAGTTCCAAGCGAGACACTCACACAGTACAGTTAGTAGATACACGCGTGATGGTCCCGCTCCGATAGCTCGAAGGACCAATGTTCGGGGTTGGGGTGAGATTAAGATAAACTAAGATTAAAGATTATAAAGATTGCTATATTTCAGTAATACTAAATGGATAACAATTAAAGGTAATGAGGTGAATAGGATGAGATTGAGTCGCGCCCGATATGCTGTCCGAAAGCGTACTGACTATATTACTTAAGTAATACATAAATATTCAAGGCATAGTGCGCGGTGTCGCGATTACGCTGACATGTTATAATTGTTCGGTGATTGACCTGAACAGGGAGAAAGCACGTTGAGACGTTGGTCCCGGCTGTCATTCGTTGATTCTTTGAAGGTGGACGTTAGGGCCCTTTACAACTACTTTTGACAATAAAAAATTGACAATCTAAAATTCTTTCGCATTTTTAAAAGCGTTACACAAAGCAAGAAGTTACAAATTTGTTAGATTTTTCCGTTAATAAGGCCCTGATAGCTAGTCACTAGATGTAAAATACTGGTATTCAGCTGTAACCAGTTAGCCTGGAAGCCGACCCGAGCATAGTTGGGAAAAGGCTATGCAGATGATTATCATGCATGGAAATGACTAGCTGAAAATGCTGCTAAAAGAAAAGAAAAATTAGACAGAAAAGCAATGTAACAATTAAGAAAACACGAACTGTCTCAGTGTCTGTACTACTTTTTCTGTCTAATTTTTATTTTCTTTTTTCCAAGCTGTCCTAGCATCTGGACAGAACCAACGAATAATCTAAGTATACTAATATTATTCTATACTATTATTAAAAAGAGGTAAAGTTTGTGAGGTTGTAGGGGTTACCCCCTCTCTGGATCTACTGAACCGATTTTGAAAATTCTTTTACCTATAGAAAGCCACGTTATTTGTGAGTGCCATAGGCTATATATTTATGTTTACTTCCCAACGAAGTGGGCAGGGGTCAGCTAGTAATAGATAAAGAGCTCAAATTTGTTTGTTTGTAAGTTTGTCTGTAGGAGGTAGGTAATCTCCGGTAGTTCTAGACGAATTTGAAAAATTCTCTTTGCATTGGATAGCCCAATTCTTGAGGGAGGCTGGCGGACGAAGTTGTTCGCGTTGGCTAATAAATGTTAAGAGCCAATGAATATAGCTTGTTTAGGATAATCCAGAGAAACACTGTAGTGTCTAAACTGTCGCCTGAGTTCTAATTTGCTAGTCAAAGCTAACCTATAAAACTATCTATCTATGCAAATTCTGCCTAACATAGCCCAACATATTCCCCGTATTAGCAACACATCCCAATAGATCTCTACCCGCCATTATGCATAACTTGTGTATGTAAGCTCTAACATACACCCGGCATTACCTGTTGTATCACCGCGTGCTGGGTGCCGCAGGAAACTGAACACCTCTGAGGCTAGTTCCTTAGGTGTAGGCGGCGGTGTAAGTAATCAACTTATAGGGACTACAGGTAGCAGTAATGCTTAGACGCAGGCCACACATAAATGGCGTCAGGCGAGGACATGGCGCGGTTGACGCATTCCGTGTATCTTAAATTGCGCTTTATTTCTAGGCACTTGGTATAAAATTTAAATGGAACAGGAAGCCGCCCGCGCCCGACGCCATTTATGTGTGGCTTGCGCCTTAGGGTGCAAACAGTGGCGTATTTTAAGATTCAGCGCCCTGGGCCTGTAAGGTTTGCCGCCCCATAAATTAACGAAAAAGAGCAAAGAGTTTTAATATTATAATATAAAACGCGCTACCTAGACTCGTTTATAGTGCCGTAACTTTGCATTGTACGAGGTGGGCAAGCTCTTTGAAAGAGTAATTGCAGACCATCTCGTCGGGCGGCTAGTGCGGGAGGAAGGTTGCATCAGGAAGGCACTCCGGTATCACCAGATGCCGACCTACCTCTGTCGTATGGTCGAGGCCTACTTGACGGACAGGGCCGTCGTCTACCCCAGTCACGAGGGAGAATGGAACCGGTGAGAGATGTCTTGCGATGTCCCACAGGGATCGGTCCTGGGGCCGCATCTGTGAGATGTCGGATGCGACTGAGTGCTGCGCGCCGACTGCGCCGACTGCTAACGGCGTTAGCATGGTTTGCTACGCTGACGACACGTTGGTCCTGGCGCAGGGGAGGTCGCACCAGGCGGAGGCCAAACTAGCGTCACGCGGAGTATCCGAGGGATCCGGCAATTGGGACTCGACGTAGCCCTGCACATTTCCGAAGCCATGTGTTTTCAGGGTCCTCGGAACACGCCACCGTCGGGTTCCCAAATAACGGTAGGAGGGGTTCACATCGGCGTCGAGTTGACAATAAAGTACTTGGGACTCGTCCTCGACAACCGGTGGAATTTCGTGGAGCATTTCCGACGTTTGGCTCCCAGACTGGAGCGGGCTGGGAGGTTCCTATTACAGATAAGGCGGGAAGAAACGCCCAGGTGTCACCATTGTGTGGATCGCCCGGAGGACACGGTGGAGCATACGGTGGAGGCCTGCTCGGCTAGGGCGGAGCACCGCCGTATCCACGTGGAGGCGATTGGTAGCGGTGACATCTCGCGTCCGGCCCTGGTCCAAGCCATGGTACGGAGCGAGAGGATATGGGAGTCAAGAGAGAGGCAAATTGCGCGGCGCCCTCATGCCCCTAGTCGCCGCTGGAGACGCCCTGGGCGTCGGGAATTCATAGCCGATTTCCGGTCCCCGTAGGCGCGGGCTTGCGAACAGTGAGCAATATTCGCTGCCGATAAGGAACAGGCCCGGCGAGACGGCGCGTTTTGTTCCACGCGCGCCTTACAGAAATGTCAGCACAACTGACGGGGTCCGCTACGGCCGATGCTGGCCAGGGTTGCGGGAAATTCCGAAAGGGATACCGTGGACCCTGGCAACACACAGGCAACTGAAGGAACACGGGTGGGTTGTAATCAGTAAGAGTCTGACACGCCCTCCCGCGCCGCCCAGAGCAGAAGTTATTCCACAATTTCCCACCCAAAAAAAAAAGCATTGCATTGTCATTTGGTGTTTTGGTTGAGTGTTAGCGCAATAAAACATTTTGTGTGTGGATAAAAGGCAATGTTACTACTGTTACTAGGAAAACTTTGGATGCAAGAGCGAGCTAAGCGAGCTTGGGACTTGGGGCACCCTGACTCGGACAGCTTAGACTGCTCCGCCCCTCGCAGCCTACCGCCCCGGGCCATGGCCCTTTTGGCCCTAGGGTAAATACGCCACTGGGTGCAAAATGCAATGTTCCCCGCGCATAGAGTTTAGCGGCCAGTCGTTTCCCAGCGCCGCGCCGTGGCTATATCTTGTGTACCGTTTAACTAATATTTTGACAATCAAAAATTGACAATCTAAAATTCTTTCGCATTTTTAAAAGCGTTACACAAAGCATGAAGGGCTATGTATAAATTGTAGAGTTGTCACTACAATTTACAAATTTGTTAGATTTTTCCGTTAAGATTGTGTGGCTTCGAGTTTTGTGGTAAAATTTACAAATTTGTAAATTGTAATTGTGTAAATGTTGTGGTATAGGGGCTCTGATAGCTAGTCACTGCATGTAAAATACTGGCATTCAGCTGTAGCCAGTTAGCCTGGAAGCTCACCCTAACATAGTTGGGAAATGGCTATGCAGATGATGATCATGCATGGAGATGTCTAGTTGAAAATGGAGACAGTTTGTGTGTTTTGAATTGTTACATTGCTTTACTGTCTAATTTTTCTTTTCTTTTTTGCAAAGCTGTTCTAGCATCTAGACAGAACCAACGAATCAATCAATTAGTCCTATTAATGTTTTCACTGCTGGGACACAGGCCTCCTCTCTGTGAGAAGGGGTGGGCCGTAATCTACCACGCGGGCCCAGTGCGGGTTGGTAGATGTCACATGTCTTAAATTTTTTGGTTCCAAGACATGCCGGTTTCCTCACGATGTTTTCCTTCACCGTTTTGAGAGCAGTGGTGATGAAATTATTTACACAAAGTAAAGCGCCTGCTTGGGTTCGAACCCACGACCTCTCAAATCGGGGGTCCTCATGACTCGTAAGTCGGGGCCGTTACCACTGGGCCACCACTGCTCGAACCAACGAATAATCTATACTAATATTATTCTATACTAATATTAGAAAGAGGTAAAGTTTGTGAGGTTGTAGGAGGTAATCTCTGGATCTACTGAACCGATTTTGAAAATTCTTTTACAAATAGAAAGCCACGTTATTTGTAAATGTCATAGGCTATATATTTATGATACCGCCTAACGAAGTGGGCAGGGGTCAGCTAGTAATAGATAAAGAGGTCAAATTTGTTTGTTTGTAAGTTTGTCTGTAGGAGGTAGGTAATCTCCGGTAGTACCAGACGGATTTGAAAAATTCTCTTTGCATTGGATAGCCCAATTCTTGAGGGAGGCTGGCGGACGAAGTTGTTCGCGTTGGCTAATAAATGTTAGGAGCCAATGAATATAGCTTGTTTAGGATAATCCAGAGAAACACTGTAGTGTCTAAACTGTCGCCTGAGTTCTAATTTGCTAGTCAAAGCTAACCTATAAAACTATCTATCTATGCAAATTCTACCTAACATAGCCCAACATATTCCCCGTATTAGCAACACATCCCAATAGATCTCTACCCGCCATTATGCATAACTTGTGTATGTAAGCTCTAACATACACCCGGCATTACCTGTTGTATCACCGCGTGCTGGGTGCCGCAGGAAACTGAACACCTCTGAGGCTAGTTCCTTAGGTGTAGGCGGCGGTGTAAGTAATGAACTTGTAGGGACTACAGGTAGCAGTAATGCTTAGACGCAGGCCACACATAAATGGCGTCGGGCGAGGACATGGCGCGGTTGGCTTCCTGTTCCATTCAAATTTTATACCAAGTGCCTAGAAATAAAGCGCAATTTAAGATACACGGAATGCGTCATATCCACGCCCGAGCCACGACATTCCGTGTATCTTAAATTGCGCTTTATTTCTAGGCACTTGGTATAAAATTTGAATGGAACAGGAAGCCGCCCGCGCCCGACGCCATTTATGTGTGGCTTGCGCCTTAGGGTGCAAAATGCAATGTTCCCCGCGCATAGAGTTTAGCGGCCAGTCGTTTCCCAGCGCCGTGCCGTGGCTATACCTTGTGTCTAATATTAGAAGCTTTATTGTGCTTAATATTCATGGCCATCGGAATAGACTTCCAACACAACTGTTAGCTTTTGAAAGAAAGACTATTAGCATGGGGTCAAAATCAAAAGTCATTCATTCAAATTTGGCTGAGAATCAGCACTTTTTGAATGTCGAAATTACATAAGACAGTCTGCCAAAACACCCACCCTTTACATTCCTAGTGATTTGCTGGCAAAACGTACCGACAAGGTACGCTGGTTGCGGGCACCGCAAGACCGGTCGGTGTATCGTTGTGGCGATACTTTGGAAAAGCGTGTATCCACCAGTGGACGTCTTTGAGATGATAATGGGGGTTTCCCTCCGTGGTACATTGAAAGGACCTCAAAGAACTTACTAACATGTATTGTATTATAGACAGAAAGGATTAGTAATATTAATTTCAGCTTAGCTTCTGCATCGATGGTTCTAGATTTTTTTTGTACGTAGTGTACGTTTCAATGTATTTTTGCAGTACCTATACTCCATTTAAAATAAGATTAGACGTTTAAACAAAACTTTTTTACAGTCCATTCAACTGATTCTGGCTTCTATACCGTAGGCATAAGAATGGCAAAAGCAAAAAAGCGGTTACAATACCTACTGTTTACTGCAACTGCCATTGTCATGCCACCAACGCAATAGAAGTCAAAATCGTATAAACAGACTGTAAAAATGGTTTAGTTAAATGTTTAATCAAATTTCAATTGGAGTATAAATAAAGAATGAAATCGTCATCGCTTTTAAATTGCGCCACATTTACCACTTGTCATATGAATTTCTACCTTGTAACTTCAAACTTACAGTCGGTTTAGCTATGCCATCGTCTGATATTTCACTCGATATTAATATTACAAGGCGGGGAGCATGTGGGAAGCGTATAGTGATAATGTTTTTCGAGTATATTGTTGGGTTAAACACTTAAAACATGAAACGGTACAATTTTTTTGGTATTTCTTTATAGGCTTACTTGTGAGCAATTTTCTTTAAAAGACTATAAATTGAAGCTTGATCGCTGAAGTATAATTTAATAGTGCTCCCTTGGTCCTTTGAACTTTGTGGTCCTAAGATTCGGAAAATGGGTTTCCAAGAATATTTATTTTGGTATCTAAACATAATAACGTACCTGCCTAGTACTTATTCTAATAAAAAAATAAATTATAATATTCGCCTGAAATTGGCAACTTCAAAGGTTCTTTACCATATTATAACTGTCTGACTTTGTTATTTTTACAGTCAATTCAACCAGCCTAATCTAGTTGGAAAAGAGCGTAAAAAATATTATAAATACACACATCAAAAGTGTCTAGGGATCAACATATATTTTTGCAATAACTTTTCTCCTGATTGATATTAATTAAAATTTTCTTTAAGGATTCATCAAATAAAGTGTTTTCGTTTGTCACAGTAACGATAAACCAAGTCACCTTTGCATTAATAAAGAAATTTGCCATTTTCCTAATAAAGGGATTTTTGATATTTGAACCACTAACATTAAAGTTCGAAAAAAAGACTGAAATAACAGTTTTCTTTAAAATTTTATTGGGTAACTTAAACAATTAATAATCCGTGTTTCTACCGCGAACACTAACAACACAAGAACATCGGTTTGGCATACTCAAAATGAGTTCATCCAAATCACGCTGTGGAATGGCCGCCCATGTTCGTTGCAACAACAAAAAAAGGTCTTCTTGCGACTGGATACCCTCCATATTCGGCAGAGCTCTTCTCTGTAGCATATCCCATGCATGCTCAATCGGGTTCAAGTCTGGCGACTGAGCAGGCCAGGGCAGGACATTGATGTTAGCTGCGGCGAGAGTCTGTCTTACAACTCTTGCGGTGTGCGGTCGTGCATTATCATGCATTAACTGAAATAAGGGACCGATTTGCACTTGTAGAGGAACGATGACGTCTGATACAATCGTCTCAGCATAAATTTGAGCGTTGAGGTTGCCTCTGATCCAAATCAACTCAGTTCTTCCGCCGATCCAAATACCCGCCCATACCATGATGGTTCCACCACTATAAGGATGGACTTCCTGGCAGGATTTTAATCGCTGTTGGCGTCCAGGGGTTCTCCAGTGTCGTATACGTCTTGTATCCGGTCTCATACCAAAACGAGACTCATCAGAAAAGCACACGAAACGCCATTGTTCTTCTGCCCAATTTCTGTGTTCAAGAGCCCATTGATATCGAATCCTACGATTGTGCATTGCTATAGGTGGTACCCGTAGCGGTCTTCGGGAATGAAGGTTCACTTCATGCAAGCGGTTTCTGACTGTTTGGTCGCTAATTAAGTTCCCTGAAGAGTGATGAAGCCTCACGGCTAACATCATGGCGGTTATTGTTGGAGCTCTTCGAGCTAAGATTTGAATGTATCGGTCTTGTCTCCGTGTGGTGCAGCGATACCGTCCTCCATGGCGCTCAGCCACGGTACCAGTGCTTCGGTAACGTGTCCAAAGTCGACTGATAACACTCTGACTTGTATTCAGAGCTAAAGCCACAGTACGTTGCCGGGAACCAGCTTCTATCATTCCCACGGCTCTGAGCATTTCTTCCCTGCTTAAATGACGTCGCTGCTCCATAATAACGTTGGTTTTAATCAGTAGTAGGGAAACAGTAGCACTAATAATGTCTTCAATGCGTTGTATGTTTTTATAGGGAAAATATTGACAGCTGATTTTCATCTTTTACTCGAATTTGATTCACAGTTCCTGATTCAAATTATGAAATGCACCAAAAAGGATCCATATAAATTTATAAAATCATAAATTTATTACAAAGCCACATCTCAATCTCAAGAAATCCGCATAAAAATGCTTGATCCCTAGACACTTTTGATGTGTGTATTTTATTTGTTTTCTTCCAAGGTTGTCACATTCAATGAACATAATTATGTAGCCGTAACTAATGCTCCTCATTCGTAATATTATTTGGTATGACAGACTACGTGGGGAGGCATTACTGACTGCCTCGAGCGATAATTAGGAAATGTCTCATACAGGGTGTCAGGAAAATTGACGCTCAACCTGTTCCCATGGATTCAGTACATGATTCTGAATCCACTGTGTTAAAATTTTCCGTTGGTTATTAAAGGAGACGGGAATTTCTGGGCCTGATTGTAATAAGTTGAGGTATGGCTTAAAAAAAAGGGTTAAATTTTTCTATTTCAAAATGTGAAAAATCAACCCAATTTACAATCTGGAAAATGAGATATTCAAAAATTAATTTTAGGTTACGAATACAGTATCGATTCATTATAATCGATTAACGTGACAGAGTTCCTACTTTAAAAAAAATGCTTTTCCAGATGATTAATTCAATTACAATAATTAAATCTATTAGAATTAACGTATTAAACAAATTAAATATCTACATAATAAAGATAAACCTTA
The DNA here is from genome assembly GCA_948150665.1 of Conistra vaccinii. NCBI lineage: Eukaryota > Metazoa > Arthropoda > Insecta > Lepidoptera > Noctuidae > Conistra > Conistra vaccinii. Next base: position 4,781,438 of record OX411321.1, read on the forward strand.
AATCGATTCACATTTGCTAATCGATTATTGTATGTTTAGTCTGTACTGACATGACATGTATTGCATGACACTGACTGACAGTGACACTCACTCACTCGTTTCGTATCGTTTACTGCATGTGCGTGTATCGTTTAGTTTGAGTGTGTTTCCTTCCATTGTTTTATTGATATTTACCTCGACCCCAGCTTTCTTTCTACAGACTTCTGATCTTGATTCTTATAGGGTAGTAACCCTTGCAGTAGTTGTAGTATGGACACGGAGAACCCCGCTTATACGTTGGGGACTAGTTATTTTGGATTCTACGACCGGTCTACCGATAGGATATTGACCACACCATGGATCGTTGAGTAAATTGTGGCAAAGCGACAAAAAACGAATAAATTGCGATTTTTCTTTTTAAACATCATTTTCTTACCCAAGATTTTTAAATCTTCGTTTCCTTACTTTCTCCCACTCTACAAATATAATTAAAATCCTATCTAATACTATCTATACAAAAAATTACAATCGCACTCCAAAAATCAGCTGTTAAGTATTAAATTGTTACGAAACCTCACTTTTACTAAATCTCTTTTAACTCAGCTCTCAGATTGCCAAAATCCGCAAAATTTTCAGTGATGGTTTGATAATATAGTAGCTATCAATTGACATCAATTTCATCTTTTTACAACCAGGCCCAAGATTGTATGAAAGCGTATCCGTCTCCTTTGCTGTTTCATAAATTCGTAGCGCAGGTATTGCACTTTTCTATGAAACAGCTGATATTTTGTTTGATAACCGAGGAAATATTTCTACGTCTAGAATCATGTGCTAAATTCAGGGTTACAGTGGAGAGCAGTGATGGCCTAGTGTTGTCTGAAGGGGTCCGTTAGGGCCGATGCCTACCACTGGGGTTGCGGATAAGTCCTAAGGGGAAACCGTGGCCCCGGTCTAGGCAAGGGAAGGAACACGGGTGGGTTTTAGTCAGTAAAAGTCTGACATCGTCAGATATCATTGATTTAACTTATTAAGTATATTTAAGAGAGCAGTGGTAACGGCCCCGACTTACGAGTTGTAGGTCGCTTTACTTTGTGTAAATAATTTCATCACCACTGCTCTCAAAACGGTGAAGGAAAACATCGTGAGGAAACCGGCATGTCTTAGAACCAAAAATTCGAAGACATGTGACATCTACCAAGCCGCACTGGGCCCGCGTGGTAGATTACAGCCTACTCCCTCTCACAGAGAGGAGGCCTGTGTCCCAGCAGTGGGAACATTAATAGGCTGATGATGATGATGATGATGATGATGATGTGAAACCAAGTCAGAGGCCTATGGGCGGCTTTAAAACTCTGACACCAGGTTAGCCACTAACCACACGAAAAGAAGAAGCAAAAGTTGGTTATAGTTTGCGCGTCGATGTTCCTGCCACCCTGTATAGTACGAGTATGAACCTATTATGTTCTACAACAAATACCTATATATAGAACATAGAGACTTCAAGACTGCCTCGTGGTACCATTCGTGCAGATTTGTCCGGACATGACCGGTTTTTGGCCGCACTTGTCCAGCCTTGTCATTTATCCGGACTATTTGATTTAAGGTGGCACTAGTTGATATTTTTTCCATACAAATTTCAGGAGGGTTTTACTCCACTGTTTGACAATGTAAAAATCCAAAACAAAATCCGCACCGACACAGCTCAATTATCGAAGATTTCAGTATACTTTATTTGTAATCAGTGGTTTTTTCATAAAACTCGATTTTCCAAAGGACTTTTCGTAATTTTTTACGCGCTCGTTTTACTAAAATAGTTCGGAACGGTGTTTGTGTGCGTACCTGCTTCTGCTCATCTCTGTCGGACAAGATGCCAGATGAGACCGCGTGGTTTTTGGCCATGCCCACCAGTGAGTTCGAGGCTGCGACTAGTTTCATTTATAGAGGATATTTTTCAAATAAAAAATAAAAATTACCAACGAAAATAAAACGATAAAAAAGTTTAATGTCCAGCATTTCGTCAGGACTTTTCAAATTTCAAAAATGGTTACCCTACTACACATCTAGTGGTCGCAAATACAACTGATGATTCTGGATCGAGGTCCTGAGATTGATTGCGTTGCTGTGTTTCGGTTTGAAGGGTGCCGGTGCAATCAGACATTTCACCTTTGTTTTCGGGATGACCTGCAATGCAGTCTGGTATTTCAGATTTCCGCATACCTGAGGGGTAATTCCCGTATTTTTAAGAGCGTCAGAAAGTCCTCCTAATGATCTGTTTTTGAAATTGATTGCCTCTGAGATGTGATTACGACTAGATTTTGTACGTTTTTTTAATTACGTGAATTAAAAACCTTCAGATACTGGCTGCTTATTTGCACCCAATAATTTATAAAAGGCAGGTTCGGAAAATCTCTCGATGAATTTCTATCAGAGTGAGCCAAGCGTCTCTGCTTCAAGTCAGACCAAAGCTTTCGTGTGTCAGTTTGCTGGTACTCCTCTACAGGTCGTATTTTACAACCGATCTGGACGAAACTTGGTTTATAAGGTATAACGACTTTTTAGAAAAAAAAAATCGTCGGGGATTTTTGATTGGTGGGTACTTCCTCCAAAAAGGGGCAAAAAACGGGCTACTGGATATCTCCGCCTTATGAAATCAGATTACGATGGTTCTTTTTTATTTGAAATTCCAACTTTAAGTTAGTCTCATAAAAATTTGGTGAAGATCTGACGAGGATCTTCGGCGTGATGAGCAGAAAAGCAGTAAATTGCTCACTTTACGATTTCTACCAATATCCCATTTTAAAAATAACTTTATTGGTAAACAAATTGTTAAAAAAAGGTGCTTGCGAGTAAACTAGTAGTTCTGCGAACAGTCGACACTGTTCGCAGAACTACTAGTTTAGACTAGTGTCTAAGGGCTGATTTCACTAATGATCGCGATCAGCATTTTTATAACGCGTTCAATTTCATTGGTGAAATCCGCACTAAACTAGTAGTTAACAAGCGAGCCTGCTATATTGATCCCTGCTCGAATATTCGCCTTGTGTAGTAGATACACTATGCTGCTCCATATATTGATGTGTCGTCTTACAGTTGATATCGATTGGTGCACATGCTATGTGTCGTCTGCCTATTGGCCACGACGCTGCACTCGCCGCCGGCGGCAGCATAGCTGCGGTCCGCCTTTTGTCTTCACGACATATTTTTTAATATCCTCCTTTTATATTAAAGGCGGTGCCCCACCGCTGCGCACGGAGAGCTTCGCTTTGCAAGAAAATGTATGTGATAGCGTCCACTGCAAACCACGAACACGCTACGCACGAATACAAGATGAATGACGTCATTGCTACACGCGTAGCTTGCTCGAATAAGGTGCCCACGCGAATAAGGTGCCCACGCAACTTACGTTCTACGATATTTTATACAAACTTTCAAGCCCTTATTTTTCGAAATGACTGAACCGATTTTAATGAAACTTAGTTAAGAACATTTTCAAAAAATTGTGTTACAGCCAACATAGACCGATTTTAAATTTTCCATAAAAACAGAGATTTCCAGTTATCTGCTTTTCAATAACACATTTCGAAAATGTTCTTAACTAAGTTTTTAGACCTTTATATCTTGCATATGCGTATGAAGTTTCATTAAAATCGGTTCAGTCATTTCGAAAAATAAGGGCTTGAAAGTTTGTATGAAATGCCGTACGTCGTAAACCCTCTTAAAGCTATGCACGTGGTACACGAAAGCGTGCGTTTGCGTAGCTTCACTGCGGGAGGTGGGACGTGGTGACATAGTCGTGGGTAAATATTCGTGTATAGTGTGTGCTGCAGTGGAAACGTAGACCCATGTTGTCAAACAAACGAACCCACACAGCTAAAATGCGCCGCGTGCTCGTGGACAGCGTGCGCCGCGGTGGGACAGCGCCTTAACTCTAACCTCGTTGACTTCGTTGCATAAAAATATAAAAAGAGTAGCAAATGGTTTTTTTTTATTCTTCCATAATAAAGAGTGAAGGAAATAGCTTTTTCATAAATAGCATCTAAAGGCGCTCCCTAACCGGGACCATTCGCCTGCAATGTAACAATCCAATACTCAATTTTGAGCATTACGTTACAAAACTGCCTCACTGACTCACGACTTCACGAGCATTCGTCGCTGCCGTCCACGCCTGAGCTGTGACACGATCATTACAAGTGTTACAAATTGTATCACGGGTTCTGCTCTCACTACTGTAATGTTACAGATCATTACAGGTTGCGCACCGTAATGCTCGGTTCTCCTCACTCACTGTTGTAATGGTCGAATCTGAACTGTTACATTACAGGCTAATACTCCCAGTGTCGGAGCGCCTTTAGGCCCGGTTGCACAACATTGAATTGTGGTAAACATCATTTAAATCTCATTCTGTCTTTGTCTACTTCGAAGGATTGTCAGAGACACAATGATGTTTAGTGTATGTATAGCACTTATTGGATTCAGTAATTCACAAAGTAAGCGAGACAGTTTTGTGGTGAAAGTCATAAATTAAATAATTTATTGCAAAGAAGAATGACGTAAGGATTATTTACGGGTACCTAATATTAATTGGTTGTATATCCCGTACCTAATTCTCATTTTTTTTAAAGCAAATTTACGTCTTCCTTGTGTTTTTAAAAGGGAGTCCGGCTGACACATCACCTTTCCAAGACGGAGGGCATTGACATACAGGCTGAAATTTGATAAATTAGCAATATCTTAACCACGTATTCTAACCAGTATACTTCTTCATTTGGGCCAATAATATCGAATAAAAAAAAAAACAACGGATTGCACTCGGGGAGTGCCGGCAGAAGTGAAAACCTGAACATTAACGTTGTGCATTTTTGAATATTTTGGAATGGTTAGGGAATAATTTCGCACGAATTGCTTTATTTATCAGTATAAAAGTACTATAATTTATGTGGTTAAATACAATATTCATTAGTAGTAGTAGTAGTATATTTATTTATTTTCAAAATATAGTCTAACAAAAATAAACAATTTATTTAAACACTTTTCATGAAGTATGTTTTTACTGCTTTTTATTTACCCATCAATATGGGTAAAATTTCTTACCTCGCAATCTTTACGTAATGTCAAAGACTATTAATTTTGATATTTACTTAGTCGGTTGCTAGGCAACGGATCTTACGGCACAATCTGACGCGAGTTTAACATATTTTACCCATCCCAAAAAAAGTGCACAACGTGCAACGCCGCTAAAGAAGTTTTCACTTCAAAAACTGAATTAAATAAAGGACGATGGGGATTTTGTAAAGACTCCGTCCCCACCCTCCAACAATCATAGGATACATGTCAATAAGTTTATAAGGATAAGAAAAAGACTTACTGTCTTGTTCAATTGCAAAATTGAGGGGATTTTTATTATGTAACTAGCTTCTGCCCGTGACTTCGTCCGCGTGGAATACTTTTACTTTGGGCTAACACTAACTTAAACCCGCCACTTCGTTAAAAAAAACCCCTGATTTTGAAACATTATTTATTGGTGCTCGGCTCCTATAAGATTTAGCGTGATGATATATAGCCTATAGATTTCCTCGATAAATGGGCTATCTAACACTGCAAGAATTTTTCAAATCGGTCCAGTAGTTCCTGAACAAACAAACTCTTCAGCTTTATAATTAGTATTAGTATTAGATAACAAAAAAATCTTGTGTATTAAATTATAGCCGGGAAAAACAAAAAATAGATAAATAATTCACATTCAAAAGTTCACTATTTCCTCAAGAAGTTGTTTCTAGAGTTAATAGTAAAAGAAATGTTTGTTTTAAAAGCTTATTTCCCGGCAGCACGTAGTTTAAGTGACCGCAGGCGTTTCGCAGATTGGCTCCACCGCACGCCGACCACGCCTTTTTACAAACAATTACTGTTTCCTAGACTTATTGTGGAAGCTTTTCTTGGAAATAAAACTTGTGGGTGCTAGTGCTAGTGCTATCGTACATTATAGGCTGATAGTGCTAGGAATTGACTTTAACATTCAAAGGACAAACATGACATTATATTATAATTGTTTCTTGCAGACTCATCAGACTGAGCATAATATAGCTAGATGAAATAGTTTTTTGTATTTACATACTTAAATAATTAATTATGTAGACTAGACATGTTTTTAAAATTAGATTCAAGCAAATTGATGCCTCTTTTATGTTCGTTAATAAGATTACTGCTCTATATTTTAATTTGAAATTGAGGTACTTTTTTAAGACTTGAAAGAGTTTTTTAAATTAAAACATGTAGAACGTATGGTAATAGGCATTTTTTGTACGTTTTTAAAATTAACACGTATGTAAAGTAATTTGGTTTATGGCTCTAGATACATTGCTTTATTTTTAATTTATTAAAAAAAAAAAAATTGGGTTCAGTACCTGAAAAGGAAAAACTGGACCCTTACAATATCACTTCGTTGTCCGTCCAACCGTTCGTCTGTCTGTCAAGAACTGAAGACCCTTTTTCTCAGGAACGCGCGGAGTTATCAAGTTGAAATTAATATCCAATATGTACGTCCCTTGGAGGTCTAAAAAATCAAGCTTTTAAAAGACGGTAATAAAAAAATACGGCCATTTATGCCACATTTTGGATACTTGCAAATAAATCAAACCTATGAATCAAGCAAGAAGCAAGGTCTCACAGCACGAGTAAAGGAAAATGTCCGAAAATCGTTAATTTGTAGTTTTAACACATAGAATAAATATTTTATGCCGATTGGTGTCTCATTTCATTCAAATCGTCTAACGGGCCGCTGCGAGTTGTTTCTGTCCCCTCGTACGCCTTTCAAAGGTCCGGGGCCCCAGGGTCCCTTGAAATGTCAAAGACGTCATCTATTAGGCTATATGAGGATCTTATAATGTCAGCTATCATATCTCCTATGCTTTTAAGTTTTATCGCGAAATATCGGATAGCCTTTTATTTCAAATATGCACGTAAAAGGCACTTTTGAACGTCAAAACTTACAAGAAAATAGAATTGATACTAGTCGCCCCTTCTGAAAGGTAGTTTCGTATGGAGAAGTATTCCACATTTACCTTTTTCAAAATGTTTTACAATAGTTAATTGACTTAGGCGTGACTTTGCGTAAATCCATTTTAAAATACAATAGACGATGTATATTTAGCAACTTAATCCGCTTAACTTTTCTTAAAGAGTTAGAGAACCCTGTAAGAAATCGACACGTGTTTCGCCTCTCAACGAGGCATCCTCAGGATGACGATTGACTTGTTGCGAACTCGGACACGAAGTGTAAGTGCATGTGTGTGTAAGTGTAAGAACAGTTAAGCGGATTAAGTTACTAAATATACATCGTCTAATTGTATTTTATGTTTTACAATATTTTGCTAAAGTTATTATTATAATTATATGTGAAGACCGAATACCTAGAATAAAATTACTATACATACCACAAATAGGTTAAAAGAGTTGAATAAAAATGAAGCAATGAGGGATAAATTAATTATGTGGCAGATACATGATGCTCATATATTTACAATCGTTGTAAAAGTATACGATATTCCTAAAATTTTAACAAGTAATAAGTCAGTGTGTGAGTTAAAATAACTACAAGCAACAAAGATTCAAGTTATTAACCCGTGCCTCGTCCAGATTACTTTGTAGTGCATCAAAATAATCGATATACGTAGTAGAAAACGGGTAAGTTGGCGCAGAGTTATCGAATCTTTCAGTTTGTTTGTTTAATTATAAAGTTGTTGTGGGAGCGCTGTGCTCTCCACATGTTTACGGTATGAACAACAACATTGTTGACGTTGCTGTGTAGGAGGGACTTACGTGATTAGAAAATACAATCCCGATACTCTATTAGGAGTCTAGAGGTTTTCGCCTTTGCTTGGCAATCAGGGACTTAATTTTTCGTTGAATTTTTTGTAGGATGTTGTTTTTCTCGCGAGAAATTTCAATGTGTAATAAAATCCTACTAATATTATAAACACGAAAGTTTGTTAGGATGGATGTTTGTTACTCTTTCACGCAATAACTACTGAATGGATTTTGATGAAATTTGGCACAAAGATAGTTTATAACCTGGATTAACATATAGGATAGTTTTTATCCCGATATTTCCACGGGATCGAGACTTATGCGGATGAAACTGCGGGGTGCTGCTGGTAGGTATTATAAAGTTTAGACTGTGCTTTGCGATTCTTACTGCTCGTAAAACCTGTGCATGCTTATAATGTAGTTTTATATACCAGGGTGTCTTTAAGAGTATTTGTGCATGTGATTGTTCCTAAGTTATAAGGCAAATAAAAAATTTCGTATTTTTAAATTATATTAATATTAGTGTTTAGGTCGGTTTCCCCTATGTATTTATAAGATACTAGCTTTCTGCGCGCGATTTCGTCCGCGTGAAATTTCGGCCCCCGATGATCGCGGTGGGGCATCGCATCCCATCGCCTGCCCGCGCTATTAGGTACTTCGTTTACGCTTAGCGTTCTTTCTGACTTTTTTTCTTTTTGCACGGCTCCTTAAGATCGTAGCGTGATGTTTCATAGCCAATAACCTTCCTCAAGAATTGGGCTATACAATGCAAGACGAATTTTTCAAATCCGAGAGGTAGTTCCGGAGATTACCCCCTACATACAAACATACAAACAAACAAACAAACAAATTAGTATAGTATAGATACAAAACAAACTAGTAGTCGTGGACAAACGATATAAATGTGCATACCTTCATCTACTTTTTTAAACCAGATATCAAACGAGATTTTGTCATAGCTGTGACTATAAAAAGTTATTCAACCAAAAAATAATGCCAGTCGCTTGCTTTATATAGCATATCTGACTGCATAGTTAACTTTTTAATCGTGTGCTTGGACACCTGCACTAATTGAATACCATTTTTCTAAAGTGGAGCAGTGCTGGCCCAGTGGTAACGGCCGCGACTTACGAGTTATAGTTCGTAGGTTCGAACCCCGACAGGCGCTTTACTTTGTGTGAATGATTTCATCACCCACTGCTTGCAAAACGGTAATGGAAAACTTAGCGAGCGAAAGCGAGAGCAAGAACGGCCTAATTAATTTTATAACAAAAAGTAGTTAGTGAGCCTATCGGTGTCAAAAATATGTACAAAACGGTGACAGAAAACATCGTGAGGAAACCGGCATGACCTAGAACCGAAAATTCGAGAACATCTACCAATTCGCACTGATCCCGCGTGGTGGATTACAGCCTACTCCCTCCCACCGAGAGGAGACTTGTGGTGAAGGAAAACATCGTGAGGAAACCGGCATGTCTTAGAACCAGAAATTCGAAGACATGTGACATCTACCAACCCGCACTGGGTCCGCGTGGTAGATTACGGCCCACTCCCTCTCACAGAGAGGAGACCTGTGTCCCAGCAGTGGGAACATTAATACCTATGCTTATGCTTTCTAAAGTACGTTTTTGCTTGAAGGGTACTAAACCAATTAATGAAAGCGTCTGTACATATACACCAAACCCTCATCCCACATAAAAACAAACCCTTAAAAAGAGATCAGTTAATCAGCAATAATATAACAATGGCGATAATGAATTAGTCGTTAAGTCTAACAGCTCGTAAGACAATTATAATGCTGGTTAAACCCGCAAATTAGCAAACGTTAACTGAATGATTGTGTCGTTAAGTGAGCGCCTCAATGGGCCTTTGTTTTAATTGTACGATTCGCGTGCGACGGAACGATACGTGAACATGAACGGAAATTATGAAAATTAAAGAATTTGTGTACCTTTGTTTTATATACGTATACGTTACTATAATTAAGGTTAAGCTATGGTTGCCGGGGTTGGTCCGTGGATGGGTGACCATCTTTACATACCGAGACTCCTCCGTGCCACAGAAAGCACGCGTGGATCTTTGACAGTCGTTACGGGTCGTCAGAAGTCCGAAAGTCTGACAACCAGTCTTACCAAGAAGTACCGTATTACCCAGTTACTGGGTTGTTAGGTTAGGTTCCAACACAGTTGGGAAAAGGCTACGAAGATTGATTGATCCATTACTATAATTTAACGTAATATATTTATCAAGGATAGGTTACTTCCGAGAAGTTTTTCGCAATGTTGAAAGGCAACTCAGTCATTTTGACAACGTAATGTATGGTAGTATTATTAAAAGAGCATCCACTAATGATGATGCAGTATCGCAAGTAATCGCAACCTAAGTAATGTTCAGTACTGTTATTATTAATAAATAATAATAAGAAAAATATTTTTTATATTTTTAAATATTTTGTTTTTTTTTTCTGTTTTTATCAAAATATTTAAAAATGTGAATTATATGTATAAATATGAAATACAGGAGATAATAATAAATCGATTATTTATAAAACATGCCGCGACTCTAAGAAGATTCCAGAATCTTTGAATGCTTTACTGTGAAATACTTTTAAATTACTATTTAAAAAGAAAAAAGTAGATGCTCTATAAATGTGGGGCTGGAGAAGAATGCTTGGACAGAATTCCGCACAAACGTCTCCATACTCCAAGAACTCGGCAGAGAGAAGAAGTTTTTTGGTCATGTCTCCATTCAGAATAATGACTCCATAGAGCGTCCAGTAGTGAAGGGCAGAGTAGAATGTCACTGATGAGATGGACCAATCAAATAGCAAACTAAATGTGGTGATACTCGAAATTTCTTTCTGAAGATTTTATTTCCCACATTTTCAGCAGAGGACATGTACATAATGGATTTATTATTATTAATAAAAACTAGAAGTACCCTTTAATTATATCTGATGCTCCCAGTCTCCACACCCACCGGAAAGAATGAACGAATACCGTCCCATTCTCATAAATGATCGCCGTGTTAAGTGAACTATTATGTAATTAATTGAACGCCTCATTGAGCTTTCGTTTTAATTATCCGGCCCGAGTGTGGGAGTATGAATGAAGGGTATTGTTGAAAAATTGTGATGAGCTCATATTACTAACTTTGTAGGTATATTGAAGAACCTCTATTCAATTATAAATTGCGTAATTAGTATCTACTACTAGTACAATCTGTCACCTTACATAAAAATTTTCTTTATACGTGATAACTGAGATTTTTTTTATACTGCATGTTGACATAATTATTGTATGGAACTATTATTAGGCTGGACATAATGAAACTGTTATTTACCTAACATCTGTCTATATAACCTATGCCCACGATAAAAAGATTTGAGTTTGAATTAATTAAAATCAAAATATTTTATTTCACATAAACCTTCATGGGCACTTATGAAACGTTAGAAGCTAGGAGTACGGTTTCAATTAGTCTTGAGCCCATCATCACAAAGACGTCTACTGCTAAACTTAGCCTCAGCAACCGGACAGCCCGTGTTCCAACCAACCACCACGCTGTGCTGGTATGCGTTCGTACTTTAGAAATTTTCAGCTCCATCTGCCATCCGTTCTCTGAGCATTGCGTTAATAAACACAAATATGACATGCACACTTTGAACACATGGTGCGAAACGAATGCGAACATCAAAGACCTGACGTCACACAAAATGCTGCATCGCGCAATTAGAGTTTAACGACCTAAATATAAGACTATCCGACATCAATCGTTGGGCAGTTGCCCGCCAGACACGATAGCCGTCTGGTCGTGGGATCCCCCCTTTCAATAGAGGATGAGTGAACTTTACACCCTGTTCCTCATAACTCTATAATGGAATAACTATTGCTAGAAATATTAGCTATTTTTGTACAACTCATGTCGATACGAGAAGCCACGACATGCGCCATTTCCCTGAAGTTCAAGTTATTGTTGATTCTGTTAGGTCTGTTCTATAATTGTTTGAATACGAGGCGATGGTGTGTGGGTGAAACTCAATATTGGTTACATTATTACCTGGATAGGTTTCTCATCAATATAAATTGGTTATTGATAGAAGGATAGATATAGCATCTATTATTTATTTAACTTTAATTAACACGGTTCATGGCTAATAAATATCCTGCTATACTAGTGGGCAGATGTTGTCACATGTTCAGACTTACATTATGTTGACAAAGAACCAATATATCGCTATTTTCAGATTTTCAAAAAGTTACTGGTACTGTTGAATAAATAAAAATCAGTTCCTCTGTGGTTGAGGATTTCGGGTGAAGCACGCTTTCACCTTCAGCCTGATCATCCTTTACTATCAGGTGAGATGCAGGCCAAGAGGTTCCCCATTGTAGTTAAAAATATAATTTAAAAAAGCTCCAAAATTTTCAAAAGTAACAACTTAAATTCAACTTCAAATTCAAAAACTTCATTTCGAGCCAAGACTCATAAAGGGTAAAGACAGCCACAGAGACCCTAAGGACTATCCCGCACTGCGATAAAAAAAACGCGCCTTATTTTTTCGCAATTCTGCTACACATGGTATCTTACAAATGTATTTAAACACACTGGCGATTTCAAATTCACGGTCGTTGCAATGCCGTACACTGAATATAAACCGCGCGAATAAAAATCACGCGAATAAAATTCGTAGTGCAGGCTAGGCCTCTTAACTGCGGGCGGAGGTCAGATAGGCAGTCGCTCCATGTAAAATACTGATATTCAGCTGCATCCGGTTAGACTGGAAGCCGACCCCAACATACTTAGTTGGGAAAAGGCTAGGTGGATGATGAGCGTACAGTACCACTTTTTTCAATTGTAACTGTAACTGCTAAGCACATGTGCCTGCTAATTGGCCTTTAAAGTTTCAATTGGGATAGTTCCTGTTTATTGGCCTTCATCAGGTAGGCCATATAATAGCTTCACCCCATTGTCATATAAAAAGTGCAAACGAAAATACAACTTAACTGCCACAAGAAACCTAAGAAAAAAAAGACGTGTGGCACTCGGGGACTGCCGCGGTAAAGCTATTGCATAGCATTTTTTATCAACTTATGCAATTGTAAAATATTAACCCGAATACAAGAAATAGCAATGGTGACATTGACAGGAACTGTTATTCACATTTATAGTTTTTAAAACTTGACACAACGTAATGGGAACATCAAACTAATAAAAAGGTTTTAATTTAACTATTAATATTCAAGGATCATTCGTCTAAGTAAATTTGAACTTTGTTGTCAAACAGTTAAACATAATTTTCAATACAACACTCTCGTTAGATCATTTGTCTAAGTAAATTTGAACTTTGTTGTCAAACAGTTAAACATAATTTTTAATACAACACTCTCGTTAGGCGTTAGGTATTTTCGTTACGGAATTTCTGGATTCGGTCTCCACGGTCAAGGCCCGCAATAGAAGCTTTGCAATAGCTTAAAATAAAATACTGTATCAATACGTCTTTAAATAAAATGAGAAAAAAAATTTACTTACTCTACTTAAAAAGTGCACTGACCCTCTTTTAGTATTCTCCCAAAGTGTTTTAAAATTAACTAATTCACTTGCAGTGTAACTTGGAGACCACTTAACGTTGTTACTAACTTGTCTCTTCGATGGTCTAAGAAACAAAGAACGAATTTTGGTTGAAACATTGTTTTAAAGCTGTGTTTTAATAGTTATTTATGCAACTGTTGTATAATAAGGGGTATTAAAACACGAATAAAACGAAATAGTATCACATCATTGTTTTACAAGACTTTATCTACAACCATGATATGAATCCTCTATAAACAACAAAGTAATAAATATTTGCAATATTAATATCCATCTAATATCGAACAAAAATGGCGGGATCCGACGTGAATTCGAATAACCTATAAGTTTAGTTAATTACGGCACTGTGGTAGTGAAACGCGCTTGCATGAAAATTATTTTTATTAAATTCATTAATATACCATGAGAATATGGCTGTTTGATGAGTAAAAAGGAGTTGCATAATGAAATTTAGTACAACATTATAACACTCGTGTGGATGATATATTATTATGGTTACTATGACCCTGGTTGTTTTAATGTTGGCAATAAGCTAACTGTTTCAGAAACTTTTATAGAGGATTTATTACATGGGTGTAGATAAAATGTATTATAGTAACCGGTGGCCCTACCAAAATAGTATGACAAGTTTTTGATTTTTACTTTACCTTACCTTCAGCACGCTGAGCATAACCACAATAGAAACGGATTTTGACGACGGAAGAATAGACAAAATGACAGATAACCATTAACACTTTTGGTACTGATTGTACCTTTTCTCCTTTTGATAGTAACGTGATTTTGATAATATTTATTTAGATTTTCTGCAAGTCGTCCTAAATGGACCGTAGGCATGTAAGACGAGTTGATGAATCACTCACAATCTGTCATTTTGTCTATAACTTCCGTCGACAAAAAAGTCGTTTCTATGTTTGTCATGCTACATCATCACCATCATCATCATCAGCCTATTAATGTTCCCAGTGCTGGGACACAGGCCTCCTCTCTGTGAGAGGGAGTGGGCTGTAATATACCACGCGGGTCCAGTTGTTGGTAGATGTCACATGTCTTCGAATTTTTGGTTCTAGGATATGCCGGTTTTCTCACGATGTTTTCCTTCACCGTTTTGAGAGCAGTGGTGATGAAATTATTACACAAAGTAAAGCGCCTGCTTGGGTTCGAACCCACGACCTTACAACTCGTAAGTCGGGGCCGTTACCACTGGGCCACCACTGCTTACTCATGCTACACGTGCTCCAAATAACTTCCGAGCATTTGAAAATCAAAACGTAATATAGAGTCATAAGAAAATTCACTGTCGATTTAAAATTTACAATATTTGTCTTTCATAAACATAACTTACGAAAGACAAATTAAAAGTAATAGGAAATTGACCAAACAGTTTAATAGCGTTTATACTGAAAGTGGGCAACGCCGCTAATACATACATACTTAATCAGCCTATTAAGGCGACGATGACCGACTTTTACTGATTTTATACTGAAAATTACGTCTAAACGAGTACTGTTAATGATTTGGAAAAAATATATGTTAAATTAGAGCATTTTTTTAATAACTTAATATACGAATATTTTAGATTATGTTTATATTACATAGTGAAATTAATTTGTAAAGTTATGTCTAACGCGGATAAAAAACTGAGAATTACGCAAAAGCTATCAAGCGTATTTTTCTAGAACCTTCACCATTTTAAGGATAATTAAAATATTAATCTTTTAGTATACGCGTTTTATTAAAATACCTTTTGTTTAATGCATAATAAATTAATAATGCGTCAAATTGGTGACAGCGGTCTTTGATGGGCGAGTCCTGTTACTGGCTGGACGTACGACGCATTGCGTGAGCTCAGTACAGAACACGCAAGCTAAGCACTCAAGGTCACTAGCATATATCTGCGTCTTATTGTTCCCACTGCTAGGACACAGGCCTCCTCGCTGTGAGAGGGAGTGGGCTGTAATCCACAACGCTGGCCCAGTGCGGGTTGCGGTAGATGTCATACATGTCTTCGTTCTTAATGTTTGGTCACGTCGCAAATAGCTGTCAAATATTTCACTGTTGATTAATTTGGCAATATTACTGTACGAAAATAAAAAATATGGCTAACTAGTGAACTAAAATATTGATTATGAAATGTAATAGATAATTATCGTAACACCGAATAAATATTTTGTTTTAGATGAAAAAACAAAAGTATTTGGTAACTTTCTAAAAGCCTTTTTAAAATAGCCTAAAATGGTTAAAACATCAAATTCAGTGTTATAGTTGCAATTCATTATTAATATTCTACGCTCTTAATACATGTAAAATGAAACTTCAATAATCCTCGTCCGCTTGATATTTTATTTATTTTCAACCTAATTAAAAGATCAAAATTTCAAAGAAGTATACAACAATCGTTTACATAAAGCATTTCCTTATTTATAATCCCGGTATCACCATAGCAACAACCCAAGTCCCGCTTAACTCAATTTTTAACAGCATACTTCTGAAAAATACTTTAAACTTTACACAAAAGGCCCTTAAAGGTAAGAAGGTATTTATGTCTAACGTTTTTATAGCGAGCGATCGATCGTTCTAACCGCGAAGAGCTGTTTTTCAATGGTCTGGGTGAATTGAATTCTACCCCTTTCTACCCATTCCACCCTTTCTGCCCCTGTTTTGACCCGTTCACCCGTTAGTACTAGTTTAAAAAAAGTAGTTGAATACAAACCACTTTTAAAACAATAGTTCTGAAAGTTTGCGCAAGTATTTTTTAATCTAAATTTTTTAATTAAAAGATTTTAATATTATGACGAATCTTTGTGCCATGTCTTTATGAATGGAATACCTACATACATACCTACCGAGATTTTATTAAAGTGTAAAATATTGAATTTTTCGTTTCTATTACTGATTTTATTAATAAAATGCTGAATGAATGATGAAAGCTATTTGTGTAGATTTGAAATCTGAATCTAATAAAGATTGTGTCATCTGCTGTACTTATGAATTAAAATGATAAGAATTCAAATAAGTTTGAATAACTATTGTTGGATTTAAATATTTAAATCGCAATTAAATAAAACTAGAACATTATCTCATTAGCGTTACCAATTTTCTGTTATCATAAACATGACTAGTAGAATAGGTGTAATGTAGCTGCAGACATGCATATCTCACTAACCAAACAGCATAATTCTACGGCCAGACGAAGAAATTAGAATGCCCTACGCAGAAAATCACCTCAAATAAGCCAAACTCACAATTTTCATTCACCACACCGAACAAAACCAATCGACCTTCCTTACCTACATCACAGTACAAAAACCCGACGAAAACACAATAAAACAATTGACGCATTCGTCGAACAGTCACCGTTCGCTTTGTATCGTCGAAAGCTTTTAGAAGATGAGACCGTGAACCTAGCGGGCCCTTACGTCGGGGCTGGTACGCTCCGATGGCCAGCACATTGTTTATTTAGTTAGTAATATTGAGTAAGGACAGGTGAGTGGTACTATGTGCGAAAGGTAGATCAAATCTTCAGCGGATATGTCGAGTTGATGAGATTGGTGGATAGCCACTTCAGATTTTACACAAAATTTAAAGTGTAGCGTTTTAAGATTCTTTTGGCTCGTGGTCGAGATCGGAACTAACGCTGCATCTTATTTTTCAATACATTACACAAAACAATTGCACAAAATGTTGACCAACAGCGCCGCCTTGTCAACGTCATTCGAGCGCCAAAAGATAGTTGTAGCAGTGTAATATTGTTATTATAAGTAAGTATATTATTAGGTACAGGAAGTTTTTGTTTCGCATAGAATAATCAGCCTTTAATGTTCCCACTGCTGGGACACAGGCCTCCTCTCGGTGAGAGGGAGTAGGCCGTTATCTACCACGCGGGCCCAGTGTGGGTTGGTAGATATCACATGTGTTCGAATTTTTGGCTCTAAGACATGCCGGTTTCCGCACGATGTTTTTCTTCACCGTTTTAAGAGCAGTGGTGATGAAATAATTTACACAAAGTAATAACGATCTATAATTCGTAAGTCGCGGTCGTTACTACTGGGCACCACTTTTTTTGTTTTGTATATCTGGGTGTAAGTTGGACTATTCTGTGTTGATTTTTTTTCGTTTTTCTCTCAATTATATTTGTTATAGCTGTAGCGGCAATCATGTATTATTTTGGTTTAAATAGATTTTTATTATTTTATTTATCTTTTATATGGGTAGATATTCTTTTCCTTTAGATTTAGTGAATGTGAGAACGTTGTTGGCTTAACAGACTGTATATATCTGGTACTTGTTGATAGGCCTACACTGTCCTCTCATATCTATTAACACTGTAATTTAAAAAACCATTGTAAAAACCATTTACTTGCCGGATCTTCTCCATAGGAAACGATCATTTGGAACCGTGCATCAGCTTCTGACGTTTCATAATTGCCCTTGTTGGTTTATGTGAAATAAAATATTTTGAACTTGAATTTTGAATTTGGTTGAAAATACTTGACAGTTAATCATAGTTATTAGGAACACTTTTAGAAGATGAGACCGTGAACCTAGCGGGCCCTTACTTCTGTGCTGGGACGCTCCGATGATGAACAGCACATTTTTCTTGCGTAAATTGGAGATAGATAATATAAAATATTGTTTTCATTTTAGCTGAGAAACCTTGGTTTATCATGTGTATCATGTGAATATGTAAAGGTTTACAGAATTCACGCTAATATTTATAAACTTGAGTCTTTTTTTGTAATTTTCACAGTTAACTGCATCAGTTTTGATGGCGTATAATACGAACGTACGTAAAATATCTTGGGCCTCTGAAGGAGGACATAAACCAAAAAAAAATCAACCAATTTAATTAAATCAATGCGAGAAATGGGGAGGCGAAGTAAGTATGAAAAAAAAATCGAAATCACACGGCCGAATGGCGGTCAAATTGTACTTAGTTAGTTTTTTATAAAAGACTTCGTAGGTAGGTAGATAATAAAAATATTAAAAACAAAATAGTGCTCTATTAAAATCGAATAGGTACAGGTGCTCTAAAATATTTCAATTTCAAAATTTAATTTTTTAATCTCAAGGTATGTGCATACATTTTTAGGTAGATAGGTAGGTATATCAAGTTACATATCGTACCCAATTTAAATATTTACAACGCAATTTTAATTTAATTTAAAAAAATATATATATTTCTGTGTAACTGCCAATCTGACGACGAGATCAAATAAAGTTCTGAGAAAAACTATTTAAATTGTAAATCGGGACTTTTTCTTGGAAAAAATTATTACTTTGTGCTATTGTTGCTTGTTCTTAATTTATCATTTTCGTTTTGACTACTAAGACGAAACCTCATTACTTACCATGGGCATTAAAACATTCTACGTTAGGAAAGTTTTAATTAAATAGAAACGTTTGTGATGGACGACAAACGAACGAAGTTAATTTTAAATATTTTGGTTTTCCATTTAACGTACGATTATTGAATAAATGCTTCTATCTACACTGGTGTAGTACGAAATATTAAAAATAAATCTCATTTTTACCCGACTACGGTGAAGCAAAAAGGAGGTTATGATTTTGACCGGTATGTATGTATGTATGTTCATCTGTTACCTCATAACTTCTAAACTAGTCATTATAATTTGACTCAAATGAGGTATTGTTGGAAGAAGAAAAAAAAAATGTAAGATGTACTCGTACATCTTACATCGTGGTTTGAACGAGATCTAGTAAGAAGTTTTTTTTTAATACGTCATAAATCTTAAACCGCAATTTACCTTTAACGAACTACAAGAACTTTTATATTATGTTACTTGCTGCTACGGAACCCTTCATGGGCGAGTCCGACTCGCACTTAGGTGTTTATTATATATACATATACACACATCAAAAGTGTCTAGGGATCAAGCATTTTTATGCGGATTTCTTGAGATTGAGATGTGGCTTTGTAATAAATTTATGATTTTATAAATTTATATGGATCCTTTTTGGTGCATTTCATAATTTGAATCAGGAACTGTGAATCAAATTCGAGTAAAAGATGAAAATCAGCTGTCAATATTTTCCCTATAAAAACATACAACGCATTGAAGACATTATTAGTGCTACTGTTTCCCTACTACTGATTAAAACCAACGTTATTATGGAGCAGCGACGTCATTTAAGCAGGGAAGAAATGCTCAGAGCCGTGGGAATGATAGAAGCTGGTTCCCGGCAACGTACTGTGGCTTTAGCTCTGAATACAAGTCAGAGTGTTATCAGTCGACTTTGGACACGTTACCGAAGCACTGGTACCGTGGCTGAGCGCCATGGAGGACGGTATCGCTGCACCACACGGAGACAAGACCGATACATTCAAATCTTAGCTCGAAGAGCTCCAACAATAACCGCCATGATGTTAGCCGTGAGGCTTCATCACTCTTCAGGGAACTTAATTAGCGACCAAACAGTCAGAAACCGCTTGCATGAAGTGAACCTTCATTCCCGAAGACCGCTACGGGTACCACCTATAGCAATGCACAATCGTAGGATTCGATATCAATGGGCTCTTGAACACAGAAATTGGGCAGAAGAACAATGGCGTTTCGTGTGCTTTTCTGATGAGTCTCGTTTTGGTATGAGACCGGATACAAGACGTATACGACACTGGAGAACCCCTGGACGCCAACAGCGATTAAAATCCTGCCAGGAAGTCCATCCTTATAGTGGTGGAACCATCATGGTATGGGCGGGTATTTGGATCGGCGGAAGAACTGAGTTGATTTGGATCAGAGGCAACCTCAACGCTCAAATTTATGCTGAGACGATTGTATCAGACGTCATCGTTCCTCTACAAGTGCAAATCGGTCCCTTATTTCAGTTAATGCATGATAATGCACGACCGCACACCGCAAGAGTTGTAAGACAGACTCTCGCCGCAGCTAACATCAATGTCCTGCCCTGGCCTGCTCAGTCGCCAGACTTGAACCCGATTGAGCATGCATGGGATATGCTACAGAGAAGAGCTCTGCCGAATATGGAGGGTATCCAGTCGCAAGAAGACCTTTTTTTGTTGTTGCAACGAACATGGGCGGCCATTCCACAGCGTGATTTGGATGAACTCATTTTGAGTATGCCAAACCGATGTTCTTGTGTTGTTAGTGTTCGCGGTAGAAACACGGATTATTAATTGTTTAAGTTACCCAATAAAATTTTAAAGAAAACTGTTATTTCAGTCTTTTTTTCGAACTTTAATGTTAGTGGTTCAAATGTCAAAAATTCCTTTATTAGGAAAATGGCAAATTTCTTTATTAATGCAAAGGTGACTTGGTTTATCGTTACTGTGACAAACGAAAACACTTTATTTGATGAATCCTTAAAGAAAATTTTAATTAATATCAATCAGGAGAAAAGTTATTGCAAAAATATATGTTGATCCCTAGACACTTTTGATGTGTGTAGATGAACATGACTATGTTCATCTATAACTTTATGTCACTGGTTGACTAACCAGTGACATAAAGACGTAAACAAATGAAATGTCTATCTAGGTACACATACAAGTAGGTATGTATGTCATTTTACCTGTAGAAGTAACACAGACATTTTATAGCTCTCTTAGCCACTCTTAGCAATGTGATTGAATAAGTAGGTTACAAACAGTCTATTTTAATATCACTAAAGTTGTATCAGAAAGTCGTTATTCGGAATAATAACTCGATCAAATTGAGTATCTCATCGTTTTTGGAAATTAATAATGTAACTAAAATTATTGAAAACCTCTGTTTGAAATATTAATAATACATCAAACAAGTCAGACGATATTCCGAGAAAACGCTCAGTAGTAACAATAGTTTCACCTAACAGTGCTACTGGTATGGTGTGGTTAAAATTGAGCACAATGGCCAAACCCTTTTTCTTCTACCGTGACGCAATCACCATTCTACCTTTTACATTTAAAACCGAACCTTATCTAAGAGCTTGAAAAATAAATACTTACAGGTAGACCGTTAAAGTTTCCTCTAGTTTTACTAGTAAAAGGCCCGGCTCGGTCGCCGTCCCATCCGGAGTCAGGTGCTAAAACAGTGAGATAAACCGACCAAGGCCGGAAGCTCGCACCGCAAACAACGGCTCCCGAATTCTAAAGCGCTCTCAATTCGGTCAGGTTATATCTTGCGCTGGAACCAAGGAGGATTGCAGTTTTAATTAAAACCTTTATGAAGTATTGTGTTTATTTTTTAACTCATTTCGTCTCATAGTTTATGTAAATTTTTCTACAGCTGTTTAACGTTGGGACTAGTTTTTATAAAGGAAAAAACAGGGTGTTTTTAAAAATTATGAACCTTTTCTTTTTTGTCTTAACCTGCAGCAATGTTATAATTTTCTGTTAATGAAGAGAGAACAATGTTATTTTATTGCTTTGTAGACTGTATTATTGTAGTGCGTATCGCTTTTAGGTATTATTTGTCAGAATTTTTTTTAAAGTTAGCCAGCCTTCAAGAAAAGGCTAAACTTTATTCGAGGAACTTTCCACCACGTTCTTCACAGTCTCAGAAAACCGTCATAACAAACCAGAAGATGTCTTTCGACGAAATCTCTAGCGACTTTTTCCCAGTAAAATAAAACTGTTCAAACATTATTTTTAAATGAACAGTGTTTTAAAACTACGCGGCCGGCAGTAAGTGTAGACAGGCCAGCCTTCAAGTCTCTTCACTGGCACTACTAAGGGAAGCTCCAAACTTGCACCACGGCGACGTAAACAGTCCTATACAAATATATTAACGACAGTTTATCGGCGCTTTTTACTACATCCTCCATTGAGTTTGGTTTAAAAGGATCTTGTTCAGTGGACCGTTGTAAAGGATACACTGAAATCTGTGTTAATAGTCGCGGCGGTAGTGTGCTGGCTTAAATAGGGTGTACCATACCTTTCAGTGGCTGTTAGGGATTATTTCAGGTGGATTGGGAGTGTGTTTTGGTTTTAAACTAGTGTAGTAGCTTTAAAACTGTTCGCGAGGTGATGTTATGATGTTACTTGTAGGATAGTTAATTGACTCAGGCGTGACTTTGCGGAAATCCATTATAAAATACAATAGACGATGTATATTTAGTAACTTAATCCGCTTAACTGTTCATATAGAGTTAGAGAACCCTGTAAGAAATCGACACGTGTTTCGCCTCTCAACGAGGCATCCTCTGGATGACGATTGACTTGTTGCGAACTCGGACACGAAGTGACAAGAGCCGAACGCAAAGACTTGGCGTTCGGCTCTTGTCGTGGCAACACTTCGTGTCCGAGTTCTCGAGCATTTTTTTTTTGTGTTTTTCCTCTTTTCGTGTGGTTTGTGATAACCTGGTGTCAGAGTTGCCGCCCATGGGTCTCTGACTTGGCTTCACATGCCGTCGTGAAATATCTCTCAGGCATTTCCTCACGATATTTCCCTTCACCGTTTTTGAAGCAAGTGATAGTTATACAATACGCACATGAATCCGAAAAGTCAGAAGTGCGTGGCTTGGGTTCGAACTCGAGAACTATGGCTTGGCAGGCAAACGGTCACACCACTGGACTATCAGTGCTATATATTATGCCATATATTTTTGTATTGGTAGATGAATAAAAGTGGCCGACATAAACAGAGTGAAAAAAATAATTATTCAGAACGAAAACACAACAGAGCTCTGATTTATTACATACATCGTTGCAATGACAGTCGGTAGAAACCTAGTTATATGAGAACATTGCAGCGATAAGTTAGTAAGTTGCCATATAACGCATGATTTTGCGTTAGGTATGCGTTACAAATTTTTGCGCTATGGCACAAAATTCACCGATCTTATTAAAAGAAAGCATAGCAACATCGATTCTCTCAAACCATTTACAAAACAGTGAATCGATATACCGAAAAGTGTTTCTCCAATAATCGTTTGACCTTTTACTGTGAAATGGGCTCAGTAAAAATATTTTTTCAGTCGGATACTTCTTAAAATACTTCGTCATTTACAATATTAGGCTGTTTGTCTGTTTGTTCAGGACAAGGTCGAGATGAAACTAGAAATGTACTTAACGGGATCGGATTTAACGTTGAAGAGGGAATCGTGATGGCGGAATAATTAAATCCGGATTAATTTAATCGGGCTAATACTGATTTAGGGTAAAGAAAAATATTGTGAGGGGACCTGGATTTGATGTTTTAATTATCGAGTGATCTCAATCCTTCTTTGTACAAGAAGAAGTCTTTGGGTGGCAGTAACATTCAATATCGAAATCGGTACATATCATATTTATTTTGTCGGCTGTAAAAAGAAACTGAAAAAAAAAACTATTTTTTTTGGTTTGTTTTCATTACAAAAATGGATGGGTACGTCCAGCGTTTCCTTACTGGCAGTCAGCCGCGCTCATAGATATAGCTGGTGCCTAAATGAAGGAAGAAGCACACAGAAAAGAGTCAAATTCTTTTCCTATTTGACCCACTTTTAACCAAGAAGAGCAAGTACTGCCTCCTAAATTTATTCAGGCCGGCCTACCTGGTCAAGCGTACCCTCTTTAAAGCGAAGACGGTTCCACCAGCCGTCGGGCAAACATCAACAAATTGATCAATGTTGCCACTATATTGCATAGCTCTCGGGTTGTCGCACACTTTGAATACCAAGTGGCACGGATTTATTTTACTATAGGCCCAAAGCATACGCGGAGGTTTAGTAGTGGCGATGGGCGTCTTACGCAGCATTCGTCAAGGTCGTCCATTTGTGCCTAGCATGTGTTATTATGTTTACTAACTTCTAAAATGCGGGATGAACTTTAGTTTTGACATTGACTAATGAGGCGTGTGGTGGCATCACAAACTGACGTATAATAAGATGACTGAAAGCATCATTTTCGGAATTTTATCAACGGAATACACATAATCAATAATTTTTTTTCACAGGCAATGGTGCTAATAATTGTAAGTTTAGTACTAGGCAGGTTCATCGTTACTTAGAAAGCGCTGTAAATAGTGTTCACTTATCTACCAAATAACTCACTATTTAGTTAAAGGCCAATTTGATAGGTTCCCACTTGTGGGAAACTGGCTTCCTGTCTGTCAGTGGAGCGGCCCCTACACCCCGCAAACAAGTGATTATTATAATGTGGATCAAATTGATATGGAGTGTTGTGACTTCCAAGATCCTAACTTTTTACATTTTTATATAATTTACTTAAATTTCCTTTATTTCATATTTAGACATATTATTTACATTTTTATATATTTTAATAAAAAACTAAATAAAACAAAAACATTTAAAAATATAAAAAATAGTAGCCCACCGGTATCGGGAACAGGGTCTTAACTTACTTAAATTATTATTATAAATGCCAAAGTGAGTTTTGTTTGTTTATTTGTTTTTTATGCTTTTACGCTAAAACGGCTGAACGGATTTAGATGAAATTTGGCATATGGCGTGGATTAAGACATACTTTTATCCCGATAGTCTCACGGGATCGAGACTTATGCAAGTGAAACCGCGGTTGTTGTTAATAAAGTAATACTGCTGGGGAGTTTGTTGCGCCACTTCTTCTTCCCAGCTAAAGTACCAGGAAGTGGTGAAGGGCGGGCGTTTTTGGGGGACTGTCTTATGTAATTTTGACGTTCGAAAAGTGTTGATTCTCAGCTTAGTTTGACTAGATGACTTTTGAATTTGAATTTGAATAATTATTTCAATTGCGGTAAGAAATTCTATATGTCCTGCTGTAGTTTCATCTTGAAGAACCGCTAACTGCTAAGCCTGGCACCCTATGCTTTGGGCCACACGCACAACGCCATCGCACAGTCAGCGTGCACGCTTTTATCGCCTTTGTGGTAAAGGCGGCCATATCTTAAGGTAAGGCCTCTAGAACCGCGAGATATTGGGGGTCAGAATACGTTTGTTTTATAACCAAGCCTAGTGTTTGTGTAAAATCTGGAAGGTTTGTGGTTTCATACATATCCATGTAGCTATTTGCGTTGGGTGAGGTGAATTTTTGATTCGTTTATTTTTTTTATTTTAGTAGTATCATGAGCGATTCGATACATATTCGTAAGTATAAGGCTTCCTTATCAATTTGTGCTAAGAAAGTGTATTTATGATATACCTACGCCAAACCTACGCCCAACCTACGCTAATTAACGTCTACCAATTTTGGTAACAAGGTAACTGATAATCTCTCAAAATGTTATTCTGCTTATTGCGTATTTAGGTCATCATCATCATCATGTCAGCCAAAAGACGTCTACTGCTGAACATAGGCCTCCCCCAAGCACCGCCACTTCGACCGATTTTGTGCTTCCCGCATCCAGCGGATCCCTGCGGCCTTCACAAGGTCATAGGTCCATCTTGTGGGAGGCCTTCCAACGCTTCGTCTTCCGGTACGCGGTCGCCTCTCCAGAACCTTTCGGCCCCATCGGCCCTCTGTTCTACGAGCAATGTGCCCTGCCCATTGCCACTTAAGTTTGGCAATTCTTCGAGCTATGTCGGTTACCTTGGTTCTCCTACGGATCTCTTCATTTATGATTTAGATCGTATTTAGATAAAGTTACATAAAGCAACTGAGAGTTTACAATATACAGAGTGTAAGGGAGATATTGACTCGTAAACCGTTACCCTGAATTCAGATCATGACCCGCCAGCGCTGAAAAATCTACGCTGGGGGTGACCCATGTGCGGAATTCATGCTACAGTTTGCGCGTTCCCTTACATCGTGTAACTTCATTGTTAGCAGTGGTTGCTTAGTGGTGTGACCGACGGACTGCTAAGTCATAGGTCTCGACTTCGAACCCAAGGCACGCACCACTGACTTTTCGGAACCATGTGTGCGTGTGTGTGTGTGTTCATGTAAGATTTACTGTAAAAGTTGTACAAGTTTCTGCAATAAACCTTTTTAATTTTTTTTATGTGCGTTTTGTATAATTATCACTTGCTTCAAAAACGGTGAAGGAAAACATCGAGAGGAAACCGGCATGCCTTTTTTTTTTTTTTTTTGGGTGGGAAATCATCCAATGACTTCTCCCGCTCTCGGAGCGGAAGGGCGTGTCAGACTTTTACTGACTAAAACCCACCCGTGTTCCTTCCCTTGCCATGCCAGGGGCCACGGTTTCCCCTTGGGACTACCCGCAACCCCGGAAACCGGCATGCCTAAGAGATATTTCTCGACGGCATGCGAAGCCCAGTCAGAAGCCTATGGGTGGCTTTAAGACTCTGACACCAGGTTAGTCACTATCTACACGAAAAGAAAAAGAACCTTATTATGCCGAATCTTATCCGAATCTTTTGTGTACGAGTATATACAGTACGACACAACTTAGATGTAGCATCGGCAAAATTCGTAAAACCGATCACCATTCGAACTGAGTGCGCCTTCGCCATCACCAATCTTTATTACTGCTTCAGCTGAAAATGATCTTTCGAAAACTCAATAAATTGTAAAGTCTTATAGCCAAATACATTCGTAAAATTGAAATGAATGAATGAAAATCTATGCTACATCTAAGTTGTGTCGTACTGTACCTGATCACGCTCTCTCGGCCTCCTCCACAACTCGCTAGTTCCCTGGCCCATGCCTAGATCTGTTGCATCAAACATTTCCGGGTAGCGTTTACGGCTTAGTAAATGTTCTGTAGTACATTTGTTTACCACAAAAAGCTGTTTTTTCCACTAAGACTTCTGTAGAAAGTGCTTCTTCTTGTAAGTAAGACCTGAACACTTGAAAGCTTTCCTTTCATAGTTCTGGCATGGATTCTGAGTTCTGATAAGTGGTTTGTCTTATTTTATAAGTCGCTGTACTTGAAAGTTAAGCGTTTTACTGAGCCTTCGAGTTAATAACAAAAGATATTGACCAAACCTGGTATCGCTATTTACTCTGCTGTGACTTAAGTTTATAATGTTGATAAATCTTGTTTTTAATTATAATAATTTTATCTGGTAATGCGAATCCTTAAATTCTCCAGATAAAAAAACACCATAAAAGTATTAGTTTTTATTTCGATTTCCTTATTTTACCCATACATAGTTTTTTTTTCACGTAAGTAATGTCACATGTCATTGGCTTCAAAGAGTATGTAAACAATAAAACCTTCTTGACTTACGCAAAATAATTTATTTACGCATCGAACTATTGAAATTATAGTTCAATAATTAGTAACAAAAGATATTAATAACAACTAATTATTATTATGACATTGTAATAGTAATCTGTAGGTGTTAAAAGTACCTTATGGTTATGACAAAGGCAGAATGTATTGAGATACCTTTGCCTGTTTCATTCATCAATAGAAACTCTTTCAAAATAGAACAAACGCGCGCCATAAGATTCTATGCGCGCGCATCCTGAGCAAAATATGCTGGCGTCCGGCGAGTTTTCTCTTTCTAGCATGTATGCACGTCCCATTCGTTTAGTTTTAAGTACAGTCTCGAACGGTAGGTCTTTAATAATAGTTTATTATTATTGTATAATTAATTTAATGATTTCATTTTATGTTTTGAATCACATAGGCCATTATTATTTTGCAATTTGGATTTAATTTAATAACTTATGTTATGTTTCTATGTCGCATAGATTATTTTTTAAGTGAAGACTGAAATTGTCCCAACACTTACTTACGGCAAATATAAATGTAGGTACCTATATACCTATATATAAAAATATAAAAAAAAGAAAGTTAAAGTGAATAAGAATATTCTGATTCACTTTAACTTTTTGCTTGTCTCGATAGACAAGTAAATATTGTAAACCCATCCGGGTTTAATTAACCACTTAAAGAAATAACTAACGTGAACACATTTTGCATAAAGATAAGGTTTGGTCTGGATTATAGTATATTTACATAAGCGTAAACAAGTACCCATATCAATTAAAATAAAATGGGTGCGGGTGAATCTGCGGGCAGAAACCAATATGTGGTAGAAAAACATCCATTGCGCTTTTTATGCGACTGTACGTGCGCCAATTATTGGCGCCAATTTTTGAATGCGCAGGTTCTACTCTGTGACTAACTTCTTGTATTCTTTCCACCGATTGTGCATTTGTTTGTTTTTGTGAATATTTGAATTTTTTGATTAATTTCATTTTCTTGAGCAATAAATAATCATTATAATTGCGTTACATTTGAAAGTTGCTCACTATGGGAGACTCAGTTCGTCGGTGTATTAACTGTTCGATTCTTCTGCGGTATTTACGTTGGCAGTCATTGAGAGAAGTTAGTGAAAATGTCTACAATACTCTGGCTTTTTGGATTTCTCCAACACCGGTAAGTCGACAATTCTCAAGGTTTTACTTACTTCTAAAGTCCCTAAATCAACCTTTATCTGTCGGAATTGAGGTCGCAATTGACGATCATTCAAAATACTAAAACGTCATTTTGTCAAATTCGTATTTTGAATTTACCAGCATACAATGACCAAAAGTCAGTAAGAGATTCGATACTAAACCTAGATTTTGAGACCTAATTACCGTGTAATGCCGAGATTTTATGATAAAATGGTAAATTACATTTGAAAGCCCTTAGATCATTCTCTAAATTAAACCATAAATCTTTGAGTCACAGCATGTTTCGTAGCGATACTAGGTTCCTTAGTCGCTTGGTCAATCTCTTTTATTTTAATTTATAGTACAATAGAAACCTGTTATTACTATACAATGACTTAATAATTGTAAAATTTTAGGAAATACTTTTACAATGTTTGTAAATATGTGAGCACCATGTTTCTATCACATAATTAATTTATCTGTCGTTGCTTCATTTTAAATTATTTTTACCTATTGTGGTATAGTAATTTTATTCAAGGTGCATCGTCTTCACATACCTATAATTTTTAAACTAATGTACAGACGCCAGCACATCAAGTTGGAAAAAATTTCAGATTCGAGTAGGTTGATGTGCTGGCGTCTGTACTATAAAATATTGTAAAACATTTTAAAATTAACGGTGGAGTTTCTTGCCCATTCTTCTCCATACGAAAACTACCTTTTGAAAGGGGCGGCTATAGTCAATAGTATATTTTTTGTAAATTTTGAAAAGTCAAAAGTGGCTTGGGAATATTTGAAATAAATAATTTGACTTTGACTACCCAAGCAAAGTTAATAAAATTTATATGGAACCACTGCGCAAGCTACCTCTAAGAAAAGAAAAAAAAAATCAAATTCTACAATATTGACGAAAATATCGATAAATAAATAAAAAAGGACGAATTGAGAACCTCCTCCTTTTTAAGAAGTCGGTTAAAAAACAATAAAAGGTTATTGTATTTTTCCGTCAGCATTTTCTCAGTAGCTGTTATCTGAATGTAATCCCGGTTAATAAAAATAAATAGTCATCAAAGCCTATAGACATTTTAAATAACACCCAGAGGCAAAACTGAAATGTCTCATGTGTATCGGTAAAAAAAATCTCTTCGAATATCTACATTGAAACTATACACAGAAATAAAAAATTGCGGAGAAAGTATCACGCTGTTTTCGTCATAGAAAAAAAAATTGAATTTCGTAAAGGAGAAGCCATGGCCCCGAGCTAGAAAATTTGATTATAGAGCCAATTCGAGGTGGTGTGACGTACCGTAACCACGTTTGATTGGCTAACGCCTTCTGACTGGGGCCGAGTTGTTGCACCCACTGAAATGCTAGAAGAAATACGTTTGCAGTTAGTGAAATTGAAGTAAAGGGATGAAATGGAAATTGTTTGTAATGGCCCGGTTATACAGAGCAACTGAGATAATCAGGTTTCTTTGTTTTCCTTTTTCACAGCTCCTAGAGATTTTCACTAATGTCTCTTTAATCTTTCACGCCATAGCATTCCTTTTTCGAGATAGCTACTCTTGGTTATTGTCTCCAAAACCCCATTGTGAGTTATTTGGTAACCCTATAATAGAAACCAGTTATAACCAAAGTTCAAAGAGTTCTACTGAGGCACATAATTAAGTTTTCAACAGACTCTATCCTCAATATCTAGGGCACTTAGTAACAAATTAATGTCTGGGAGACGCCATTGTATTAATTATAGTAAACTACTGTATGCCTGCACGCTTAGCATAACAACAGTATAAACGGGTTTTGTCGACGGAAGATGACAGATAAACAATCACGATCTGTCATTTTGTCTATTCTTCCGTCGACAAAACCCATAGAAAGCGTTTCTATGGTTGTCATGCTACGCGTGCTGGATGTTCCTTATTTGACATAATGAAAAAGAAAATTATTCAAAAAACAAAAAACCCGACTGCAAAAACACGTAACTGACGGTAACTGAAAAGAGAAAAACAAGCATTATAATCTATAGAATTTTGGTATCGCAGGCGGGGACAAACAAAAGTTACACCATATTTCCGGTTATTATTGTTATAATTATTATTGTCCCCGCCTGCGATACCAAAATTCTATAGATTATAATGCTTGTTTTTCTCTTTTCAGTTACCGTCAGTTACGTGTTTTTGCAGTCGGGTTTTTTGTTTTTTAGGGTTCCGTACCTCAAAAGGTAAAAACGGAACCCTTATAGGATCACTCGTGTGTCTGTCTGTCCGTCTGTCACAGCCAATTTGCTCCGAATCTAATGGACCGATTAACTTGAAATTTGGTACACATATGTGTTTCTATGACCCAAACACGGACGTGTAACAAAAATAAAATAATTTTGAATATGGGGTTCACTTTTGTGGGGCAAAGAAGAAAATTAAAAAAAAAAGTTTTGCAAATTGTACCGTGTGACATATCAAATGAAAGGAATTGTCACAAGGATCTCAAACATATTTTTTTTATAATGATTTAATATATATTTTTAGAGATATTTACGAAAATAGATGAAAAATGACCATTCCCCCCCCCTTATCTCCGAAACTACTGAGCCTAAAATTATGAAAAAAATACAGAGAATAGTTCTTTACTCATAGATTACAGGAAAACCTATAAGAAGTCTATGGTCTTAAAATAACATGGTAAATCTCTCAATATTGTATTTGCGGTTGGAATGTATGGGAAAATATGTTTTGCAACTACAATGTTAAGTTAGTTCTTGGGATAATTTATTGCTACTGCTAGTTCGACTAAGGCCCCAGTACACGTTCAACGAGCTCGCCCAACGTGTACTTAGGCGAGGCATCCTTCACTTCTCGTACCTTCCGCGATGCATTCTGTTTGCCGATTTCACGGTGCGCTAGTACTATTGCATTGTCGGTAGGCACTAAACACCAGCAATGACCCCTTAAGAGGTTGCTGGTGTTTTACAAATAACCCTGTATATATAACATATTCATCGTACGGAACCCTGTCCACGCGAGTTCAACTCGCACTTGACCGGTTTTTGTTTTGAATAATTTTCTTTATTTCAAGTTTTTTAGTTTTATTAATATATCTTAATTTGGAATTGACTCATTAGCAGCTTTTATTTGATACCAATATTGTTGTTTATATTTGCAGATGCAATACATAAATATTACATAGCTTATGTCACTTCTACGATTAAGACGAATCTAACGACACCTCATATGTTAAAATCCATCAAGCCGTTTAGGCTACAGAGCGTGCCAAAGAAATAGACATACATACATACATACATACTCTCGAAAAACATTACCCTCCTTCTGGGGCAGTCGGGTAAAAAGTTATTAAAAGCCAAGATACAACATTATAAATTTTCGTTGTTAGGTAATAGAGGGAAAGTAAACAAAGGAGAATTACTCGAATCCTTAATCTTCCTTATTTGCTTAAAGAAGTAACGATTAGTGTCTAATCTAACTTTAAATTTTTTTGACGTTTAAACGTTTCTTAACTTTAAGCAACCTTTTGAAATAAATTAGAATTAGAATTTGTTTATTTTGCATAAAATATAGTACATACAAGGTACTTAAATATAAATAAAATAATATAAATAAAGGGGGATCAGTAAGAAATTGCATAAATATTATTAACTAGGCTTTATGCTGAGCGATGGCCGTTTTGCGTGGATGTGACGCATATTTTCCCCCTATTTGTTATTTTCGTGTTTTATTTTCTTTTTGGCGTCATGTTTACCGCAAATAAATGTATTTTCTTTCTTTCTTTCTTTCTTTCTAGGTGCGCCCCGCGGTTTCACCCGCACAAGTCTCGATCCCGTGGTAATATTGGGATAGCTCCCGCCAGCGACTTCGCGTGATAGCTTTATTAATTTTAGCCTATGTTAATCAGTGATAATATAGCATTATATTGGTGAAAGAATGTTTAAAATCGGTCCAGTAGTTTTTTTTAGAGTTGAGTTTATTTATTACAAACAAACAAACAAACATACAAAATACATTTAGATAGACTAGCTGTTGCCTGCTACTTCGTCTGCGATCCAGGATGAAGGGTGGTTACCCTTAAGAGGGTTTACGTCGTACGGCATTTCATACAAACTTGCAGGCCCTTATTTTTCGAAATGACTGAACCGATATTAATGAAACTTCATACGCTTATGCAGGATACAAAGGTCTAAAAACTTAGTTAAGAACATATTCGAAAAATAGGGCCAGTTATCTGTTTTACAATAAGATTTTTCGAAAATGTTCTTAACCAAGTTTTTAGACACTTGTATCCTGCATAGGTGTATGAAGTTTCATTTAATAAAAATAAGGGCTTGTAAGTTTGTATGAAATGCCGTACGGCGTAAGTCCTCTTAATCCTTCATATTCTTATGTTCTTCTCCATGTGCCAAATTTTATCCAAATCCGTTCAACCGTTGTGGCGTGAAAGTACGCTTTCACACCAAAACGGTTGAACAACAAACAAACTCACTTTCACATTTATAATATTAGTTAGGATTCTCATTCAATACCTGTAGTCTGTAGTCTGTTTACCCCAAAACTCAAACACATACAGGCTTGTAATTCAAATGCCAACACAATATGAATAGCTACAGAGTCCCCGGACCTCAATTAAATCTGTCGTGTACTTTTGATCCTCTTCTAATTACTCCGACACGTTCGTCAGATCTTCTATTTAAAACTGCGTACGTCCACAAAGGTGATGTCAAATAAGATTTTGGGAAGGCTCTGAGTTTGAAAACGGGTTAACTACGGGTTAACTTTTGAAGCATAGTACCTACATAGGTAGTGTTTCGTGGTGGGGTAAAATGCTTTCGATTTGGATCGATTTCTTTCAGCAATTTTTGGTTATACTCTTTTTTACATGGATCTCTTACAACACAATAATTACTGTTTATTTATAAACTTAACTTAAACCTATGTAATGATTAACGACTGTTTAACCATATATTTTTGACGTTTAATCGTCTTATAATTCTGTCTCTGTTAACTTCAAACGATTGACATAAACAGGATTATGTTTCAAATTCATTTATTGCAGAACGAATTTAGTGATTTGAGATGCAAGTGGGTCTGATATCAATTTTTTTGATAAATGTTTTTATTGCCGTAAATAGGTTTGTACAAACACTTTTACGCGTCAACCATAGTTTAAAAACTGGATAAGGTCGGGCGTTTCCTAACTGACTACTCTGAGAAGAAAGGCCGAAACAAACTCAGAGGTCACAGTCTCTTTGAAAGTCCAAACATAATCTTGGTCACATCACACATATATGAAGACCATGTAAATTGGTGTCTGAAATAGTCTTTTGTCGTCAAATGCGTGCACTGTCTTTTCCAGTCAGTGCACGCATTTGACTGTAATCGTGTAGCTCAACTCTGAACTTAAGGAGCTCAACAACTCGATGAATTCAAATTAATTTTCTCACTTTCTTTCTCTAAACCTCAGACCCACCACTTTAAAAAGTATATAACTTCGAACCTAATCTTTCTTAGGTTCATTTAATTTTCATAGACCGAGATCCAGACTTTCTACACGGTAAATAAATGAAAGGTTACGTGTGAAATGTAAATACAACCTCTACGTAATTAGTAGGTGGTGTAAGACTTGGCTGAACGTATAATCCAGGATTAAAAGCTTCAAGGATTTCGTATTTAAATTGAGGTGTATGCTACTTTAATAAATGGATACTCTTTGCTATAAGCCTATAATATGTTTCTTTGTGAGGAATGGATACAATTCGCGTAGACTTTAAATAGGCCACTTCATCATCAGTCTTTTAATGTGCCCACTGCTGGGACACAGGCCTCCTCTCTGTGAGAGGGAGTGGGCCGTGATCTACCACGCGGTCCCAGTGTGGGTTGGTAGATGTCACATGTCTTCGAATTTTTTGGTTCTAAGACATGCCGGTTTCCTTACGATGTTTTCCTTCACCGTTTTGAGAGCAGTGGTGATAAAATTATTTACACAAAGTAAAGCGCCTGCCTGGGTTTGAACCCACGACCTACAACTCGTAAGTCGGGGGCCATTACCACTGGGCCACCTCTGCTCTCAATAGGCCACTTATTAACTCTTATTGAATAACTTAAGCAACGTTTATAAATAAGGGGTTAATGTATGTGTGTTTCCAGTTTTTGTTGTAGTATCGATTAAATGACTAAATTCGTAACAAAGTTAAGTTGAATTGAGTTAAGTGACGCTCTTTAATAATTCTTCACAATGTATGTTCTAAACATACTATAATGCGTAAGATTAATCAACCTTTACTTTACTCTGACAACGCCATACAATTATCACTCTGATTCCGATATAAATTACTACTTGAATGTACCTACTAACCAACTGCCAATGTTGCAAACTTGAACTGGGTGTGATAATATAAATGGATTTTTAATTATCGAAAAATAGAAATGAAGAGATGTGCAGGAGAACCAAGGTAACATAGCCAGGGCAGAGCATGTTGCTCGCAGAACAGATGGCCGATG
The DNA here is from genome assembly GCA_948150665.1 of Conistra vaccinii. NCBI lineage: Eukaryota > Metazoa > Arthropoda > Insecta > Lepidoptera > Noctuidae > Conistra > Conistra vaccinii. The sequence goes on from OX411321.1 coordinate 4,816,541, forward strand.
GGGCCGAAACGTTCTGGAGTGGCGACCGCGTATCGGAAGGCGTAGCGTTGGAAGGCCTCCCAATTTGTTCCCGTCCTGTTGGAATCCGCTGGATGCGAAAAGCACAGAACCGATCGAAGGGGCAATATTTCGGCTGGCTGAAACTCAACTCAAACATTGCCTTCTAAATGTGAACATTGGCATTAATAATTACAAAGATCCATGTTTATAATTTACCCTGCTATTTAGCCGAAAACAAAACAAAGATAAACATGTACTCATAACAATTATTCGCACGTTCTGCGATAATAAATCGTGGACATTTGAGTGTCAAATGTGTTACAGAAATATGAGCTTATGCTGCGCTGGTATATGAGACCGGCCACAATGTTTACACTCCATAACCCTTTACATAAGTAACCTGTATATGCTTACGTGTTAGGGTTTTTAAATATGACTGGATATTCTTTAAAATATACACGGAAATTGGTTGAGGTAGGCTAAAATAGGTTGTACAGTTAGGTTTTTTTTTATTAAGCTTATTGTAACTCTACGTCAATTTGCCATGTTATACCTATTCCACCTATTCAACCACGGTCGTGCTGCCAGCAAAATATACACAGCTTTATGGTGGGTATCTCATCAGGCGTCCGATCGGTTGCGCAACCAAGCATACATTTTATTGGTAGCGGCGACTGGTTGCGCCGCCATGGTGTCCCCGTGAAATATAACCCTAAGTGTCCTTTTGTTTTAAATTTTTATTTGTATAGTTTCTTGGTTAGTCATTTAATTTAGTACCTAGTGTAAATAGTCAGTTAAATATTGTAAAATAAATTGGTATAGTCAATTGATTTCCTTAACTTTACCTTGTTTGATTTCCATTCATGACACTAATAATCTGAACCTAATTTCGGAACAAAACATCGTGAGGAAACCGGATGCCTGAGAGATATTTCTCAACGGCATCTCTGACACCAGATTAGTCACTAACCACACGAAAAGAAGAAAGAAAAAAAAATACTTTTATTTGCGGTAAACATGACGCAAAGAAAGAACACAAAAAAAGAAAAAAAACCGGTCAAGTGCGAGTTGAACTCGCGTGGACAGGGTTCCGTACGATGAATATGTTATATATACAGGGTTATTTGTAAAACACCAGCAACCTCTTAAGGGGTCATTGCTGGTGTTTAGTGCCTACCGACAATGCAATAGTACTAGCGCACCGTGAAATCGGCAAACAGAATGCATCGCGGAAGGTACGAGAAGTGAAGGATGCCTCGCCTAAGTACACGTTGGGCGAGCTCGTTGAACGTGTACTGGGGCCTTAGTCGAACTAGCAGTAGCAATAAATTATCCCAAGAACTAACTTAACATTGTAGTTGCAAAACATATTTTCCCATACATTCCAACCGCAAATACAATATTGAGAGATTTACCATGTTATTTTAAGACCATAGACTTCTTATAGGTTTTCCTGTAATCTATGAGTAAAGAACTATTCTCTGTATTTTTTTCATAATTTTAGGCTCAGTAGTTTCGGAGATAAGGGGGGGGGAATGGTCATTTTTCATCTATTTTCGTAAATATCTCTAAAAATATATATTAAATCATTATAAAAAAAATATGTTTGAGATCCTTGTGACAATTCCTTTCATTTGATATGTCACACGGTACAATTTGCAAAACTTTTTTTTTTAATTTTCTTCTTTGCCCCACAAAAGTGAACCCCATATTCAAAATTATTTTATTTTCGTTACACGTCCGTGTTTGGGTCATAGAAACACATATGTGTACCAAATTTCAAGTTAATCGGTCCATTAGATTCGGAGCAAATTGGCTGTGACAGACGGACAGACAGACACACGAGTGATCCTATAAGGGTTCCGTTTTTACCTTTTGAGGTACGGAACCCTAAAAATCAGGGAAAATATGCGTCACATCCACAAAATGGCCATCGCTCAGCATAATGCTGCGGCCCTATGCGAGACAGAGCCCCAGCGCTGGTTTTCAGCGACAGTCGGCGAAAGAAAGAGTTTAGCATCATCATCGTACAGTTGTTTGAAGGGAAAAAACCAAAATTTATAATACCTAACTTATGTAGAAACAAAAATTCAATAAAACACGTTCAGCGCCGATATTGAAAGTTATAAATAGATTTTCATTAAATAAGCCGGCAAGTAAACTTATCTCTTGATTCCGCCGAAATCCGTTCAAAACTGGATGTTATCAATTTTGAAAAGATATTTAATATTGCGAATTTTGAGATAAAGTAATACCACAGGTTTTCATAAACCTAGCTCAAGCAAGTCTACATTACAGTTAGAATTAAATTTTCCTCGATTATTATTAATGTAAATCATAGTTATACTTTATAAATAAATAAAAATAAAATAAAAATGATTTATTTCAGACGTTACAGTCCATAGATTGTTAGTAATTATTTTGTAACAATTTGTGCTTACCTGCTATGTTAGTAATGTTAGTGAGTTTCTTTATTAACTTGTTAAACCTAAAGCCACCTCCACCAGGTGCCTCTGGATGAGACAGTCTGGTCTCGCAACAATCATTTTCAGGATGCTATTCCGACTGTTACGTAAACGTTGTAATAAGGATGCAGCTTTCTTGCGCATAATGGCATGAAAGCCATCCGTATGTGCTTCCGCAAACATGCCTGACGCACTACAACGCCACGGCAGCCGCAACAGCATCCTGAAGGCGTTGTTATATTGCACACGCAGGACGTTGTAGGCTCGGCTATACTTGAATAAATTTTATTTTATTATTTATTTTAAAGTTAGCAAAATAACACTCAATAATATAATATCCCGCCTGTATTCCTCGAAGGGTTAGGCAGAGGTACACCGACATTGTTAGATGTAAGTCTCATGTAATAGGGGGCGAGCCTATTGCCATCATCTGGACACCAATCCAGACTACGGACTGCTACTGAGAAAAAACACAATAAATTTTGCCCGATTCGGGACTCGAGCCCATTTTATCAAAATAAATAATATTTAGGTATAACTAAATATCGGTGAATACATTTGTAAAAACATAATAGTCTTGCCACTCAAAATATACCTACCTACCAAATCTATATCAATAATTTCACGATATATTTACCTATAAGTCAAATGAAGTCATTGTGTGTGCGTGCAATCTGCAATGAACCCTCACTTCCCGGTTGAGCTCGCCTCAACAATGTCCGAGAGTTCCAACTCAAACGCCGCCGCCCCGCTATAACTCAGCAAACAAGCCCAGTGAATCAACTTTAAACTAATTTATTAACATCGAAGACGTTGTTATTAACACCATTGAGTGGCTCAACAAACAGTTACTGGCGAAGGAACACAGCCTTCTAACGTCATTATTTAGTCCAATTTGCAGAATTAGCCTGATAAATGTGTTTGAATTAGCGTTTTCGTAGACCGATGCGCGCGCCGTAGCTCGTAGCGACTGCTACGGTGCTACGAGCTCAGTGTTACCGCGCCGGTGGAGATCACCGCTACGTTCACGCCGCGATTCTCAATCGTTTACGTATTAAAGAACCTTCGTATGATTTGTGACGATATCTGTGATTCGTTCTTGTGTTGTTAGTGTTGTGATAATAGTGACTGTGAGTTTTTACGAGGTAAGTTTTATCGATAAAATTCTGAGGTTGAAATGTAAGAAATTGCTTTTTTATTGGTTTTAGATTTAATTTTCTTCGTTGTTTATTTTAATGAATTGATTGATGACGTTTCGTTTTCGTAAGAAACATCTTGGAAATTAAAAAGTATAATTTTCAGGACTGCGATTTTAATATATTTTCCTCGTTTAGGAAAACATTTTCCTGGTATCAAAATTGAGGAAAAAGGTTATAAAGAAATTTTCATAAACATACCTACATAATAAAATATTAATATTACTTGAACCGATATACATTTATTATTGCTTGAGAGAGCTGGTTATGTTGATTATTTATCTGAGAAATATTTTATAATTATTTACCGCGTGAATTAGAATTAAAGGTAGAGAGTTAAATCACTGACTCCTCGTTATAAACCTCAAAAAAAATGGAAAAAGATTTATATGACATCTTTTATCTAAAATATATTTAAAATAATAGAAAGGAAAACTCAATCTGGGGATATTGTTATTATTTGCCTTCTAAAATACACAGTCAGATAAAATAAAAAGTAAAGCAAATACTAGAAACATATAAGGACACAATTAGACGTCTTCCTAAATTGAATCCCGCGGAATCCCCCCGGGGATTACACCAGCTCCATCGGGGGAACGAGTCATAAAATTGATTTTGATGAGGAGAACTGAAAAATTACATTATAACTCAACAGTTTTCGTATGTTTAAACTTGCTCGTATGTATAAGCTTGGCATACATGCCTTGTCGGTTTTAAAGTTTCTTTGGGAAAAGACAAAATAAAATGCAGATACGATTTTTTTTTTCTTAATGATTATGGAAATAATATTGATATACGCAATGAAAAGCATACACATCTTGCTAAGAGAAGAATAGTGATATAATCTTCTATCTTCTATATCTAGTTATGTACACTGACGAGAAAAAAGCCACTTACAAAGCGCCAAAAAAAATCTAAATATCTCTTAAACCACACAAGTTAGCTACATGAAGTAAAAAGATTCTTGGAAACTGTTTCATAGGTGTTTCTTATGCGCTATTAAATACACTTGAATGAAGCTTTTTACTTCAAGAAGCTTTCTTGCGTGGTTTCAGAAATATTTCATGATAATTTCAGCTTTTTTATATTGCTCGCTAATGTATATTCCTATGAATTGCCAATTTAATATTGTTCCAGAAGATCTGCCTAATTAATTATTACCAGACAAGTTCAATGAATTACCAAATAAACAAAACAAATGTTGACTGGGGAAAAAAAAAAGCTATTTAGTCCGTCAGTCAGATACTAAAAAAATATTAGATACGTACTTTTGTTTATTATAGCAAAAAAAAAAAATGCAATGAAGTTGGGGAGTGACGGTGGGCTCGCTACGTCACAATTCAGTATAAAATGTACCGGGGAGTGACCTCATGCCACACTTTAACACAATGTATTCCAGCAATCTTTTGTTTACGTAAAGAAAGAAAAAATACGTATCCAATATTTTTTTAATAATCTAACTTACGGACGAAAAAAAATTGGCAACATCACTATTTTGAAAATAACCCCTCGTTATGAGTACGTACAATACCTGGTAGCAGCCTTGTATATGATTGACACAACATACTGTGATCACTAATCTGTTAGCTCAGGATTGTGTTCATGGCAATATTTACTCATGACCATTTAGCGGTATATGAGACGAGCTTAATACATAGGTAAGTAATGGAACTAACATTATTTATTGAACATTAATCAATAGTTGTTTTGTCTATTACGAAATTATGACTTTATTATGATTAAATTCTAGCTTCTGCCTGTGATTTGTCTGAGTTTACCGGGATATAATGTACACTATGTGTTAATCCAGGTTATAAAATTTCTGTGTGCTAAAGGACCATGGTTTCCAAAACACCATGTTCGCGCTCGATTTCGAGTTAGCTGCTATAGAATAATTTAAATAATACCCCAAAAGCTTTCACATTTATAATAATTATATTATTATATAGTAGGAGGATAAGCAGGGTTGCAAAAAAAAAAAATGTTAAAAGGGCGTTGCAATCCGACGTAAACATTTAAGGCTGCCTATCCACTGGAACGGACAGGAAAGGAGAGGAGCGGAGATGTGCCAATATTAACCAATATAATCGCAACTCTGTAGCGGAGTTTAGAATTAATATTGGCACATCTCCGTTCCCCTCCTCTCCGCTCCAGTGGACAGGTAGCCTTACGCTTTGGTTCTGATTGATATAATAATTAATTAGTATTTGTTTATATGTTAACATATCTCGGGACCATGGGGTCCCGGTCCTTTGGAAGGCGTACGAGGGGCCGAAGCCAACTCGCAGAGGCCCCTTAGACAATTTTAAATGGAATGAGGCACCAACCGACGATTATCCCTGTATGCACTATGCAAGTGCACCCAAGGAAAATCCCCGGTTGGTGCAGGACTATTGCAAAAAATGAAAACAAAAAATATTGGGCTATGGGTTTGAGTGGCTTTAGTGGATTGGTTACTTAGAACTATGGAAGGTCTATGTCCCCTGCCTGATCAATGTTATAGTATGCATGGATAAAATGGCAGGGGGTGACTTGCACACTCAATAATGGGCCCCCGAAAACGGTCGCTAGCACAAAGTGTCGTAGCGACAAGGGGGCAACATGTCCTGAGGTGCTTATGAGGAGAGGAGCGGTATTCCACGGCTATCAGGACAATCCCGGAAGTACGGTCAAGATCCCTACCAGCATCTTACTGGAATAGTTCCTTCCTCCGAGCACGTTTGCTCTTGCGAATCTCCACTCAAGCCGGCCAATAAAGGCAAGAATGAGGTGGGAGCTCTGTTCCTCGTCAGTGTTCACTCTAGCCGGCCAATAAAGGCAAGCCAGAGGTGAGGAACAAGACATCTCCCGGGAGATAGGGTCCGTGGGGTCGCTACTGCCCAACAGCTCGCCACATGCTGCCCTGCGGTTTAATTAGTATTATTATTTATTTGGCAAAATAGTAAATAATATCATAGGCAACTACAAATCTAATAAGTATTATAAGTCGATCTAAAAATGAAAGAAAAGCTTTTCATAGATTTCCTATTACTATTTTTGTTACATAAAAAAAAATTATATGTAAGTTTAAGATCAAAGTATTATTTATACACGTAAAGTTTCTGGAATAAATTCTCGAAATTATGGTGAAAACCGCAACAAAATCCGTAGCGTAGCTTAGAAGAATAACGAAACATTAGTTACCAACCAAAAATCCTTTTATAGACTATTACTATTTTTGTTACATTATATTTCTAATAATTAAATAGGTATGAGATGCTAAACACACATAATTATATTACAATATTATACGCTTACATAAAGCGGTTGAAACAGCCCTTTGATGTTGCCAGAATACTGCTATTTATGTAAATAAAACAAAAATAAAATAAATAAACAGTAACTGCCTTCAACGCGTAAACAACTCAATGAAAATTTCCATGAACCAAAAAAATATAAGCGAATGTCTTTCGGAAGGAAATCGCTTTGCTTACGGAATAGCGAGGAGGCGAGTTTGAAACTGTAATAATGTATTAAATTTTATGGCAATACTAAATTTACGAGTAGCTGTAATGTGTTAAGTTTATACTAGGAAAATTTATACACAAAATAGCAATAAGAATCCAGTTTTAAATAGTACCTAAACTGCAATTTGTGTTTTTGTAAGTCAGGTTTTTTTTTAATGGTATGTAGGACGTACGTACCTATAGTTATAGTTTCGTAATTTTTTTATCCAATGCGGTGTAGACTTCTTGTCCTACTGAGAAAAAAGTTAGCACTTATCACTCCTTGCAGCAGTACCAAGTTCTCAATTTTTAAGTATTATATTTTCTCGATCGCATTAATAATTATACAAAACAGATTAATTATACAAGGTCCAATTAAAATAGATGGACAAGTGTTCAGTACGTCTAACCAAAGATATCCAAGCAAAAAAAAAAAACACTGACTAAGGTGATTTTAGCGTTGGGTAATCAATTTTTTTTGTGTATTTTCGTTAGCTGATTTTTTTCTAGTCAGTGTCTAATGCGTTTTTCTTGTTATTATTTTTACCATTGTCCTTATTTTGGTGGTCTGAATGATTTCTAAAAGTTTGTCCGTCTATTTTAATGGGACCTTATTTATGTGAAATTGAATATTCAGTCGCGCTGATTACAATACCCTAATCTGAAGTTTATGAGGCAATACATAAACCTTCAAGCTACCACGAAATTTTTCCCTATCCACCTATAATTTATTCCCGTACATATTTGGTAGACTCTACGCTACATTGAACTTACACGAGTATTCGAGTCAGTAGGGCGGGAAGACCGACAGCTGTAAGGTTTTGTTTTATTTTAATTTCCGCACGACGAGTTAGATTTGGGAATCGTTCGAATTCGGAACATGCCGAGACCCACACGTGGACTTGCAACGTGTATTCTCCGAAGGGGTATAGGCAGAAGTGAAAAGTACAGCTACATTACGTCAGTATTGTATTTCCGCGGAGCAGTGGTGGCCCAGTGCGCAGTGGTAACGGCTGCGATTTTCGAGTTTGTAGGTCGTAGGTTCGAACTCAGACAGGCGCTTTACTTTGTGTAAATTATTTCATCACCACTGCTCTTAAAACGGTGAAGGAAAACATTGTGAGGAAACCGCATCACCATTACCCGCACTGGACCCGTGTGGTGGATTACGGCCCACTCCCTCTCACGGAGAGGAGGCCTGTGTCCCAGCAGTGGGAACTTTATAGGCTGATTATGTATGTATGCATGTAATATAAGTCCTATGTGCGAGTTGATTAAGGCTCTAATCCAGACTCCTGGTTGCTATTGAGAATTTTCTACCGCTGCGCCTTTAGAGTGTATGTAGGAACATATACACTTTAAAGGTGCAGTATTGCGATGGAGTCCAAATGGTGGTTACAAACGCCTCTGTTACGGTGTAGAATAAATTAGTAACTTCTCTTAGAAATATTTCCTTGACATAATTGTCTATTTGTCTAACCCATAGAAATATAAATATCTATGGTCTATTCAGACCATAAAATTATTGTCATACTAATATAAGTAAAACTAGGTTTTATTTGTTTCGAAAGAAACTATGATTCAATTTTCTCTGTTTTAATTATTATTGTTTACATCTCAGTGGACAGCTGTCAAAATAACAATTCGATTAATGTGCAAAGTGTAATTAAATCTCAAGAGTTCTTGAAAGTACCTAAACAGAGACCTACACAGCACAGTGGACTTAAATAATTGTTTCATAATATTGAATTTGATTCTTATATAATCCCTTCTAATTAAATATCCCCTAGTAATGTTCGTTTAATGTTGGTATTTGAATTGTTTACCTATAAATAATCAAATTCAAATTCGAGACCCACACAGCACAGTGGGTTTAAATAATTGTTTGCGTGCGAATATTTACTCGATTAATTGAACTCGAAATATTCCACAATGCTCCACCTGGGTAATTCTAACTCACTAAGGTCCTGTTCCACCACCTACGATTAAGTTCCTATTAACTTACTTGGCATATAATTTCATACAAATTTTGTTCCATTTTTGAATTTATTCAGTAAGTAGTGGCTATTCGGACATCGTGAAATAGGCCCTTAAATTAGCAATGGCTGTCATTCTGATAGTTCAACAACATTTATTGCGTTATTTACGTTGTTTAGCGACAAGTTTTTTGAACATTGAAGCAATGGATTAGCAATATCCTACAAAATTATTCAGATTGTGATTGAATGTGTATTAGCCAATTAAGGTGCTGCTTGGAAGATTGATTCGTAGCAATGTGCTTTATGATTAACATAAAGAAAGATGCCGCTGCCCAGCTTATGACAAAATTACTTAATTACTTAGGTATTATTTATACCTATTGGTAGATAGGGCTTGTTAACTCAAGGGCATGAAGAGATCCGTAGGAGAACCAAGGTAACCGACATAGCTCGAAGAATTGCCAAACTTAAATGGCAATGGGCAGTGCACATTGCTCGTAGAACAGATGGCCGATGGGGCCGAAATGTTCTGGAGTGGCGACGGCGTACCGGAAGACGAAGCGTTGGAAGGCCTCCCACAAGATGGACCGATAACCTTGTGAAGGCCGCAGGAATCCGCTGGATGCGGGAAGCACAAAATAGGTCGAAGTGGCGGTGCTTGGGGGAGGCCTACGTCCAGCAGTGGACGTCTTTTGGCTGAAATGATGATGATGAACTCAAGGGCCTAGACAAAGTGACATTCTAACAGTGATAACGATCATGGAAAACTCAGAAATGTATAGGACTGACATGCTACCGAAAAGCATAAGTTAATCCCGTAGAAAAATGCTGCACTAAAAATCATATTGTCAAACAATTTGATTTTTAGAACCTTAACATGTATTAGAAAAAAAACGTGCTGGTCGGATAGAAACATAGACATAATTTTTTTACATTATTTATAAGAATTTTCATTAATCTAAATCATAATTTTTTTCATAACTTTTTGACGACACGGTTGGCGCAGTGGGTAAGCGATTGACTGCTGCGCTGCGTGTCGCGGGTTCGATCCCTGCACGGAACAAATATTTGTATGATCTGCAAGTAGTTGTTCCGGGTCTGGCTGTTTGTGTACGTGAATTTGAATGTTTGTAAACGCACCCACAATACAGTAGAAATTCCTAGTGTGGGGAACCGTTTAAAAAAAAAAATTGTCAAAGTTTTTCATGTGAAGAAAAAAATATTCATAAAAAGATATCTTTCAGTCTCGAACCTATGCCAATAAGGTCTACAAATAATAATTAGAAACTTAAAGAAATAACTTCTTTTCCTTTTAATTATTTAAAATTTTAACACTTCGCCAGAAAAGGGTAGGTATTGGCAGCACAGTCGCTTTGTCTCTTTCTAGAGAGTGGTCCCTTTTGTTAGTTTAACGCTTAGTCCATTCTCTATTTCTATACATAGAAATAACGAATTTGTTGTTGCATTGAAATATACTCAATGTATTTTTGAAGTGAAAACTTCTTTAGCGGATTTGTGCACTTTTTTGGGATGGGTAAATTTTAAACTCAGGATACGTAACCGTAAGATCCGTTGCCTAGCAACCGACAAAGTAAATACGTCTTTGACATTACGTAAAGATTGCGAGGTAAAATATTTTACCATATTGATGGGTAAAAAAAAGCAGTCAAAACATACTTCATGAAAAGTGTTTAAACAATTTGTTTATTTTTGTTCGACTATATTTTGAAAATAAATAAATTTACTACTAAGTAAATAATGAATATTGTGTTTAACCACAAATTATAAGTACTTTTATACTAATAAATTCTAATACTGATAAAAGCAATTCTTGCAAAATTATTTCCTAACCATTCCAAAATATTCAAAAATGCACAACGTTAATGTTCAAGTTTTCACTTCTGCCGGCACTCCCGGAGTGCAACCCGTTGATTTTTTTTAATTTAAAATCATTTTGACAGTTCACAGCCCCCTTGTCGCCCCGTATGTTACAGTCAGCTGCAGAGAAATCTCACCCCCTAGAATGTAAAAATAAATACATTGCTAGGGGTGAGATTTCTCTGCAGCTGACTGTACAATTTTATTTATAAGTAAGTATAGTGTTGAGATATTTCTGGTTACTTATTGTTTTATCATTATATCAACACACTGTTAAAACTAACACACAAACACAGTAGGTAAGTCGCTGAACTAACATTCGTTATTTCCTTCAGGCTAGCTAATTACGTCTGTGTTAGCGGTAGGTTCACCACAATAGCTTAACTTCGTACTGGATAGTTACGCAAACTATTATGCTACATAATTCCCCCACTAGTTACAAATAATTAGGTATCTACTTAGTAATATAAGGCAAAGTTCTTGCGTAACAATCTTTTGAGGGACTGGTTTCTTTAAGATACACGCGGAATCTATAATTAGGTTCGCCAATGATAGTGGGATAATGCTGTGTATATTATTTCCACGTGTCCGTGGAAGACCCAGGCGTAGATGGCGGGACGAACTTGACGCTTATACATATTGGCTCAGGATCGAATTGAGTGGAGAAAGGAAAGGGAGGCCTTTGCCCTGCAGTGGGACAATATGAGCTAATTATTATATTATATTATTTACCCCTTTATTTATAAACGTTAAAGTTAAAGTAAGCGACGGGTTATCCATAAATTTTTGACGCTTATACGTCTTTGAACTTTAAGCAACGTTTATAAATTAACCCCTTACTTATAAATAAATATTGGTAATACAGTTTAATAAAAAATAAAAATGTTGAAATTCACATGGTTGAATTACCATAAAACGCAAGAACTCGCCATTTTTTAAAAACCTTGTTTTCTCTACCGTAGATCTTAACATATTTCTTGGCACAATATTATTATGGCATGGAAATATTTAAAGAATTAAATAGTACAGGTGCTAACCGCTAATAATGCCAGATTTGGTACGTACACCCCGTTTAGTCGAGCATTTTCAGACAAGCGCCATCCAATCATTGCGTGTAGGAATTCTATACGCGTTGGATAGGTGCAAACGCTTTAAATTTTGTGCGGACCAGCGCGACTTATCGCGCGACGCGTCACCGGTTATTGTTATGCCGTGAAGTTTTCTTAGAAATTATATTGTTCGTGTCGTGCTGGTCTGCAAAAGCCTTTATAATGTACTCTCAAAAATTTGTGTGGCGAAATGTGACGCCCAGGACAGTAGGGCGCCATACATGCACCTACGTGCTTACAATGAATAAATACACATTGCAATATTTACAATAAAATAATTTTAGAATTTATTCTTAATTAAGTAACAATGAATTAATTTGTAATGCAAACTAAAATTACGGGTTAATACAAACAGTCATTGTTTGGTAGATGATTCTAATTAAATTGGTAAATAATAATTTACCAACATGTTATAATAATAAGTTGGGATCTATCTACGTAATTTATTTAGTTAATAAATGCTACTAGTTTTTGGTTACTATTTTACAGTTTGCGAGAACGGTAATTCAATTAACACCCATTTATTAAAAACTAGTTTTTGCCCGCGTCTTCGTCCGTGTGAAATTTCTTCTTTCTCCGTCGCATCGCATCGCCCGCTCTTGCTATTACTTGGTTTTCACATAGCGTTCTTTCAGACTTTTTTTACTCCGCTCCTAAGAGTCATAGTGTGATGCGCTGATAGCCTACATAACCTTCCTCAAGGACGGGGCTAACAAAAAAAAAAAAAACATTTCCACCTGGTAATTTCAGGTTGTTGTCACCTGGTAATTGGCACGTACAAACAAACAACAATCTCTTCAGCTTTATTTTTTGTATAGATAGAGTATGTTGTTAGGGAAATAAATGTACCAACTTATATTGTCCGTATATGGGTTTAAAGATTATTTATTTATTCTAAAAGAACATACATTGTTCACTTAGCGAATAAATAGGTACATATCTAAGGTAAGTGTAGTCCAGTAGCAAACAGTTATGCTTCATTCCTCTTTCCTATTTCGGTAGGTACCTACCACCACAAATAAAAAATAAATCGGTCAAGTGTGAGTCGGACTCGCACACGAAGGGTTCCATACCATGTCGTACAAGATTTAACACTATGTATTTTTGTAATACATTCGCAAAGGTAACAACAGAGGCGCTATAAAAAAACATAAAGATTTGTAGAGAAATTGTCTAAATATAATGAAAAAATTTTGTTGTGTTAAGTTAAAATATAGGTGTAGAAGTATATTTCATTTATTTTAAGAGAAAAATATTAAGTTAACTTTATCCGGTAATATGGATTAACTAAAGTCAAAGTCAAAGTTATTTATTTGCTACTTACATAGTATTAGTAGGTATAAATAGATATATAGGGTAGGTAAGCTGGTAGATATGTAGGTAGGTAATTAGGAAAGGTAGGTGCCCCGAAGATAAGTACTTAGTGCTAACAGTGTGAAGCCGGGCCGGGTAAAGTTACTTATAAATAAAAGGATTTTTTTGCTACATCAGTCTATATTATACAAAATAAAATGTAAGTAGTACGCCAAATTTTAATTACAACATTCCGTCAATACAGGTATTTATTTACGTTATTTTTGATAGTCATACAGAAATCTATTATTTTTACACATCCCATCGGACTATGAGAGTGACGGAAGAGAGAGTGCACTCGTGTCTGCGCACACACTTGTGCACTATAATATCTCCCGCGCCGAAGGCTAGTCTCCGTCAAGATTGGCCGCCGTGGCCGAATATTTTTACAGAAATAAGTTTTCTCAATATGAAATTGTATCCACAACGGTTTAAGGTAACTGAATAGTGCACTGTATGTGCCAGCATTAATTTCAATGTTACTGAATATAATTGTCTATTGAAGTGTAACCCGTTCTGGTTGTATCATGAGGTACACACATCAACACCGTCTAGGGATACTTTGGAAAAAGTCGATAAAGTTCTTAAACTCAAAAATACTGGCCGGTTTTATAATATTTTGAAGAAAGCTTTTTTTGTTGACCTTTTTGGATGATTCAATTCCATGTATAGTTCATGCTGCCATGATAGTACTTACTAATTCCATGTCATTACTCCGACTAGTAAATAGTTATCTGTGGAATTTGTATTGCATAATAATAGTATGAATTACAAAATATTTTTTTTATACTGCAGAAAATCACCCATTGTTAAATAAAATACCTTACGAATCGGCGTTTTTAGTATTTTTTGATTATAAACAGTATATGGTACATGATATACAGGAGTTTTAAATTTCTAACTAGTTTAGTTGTTGAGATAGAGCTCGTACAAAAATGGTATAAAACTGACCACTTCTACGGCCCCCTAATTCATCATTTTGAAGATAAAAACATAGTAATTATGTTTGTTATCTACTCGATGAGCTCTAGACAATGATACCCCACATGCTAGGATCAGATATATTTTTTAATCAAAATTTAATTTTATTGTATGGTGACCCCCTTTAATTTTTAATTTTATTATTTGTTGTTCTTGCGGCAATAGAAATGCATAATCTGTGAAATTTTCAACTGCCTACCTATTACGGTTCATGAGATAGAGCTCGCTGACAGACAGACGGACAGCAGAGGCTTATGAATAGGGTTCCGTTTGTCACCCTTCGGGTACGGAACCCTAAAAAAACAAACAATATTCAAATCACAATTACTGTCATTCTTTGATAGTTTGTAAATGGTTATTATTACATGGAAAATTGACTTTGGGTGATAATTTACTGGTGATATTCATTGTAAAGAAAAGTATCATGCTATAAAATAGATCACTCTAAACAAAAATTATTTGTGCAGGGTTCTCACGAAGCACCAATCAATCTAGCCTGACTTACTCCCATCTATGTTGGGGTCGGCTTCCAGTCTAACTAGATGCAGCTAAATACCAATATTTTATATGGAGCTACTGCTTATCTGACCTCCATAACCCAGTTACTTACTGGGTAACACGATACCCCTTGATAAGACTGGTTGTCAGAATTTTGGGATTCTGACGACCCGTAACGCCTGTCAAAGATCTACGAATGACAGCACCAACGGCTTGATGTGCTTTCCGAAGCACGGAAGGGTCTCACTATGTAATGGTTACCCATCTACGGCCCATCGCCTGATCGATCAACCCGTGCGGCTGTTATTACTTAGCCACGATCCCCATCATTATTAACCGACCTAACTACTTACACCGGTATCGTTTGCATAGGACGACACGTATGATTAATTTCAGGAGTCCGTATAACTCTTCGGTTACCTGCGGAACCCATAGCGAATAACTCGCATCAATCATGCCACTGATGTTTTCCTGTTTGTTTGCGGAGAAATAATGACGCTTTTGGGCTATTTTAAAGTTTGGGATGAGGGTATTTATATGCAATGTGAAATATTTATTTTATTTTTTTATTTACGTATAGGTAATCTATACTTTTCTAAATTAAAAGTTGCTTTACGTGTATGGCTGTGTGATCGCTTAGATCTTCTAAACTTCACGTATTTTGATGTGGTTTTCACTATCATTTAGACTCTAAATGATCGTAAAAACCAACAGAGGTACATTGAAAAAGAAACCGGTACATATACTCCTAGAGGCGAGTACATTGCATTGGTGCACACCTTATACTCTGCTGGACAAACGTACGTGAATAAATGCTCTAAATTTTAGAGCATTTATTCCTGAAGGTTTATGTGTTAATATTAATGTATTATACATTAATTCAATGTTAATATTAATGTATTATACAATAATTCAATGTTAATATTAATGTATTATACATTAATTCAATGTTAATATTAATGTATTATACAATAATTCAATGTTAATATTAATGTATTATACAATAATTCAATGTTAATATTAATCATTATTACTTTATACATTAATTAATATTTAGCTTGCATAATAAAAAAAAACTTTATGTTTTGTCCAGTCGTATAAACCGCGCCAAGCAGGGGCGGGTCGCTAGTAAATAATCGTAACTAATATTATAACCCCCTTACTAATAAACGTTGTATATCACCTGTATAGTTACACACCGATTTCTCTCTTTCAGTCGTCAGTAATTTGAAATTCGAAAGATGAAGACGTTGTGTAACTATACAGACGCTATACAACATTTATTAGTAAGGGGGTAAATGTGAAAGTGTATTTATTTGTTTGTTGCGCTTTCACGCTAAAACGGCTGAACGGATTTGGATGAAATTTGACTCATGGGTAGACCATGACCTGGAGAAGGATATAGGCTACCTTTTATCCCGATATTCCTACGGGATCAAGAGTTATGTGGTGAAACCGCGGGGTGAAGCTAGTATTATTATAAATTAATATCACCTTTTGTGTCTCGAAATCTCGATGTTTGGACTAATCATAAAAACCGTGCTAAGCAGGAACCCGTCGCTAGTTAAGTATAATTTTAGATGACCTCATTGGTCAAGTGGCCACAAGTAAGATTATTGATTTTCAACTCCTCTATACGATCCCTTGGTCAAATTCTCAGTATCAGTTCGGAGTCTCAATTTGTTCCCGATTAATGCCAATAAACTTGCCCCCTTTACTAAGGAACTTCACAATTGGCTAAATATGGGATAAGTGCACATTTGGCGTTATGTAGGTAGGTACACTAGAGGAGTGCTAGCAGTAGAGCAATATGATGGGGGGCGTTAAATAATAAAATATAGAAACTTGTGTAGTTGTACGCACCTAATATGCCACTCTTATTTTTCGGAACGAAAAACTGAATAGTAATAATTTGAAAGATAATTCAAAATTCGCTTAAATGATCGAATGCAATGAGAATTATATTCCTATCAGCTTGAACGACATAATGGTCGCCTTTTGCTGATAAACTTTACAGTACTGTACAGGTTTTAGCCTTGCAACTTTTCCGAATATTTTATAAATTGATGGCATTTACAGTGAGATAAACACTATTTAATGTTAAGATGATAGGAAAGAATAGAGGATAAGCTTGGAGAGCTGACAGGAGCGCGTAAAATGAGTCTCGAAATAATTGTATGTATATTGTATGTGTATTATGTGTATTGTATATTGTGTATATTAATTACACCTTTCATTTGATCCCGCTACAGTAGTTTATAAAAATGTAATCGAATCCACACTCTAATATTAAAGTGCATCATTATCCAGCCGTCAATCACGCTTGAGTAAAATAAGAAATTGCAATTAAGTGCCAAAAATATACCCTTGTCGCAATATATTCGCGTTTATTTTTATATAGTAGGCTCAGTTACATTTGTGACGTTGATGTATGGAGTTACACCTCATTTGTCACACGCTGTTGAAAGGTTGAAAAGAAAATGATGGTCACTCGTGTGATTATACACTTATTTTATTTTATGTCAAGCGAAATATAATAATTAAATATATCGAAGAGCCTTTTAAAGGCAAGCAGAATTATCTCATCTTTTGGACTGTGAGGTGTGATCACGTTCGTTCATTTGCATAGTAATTTGCATACTACGTCTAGCTTTTAATTCTCTAGCAAATGACTTGCGGTTCATTAGAGATGTCATAGAGTTGTCTATGTGCATTTAGTGAACTAGTGCATTTCGCGGATTCGCCAATGCATATCATAGCTCTATGATTACGCAAAACGTTATGTTCTGGTTTACGCAAAGCGTTATGTGTGTAACTTAGGTCACTTGTTAATTACTAGTTTGATATTAATCCGATAAGTCAATTCATTAATTTGCATTTCATTTTTTATGAAGAACAAGTCTGTACCTACCATGGATTTTAAATCCACCAACAAAATCAGAACTCGCAACACATTCCTAGAAAGAAAGCTATTGTGTTCGATTCAATTTAAAAAAGTTCTTCAAAACCTACACCTGGGGTAAGGAACTATCGGAGTTTCTTAGCGCAGTTCGTCTGGGCCACATAAGTGCTTCCCCAGATGTGCATTCCGTTTATGCTCCAGTGGATTACACTCACTGAGGTGCAATACGGTTTTATCAGTTTTTGCGAACTTGTGCTACAATGGAGGCGTGTGTTTTCAGACAAACGTTTGTCTGGTAGGCTTAGATATGAATGTTGTACTGATATTATTGTAACTTTATGCAGATCAATATGTGTGAGCATTCATAATATTTGAATAAAAAAAATGTTTTTTGGTGTATTTTAATACAAAGGTTTCGTGTTAAAAAGTCGTAGAAGCGCAATTAGGTCGTTGTTTATTGATTATGCTATAAACTTATAATATTAATAAAGGCTTTTAATTTCTTAACCATTGTTTAGGCTATAACTTACAAACTTATATTTCTTGTGCTTTTTCTAAATTGTGTTCAAGTGAAGTTTCCAGACTTCTGCTAAGCTGACATTCTGGATTATCTTGGATAATGATTAAATTATCTACGAAAATCTAGAATAATTCTATACTATACTAATGTATCAAAGAAACCTGACTATAGTAATTAAACTTAGGTAAGGTTAGACCTCCTGTCTTAGACCCAGAGGTCCCGGGTTAAATTCCTAGTGGAGGCAAAATTTTCTGCTCGGTTTGGTTAGTGGTAGGGCTTGTTCTTAGTCCACCTGGCTGCACCATCTTATCTAAGTCTGTCGCCATATCAACAATGTTAACAGCATTGTTGTGTTTCGAGATGTAGAGGTAAGATAGCCAGTTCCTCTGTGGTTGGGGATTCCGGGTGAAGCTCGCTTCCACCTTCTCGGCCTGATCATCACTAACTTGAGGTTAAAAAAATAATAAAGAAGAATGATAAATACCGTCCAACATCTATTTTATTTTTAAGATATAGGTAAGTTTGATCTAGGTGCCGTTGTACTGACATCCAGAAGATAAAAGGTTTTGCAGAATAACAGTTGGAAGCTGTAATATCATAGCATTTTCCAACTATTGCTGTCAGTTGTGTAGGAAACTCATTGTTAGAATAATGTGTTTCCTTGTAGGATACTTGGTACTGGGTAAATAATTTTATAGTACTTGTAACTTCATGATATAACAATTTCTTCATTTATTTTATTGTGTAATGCAGTACCTACCTCATTTTATACTGAACTAGCAACCCGCTTGCTTCGTACGATTTTTAAGACTTGACAAAACATCAAGATTTTTAATTACCTCTACGTAAGTTTAACTATAAGTAATATTATAAATGCGAAAGTGACCTCCTGTTACCTGCCTCCCAATTACGCAATGCATGATCAATTTTAAATTGAAACCAACTGAAAAAGATTGCCAGTCCATTGCTTCATAAGTTCGACAAAAAAAATTGCGCAGATTTTTTTTGTCGAACTTCTCTTCTTCTTTTTCTTCTTCAGTTGATTTCAATTTAAAATTGATCGTGCATTACGTAATTAGGGTGCTGGGTTAGGGCATAGGATACCTTTTATCTCGGTAATAGGTTCTCGTGGGATAGAGGAGCTCGTGGCTTACTAATAACAGCCGCACGGGTCGATCCATCAGGTTAAGCTACGCTTGCCGGGGTTGGTCCGTGAATGGGTGACCACGTTTACATACCGATACTCCTCCGTGCCTCGGAAAGCACGTTAAGCCGTTGGTCTCGGCTGTCATTCGTGGATCTTTGACAGTCGTTACAGGTCGTCAGAAACCCGAAAGTCTGACAACCAGTCTTACCAAGGGGTATGTATTACCCAGTAACTGGGTTGTGGAGGTCAGATAGGCAGTCGCTCCATGTAAAATACTGGTACATTTTCAGCTGTATTCGGTTAGACTGGACGCCGATCCCAGCATAGTTGAGAAAAGGCTAAACAGATAACATTCTCGTGGGATGATTTCCGACATCCACGTGGATGAAGCCGCGGGCCAAAGCTAGTTATACACGTAAACCTTCAGGAATACATGTTCCAAAATCTAAATGATGGTGATAAACTGCATCAAAATCCATATTGTGTATGTAGTTCAGAAGATTTTAGCGGTCACACGAAAAATTACTTTGTTTTATAGCAGGTGGCGCGTAAGTCATATATCACCACTTGGGAAGATGCTCTCATTTTGAAAATGGAGTATTTAGTCATTGTGATTTCGATATTTGTGAAGTACCTACACAAATGTAAAATACGCATCGTAAAATCATGGTGCACTATAATCTACAAGAAGAGAACACCATAGAAGTAAACTATCGCCTGTCGCCCTGTCTTATGTAATTTTGACGTTTGAAAAGTGCTGATTCTCAGCCTAGTTTGAATAAATGACTTTTGAATTTTTTTGAATTTTGAATTTTGCCAGAAGTACTGAGAAAAGTAAAATTGGTATGCGTCTAAATGTGCGTCAGTTCTGGCGGCGGCCACTTAACAGATATTATTTTTCGACACAGAACAAAATTATAACTCCAAATAAATAATAGAACAATAAATAACTAGAACGATTATTTTTATTTATAATAAAGAGATAAAGATTATTCACTGGTTTCTTATTCGACTGCCGCATTTATTTACCATCAATGACGCGCGTCGATCTGAAACAGCTTATATGCTCGATTGAACGCTAAATATTTCGAAAATGCAGTGAAGCCGTATTACATCAATACTGGCATTACGTCACTTGCTTGTTTAAACATTTTTTGCGTTCGAAAAACCTTACGTTGGTTGATTTCATCATGGGTTTCGTAACGTTAATTACTTTGCATACTGTTGTGTGGAATCAAGTTCTTCTAACTCGACTGGGAGTGCTGCGTGCATTCTCAGTCAAGTTAGAAGCTGCTACGTGCTGCTCGGAGTTTATTGCACTACTTTTTCTCAGCTAAAGTATTATATGAAAGGAGAAGGACGGTAAAGCACCAGTTGAAGGAAGGGTATTTTGGGGCACTGTCTCATATAATTTTGACGTTCATAGAGTGCTAATTCTCAGCCTAATTTGAATAAATAACTTTTGATTTTTATTTGATTCAAAGTTCAGTGAATATAAACTCGAGAAAATGGCTTCTATTTCAAACTATATTACTCACACAAATAATATTCACTTTAATTTTGAATTTAATTACGGCGTCATCAAAGGGGCTCTCGACCGAGTTTCATTGAGAGTTTGTCTATACAAGTCAACATTGACTTATTTACTTGTGATCGGACTGATGTCGAAGCTGTAACTTAATTACAATTAAATTGTAGAAGTTATTTTGTAGCTGTATCTTTTTTAAATGGTGGAGTAAACATGGTGAAATGTCTCATGATTAAATGCCACTTTGAAATGGAAAATCTGAAAGAACATATTTTATTCAAGTAGGCTCAGAATGAAGTATAAAAGTTCTAGTTGTACCTTTATTTTTAAGAGAGCTATGTAGCTACAAAACTTTTCGGGGTTATTCAAGGTGTGTTCTGTTTTCAAGACATTATGGAGGTGATTCGAGGTCCATAGTGGAACTGAATAACTTTCATTGAGGGCTTCACATACACGACTACATCATTTGGTCCTCCAGGTTTTTTTTCGTATGCTTCAATAAAGATATGAAAATCGCACACAATAGTCCAATTTATCTCAAAAAGTAATATTAAACCTTACTTGATATAATTTTTGTAACACCATACGAAAGTTTATTTCCGACTTGGCTCAAGTTTTGACGAGTTTCCTTATGGAAAGATTTCACTGGCTCCTTTTACGTGAAGTATGCTTGGTATCTCTTTGTAACAGTAGATAAGTTTGTGTTGATCCACGAATAAGATATTAGCTAAAAGGGCGTGGATGTTGAAAAGGTTAATTAATATTGTAAAGCGTTGCGTTTTCCTTGTTGTGTGAGCGTCCGTGAAAGTAATACTACTAGGTATACCAATTCCAGCCGCCAAGCAGCATTACTGTGTTTCAATATAATTACTGATGAGACTGTCAACTTTGTATCTAGGGCAAAGATTTAAACAATGACATTTACTCTCACTATACTTATTCACGCGAGAAAATGTGTCTGGGTTGGGAATAGTGGACACACACAATAATAATGACATTTCCAAGCGTCAAGTCACTGTGTCATTGTGTATTTCAGAGGCGTCAAAACGACACAAAAACGCTGACAGCGCGAATCTAACGATAAAATACAATAGACGACGTATATTTAGTAACCTAATCCGCTTAACTGTTCTTAAAGAGTTATAAAGAACCCTGTAAGAAATCGACACGTGTTTCATCTCTCAACGAAACATCCTCAGGATGACGATTGACTTGTTGCGAACCCGGATACGACGTGTTGCCATGACAAGAGCCGAACGCAACGACACAATTTATAATGGATTTCTGCAAAGTCACGGCTGAGTCAATTAGAATCCAACTATTGCACGACTCGTAATGCGAAGCATTAGAGTGTGCTCTACGATCGAAACATATTTTTTGCCCCATTTCTGCAACTGTTATTATTGTTACACTCCTGCTAGTACACAGAACCTACTTAATTTATATACCATTGTATAGATGATTAAATTGAAATTAATACTGTACTTTTTACCAATTGATTTAATGCAAGAGAAATGAAAAAACATCAAAATAGTTGAAAAAAAATTCCTGTCCGTCAATTTATGAAGCTTGAAAACATTGTAGCTTGCGATAAAATCAATTAATTGAGTCAATTTTTTTTTAATACATTGGTTTCGGCCATAAAAGGAACCCTATTGAAAATGGCTCTTTTATTCAAAGTAGTTTAATTATAATTAATAAAATACTAACTAAAATATAATATCTTTATCTAAATATTTCCAACCTTGACTTAAAGTGTTGCCTAGCAACCCACAACGTAAATATCTAAATAAATAGTCTTTGACATTACGTAAGGATTGCGAGGTTAGAAATTTACCCATATTGATGGGTAAAACAGCAGTCAAAACATACTTCATGAAAAGTGATAAATTGTAAATTTTTGTTAGAAACTATGTTTTGAATTTCTTTTTCGTTTATGAATGTGTGTTATGAGGCGTGCACTTTGGAATTTCCAAACTATTTAAATCTTTGATCTAGGGTACATAGGGTGAATTATTAATGGTAATATTGTTTATTTAATTTGATTTTATGGGTAACTTTATCGCTCATTTTTTAGCTTTAATTGAGTAAACGCATCATCTCGTATTTTCTTTTCCTGATTCCCACCATAATGTAGATAAAACTTCTAACGGGACGCAAAGGAAATAAATCAGACAAAACAAGTCGAAGATAAACTCTGACACACCCTTATGTGGGGGGTAGTTATTGTCCACAACACACACACTCACACACACATACTAGTACACAGCAATATAACTAATTACTTTGTACTGACATATTGCACCACGCTGGCAAAACCACTAAAGTGCATTGTCTTCTTCAATTCCACGTAATTGAACCGCAATGTTTAACAGATGTATTTTTAACAATGGCGATATTAAATGCAATTTGATAATTATGTTCTAAGTTACTTATTTGAATCTGATCTCTCAAAAAACTCATATAAATCGAATCTTTTTTTGATGACATAGCTATCCATATACACATAGGTGATGCCTCGTCGTCGCGTCGTAGTTATAATTTATAACAATGAAGTATCTTATTGGTTGCAGTGAATGAAGTTAGAGGAAACCGTTCACTACCTCTTACACTCTATTTGATCGAGATAAAGTCAGTCTTTCCCAATTTGAAAACAGAAGAAAATACTTATCAACAGTAATTACAGATACAATCCCCCCAACCTTGACTGCTCTAACACACACACACACACACCCTCATTCACACTAACACACCCACAGATACTGAAGCAGTCACCAGTGTACCCCACAACTAATATTAAAGATGTTCGATAAGGTAACGTGTGTCCTATCAAGCATCTTGTCCTATTGTTTCCGCAAGGCGTGTCCTTTGAGCACGGGTTCCAGTAGCGAACGGGGAAGACAATTGGATATACGAAGATATGGCTTTTGTTACGATATATTCATAGTCGTTTGTTTTTATAAAGGGTTTGAAGAGCAAAAGAGATTTGAAATATAATTATTTTATTTTATAGTGTAAATAAATTTGTTAACAACAGCGTCTCGCGTGTTCCGCGTGGTCATTACCTATTTTGCCTCAGACTGTCTGCAATATTCCTCTTAATCCATCCAAAGGTTGTCCTGTCAAAAGGTGTCTTAAAAGATCGTATCTAGCGATAAGACTGCCCATTGTGTCACCCTATGTGAAATTACTACATTTATATTGGTGTACATAATATGGAGTATTCTATCTATCTTTATAGGCGAACTTTACTATAATATAATAATAAATCAGGCAATAATAATATGGCCAGATTCAGAAGGCACTACTCCTCGATAAGGCTCGAATTGTGAGGAGGTTCCTGTCTCTGCAGCCCTAACCACCGGTAGCTTGGACCCTACTCCCGACACCGGCGCACCTCTATTTATTTTTATTTTAAATGTTTAAAAAAAATATAATTTTAGTGTAACATTAAAAAAAAAATGTAAAGTGAAAAAATGAAATAATTATAAAGTGAGACCTTGCATCTTGCCAGCATGTTATAGGTCAACGGGTAGTTCAAGGCGAGTATTAAATGCGGGTATTATAATATGTCATATAAATGATCGTATTTTTTATTGCGTTGACTTAGAAGCTTGATATTTTAGAGGTCCAAGGGACTATAGATCTACGTATTTGATATTAATTTCAACTTGATATCTCCACGCATTCCTAGGAAAATGGGTCTTGACAGACTGACAGGCCGACAAACAGACAGACGGACCAGGAAGTGCTCCTATAAGGGTTCCGTTTTTTCCTTTTTAGGCACGGAACCCTAAAATACCACAGTCTAACCGTAACCGTAGTCTTGTTCATGTTCAAGTGTACCAAATCGATTGTTACCTCAACAAACACTATCACAAAAGAGCAGCGTACCTACACACTTAATCACGTACCGCTACAGATGTTATCGCTTCTCTTGAAGTGGACCGCGGGACGTTTGCTGAAGAGCCAGCAAAGACTTCCCTTTGTACTGTATTTGATTTGACTCAGTGTTATGCTCTTTAATTTCTCTGTTGATTACGATAGATTTTTCTCTCATTGAGGGCTAGAAAATGGTAGGCACTGTATTGATTCGTTCCTGAGTTTGCAATACAATAAAATTTACATGACATACATTTTCTGAAGGAGCAGGCTTCTGTGTATTCGCAAGTAATGTTTAAGTTCTTGCAAGCCTATTGCCAAACCCATTCACCAAGCTGTTACGTAGAATTCCTTTATTCGATTCGTGTTCAGCGATATTTGGCACATTTCTTGGTTTTTGACATATATATAACGTCTTTCCTGTCACTTTCCTGCAATCTGTGGGAGTGATTACGTGAAAAGGGACGGAAGTGTGTAACAGGAAGCCGGGGAAGCGCGCTCTATTTGATTCGACCAATGAGCGCGCGCGGTGCTAGAGTTGGGCTGTCAAATTGTACCAACCCATTTTCCAAGAGGTTGGTGCTGTCATCCAAGATGTCAGACATCATAATTTTGCTATTTCTGTAAGGCTCGCTCGTTTTTTTTGGATCACTACGTACTCGTAACCATGTCTGTAATATAGATGCAGGTATATGTAAGGTGCCTAAACAATGTTTACCTGTACAAACACTTTTATTGTGATAGTACAAAAGAGCAGCGTACCAACACACTTAGTCACGTGCCGCTACAGATGTTATCACATCTCTTGAAGTGGACTGCGGGACGTTTGCTGACATAAGGGGACTCAGAAAAGGAGTTCCACCCTTCAATGAAGACTACTGTTCTTCGATGTAATGTAATTATGTTGTTGAAACGTAATTATGGTTACTGATTTAGGTATAGTATTGGTACGGTTCACATTAGGCATTTATTAAACGAAGTGTATAGAGTGCCGCGAGTTTCTTGTGGCACTCTAGTGTCACTGCCTCGGCCCGGCTAGGGTGCCGTGAGCGTTGCATTGTCACTGTCACTTGTTATTTAGGTTAGGTTAGGTTAGAACTGTGACCACACAACGCACGAGCCGAGCGAGCGCAGCGAGCGGTGCCGCGGTAGCGGCCGGCGAAGTGCCAGGGTCCGTTTAGGCACAAGAGAATGTAATGTTTTGGGAATGTGGTGTTTTACAGCGATCTAACCTCGACAATCAAACAAAATACCAAGTGACGTGACTTAGTGACAGTGACAATGACAATCCAATGCTTGCGGCACTTGAGCCGGGCCGAGGCGGTATTACTAGGGTGCCTGTAGTGGCACTTTATCCGATAGGGATAGAGTGTCAATGGTGGCACTCTATACACTGCCTTTATTAAATTGTTGGATTTGGTGAAAATAAATGATTTTAAAAGTAATTGGCTCATGTTTAGCGGTATTTACCAACACTGTTCAGTGTTCATGTTTATTTTAATTTTTTAACCGGCTTTAAAAAGGAGGAGGTTCTCAATTCGACTGTATGTTTTTTTTATATGTTTGTTACGCGATTACTCCTCCAATTATGAATTCATTTTGATGATTCTTTTTTTGTTTGGTAGGTCATACTTCAGAGGTGTCCCATATAAATTTTATTTACTTTGCTTGGTCAGTTTTTGTGTTAACTTCAATAATATGTATTTTTCTCTCATAGCCTATGTGGATGATAATATGATGATAAGTCTCTGTCACTCTTATTTACATAGCAAGTAGTGGTTTTTGAATTTGTATGGGGTAGGTACCACAACCAAAAAGTGAAAAATATAAACTTTTCGTAGTCGATGTCAAAAAACGAAATCAAAACCAAAGACACTGACTTCCGAAATTAAAGTTATTTTTGACTTTGTAGCTCCTTTGTAGTGTCTCTTTGAGTGTTTGCAAGTCGGTTGTTTTTTTTTTGTAAAAAGTTTTTAGGTTATCCTCTACTTATTATTGTCACGTATGTACATAGGTACTACAAAAGAGGTTATCGTCGTATCTTTTGAAGTGTACCTACTGTCTGAACATTTGCTAACATTAAGGGTAAGGAAAAGGCAAAAGAAGGATGTTCTAAATGTCTGTTCTCAATGTAATTACTTAATATTATGTTATCTTCTCATTAAGATATCTGTTATTTATAGATTAATTAAAAGAAGATGATGCTGTTTGTTGTCATTAGTCTATTATATTGTTGATATTTCAGACATGGTTGACACATAGTGGGCTAGATTAGCTAGGAAAACATAAACCACTGAATACTATAATTTTCATGAAAATTTTCCGAATTAATAAAATGTTCTGACGCAATATTGAGGAGATTGCGAAACTGTTCTTCTTTCAAATAAAATACTGATATTGACCTCAAAAGACTGAAAGCGGTGCCCAAAATAAACACGGAAAAGGTTAGGAAGAAGATGAATACACGATGACTAAGCAGTATCCAACTAAAGTTATGTGCACACCTGACGGCTCCGTCAGGTGTGCACATAACTTTAGTTGGATCTGGACTCTTGATCGGTATTTAATATTTACCGAAAAAATACCAACACCGATGTCAACTTTTACCCAAATACGGCAAAGCCAAAGGAGGATTATGGTTTTAGCAGGTTATGTATAAAGTTCTATTGTTGTATTATGTTCAATTGTTCATATATTCCCTCATGACTCCTAAACTTCTCACTTCTATACTAAAATAAAATATAAAACGACATCGACATCTTGTTTTCAACTTATTAGTTGGCGTTTTGTTTATGTATTAAACTCTATTTTTTACCTCCCTCTTTTCATTGGATTAGATATAATTTACTTATTTATTGGGGTATTCGTTGCAACTGATTTTTGCTTTGAAATTGAGGTTTATTTTGTCGGTCCACTCGCCTTTCATGGCACTGTTTCTGGCTACATAGTTTTGGCGAAACGTTGTAATATTGAATTATTTTGTAAACACAACGTCCCATGCTATAATTAACTTAGCCAATATCTTTTAAGGCTCAGTACATTGCCTAAGTTTTTTGGTAGGTAGTCTGGTTGGTATCAAAAAATTATTTGCCAGATAGTTCTGATCGATACCGTGCTTACAAGTGGGACAGGACCTTAACAGTGAATGTGTTCACTAAAAATAGATATAAAGTTTTGCACAAAGAAGGATATCGCCCACTCTACACTCAACTCTCTCTATTCTATTCCAATCTATTTTAAGTAACTGTAGGTTGATATAATATTTATATGTAAGTGAAATGCTGGTCATCTAGACGTGGGCGTTGAAAAGGCCTCCTCGTAACTAAGCAAGCTTTTTTATTCGTTTACACAACTCCAATTATTTAAGGAGAGTTTTTAACTGTCTAGACTTTTAGAGTATCCATTTAAAATATTATTAGTATAGGGTTCAATAATAATTTTATAAAATTCAATCGCAACTGTTCATTAGTCTTATTTCAAACTAGCTCCGTCCCGCGGTTTCACCCGCGTAAAGTAGTTTTTTTCTTTTAAAGCCCTATGTTCCCGTAGAAATTAATATCGGAATAAAAAGTAGCCTATCTTACGCCCAGTGGCCTCAGCTATATATTAGTGAAAGTCCCGTCTAAATCGGTCCAGCCGTTTCGGAGATTAGCCGGAACAAACAGAAAGACAGACAAAAAAAAATAATGGGTTTTTGCTGTATGGATTGTATTTACTTTCATAAGCATTTATAGTAGTGTTATTTTGACATTACACACAGACACTTCAACCTTAACCCTTCAAATGCCATTTTTATATCCAAAACCACCCCAAAACCCAGAAAACGTCCCACATTAGACGCAGTCCTAATTATTTTCAAGAAGGAACCCACGCCTCTTGACTCAGTTCGCTCCGTAACGAGTATACGTCCCAGTCCAATGGCCCTCTTGTTAAAAATGCATGGAAACGAGCCGTAACACGCTGTAACTACCTCCCTTTAGCACGCCCTACGAGTGTTCGTACATATCTCTTTGGAATTCAGCTCTGTTTCATCGGTTTTTGATGGCTTATTTACCGTGAGTGGTTGTATTGATTGAGTATGGATGGTTTTAGTAGATATATCTCTCTCATATATCTGCCTAGCCTTTTCCCAACTATGTTGGGGCCGGTTCCAGTCTAACCGGATGCAGCTGAATACCAGTATTTTACTTGGAGCGACTGCCTATCTGACCTCTACAACCCAGTAACTAGGTAATACGATAGCCCTTGACGAGTTGTTACGGGCTACGGTTGTTAGACTGTCGGGCTTCTGACGACCCTTAACGACTGTCAAAGATCCACAAATGACAGCTGACACCAACGGCTTATCGTGCTTTCCGAGGCATGGAGGAGGCTTAATATGTAAAGATGGTCACCCATCTACGGACCAACCCCGGCAACCGTAGCTTAACCTGATGGATCGAACCGTGCGGCTGTTATTATTTAGCCACGAGTTGCTCTAGATGGTTTTAGAAAATAGATAACTTAAATTCAATTGCTTGATGTCGGATACTTGATAATTTATTTATTATTTTATTTATTTATTTTATAAATTACAAACTTACACTTAAAAAAAGCACACAATTAGACCTCTGTTTATTTATTATCATTCAGCCGCAAGACTTCCATTATTGGACATAGGCCTCCCCCAAGCACCGCCACTTCGACCGGTTCTAAGCTTCCCGCATCCAGCGGATTCCTGCCGCCTTCACAAGGTCATCGGTTCACCCTGTGGGTGGACTTCCAACGCTATTTTTGGTTACATTGGTGATAATGATTGATGCATAGAGCTCAATATCATATAAATGGTTAATATCACACTAGCATACAACTTCATTTATTTTTCCGTATCAATTAACCAGCAATTAATTAACTTCAGTTGCGTATTTCCAAAGACCACAATTCCCACATTTCGCCACCCTATCATTACATGCAAGTCTTCAGCCAAAGTCGCATTCGTTCTGTGCAATTGCATAGCGTTTTGTAGATAAAGCCGGGCTCACAAAGCCGACGACAAAGGGCAGACAGTCTTTGTGTTCTCGATATTGTCGACAAATGACGCATACCTACCATTGCCTTTTGAAGGTAATTCTGTTGTCATGAACGTTTGTTTTGTCTCCGTTCTGAAAGGTTTGTGAATTGTGATGTAGTCTGTTCTGAGCCTTAAAGTTGGGGAGGAAAGTCTCCATATTTTTAGGATTTGTATTGTATGTTACTGTTACTAAAGTCATAGAAGATTTCTAGAAATGTGTATCGCAGTTCTACTAAAAATGGTGTTGTATTTTAGATACTTTCTACGACAAGAAGATGGAGACGATATTTTGTTGCTGTATTTTTGTCCTATTTTCAAAGACTATGAGGAATATTGCATATTCTGTTTTATTAGTCTATTTAGATTGTCCCAAACAAATGGCTCGTCCTTTCTACATGAAACTTATAACATAACTTGCGAAATGTATTTATAATTATGTCATTTACAACTCTGTCTACCCGGTTGGAGAATAAGCTTGATATTATGTATCCATTTCCATAATCCAACTACCCTAAATTCTCGTTTATATTAATAGCAAACTTTTAAAAGCTAAGCGAATGCAAGCCCATATATAAATATACAAACTGTATTTAAAAAGTAATTATAACAAACTAAATTACGAGTAGTTTGCGGTGGATTTATGAACGTTATTATAAAGCAATGCGTGATTTTTCCTGAAAGCATTTAATTTTAATACTTCGCTTCACATAATTGTACCGTTTACTGGATATTAAATGTACAGTTGGAAACATGCGATGTGAGTAGCATGTAGCTTTAACTTAATAATATTGTACGGGTAACTTATTTTTATTTGCACTTTTATTTACATAAGACGTATTAAATGTCGACGTAAAGTAAGTTAAGTTTAGTTGGTAATTCTATATTACCAATTAAACTTAACTTACTTTACCTAAGTAGTAACTGATTCTATTTTACATCTGTACTTTAACTTTATACATTAATACCATAATCCAGCTTATAATATTCCCACTGTTGGGACACAGGCCTTCTTTTTGTGATATCCCGAAATCGCAATGTCAAGGCAAAATATGAAATTTTGCTAAAAGAGTGAAAAAAACATTAGAACAAGTTGAAAACATCTCAAAGAATTTCCATATACATTATCGTTCGTCTGAAGTACAGTACAAATATTTTCTTAATGTCACTCGACAAAGTTCGTGTTTCGTCAGTTGTCGGAATTCTATCAGTTGCCCTTTGCACTTGGTGCAGGCCGGACGCTCGCAATCGATTTGGAATATACTTCCAAGTCGCTTGAGAGCGACTATTTTCCTAATGTCTCTCAGCAAACTTCGTGTTTCGTCAGTTGTCGGATTACTATCAGTTGCCCTTTGCAGTTGGTTCAGACGACGCTCTCAATCGAACTAAATCATAAAATCATAAATCATTTATTGGTTTGCAAACATGGGTAATTCTTATAGGTACATAGATATTTTATTATAATAGTCCTCCATGTTTTACCGTCACATGGGCATGCAAATCATAATATTATTATTGAATTTACATAATGCTAATAAAAATTCGAATAACAATTTTATTAGGAAAATAAAATATTACATAACTATTAACTAGGAATATACTTCCAAATCGATTAAGAGCGTCCGCACCAAGTGCAAAGAGCAACTGATAGAAATTCGTCGACCGACGAAACATGAAGTTTGCCGAGTGACATTACGAAAATAGTTGTACTGTACGTAGATAGATACTAATATTAACCCGTTATCAGATTTAAAGGCATTTAAGCGCGTATTCAATAAATCGTTCTAGAATACTCGATGTAAATCTCAAATTAAATCTAACAGACAAATCTAATTTTCACATACCTAAATACATAAACTCACGCCGTCATCCCACGGGGAAAGAAGAAGAAGTACCATGGGATAGGCAGAAACTACAGAACGCCACCTGCTACGATCCTTACATACTCCTTTTGATACGTTTACGTTCATACATAATATGGTCATACACGCACTCCGGTTGCGAGTACTACGCACCTAGTTTTCAATGGAGGATATAATTTATTGATTACCTCACTATCTCAATTTACAAAAAATATTCAACAATTTTATCTAAATATAGAGCATTTTCCATAAAATGGAAACAATGATAGCGCAAATATATCCTCTCTGTTGGATACCATTTAATTGGACTTCCTGCTCTTATTCATTACTCAAAACAGTCCCTCCCACCCTGTGTGTGCATTTTTTAAATAAAATTTATAGACTCAAACGGAAAAAGGAAAACGGTGTTACATTTTACCTTTTCAGCACAAGGAAATATGATAATTTCGGAGAATAAAGTAAAAATTATCAGCCTCTTTCTCACAGGAAACGAGAAAGAAAAGAACATTTGACAGAGAAAATAAAATGGTGGGATAGAAAATAATCTATTCTTATTAGGGTCTATTGTTTTATTGTTCCGAGTAAATAAAAAGGCGATAAAAAAAACTATCAGTCTATAAAATAGGACTTGAAACGATCGACGCCTTGTTCTGAGATCGACGTTTCGATCAAATTCAGTAAATACGGCTACACTTTCGCCGAGGCCGCCTCGAGGCGAGAATAAATAATGCTGTTAGTAGAATACGAACTAGACACTGAACTGCTGTTTACGCTTAGTTAAGTTATAAATTGTATGTGATATGGGTTTATACTTTTTTGTCTCTTTAGTCTTTATTAAGACCTTTAAAAGGCAGGACGCATTTAATATTGTGAAACAGAAGGAGTGACAAATATAAATAATTATAAACATAGATACATACATAACATCACGCCTTGTTTCCCCGAAGGATTGGGCAGAGGTGTACCTATAGTACACCCACATTTCGCCAGTTATGTTTAATTCCAATGTAATAAGGGGCGAGCCTATTGCCACCAACCGGGTACAAATCCAAACTCCAAGTTGCTACTGAGAAATTCCAGCTAGACAAAGCCAATAACGCTGCTCAACCTGGGGAACGAACCCAGGATCTCAAACATAGATAAAACATACATAAATTCTCTCATAGAATCGACAAATAAAGTATGTTTATACATTATTTGTCGATTATATTATTGCTGTGGCTAGGCTTACATCCATACTTAAATATTATAAAATGTGAAAGTAACTCTGTCTGTTTGCTACCTTCTGAACTGATCATTATGAAATTTGACAGCTAGCCTGGGACCTCAAGAAGGACATAGGCTACTTTTCTGTATTATAAAGATATGCAATAAATCGCGGCCAACAGCGATTTAAAGAGTCCATAATCAGATCATTGTTTCTTTAAGTACCTATTAAGCTACGCTTGCCAGGATTGGTCCGTGGATAGGTGACCATCTTTACATACCGGGATTCCTTCGTGGCTTGGAAAGCATGTTAATCCATTGGTCCCGACTGTCATTCATGGATTGATAGACAGTCGTTACGGGTCGTCACAAACCCGAAAGTTTGACAACCAGTGTTAGATAAAAGCAAACAAAATATTGAAATATTATAACATATTTATTTAGTTAGTGCATATATGAGATGACACAATAGAATAAAAAAAGAAACAAAAGAAGATATAAAATATTTCAAATTAAGAAAAATAAACACAAAGCTATAAAAAGAGGTTTCATAGGTACCATAAAACCTACTTCTTGTTGACTCTAACAACCAGTCTATTACTAAACTGGGTAATACGATACCCTTTCGTAAGACTAACCTAGTGGTTGTGGAGGTCAGATAGGATGTCGCTCCACGTAAAAAACTGGTATTGGTGTACAACATAGTTGTGAAAAGGCTAGGCTGATTGATTGACATTGATTGACACACATCAAGATTATGTTAAAGTTAGCACAATCTAAAAGAAAACCATATCTAAAAGCATAACAATATCAATTTCAAAGACGATACACACTTACGAAAATAAAGCTACTATGTCACCGAGGCTGCCTCGAGGCACAAATAAATAAGACGCTGTAAGTGCCATACTTTATTCAAGGTAATCCTTGTATAAACGTAAATAGTAATTTGGTAGGAAACCCGCTAGGCCTTAAAGTTATGTCATTAATTTTATCTTATTTCAGTTTATTTGGGACAAAAGAAAAACATGAGATATCTGAAATTGTTTCTTAGTTTTGACGATGGTTGTTTAAGTAACGCAACTTTTAACCCATTATTTCGGTGCTAGACAAACTAATTTCCAGTTGAGTTTTTGCGATAATTAAAATTATGTTTGGCCTACAGTGTCTTTAACTTCAAATCTTTAACGTTCTATCTATTTAAAACTGCGCATATTCGTGATAATTAAATACTACACAAATTAAATTAGAAAGCCGTCCAATATTACGTTATTCAATCAAAGCATATTTTTTTATTTAATCAATCAGCCAAGCCGTTTCCTAACTATGTTGGGAAATATACAAAATACAGAGAATGGTTCTCCACTAATATATTACAGGAAAACCTATAAGAAGCCTCACTAATCTGCCTAGCCTTTTCTCAACTATGTTGGGGTCGGCTTCCAGTCTAACAGTCGGTATTTTACATGGAGCGACTGCCTATCTGACCTCCACAACCCAGTAACTGGGTAATACGATACACCTTGGTAAGACTGGTGTCAGACTTTCGGGCTTGTGACGACCCGTAACGACAGTCAAAGATCCATAAATGACAGCCGAGACGAACGGCTTAATTAGCTTTCCGAGGCACGCAAAAGTCTCGGTATGTAAAGATGGTCCCCATCCACCCATCCACGGACAACCCCGGCAAACGTAGTTTAACTTGATGGATCGACCCATGCGGCTGTTATTACTTAGATACGATCTCTTCGCTCCTCCATTTTTAAATTTAATATAAAAGCAAAAAAAGTGGAAAATGCAGACCAAAGAACTTGCAAAATTACAATTTTAATTAAAGTCGCGAATCTAACCAAAGAATAACCTCCACACGAGGCAACAATTTCCTCCAACCCGTACACGAGGCACACACGAACCAAGGCAGCCATTACCCTCCGAGATTAAGAAAATAACAATTACAATTACATAAAGCCAAAGCAACGAGAACTCAATTCAATAACTAAGACCACAAAGGTTTTACTATTAAGCAAGATACTGTTTAAAATTTTCATTTGCGGATAAAAGTTCTGGAGACAATTCATAAAGTGAACACAAAGAGCATTGAGACATCGCAAATGGTTCTGTTCAGGAACTTAGTCTATTGTATCTCGTGAACCTTTTGTTACTGCTGAATAAGCTAGTGTTAGTTTTGATGCTGTGCTGTGTGACGATGGAGTCATGTTGTTGAGCACATGTGTCATTGAGATGAGAGTGTTTCTGATTTTTGACATGTGATTGTATCATTCTGATTTATGATATGTCTCTCGTGTCATCATCATCATCAGCCTATTAATGTTCCCACTTCTGGGACACGGGCTTCCTCTCTGTAAGAGGGAGTGGGCCGTAATTTACCACGCGGGCCCAGTGCGGGTTGGTAGATATCACATGTCTTCGAATTTTAGATGTTTTCCTTCACCGTTTTGAGAGCAGTGGTGATGAAATTATTTACACAAAGTAAAGCGCCTGCTTGGGTTCGAACCCACGACCTACAATTTGTAAGTCGGGGCCGTTACCACTGGGCCACCACTGCTCTCTCGTGTAGCACGAGCTATTTAAAATTGCTCATACTGGAAATATTAGCCAGAGTGAAGTCTAATCGGATGGTCCGTGGTTACGTCGGACACAGGGACTTCAGTACCGTACCTAAGAGACTTTCCTAATACAGCCATACAGTCCCAGGCGTATGAGTCCACAATATATGGTCTTTTTCTTTTTGTATGGTTAGTGACTAACCTAGTAGTAGTAGCACGTTAAATCGTTGGTCCCGGCTGTCATTCGTGGATCTTTGACAGTCGTTACGAGTCGTCAGAAGCCCGAAAGTCTGACACCAGTCTTACCAAGGGGTATCGTATTACCCAGTTACTAGGTTGTGGAGGTCAGATAGGCAGTCGCTTCATGTAAAATAGGTACTCAGCTGCATCCGGTTAGACTGGAAGCTGACCCCAAGATAGTTGGGAAAAGGCTAGGAAGATTGATAGTGACTAACCTAGTAGCCGAGTTTTAATGCCGCCTATTGGCCTTTGATTTATTTGGCTTAACAAAATATGGTGTCTGAACAACAATATTGTAACTACAATTCCTTATCTACTAATGTTAATAGATGATATTAATAGACAATTATACACTCTGTTAGTTAACATACTGTATAATTGTATCTATCCAAACTAGTCCTTTATTCATTTTAATATTTATATTATTACCTTAACCTTTGTTAAGTTCAATAACACTTATATTGAGAACTAATTCGCTATTCCTATTATTACCAACGAAAATATTATCTCTTCAAACTTTTCTGTAGCATTCTCGAAAACGATAATGTATTATTCCTGTGTACTCAAGATGTACTTGCTAACGTTTTCATTAAACGGATAGAAACGAAATTAATAAAGTTTATGAAACAGGCTGAGTTATTGTTTTTATGTTATTCTAATTGAGTCAATATGAACGAATAACTTTTTCAATGAATTTAGGGAAATGTCGAAATAGCCAAATTGTCGAGTGAGAGGAAATCTTACATTAAATTAACTGTCATCTGGAACAGGAAATAAATTCACGTTAATTATATGTACATAGGTAATCTTCGAACACACAAATGTACAGAGCTGAACTGAATACCATACGTATATGCCTATCCTATCCAGCTCGTTATACATAAGTATTCATGGCTACGCCATAACTATTAGAAAAATAAATACACTACAGTCCAAAACAATCAACGATCAATAAATAAATAAATATACTTACTGAATATACAGAAATACACAATAAAGGCTTACTCAGTTCCAATCGAGAGACCATGTAAAGGATTTAGTTCGCTACAAGAAACTTTTATCGAGGTCAACGCTTAAATTGGACACAAATTGTATATTGTATTAGGTATATGTGCTTATATTAGTAATACGACTCTGATTTCGTTGGCAATTTTGTCGATATTGCTTTAATGAAAGGTTATAGTCTAAAAATAGGTTTTTTATTTGACTTTTCGTGTGGCAAAAATGTAGACTATTGGGTACGTGATAGAGTAGCAGAATTAATTAAAGTGTTAAGATGTAGGTAGGTACTTTAAGAATCGACTAATTGTTTTGGTAACATTATGATCCCTTTAAATCGGATGTACGCGGGGTGATGCGCTTTTTTTTTGTTTTTATTAGTTCTGCATTTCATAAAAACATTCGCAAAATCAAAGGAACTGTAACATAAGTTCGAGGAGGACAGGAAACAAAAGAACAACGAGCTACTGCTACATGCCAGCACTGTGACCAGTAGCTAGTATTTTTAAATCGACTTCAAAAAAGGAAGAGATTATCCATTCGACGAGTTTTTTTTAGCATTTAAAAGTGTGCATTCATTCGCGCCAATATTTCGTTTCGAACTTATTTATTTATTTATTTTATACTTAAAGCACAGAAATGTACAGAGGCAAAGATACACATTACCTACTACAAATTATAAATATAATATATAAGCTACTCATATATACAAAAATAAGCACAAATAATATATAAGAATACTTGAATATACTAAATTAAATAAGACAAACAATGGGAAAACATTAACGTTGTGATGATACTGCCAGCTTCTTACGAATGTGCTCGCGAACTTTAACTTTAAAGAATAAATAACTTATAGTGATTTGATATGCTCGTTGAAACGTTTCTGCCCTCAGAAACGCCATCTTGCGTGTGAGCTTTCAATGCTCGGTTCAACGTATCCACTGCTCAAATGCTCGTAGCCGAATGCTCATCGCGCGCCAATGCCCTCACACGCATGTTCGTCTACATACACTTTTAGAAATAGACCTGTCTTGACAATGTACTGCAGCTTACAAGCAACACTTTTCATCTATGTATGGATGAAAACAAAGTGACTACAATTTATGATCCAGTGACCTAGAAAATGCGATACCGAGTCTCACGAACTTAGGATTCAATTTTGTTGCAATTTTATTATTCTTCAGCAATTTGGTAGTTTAGCTCTATTGAAAAGCTGGATCAAGGGCTTAAAGGCTCTCCAGCTTGGAAACAGCACTTTAGATAATGTTGCTGTTGCTGTTGCTACCTAGTACCTAGAATTATTTGTGACGTTTACGAATTGATTGTTTATAGACTATACTATTTCCAACCATTTATTTAACTTTTGACATGTACACGTTTATGAAGTTCCGTAATTATTACATTAAAAACATCACACACATCATTGAAAAATAATAATAGAAAGAGTTGATGCTTATTTAAATAAATCGATAATGGTATTATACCATGCGGGGACGACTACGACACCAGCTGGTAATTTATACTAGTGCATAGGAGTATTTTGAAACTATCAAATAGGTACAGACGCCAGCATATCGACCTACTCCAATCTGTCAAATTTTCCCAATCAACATTGAACCTTATTCTTTAGAAATAAAGTTGAAAATCTATTAAAGAAATTTGAAAAATTGTAGTAATTTGATGTGCGTTTGATGGCGTCTGTACCTAAATTCAAACATTTTTTTTTCAAACACAAATTATGTTGTGTTGGGTCAAATAAGGGTTTTGCCAATCAGCCAATTAGCTATAATGCCTAATTGGATATTATTTAAAGCATTGAATTTTGCTTCGTAGTTTGCGAACATCATTATTTTGACAAACGAAGTATAATTTATTGTACTTTATATTGACATCCCCGGCCTATTCCTTATAGTAATGTTTTAATCGAGATGCACAAGAACATCTTTCCAAAACACAAGACAAAGGTGTTTACACATTAAAATTATCTTACCACATTGCCAGTTGCTAAGCAATTATTCTACCTAATATTATTCCTACGAGAGTCGATTACTCGTCGACACGACTCGCTACGCTAAGTGGCTCTACGACGTTTGTCAAACTCAAATAGCTGCAGACTAGAGTAAATGTAGGAACTATGTGTTTGACACATATAGTATAGTGACATGTTACGGTTTCTAATTTGAGAAGTTGCTCAAAGCCTAAAGTATAGGAACGTATGCGTTCCCATTTCCTCCGAGAGGCATTAATAATTGCAATTTATTATTATTATTTTATAGTTCACTAGTTGGGAGTAGTATCAAGTATTGTGACCGTTCTTCTCCATATGAACCTAATACCTACGCTATGGAATGGGCAGTTGACGGAGTCAAGAGGCTTCATCTTTTTGACTGACCGACTTCTTAACAATTCAAAAGTACCTGTAAATGGTTACATTTAAATAAAAATGCTTTATCCCAATTTACAGGGTAAGGGTGCTAGTTTATACCTACAGGCATATGAGTGATTTAGGCTTAGTCTGTGGCATGGAAATGCACCTGCGATGGCTGGCATTACAAGATGTCCATTGACCGCGGTGACCATACTATGGGTCTCTTGCCATCAGTATTTGTATTGCATATGGATAATTATAAATGAATTGCATCCGTCTGCACCTGCCTTAAGTCTGTAATGGTAACTTTGAGTAATTAATATTATTGTATTAGAATGTATGATATTATCCTTTTAATGTTTTTAGGACGCTTAGCATGACCACAATAGAAACCGCTTTTGTCGACGGAAGAATAGAAAAATCACAGATAAACAATCCCAATGTGTCATTTTGTCTATTCTTCCGTCGATAAAACCCGTAGAAAACCCGTTTCTATGGTTGTCATGCTACGCGTGCTGGTATCTAATTAGAAACTCCATGTTAAATGAATTACCTTTTAAAAAAATTACCTTACGTACTTATTGCCTTAACATGTAACTGTTTTTCTGGCCCAATAAAAAAAAAAAAAAAAGTGATTATCTGATGACGTCATCAAACCTAAGAACCTTCCTAGGTTTGATGACATCATCGGAAAAAAAAAATTGGGGCCAGAAAAACAGTTACATGTTAAGGCAATACGTACGTAAGGTAATTTGTTTTCCTTTGACTCCTTTATCACGGAAACACCACCATTCTTTCAATTACTCCGTCCATTCTTTCAATTGACTTAACTCTGCAAGTTTCCCCTTTCACTCCGGGGTGACTAAACATACATTGTGCATTTACATTTATTCGCCATACGCATGTAAATGTGCGCGGGTTCCGTCCACAGTATTTGTGAGTCACAGTTGATGGCTGCAACAATGTAAGGTTTTGTGAAATACAACATGGCCGCCGGTGCAGATTCATTTGACGAAAGATGAGGTACAGTCAACAGCAAAAGTGGATGATCAAAATCAGAAATTCAATACTAATGAACGGAGTTCGCGTCAGAACTGTGTGGAGTCGAAGTGATTCAAAAGTATGTGATTGTAAATTATACCAAACATTTACTACTAGTACAGCTGCCATATATTCGTGATCAGTTTTGACTCCAAAAGTTATAAACTCGACTACTATATTTGATTGTCAGTTTGTGACAGACGTCAAAGTAAAAAAGATCAAAAAACAAAAAGAAACAAAACTTGAGGTTGAGGGTATGAGGTTGCTACAAATATATTATAGCCGACTGGGCAGAAGCAATCATTGAGTTATGATTTTGTATCGCATCAGCTACTTTTGAACATTGACATAAATTCACAAACACGCAAAGATAATAATATTGATTGAATTATGGTTTTGTATCACATCAGCTACTTTTAAACTTTTTACAGAAGTTACAAAAAATAAATAAATAATAGTAAAGTTTTTCAATTATTTTTAATGCATTAGGCATATATTAAATATGCAAATTTTTATCCAATTCAGCTGTTTTTCCGTAAAACATAACAAATTAAATTACTGGGATAATTCAAAAATAAATATGGATGAATTATTTGCCTCATGATTACGTGGCCTCAGTTTTATCATTTAATTTTTGATTTTAATTGTTCACTAGTTTTGAATATTTTTTTCACTTCTTAGTTCTGATGCGAATTGAGTTTATAACTTTTGGAGTCAAAAGTGATCACGAATATATGGCAGCTGTACTAGTAGTAAATGATTGGTATAATTTACAATCACATACTTTTGAATCACTCCGACGCCACACAGTTCTGACGCGAACTCCGTTCATAGTATTAAATTTCTTATTTTGATCATCTACTTTTGCTGTTGACTGTACATACCGCGTTATGTTTGGTTCAAATTTTAATTTAGGGGAGTTGTGAAATGCCATTTTTTATTTCTATTGTTTTGATTAAGTAAAATATGGGGAAAATAGAATTTAGAAAACTAAAGTTTGAATAGAAAGAATCAATTGCTACTATAACTAAAATTGGAGAAGAGTTAAAGGACATTGACTAAGTGCGGATTTCACCAATGAAATTGAACGCGTTCAGCAAATGTAAACGCGTTCAAGAGCTGTAAGTGTATGATATTCCATAACAATTTTGACACTGACAGCTCTTGAACACGTTTTAGCATGTATGCTGATCGCGTTCAGTTTCATCGGTGAAATCAACCCTTAAAGAGTAATGAATATAAATGTTGATAGATAGAGATGGAGAGGAAGGCAAAAGAAAAGAGGGATGGATTGTCTGAGGAATGGTATGAAAGAGAAGGGAGTGATTGATAGCGAAACGATTGACA
Organism: Conistra vaccinii; assembly: GCA_948150665.1. Classification (NCBI taxonomy): domain Eukaryota; kingdom Metazoa; phylum Arthropoda; class Insecta; order Lepidoptera; family Noctuidae; genus Conistra; species Conistra vaccinii. Next base: position 4,858,141 of record OX411321.1, read on the forward strand.
GGGGAGAGTGGAAGAAGGAAACGTGTTGCGCCGACCACGAGTAACATGGGACAAGGGCAGGGAGCTGATGATGGTGAAGAGGAATTAACACTTCGTGAGCCTATAATGTCCCACTGATGGGACACAGACCTCTTTTCGAGAGAGAGTGGGCGGTAATCTCACGCGGGCCCAGTGCGGGTTGAAAGAAGTCACGTCTTCGAATTTTTAGTTCTAGGACATGCCGGTTTCCTCACGATGTTTTCCTTTACCGTTTTAAGACAAAGACATAACCGAATATAATTTAGTAACATAAACCAAAAGCACGTATCCCACAAATAGCCACCCAACACCTGAAACCAACTCAGAGCTGACCGCAAACCAGTTACAATTCAACTTAAGTTTAACTTACAGTAAGCAGTGACTAAGTTAAATTCAAGATTACAGCGCCAACTTGGTCCAGGCGTTGTTTAATTCAATTCTAAGCACGGTCTAAGCACGGTTTAAAACTTACATTCTGGATCTAGTTTGGACTGCAACTGTTACAGATTAATTGTGATTTAAGTTAAATTTAGTTTAAATTGAATTGTTTTGTTTTGTTATTCATCTGTTTGGCAACTGTGTTGTTATATGTGTTTGTTGCAAGTACTTGCTGGTGTATGTGCTGGGACCTTTAATAAAAATGGTTTACTGTATAAACAGTCGAGGAAAGCAAATGCTAACCACCTTCAGGGCAATTATTATTCACGGAAGTGTGATTCATTTCTGAATTGTAGAACCTCTTCATTCTTTGTGAGATGTAGGTACATATAATGCATCTGCTGTCAGTTTCATGGATACAGTCAACATTCAGAGCGCTTATCTTAAAATTTGGCAACGTCGTAAATGGCTGTCAAATATCTGGAAATGGAGAAATGTGGTGTGGTAACTTGTGAACAAAAATATTGATTATGAAATGCAATAATTAATATCGTAACACCGAATATTTAGTTTTAGATGTAAAAAAAAGTATTTGGAAACTTTTCAAATGCCTTTTTTACACCTTAAACGGTTACAACATCAAATTCAGAGTTATAATTGCAATTAATGAATAATATTCTAGTTCGCTAGTTGGCCACATTTCGTATTTCCATACAATAATAATGCCAAATAAATCAAAACAGCGAAATATTTGACATCTATTTGCGACGTTGCCCACTATAAGAACTTTAACAATCAATGAGTTTTAAAATAAAAAAACAGCTATTGTAGGACAGTACCCTAGTTGCGTAACACATTGTCAATCGCAATCCAAGATATTTGAAGGATAATAATCTATTACCTCATAGGTTTCAAAAAATCGTCTACTCAACAACGTAAATAACGCAATGAACGTGACTGCACTGTCAAAATGAAACCCAATGCAATTGATTGTCATTTTATGTCTGTTAGGTAATTCATGTTGTGTTCATTGTGTTCATCAGGTTAAGCTACGCTTGCCGCGGTTGGTCCGTGGATAAGTGACCATTTTTACATACATAGACCCATCCGTGCCTCGTAAAGCATGTTAAGGCTGCGTTTCCACCAGAGATGAGCGAGGATGCGTAGCGAGGGATGTGTGAGAACCTAACCAATAACATCGCTTTACTGTCATAGCTTGAGCTAAGTTTTTGGTTAGTTTCACACGCATCCCTCGCCACGCATCCTCGCTCATCTCTGGTGGAAACGCAGCCTAAGCCGTTGGCGACTGTCATTTGTAGATCTTTGACAGTTGTTATGGGTCGACAAAAGCCCGAAAGTCTGACAACCAGTCTACCAAGGGGTATCGTGTTAGTTAGTAACTAGTGGGTTGTAGAGGTCAGATAGGCAGTCCATTCATGTAAAATACTGGTATTCAGCTGCTTCTGATTAGACTGGAAGCCGACCCCAACACAGTTGGGAAAAGGCTAGGCAGATAATGATATCTGTTATGTGTTGCCCCACGGGGCTAAGCTGAATCGAATAATAATAATAATAAACCACAAAGAAACGTTCTGTATATTTAATTCAATAGATAATTTGGCGTTTACTATACCTACCAAAAATATTTCGGTAGGTAAATACTTCTCACAAAACTACAAAAAATACAACATACCTACTAACTATTTGGCTTTATAAAGCGAGCACTTAATACTTGGAAACTAGCGCACAACTTTATCCGTTACGACAAAACTTCGGCAAAACAAATAATTCACGATCTAATTGCCGTTTTTGCAACAAGGACATGTTGTTGCAATCACTAGAGGCGCACTGGAAAAATATTTGGCCACGTACAAACAAGAAAAGTGGGACTGATATAGGAAAGTGCTTGTTTTTTGGTGGGATTTTTAAAGTTTTTAGTATGAAAATAGTTCCACAGTTTTTATGGGAGATTATTAAGGCCTTAAGCCCCATAACATGGTGCTAGTTTCTGGAACGTGCAACATCGCATGCCATAAAGCGCGTTCAATAATTGCCATTCAAGGATTGCATGCAAGTGTTTACACGCGTGCAATTTCCTTAAAATAGTAAACAATAATAGGCAAGGTTTGTTATTCAAAATAAATAATTCATTATCTAATTGCAGTTTTTGCAACAAGGACATATTGCTGCAATTTACTGGAAAAATATTTGGCCACGTATAAACAAGCAAAATGGGCAGGGGATATGTTTTTGTAGGGTTTTTAAGGTTTTCTGTATAAAAATAGTTCAATTATTTTTTTGTTGTATTGGTAAGGGCAATGTTGAGAGACTAAAGGAATTTCTAATCTTGAACATTGATTGAAGACACCTTAAGATCAGCATAACAAGTAGTACTTACCTAAATACTCTTGCAAAATTATATTAGTAGCAGATCTGAAAAGATTTAGGTAAATCATTGCCTAGCAGTTGGCCATATAGATTGATAAAGAAAGGAACTATAAAAGTATTATGACGTAGAACATAAAAAAAACAAACGCTCCATAAATTAAAAGCCCATAATAAGTCACTTGGCAACCTCACAATGTTGCCAGGAACAAATATTTCTCTACCTAATTGCCCTTTTTGCAACAAGGAAGTTGCAGTCACAAGTGGTTCCATTTAGCGGAAAAAATGCTGGGTTACGTTCAAAAGAGGCCGCATTATACCGCTCGTTGCAACAATTAAATTAATGTCTTGGCCCGACGGGCCTAATTAGCGCCCACTACGATTTCATTGGCCCTCTTTACTTTTTTAGAAGACCCGCCGGCAATTTGGCGAACGTTTTAAATATTGTTTGGCTTAAAATTATGGTTTATGTAGCCAAGAATGAAAAGTGTAGTCGGGTATTCCATTTATTATAGCGACTATAGCCAAACGGTTAATAGCACGCCGCCAAAAGCAAAATTGACAATCGTTTTGATTTTTCATGAAGTGGTATAAAATATTCAATCGAAAGCAAAATTGGCAATTGTTTTAATATTTCATTTAGGTATAAAATAATATGAGTAACTTTGATTTGTGATATTTCTAGACTTTTGTGAAATAGAAACAAATAGAAAAACGTCACAAAGTTAATAAAAGGTTTCACCACTTACTACGTTCTTATTTCGAGGAAAATTTATTTATTTAAATGGAATAACGTTTATTGTCTCCAGTATTATAGCTAGTAGTAGTGGTACATATACAAAACTATAATACAAAACTATAATTTATCATTTAGCATATTTTTATCTTACAAATTGGGGGTGCGAGATTTTTCTGTCTTTATGCTGGAGAGCGATAAGTCGTGTATTTGATTGTCACCCGTTAAACAATTGATCTCTCGTCTATGAAGCCATTGGAAAATTATGAATTCTCACTGTATGCTGTTAATGGTATGATTAAGTTTCATGTTAAAGAGCCATTTTCTAGGAATGGTAAAGCTTAAGTTTAGTTGCTACAAAACCTAACACTTTTGACGAATAACCTAAGTAAAGTTTGGTTATTAAACGTATAGAACATGATGATTTTGGTACCTATATTAAATTGTGCGAACATACATACATAAACTCACGTCTTCTTCCCATGGGGGTAGGCAGAAACTACAGGACGCCACCTGCTACGATCCTTACATACTCTTTTTACTTCGTTTACGTTCATACCCCTGGTCATACACAAACGCCGTTTGCGAGTACTACGCACGTGACCTTACTGATGAACATCACCAATAGGCTCACTATACGTCTTTCTACGCCGTCAATTCCCGGCGTGTCCATTGTTTATTTATTCATAAGAAAGCTTACAGTCTATCTATTTAGTATGTACAATAGCAGTTACGATTGCCATTTATAAGCTTCCACAAATTAAAAACTAAATACAAAAAAAAAAAGATTCGTTCAAAATTACAATTAAACACAATATCTTCTTAAAACAAAACATAATTACAATATTATATTATTTAAAAACATAATTACAATATTATATTATTTTAAAACATAATTACAATATTATGTTTTATTGTATATATATTGTAATTGTGTTTTTTATAATATTGTAATTATGTTTTGTTTTAACACAAAAATTTTCAAAATCTCAACAAAATCTCTTTCTACTCCATCACGAGACCCTGTTCACCATCTATCTTGTGCGAACACTATCCTTATAATTTTTTTTTAGTAGCTATTTAGTACCTATAATCTACAAAACAGTAACGTGAACAGTTTAGAGACGGATGCGTGTAAGGGCGACATATTGCCGGCTTACCGCATGCAAGCACAGCATTAAATAGAATGGGTGTCCCATTCGCCTTAATTGACTCCTATAACTTGCATGGCTTTACAAGCCAACGAATTGCTACAACCCGTTTTTGTTCTTTTCTGATGAGCCGTGAAATAAATAGGAGTAAATAAATATTTAGTTTTCTTTGGCTTTATTTAGGAGGAAATAGTTTTGAATTGATGTAAAATATTATTCTGCATTTATTTCAAAAGAATTAAGGCTGTTTCGTACTCTATAGTTTAGTAGAACTAATTATTGTAAGTATGTGTTGTTTTATGTAGGTATATTACTAATGTAGCGGTTACACCGCGACATACAAACTACGCAGCAAAGACATGACGTCACACAATTCCTGCATCGCGCAGTTAGAGTTTACCGAGCGAAAAACATAGATAAGACTATCCGAAATCAACATATGGGCAGTTGCCCGCCAGACATAACACCCGTCTGGTTGGAGGATCCTCCCTTTTCTATGGTGGATGAGTGAACTTTACACCCTGTTCCTCATACCCCTAAACTAACTTTAGCTTACCGTTTTTTCTTAAACAAAATTAACTAACTTTTTTTTTCATTTTTTTTTTCAATGATCATACATTTTACTATTGTAAAGTGCTGTTCTCATATAAGTAACTTTGTGTCTTTAGCCTTTAATCTTTAAACCTAAAATAGTAAAGTTATTATAAAATAGTTAGATAGTAATATCTAACTATAAACAATACCAAAATTATTGTGGCAGCGACACAGTATCTAGGTAATTAGGTAATAATTACACAAAATAATCACCGTCTACTTTAAACGCTTGCCGGGGTTGGTCAGTGGATGGGTGACCACCTTTACATACCGAGACTCCTCCGTGCTTCGGAAAGCACGTTAAGCCGTTGGTCCCGGCTGTCATTTGTGGATCTTTGACAGTCGTTACGAGTCGTCAGAAACCCGAAAGTCTGACACCAGTCTTACCAAGAGGTACCGTATTACCCAGTTACTGGGTTGTGGAGGTCAGATAGGCAGTCGCTCCATGTAAAATACAGGTATTCAGCTGCATCCGGTTAGACTGGAAGCCGAGTCAACATAGTTGGGAAAAAGGCTAGGAAGATTGATTGAATCACCGTATACTTTAAAAGAATTGCAAAAATACACAATAATGTTTATCATTCCTCTGGCACCATTACCATACATAACAAAAACTTATTCTATTACCCAGCGACCCACTTACAAGTTCACAATAAGCGTTACTCCTGATTCTTGCTCCGTTTCGCATTAACATCTGCAATCTTAATCTTAATAAACGATTAAATATATGTTTGTTCATTACGACGAAAGTTTCGCGAGGACCTTCCTGTTTGTACAATCACGATAATAAATACTTATCCGTACACTGCTTTTACCAAATTAAAAAGCGATTTTCTAGTAAAATTAATATAGTGCATAAATATATTATGCACTATATTAATTTTACTAGAAAATCGCTTTTTATAATAGTACTAGCGACCCGTCCCTGCTTCGCACTGTTTTTACGATTTGTTAAAACTGATGAACTAATGGTTGATACACATAAACTCAAACTCAAACTCAAAGCATTTATTTCAAATAAACCAATTACAGGCACTTTTGAATTGTCAAGGGGTCGGTCAGTCAGAAAAGATGAAGCTAGATGCCCATTCCAAAGCGTAGTAGGTACCTATGGAGAAGAACGGGCAAGAAACTCCACGGACACTCTTTTAAATAAAAATTTGGTTACAAAATATTGGTTACATCATTCATGTTGAACTTATACATGTGAGAACGATGCAAAACGTTAAAAGCGTCCGTAATAAAAGATAAAAACAAAAATAAAACAATTAAAAAATTAAATCAAATTAAATTATGCCATGGCAGCTATGAGATGACCAGTCACAACTGACGGCGCCCGTTCACGAACATGACGCATGGATTAGCACCATTCAGCTCAACCATTTTGAAGGGAGCTAAATGATCCAACACACACGCCACCGTCAGCGTGACATTAGAGTGAGCATGACATACTCTCAGCCGCCAGGGCACATTCAAGTCAATGAAAGACATACCCAGTACCTAAATGGTAGCTTTATAGTCTGTACATAGTACTCACACATGTGCTATGCAATTATACAATGCTAAGAGATTGAATTTATACAATGCAAAGATAGTTTTTAAAATCTTCCGCAGCTCCAACAGTATTTTCAGATGCTATACAATTAGTTTATGTGCCCTTGTGGAGCAGGACCAGCGTTGAGCCAAGCATTTTTATCAGCGATGTAATCCCCCAACTTATAATATGCCTGACTGCATAGTGTGCGTTTATTATAAGATTTAAATTTCGTTTCATTCAGCTGAAGTATGTGGGGAGGTATTTTATTGTAGCATTTTAAACAGTACCCCATGAATGATGAGTCTACTTTAGCCAGCCTGAAACCCGGTTGAACTAATTGGTCCCTATTCCTAGTGATATAATTGTGTCTTGAACCTCTTTTACTAAAAAGATGTAGATTTTTCCTTACGTACATAATGTTTTCATAGATATATTGACAAGGTACCGTCATGATGTTAATATCTTTAAACAGTTCCCTTAGAGAGTCGCGCCTGCGGAGGCCATATATCGCTCTGATGGCTCTTTTCTGCAGAATAAAAATAGACTCGATGTCTGCAGCCCGTCCCCATAGTAGAATACCGTACGACATAATACTATGAAAGTAACTAAAATAGACTAGCCTCGCGGTATCTACATCCGTAAATTGACGGATTTTTCTCACAGCATATGCTGCCGAACTTAGTCGTCCTGGAAGGGATGTTAAATGAGGACCCCATTGAAGCCTAGAGTCGAGCGTGATCCCCAGGAAAACAGTTTGATCGACGAATTCTAGTTTCTCTTGATTTAATACTATCTCACAATTACTACTTTTGACATTTGGTAAAGAAAATCTTATGCACTTAGTTTTTTTCTCATTTAATACTAAATTATTAGCAGTGAACCAATTTTGGACTTGCTGCAGGGCGTTATTTACGTCGTGAAGATTTGATGCACGTCTATTCATTTAAAAAATTAATGAAGTATCATCAGCAAATAACACCATTTGTGGTTGAGTTTTTAACAAATGGGGTAGATCATTAATATATACTAAAAAGAGAAAAGGACCCAATATTGATCCTTGGGGTACACCCATTTTTACTTTTAAACCGAGTGAATTAACACCATTTATTTGAACTTGCTGTTGTCAATCATTTAAATAAGATACTCTAAACTGAGCCAAGTTTTCCAAGTCCGTAATGCTCAAGTTTCAAGATTAAGGTTTCATGGTCGACGCAGTCAAAAGCCTTGGAGAGATCACAGAAAATTCCTATGGCGTCTTGGGCCTCTTCCCACGCCGTAAATATGTGTTTTAATAAGGTGACACCGGCGTCAGTCGTACAACGTCCCTTGGTGAAGCTATACTGTTGATCATGTAAGATTTTATTGGTATTAAAATGATTGAGCATTTGATTAAGCATTACCTTTTCAAACACCTTGCTTAATACTGGCAACACGGACACGGGTCTATAATTATTGGTATCTTTACTGTCCCCGGATTTGAAAAGTGTTTATATTTATTAGTATTACCTTACTATATTTCATTAGATCAGGGAAGACTCCTTGATCCACACACAAATTAAATATTAAGGCTAAGTACGGCGCTATAGTCTCAATAATGGAGGTACAAACTTTGATTGACATTCCCCATAGATCTTCGGTTAATTTGATCTTAATTTGCTTGAAAGCTTTTAATACTGTTATGGGGTTTATATGCTTGAATTTAAATTCAATCGGGCAGGATGAAACGTTGGCTCTTAATAAATCAATAGAACGCGAGGGCGAGGAATTTAAGGTTTCAGTAGTTTTAAGTGGGATACTGGTAAAGAAATTTACAAATTCTTGAGCAACTTCTTTGTTAGTGCTTATGACACCACGTGAAGTTTCTAGTGTGAAATCACTGTTATGTCTTTTATTCCTATTTGTTTCGTCATTGATAATTTTCCAAACCGTCTTTATTTTATTATCGGCTGATTTGATCTTGTTGCTAAGGTACAAGGCTTTAGCTACCTTGCAGGTATTTTTAAAAGTTTTAGAGTAAGTAGCAACGTATTTATTAAAAGTATCAGAGTTAATAAAAGGCTTAAGGCCATACAGCTCAAACAATGTTTCCCTACTTTTCCTAATACCCTTAGTTGCCCAGTCACTGAACAGAAAATTTGGGCAAATCGTTTTAGTTTTCTTTTTTAAAGTATTATCGAACTCGGTGCGCACTACCGAAAATAATTCCTCATATAATTCATTTACATTGTTTATAATATGACCCGGTATACTTAACTTACTAATTAAGTTATTATTAAATTTACTTAGATTGCTGGTTGTTACTTGTCTAGATTGTATCTGAAATCTTTGTAATGGTGTGTTGCACTTGAAAGCAACAGTTTGACCACTGTGATCCGAAGGCAGATAATTTACAATAGCTTTATCTAAGTAGTCGCAGCAACAAAAAACATTATCAATACATGTAGCAGTATTTGTAGTTATGCGGGTTGGTTCTGAAAACACATTTGACAGATTGAATGATTTAAAGAGACTTAATAATCGACTGCTATTTGAACTATTTTCTAAGATATTAATATTGAAGTCACCACAGATAATAGCTACGCGATAATAAGGGGACTGCCGATGGAAGTGAAAACAGTATCCTATAATATTATGTTAATCCAGTTAATAAACTATATATCTGCCTCATCTAAATCCTATTAGTAGCATAACATAATGATTGAATACTATCGTGAATTCATGCATGCCTAGTACTTTTTGTTAGGTTTCTCTCAGATATTGTGCACAACGTCTAATGATTGAAATACTATCTTGAATTCATGCAAGCCTAGTACTTTTTGTTAGGTTACTAACAAATTCTACTCTCCCTCCGTCTTACGAATTTTCGATCAGGTTACGTGTCCTGACGCAAGTTTAACATTTTTTACCCATCCCAAAAAAAGTGCACAACGCCGCCAAAGAAGATTTTGCTTCAAAAAACTACTGAAATTGGAACACATGCCCCACACACGCTCAAGCAAATTTGCGCAAACTCAAATTTGCACAAGCTTCCAATCGAAAATTGAAAATCACACAAGCCTAGAAATTTGCGCAAACCTCCCACACACGTAACGATTTGCTTGCGCAAGCCTAAGTTTGCGCAAGCAAATCGTTACGTGTGTGGTCGCCAAAAATCGCTACAAAAAAAAATATACGTAGGTACAATAAACCAAACCATGTGCGCCGCGACACGACTGATTTCAATGAATTTCTATGAAGTACCTTCCGATGCTAGCGACACGTCGACACGTCGGCACGTCGCCTTCTTTAAAATACATAGAAACCAGTCCTGTCGCGGCGACACGTCGCCTGCAGTTGCCGCCTGTGATCAACTACGGAATTGTACCCGGCGCACGCCAGTAAAGCTCCCAATCGACAAGATTTTTTCCGACACCTTCAATCGTCTTCATCGTCATATTTCAGCCAATAAAACTTCCTCATGAATCACTCCGTCCATAGGTGAAAACCGTATGAAAATCCGTTCAGTAGGTTAAAGAAATCTACTGAAATTTGAACACATGCCCCACACACGCTCAAGCAAATTTGCGCAAACTCAAATTTGCACAAGCTTGGAATCGAAAATTTAAAATCACACAAGCCTAGAAATTTGCGCAAATTTCTTCCCACACACGTAACGATTTGCTTGCGCAAGCCTAAATTTGCGCAAGCAAATCGTAACGTGTGTGGGAAGAAATTTGCGCAAATTTCTAGGCTTGTGTGATTTTAAATTTTCGATTCCAAGCTTGTGCAAATTTGAGTTTGCGCAAATTTGCTTGAGCGTGTGTGGGGCATGTGTTCAAATTTCAGTAGATTTCTTTAACCTACTGAACGTATTTTAAAGAAGGCGACGTGCCGACGTGTCGACGTGTCGCTAGCATCGGAAGGTACTTCATAGAAATTCATTGAAATCAGTCGTGTCGCGGCGCACATGGTTTGGTTTATTGTACCTACGTATATTTTTTTTTGTAGCGATTTTTGGCGACCACACACGTAACGATTTGCTTGCGCAAACTTAGGCTTGCGCAAGCAAATCGTTACGTGTGTGGGAGGTTTGCGCAAATTTCTAGGCTTGTGTGATTTTCAATTTTCGATTGGAAGCTTGTGCAAATTTGAGTTTGCGCAAATTTGCTTGAGCGTGTGTGGGGCATGTGTTCCAATTTCAGTAGTTTTTTGAAGCAAAATCTTCTTTGGCGGCGTTGTGCACTTTTTTTGGGATGGGTAAAAAATGTTAAACTTGCGTCAGGACACGTAACCTGATCGAAAATTCGTAAGACGGAGGGAGAGTAGAATTTGTTAGTAACCTAACAAAAAGTACTAGGCTTGCATGAATTCAAGATAGTATTTCAATCATTAGACGTTGTGCACAATATCTGAGAGAAACCTAACAAAAAGTACTAGGCATGCATGAATTCACGATAGTATTCAATCATTATGTTATGCTACTAATAGGATTTAGATGAGGCAGATATATAGTTTATTAACTGGATTAACATAATATTATAGGATACTGTTTTCACTTCCATCGGCAGTCCCCTTATTATCGCGTAGCTATTATCTGTGGTGACTTCAATATTAATATCTTAGAAAATAGTTCAAATAGCAGTCGATTATTAAGTCTCTTTAAATCATTCAATCTGTCAAATGTGTTTTCAGAACCAACCCGCATAACTACAAATACTGCTACATGTATTGATAATGTTTTTTGTTGCTGCGACTACTTAGATAAAGCTATTGTAAATTATCTGCCTTCGGATCACAGTGGTCAAACTGTTGCTTTCAAGTGCAACACACCATTACAAAGATTTCAGATACAATCTAGACAAGTAACAACCAGCAATCTAAGTAAATTTAATAATAACTTAATTAGTAAGTTAAGTATACCGGGTCATATTATAAACAATGTAAATGAATTATATGAGGAATTATTTTCGGTAGTGCGCACCGAGTTCGATAATACTTTAAAAAAGAAAACTAAAACGATTTGCCCAAATTTTCTGTTCAGTGACTGGGCAACTAAGGGTATTAGGAAAAGTAGGGAAACATTGTTTGAGCTGTATGGCCTTAAGCCTTTTATTAACTCTGATACTTTTAATAAATACGTTGCTACTTACTCTAAAACTTTTAAAAATACCTGCAAGGTAGCTAAAGCCTTGTACCTTAGCAACAAGATCAAATCAGCCGATAATAAAATAAAGACGGTTTGGAAAATTATCAATGACGAAACAAATAGGAATAAAAGACATAACAGTGATTTCACACTAGAAACTTCACGTGGTGTCATAAGCACTAACAAAGAAGTTGCTCAAGAATTTGTAAATTTCTTTACCAGTATCCCACTTAAAACTACTGAAACCTTAAATTCCTCGCCCTCGCGTTCTATTGATTTATTAAGAGCCAACGTTTCATCCTGCCCGATTGAATTTAAATTCAAGCATATAAACCCCATAACAGTATTAAAAGCTTTCAAGCAAATTAAGATCAAATTAACCGAAGATCTATGGGGAATGTCAATCAAAGTTTGTACCTCCATTATTGAGACTATAGCGCCGTACTTAGCCTTAATATTTAATTTGTGTGTGGATCAAGGAGTCTTCCCTGATCTAATGAAATATAGTAAGGTAATACTAATAAATATAAACACTTTTCAAATCCGGGGACAGTAAAGATACCAATAATTATAGACCCGTGTCCGTGTTGCCAGTATTAAGCAAGGTGTTTGAAAAGGTAATGCTTAATCAAATGCTCAATCATTTTAATACCAATAAAATCTTACATGATCAACAGTATAGCTTCACCAAGGGACGTTGTACGACTGACGCCGGTGTCACCTTATTAAAACACATATTTACGGCGTGGGAAGAGGCCCAAGACGCCATAGGAATTTTCTGTGATCTCTCCAAGGCTTTTGACTGCGTCGACCATGAAACCTTAATCTTGAAACTTGAGCATTACGGACTTGGAAAACTTGCGCTCAGTTTAGAGTATCTTATTTAAATGATTGACAACAGCAAGTTCAAATAAATGGTGTTAATTCACTCGGTTTAAAAGTAAAAATGGGTGTACCCCAAGGATCAATATTGGGTCCTTTTCTCTTTTTAGTATATATTAATGATCTACCCCATTTGTTAAAAACTCAACCACAAATGGTGTTATTTGCTGATGATACTTCATTAATTTTTTAAATGAATAGACGTGCATCAAATCTTCACGACGTAAATAACGCCCTGCAGCAAGTCCAAAATTGGTTCACTGCTAATAATTTAGTATTAAATGAGAAAAAAACTAAGTGCATAAGATTTTCTTTACCAAATGTCAAAAGTAGTAATTGTGAGATAGTATTAAATCAAGAGAAACTAGAATTCGTCGATCAAACTGTTTTCCTGGGGATCACGCTCCACTCTAGGCTTCAATGGGGTCCTCATTTAACATCCCTTCCAGGACGACTAAGTTCGGCAGCATATGCTGTGAGAAAAATCCGTCAATTTACGGATGTAGATACCGCGAGGCTAGTCTATTTTAGTTACTTTCATAGTATTATGTCGTACGGTATTCTACTATGGGGACGGGCTGCAGACATCGAGTCTACTTTTATTCTGCAGAAAAGAGCCATCAGAGCGATATATGGCCTCCGCAGGCGCGACTCTCTAAGGGAACTGTTTAAAGATATTAACATCATGACGGTACCTTGTCAATATATCTATGAAAACATTATGTACGTAAGGAAAAATCTACATCTTTTTAGTAAAAGAGGTTCAAGACACAATTATATCACTAGGAATAGGGACCAATTAGTTCAACCGGGTTTCAGGCTGGCTAAAGTAGACTCATCATTCATGGGGTACTGTTTAAAATGCTACAATAAAATACCTCCCCACATACTTCAGCTGAATGAAACGAAATTTAAATCTTATAATAAACGCACACTATGCAGTCAGGCATATTATAAGTTGGGGGATTACATCGCTGATAAAAATGCTTGGCTCAACGCTGGTCCTGCTCCACAAGGGCACATAAACTAATTGTATAGCATCTGAAAATACTGTATTCTACCTCTGGCCTATATTTCAGCGCATTGTTCGGGACAAGTCCATTTTTCATGTAAGAGTAACATTATAAGCGAGTCAACTTTTGTGATGTCCGACAATTTATTTGATGTCCCTCTTTTAAAACGCTTGATGGCATTATTTGGGAGTGAACGTAGAATAAAATGGCCGTATTACCCACTCATTTAAGTGTTATTATCAATTAAAATCCAATTTTGTGTTGTAATTGGGCCATATATTACACTTACATCTGTAAATTTTGGAATTTATCGTAGAATTTTTGTTTGTGTAGGTATACGAGTATTAAGGGGAATTTAAGCATTAATGGTTATTTTCAGTAAATCAGCAGTGTCATATTTATTTATTTATATAAAGGCTTACCAACTAAACACATTCACAGCATTAACCCAAAGTCTTTGTCATAATAAAGATCTCGCATATATCTAAATTATAAGAAAGTACGGCACTATCTATTAGCGTACTAGAACATTATACAAAAAGAAATATACTATATATACTATAATATAAATATAACTATAATATAAATTGGCATAAATATAAGAAAAATACAAGAATTGAATACTACGTTATAGCTTACAAATACTGGGTTTCAAAAAAATTATACAGCTTTAAATACATATTACTATAACTTTATATTCCCTATATTTCCAAAGTACCTACAACAAAAACATAAATAGTGAAACTTGTGGATTCTGCTGCATCTTGACGTGACAGCAACAGACTATTAGACGGACAAAACCCCTTTTTCTAAAACATGCTTGGAAATTCGAACATTATTAATTGGACAACCTTTTTCGAGATAAATCGAAGTTGCTGTACTGGTCAAAAACAAGCGAGCGCCTGGCCGGCAATCTTAGTATGAAAATCCATATCTGTCGTGTTTAGCGGCCAAATAAAATACTATGAAAACTCATATCTGTCGTGTTATTTAAAAATGGAACTAACTTTTTACTTCAACACATGGCAACCAAGGAGGTAACTTATCAAAGATTTTATTTAAATTACGAACCAGCTTAGGAAAAATGCAGCTGTTTAAAGTAAAGAAGAAACGGGCGCGTAAAAAATTTTCTTTGTTCGTCATTCATTCTGAAAATTATTAATTTACTTAGTTTGAATTTCCGCGCATTGTTTGAGAAAAGTACTATACAAGCCTTAGCCACAACCAGGCATTGATGGACTCACGTATGTGTGCCTCGGCGAACTGGCCTCGACAGTAATGTACTATTGTACAAAGATCAACGATCATTGATACTCTAGCTCACTAATTGCTGGCAAGTTCAAACCATTAAGACCATGCTTCCCGGGGACAGTAACTACAGATCTTAGGGTCACGACACATCTGCGGAACGTACGGCGGCGCCGACACGACTGAATTATCGGTCGTAGTATTCTGTTGGCATGACACACAAAACGCGCCGAACAGTCGGCGGCGTTTACTTCAGCGCGTTGCGCGACGGAAAATAACCGTTCTTCGCTTGCCGCGTCGGCGCCGCCGAGATCCACCGAACGTTCAACTACGCGCGGCGAACGTTCGGTCGGTTAACGCATCGCCGAACTTTCGGTGTTGACAGCTGGGACCAACGACAGCTTAACGTGCTTTCCGAGGCACGCAGGAGTCTCGATATAAAAAGATGGTCACCTATTCACTGTCTTCTTTGTCTTTACATGGAGGAGTCCATGTAAAGACAAACATGCAAAGCACTAAATAATAACATGGAAAAGCAACAGTGGAACTCGTTAAATTTTGAAACTCTCACTCTAGTGTTCATACCTATTAGAAGTAATATGGAATCTCTCGCCCAAATAATGACATGGAAAAGCCACATTGGCCAGTAACATGTTAAGAAACTCTAAGATTCAAGGAACTGCTTTCAAAGGTATAAACACTGGATGTTTATACCTTTGAAAGCCTGAAACCTTTGGAACATTCCTACCCATAACACTAATTAAAATTACCACACAGAGTTGTTTTGCACCTCACTACTATTACTACCATTATTAATAACACGAAATATGTATATTCAGAATTCACCTTAACCCGTCATTACCGTATCGTGGTACAGTCACAAGCATAAACGTGGAATCACTTAGCCAAATTCAAAAGTAATTATTGTATGGTGTTACGAACATAGTTTCTTCGAACCCATTTATGTCTATATTATTATTATAAATTAAGGTCGCTTTTCGTTTTTTGTTCGTGTGACCGCGTTGTTTTTCATAGCTACGCGTAATTAACCACATCTATTACATTAATCCGGTTTTCACCATAATTTTGAGAATTTATTACGGAAGGCTTATGTGTCAATCAATCTACCTAGCCTGTCCCAAACTATGTTGGGGTCGGCTTCCAGTCTAACTGGATGCAGCTGAATACCAGCATTTTACATAAAGCGACTGCCTATCCGACCTCCACAACCCAGTAACTGGGTAATACTATACCCCTTGGTAAGACAGGTTGTCAGACTTTTGGGCTTCTGACGACGGAAGGCTTAAAAGTCTATTAAATCTAATGCCAGCCACACACGTAACGATTTGCTTGCGCAAACTTAGGCTTGCGCAAATCTAATTTGACGTTTTTTCAAAGAAATTTGCGCAAATTTCTTCCCACACACGTAACGATTTGCTTGCGCAAACTTAGGCTTGCGCAAATCTAATTTGACGTTTTTTCAAAGAAATTTGCGCAAATTTCTTCCCACATACGTGACGATTTGCTTGCGCAAACAC
The DNA here is from genome assembly GCA_948150665.1 of Conistra vaccinii. Lineage (NCBI taxonomy): Eukaryota > Metazoa > Arthropoda > Insecta > Lepidoptera > Noctuidae > Conistra > Conistra vaccinii. The sequence continues at coordinate 4,874,746 of OX411321.1, forward strand.
AAATTTGCGCAAGCAAATCGTAACGTGTGTGGCTAGCATAATGGTAGCCACACACGTTACGATTTGCTTGCGCAAATTTAGGCTTGCGCAAGCAAATCGTTACGTGTGTGGGAAGAAATTTGCGCAAATTTCTAGGCTTGTGTGATTTTAAATTTTCGATTCCAAGCTTGTGCAAATTTGAGTTTGCGCAAATTTGCTTGAGCGTGTGTGGGGCATGTGTTCAAATTTCAGTAGATTTCTTTAACCTACTGAACGGATTTTCATACGGTTTTCACCTATGGACGGAGTGATTCATGAGGAAGTTTTATTGGCTGAAATATGACGATGAAGACGATTGAAGGTGTCGGAAAAAATCTTGTCGATTGGGAGCTTTACTGGCGTGCGCCGGGTACAATTCCGTAGTTGATCACAGGCGGCAACTGCAGGCGACGTGTCGCCGCGACAGGACTGGTTTCTATGTATTTTAAAGAAGGTGACGTGCCGACGTGTCGACGTGTCGCTAGCATCGGAAGGTACTTCATAGAAATTCATTGAAATCAGTCGTGTCGCGGCGCACATGGTTTGGTTTATTGTACCTACGTATATTTTTTTTTGTAGCGATTTTTGGCGACCACACACGTAACGATTTGCTTGCGCAAACTTAGGCTTGCGCAAGCAAATCGTTACGTGTGTGGGAGGTTTGCGCAAATTTCTAGGCTTGTGTGATTTTCAATTTTCGATTGGAAGCTTGTGCAAATTTGAGTTTGCGCAAATTTGCTTGAGCGTGTGTGGGGCATGTGTTCCAATTTCAGTAGTTTTTTGAAGCAAAATCTTCTTTGGCGGCGTTGTGCACTTTTTTTGGGATGGGTAAAAAATGTTAAACTTGCGTCAGGACACGTAACCTGATCAAATCGTAACGTGTGTGGCTACCATTATGCTAGCCACACACGTTACGATTTGCTTGCGCAAATTTGTGTTTGCGCAAGCAAATCGTCACGTATGTGGGAAGAAATTTGCGCAAATTTCTTTGAAAAAACGTCAAATTAGATTTGCGCAAGCCTAAGTTTGCGCAAGCAAATCGTTACGTGTGTGGGAAGAAATTTGCGCAAATTTCTTTGAAAAAACGTCAAATTAGATTTGCGCAAGCCTAAGTTTGCGCAAGCAAATCGTTACGTGTGTGGCTGGCATTAGATTTAATAGACTTTTAAGCCTTCCGTCGTCAGAAGCCCAAAAGTCTGACAACCTGTCTTACCAAGGGGTATAGTATTACCCAGTTACTGGGTTGTGGAGGTCGGATAGGCAGTCGCTTTATGTAAAATGCTGGTATTCAGCTGCATCCAGTTAGACTGGAAGCCGACCCCAACATAGTTTGGGACAGGCTAGGTAGATTGATTGACACATAAGCCTTCCGTAATAAATTCTCAAAATTATGGTGAAAACCGGATTAATGTAATAGATGTGGTTAATTACGCGTAGCTATGAAAAACAACGCGGTCACACGAACAAAAAACGAAAAGCGACCTTAATTTATAATAATAATATAGACATAAATGGGTTCGAAGAAACTATGTTCGTAACACCATACAATAATTACTTTTGAATTTGGCTAAGTGATTCCACGTTTATGCTTGTGACTGTACCACGATACGGTAATGACGGGTTAAGGTGAATTCTGAATATACATATTTCGTGTTATTAATAATGGTAGTAATAGTAGTGAGGTGCAAAACAACTCTGTGTGGTAATTTTAATTAGTGTTATGGGTAGGAATGTTCCAAAGGTTTCAGGCTTTCAAAGGTATAAACATCCAGTGTTTATACCTTTGAAAGCAGTTCCTTGAATCTTAGAGTTTCTTAACATGTTACTGGCCAATGTGGCTTTTCCATGTCATTATTTGGGCGAGAGATTCCATATTACTTCTAATAGGTATGAACACTAGAGTGAGAGTTTCAAAATTTAACGAGTTCCACTGTTGCTTTTCCATGTTATTATTTAGTGCTTTGCATGTTTGTCTTTACATGGACTCCTCCATGTAAAGACAAAGAAGACAGTGAATAGGTGACCATCTTTTTATATCGAGACTCCTGCGTGCCTCGGAAAGCACGTTAAGCTGTCGTTGGTCCCAGCTGTCAACACCGAAAGTTCGGCGATGCGTTAACCGACCGAACGTTCGCCGCGCGTAGTTGAACGTTCGGTGGATCTCGGCGGCGCCGACGCGGCAAGCGAAGAACGGTTATTTTCCGTCGCGCAACGCGCTGAAGTAAACGCCGCCGACTGTTCGGCGCGTTTTGTGTGTCATGCCAACAGAATACTACGACCGATAATTCAGTCGTGTCGGCGCCGCCGTACGTTCCGCAGATGTGTCGTGACCCTAAGATCTGTAGTTACTGTCCCCGGGAAGCATGGTCTTAATGGTTTGAACTTGCCAGCAATTAGTGAGCTAGAGTATCAATGATCGTTGATCTTTGTACAATAGTACATTACTGTCGAGGCCAGTTCGCCGAGGCACACATACGTGAGTCCATCAATGCCTGGTTGTGGCTAAGGCTTGTATAGTACTTTTCTCAAACAATGCGCGGAAATTCAAACTAAGTAAATTAATAATTTTCAGAATGAATGACGAACAAAGAAAATTTTTTACGCGCCCGTTTCTTCTTTACTTTAAACAGCTGCATTTTTCCTAAGCTGGTTCGTAATTTAAATAAAATCTTTGATAAGTTACCTCCTTGGTTGCCATGTGTTGAAGTAAAAAGTTAGTTCCATTTTTAAATAACACGACAGATATGAGTTTTCATAGTATTTTATTTGGCCGCTAAACACGACAGATATGGATTTTCATACTAAGATTGCCGGCCAGGCGCTCGCTTGTTTTTGACCAGTACAGCAACTTCGATTTATCTCGAAAAAGGTTGTCCAATTAATAATGTTCGAATTTCCAAGCATGTTTTAGAAAAAGGGGTTTTGTCCGTCTAATAGTCTGTTGCTGTCACGTCAAGATGCAGCAGAATCCACAAGTTTCACTATTTATGTTTTTGTTGTAGGTACTTTGGAAATATAGGGAATATAAAGTTATAGTAATATGTATTTAAAGCTGTATAATTTTTTTGAAACCCAGTATTTGTAAGCTATAACGTAGTATTCAATTCTTGTATTTTTCTTATATTTATGCCAATTTATATTATAGTTATATTTATATTATAGTATATATAGTATATTTCTTTTTGTATAATGTTCTAGTACGCTAATAGATAGTGCCGTACTTTCTTATAATTTAGATATATGCGAGATCTTTATTATGACAAAGACTTTGGGTTAATGCTGTGAATGTGTTTAGTTGGTAAGCCTTTATATAAATAAATAAATATGACACTGCTGATTTACTGAAAATAACCATTAATGCTTAAATTCCCCTTAATACTCGTATACCTACACAAACAAAAATTCTACGATAAATTCCAAAATTTACAGATGTAAGTGTAATATATGGCCCAATTACAACACAAAATTGGATTTTAATTGATAATAACACTTAAATGAGTGGGTAATACGGCCATTTTATTCTACGTTCACTCCCAAATAATGCCATCAAGCGTTTTAAAAGAGGGACATCAAATAAATTGTCGGACATCACAAAAGTTGACTCGCTTATAATGTTACTCTTACATGAAAAATGGACTTGTCCCGAACAATGCGCTGAAATATAGGCCAGAGGTAGAATCGGGGAATTATTGTTTTTATTTAGTCCGTAATAATTCCATGGATTATGGCTATTTTTTGTGGTATGTTGAATAATTTATGGCCTGATTATTTACATCGAACCGCTTCATCAAATTTGCTAAAACGTTAGGCTGGGAGTTTTTACACACATTTTGCGCAAAAGATGAACTATGTAATGTTGTAATGTTTAATTCTTGGTTTATAAATTTTTTGACTAAGGGCCCGCACCCACTGCGACTTTTTGTAGCGATGCTGTCGCGCATGTGTATCGATACAGCCGCGAAGCTGCAATTTATTATGTATGAAGAATCCTGCGCGATAGTAGCGATGCAGAAGCGCGTTTACAAAACGCGCGACAGCATCGCTACAAAAAGTGGCCGTGGGTGATGGGCCTAAGTCAGTCTAAAAAGAAAGAAAAAGAAAGAAAATACGTTTATTTGCGGTAAACATGACGCATACAAAGAACACAAACTAAAAAAAAGACGTGTGGCACTCGGGGACTGCCGCGACGAAGCTATTGCATAGCATTTTTATCAACTTACGCAATTGTAAAATATTAACCCGAATACAAGAAATAGCAATGATGACATTGACAGGAACTGTTATTCACATTTATAGTTTTTAAAACTTGACACAACGTAATGGGAACATCAAACTAATAAAAAGGTTTTAATTTAACTATTAATAGTCAAGGATCATTCGTCTAAGTAAATTTGAACTTTATTGTCAAACAGTTAAACATAGTTTTCAATACAACACTCTCGTATCATTCGTCTAAGTAACTTTGAACTTTTTTGTCAAACAGTTAACGTAATTTTCAGTACAACACTCTCGTATCATTCGTTTAAGTAAATTTGAACTTTGTTGTCAAGCAGTTAAACATAATTTTCAATACAAAACACTCTTTCTTAGGTACTCGTATTTTCGTTACGAAATTTCTGGATTAGGTCTCCACGCTCAAGGCCCGCGATAGAAGCTATGCAATAGCTTAAAAAAAAAAAACAAGTTGAGGGAAAATATGCGTCACACCTACGCAAAACGGCCATCGCTCAGCATAATGCTGCGACCCTATGCGAGACAGAGCTCCAGTCTCTTTTGTTTTCTTATATATTTTTTGTTGTATTGTCATAAAAAAACATACCTGTGGATTTTTATTACGGGGACATACAATACGGCCGATATAACTTGGCACTTCCGAACTTAGCGCAGAAGGCTGCGCAATAACATTTTTTTGGAATCAAATGTTGACATGAGGCGAGTGTGAGTGAGAGAACATGCGCGAAAGTTCGTAGTGCCTATGTTCAGACCTGCCAAATGAAATCGGCCGTATTGTACTGGCTTCTGACTAGTGCAGGAGTCAGTGACATTCCATTTGTTGTATATCTAATACCTTTAAACGAGCAATTCTTGTATATATATATATATAATCTGAATCTCGGAAAAGGCTCCAACGATTTCGATGAAAGTTGCAATTTAGGGGTTAATGGGGGTGAAAAATCGATCTAGCTAGGTCTCATATCTGGGAAACATCGTTTTCTTTATTTTCACAACCTCGGAAATCTGATAAAACGTTGGTGTACCTGGGGGTCTACCACCACCTCTAAAAGCAGTATTATTTTAATATTATTTTAGTGTGGGAAAGAGATGAAGCTCTAAAGGACGTATAGCACCATTTCCCCAACTGAAGTAAGATTAAAATAATACTGCTTTTAGTGGTTGTGGTAGGCCCCCAGATATTCTTGTTTTAAGTCAGTAAAAGTTTTTGTACTTATTTATTCAATTTTCAATTCTTCTGCTCCCAAAATTCGGCTACGTGTTTAGCGCCATCATTAGTGTGTTTTGAGCAGTGGAATTGCCTGTATATGTATATCATAAAAAAAAAACAATTGATACAATTTTATCATTAATTTAACTTATTATAATATATTTAAACGGCAATGGCCATGTAACCGAGACGTCATTCATGAATTTCGTGGAATTGATTATTATTCCCGACCGTTCACGTCATTCCTCTTATCAAAGACTTACTAATTAGTCTCCACTCTAACAATTCAATACTATACACATACACAACACATACATACATACATTACTACTATACATAGTATAGTATTGTGTTGTTAGAGTGTAGTCTAATTAGTAAGTATGGGGCATGTTGTATAGTATACGACATGCCCCGGAAAATTTATGCACACCACCAAACCCCCCAATTAGAATAATTATTATGTTATAATCATAATACAAGCACTGAATTATTACTATTATGTGGTAATATTGATTGTGGGAGAAAATTGTGGTCACGTTACAAATCTATGCACGCACACACTCCTGCACGTTGGGTCTAGAGTAGTAGACACTTTGACCATGTTGCTTTGTTTTGACTGTACAGCGGAATTGTGACTGTAATTTACATAGTTTTAATTTTTTTTGGGATAATAATTAAAAATTATAGAAATCGATTCAGTAATCGATTTTGAACAAATTCAGATACACATTATATACCCCTATTAAATACCTACATAATATAATTATGTACAATATTATTTAGAGTAGCACAAACATAGGCTTAAGACTACAAACTATCAATAATTTCAATGTAAGTTTTCGGCTCCTGGAACTTAATAAGGCCCAGACCTCATCTAAACGCCTTAGGGCATCGAAACTTTGTGAATACATGTGTTCGCACGTGTTTTGTCTGATTCGTGAGTAGGACGCCTTCTGTAGATACAGTTAGATAGGTAGCGTCAGCGACAAATCTCGAACACTGCTACTTTTACACGTCATCTAAATTAATACAAAAGTATTCGATACATATTTATAAACAGGTACACTAAGGCTGCCTGTGCACTGAAGCGGAGAGGAGAGGAGCGGAGCGGATATGTGCCAATATTAACCAATAGAATCTAAACTCCGCAACAGAGCTGCGATTCTATTGGTTAATATTGGCACATATCCGCTCCGCTCCTCTCCTCTCCGCTTCAGTGCACAGGCAGCCTTAGTGTACCTGTTTATAAATATGTATCGAATACTTTTGTATTAATTTAGATGACGTGTAAAAGTAGCAGTGTTCGAGATTTGTCGCTGACGCTACCTATCTAACTGTATCTACAGAAGGCGTCCTACTCACGAATCAGACAAAACACGTGCGAACACATGTATTCACAAAGTTTCGATGCCCTAAGGCGTTTAGATGAGGTCTGGGCCTTATTAAGTTCCAGGAGCCGAAAACTTACATTGAAATTATTGATAGTTTGTAGTCTTAAGCCTATGTTTGTGCTACTCTAAATAATATTGTACATAATTATATTATGTAGGTATTTAATAGGGGTATATAATGTGTATCTGAATTTGTTCAAAATCGATTACTGAATCGATTTCTATAATTTTTAATTATTATCCCAAAAAAAATTAAAACTATGTAAATTACAGTCACAATTCCGCTGTACAGTCAAAACAAAGCAACATGGTCAAAGTGTCTACTACTCTAGACCCAACGTGCAGGAGTGTGTGCGTGCATAGATTTGTAACGTGACCACAATTTTCTCCCACAATCAATATTACCACATAATAGTAATAATTCAGTGCTTGTATTATGATTATAACATAATAATTATTCTAATTGGGGGGTTTGGTGGTGTGCATAAATTTTCCGGGGCATGTCGTATACTATACAACATGCCCCATACTTACTAATTAGACTACACTCTAACAACACAATACTATACTATGTATAGTAGTAATGTATGTATGTATGTGTTGTGTATGTGTATAGTATTGAATTGTTAGAGTGGAGACTAATTAGTAAGTCTTTGATAAGAGGAATGACGTGAACGGTCGGGAATAATAATCAATTCCACGAAATTCATGAATGACGTCTCGGTTACATGGCCATTGCCGTTTAAATATATTATAATAAGTTAAATTAATGATAAAATTGTATCAATTGTTTTTTTTTTATGATATACATATACAGGCAATTCCACTGCTCAAAACACACTAATGATGGCGCTAAACACGTAGCCGAATTTTGGGAGCAGAAGAATTGAAAATTGAATAAATAAGTACAAAAACTTTTACTGACTTAAAACAAGAATATCTGGGGGCCTACCACAACCACTAAAAGCAGTATTATTTTAATCTTACTTCAGTTGGGGAAATGGTGCTATACGTCCTTTAGAGCTTCATCTCTTTCCCACACTAAAATAATATTAAAATAATACTGCTTTTAGAGGTGGTGGTAGACCCCCAGGTACACCAACGTTTTATCAGATTTCCGAGGTTGTGAAAATAAAGAAAACGATGTTTCCCAGATATGAGACCTAGCTAGATCGATTTTTCACCCCCATTAACCCCTAAATTGCAACTTTCATCGAAATCGTTGGAGCCTTTTCCGAGATTCAGATTATATATATATATATACAAGAATTGCTCGTTTAAAGGTATTAGATATACAACAAATGGAATGTCACTGACTCCTGCACTAGTCAGAAGCCAGTACAATACGGCCGATTTCATTTGGCAGGTCTGAACATAGGCACTACGAACTTTCGCGCATGTTCTCTCACTCACACTCGCCTCATGTCAACATTTGATTCCAAAAAAATGTTATTGCGCAGCCTTCTGCGCTAAGTTCGGAAGTGCCAAGTTATATCGGCCGTATTGTATGTCCCCGTAATAAAAATCCACAGGTATGTTTTTTTATGACAATACAACAAAAAATATATAAGAAAACAAAAGAGACTGGAGCTCTGTCTCGCATAGGGTCGCAGCATTATGCTGAGCGATGGCCGTTTTGCGTAGGTGTGACGCATATTTTCCCTCAACTTGTTTTTTTTTTTTAAGCTATTGCATAGCTTCTATCGCGGGCCTTGAGCGTGGAGACCTAATCCAGAAATTTCGTAACGAAAATACGAGTACCTAAGAAAGAGTGTTTTGTATTGAAAATTATGTTTAACTGCTTGACAACAAAGTTCAAATTTACTTAAACGAATGATACGAGAGTGTTGTACTGAAAATTACGTTAACTGTTTGACAAAAAAGTTCAAAGTTACTTAGACGAATGATACGAGAGTGTTGTATTGAAAACTATGTTTAACTGTTTGACAATAAAGTTCAAATTTACTTAGACGAATGATCCTTGACTATTAATAGTTAAATTAAAACCTTTTTATTAGTTTGATGTTCCCATTACGTTGTGTCAAGTTTTAAAAACTATAAATGTGAATAACAGTTCCTGTCAATGTCATCATTGCTATTTCTTGTATTCGGGTTAATATTTTACAATTGCGTAAGTTGATAAAAATGCTATGCAATAGCTTCGTCGCGGCAGTCCCCGAGTGCCACACGTCTTTTTTTTAGTTTGTGTTCTTTGTATGCGTCATGTTTACCGCAAATAAACGTATTTTCTTTCTTTTTCTTTCTTTTTAGACTGACTTAGGCCCATCACCCACGGCCACTTTTTGTAGCGATGCTGTCGCGCGTTTTGTAAACGCGCTTCTGCATCGCTACTATCGCGCAGGATTCTTCATACATAATAAATTGCAGCTTCGCGGCTGTATCGATACACATGCGCGACAGCATCGCTACAAAAAGTCGCAGTGGGTGCGGGCCCTTAGTCAAAAAATTTATAAACCAAGAATTAAACATTACAACATTACATAGTTCATCTTTTGCGCAAAATGTGTGTAAAAACTCCCAGCCTAACGTTTTAGCAAATTTGATGAAGCGGTTCGATGTAAATAATCAGGCCATAAATTATTCAACATACCACAAAAAATAGCCATAATCCATGGAATTATTACGGACTAAATAAAAACAATAATTCCCCGATTCTACCTCTGGCCTATATTTCAGCGCATTGTTCGGGACAAGTCCATTTTTCATGTAAGAGTAACATTATAAGCGAGTCAACTTTTGTGATGTCCGACAATTTATTTGATGTCCCTCTTTTAAAACGCTTGATGGCATTATTTGGGAGTGAACGTAGAATAAAATGGCCGTATTACCCACTCATTTAAGTGTTATTATCAATTAAAATCCAATTTTGTGTTGTAATTGGGCCATATATTACACTTACATCTGTAAATTTTGGAATTTATCGTAGAATTTTTGTTTGTGTAGGTATACGAGTATTAAGGGGAATTTAAGCATTAATGGTTATTTTCAGTAAATCAGCAGTGTCATATTTATTTATTTATATAAAGGCTTACCAACTAAACACATTCACAGCATTAACCCAAAGTCTTTGTCATAATAAAGATCTCGCATATATCTAAATTATAAGAAAGTACGGCACTATCTATTAGCGTACTAGAACATTATACAAAAAGAAATATACTATATATACTATAATATAAATATAACTATAATATAAATTGGCATAAATATAAGAAAAATACAAGAATTGAATACTACGTTATAGCTTACAAATACTGGGTTTCAAAAAAATTATACAGCTTTAAATACATATTACTATAACTTTATATTCCCTATATTTCCAAAGTACCTACAACAAAAACATAAATAGTGAAACTTGTGGATTCTGCTGCATCTTGACGTGACAGCAACAGACTATTAGACGGACAAAACCCCTTTTTCTAAAACATGCTTGGAAATTCGAACATTATTAATTGGACAACCTTTTTCGAGATAAATCGAAGTTGCTGTACTGGTCAAAAACAAGCGAGCGCCTGGCCGGCAATCTTAGTATGAAAATCCATATCTGTCGTGTTTAGCGGCCAAATAAAATACTATGAAAACTCATATCTGTCGTGTTATTTAAAAATGGAACTAACTTTTTACTTCAACACATGGCAACCAAGGAGGTAACTTATCAAAGATTTTATTTAAATTACGAACCAGCTTAGGAAAAATGCAGCTGTTTAAAGTAAAGAAGAAACGGGCGCGTAAAAAATTTTCTTTGTTCGTCATTCATTCTGAAAATTATTAATTTACTTAGTTTGAATTTCCGCGCATTGTTTGAGAAAAGTACTATACAAGCCTTAGCCACAACCAGGCATTGATGGACTCACGTATGTGTGCCTCGGCGAACTGGCCTCGACAGTAATGTACTATTGTACAAAGATCAACGATCATTGATACTCTAGCTCACTAATTGCTGGCAAGTTCAAACCATTAAGACCATGCTTCCCGGGGACAGTAACTACAGATCTTAGGGTCACGACACATCTGCGGAACGTACGGCGGCGCCGACACGACTGAATTATCGGTCGTAGTATTCTGTTGGCATGACACACAAAACGCGCCGAACAGTCGGCGGCGTTTACTTCAGCGCGTTGCGCGACGGAAAATAACCGTTCTTCGCTTGCCGCGTCGGCGCCGCCGAGATCCACCGAACGTTCAACTACGCGCGGCGAACGTTCGGTCGGTTAACGCATCGCCGAACTTTCGGTGTTGACAGCTGGGACCAACGACAGCTTAACGTGCTTTCCGAGGCACGCAGGAGTCTCGATATAAAAAGATGGTCACCTATTCACTGTCTTCTTTGTCTTTACATGGAGGAGTCCATGTAAAGACAAACATGCAAAGCACTAAATAATAACATGGAAAAGCAACAGTGGAACTCGTTAAATTTTGAAACTCTCACTCTAGTGTTCATACCTATTAGAAGTAATATGGAATCTCTCGCCCAAATAATGACATGGAAAAGCCACATTGGCCAGTAACATGTTAAGAAACTCTAAGATTCAAGGAACTGCTTTCAAAGGTATAAACACTGGATGTTACTACTATCATCATCATCGTCATCTAAATTAATACAAAAGTATTCGATACATATTTATAAACAGGTACACTAAGGCTGCCTGTGCACTGAAGCGGAGAGGAGAGGAGCGGAGCGGATATGTGCCAATATTAACCAATAGAATCGCAGCTCTGTTGCGGAGTTTAGATTCTATTGGTTAATATTGGCACATATCCGCTCCGCTCCTCTCCTCTCCGCTTCAGTGGACAGGCAGCCTAATGCCAATGCAATTGGCGTGGCCACCTACTGGGTCCGACTCATTTAACATAATATAATATAATACATTTGCCATCGTCTTAAAAAAAAGAAGACCAATGCAAAAACAAAAGGCGTTGAATTGGCTATGCTGATTCTTTGACCAAAGAACGAGAAAGTCCTCTGGTCACGCGAAATGTCGATACATTGTATTTCCGCATCTCATATAATTGCAGAAAGAGATAGATATTTTTTTAGTAGGTATTACTTCTGGTTCGATTTTAATTAATTAGCTCAATAGTTAATTTTAAAAAAAACGTAACTGTTAGGATAAAATATAGAATAATTAATCTATATTCCGATTGCTAAGCCAATGGGGAAAAGATCAGAGGTAATAAACCAAGTGGGAAAAGGACTCACGCATGGAGGGCAGAGCGCAACAGATTTTTTTTTTCTTGTATTTGTATATTGACTTACTTACCTATATTATATTTTTTCTTAAGGGCTTTTTTTCTACTTACGTTACCACGATAGTGGTAACAAAGCTTGCGTCTTATTCTATTGAAACTCCGTAGGTACTACGCTAGGTCAACTCAAGGTCAAAGTGTTACATTTGACGTGCGGCCGGCGGCGGCGTGTACCTTAGGCTAGACACAAGCGAGCTACCGGCCACAGCCACCGATAGTTCAGCGACCAGCATTTCACATGCCTTTTCTACATTTGTATGGAGCCGTCGCACACATGTGGCCGGAGGTGGCCACCCGCTACAGCAGTACTAAACAGCGGCAAGTGTCGACAGCCACATGTGGTTGTGACCGGTGGCTCGTGAGCGCTTACCCTAATTATGTCTGATGCAAATCAGACGCTTTTTATGCATGTTGGTAAAATATATGGCATATATTCAAAATTCAAAAGTCATATATTCAAACTAGGCTGAGAATCAGCACTTTTCGAACGTCAAAATTACATAAGACAGTCCCCAAAAACGTCCTTCACCACTTCCTGGTGTTTTAGCTGGGAAGAGGTAGTCAACAAACTCCCCAGCAGCACAAATATACAACACAAATATAATTTAAATTAAAAGCCATATGTCAGCTAGCACACGCCAATATATCAACCAAAAACATCGAGAACTATACTCAGGCAGAAATATTAAATAAAAATTAATATAATCTTCACACCTTTGTTATGATAAATGATTTTATTTCTGTAAGTAGGTCTGTACAAACACTTTTACACGTCAATGTATATATAAATAGATGCTACCACAAATTACATCCACGAAAATAATGACACAATTGCAATATAGGAATGCAACATAGACGTGCAATAAAGGTCTTTCACACAGACAGGTATCTTAAAGTGTTGTTCCTTTGATACAATTATGTTGATGAATCCAAACTCCGCTGAAGTTCTAAAGCGTCTGAAGTTGTACTCGATTGTTCTGTCAACTGCTTCGTGTTAATCCTGTTATTTGTATTATGCAGGAAATCTTAAGGTATTTTACTTTGGGTGGTTCTTTAGTAGTTGAGATCTAGGTAATTAGTACCTTTGACTAATTCTTTAATCACAATAATCACGTAAACTATATAAAGTGTTTTTTTATATATAAATCTCTAGGGTATGAATGAAACCATATCAAAGAATCAACTGGCATAGAAATTATTTTTCAATTTTTTATTTTCAAGATAAATTACTTCTAGACTGTCGATGTCTGTCTGTTTTATTGATAAGTACGATTAAATCATTTTAATTAAAACCAAAACATTCATATTTACAGTTAAGAAAATGCGACGTTGACATAATTATTTTCTTTTTTTAACAACAATAGTCTGAATTAAATGTTTTTTATATTTCACCTACGGGTTTTTTACATACATAATAGTGACTTTGTTGAATTATTTGAAAACAAAAAAAAAAACATGTGCCAGTTGATTCTTTGATATGGTCTCATTCATACAAGAGTTATGGGATATAAAAAACACAATGCGGTCCTCTTTTTCCTCGGTTAAAAATGAATAAACTTGGCATCGAACAGAATCTCTAATTCAGACAGGTCTACCTGTCTAAAGAAGACTAAAAATTTGTGCTCATTCAATAATCTTTCCGCGTAACTGGTAAAGAAAAAAACGGGCTTAAAGATATATCGAAGGTCTTGCACGAGGCTGGCCCTAAATTAATCAGTAGCTAGATCTTTTTAGGGTAACCTAATCTCTACCTGAACTAGGGACTCGTATCATATTGTGTTCAGTGGTCGTTCAAAGTGAAGGTGTTGGGGCACAAATAGAGGGACAGATAATACATAACTTGAGTGTCAATTTGTAATCTGTCTCCTTTTGTTGAAACTTTCATTATCTTTGCTTATTCAAACTGAATTATTTGGATTCTACATTAGTTTTTATGTTATAATTATATGACCCCGTGAACTTCGTCACGTGAGACAAAATTGCGACATTTTCGATTTTTCTGCTGTTTGATGCTTGCTGCTTGAATCTAATTCGTCATAGTTGTTAATTTCGAGTCAACCAAACATTGGGCTAATTAATTATCAAAGTATCCTAAAAGTCATATTAAGAACAAATCAGAAAGTGCGTGGAAATTGATGGTAACTTCGTGATGTTTTCTATTGAAAAAAAAATATTGTTCTAATTTCTGTTCCACAAAAAGTTTGAAAATAACATGTCATTACTCAAAATATTTTTATTTTGTAACTAAGTTGAATCAATTTCATGAACAATCAAATTACGATTAGCAACATTGCTTTTCGGCTCGCTCTTAATTATGTCTCATAAAACACCAGCATGTAATCCAAACAAAGCGTTGATTCCTTTCATTTATTATCACTTCCACCAAGCTTATTCCCCAAGAAGAATACTAAAACACAGAAACAAAATAAAAACCCGATAGAAAGAATACATATCTCCCGATCTGCCATAATATCACGACTTTACTGACTCTATTTCGCGACAGTAGGATATTTATCAATAAGACGACTTGACCGCGGCCCCCTGTCAGTGCGACAATCGTAAATCCATCTTTATTTTTATGTTGGTTCATTCTTTTATATGACACGAGGGAAGCTGAGGGGTTGAGATGTATGGATTTTGTGTGAAATGGACATAAATTGGGGGACAAAAGCAAAAAAAAATTGAGGTTGAAAACACCTTAATTTGTTTTTCAGAACTCGTTTTTGGTCTACATGACGCCGGAGCCGCACCGGCGGCGGCACCGGATCGCATGTTTGTGTATACGGATGAATATCGCTCATGTAAGGCACCGCTTAAAGACCGCCTAAAGGTGCATAGACTACTTTTCAAGAGTAATCTATACTATACTCTGTATATCTAACGGAGAAGGGTATGCGTCTCTTTCGTTATTATCAGGTATATGTTAACTACTGTGGGCGTACTATGGGTAGTGTTGGTTATTGCGCAATAGAAAAACCGTTTGCAGTTCAGATCAAATTATAATTTAAGATCACATTAATCGTACTAGCATTTCATACACTATAGGTACACGACACAACTATTCGAAACGCGCGACAGTTTCTAAATGTACATTGCTTAACCGCCATCCATGAACTCTGCCTAAACCAGCCGGTCCGAACGTTATGTTGTAGACCCTGTCGAGCGCCGCTAGGCAGCGCTGGCGTCCCGATTAGTCAACTCAGTGACGTATTCCGACATATCTCTACCTATCTATAGTAATAATAAAGCTGAAGAGTTTGTTTTTTTGTTTGTTTGAACGCGTAAATCTCTGGAAGTCTCTCATTCGGATTTGAAAAAATAATATAAAATTGCACTTGATAAACCAATCCTTGAGGAAGGTTATAGGCAATTCAACAACGTGCCAGGACCCGTAGGCGCTGAGAAAAAAAAAAAAAAACATAAAATACGTTCAGCGAAAACGAAATAATATGGAGGCGATGCGATGCGACGCATCAGGTCGAGGGCCGAGGGAGTTTTATAAAAATGTTACTGTCATTTTAGTATAGTGTATCTTACGACTTCCACGTGAACGAAGTCGCGGGCAGAAGCTAGTTTTTAAATGTTTTGTTCAATTTACCCTTACTAAATTAATATAGCTACTGATTCTCCGATCCATGAAGCGTAATCCCAGGAAATCCTAAATTAGCTATATAATTAGCTAATTTCGGTTTTCATCGGATTAACTATCATTTTTGCCGCTAATCATATACAGTTACGTAGATAAGTCGATATAATATGAAGTAATATTATGACACAAAGACATACAGATACTATACCTACTAAAAGTAGTCTCCTCATCTAGGCTCCATAAACAGGTTATATAATATCTTGAACTCTCGATATATCTGTAGGATATTAGCAGTACATCTTGAAGGGCTTGTGGCTGAATAATAACAGCCGTAGGGGCAATCGATCAGGTTAAGCTACGCTGGCCGCGGTTGGTTCGTGGATGGGTGACCATCTTTACATACCAAGACCCCCGTGCCTCGGAAAGCACGTTAACCCGTTGGTCTCGGCTGTCATTCGTAGATCTTTGACAGTCGTTACGGGTCGTCAGAAGCCCGGAAGTCTGACAACCTGTCTTACCAAGGGGTATCGTATTATCTAGTAACTGGGTTGTGGAGGTCAGATAGGCAGTCGCTCCATGTAAAATACTGGTTTTCAGCTTTTCAGCTGCATCTGGTTAGACTGGTAGCTGACCCCAACATAGATGGGAAAAGGCTAGGCAGATGATGATGATGATTAGCAGTAGATCTTCGTTCAGCTTCTGGTCCTGTCAATGAGGCGACCGTAATCTTGATAAGGCTTAGGTACAGTTTTCTGTTCAATCAAGATTCCTTGTTTCTAATCAAGATTCCGATTCACACAGTAAATCTGCAACCAATTGTGCCACCATAATAACATCTATTTTAACAGCATATTTATTTAAATATCATAGCATAATCAGCCTATAATGTTCCCACTGCTGGGACACCGGCCTCCTCTCTGGGAGGGCGAGGGCTGTAATCCACGACGCGGGACCAATGTGGGTTGGTACTCGTAGATGTTATGTCATCGAACTTTTTGTTCTAGGACATGCCGGTTTCCTCACGATGTTTTCCTTCACCGTTTTTCATTTTATTTTATTTTGGTTACTTAAATAGAATTCTAGAAATCAGAGATTTAAATAGAATTCTACAAAATGGCACCTGTATATGTCTGGAGCACGTAATTGATAGGAATTCCGCTAATTTAGAACCAAAACAACTCCTACTTTTTTCACATTCACCCAGATCAATAAACCATGAAACCCTCATCGTATCTCCGCCATGTTGTGACGTATCTGCAGAATATTATCAATAAGGCCCACTTGACCTCCATACCGTCAACGAGACAATCGGATTTTCTTTATCCCGTATTAACATTCCGTTCTGGCCAATAACCAATTCTCACAACTGACTCTTAGGCGAAGGCGTGCTCACGATACGAAAATACATACGTTTGGTGTATTTGGTAGGTGTGAAACAGAAGGTTAGGAAGGTATGGCAAATCGTCGTATAATATAAGATTTAAGATCAAGGGTCAAGATTACTTTATTTAAGTCTTTTTGCTCGTCATTTTACACGTGCAGCCTGTGGACTTGCTATAGTTTGCGTACATATAGCGATCTACGTGGCCAGTATAATAACGCACTCAGGATACTGTTGGGGCTGCCGTGGCGATGTAGCGCGTCAAAGATGTTTGCGGAAAGGCGTATAGATAGTTTACCGGCCATCATACCGTATGATGGCCGGAAAAACGGTACTGCCACGAAGACGAGCAAGCAGAGAAGCGCTTTTTTTACGTATGATTCATACGTAAAAGAAGCGCAACACTATCTTGAGTTTATTCTGTGAGGGAGAGGCAAATTTCGCCTCCTAGCCTCCTAGCCGCCGCAGGAGACGCCCTGTGCGTCGGGAATCGCGAGCCGATTTCCGGCCACCGTAGACGCGGGCTTGCGGACGGAGAGTATTGGGTAGCTCGCCGTCCAATAAGGACCAAACCCGGGTCGACGGCGCGTCGGCGACGTGTTCCACGCGCGCCTCAAAGAGATGTCAGCACAATTGACGGGTTCCGCTAGGGCTGATGCCTGCCGGGGTTGCGTGAAGTCCTAAGGGGAGACCGTAGCCCCTGGCAACGTTCAGGCAAGTGAAGGAACACAGGTGGGTTTTAGTCAGTAAGAGTCTGACACGCCCTTCCGCTCCGCCCAGAGCGGTAGAAGTCATTTGATGATTTCCCACCCAAAAAAAAGGGTACTTTGTACACTTAACCCTTTTGTATATTAAAAACTTGCCTATCATGTGTTATGCAGCCATTGCTCCACCTTCACTTTGCTTACTAACTTCATTGACCCGTATGCCAGTAAATACCTACCACCAGACACTGTTATTCGGTAATCGGATTACGACCGTCTAGTATCCATAAGCAATACCTATGTAGTGTGCCACCTATGTAACTATGCGTACAGCTTACATCTCGTGTATGCATACAAATATGGATTTGTGTTACACCATTAATGGTCAGTTTGATTGCCATACAGCTTCTGAACATACAAAATGTAAAAAGAAAACGAGGTAGTCTGGGACTGCTGATTGAAGTGAAAACTAAGTAACGCCATCTAACGAAAATGTCAGGAATTTATGTGGCTTGCTGTCAGTACAAGAACGAAAAAAATTCCAAAAAAAATAAAACAGAGTACACTGTCAAAAAAAATTGAACGTCTGTCTTATGAATTTTCTATAAGGTCACGTGTCCTGACGCGACTTTTAACATTTTTTTTTCACTTCAAAATACCATGCCCGATCCGTGACGGTGTTGTTAAGTATTGCACTGAGCGTCTATTTATGTGGTAATTTTCATGAAAAAGAAAATAAAATCGCCATATTTTTTTTCAATGGGGAATTTTACCGGCTTACATGGGGATGTCTACAAGCCATAAACCCCTGTTGAAAATTTGCAAATTTTTCATGGATTTTGAGTAATTTCTGTACCAATGATGTGGATTTTAAATAGCTATAACTTTTTTATTTTCATCAATAATAATAAGATTTTTTATTACTTTTTGGTAGTGTTATTGCAGTACCTATTCCGGATCGGAAGGGGTTTTTACATATTGTATTACAAAGATGAATAAACTAACACATAGGCTGACTGCCTATTTGAAAGGTTGGTAACCGTCTCGTATAAGGTCACATGCGTTGATCAGAGGGGCAGTTCCTTTATTTTAAATATATTTCGCATTCTAATCTCAGTGTCCTGTCAAAAACCTCTAATAGGTACACCTTTATTTTTGACAAGTTTTGTTGGCGAAACCTGGGTGAACTATAGGTGCATAGTTGCACTTCTGCTTAGCCCTTCGGGGAAGGCTTAATGTTATGTGTTTGCGTGTGTGTGTGTGTGTAAGTTTTTAACATTGGTCGTAGCTGAGATGTCATTGCGACTTGAATTTGAACGTATTTAAGTACGAGCCTCTAGAAGTGCATTTATTGAAGTGATGTGATAGGCATTCATAGGTTCTTATTACGCCACATTTTATGAATAAGTAGAACTATTTTCTTACGCTCGCCCTAGCGACGCTCCGTGTAGATCACACCTTAGATCCGTCCTGAAATCTCATCCGCATAAAACTAGTTATTATTCTTATTCCTTCTCTGTTCATACTGTAAGGTTGTGGAACTCACTTCCGCCTAGCATTCGTGATTTAAAAACTATTTCTGTATTCAAATATCGAGTAAAAGAGCATTACCCTTCCTCTCAACTGTGAGTATTTATATATACGGTATGTTAACTAACAGAAGGCGTTCCCGTTAACCCGCAATAGTAGGTATAGAGTCCATACATGCTAGAAAAAATATTAAAACCGAAAAAATAAAACTTTTTAATTTATTTGTCATAAAATATTCACGAAAAATATTAATTTTATACGTAAAACAAACACTCTTTACACGCGTACTTGTCGCACTTGTCTTTCCAAGTTGAAAGACAACTGAGCGTGTACAGAGTGTTACATTTACGTATCAATTAAAAAAAAAAAAAAAAAAATTCATTTAAAAAAATTAAAAAAACTTTTTTTTTTACTTTCAATATTTTTTCTGGCATAACTATTATTTTTTATATTTTTTCTGGCATAAATATTTTTTCTGGCATGGACGCTATACTATTGCGGGTTAACGGGAACGCCCTTTGTTAGTTAACATACTGTATATTTATTTATATATTTAAGCTTTATACGTGTAGGTATATTTAATATTTTAGTTTTAAGACTTTGCTTATTCATATTTTCTGTTCTTGTTCTCACACACTATTGTCTACATTTATTTTTCATTTCTCCTTTCGCAGGTCTGCTGGAAGAAATTTCTTAAGAAATAAGTAGTACCTTTGTACTTAAATTATAATTATGTTGTATCTCTATGTTTTTACTGTGTGTACATAAATAATAAAATAAATAAAAATAGTTTGGAAAATCCAAAAGTGCACGCCTCATACTTATCACTCATTCATAAACGAAAAAGAAATTCAAAACATAGTTTAAAAATGAACAATTTATCACTTTTCATGAAGTCGTAATGTCAACGACTGACAAAGATATTTACGTTGGCAGTTGCTAGGCACCGGCACCGGATCAAGGTTGAAAATATTTAGATATTGATATTATATTTTAGTTAGTATTTTATTAATTATAATTAAACTACTATGAATAAAAGAGCCATTTTCAATAGGGTTCCTTCTACGGCTAAAACGAATGTATAAAAAAAAATTTGACTCAATTAATTGATTTTATCGCAAGCTACAATGTTTTCAGGGATCATAAATTGACGGACAGGAAATTTTTTTCAACTATTTTGATGCTTTTTCCATTTCTGCTGCATTAAATCAATTGTTAAAAAATACAATATTAATCTCCATTTAATCATCTATACAATGGTATATAAATTAAGTAGGTTCTGTGTACTAGCAGGAGTGAAACAATAAAAACAGTTGCAGAAATGGGGCAAAAAAAATTTTTCGATCGTAGAGCACACTCTAATGCGAAGCATTACTAGTCGTGCAATAAATAAACTATCCATAGCGGTTATATTAAGTAGTGGACGAATAAGTACTAGGTGACGATATGATGAAATTTACAAGATAATATTATGTAAACACTATGCGTATTAAAGACTAATTAATACTTAGATTAAGCAGGAAGACATCCACGCACTCCAGAAGAATGCCAAATGACGATAAGCAAACATTAGAACGAATGATAAGATTAATGAAAGGAACGGGAAAATTTACGCGCGATTACGCGCCGTTCATTCGCGTAGTTCATTTCACTTTGCGCCAGTATTTCATGTACTTCACTCTTCACTCCGCCTTGCGTAATTCGTTTGAATATTTTGAATTTAACTTCGTTCGTTGCGACTGCGTATGTGTGTCAACTAGAGCGGCTTGGGATTCAAGAAAAAACGTACTTATTTGGGTTTCTTTCATTTGTTTTGTTACACAAGAACGGCTTGTATCATGGTATGTTCTCCAGTCCAGATTGGTACCGAGACCGACTACCTAGGGGGAGCTGGACGCGTTAAGATTTTCATCACTCGTGGAGGCTTGTTTAAGAACTATTTACGTTTTCCGTGTTCCTTCTCTTTATGCACTATCCTCCATATTTATTCGAGGTATTTCCCTTTGGTCAGAAAATAGAACTGTGTCGTCAAAACTTACTTGCATAAGGAAAGCTATGCGAGCAGAAGTTGTGCAAATATCTTTTAGCGTTTGATTCAGTTAAGAACTTCAAGTTTGCGAGCCACACCAAAGTGCATCAAAGCCATTGAACAAAGAAGCAGCTGTCTTCTAAACACACTAAAATATCTTAAGAACAAAGTTGATAAAAATGTGACGATCTCGTCGCAACACATGTGCATATTGTTTACATGCTACAAACAAACTGAAACTTCTGTAATACTATCTATTCTGTGTCACCGTTGACCTAAAACTCCACTATCCAAACTTATCTGCGATGTAAACGATGCTAAGGAGCCATGTGGCACAAGACGACAAAATTCAACCGTAACCTTAAGATTTAGAGTCCATTTTCGTTCATCAACTTTTGGTAATAGTGTATTCAGGGTTGCTTCTATTCGGGAGCCGATATCTGTGATACGATCGGGGGCTAGCCTGTTTTGTTTCCTTATTTCAAGCAATACCTATATAAAGGATGAATGACACTTTGTTGGATTAATTTAGTGTTAGGAGCTCTTGAAATATACGATAGATCGGTCCGAGATTTAGGATTTAGTAGGCTGTTGGAATAGATAGTTTAGTTGAGTCGAGTAATTTAGTGGAGTCGGTGTAATTGTGTCCTGTAGCCCCTGTAGGTATTGTTATGGAGACAATAAGCTTGGTGATTGTTTTGTATTACGGCATTTTAAGATGGTAGTGATGAGGGTAGCTATTGTTTAAGTGTGTAACTGTTTCTAAGATCGATACGCTATTGAATATAAGTTTTTCTATGAATGTTCTATTCAAATTACGTATTGAAAATCAGAAGAGACCGAGTTGGAATTTGAGTTTTTATAATAATGAAAAACAAAACCTTTGTTAAAAAAAAACATTATTTTAAGGCAGTGTATAGAGTGCCTCCATTGGCACTCTATCCCTATCGGATAAAGTGCCACTACAGGCACCCTAGTAACACCGCCTCGGCCCGGCTCAAGTGCCGCAAGCATTGGATTGTCATTGTCACTGTCACTAAGTCACGTCACTTGGTATTTTGTTTGATTGTCGAGGTTAGATCGCTGTAAAACACCACATTCCCAAAACATTACATTCTCTTGTGCCTAAACGGGCCCTGGCACTTCGCCGGCCGCTACCGCGGCACCGCTCGCTACGCTCGCTCGGCTCGTGCGTTGTGTGGTCACAGTTCTAACCTAACCTAACCTAAATAACAAGTGACAGTGACAATGCAACGCTCACGGCACCCTAGCCGGGCCGAGGCAGTGACACTAGAGTGCCACAAGAAACTCGCGGCACTCTATACAATTCGTTATTTTAATATATTTCGAACTATCTGTGTTCAATAACTATAGATCCGTGTTTTGTTTTTCTGTGATGAAAACTTACCCAGACCTATGTGCAAATTCTTGAAATATCACACCTGTCGTCGCTAAAGCCGTTTAACTATTATTTATTTATTTTCATTTATTGCGGATCAATACAATCCATTATTAGTAACAAAAACTTAAAAAGTATGTTAATAAAACTTACAAACTAACCTAACTACAATATTATACCTACGTGGCTCAACACATGTTGGCACGTGCCTCCGCATCCAGTGCCTAATAAAGGGGCTGTCCACCTTGTCGGCCAATGTTTTTAAGATGCTGTTGGTTGCTGATTATTGCCAGATACAAAAATTTACAAATTCAACTTAAGCATTATGGCTCCTACACACAGTGCCGCCAGCACTGGTCTTGCCGCTGGGCAAGCCGCGGTGCGCCCGGCTCTGCCGCACAAAGGAACGCAAAGGAAATGAAGGCGCAAAAACCAGTGACACATGCCGCTCGGCAAAAGCCGAAGCCTTTGTGTTTTTGTGCTTTTAGAAGACCCATGTCATATGATTTCTGGATTATATGAGTCCTGGAATGAAGACCGCCATCGGCAAGCGTAGTGTGGGACGCCACCCAGCTAATAGATGGACCGACGACCTTAAAAAGGTGACTGGGACAGACTGGATACGGAAGGTGGAGGAAAGGGTGTTGTGACGCAGCCTGAGAGAGGCTGTCTTGCAGTGGAATGGGTTGATTGATATGATTAAAACATTACCAAGAAAGCCGTCAATCTTTCTCCACAAACTCTTAATCCAATTTATAAAAACGTCATAAACTTCATAATTTATCACGCAGAACACTCTACTATTAAATTCCCCCAATTTTATCACCGTCCCGCAAATCGGCAGTGTATGATTTGCATTGACGATTCACTAGTAATCAGCTTAACTTGGTTCGGATGAAAAAAGGTAATGGAGTGTAAAAACGGGGATGTACCGTGACCCGGTGAAATTTTGATGCGGCGAAGTACTTGAATGGAACTATGGGCTTTTAGGGGAGATAGCAAAATATACTGCGCTTCATGCCACTTGTTTTTTTTTTCTTGTAAATGTTGTTTTGTAAGAAGTCTTGGTAATCAGATTTATTGTGTTATTGGGTAATTTTGGGGTAATGAAAGAGTTCTTGTAACAAGACTAGACTAAGGAATAATTTGTATTCATGAAGAGATAATTAGAGTATTAATGGAGTTGCTGGGTGGGCGTGGGTTGAGATTACTGCATGGTTGCGGTAATCCCAGTTTAAGTACGTTGTATTTATAATCTTAGATTTTAAGATACTTTTCCTTCATGCCACTTAATGTTTACTCCCTGTAAGTTTACACAACGTATACCTATGTTGTGCAAGTTATATTGTGGTGCAAACAACGAAGCACAGAAATTAAGTTTGACAGTGTTTCAGCGAAAACTCATCAATAATTGAAAACTAGGGGACTTAGCAACACCAAACTTCAAGATAACTTTCCCCCTAAATCGAAGTCCCCGTAACTAGGGGGACACCTACTATAAATAAAGAAAGAGACAAACACCCGCGTAATTGTCGCCGTCTCTGTAATTAGAAGTTATAGCGATTGCAACTAACAAACAACGCTTTTAGCTAATTTATCGTTGAATTTCGACAATTGCCATTTGGTACTTAGCGTCAATTTAATTTATTACCGT
Source organism: Conistra vaccinii (assembly GCA_948150665.1). Taxonomy (NCBI): domain Eukaryota; kingdom Metazoa; phylum Arthropoda; class Insecta; order Lepidoptera; family Noctuidae; genus Conistra; species Conistra vaccinii. Next base: position 4,899,152 of record OX411321.1, read on the forward strand.
ATGGCGAGTTCGATGGGAACTTTTAATGTTATGTTTAATTAACGAAAGCTGTTATGTGATTTGATTTGATAAGTTTAGGTAACTTTGTAAGTGATCATTGAGTTTTATTAAAATGTTGGACTAGGAGTCGGAACTGTTTTGTTATATCTTCGTTTACTTTAACTTCTAATAATTAATTTTAAATAATTTCTCGTCTTTATTCATAAACATTGCTTAATGTTAAGTAATTATTAACCATACATTTTTTGAAGTTTTTTAAACGTCTTTTTGACGTTCTTGTTACTTTAAGGAACGTTTGTAAATAAAGGAGTCTATATCTGTAGTCAGTAAAAGTCTGACACGCCCTTCCGCTCCGCCCAGAGCGGGAGAAGTTATTTGATAATTTCCCACCCACAAAAAAAAAATAGGAGTCTATAATATCTGTTGTATTTAAGTCCGTTTTTTGAGTAGATTCAAATGTTTTTATGTTAAAAATCGTAGCGATTAAAACGTCTATGTTTACTTTAAAAAACTTCATAATATATACAATTTTCCTGTGAACTCTTTTAAAGGATAAAGCCGTCTTCTAAGCTAAGCTTTGGAGACTACTCTTTGATCGCTATAGATACAAAAGCTTTTGCTAAAACAATAAAAAAAATTGTGCAGAGGAGCTTCTTAGCTTAATAGAAAATATTTTGATCACTGATAAGAGTTTCCAAATACTTTGTGTAGCTACTGCCGCCCAAGCTCAGCAACCCGCGGGAAAACTAGGTCAAATATTAAGTTACAAGTAATTGCAATTAATTTAATGTTAATTATATTGTAAACCAGCGAATGTGGAAGAAGATCCGATAACAGAGTATTTTATTAAATTACTAGCTACCCGCCCGTGTTTTTCACGGTTTTTACGACATAACAAAACATCGAGATTTCTTCTTGTAAGTTTATATTATGTATGTTTCATATTAATGTATTATACTTACACATAAACCTTTGAAATTCATTATCTAAATGATGGTGAAAACCAAGTCAAATTCCGTTGCATAGTTTAGAAAAAAACCGTGGTTACACAGTCAGCCAAGAGACCCAATTTATAAATTCTCTGTTTTTGAAATAATAACTTCCATCTAGATTTTATATGCCTAACCTGAAATGTTTCATTAAAATCACTAGCACCATCACAAGCGGACCTACTATTTTAGTATTTTAAAACTAATTTTTGATTCAAATATTCAAATGATCAGAAATTATATAAATGAAACGTTTTTTTCGTGTCCTGTAAAATCATGTTTTTGTAGTTCTTATATATTGATATTTGACCGTCAATATATACATTATACATTTGAGTCGAGTAGGTATTGAAGTTTTGTATGGCTCAGTTGATAATTTTTTCGCGATTAAGATATTGCGTTGGTTCTATGGAGAAAACTCAACTAGATGGAACCTCAAGTGACCAAGTTTTTCAGGTGCTTTATACTTGTTTTACATTTGATACTTTACTTTACTTTTTTATGTGTTTCCTTTATTTATTACTTTTTTAAGCTATTGCATAGCTTCTATCGCGGGCCTTGAGCGTGGAGACCTAATCCAGAAATTTCGTAACGAAAATACGAGTACCTAAGGAGAGTGTTTTGTATTGAAAATTATGTTTAACTGCTTGACAACAAAGTTCAAATTTACTTAGACGAATGATACGAGAGTGTTGTATTGAAAATTATGTTTAACTGTTTGACAATAAAGTTCAAATTTACTTAGACGAATGATCCTTGACTATTATTAGTTAAATTAAAACCTTTTTATTAGTTTGATGTTCCCATTACGTTGTGTCAAGTTTTAAAAACTATAAATGTGAATAACAGTTCCTGTCAATGTCATCATTGCTATTTCTTGTATTCGGGTTAATATTTTACAATTGCGTAAGTTGATAAAAAATGCTATGCAATAGCTTCGCCGGGGCAGTCCCCGAGTGCCACACGTCTTTTTTTTTTTTACTTGTGTTATAATTATGTTGAGTTGTGTGCCATTTGTCTTTGCAAACAAAATATATATATTTTCTTTCTTTCTTTTCTATACATGTGTAAAAATCATATTTAAATTATGAACATCGCAAAAAATGTTTTAACAAAGTTGCCAATATTAAATTATATTCGCCATTAACCGGCTATTTCGTTCAATTGACGTTATTATAGTTATTTATGCAGCCGATTAAGTCTGATTAAGTGTCGATTCACACATCAGCGGCCTGCGGTGCTCTGATATTGACGGCTGTTAAATGTTGTTCCATTTTACATTCATCGGACATTGTGTAAAATGACTCGACTGATCAACTTCATCGATTTGCCGTTGAATGAGTCCGGAGTTGAATGTTTTTGTATAATGTGATTGGTTTATTTGAATTTAAATAAGGAAAATAAGACCAAGGATACTATTAATGGATTGTGTGGTTAGAATTGGGAGTGAATACTGAGGTACAGGCTGGTACCATCGAAAAACTTCATGTCTATACACCGTAAGGACTATTTCTGCTTGCAGCGCTCGTGGACTATAGAACCAGAGCGGTAACAGATGTGGCCATCATGTTCATGGGATTTTGTTTTCAAACTGCTTAAATATGACGTTCGACGATAGTACTTATGGATTTAAAAAAAACCAGCCAAGTGCTAGTCGGATTCGCACACGAAGGGTTCTGTACCACCGTACAATAATTCGAAAAAAAAACGTCTAAGCCAAAATGTTTTAACATTAAGTATTTACTTTTATTATTTTTTGCAATCTGTGAAAATTTCAACTGTCTCTATTACGGTTCATAAGATACAGCCCGCTGAAAGACAGACGGACAGTGGAGGCTATTAGTAATAGTACTCCCTTTGGCACCCTTCTGTTACCGAACCCTAAAAAAGGGTTATTCTGCGCACAACCGCTAATAATGTAGGATAAAGACAGTAGGATGTAATAATTAACGTTTTAATTATTAAAGAGAACAGGCTGACCCTTAACCAGAAGTGGATGCAGTTGAGCTATAGGCCTGATATTAAGTTACTAGTAAAAATGAGCCTGAAAAGGGGCATCTCCATTCAAAACACCGGCAGGGCAAAAAGGAGTAAAAATCATTAAAGCGACATAGACGTATTCTTCTGGTTTTATTGTATCAATTAAAACTGAATAAAGAATCTTCAGTTTCCAGAAATAATTTACAACCGTGATAATATCTACATTTATAAGATTACCGTCTCTGTTCTCAAATATAATGCGAACATTCTCATTCACCGCACAACCCCATACAAAAGGGGGTGTTAATGGGGATAACCCCTATCAATTCATTGGGATTATTGTCTATACTATGTTGATATACAATGTGAGAATAGGGTATTGTAGTATACAGTAACCTACTATCAGTTTCTGAATAGTTAATGTAAACTTTAATAATGAAGATTCTGTGTGGTTATAGGCACGCAATAGACCTCCTTCGTCTTTAGAGTCATTCAACCAATGCTATTGTTATTTACGAAATTAAGAAATTACCCCAATGTTTTTGTTATGTATTAAATTTATTTAGTCAAATCTTAGGCCGAGAAATGTGATTCATCAATGCCATTGTGGTCAACTAATCAAATAAATTACCGGATTTTATGTAAATGCATGTTTTCATATGCATTTGCATAATTATTTTGTTTTCTTCTCAGGTTATTGCATATTTTGAATATTTGGGCATGTTTCATATAGTATTATTTTTGTAAAAAAAAATACAGAAACGTACATACCATGCATGATAATTATTAAAGATTACAATTACATTTAGAATAGTGTTTGATAATATATTTTCAAAATACTTCTACGATTTTAAGTTGCATTATAATCCGGTCTTTGTAGTTACAATGAAATTCCGCAGATTTGCCGGTCAAAGGGATGAAATAATTATTCATCATCAGCGGTCTAATATATAAAAAAAAATGTAAACACTGAAAAAGGTACGTAGATAAAAATCTAACTACCAAATTCCTGGAATCCATTATTCTCGTCTCACAGAATTCATTTAAAATGTTTCAGGCTTTAAAATTGTGTTAAAGCGTTTAATGGATTTTCATAGAGTTAATATTTTACTGCCGCTTATACAAAGAGAATAAATCGGATGTCAATCAAACTGCTTAGCCTTTTCCCATTTATGTTAGGATCGGCTTACGGTCTAACCGGCTGCAGCTTAATACCAGTATTACAAACCGCCATACCCAGTTACTGGTTAACACGATACCCCTTTGGTAAGACTGGTTGACTTTGCTTCTGACTACCCGTAACGACTGTCAATGATCTACTTTTACAGCCGCGACTAACGGGTTAACATGATTTTTGAGGCACGTTGGTGTCTCGATAATGGATGGTCACCTAATGATAATGGATCCACGAAAGTACCGCTCCTAGCGTAGCTTAATCGTTGATCAACCCGTGCGGCTGTTATCATTTAGCCACAAGCCCCTATAATATATTGGAAGTGGATTTAATTTAGTTTTTTTTTTAACAGGCTTGCACTGTTTATAGGTGTGAAGACTTTTAACAAACCTCTTTTGTTTTTTTTGTGCATTTTGTGACCCACAAGGGCACGTACAATTTAGGGACTACTCACACTTATTCAGCTCTATTCAGTTTATGCCCATATAAAACAACGATTTTGTATGGAGACGCGTACGCATCCGTTCAGCATTCCGTGTCTATACAGCCTTAGCGGCAAAAAAAAAAAACTGTAAAAATTAGGACTAATGTGTTATTATCAGCGTGTGTGTATGTGTTATTGTTTTTATAAGCTCAGAGGCGCGGCCGATTTTAGCTGCTTACTAACCGTCTACCTTGCGCTCGCTCAGTCCGTTCTGGGGTATTGCCTTACGGTCTGGGGTGGTGCCGGCAAAACAGTAATGCTTCGGGTCGAACGAGCGCAGAGAGCTGTCCTGAAGGTGCTGGCAAGGAAACCGATCCGATATTCGACTTCCTCTCTATATACCCTCTGCCAAGTCCTCACCGTCAGACAGCTATTTATCCTCCAAACTATTCTTCGCAAACACAGCCAACTTACATTTGATCCTAAATGCTGCTCTACGCGTCGCTCGAATAGGGTTTGTAACACTGAATCTCGTAGAACCGCAGCTGCAAGTCTTCATTACAAACACATAAGTTCCAAAATTTACAACAAGTTAAACAAAACCTTACACATCTACCCATTAACCAAGAGCAAATGCAAAAGGAAACTTGTCTCCTGGTTAAAGTCACAAAATTATAACGATACAGAGAAATTCGTGGAGGTATAAAATACTCATCACCCTCACACACTCCAACATAACCACACACAACACACATGCCACAAACACCAAAAACACCTCTTGTACACTTCACACTCACCTTCACCCACACACCCATTCACCCTACACTCACACATTTACTCAACGTCAAAATACATCCCAAATCATAAAATATTATGTCCTGTTCATTTCCATCTTATTTTTTTTTATTTATTATGAATTAACTTAATCTAAATTATTAAAAATTCTATTGCACTTTCGTCATGGAACATCATTCCATTCTGTATCTGGGGAAGGGCGTTGTTAGCTGCGCTACAGTTTATACTTTTGCAGCTATCATCGTTTTTGTTCCAAAATATCTTTTTTTTTTTTTATCATGCGAGTGCTATAGATAGAGTTCAGCGCTGTTCTGGCACGTTCCACGCTGATACTGTACTGTGCTGTACGCGGCTGATAGAAGCAGAACTGAATAAGTGTGACCAAAATCGTTCAGCGAAACGCGAATGGAGCTGAATAAGTGTGAGTAGTCCCTTACTGTCAAATCCCATTTAGTGACAACGATCGATTGTACTGAAAAATAAAACAGCCAACCTACGAATACTAGACATGACCATTGATAAATTAATTTCATTTCAATGTTACTGAATATATTGTCTATTGGAGTGTAGTTTTATTAAACATGAGGTACACACACTAGGGATACTTTGAAAAAAGTCGATAAAGTTCCTAAACTCGAAAAATACTGGCCGGTTTTAAAATCTTGTGAAGAAAGTTTATTTTGTAGACCTTTTTGGATGATCGAAATTTAAAGGATTGAAATAGTATATGCTGCCATGATAGTAGGTACTTACTAATTCCATGTCATTACTCCAACTATTAAATAGTTATCTGTGGAATTTATATCGCATAATATTAGCATGAAATACAAAATTATTACTTTAAGTTGCAGAAAATCGCCCATATTATATAAAATACGTGGTGAATCGGCGTTTTTAGTATTTGTTGATTATAAACAGTATATGTTACATGATACACACAAGTTTCAAATTCCTAATTTGTTTAGTTGTTGAGATAGAGCTCGTACAAAAATGGTCTAAAACAGACAACTTCTACGGCCCCCTAATTCATCATTTTTGAAGATAAAAACAAATAAAAATTATATTTATTCTCTACTCGATGAGCTCTAGAAAATGATACCCCACATGCCAGGGTCAGATTATTTTTTTTTTCAAAATTGAATTTTATTGTATGGCGACCCCCCTTTAATTTTTTATTTTTTATTTGTGGCTCTTGCGGCAATAGAAATGCTCAATATGTGAAATTTTCAACTGCCTACCTATTACGGTTCATGAGATAGAGCTCGCTGACAGACAGACGGACAGCGGATTCATAAGCCTCCGCTGTCCGTCTGTCTGTCAGCGAGCTCTATCTCATGAACCGTAATAGGTAGGCAGTTGAAAATTTCACAGATTGAGCATTTCTATTGCCGCAAGAGCAACAAATAATAAAATTAAAAATTAAAGGGGGGTCGCCATACAATAAAATTAAATTTTGAAAAAAAAATAATCTGACCCTGGCATGTGGGGTATCATTTTTTAGAGCTCATCGAGTAGAGAATAAATATAATTTTTATTTGTTTTTATCTTCAAAAATGATGAATTAGGGGGCCGTAGAAGTTGTAAATTGACACCCTACGTCAATTTGACGTGTTATAGCAGTTGCATACAACTATAAAAGAATGACAGTTGTGATATGAATATATTTAGACAGACAGTTTAAGTTGGTAGAAAATTTGCTTAAAAATTTATTTCCCTGACTTAAATTGATTAGGGTTCTTTCTTAGGCTCTCAGAAACCTAAAACTGATTAATAGAAAACAACATCTCTGCCATATCTACCCTAAAACAGTGCTTTTACACCCCTCCATTAAGCAGTGAAACAATACGAGAAACATAGCTAAGTCTGGGCAATAATTCAACAAATTTTCAAGTAGTGCCAGCCATATTTCATTTTACAACATTTTATCTCGAGACGGTCGGCGCCTTCCATCTTTGACTTTGTGTCGTCTGAGCTCAAGAACTCCTGTTTATAATCCGCACCTTAAAGTTTATATTCTCTTACGACTTGAGAACTATTGCAGCTTACTTATCTGCTTTAAAATGTAAGTTTACGGCTTGTTGTGATGAAATAAAATGTATTTAATACACAAAATGGAAAACACTTCCTTTTCTAAGAAACCAATGCTTTTGTTATTAAAAAAACATGACTGTCCTGTCAAAATACGAACTAAAAAGTAAAAAACAAGTTGTATTAGTTAATCTGTATATACAAAGTGAAAGGTTACTCATTTACTCGCTGACTGAACAGGGAAATAAAATTGTAATTTTTAATTTTATTTATCTATAATTATGTATTTGAGCCATACATAACATTCATAATCAGCTTATTATTGTTCCGACAGCTGGGACACAGGCCTTCTCTCTGTGAGAGGGAGTGGGCCGTAATCTACCACGTGGGCCCAGTGCGGGTTGGTAGATGTCACATGTCTTCGAATTTTTGGTTCTAAGACATGCCGGTTTCCTCACGATGTTTTCCTTCACCGTTTTGAGAGCAGTGGTGATGCAATTATTTACACAAAGTAAAGCGCCTGCTTGGGTTCGAACCTACGACCTACAACTCGTAAGTCGGGGCCGATACCACTGGGCTACCACTACTCTAAATCTGAGCCCACGGCCACCATATTGATTTAAAAAAAAGAATATTTAAAGCCTATGTCACTCGGGATGATGTAATGATTCTAACGATATCTGCATAAATCAAAATCTGTTCAAGCATTTAAAAGTTATGGTGGAACAAAGAAACTCACATAGATACCTACATAGTACATAATACCCTGAAAAAATTACACCGTTTTGGGCAGTAAGGTAATAACGAGGAGAAAGTGAGTCGGTATGCATTTAAGCGGAAATTGCGGAGTTATTTTCAAAATAAATAGAGTAGAGTCATCTCAACACCTCTCCCTTTAATTCGTATATATATATATAATATAGATATATTATAGTAAATATGTATGTATGTGTATGTAGTTTATAACCTGTTTATGTACTTTTATACCTATTTTGGTTATAATGCGTTATGATAAATTTTTTATAAAAATTTTCTTTGTGCCTCTCAAACAGAGCACCTGCCATCTAATCTCTTAACCAACCTTGGTTGACTGGTAGAGAATGCCTAAGGCATAAGTCCGCCTTTGTACCTTTTTTATGTGCGAAAAGTATACTTTTTTAAAAGCTCGCTTTATTTATTTAATAAATAAATAAAGCGAGCTTTTAAAAAGTATATTTTTGAATGAACAGATTATTGTTAAACTCAAATTCAAAGCATGTTTTCAATTAAATCATTTACAGGAACTTTTGAATTGTCAAGGAACGGTTAAGTCAGAAAGATAAAGCTAGTTGCCCATTCCAAAACGTAGTAGGTTCCTATGGAGAAGAACGGGCAAGAAAGACCGCGTAACTTCATGGACACTTTTAAATCAAAATGTTGCAATTGTTACATAAAAAAACGGTATTAAGCCATAACCTAATCATAACTAATAGTATAAATGCGATACTGTGTTTGTTTGTTAGTTACGCTTTCACGCTAAAACGGCTGAACGGATTTGGATGAAATTTGGCACATGGGTAGACCATGACTTGGAAAAGGACATAAAATACCTTTGATCCCGATATTCCGACGGGATCGACACTTATGCAGGTAAAACCGCGGGGCGCAGCTAGTTTCAAATATAATCAAAAACTTTTGAACCTTGGAAGGCCTATCGTAAGATCATTGCCAATTTACCTGTATATAAATCGAAACCCTAAGGCTTTGCTTAAATTAGGACTAGTTGCCAAGCGGTTCGGGTTTCTAACTACCCCAGTCCCGTATCCGCTAACATCGATGTCGCCATGGCAACGAACTCCAAAAATATCATTCAGTAACTAAATAACTTTAACCAACTCGCAATTACATACAATAACTCAATAAACACAACTACATTACCAATATGCCAATACAATCACTTGCCAACACAGCTAACAAAGTAAAAGAAACATTTGCAATCAATCACCAAATCAGTCTTTCTTTTCTTACAAACTTATCTTTAGGAAAATGTCAGGCCAATTTTACCCATTCATGAATTTACGACATAGAAACAAATCAAAACACGGTACAAACAATGGACTATAAATCTTGCTGGCAATTTCAGATGCGATCTTGTGAATCGGGGCAGGTACCGTGTTATCGCGCACAAGTGACGTATTATTTGTTTCAAATGGCCCTCTAATAAAATACACAGGCTGTATAGTTTTGATTTATAGGGCCCTTGTTAAGGGCAGACAGAAGGTAGGGAAGTTACTTTAAAGTTATTGATTTGGTTATGATTATTGAGATTGGGTGCCGCGTGAAGTACCGGCAGGGTGTCGGGAAGGTTTATTAGGCATGCACATCACACATTTTACAATAATTATATAACTGTCTGTTTTTGTACATGAACCCTGTCAGGACACTGCAAAGCACAATGTTGGTTTGCTGTTGAGATTATGAACATTAAATTAACATACTACATTCCAGAAAAAAAAAAAACCCCCCGTATCAAAACGTCCTAAAAGCAAATGGTCCTACTAGCAAAACGACCCATAATCAAAACGACACTTTAGCAAAATGTCCTATTAGCAAATCGTCCTATGAGCAAATGGTCCTATTAGCAGAACGTCCTACTTGTAAAGTACAGTAGCACTGAAAAAATCTCTATCGGTTTTTACCCGACTGAGGCGAAGCCAAAAAAGGAGGGTTGTGTTTGACACGTATGTATGTATGTATACGTACAGGTCCGTTCCCCCACAACTACTAAACGGCTGAACCAATTTTGATGTATGATTATGTCGTCAGATTCGTCTTTATTGCGCGAGTATCACTGGGTGTTTATACATGCATAGAAGTAGTTATGATGTCCAATTAATAGTAATAAACAATATACAATAACACACAACAAAAACAAGATATACTAGAAGAAAATCAAGAGAAGAATCAAGAGAAGAATCAAGAGAAGAATTAAGAGAAGAATCAAGAGAAGAATCAAGAGAAGAATCAAGAGAAGAATCAAGAGAAGAATCAAGAAAAGAATCAAGAGAAGAATCAAGAGAAGAATCAAGAGAAGAATCAAGAGATATTTAGAAGAGAAATGAACTTTCTGGTATTTCGTAGTACCTTTTTAAATGATAAGTCTAAATTCAAGAACCATCATCTCAATAATCCGTGCCACTAGTGTGCATTCGTGGCTCAAGGCATTTTAAACCAATAGCCAAGTTATTCGGCTTCGACGATGGAGCAGCCCTACCTAGACAAGACTGATGTAGGTACTTACATGTGACCGATGAACTGAGTAGACATCGATTGCAATAAATTGCGATAGATAAATTAACTTGTGTTATGTTATGTAAAGTTGTCTTACGTTCCGATGACGTGAATAAGCTTTGAAAGTAAAAAAAAACAAAACAAATAAGTCTTATATTATTCAAGGCATTGGCCAATTAAACAGTAGGAAGGTATATAACGTTCTACCGTCAGCGTTCGCTGTCAGAAAACCTCGTTCAATAATATATTGGATAAAACGAACTCAAACATACAGATTATTATGTAAATTTCACCCAGCACATCGTTTTATAAAACACAGTAACCTATTTGGCAAACTGGTACACATATTATATAAAAAGTTCTTTGAACTCCAACTCCCAAAGCGTAAGAGATTTCTACTTATCGTTAAAATTATACTAGTACAATACACAATTTTTTACGTACAAAACCGTAGGTACACTTGCGGCCACATTAACGTCACATAAAAATAAAAATAATACAAAAGAATCAAGAACAATTCGGGTGGTGCATTTAAGCTGAACACAGGTAGATAGTGTCAGTGGCAATCGTGTAGCCCGGAGCGCTCAGCTCGCAGGTGCACGCCGAATTATACACATAGAAGGCGGAAAACAGCGAATTGAGGCGAGAATTTTGTGCGAATTTCGCCACGATAACGCCCCGTCCGATTGTCCGCCGCTGACGTCTGGGAACAATTTTCGCTGTTTTATTTTTGTACATGTACATTGTTCTTTTGCAATGAAGTGTAGTGTGCAATCGCGTTCCATTTACTGAGGGAATATTGCTGCGAATTTCGTCCTGTATTATTAAAATCTTTCTAGATTATCGAAGTTTGAGATTAAACTGATAATTTCTGAACAGACTTCTTGGAAAGTGGCGCTTTTGGGACCGGTGATTAAACTAGCGAAAAGTCTTTTCTTTTAAGGCCTATATTCATTTCTTAAATCTGTATCCGTAGAAATGTGTCGGAAAAATAGGCCCTATTGTGCGTAAGATACCGTTTGGAGGTCTGTCACGTCCACACTAACATAAATATAAGAAACACCAAATACTATTACCAGTGTGCGTAGTTTTATGTAATGTAAAGGACCTTTGGCCTTGCCCGCGGAGATATCAAATTATATAAAGAGAAAAATTCTGAAGAAACAGCGGGAAAAGTGTTGAATAGGGAAGTAAAATATTTGTGTATTTTACGCGAAGAAGCTTCAATATGGTTGGTACAGATCGGCGATATTGTTCGTGCGGTAAAATATGGTTTTCCTAACAATTTGACTGCGGGCGGTTTTTTGGCACTGATGTGTAAAATCGTAATAAATGTTAGATTTATTTGTTTGTTGAAGAAGAGATTATACTTAAAGCATGTATAATCGAATGTCTTTCTTTTTTAAATATTAATTGAGGCACGTTTATTAGAAAGCGTAGGCGTGTACTATCATAGATAATTACTTTCAACCTACACGTTTCAGTTCTGAAAATTGGGTTTATTGTTTTATACCAAGAAACTGTAGCTACATGTCGTACAAAACCAATTTTTTGAAGCCTTATTTATAATACATTCATACTGGTATTATAAATGCAAAAGTAACTCTGTCTGTCTGTTACCTTCCACGTTTTAACGGCTGAACTGATTTAGATGAAATGAAAATAGCACACAGGGAATCGTCTCATTAGGGAATCGAACCGAACACGTTGTGGAGCAGCCAATCGCTCTACTTCTACGCCAACAATCCCCTTCATTTCATGACTATTATATCGGATGGAGACTGTCACAATAAGTATCAGTCACAATATTAATGTCACTGCTAATACTTTTAACTCTCTTGTCAGTTACTACAGCACTAAAATGTTCAAGTGTTACTGCTATCTTACTATCGCCCGTTTTAAAGGAGGTACCTACGTTAAAATAAAATTGCTATAACATTACAAAGTCGGATATCTTGTTTTGTGTGAAGAGACATTTAGAGACATAGCTTTGTTTATTACTGTGTTAGACAGTTTTAGTATTCAATAAAAACAATGTTATTATAATGCGAGTTTTATTGTGAGAGCCTTTGCTTCGGAAATGGCAATATTATTGTTGTAGACCCACAGTTCACCTGATTAGTTAGCGAAAGTCAGTTTGTTTGTTTGTTACGGTTTCACGGTTAAACGGCTAAAGGGATTTGGATTAAATTTTGCACATAGGTAGATCATTATCGGATTAGGACATTTAATACTTTTTATCCCGATATTCTCACAGGATCGAGACTTATGTGAAACCGCGGGGAGCAGTTAGTGAAAAATATATAACTCTTCTTTAAAAAATAAAAAAAAACAACTTGGGATTTGAACTCAGAACACTTCACTATCACACTTATCAGTTACCTTCACAACCCCGACACCAACCGCTACAGTTTTTTAATTAAAACACCCCTTTTATTCAAACTACCCACCAAATGAAGTGCTCACCAGTCTTTTTGAAAAGAATCAAAAGAGCAAGATGTAATGAAAGTTCAGAAAAGAGTTGGTCAATAGAGGTGCGACATTCATGACCGCTCTATTCAGCTTTATAAAACATAGAGGGGTGCTCTCTAGCAATTTACTCTAGTTAAGGAAGCTCTAAATGAAGTTGCATCAAAGCTTTGAAGGGTACGCGTTAAAAGGTCTTGAAAGTAGATGGCATTTTTAGGAAATGCGCTTTTAATATTTACTCGAAAGTGGGAGAAAAGGAAGTGAAAGAATCGGGAACCGGTTATTACTTCTTGGTTAATTGAGAATAGGGTTACCATGCAAAAAGTTCGGATATTTTACGTATACATTTTTCGTTTGTCATTCATATAACATTTCAGTACCTGGTCGACCGAGTTCAGCTCGGGTGAGAATAGAGCATGCTCATTTAATAGTATAGGTAGTTCATACTAATTCCATGTAAAGTACATACTAATTTCATGCCAAGCATTAGAATTATTTAATAAGTTGCCTACTGACATAAGATCATTGATTTACAAAGGTACTCTATTCAAAGCTAAACTTAAAGCAAATGTTTATACTCTGTATCTGAATTGGTGACGAATGATAGTAGATAGTTTTAATATTTATTCATTAACTTATGACATTAAATGCAATACTATTAGACTTTATTTTTATTTGACACAATAATATTTACAATCATTTATTTAATACTTTTTTAAAATTGACATATTATCGGTTTACGATTTGACATATCTAATTGCTTAATATTTATCACATGTTATTGGCTTTTTTTTCACATTTTCTGTTTTGGTGAAACTACTGTTTGAAATTCATAATTTTTTTTTTTGCTATATCTAATAAGTTAATTAATGTACAAATATTTCAGACACAATGCGAATTGTTATATGAATAAATAAATAAAGTAGGTACTTACTAATTCCATGCTGCCATGTCATTGTTCTAAGGTAGCCATGTTTTTCTAAGCTTTAGGCGACCGAGTTCCGCTCGGGTGAAAATACGGAGAAAACGAATTTTCCCAGATATGAGACCTATTTGTTTACATTATATGCCTAGTTTATTTTCCGAACTAAAGGGGTACATATTATTTAAGTTTCAGTAGTTCGGTGCTTTGTTAGAACCGAACTATCGCAACTGAAAGTTTCAGTAGTTCGGTCAACCGGACTAACAACCGAACTACTGCTACTAGAGGGATTTTTCGCCTCCGTAAACCCCTTTATTGCGACTTTCATCGAAATCGTTAGAGCCGTTTTCGAGAACGTGATTACAAATACATATATACAATATACAAATATTGCTCATTTAGTAGTATACGAGTAGTATACGATAACAAATAGTAAAAATGCCTGACAAAGTCCTGACGGCGATCCAAAAACCGGACTTATTCGGACGGATACTAACCCTAATTGAGTATCTTTTCTGAGCAATTTCATCATTAGCTGTGATATCTCATTTTTGGATTTTTATAAAATAAATTGATTTCGGTACTAGCAACGTCATACTTCGAATATGTATCTTCCAGTTTCCAACACAATTTGTCGTGTGTTTACAGTATGTTTTCACGGCCAAATGAACTGAATTGTTGTTCAAGCCAGTGCTTGATTCCTGGAAAAACAAACAAGGAACTTTTCAACGGGAACAATCTGAACATTACACTGAGTTTATAATATAATATCAAAACGTGTTCCTCCTATAAACATGGGTGGAAATATTATCCGTTTACAACTATGTATGATGAGTTGTAAACGGATATTATTTCCTTACCTACTAACGGATATACGAGTACTTACCTATTTGTATAACAATATTATTATATAGTTTATATAAATCAATTCAAATATTTTTACCAAACTGCGGCGGACTTCAAAATTAAGGTAATGATTTTCATGTAAAGTTTTGACATTAAAAAGCTCATAGGTCCGACCTACCGAAAAATTAAAACTTTGTTTTTTTTTTTAATGAATTTTTTAATGAGTTTTATAATGCATCATCATCAGCTTATTGATGTTCCCACTGCCTCATCTCTGTGAGAGGGAGTGGGCCGTAATCTACCACGCGGGCTCAATGCGGGTTGGTAGATGTCACATTTCTTCGAATTTTTGGTTCTAGGACATGCCGGTTTCCTCACGATTCAAAATTCAAAATTCAAAAGTCATTTATTCAAACTAGGCTGAGAATCAGCACTTTTCGAACGTCAAAATTACATAAGACAGTCCCCCAAAAACGCCCGCCCTTCACCACTTCCTAGTGCTTTTGCTGGAGAGAAGAAGTGGCGCAACAAACTCCCCAGCAGCACAGCTGTCTGTTCAGTTAGAAAAAAAAAACTTGATTCTATACAATAGTATGCAAATAATTTACATTACTCAACACAAAACATTCAATAAAATATATGCCATAATGACAGCTAGCACGCGCCAATGTACCAACAAAAAAATATCGAAATCTAAACTCAAGTAAAAATAAAAACTAAAAACGTAAACAGAACTTAATACCCGAATTATAAAGCCTCCAGGCATAAAGGGCGTGCCCGCTTACATATAGCTAATAAAGCTGTAACTCGAAGTCAAATAATTATGATAAACTAGGACCATCGAAGTAAAAATAAATCAACAGTTAGGCAAGAATAATATAATGATCTACTGTCGAGGTCGCTAGCTAAACAAAAACATTGTAATGAGTCGATTATGTCAATTATAAATGAAAATTAAATTAAAATAATTTGACTTATACAGTCAAATAAAATAAACAATTATATAACTCATATAACCTGTCAGTAGGTAGGATGTTTTCCTTCACCGTTTTAAAAGCAGTGGTGATGAAATTATTTACACAAAGTAAAGCGCCTGCTTGGGTTCGAACCCACGACCGTAACTCGTAAGTCGGGGCCGTTACCACTGGGCCACCACTGCTCACTGGGCCACCACTGCTCTGACAAATCCATATTGTCTGCTCGAGATCGTCAAAATAGTCTCCTTTAGTCATATTTTTTTCTTATGAATTTTAATCAATCCTCAACTTTAACCAAGAAATTAAAAAACTTAATAAGGCAGTTTTAATAACAGTATTAAAACAGTGGCTGATGTTCGTGTTCGGTCAAACGTGAGAGGGAACTGCTCTAAAGCTTTTAATCCAACCAATAAAGTTGAAGATTCCTTATAAAAAATATTATTGCTCTCATACTTTAGATGAGATCGGCCGAGCAAGCCCCCAGGCTATAAGAATCGATGTCAAATGGATTTTAATTATCTGTCCATTTGTAAGGCCACTTAAAAAGTTCAATTGTTGGTTGTTTTTTATTCTTAGTGGATGTTGAGTTGATTATTGAATCATTATGGTGATATTTTCTTCTTAGTGGACTTAGGATTGTGCGGAACTCGGTTGTCATGGTATGGGCATGTGATGCGGAGGAATGACGAAAATGTTGTGAGGAAAGTTTTGAGTATGAATGTCGATGGCTATAAGAGTAGGGGAAGACCAAAGAAACGATGGATGGACTGTGAGAAAGATGATATGGATAGAAAGGGAGTGAATACCGAGATGAAGACTAATAGAGAATTATGGAAGAAAGGGATATGTTGCGCTGACCACAAATAAATTGGGATAAGGGCAGGAGAATGATGATGATAAGTCGTACTTTGGAATCGTGAAACGAAACCAGCATCATGTTAACTCTGTTGTTACCCTTTTTTTCACATGATACGCTATGGTATAATTTATGATGTATGTGAAATGGTATGGTATGGTAATAGTGAGGAGCTCGTGTCTAAGTATGAACAGCCGCACGGTTCGATCCATCAGGTTAAGCTTGCCGCGGTTGGTCAGTGGATGGGTGACCATCTTTACATACCGAGACTCCTCCGTGCCTCGGAAAGCACGTAGCCGTTGGTCCTGGCTGTCAATCGTGGATCTTTGACAGTCGTTACGAGTAGTCAGAAGCCCGAAAGGCTGACACGACACCCGTCTCGTCTGGTCGGTGGATCCTCCCTTTTCTAATGAGGATGAGTGAACTTTGAACTTTACACCCTGTTCCTCATACCTCTAAAGCATGACCCACGGGTTTGTTTATATTAATGGGTGGGATGAACATATCAAGATATTGTTACTAAAAAAATAACAAAAGTGTAATTTCTTTGAAATTGCGAATCGAAAGCTTATTTATTTATTTAAACTTCTCGCACAATAACGTACAAAGGCGGACTTAATGCCTTAGGCATTCTCTACCAGTCAACCAAGGGTGGTGAAGAGATAGGTGCTCTGATTGACTACGTATTGAGTAGATAATAATAATATAAAGTAATTAATAAAAACATAACATAATTGTAACTGAGATAGGTACACAAGTATATAAATAGATTACTAACTTATAATATATATATACATATGCTTAAAGCTTAAAACATATGTTTAAATAACACCGAACTCTACCGTGTCCAATTATCTAAAGAAACCGCAGCGGCCCACAATCACACTGAGTCGGCATTCAGGCATCACTCAGCGAACGATTGAAAAATGTCGTGCCAGCTAACAGACCTATTTAATTAACTTTCCCGAGCATTATGACCGGTTTATACCCGGTTTTTATGCCCGACCCGAGCATTGTGTGGACTCAATATCGGTTGCTTTATTGTCGACAGTTCGAGTCGCAAGATTCTTTGTCAAGTACCCGGTGGCTCGGCTACATTATAAGGTCGGGTAGCTTGCTATAACCGGAATGTAGATCCGGGTAGTCGTAAATGGTAGTTGTTGCCGTTTATTACCCGTTAACCGATCGATTTGGAGGTAAACAATAGGGTTTATGTGTGCGATGAGACGGGTAGGTTTTAGTAGTTATTATCTTTATTGAGTGATGAAAGTGATACCGTCGTTAGGTTTTCTGAGTGTTTTGTTTGTTTCTGTGTGAGGATAGAATATTTGGATGTTTAATGTAAATAAATTAGGTTGCTTTTAGCTTACAGTCCCCCATAACAATTTTAAATTAAACTAACTTTCTTATATATACGCAACGGCCGTGATCGCTTGCCTATATACCATGTGGGTGCCAGGAATACCTACAAAATTAAATAGCAAAACTACGGCTGAACCGATTTTGATAAAACATGTCTACGAACCATCGCAAAAAACCTGCTTTCAAATATTAAAAAAACGCATTCAAATCGGGTCACTCGTTTAAGAGCTACGGTGTCACATACAGACACACACATAGCGGTCAAACTTATAACACCCTTCTTTTTGCGTGGGGTTTTAAAAATCCTAAAACAAAACAGCTTCCTAATACATCTATTGCCAGTTTATTGACTTAGGCTTGACTTTGTGGAAATACATTATAAAAAAATAGCACCGACCGCAGTGTGCACACTGCGTTCGGCGCTTGACGTAGCAACACGTCGTGTCCGGGTTCGCAACAAGTCAATCTTCATCCCTTGGATGCCTCTTTGAGAGGTGAAACACGTGTCAATTTCTGACAGGGTTCTTTATGACTAAAGAGTCATGATATGTTGTCATAAGTAATAGACGATGTATATTTAGTAACCTAATCCGCTTAACTGTTCTTAAAGAAGAACAGTTAAGCATATTAGGTTACTAAATATACGTCGTCTATTATATTTTACATCTATTTCTCTTTTAACTCTACAAACATCGATTATATCAGTTACCATTAAATTGATATCATTTTCTCCAATACTCTAACATTTCCTCGGAAGGTTGGTGAGGGTACATTTTTTATCACTTGCTTGGGGCGTGGGTGATCAATCATTTATGTTAGAAGCGGCTACACGGATGCCGAATTACGTCATAGCATGTTAAAATGTTTTACTGATTTTAATATGAAATTATAAGACCTTGCATTAAGTAATACTTAACGATTATAAAATGTGTGTATCCGTCTAAAAATCTATTGAGTAGTTTACCCATAATATTTATAATAATTTTGAGAATATAAATATTTAAAATAATTTGGTAAATGGCCTATTACCAGCTATTGATTTCGGTAAAGTTTAATTTCAGACAATAAAAAGTGACAATAAAATCTGACTTTCTGAATGATAAAACCGTTTGATTTGTAAGTGAACTATTGTTGAATTGGAATTAATTATAAATCTTAATGAATTAATAACTTGTCAGTATTCAACAAAAATCTCTGCTCTCAAAACGGTGAAGGTAAAAACGAGATAAATCTCACTTAAATAAACAGCGTGAACATAAGACGCGTAATAAATTCATAAATTACTTAACGTTAATTTTCTGTTAACTTAATTTTCGACTCAATATTAATTTCACTTATCGAAGTTGCTAATTGTCTAAAGCAGTTTATTATCGGTTCTAAGCTCGGGTTGAACGACCGAAATTTAGTATTTCAATGGCGGAACTGTAATTTGGAGGGAAAAAGACAGTTTAGTGGAGTCCATCTTGTTAGAAGTACTGTCCTTACGAAATGGACTCCACATCATTTTAGGATAGTCGTCTTTTTGTAGTAAAACCTTCTATAGGCGCGTTGAGCACTTTTTGGGTGAACAAAAATCATAGCTCGTGTCATCGTCACCTAACGCTCGAACGAATGACATCAACGCGAGGATCAACAAAACGCTCGAACGAATGACATCAACGCGAGGATCAACAAGTTACTTAACGAAAGACATCAACGTGAGAATTAAACAGTTACTTAGTTTTCACTTCTATCGGCAGTTTCCAAAGACTGCCCAATTTTTTTTCTGAATTTATTTGTGTAATGCCAAAATTACGGCCTTTTTTTCACGGGTTCATCATTAGCACACAGCAGTCCACTGCTGAACATAAGCCAATCCAATTGCGCGCCATTCAGCTCGATTCGGCAAATCTCATCCAGCTGCTACTAGCCACCCTGCAAAGATCGTCGCTCCATCTAGCCTGAGGGCATCCTACCTTACGTTTGTCAATTAAAAAAAAACTCCATATCCAATTAAGCAAAGATATATAGGCCATTGACTGAAACATGGGTCGAAATAAATTGAAAGTGTACTTTAGATGCTTTGACATTAACATTCAGTGGCTACGCCGTAGCACTGTCCACACCTTGCTACGGCGTAGCCACTGAATGCTGCTGGGTCTACGGAGCTACGTAGCGTGAGATTGCTACGCTACTCCTAACCGATCTAATTTATATCCATAAAGTTAAGTCTCGTTCTTAAGCTTATTGAAGATAACTAATGAAAGAAGATATCTTTAGAAGTTTGACATAGTTTTGTTGCTTCTCAAAATATCTTCATTATTTTTGGCTTGATATTCGATAGGCTTGTTGCTTTCTACGAAAATACTCTGTATATTTTAATCTTACTTATATCGAATGACGTAATTATATCGGATACACTTTTGTTACCATAGATAGTTTCCTATGTATAGATATTTAAGTACGTAGCCTTAGTTAGAAGACTTTTGTTTAAAAAATATGTTTTTGATAAATAATAAGAATTATAAAGTACTCAGACAAAGATAGGAGTAATTTGACTAAAGTTATATTTCCTTAGCGCTGTCTACCCTTACAACAATTAAATTACATCGTCATTATCATCTACCTTGCTTTTTCTCAATTTCATTAATTTACATGGAACGACTGCCAATCTGACCTCCACAACCCAGTAACGATACCCCTTGGTAAAACTGGTTGTCAGACTTTCGGGCTTCTGACGACCCATAACGATTGTCTGTCAAAGATCCACGAATGACAGCCAGGACCAACAGCTTAACGTGCTTTCTGAGGCACGGAGGAGGGTAATACGATACTCCTTACTTGGTAAGCCTGGCTGTCAGACTTTCAGCTTTCTGACTATCGGTAACGACTACCAAAGATGGACATGACAGCCAACCAACAACGGCGAGTTAAATTACAACGTAGCCTTGTAGCCTTCCAAATAACATTTCATTTCCTTATGAAAGTTGCAACGGATTTTGTTCCGGAAAAAGAAGCTTTGCGGCATTATTACAACGTAATTTACACTAGTCATTAGTGTTTCCTTACTTACTAAGAAATATGCTAATACTAATCACTTAATATATACCTCGTTCTGCATGTTAATACGATATGTAAATTAAACGGCTAATAGCCAGACGGCTATTGTGAAAAACGAAGAACAAAATGGCCTTGTATCTTGAATTTTTTTTGCTAAGAGGTTGCTGGCATGACGGCGGCAAAAATATGCTTTATTAGTACTAGGATAACGGTTAAGAACCGATGAGTATAACATTAGCGGTGTGACTTTTAAATACTGTATTTATTTTATTAATTAAATTCACACAGTAAAATATACAGAGATACGACATAATTTATAATTTTGAGGCCTTTGTACTCAAAATTATAATTATATGTCGTATCTTTACTGATTATTTCTCACGGCGACGATATCTGACTTTTAATGATTTTATACTATGAAGATCATGTCTAAACGAGTAGTGTAGACGATTTGGAAAAAATATATGTTAAATTAGAGCATTTTTTTAATATTTTATTTTAGGAATAATTTAGATTATATTTATATTAGGTACATAATAAAATTAATTTGTAAAGTTGTTTTTTTTTAATCTTTGCCTCGCACTAGGAATTTCTCCTGTAGGATTTTGGGTGCGTTTACAAATATTTAAACTCACATACACAAACAACCAGACCTGGAACAACTACTTGTAGGTCATACAAATATTTGTTCCATGCGGGAATTGAACCCGCGACACGCAGCGCAGCAGTCAATCGCTTAATCACTGTGCCAACCGTGCCGTTGATAGTTATGTCTAACGCGAATAAAAATCTATCACGTGTATTTTTCTGTGACCATGACCATTGACCATTATAAAGATAATTTAACCATTAATCTTTTAATGTACGTGTTTTATTAAAATACCTTTTGTGTTATGAATAATAAATTAATAATGCGTCTAATTTAGGACAGCGCTCCTTGATGGGCGAGTCCTATTACTGGCTGGACGTACGACGTATTGCGTGAGCTCAGTACAGAACACGCAAGCTAACCACTCTAAGTCATTGGCATGTATCTGCATCTTAAGAAATTTCTTCTAGCAGACCTGCGAAAGGAGTAATGAAAAAGAAATGTAGACAATAAAAGAATAATTTATGAATATGCGAAGTCTTAAACTGAAATATTTAATATTATGCAATTTAACCTGTAGGTTTAGTTGCGTTATATTTTTTGCGTTATACGTATGTGTACGCAAAAAAATAACATAATTATACTTAAATAAATAAATACATAAAGCTAAACCTTTAAACGTATATATTTAAAAATAAATACTCACAGTTGAGAGGAAACGTACGCTCTTCTACTCGATATTTGAATAGAGAAACAGTTTTATTTATTTACACGTAGTGATCAGCAAGCAAAGTAATTGATTGGTCGTTCGCTGTATGAGAAAAAAAACATTGTACATGTACTGAATGAACTTCTTTATTATTATATGTTATGATTAATTACGTATTACGCAAATACGCGTTTTGATTAAACTGTAAGCGTATAAAGTATTTTTTTTAAACATATAAATAAATGTAAACATATAAATATGTGCAAACTAATATTAAAATTATATCACAGCTCCTAATTACAATCCTTAAACATACTCAGCGCCGACAGCCACAAAAAAAATAAAGGTTGCCGTATCCGAAAGCAATTTTCGCTCCCAGTTTAATGCTCACTAATTTCAACTAGTAAATAACGCTTTGGGTACTAAAATGAATCCCGACTAACCCACAACCTTGCCCGGTTATAAAATAAACATTTAAGGCCCCTTTTATAACTAATAAACTATTTCGAACAAACATTTTATGGCCCTAAAATATTTATCCGAAGTAGTTCCGGCTTTTCGAAAGATATTTCGTGTAATTTACGTAAGCGAACCCTCCCTTAATTAAAATCTATGTTCTTTGTTCCAGGTGTTAGAACATTCTGGAAGCTGTGACGTCATGGAGTCTCCGTTCTGATGTGAGCGCGAAATTATTTGAATTTCGAAGTGTTGTGATGTCAAAGCATTAGTGATGAGACTTTTTATGTGAAAATGGGGACGTTGAGGTTCGGTGTTTCGTTGCTCATTTGTTGGATATCCGGTAAGTTCCTTTTTTAAAATAATACTCGTTTTAAAAGATAGCACATTTAATAAGTAGGTTTCTGGACCAAGAATTTGGGTCGCTCGTAATTTAGAACGTATTTAACTTCAAAAAAGGCGCTGTAGGTTGAATGGAATATAAGATTTTGGCTTATATTTCGTTTTAAGATGAGGTCGATAAGTACGGTTTTGCTCAGTATTGCGAATTTGTACTCATGGTAGCAGTACACACAGATATTATATGTCATTTTATGTGACCCCGAGAAACATTGACCCATATCTACAGTAAAAAAAAGAGAATCATTAAACAGCGTAACTTTTTTAATAAATCAATCTCAAACTCGTTTCTCAGAGGTCCCGATAAAAAATACGTTACACAATCCACAAAATTGAATTCAGATCTCGAATTCCAAAATTCAACTCCGACTACCCTAATTAAGATATAAAAAAAACTTGTTCAAATCTCCATAAATTAACTCGTTTCTTAATTCAGGAATTAAAAGAAGGCTTTTAGTTGATTAACTTTTCAGCGGGCACTGGAGGTTCCACGGGAACATAAATCAAGCATAATACAATTACAGTAATGTTTGATTAAATACGGCTGGTTGGTGCGTCGGGCCGCGAAGTTAGCGGAATGTTGGCACTAACGGTACCGACATTATACCGCGGTATAAAGAAAATAGTTGGGTTGATTAAAACTTGTTTAGTAATTAGCTGATGCTGTCGTGCGGTGCAGGTTTATACTTAGTCTCAAAGTAATGCTTGTTCTAGTAAATAATTTTCCTTCATGCGTTTTAATATACGGTATGGTGGTGTTCAAATTAAGGGGGTAGGTACCTTAAGGGGTGACAAACACGATTTCAAGAACGCAGTAAAAAGTTAACAATATTGCTAAAATGTTCGGATTTAAGAGTCCATTCGGTTAATATTGCACTCATATTGTGAGTACTTCGCAGAATCACTCAAATCGTTCGTCACCTCGTTCAATTTTCTTTGTTGAGACTTTGTCAGGGCACTTGCACTCTTAACAGTATTGACTAGCGTTGCCCTTATTGATTTTCGTTCTGTAAGTAGGTTTTTACAAACTCGTAGGAGCTCGTGGCTAAGTAGTAACAACCCATCAGGTTAAGCTACGCTTGCCGGGGTTGATCCGTGGATCAACCCCGGCCATCTTGACATACCGAAATTTCTGTTTGCCTCGGAAAGCACGTTAAGCCGTTGGTCTCGGCTGTCATTCTTGAGTCTTTGACAGTCGTTACGGGTTGTCAGAAGCCCGAAAGTTTGACAATCAGTCTTACGGGTTGTGGAGGTCAGATAGGCAGTCACTCCATGTAAAATACTGGTATTCAGTTGCATCCGGTTAGACTGGAAGCCGACCCCAACATAGGTGGGGAAAGGCTAGGCAGATTGTTTGATGTTTTTTTAAACAGTTTTTCACGTCAATTATATTTTAAAACTAAAAGAGGTCGATAATTCATAACTGACTACTCTGAGAAGAAAGATCGAAACACGGGGTTCAGAGGTCACAGCCTCTTTTAAGTCCAGACATTATCCTAGGTCAGATCATATGAGGACTATGTAGATGAGTGTCCGTAATGGTCTTCAATGACTAGCTGTGTACGTTAGGTATTCATCATAATAAATGTATTACTATTATTATAACCAGGTTTTTAATACTACGCTTTAGAACAAAACATGTAATTACAACACCCGAGTGTTAAAATTACACATCGAGTATTAGAAAGAGATGACTGTCATGCAGATATAAGCGACATATCTACGACATAGCGAAAGAACTGGAGTTATACGTAACGTATAGTTCCATCTCTTTCCCACACTGAAGTAAGATTAAAATAATACTGCCATATGAGGTGGTATTAAGCCCTGGGCTTAATACCACCTCATATGGCAGTATTATTTTAATCTTCCTGTTCCTACATACGATGAATTGTTTGTGCCGCTCACTTTCTAGCCTCAACATAGTGTTGTTTCAGCCCTCATAACGAGATTTCGACTTTCAGTATATTTATTGCTTTCAAACGTTCAAAGTTAATTATGAGCGTGTGACTTTTGTGTGCGTATGAGTTGTGTGTGACTTATGTGTGCGTGTGAGTTATGCCTATTACGAGTTGTTTAAAATGCGCGTGCAAGTAGGTACTTTGAAAATGTTTAACCTTAATTTATTGGATCATATGGTCAGCGATAAGATTCAATTAAATCGACAACTTTTACATATCATTTAAATTGACACAAAATTTGATACATTGTATTTCAGCATTAAAAATTAATATTCTTTTAATTTGACTTTTTCCGATTGTAATTTTAAGTTTAGTTAAATAATTATGATTAAAAAACTAAACTAGTTATTGTTTTCTCAAGTTGCTAAAGGTGAAGCACGTGCATAGCCCGTATTTTATTTCGTTCGTGTTTAGTGATTTTTTAGGTTATGATCGTATTTCTCAGTATTCCCGTTAGACGAAGTATAATTATTACTGCCACTGTAATCTAGAGACCATAAGGAACAAATCAACATACCTTTCATTAATAGACGGCACAATTTTTTGTGGGCCTAATCGCCGAACATAAAAATGTATCTCCTTTTCGGCAAAATATAGTGTAATTTACCTATGTTTAATTTGCATGCGTAGGAAGTACGAACTCATTCACAAAGAGCTATTTAAAACGCGCACTACTACCTCTTAAGTATTACGTTTATATGAATTAATTTGTAGTTAGGCAAATTAAAGTTATTCCATGTAGCTAACGGGTACTTTGAGCTGGTAGTAACCTAGTTTTCCTAATTTGATGCTGAGTAATTGCGCGGAAAGATTGTTGACGCTCTAAGATACACTGAAGGCTTATTACCTACTTGTTAGATATCGGATAGAGAGTGAAGGTGACTGCTCTCAAAACATCGTGAGGAAACCGGCATGTCTTAGAACCAAAAATTCGAAGACATGTGACATCCTCCAACCTGCACTGGGCCCGCGTGGTGGATTACGGCCCACTCCCTCTCACAGAGAGGAGGCCTGTGTCCCAGCAGTGGGAACATTAATAGGCTGATGATGCTGATGAAGTGACGGTGCATTTTTAAAGAAGATGTAGTGACCAACATCGAAAAGAGTATGCTTAGATGGTTTAAGCATGTTGAGAAAATAAACGAAAAACGGAGTCATGTACGCCATATAATATAATTGTTGTTGGCTGTTTGTATAAGTGAGTTTAAATGTTTGTAAACGCACCCACAAAATAAGAGAAATTCCTAGTGCGGGGCAACGTTTATTTATAAAGAAAGAAAAATAAAAGGGGACGCCATAAAAGGACAAACATTGACCTTATTGATGATGTTTTTCAAGGTCAGGTGCATAGTACTCGCAATCGGCGTACGTGTATGACCAGATATATGAACGTAAACGAGGCAAAAGGAGTATCTCGTAGCAGGTGAACTTCTGTAGTTTCTGCCTACCTCCGTAGGACGAAGGCGTGAGTTTACGTATGTATTTATGTATAACGGAGTGAATACTAAGTTTTATACGATGTTAGTATAACTATACTTACTTCGCCAAGTAGAAATAGGATTGTATTACTTTCTGTAATCATAAAAAAATCACAAGAATTTAATCACAGCATGATAGTATCTCCAATTGTTGTCTATGATTAATTATTTTTAACCCCCCGACGCAAAAAGAGGGGTGATAGAAGTTTGACCACTATGTGTGTGTCTGTCTGCTCTTAAACGGCTGAATTAATTTGAATGCCGTTTTTTTTATTTAAAAGCAGGTTTTCTAGCGATGATTCTTAGACATGTTTTACTAAAATCGGTTCAGCTGTACGAAGATTATCAGCTCTTTTCTAGTTGATGAATGCATGTGAGCGTCTTTCACAGGTCTAGTTAGTAGTAGGAAAGTTAGGTAGGTAGGTTTGATAGTCTGTTACTTCAATGATATTAGAAGAACATAGTAAACTTGAACTAACGCTGCAGACCTAGAATTTGCAGGATACCCAACTCCCTTACCAACTTACAGCACAGGTATCGTATTTGGGCTCATTGGAATGGTCTCAATGAATAGGTTATAAATAGGTAATGAACATATTCTGATGATGGAGCAGGAAAGAGAAAAGAGTAAGTGTTTGTGTCGTGTTTTTTTAATATATTTTAGTATAGTTTCACTTGTTAATAATCCCTTTTTCTGATCGCTTCAGCGATTATATCCTTTCTCAAATCCCATTCAAAATCATACCACAAACGGATTATTAATAATATCCTTGTTCAATAATACCTAACCAACCCAAATTACGCAACAAAAATCACATTGAAACTGACAGACGTTGAAAAATGCTCCCACGAGCGTTCAAATCAAACCAATATGACGTATCTCAGAATGAAACCACCGACCCAAAAATGCGTTCAGACGACAAAACGATGGAACCATCGGTCAAATACATTTCAATGCGCGTTAACATCATATTATAAAAAGCATATCATTTAATTTGGACAAAAATCAAATCACACCGGAAGAGAAAATTTTCAGAACCCGAAAAATATATTCGGAGGAAAGTCCGATATGATTATTCGTCTTCGGAGAATCCAATAATTCGTTATATTGAAGAAAGTTTCCTTCTTACAAAGTTGCCAGTTCAATATGATTTTCTTTGACCCTGCTTCAGCCATTATTAGTATTATTCTTCGTTGCCAATATCACGATTGCTTTTCGTGCCTAAATGTCAATTCTATTAACTGTTTGTTTTGGTCGATGAAAGGGAATATTAAAGTTGGCAAATCAATGTGAATGGATTCTTTTTTTATATGAAACGGTAAATAATGTTGAGTTACTGAAGAAACAATTGCGAAGAGATCTATCACCACATTATTTCTCGTGGATGTCGCGTCGTAAAAGGGTTTTAAAGGTACTTAAAAAACCGGCCAAGTGCGAGTCAGACTCCTACACGAAGGGTTCCGAACCGTATTAAGATCGAGCTAAAAACGTGTTTTATACGGGGACCACCTTTAATTATTGACTTTATTTAACTGTAATTATTTGTTGATAAAGCGGCAATAGAAATATATAATCTGTCAAATCCATCCGTGTTCCTTCAGTTGCCTGTACGTTGTACACGGTTTCCCTGTCGGACTTTCCCGCAACCCCGGCAGGCATCGGCCCTAGCGGACCCCGTCAGTTGTGCTGACATTTCTTTGACGCGTGCGTGAAACACAATGCGCCGTCGACCCGGGCCTAGTCCTTATCGGACGGCGAGCTACACATTGCTCTCCGTCCGCAAGCCTGCACCTACGGGGCCAGAAATCGCCTCGCGATTCCCGACGGCCAGAGACTGCGGCGGCAAGGAACAGCACCCCACTGTGAACATCATCGGAGCACCAAATGGTGCACACAAACCTAAGGTTTCCAAGTCAACAAAAGTTATTTATTTTTCATCGTTCATTTCATCCTTCGGGTACGGAACCCTAAAAATTGACTAAAACATCCCTGCTGCCAATCACAAACATGGTAATTACTTACATTAATATTTTGGAGATTACTGTATTCATTAATGTATATTAGGAGTCGCTTATTTCAGTGGTTAGAGTTATCTTCCAATCTTATGCAAAATGAAAAGCTAAATGCACTCAGCATAAAAATAATATTGAAAATTGAAGAAAGGAGTGTAAACGCACGAGTGAACAGTGATCGGTCCAGTGAACGTACGATTGAACTAATGAACGAACTGAACATTCACTTAATTTGACTGAATGATTACTCTAGGGACACGGCTTTTAATCGTTCATGTAGAAGTCATGTCTCGATGAAAGTGTTTGCTGTGAACTAATAAGTTAGTATAAGTTAAGTGTTACTTAAAATTTACAGTATCTTTTCTTTACATTGTTTTTATCTAATGCAAACCATCTCGATTTACACCAAAGTTTAAAAACCAATTTTTGTTTTCATAATTTACAAATAATAGGTACCTTATGGAGACCTGTAATACAGGTTTTTTTTTAAACCTACTTCAGGCACCAGTCTCTCACAAAGTTAGCTCCGTGGTCGTGCAAATTGTCAAATATACTAGCTTTATGTACAGACGCCAGCACATCAACCTACTCCATCCAATTTGTCAAATTTTCCGCTTCAACATTGAACTTTATGCTTTAGCGATAAAGTTGAAAATCTATAAAAGAAAGACAGATTGTAGTAACTTGATGTGCTGGCGTCTGTACATAACTTGTGTAGAGAAAATAAACATCTTATATATTTATATTAGCTCAGTAATTAAAAGAGAGGCTTATGCAGGCTTATGCGGCAGTGAACAATAAAACATTGTATAATTATTAAATAAGTTATTTTAAGTGTATTTACCGGTTGTTTATTGGTCTAAACCAGTCTAAGGCCAGAAAGCACTGAGTTAGCTCTATTCCGTCAAAGCGCATAAAAATATAAATACATAATATTATCCCCAAACATGCTTTCCACATAAGCACAGGAACGAGGCCGTTCAAAAACTCCTCTGAGCCGTTTAGTTTAAACATTTCGAAGCTACTGTAGAAACAGATTGCCCGTAGGGACGGGGCAATTGTTTCACTTGCCCCCTGCAACTTCCCCTGCATAGTGAACAGTTGATGCACGGCTTTGCATTCACTCTTACAGTTTTATTTCCCTTCCCTTTAACATGTAAAATGGGGATCACAGTTTGGAAGTCTATTTCAGTTTTTGGCACACGGAAACTGTTGCTTTGGTATATGAATAGAGATTCTCGTTTTAAATAGACTACTTATTTGACAATCATGAATGTTCATCTGTGTGAAGTCTAATGTTTTCTAAAAATAAACTGATTAGAAAACAAGATGAGAACCTCTGATGCAGAAACGCATGAAAACAAAAAAAGATTAATTATTAAGACTAAGAATATACTTAACGCATTCAAGCACACTGAATTAGACACAGAAATTTTATTGCTATAAGGCTTATGCGCGTTTAATAGGGCTCAAAATGATAATTGTCATCAAAACGGTTTATTCGTTTGGGAGCTACGATGACACACAATAGACACACGGACAGACATGCAGACATTGGCTTCAATAATATATAGCAGTCCTCGTAGTTTCCGATCAGAACTTTTAATTATTAATATAAAAAACTAAAAGTACCTTTAACTTTGTAAATAACAAGAAGCACTTTATATTTTCCTTTCACCAGATCTGTATGTAAATCCACTTTAAAAACTACCGTCAATAACCTATATCGGGAGGAAAATATTATTTCGTTCAGTCCAATCGGGCTTTGAGCCACGTCGGGTATACATTCGTCTCGAAGACGTCTCGATAAAAGGCTACCTGATAACGGTACTGTTATGTAGATTTTATGATATTCTTTTTATGAATATTAAGCTTATTATCAGTGGTTTTTTGTGCTTATTTTTTTGTTATTTAAAGAATGATTTCTTGGGGTTCTTTGTGTGTCTTAACGAAGATATAGAAAAAAATAAGTATATACATAGGCTTATATTAATTAAATTATGAATTATGTATTACTGCAGAAAATTATTTTTGATACCCAAATCAGATCTCAATTATGGTTATTATTATTTATTTTATTTGCATAAGCATACATAGGGCGTTGCATAATTATGTGCCCCTATTGTAATAAACATAACAATAGCCTTACTGCATTTTTGAAGTCTATCTGTATTTATTTCCAACATATCTAACCCAAATTACAAGTCGATATACAAGCAAGTCTCATCGCTCAAGTTGTCCCACATAAATCTGCGACGATTTGCTTCCGCGTCCAGTGTTGTTGAAATAATGCCAGATTTACGTCCAACGCCTGCATCTTCTGTTCTTGTATGTAATAAATTGAATATTAGAATATTCGGAACGAAAAAAAACAAGTGCCGTATTGAGATATTATTTTTCAAATCGATTTTGTGTCTCTGCTGGGGAAAGGACTGACTTCCACAACCCAGTAACTGGGTAATACGATACTCCTTGGTAAGACTGGTTGTCAGACCTTCGGGCTTCTGACGACCCGTAACGAGCGTAGCTTTACCTGGATCAACCCGTGCGGCTATTATTACTTATCAAAAAACAAAAACAACCGATTCTAAATATGACCCAAGTTCCCCGGCAGCTGACTTCGCATGTCGAGAACCGGCCACGTCTGTCCGAATCTATGTCATTACATTAGTCTCCAATACGGAGCTGACTACAACAGAAAATGATACATGCAAATAGCCACAACACAGATAACCAATCCTACCGTTCACTTCGTACAATCGTTCTCGAACAGCTCACTCACTCATTCGAATGCGTGTTCGATGTCGCTGCACACATTCTTGGTTTTACACACACATATAGATTTACTGCGTATGTGTTGTATATGTTTGCGTGAGATAAAGTGCGTGTAGTATAGTGCGATTGTGTGCGTGAGTGAGTGAATGAAGTGTTTTTCTCTGTGGTGTGCGTCCAGCCAGCGTGACCCATATACGGTTCGCTGTGGCAACATAAATTATGGGACCAATTGTTTCCTATATGCCTATTGTGTCTTCCATTGCATTTATTTAGGGGCTATTTTGTTAAAATGACACTCGGCCATTTTTCTTTTTATGCTCAAAATAAAAGTGATTTTTATAGACTTTAAAATTTATTGGGTACGTTTAGGTAATTGGGAGGTTAAACTGGGTTCCGTAGTAATGTTTTTCTCAATTTAACATAGAGCGTTAATTTCGTGACTTTATAATTCAGATCCAACTGTAATAATTAACTTGGATCCAAAGAACCAAACATTTAGCTAGTTAATCATATTAACAGGCTCATCTTTATAAACATTTCTAGCAAAAATAATCAAAATAAGAATATAAATAAGAAAAAAATACGTAACAAAATAATACTGTGTACTCTCAAGCATCTCCATAATTCGTTTTGGAAGCTAGTTCAGCGTCCATAAGAAAATAAAACCACACACGGTATATACTCGTTATTTATGTATGTAAATGGCAATTTCGCGACCTATTTGTCTCCCTTCACTATGTATTCCCGCGACGGATCGCCTGACGCTGTTTCCGCCCGCTGCCCCTTGATGGAGTTAAAAGTCATACTGGAAGGAACACTATTAAAATTCCTTTAGGCTATAGATTTGAATGTACGTAAATTCACTGATAGCAAAAATAAGTGGCAATCCGTGACTTAGCTAGGCAGAGAGTCTAAAAGAGTGCCTTATTTACAGCATTGATATTGTGTAAGACATTAAGTAATTTATTACCGGTAAAATACCTTAAATGAGTCATAAAGGACAGAATTTTATAGACTCCTACATGAACATAAATGTAAAGTTCCTTTGCTAACAGTAAAATCAAGTTTACGATGCCTCTGAGAAAAGAAAACTATTCTTTCCTCAGTCTCTTGCTATTTCATACGGGCTGTTGACAATAAAATAAACATCGTATACCATAAACAATCTTCAAGTTCAGTGACCGCCAAATTATCATTCGCTGTATAAAATATAATGTATACACCTCAGCTCAACAATACACCCACATTAATTATGTTTTACGACAATCTATTACACAAATTATGGGATCATAACAATGTCTGCGAAAACATCGTCCTCAGCGTACTTATTTGCCTCTTCCAGTATTTTCCGTGATCATACATGATTATTATCCTGTTGACGTGTTGTGACCAACAAAGTGATGCATGAGCGTAGTCCGCGATTGTTTTGATACTAACAACCTCTTTTGTTCCCTATTTTGGTCGGTGTTTTTCTGTGTTTTTTATCATTAAGCTGATGTAGGATAGGTATAATGTTTTAGTAGTTTGGAGTGTCAACTCATTTTCTTTTATGTATGATCGGCAAGCAGAAACTAAAAAACGCCACCTGCTACGATCCTTACATACTGCTTTACTTTCTTTATGTGGTCATACACACACACCAGTGGCGAGTGCTACGTACCTGACCTTTCTGAAGTACATTACCAATAAAGTCACTATATTATCTCCTATGAGTGTGATTTGTGAATATAACAAAGTATTTTGAAAAATATAATGATGTAGTCTAGTGAACCCCATGTGATAATTTTGTATCTTTAGATTTTAATAGTAACGTAACATAACATTACGCCTGTATTCCCCAAAGGGTTAGGCAGAGGTGTACCTATAGTACCTACACACCCACGTTTCGCCAGTTATGTTTGAGTCCCATGTAATAGGGGCGAGCCTATTGCCATCAACCGGGCACAAATCTAGACTTCAGGCTGCTACTGAGAAATTCCAGATGGAAAAACCCAATAACACTTTGCCAGACCCGGGAATCAAAACCAGGACTTCATGCTCAACAGTAGCGTTTGCGACCACTAGACCAGGCAGTCATTCAACGAGGTATTTTATGCCTATAAGAAACTATTCCAAAATGTCTTGATCAGTATGTCTCTTTGTAGTCTATAGTACCCATGTCTCTTGTCCCATTTAGGAAAATGAGAATCGAATCTATCAATAATTCTCTATTTATTTTTTTATGTCTACAATAACAATTCGCTTGTCGAGGTCGTTCCGTGGAGAGGTGACCATCCAAAACATATCGAGACCCCTCCGTGTCTCTGTAAGCACGTTAAGCCGTTGGTCCTGGCCCTGTCATTTGAAGATCTTTGAAAGTCGTAATGGGAAGACTGAAGCCCGAAAGTTTAACAACCAGTTATACCAAAGTGCCCATCATATTACCCAGTAACTGGGTTGAGGGAGTCAGATAGGCAGTAGCTTTATGTAAAAAACTGGTATTCAGCTGCATCTGGTTAGACTGGACGCTGACCCCGAAGTTGAGAAAAATTTAGGCAGGTGATGTGTACAATTACAATAAAGAATTAGAATTAGTTTCATGCATATTCGCTGGATGCGGGAAGCACAAAATTGGTCGAAGTGGTGGTACTTGGGGGAGGCCTATGTCCAGCAGTGGACGTCTTTCGGCAAAAATGATGATGATATTCAAGTGACATCATGTTTGCGGTTCGCGGCTACAATTCAATTAACTTTGACAAAGTACCTTCACTTATTAATAAGAAAGAAAAGAAAGAAAAATGTGTTTATTGGCATTAAAACAGAAAAAGACACCGTATAACAAAAAAAAAACAGAAAACAATGATTATAATGCCAAAAGGGCCTCATCATCATCAGCCTTTTAATATCCCCACTGCTGGGACACAGGCCTCCTCTTTGTGAGAGGGTGTGGGCCGTAATCCCACGAGTATCATACGCTTGAGTATGAAAGACAGGGAAGTGTGTGTCCGATTTAATAAATTAACAGATTAAATTAAACACAGATACAGATTATTAATAGCGACTAAGCTAGACAATAAGTAACACGTGGAAAGGTCACGAAGGTATTAAAGTTATGATGAGTTGATCAGAATCTACTGTTTGATGTCGACTTAGCACAACTCGCTTGGCTTAGGAGGTAGGTATAAAGGATTAATTCAGGTGAATGAAAGAGGAATTATAAATGTTCAAAGGTCGTTACGTGATTGTTTGCAGATTTTAATTGTTTTAAAATACGTTGCTTTGAGGTGGCTACTTGAAATGACTTTTTACTTAAGAAAACAAAAGAAGAAAAGTAAGAAACGAAAAAAAATTAAAAGAAGAAAAAAAGAAGAGAAGAAAAGAAAAGAAAGAATAACATTATTTTGGCAACAATTCATGAATCAAAAAATACAAAAAAATAAAAAAAGTGTGGCACTCGGGGACTGCCGCGGTAAAGCTATTGCATATCATTTTTTATCAACTTATGCAATTGTAAAATATTAACCCGAATACAAGAAATAGCAATGGTGACATTGACAGGAACTGTTATTCACATTTATAGTTTTTAAAACTTGACACAACGTAATGGGAACATCAAACTAATAAAAAGGTTTTAATTTAACTATTAATAGTCAAGGATCATTCTTCTAAGTAAATTTTAACTTTCTTGTCAAACAGTTAAACATAATTTTCAATACAACACTCTCGATAGATCATTCGTCTAAGTAAACTTGAACTTTGTTGTCAAGCAGTTAAACATAATTTTCAATACAAAACACTCTCCTTAGGTTTAGGTATTTTCGTTACGGAATTTCTGGATTAGGTCTCCACGCTCAAGGCCCGCGATAGAAGCTATGCAATAGCTTAAAAGTTGAAAATAATGGTGAAATCCGTTGATTGAGTAATCAAAGATGGCGGTATACACGTACCAGCTGTACACTGTTCACGACCTCCTGAATGTAAATTTCTTGATCTTCGTCCAGGTAAACTTAATATAATTTAATTTATATTCTATTTCTTTTATTTTGATTGTGCCTTATGCACAGTTAACAGGCACATATTTTGAAATTACCTTCTTGTAGTGGTGATCACAACTTATTCCGTCTCTCTATGAGAACAGTCCTATGTTTTTATGGAACAAGTACAGCTTGGCTTTGTTTTTAAAGTGTATGACCCGGTGACAACTGAAACTAAATATTTTACATAATGTAGACCTATGATTATGTGCCTACTTTGCCGACAAATGCTAGTAAGTTTTTTGCTTCGCATTATTTTTTACAATTTGTTTAAATTCTTTTTGCTGAATTGACATTTTGTTGAACTGGGCCTATTTGGCGCTGCCGCGAGGCACACTTTTCTGTTGAATTATTATTTGACCCTTTGTATTTGTTTCCTTAAGATTTTTTTTTTTTTTTTGTTTTTTACTTCTGTTATAATTATGTTGTGTTGTGTGCCTTTTTGTCTGTGTTAAATAAATGTATTTTCTTTTTTTATTTCTTCTTTTAGTCATTTCCTATTCGAAGTGACCTAAGTGCGATAGTGGCGCCCTCATTTTTTCCAAACTCTTTTTGCCAAGTTCTACCTACAGGCTGGTGAATTAAATGAAGGTACAACAAAACAAGAATTCTATTTACCTTTTCTTGCTAAATAAACATTTCGTGGCAGCAAACACTCCTTTTATGGGTCGAAATTACTTTTTTTTGGCATTTGCGTCCGACAAAGATTCTCTTTGATGGCTCTGTTCGACGGAAATGTCGAAAAAGAACATTTTCATACAGTTTCCTTTATTATTTTGTGTTTTGAGTAAAATGTTGACCTTTTGAAATGGCGCGGATTAAAGCAATCTTTGACTGTGAAGAGAGGATTTTTTTAAACGGCGTGAATAAAATAAAGTGTCGTGTGGATTAATTTTTAATTTATATTTTAATGATAACTCTTTTTTATTATTATATTTATGGTTGCTTAAATTTACTTAGTTAATGAAATCATCTAGAAAGTCGATTCCCTTTCAAGGAAGTTTAATGAACAGTTTTACTAAATAATGATACTCCTGCTTT
Source organism: Conistra vaccinii (assembly GCA_948150665.1). Taxonomy (NCBI): domain Eukaryota; kingdom Metazoa; phylum Arthropoda; class Insecta; order Lepidoptera; family Noctuidae; genus Conistra; species Conistra vaccinii. Next base: position 4,935,717 of record OX411321.1, read on the forward strand.
TATCACCGTCACTGGATTTCTATGCTAATGAAGGCTGTTACACAGAACGGCATTTTGCAGCCCAGTGCGTCTGTTGTATGCATGCGGTACCTGCGTCCAAGAAAATGTGTGAGGCAGCCTCACGAAACCAGCGGCAAGGAGCGATGGCCGCTCGATGATAACAACGTCGGCGACGGCGACGGTACTAAATAGTTCCATCACCACCGCCCCTCTTGGCCATCGCTCCTCGTCGCTAGTCTCGTGCCATGGAACTCTACAGGATGTATCAGAAAGGTTTAGTCATATTTAAGGGTGTGGTACAGATCATCAAACTGAACAACTTTCTCCATGGGACCAACATCGCAATCACGAAAAAAATATGAACTTACAGCTCATTCACACTGGACCCGTCATTGGCGGTTCGTCAAAAAAAACGATACTCTATGACGGATGCACGTTCACATGCATAAGAAAACGAGTGTTTTCGCGATTCGAATAAATGTTCACACTTTATTCGTGATTCAGAGTTCAGTCTTGGACGAGCGCTTTAGCGGATAAGTCACAAAAAAATTATGATTCATGTTTTTTAACCGCCTCTGTGGTCTAGTGGTTAAACCATCTATCTAAGACCCAGATGTCCTGGGTTCGATTCCCAGTGGGAGCAAAATATTCTGCGGTAGGACTTGTTCTAAGCCCGACTGGCTAGCTACCACCATCTTATCTAAGTCTGTCGCCATAACAATAATGTCAACAGCATTGTTGTGTTTCGGCAGTTAGAGATAAGATAGCCAGTTCCTCTGTGGTTGAGGATTCCGGGTGAAGCTCGCTTCCACCTTCGGCCTGATCATCACGTACCATCAGGTGAGATGCAGGCCAAGAGCTTCCCCGTTGTGGGTAAAACAAAAAAAATATCAACTTACAGCTCATTCACACCGGACCCGCCGCGTCATTGGCGACACATAAAAAAAAACGATACATTATGACGGATGCACGTTCATATTGCATAAGGAAACGAGTTTTTTGCGTGCGATCAAAATATCCGAATAGATGTTCACACTTGATTCGTAAGTTCAGTCTTGGATGAGTGCTTCAGCGGATCCGTCACAACAAAATCACGACAAACGACAAAATCAGTCCGATATTTTAATAAAATCTTTGATAAGTTAGCTCCTTGATTGCCAAGTGTTGAAGTAAAAATTTATAGTAGTAGTTTGTAGTAGTAGTAGTTCAGTAGTTTAAATAACACGACAGATATAAGTTTTCATAGTAATTTATTTGGCCGCTAAACACGACAGATATGGACATAGTAACATTGCCGGCTGCCTATTCGCTTGTTTTTGACCAGTATAGCAATTTCGATTTATCTCGAAGAAGGTTGTCAAATAATATTTGAATTTCCAAGCATGTTTGAGAAAAATAGATTATAACAGTAAGTAAGTAAAACGGTACAAAATCCACCGCCTGCGCGATACCAAAGCACCTAAGAAATATGTGAGCGAATATTTCTTGACCCTCATTAAATAATTACATGAAAAACGTTGTCTTAAAAGCTTTTATTACAAAGTCTCCTGAGTAAAGACTTAATAACATTAATTTGCGGAAAATAATGTTATTAATTCTTAGTTACTAAGAAGAATGTCAAGTGATGCTGTAATAAAATTTAAGGATCTTCTCAGTTGCACCTGCAATTAAATATAACATGAGAGACAAAATATGAATAGCATTTGTTTTTAATCCACTAGCTAGTTTATAAAATTCGAAACGTTATTTCAACGAATTCATTTTATACTACGTATATTATTCGGTACCACGAAAGATACCACGAAAAGTAAATGAGTAGAGAAGAAAACAACTCACGCTACCGATTTTAATTATTTATTTGCTATCATGTAAAATACTGGTCAGTAGGCATAGACATGCATTATCATGATACAGTATTGCTACATGCACCCACTGCAAATGTTTCTTAACAAATTATTAAATTGCATAATATATTGACTATAATTATTACAATTCATAACATACGTTAAGTATTTAATTGTTATATATTTAAAATAAATCATTATTAATAAATTAATAAATCTCGAAGTGGCGGTGTTTGGGGGAGGCCTATGTTCAGCAGTTCGTTCATTCGTTCTATTCATATAGTTATAGGTATATCAGCCAGCAGCCTATTAATGTTCCCACTGCTGGGACACAGGCCTCCTCTCTGTGGGCTGTAATCTACCACGCGGGCCCAGTGCGGGTTGGTAGATGTCACATGTCTTCGAATTTTTGGTTCTAAAACATGCCGGTTTCCTCACGATGTTTTCCTTCACCGTTTTGAGAGCAGTGGTGATGAAATTATTTACACAAAGTAAAGCGCCTGCTGGGGTTCGAACCCACGACCTACAACTCGTAAGTCGGGGCCGTTACCACTGGGCCACCACTGCAATCGCTGGGCCACCACTGCAATCACTGGGCCACCACCATAGGTATATAAATGTCTTTATTATTTCACAAAGAAGAAGAAGAAGAAAATTGTATTTAAGAAGTGATCATGAGAGCATTTAAAGATCCTCCGTGAGTGGTAGTACTAAGTTTGCTGACTGCCCTATACTCTTTGCTAAACAGGAGAAAAATGATTTACCTATATAGCACAACCCACAGAAACGGAAACCAAAACACAGAGGGTGTTTTGGTTTCCGTTTCTGTGGGTTGTGCTATATAGTAATTCCTGTTTTGTACAAAACCCAACTTTAAAATTAACATACAAGTCACGGCGCTCACACAAGTAGGTACACGTAGTAAGCTCGTTTCCTCAAAGCGTAGCTATGAATGCTCGTCACTCGATATATCCTCCCGTCATCCGTCACGCCTCTAAAATTACGTTAAAGCGGGAGTCACATAGTAAGCGGAGTTGTGTCGCGTTTTTCTATTGTATGTACCTAGTAGTAGTTTAGAGTTATGAGGAATAGGGTGTAAAGTTCACTCATCCACCATAGAAAAGGGAGGATCCTCCGACCAGATGGGTGTTGTGTCTGGCGGGCAACTGCCCAAAAGTTGATGCCGGGCATTTGTATATATGTCGATCGCATGTGACGTCATGTCTTTTTGATGCGTAGTCCGTATGTGGCGGTATAACCGCTACAGTAGAAATAGTTAAGTTTTTTATCGTATTAACGCAATTTTTAAATTATTTCGCAAAAAACTTATTACTATTAGCGACGAATCATAATCTCATATCCTCCTTTTTTTTACTTCTTATATTTTTTTATTTTTTTATTACAATTTAATTTTTATGGTTTTTTGCCACATGTGCCTACCTTTTCAACAATTTTGGAATGTTCTCTTGTTGCACTCGATACCGCGTTCTACCATTTTAAATAACAGTTTTACTGTTAATTTATTAGTTTCTTATTTCCTTTATTCAGTATTAAACATATTAATTACATTTTTAAATATTAAAATAAAAATTATAAAAACATTTAAAAATATAAAAAATAGTAGCCCACCGGTATCGGGAACAGGGTCCAAGCTACCGGCGGTCAGGGCTCCAGAGAGAGGAACCTTCTGACAATGCGAGCCGTGTCCAGGAGTACTGCTTTTTGAATCAAGCCCTTAATCCAGCTGCCCAACGAGAGCCTCCTTAGGTGTTGGTCGAGGCTCTTGGCAATTAAGCCATTGGCTGATACGACTATCGGCACAATGATCGCTGAGTTCACATCCCACATGTCGACAACCTCGTGAGCCAAGTCAAGATACTTGATTTGTTTATCTTTCTCTGCTTTCACGAGGTTCCCGTCATGCGGGACCGTTATGTCAATAATCATTGCGCGCCGTTCTCCTCGATCCACCACCACTATATCAGGCTTATTGGCAACAATAGTCCTGTCAGTGATGATGGATCGATCCCAGTACAATGTGATATGTCCATTTTCGAGAACTGGGTCGGGCACATACCTGTAGTACGGCACTTCCGATTCTACAAGGTTGTATTTCAGAGCAAGTTGCTGATGGATAATCCTGGCTACAAGGTTATGTCTATGCAAGTACTCTTCGTTAGCTAGACGAGAACACCCGGAGATAATGTGTCGGATTGATTCTCCCGGACGGTGGCATGCCCGACAGATGTCAACCGTCCCATCCTTCACAATGAATCTCCGGTAATTGTTCGTCATCATAACTTCGTCCATAATTGCACAGACAAAACCTTCGGTTTCCCCAAAGAGGTCACCAAAACGCAGCCAGGCTACGGACGCTAGTAAATCTACATCGGGTCCATGTAGGGCCCGGAAGTAGCGTCCGTGAAGCTCCTTACTCTGCCATACCTCCTTGCGATCGTTAGTGTCAAGCTTAGTTTCTTTATTATTATTTTTTATATTTTGTTTAATTTGAATTTTAATGATAATTTTGATGTTAATTTTTGATAATAATTGTTTACATACTCTAATTTCGATTATGATTTTGTTTTTTACTTAAATGTTTTGTTCATTATTCTATTTAATTATTGTATCCTCACTAAGTGTAAAATCTCCATATTTTATGTAAGTGCTGTGTACGCCTGTAAGTGACTAACTCACCATAACTTCATGCTTATGTTATTTTCTTACTATGGTAATGTGCTAGTGAATTGGTCGTTGGTGTATCTTTAAAATAAAATAAAAAAATAAAATTAGTACGATACAGTGAAATACTAAGTCAGAGGCTTCGTCTACCACATAGTGCCTAGTGCCTAGTGTCTGTGGTCGTTGGCCTAAACATTAGTGGAATCATTCATCATTCATAATCAGTGGAGACTGAGAGCAGTGGTGGCCCAGTGGTAACGGCCCCGACTTACGAGTTGCAGGTCGTGGGTTTGAACCTAAGCAGGCGCTTTACTTTGTATAAATAATTTCATCACCATTGCTCTCAAAACGGTGAAGGAAAACATCGTGAGGAAACCGGCATGTCTTAGAACTAAAAATTCGAAGACATGTGACATCTACCAACCCGCACTGGGCCCGCGTGGTAGATTACAGCCCACTTCCTCTCACAGAGAGGAGGCCTGTGTCCCAGCAGTGGGAACATTAATAGGCTGATGATGATGATGATGATGATCAGTGGAGACTGGCTCATATTTTACAGGACAGATAAAGAAAAAGTCATGATTTTTTTTTAAACGTGGTCCGCCCGGCGGTTTCACCCACATAAGTCTCGATCACGTGGGAATAACAGGACAAAAAGTATCCTATATCCTAAACCAGATCATGGTCTACTCATGTGTTAAATTTCATTCAAATTCGTTCAGCCGTTTTAGCATGAAAGTGTAACAAACAAGCAAACAAACAATCAAATAAACAAAGAGACTTTCGCATTTATAATATCCTAAGTTAGGATTTACTTATTATGTTTCGCGTTGAGACCGGCTTTAAAAAAATCGTGAATTCAATGAAAAAATAGGTTATAAAAATCAGGTAACTGTGCTATTTCAGGTTTTGTGGGAGGTCATGTGGACTTTGTTATGTCATAAGCATGGACATTTCCTTTATCTTCTTGCATATTTTCTATAATCATCATTTTTACAAAAGTCTTTGCGCTCAACAAATCAGATAATGTGCAATTTTGTTCATAATATACATTTAGGAACAATTAAAATTCATTATCACAATCGACTCAAAATCAGGTAGCTCTAAAACACAGTGACGAAAACTTTTTTTTTTTTTCAGTTTCTCCCATTTAATATTGTAACAATAAATGGGAGAAACTGAAAAAAAAAATCTCCTCAGAGCTGTAGAAACGTTTCGGCACCAGCAAGTATGTAATGTTCCCCAATAGTTTGCTGAAACTATGTTCTTTATTTGTCATTTTAATATTTTTTTCGTGTTCAATATTTTTACAAAAGCCTTACACGTATAAAAACAAAACTCAACACCGAATCCAGTCAAAATCAGTAGGTAAACTCTGAAACACAAAAGACGAAAACTTGTAACAATATTAAATTAGAATGAACCAGTTGAACAAGCCGATACCACGGTCCTCTTGTAAGTGTGAATGTCCTCAGAGCTGTAGAAACGTTTCGTTCTCCTCAATCGTTTGCAGAACAATTTGAAAACGTTCTCTCGTTCGTTCGCAGGTACCTATGCTGCGTGTCTTGGCTCTAGTTTGTCGGATAAAAATGATTTCGCTGCAATTTTTATGTGAAGTTTTTGTAAGTTTATGGGCTCCGTAGTCTGAATATATTTAAATTAGAAATAATCTAATTTCAAGCCCTTGCAGCGTGTAAAGAGAGCGCTTGTAGATGTATGTTTGATTTATTACTTCAGGTGGGAAAGCAGAGATCATATTATTCTTGCCTGAGCAACTGGCAGCAAGTTCATCATGCTCACTTAAGGTGAAACAATTTGATATTTTTTCCATACAAACTTCGGAGGGGTTTTACTCCACTATTTGACATCGTGCATTCAAAGTTAAACATGATATCGTTAGGTCTCATTATTAAAATTGTCTGTACGGAAACAGAATAGTAAAATAAAAAGCCATTAAAAAGTTATGAGCCAACAAAGATTCGTTTTTCTTGCTAATTTTAACGCAACTTTGGGCGTAAATAAGTAATATAAGAAGTGTGAAATCTCGAAAACAAAATCCGTACCGACACAGAAAAATTTACGAAGATTTCAATAAATTTTATTTGTAATTGATTTATGCAGTGGTTATTTCAGAAAAACCTTTTTTCCAAAGGCCTTTTCGTAATTTTTGACGCGCTCGTTTTACTAAAATTGGTCGGTACGGTGTTTCTGTGCGTGCGAACTATACGTTGTCCATGTATATCAGCTTCTAACTGCTCATCACTGATACTATCTCTGTCGGACACGATGCCAGGTGAGACAGTGTGGTTTTTGGCCATGCCCACCATTGAGTTCGAGCCCGCGACTAGTTGCACCTTAAATGTCACTGCTTGCGGTAGCATTGGGGGTCGGGTTGTCTCCTTTCCTCGAATATGGCGAGGGAGGTAATGGCTGATTTTTGCGTTATGCTCATGAACGGGTGCTTTGTACTGCTGGTCGTCTTGCTGACCATGGATTTATTATTAGTAATTAACTGTTTATGTATATTATTTATTTTTACTTCGATGGTCCTAGTTTATCATTTGTGACTTCTACCTAAACAAGGACAAGAGCTAAGCTTTTTGAAAGAACAGCAGCTCTGGTAATGATAGATGTTTTTTTTTCAGTATTAATAGAAAATGAATCTAAAAATTAGATTCGAGATAAGAAAACCCTGTTCGCGTACCTACCTACCAGTATAATTATACACTGCACAACTCCTGTAACAATATCTTGTCTGTTAGATAGGGTTTGAAACGTGACTGCCGTTCCAGATAGCAGTACCTACTCCGCGACCAACCTATACTAGGAATGATCGTAATGTTTCGCTATTTCTCCTAGTCAGCCTTCAATATGACACTGGCCTTACTCTTCCCACTCAGTTGACTCTTTCAAGTTGTGTGGGATAACAGCCAGCTGATATGCCTTGTTTTTCTTTCATTACGCAAACTTAAGGGAAACGTACAGACATTATAATCTTCCTTTTGACTTTGAACTAATTAATATTCTTCAGGGTTATATTAGACTTTTTCTTTTGTATTTTTTAGGGTTCCGTACCCAAAGGGTGCGAAACGAAACCCTTATATTGCCGCTATAACAACAAATGTAATATCGTTTTTTGCCTCTAAATTTCAATTTTGTGGGCTACCCCGTAGCTTTCACCTTAATACGGTACGAAACCCTTCGTGTGCGAGTTTGACTTGCACTTGGCCAGTTTTTTTTTTTGTGTTCTTGGTAATACAACTATCAAAGCTTTTGCTTTAGCAAAGACTTTGATTCGTCATTGATCTATGGTGTTAAATACGATTTTTGGTGGTGGCCTACATTTTAGAATATTTACATACTAGTTAATAACGCGTTATCAAGTCTTGTTGATTTCGTCGTGAACGACGGGCCTTGCTGCCTCTTTAGCAAGGCAAAAATGTAATTAGTGTCTTGATTAAAAAAGTATATTTTTTTGACGCCCATTTTTTTCTCATATCTCGCAATGTCAGTATCGTTACTCCAGAAAACAGCTGTATTTCCTAGACTAAATATTACAAGAAAAAATACATCTTACGAATTCTGAAACGTAACGCAATAAACTGTACGTGACGAGGCAAAAAATATTTTGCGAAGAAAATATAATGTTTGTCACCTTCACTTGTTTTTGAGGCAAGAAGTTATTTTTTTATGAAAAATAACAGGACAGCAAGAAAAACAGAACAGGCGTTCATAACAAGTGGAGACAGGGCGTATTATAGTATCGAGTGTCCTTGGATACTGGGACATAATATATATTAATATATAAAAGCAAGGACAATTTTTTTTTTGAGAAAGCTTCATAAATTTTTATATTATAATAATATAATTTTATTACAATTTACTGGTGTCTGTTTTTATTATAATATAATGATTTTTTATAATTACAGGCACCGACGATACACTTTTTTCTGTAATGTTAATTTTTTATTTGAAAATTTGTTTTGTGAACATAATACGTGTTAAAAAAAAAGGTTTTCGAATAATTATAAGATATTGTATGGATACTACTTATGACTATTGGCCTATTTTTTATCAAAGTCTTATTTACCTATGTTTTATTTCTGAGTTTATAGACATTAAACTGACATCGGTGAAGGAAAAACAACGTTATGAAACTTGGTCTTATCTAAACTAATATTATAAAGAGAAAATATATTTTTTGTATTTGTTTGTTTGTAAAGCTTTCCCGTTTAAACGGATGAACGGATTTGGATGAAATTTAGCAGATGAGTAGTCCATAACCCAGGTTAGGACAAAGGATACTTTTTATTCCTAAATTCCCACGGGATCGAGACATGCGGGTGAAACAAACCGCGGGGCACAGCTAGTAGTTAATATAAGTCATTTTGGCCAAACCGTCTTGAGCAAACAAAGTGATCAATGCTCGTAGAGGCCTTCTCTGTATGAGAAGAGGCCTTTGTCCTGCAGTGGGACAATAATAGGCTGGTATTATTATTATTATTATGTATTTATATATACTTCAGCGTTTCTTCAAAACTTGATCTTTAATTTTATTTGTCTCACTGTTCGTAAAATGATTTTATATATATCTGCCCTCGTCCATTTGGGGTCCATCCGGTTGCCTAGACGAGCTCCGATTAAATATTACGTGCCATTGCCTTGAACAATAGGAAGGTGTAAATATATCAGAAATTTGTTGTAGCTACCTTATTTTTCCACACCCACGCACAACAATTAATTAATTAGGTACCCAATCAAGAACTCAAAAAGCCAATAATATTCGGTACCTAACGAAACGAATGTTCCGTAACTACGCTGGTTATTCCACCGGTAGTCCTACGACCCATAAAGGGTTCCGGGCCATTGGGCAGGCCGCAACGATAAATCACTGATACATTACTCCTAGGCGAAGAGACATGTGACGTGTACAGGTAGAGCGAGACAGACTTATAGGGATGAAAGAGAACGAGCGAGTATGTAATATTCTATTCGTTAATTGGGTTGGAGATTGGTTGAAAGCTTTATCGATGGGTATGGCTTTTGGGAGGTTGATGTGATAGTTAAATTATTGTGGAAATTGACGCAAGAAGCAGTTTTTTTTTTAATTATAGACCTTTTATTTTTGTTTAAACTTATTGTTTTTACGATTTTTGTGCAAATTCTGTAATTTAATTTTGAACATGAGTGTACAGTGTAATTCCGATGCTAACTGAGCCATTTTTCAAAACCTAATATAAAATTGTGGTTTTACCAGACCTTCGCCGGTTACCCATGTTTTAAGACCTGGCACAAATTCCGAATCCAGGTTGCTGTAAAATAAAGTCATTTGATAAAAACGAGAAAGCGAAAAATACAAAAATATTCCTATTCTTATCAACTACGCCCTGAATTGAACACAACTAAAGCGAAAGTAACAAGAAAATCACTATTTCTTTTAATAAAAATACAGCCAGTCCACTCGACTTGCGCTATTGAAAACAATCGAAGCTGACTTGCTGGACGAGCGAATGGCAAAGCGCAGCTTCAGGCAGACAATATGTCTTTTGTCGCTAACTGTACATAGTCGAGCGTTCCATTGTAATGGTAAACTGTGCTAGATTGCGATGCCGACCGACATTGCCCCCTGAGATTATACACCTACTGCGCTCGACTGTACCGCGTAGATAGGTGAAGTGTGCTGTGAGTGTCAGTACTCCGAGGACTGTTTGATTGAGGTGTGCAGACCCATTTACTGGTTTCCAGTTTTTGGTAGAGTGCTCGACTTAGTTATAGCAACCTGCCAAATGAAATACTTGGTACGACTTATCGAGTATTGAAAAGAGACATCGCACGGGAAGGTGTGGCAGAGACTACGCTGTAAAATGCGTTTTTATTTCTTAAATTCGATATTGCGTACTAATACTAACAGTCAGCTACTGTTACATAAAATGTACTTACCAATAAACATATTGTAAACTCACGCTTCTTTCCCACGGAGGTAAGCAGAAACTTCAGAACACCACCTGCTACGATCCTAATATACTCATATTGCTTTGTTTACGTTCATTAATCTGGTCATACACGTTTACGTTCATCCCTCGTACCTCTTTTTTATAAAAAGTTCTGACTTAAGCTGTCTAAACTATATACGACAGAAAAAACCGATCTTCAACTGCAACAGTATCACTAAACAAGATAGGTGAGCGCTCGGTGTAAGAGTGTAACTTTGTCAGTGCATTACAAATCCAGGATACGCCACCAAGCACTGAAGACGTGTAAACGGAGCACAAGGATGTGCAACCGATGTGTGTCTCGAGTGTTAATACAGTTAGGGAAAGCTTTGCTGCAACATTGTTGGAAGCAAGAACATTTTGCTTGAATCAAAGGGAAGATGAAGTAATGTATGTTTTGTGGCTTCGGGGAAGTACACTCCGCCCTAGACTTAGTCTTATCTGGGTGATGTAAAAGTGACAACAAATCCAACAGCCGGACCCCTGTTACATGTAATAGGGGTCTCATGGGACTCAAACATAACTGGCGAAATGTGGGTGTACTATAGGTACACCTCTTCCTAACCCTTCGGGGAATACAGGCGTGATGTTATGTATGTCATCATCATCATCATCAGCCTATTAATGTTCCTACTGCTGGGACACAGGCCTCCTCTCTGTGAGAGGGAGTGGGCCGTAATCTACCACGCGGGCCCAGTGCGGATTGGTAGATGTCACATGTCTTCGAATTTTTGGTTCTAAGACTTGCCGGTTTCCTCACGATGTTTTCCTTCACCATTTTGAGAGCAGTGGTGATGAAATTATTTACACAAAGTAAAGCGCCTGCTTGGATTCGAACCCACGACCTACAACTTGTAAGTCGGGGCCGTTACCACTGGGCCACCACTGCTCTCATCCCACTGGGCCATCACTGCTGTTATGTATGTATGCAGTGTAAATCTAAGTATCCGGTATTCATGAAATAGTTACGTGTTGTATCTTGTAATTTTAAACCATTTTAAATAACAACAAAACCGTTTAGAACCGAAAACTATTATCAACATGAGATACTCATTAGTACTTTTTTTGTGTATAAAAACGCCTGACAGAAAATCAATAGTGTTTTTGAAGTCTAACGAATGAGCTGTTTGGCAAGAAAAGTCTTTGTTTTGTTATGAAATATACAATAAATTGCGCGTTAAATTAAAATAGTTTGGAAAATCCAAAAGTGCACGCCTCATAACACTCATTCATAAACGAAAAAGAAATTCAAAACATAGTTTCTAACAAAAATTAACAATTTATCACTTTTTATGAAGTATGTTTTGACTGCGTTTTTACCCATCAATACGGGTAAAATTCTAATCTCGCAATCCAAGTTACGTAATGTCAAAGACTATTTATTTAGATATTTACGTTGCCGGTTGCTAGGTGACTTACGGACGTCAAGTCAAGGTAGGAAATATTTAGTTATAGATATTATATTTTAGTTATTATTTTATTAATTATAATTAAACTACTTTGAATAAAAGAACCATTTTCAATAGGGTTCCTTCTATGGTTGAAACGAATGTATAAAAAAAAAAATTGACTCAATTAATTGATTTTATCGCAAGCTACAATGTTTTCAGGTTTCATACATTGACGGACAGGATTTTTTTTTCAACTGTTTTGATGATTTTTTCATTTCTACTACACACAGTGCCGGCGGCCACGCCGCGCCGCCGGCACTGTGTGTAGTAGCCATTACGCTTCGCATTATGAGTCGTGCAATAAAGGAATATTCTTTCAAAATCTATCTCTTTTTTTCCTCCTGTGGCAACACTACAGCTAACAGCTGATTTGAATTTGCTCTTGTAATTTTATTATTAAATATTCAATTAATTTGTTTTTAAGGCCTATTTCCAATTACTCATCAAGTAATTAGGCTAATAATGTGTATTTTGTATTAGTTTCACTTATCAAGTGCAAAGTGTAAATATTTCAATTAAATCGGTGACAGTTACCGGCACAAGTGAATTTTTGCATTGTCATCTTGGTAATATCAGGTACAATTCTTTATATTTTACTTGCTATTCGTTTGTTTACGTACTATAATTTCACCAGCAATTAGATAGTTCATTTTTAATAAGGCTTCTTATTGATGCCAATGACCTTTAAAAGTAAACATAACCTTAGTTTGGTTTGGTGACAGAACTTCCTTATTTACATCTAAATATCATTTTTCCTTTTAAACTAATCATCTCTTAAACTACTGCCACAACTATCTTCTCTTTTCCTATTTCTTGTCGCTTCCTTACCTATTAAGTTATAATCATGATTATGACTCGCAGCGCCCGTGCTCGCCTCGAAGAGTCCAAACTCAGTCAGGCTTTGAGCGAACTAAAGGCTTCAAAGGAGTCCTGTGACCAACTGAATAAGGAAATAGATGACAATGAAAAGGTGCTCTTTGATGCCCATGAAAAGAATAGGAAGTTGAAAATTGAAATGGCTCAGATATATAATCAATTCACTGATGCCATAGAAGAAAGGGACAGACTTCAACTTGTTGTGGACGGGTTCAGCCAGTGTAGCATAGAGTATGAACAAGCTCTTAGTCACAAACATTTATTACAACAACAGCTACATGAGGCACAAAGTCAAATAACAGAACTTCAGACTACAAACCATAACATCACCGCCTCGCTGAATCAAAGTCTGTTCAATGAGTTGATGCCTATTGCCCCGTCAATGGTTTCTGCCCTAAACCCCTCTCACATTATTGATTTAACAGCGGATGAGGATTCAAAGTCATGTAATTCAGTGAGGGTAGTCACCAGTAAAAATAAACTTAAAAAATACATTAAAATTAATAAATACATTGTTAGAACACAAAAGATGATTAAAAGACAAAAGTTCTTTATTAAAAATGTTAAACTTAATAGAGAAAGGCTAAATTTGCTTAAACAATTAGATATGTATTCTTTTAATTTGGAACAAAGTACTAGGAGGTACAACATTGACACAGAGTACTTGCAATCTGAACTTGACCATTTACAGGAGAAACTTAGTTCAATGACTAACAAATATAATACCTCTGAACATCTAATGAGGGAATATGTGTTGGCAATGAATGAGCTGGTAAACTCACAAACAAACAACTGTGAGCAGTGTCAAACACCATCCAATGTACTTACACCGGACCATTCATTGACAACATGCAATACCACCTTACCGCAGTCCTGTGTTGATTTGATATTTCCTGCTATCAATTGTTCAAATAAACAATTGAAAAAAATTGGAAAAAATGATGTAGTATTATTCTGCGATGAGATTGGAAAGGACTTAGGCAACTTGTTAACAGATGAATATCCAGGTCACTCCATACTAAATTACTGTATGCCTGGTTGTTCTTTATTTCATATTATGAAAGAAATTATTAAATGTAACTTTAATCAGGACACTACATTATTAATTTTTATGGGTAATAGGGGAAGTATGAACAAAGGAGAACTGCTCCAATATTATAGAACGTTGTGTAATCTTAGTTTAAGAAAAATTGTGTTGTTTACATTCCCTTATAGTAACAGTTTGCCACAGGAAGAGAATAACTTAAGATTTGAATTAAATATGACATTGCATAATTGGACATTCAATAATAATCTGTTCCATCTAGTTGATACTAACAATTATGTTGGTAAAAATCTGTATTTGACAAGAGATAGACATAATATTGTTATGTACTATCTTTCAAACTACTGCAAAAGACAGATAGCTGTGTCGCTATCATATTTTTTTTCAATTACAGCCAAAAATTTGACTAAACAACTTGCTTCTTTTGAGCAATGCAATGACATTTTTAATAATTCTGCCAATATTTTGGCAACAAATACTGACATTAATTATAATTTAAATTAGAAATAAGGACAATAGAGGAAACCTCTTGCTCAATAAATGAAGAAAATTTAAATACTGGTTTAAATCATAAGAAGGTTTCAAAAAGTTCTTTAATATCTCACCCATCAAATTGTAGTAATCTAAATAAATGTAATAATAATATTCTAAAAATAGTTCATCAAAATATACAGGGTGTGTTAGGTAAGGAATTAGAATTGGAGCTGTTCATGAACTGTAGTTATGTTGATATCCTATGTGTAACTGAACATTGGTTAAAAGTCCACCAGTTCATGTTCTGCTTTAACAACCACCAGGTTGCCAGCTCGTTCAGCAGAGTTAATATGATACGTGGTGGCTCTCTAATAATTGTTCGCAACAATATGAAGTTTAAAGAACGTAAGGATATTGTGAGCCTCTCTGTTGAGCGAGTTATTGAAATTGCTTGCATTGAGCTTGAGCAGTTCATTGTATTGAGCGTGTACAGGCCCCCATGTGCTTCATATGATATATTTGAGAAATATATGGAAGAAGTATTGTTAAAGACTTGTAACAGTAATAAAACAGTTGTTGTCTGTGGAGATTTCAACATTAATATATTGGAAAAATCTGCTGTAGTAAATAAATTCATAAGTTTATTAAAGTCTTATAATTTGTACAATACATTCTTTGAGCCGACTAGAATAACTGCCACTAGTGCTACCTGTATTGACAATATTTTTACTAACTTAAAACCTTCATGCCATTTAATTATAAATGAGTTGGACTCTGATCACTGTGGCCAGTTAGTCACTTTCCCTCAGAAAACAATCAGAGCTCAAAGAAAACTTGTGAGTTTTGTTCCTGTAAATAAAAGTCGCTTGGGACAATTTAAAAATAATTTAATGGAAAAACTACCGGGTTTGCCTTATCATAACGACCCGGATCAAGATTATGCTTCCCTATTTAACGTCATCAATTGTGAGTTTAGGAAGGTTTTCACCTCAAAAACATTGCCTGTTTGTGACCGCGTTATATTTAGTGATTGGGCAACACCAGGTATTTATAAAAGTAGGCAGAGGTTATTTGAATTGTATCATGAAAAAACATATAACCATGATGAAACTTTCAAAGAGTTTGTTAAGAATTATTCTAAAACTTTTAAAAGAGCCTGTTCCTCAGCAAAAGCCATACATATTAAAAATAAAATAAAATCTTCTGGAAATAAAATTAAAACAACTTGGAATATTATTAATTCAGAAACGGGAAGAACGACAGTACGGAATCGTGACTTCCATCTAAAAATCAATGATGTAGATATTAAGACGGACGTGGAGGTGGCAACTGAGTTTGAAAATTTCTTCACTAATATTCCCATTTTAACAACCAAAACTCTGTCATCGTCGTCCTCCACTTCTGCTTACTCAATACTTAAAGAATGTGTACCAGAATGTGACAAGACTTTTGAATTCACAATTATTACTGCTAAAGACATAATAGAATCTTTTAAAAATCTTGATGTAAAAAAAACTGCTGACCTTTGGGGATTATCAGTACATACCATGTCTTCAATAATTGATGTTATTTCACCCTTTTTAGCAATCGTTTTTAACTCTTGTATTGCATCTGGTGTATTTCCTGATTTGATGAAACTTAGCAAAGTGATTCCACTGTTCAAATCTGGCAGCACAACTGATCCCACAAACTTTCGGCCTATTTCGATATTACCTACTTTGAGCAAAATCTTTGAAAAATTAATTTTAAACCAAATGTTAGGACATTTCAATGCACATAATTTACTGCATCTGAAACAGTTTGGCTTTACAAAGGGTCGTTCAACTACAGACGCGGGCGTGGAATTACTGAAGAGCATATTCGAGGCCTGGGAGGAGTCGCAGGATGCTCTTGGCATTTTCTGTGACTTGTCCAAGGCCTTCGATTGCGTACAT
Source organism: Conistra vaccinii (assembly GCA_948150665.1). Lineage (NCBI taxonomy): Eukaryota > Metazoa > Arthropoda > Insecta > Lepidoptera > Noctuidae > Conistra > Conistra vaccinii. The sequence goes on from OX411321.1 coordinate 4,952,016, forward strand.
CATGATACACTCATCAGGAAACTGCACCACTATGGTATGAGGGACAAGGCTCTTGACCTTCTGACTTCTTATTTGAACAACAGAATTCAGAGGGTCGATGTTAATGGCAAGAGATCTGCAGGATCCGCGGTCACCATGGGCGTTCCGCAGGGTTCAATTCTAGGTCCTTTCTTATTTCTAATTTATATTAATGACTTACCTTACCACATAAGGGATAATCACAAGATCGTATTATTCGCAGATGATACATCCCTCATTTTTAAAATCAAACGTCAGTTAGTCAACTTTGAACAAGTTAACGATGCACTCTCTAAAGTTGTGCATTGGTTTAATGTAAATAATCTTCTCCTGAACGAAAAAAAGACTAAACTCATTAAATTTTCAACGCCAAATGTCAGGCAACTAACTACCAATGTTCAAGTTAACGGAATAGAGTTGAACCCTGTTGAGTCAACAGTTTTTCTTGGAATAACTATTGACGGTAGATTACAATGGGGCCCACACATAGAAAAATTGTCAGGAAGGCTAAGTTCGGCCGCATATGCTGTTAAAAAAATTAGACAGATAACTGACGTAGATACAGCCAGAATTGTTTATTTTAGTTATTTTCATAGTCTGATGTCTTATGGGATTCTTCTCTGGGGAACCTGTGCGGACATTAATTCTATCTTTGTTCTACAGAAAAGGGCTGTCCGAGCCATTTACAACCTAGGTCCAAGAGAGTCCCTTCGAGAGAAATTCAGAGAAATAAATATTCTGACTGTAGCCTCACAATATATTTTTGAAAACCTATTGTATGTACACAAAAATATATCAAATTTTAAGAAAATGTCCGATATTCATAGTTTAAATACCAGGAACAAACACAACCTTGCTGTACATCGCACACGACTCCATAGAGTAGGCAACTCGTTCATGGGTCAATGTATACGCTTTTACAACAAACTTCCCATTGACATTCGAAACTTACCTATTAAACGATTTAAAAGCTGTATTAAAACCAAACTTTGTAAAAAAGGGTACTATAAAATTTCAGATTATTTAGAAGATAAAAAAGCTTGGGATTGAGCTGCTCGCTCTGCTAAGCCTTGTGATAAAACCATAATACTTGAAATTTAAATTATTACTTATAAACATCAAAATAAACCAGATTTATATTCACATTGACATTATTTAAAATTTTAAACAAAATGACATGATTACTTTGTAAAGTATTAAATTATTTTTAATTATTGTGAATGTGAGGACTATGTGGGTTTTTTTTCCTCTTTAAATTTTATTTCTCAGGTAGTTTTAATGATGGTCTGGCAGTTTGAGTAGTTGATGCGGCCTACCCAAATGTCCTTTCTTTGGTATTGTTCGTCGATTTGAGCTCCTTAAGTTCTGAGTTGAGCTCCACGATTACTGACAAATGCTTGCACTGACTGGACAGGTCCACTCAAATCTGTGTGGTTCTTTCCTCAAAAGACCATTTCAGACACTAATCTACATGGTTCTCATATGGCTTGACCAAGATTATGTCTGGACTTTAAAAGAGACTGTGACCTCTGAGTTTGTTTCGGCCTTTCTTCTCAGAGTAGTCAGTTAGGAAACGCCGACCTCATCTAGCTTATTTTAAACATTTTTTTTAATATGACGTGTAAAAGTGATTCCGATATCCTATTTACAGAATAAACAATTTCATTTCATTTCATTTCATTTCATTTCATTTCATTTCATTTCATTTCATTTCATTTCATTCTAGGTCTAATGTGCTTTTATATGCACCATGTATAGCTTTTGGACATGATTGTTTTGGTTAAGGTATGGATATACATATAGGACTTTGGTCATGGTTCTTTCTACATTTATATCTGTAATTTTTACGGTGTACATAATAAAAAGTATTCTATCTAAAATAGTTTTAAATCCAATCGTACGAGCTTTTCGCTCTAACAGACAAACGCACAATACCTGAAACCACAAAAATACGTCATCAAATATACGTAGCAAACAAAACACCAACTATTTTCATTATCGCATATTATCGAGGGGGTCCAAACTATATTGTGTCACTAACAATGGACCAGTCGGCAGTCGTGCGAACCAGTTTAATATGTGGTGTGAATGTGTACATTTGATGGTAAAGAGAGGCAGTTCAATAAATCTTCGATATTAGCAATTTGCATGCAGTATCGGATGAACCGAGTGATGTACGGGGTTTATTTACTCGCGTATTTTCGGATGGGTTTTGGTTTTGATAGTTTCAGGTTTTGCTATTGCAAAAACATCGTTAGGAAATCGGAGTATGGCTGAGAGATATTTCTATGATGGCATATGAAGCCAAGTCTGACGCCCATGGGCTGAATGAAAACGCTGACACCAGGTGCTAACCTGGTGTCAGAGGTTTTATGAAGAATAATCACACGAAAAAGAAAACGAAAATAAGGTTTTGTTTGACTCGTAAAAAGTGAATATTTGGTCTCGTGTTAATAATCTAAACTCAGTGTCAATTAAAAATTGTGTCAGGGGATCGCATCTATTTTCAGAGTAGTATTTTCCCATAAACTGAATTGAATTTCCAATATTATTTTATTTATTTCTGTTTTACCTGTCATAAAGGATAAGCTTTTTTTACCGACGTTTGCTTTATCTACTTTCATACTATTTAACTATTTTAATCTCAATTTGACTGAAAGTTATTTATTTATTTATTTTATTATTTATGTACACACAGTAAAATACATAAAGATACCACATAGTTATAATTTAAGTACAAAGGTACTGCTTATTTCTTAAGAAATTTCTTACAGCAGACCTGCGAAAGGAGAAATGAAAAAGAAATGTAGACAATAGTGTGTGAGAACAAGAAGAGAAAATATGAATAAGCGATGATGAGTATGAGTTATGAGAGAAATCTAAAAGTATGGCTAAGGTCAAACAACACAGTCCAGTAAATAATTATAATGTGAGATCAATGAAGTGATTATGGAGCCATTGAGCTGAAAATGACATCCCCAGTACACATGAGTACCTACTTGTCTTGTACAAAGGTCAAACGACGACGGCCACAGAGTACAAAAAGACAACAGCTGTATTTTTGAAGTAAAAGCTTCTTTAGCGGCGTTGTGCACTTTTTTTGATATGGGTAAAAAAAATTTAAACTCGCGTCAGGACGTGACCATAAGATCCGTTGCCTAGCAACTGACAAAGTAAATATCAAAATAAATAGTCTTTGACATTACGTAAAAATTGCGAGGTAAGAAATTTGACCCTTAATGATGGGTAATAAATTGATTATTTTTATTAGAATATATTTTGGAAATATTAAATATACTTACTACTACTACTACTAATGAATATTGTATTTAATCACATAAATGATAGTACTTTAATACTGATAAATAAAGCAATTCGTGCGAAATTATTCCCTAACCATTCCAAAATATTCAAAAATGCACAACGTTAATGTTCAAGTTTTCACTTCTGCCGGCACTCCCGGAGGGCAACCCATTGTTTTTTTTTCTTCTTTGGAAAAATGTTGAATATTCTGCTAGCGTCAAAACAACTGTAATTTTTGCGAGTTAATTAGGCCTTAAAGCTTTGACAAAGTCAGATAACTTTCTTAAAATTATTGTTGTATGGCTTTTATGTAGATAATACGAGTATGTCAAACCGCCATATTTATCTTTCTCTTGTACTTACATCCAGTTTCTGATTATATAATTAATGTATACAAAATATTGTAAAACATTTGAAAATAGTAACGGAGTTTCTTGGCCGTTCTTCTCCATACGAAAACTACCTTTTGGAAGGGGCGACTAGAAACAATTTAATTTTTGTTGTACATTTTGACGCACAAAAGCAATGAGGTTATACAATCACAAAAGTGCCTTTCATGTGCCTAATTGAAATAAATTATTTGACTTTGACTTTGAATTCACAATTTGAAGTTGAGAATTTGACACATTCAAAAAGTCAATTTAAAAACCGAGTTCTACAGCGTGCAGTTTAATGGTCTGCACCACACCCTGAAATAACTATGACCTTTGATACATGCTGTTTAAGAAAATGTAAGGGAATGCATTTGTGCAAGTGTTGTAATAATGTTTTTGTAGTTCGCCTCCATCAAATTGTTCTCTACTCTATCTGCATCACATAATTGCGTAACACACTTTTAATCACGAATTCGAGAGTTTTGAAGGACAAAGCTTGCTAATCCATTGTTTCATAGGTTTGAAAAATTCGTCTGCTCAACAAGGGAAATAACGCAATGAACGTGGGTGAACTGTCACAATAAAACCCAGTGCGATCAATTGTCATTACTACCCCACAGATTCCACTAAGTTCAGTGTACCATGTTTACTGATAATATAATCAAGTTTTTAGATGAGTCTGCCTTCTCCACAATGGTTCGAGGCTGTGTTGAAGAAAATACATGTAATTAATCATAGTTTAATGTAATAAATGGGTGGTTTTGTATAAGAGGGTTACAAGAAATGATTACTCGATTAAAATGGTTTGTGGTCGAGGTTGGTACGTATAGTTTAAAGGTGAATGACCGTAGTGTAGAGGAAAACTTTGTGATTGTCTTAAAAACGGAACATGTATTTTTTTTAAATAAATAGTTTTTATGCATATTTCAGCACAAAAAAAAAAAGACGTGTGGCACTCGGGGACTGCCACGGTAAAGCTATTGCATAGCATTTTTTATCAACTTATGCAATTGTAAAATATTAACCCGAATACAAGAAATAGCAATGGTGACATTGACAGGAACTGTTATTCACATTTATAGTTTTTAAAACTTGACACAACGTAATGGGAACATCAAACTAATAAAAAGGTTTTAATTTAACTATTAATAGTCAAGGATCATTCGTCTAAGTAAATTTGAACTTTGTTGTCAAACAGTTAAACATAATTTTCAATACAACACTCTCGTTAGGCGTTAGGTATTTTCGTTACGGAATTTCTGGATTCAGTCTCCACGGTCAAGGCCCGCGATAGAAGCTATGCAATAGCTTAAAAACGGTTTCTTTAAATTTATAAAAATAAAGTCCCAGGTACACCAAAAACGACTTTGGGAGCAAAATAAATTCCATGCAGAGTTACAGGCCACTTTGTATTCCGGGGAAGGTAGAACACGTCACACATTCGACAGCAGCTATGTCAAACGTTGTAGACAGATCGGGAATACCAGTACAGTTCATGGCATAAAGGATTCAATTATATTTTACCGATTTTGTTTTTTATAGCTGAGTTTTGGATTAATTTATATAAAAATATAAAAAGAGCTCGTGGCGAAATAATAACAGACGCACGGGTTAATATTTGAGGTTAAGCAACGCTTACCGAGATGGGTCCGTAGATGGCCTTGGAAACACGTTAAGTAGTTGGTCCCGGCTGTCATTCGTAGATCTTTGACAGTCGTTACGGGTAGTTAGAAGCCTCAAAACTCTGACAACAGTCTTGCCAAAGTATCCCTTGGCAAGACTTTCGGAGGTATCGTATTCAACAGTTATTGGGTAACGCGATACCTCGTGTTCCCCAGTACCTGGGTTGTGTAGGTCAGATATGCATTCGCACCATGTAAAATACTGGTATCCTACTGCATCCGGTTAACCTGGCAGTCGACTCTAACATAGTTGAGAAAACACTAGGCTGATTTATTGTTTTGGATGAATTTAAGATTCATTAGGCTTGTAGCGGTTACACCGCCACATACGAACACGCTGCAAAGACATGACGTCACACAAATCCTGCATCGCACAAATAGAGTTTACCGAGCGAACGACATAATATAAGACTATTCTACATCAACTTTCGGCAGTTGCCCGCCAGACACAACATCTGTCTGGTCGGAGGATCCTCGCTGTTCTAAAGAGGATGAGTGAACTTTACACCCTGTTCCTCATACCTCTAAAGGCTTTATCGTAATGTAAAGACTTAAATTAAATAGGTTTAGTTTGTAAAAAAATCTGTGAGCGTACCTGATAATGAACTGGCAACGTGTGCCCGAAACTCCACCTGTGAAATTAGTTTTTAATTTACCGAGATTAAAAGACCGTGGTATTAAGCTGACTCTAACCAAAACTTAATTTAAACTGGTTTTGTTGTAAACAACACGGTTAAAACCGGGAAAATATACCAGACAGAATCAGATTTGAAAGGAAGGATAAGGATAAGTAAGGACAAAAAAATTAAGTGTAATTAAATCAAATCATTCAACTGTTTGGTTACACATACTAGGTACAGCTTTCACTAAATCCTCCCATCCAAATGAGTCCAACCCCGGAACACACACAGAAAAAGTTACCCGATTATTCATACCTCGATAAGGCCGCAATATCCGCGGAGCTAACGCTTAAGATCCACGGGGGACTGACGTTTAAACTTGCCGAATTCCTTCCCCCAAGCCCCCAACAAGGTCCAACGTTACTCTCCTTATCTCCAACGTTGTACATTTACAAAGGTTTTACATATAAATTGCTTCCATAGAATGCACGGGAGAAAAACTGTGATAGCTCGCATGGGAGAGACCTTTTTGAAGGCTAGACAAAGACGCTGAGCGGCCAAGATATTTATCGCGCGGTTTTTGGTTATTTTATTGGAAGTTAGTTTTGGTGCTTTTCGTGAGGTTCGCTCGTTATGCTAAATTGGGGCTGTTGAGTTAATTAAACTCGTTAATTGAAGGAGGTTGTATTCTCTACTGTAAAATGGCAAGTAGGGATTATTTGGCGTTTGAAATCTAATTTAAAACTTTTTACGTCGTATTTCACGTTTATTCAGGAAACCACGTGCAATTAAATTGAAACTAACACCCAGAGGCAAACTTGAAAATTCTCATAGTTCCTGTAATTAGATCCTTGAAACTGGTGACGCAGGTTCATAATGAAAGGACTTATTTCCCCCTTTTATTAATAGAACACGGCAAAAGAATTTCAAATACCACAAGCCACCCTCATAACGTCTTTAGGCGCCTAAAAATTAGTCCAACGAGCATTAAAATAAGGAATATTTTTTATCAGAATTCGCTCGAGTGATTTCTTTACAATTCACGCTCGAAAAAAGGCAGTCAAAAACCTTTGGTTAGCGTCAAAGACCACTTTATTTCGGTCACGTACCCTTCGTTAATGAAAATAATAAGTCCGTCATGGAATTAGGACGGGGCAATGTGCCTTTTTGCTAAGAAAGTGTGTGGTACTATATTATTATCTGTTGTAAGGCTTTCTGTGCTTATCTTTGAGGAAACGAAAGGAGTTTGCTAGCTAAACAACACACTTTGTTTCCACTAATTCATTGAATTAGAGACGTGAGCAGTGGTGGCCCAGTGGTAACGGCCTCGACTTACGAGGTCGAACCCAGGCAGACGCTTTACTTGGTGTAAATAATTTCATCACCACTGCTCTCAAAACGGTGAAGGAAAACATCGTGAGTAAATCGGCATGTCCGAGAACCAAAAATTCGGAGACATGTGACATCTGCCAACTGGGCCCGCGTAGTGGATTACGGCCCACTCCCTCTCACAGAGAGGAGGCCTGTGTCCCGGCATTGGGAACATTATAGTCTGATTATGGATTAGAGACGAACTGTGTTGATTTCAGAGTTCAATTAGACGTGAGTGAGAGCAATTTATGCTTATACCCTGAAACACAATGCTTCAAACTACAGTAAATTTCCGTGTTTTTGTATATGTGTAAGTGAAAACTCTATAAAATGTGTCTAGTAATTTGGATCAGGATTGGCTGTTTTGTTCGTTCAGTAAATAAATGCAATACCATAGTTATAAGGAAGGCAGATTAGCATTTGTTAAAAGGCTTACACTTTCTTTTCATACCTTTTAACAGCGTAATTTGAAATTATATTATTTTTAACAGAGTAACCGTTTAGTCTTGCCGGCTCTTCTCCATAGGAAACGACCAATTGGACCCGTGTACCTAACTTATAACGTTTGCTCATGTAGGTCTATGTGAAATAAAATATTTTAACCGATAAAGACCCCACCGTGTCCATTTGTACACGGCGGGTGCTCGCGGTTTAAATCACTATTTTTACTGCTAAATAATGACTAATATCGTCTGTGGTCTGTTTCTCTCTATAGCTTGACGGATATTCTTAACAATTAGAAGTAAAATTATCAAAAAATGATAGGTAACACCGAAAAATTCTGAAAAATGTCAAAAGTGACGTAAAGCGCGCGTCAACATGGACTTAACAGTTTCTGTGTAAAACTTGTATTTCACCTTTCCCGCGGCGATATTAACTTGCTTACTGGTTGATCGTTCTACCACAACTTGTGATAATAATAGATGGATGGACGACTTTGAGAAAGTGGCTGGGCCATAGTGGATGCGGACGGCGAATGACCGGGTGCTGTGGCGCCGCCTGGGAGAGGCCTAAGTCCAGCGGTGGACTGCGATAGGCGGAGTTGGGGGGTTGATGAGTTAATATGAGATGAGTTGGTTGATGAGTAAACACAGCTCGTGCAGAAAAGAGAGAAGAAGAATCAACACTAGAAGGTATTTAGTTTCATTACGCTTTTGATAGAGATGCTCAATTAAAACCTTTATAGACACATAAAACAAAATGCACGCTTCAATAAAACACCTTACATAACCGCTCTCAGGCAACTAATTAAATTAACTATAAAGGTGGATTGTTAAGAGAATTACACGTTCCTTTTGTAGAGTTCTCGTTTATTCATTTTAACTTGTAAGCCTCAGTTTAACGATGCCATTGAGGTTAAATATGCAACAAAGCATCATTCTGTGTGCCATAGTAGGATGACTATCTCATTAAATTCAAATATGGTATGCTAGTGTTTGAAGTCAGGAAAATTAATTGGTAAGCAAATTGACTACCTACTTAAATTGGCTGTATATTCAAATGACAGCTGTCATTCTTCGGTTATAATACGGCAAATTGACGTAGGGTGTGAATTTGTTTCAAAAATTGATTTTCTAATGCTGCGAAATCTAAAGATGATTTTTTAGGTTAACTGCTTCGTTAGTCTGGTGGTTGGAAGTTCCACTACAGAGCGTGGGGCTCGGTGTTCTGTTCCCAGATGGAGTAAAGTGTTATTAGGTTCATGGCCGTCATTCTTTGACAATTGTATAAAATAGTTTGGAAATTCCAAAAGTGCACGCCTCATAACACACATTCATAAACGAAATAGAAATTCAAAACATAGTTTCTAACAACAATTAACAATTTATCACTTTTCATGAATAGTATGTTTTGACTGCTGTTTTACCCATCAATATGGGTAAATTTCTAACCTCGCAATCCTTACGTAATGTCAAAGACTATTTATTTAGATATTTACGTTGTGGGTTGCTAGGCAACACGATAGGTCAAGGTTGAAAATATTTAGATAAAGATATTATATTTTAGTTAGTATTTTATTAATTATAATTAAACCACTTTGAATAAAAGAGCCATTTTCAATAGGGGTCCTTTTATGGCCGAAACCAATGTATTAAAAAAAAATTGACTCAATTAATTGATTTTATCGCAAGCTACAATGTTTTCAAGCTTCATAAATTGACGGACAGGAATTTTTTTTCAACTATTTTGATGTTTTTTTCATTTCTCTTGCATTAAATCAATTGGTAAAAAGTACAGTATTAATCTCCATTTAATCATCTATACAATGGTATATAAATTAAGTAGGGTCTGTGTACTAGCAGGAGTGTAACAATAATAACAGTTGCAGAAATGGGGCAAAAAATATTTTTCGATCGTAGAGCACACTCTAATGCTTCGCATTACGAGTCGTGCAATAGCTACATGGCAAATTAACGTAGAATGTCAATTCATTTTACAATTAATTACCCTGAAAGTATTAACTCAGTTGTAATGAATGAATAACTCAAAGTAGAAATTAATTTTAAAGTTACCCATTTTGATAAAGAAATAAATAACTATGTGCCTGTAAAAAGGTCGTTTCTTTCCTGGAAAATTATAATTATACAGTAAAATGAATGGAATTTAGTAAATACTGAGTATGAGTCGCGTGTAGTGAAACGTAGGTATACTATATACGCCCTAATTAATGTCCTGGGTACAAAATTCTAGGAATTAAATAGGTCACCGTTTGTGTTAATGGTTACTTTACTGAGAATTATAGAAAATTTAAGTAATTCCACCTAATTATAAGTATTTTAGAGTATTATTTAATATTTCATCAGAATATTTTTTGTGTATATTTTTTATTAGTCACGTAATTTGACAAACATATTGAATTTCTGTATCTATTTCTTACGGTTACCCTGATTGCGTAATACACGATCAATCAGAATCAGAATTTTGAAACAGATTGCTAATCCATTGCTCTCGAAGTTGAAAAATAATCTGCTCAACAATGTAAATAACGCAATGAATGTTGTTGAACTGTCAAAATGAAACAGATTGACGTAATTGTTTAAGAAAATATGTTACGTAATATTGTGTTTTTACAATACTCATTTTGTCTCTTTTCAATAATCAGACGGAAAGGAAAATATCTATCGTTTGCAGGTACTGAATGAAAAAGAAATTGTTCTTCATTCATGCCTAATATATTAACTATTTGGCTGCGCCCCGCGGTTTCACCCGCATACCCTCGATCCCGTGGGAATATTCGGATAAAAGGTATCCTATGTCCTTTTTCAGGTCATGGTCTAACCATGTGCCAAATTTCATCCAAATCCCTTCAGCCGTTTTAGCGTGAAAGCGTAACAAACAAACAAACTCACTCTCGCATTTATAATATTAGTTAGGAATGTAACAAGAATAACTCTGTATGTCTATCTGTTACCCTTTCACGTCTAAAACACTGAACCATTCGTGAATGTAGATCGAAGTGTCTAGTCGTCCGCTAAACGGATGAATAAAAAATAAATTATTCGTCCGATATTCGACGTTTTTTTTTTTTTTTTTTTTGTTTTTTTTTATAGATCCGTATGATGATATCATGTAGATGGCCTGCTGGGACCTGAAGAAGGACATATTAATTTTCATCCTAGATATTTTGTAAGAATCATGAAATTCAAAACACACGCAGACGAGGTCCCGGGCAACAGCTAGTTTTAAACATCCACGTTTCTTAAAATTCTATTTAATTCCTATCCGACCTAGTCGACCACAGCATCCATTGTGCTCGCGGTCAAAGAATGACATCGCTTTGTTTTCAACCGACGATAAAGCACCCACGGGGGCTCGCGTCACCAAACATAATTGTCTTTTTGTCCACAGTTCCACACATAGTTCCGTGTTAACTACTGTGCTATTCGTGATGCACTGTGGTTGGCGTTTGTGGATGTTAGTATTTAGAGTTTGACTTTATTGATGAGGTTTTAATGGTTTTGGTATTTTGGTTGAGCGATTTTTTTTATTTTTTTGTTAGGAGTCTGGATGGAACCGTGATTAAAATTATATTACGATATTAATGAAATGTAATGACATAAAAATCAGTCGCTCGCTCGCATGAACTATGGAACTGTTACCAACGAAAAAATCGTCCTATACTTTCACTCGACTACAGCGAAGCAAAAAGCAGGGTTATGATTTTGACCAGTATGTGTAAGTGCATCAATTACCTCATAACATCTAAAGTTCTGATCATAATTTGACAGATGAGATGTCGTTGGAAGCGTCTTTATCGTCCGCTAGTCCTCTATGTGACGTTTAATTAAATATGGGGCTCTCTAGAGAAAATAATGTCACAAACAAAAAAATATGTACCATGCCATGTTGGTTATCAAATGAAAGGGTTTAATTAGTAAGCACATTTAAAATTTATGTATATACTATAACCCCAAAATAATTTAAATAAAAAAACAAAAAAGTTAAGTTTTTAGTTATTCCAATAGGACAAAAAAGTCAACTAAAAAGATATAAACAAGAAGACAAATTAAAAATCCGGAGTAACACGTAATCTGTTTGATTACGGCCATCTGTTCTACGAGCAATGTGCCCTGCCCACTTAAGTTTGGCAATTCTTCGAGCTATGTCGGTTACCTTCGTTGTCCTACGGATCTCTTCATTTCTGATTCGACAATGATTGATTTCGTTTAGGACATCTATAAATATAAAAATCAATCGCCATGCGTCTCGCAAAAACTCTCAAATTGCTCGACTGATTTGTATAATTATTCAAATACAGGGCTGGTTTAGGGAAAAAAAAAATATCGGAAATATCCAAAGGAACAGCTGAAAAATCGAAATTGAAATTTTGACAGGACAACGTCTGAGGGGTCAGCTAGTAGAATATGTTTTTATTCCTATATCCTACGGGATTGAGACTGGGTGAAACCGCGGGGCGCAACTAGTCGTTTTTATAAAGTTTTGATGGTGCAAATTCACACCAAGATGACGTCTCCCCAAACCAAATTTACAACGATACAATCTTAATACCACATCAAAAAGACAGCTACAATGTCTCGACAGGTAAAACACGTACATTTTCACACAATTTCAGTGCTATACAATGTAACATTATGAAATTGACGCTTTAAAGGTAATTGTGCTCTGCATTGCAGGAAATAATACTGAACAATGTCGCCCGTTCCTCTTTCGAGCATTTCTTACAAATTGCCGTTAAGGAATTTTAACTCATTCCTTTTAGCTTTTGTTTTTTTTTTTTCTATTAAATTGCAAATTGCGAGAAAACATCTTACTTTTTCGTGTTTTTGATTTAAAGATGTTTGTGTGGACAGTGGTCTGCGATAGGCAGTATTTTGTGGTAAAAATGTGTACCGTTTTTTTTTCTTTATTTTCCGTGACTAGATTGTGTTGTAGATTTGTGTTTTTTTTTAAGTTTTTAAGACTAGTTTCATTCATTAATTCATCACGCGTTGAAATCGCGACTCTTATAAATAAAGACTTGATTTGGGTTGGATTAAACACGTATTTTAAACGGTAACGAATAAATTATTTTTCTGGTTATAGTATAATTGCTACCCATTCTAAAAAAATCACACCTCTGATTTTTTTATTGTAAAAACCCAAATATTATTATTAAAAAAATAGGATTGAAAATAAAACAAAGGAACACAAAAATATAGCTGGCCAAAAACAAACGCGCGTTCAATCGTCGCGCCGTATCAGAGATGTGGATGACGTGTGATCGAACAGGTTCTATTATTGAGTGCGAGTGCATACCACACTACTATCTATGGAAAAAGCAAAAATCATTATGGAAAATAGTTAGAGGAAATCAGCATAATACGTCCAAAAACCAGAGATTCGAAGCACCAGCCCGTAATGGTACGATTGAAAAAGGCCCATTCCTCTTCACATCTGCATAATCGCAAACCAAAAATTCAAGAGAAAATTCGAAATACTAGACATCCACCAACTCACATTGGGTCCGCGTCCGATTATGGCCCTATCCCTCTCACTTACAGAGAGAAGTCCTGAGCCTCAGCAGTAAGATCACACATACAGGCTGATAATGAGTAAAGAAAATACACCAAAACAAACTTCACACTTCAAACAAAACATTTAAAAAATATTGTATTTTTAAAAACAGAATGGAAAAATATGACTGGCAGAAAACAAACGCGTTCAATCTATCTGATCGTCGTGCGGCATTCGAGGTGTGGATGACGTGGGACCGAATAATATTGAGTGCAGGTGAAAACTGCGCGGTGGCGAAATTGTTTAGACGTACCGGATTTTTGCTGTCGAATTGCATTAGGTACGAGGTTTATAGTGATAGTTTTTAAGTGTATACATAACATACATAATAAGCCTATTAATGTTCCCACTGCTGGGACACAGGTCTCTTCTCTGTGAGAGGGAGGGGGCCGTTATCTACCACGCGGGCCCAGTGCGGGTTGGTAGATGTCACATGTCTTCGAAATTTTGGTTCAAAGACACGCCGGTTTCCTCACGTTGTTTTCCTTCACCGTTTTGTAAGTGTAATCGAAAAAAAATGTTTACCTAGTGACGAAACCACCAGCAAATGCTCATTATTTGGTTGCAGTTCATGGTCACCCTTTGGAAGACACCCATGAGAAAAGAATGGGTTTATTCATGTTAGGAACAACAATACTTAGATCTACAACAAAGATTTCCTTTGTCGATAGCGAACTCCCTACTGAGAAGTAAAACGGAAAGTGGAACGAAATATAGGAAGCCAACAATTTTAATTTGAAGACTTTCCAAGCCATGATAAAGTAAGGATATTACATAAGGAACACACGAGATTTAATAATCTTCTTCCTTTTATGAGTGAGTACATTAATCTAAAAAAGCCGTTTTGAAATTAGTGTCTCACAGAGGAGGCATCTAAATAGGCTGGTTTTAGAGTCACGCTGACCGCACGCTGACCGTCGTCGGCGCTGACAGCCGAAACGTATGAACTTCAGATGTCAGCGCTGGTTGGCGTAATTTCATACAATACTAAACTTTATATACATTGTCTTGTCAGCGCCGACGACGGTCAGCGTGAGACTAAAATCAGCCTTAGAGATGTAAATTGAAAACAAAAACAAAATGTTTTTTTCACTATCATGAAATAAAACATGAAAAAAGCTTGGCACCGTCGTTTTTTTTCTACATTGTTTTTTTTTTTCAGAAAAGTTGAAACACAATAACTAAAATGGAATAAAACACTAAACTTGGTTGTTTTGTTTTAAATTAAAGTAAAATTAAGTTTAAATTAATGGGTACCTATTATTATGAACTTAGAAAATACTTAATACTCACACAGCATACTCAACAAAAACGAACTCTCACTGTCATAAGCTTTCTGCTGTTCTGCAGTCTTACGCAATTCAACCAAAACATTAACCAAACGAGGATTAGGGAAATCCCCATTCGTAAATGGTAAACTTGTGTTTATGGCCAATTATTTTAAGGTATTTATGTACTACTAGCTATTTCCCGCAGCTTCGCTCGCGTGGAAGTCGGAAATTATCCCATGGAAACGTACTGCTGGGATAAAAACTATCCTATGTGTTAATCCAGGTTATAAACTATCTGTCTGCCTCATCCAAATCCTATTATTAGCATAACATAATGATTGAAGACTATCGTGAATTCATGCAAGCCTAGTACTTTTTGTTAGGTTACTGCTCAGAAATTGTGCACAAGATCTAATGGTTGAAATACTATAACGTGAATTCATGCAAGCCTAGTAGTTTTTGTTAGGTTGTACTAAGATTCCAGTTTATTAACTCAAGAAATAAGATTTTCCATACAAACAAATACCCCTCTTTCACCCCCTTAGAATTCGAATTTCCAAAAACCCCTTCTTAGTGCTCCCCTACATTATATAAGGATGTGTGCAAAATTTTACGTGCCTAGTTCCAGTAGTTTCGGCTGTGCTTTGATATGTCAGTCAGTGAGTCAGTCAGTTTCTCCTTTTATTTATAATTATAGATTTAACAAAATCGAATGGTAGGTACTCATATACGATAACTGCCTCACCATATTTTTATTTTCGTACTCTTGAAAAAAAGCTACTCCAGAAAAAAAACGGTTTCTTTTCATGTTTTTTTTTATACGTTTTTATCATCTCCGAAAAAAAAAAAACTTTTTTACTATTCTACATCTAAATGCATTCTATTTGATGAATTTGAATCTGACAAGTATAAAATCTTCATAATCTATATATATAAAACAAAGTCGGGTTTGTTCGAACACTTTTACTCGAGAACGGCTGAACCGATTTTCATGGTTTTGGATTTGTTGGATTTGTCTCCGTCCCGAATAGCAGAATAACTATTAAAATATTGGAAAAAATCACGAAAAAAAAAGATATGAAGAAAAATCATGTTTTTATAAATTTTGCACTTATGATATCCCGGTATAAATGCCATAAATCCTAAAAAAAAGTACTAGACTTGCATGAATTCACCGCACGACAGTATTAAAATTTTTGGAAAATCCAGTGGAAAATTAGGATATTTAGTTCTTTATTAGTTAGTGATCGATGGATATTATTTTATCAAGACAGTTCTGAGCAGTAACCTAACAAAAAGTACTAGGCTTGCATGAATTCACGAGTTTATTTTTAGAAATTCCACTGGAAAAGTAGATTTATCACGACCGTTCTGAGCAGTAACCTAACAAAAAGTACTAGGTCTGCATGAATTCACGAAATGTAGGGTAGGCAGGTAGGGTTGGCAGATAGAGTAGGCAGGTAGGGTAGATAGGTAGGGTAGGCAGGTAGGGTAGGCAGGTAGGGTAGGCAGGTAGGGTTGGCAGGTAGGGTAGGCAGGTAGGGTAGGCAGGTAGGGTAGGCAGGTATGGTAGGCAGGTAGGGTAGGTAAGTAGGGTAGGTAGGTAAGTAGGGTAGGCATGTAGGGTAGGCAGGTAGGGTAGGCAGGTAGGGTAGGCAGGTAGGTAGAGCAGGGTAGGTAGGTAGGGTAGGTAGGTAGGGTAGATAGGTAGGGTAAGGTAGGTAGATTGGTAGGTGCACCGTAGATAAGTTCTTAGTGCTACCCGTGTGAAGCCGGGCGGGCAGCTAGTAATTCATATATAGAAGATCAAAGTTCCATTGAAAAGCCAAAAACGTGAGCAAATTAAATAAAACAAATGAACGAAAGCCAATCGGCGTTCCCGCGGTTTTCACAGTAAACGCAGAAGGCGAGCATGCAACCGCGGGTTCCGCAGCAAATTAACATGAAAATCACACGGTAAATGCTGATTTAAACGAAAGAATGGAAGTCTGCTCGAGTGGAAATGATGTCGAGTTTTTCGTGTGTAAATTTACGCGTGTCGGCCATGTTTTTCTCTGTTCCGGGAATGGAATAATGTTTTGTTAAAGTTTTCAGTTATACACGATGACTACAATTACCTACCTCATTATTGGGAAAATGCCTCACAGAAAAGGAATAAGCATCGTTCGTCACAACAGCTGAAAAAGAGCCTGTAAAAATCTCACCGTGAAAACTTGGTTAGAGTGAGCTTGAAGTGAGTTAGCAATAGTGTTAATCTAATATATAAAATTGTCGTGTCACGGTGTTTGTTGCCAACTCCTCCGAAACGGCTTGACCGATTTTTATGATTTTTTTTGTGTATATTCGGTAGGTCTGAGAATAGGACGTAAACTATTTTTCATACCCTAAGTAATAATATAAGTAGGTAGGGTAGGTAGATAGGTCATGTTTTTAGTTTTGCACTTATGATATCCCGGTATAAATGCCTGAAATTTTAACAAAAAGTACTAGGCTTGCATGAATTCACGATATGTAAGTAGGTAGGTAGGGTAGGTAGGTAGGGTACATAGGTAGGTAGGTAGGGTAGGTAGGTAGGTAGATAGGAAGGGTAGATAGGTAGGTAGGTAGGGTAGGTAGATAGGAAGGGTAGGTAGGTAGGGCAGGGTAGGTATGTAGAGGATAGGCAGGGTAGGTAGGTAGGTAGGAAGGTGCGCCGTAGATAAGTACTTAGTGCTACCCGTGCGAAGCCGGGGTGAGCAGCTAGTCCTATATACATATAGTATATAATGACAGCTCATTTCAAGTTCACTTCATCGAAGGTTTTCAAGGCGAGAATTTACAGAAGGTTTTGTGGTAGCACCTTTTTTCTAAGATTAAATATTAATAGTATAATATTAGTAAATACCAAATCAATCTGCCTTGCCTTTTCCTACTAATGTTGGGGTTGGCTTCCAGTCTAACTGGATGCAGCTGAATACTCAGTATTTTAAATGGAGCGACTACCTATCTAACCTCCACAACCCAGTAACTGTGTAATAAGATACCCCTTGGTAAGACTGGTTGTCACTCTTTCGGGCTTCTGACATCGTGTAACGACTGTCAAAGATCCACGAATGACAGCCGAGACCAACGGTTTAACGTGCTTTCTGAGGTACAGAGTATCGGTATGTAAAGATGGTCACTCATCCACGGACTCCGGGGTTAGTCAAAGCGTCGCTTAACCTGATGGATCGACTTATGCGACTGTGATTACTTAGCCACGAGCTCCTCTTGAACATTTTGAACTGTGCAGACCTATGATGATAGCTCACTACTTTGCCAACAAGTGCTAGTAGGTTTTGAGTCAGCCACAAGCAGCGTTTTTAACAATTTGTTTAAATTATTTTACTCAGTTCCCAATCCAAGTGACTTAAGTGCAATAGTGGCGCCCAAATTTTTTCTGTCCTCCCGTTTGCTAAGCTGTATAATACTAGTAACTACCAAGTACTTACAGAAAACAAGGTGTAGTAAACAAGAGCCAATGCCAATATTTTTTTAATTCTTACCTTGATCCATGTTTTTTACTGTTCTCGTCGGTCATTCCTATAACTCGTTCTAGTTTCGCAAGCCTTGCTACTAATCCCTTATGTTAAAACCATGCCTTTCTATCTATCCACGGGGTACAGTTAAGGCTGTAGCACACTGTTAACAACAACCAAAAACACCGCGAAACAACATTAACATAGAGAGAGTGATTTTATAAACCGCGTGCGTGTTGTCTCAGTGAACACGAGGGAATTTAGGGATGTCACACTTGTAAATTAGCACAGGGAGTTATGTTCAGAGCTGGAGTGTTGGTGAATCGTAAATATTTGTGGGTTATTTTTTTTACTGTAATGTAATACTGGAACGAAGTATTTTGGAAGTCAATCTTACTGACCGTATGAGAAACAGTATACTACCATTTAAAAACACCAATCGCAGACAAAGGCAACACCAACCAAATAAAAATGGAACGGTGCGGGCCACATCTGCCGTATGTCACATCAGAATTGGGAGAAAGTTTAGAGGTATGGGGAACTGGGTGTGAAGTTCACTCAACCTCTTTAGAAAAGGGAGGATCCTCCGACAAGACTGGTGTCGTGTCTGGTGGGCTACTTGCTGACGATTGATGTCGGAAAGTTATACATGTACCTATATGCTATTCGCGCGGTAAACTCTAATTGCTTGATGTAGGATTTGTGTGACATCAGGCTTTTGTGTGACGTCAAGTCTTTGATGGTTCGACGTTCGCTTGTGGTGATGTTGATGCCGCCACAAAGCTTTGGTTCCGAAGAACAAGAACCGACAACACGGTAAACACCATTAAACAATGTTACTTGCTGAAATGTTGCGCGGCCGAATTGCCTTTTTGTGCATCCGCGTCATTAAGTGATAAGTTAGACAAAGAAAACTTTTGAACATAGGTATGTACGTTGGTAGTTGTTAACTGGTCTCCCATTTTCCTCAATCTTGTACGTAGTTCCGATTTCTGCATCTAGTCTAGCTCTCGCCAATCTGCTACTGTCACAACTGTCACTACGGGATCAACCGTAAAATCGAGAAAAAATCCTTCATACATTTATGCTCGCATAACTCGACAAAAGTCACGTCATGTTCCGCCACTAGAAATTATTTGCGGCGGAGGTGTGCTACCGGCGTCAGGGTTTATACAAAAGTGACAGTTGTTCAATAAATTTATTTTCTTTCTTTCTTTTTTCTTCATAATATTATATATCAGTGAAATTACTTTTCAGTTATTTCAATTACACCTTTTACACGTAGTGTCTGTAACTATGTAAGAACTTGGATCATGCCACGAAGGTTTTATATATAACATCTTTAAAAAATTCTCAACCCCGCGCCAACCCTAAAAACCATATAGGTGACAATGATATCTATGTGTGTGTAGACCGTATATTTTTACGCGTTCCTTCGTAATATTACGAAAGCGTCTCTTTATGGAAAACTAGCTCTGTGACCCTTTTTCTACCGCTTCTGTCGTCAAATAGGACTCATACCATTCTCTTGATGTACACGGATTTGGGAACTGTTTTTCTTCCAATCTTTGTCTGGCAAATAAGGCTGATAGTTCGTCTTTGATTGATAGACTGGTATACTGTTTGGTTATGCGTTTTATAGTACAAGTAGCGGGTGGAGCGGGGAAGTTATGGTGTGTATTGCGTAGTTATTGTTTTGTTTTGTTGTATGAGTTATCTGACTGTACCGACTGCGTATAAATTGTGCTTTGTAGCTTTCATATTTCGTTTGATGTTGAACTTTTTTTAAACATTAGCATTAAACATTAACATATATATTTCGACTTTTGGTCTGTCATAACTAGCTAAACATTATCCAACGTGATTCAATATAATTTCTGAAACAACATGGATAAGTAAAAATTCTGTAAGTGTAATTCTAGTAAAATGAAACTATCTGATTTGAAAAGATACCTAAAACGTGTAGGTACCTAATTCCAAATCACTATTAATTAAACACAACTGTGGTAGACCTAAATAAGTCACTCAAAGCCGAAATACAATAAATTAAAACCTAAAATTTCACTACACAAACAGCAATTACAATTACAGTCCAATTAATCCAGTCACATTTTAATTAGTACCAAGCACTGAAGGACTTATATTTCATTCAGTCGCTTTATTCTGACACCCGACCGTTTTCAAATAAGCAAGTTGAGTGTAAGTCAAAAGATTTAGAAAGTAAATTGAGCTCTTAGAACCTCGAAGGGAATGTATGACTTCCAATTTTGTTGGATAATCACGGGTGTGTGGACTGAAATATTTCGCAAGCTTTTATTGTTCCTTTTCCTGTATAAGATTCGGAATGTTCAATTAAGTATTATTAGAATTCTGTTTTCATTCTGTGCTTTTCTTAGACCGTAGCCTTTCTTTTGTATCTCAGTCGCTCATTCGTGTATTTTCTAATAACAATTTAAACTCAAACTATTTACAGGCACTTTTGAATAATCAACGTGTCAGTCAGTCAGAAATATAACTGGATGTAACTTCATTAATCTCTGTGCTGTAATGTAGTGTGTGCTGTAACTGTGCTGTAGTGTAAGCAAAATTACTAACATTTTTAACATTTCTCTATATTCAAATTACAACTGTCATTCTTTGACAGTTCTAACTATAGTGTACTTCACGACGGCAACACGTGTTGAAAGTTCCGGCTAGTTTAGACAAAACGCACATGAGATTGCAATAGCGAGATGACTTAAGGCGCGGTCAACTAGTTCCGCGCGCACTATTATGGCTTTAGCACGGAAAATTTACGTAGGGTGTAAATTAGCTTGTGCTGTATGTATCTAATCATGCCATCTGAAAAATTCGGTTTACTATTAGCTTCCAGTGTCAGTCAATTATTAGGATTGCATAAACTCCAAGCATCCTAAGCTCTTGGTTTTAAGTTTTCAGCTTCTATACAACCTCTAGACTCGAAACTACGAACCCAAACTTGCTACTATTCAAGATGAACCTCTACAGTCACTCTCCTTCTATATTTCCCTTAAAAAAAAAACGATTTCACAAAAGCGACGTCCATCTTCCCAACTCAAAATATCATTATATTACGTCCGCGAAAACCTACTAAAATATACATCAACGACCTCTTTTATCTGTTTGTCAAGAAATGAGCAACATTCGTTCAAATATTCTTCACAATCCGTAATGACGTATTTGAACTACACAGTAGTAGAAAGTCGCTGTAGTGTATTCAAAACTGTTTATAACCACACCCTTAGTCCCCTCGTTACCCCACTGTGCATTGAAATAGAGTTGTCAAGTATTTTGAACAAAAAAGACTTTTGAAACGACGCCGTAAATATCAACAGATACCACACAGTGGTTTAGGAAAATTCCCCGGGACAAAATGCGACACGGAAGGGAGTTTCGAAAAATGTTGGTAGATAAATTAAAATTTTCGTGCGCTTTTCCTGTGTTGCGTAGTTGTTTTGTTTTTTAATGAAGTCGCTTATATGTCACAGGCTGCAGTAAGATAAAACTACGTTGGGTATATATTATGTTTTTTTTTGCATTTTTACTTACTTTTTGTAAAGAACTGAGGCTCTGAGGTATTTCAAATATGTGTTTAGAAAAAGTCGTAGAAAATATTTTAGCAAAATTTCGGAATAACGGAACACACACCAACAACATACTTATTGAATAATTAATAATAATAATAAGTCTGCTGATACATAGCGCAACTTCAAACAAACGCAGACTGTTCAACATTGGCGTCCTTGGCAGTTGCGCTAACTCAGAAAGGGAATCCAGTGGCACAACATTATTATACATGCGTAACAACTATCTAACAATGAAAGTTATGCAAGTTACTCTACATACTTCCTAGCAACTAGAACCAAACCTAATTTCCAAGCTAACTTTACGGTAATCTCATGTGTATTTACAGCCAAACAAGAATAAACAAAAGATATATATATAGTTTGCAAACAGCCCTTAGAATAACATAGAACCATTAAGAAAACGTTGTTCTTGCTTACTGCACCCATTAGGCGTATAAAACTATCGTTAATCCTGCCCTTGACCGAAACAAAACCAATTATGCTTTCAATAAATCTCCGAACGTGTCCAATGGTCAACCCACGTAGTTAAGATATACTCTTACAATTTCCTGCTCCTAAAATTGCACCTTATACAGTAAACCACAAGATTGAAATTTCGTTATCATAATAAACATAAATTATATTTTTATTGGTTCTTCAATTTTGACTACAAAAATTATGTTGCGTAAACAGTGGGCGCTGGAATTTCATTTTAAATGGATTCTTTGAGTTTTTTTGTTATTCTTCAGTCCAATTTTTTTCTGATAAGGTCGACGCTTCTTTGACGCTTTAAATATTTATTCGTGTTGCCAAGGGGAATCTGATGAAATGAAAAATGATAAACATTTCCTGCCTCTGGCACAGTATTATAAAGTAACAGTATTATGTCTCGGCAGTACCCTTGAAATAATTACCTACGGCCGTTCGGTAGGTAAACCTTCCGCGTAATTGCCGCACACTCAAGACTGTGGCGTACAGGTTTCGAAGCTCGTCGTTTTGGCCGTTTTCTATAAAGACATAATACTGTTACTTTATAGACTGTGCCTCTGGTTCGCAATATTGATTGGTGATGTTTTAAATTAAAAGTTGGGTATTTCGAATGTCAAGTCTTTCCCCAATGACAGACAGATGTGGCAATATATTTTTAATGACTTTTGGACGATCCGGGTCGGTTTGTAAACGGCCACAATTTAATTTGAATCCGTTGGTGGATGATTATCTTAAATTACCGGTTGATGGTAAAGTTGGGCAGTTTATATTATAGTGCAAAGGTTTTTTCTTTGTAAGGTTTTAAACCCTTTTTTAGGGTTCCGTACCCGAAGGATGCCAAACGGAACCCTATTACTAAGCCTCCGCTGTACCTTCATCTATCTGTCTGTCAGCGGACTGTATCTCATGAACCGTAATATAGGTAGACAGTTGAAATTTTCACAGATTGTGTATTTCTTTTGCTGCAATAACAAAAAAAAAAAAAAACAAGGAATTAATATTGTACGGAACCCTTCTATGCGAGTCCGACTCGAACTTGACCAATTTATTCATTATCAACATCTTTATCATAATTATAAACTTAAGTCCTTAAAAATAAAATTCTCATTCGGTTATATTTTCTCTTTCAAAAACAATCTGCATGATATCAAAGGAATCGCAATAACAGAACTCGAGCACCCGTGTATTTGTTCCAAGATTAAGGGGGAAGGGGGGAGGAACAAAAACAAAGAGTTGCTTATCTTCCCCAGTGAGTTGTAACCGTCAACTAATGGAAATTGATTGTTATGGGTTCTGTTGCTACTGGCTACTATCTTGTCACTGGCCTCTCTGGCCAGAAGGAAGAGAATTTGGTAGTTTAATTATGAATTTGATATTCATTTTGTGCGTATTGAAATATTGGAAATATGAGATGAATCCTGAGGTTTTGACGCGATCTACTGCTATATTATAGTTAACATTAAAATGGGTGTAAAAAGACGAAAAAGGTACATTACGATAGAGAGGAAAATTCAATATAAGTAGGTAACAAAACTTATGTTGACTAGTTGAATATTGTTAGCGTGCTCATAGATGACGGCTAGTAAAAAAAAAAAAAAAAAAATCGGACAGTCTTCGGGGACTGCCGATAGAAATGAAAACTAAGTAACTTTTGGATTCTCGCGTTGATGTCTATAGTTAAGTATCTTTTTGGTTCTCGCGTTGATGTCTTTCGTTTGAGCGTTAGGTGACGATGACGCGAGTTCTATGATTTTTGTTCACCCACAAAGTGCTCAAGCGCCTAAAGAAGTTTTCACTTCAAAAAAACGAAAAGACCTAAAATTATCAAATGTTTAACACATCACTATAGTCAAATGGAACCCAAAATACCTGCACTTAACCAACCACATGTGTAGCTTGCAAGAGACAATGTCAAAACCATTGTATTGGCGCCAATGAGTCCATTCGAAACTATTGACAGCCGAACAATCATCGCCTGTGTGACTATGTCAAAAGCATTGACAGCTTGATATCCAATAAATTGGAGTGCCTCTGACTGCCCCCGAATACTCCCGAATGATTCCGATACACCGCTTTGATGTGCGCACCGCTTCCCCGAACTGTCATTTTATTTGTTTCATGTTCAACTTTGTTTGGTGTCTAGTAGAAAATTGTGCTGACATGGGATGGCTATTTAAAATATTGGCTGCGATTTCGTTTGTTTTGGATGAAAATAAAGTTGGGACTTCGGACGTGTTGGTGACTTTGGTTTTGTTACTTATCTATAGAATTATTTATGTGCTTTTCGACCCTTCAAAATGCAGAATATTTACTCAGAAGGTTAATTACAAAAAGTGAGTTCAAAAACTAAAACCCGACCACTGGAAAACACCAACATGATTATAATTTAGCATGTGACGACGGCTTTAACTTGATCATTTTTGTACATTATGTCTTGATTTCTGTCTGATCTTGTTTATTACTTTTTAGAGCGTGATTTTTCAGTAGTCGGGTTTCACAATTTAAACATATTTATTTCCTTAGACAATACATATAATATGTTTACATATTTGTAATGTGCTCGTCAAGCCCTTTCATTTGATATCCAACATGGCATAAACAGTTTTTTTTTTCTTGGCTTTATGTCCTCTAAAGGGCGCCATTTTGAATTTTTTATGTGACGTCACATAATCTATAACAGCCGATAACAGCAGTCGATCAAGACGCTTCCAATGATACCTCATTTGTCAAATTATGATTGGTAGTTTAGAAATTATGACGTAACAGATGAACATACATACTTATCGGACAACAGGTTATCGGTATATCATCAGTTCAATGCTGGATATATTCATCTCCAATTGCGCGCTTTTCCGTCGATTTTTCGTCCTGTGATGGTAAATGAAAGTTGATAAATAAATAAATAATATATTAGACGGAAAAATAAATAAACGCAGATCAACACAGTTCTTTTTATTGTCACGTTAAAGTTTAGCGCAAAATAACAAAAAAAAAACATGCGGGGCAGTCTTTGGGGACTGCCTATAGAAGTGAAAACAAGCATGCGGTGACGATGATGCGAGTTTCACACATTTTGTTCACCCAAAAAGTACACATTTATATACACAGTAGGTATACATATAGCTCATGGAAAGCGTTCGGTGACGTGACACGAGTTCCATGATTTTTGATCTTCATTTTGATCCAAAAAAGTTAAAGTTATTTGTGCTAGCAAGTTGCTAGCACAAATAACTTTGCTTTTTGGGAGTTACTAGTAGCAACTGTACACTCTAACCAAACAGGGTTATCACCTTACAAATACAGCACTGGCCCATTACAACCAAAACTGAAACAATACAGTCGTGTATCCAACCACTACATATTACGAAATAACTGCTGGCAAACGTACCGATCTGTGACCAAGGCGCACAGTGGGCCCATACTGAAAATTAGTGGACTTAGGCAACAAAGTTACCATATCGATGCAATTTTTTTTTATATGACGTGTTATATTATTCCTGACAACTTTTATTCTTATAAAATTTCTTCTAAAGTTGATAGTTTGTCTTGAAAAAAATTAATAAGATTTTTTTGTATGGAGCGAATCACGTTTAATTTTTTTTCTTCAATTGTACTAATATGTTGAGTGTGTGGCGTGAGTATATGATAGCTAGGGTCATTCTCTATCCATGAAAAAAAAATCAGCGCCGGCCATCTGCGGCAGCGCGAGTAATCGTTCGGTAAAAAAAAAATGATTTGGAAGAATTTTTTTGTCATTTAAAATAAATTCAAAGCATATTTTTTGTCTCATTTGGCTGTTTTCACCTTCTTTTTAGTTAAATAAATAGTTTTAATAGCGCATACGTACTTATAACTAGTAATTCTGGTAGAGATTTAGTTATTATTTCATGTTATCGGTAGCACCTGCATTGTGATTGATGACTCATTTGTTTGTGCACTCGGCTAAGCGCATAACTAATGAGTCATCGAAAAATGGTCGTCTCTGATTGGCTGAATAATTTTCACTCACTCTTATGTCCACTACTTGAGTAATTAACACTAACTATAAATATAAAGACATTCATTAAGTCCATCTAGTTTCGCTCTTGTCACTTGTTTGTGAACACAGTGAAATACTTGTATTTTTATATTTACATTAGAACTATGGCTGGATTTTGTACCAACCTAGATCTTTTTGTGAAATTAAGAAGTGGCGGTGATCTGAAAAATCATATGTTTCTGTATGAAAGTATCATTTCTGTCTTGACTACCGAAGTTTCTGAAGAAGACAAGAACCGAATCAAGGAGTTCTGTCGACTTTTTTGTGTAAATTTAAATAAAAAGTGGATAGAGTCAAGTAGAAATCAAAAAACTTTTATGAATCGTGTAATTAATCGCAAGTGGTTGGAAAAAAACATCAACTGGCCTGTTTGTGACAGTGTTGATCTGAGAAGTGTGATGGGCTTTTCGGACGCAGCCTTATCTGAGCTTGTGGATATAGATGGCCATGTTCCTACTCTTGCAGTATGTACTGCGGAAGCGGGAACATCTACAGAAAAGGAGCACAGAAAACCGTTCGAAGAGTTAAGTAATAAGCAAAAGAAAAGACGTTCTACTTCCATAGTAGAAGAAAATTCCGAGGAAGAGTTGCAGCACTGGTACATAACGAAATTGAAAGACAACGGCAAAACGAATCTGGCAAAAGTGGTCGAATACCTTTCCAGTAATCCAGATGCGCTATCCGAAGTAGAAGAGAGACTATTCAAAAAGCAAAGCTTAAGTACTGTCTCTGAAGATAAGTGTTTAGCTCTTTATACATCAGTTGCGCTCTCGAAATGGAAGTACTTAGCTCTTCGACAATTTCTGAAAGAAGAAAACTGTGCTGCCTTTCCATCTTATCCAAAGCTTGTAAATGCCAAGAAAAGATGTCACACTCGGAATACGGGGAAAATAGCAACAAACGAAGACATCCTCCATGGACTTCTAATAAGCTCTGATCCCCACATATCCTACATAAGGCCTAAAATAATGAAACAGGTTCATAATGAGTTGTTGCCTGAAGCAACTCAGTTGTTACAGACTACTGAGCCTCCCTGTGACAGTGAAATTATGGAGGAAGAAGAATGCCTCATAGCAGAGACCGAAAATTTGCCGGACCCACTAGCACTTCTGGAACAAGAAATAATGTGATCCGGCTCTAAATTATTTCCACAAAAGCCCATCAGGGTTAGGAATATGACAAACAGCCCTTTTCAGGGCTACAATTACTTCACAGTTTCATATTGATCATACGTACGATAACTTATACTATAATAATATACATACAGTTGATTATGTAGATAATTATCAACGACTTGCCCGTACAAATTTAAATTATTTCACCTATCATTAACAAAATTAGTATAACCTGAAACATTACGATATATTTATTCAACTAACACAACCAATCAGAGACGAGCATTTTTCGATGACTCATTAGTTATGCGCGCACAAACAAATGAGTCATCAATCACAATGCAGAGCACCTGCATTGTGATTGATGACTCATTTGTACCGATAACATGCAATAATAACTAAATCTCTACCAGAATTACTAGTTCTAAGTACGTATGCGCTATTAAAACTATTTATTTAACTAAAAAGAAGGTGAAAACAACCAAATGAGACAAAAAATATGCTTTGAATTTATTTTTAATGACAAAAAAATTCTTCTAAATTATTATTTTTTTACCGAATGATTACTCGCGCTGCCGCAGATGGCCGGCGCTGATTTTTTTTTCGTGGATAGAGAATGACCCTAGCTATCATATACTCACGCCACACACCCAACATATTAGTACAATTGAAGAAAAAAAATTAAACGTGATTCGCTCCATACAAAAATATCTAATAAATTTTTTTCAAGACAAACTATCAGGTTTAGAAGAAATTTTATAAGAATAAAAGTTGTCAGGAATATTATAACACGTCATATAAAAAAAAATCGCATCGATATGGTAACTTTGTTGCCTAAGTCCACTAATTTTCAGTATGGGCCCACTGTGAGGCGTGGTGTTTGAGATTAGCTCCAGTGACAAACGGTTATAACAAAGGAAGTAATGCGGCCGGACGTGTAAACCTAGCCTTAGTCTCCCGTGCGAACCCAGCCTTAGACTTAGGTCCAGGCTAAATTGAATTTACGGACGCCGCTCGTAATTAAGATTTGGGATTAAGAGGAATATTAGAACGTGATCGTTTATGAAATATGGAATGGAGTAAGGAGGTTGGATAATATGCCAGTTGTTCTTTTGATAATTGTTTTCTAGTTATTATTACTGATTGTAATTTACTTTTTGGGTGTCCGTGCGGATTGAGGAGCCAGTCTCATATTTAAACGCGGGTACTACCAATATTTAGTAGTAAATTACCAGATTTTGTCTGGAATTTGTAGTAAAACCGTTCAAAAGTAACATGACTTTTAAGGTGGCTCCTCAATTTGCACGTCTGGATTGAGGAGCCACCTTAGAAATCGAAAACTAGCCGACGGATATTTTTGAAAATTCAGTAGGATTTAGTAGTACTTAATCTCTACAAACAAGGAATCTCTTAAGATTCTGAAGAGGATTTTTGGCGTTCTGTAGTTTCTGCCTACCCCCATGGGAAGAAGGCGTGAGTTTATGTATGTGTGTATGTATGTAATCTCTACAAAAAAATGGGTTTTGTACGGCTTGATTTGAGATAGCTACAATGCTTTGATTTTTCATAAAAAAACATAAATTTCTCTGCGCTGTTTCTCGGAGTTGTTGTTTAAGGCCCCTGTAATAGGGGGCGAGCCTATTGCCATCCACCAGGCACAAATCCAGACTCCAGCCTGCTACTGAGAAATTCCTAATGGAAAAACCCAATAACACTGCCCGACCGGGGAATGGAACCCAGGACTTCATGCTCAGTAGTAGCGCTTGCGACCACCAAACCAACGAGGCAGCAAAATTTATTATATATTACCTTAGATAAACAATAAATTAAAAAATAAATTGAGTAAGTAGGCAATTGTTTTAAAATAAATAAGGTATTCTAAAGGCTGCTACACACTGCCCGCCGGCCATGCCGCACAAAGCCGCAGAAACAAACGCAAACAAAATGAAGGAGCAAAAGCCGGAGGCACGTGCCGCGCGGCAAAAGCCGGCGGCCATGCCGCTGGCTGTGTGTAGGAGCCATGACAAGAGCCTACTCAGTTTCATTATTATTAAAGATAAAAGCTACAATCTTACACCGTATTTTAAAACAAAAGGTAGAGAATAGATTTTCTAAAGGCCATTATTCGCTGATATTATTAACACTCAGCTGCCTTTTAAAGATAATGTAGCGTGTTAATAATAAAAAAACCGACCAGGTGCGTGTCGCATCACGCACAATCATGGGTTCCGTAGTTAAGATGAATAATTTAGGAACAAACTTTACATTGAAGTTTTTTTTTTTTGTTTATTGGGTCTTTTACGCATAGCGTATATCAGTTCTATCATATCCTAAACAATTCTACTTTCACAAGACATGGGCCATGAATATGAACAAACCTTTCGCATCGTCAACATTGTAGTTGAAAAACGTGTTGTCTCATACATTCAAACAAATGGAAATTTAAGTTTACGCACAATATTGTGAGATTTACCATGTAAGGATAGACTTTTTATAGGTTTTTCTATAATCTATAATTATAGAACTATTATATGTATTGTTTTCAATGTTTTAGGTTCAGTTGTTTCAGATATAAGGGCGGGAATGGCCAATTTTTATAAATTTTCTTAAAACTATATTTATTTTAAAACTAAAAAAAAAAATCTAGAAGCGTTCCATAAAACTATAAACAGAAAACTGTAAGCGTTATGCCATAAAAGTATAAAGAGAAAACTACAAACGTTCCGTTTCAATCTCAATCATACGGAACCCTAAAAACACGAGTCGTTGTTTAAAAACGTCTTTCTACGTGAAGTGAGTCTCAAAGTTAAGAGCACTACATGACATCAAGTGAGCTTGACCTTGAAGTAAGTCTTCAAGATCAAACATTTAAAAAATACTTAGCGAAAACTGACACTTTGTTCGGCCAAAATGACGCCAACATGCACTGATTTTGCCAGCTCGAAGTGTAGTTTACGCTACGTTTTGGTCTATACAGGGTGGCAGGGACATCGACGCGAAGCCGGTTACCATGGATTCAGTACATGATTCTGAACCCCCCAGCGTTGAAATTTTTCGTCGGTTATTTAAAAAAAAAACAGCTGTTTCATAGATAAGTGCAATACCTACGCGGTCAAAATGTATGGAGCAGCTGATTTTTTTTTTAATAACCGACGAAAAATTTCAACTCAGGGGGGTTCAGAATCATGTACTGAATCCATGGTAATCGGCTTCGCGTCGATGTCCCTGCCACCCCGTATATCTAACTCGTACGTACAGCAATATGTATTACCCAAAGATTTGCCCTGTACAGCAATATGTATTACCCAATCGTAGGTTGGCGCTGTCGCATCCATCTTTTGACGCGTTTCTGTCGCAAAGACTTGTTTTGATTGTAATAGAAACGCCATTATTATTGTAGGAGCTCACTCTCCTCAGTACACCTTTTCGCGCGATTTATGTACGGTGAGGGCAAATCTACGATATAAATCTTTGGTATTTCTAGCTTCTGCATGCGACTATGTCGGCGTTCCTACCTTCTTAAAAAATTGGGCTATCAATATAAACACAGACTTCCGAAAATAAAGCTATTTTTTACTTTGTAGTGTTTTTTTGGAAGTCGGTTTTTATTTTTTTATAAAAAGTTTTTGTTTTTCACTTTTAAGTTGTGGTAGGTACTGTGAGGGGTGCGTGTTTGTGCGGGGCGTCGAGACGCTCTTAGTGTGGGATAAATATGTTATTTGTGGTTATATATGTAGTGTGTGGGTTCTCTTCAATGACACAGCAATGTGTTATATTTATAATAGGTATTTAATTAGATATTTGAAGTCAAAATATATTACAACATGAATACGCGCCTACGAAGTGACAGCTAGCCTTCTGCTATTTTCTATATAAAATAATTATTACGAACCTATTCTAAATTAGAAAGTGACTCATCAGATAGTTCGAACTGATATATTCATAACAGCCAGTACAACATAAGGTTGATAATACAATAAAACCTTACAGTACCTACCCCACAAAAATTCGAATACTACTACTACTTGCTATGCAAATATCAGTGACAGGAAGTTATCATCATATCATCCATATAAACTAAGTGGGAAAAATATGTATTATTGAAGTTAACTCAAAAACTATCCAAGCAAAGTTAAAAAAACCACCAAAAGACCACCTCGGGAACTTACGCTTTCAAACAAAAAAATAATAATCAAATTCGGTTCATAAACAACGAAGTTATCCGCGAACAAAAAAATATATACGGTCGAATTGAGAAACCTCCTTTTTTGAAGTCGGTTAAAAAAAGTACACATACATACTTACAAACACACAAATTTTACCTCTTTATAATATTACCTATTAGTATAGATAGATTTTTTGTGACTTATAATAATTATAAGTCACAAAAAATCCCTTGTCTAATTTATAACTAACTTATTAAAACTAATTATTAGTTATAATACGTCCTACGCACCTTAAGCCTAGTCCTGTCACAAACCTTGTTGACTGACCACTCTTTTACAAGCTTGGCATAGACCATACCGCAACGAAAGTTTTACGTTCCCAATGCAGACCAACGCAGTGATTCGGTCGCCATCAAAAGAGTTTCAGACCAGTCGACACTTTGCCACGATATCGTTGCATGTTCCCATCGATGTAGTTGCACCCCAGAATCGAAAAAATAAACGTGTAGTGTGAAGGGATTCGATTGAATGGCCGCGCGAGCTTGGATACAAACGCAATGGAATTTTTTAAATGGACTTTGTGCTGCGAAGGTGAAACAGTGTGAATAAAAAGTAGTGTATACAAGTGTTCCTTTTGATATCCCATAAGTCTAGGACATTCGACTCTCTATGTGTGTATCTATGTTTCATTGATCAATAAAAATGAGTTAGTCGTACTTAATGAGTAAATCATTTTTATTCAAACCAATCATTCATATTTAAAGCGTTGAAAATGAGACGTAATTTTTTTTTAATGATCTATAATAGTCTGAATTAAATGTTTAAAAAAAAAATATTTCACGTAAGGCTGTTTAACATAAATAATCGCGACAATTTCGAGTTATTAAGAATGAAAAAAAAAACCTACTGAAAAATCGTTCATATGCCAGTTGATTCTTTGACATGTCATGGTCTCATTAATAAATATACTATAGTTATGGTATATCATAAAAACTTTTCAACAAAAAAAGAACAACCGACTTCCAAAAAAGACACTACAAAGTCAAAAATAACTTTAATTGCGGAAGTCGGTGCATTTGGTTTTGAACTTTCGTTTTTTGCCACCGACTTCCGAAATTAAAGTTATTTTTGACTTTGTAGTGTCTTTTTTGGAAGTCGGTTGTTCTTTTTTTGTTGAAAAGTTTTTATTTTGCACTTTTTAGTTGTGGTACTTATTCCATACAAATTCTAATATCACTAACCTGCTATGTTGGAAGTATCATTATATCATCCATATAAACTAAGTGGGAAAAATACGTATTATTGAAGCTAACTCAAAAACTATCCAAGTAAAGTTAATAAAATTTATATGGGACCACCTCGAGAGCATACCCTTTCAAACAAAAAAACAATTTTGAAAATCGGTCCACAATTGTCGGAGATATCGCGTAACAAACATACAAAAAAAAAAAATAAACATACAGACGAATTGAGAACCTCCTCCTTTTGGAAGTCGGTAAAAAGGGACACCTTGTATAAGTGTGATATTGGTGCACATTGGCCTAATTTCAAACCTAACACACAGTTGACTTTACTTTATAACTGTAATGGTAACTAATTGAATTTATGACTTTTTATTTTTTGCCAGAGCGTCTAGTGAATTACACATTGAAATTCTCAAATTGACGCAATAAACACTTGGCCTAGTATTTTTCCTGTGGCACAGTATTTGTTTGTAGTCAAAATCGGATGTACGGCCTGTAAAAAAGGTTTGTTTAAATGTCTAATCGTTTCAAATAGAGTACAGATTTAGAGAACGCCATTATCGTTTTGCAGAAACAAAACAAATAAAATTTTTCTTAATTTTGAAAATATATGCCGAAAAGATGGTTTTCTGTCAGTCTATCACTCTCCTTGGCAACGGTTCTACATAAAGGTCATAAACCGACCTAGGTATCGAATAAACACTTCAAACTTTAGCAGATAATGCTCAAGCCTTACCTAGCAACAGTGTTGTTCGATACAGGGAGCACTAAACGTACGTCTCCGGTGTCCAATGTCGCAGGTGCCGCTAACTATCGCCTCTCCAGCCACTACGCGGCCAATTTATAGTTAATGTGTGGAGGCTTTAGTAAGTTGCTGTCTCAGAATAGGCTGTGTTTCCTAAGGGTATCGTGAACTATCGTCATAGTAGGTTAACATTATTAAGCTATTGCATAGCTTCTATCGCGGGCCTTGACCGTGGAGACCGAATCCAGAAATTCCGTAACGAAAATACCTAACGCCTAACGAGAGTGTTGTATTGAAAATTATGTTTAACTGTTTGACAACAAAGTTCAAATTTACTTAGACGAATTATCCTTGACTATTAATAGTTAAATTAAAACCTTTTTATTAGTTTGATGTTCCCATTACGTTGTGTCAAGTTTTAAAAACTATAAATGTGAATAACAGTTCCTGTCAATGTCACCATTGCTATTTCTTGTATTCGGGTTAATATTTTACAATTGCATAAGTTGATAAAAAATGCTATGCAATAGCTTTACCGCGGCAGTCCCCGAGTGCCACACGTCTTTTATAACTGTAAATTGAGCTCGGTAACTACCAATCATTAATGCTATTACTAAAACACTCTAAAACACTTTAAATCCAAACTACACAAAAGACATAATGGAAATTGTTTTTTTGATAAAAAAGTATTAGATAAAATATAAGATATGATAATGAGTTTTAATTATATTACTTTATGAACCTATTTATAATTCGTTCAAATAGCGTTCAAATAGATACGAAACCGCAATGTTATTAGACATCTGTAAAAAAATATATTTGTATATCTACCAGTAGGTACATGGCGAAACATGTAAGATCATAACTATATTATAAGACCTTAATGTACCACGTTTTAAGGCAAATAAATATATTCTATTCTATTCTAAAAAGTCTGCTTTAGGTCTACCAAATTCTTTATTGTTGTAGAACGATGTTCCTCTTATAAAAAAAGTTATTGGCAGTATCTAATAGACCATTTATGTTGTTTCAGATTTATTTGATGTTGACTGACTGTAGGCACAGTCCATAAGATTCTTATCACATTTCTGCAATTAATAAGAAAAAAAAAAACAATAATACTTATTTGAATTCCTGGAAGGATTTCGGGTAGGCCTTTGCCCAACAGTGGGACTACTGGCTAGCAAGAATATATAGGTAATATATTATATTTGCAATAATACGAGTAGGTACAATAAGTTTCCGTCATATTCTGGTATCAGATGTGCAAATCCTTTCGTAAAATACTAAGCAGACAGGTATATTATTTATTTTGGGTGGGAAATCTTCAAATGACTTCTTCCGCTCTGGGCGGAGCGGAAGGGCGTGTCAGACTCTTACTGACTAAAACCCACCCGTGGTCCTTCCCTTAGTCTGTGCCAGGAGCCACGGTTTCTCCTTAGGACTTCCCGCAACAAGTAGGGTAGGTACTCACAGTACTTCAACACAAAAAACTTTGAAGGCATAGAAAAGATTAAAAAATTATTAAAGAAACATAAGATCATTTTATCTCTCTGTTTTCCTTTTCTTTGTTGTCAAAGAGTTGATAAGGGTGTGGATGGTGACATAAAGGCTCCCGCAGATAGGTGCGATGCGATTCTATTAGAACTATTTCTATGAAAACCTCATGGAATTTGTTCTACCAGAATCGCGTTCCATCGTCGCGTTGCGCCTGTCAGCGGGAGCCATAAGGGTGGTGATCAAATAGAGAGGCATTTTGTTGTTAGTAGAGGTTAATATTCTACTGTATATTATAGGTTAACAAATCCTACTAATTAACGCTGCTCAAAACTAAACCATATTAATATTTATTGTGTATTTAGTGAACATTTACTACCTAATAATATATTATAGACACGCTGAATTATTTGTAACTTATTGTGTTAAATTGTCATGATCTGTTTAATAACCTTTTAACTAGATTATGTCGAACATATAAATGAAACAGGCGGATTACACAGAGGTAGATTTAAACGTATTAAAATATGATTTCAGAGTTATGAAATAACATTTTTGTGACTACGTAAATAAATATTTTAGCTGAAAATGAAATGAATTAAAACTTTTCTGTCATATTTTTGGGATTTAAAGCAGTAAGTTAAGGATTTGTTTTTCTTTATTTCAAGTGGTCCACTTACTTATTTATAAAAATAAACAAGTTTTGGAAGTTCTTTCGCCAATTACTATACATTATCATTGTCATTATTATTGCTCGGTGAGCAGTGGACAGTCCTCCCCTCCAATTGTGAGTAAATATGTCCTTTAACGGTTTTTTATTTATTTATTTTGTGTGTTGTTTTTAGTTGTTCTTAAAATGTGTGTTAAATATGGATGATTTTCTGAAATAAATGTTTACTTTACTTTTACTTTACTTTATTGTCAGGTTCGAAAATTGTTGATTCTGAGCCTAGTTTGAATAAATGACTTTTGAATTTTGAATTAATAACGATTTCTTCATTAAAAAGCCACATCGACAAAATCTATATAACAGCGAAAATACCTGGCTTTTCCCACCCTCACAATTCACTCGACTTCTCCGAAAATACATAAATCATATCTGCAAAGTTGTGACTCGACCACTTCAATTTCTCTGTAATTTACGTCTTCACTTGTATTTTTACCCGACTGCCCTAGAAAGAGGGGTAGTCTTTTTAACTTCCGAGAGTCAATCTTCATGTTTAGGTACTTATTTAATCATGTGTTTACTTCCGGCAAGCCTGGCTAGTTCCGTACTCAAATGAACTGCTAAATTATCACGCGGCGATTAGCACGTGAGTAAAAACGTTTTTGCGTAGTATATAAAATTAAAGAAGGCTCGTCCGTTATTAGTAACAGACGGTTTATTATCAACTGAGAAGAAGAAAAGAAGTGACAGTGATTATATGCCTGGATAGTGGACATTGTAATTTAATTTTATAATTTATGTCCTTTATTTCATCTTACTTATAAATTACATTTTTAATATTATTATTGGAAATTAAATGAAATTATTAAGTAAGTATTAGTGACATTTATCTTTTTCTCTCTCGTTTACTTCGTTTTATATTTTGAACTTATATGAGTGTAAATAATATTAAGTAGGTAGGCAATGAGATTGTGTGGAACTAATTTAATTCTTTGTTTAACTTGTTATTTGTTTAATTATTTGTGTAGAAAAAACCTCTGTAAAGAAATATTTGTTAAAAAATCACACACAATGTAAATTATTATTAAATAAATGAAATGAATGAACAGAAAAATACGTGCAAAGGTGATGCTTCAAAAGAAACAATAATATATCTATCCTCTTTCGATTTATGATACAGAGCTCTAAAATAAACCATTTAGCTTAAACATGACGTGTTACATCAATCACCACAGATAAACAGAGTACCTATGTGGGAACTTACCTATATAAGGTTTATGTAATACTAACCTATTTCGCAAGTAATGTGAGGCTATTGTTTTCGAAGCCAAGCATCCAGCTCATCTAGTTTGTGACGATAACTGGGACAGCCGCCTGGAAATACTAATTAGCCAGCGAGATGTGTTGGCAGTTTTAGTTCAAGTGCAAGTGGAGAGGGTGTGGAAAAATGAAGCGTTTTCGTTCTGTCTATTGAGGCATGTTGGTGTTGACCTGGTTAATTAGTGCCTAAGCAAATGGAGCAACGTTGGGTTATGTTTTTTTGGTGACAACCAAGAGGAGCTGAGTGCTGTATGACGACTTCATTCCAGCGAACGTCCAATTTTGGGTGGAACGGTATAGTTTATAAAGACAATGTGTCATATTTACTACTCTAAAAAAATTAAGGCACAAATAAAAAAATAAAATTAAGGTCAACTTAAAAATAATAAATTAATGAAAATAACAAAATTATTAATAAAGCTACATAATCCAAAATATGGCGTCGAAAAATTCATTAGCATCGCTGTCGACTGCTTATGTAGGTACCAAAGAGACTGGCGGCATTACCACGTCGTGTGGCAATCACGTCAACGCCGGCTGTCGCTGAAAACCAGCGCTGGGGCTCTGTCTCGTATAAGGGCTGAGTGATGCAGGCCGTTTTGCATGTATGTGACGCATATTTTCCCCCAAATTGTCATTTTCGTGTTCTGTTCTTTCCTTGCGTCATGTGTACCGCAAATTAACGTATTTTATTTCTTTCTTTCAATGCTTAACCAAAACTTGTCATGGGAAGTTTCAAGTGTCAATACTACTCTTAGAAAACCTAGCACATATACGGAAAACTTCACACGTTAGGATTAAAATAGTAATGTAAAACTGTCTGATACTTGTATTGATATCGCTACCACTAACTAATCTCATTCTACCACTCTCCTGAAATAGTAGATCAAACACAAACAAGTAAAACACATGAGATAAAATCCTCAGCGTAAATCTTTATAGTACTTTACAACCTCAAGTCTTCTCACAGAAAACGCAATACCCCAAACTATGAAGTAAACGATTCATACCAATAAAATCGACAGCACTCGATCACTTTGCTCGCAAAATATATTAACGGTGTTCATATAAAAAGGCTGAGGTCTTATCGGCACGAAGCAGCCGTTTGAGGCAGGGTCAGCTGTATAAATATGGATTAACCAGAGGAAATATGAGAAAACATAGGAGGAATAAACCCTTGTTAGCCCTGCAGTACTGCGGTGGTAATATGCCAAGTGTCGGGCGGTTTTTTTTTGTGATAACATTAACGATTAGCTGGATGAAAAGTTGTTTCGTTTTAGAACTGTCCAATACGCATAATCAGCCTATATTGTTCCCACTGCTGGGACTCAGGGCTGTAGTAATTTACCACGCGGGCTCAGTGCGGGTTGGTAGATGTCACGTCTTCGAATTTGTAGGTCTAGGACATGCCAGTTTTCTCACGATGTTTTCTTTCACCGTTTTGAGAGCAGTGGTGATAAAACTTTTTACACAAAGTAAAGCGTCTGCTTGGGTTCGAACCGACGACCTACAACTCGTAAGTCGGGACCGTTAACACAGGGCCACCGCTGCTCTCAATGGGCCACCGCTGCTCTCACCGGGCCACCGCTGCTCTCACCGGGCCACCGCTGCTCTCACTGGGCCACCGTTGTTCTCACTGGGCCATCACTGCTCTCATCGGGCCACCGCTGCTCTCACTGGCCCACCACAGCTCTCGCCTCTGTCCAATACTGGCACTTAATATAATACAAGCTCTAAAGTACCCAATGGTTATTAAATCATTGAAGTGGCTCTTAAACCACAGTCTAAAAGTACTGCTCTTCGTGCTCCAAAATCTCTAGTAACCTCATAAATGTATCTGAAAAGTTCGAAAAAATAGGGCTCTAAGCACGGTCAAATCGCACACGAAGAATAAAGTGGCTACTATAAAGATGAAAATCATTATGAATTGAGATGTTTTTGTATGACAATTAATCATGATTATTAGCTGAAATGTATAATTTGCACCTTTTCCCATAACTAACTACTGCAAAAAAATAAAATAAGTAGGATAATACACTGCATTAGCCTTCAAGTTACGTTTATATTGAGTTTCTAGTTCAAAAAATGAGTTTCTGATTTCAATTTAGTAGTGTATACTTACTATTAACTATATGTAGACCTTCGTATAGAGGTACTATCATGATTATCATTACAGCCAAACGATACCCACTGCTAGATATACCACTCAAGGGTCACTATAAACAAAAAAATAACCCTTCCTCTCCTCAAACCAGTCTGTAAAACTCTATTTTTGAGCATCAAAATAACGAGGAAAGAACTAACACGATACTCTGAGGCGCGAGTTCTTGTTCCATCTACCTAGACGATAAACCCGACACAGAATTATTCGGTTTACTCAGAATCTCACTTGCAATTTGTACAAATGTCACTAACAAGGACTAAGTTTGAAAGTTGAATTTGTTGAATGTTGCCAAGAAGTGGAGGTAGGGTTAACAAAGTCAGTTAGTTTTTGGAATATTATTATTATGTTTGCAGGTGTTTTTAGGAGTAATGGCTAGTTTACACAGTGCGAGCTAGCGTACGAGTCGGCATACCGAGTAACTGCAGTGCAGCAACTCGCATAGCGTGGACGTATCATACTAGTTACTCGCACTTGCAGGTTGGACGGTAGCTCGTAGCCGAGTAACTTCAACATTTTTTTATTCCACTCGCCTGCTCGCCTTCCCCTATCACTCGCATGGCAGCAGTTCGCACGCATAGTTCGAGCGCTTTCGGCAGTAGCTCGCCAGTCAATCACAAGGATTAGGAGGATTCTTGCACGAGATATTGCACGACCCCGTACTACTCCAGCACACAACTCGCAAGAGACTAGGCAGCTACTCTCGTAATGAAAACACCCAAGGCAAACCGAGCTAATGACATGCGAGTACACAGTGCGAGCAGTCTACTGTCTAGTCAGCAGCTCGCACTGTGTAAACCAACCATTAAGATTTGACTAGATTATACAGTTCATTTGGTTTAGTTTTGTTCTTTTTATTTTGGTAGAAGAATTTTGTTTGTGGCAGGTCTTAATTCGAGATCCTAAAAAATCATTGCCGTCCCTAGTCCCTTACCCATTTTTTATACTACAAAAGCGTCCCTTAAATCAATCCCACCTTCATCACTACCAGTTGATACCCAAGAAAAAAGGGATACCCAATAAAATAACTACCCATACATTCTACTTCCATTCACGACGAAAGCAGCCCAGCCGGCGTAACAACCCGAAACCGACGCTAACGTGTATAAATAAGAGCCCCCAAATTCCCCAATTTATTTTGCGTCACCCCAAACCCGGGGTGAGTAAAATATTCTAGTTGATGCCCGTTGGAGCGGCACCGACCACTACAGACCGGATTAGCTTATGTGCTCCTGGTACTAAAAGGATTTTTCTTTTGAATTTTCTGGTTTTTGTGTCTTGAGTTTGAGAGCGTCTGTAGTCAATGTGTCATTTTTGACAATGAAGGCTCTCTAGATAGATTCAAAGTATGGCTTTTATCGGTACATAAGTCATCATTGCTAAGTCTGGGTCTTCTGAAAGGGTAATCCATCCCGTGCCTCACACTTTTCTTGACACATTTGGTAGTGCTCAATGTCAACTCGATCAAATTCGGATCCAGTACCTAGAGTCTCCCTAAAATATTCTTGTGCGTAGAACACACATAAAGTATCTAATAAACGTATTCTATCCGTCGTTGGAAGCCTAACATTAAATACAATACTTTCTTGTCTTTAACCTTTGACAAACAATCGAATGTCTATTAACATAACCTACAATGAAATATGAAGATGATCCGATTGGAGGTTGCTTGTTAGTTCTCGTTAAGGTAAGGTTCTAATAACAGGAGGATATTTGTACAGTGTACAACCCACATTATTCTCCGTACGTATTCGTACGGATAAAGGCACCCACGCCGTAGATAATCCTACCGTGGGTGTTATGAATGCAAAGCGCTCTCATTGAAGAAGTTTTCCACCTTTGTAAAGTAAGAATAGCTTTAATAGCTTTTGCTTTAACTAGATGGCGCTGATGACACGACGAGGTTAAATGAGACCACGCTTTCTATGATGCGTTTAAACTCGATTGCACTAGGTGGCCTTGTAAATATTGTTCTTCTATAAAACTTGAAAGATTCGATCAAAAATTTGTTGTTAGGCACACATGCTGCGGATCTAAACTAGGATTCAATTTGCATTTTAAAAACCAAACTAGAGAACGATGACAGTATGAGTCCACGTCCAAAACTGACCAGTGTACCTTGAGCTTTACATTGACCATTCCATCTCCCGTTAAGTCCTTCGTTATAAGGGTCGAGGGGGGAAGGGAAGGTCTGTTTATCCTGGATGTGGTTTGGATAGTTTTTACGGACGTTTATCTAGATATACGCAGATAGGTCAGAGGCATGTGTGGGATGGATTTCATATTGAACGTGCATTTACAGGGTTTCGCGTCCATGGGGGCCGATAGGGTTCTATTCGCGCTGTTATGGTGGAGCTTTCTAGTTTTTGTACAAAAACAGATTTTTAATCATTTGAACGAGATTTCCTATTGCCTCGATTTTTTTTTCTTTTTTCTTTTGAGCAAAAGAATGTATTCAAAATCTCTATGCAGACTTCTTTAAAGGACTTCTTGTTCTTTTGTACCTACTATTATTACAAATTACAATTATTTAACCCTTTAAGCAACGTAAGTTCCAGAAACAAGTGATTACAAGTACAATGTAATCTCCACTTTTATTGCTTCATCACACTCAAAGGGGACATGGATCCGGATACAGCAGCTACCTACAGAACCCCTAACAGCTCACACTTGTCCACTTTCATTTGATATTCTGAATACATCAAACAGACAAAAATAAACCGGTGTGTATGATATTGACATGTTGTTTTTGAAAACTCCATTTCATGTTAGCTCTTTGTTTTCCAATATAGCCGTTTGATTCTTTTAAAAATATTTCTAAAATTGACTTTTGTTTTGTTTTATTCGATGAAGTTTGTATTTGTCAGGCGAGATGGATTGATTTTGGTGAACAAGTCAACGACGTTCTACTACTATTTATAGACTCAGTATAATCAATATACTTGATGATTTACTTAAGGAACATTTTTTTCATATAATTTTTGTTTTACGCAAGTTTTTGAGCTCTATCTCCCGATGGAATAAGAACTACTTGTTCGTCTGTCATAGCATCATTAGCTGTTCCCACTGTTGGGGCGCAGGTCTCCTTTCCGTCAGAGAGAGAGGGGGCCGTAATCTACCACGCGGGCCAGTGCAGGTTGGTCCTTTTAACCTGTGATGTAGTAATCTAGGTACATCGTCTTCACATGATTTTACAAAAATAAATGTATACAAAATATTGTAAAACATTTTACAAAACAAAACTACCTCTTGGAAGCGTCCACTAGAATCAACAATATTTTTTTTTGTAAATATTTATGTTCGAAAGTACATTTTATGAGCCTATTTGAAATAAATGATTTGACTTTAACTTTGACTTTGAACCGTAATAGATAGAAAGTTGATTTTTTCACGGAATACTTGTTACTTTTGCCTCTATAATTTCGATCGTGGCCCGGTTTTCTATTTTCACAAGCATCCATCCATGCTAACATCATAAATGTAATACCTAAACCACTGAACCGATGGTTATAAAATTTGACGAATAGGCAGCTTTTCGTACTGGATCGCAGACGAAGTCAGCAAAACTAATCTCGAATTTTTATATAATACCTATAATATTATAATCAGCATATAATGTTCCCACTGCTGGGACACAGGCCTCTTCTCAGTGAGAGGAAGTGGGCCATAATCCACCACGCGGGACCAGTGGCGGATGTCACATATCTTCGAATTTTTGGTTCAAAAGAGGGTGAGAAAATGTAGATATAGGTATGCCACACTAGCATCATAGCAAATAATGATACATGACACAGGCCTCCTCTCTTTGAGAGGGAGTGGGCTGTAAATTACCACGCGAGCCCAGTAGATGTAGGTTGGTAGATGTCACATGTCTTCGAATTTTTGGTTCTAGGACATGCCGGTTTCTTCACGATGTTTTCCTTCACCGTTTTGAGAGCAATGGTGATAAAATAATTTACACAAAGTAAAGCGCCTGCCGGGGTTCGAACTTACGACGTACAACTCGTAAGTCGCGGCCATTACCACTGGGCCACCACTGTTTTCTCGCATAGGAACAAGCAAATATACAAATAGACTATCAAATATGCAAATAGACTATCAAAATCCAATCATTACCAAATCATTATCCTTCCTCTATTCATCTTAACAATTCAATTCAACTCGACTCCTATCCAAGTTACATTGTTTTCCTCGGTTCACGTGATTGAGTAATTAAGTCCTTCCACTTGATTGCCTGTGGGTTGTCCAACATCAAGTCTTTAAGGGTCTTTGGGGGTGAAGTACTCAAACCAGGACGTTAAGTTTAAGTGGAAATAAATAGGAGTTAGGTTTTATTGTGTACTTTGGTTTAGAGGTGATGTTAGTTTTAAAGGGTTTTAAATTAGTCATGTAAGGCGATGGATGTTTTTATTTACTTACTAGCTGCGCTCTACGGTTTTACCCGCGTAACTCTCGATCCCGTGGGAATATCGGGATAAAAAGTATTCTATGTGCTAACCCAGGTCATGGTCTATTCATAAGCCAAATTCCATCCAAATCGGTTCAGCCGTTTTGGCGTGAAAGCGTAACAAACAAAAAAACAAGCTATACTGCTGGGATTCAGACCTTCAATCTATGAGAGGGACTGGGCCATAATCCACGATGTGGGTCCAGTGCGGGTTGGTGGATAACGAAAAAGTTTTCATAATTTAAAATCAATTTAGAATAATATTATTATTGTGACTATAAATTGTACAGGCTAAATTGTGTGAGCAGTTATTGTAGTACCTCCGTGACACAGAGGTTTAATATCTTCATTGTGAAACAAAGGGACAGAAGGTCCAGCAAAGCGTCCCAGCAAACCACTATAGGAACTTTGATCTTAGAGTTGTATAGTTTAGAACTGTCTCAAATGAAATATTGAAGACCTGGTAATCTAATCAAGAGAATTGTGAGCTTTCTTGACCATTACTTATTACTGCTTAGAGGGTTTGATCATGTTGAGAGGATGAGTGAAAGGTGACTAACAAGGCACATCGATACTGCAATAATATTACCTACTAGCTTCTGCCCGCGACTTCGTCCGCGAGTCTATAACCTTCCTTAAGAATTGAGCTATCCAATGCAAAAATCATTTTTCAAATCCGACTGGAACATTATACACTTACAAACAAACAAACCAATTTTACCTCTTTATAATATTAGTATCATCATCATCATCAGCCTATTAATGTTCCCACTGCTGGGAGACAGGCCTCCTCTCTGTGAGAGGGAGTGGGCCCTGATCTACCACGCGGGCCCAGTGCGGGTTGGTAGATGTCACATGTCTTCGAATTTTTTGGTTCTAAGACATGCCGGTTTCCTCACGATGTTTTCCTTCACCGTTTTGAGAGCAGTGGTGATGAAATTATTTACACAAAGTAAAGCCCTGCCTGGGTTCGAACCCACGACCTACAACTCGTAAGTCGGGGGCCATTACCACTGGGCCACCTCTGCTCTCTTAATATTAGTATAGAAAAATAATAAAAAACTTATTATTCTTAAAATAAAAAAGTTATTGCTATTTAAAAATCACATTTTTTATACCAAAATTACCCCAAATTCATTACAAATTAGCAAATTTTCAACAGGGGTCATAAGTTATGATTTCTAATCACCCGCTAAACGACGGGGGCCAGGCCCCGTGTAATAACCCGGTAAAACCCGGCTATATGATTGTATTTTACTGTGTATACATAAATAATAAAATAA
Organism: Conistra vaccinii; assembly: GCA_948150665.1. Taxonomy (NCBI): domain Eukaryota; kingdom Metazoa; phylum Arthropoda; class Insecta; order Lepidoptera; family Noctuidae; genus Conistra; species Conistra vaccinii. Next base: position 4,996,924 of record OX411321.1, read on the forward strand.
ATAAACAAAATTCCCCATTGAAAAACAATGTGTTTTTTTTTCTTTTTTCTGTAAATTACCACATAAATAGACTCTCAATACGATACAGGAGCCTAACAAAACCCTATTGGACAGGGTTTTTTTCATGTTGTTTAGTTACCTTGTTGGTGATGTTCTTGAGAAAGGTCAGGTGCGTAGTACTTGCAAGTATCAACGTAAAAGAATGAATGAATGAATGAATGAAATGAAATATTTATTTGCAAGAATATAGGTATTACAAGTTCTTAAAATCTATGGGTTTCACTATATTCGGCATTTCAGCCGTGCAAATATTCAGATTTTACAAATCAAATTCAAATTCAAAATTCAAATTCAAATTCAAAATATTTTATTTCACATAAACCTACATGGGCACTTATGAAACGTCAGAAGCTACGCACGGTTCCAATTGGTCGTTTCCTATGGAGAAGAGCCGGCAAGAAACTCCACGGTTACTCTTTTAAAAATAATTGGGTTTTACAATATTTACAACAAAAAAAAAATATAAAAAATACAGTATTATTAGGTATGCGAGGACAGTGTAGGTCTTTCAACAAGTACCAAGTATGTACTTAACAAAATAGAAGATGGTCAACAAGTGTACAGTCCACTAAGCCTACAGCGTTCTCACATTCACAAAATAGAAAAGAATCTATATAAAAGATAAATAAATTAATAAAAATAAAAACTATTTTAAACGAAATGACATGATTGCTATTACAACTGTAACAAATCTGAATAATTAACATGTCACCAAAAGTCACTAATAAAGAGTTGAAAATTAAATAGTAGGTAATCTTGGTTGAACTATAGCATGCAGTACCTACATTTAGTAATTGGCAAATAATTTAAATTTAGATTATAATGCAATTACTTAATGAAACTAAAATTAAATACAGTTCTATTCATTTAAAATAAAAATTAAAAATAGCATTCAATAATAATATCATGTCCATAAGATTAAAAATTAAATTAAAAATTGCCAGAATAATGAAAATGTTCAATATTATTATGTAATGTCAATATGTAGATGTCATAATAATTATAATAAAAAAGTTTTACGTTTTAGAAGCAAAAGGAGTAAAGTAAGAATCGTAACAGATGGCGTTCTGTAGTTTCTGCTTATCCCCATGGGAAGAAAGTTTATGTACGTTTGTACTTAGTACTGCATTATGTTCATCGAATTTATATCATCCTACTAATTTTGTCGGCCACCGCAGACTATAGGTACGTTAAGCATCGGCGATCGGGAATTTAGCCGCTTTTTAGAAGCTAAATGCATCGATACAGTTGCAAAATCGCCGATCGCCGATGCTAAAAGTAGTTAGTCTGCTGTGGCCTTTACTTATCAACAGATCTGCGAGGTTCATAAAAAAATCTCTTCAGCAATATCTATGCAAATAAAATGTTCGTCTCGCAAAATAAATTTCATTTAAGGAATATTAAATGCCAAAGACTGTCACTACTTTTAAATTAAAAATAGTTTTTCTTAACCCTTTAAATTTTTCCTTCAGATTAAAATTCTCTGCAATTTTGCTTGGTATTTTGTTTGAGGAGTCTCTTCGCCTCGTTACTATTAAAGCTTTGGCCACATTGGGAAAAATCCCGCGAGAGTTGCGGGAAGGGCTTGCGCACGTAGGTTGTTTTAATGATTAGGAATCATTCTCCGGATCACGCCACTATTAGCAGCAGTTTGAACTCCACCATACTAGTTAGTTGACGTTGCTCGTCCCGCATCTCGCGCGGGATTTGTCTCATTATGGCCAGAGCTTTACTAGTAAGATTTTTTTTAATAAACTCTTTCGTATCAAGATATCACTAGCCCCTTATGATGCTGCGATCCGATATCGTCATTTGCAAGCTAGGATATCGGTATCCAAAGAGACCCTTCCGGGAATTGCTTGCGTGACGTCATGGAAAGATAGCGGTAATACAAGATTGCTGTAGCTTGTTTATATTAAGATAACGAGGTGACTCGATAGACGTTGTCCTATTCAAATTTCAATAATATTATTATTAATAATTTCCCGGCAAATTTCAAAATTTCCTCTTCGTTAATAACGAACATTTTAAAACAATAAATCCAAAATTCAGCCAAATCGGTCCAGCCGTTCTCAAATTATGCGCTTACCAACGAACATCATAATTTTTATTTATTCTGTTTTAGATTAACTTTATGGAAATAAATTCTAATTATATGGCAACGGCTTCAAAAAGGTAGGATTTTGTTTTCAAGATGGCCACTATGTAAATGTATGTGAGATGACAACTTATATAGAAGAAAGACAAGGGCAATACAGTGATGAGGTTTTTATATAATTAGTATAAGTATATACTATGCTTAATGCTCCAGAACTTTCATCAACAGTATCTGAAAGTATAAAAAAAACAACGGGAGTGCCGGCAGAAGTGAAAACTTGAACATTAACGTTGTGCATTTTTGAATATTTTGCAATGGCTAGGGAATAATTTTGCACGAATTGCTTTATTTATCAGTATAAAAGTACTATAATTTATGTGGTTAAATACAATATTCATTAGTAGTAGTAGTATATTTATTTATTTTCAAAATAAAGTCTAACAAAAATAAACAATTTATTTAAACACTTTTCATGAAGTATGTTTTGACTGCTTTTTTTTACCCATCAATATGGGAAATTTCTTACCTCGCAATCTTTACGTAATGTCAAAGACTATTTATTTTGATATTTATTTTGTCGGTTGCTAGGCAACGGATCTTACGGTTATGTCCTGACGCGAGTTTAACTTTTTTTACATATCCCAAAAAAAGTGCACAACGCGGCCTAAAGAAGTTTTCACTTCCAAAAAACTAGCGAATCTTAGCAGTAGTTGCATATGATGTGTAACAACAGCTATCTAATTACGCAACACATTTTCGTAAACGATTCCGACTAATCTGTTTCATTTTAACAGTTCAAAAATATTCATTGCGTTATTTACGTTGTTGAGCAGATTTTTTTAACGAACTTATGAAGCAATGGATTAGCAATCTGTTTCAAAACGATTCAAATTCCGATTGATCGTGTATTACGTAATTAGGGTACTGATATCTTGTCTGACAGTACCAACCTCTCAGAAAATAGGTTGGTACCATCTGACGGCTAACTCTAGCACCGCGCGCGCTCATTGGTCAAATCAAAAATAGCGCGCGCTTTCCCGGCTTCCTGTTACACACTTCCGTCCCTTTTCACGAAATCACTCCCACAGATTGCAGAAAAGCGAGAAGAAAGATGCTACACATAAAAAGTTATTTAATGTAATTATCAGTAGATTTAGTTCCTATTTTCGTCATTATTAAACAATAACTCGAAAAATAAGAAGTATCTTATTCAACAAAATAATGTAGACAAAGCCAGCCAAATAATAATAATACAAAATGCTACAAACAATTAGACAGAACATTACTTTGATTATAAACCCCGTGGTTCAATTAACTGACATGGAAATTATAAAGCTTTATTGTCACATAAACTTGAAACAGAAATGGTAATTAAGCGTACCTTCCTCCAATTTGAGTGAGACGTTCCGTTTCTCTCTTTACCCGACTATGCGACGGCAGGACAGGGTTATGTTTTTCACGCGTATGTATTTTGTAACTATGTCGGATTCTATACCGTTGAAGCATTCTAACGGCTGGATGGATTTTAATACATATATAAGGTGATAAAGGCTTTTTGTATAGTAAAATCAAAATGGCACATTTAGAAGGCGCTGAGAAGCGTCTTGACAAAAAAATCTCATGTCCTGATCTAGAGATGAAGTGTAACAAAAAAAAAGGACTTGAGGAGACGATTCCAAAAATATATCACAGTAAGATGTTGCCTAGAAGATCACTTTTCCAGTCTGATGCAGTTGGTGGTATCTAATCTGTTAGTGAACTAAAATAATATAACATCATGTCTTGTTTCGCCGAAAGGTTGGGCAGAGGTGTACCTAAAGTACATTCACATTACGCCATGTAATAGGGGGCGAGCCTATTACCATCAAACGGGCACAAATTCAGACTCCGGACTGCGACTGAGGAATTCCAGATGAAAAACTCAAAAACACCTTGCCCGACTTGGGAATTGACCAGGACCTCATGCTCAGTAGTAGCGCTTGCGACCACTAGACCAAGGATACAGGCGGTTCTATCAAAATAATATAATTTAGAATGGTAATTCATCATCATCAGCCTATTAATGTTCCCACTGCTGGGACACAGGCCTCCTCTCTGTGAGAGGGAGTGGGCCGTAATCCACCACGCGGGCCCAGTGCGGGTTGGTAGATGTCACATGTCTTCGAGTTTTTGGTTCTAAGACATGCCGGTTTCCTCACGATGTTTTCCTTCACCGTTTTGAGAGCAGTGGTGATGAAATTATTTACACAAAGTAAAGCGCCTGCTTGGGTTTGAACCCACGACCTACAACTCGTAAATCGGGGCCAATACCACTGGGCCACTGCTGCTGCTGCACCGCTGCTGAATGGTAATTAAAGCGCTGTAATTAAAGTTCCAATTTCAGTAACGAACTTCAAGACGTTCCGTTTCGCTTTTAAATGATATAAATTTGCAACAAGATGTGCAATGCAAGGCTTTGAGCGCGTTTTAATTGATAGAATGCATGCGATGTGGCTCAGTTGAGGTAAGTGTCTTTGAGATGGGTTGTAGACGAAATGTTACTGTAGATGTTTACGAATGTCAAACATGTTTTTTTTTTAAGTGAAAACTTTTTTATCGGCGTTGTGCACTTTTTTTGGGATGGGTAAACAATTTTAAACTCGCGTCAGGCGTCAGGACACGTGATCTGATCGAAAATTCGTAAGACGGAGGGAGAGTAGAATTTGTTGACAGCGCACTCTGTTTTATTTTTTTGGAATTGTTTTAATGGAGCTACAGCTTTCGTTCTTATACTGACAGCAAGCCACATAAATTCCTGACATTTTCGTTAGATGCTGATCGCGATAGAAGTGAAAACTAAGTAACGCCATACTTAGTTTTCACTTCCATCGGCAGTCTCCAAAGACTGTCCCGCATTTTTTTTTTTTTGTATATAATTATTTTGTAATGTTGTTTAATAATTATTTAATTAGATAATGATACAGAATACTTTATATTTATTTGTAAAATTTGTTTGTACCTACATGTAGCAAATAAATAATTTGATTGATTGTTTGATGGTTAATGGGCATTCATGTTCTCATGAAATACAGAAAATTCAACGATAGTTTTAATTAAGATAATAAATACATGCTCTATTTTTTTTGTGTCCTCCGGATCTAATATGCTTTTAACGTATCCACCTACCGGGCAAAATACGTACCATGGACTCGACAATAAGACGAAGGTGTTTAGTAGACTTCGTGCTTAAATTCTGTCAAAATGACTCAAACCAAATACCAAACTAAACCATGGAATAAGTTTAGGTAGGTTTTTTTTTTTAAATCATCTTATGATTTTTCCCGCTCTGGGCGGAGCGGAAGGGCGAGTCAGACTCTTACTGACTAAAACCCACCCGTGTTCCTTCTCTTGCCTTGCTAGGGGCCACGGTTTCCCCTTAGGATTTCCCGCAACCCCGGTAGGCATCGGCCCTAGCGGACCCCGTCAATTTTGCTGACATCTCTTTGAGGCGCGCATGGAACACGATTACACGACGCGCCGTCGACCCGGGCCTGGTCCTTATCGGACGGCGAGTTGCCCATTGCTCTCCGTCCGCAAGCCCGCGCCTACGGTTCAAGTAGGTATCACTGACCTATAGTTAGTACAAACTAATTAAAATAAAAACGATTGTACAGACGCCAGCACGTCAAGTTACTACAATCTGTCAAATTTCTTTAATAGATTTTCAACTTTATCGCTAAAGAATAAGGTTCAATGTTGATTGGGAAAATTTGACAGATTGGGGCAGGTTGATGTGTTGGCGTCTGTACATTTATAATGAGGTGTAATGAATACAACTATACAATTAATATTACACTTTTGGGCACTTTATCAGTTGACAGCGATGTGGGGAAATTTTTCGATGCCATATTAATATTTTTTTTGTTAAAGTTATATTTTATTGAGTTTTTTATATTTTTTTATTTAATGTTTATACACACATCAAAAGTGTCTAGGGATCAAGCATTTTTATGCGGATTTCTTGAGATTGAGATGTGGCTTTGTAATAAATTTATGATTTTATAAATTTATATGGATCCTTTTTGGTGCATTTCATAATTTGAATCAGGAACTGTGAATCAAATTCGAGTAAAAGATGAAAATCAGCTGTCAATATTTTCCCTATAAAAACATACAACGCATTGAAGACATTATTAGTGCTACTGTTTCCCTACTACTGATTAAAACCAACGTTATTATGGAGCAGCGACGTCATTTAAGCAGGGAAGAAATGCTCAGAGCCGTGGGAATGATAGAAGCTGGTTCCCGGCAACGTACTGTGGCTTTAGCTCTGAATACAAGTCAGAGTGTTATCAGTCGACTTTGGACACGTTACCGAAGCACTGGTACCGTGGCTGAGCGCCATGGAGGACGGTATCGCTGCACCACACGGAGACAAGACCGATACATTCAAATCTTAGCTCGAAGAGCTCCAACAATAACCGCCATGATGTTAGCCGTGAGGCTTCATCACTCTTCAGGGAACTTAATTAGCGACCAAACAGTCAGAAACCGCTTGCATGAAGTGAACCTTCATTCCCGAAGACCGCTATGGGTACCACCTATAGCAATGCACAATCGTAGGATTCAATATCAATGGGCTCTTGAACACAGAAATTGGGCAGAAGAACAATGGCGTTTCGTGTGCTTTTCTGATGAGTCTCGTTTTGGTATGAGACCGGATACAAGACGTATACGACACTGGAGAACCCCTGGACGCCAACAGCGATTAAAATCCTGCCAGGAAGTCCATCCTTATAGTGGTGGAACCATCATGGTATGGGCGGGTATTTGGATCGGCGGAAGAACTGAGTTGATTTGGATTAGAGGCAACCTCAACGCTCAAATTTATGCTGAGACGATTGTATCAGACGTCATCGTTCCTCTACAAGTGCAAATCGGTCCCTTATTTCAGTTAATGCATGATAATGCACGACCGCACACCGCAAGAGTTGTAAGACAGACTCTCGCCGCAGCTAACATCAATGTCCTGCCCTGGCCTGCTCAGTCGCCAGACTTGAACCCGATTGAGCATGCATGGGATATGCTACAGAGAAGAGCTCTGCCGAATATGGAGGGTATCCAGTCGCAAGAAGACCTTTTTTTGTTGTTGCAACGAACATGGGCGGCCATTCCACAGCGTGATTTGGATGAACTCATTTTGAGTATGCCAAACCGATGTTCTTGTGTTGTTAGTGTTCGCGGTAGAAACACGGATTATTAATTGTTTAAGTTACCCAATAAAATTTTAAAGAAAACTGTTATTTAAGTCTTTTTTTCGAACTTTAATGTTAGTGGTTCAAATGTCAAAAATCCCTTTATTAGGAAAATGGCAAATTTCTTTATTAATGCAAAGGTGACTTGGTTTATCGTTACTGTGACAAACGAAAACACTTTATTTGATGAATCCTTAAAGAAAATTTTAATTAATATCAATCAGGAGAAAAGTTATTGCAAAAATATATGTTGATCCCTAGACACTTTTGATGTGTGTAGTTAGTTTAATATGTAATTGCATGTAGATTTACAAACTTTATATTTATCTGAACTCCAATGAATAAAAACATCTGCAAATATTACATTCATATTCAATGAAATCTCTACACATATAAAACAGTCACCGAAACCTTACTATTACGGTAAATTTTGACCTTTAAGGTCAGAAAACTGTCAAAACGATCACCCTCTAACCGTGACCTTAAACACAATACGTGACATAGAAACGTCACATAGATCATTAAATACAGCCAATACACAATACAATACCATTGTCCACATCGCACAAGAATACATTCGTATACCAAGACATAATATAAGGCTGTCTGTCCATTGGAGCGAGGCGAGTAAACCGAGCGTAACGAGGAAGTATCGCAATGCAGTATAGGTAAATGTCCCTGTCCACACATATTACTCGTACTATTATTACCATTATCACCAATCCGCCTCAATGAAGGGTAACATAATTTTAGTTACTGTCATTGGCTATAACACAACCGTTGTAGCTAAATAAATAAATAAATAGCTATAAGTAAATAGCTAAGCCTCAAATGTCATGATTTCATGAAATTGTGATTCAATATGGCAATTTTGCTGGCTAACTAGCAAAGGCGGATTGGAAAAGGCGCAGGAGATCGAAGCAAAGGAAGTGAGCGGACACAGCTCTGCTTTCATTCCACTTTAGCCCTGTCCACTGAAACGCAGTGCGACAGAGACGTCTTCGTTCAATTGTTTTATTTAATTTTTTCCTAGCAACTCTCCGCTCGTACCGTTCCTGTGGACAGAAAGCCTTACAACCCTGGTTTAATTGAAATCAGGGAAAACTTATAAGGAACCGTATTGGATCTGCGGTCGTGTCGCCAGCAAAAGTATGGTGTCATTTTTATTTGTTTCGTGGTTCGTATATTAACTATTTGTACCGACTACAAGCTTAAGAGGTAAACTCCGGATATTGGGTTTGTTGATTAAATTCCTTTTGCACCATGATAATATGCAAAAATATGTTATACATGTTGCTGAATGTTTGTTAGTCTTTAAACTCACCAGATTTTTGCGCTTAGTGTAGAAATTTTCACAGCTGTCCGGGAGACCCGCACGGGTCGTCCGTACACGGGAGACCCATACGGGTAGCGAGGGTAAAGAGGGAGTAGTACGATACGTTGTACGGGCTCTACCCGGAGTGGGTCGTGTACGGACCAATCCGCATAGCTGTGAAACAATGTTCTAGCGCCTCACGTGTGTCGTGTGTGTGTGTTCTAGGAGCCCGTACAGGCGGCCCATGCGGGTCTCCCAGTTAGCTGTAAAACCAGCCTTATTTAGCCAAGAATTGCAGAGATGTTTGCTACAAAAAGGAGACCATAAAACCCAATGCCAACTTATACAAAATCGAAGGTAGAAAAATATCGACGCGCCTTATTGCACCTCATCCTATGTATGGAGGTCCACCATCTTATATAAGTTATATAAAATAACTCTATATCCATTGAACATTCATAATAAATAAGCGGATAGAACGTGCGGTTATAAAACGCAATGTATCTCGGTGTCCGTTAAAACAAACGCAACCACAGCGCGATGCGGTCGCTGATATTTTGGGCAATAATAATCCACCATACTTTAATAACATGCTCTAATAATCCTATTAATATTTTTATTGCTTCCATATAGAGAGGATGGAGGTATTTACTGAAGTTAAAGTGGGCCGTATAATTATGTCAAAAATCGCAGATCAAACATTCATTCGTTCAATGCGATTAGCCATAGACCGTAAGTGAATGAAAAATTATTATAGTATACCTCCCTAGATTTATATCCCTTTATTTAGTAGTTGGATATTGAAGGCTGTGATCATCGATCACTAATAAAGAACTAGATACACAATCCCAAACAAAAGTTCTCTTAAAACTGTCACAAAATTGTGTTTAAGTAATAATAGTTGAAATAAATATACATTAATATAAATTCTACCTTAAACGCAGTGCTTAAAGTTTATTTCACAAAACTATGTTTAAAAAGCAATAAATTTTTACGACCGATACTATGTGGCATGTTTACCGTCGGAGTGTTCGAATGCTACTAAATCAAAAGCGCACCCAAATGTTCACATGGGTGCTCATTTGGTGAGGACATATCATATTTTATCTTATTCTGAAAGATAATAATGGTTACTGTGGGTCATCCTTAGAAGATAGACGTATGCCATTGCGGATTTTATGTTGAACTTTTTAAGATGAATCATTCTGTAAAACATATTTTTTATGTATCTTTTACGGTTTACGCAGCGCACGGTAGTAAAGCTCGCAACAGGCGGTATGGTTTTTTCTGACAACTTCAACAATAATCGTCATATTTCAGCCAATTAACACAAAACTTTAATGAATGATATACTAAAACTTCCCACATGAATCACTTCGTCCATTGGTGAAAACCGTTTGAAAATCCGTTCTGGAGTTTTTAAGTTTATCGCGTTTAGACAGACAGACAGAGACGGTGGGGGACTTTGTTTTATGTTAAGGATGTTACTCAATCAAACTATTATGAGAGGTGAGTTTATTAATTAAAACAAAAATACAGATACAGATTATGTTGACAAAAACTATCTTTATCAATCTAGTCTTAATTTTAGATTGCCAAGCGGTAAAATTATGACTGTAAGGTCCAGAGCTTGAATCCAGCACAAACTATACTCTACTTTGAGCATATTTAACTTAGTTCCCGGCTAACGAGAAAAGTTTGTTATGCATCACTAATTTTAAAGCTTTTTAAAAAAGCGCATGTAACTTACGTAAAAGCATTCATAAAATTTGTGGGAACATTTTTATTTCCTAGGTATTTTAATAAATAAAATATTTTGTGTGCGTTAGTGTTGTGTTTAAGGTAAAAGTTTTGGGATTATTATATTAATTGGAAAGTTTGCTAAAACGACGTTGTCTTTAACTACTTTAAGAGCGAATAAAGAAAGAAAGAAAATCAAGAAAAATAAGTTTGTTTGTCACAGAAACACGTACATACATAAAGATAATTGACTTGAGTAGAAAAATAAAACAACAAGAAATAAATAACTCAACCAACTACATCGACTAAATAACAACTATTTGTTATTACGAATCCATCTGCAAAGCGTGGTGATCGTTAAAACCTTTTTGGGCATAAATTCTGCCTGTTCTTGGAATGAATTATACCTTTAACAAGGTGTTTTCCAAGTATTTCTTTTCATAAAGTTGTTCATGGGTGAAAGAACCTGAGCGATTATGCTTGGTTCGGTTGCTAAATAAAATATGGAAAGACAAACATCACGCCAGCATTCCCCTAAAGAGTTTGCAGAGATGAAGAGCCACATTTTGCTTGTTATGTTAATCGTCCCATTTTATAAAGGGGACTCTCATTGCCAATTACCGGGCACAAATACGAATTCCAAGCTGCTATTGAACATATAACTCCTGAAAAGAAATATTTATACTTTGTGAATACCTCACATTGAATCCCTCATTTATTTTTAACCCATAACTCTCCATCGAACCCATCTTGAAAAAACAAAGAATCAAATTCAAAAAAAGAACCATTACTCTTAAATAAGGCACTCTTAGGCTATATACCTTTCTTAATCCGAAATCACTTTGTAAAGGAAACATTTGACCCGGATAGCCCGACAAATACTAAGTGGACGAAGGTCAATATGTACTGGTTACTGTTGAGATCCGTCCATTACCTAAATAGCCTGCTCAGCCCGATACGAAACCAATTATGTTTTCTATAAATCTTTACAGTACATACATTCGATTGAATTGTTCGGAAATGTTTCCAAAGGATTTCGTTGTACGGCCTGTTTTCGTTGATGGATATTTATTTATTTATGGAATTCTTAAAGTGATCTGAACTCGTTGGTCTAGTGGTGTAGCGGTTAGACCGCCACATACAAAACTACGAAACACAGCACAAACTATACTCTACTTTGAGCATATTTAACTTAGTTCCCGGCTAACGAGAAAAGTTTGTTATGCATCACTAATTTTAAAGCTTTTTAAAAAAGCGCATGTAACTTACGTAAAAGCATTCATAAAATTTGTGGGAACATTTTTATTTCCTAGGTATTTTAATAAATAAAATATTTTGTGTGCGTTAGTGTTGTGTTTAAGGTAAAAGTTTTGGGATTATTATATTAATTGGAAAGTTTGCTAAAACGACGTTGTCTTTAACTACTTTAAGAGCGAATAAAGAAAGAAAGAAAATCAAGAAAAATAAGTTTGTTTGTCACAGAAACACGTACATACATAAAGATAATTGACTTGAGTAGAAAAATAAAACAACAAGAAATAAATAACTCAACCAACTACATCGACTAAATAACAACTATTTGTTATTACGAATCCATCTGCAAAGCGTGGTGATCGTTAAAACCTTTTTGGGCATAAATTCTGCCTGTTCTTGGAATGAATTATACCTTTAACAAGGTGTTTTCCAAGTATTTCTTTTCATAAAGTTGTTCATGGGTGAAAGAACCTGAGCGATTATGCTTGGTTCGGTTGCTAAATAAAATATGGAAAGACAAACATCACGCCAGCATTCCCCTAAAGAGTTTGCAGAGATGAAGAGCCACATTTTGCTTGTTATGTTAATCGTCCCATTTTATAAAGGGGACTCTCATTGCCAATTACCGGGCACAAATACGAATTCCAAGCTGCTATTGAACATATAACTCCTGAAAAGAAATATTTATACTTTGTGAATACCTCACATTGAATCCCTCATTTATTTTTAACCCATAACTCTCCATCGAACCCATCTTGAAAAAACAAAGAATCAAATTCAAAAAAAGAACCATTACTCTTAAATAAGGCACTCTTAGGCTATATACCTTTCTTAATCCGAAATCACTTTGTAAAGGAAACATTTGACCCGGATAGCCCGACAAATACTAAGTGGACGAAGGTCAATATGTACTGGTTACTGTTGAGATCCGTCCATTACCTAAATAGCCTGCTCAGCCCGATACGAAACCAATTATGTTTTCTATAAATCTTTACAGTACATACATTCGATTGAATTGTTCGGAAATGTTTCCAAAGGATTTCGTTGTACGGCCTGTTTTCGTTGATGGATATTTATTTATTTATGGAATTCTTAAAGTGATCTGAACTCGTTGGTCTAGTGGTGTAGCGGTTAGACCGCCACATACAAAACTACGAAACAAAAAGACATGACGTCACACAATTCCTATATCGCGCAGTTAGAGTTTACCGAGCGAAAAACATAGATAAGACTATCCGAAATCAACATACGGGCAGTTGCCCGCCAGACATAACAACCCGTCTGGTTGGAGGATCCTCCCTTTTCTATGGTGGATGAGTGAACTTTACACCCTGTTCCTCATACCCCTAAAGTCGCAAGCGCTACTGCGAAGCAGGAGGTCCTGGGTTCAATTCGCAGATCGGCCAAAGTGTTATTGGGTTTTTCCATCAGGAATTTCTCAGTAGCAGCAGCCCGGGGTCTGAATTTGTGCCCGATTGATAGGCTAATAATTATAATGTGTATTCGTTCTAAGTTAAAATTTTTGAAGTGAAAACTTCTTTAACGACGTTGTGCACTTTTTTTGGGATGGGTAAAAAATTTTAAACTCGCGTCAGAACGTGCCGTAAGATCCGTTGCCTAACAACCGACAAAGTAAATATCAAAATAAATAGTCTTTGATATTACGTAAAGATTAAGAGATTAAGCGGGGTAAGAAATTTTACCCATATTGATAGTTAAAAAAAGCAGTCAAAACATACTTCATGAAAAGTGTTTATTTAAATAAATTGTTTATTTTTGTTAGACAATATTTTGAAAATAAATAAATATACTAATACTACTAATGAATATTGTATTTAACCACATAAATTATAGTACTTTTAGACTGATAAATAAAGCAATTCGTGCGAAATTATTCCCTAAACATTCTAAAATATTAAAAAATGTACAACGTTAATGTTCAAGTTTTCACTTCTGCCGGCACTCCCGGAGTGCATCACGTTATTTTTTGTTGTAACATGGACACTACAGACTAAAAATCTATCTACGACTTTAAAAGATCGCTTTTCGCGATAAGACCGCCCATCGGCAACGTGTCACCACCCTATGTAAAATTTCTGCATTTACATCTAAAAAAATTATGGTGTACATAAAATCTGCCAAGCCTTTTCTCGAGTTGGATGTAGCTGAATACCAGTATTTAACATAGAGACTGCCTATCTGACCTCTACAATTACCCAGTTACTGGAACTTGTTGTCAGACTTTCGGGTTTCTAGCGACCCCTAACGACAAAGATCCAAAGAATGAGCCGGAAAGCACGTTAAGCCGGGACTAACGGCTTTCCGAGCCACGGAGGGGTCTCGGTATGTTAAGATGGACCATCCACGAACTTACCGCGGCAAGAGTAGCTTAACCTGATCTATCGACCCGCGCGGCTGTTATTACTTAGCCACGAGCTCCTCATTTATAGCGGCTTTTATGGTGTACATAATAAAGAGTACTGTAGTAACAGTACTGGCGAAATGTGGGTGTACCGCTACAGGTACACCTCTGCCCAACCCTTCGGGGAAACAAGGCGTGATGTTATGTTATGTTATGTTATAATAAAGAGTTTCTATTCTATGTAGTTATCGCTACAAATTTTTGTAGATGTCAAAACTTAGACATATTTTATTATTTCCTCTTCAAGAGTTGTATAATCTACAACTACGTCCACGATCGACGATCCTAAGAACTTTTATTCTCGTCATGTTTTGCTTAAAGACAGAAAATAAAGTCTGTTTATCGCAAGTTTTATTCCAACAATCCAGAGAACTTCTATCAAGACGAACATTCTACTACTTAAAATAGACTCTTAAGCTCTGGTCAAACTGAAGCGAATCTTGCGTGGGATGTGGGACGAAATTCGCTCGCGCCAATGTTTTAAAATAAGTAGGTATGCAAATTGGCGCGAATAATCACGTGAATTCCTAATCATTATTTTTTTACGAACGGACGACGGTTAGTACGCGACTGCACACGTTGATTTTTTAATCGGCTAGTGCAGTTGCGTCCATCCCACGTGTTTAGTATTTATTTATAGCACACAAATGTACGAGGCAGTTTCTACCAGTCAATCTATGGGTGATGCAGAGACACACAGTGCAATAACGAAAATTGGAGACTAAATATTTGTTTAAATGTAAAGTTATACATATATCTATTGAAAACTATAAATATAATTATACCTAATCATATATAAATATAAGATCAAATAAATATACGAATATACTAAAACTAATAAGACAAACAATAGGAAAACAATACCGTTGTGATGATACTGCGAGCTTCTTACTAATTGTGCTCGCGAACTTTAACTTTAAAGGATAATCGGTTGGGTGTCATCCTGATTTCCTGTAATATGTATGTAGTATTCGCCTCAGTGTAGCCAGAGCTTTACAAGGAACTTAACCTTGCGTCCTACGCACTCTTTCTTTGACTCAAGTTGATTGTATCGAATTCTGTTAACTCGACCAACGACCCTTGAAACGTAATTATTAAGATTATTTGATAAGTAGCCTGATTTCTAATGAATAGAATTCATTAGCGTCAAGGAAAAAGTGAAAGAGCTATGTGTAAAATTAATTTGCTTGTCAAATTGACATACTACGTCAATCTGCCAAGACGCATTCCATTCCCGATTACTGGACTGTAAAGCTGTATTTTAGTACCGAACCGTGCGAAGTGGGGAACATCTTCGTGGGTGGCACTCATCATCATCATATCAGCCAAAAGACGTCCACTGCTAGACATAGGCCTCCCCCAAGCACCGCCACTTCAACCGATTCTGTGCTTCCCGCATCCAGCGGATTTACAAGGTCATCGGTCCATCTTGTGAGAGGCCTTCCAACGCTACGTCTTCCGGTACGTGGTCGCCACTCAAAAACCTTTCGGCCCCATCTGCCATCTGTTCTGCGAGCAATGTGCGCTGCCCATTGCCACTTAAGTTTGATAATTCTTCGGGCTATGTCGGTTACCTTGGTTCTCCTGCGGATCTCTTAATTTTTGATTCGATCACGTAGGGAAACTCCAAGCATAGCCTTCTCCATTGCCCTTTGGGTGACTTTTAGATGTCACTAATATACAAATATTTCACACAGCTGTCAATGAATGACAGTTGTGATTTCAATTTCAATTTAAGTTGTTATATCTGCTTATTGTACATATAATTTACATGACTTTACTAATAAAGCTTGTATAAAAACAAAAACATCTTTCAACTGTCTGATGTGGCTTCAGTGGCGTAATTTGGAAACACACAATGCCCTGCCAGTGTTCCATCAAAAGCGGTTGTAGTATAATATAATTACAACAGACCACAGTATATCATAATTGGACTACATTTCAATAGGCACTATCTACAGACATCATATTCAATAGTATTATATTAATATATGAGCACAAACTAATTACTATTCAGTTTCATGCCGATCCTCGTTTACAGTAACATACTACCACACTTGCCTCTGACAATACCTGTGAGACTATGCCTTAGGGAGCTACCGCACTTACCGACGCGGAATCGACTTGAGCCGGTCAGAATAGAGCTTTATGTCTATGCAATAAAAGCGAAAATGGCGTCATTCGCCAGATTTCAGTTTGCAAGACGTAACTTGACACCGCATCGGACGAAATGCAACAAGAGAGGTGGTACGTGATCGAATTCAGTCGATTCTGCGCCGATAAGTGTTGTCACTCCCTAATCTCAATTTCATCGAACAAGTCATTATAAAATATATTACGTAGCTCACTGTCAATAAGATTAAGTGCCCTGGCTATACATGTCTGTTACAGCATTGTCGTATGTAGGGGCAGTCAAATCGCTCAGCGATCATATCAGGATAGCTTTGGAGCTGGCCCGCACCCTGCGCACTAAGGACGCGCATCACTTCCGCATGGTGCCGTGAAAACAGTCGGTGGGCGCTTCCGCAAAAATGCTCGAGGTGCTGCCCTGAACGCCTTGTTAAACTGGACGCAGAGGGTGCTGTAGCAAGGTTGTGTGTAGCAATTAGCAATAGCTCGAATATACATAAGACAGAGTTATTGCAACAAAAAATTCTCTGCCAGTCCTGAAAATAGAATACGTAAATAAAAATAATTGTGTTGTGTTATTTAAGACTTTATTTTATCAGGTTACTAGTAATCCGATTTCTCTATTATATGTAAGTATAATATTAATATATTAAGTAAACATAAACAAGACTTCCCTTGACCTCCAAGACATCGCAAAATGTCCCAGATTCTCCCTCGAACCGCAAGGGAAAATCCATGATAATTCTCAGTTCCAATTTCTCCGATATTCAACACAGTTTACAAATTGTGACTGTCCCTACGAAAGATAAGAAAAGACACGGATATTTCCCCAAGTTTCCCTTCGACGGAACAAGTCGCTTACTTAATTTATCACGAGGATTCCGGGGTTCCGTACTACGGAGTAACGTTACATCACAAATTAACTTTTTCCTGTTATGACTTATTAGCTGTTACTGTTTCCGAGTATTGATTAATGTTGGTGGTTGTTAGGCATTCTTATTATACGTAGAAATGATATTTGATCTTTCTGTTTCTGTTTCATAAATGGTTTGCAAGCATCATTTTGTGGGTTTATAACGATTGATCTGAGGGCCTAGACAAATGACATTCGCTTCGGAGCGATTCTATTTCGACAATCGCTATCGCTTCAACGACATACCTACACTACGTTTCGCTATCGTCTGATCCATTGGTTTCTTCGATAAAAATTACATATTGTCTCTGGTCTTTCGTTAGCAAGTTATCGAGGCTGTATGAATGGAATGATGTTAATTGTCTAGCTAATTTCTATTCGTTGAGCTATGATCACGTGACGTTTCGATAGCTTTTGTCAATCCCATACATTTTTGACTTTTCTACTAGCGTTGTCGCTAATCGAATGTTACTTTGTCTAGGCCCTCTGATCAACAAGATAAATCGAAAGGTATCTAGACATGACAGATGTTATGACTATTTCTAATAGTGAACTGAATCGGATAGGACTAACCACGACGTAACGATGCACGATGGTAGTACAGTCGAAAACATGTTGGTGGACCACCACTTTGACCTTGAGCTGACCTAGCGCAGTACGGAGTTTCAATAGGCTAAGAGGACAGCTTTTACTGGTTTTGTTACGATTGACGTGCGGCCTACTGTGTTGTGTGAGCAGTGGTTACCGGTGAGCATGGGGTCACACGGGGTGGCCCAGTGGTAACGGCCCCGACTTACGAGATGTAGGTCGTGGATTTAAACCCAGACAGACGCTTTACTTTGTGTAAATAATCGTTATTACCATTGTTCTCATAACGGTGAAGGAAAACATTGTGAGGTAACCGGCATGTCCTAGAACCAAAAATTCGAAGACATGTGTGACATCTACCAACCTACATCTACTGGGCTCGCGTGGTAATTTACAGCCCACTCCCTCTCGAAGAGAGGTGGCTTGTGTCATTATAGGCTGATTTTGCTATGATGCTACTGTGCTACCTCTTCTCGAATCACAAACTCAATAAACATAATATCACATATCTTACACCCTCGATATATACCCCAACAAAATTACCCAGAAAGCCAATATCTTAGCGGTAGGTTTTTGACCGATTTTTTGCCAAACTTTCCCCGACAGTAAGTTGCGTGTTTTGATGAATTGCACCCCGACACGCGCATACGATCACTCATACCTTCTGTCAAATGTTTCTTTTTATGTTCCCCTGGTGCTAGTGTTTCTATATATTGGTTTTTCTTCAGTGTAAATATATTGCCGAAATAGAAGCCAGTCTCTGGAGTAAAATTTATCTAATGCCGAATTGTTTCTAGGTACAGTGTTGTGGTTATTTATTATTTATTTATACATAGTGCAGCATTGCGCTGCCGTTCAAGCCTCTTTTGTAGTTGTAAAAGTTTCATAAACTATTATTTCTTTTAAAAATTTCGAATTGAGTACATTTTCAAATTTTGAATTCTTTATCGTTCAAAGTAAAACAATTTTTTTGACTTGCGTCATTCTATTGTGAGCCGCTCTGGACGATACGTCATGGTATTAAATAATTTTTCTCTGCTTCAAGTGTCGTGTTTTCAGTTTGAGACGCGAATGTAAAAAGATCACGATAATATCTTTGTGCTAGCTGGCCGCAGTTTTGATGAAACATATCGTGTTCATTGTGGTGTCTAGTCCTCAAATTATACGTATAGTTCGTGCCAGCCAAGCGAGAATCTAGAACCACTATTTTTTGGTGAAGTATTTACTGTACAAACATGTGAGTATTCAACCAATTTCCCGTTTATCAAATCATACACTCTCGCGTCCCACTAATCGCGTAATCTAGCCTATGCCGTTTCTAAAACTCTCTCGTTTTCGGACCTTGGCAGATAACCAAGGCCGCAAGGCCTTTCCCGGACCCCCGTCCGTCGCCTGGACAGGATCCTGGCGTTCTCTACTCCCAGCCTGCGTCAACACAGACCCACGTCTTCTAGCCACGTCGGGTTTCTCCGCCAACCAAGGCGAGATCGTTCCGGGCAGCAGCAGGACGGCGCCCCGTACTCCAGGACTCCAGGACTCATTGACTATTAATCTCCATCGCATTAGTTTTAACTTTATTTTTGAATCTTAAGCTAGGCAATCCATCTACCGCGCTGAACCCAGATTTATTGCCGGTTTAATTGCTCTGTTCTACCTCGCGTCTCCGGGATTAAATCAGTAAAGGCCTATACGTATTTAACCCGCGTGCGATCGTACACTCAACCCTAAACCGCATAATTCTCCGTTCGGAAAATAAAAATCTACCGTAGTTATAAGCGGCTCGCAATCATACTTAAATTTATTTATCACGTTTTATACAACTGTTTCTGTTTTTTTCTTACTTTAAAAAATATAATATAAATCATATTTAAAATCTCCTATTACTTTTTCTTTGTATCTAGTTATCCTATGCTAGAGTGGGTTCGATTCTCACCAAGCATTCTTTTTAACAAGTGGCAGAAGCTGATCTTCTAATGCTACAATGGCGCCCGAATTAAAGGTAAATAAAACATATTATTATTCACTATAATCATATTGTTGTGTAATAATACCCATAAGCAATTTAATAAATTTTTTTTCATAGCACCGGTGTGGTGTGCCCTTTTAAGAGCACAATTTCTAATTCCTAGAGCAATTTTGTTTGTTTCAGGTGCGGTCGTTTTAAATAAAATCTCGGCAAGCCTAACTACAGAACAGGTCGCGCTGGTGCCTTGCTGCTGTTGGTGCTCCTGTTACGTCTATCTAACCTTGTGCCTTTCATTTAATGACCAATTAATTAATGTGATGAAATACGATTGTATGATAATATATAATTTAATGTAATGTACTATGATGCAATTCAAAACTCTGTAACCAGATCGAATACCTTTTATCTCAGACTTTTTTTCATTTCCTCCCAACAAATATATTATTATTCCCCGAGTTTTATTCATCTCTCGTAATTAGTGTAGCTAGTTCCCCGTAGGTAACGTGTGTTTGAAGTATGAATGCGTAGGGACCACATCTAAGGTAAGCGTTTTTTGATTGGTGATTTTGCTGAATGTCTAGTTTTTTCTTTTTCTCTTTAGCATTCAGCCCCATCCGTCTCTTTTGCTCGCCTTATTGTCGTTTTCTGTTTGTTCGCACGTCTATTACTCGTCGCCAAGGGTATGAATTAGGTACACACATATATTCCTATAGAAATACCCCATTCAAACATTTTTTTCAATAACTCACGTATCACATATCTATCTTGCTAAAATTCTATTTAAACATTAGTTTTGCGCTTAATTCTAGACCCCGCCGTCGAAACAAACCAAATATTCGCTCAGGAATAAATTTGCATTTTCAAACCGCGTAAATATTTATTTTTCCAAACTCAGTCCAAAAATAAAGGAGATCGCCCATTCACGTTAATCCGAATTTTTTTGAAAGGGCGACGACCAACTTTCTATAAATACCTTTTTCTTAAGATTCGTACTTTACTCGTTTTTCAGGTCAATTTATTTGCTAGATATTTTTATTGAAAACTATTTACATATTTATTACTTTTAAAATTACATATTTTTTATCGCTCACCGCATCACGCGTGAACGGCTGGCTAATTCCTTTTTTGGTAGTTTTTGATGATTGATTCGATCTTATAAGAAATTTCACATAAGCTGTGTTGAGGTGAATGTTCAAATGTGTGTCTATTTGTATCTATATGAAGGACGTTACCGACGGACCGAAGGAGTTATAGTATGTTAGGTGGATAAGTAGGGTAGGATAGGTAGCTAAGTGAGTAGGTAGGTTTGTATGTAATTAGGATAGGTAGGTCTAGGAAATTAGGTAGTTAGGTGTAGGTAATTAGGATAGATAGGTCTAGGTAATTAGGTAGTTAGGTGTAGGTTATTAGGATAGATAGGCGTAGGTAATTAGGTAGTTAGTTATGTATGTATATGAGCAGGTAGGTAGGTTGGTAATTAGGGTAGGTTAGGTTAGGGTAGACCCGTTCACACGGACAGACTCAAGGCACCGTTTTAGCCGAAAGTCGGTCTCATCACGCGTCAAACCTATCTTCCCTCGCACAGTTTATGCTAGGGTCGCCGATAATCTTTCTCTTGCTTTCCTCCGAAATTCAAAAACATATAACGCCAACCGTTCCGCTATCACCCCCCATAATCTACATCAATCATCCTATTAGATTTCCTCCATTCCAAAATTCGCTGTTTCTTTC
The DNA here is from genome assembly GCA_948150665.1 of Conistra vaccinii. Taxonomy (NCBI): domain Eukaryota; kingdom Metazoa; phylum Arthropoda; class Insecta; order Lepidoptera; family Noctuidae; genus Conistra; species Conistra vaccinii. Next base: position 5,018,375 of record OX411321.1, read on the forward strand.
TTCTCATCTCACCACCTAATCCAAATTTACTCATCATAAATATTGTTTTTACACATAACCCCCCATTTTCAGGCCATAATCATCGCGATACCCCCCTTAACAAAAAAGCTAAGTTTCAAAGTACGTAATTATATAATTTAAATTTATCGCAAAATCTGTTACAAACTCTTTTCGAACTTTCTCTATTATACAGCCTTATTTTCACTCTCTGACTTTTTACTTCTTTTTACACTGTCACGTCATCACGCTGACATTTTCATAAGAAACCAAAATAATAATATTATTATAATTATGGTATTTGGCTATTTTGTGGTTTATTCTCCGATTTCTCGGTAAGTTTAATAATAATACATTCCCAAAATTCTCTGTTTCTATACAATTCCGTTATCTGATGTAAATAACGTACATAACACACTAAGCATATTGTATCTACTTATATATTGTTTTTCAGTTTAATTTTACTCCGTAATTTTTCTTCTCTTCGCTGACCAATACGCTATGAGCGACCTTTTTGTTATGTTCCCTCTCTCCCTCTTGTAACCTCTGGGTTTGTTCGGAGAGGTAACTCATCGCTCAACTTTATTTTTGACTCTCAACAACTTTGTTAGTGAGTTTTGCTGCTACGGACGAATAGGTTTGTGTTCGACCTCTAGGAGTGTCTTTGAGGTACTCCAACCCTCCTTACTATCACTCCTCTGATCAGACTCTAAGCACTCTCTTAGCTGAAAGTCGGATCAGGAGGGATACCCTACAATTAGGGACATTAAAATACTGGTTTATAGCCCTTATTTTTGTAGGCTGGGGTATTATTTTTTCGGGACTTAGGTTTTTTTCCTCTCGTAGCCTGGTCCTCCTCAGCTTATATTCGTTGATTACAACCTCTAGCCTCTTCTTTTATCAACATTGCCCTCTGTGCATGTGTCAATAATTAGTTTTAACCTATACTTAGATTCGCTTTTTACTTTAGTTTAGTTTCTTTATTTCGTCTAGAGTCTATTTCGCCATGGTATATTATCCCGTGAGTTATTTTAATTCTGTTAGGCTGTATTTTTCTTTAGTCGCGCACTTAGATTATTTTTTAGGTTTAGGTGGACGCTGCCTGAGCTCGCGTCGAGAAGGTTTAGATCTGGAACGTTCCGTATTTACTCTTTGTCGAATGCACTTAGTAGGCGCTCCTTAGGTTAGGTATTTTAATTCTGGTTTAGTCTTGTTAGTTGTTAGTTGTCTTGTAAGTATTTCATTTTTACTCTGTTACTCAGGACTTCCCCTAGCCTGGTCTCGTCTCCTCTTCAACTGTCACCCCTATAGGGGAGACATAATTTTTTTCGGTTTTCCCTATAGGGATGTCAAGTGTCTTTAGTGACGACATCGTCTAGGGTTGTCAAAAATTTGTCGATAGGGTCGTGATTTTTATCGATGATGCCTTCCGTCTTTGGTGACGACATCGTTTAGGGTTGTCAAATTTTTTTTTATCGATAGTATCGATAATTTTTTTTTTTTTGCTGGAAAGGGTGTATTGCAGCATTGCGCTGCCGTTCAAGCCTCTTTTGTAGTTGTAAAAGTTTCATAAACTATTATTTCTTTTAAAAATTTCGAATTGAGTACATTTTCAAATTTTGAATTCTTTATCGTTCAAAGTAAAACAATTTTTTTGACTTGCGTCATTCTATTGTGAGCCGCTCTGGACGATACGTCATGGTATTAAATAATTTTTCTCTGCTTCAAGTGTCGTGTTTTCAGTTTGAGACGCGAATGTAAAAAGATCACGATAATATCTTTGTGCTAGCTGGCCGCAGTTTTGATGAAACATATCGTGTTCATTGTGGTGTCTAGTCCTCAAATTATACGTATAGTTCGTGCCAGCCAAGCGAGAATCTAGAACCACTATTTTTTGGTGAAGTATTTACTGTACAAACATGTGAGTATTCAACCAATTTCCCGTTTATCAAATCATACACTCTCGCGTCCCACTAATCGCGTAATCTAGCCTATGCCGTTTCTAAAACTCTCTCGTTTTCGGACCTTGGCAGATAACCAAGGCCGCAAGGCCTTTCCCGGACCCCCGTCCGTCGCCTGGACAGGATCCTGGCGTTCTCTACTCCCAGCCTGCGTCAACACAGACCCACGTCTTCTAGCCACGTCGGGTTTCTCCGCCAACCAAGGCGAGATCGTTCCGGGCAGCAGCAGGACGGCGCCCCGTACTCCAGGACTCCAGGACTCATTGACTATTAATCTCCATCGCATTAGTTTTAACTTTATTTTTGAATCTTAAGCTAGGCAATCCATCTACCGCGCTGAACCCAGATTTATTGCCGGTTTAATTGCTCTGTTCTACCTCGCGTCTCCGGGATTAAATCAGTAAAGGCCTATACGTATTTAACCCGCGTGCGATCGTACACTCAACCCTAAACCGCATAATTCTCCGTTCGGAAAATAAAAATCTACCGTAGTTATAAGCGGCTCGCAATCATACTTAAATTTATTTATCACGTTTTATACAACTGTTTCTGTTTTTTTCTTACTTTAAAAAATATAATATAAATCATATTTAAAATCTCCTATTACTTTTTCTTTGTATCTAGTTATCCTATGCTAGAGTGGGTTCGATTCTCACCAAGCATTCTTTTTAACAAGTGGCAGAAGCTGATCTTCTAATGCTACAATAGGTACACATTTATTCGCTGAAAAGCTTCCAAATAATTTTATTTTTTATTGAGAGTACTACAGCTCTACTTTATCTTTTCTTGTTTATAAATGCAAGAATCATCAATCATCGAAAAAATACGGAATTATGATGTATTCTTTTTCGAAATAACGTAAAATTATAGTTATATTTTGGACCGCCTGTAACTCTAGCATTAGCATTATACAAAGAATGCAGAATGCTATTCTGAGGTCAATTAGTGGCGTTCCTTGGCTTGTCACGAACGCTGAAATACACAAGGAGCTATCAATGAATACCGTCATGGACGAGATCAAAAATATCACAGAAAGATACCAGGAAAGACTGGAAAGACACCCCAACAATCTGGCTGCCGCACTGAAAACAAGAAAAGACTTAAAAGGAAAGACATCTTGTAGTCCACCCACACCTGTGTGGACCTAAGCACGAATACGGAGTAGATGGCTCGCTGGAGTCACGCTCTTTCCGCCAATATTTACCTCCAACTCATCCGCTAAAAGTAACAACTGATCGCGGATTGCCACAGAAAAAAAAAAAAATTTGGACCAACAGCTTGACTATACTATGTTTACCGACCAAAATGTATTCAAGCTGTGCTAAACTATGATACCATAGGTACGGTTACGGTACGGTTATGGTTACGGTACGGTAGGTACGGTTTAACTGTTTAACTTCATTAACAACATGTTATTCATACCTTTAATTAATTAAGTGCTTGTCCCAGCTAATCAGGTAAATTAGCCCCACACCTGGTTACTGCAAGTGGGTGTAACGATAAATAAATCGGGCGTGTGTCTTGTAATTGCGTTAGGCGCAGGCGTCGCTTGATGTAATGTAATTGTTTGCGGTCAAAGCTACCCACTGGCGCGGTGGGGTTGAGGTGCAAGCGTGTAGAGGGTTGAAAACGAATTTATTGTAGTGTCAAATCGTACTGAAAGTCATAACAATATTAATTCTTACACCGTTGTGTGAATAATGGTTCCGAAGAATTTTATTCGAAGAAATAAAGTAGGTAAGTAAACGTTCTCATGAAAAAAAAACTGAAATGATTTTCTAAGAAAATCTAATTTACGGTGCTCAAGGAAATTCATTCGTAAAATTGTGCGAATCTTATATTCTTTGTTGATACGTCACAAACTTAGGAAATATAAGGACACAATATTAATATTCTTTCGGCAAATAAATGGTTTCTTAGCTATACATCTTCCTACATAAAGACTAGGCATCAAATCAAAATGAGAATGGTTCATTCAAAAACCTTGCATGCAAATTCGACTTCACTAAAATCACACCAAACCAAATAAAAAAAAATAAAAACCGAAAGAAAAAAGTCACTTAAAAACCGCTCCTCACTATTTCTCATACCACACATCTCGATACACACCGCATGATGGCGGCAACAGAGAAAAACGGCCAAGTGCGAGTCGGACTGGCACACGAAGAGTTTCGTATCACCATACAATATTTGAGAGCAGTTCCTCATACCCCTAAAGCCCCATCGGTATTGGGCACCGTATTAGATAATAAGTCATAATTTTTTTCAACGTACATTGCTTGTCGATGTAACGACCTGTCGCACAAGCGACCTGTCGAACAAACGACTTGTCGAGCTTATGACATGTCGCACACCTGTTGATCGAACTAATGACATACACTCCAGTGGTGCCCCAGTGGTATCGGCCCCAACTTACGAGTTGTAGGTCGTGGGTTCGAACCCAAGCAGGCGCTTTACTTTGTGTGAATAATTTCATCACCACTGCTCTCAAAACGGTGAAGGAAAACATCGTGAGGAAACCGGCATGTCTTAGAATCAAAACATGGAAGACATGTGACATCTACCAACCCGCACTGGGTCTGCGTGGTAGATTACAGCCCACAGAGAGGAGGCCTGTGTCCCAGCAGTGGGAACATTAATAGGCTGATTATGTACGTTATGTATACAATATTTGACAATACATTTTCTAAATGTTCTCTCGGAAAGCACGTTATGCCGTTGATCCCGGCTGTCATTCGTGCATCTTTGGTAGTCGTTACGAGTCGTCAGAAACCCGAAAGTCTGACACCAGTCGTAGGGGGTATCGTATTACCCAGTTACTGGGTTGCGGAGGTCAGATAGGCAGTCGCTCTATGTAAAATACTGGTATTCAGTTGCATCCCGGTTAGGTTAAAAGACCATTTCATACACTAATCTACATGGTTCTCATATGGCTTGACCAAGATTATGTCTGGACTTTAAAAGAGACTGTGACCTCTGAGTTGGTTTCGGCCTTTCTTCTCAGAGTAGTCAGTTAGGAAACGCCGACCTCACCTAGCTTATTTTTAATATTTTTTAATAAATGACGTGTAAAAGTGATTCCGATATCCTATTTACAGAATAAACAATTTCATTTCATTTCATTAGACTGGATGCGGCACCTGTTTCGTAAAAGGCTAAGCAGATTGATACACAAGTATCTACCTATTACGGTTCAAAGATACACCCCTGTGCTAGACGGATTAACGGACAGCGGACCCTTAGTAATAGGGTCCCGTTGACACCTCATTTATTTATTTATTCGAACTTTTCGCACCCAAAAAGGTAAAAAGACGTACTTAATGCCTTAGGCATTCTCTACCAGTCAACCAAAGGCAGTGAAGAGATTTGATGGCAGGTGCTCTGATTGAGAGGAACAAAGAAAATTTTTATTAAAAATTTATCATAACGCGTTTATAACTAAAATAGGTATACAAGTACATAAATACGTTATAAACTACATACACATTCATACATATTTACTATAATATATACACATATATAATTATGTATAAAATGCGGATTCAAGGGAGAGGTGTAAGTTAAGATAACTCTACTCTATTTATTTTGACTGGTGGCCGTCCTGATAACTAGAGGAAGCGCATTCTAAAGAAGAATGGACTGAATATGAAAGGAAGAATGAACAAAGTCAGAAGTATGAGAAGAACAGAGTAGGAGAACCCTTTGGGTACGGAACCCTAAAAAGAAGAAAATACGCTATTGGAACAAATGTTTCTGTACATTATACTTCGCTAAATTGATTTACCGTCGGTATCAGTTGCTAGATTGGGACCGAGTACCAACATATTGGGACCGAGTACCAACATATTGAATCAATCGTTATTTACAGCGAAATGAGGGAAAATGTACTTTTTTTGCTGATCTTTTATGAAAGTGTGTGAGTTGGTTAGATATTATTTTGGCGTATGTGGTATTTTTTTATTTGAGTATATGACGATTGGATTTAATTTGTCATCATGACCTGAAGCTGAAAAATTTCTTATGCCTCTGAAGTCACACACGCTATCGTTTAAATAAAAAGCATATAAATAAAAAATTAAAAAAAAACATAGGTGTCAAGGGACACCCGGATGGAACGAAGTTATGGAATGAACCTCACAAAGGCATGCTACTAATTAGTACCTGTGGTCGCTCACAGATGGCGTTATAATAAAAAATTAAAAAGTGTCGTTACAACTTTTGGTCTTAATTTTTTCCGTCTAGCCCCCTTTCGCAACGCGCGAAAGGGAACTTCGTTCCAATAGGCAGTCATTGGGAATGCCAACAGAAGTGAAAACTAAAAACTTGTATTAGCGCAATCTAGCTTTTATAGTACAGCACTACGGCACGAGCATTTCAGTGACGTGAATCTACAAGTTTATCCCCTAGTAAAACTTGCTCAACGCGTCTAAAGAAGTTCACTTCGTAAATCTCTCAATTTAGTTAGTGACAACCACATACTTTTCTATAGGTACCTACTCAAGTCTACAGCTAATCATCAAACAAAATACTGCATAAATTATAAGCATTCAAGTAATTCAATTATTTCTCAAAATAATCAAACAGTAACATACAATTTCCAAGAATCGAATTGCTTCTGAACTTCTGTTTGAACTTTAGATTCTAATTATAGCTTTGCTTTTGAAATAAACTAATGTAGGTAAGAAACACATTTCGTTCAAATAAATAACAGAATTTTGAAGGAATGTAAATGCTTTGGCAATAATAGAATTATAACGTATAGAAATTGAATTGTAATAGGATTATAGAACTCAAGTATAAAATAATCATATTTTACTTATTAATGTTGTGTTCAAAATAAAATAAAATGTTGTTAAGTACATGTGTGTGCGTTGTGTTGTGATTAATGAGAAACTAAACTAAATACCCAATATCTAAACAACATCATCAACTGTACTGTATCATGGACTACTATTTATCATGCTTGTTGAAATAAAAAAAATGCCAAATCCAAGCGAGCCTGTCTTAATATCATCTTCTCCTTGTTACAGACGCCATTGCTCTCCGGGACGTCCAACTGATAGCACCATCAGCCGTCAAACTCGGTGACACAGTGCTACTAGGCTGTAAATGGACTCTAGAAGGAAACGAAACGTTATACAGTGTTAAGTGGTACAGAGGGAGACAGGAGTTCTTCAGCTATCTGCCTAAGGAGTACCCTTTTACGAGGATCTTCGCGCAGCCTGGGATTGATGTTGATGTGAGAAATTTTTTATTATACCTACTTGTGTTTACACGGTCTGATTTAATTACCTGATAACTTGAAGCAACAATAAAAGTTGCACCGTCTAAACACTGTTTAGACGGTGCAAGTCATTTGTTGTTCAATTTTATTGTATGCCAGAGACATGAAACTTACATTGTGCAAAGGCCCGGACTCCACTAAAGCGGAGATGTGCGGAGATGTCCGAAGGCGAGACGAGAATAGATGTTTTTCAGGGTGTATCCACAGAAACTGTGCGGAGATGCGTACTGGCTAGACTGGAGTGGAGATGTGTGCTGGCTACAGCGGAACTAAGCTGCGTGCGGCGATAGTTTGATTTTGACCGCTCACTGCACTTCGCTCACATCTCTACTCGTGTCCGCTGCGCGCCGTCATTGCCAGCTTGCAAGGCACAGCTCTCATCTCCGCTTTGTACCAACGCCAAGCTGAATCTCGGTGAGGCCCAGCTCACATCTCCGCTTCGATCGCGCCATACAAATATGATATATCCACTGAAGCTGAGTGGAGACGAGACGTGTGAATAACGAAATCCTATTGGTTGTTTAAAACACATCTCCTCTCCTCTTATCTCCTTTTCGGTGGAGTCCGAGCGTGATAGTTTCCTTGGGAACACCACTAAAGCTAACAACAAACTCAAACTCAAAGCATTTATTTCAAATAAACCAATTACAGGCTCTTTTGAACTGTCAAGGGGTCGGTCAGTCAGAAAGATGAAGCTAGTTGCCCATTCCAAAGCGTAGTAGGTTCCTATGGAGAAGAATGAGCAAGAAACTCACGGACACTCTTTTAATTCAAAATATTGTTACAAAATATTGGTTACATCATTCATGTTGAAATTAAACATGTGAAAACAATGTAGAAAGTCGTGCAAGTTAAAAGCGTCCGTAATAAAAAAGATTAAAACAATTCACAACACAGTTACTTACTACCGTATACATGATGGTATTCACTGCTAGCAGTTCTAGAAAACTGTACTGTTTTCTCTCATACACGTCATGTTTGCACGACGTACGTACAGTTTGATTGCACCATCATGCATAACCTAGCGTGCTTACGTAACATAGCCGGCTGCTTTTGCTAGGAGAGGGTTTACTTCAATAGTCAAACAAATGTTCGAATGCACGTTCTCTCTCCTTATTGACAATTTAAGATTGATTAGCCCGGTTTTCACTATGTTTACCTTCACCATGAGGAAAAGTGGCAACCATATCATAATCAGCCTATTAATGTTCCCACTGCTGGGACACAGGCTCCCTATCTGTGAGAGGGAGTGGACCATAATCCACCACACGGGCCCAGTGCGGGTTGGTAGATGTAACATGTCAAACTAAAACCATTTATTTCAATTAAACCATATACAGGCACTTTTGAATTGTCAAGGAGTCGGTCAGTCAGAAATATGAAGCTAGTTGCCCATTCCAAAGCGTAGTAGGTACCTACCTATGGCGAAGAACGGGCAAGAAACTCAAAATGTATTTAAGACATCCCGGTTTCCTCACGATGTTTTCCGTCACCGTTTTGAGAGCAGTGGTGATGAAATTATTTACACAAAGTAAAGCGCCTGATTGGGTTCGGATCCCAACAACAACTCTTAAGTCGGGGCCGATACCACTGGACCACCACTGCTACTACTAACTTTACCTTGGCACAGTGTAAAAAACTTGAAGATTGAACACAAAGGCAAAAATCAAACTAAGAACTTTCGAGCGAATCATAAATATCCGATGCCACGTCCTTTAATCCCCAAACCGGCAAAAACAGTTAACTCATCTAAGTTAACCTACATACAAACCATAATTCGATGGCGTTACGTTATCTGCGACCGACCAACTTTTAACTTAGAGTTAAGTTCCGACTTCAACGAGTTAGGCAATGGCGGTCGGGTATAATAATTTTTCAAATTGTGTTATTTCGCTGAGTCCACTTCTAGTTATTTTAATGAATAACCCGCCCGGATTTTTATGGGTCTGCAAAAAAACTTGGAAGTTTGTGAATTATTTTAAGTGGTTCGTCTGTATTTATGGTCGTTGTTGTCGTTTTTTTGTGTTTTGTTTAATTGTCAAAGGGGGAACAAATCTAGAAAAGGGGTGGCTTAATTTTTTTTTTTTTTTGATTTTGTGGCACATCTAGCTGTTGCCCGCGGCTTGGCCCGCGTGGACCCCAATTCTTTTTCTAAAATAAAAGTAGCTTAAGTTACTCCCTATAAAATCAAATATCTACAAGTGAAAGTCCCGTCAAAATTGAGTCGTTTCGGAGATTAGCCGAAAAACGAAAAAAAAAATTTTTTTTTCAATGTTTACTTTCTGCATTTTTTTGTAAAAAGCTGTTATTTTGAAATTACAAAAAGACACTTCAATTTTATTTAAGAGCATAGAATATAGAAATAAATAAACGTATTATCAATAGTTATGTGGGAGATGGGAAGGAAAAGTAATGTTTGAAATTTAATGTGAAAATAATTAGATTTATTTCGACTATTTTATAATATTATTGTCAGTTCGTGACAGAAGTCAAAGTAAAAAGATCAAAAACAAAACGAACCAAAACTTGAGGTTGAGGTGTTGAGGTTGCTACATCACACCCTTCCAGAGGCCGTCAAGGGCGATAATAGTCAGGAAATCTGATGTGACGCCCCGACCGCGTCGCTCTGACAATAATTATCACCATCAACACAAACTAAGTTCTGGCTATTCGCACACGTATTGTGGTGATGAGTGTCAATGTAAGTGTCTGGTGCTGGATGGGGTGTATTGTCTGGATGCAATCTATCGATACGGTAACCTGTTTGCCATTAACAAACAACTTGAAAACTTTGTCTCCTCTTTGAACGACCTAGTGAGGACCAAAATAGGCCGGTTTCAGACAACCACCTACAGCGCAGTCTCGAAGGAATACATGAGATGATGTGGATAAATCCTTAAAAATAAAAGTTTTGTGTGTGCTGTTGTGCCTGGCCGCTGGTGATGGTTGCAGTTTTCTAACAAAACTCCGAAGCCTTGATAGATAATTGGCCATGTCAATGGTCTCGTCAGCCTGTGAATAAAAAAAATCATGTCGGGGTCACCAATGTGAAGGAAAGGAGATGCGAAGGAAAATTAAAGTTTGATATTTAATGTGAAAATAATTAGATTTATTTCGACTATTTTATAATTTGTCAGTTCGTGAAAGAAGTCAAAGTAAAAAGATCAAAAACAAAACGAAACAAAACTTGAGGTTGAGGTGTCGAGGTTGCTACAGTTATAAAAAGAAAAATTAAGTACATCGTTTTAGGTTAGGTATGTGAAATTAGTTAAATAAGTAGGTTCCAAGTTTTATTTATATATTTAATTCTAGATAATTATAGTTTACATAAATTACTCATCAAAGATCCTAAAAGTTGCAAATCAAAACCTGCTCCGGTATCACATGGGTCACAGAACAGTGACAGCGGTGGAAATTGTCATTGCGAATCAGGGTCCTTTATGTTTTCTCCAACCTCATCATCAGCCTATTAATGTTCCCAATGCTGGGACACAGGCCTCCTAGCGTGCTTACGTAATATAGCCGGCTTAAGTAAGCTGCTTTTGCTAGGAGAGGGTTTACTTCAATAATCAAACAAATGTTCGAATGCACGCCCTCTCTTTATTGATGATTTAAGATTGATACACCCAGTTCTTACTATGTTTACTTTCACCATAAGGAAAAGTGGCAGGAAAATTCTAGCAACCACACAAAATCTACCTTAAGCATAATCAGCCTGTTCCCACTGCTGGGACACAGGCCTCCTCTTTGTAAGAGGGAGCGGGACCGGAATCTACCACGCGGGCCCAGTGCGGGTTGGTAGATGTCACACGTCTTCCAATTTTTTGGTTCTAAGACATGCCGGTTTTCTCACAATGTTTTCCTTCACCGTTTTGATAGCAGTGGTGATGAAATTATTGACACAAAGTAAAGCGCCTGCTTGGGTTCAAACCTACAACTCGTAAGTCGGGGCCGTTACCACTGACTGGGCCACCACTGCTCTCGCTGGGCCACCACTGCTTTCGTTTTTTTTTTTTTTTTTTTTGACTAGGGCATCTCGCAGGTTACCACTAAGGTACTCGCTGCTTAACCGGACTTTCCTGTGGCTGCCTTAAGCTCCTAAAAGAACTCAAAGCCTCCAGCCAGGGGCATACAAACTAAGCTAATTAAAACTAGGCGAACGCTCGCTAAGGGCACCCCCTGTGGGGTACGAACCTCGGCTTAGGGCGTTCGCTGGGGGGAGGACAGCAAGAGGGACAGGCTGGATCAAGGATAGATCATTATTATTATCAGGGGAGTTTAAAGCTACAGGCTCAGCAAAAACGCGGGCTGGCGCATCGTTATCGAGCAAGGGTCGGGGGGGAGTATCATTTACTCGGGTGGGTCGCGGTCGCGGACCTCTACGGCGAGGTCTGAAATTGTGTCGGTGTGTTTTGTGAACTGTACTTGTGGCCCTACTGCTCTCCTGGAGGAGAGTTATGGGGTCATCTGGGTCTAAGAGGATATGTCTAGGGCGACGGGCCTTACTGACTTGATTATTGGACGGGACATAGCTAGCTGCTTTGACTATTAGGGGATTCCTATGTTTGACTGCGGAGTCAAAGTACCGCTTGGACATACGTTTAAGGAACTGATGAATTGTGGGGATTTTAAGGTCGAGATGGAGGATCTCGTTCCTAACGAACCAGGGGGCTCCCGTGGCCCTACGAAGGACACGGTTCTGTAAGGCTTGCAACCTATGGATCGTACGGGGATTCGCGTGGGCAAATACGGTTCCCGCATAGGTCATGATGGGCCTAATACACGCGGTATAGATGCGCAATTTGCACTTAAGTGGCAATTTGCTGCGTGCATTCATTAAACTAAAGAGTCTACCTAGAGCGAAGGAGGCTCGTGAGCGAACCGCCTTCACGTGATCTGCGAAAGTGAGATGATGGTCCAGGATTACACCTAAGTATTTGGCTCGCTTCTCCCAGGGGATCGGCTTGCCAAACATGGTGACTGGGCTAGGAAGGATGGGCCTACGGCGCGGCTTTGAAAAATAGACCGCCTGACTTTTGTCGGGATTGACCTCAATTCTCCATAACTTAAACCAGGCGCCAAGGTTATTGACAGCCTTTTGTAAGTTAAGGATCATCTGGTTGGAACTTTGCCCGCTGCAGTATATGGCCGTATCGTCTGCGAACAGAGCCAACTGACACTTTATACTCTTTGGGATGTCACTGGTGAACAGTGTGAAAATGAGGGGAGATAGTACTGAGCCCTGAGGGACTCCTGCGCGAATGAGACGGGGGGAGGATAACGCTCCTTCGATACGATAGCGAAAGGTGCGATTTGACAAAAAGTCCCGTAAGATGAGTACGAGACGATCTGGCACACCGAGCTGGTATAGCTTGTATATTAAGCCATTGTGCCAGACTTTGTCAAACGCCTTTGCTATGTCGAAGAAGATAGCACCGGTCGTAAGACCACGATAGAAACCAGCGCTAACGTGTTCCACGATCCGGTGGACCTGATGCACGCTAGAGTGCTGAGTTCGAAAGCCGAACTGCTCGTTGGGAATGAGGCCCTTGGTCTCAGCATAGTCTCTGAGTCGCTTATAAATAAGTCTCTCATAGATTTTTGCCATTACCTTGAGCAAACTAATGGGGCGATAGCTGGAGGGATCTGACTTGGGTTTACCGGGTTTGGGGATACCTATGACTATAGCTTCTTTCCAAGCCTGCGGAAAGATATTTTTACTAAGAGCAGCATTGAAGATGGTGCACATTAGTAGTATGAGATGAGTGGGGAAGAGTTGGACCACCCTATTGGTGATTCCATCTGAACCGGGGGCTTTGCGAGTTTTAAGACCCTTTATGATATCTTGGACTTCGTCAGGAGTGACGGGGGCCAGAGGATTATCAGGGTCTTCTACGGGGGGCAGAGAGGTTCTGTGTTCTACTTCCGCATTGACCTTGTTGAGTTGAGTTTGGTCTACGGGTAGGAGGCTAGGGGAGCATTGCGCTTCGAGACTGTCGGCTAGGCATTCAGCTTTGTCGATGTCATCGAAGGCGATAGAACTATCGGGACGAACTAAAGGGGGCATAGATGCTTCTTGTCGGGATTTGAGTTTCCTCTGAAGTTCCCAGAAGGCTTGGTGATTGGGAGTGAGTTCGCTCAGAGTCTTATCCCAGCTCGCGTTACGCAGCTCCTGCACACGTGTCCTTACAGATCTCTGTAAGTAGCGCATGTGGGCTTTGTTAGCGGCGCAGGGAAAGTTATCGTAGGCACGAGTGGCCGCGTTCTTCTCAGTCATCAAAGCACGCACATCGTCCGGGAGGTCAAAGCAATGGGGGTCCATTGCTGGGACTTCCCTTGAACAGTTGTTCAGGACGTTTTGTACGTGTTCGGTGAGTGAGTCGATCGCGGCCGTCGTGTCTGCGACTGAGTCGAACTGGTCTGGGATTGATTCTAATAGGGGGGACATGGGTTTCAGCTGTTCGCCTACTTTCCTCCAGTCCGTGACCCTTTTGGTAACGAGGGGTTGATTGGGGTCGTTTGGGTGACCTATGCGGGAAGCCATTTTAATTACTACAGGACGGTGGTCAGAGGTAAGCTCTGACGCCGTTTCGATAGAGACTAATCTGAGATTGACGTTCTTAAGGAGCGCCACGTCTAGGACATCCGGAGTCCAATTAGGATCGTGAGGGAAGTGAGTAGGTGACATCGGACCGATGATGTCAAAGTTAAGGGAGGAGGTGAGGTCGAACAAGTGTTGACCTCTGTTATTAGTCTGAACGCTATTCCAAGAGGGATGCTTTGCATTGAGATCGCCCGCTATGATAACGGAGTCACTCATGTCTAAAAGGATTTTTAAATCGTTAGCTATAGGTTGAAAACTCTCTGAAGGAGATCGCGGTGGGATATACACCGAGACTATAGTAATCGGCTGATGGCCTGTCATGCCTAGGCGGCACATAGAGACTTCGAGTCTGGAAAGGGGGGGAGGATCCATAGGTATGCAATACAGTTCCTTTTTGTAATAAATGAGGGTTCCGCCTTTATGGCAACGCGTCCTATCATTTCTGATAATACGGTAGTTAGCAATAGAGGGGTTTCGGTGACTAGGTTTAAGGAATGACTCCTGGATGAGGAGTGCATCTATCTGGTGTTCGCGAAGGAATTCCGCGATCTCGTCTTTTTGACCTTTTATACCGTTTGCATTGAAGATGCCTAAGTTGAGGGATCGGGGTTTAAACCTAGCTATTACGGCGTTAGACATGTTGGGGGGTCATTAAGGAAACTAGGGCTTGCGAAATCTCTTGATTTTCGCTGTAAAGGCGTTGGATGCCGGCTAAGTCACCGACGCTCCTACATGCTATTATGTCGTGTACCAATTTAGTGGCACGGGGAGTACAGAAAACCTGAAAGGTTTGCGCGAGGAATGGAAAATTATTCTCTGGGTTAAGCAGTGGCATGGGAGGCATGTTCACTGGCCTGGGAGCGGATCGCGGTGCTTGAGGAGCAGGGACGTTACGCGGTGCTTGAGGAGCAGTAGGTACGGATTGCGATGCTTGAGGAGCAGGAGCGGGTTTCGCGGGTGGTGCGGTAGGGGGGGGAACGCGATTACGGGGGTCCATAAGGCCGTAAAGGGGGGTGTTAGGGGGGGGGGGAGCTGGAGAGGCCAGCGTAGGGAAGGCCTTGTGGTGGTTGAGTTGATGCCAGGGACTAGGCCTCTGAGGACTTAGGCGCTCTGGCATTTGAGATGAAGGGAATGGGATGAAGTCCCTTTGCTTAACCTGGCGCTCATCGAGACGCTTGGCTATTTTATGTGACGAGGCCTTAGGGGCCTTTGGGCAGCCACGATAATTGGCTGTGTGGCCTTCTTGTCCACAAAGCACGCAGCTAGGTGGACTCAGGCATAGATTCCGGTCTTTTGGGCGGGTACACTCAGAAGTGCCATGGTCACCCAGGCACTTTACGCACCTAGGTTTAGCATGGCAATTCTTTTGTGAATGGCCATATAACTGACAACGATGACATTGTCCTACTGTGCTATTCTTCCAGGGTTTCTCAATTGAAAAACCCACGAGATTGCAGATCGATTTTACGTTAAAGATGGGGTGATGCCCCTCGTAAGGGGAGCATATGACAAGAACCATGTCATATGCTTCCCTTCCGCGCGAACGGTGCATACGGTGCACTTCGTCTACGGGAATGTTTTGGGCCCTAAGATCGACTAAGATGTCGTTGGAGATAATCTCCTTTGGGATACGCTTTATCACGACGCGGGTTTGTTTATCTTCTGGGAGACAGAAAGAATGGAATGACACCTTTCTGTCTTTCAGGAGATTTGTTAAATTCCGATAATCGGTTGAGGTCGGGACAATAACTTTAATACCCTGCTGGGTAGAGCGGGCGTTTGTGTAGCCAATTTTATGGTCTACACACCACTTTGAAATTGCCGTCCACTTCTCTTTGTCCTGAATGAACAAAGGAGGTGGCGGCGCGACCTTTTTAGGGCCAGTTCTCGGAATTGTTTGAGCACCCTGCGCGGAGGGTGACTCACTCGGACGGGGGGAAGTGGAGGGGGAAGCTACGTGGGCGCAACTCGCGGGTGACGCCGGGCTATCCCTATCGATGTAGGTCGTCGGAAGGACTTCCTCTATCGCGGCTACTTTGCTCGCTTGCGTCGAGCTATGCTTCTTCTTCTTCCTCTTGTTCCTTTTGCCTTCGACTGGCGTAAAGCCATCGTCGTCAGACTGGTTACAGGAGGAAGAAGAAGCTGAGACTATAGTTTCCGTATCGGACGGATATCTATGAGGGGTGGGAGGGCGCTTTGAAGAAGCGCTTGGCTCGTCCGTGTCCATAGACTCGGTGGGACTGAGAGGGCTATCAGGGCTAGCGGGACTCTCCAGTGAGGCTGGTAGAGCACATGCCTGCGACGAATCTAATGCGTCACTGAATTCAGTGACGTTATCGGGGACGGCGGTGCGGGTCAAATGTCTGCCTGAGAGGACTTTTAGCTTGTCGCTAAACTTTCTCCCCAGGTCAGGATCTGACTCTAACATATGGTCAAGGACACCTGACAGGGTTGAATAGTCGCTGCGAAGCGACTTCAACTCCGCCAAGATGGCCTTGAGCTTCATAGTGCCTAACTAACTAATAATCACCTCATAGGGAGGCAAAAATAAAATAAAAATGGGAAAAACTCCTACAATTCCCTAATCCTATCTCCCCGGGGGAAAACCGGGGATGTGTAAAACCCTCCCTGCCGGGTGAGACAGGGAGGTTGTGTACCTCGGGTGAGCCCTAAGCTTGCTTTTGCCCGTTGCCTGTCTTATTGTGCAACGGGGTCCTACAAGTCTAGATCGAAGGGTGTAGACACACCCAACCGTTCTAGGTGAGTAGCTGGGGAAGGAAAACTGTCATCCAGTGCCGACTAGGAGATCCCCCAAGGCCGAACACTGGGACCCGTCCAATTAATTGCCTCGACCCTGAAGGGGCTTCGGCGGGTGTGTTGGGTCAACACCCCACTCGGCTTCGTTGGCACCGTAAGGTTTCAACCGAGGACCACGAAACTGTGGATTTTCCCTGAAGGGGGATGAAAAACGCGACGGGAGAGTGACAAGACTGATATAGAAACAGATGTTAATTGTGTCTTGAAAAAGACAGACAATTAACAGTCGACGATAGTCAAAGACTATAGCAGGCACGGTGTCTCAGGAACACTTGAACGCCAAACAGGATTCTCGAGCGCAGCAGCTGGGACAGCGAGCAGCGTGACCGTCCGCGTCCGATGCCAGGCGCAGAGTGGCGTCAAAAAACTGCTTTCGTTCTCCAACTTACCTCTTTATATGAAGAGGTAGGTTGGAGAACGAAAGCAGTTTATATTATTTATGTGTGATGTTACACAAATTCAAAATGAAACAACAGGAAAATTATTCAAAAATAATACAACATGTCGATACAATTTATTTACAAAATGTTGATTTATTCGACACCAAGAATAAATTAGGAGAGCGATTCAATATGGCTCGTGCGTTGTTTTATGAAAATATAACCTAATTAAATTCCTTAGCTGTTTGAGTGAACCAAGGTTGAATTACATCATTAAGAAAATGTTTCGGCTATGTAAAAAATTATTTCTTAATAAAGAAACCATATCGGTCGTAACACAAAAAATATGGAGAGAATTTTGGTTAAATTTCATCAAACGAAAAGATAAAACACAATAAAGATGATGTTATATGTTTGGTATTATCATTTATTTTTAATTAACCAAAAAAAGGATAACAGGGCCTTGTCTTGTGTTCAGGGTCGAGAAACAAAAGGGGCGTGGGAGTAAAACATGACTTCCTAGGTAGTTTTAGAAAAATAATCAAGCACTAGCTAAAATATTCAGATAATGTTTACATTGATTTTGAAATATTACTTTCTGCGCCACTGTGAGATAACTTAAATTAAACGCTTTACCATTTAACCACAAAGCTTTCCACCAAAAAAATTCGCCAGTATACTTTTAAAAAGACCTGAGAATGTTTACTAAAATAATAATATCTTCCCTCAAACTGCTATTCACAAAAGATTATAACCCTATAACCACGCCATAGTTTTTCTCTCCCTGGCCAATTTATTATGCAATCTCGGTCCGTTTACTTGGTTGAGCGGTACCAACGTACTTACCTTGTAGAGGAAACTTAGTGGGTGAATGTACACAAGTAAGGTTAAGAATACCTCGGGAGAGTTGCGGGGTAAGTGATGCGATGTATTAGATCAACGTTTGCTGGAAGACATGTTTGCTAGACAAAATAAGGTTATGTTATTTTGTGTGGAAATTGGTCCTTTTGGTATTTTGTCTGTCAACTTGGAAGTGAGTCTTACGTTGCTGATCTTTAGAATTTATTTTAAAGAAAGAATGATCTAATACCTTTAAACGAGCAATTCTTGTAGGTATATATGTAAGTTTATATATAATCTGAATCTCGGAAACGGGTTTAACAATTTTCATGAAATTTAGTTTCGAAGGCGATAAATCGATCTAACTAGATTCATTTTTAGAAAACGTACCAAAAAATCAAATATCATATCAAATCTCGGTACTATAACATTCATTAATTTATTCGGCCCAGATTCAGGCACGTGATAATAATTATAAGAACAGAAAAAACTTTACTGTAATAACAGTATTGTAAAGTAAAAATCGTTTATTTCAACATCTAAATGACATTTTTGAGTTACCGTTAGTCCCAAAATAGACACAGCCTGTATCTTGGGCACCATTACTTTTAAATAGAAAATATTTTGCCTATCGTGCCTCACGTCTGCGTCAAATAGGCCCTGTTCAGTATAAACGCAAGACAACTAGTACCTCATGTTGGTTTTCAACTGGACATGTTGCGAGGTCGTGTACGTGGACATGTTATATTTTATTTAAAACCGATAGGTACTCTTTAGCTTGAAAAGTCATTTATTTTGTGTATTATTTTTGACCGAGCGCAAAAATTTGCATACGACCGCACAAACAGGTTCGTAGCACTGTCCGAGCGGTCCCTTACCACTCGTAGCACTGCCACGCCCTTCTACAGATTTTCGTAGCAGCTACGCCACGCTACGTGTGCAGCACACAGATTCTTTTAAAAGCATGTAGAGCGTAGATTGTTTCACGAACTTGCCAGGAATGTTAATTAAATACTTTGTAAATAATTTAACCTCGTCGGTGTAGTGGTTGGAAGGCACTGTGAAGTATGTGTTCTTAGTTCTATCCTAGTTTGAGAAAAAGTGTTGATTAAATATTTTTAGGGTTCCGTACCTCAAAAGGTAAAAAAGGAACCCTTATAAGATCACTTTCTTGTCCGTCTGTCTGTTCGTGTGTCACCACCGATTTTCTCAGGAACGGGTGGACCTAGCAACTTGTTTATACCAGATACTGAGTCTACAGTCCCTATTATATAATATATAGGACTACTTTCTGGGCACAGAAGTATTTAGGTACCTACATATTATACCAATGAAGCTCCTTACGGAACCCTCGGTGACCGGTTTTTTTATTGTTAAGGAATACAGTTATTTCATATTCGAAGCTCGTTTGAACTAGTATCGGCTAGTTTTAGACAAGACTGAAATCCTTAGTCCAGAGGTGTCAGGCAGTGATTGATACTTCTAGTCGTAATAGTTCGTTATTAATTTTTTATGAAGAATATTTTTACTAACTCATGAAATCTCAAAACCAGTATCTAAAATCGCACTTGCAATTCGTTTTATAGGCTGTTGTTAGTTCCAAAAAATTGGATTTACCCGTCAAAACCCTAACGTTTGTATAACCCATCAGATTTTAAATCCACCATATCTATTTCAATCCATGGCATGATATGTTGGGATATAGTTCGTAGAAAAGCGGCTAAATCCGAAAAACGAATATGTGTACCAAAAATACGTACGCAATTTTTTCCTTATTTCGAAATCTATTGGTTTCCGGAAACTACCTCGCGGATGATGTAAAGGGTAACTAAGGGATTACTTTGAGAGGATCTGACCATTCTCTTGGTGTTATTAATCATGTTTTTTTGCGTTTCAATTGTGGAATAACAAGGGACTAGCCAGCATGTTTAAGTCCATGTCAACTTAAACATGACTGGTGAAATATGAGTGTACTATATACCACTGCAGAACCCTTCGCGAATTACAGGCGTGACTTTATGCTATGTAATTTTTGTTCCAAATCCTACAATACCTTTATATTCTTTTTTTATTTAGCACACACCGACACACCATACCATACCACAGTTCACACCTCATCACACACACTCCACACCACACCACACAACGCCACACCTAACACCATACACCTCACCGCGCACCACGTCACACATCACACCACATCGCGCGCCTCACCACACACCACCCATAACATCCTACTACTTACCACACCACACTATACCCCACATAACATGCATTAGCTGGGAATATTTATATTTTTAGTTTTTTAATTATTGTTTTTACCGTTAATAATTTAAATTGCTAAGAAAATATTAAATTAAAGAAAAGAGAAAACTATAAGTAAAGTTTACTTATAGTTTTCTCTTTTCTTTAATTTAATATTTTCTTAAGCTAAATAATGACATTGCACACTTACCCTTAAGGTCACAGTACACTATATTAACTTGGACACACAGTACACTATATTATATTGGTTAGTATATTATGTGTACGACAATGATGTGAAAGAGCGGAGCCTTCTAATACAGGCATTGTTTGTGTTGTGTCGTTTTGTAATGTGATTTAATTTTCTTTTGGCACAATAAACTATTTTTGTATTGTATTTGTATTCATATTCATTTATTGTGTTCTATATTATAAAAAAGATGTTACATAAGGCTGAAAACTAGGTACAAAAATATAGACCCTTTAAGGGCACAGCATGCGAATAAAATTAAAATAAAAAAAATACAAGAAACTAAATTAAATCTAATCTAACACTCTTCAGTCGTGCTATGGTAGTTACCAATCTGTATGAAAGTACTGTTTTGTTTTCCACCATATGTTTAAATTGCATTTACCCACTCAGTTTTTATTACTTAACAACAAAAAACAAAACAATAATCAAAGGAGAAGGGAACGACTCCATAAATTCCTGGGCCCAGGTGTTATTTCAATCAAACTAGCCTTATTTGTAAGAGGATATAGTAACAAGGCCTCACTGAAAATTTCATGAAATTTGGCTATCCAGGAACCAAGTTATATGAAGTCAATCCCATCGGAACTTGACAGTTACCTACACCTTTTTTATGAGTGAAACGGTCAAACGGCACATTCCATAGATTCGTATGGCTAATTAATCAACTAATTGGCTATTAAGTATATATTGTTTAACATAAATTGTTATGCTATCCAACAAAAAGACAGCCGTCAGACATGACGCCGGAGACCGTAAACAGTAGATACACATTGTCTGGTTTTGTTCGTCTCTTGATAGACTAAAAGCTCGATTTGAACAGGTACTTACAGGCTGAGATGCGCACCACTGACGAATAACTGATAAAATCGCCTCATCGTCCAAGAGTCTTCTGCCAATAAAGTTACTGCGAACCGTCGCAATGGTACACAGCACAGCATTCACACAGAGATCCATGTCGTCAATATCCAACTGGGCGTAATCAGTTGTACAAAATATATAGATCCGTCAAATAGTCCTTTATAATAATTATGCAAAGCCGAGGTCGTGGGCTTATTATACAATAAAACATGGAAAATACGTGCGAACTCAGAACGAAAGAAAACGAACGAGTGCCGGTTTACCTGTCATCTGTCAGTCGGTAACCATGTGGCCAACTGAAGAAAAATTAAAGGAACTCGATTCACTATGAATCAATTCCACGAAACGATGGATAAGCACTTGTCACTCGATTTTCATACATATTCTGGGATTTTACCGATTTATTCACTATCGATTACTAAGAATTCAGGCATGTTAATCGATTATTTAGTTTAATAACTTAATTTAACTTTTCTCGTTTCCTAGATAGAAATATGGTACTGTATTTTGTGATTTCCTTTAGAAAAATATAACGGTTTTTTTAATACAAATATCGACTAGTTAACTGCTGGGCCCAGGATTTCCCATCTCCTTTATTGTTCCACGAAGGTGATCAAATGCCTCCAATACCATAGTCTGACCTATTCGCAGTCCGATTTTGTTTAACTACGTCCAATAAACAGGCTTTATAGGCCGTTAACGCACTTTTCATGTTTTATTGTCAACCATTGTTAAGAACATCGCTTTACGACCGCCACTAAAAACCTTACCGTTTCATATAAATAAGTAACTGCTGATCTAACATATATTTATTTATTTGTTGTATTTTTACGAAGATTTTACTACACAATTCTTGGAAAATGAACCTTAAGATTATCTGGTCTTTACGCCCTTTTTATATTGGTCCTTCATTCATTAGTAGGCAGAAGTGAGAGTTGAAATGTCGTAACCGACGAGGGCGATTAAGCCCCATTTAGAATGGGATAAAATATTTTATGCATGTGCATGTATTGTGTTTCGTGTTCGGAATATAAATGTTACTGATTGTTGCGAATAAAGGGAGCTTTGCTCTTTGTACTAAGGCGAGGTTCACATGATTGTGAGGCACGATCTTGTGAACTGTTAATGAACATTGTACCCTAGGTTTAAATGCGCGTACAAAGGTCATTTAAACCTACGCTTAATGTCTTGTGGAATGCCTCTGTGGTTAGATCTTTAGATTTTCTTTTGTTTTTATTATATTATTATGTTTCTTGCCTATTAACCACAAGAATCTTATACCTTTAAACGAGCAATTCTTATATATGTATACAGGATGGAAGGGTAAACACCGTTGTCACTCAAACTATGGGTAGTTGGCTTAAATATAAACATAAAAAACCGAGTAAAAAAATAATTACGTTATTTTCTTTAACAAATATTAAAAAGGTTATTGTCCGACACCGTCCGCAAATTAATGGATATGCGCCCGCCCGAGTGACGTAATCGATCGCTGCCCGTCCTACCTACACAACTCATGAATAAATACAATACAACCTTTTCCTGGTTAAAGACAGGCAAAAATACCTACCTTAGGAATTGCGTGACGATTCTAAATGTACATCTTTAAAAAAAAAAGTTGTGATTTTCCATTGAATTTATGTTCTATAAACGAAACCAAACCACTGGTTTGAAGGATAACGGTGTTTACCCTAACACCCTGTATATACAAGGTGGAGACGACAATACAACAAAAAATTAAACGGCATGTCCATAATGACGTTCTCATTCTGTATACAAAAATTCAATTGAATATATTCAATAGTTTAGTCATTATAGCTCGGCAAAATCCATAGTCGGCTCGGGCTATTCTGTTTATCCACCCCAAAATTCCACCCTAAGGTGGATATTCTGAAATGTATGCCCGAGAATTCACCCTAGGCCTAGTTGGATAAACGGAATTTATAGGCTTAGGGTGGATCCGGCATTCATTACATTTAATTTGTTTGAAAAACTTATTTTTTTATTTCGAAGCTAGGATTTATTTGACAGTTCCAAAATACTCTTAAGCATTAGTAGTGCCAGTATTTAAATTTTTTGTTGTATGGTAGTCTCCACATTGTATAATCTGAATCTCGGAAACGGCTCCAAAGATTTCGATGAAAGTTGCAATGTACTGGTTTACGGCGGTGAAAAATCGATCTAGCTAGGTCTCAGATACTAGACCGAGCTAGATAAGTTTTTCACCCCCGCTTTTCTTGTGATAAAAAGTTAGTGTACCTGGACGTTATGTTTATCACCCCGAGCAGAGCTTGGTTGACCAGATATTTTTATTAAACAGTGGCACATAATTGTTGTGAAATTAACTCGTAGTTAGGCAACAAGTGAGACTGGAATACCTTTGAACATCAGGACGGCAACCAGTCGGTTGTCTTTTAAAGTGAAGGCACGTGAACATATACGTAAATAGTTGTCAAAAACATCTCAGCGCTGATTTGCTGGATTCGTTTTTCCCCTACCAATCGTTATTTCTCCTCTCAAAGTTCATTCTATTTATGTGTATGTATGTAGGTATATATCTATGTATTTATTTTTATATGTTATAGTTATTTTCGTGTTAACAATCCCTTATTTTGCACCTGGCATGTTTGTTATCTGCATCACCCTAAGGTTGGCTTGCAGAAAATTTCTTTTTTTTTTGGTGGGAAATTATCAAATAACTTCTCCGCTCTAGGCGGAGCGGAACGGCGTGTCAGACTCTTACTGACTAAAACCCACTCGTGTTCCTTCAGTAGCTTGTATGTTGCCGGGGCCTACGGTATCCCTTTCGGACTTTCCCGCATTGTAGAAAATGCCTCAGGCAATAAGTCTTGCTTTGTACGGTATTTTTTTACTTGTGTATAAAGTATTAATAAATAAATTTCACCACTGGATTTTACCTCTCGCTCTAATAAAATCATACTATTTCAATGCGACTCTTTGATATAAGAAAATTTATTCTTGCCATCTGGAAATCTAATAAGTAGGTACCTAAGTAAGTATTTATTCCAAGAAACGAAATCTGAATGATTTGTCATTCAAATTTCGTTTTTTTTTAGATAAGTATCAATTACTGAATCCATTTTCTTTATGTTCATTACAGTTTCCTTACATATCTGTCGTATTCATAATCATTAACCCTCATACAAAACCGACAAGTACCCATGTAACAAGAGTTTACACGACCCATTCAATTAGGTACCTACCTACCTCGCAATCAAACGCAATCAGTTCTTATGATTTTAACGAGGAGACCCGCGTCCATTGCGGCATTAATAGGTCATTCCAAATAAAGACATCGCCAATAAAAAGCAATGTTAACGTAATTGCCAGATATTATCTTATCCAATCAGATAATCCCGTTCCGTTTTACGATATTATTTTTACGTACGGTCTTTGCGAAATTGAATTTTTCTTCGGTGTCAATAGAGAAGGGAAATTTTTCGTGAAAGTAAAATAGGATGATTGATTGCTTTCTTGTGCAGGTGTTATTTTTTGCTAATTGACTTCTAAAAATAATGTTTTTTTCTTTCTTTTAAATAATTGTCCTGAGCTGAACGATTAAGGGCTGATTTCACCAATGAAACTGAACGCGATTAGCATTTCTAAAACGCGTTCATGAGCTGTCAGTTTCAAAATTGTTATAGAATATTGTACACAGACAGCTCTTGAACGCGTTCAGCATATCTAAAATCCGCACTTAAAACGTCAAAGATGTAAATACTAAAACATTTAATTTTTCAAGGTTTTTTTCTTGCCTTTTTATTTGTTATTGACGTAGATAACTAACATTCACATTTGTATTATAAAATGAGTAGAAAAAGTTACTAGAAAATAAATAAATAATAAATTTTCTAAAATCATAAAAATAAACATCATCAATCATCATTCATCATGAGTCTACAGCAGTCCACTGCTGGACATAAGCCTCTCTAATTGCACGCCATTCCGCTCGCTTCTCGGCGACTCTCATCCAGCTGCTACCAGCCACCCTGCGAAGATCGTCGCTCCATCTAGCCTGAGGGCGTCCTACCTTACTTTTGCCGATTTGCGGTCTCTACTCGAGAACTCGCCGACCTCAACAAACTCAAACTCAAAATTAAACATTTATTTCAGATAAACCAATTACAGGCACTTCGTCAGTCAGAAAGATGAAGCTATTTGCCCATTCCAAAGGGTAGTAGGTTCCTATGGAGAAGAATGGGCATGAAACTCCACGGACACTCTTTTAAATTAAAATATTGTTACAAAATATTAGTTACATCATTCATGTTGAAATTAAACATGTGAGAACAATGAAGAAAGACGTGCACGGTAAAGCGTCCGTAATAAGAAAAACGGACAATTCAAAAATTAAAATAAGCCATGACAGCTAAGAGATGACCACTCCCTGCTGATGGCGCCCGTTCACGAACATGACGCATGGATCAAGACCATTTAGCTCAACCATTCTGAAGGGTCATCGCTTCTACCGCTAATATGGCTGGCCCATTGCCACTTCTGCTTTCTTATTCTTTGAGCTATGTCTAAAACTTTGGTTCTCGGCCGGATCACCTCGTTTCGGATTCTATCTATTAAAATAAACATAAATGTATTGAAGTGCAAATGATAAAATGTTAAAATGGCCTAAAAAAGAATAGAAAAACCTTGAAGCAATAAAAGGATTTTATTATATTTTACACTCCATGATTTTATGCTCAAGATAAGTATTCCCTTAGTGAGCCGTGATTTGATTTCAAATCCTCTGTTAGAAACGGCTTTTTGTGTTCAGGGACTGAATGGGGACTGAGATAACGAATTCAATTTGTTTTGTAGTCCTTCTTAATCTAAATGTTATTTATAATGTTTCTTTGAGCTTATTTTATCAACAGGTAGTTTTATGTTTGTTTTAAAGTAGGTTGTTAGGTTAATGATATCAGGGAAACAGATAGTCATAATTGATGACAGTAATGTCATTATCTGCCTAGCCTTTTCCAACTATGTTGGGTTCGGCTTCCAGTCTAACTAGATGCAGCTGACTCCCAGTATTTAACATGGTGCAACTGCCTATCTGACCTCCATAACCAGTTACCAGATGACCATTAGCAAGACTGGTTGTCAGACTTTTTGGCTACTACTACCCGTAACTACCATCAAATATCTACGAATGACAGCCGGGACCTTAACGTGCTTAACGTGCTTTCCGAAGCAGGGGGGATCTCGGAATGTATATATGGTTACCCATCCAAGGACTGAACTTGGCAAGCGTTGCTTAACCTTGAAGGTCGACCCGTGCAGCTGTTATTATTTAGCGAGGTAGTTAAGTTACGCACAAACGTTTATAATAAATTATTCTTAGTAATTAGAAGCTAAGTTACTTAGAATCAAAATTTTGTATTATTTATTATCTAAGTCATAAGGAGTAGTTGGTATTTCGATCAATAAATGCTACTGTACAACGTACCAAAGTCGGTCCACAATATTGACAAATTATAACAACATTGAACGGTTTTATTAATTAAGGTGTCAATCAATCAATCTGCCTAGCCTTTTCCCAACTATGAAGAAGTCGGCTTCCAGTCTAACCGGTTGCAGCTAAATATCACTATTTTACATGGAGCGCTTGCTCACAACCTAGTAACTGGGTAATATGATACCCCAAGGTCACCAAGGTCTAAGGTACAAAAAGGCCAAAGTAACATCGTTCTTATTAACTTTTGCCATGACGTCATCATATCTCCCCAAACATGCAAAACCAGCCAAGGCCGACATTGACGTGACCTTCAAGAAACTTTCCTACAATCAACTTTTACGACAAGATAAGTGGATAATGTATCATCCTTCCCTGTTTCTCATCCCCTATCAGCATAACAAGTCCGGGATAATCTTTGGTCCGAGTTTTATAAACAGGGCCAAGTGAACGTGAAACTATTTTTTTAGATAAAGAGGTTCATTGATTATAATATTGTAATTCAGTGTGGGTCAACAGACTGTCAAATGTTTTTGAGAAAATCACTTTGATTTGCTGAACTTAGGAGCTCGTTGCTGTTCTTTCTATAGTATTCGTTTGCTTACTCCCTGGCTAATGATCCTAGTACATTTTTTTTTTTTAGTATAATGTATATCTACCACTTCAATGTTCCTTTGTTTTTTTTTTAGCGTAATTTCATAATTTAAAAATATATGTTTTATGTTTTCGGATTGTTAGTGCTAGTCAAATATTACGAAGTCTAATAAAATATCACTGACTGCTTACTAATATCCCTTGCAAAAATACGATTTACAAATTTACAAACTTCAAAAAACAAATTATCGTATTACACAGTAAACTTTTGTCTTTGAAAACCTTTACATAATAACTTTCAACATGAAGACTACACCAACTCCACATTAATTACGAGAAGTATAGTTCTATATCCATTTAGCAGATAAAAGCATGCACAGCGCAGCACTTCCCAAGATAACTTTTGTCTAATAAGTCGATAAAGTTGCCAACTATCGTACAACTTTGCAAATTTAATATCGAAACTCATTGGCCCGAAAAACAGACCGAGGGTTTACGCTATGGTCGAGTAAATGGGTAAGCAGAATACTTTTTACCTAAGTGGATACCAGGAACTTGGCTATATCGATATTGGAGATTTTTACCGTGAAAAAGAACGGCTTGTTTTGTATTTTTTTGAGAGTACTATGTGGTAAAAAGAAAATACGGCTTTATTCTGAAAACAGATCAATCTGCCTAGCCTTTTCCCAACTATGTTGGGGTCGGCTTCCAGGCTTACCGGATGCAGCTGAATACCAGTATTTTACATGGAGCGACTGCCTATCTGACCTCCACAACCCAATAACTGGGTAATGCGATACCCCATGGTAATACTGGTGTCAGAATTTCGGGCTTCTGACGACTCATAACGACGGTCAAACATCCACGAAGGCCAGCCGGGACCAACGGCTTAATGTGCTTGCCGAGGCACGGAGGAGTCTTGGTATGTAAAGATGGTGACACATCCACAACCCTGGCAAGCGTAGCTTAACCTGATGGACTCGACCCGTGTGGCTGTTATTACTTAGCCACGAGCTCTTCTATTCTGAAAAAAAATAAGGAGTTACAAAGAAACGATTAATCGGGAACTGAAAATTAATTATAATTATTGCATATCACGACTCGATCGAGCAACCGCGTATCCACGCGGTTGCTCGATCGAGTCTGATATGTTAATCGATCCCGATTAACATTGTAAATTAACCAGCTTATCGACCCATCTACTTTTTGCTGAATCAAAACTACGTCGAAACAGCAATAAATATCACGGCACAATACAACCGTTTACATTTCCATGCTATAAAAATGGCAACGGCAAAAATATTCATGAATCAACATAAATTGCCGCTAAAACAAACGCCGCAAACAAAACGTATCAACATTCCACCAATCTCACCCGCATGATCGAATGATCATATCGATAATACGATTCCCGATTGTAAACATAATAGGTGCGTAACCGATTGTAAATCGGATTCGATTCGAATTGAAACGATTACTGTAACACCTTCATCGTTGATATTGCGTGTTTATTAGATTAGGGTCGGTTTTTGTCCGAAGGCGGAGGTAATAGGCCTGGTTTTAATGGGGGCCCCGTAGTGGACGTTGTCTTTATCGTAATGTCGTCGTATCGTCCGGCTTGACAAGGACGGTAAGCGGTGGAATGAGATTAGGTGCTTTCTTGTTGCCTTAATTTGGAAGAGGTTTTTATGATACTGTTTTTATGCGAAGTTGTGAAAGAGGAAGAGATTATGTTTAATTTTTGACAAATATTTTTTTTATTTTTATTTTTATTAGCCTATATTGTATCCCCTTGGTTTTCTGCGATTTCAGGCCATGTTGGCCCCGCAAACATGATAAGATCGTCACACTACCTTCGCCGCAGTCTACCTCAACGCAATGTCCTCCTTCAGGCGTCCAGTGAGTGACGATCTTTGCCCATCTCTCCGGGTGCATTCGTAGGACGACTACGACGTGGCCGGCCCTCTCCCACTTCAGTTTGGCTGTTTTTAACCCGACCCGTTTCTAACCCGATCTGTTCGCTGACAAATCTTACTTCATCTTACGTTCTGTGACAAATAATATAAAAAACTAAAATTAAAATGTCAATATTTAGTGTTTCGTATGGTCCCGTACCTATACGGGGTGGCAGGGACATCGACGCGAAGCCGATTACCATGGATTCAGTACATGATTCTGAACCCCCCTGCGTTGAAATTTTTCGTCGGTTATTTAAAAAAAAAAACAGCTGTTTCATAGAAAAGTGCAATACCTACGCGGTCAAAATGTATGGAGCAGCAGATTTTTTTTTTAATAACCGACGAGAAATTTCAACGCAGGGGGGTTCAGAATCATGTACTGAATCCATGGTAATCGGCTTCGCGTCGATGTCCCTGCCACCCTGTATAACATGTTCCGGTATTAGCGCACGCCACCAAACACCCCAATTAAAATATTATGTTATTACCACAATACAAACACTGAATTTTTACTATTACGTATAAAATATTGTTTATTCATTAAATTAATTATACTGATTGTGGTCACAGTACAAATCTCCGCACGCCCACAGTCACACACATGGGTCTAGCGTAGTAGGTATTACGTCCACTTTGATCACAACTCCACAAATAAATCAACGAAGTGTATAGAGTGCCGCGAGTTTCTTGTGGCACTCTAGTGTCACTGCCTCGGCCCGGCTAGGCTGCCGTGAGCGTTGCATTGTCACTGTCACTTGTTATTTAGGTTAGGTTAGGTTAGAACTGTGACCACACAACGCACGAGCCGAGCGAGCGTAGCGAGCGGTGCCGCGGTAGCGGCCGGCGAAGTGCCAGGGTCCGTTTATACACAAGAGAATGTAATGTTTTGGGAATGGTTTTTACAGCGATCTAACCTCGACAATCAAACAAAATACCAAGTGACGTGACTTAGTGACAGTGACAATGACAATCCAATGCTTGCGGCACTTGAGCCGGGCCGAGGCGGTGTTACTAGGGTGCCTGTAGTGGCACTTTATCCGATAGGGATAGAGTGCCAATGGTGGCACTCTATACACTGCCATAAATCAAAATGGTACGTCCATTTTGATTTATTTATTTTTACTGAACAACGGAAGTGTGACTGTAATTTCTGTTTAGTTTTGGGATAAAAATTACCTATACTAAAATGACAGAAACCGATTCAGTTAACGATTCTGAACAAACTACTTTCATAATTGTGCTTTAGTTCTTTTACACATTGTATTTATCACAGTAAATAGGGAAAAAAGGTTTTAAGGCTTTTACATACAATCTAAAAACTAATTGATAAGCCGCTTAGTTTTTGTAGGTACGTACTTCAGATTGAAAAAATACTCAAAGAACCAACTTTTCCTAGAACAGCCAAAATAATTAGATGCCAGTACAGCTCAAACAACGTCTTGTTTCTGATCTTAGTCTTTTCTTTTCAATAGCTGTTCAGAAATTGCTACTTTCAAACTGAAAAGACTCAAAGAGTATTTTTTTTGTCTTGTTATTCAACCGATATTTTTTTTTTTGAAAATACGTCTTGAGGCTCCCGTAGACAGGCGCGGCGCGACTGGTGGAACAATTTCTATGAAAAGTTCTCCGAAATTGTTCTATCGGTGTCGCGTCGCATCGTCGCATCATGCCTGTTAGCAGGAGCCTTTATTCTCACCATATACCTAGCACTTCCCAAGAAATATGACATACATAACATAACCAAGTAAATGTCACTAACAACACTCATTCTCGTAGATACCTGAGCACTCAGCGCCAAGGATCCTATTCCAAGGACCATAATCGGCTCAGGATGGCTCACTACACCTGACCACGGGCGTTAAACCAAATTAACAATGTATATACGCCCTAATTATACATAGGGTTGCCTGGAAATCGTTTTGGGTACGGCTTTATCTAAAGGTGTAAGGGTTTTGGGTGATGAAGCTGTTAGTATTGATGATCCTGCTTTGAAAGAAGTGGATTCGTTTTCATTTGGACTAATTGAGCTGTATACCTCTTCTCAGAAGTGTTTAACAAGATGCTCAGGAATATTTTAAATTTAAATTTCTGCAAAACCATTTTCGATTAAATTACCTACAGATAAATTCTATTATGGTTGTAGGTATCGTCTTCAAAAGGGTTAACAGTCTGCTTAAATCATAATGATGGTGAGTGTTGATAAAAAAAATACATTTTTAAGCTTCAAATTCTATGAATAGCCAGTGACATTTCTCTAATAGCAAACTTCCAGAAAGATAAAAATATATTGAACTTATACAAATTATTTAAAAATTGCTTGACGTATAAAATCCCTCACATTTAAGGCTTCGAAAATATCTTATCATTTTATATCCTGTGCTCAATTTCTAAATTGTATCATCCCTAAACGTCGCCGTTATTGGGAAGACATCTGAAATATTTATATACGGTCCGTATACGGGTCAACTAAACGCAATCTGTAAAGGTTGCGGTCACTTTATTGAAATGTAACTTTCTGAGAACTTATTGACGCACGGTTGGACGCTTTTTTGGGTTCCGTGGTGAAATAGGAAGTTA
This sequence comes from Conistra vaccinii, assembly GCA_948150665.1. Classification (NCBI taxonomy): domain Eukaryota; kingdom Metazoa; phylum Arthropoda; class Insecta; order Lepidoptera; family Noctuidae; genus Conistra; species Conistra vaccinii. Next base: position 5,050,209 of record OX411321.1, read on the forward strand.
TTTCAATTTCGTGTTCCTGAGGAAAGGATATAAGGCTTCTATGTTTGTGTGCATAGCTCGGATATTGTGACCATTGAAGACTGATATTAAGTGCCTGCATAATTAAATTGGTATCGTTACCAAAGGCAGTTAAAAATTCATGAGAAGTACAAACATTACTAAACACACAATTGTAGGAAATTCTAGTAGTACCTGCGACCTTTTGAGGTCTCTCTATACAGGAGATCTCTTGAACACAACGCAATCTACCACTACGAACTGACAAAACATTTGCATAAGAACTTGTAGTCTAGTTGTAAACTCCGTTTTCGTTCAGGACATAAACCCAAACACGACAATCTCGACCAACAGCACGTGAATGTTTGCACAGTACGAAACGAAATCGACAAAATTGATACGACATTTTCAAAATCTTTATGTTATAAACGCATAAGGACCAATCAGTACATTTTACATCGTTTGTACAATAACATTAAGCCTGATAAAACGAACTGAAAACAGTCTCTATTTTCACATTCCAAACAACGGAATCTAATGAACGGCTCGCATATCCACTGTCGTTCGTATCGTAAAAGATATCCGACAATGGACATTCTTTCCTACTGAATTTTATGTCTGTCGGAGTATATTCTAGCGAGTTGGATAGAGATTAAAATTATTAGATCGGTGTGCCTGCCATTCTGATCAGTTTGTTTTTTTTTAAATACAGTACGCCCGGTTTTTGGTGTAGCAGCAGTGTGCTGCTGTCACCATGTAGTAGCATCACCCAAAACATTTTCCAACTTTTGAATTTATTTTGAAAATTATCTGGGCCTTGTTTGTAACAGAATAATTCTGTATTAGAATTCTTATCGATCTTTTTATCAGTAATTACGGTATACAAAAAGCATATTAATAAGCAATCGGTCTTTCTACTTCTACATATTTACTTCTAACTTTAGCTATATTTAAATAACTGTAATTTTTTTATTATTTGCAAAAGAAAGCGTGATGTTTTTTTTACAGTTTTCCACTGTAATCCTGCACGTTACAAAAACAAGTCAATTCTCAAAAAGACACGCTCAAGTCGCATCGATCTTCTTACTTTACTAGCTTTTCTCGCGGCTTTGTTCGCTTGCCCTTTGGGATTACGCGAAATTTTATTGGCCAGACTAGAGACGAGGCGTGATAAGACGCGCCTTAATTGGTTACTGTACCCAAAGGACGGCGACATAGAATTCTTTTGTAACGCAGGAGATTTTAGAAGATTTTTTATTCAAACAGACAAAGGGTTTTGAGTTTTTGAGGTCGATTATGCTATGTTGGTTGGCTCCGTTTGGGGTTTTCACGCTTATTACTATTATAAATTCAATGGTGAGATTAATGCCCGTTTTCATCGACAGCCGACATGTTGCTAATAGCAGATAAGAAAAAAATGTAAAGTACTACGTACTTTCGTTTATAAATGATTTTATTGGCAATATTCTTTATTGTCAATGTCAAATGACTGCAGTGCGCGAGTGCAGTTACGAGCAAGGTAGGCGAAAACCATGTATTAAAGAACTTAAAACTTTAATATTTTTCCTTATCTGCTATTAGAGTCTGGCTAACGAAAGTTGGCCCCAGAATATTGGCGGCAAATTTAAAAAATACATGCATGACAACACTAAATACACCAGAGATACCGAACGACAACCTTGTCAAATTGACGTTCACGTTCATACAGAGTTGCTATATAAAAAGTTCGCAAATAATTCCAGAGCCAACTTTCGTTAGCCAGACTCTAGCAACAAAATATTATAGAAATGTTTGTCGTGCTTTTGTTTGTCGAGCGAAATTTGTGTCGCACTATCGTTCGTCGATCAAAAGTTGCGTCGTCCCATCGATGGTCGTGAAAACAATCAGTCGCACTAACGTTCGTCGATCGAAAGTTTCGTCGTGCCATCGTTTGTCGTGAAAACAATCTGTCGCACTAACATTCGTCTAGCTGATGTGCTGTCGCACCGCTGATGGTCAACCTATCGTACTGTCGCCCCAGCATTTGTCGCGCATTTGTTTGTCGCAACTTTGATACGGAGTCATGGTCTTCACATGATCTGACCAAGATTATGTCTGGACTTTCAAAGAGACCTCTGATTTTGTTTCGACCTTTCTTCTCAGAGGACTTGATGAGGTCGGCGTTTCCTATCTGACTAAGATAGGAACCGCGGACCTCATCAAGTTTAAAAAAATATGGTGTTTGTACAGACCTACTTACAGAAATAAATCATTTATCATTATCAAATAAAGTGTACTGTTGGATTTTTAACTCTCGGCGCTGAGCCTAGAGTTGAAAATCCAACAGTCCAACATACTTAGGACACTTAAATAATCTTGAGAAATTGAACATAGGAAGGCAGATCTGTAGGCACAGCTATCAATATCACTGTTATATCCTTTATTTCATATTTAGACATAATTATTTACATTTTTAAATATTTTTATAAAAACTAAATAAAACAAAAAACATTTAAAAATATAAAAAATAGTAGCCAACCGGTATCGGGAACAGGGTCCAAGCTACCGGTGGTCAGGGCTCCTGAGAGAGGAATCTCCTAACAATACGCGCCGTGTCCAGAAGTACCGCTTTCTGGATCAAGCCCTTGATCCAGCTGCCTAACGAGAGCCTCCTCAGGTGTTGGTCGAGGCTCTTGGCTATTATGCCATTGGCCGTCACGACTATCGGCACAATGACTGCTGTATCCACATCCCACATGTCGACAACCTCGCGAGCCAGATCAAGATACTTAATCTGTTTATCTTTTTCTGCTTTCACGAGGTTCTCGTCATGCGGGACCGCTATATCAATAATCATTGTGCGACGCTCTGATCGATCTATCACCACTATGTCTGGCTTATTGGCAACAATAGTCCTGTCTCACTGTTATATTATTATTAAACACGAAAGTTGGCATATTATGAATAAAGTTCCAAATACCTTAATGTTATAGATCTCTGCGTCCCTCGGGATGAAAGAGACAAAGTATAAGACAAGTATAAAACACAGTCACTTTTCGTGTGTCTGTGCGATCGCGTTGTTCTTCGATATGCAACAGATGTTGATGAGAATTCATAATAATTTAAAAAAAATGGGTGTCAGGCTTTGGGGACTGACGATAGAAGTGAAAACTAAATAACGCCATCTAACGAAAATATCAGGAATTTATGTGGCTTGATGTCAGTACAAGAACGAAAGCTGTAGCTCCATTAAAAACTATCCAAAAAAATAAAACAGAGTCCGCTGTCAACACGAAATTTATCATGGGAAGCGTTAGGTGGCGATGACGCGAGTACCATCAAAAAAATCTCGACATTTTGTAAGGTCGCAAAAACCGTACGAACCAGGGGCAGATCGCTAGTATCTGTATTAGATTTTACCAGCATTGCTGGATTACTCTGACAGCTCAACCGTAAAAGGTAAGATACGCTTTGCGGTTGAGCTATCAGAGTATAATATAACAACAGAGATTTTTTCGTACGATTTTTTTATAACTTCTACGAAAATGCCTCTGAGGACCACAAATGTAAATGAGCGTCGATTTTTCTTGTGCTACGAACCACGTCATATTTCACAACAGCGAATGCACTTTGGATGGGAACGCGTCTGGCAGTGGCTTGCCAAATCACCTAATATCAGTGCAATGGCATCCGATTCAGTATAGTATAAGACGAAGTATAGTGTGAAATGTAAGTTCAGACACAAATAGAAAAATAACCAGAATTACAAATGTAAGGAGAGCAGGGGAATAGTTATTATGTATTTCTAAAGTGGTTTAGAAGATAGAAAATTGTGTTGGTTCTTTTAAATTTATTTTACTTTTGTTTTTGAAGGACTATCAGTTCAGAGTTCACTGACTGAAGTCCCATGGTATTGCTTCTTCTATTAACCTAGGTCCTTTGCGCAATCTTCAGCGGATTTGGCTTTCCTTCTAAACCATGTTAGAAAAACTATGACGACCTTTCTTTCTTTTTTGCGTGGTTAGTGTCTAACCTGGTAACAGAGCTTTTATGTCGCCAATAGGTCTCTGACGCTGTCGAGAAATATCTCTCAGGCCGGTTTCCTCACGATGTTTTCCTTTACCGTTTTTGAAGCAAGAGATAATTATGCGATACGCACATGAATCTGAAAAGTCAGAGGTGCGTGCTTTGGGGTCAAACTCGATACCTGAATATTGTGAACTATGTAATTGTAGCCATCGACCGACTTGTGTACCTATTATATTAACTTTACTTCTACGAGAGTAAACCTACATAAAAATTAACAAAGAATTTCAAGATTATTATTTTTAAAGGAGACAAAAGTTTTGTTTTCGCAAATACGTACATCAAGAAAAACAAAGTTAAAAATAAGAACCTATACTTGAAACGTTTTAAAAGTTTCTTGCTGTTGTTCTGAAGTGTAGGGTGTCGGCGATATAAAGGACTTCTCTCAACTCCCGTTTAAATAATAACCTGAATTGAATCGTGAGACTTTCAACATAAAGTTTGAAATCGCTAAAAAGTATATTTTATGGATTTATTGCACCAATGTTTTATATTTTAGTATGCATACAGTTTGATGGTCTCGTTTCGGTTTTGGATGTTCGTGTGGATTGGGTATGACAGAGTATTTTTAAATCGAAAATTTCTAATAAAGTTCCATTTTTAGGGTTCCTTACCTCAAAAGGAAAAACCGTAATCCTTATAGGATCATTTCGTTGTCCGTCAGTCAGTCTGTCAAGACCTCTTTTTTCAGCTACGCGTAGAGGTATCAAGTTAAAAGTAATATCAAAGACGTACGTTCATAGTCGCTTCATGCTCAAAAAAAAAAGCTATTAAGTCAAGGAAATAAAAAAATACAGCAATTTATGCAACATATTTAGATACTCGCAAATAAATCGAAAACTACAGGGTACCTACTTCCCGTTGACCAAGAATCATGAAATTCGGCAAGGAGCAAGGTCTCACAGCACAGATAAAGGAAAAAGTCCGAAAATCGTTAATTTGTAATTTTATCACACAAAAAAAAATACGATTACAAACTTACATTTGCAGTTGGAGAATTGACCGTGACGTATATCGATATTCGGGAGAACATGTTTTCAACTACATGGGATAAATTCATCCCAACTACGGAACCCTTTATCGTGCGTGATCCGACAGGCACTTGGCTGGTTTTTTTTTATTAATGCGACCACAAATACTTTAATGTGTAAATGACGTGAAAAGCTTGAAAAATACATTAAAAAATGAAGGTATATTCTTGTATACATTTATGTACCTGTGACGTTATTTTCTGGCGTATTAAAGTAAACAGCCGGAGGTTACTTTTAGCAAATTACCTACGTTGGGCTCAGGAATTTAATAACGTTTGTTTTGGGTCATCGGGGGAATGAATGAAAAATGTACTAAAGCGTATTAGCTTAGGCCTCTGTAAGTTATTTACTTATCTTTTTCAGTATATTTTCATCGCATCATTTAAAACATTTATCTAGAAAGAAATTGTTTTTTTAATCGAACAGTGTTCCAAATTATTTGTGAATTTATGAGAAGACTCGACAATTTTCTTCAACAATCCTAAGAAAAAAATGTGTAGCTACCACAGCAAAGATTTTCGTATTTTTTCTCCCAAAAAATAATCCTATTATTTCTATGGCAACGTACAATTATCCCAATAAGAATATTTCCCAATAAAAATCAGTATTCCGAACTAGCGTAGTAAAATTTTATCGCGCAATAAAAATGGAGTGTTCGAGTTTAGTACGAATATCGACAATCCAAGAAACGAAGGTCTCGGTCCCAACCCTAGCCGGAACAACTGACAAAATAAAAAGCGACAGAAATCGTAGTAATCTCACTGATTCCGATACAATAGAAATTTTTATTCCGCCGTTCGGAAGGGGAGATTATGAAGCGAGCATCGTTCGAACAATGGGCCGTTCAACTCTTCCTGTCATCAGAGATAATAAAGGGAAAATATCGTGAGAAATTAAAATGAGCTCGGAGCTTGGTCAGTAAACAAGGGGGTGGGGGCTGGCAATTTTATTTTCCAATGTCGGATCAATAAGGAGAAGTGGGACACAGGATATTGCTGGACATTGAAATGGAAAAAAAAAGCGCTTTAATTACGCTCCCTTCGCTTTGAGGCGCACTAGACGCTGGACTTGTGTTGTGGCCACTCAACCGTTTATTGAACACTGCTTTTTTAAAAGATTCTGCTGCATTTGTTTTAGTGATTTTTCTTTTGTTTTATAGTAGAGCTTCTTGAGTCGCTAGTATTTTTAAACCCTATTTACACGATGCAAGTGTGTTGCATCAACAAATTAACTAATTGCATCGGTGCAACTCTTATTGTTGCTGCAATGAATGGTATGCAGCAGGTAATTAAATCGCACCTTGTAAATCAGGCTTAAGAGATATTGGGTCGATGAAATTATCTTGTATTATTTAATTTCAGACTAGGCTTTATTTTCTTAAATTTGAACCCCAAAAGTTCAAATTCCATTGAAATATTGAATTGGAAACCAACACCATTCATTTCAGTTAGAATCACGAAATAAATTCCTAAAATTTCATACTCGTGTCTCGTTACATGTCGAGCCAATTTATGATTTATGAATGGCACTCAAAATATAAATGAAAACGTATACATGCATAAAAGGCTGGGTTATGTACCCAATATTTAAAATTTATAGTTCGGTGATTCAAATTATACAAATGGAGTTTAGTTTGCGATTTCATTTTAATAAATTGATCAAAATGTATGCAGTATTTACAGCACAGAGGAAGGGAAAATGACAGGGAGAAAATTGGTGAGATCGTAATGAGTTTGGTAACAAAATGACAAAGCAGAAGAAGAAAGCGAATCTACTACTACGTGAGAGTAAAGAACGTTTGTAAATACTAATTTATGCAGTTTATATATAAGGTGCTAACAAATTAGGTACCAATACTTTTAGAGCTGATAGTACTCGTCTCTAGGAGTAGACTTAAGTATGAAACATTTAAAAAGGTATGTTACTTTTTGGAGATAATTAGGGAAACAACGTTACTGCGAAAAAAACACCCTGTTAATGAGATAGTCAACTATCCGTAATTAATATTAAGTCCTCTTTGATTATCTTATGAAACCTCCTCTTAACTGTTTTGAGTTAATGGCCACTTCACATAAATAAATAAAATATAATGTCAATGTCACGCTATTTATTATGTCTGATTATTTAGTATAATAAACCACTAAATAACAAAAATAATGCTTTACCGCTACACAACAAACAACCTAAACATGGTAATTTGCTATCGCGAAGCAAACTACAGTGCGACAAGTGCTGCTAGGCTCTATGTAGAAAACGGTACACATGTGAATTCTCACACAATCTACCGAGCTGAGCAAAGATATCGTGACTGGGGAACGTTCACGCCTAGAGGTGAAGCCGGTAGGCCTCGATATCCGGCGCGTCTAGAAGTTTCTATTTTGGATTTCTTTGACCGTCATCCAATGTGTAGTACAAGGGATGCAGCGAATGTATTTCGCGACGATGGTCATACGATTAGAACTTCTGAAGAACTACGAGCACGTATTACCAACGCCTTTGAAGTCATGAAAAGAGAAAGAGACATTTTGTTGCGTGTTAATGGAAACATCCAAAAGCGAGCATTATTATGCATTGAAAAATAGGGTCGCCATTTTCAACAGTTCTTGTAACGTAAATAAATATTTACAAAAACTGGGTTTTATTACTAATTACACTTTGCCTTAACTTTTCAATTTGTACTTGAAAATGAGAAAAAGAAGTACTTATTGACAATTATCAAAGGCTAATTGATTACTAACAGTTTTCCCGCCAATAATTGACGTTTGTCACAAACGACGATGTTCACTTGACTTAAACATCTTGTCAGTTAAATGCACAGGATGATTATGTTTGGGCCAAATTTTTATTTATTTATTTTGTTCCGGAAATTAAAACAAAAATATCATATAAAAAGTTTTTTTAATTTCTATTCAAAGTTAATTGTTTTGATGTAATGTAACACCTCTTAAAATATTGGTACTTAATTTGTTAGCACCTTATATAGAAATAAACTCAATAATTGGTCCTTTAAGACGCTTCAAATTCAAATTCAAAATTATTTATTTGCAAATATGGGTAAACAATGTGCAGATGTTTTACATTCATGTAATAATTGTATATCACAGTCTTAGTATCACCATATTTTACCTTTCGGCATGCAAGGTACGTAAAAAGAAAAACACAGAATAAATAAAAACTAAACAGAATAAAATTAAGAATGAGATCAGTCAAACTATGTAGTTTAAAATTATAATTAATATAATTTATCCTGCAAATATTCAGATACACTGTAATATGCTTTATTTATCAAAAATCTTTTTAGTTTTTTTTTGAAAATAACAGGCGATGGTGCCTCCATTAAATATTTAGGTAGGTGATTGTATACACGGGGAGCCATGCAAAATATACTGTTATTTAAAAGAGTTGTTTTATTATTAGGACAACAAATTTTATTACTGTGTCGTTTACTTTTATAATTTTCGAAGGAAATAATGCTTCCCTGGAAACATTCTTATAACATAATAATGTCATGGTCTTTTCATAGAGTGATGTAATTAATGTCATCCAGCTCGCGTAGCATGACAACCATGGAAACGTTTTGTCTATTTTTCTGTCGACAAAACCCGTTTCTATTAAAGTCATGCTAAGTGTGCAGACCGCTTGACTGTCACTAATGAGACACAATAAAATTTTAATTGTTATCGAGCTGCATCAGTCTTTCGGACAGTTGAGCATCTACGTGATCGTCAGTCGCTTATTATTGTAATATCCGTTAACACCGCGGAATGTAGAAAATGGGTGTGGTCAGTCGCTGAAGTTGTATGTACCCTGTGTGTTAACAATATACTTAACTCAGTACTTTATAAATTTCCACGTCTTTTTAGAACTATAAATAACAGCAATATTGTTCCTAGGTGTCGAGATCAACGTCCCAGCAAGTGGTACTCCGCCAGGCGACGCGAGCGTTAGCTGGCAGGTACCGATGCGAGGTGTCCGCAGACGCGCCCTCGTTCCATACACAAGTGCGGTCAGCATACATACATGTTGTTGGTAAGTGATAAATACTAGTTAAAGAACTGAGCTTTTTATTTAAGGATTATTTCTGTGTTATACTCGTACCTACAGATTGTATTTTATTTCATTGATAGGATTTCTATTTGCATAATAACGATCGTCAATCTAATTGAAATAAGGTTTCCTCTATATTTCCATTGGTTTAAATCCATACCCATTGAGGGCATTTCAATTACATTTCAAATTTTACGTTAACTTTAACTATTCCCTACGTGATCGAATCAGAAATGAAGAGATCCGTAGGAGAACCAAGGTATACCGACATAGCCCGAAGAATTGCCAAACTTAAGTGGCAATGGGCAGGGCACATTGCTCGCAGAACAGATGGCCGATGGCGCTGAAAGGTTCTGGAGTGGCGACCGCGTACCGGAAGACGTAGCGTTGTAAGGCCTCCCACAAGATAGACCGATGACCTTGTGAAGGCCGCAGGAAACCACTGGATGCGGGAAGCACAGACTCGGTCGAGGTAGCGGTGCTTGGGGAAGGGCTATGTCCAGCAGTGTTTCGACTGAAAATTAAATGATGATGATGATAACTATTCAACTATTTTCATCGTCAACTTATACTTTTGTGCGTTCCACGTTCGTAATAAATAACAATATTAGTTTATTAAAAGCCACTAGGAAGGTATAAGGTCATAACCCTTTTAACTATTTCCCTTGTAGGTATAAAAAATCCCTCAGTTTTATATTTTCATTCCGCCCGCTTACTTAATAGTCAATTAGACTTTTCTTTTCAGGCAAACAACACTTTCTTCTGTTTTCCTTTTTAATTAACTGCGTTCTGTGCAAGTTTTAAGATGCTTTATTATTCTTAAGGGGCACTCCCGTGATTTTATCGTATTATTGACCGGTATTAGGAAAGTTTTATGTAATACTAGCGGACCTGACACACGTTGTCGCCCGAACAGCGCCACCTACCGGGTCCAATTGTAAATCTATTTCATCCACTCAAAAAAAAACAAAAAAATCATCAAAATAGTTCCAGCAGTTTAGGAGGAATTCAGTGACATACACACGTACAGAAGAATAATTAATATTTATGTATACCACCAACCGGCGTGCGTGTATAACCGGTACCCTAATTACGTAATACACGATCAATCAGAATCTGAATCGCTTTGAAATAGATTGCTAATCCATTGCTTCATAAACTCGAAAAAAGAATCTACTCAACAACATATATAACGCAATGAATGTTGTTGAACTGTCAAAATGAAACTGATTAGTCGGAATTGTTTACGAAAATGTCTTGCGTAATTAGATAGCAGTTGGATGAACGTAAACGAGAAACGAAAAAGAATAGGTAAAGATCGTAGCAGGTGGCGTTCTGTAGTTTCTGCCTACCACCATTGGAAGAAGGCGTGACTATATGTATTTGCATGTAAATTAAAATTTTATCTCTGAATAAGGCCAGAAAAAAGACAACCGTCGATAATGAGTGCGTAAATAAAGCCTACATATACAATAAAGCTTGTATACATCTATGTGGGCTTATTTTCTCTTAAATTAAAACAATTAAAGTTAACCGTGAAATAAAACATTAAATTCAGTAGTAGAATGGAATGTAAGATGAATGAATGAGAGGTAGGAATATGAGAGAGCGAGAGGGAATGTATGGCGGACGATTGAAAACTAACGACGACGTAAAGAAGAAGACATTTGTAATAAGTGTTTAACGAGCCAAATTATACGAAGATAACAAATAAAAGTGTTTCTCTCATCAAGCCCATCTCCTACATCTATTTATATCTATATATATATAAAAATGAATCCCTATTTCCTTGGTCACGGCATCACGCGTGAACGGCTGGACCAATTTTGCTAATTCTTTTTTGTTGTGTTTGTTATAGTAAGGAGATGGTTCTTAGGATAGGTAGGTACATAGGTGTGCACGTAGGTAGGTAGGTATGTATGTATGTAGATAAGTAGGTAGGGTAGGTAGGTAAGTAGGTAGGGTAGGTAGGTAGGTAGGTAGGTAGTCGGTAGGTAAGTAGGTAAGGTAGGTAGGTAGGTACTGTAGGTAGGTAGGTATGTATGTATGTAGGTAAGTAGGTAGGTAGGTAGGTATGTATGTATGCAGGTAGGTAGGTGCACCGTAGATAAGTGATTACCCGTGCGAAGCCGGGGCGGGCAGCTAGTTATTCTATAAATTAAAGTCACTTTTCGTGTCTGTCTGTGTGACCTCATTGTTCTTCTAAACTACGCATCGGAATAGGGATGTTAACAAAAATTTGTTACGTAATAAAAATATTACGGCAATACATTGAGTTAAAATGTGGCATGTCGTCACTCCCCGGTAGATTTTGTACTGACTTATGACGTAGCGAGCCCCCACTACCCAACTTTAATCCGTTTTATCTGAACCATTTATTATTTTAATGATAAAGCAAAAAATACGTATTTAATATTTTTTTATTATCTGACTGACGGACTAAATAGATTAGATATAATTTTCTAAATATATTTTTTTTAATATAATTTTTTCATTTTCATTTTTTTTTTCATCATAATTTAGGGAATTTATTCCGGATATATTCAACTTCTGTATAGTAAAGAAATCTCGATATTATGTCAAATAGTAAAAATCATGCGAAGTAGGGACAGGTCGATAGTAAGGAATAAATTATATAAATCTCAACACAAGGTAATCGCTAAGATTAGCGAATAAATCTCGTCGTGTCGTAAAAATAGCAACTATTGTCATATACACAATGCCTATAAGCTATTGTTGGGGACCTATTTGCATGGTGGGATGGGTGGTCATCGATCCGACTTCCTTAGTTGGCAGGATAAGGGTGAACGCAGTAGTTCTACTTTTCAGAGTAATACGTGCTATTATTTACATTACGATTCAAAGCGTGATCAATGTTCATCATTCTATTATGTATAAAAGTAAATCCCTATTTCCTAGGTCACGGCATCACGCGTGAACGGCTGGAACAATTTCAATAATTCTTTTTTTATTGTGTTTGTTATAGTAAGGAGAAGGTTCTTAGGATATAGGTCAAGGTGGGGTAGGTAGGTAGGTAGGTATGTAGGTAGGTAGGTACGTAGGGTAGGTAGGTAGGTAGGTAGGTAGGTAAAGTAGGTATGTAGGTAGGGTAGGTAGGTAGGTAAGTAGGTAGGGTAGGTAGGTAGGTAGGTAGGTAAGTAGGTAGGGTAGGTAGGTAGGTAGGTAAGTAGGTAGGGTAGGGTAGGTGAGCAGGTATGGTAGGTAGGTAGGTAGGTACTTAGGGTAGGTAGATAGGTAGGTGCGCCGTAGATAAGTACTTAGTGCTACCCGTGCGAAGCCGGGGCGGGCAGCTAGTTGTTAATTGTGAAAATTGGGCAGCTTTCCTTATGCATTTAGCATTAGGCATAAAATTCATAATGGTTAATATAGAAAATTTCCAAGCCAACACCACCTATTTCAATATGACTATATTCCATTTGAAATAAGATTAGACATTTAAACAAACATTATTTACAGTCCGTTCAACCGATTTTGACTTCTATACCGTAGACGTAAGGATGGCATTAAAAGCAAAAAAGTGGTTACAGTATTAACTGTTTACTGCAGCTGCCATTTGTCATGCCACCAACGCAATAGAAGTCAAAATCGGTTGAACGGCCTGTAAAAAAGGAAAAAAAGGTTTAGTTAAATGTCTCACCTTATTTTAAATGGAGTTAATTGATTTGACGTAAAAATTATACCTACATACATAATCTCACGCCGTCTTCCTATTGGGCAGAACGCCACTTGCTACGATCCTTACATACTCCGTTTGCCTTGTTTACGTTCTATACATCTGGTCGTACAGGCACGCCGGCTGCGAGTACTACGCACCTGTCCTTTCTCAAGAACATCACCAATAAGGTTAGTATATAAATGTCCTCCTATGGCGTCTCCTCCCGACATCTCCACTCACATCTGCCTTGTTATTCGCTTTTCATTCATCCTCTCAACATGACCAAACCATTTAAGCATACTCGTTTTCTTCAGTAAAATTTTTAATTGATTAGAATTACGTGTTTGAGCGGTTATACCGATCTAAACAAGGATACTTTTGTTGTTTTTTTTAAACAAACACCGATGACATCACGGATAATTATGTCAAAGGCATATTGTTTTATAACATACATATGTTCCCACTGCTGGGACACAGGCCTCCTGTCTGTGAGAGGGAGTGGGCCGTAATCCACCACGCGGAAAAGTCATACTATATAATCATAGCTACTAAAGGTCTCATTGTTATGATTTCAATCGATTTTATTTTATAGTGCATGTACTGGGACAGCTAGGTAAAGACTGCTCCACTTTCATTCCACTTACCGCTGCTTAAATCTGATAAGGACAAATCTGAAGGATTATATTCCAATTAATCTTCTTCAACAGAGCTTCTTTCTTGTCAGAACACCACCTCCTATCTATTGAGAGCCAGTTCCTTGACCTACATTACAATGTCTTTCACTTCCTCTTTCAATCGTTTATAAACAGCCTCTATTGCTCCCACTGCTGGGACACAGGCCTCCTCTCTGTGAGAGGGAGTGGGCCGTAATCCACCACGCGGGCCCAGTTCGGGTTGGTAGATGTCACATGTCTTCGAATTTTTGGTTCTAAGACGTTTCCTCACGATGTTGTTCTTCACTGTTTTGTCCATAACAAATAGTAATTAAATTATTTTTACTTTCGATATCTATCATCAAATCAGCTACAGGTAGGTTAACTAAATACCTATTACATTAGATCTGCAGTCTGCAAAATTATATGTGAATCGAATTACGGGCAGTATCTTAACAATTGATAACAATGATTCATTCGACATCATCATCATCATCATATCAGCCGAAAGACGTCCACTGCTGGACAAAGGCCTCCCCCAAGCACCGCCACTTCGACCGATTCTGTGCTTCCCGCATCCAGCGGATAACATGTCATTCGACATAGTGGATGTAAAATCAAAACAATAAATAAGTGATCCTTCTGTGTTCGTTCCAAACATGTCTGGTCTTATAGTACAACGCAACGTAAACATGTTGGTTTAACGTTTTATCCGCAGCCGATGTCCGATAAACAGAAACTCTTCAATATTCAAAGTACATATTGGGAATGAGGGGAAGCAAAAAATAGTACCTATAAGAAACTTTTCGGAGTTAAAAACGCGGTCAGGTGTTCGAAGCAAAATGTTTTTTGTGTCGAAAATTGTTGTGTATGATATGAAGGTTTTTTTGTGGAGCTGTAAAGAGCACGTAGAAAATGTTGGTAGGTATTACGGTTGTTGGTGTATATTTAGGGCAGTAGTCTGCGATCGGTTTTATGAATGACCTTTTTTATTATTTCCCTCGTTGGTCTAGTGGTCGCAAACACTACTGCCGAGTATGAGGTCCTGGGTTTGATTTCTGGCAAAGTGTTATTCGGTTTTTCTATCTGGAATTTCTCAGGAGCAGTGGATTTGTGCCCGGTTGATGGCAAGCTCGCCCCCTATTACATGGGACTTAAACGTAACTGGTGAAATGTGGACGTACTATAGGTACTCCTCTGCCTAACCCATCGGGGAATACAGGCGTGATGTTCAGGCTGATCCCACTTTGGATTTTCGTATATTATTATTGTGTTATTACAAGTTTAGACTTGAACAGTTTCTAAGAATAGTAAAATAACATCCACATTGCAACTCTAGTCTATCTGTTTAGCCCGTAATGTCCCACTGTTGGGCTAAGGCATCCCTTTCCCTTTCCCACACACGTCTGTCTACTGTCATTGAGCTCCAGTCCTTTTGGTAGGAGTCTAGTGGGTGCCTCCATCTTCAACCTGGTCTGTCGCGATGTCGAACTCAATGAGCATTTTCAACTGCATAGCAACTGAACTGTTATACAGGGTTAAATGAAATTAGCTAGCAAAACTTCAGAGACGCTAAGGGTATTATAAAAAAAAATATGTTATAAAACAAAAACAACGTGTTGCACTCCGGGAGTGCCGTCAGAAGTGAGAACTTGAACATTTTACAACGTTGTGCATTTTTGAATATTTTGAAATGGTTAGGGAATAATTTCGCACGAATTGCTTTATTTATCAGTATAAAAGTACTATAATTTATGTGGTTAAATCAATATTCATTAGTAGTAGTATAATTATGTATTTATTTATTTTCAAAATATAGTCTAACAAAAATAAACAATTTATTTACACACTTTTCATGAAGTATGTTTTGACTGCTTTTTTTACCCATCAATATGGGTAAAATTTCTTACTTCGCAATCTTTACGTAATGTCAAAGACTAATTATTTTGATATTTTCTTTGTCGGTTCCTAGGCACCGGATCTTACGGTCACGTCCTGACGCGAGTTTAAAATTTTTTACCCATCCCGAAAAAAGTGCACAACGCGGCAACGCCGCTAAAGAAATTTTCACAAAAAAAAAAGTTTCTTTTGTTGCAACGACCTCTGGTAGTGTTGTGACTTGAAGTATGAGTTGTTTTATCGTGTTTAAATATCGATAGCCATCACGTCTAAGATTACACAAAAAAATATATTTGTGTTTGTTTGCTTTATAATGTTATTTTTCTTTTCGTATGGTTAGTGACTAAAATGGTGTCAGAGTTTTAAAGCCACCCATAGGCCTCAGACTTGGCTTCAAATGCCGTCGAAAAATATCTCAGACATACCGGTTTCCTTACGATATTTTCCTTCACCGTTTTTGAAGCAAGTGATAATTATACAATACGCACATGAATCCGAAAAGTCAGAGGTGCGTGCCTTGGGTTCGAACTCGAGACCTATGACTTGGCAGTCTGACGTTCACACCACTAGGCTATCACTGCTGCTGATGAAATATAAGTATTATGTTTAGATATCCTAACCATCACGCCAGTCCAGTTTCGCTAGCTAATTTTATTTGACCCTGTATAATGTATATTCCATTCTGGAACTGGCCGTTGCCCACAGCCCGCAATCAAGACCAGTCCAAGATGAAAGCACAATCACTACTAAGAGGTTCCATTACCACTGTAGGCTTAGGAGATTCTAAATAGCAGCCCGGAGTCTAGATTTGTGGCCGATTAACGGCTACAAGCCTGCCCCCATTAAAGGGGTCATATAACACAACTGGCGAAATGTGGGTGTATATATACTAGGTAAACACGTTCGCTCTCTTCGGCGAATAGAGGCTTTAAGGCTTTTGCAGACCAGCGCGACTTGACACGCGACGCGACACGAACAATACAATTTCTAAGAAAACTTCACGGTATAACAATAACCGGTGTCATCGCGCTGGTGTGCACAAAGCTTTATGCTTTCTCCATCTGGAATTTCTCAGTAGCAGCCCAGAGACTGGATTTGTGCCTGGTTGATGGCAATAGGCTCGCCTTCTATTACTTAGGACTTAAAACATAAGTAGCAAAACGTGGGTGCACTATTAATAGGTAGGTTCAGCTCTGCCTGACCCCTCGGGAAGAATAGGCGTGGTGTTATGTTTTATCAACGGTCACGGTATAAAGAAAGAGAAACAATACTAAGATATCATACTATCTTAGTATTCTTTCTCTCTTTTTATTTTTTGTTCTCGTGATTTAACTTTCCACGACACCCAACGGAAATCTGACATAATCTTGGCCAGAGTCTACAAGAACAATTCATTTTCCTATTACAATAAAAACTTTACCATAGTATACGATAGGATTTCAGATAAACGTTCATGTTCAAATTTACACGGTCATGAAATCTCTCGAACAGTATATTCAATGAAGACGGAAAAACATTTGTAAATTATCCGGGATACGAGTTCTTGGCACAAGATGCAGGTACACGAAATGCCAGGAAACTCTAAAGCTTTAAGTGACATTACAGTGCTTTTATCTATGTATAGTATATGTAAGAATATAATAGAGTTTACTGTGATATTGGGAATATTAACGCTTAGAGGTAAGACTAAGCTTCTACGGTTGTGAGTATAGCATTAGCTACTTTTAATGTAACCAATCGTATGATGGTCAATTGAATATGAGGGTGGTTTTTGTTCATTCGAGAATTTTTCGACCAACATGACAGTATTTTTATGGTATTCTGTTCAATCAAAGATCATAACCGAGGCACTACCCTACTGAAAAGAAATATCAATAACAACGAAACGTTATGGACCATTTATCAAAACGTCACGAACAAAATTATTATTACAGCAACTTATATAGGTCCTTTTATAACATGAAGGTCGCAAAATCCTTTAGCACTTTTTCGTCCGGCGGTCAGCCATTCCCCCTATTTTTTACTGACAACCTCGCCGCGTACAAATTGAAACGTCTTCCTTTGAATATGGTTAATTTAGTGGACTCCGAGGACGGATTTTTTCCTAAAGTTTTACGTATAAAGTTAGGGAAATAAAATGGTATGGTTGTGCGATAGTGTGGCCTTATATGTAAATGTTTGGTGTTCCAGCGACGAGATGAATGGTGGTCCTAATATACGGAAAAAGATGAGTGTGGTTTGTATACTGGTCATGTTTCGGCATGGATATGAAAGAGCGGACAGGCGACGCGTTTTGGTTTGGAAGGCGTAAAGGGATTAGATTAGTACGGTTCAGATTTTTCGTTTTTTAATTGGTTTTGGTTTGACTAGAATAGACAAACCACTGGGTATGTGTTCTAAATAATTGTATTGAAATGTGTTGGCTTTAACATGCCAGTTTTATGCAGTTTCACAGCAGGTTCACAGCAATTTAGACAGTTTATGCAGTTTCACAGCAGGGTTCCTGTTGGAGTTTAAATTGCTGTGAACCTGCTGAGTCCCTGACCGAAACCGTACCTTACCAAACAGAAACAAATCAAAGTAAACTGGTCTTAACTTAAAACTTATATAAAAAAAAATCTACCAAACATACATCGCCGGCAAATACAAGACCAGTATTCAGTCGTATTCAACTGAATGTAATGAAATCAAAACAACCATTCAAAAACAAAATGGCGACTGTTAAACGTCAATATTGTTATTGTGTTTTAGTTCAGTTTTATTTTTAAAACTTTTATCCTTTTCAAACAGATTTTATAGAGGATTTTATTAGTAATTTTTCGTTTACAGCCTTTTAAAAAAGCCGGGATTGATGTAGCTATAAATTTTGTGGCTACTTTTTAAAGCAGAGTTTTATATGTCCGTTATTCGGGCTGGCTTTTAATGAAAATAAGGTTTTTTTAGCATCAACCTGTGGTATTCAAGGCAATGGGTTAGTGGCTTATTTACCTGTGAAGTGTTGTATTGTGTGTATTAATCCTAAGCTCTGTATTGTTATGAAATATTACTTAGAATAATTAAAATTAAAGCACTGGAAGGATAGCAGAATTTAGGTCAGTTTTCTAACAGTTTTAATCTACCAAAGTCAGAAACGAAAAAATGCTAAAATTTATGAAAATGCGCTTATTTATGATTGCATCTAAAAATTGCAGACGATGCTTTTTTAAAAGCAACAAAATATTAAAATATAAAAAAAAATATAACTTTCAATATTTGGTTACGTTATAGCTATTTATCGAGATTCCATTTACAATAATTCACATAACATTTAATTTAAACACAAAATCCATAAAACAGTCGGGTATACACAAAAATTTACGCTTTTAAAAATATAATATGATCCAATTTTCGTACGACGTTTATGAATATTTGACCGCGAAGTGTATACTCGATTACTATAGGAGTAAACGGGAGAGCCCGAGGGCGTAATCACGTATAGGTATTTTATTACGTTATTTGACCGACCGTGGGTGGAAAAGTAAATTAGCTTGTTGCTCCATGATGCGGGGGATGTGGGAAAGAAAACTTGCCCTTTTCACGGTCTTTTTGTATTGTTTTAGGATCAGAACTATCATTATATATGTTTTAGTAAGAAAGTTTAGTATAATACATTCGATATTGTAGGTAAATAATATATATTTTTAAGCTGTGTTCAGTTTTAAATCCCGCACTAGTCATTATTTACTAAATACTATAAAAAACAGAATTATTTGTATTAAACTTTCTCGATATAATAGGTAAGTATTAAATGACATAAATATTAATTTAAATTGAAATACTGGTATCCAGCTGCTGCATCCGGTTACACTGGAAGCCGACACTAGCATAGTTGGGAAAAGGCTGGGCAGATATATAACAATTTAAATCACAAAATGATCTGAGGAAAGTCTCCTCTAATAAAATTGAAACCCTAAACTCAACCCTTTCCCCGATCACCTCGGAACCCACCCAATTCTCTCCATTCCAAACTACGCAAGTACCAAAACCGATATTAAAAACAATAAATAAAGCCTAGCACACAATTCTGGCGCCAATTGAACCCTAAAAATTTACCGACAGCCCTTTTCACTCGGCGATACAACTTTACGTGCGTCGTCGTATCGGTTATGAAAATTTTCACCCACAGCCGGTATTGATAATAGTCGCACAAAAATAATGTACAGGATTATTTTTGGCCTGTTTTTATGTTCTGGGTTTCTCAATTATTATTTTTTTGTATTTTTGGAGTCGTGTGTTTTGTGAAAATGATGGTTTTTTTCTGGTTTAGCAAATTTTCTCATGATTTTCTTGAAGATTTGCTTTACAATGAACTACATAAATAGTGCAATTACTTATTACAAGAATATGGTGGATAATAATGAGGTGGACGAAACAAAGGCGAAAGTGAAAATTCCGGAATAATAATAAATCAAACTAGAAATAAATATTCAACTCTTCCACTGCAAAGAATGCAAAAAAAAACCCAATCCCTTCTCAACTACCGACATAAAACGCAACGAGGAGATCACACCACGTTTTTATAAAGAAAGAAACTTCTTTTCAGTTGAAAACTACTTCTCCGACCCCTATATTTTCTCCTTGAACAAAAAGCCACACAATTAAGTAGCTGTTAATTCCTTATTTTATTTATTTTGCTAGCTATGTTGGACGTCAAGTTCATGCAAAAATAAGCTGGTAGCGAGGAAAATAAGCCGCTTGGTTGCCCGTGAACTGTTCACAATCGAGACAGCTTTGTTTGTTCGTGTTACGGACGCTGTGTGGTAGCTGACTGTTTTGTAAACATTTTATTAAAATAACAGCAGAATTTTACTGTTTTGTGTGCGTTTATGCCAATGTCATTTTGACAGCCTTGTTTGAAGAATCTTTTTGTGGATGTTGAATGAGCTAGTAACCCCTGGCGTGCTTATATTCAGTAGTGAACGATTTTACGTACCTACTGTTACATTGTTTTTATAAAAAAAAGGTAACATTAGTTACGTTTTTTTTATAAAAACAATTTCTGAACAAAAAGAGCTTTGTTGTGATAAAAGTTATAATAATTACAATAATCATCATGACAGTACAGGACTTCCATTGCTAGACACAGGCCATCCCCAATAATCACCAAAGCGACCGGTCGTGTGCTGCCCGCACCGCTAGTTAACATACTAAAATATTATTTGTTTTTAGCTTCATCAATTATTTTATACGTGTGATGTTGAATCCAAATTCTCAGAACTTTGTACTCTAAAACTAACTAAATACATCAAAATATCATAACATACTCGATGAATATTGCTTATCGTAAGATCGCAGTGAAATTTTATTGGTTCAAGAGAGCGTAAGATTCTTTATGCAAGAGGGATTTTTATCGGAACCATTCTTAAGATGTGTTTATCCAGGTGGAAAAAAATTATGGGGTTTTCCTTGAGTTTATGGGGTTATCTTTTCATACTTAAATGGTAATTTAATAAAGTATTTTCACGCTTTTTGTTTTTAACTAAAAGGACAATTTAGAACAGACGTAAAAATGATGAATGGATGTTACCGTTATGTATTTTTGATTTTCTAAGAATCTTTTTTCCTGTTTCAGTGCTAACTTTTTTGTTGGACGCACAAATACGCGTCTGCGATTTGAGAGTTCGTACATATACCTTTCTTTGCGTACTTTGCCGAGGATATATTCAAATATACAATCATATATGTATTTTCAGCTGTATTTCTATTTAATTTACATAACAAATAAATAAATAAAATATTGTAAGTTTTCCAATAAACAGCTACTTACAATAACCCGGCCAGCCTTTGCTCAGCTTGAGCCTTTTATTCTTTAGTTTGTTTTTTGCTCTCCATTCTTACTGTACATGCAAGCGGTCGCAAATCCGATTTGTGTATCTCCAAGCTTTGAATCGGACCACTGGCATTTTAGTATTAGATAACTTTGTTCTGTTAAAATGTCCGATCAATACCCCAGGAGACCTGATTTAATCAGAGCTAAGTAGGATTTATTTGGTTGGTACGGATTTAAAAAGGCAATTAATTTGTTTGCCTTTTTCAATACTTTTGTAATGAAAAGGCTAAAAGGACCACCGAAGAAGGGCCAATTCGAAATATTAAGGGGGTTTTTTTCCAGAAGATTATAAATATGAATGTAAACGTTTTGTCTTGATAATTTATGATAAAATAAATAATTATGATATTGAATTTTATTATTAAAAATGCATGTAAATTATTTAGGTGAAAAAATCGAATTCAAATTGAATTGTTGAATTATTATTTGAAAATCACTGTGATGTTTTGTATGCAATAAAGTTTTTTATTTTATTTATTATCCCGGAAGAAATATTATTAAACAATTGATGGTGATACGCAGCAGGAGGATCCCTTTCCTTGTTTGTGCTTCAGGCATAGGTACACAAAATAGTGTTGGCTGTACCCCGTGAAAGATGCTATAAAAGACGGATTAAACCATGAAAGTAATAAATAACAGGCAAAGTGAAGTGGCCTGCCTGAGATTAATAACGCTAGACAAAAGTAGGCAGCAAGCCGAAGGCACTTATGTAGGCACAAATAATATTATCATAATATGTACAAGACAGGCTCACGTTCTGCTCCAGACAGCTCAAGCTAACAGAGCCTAATAATTTAGCAGATGATATCACAACGCACAGAAACCAACGATATCATAGAGGTCACTGAGCAAAGTGTATGCCTTGTCCACGTCCTACATATTTACTGCAAGCAAACAAGTAAAACATGCTCAAAACAACAACACACTCTTTGCTTACGTGAATCAGCTATTGTTATTATTTTGTTTAATCATGTAAAACAATGCTCAATTATTTTTTATGGTTTAAACCATGTGCCCCCAAGTGAAATATTAATCAATGTTTTGATTAATAGTTGTTAAATTGACTTTTGGCGGTTGACAGCAACTAGCTGTCAGACGGTAGCATGTGTATAATCAGTACGCCCACAGTAGTTAAAATATGCCTGATAATAACGAAAAAGACACATATTCTCCTCCGTTATCTAATACCTTTTATTCTTGTTTATATATATAATCTGAATCTCAGAAACGGCTCCAACGATTTCCATGAAAAATCGACCAATTTTTCATCCCCATAATATCCCTAAATTGCAATCTGATAAAACGTTGGTGTATCTGGTCGATATGTTTATATTTTCATCCAAGCTGTGCTCGGTTGACCAGATATTGTATATAAAGAACAACACCTTACATTTACGAAAGACAAAAACGATTTTCTCCTAAAGTATTGATATTATATTTTATGGTGTTATGAGCTTACTATTGTCGAAACCATACTAATACAGGGTGTTAAAGTTATTGCGTGCCATAGCTTCAGGGTGAGTTCAGTATCGATAAAGGAACCCGTAAAAAATAAAAATAAAATACCTTTAAAAAAAGTAAAAAATACCCGAATATTATCATAAGATGAACCTAATGTAGTACCTACTAATTAATTAGCGATCGTTTAGAATTGATTAGAAAATTGCTTAAAATATGTTTTTATTTTGTATAAATGCTAATTCATAATTTCCTAGAGTTACCTACCTACCTACTATCGAACGCAATGAAATACCTACGCCTGAACACTTCGATAACGCCGAGTGAAGGATTGTAATATTACTATTCCAAGTATTTCTTCTTCCTACTTTAGCATGCTTATCTCCTTCAAAATTAAAACCTGCAAATTAAAAAAGTTGATCTTACAATATTTTTTTTGATTTTTTTATTATATTTTAATTTTTCCTCGGTTCCTTTATTGATACTGAACCTACCCTGAAGCTATGGCACGCAATTACTTTTACACCCTGTATATGTAAAATTGGTCTTTTATAAACTTGAAATTTTTATTTCACAAAGTAAACGCTAACAGGTGGCGTTCTTTAGTTTCTGTCTACTCCCATGGCAAGAAGGCGAAGATATTTATGTAATAAAAACGCTTTTAAATTTTGTGTAGGTAACTGTAAGTAGGTTTGTAGGTATAACCGCGGGCACTGGCGGTTGATCGCTTTTCACCCTTACGCCCTTAGCAATTTATAAGATTGAAAAGTTGTTCACCGCCAGTGTCCGCGATGGTACCTGGTATAATGTTATATTAGTATTGTCTCTTTCATTACCATTTAATGAAGGAAAGTCATACTATACAATTATACCTAAAGGTCTCATTGTTATGATTAGGAATCAATTTCATTTAAGTTTATTTCCACAAAACGGCAAAGGAGTGACTTGAAAGACAAGCATGAACTGGGACACACAGCTAGGTAAAGACTTCTCCTTTTTCATTCCACTTACCGCTGCTTAAATCTGATAAGGACAAATCTCAAGGATTATATTCCAATTAATCTTCTTCAACAGAGCTTCTTTCTTGTCAGAACACCACCTCCTATCTATTGAGAGCCAGTTCTTTGACCTACATTATAATGTCTTTCACTTCCTCTTTCAAACGTTTATAAACAGCCTCTATTGCTCCCACTGCTGGGACACAGGCCTCTTCTCTGTGAGAGGGAGTGGGCCGTAATCCAGCACGCGGGCCCAGTGCGGGTTGGTTTTTGTTCCTAGAACATGCTGGTTTAATCAAGCTGTTTTCCTTCACCGTTTTGAGAGCAGTGGTGACGAAATAATTTACACAAAGTAAAGCGTTTTAAATGTTTAAAACATTCAAATTAGGGTTACTATTCTAAAAGTTTTCAAATGTTGTTTGCAATTTATTTAGACCAAGAAACGGTATTTATAATACTGAATTTATTAAGCTGTCTATGTGAAATTTTCCTAAGGTGAGCGATATAATATCACAATTTTATAGCGTACCATTAGACATTTATCTAAAGATTTATGGAGCAAATGATGGGTTATGGAAGTAATTTTCCAATTTTATAGTGAAAATTATGACCTACTTTAAAGTTATATTACCTGTGCCATTAACTTAGAGCACACTTCTTTCATACGTCGTATTTATTATGAAACTTTTACTAACGTCAAATTTTACTGGTCTTTTATTCTACGGTTGTTTTATCCAAATAATTCACCAACTCTCAATCTCAAGTCCCGTTCTTATAGTTAATTGACTCAGGCGTGACCTTGCGGAAATCCATCATAAAACACAATAGACGATGTATATCTAGTAACTTAATGCGCTTAACCGTTCTTAAAGAGTTAGAGAACCCTGTAAGAAATCGACACGTGTTTCGCCTCTCAACGAGGCATCCTCAGGACGACGATTGACCTGTTGCGAACTCGGACACGAAGTGTTATCAACGCGAGCCGAACGCAAACGCCGCTTTGCTTTTGCTTTCTTACAGGGTTCTCTAACTCTTTAAGAACGGTTAAGCGGATTAAGTTACTAGATATACATCGTCTATTGTGTCCCGTTCTTATATTCATGTCAAAATCATATTCATAGATTACGTGACGAATGTCCACGCAAGTTTCGCCACAAATAAGCCAGGGTTAGTGAAAAACGTTCCCACTTTTCCAATAAAACAGCGAAACTTTTGTTACTGGTTGTCTGTCATCACAAATCCATGGTGGAATCTACTTGGAATCTTTTGTAGGGGATTTCTTTTACCCCTTGATTTATGTTGGTATGCGTTTTCCCCTACCATTTATATGGGGAAGTAGGGCTGTAAGCCTTATTATTAACTCGTTTTATTTGTTCAATTTCCATTTACGAGTCTGATTATAAGGGATCACTGTTGTAGTCTTGTGTTTGTGATTTTCTCTTGGAACAAAGTTTTTGTGTTGTTTTCATGATGAATGTTCTTTTGCAAGTTGTCAGGATTATTCTTCTCGTGGGAACTGAAATAGTGTATTAGTACGCTTTGATGCCTCCGTCTGAGTAGTTCAATGGAATTAGGCTTTCGTTCTAGGACTAAGATTACATGTTGGATTAAGACGAAAATAGGGTTCACTTAACAGTAGATATAAGAATTTTCGTTGGATCAGTCAGTATCTTAAGAGGGCACCCAACGGTACACTAGGGCCACTCCTTTAAATAAAAAACATCGGGCAGTCTTTGGAGACTGCCGATAGAAGTGAAAACTAAGTAACTTTTTGACAACGTAACGCCATCTAACGAAAATGTCAGGAATTTATGTGGATTGCTGTCAGAACAAGAACGAAAGCTGTAGCTCCATCAAAAAATTACAAATAAAATAAAACAGAGTGTGCTGTCAACCACATTTCTACTCTCTCCTCTTCTTACGAATTTTCGATCAGGTCACAACGCCGCTAAAGAAGTTTTCACTTCATAAATATTATCTCGTGACTGAGAAGGAATTATGAATAGCTGCTAGTAAGGACCCTCGGTAAGTGTGTCTAGAATTTTCTGATACATTTTATTATTTATTATTATAAGCCTGTGTTGTCCCACTGCAGGGCAAAGGCCTCCCTTCCCTCTTTCCACTTTTCCCGGTCTACTGCGATTGTGGGCCAATCCTTTAAGATGCAGTCCAGCTCATCCCGCCAGATCTTTCTTGGCCTGCCGCGTAGTCGTTTCCTGTTATTTGGGATCTTTTATAAAGTATTACATCATATTGTGACACGAAGCAACAAAATTCGATTTAAAGAAAAGCGGCCGTAATAATATTCCTCTTATTACGGCCGCTTTTCTTTAAATCGAATTTTGTTGCTTCGTGTCACAATATGAAAGGGTTTGAAGATTTTGGCCCTAAATGCAGCCACCATTTTTATTTTTTTTCAAAATCGAGGTGCACAATAAATGTCATATATTTGGATAGGGGACACTTATACAAACATAAAATTTCATATAACATAACACCATAAAGTGTCACGTTTCTGAGATATTCAAAGATAAAAATAACAATTATTATAACGAATTTATTTATTTATGTTGTAGTTACTTATAGCCGGGGAACGGGTGTAAGAGAAAATGATTGTTAGCAGAGTGGACTACCCCATCCAAAGGCACTGGGTAGAATTAGGTATAGGTTTATGTTAAATATAATTAAGTACTAACAACAATAACAGGGCATGTAAGCACAGTTTGTTACTAACCACTAACTACGTATGGACTGCTTAGATCTGAAATAAAGATATTTTATTTTATTTATTTATTTACTTCATGTTGATTAAGTTATTTACACATAAATTAATTGACTACACCTAGTGGATAAAAAATAAGATTTTTTAATCATATTCGGTATATATAATATCATCCAAGAAGGCAGCGGGAGGCTGAATAGGATTTTCTTGGTGTCGCGGCCATGCCATGCACCATATAATACATATACCATATAACACACGTCCTCATTCGTCCTCCACGGAGGGTAGGTATACATATATTTTTGTGTCTTTCGCTCTTAACTAAAATATTACCTATACATGTTGCAATTATGTTTTCATAGTTCAATATACTTATGTGAAGGAAAAAAAACAAAAAAAAATCCTTATTTATTTATTTATTTATTTAAACTTCTCGCACACATTGAGGTACAAAGGCGGACTTAATGCCTTAGGCATTCTCTACCAGTCAACCAAGGGTGGTGAAGAGATAAGATGGCAGGTGCTCTGAATAAGAGGAGAAACCGTAAAAAAAATATTAAAAAGATATCTAAATGCATTATAAATAAAATAGGCACACAAGTACATATATAGGTTATAAGCTTAAAATACACATACATACATATTAACTATAATATATACCTACATTATAATATATACATATATAGGATACAAGTAAAAAAAAGAGGTAATTGAGATGACTCTACGCTATTTGTTTTGAAAATAACTCTGCAATTTCCGCTTAAATGCATACCGACTGGTGGCCGTTCTGATATCAAGAGGAAGCGCATTCCATAGAAGAATGGACTGAATATGAAAGGAAGAATGAACAAAGTCAGAAGTATGAGAAGGACAAAGTAGAAGAAGATTGTTGGAAGAACGCAAATTCTTAGCGTGTGAAGAACAAAGATATTGGAAGTGAGACATAAGATAAGAAGGTGGGGTGGGAGAGTTCAGAAAGGAGAAAAGCGTGGTCAAAGCGCGTAAACTTCTTCTTTGGCGAATGGACATCCATTTGAGCTCAGACCTGTAGCTCGACACATGGTCATATTTCCTCAGGTTGAATATGAACCGGATACCATTGTTGAGCAGTCTGTCGAGTTTATCCAGCAAAACTGCATTCAAGTCAAAGTAGCACACGTCACCATAGTCGATGATAGGGAAAATTAAAGTCTGCACAAGCATAGCTTTCGTCTTAGCGGGCAAAAAGCTCCTCAGACGATACAGGGATCGCAGAGTTCCGTTGACCCTTTGACTAACACTAGAAACCTGGCGTTGCCAGCTAAGCGTCGAGTCAAGATGCAAACCGAGATCCTTCACCGTGGGAGTAATGGGTATGACGGTACCATTAAATATAAGAGGAGGAAGAGAGCTAAGTGCCACCCTACCCATCATGCGCGAGCTTCCAATTACAATGGCCTGACACTTTGTGGGGTTTACTGACACCCCAAAACTATCAGACCACCTTTTGATTGAATCAAGATCTCGGTTTACATCTGCTATAGCGTCCGATAAACTTTCCACCCGCTCAGCTGTATACAATTGTAGATCATCAGCGTATAGATGATACGAACACCGAAGACAGTGAGTTATGAAATTAATGAAGATTGAGAATAACAATGGAGAAAGAATACCGCCTTGTGGAACACCAGCATCTAGGTCGCGCCAACTCGAAGAGCTCTCGTCAACGCGAACCGACTGCTGACGTCCCCGAAGATAAGAGGAGAACCATTCCAGGGCCTCGGGTGAAACCATAAGATGGGAAAGGATAGAGAGGAGAATATCATGACTGACGGCATTAAAGGCATTGGAGAAATCAATTAATACCAAAACGGTAACCTTGGTATCCTCCATCGCTTCTCTAATGTCACCAGTCACTTTAAGGAGAGCGGAGGCTGTACTGTGCCCAGGCCTGAAACCGGACTGAAAGGAGCTAACAAGGTTGTTGCGGTGAACAAACCCCGCAAACTGCTTATGTACGCAGGCCTCAAGCACTTTAGACAGGAATGGAAGAATGGAAATAGGTCGAAAGTGGCTGGGTAGGGAGGGATTTGAAATTTTAGGAAGTGGGCGGACAAAGGCCATACGCCACTGGGAAGGGAATTGTCCGGAATCCAGAGAAAAGTTGATGATGTGGGTAATCGGAGGGAGAAGGCTATCTAGGATCCAAACGACCATACTACGATCCTTGTTTCAGGGTTCACTTTTCGACTTACATTTCGGTGAATAACTCCGAAACCTGACGCTTTAGGATATTATGTCATACGACATTTTTTGTTTGTATATGTGTCCTCTATCTAAATATATAACTTTCGATTGTTTCCGCGATTCAAAAAAAAAAATCAAAATGGCATCATGTTAGGGCCACCCTCCATACAAAAATCTTCAAACCCCTTTATAACAGGTATTAAAAAAAATCTTGACACACTTACCGAGGCTCCTTAATAGCCGTTATTCATAATTCCTTCTCAGCCACGAGATAATATTTTTTTAAAGGTGTGGCGCTAGTATACCGTTGGGCGCCCTTTTAAGAGAAAAATAAGAGTTTTGGCTGGTGATTATGTTGTATGAATTTTCTTAGTCACGTAGCTAATCACACGTATAGCAAATTCATGTAAATAGGGAAAAAAAGAAATTCTATTTGGTTCGTCAGTCAGATAATAAAAAAAAAAACATTAGATACGCATTTTTTGCTTTATCATATTAATAAAAAAATACTTAGATAAAACACATTGAAGGTGGAGAGT
The DNA here is from genome assembly GCA_948150665.1 of Conistra vaccinii. Classification (NCBI taxonomy): domain Eukaryota; kingdom Metazoa; phylum Arthropoda; class Insecta; order Lepidoptera; family Noctuidae; genus Conistra; species Conistra vaccinii. The sequence continues at coordinate 5,079,389 of OX411321.1, forward strand.
GAGGGTCACTACGTCACAAGTAAGTATAAAATCTACAACCTGGTGACGTCATGGCACATTTTAACTCAATGTATCGCCGTAAATATTTGATTACGCAAAAAAAGAAAAAATACGTATCCAATATTTTTTAATAATATTGTATAAGACGAACAAAAAAAACATGCAGGGCAGTCTTTGGGGACTGCCGATAGAAATGAAAACTAAGTAAATAATGTATAAACTTTGTTACCACAGCTACAATATTTATTATGTCTCTAACAACGTAACGCCATCGAACGAAAATGTCAGGAATTTATGTGGCTTGCTGTCAGTACAAGAACGAAAGCTGTAGCTCCATTAAAACAGATAAACTAGTGATTTCAACCACAGCTACAATATTTATTAGGCCTCTAACAACTTATCGCCATCTAACGAAAATGTTAGGAATTTATGTGGCTTGCAGTCAGTACAAGAACGAAAAAAACAGATTGCGCTGTCAACACGAAAATCATGGGAAGCGTGCGGTGACGATGGCGTTCGGTGACGATGACGTGAGTTCCATGATTTTTGCACACCCAAAAACTGCTCAACGAGTCTAAAGAAGCTTTCACTTCAAAAAATTTTGTCATCATGCCATTACATATCGAAGGACCAATCATGCATCCTTTTGTTGTACCTACCTAGTATTTGCCTTTTCTTATTTCACAAAAATACGATATTATTTATGTAGAGGAGCTCGTGACTAAGTAATAACAAGCCGCACGGGTCGATCCATCAATGAATGGGTGACCATCTTCACATACCAAGACTCCTCCGTGCCTCGGAAAGCAAGTTAAGCCGTTGGTCCCGGCTATCATTCGTGGATCTTTGACAGTCGTTACGAGAGTCAGAAGCCCGAAGTCTGTCACCAGTGTTACCAAGGGGTATCGTATTACCCAGTTACTGGGTTGTGGAGGTCAGATAGGTAGTCGCTCCATGTAAAATACTGGTATTCAGCTACATCCGTTTAGACTGGAAGCCGATTCCAAGATAGTTGGGAAAAGGCTAGGAAGAAGAAGACGATATTATATATTATGTCAAAACAATGAGGTAACATCAGAAGGGGAGAGTCCTTCACTGTAGTGTTTACCAAAGCCTGCACGTGGAACATCTTACATTCCTCTAACAATGTTGGATATATTTATTTATCTTACGTTAATTATGTCTTCCTTCCTCAAGATATCAACACGTACAGTCAACAGCAAAAGTAGATGATCAAAATAAGAAATTTAATACTATGAACGGAGTTCGCGTCAGAACTGTGTGGCGTCGGAGTGATTCAAAAGTATGTGATTGTAAATTATACCAATCATTTACTACTAGTACAGCTGCCATATATTCGTGATCACTTTTGACTCCAAAAGTTATAAACTCAATTCGCATCAGAACTAAGAAGTGAAAAAAATATTCAAAACTAGTGAACAGTTAAAATCAAAAATTAAATGATAAAATTGAGGCCCCGTAATCATGAGGCAAATAATTCATCCATATTTATTTTTTAATTATCCCAGTAATTTAATTTGTTATGTTTTACGGAAAAACAGCTGAATTGGATTAAAATTTGCATATTTAATATATGCCTAATGCATTAAAAATCATATAATTGAAAAACTTTACTATTTTTTTATTTATTTTTGTAACTTCTGTAAAAAGTTTAAAAGTAGCTGATGTGGTACAAAACCATAATTCAATCAATATTATTATCTTTGCGTGTTTGTGAATGTATGTCAATGTTCAAAAGTAGCTGATGCGATACAAAATCATAACTCAATCATTGCTTCTGCCCAGTCGGCTACAATATATTTGTAGCAACCTCATACCCTCAACCTCAAGTTTTGTTTCTTTTTGTTTTTTTATCTTTTTTACTTTGACGTCTGTCACAAACTGACAATCAAATATAGTAGTCGAGTTTATAACTTTTGGAGTCAAAACTGATCACGAATATATGGCAGCTGTACTAGTAGTAAATGTTTGGTATAATTTACAATCACATACTTTTGAATCACTTCGACTCCACACAGTTCTGACGCGAACTCCGTTCATTAGTATTGAATTTCTGATTTTGATCATCTACTTTTGCTGTTGACTGTACTTTGAAATAAAAATACTTCCATTGCGCTAGCGTGGAGGAAAATAGCAGCAAAAATAAAATACAGTAAAATAACTGGATGGTTGGGTGTTACCAATTCCTTCAAAAATTGACAGAGGGCAAGTCAATATTTGACAAAAATGCAGTGTCAAGCGATTTTGAACCTTGTGTAGTGCAACAATAATGACTACTTGTCCTGCCCTGCACTATGGTATGAACCCTTGCAAAAAAAAAACCAAGAACTGTCAACCTATTTTTTGCAGCCAATTTAGTTTCAAAATAATAGTTACAATACCAAATTATTTTATTTAGAACATAAAATAACTTATCATTACGCCTGTAATACCTGAAGGGTTAGGTAGAGGTATCTAAAAGTACACCCACATTTCGCCAGTTATATTTTTTTTTTTTAAGTGTCGTGTAATAACTTATGGCAATCAACCGGGCACAAATCCAGACTCAGAGAAATTGCAGATGGAAAAACCCAATAACACTATGCCCGACCCGGGAATCTAACCCAGGACTTCATGCTCAGTAGTAGTGCTTGCAACCAACGAGGCAGTATTTTATTTTATTTATGAACCTAAATAATAAAGTTATCCCCGTAAACGGATTTCTTCATTGGTGTATACAACTTATAACGTATCGAGTAGAAAAAATATCTACAAGCGCTATCAAAGTAAATTAAATTCATCTGAATTTAAAAACACACTCAATTATTTCATATCAAAATTTTATAGGCCATACCTAAAAATCCCATTTTCCAGATTTGCCATAGCAAAAGAACACGGACCCTTTGCCTATGGAGCCTTAAAAAACGCTTGTAAAAGTCAAATATAAATTGTCCAATTTAAATCCGATGTACGAATGAATGCGGCGTCCCTTTTGATTGGATATAAATGACCTCTCGATGTCAAATTGCCTCGAGGACATCCATTAAATTCGCGTAAAAGGTATTTTATGTTGTACATTGATATTCCTACGTTTTTAAATGAATATAAAATACATACGTGGATATACATACATACATTGCAAATTAATTAATTAATTGAAAATTACGTCATGATATTCGTTTATAAATCGTTATATTATTATGTTGTCTTCACTTTATATGGACTTAAATGTAACTGGTGAAATGTGGGTGTACTATATAGGTACTCTTCTGCTGAACCCTTAGGAGATTACAAACGTGATGATATGTCGTTTATTTATTTTCTTTCATATATAATTACATTTTTAAATATTTCTTACATTAAAAAAATTAACAAAATATATAAAAAAATAGAGGTCGGCCGGTGTCAGGAGCAGGGTCCAAGCTACCGGTGGTGGTTAGGGCTGCAGAGACAGGAACCTCCTCACAATGCGAGCCGTATCGAGGAGTACTGCCTTCTGATCGAACCGTCTAACGAGAGCCTCGAGAGATGTTGGTCGAGGCTTTCGGCCATCAGGCCATTGGCAGTTACGACAATCGGCAGTTACGTATTGGTCGTTGGGTCGTGTTGTGTATTATTCTTTTATTTCATTTAAATACATATAAATTACATTTTTAAATATTTCTTAAAAAAAAGATATAAAAAACATTTAAAAATATAAAAAATAATCGCCCATCGGCATCAGGAACAGGGTCCAAGCTGCCGGTAGTCAGGGCTCTAGAGAGAGGAACCTCCTCACTATGCGTGCCGTGTCTAGGAGTACTGCTTTCGGAATCAAGCCCTTGACCCAGCCGCGCAATGAGAGCCTCCTGAGGTGTTGGTCGAGGCTCTCCGCTATTAGGCCATTAACCGTTACGATTATTTATCGGTACAATGATTGCAGAGTCCACGTCCCACATGTCGACAACCTCGTGTGCTAAGTCAAGATACTTGATTTTTTTATCTTTCTTTATTATCATGATATCTGGAACTCTGAAACCAAGCAACCTTAATTTTGTTAACACAAAAAGTTTCTGTAGGTAGGTTCTTTCCGGATTCAATCGAGAGATTACCTACTTAAATCCTATTTTAATTTTTACTCAATATACTCAATATATACTCAATATATTTATTGCTTCCACATGTGAACTTAGGTGGTAGGTTTAACAAAATATGATCATTGTGGACCCTGTCGGGCACAGCAAAAGTAGAAGAGAGGAAGAGGGCTTTTCATTTGATTTACTTAATTAGTACCTATTTATTGTAATTATTTTATAAAACTTGCAAGTTAAAATTTGTCATTTAAATAATCATTAATATCATAATAGCATTTAGATAATAGGAATAGTTTTAATTTATTTATAAATGTATTCAATTTTTGTTCATTTTTGATTAATTCTGGTAATTTATTATATATTTTAATTGACATTTTATTTTTACATTTTTTATTTTTATTTTATATTATAAACGCGAAAAATTGTCAACACGGATGTTTGTTAGTCTTTTACGCAAAAACAACTAAACGGATTTTGATGAAACTTTTCAGTAAACTTATACATTAGAATAACATTAAAGGCTTCAATTCATAAAGATTTTGTGTGATTTGGTCATAATCCTAACTAATATTATAAATGCGAAACTGAGTTTGTTTGTGACGTCTTCACGCTAAAACGGCTGAACGGATTTGGATGAAATTTGGCACATACGTAGACCGTGACCTCAAGAAGGACATAAGCTACTTTTCACCCTGAACCGTAGACGGAGTTGCGGGCAACATCTAGTATAACGATAAAAATCAAGTAAGTCGAAAAAATTGAGAGCTGTCTTGACCTGCGGTACCTAAACCGCGAAGATAATGTATCATGAGATTGTTTGATTTAAACAGTTCTAAATAAAAGTCCGCGACCTAATTTAGCATGTTCCCGTGGGATAATTTCTGACATCCACGCAGGCGAAGCCTCGGACAGTGCTAGTTATAATATTAACACCTACTCTGAAGCCATTAATCATTCAAATAACATACAATAAGGAAATATCCAATTAAAACTGTACGTCATAGAACACGAACTTAATACGACAAATATGGCTTATTATTTAATAAATCACACAAACCACTTACAAAATTATGCTAATTGGCAGCCATTACGAAAATTAAATTCGAATATGGAATCAGTGAAGGCGCGAGTGCGCTAATCGTTATTAAATCGATATTAATGATCACTCGAGTCGATGTCAATTCATCGATTCTCGAGGGAATTCGTGCACGCATATAGAAAATGCACGACGAAAAACTGAAACCATTTATTATTCGACGACGTGTGAAATACGTATGCGACTAGTGATGTGAATTTTCCCATTTTTTTGTTATTCGATTTTGCGAAATGTTGTGAACTTGCCAATGTTAGGAATGCGCTGTTACTGTTTCGTTACAAAAATAACAGAAAAACTTGTTTTTATATCAGTTTCGTACTATTCTGAAAAGCTAAAAGTCATGTGCGGGAACAAAAATGCTTGTTCAAAACCACAATCTGTGCAAAAAAAGTTGGTAACATGCGGTTCCGCCGTTTTGCGTAGCATGAATGATTTCATCAAGAAAATAATGGATTTATAATTGAGTAGTCTGTCATGTACTAGGTAACAGTAGTTGCATTCTCTTGTTTTACCTAAAACTAAGTACCTAATTTGAACGAATTTCATTTCGTCTAACAATTGCTAGGGAACTTACATTACCTACTTGATAAATTATTTTATTTTCTGTAAGTAGATAATTGTACAACCACTTTTACACGTCAAATATATTTAAAAAACTAGATGAGGTCAGCGTTTCCTATGTGACTATTCTGAGAAAAAAGGCCGAAACAAACTCAGAGGTAGATTCTCTTTTATAGTCCATACATAATCTTGGTCAGATCATGGTGAAGACCATGTAGATTGGTGTCTGAAAATGGTCTTTTGAGGAAAGAACCACACAGATTGAGTGGACCTGTCCAGTCAGTGCACGCATTTTGTCAGTAATTATGCAACTCAACTCAGATCTTCAGGAGCTCAATCACAATGTTCGAAGATCAAAATCGAAAACTATGTTAAATTACCAAAATCGAAAAATATGTTAAATGATAGTAATTTTGTCATATTTAACATTCGAATTACAAGTCATATATGCGAAATAAGGCCCAGCGTAGGTTCGCGGGTCGTGCAAATCCAATTGACTCGCGACCCGCGATTGAAATCTATTATTGATAGCGAATTCAAAATGGCGACTATTCATTAGTCCCTCGATACGTGAGCTTTGTACGTATACGATTCGAATCGATTCTGATGACACGAACATTCGATTTCATGTTTAATGAGAATCGAGTAATGTTTACATTATCGTTTTCGAAATTACGTGATAATGTAGTATGCTTTATTTTAGTAGTAGATACAATGGATCTTTGTTTGATTAGTTGGTTAGTTATCAAAATGCACGTGGTTTTCATGAGCACGAGTTTATTATCATCAGTTTAAAGGATTATGTAGTTTTAATATTTCAACGGACTTTCGCCATCATGTAACGTGTTTGTTTTCAACTACAAACATTATTATAATATGCTCAAGTTTACCAGAAATCTCCGAGCAAATACTGATCTATTATAAGCCACATAATACATGTTACACACATAAACTCTCATTAAGTATAACATCTAATGACTGTTACATAATGGATTAAGAACCTCTTTTTAGTAGTCGGTTACGATTTATCAGGAACTGATAAAGAGTTAGCAATTCGGAGTTGAGAATTCATTTTACAAATAAACATAGCTATCATAATACTAAGTAAGTAGATAAGTACATAAACTCATTTAGCTTTAAACAAAATGTTTACCCTTTTTGTCTTCATTTAAAAGCATTAACCTCGTTATAAAGCATTAACAAAAACTTAAACTTGCTAAATGGCTTAAACTATAAGCTCTTAAGTTCAAGCGAAAATTGCATACAAACAGCTCTAAAAAAACTATTTGCAGGCGGAAAATAAACTCATATATTTTCAAACAATGTACAAATCTTTCAGTTCCGACAAACTGGCGCTTAAACTCGACAAGTTTCAGGCAGGTGGCGCCACCGGCGTCGCCGGAAGTGGCGGTAACGGCCTACTTCCGGCACGTCGACGCCTCGCGCCTACACACCTTGTTATATTGGTACTTCATGGGAATTAGAACTCTTTTGTTTTGCTTTCAAATTTTGTAAGTGTTAAGTTGATAAGGTTGGTAATGAATTTGAATTTGGATTGTGATGTTTGATAAGATTAGCAAGCTGCTATAATGGAAGTCTACATTCTCTCTAGCACTAGTGAACGTCGCATCAGATTACATTTTGTAGACTGCAGCTGAAAGGGGTACTACCTGAATAGGTAGAATTAAAAATGAGTACCTATGTGAGAGGAATTCTGAAATTGGTTATCATTGTATGGGCAAGTAATGCGGAGGGATGAGGCCAAGGGCATGCTGCGACACACAGACACATTCGCGTCCTAGCTAATACAAACAATAGAAGGCTGTGCTGCGTTACCTGCGTCTCAGCAGAATAACAAGTGACATTCTGCACGCGTCGCGCAGAAATCTGTGCCGGCTCTACAATGAGATGCAGAGCAGAACAGACACATGTCTGCGTCGCAGCTGTCAGTGCGTTTATGCATAAAAAAATCTGCTCTGCCCTGCGCTGCGTGGACCAGCGTCACTCGCACCTCAGCATACTCTTAGACTCAAGGACATGCCATGAGAAAAGGTTCCAGTATGAAAGTGGATGGCATAGGATAGAGTAAGATCAAAACGATAGATGGATTGTGTGATGAAAGGTGATAAAGACTAGAGGGTGATCAGCAACAAGTTGTCTATTCTCCTAGTTTCCCTTCAAAATACGTGTGTTTAACAAAACGTCATTAGTCATCATCATCATCAGCCTATTAATCGTCGCCCTCCCCGCTAACTGTCGTATCTCACAAACTGACGTATCTGCACTGACATTACCTACGTGTTCATAGCTAGATTTCGAATAAGTTCTCTTTAATCGTCGTATCTGTGTCGTTTACCGTTTAGGAGATAATCACGTATTTGGTTTTGCGTAAGTGCAAAAGGAGGGAAAAAATATTCTCTCTACCTGTCGTATGAACATACTACAGTTAGAAAGACTTTTATTTTTCGTCCCGATTCAAAATTATTGAAGTATGTACATAGGACACTTAGCTAGAATTTTTTCTAAGCTGTTCACACATTTTATTTTTCACTTACGTCGATAGATCAAAGCTTTTTAACGAATATGAAGCTATAGTATTAAGTGAAGTCACGTTGCGGACGTTGCGGTTCGCACGGGGGGTGCTACATTTGACCTCCAACAAGTCATAAGCTTGCCTATAAGCAATGAAAATGCTGTTTTTTATAAACGTCGTCTTTCAGCGTACAATTTCACAATTTACGATATGACTTCTGGAGCCTGTTCGTGTTATACATGGCATGAAGGAGCAAAAGAACCGTCGTCAGAAATTTCGACTTCACTGTATGACTTTCTCAAGTGTGGCATTTTGTGGCATCGACCTTACTGTATGTCATAAACAATACCACAAATATCCAGGAAATCACTTTACGGTTCTCCGTGCCATGTCATGGACAAAGCGAAGGAGACTCCGTACACAGCACCATCGGCCATGCTTTGAAAACATGTGGGGATATTTTTGTACCGAGCCTATTACCTCAAATTTTTAGATTGGCACGGAGAAATAAACCGTACGTAGTGAATGTTCTCACATACACTGATTTCCTCGATTTAAAAAAACTTTCAGCCGACCTAAGGATGCTTTCTATCCGTAAAGATGATGAGGGCCGATGCTTGAACTGGACTGAAATGATGGAATTTTCTGTCAAGAAAACTGAGCCCGACAAGATTTTTTTTAAGAATAGCCACGGTGAAGAGATTTCACGTTCTCTTTCTCTTAGGAGACCGGTCTCTGTATTCTTAAGAGAGGAAATAGGACTTCTTAAATCGACACCGCCCAAATTTTCAATAGAAAATTATAATGACTTGTTTTCTCTAAGGAGATACCCCAGTCATTAAGTTGCCGGAGCATGTGGCATTTTATACTTACATCACTTTCTCACTAATTACTGTTGATTTTACTAGCTGGTTGTTTAGAGAATTTAGCTCTTACGTTACTATTAAGACGTTGTTTACCTATAAAATAATCATTGACTTGATTTCTAGTTCCTATGTTCAATAAATAAGATTGTTAACTAATGCTTTAATCCTAGGTGAATTAAGTCCAATTAAAGCCTAATATTTTTGCAAAGACTGATTGTGATATTAAAGTAAGTAACTACAAATTCTAAGACCTATAGTTCTTAGAAACAAAATGTATACTAAGCATTAACTGCATTAATAGTTATAAGCACAAGTATAGTATAGTAAGACTTGAAATATAAAATAAATACAATTTATTTGAAATAAGGTTAATTTTCAATTCATGTCATTAAGGGTTCTTATAGTGTTAAACATATTTAGTACTCAGTTAAATTGCCAAAAATGTTAAAACATTATTTTTTGTAACTCCTTAAACGTAACTTGTAACTTTTTAAGCTTACAAACAAAATTTATTATTACTTTTAATAAATAAATACCATATTAATAGACTTTTATTTATATTTTATACCAAATAACCGCGTCGTAACAGACACAAGTTGTGAAACAAAGTTCTCACAGAGAGACGTATCTGCTTCAAATTAATATAAATAAATAAATAGATACCTTAGGGCTTTAGGGCGACTACTAACTTAAAGAATAAGCCAAGAGCTATATTTTTTTTTTAAATTCATTGATAAAGCCACAACTAACGCAACTACAGTAATTTGACTGTAACGCCCGACCGAAAAACGGTTGCCCTGGAAAAACATAAATTGCTAGTTAGGACAGTTAGCCGGGAGGGTGACGTAATGTTCCCACTGCTACACAGGCCTCCTCTCTGTGAGAGGGAGTGGGCTGTAATCTACCACGCGGGCCCAGAGCGGGTTGGTAGATGTCACATGTCTTCGAATTTTTTGGTTCTAAGACATGCCGGTTTCCTCACGATGTTTTCCTTCACCGTTTTGAGAGCAGTAGTGATGAAATTATTTATACAAAGTAAAGCGCCTGCTTGGGTTCGAACCCACGACCTACAACTCGTAAGTCGGAGCCATTACCACTGGGCCACCACTGCTACGTCATTAGTAACAAACTTGAATTTCGAAAACTTCAAGCCCTTAAGGCACCCGTGACTGGCGCGACACGACAGCGTGAAGCGACACCGGTAGAAAAAATTCGTGAAGTTTTTATAAAACGTGTTCAATCGGAGTTGGGTCACGCCTAACTGCGAGAGCCTTTATTAGCACGACATAAAAGCGCTGTCGATATCACATTACCATGAACGTTCAGTTGACGGTGCGAAGTATCTTCTACAGGTAGGAAAAAGCTGTAACTATTGATATATCTTTAGTGATAAAATTTATTATGGCTAGATGTGTAGTCATTTTGAATAATATTTTTATTACGTTCTTATTTAAATCCTGTGTATGAATGAACTTAGGACATTTATGTACCGTACGATTTTATTAGCTACACAACTTTTACTATCAATTTACCGTTACTTCGATCACGTTCCAAGAAATCCTTTCCTATGAATTTCTACCTATATTCCTGCAACGTTTTTACCCGATCATGGACAATATTTATTCAGAATTTGAATTAATGAAATGTACATAAATAACAACATAATTCCTCATTAAATTTATAAAATAAGATTATAATATTCTAACCTAACTAAAATTATTCACAAACTAAATAAACTATGAAAAATTCCTTCCGATATTCCGTCATGTTCACGGAAAACTTCTGAGGATTTTAGACACAGAATACTTATCCTTACCCTTATCTTTACATATAATAAAACAAAGTGGGGACTTTTGTGGGGAGTGGCGTTCAGACAGACAGACAGACGCGGCGGGGGCGCCGCGTCTGTCTGTCTGAACGCGATAAACTCAAAAACTACCAAATGGAGTTTCAAACGGGTTTTACCAATGATTGAACTGATTCATGCGGAATGTTTGAGTATACATATATGTATAATTCATTAAGGTTTTGTGTACATTGGCTGAAATAAGACGATTAATGTTGAAGATGTCGGAAAAAATCACGCTGACTGGGAATTTTACTGGCGTGCGCCGCGTAAACCGTAAAAAATACATACAAAATTATGTTTTCCAGACGATGAAATCTTCTAGGATGACCAACAGTAACCATAATTATCTTTCAGAATGTGATAATTTCATTGTTCTTTCCATCCAATAAAATATGTTATTTAAATTGGGCATTTAATTTAGATTAAAATATGGCTTGACATCATTAGGTCAAGCCATATTTTTACTAAGTTTAAAAGGTATCCCACATTCAAAATAAGCGTAACAAAAGCGTACAAATAATATATAATCTTTGATGGCAACGCGGGCGCAGCGGTAAGAGTCAATGATCTTTTCCTCGGCTATTAGGTATGTAATCCCGGTAGTACGTTCCCGTGGGATATTTCGGGAAATCCACGCGGGCGAAGCCATGGCTAGTAAGCTATAATTCCCAAATAAATCTATCTGAGCTGAATCCTAACTAAATTAAGACCCCTATTCATAGTGCCGTCAGCTCATGAGATACCGCACAGACACCCACAGAGTTCAAAGTTCAAGCCGAATCTTGACCAGTGAGAGAGGACATTTATAATTAATACGCGGATGCAACCAGTGATTTTTAATGGGCTAAGTTGTAAGAGGTTAACGACCTTTCGACAGCGTGAATGTTTAATTGTATTTGGCAAAGTTACCATGTTCTTTAAAGTTCAAAGATTATTTTGAAGGCTTGGAGCTTCAAGTTTTAGTACTTACTTTGGGTGGACTTAAATATAGTTGAGTTTGGCAACAAAATAGATTGGAAATAAATTGTAAATAGGCTATCGGCTTTCCTGGTGTCGTAAACGGAGATTAAGGGCTTATTAAGAAAAGATGGTTAGTAGATAAAGTTTTTGAAATGAAAACTTCTTTAGCATTGAGCACTTTTTGGGTGAACAAAAATCATGGAACTCGCGTCATCGTCACCTAACGCTCGAACGAAAGACATCAACGCGAGAATCAAAATGTAACTTAGTTTTCACTTCTATCGGCAGTACCCAAAGACCGCCCGATTTTTTAAGTGAAAACTTCTTTAGGCCCTTATAGCACTTTTTGGGTGACCAAAAATCATGAAACTCGCGTCATCGTCACCACACGCTTGTTTTCACTTCTATTGGCAGTCCCCAAAGACTGCCCCGCTTGTTTTTTTTTTCGATTAGCTAATAACAAGAAGTGGCGACCATTAATCTATCTATTATGACTTACCACTTTTGTTGTTTGGTGCTCAGAGGTGCACAATAAACCCTTACTACGGCGGGGCTGTACTTCACGGAAGTTTTAACTACATGTTTTCGACAACGTATACTTACATTTTTTAACGGCACGGTTGGATCAGTGGTTATACGATTAACTGCTGCGCTGCGTGACGCGGGTTCGACTCCCGCACGGAACAAATATTTGTATGACATACAAGTAGTTGTTCCGGGTCTAGCTGTTTGTATATAAAAAAACATGTTGTTTAAATGTTTGTAAACGCACCCACAATACAGAAGAGAATCCTAGTGTGGGGCAAAAATTTTTAACAAAAAAATACATTTTAAAAATGTGTATTTGTTTTAATAACAAACATATAATAAGCCTATTAATGTCCCCACTGCTGGGTCTCCTTTCTGTGAGAGGGAGTGGGCTGTAATCTACCACGCGGGCCTAGTGCGGATTGGTAGATGTCACATGTCTTCGAATTTTTTGTTCTAAGACATGCCGGTTTCCTCACGATGTTTTCCTTCACCGTTTTGAAAGCAGTGGTGATGAAATTATTTACAAAAAGTAAAGCGCCTGCTTGGGTTCGAAGCCGCGACCTATAACTCGTAAGTCGGGGCCGTTACCACTGTGCCACCACTGCTGCATTTGTTATAAAACGGATGAAATACCTAAATTATCGCGCGAACCACCCATTCTTTATCCCGCTCTATCTCATTCATTAGCGGCAAAAGCTCGATGCGCCCTTAACATTAATACTGTCTAATCACTATTGCATCGTCAACTCGACCAAATCCGTAAAATCCAAGTTTTTTGGGTCAGAAACAATCGATTTTTAAGAACGTGCGCTTTCGTGATTTCTCGCAATATGCAAAATTTCAATCGAGAATTCTTTGAAAAGTTTCAAATAAGCGTTTCTCAACTTGCCACGCTTTCCGCTCACAGTCCGTCAATTTGAGTACGTAGTGTGAAGTTTAGTTTGAAAAGTTTCACAAAGAATAACTTTTCACAGAGTATTCTTAAAAGCTTTCTATTGATTCATTTTCTAGACATTTTTGCCATGTGAAATAACACACTTTAAGTCGCTGAAAGACGGTTTTTTTTTCGAAAACATCCATCTAGTGTTTCTATTATGGTATTTTAGGTACCACTTGACTTGACATTCTTTACCAACTTAATTGATTATTTATAGATATCATTTTACCGCTCTCAAGACAGCTCTTCATTTTAATATTTTTAAACTGTCACATCAATCATTCTTAGATTCTTCTTAAATAGTCCAAGAACAATATCTATTGTAAGTGTAACGTCGAAAACATTGAATAAACGATAGAGAGAGACTTCAATATAAGAAAGAATCTACGGAAAACGATTACAGTACCTAGGTAGGTACTTATTCTCTACGGCAAGCAATTTACTACTTCACAATGCAATTCCCTTTCTCTTGAACGAGCTGATGGACAAGATGCTTTTTATAAAACAGGAACAATCTGAATCGGTTGTAATCTTGTAGAATTGTATAGAATTTGAAATCGGTGTAAAAGCGATTTCAGTTGGTGTACCTGAGCTGTTTTAGCATTGTATCTACCAATTTAAGATATTTTTTCGAGGGTTTGCGTGCTTTCCTAGATTTTGGCAGCACAAGGATAAGCAAAGCTACACAAAATATTTTTAGATTCAAATTAACCAATTCAATATGAATATTGCAAAGTTTCATGTAAGATGATGGTAAATAATTTAACGATACATAAAAAATCTTCCGGTGAAGCTTTCAGTATTGAACTCAAACCATTTGAAGCATTGTCATTTTTGTTATGTTTTCAAGTCATGGGAGAACAAATACATAAATTGTGTTTATCGTCAAATGACACATTGTGCAAATTGAGAAAAGATAAGATCACGTTAAAAAACGTTAGCATACCACAAACTAACAAACATAATATTTTTTGAAAAATAAAGCGATACACATTTTGAACAGAGAACGAAACCAAAAAGAAACAAAAAGCAAGCGATACATATTGAATGCGTGTATCCCAATACTCGCCAAAACCAGATCGCGCTCAGTTTAAAGCCGCGACGTAGTTAGAACGTGGGAACGTTTGCGAAGCCGCAGCGACCAAACGTTGACCAGTGTATCGCTGAATTTGTTTAAAGGAATCGGCAGAGATGAATGGCTTTAGTAATGGTAGCGAGGCTTAACACCAGAACAGAGGATCGGTACGTAGTGCGATCGAATATATTTATGTAAACACTCAACAAAACATGAGTATCTAAGCGTAATAAAGTATTTGCAGAGCCGCTTTATTCTTTTTTGTATAGGTTAAATTGTATAACAGGTATTAATTTTACAGCCGCGCCGCCGTACGTAGCACAGTCTTCATCTTTTTGCATGTTTTCAACAATTTAATAGTAGATTGTTTACTAAGGGAGCAAACAACTATTTTTAAGGCGAGAGTGTTTCTTTGAATCCAAAGCGGAGCGAAGGATTCTAGAGTAGAATCCCGAGCGTAGCGAGGGATTCTAAAGTAGAATCCTGAGCGCAGCGAGGGATTCAAAGTACATCACTCGAGCTTAAAATAGTGTTGCTCCCGAGGTGAACACTCTACTTTTTATCACCCTCTATGCGAAAACAAACGTGTGCGGTCCGACCCCCATCAGGAACGAATTTCCTACTCACTGATTTACACAAAATAAAAAAATTATGAAAATAAAAAAAACATCGCAGTCGCCATGTTGGATTCACATTTTGACCTCACTATCGGGTTTACCACCCTCAAAAACTATGAAAACGATACCCATGACGATGTTTTTTTAAATTTTCGCATCCACCATCTTGGATTTAAATTTTGACGTCACTAGCGGCTTTATCACCCTCGAAAACTATGAAAACGATACCCATGACGAAAAATTTTAAAACTTTCGCATCCGCCATCTTGGATTTACATATTGACCTCACTGTCGGCTTTACCACCGTCAAAAACTACGAAAACGATACCCATGACGAAAAATTTGAAAATTTTCGCATCCGCCATCTTGGATTTAAATTTTGACCTCACTATCGGCTTTACCACTGTCGCAAACGATGAAAAAAAAAAAAAAAAAATCCGCCATCTTGATTTTAATTTTGATCAAATTCACAATTTCTCTCTTGCCAGCCTGTTACTTATTCATACAATGTTCGTGATCGATCTCTTTGGTGAATAGAACTTTTACTAACAATTTCCACATTCCAAATTCAAATCACTTTTAGTCCCTAGGGATTAAAACG
The DNA here is from genome assembly GCA_948150665.1 of Conistra vaccinii. Taxonomy (NCBI): domain Eukaryota; kingdom Metazoa; phylum Arthropoda; class Insecta; order Lepidoptera; family Noctuidae; genus Conistra; species Conistra vaccinii. Next base: position 5,095,088 of record OX411321.1, read on the forward strand.
CTATTTTGGTCCCTGTTTACGAGGATTAAACTACGTCTTTTTGAATAGATGTGATAAAAACATATTTATGTACTTTAAAAATATAATATAATATACATATTTGTAATGTGCTCGTCAAGCCCTTTCATTTAATACCAAACATGGTATGATTAAAAAAAACATTTTTTTCGTTCGTTACTTTATGTCCTCTAGAGGGCGCCATATTGAATTTAATGTAATTTCTTATAGCCTATAGGGCTTGTACACAAAACTGCGAATCGGTGCGATGCGAATTCGCAACGCAGATGCTTCGGAAGAAAATCTGAGGGATTAGTTTGGGAGCCGTCGCAGATTTTTGCGATGCGACGTCGCATCGCAGTTTTGTGTACAAGCCCATAACCAGCGGACGAATCAGGACGCTTCTAACGGTACCTCATTTGTCAAATTATGATCAGTGGTTTAGAAGTTATGAGGTTACAGATGAACATATATACATACATACATACATACCGGTCAAAATCATAACCCTCCTTTTTGCTTCGCCGAAGTCGGGTAAAAACTAGCGATACATATTGAATGCGTGTGTCCCAATTTTCACCAAAACAAGTATCGCGTTCAGTTTAAAGCCGCGGCGTAGTTAGTATTGGAACGTTTGTGAATCCGCAGCGACCGAACGTTGACCGGTGTGTTATAATAGCCATGTTATTCGGTAAAAGGTAAAAGGGTATGTCAACTGTGGCCATACACTTCTGGCCACAGTTGACATGTAAAGCCGGGTCCAGACATGATCATTTGACCGATCCTATCACCGTATCCGTATCTGCGTATTGTATCAAGCCCCGTATCAAGTTGTGGACGCCTCCGATTTGCTCCGTATCCGTATCTTCACAATAGTCATGATCGTATCTGTATCACCTTTGATGATCGGACAAAAACCGACACAACATGGGACGGGCCGTATCATAACGGCGTATCGAGATCCCGTATCATGATACGTACCTATATCATTACCCGTCCACATATGCGATCATGATACGCGTCGACTATACGGATACGGTGATCGGATCGGGCAAATGATAATACATGTCTGGACCCGCCTTTATGGTGTTTCAGCTTTGAAAGTCAGTAAAATGAAATGAAAAAAAATGAAATGAAATGAAATGAAATTGTTTATTCTGTAAATAGGATATCGGAATCACTTTTACACGTCATATTAAAAAAATGTTTAAAATAAGCTAGATGAGGTCGGCGTTTCCTAACTGACTACTCTGAGAAGAAAGGCCGAAACAAACTCAGAGGTCACAGTCTCTTTTAAAGTCCAGACATAATCTTGGTCAAGCTATATGAGAACCATGTAGATTAGTGTCTGAAATGGTCTTTTGAGGAAAGAACCACACAGATTTGAGTGGACCTGTCCAGTCAGTGCAAGCATTTGTCAGTAAGTGTTTGTCAGTGTCGCAACTGACTGATGAACTGATAGATTTGTACCGTAGTTCTGACCATCGTTGTGTATAATATATGAATCAACACTTTCCGAACTGATAAATCCACTCTCCTGTGATTTCAACATGTCAAAACAATGTATTCCATCATTATATTATGCAATAAACGTATTATTTTTTGTATTTTCAAAAAAAAAAAATAACTTTCCATTCCCTCATATTTTTTATTCACAATAAAAACACCAAAGTAATGAATGAACATTTCCATTTGAAAACCGCGACACGTGTCAACTGTTATAATTTCACACATAATAGGGATGATGCCTGGGTCAAAAAAAAAAGAAATTCTATTTAGTCCATCAGTCAGATAATAAAAAAATATTAGACACGTATTTTTTGCTTTATCATATTAATAAAAAATGACTAACATACAACGCATTAAAGTTGGGGAGTGGGGGTCGCTACGTCACAAGTAAGTATAAAATCTACATACTCGTGACGTCATGGCACATTTTAACTCAATGTATCGCCATAATCTATTATTATCGTAAAAGAAAAAAATATGTGTCCATTATCTTTTAATAATCTACATGATGGACAATAATTTTTTTTTGTCATCTTACCTATTATAATGAGATATTATTAATCTTTCATAACGTTATTCCCTATGACAGTACAAGAATACTTATTCAGGGAGGTAAGTCGACAAAAACTGTCGTTATAATAAAGTTAATATCTCACACACGTATGAAAGTTATTAAATGCTACATGCCAAGTGATAATGAGGTTTCTCTAAGTGTAGGAAGAAAAGTATTATATATAATGGTAGGTATTAATATTTCCCGGGTTTTCTGTTTAGTGGTACGGTTATCTACGACTTAAGAGCGTTTATAGTGGGCAACGTCGCAAATAGATGTCAAATATTTCGCTGTTTCGATTAATTTGGAAATATTATTGTATGAAAATATGGAATGTGGCCAACTAGTGAACTAAAATATTGATTTTGAAATGCAATCATTAATATCGTAACACCGAATATTTTGTTTTCGATGAAAAGTATTTGAAATTTTTCCAAATGCTTTTTATACACCTAAAACGGTTACAACATCAAATTCAGTGTTAGGCTGCCTGTTCATTGACGCGGAGCGAGGAAGCAAGCTGAGCGGAGCGAGGGAGCAAAGCGGAGCGGAGTAGCGGTCTGTGTCTGTCCATTGATGCGGAGCGACGTAGTGCGGAGCGGTGTTGCGAACTGTGCGGATATAAGATGAGTTCACGCGACGAGTAATTTGAGCGGGCTGCAATACCCCGCAGCCAGATTTTTCCGCTTTTCCACTCCGCTTCCCCGGTCCGCTTCCTCGTACCCCTTCCCGGTTTTGTATGAAAACTGAAGCGGAGCCAAGATTTTATGCAATTCCATTGGTTACTATTGGCACAGCTTCGCTCCGCTCCTCTACTCTCCGCTTCAGTGGACAGTTAGCCTTATAATTGCAATTCGTTAATACTATTCTAGTTTGCTAGTTAGCCACATTTCATATTTCCATACAGTAAGATAGCCAAATTAATCAAAACAGGTAAATATTTAACAGCTATTTGCGACGTTGCCAACTTTTAGGATACCTAAACGCTATATCTATACTAATAATAAAGTTGAAAAGTTTTTTTTTTTTTGTTTCTTTGTTTGTTTGAACGCGCTAATTCCGGAACTACCAGTAGAATTTCTTTTTGCATTTGATAGCCTTATTCTTAAGAAAGGCTATTTAACGTCACGCTATGACCCTTAGCAAAAAGAAAAAAGCCAGAAGGAATACTAAGCGGAAACGAAGTAAGAGTGCGGGCAGACGATGCGATGCGATGCGGTGGGTCGGGAGGACGAGAAATTTCACGCGGACGAAATCACGGGCAGAAGAAAGTAAATTATATTTGCCTTAATTTCGCTTGGTTAGACTTTTTTAGGTTTTCATAAAACTCTTGCTTTCTTTCTATGTCATTAGTTTGGCAAACAGGTGTGTGAGGTATACTTTGATACAAGTGTATTAAAGTATTTGGTATAATTTGATACACGTGTTGTGTTATTATCAACTATTTTATTTTATGAAGACGTTTATTACGTATCGTTAATACTATGATTTATGATCATTAATAAATATGACGTGAAATTGTGTTCACTCGTGATTTTCAAAGCTTTTTAAATTAGGTTAAAATAATGTTACTGCAAGATTTTTTTCCTCCCAAGTGCTATAAATAGTCAGTTTTCAATGCGCATCTGCTACATTAGTTTGGTGTTACTAGTTTTAGGTTGTTGAAACTAGTTTTTGGCGTCCGATATCATTCTAAAATTAGACAAACGATAAAAACATTTCGTATCTCAGCTTCAAAGCAAAACGTGGCAACTCCAGCAGGCACGCAACACAGTCCGTAGTGTATGTGTAACATAAGTTGCAACTTGAAACATTTCACCTAACTTTAATGCGTGCGTCGCAACACTTGCAACACTGTGCAAGCTGTTGTAATGAGCCAAATGTACGTGCTAGTTTTACTAAATATTTGTTTGTTGAATTTGAACTAATTTATATTATTTGTAAACTAAATAGCGTAAATAAAAAAACGAGGCACTCTGGGACTGCCAATTGAAGTAAAAACTAAGTAACGCCATCTAATGAAAATGCCAGAAAATTGTGTGGATTGCTGTCAGTACAAGAACGAAAACTGTGTCTCTGTTTTATTTTTTTAGATTAAAAAAAATCCAAAAAAATAAAACAGAGTGCGCTGTCAAAAACTTGAACTTCTTACGAATTTTCGATCAGGTCACGTGTCCTGACGCGAGTTTAACATTTTTTACTCATCCCAAAAAAAGTGCACAACGCCGCTAAAGAAGCCACTTCAAAAAACAAATAAAACAATTGTAACATCAGTTGTTTTAAATCAGACAGTGTCAAAGCAATTTAAAAATAATAAATACAAAAATAAGCTGTATTAAAATCAGAAGCATTTGTTTTCGTCTCTCTTTTGTTTCAAATAGTACTTAATTATAAGCTAAAGGCTCATTTGATGGAATAATTTATTTTCCCGTATTCCATGGAAAAGTACATAATTTGCTCTGTCTAAATGGGGTTTCGAGTGCCCCAAATTATGGTATTTATGTTTACTTGCTTATAAAGATACAACCTGCTTAGAGGTAATTAGGTACCTATATGATGAGCTCGTGGCTAAGTACTAACAGCCGCATGGACCGATCCATCAGGTTAAGCTACGCTTGCCGGGGTTGATCCTTGGATGGGTGACCATCTTTACATACCGAGTCTCCTCCGTGCCACGGAAAGCACGTTAAGCCGTTGATCCCGGCTGTCAATCGTGGATCTTTGACAGTCGTTACGAGTCGTCAAAAGCCCGTAAGTCTGACACCAGTCTTACCAAGGGGTATCGCATTACCCAGTTACTGGGTTGTTGAGGTCAGATAGGCAGTCGCTCCATGTAAAATACTGATATTCAGCTGCATTCCGTTAGACTGGAAGCCGACCCCAACATAGTTGGGAAAAGGCTAGATAGACGATGATGACCTACATTGCTTTTCGCCTTGATTCGTCGCGTGGATAGAATAAGACAAATCAAGCATTGAATTATGATAGCCACACACGTAAGGATTTGCTTGCGCAAATTTAGGCTTGCGTAAATCTGTAGTGACGTCCACAACAGATTTACGCAAGCCTAAATTTGCGCAAGCAAATCCTTACGTGTGTGGCTAGCATTAGAATTCTGACTCTCTTTGTGAAAGTTGATCTTTTCCTAAAACAAAATTCTACTCGTCTATCTGTCTTCAGTTTAAGTATATCAATTGCTAGGTTTCGCCTGCGACCTCGCCCACGTGGAAGTCGGAAATTATCCCACAGGAACATACTACCGGCATAAAAAGTATTATATGTGTTCATACAGGTTATAAACTATCTGTGTGCCAAATTTCATCCAAATCCGCACAGCCGTTTTCGCGTGATTGAGTAACAAACACACAAACTTTCACATGTATAATATTTCTTGAATAGTAAGACTAACAACTCTAGGATAGTTAGATTAACAACCCTAGAGTGAGTCTATTCAAGCAAAAAAATCTGACTTCTTACAGTTCTTACCTCACGTATGGTCTACCCGAAAAAATAAAAGGCCTATGTGCGAATCATGCCTCCTGTAATTAGACGATACATTTTCTGTGGAACACATTAACCTAAATGGCCGCATTTTTTGTCCCTCTCCTACGGCCGAGCGAAAAAATAAAGTATGCACACATAGTGGTGGAGAAAGCGATTTGTGGATAATTCGGTTTTAAGATGTGTGAAAGAGACGGATTAAATTCGCAGTTTTTATTTACTTTAGTTTATTTATTTATTTTATTTACTTTATTACTTTTTATTTAAATTTTTTATTTATTTGTATAGTTAGGTAGCCTTAGTACGTAGTGTAAATAGTTAATTATGTTAAATATGAATGAATGAATTTATATTAGTATAGATTATAAATTGCTGTTAAAACGAAATAAATAATAAAAAAATTACTTTAGTTCATGTTTTTTTGAGAATTTAAAAGTAGGAACCATAATTGACTATGCGTTTCTATTGGTAACGTTAAATAATAATAAATACTTTAAACTTAGTTTTCGTAGAAGCAGGAAGCCTATTTCTATGAAAACTAAGTTATTTAGACTAATAACATGCCATTGACTATTGATTTTTGTTCTAACCAAGCGAAATTAAAATCACTAATTGTATATGCCAAGCCTTTTCCTTACTATGTTGGGATCGGCTGAATACAAATATTTTACATGGAGTGACTGCATATCTGATCTCCACAACCCAGGTGACCACTCCACAACCCCAAGATTTAAGTTAATATGACAAATAAAATCTAATAAAAATAATTTAATTAAAACGCTTCCTACACTACGCACTCACCCTCTCAGCCTTAGCTAATGGTAATTAAATTGAATTTTTGCGGTACAGTGTGTACGCAATGAAATGATAACAATCGTGTTTTTGTTTCAACAAAAACAGATATAAATAGGGTGCAAGTATTTTCAGCTGTGTGTTTTAATTTTATAAAAATAAGCGGAATTAACCCTTGGTAATTAAATGTTCTTCCACTTGGAAAATTGCATAAAAAGCTTATGAGTCTTTAATATCTCAAAGCGTAATCTTCCGTTACATCGAAAATATTGCTGCATTAATTTTGAAATAAATATATGGTAAAGTTGAGGAGTACCTACTCTGTTTGAGGAAAACATGATTCTTTAAAATTTTCTTGATAGAAAAAAAACATGCGGGGCAGTCTTTGGGGACTGCCGATAGAAGTGAAAATAAGTAACGCCATCTAACGAAAATAACACGAATTTATTTGTCTTACTGTCAGTACAAGAACAAAAGCTGTAGCTCCATTAAAAAGATCCTAAAATTAAAACAGAGTGCGCTGTCAACAAAAAATAGTGCTAAACGCGCCTTCAGTGACGATGACGCGAGTTTTATGGTTTTTGTTCATCCAAAAAGTGCTCAACACGCCTAAAGAAGTTTTCACTTCAAAAATACAAAGTTACCTCTCCAAACCGAACAATAAACCGCTGGTATTAAAAAAATACTTCAAATTAGATCATGAAACTTTGCATAATTACTGAACTAACTACAAAGCAGATACTATGTTTATAATTTATTTAAATTGCCGTTATTCTCGCAATAAAAAGAAATTACCTAAACTATTGGCGCCTTGGAACCTTCTCCCCCCTGCTGCTCAGTTTCGCTCTCACTCAATCCGTGAGCAGAACCGTGCGAATGAGAGGAGCGAATTTTAACGTAGCTATTATGCACTCTATGGCTATTACACACATGCCGGCGGCATGGCCGCCGGCTTCTGCCGCACGGCACGTGCCTCCGGCTTTTGCGCCTTCATTTCCTTTGCCTTTGTTTGTGCGGCAGTGCCGGGCGCGCCCGGCGGCCATGCCGCCGGCACTGTGTGTAGTAGCCATTAAGCTTATAAGAAACACAAGAGTCATTCAACCAATTTCTATAAAGGAGGTTCTGATTCGATTCCCATTCATTCACGCTTATCGCTCTCACACACAAGGTAACTCGAAGTAATACCAATATAATATGCTGGGTGAGTTAATTAGTAACTGAAAACCGTCTCCTTCTCATTTATTTCTATATCAATATCATACTTGGTCTTCAACAAAATAAACCGTCTTTCAAAATAATCTGTAAAAGTGTATGTATAATTATATTATAATAGTTAAAAAAAGATAGTAAAGGCGTTTATTTCAAATAGGCCATTAAAAGCACTTTTGAACGTCAAAAATTAACAAGAAAATATAATTGATTCTAGTTCCCCTATCCAAATGGTATATAGAGAAAAATGGGCAATAAACTGCACCGTTACTCTTTTAAAATGTTTTGTATACATTAATGTATCATTAGATGTGAAGACGATAACTTAGAATTAAATTACTATACCACAATAGGTAAAAAGAATGAAAAATAAAGCAATGAGAGTGAGGTACATATATTATAGAAATTCTTCTGTTACAAAGAGATCAAAGGCTGAAAATAGGCGCAACATATTCTTCCTTAACAACGTTCTGAATGTCCAAAGTTTAGCCTATCCATTCGTATACCTACGTATATGTGTGTACATACCCTCAGATAGTTCCGACGCACGGCTCACAAACGCAACACAAATTAAATCGGCTACTTGGATTACCAGGGTAAATGGTCCAATTAGTGTTTCGGTGGGTCGACGCTTCGGAGTCAAGACAAACGAGATTGCCTGCTACGGCCACCTGCTTCGCTGTTTACGAAATGGAATTTTGTTCCGTCTTGATTGTGGTCCGCTCTATTTAAGTTGTGACCGGCCGACAATTGGGCGTCTCACCCTAAAATCGGGAATGAATAGAGTCGAATTATTCTGTTGTTTTAGTACGTAGTTGTTAGGGAAAGTCGTAGGGATTACTGTTTTTGTAATGCTACAGAATCCTTATGGAAAGTTTTATGCAATGTTGAAGCTGTACATTTTTTATTATGTTGCCATAAAAAAGTCTTTTGTATGTGTCCGGGATTATAATAAAAATAGGGACGACAGCTTAAGTCAGCAAAACGACGGGCTATTCCCGTAATTTTTAAAGAACGTTCGCATTCGCATCTCATTCGCAATTTGTCAAAAATACAATCAATTTACCAACATTTTTGAAAAGTTTGACAGATTGCGACTTGAATGTGAACGTTTTTTTAATTACGAGAATTGGCCTTCAGAAACCAGGAAAATGCAAGGCAAAACAGAATGTCAGTTGGTTCACTGCCCGCTAAACAAATGCCTCGAAAGCAAAACATACTTTAAAGTTAAACTAACAACGTATGTTGTATCGTTCGAAAACTATCAAACGAACAAAGCACAAATTTAATGCTCCAGGCTTTATCACATTGCAATGAAATGACATAATTGAAAAGCCTATTTGGCGGAAAATTCAGAGTGTATGCAATGGTAATTTGCATCGAACATTAGTTCATAGTGGAGGCTTCCAAAACGGTATAATTCCCACATTATAATCAACCGCAATTTTGATACTTTAGGTGATATTACTGGATATGTATCTGGTTTATATGCACCAGGAAATAGTTTAACGTTGATGGGTTGGTGGTACGGATCTTCATTTACCTGCCATTGCTTCAACTTGAATTATTTTTACTTATTGTGGTATAGTTATTTTAGTCTAGGTGGTGTATATTAATTAATATAATTATAATTAACATACATGAAGTATATCAAAAATTGCCTGCGACTAGATAATTAGATAATGGTGAAAACATTTCTGCGGCAGATTGAAAGAAAAGAAATAATACGTGGACAAACTTTTACAGGACTTACTCATAAAAGCAGTATTTTTTTTTCATATAATATATTAATTGAAATTGCCGTCTTTTTGATAGGAGGTAAAAATGATAACAAATATTAAAAGGATAACGAATAATGAAAAAATTGCCCCAAAACACTCAAATCTAAACATTAGAACCAAAATATGTAGGTACTGCTAAAATAAATTACGAAATCTAGGTATTTCTACACATGGCATGGCGAAAGCGGAAGATAATCTAAATGTACATTTGGAATAGCACAACAACAATTAAGAAACTTTATGAAAATGAAAATAATATCAAGCGAGACCTCTCTGTGTCTTTTCGGTAAATGTAATGTTCTGGTTTAAGGGCACAATTTCCTTTCCTTGTAATTGGGTACTTAAAAACGTTAATGTAACACTAGAATAAGATACTTCTAAGACAATGAGGAAATAGAATACAGATTTTGTGATCATATTTTTGATTATATATTAATTTAATAATAATATGAAAGGAGCACAAGCGCGGAGCACTTCTTTAATGCCTAAAACATCTAGTATACAATGAGAGAAAGATGATGAACTAATAAAATTAGAGAGTACATTCTATTCAGTATTAGGTAAACAGAGAGAGCAGTGGTGGTCTACTGGTAACGGCCCCGACTTACGAACCAGTTAGTTGGAACCCAGGCAGCCCTTGCTCTCAAAATGGTGAAGGAAAACATAGTGAGGAAACCGGAATGTCCTAGAACCAAACATTCGAAGACATGATGTGACATCTACCAACCCGCAATGAGCCCGCGTGGTGGGTTACGGCCCACTCCCTCTCACAGAGAGGAGGCTTACGTCCCAGCAGTGGAAACATTATAGGCTGATTATTATTAAGTCAAAATCAAAGTCAAATAATTTATTTCAAAAGCCACTTTTGAACATCAATAATTTACAAAAAATTTAATTGATTCTAGTCGCCAATTCCAAAAGGTAGTTTTCGTATGCAGAAGAATGGGCAAGAAACTCCACCGTTAATACCTCCACCTATAATTTTTATATAACGTAAACATACTACTCTGGGGTGATAAAGCCAATCCATTTTCATATCAAAGTTTTGCTAGATAGCAGCTAAAAATCGGACCAAATGTCAGATGGAAAAGCGACATATCATACGTTACGATTTTGAAACGATTTATCTGACGATTCCGACTAACGATCTTTTAGACTTTGTAGGCGATTTGTGGCGTAACATTTTTCAGAAACTGTGCATATGCGAAGGATGAAAATTCATCAGGCAAAAGACAAAGATTAAAATGTTAGTTATAATAACCAACAAAGAGTTAGAATTCTCTGCGCTAACACTACGCGCACAACTACGAATTATCAAAGCCTTTCGTCAAACAACAAGATAGCAATAAATATGTGAATTTGCGGTATCTGTGTTGTGGCAATGCAAGTCGGAAATCAAAACTCATAGCATTTATTTCAATAAAATCAATTACAGGCACTTTTGAATATTCAAGGCGTCGCGGGTCGGTTAGAAAGATGAAGCTAGGTGCCTATTCTAAAGCGTAGTAGGTTCCTGGAGAGGAACGGACAAGAAGTTTCTGTTTTTTTGATAACAAATAGTGTCGTACACAGTAGTGTCGTAGTGTATCGACCAATACTTTGTTGACCAAAAGCTTCCTTATTTCCTCTTTTCTCGTCTACTAGTTCCAAGTGAAAATTTAGACACTATTCTTCATTTTTCCACTCTTTTCCATACCATCACATGTCATCATCGGAAAAGCGAATCTGCGAACACAAGAAACACACGTACTCGCAAGCTCAGTAATTACTCTCGAAGCTAAATTACTAACGACATCTGTCGGCAAGTTGGCAGTGTCACACAAATTTCTTTGCCGTCTAAACTGTCGACAATTGGCAAGTTCGGGCTTGTTCAAAGATTAGCTTAGCTGGCATAATGCCATTGTGACGGTTGACCTGCACATATTGAGCAGTATATAGTGCTTAGGACCGGATCGTTGGCCTAGATCTAGATACACCTAGAGTGGGGTTTGTGAAGTTTGATATTGAAGGATTGCGGGATGTTTGTTTGAATTTGGAAAAGATTTGCTGGTTAGGTGGAGTGGGAGAAGTACGTTATGGCTTATGTAATGGTTTTGCCCCTACATTTATTACACAAAACAACTAGCATCTGTGTTTCTCCAATGTTCAGATGTTAGGGTCTTCAGGTTGTGACCTGACACTGAAACAGACACTTTCAAAGTCTGCTAGCCATGAAACACCAGCTATTTTTTTTGGAAAAAAAAACAACGACTTCCAAAAAACGCTACAAATTGAAAAATAACTTTAATTTCGGAAGTCGTCTTTGGTTTTGAATTTAACTTTTTGCCACCGACTTCCAAAATTAAAGCTATTGGTCACTTTGTAGTATTTTTTTTGGAAGTCCGTTGTATCCTACAAATTCGAATAGCATTACCTGCTATGTAAATAACAATGATAGGAACTTGATTAAAACATCTTCCGCATAGACTAAGTGGGAAAAATACGTATTATTGAAGCTAACTCAAAAACTACCAGGACTGCCTTTGAAGTATGACCTACCAAACAAAAAAGAATCATCAAAATCAATTCATAATTGGAAGAGTACTCGCGTAGCAAAAACCAAAAAAAAAACACAATTGAATCGAGACCGTTCTCCTTTTTGAAGTCGGTTAATATGATTAAAAAAGGTTGTTCATCCCTGTGGTATATTATTTTATCGTAACTATTTCAATATTAACATGTTATCAATATTTTCTTTTCTTTATAAAAACTTCTTTGAATATCGTAAAACACGAATGAAATGTCTAAAGAAAGGTACGTTCAACTTTTAAAAATATTCGTCAAAGAAAAACTTTAGCTCAAAGTAATACTTCTGCTAAAAATTAAATAAATGAACGCAGAATATTCAATGATTCTTTCTATGAGGGGCATACAAATTAAGATTACAAGTCCAGACCTCGGGTTAGTTGGCTGAAATCGTTAAATAAGTGTGTTCATAATAATTAATGCTCCTTTTGTATTATATTTGAAAAAACTATTTGCCTCAGGGTGATACAACTGTAGATAATGGGACACACAGCTTTAGCTCTAAACATAATTATATGTTATGACTTATTATATTCGATTTTTGATGATGTTCATTCCTCCTTATTTGGGAGGGGTACTTAATCCTACCTGGGGGCCTAAAACTGCCACATAAAGCAATATTTCAAAAAGTAATTCATTTTCTGAACTCCCAGCAATTCCTCTATGGTATTCATATTTTAGCTGAATCATGTTCAATTCAATTCATATTTGGTGTAAATATTGCCGCATGAAAAACATTAAGACCGTAATTTTACCGGATATATCTATCGTGATCATCAACATCTACCAATAAAATAAAACCATAAGTACATAAATAGTTTATTTTTTGGGTTCCTACAGAGAGATTTTAGGGAAAGGACAATGACCCTTATTGCCATGCTAAAGCGATTTGGGTATAATAGTGTTAATTTAAAAAAAAAACATGCGGGGCAGTCTTTGGGGAGTGCCGATAGAAGTGAAACCGTAGCGTGCGGTGACGATGACGCTAGTTTCACGTTTTTTTTTTCACCCAAAAGTACACATATATACGCAGTATACATATTATAGCTCATGGAAAGCGTTCGGTGACGATGACGCGAGTTCCATGATTTTTATTCAGCCAAAAAGTGCCTAAAGAAGATTTCACACACAAATATCACAAACTCAAAATAAGCTATATCTTTAGCTACAGAACATTACATACATTAGATAGCGCAACCTAGAGATAACTTCTCATCAAACCACACCACACTCCCACAAGCCTAATATATAATATTAAGCGGTTTAGTTCAACTGTCGCGAACTCTGACCACATTTTGGACTGGTGGGCGCCTGGGACAATTATCGAGTCTAAATCCAGGGTATTAATAACCTAGATAGCCATGCACTTGACTTGTGGTAAAACGATTGCATAATACTGTCCTCGGCAGAGGTTTAGATTTGTCGGGTTTTAGAAAAATGGGTTATGGGCAGAAATGGGTGTTCTTTTTTTCAAACTCAAGCCCAAAGCATTTATTTCAAATTGAAACTGGTACTTTTGAAGGGGTCGGTCAGTCAGAAAGATGAAGCTAAATGCCCATTCCAAAGCGTAGTAGGTATCTATGGAAAAGAACGAGCAAGAATCTCCACGGACACTTTTCAGTTTGTCTTTGTGGGCCTGCATGTTTTTCTTTGGAAATTTTGTGTTTTGTTTAATAATTCTGCTTTACTTATCTTCCAGTGATACCGAAAGGAACATCTGCAGGTACTTAATAATAATATATAGTTAAATGAAGGTGGTTTTTACTTCATCATCATCATCATCATCATCAGCCTATTAATGTTCCCACTGCTGGGACACAGGCCTCCTCTCTATGAGTGGGAGTGGGCTGTAATCTACCACGCGGGCCCAGTGCGGGTTGGTAAGTGTCACATGTCTTCGAATTTTTTGGTTCTAAGACATGCCAGTTTCCTCACGACGTTTTCCTTCACCGTTTTGAGAGCAGTGGTGATGAAATTATTTACACAAAGTAAAGCTCGTAAGTCAGGGCCGTTACCACTGGGCCACCACTGCTTACTTTTTATTGATCAGTCATGAACGGCAGAAAGGAATTCAGTAAAATTGGGCACACAGATAATAAAAGTCGTAGGCAAAAACAATGAATACTTTTATCCAGATTCATGACGTAATTTAGGACCTAGGATGCGTGTGAAACTGCGTCTACCTTCTGGTTTTGCAATGAATACTGACTAGGTTTTCTTTGAATAGAAAATAAGGTTACACAAAAGCTATGCATTTTAATGCGGTTTTAAGTAAAAAATATTATACTAATGATTTCTTAGAATTTTATTTTATTACGGTTAGAGATCTGCAGTATTCATCAAATACCGCAGATGCATGCAGCTGACTCTTGATTTAGCGATTGCATAATACTGTCCGGTACAACTATCCATATTATTTTGAGAGAAAGTTCTTCATCTATTTTCTATTTATCTTCCTATTAAGATTAGCCAAGCTTTTCTTTCGAGTACCCTGCGATGCCTAAACATTTTATGGATTGGCAGTCCAACGATCACAAACGCTATTGTGGACGGACAAGGCTTAGAGGTATGAGGAACAGGGTGTAAAGTTCAATCATTCCCTATAGAAAAAGGAGGATCCTCCAACCAGACGGACGTCGTGTCTGGCGGAAAACTGCCCAACGATATCGGAAAGTTATTTATATGTTGATCGCGCGGTAAACTGACTGACTGACTGACTGGTTGACTGGTAGAAAATGCCTATGGCATTAAGTCCGCCTCTGTACATTACTGTGCATTAAGTATTAAATAAATAAATAAATAAATAAACTTCATTTGCGAGATGCAGGATTTTGTGATTCTGCTACAAAGGTATTGGGAGGTTCTTGTCTATAAAAAAACAACTATTTTTAACTGACTATTGACGAAGTGAGGATGTCATAATTCCCTGCTCTTATCCCAATTTATTTGTTGTCGGCGCAACATGTCCTTTTCTTCCATACTTCTCTATTAGTCTCCATATCTGTAGTCACCCCCTTTCTAGCCATATCATCTTTCACACAGTCCATCCATCGTATCTTTGGTTTTCTTCTACTCTTATAGCCATCCACTTTTTTAATCAAAACTTTCCTCACGATTTTTTTTTTTGCACATTGAGGATGTTTGTATAATATCAGAAGCGTTTTTCTTTACTAGAGTAAAGAATTTTTTTTTTCCTTTCTCACTAGCTAAGGATCTGTGTATATTATCATAACAGTTTTTCTTTACTAGAGTAAAGAAAATTAATTGATACATATTTTTTTCTTGCACACAGGATGTGTGTATATTATCAAAACAATTTTTCTTTACTCTAAGATCATACTAGCAGAAATGCTTTTAAAGTGATTTAATTTTTAAACATCTCTTAACTGTAATATTCATCTTGAATTTTATAGCGATAGTTACCTCTTTATAGCATCACACACAGCCCGGTTCAGCTGACCCGGATAGCACAATATTATTTGATGTTAAAAGTAAACGGCCGGTGCATATCAATTCAATTTATCGGCGGCTTTAGAAGACATTATCTACGTTAAAGCATAACGTAAATAATGTACTGTGGAAAATAGTGTGGCTTTCATAAACACAAAGGAAAGGGGTTTGAAGATTTTGGCCCTAAAATCAACCGACATTTTGATTTTTTTTCAAAATCGAGGTGCACAATAAATGTCATATATTTGGATAGGGGACACTTATACAAACATAAAACTTCATATGCAATACCATCATAAAGCGTCACGTTTCTGAGATATTCAAAGATAAAAATAACAATTATTATAACGAATTTATTTATTTATGTTGTAGATGCTTCATGTCGATTAAGTTATTTACACATTAATTAATTGACTACACCTAGTGGATAAAATATAAGATTTTTTAATCATATTCGGTATAAATAGTATCATCCAAGAAGGCAGCGGCAGGCTAAATAGGATTTTCTTTCTTTCTTTCTAACACACGTCCTCATTCGGCGGAGGGTATACATATATTTTTGTCTCTTTCGCTCTTAACTAAAATATTACCTATACATGATGCAATTATGTTTTCATAGTTCAATATACATACCTGAAGGGAAAAAAACAAAAAAATCCTTGTTTCAGGGTTCAGTTTTTGACTTATATTTCGGTGAATAACTCCGAAACCTGACGCTTTAGCATGTTATGTCATATGACATTTTTTGTTTGTATAAGTGTCCTCTATCTAAATATATAACTTTCGATTTTCACCGCAATTCTGAAAAAAAATCAATATGGCGGCATCATGTTAGGGCCACCCTCCATACAAAAATCTTCTAACCCCTTTAGTCTATACTGCATCAGGGATGCTGAACATCGCGTAGACTGCTTTTACGCTACGATGCGTAAAAGGTGCGCATCCCTGGCGCGTAGAATATGTGGCAGCGCAGCGCCAACAGCATGATCGCTAGTCGGCTGAACTGTATTTACATCAATCATTGTTGCATCATTTGTCATGGAATGGCGCAGTAGTGATTGTTGAGTTTACTTTCTTTTATTTGTTTTGTTGTGGGTAATTTTAAGTATTACTAACAACAACATTGAACTACAAGAACATTGTTACAAAAAAAATGGACATCATGGTCTGATATCAATAAATAAATAAAATTATAATATACTAATATTATAATAAAACGGCAAACTTTGTAAGTTTGAATGTAGGAGGTAATCTCTGGAAGTAATAATTATGAAAAAAAAATCTTTCACTGGTAAAAAGCTGCACTATTTCCGAGTGCCTTATGTTTTGTAGTTGACTACCACGCGGGCAGAAGCTGGTTTAAAAAAAAGTGAATATTATAAGCATTTTCTGACAATATTATTGTAGTTATGACATCCCGACAGTGTTCATTAACAACTTATAATAGTAAGAAATACTTACATATTTCGTAATTAAATCGTTAGATTTAAATAAAGAATGTAAAATGTTGGTTATCCAGCAAATGAAATCAATCGTTTCTTCTTCTATTAATGTTATGTCGTATTCATAATCTATATTATTAAGTTTTAAAATCTTACAATATTTAACACACCTATTTACACTAGGTACTAAATTACGGATAAAAAAAGTTCCAAAAATAATAGACAGTAATTCTAAATCTAAACATACAATCACAGCCCACAATAATATCCTAATCCGCCCACATTTTCCAAGACGTCAGACACAACGTGCATTTTTCACCGAATTTTCATAAAACTCAGTAACAGTATGCGAGGCACGAACTTACCGAATGTTGTGCTCGGTCAAATAAATTAAAATTCCCATTGCAAGTGGCGAGTGGAATCGTGAGGAAACTGCCGTCACCATGTTTTTCTGCACAGAAATAACATTTAAAACAGCATTATTTTTTCGTGAATGCTTGCAATACTTTTGCGTGGGCTGTTGTTTTTTTTTTTTGAAGTTCTGCTACAGGATTGACGAATTGTTTTATTTTTTGTTTTGAAATTCTTTTGTTTTTTTAATTGTTAGTAGCAGTTGTATAGACTAAGTCAATAATAGACTTATTTCAATATCTTGCAAACCAATGATAGAAATAAACTATGTAGTAACTAAGTATTCAGAAATATACTTAATTATGTTATTATATAAGAATAAAGATATAATTAATAAAATATACCTAAGGATTGTATTCACAAAACCAAAGGGCACGAGATACAAATGTCACATGTGGGCTCAGACCAACAAAAAAAGGAAGACGGCGTGCGGCGAACATCAAAAGTGAAGTCACAAAACCGTGCTCCTACAAGTAAAGATACACGCTCACGCACACACCTACACTAAAACCATGCTCATCGTTCTCAGTACGTCACGAGTCTTCGTATAGTAAACATTGATTAAAAAAATAGAATTATGCCTTCCTGTGTAGTGAAAAATTGTAAAAACAATAGCAAATTACATAAAAAGTCTCACGGAATCACTTTTCACTTGTAAGTACTTGAAATAACATGTTTTTTTACTAAAATAATAATGATTTTGAAGTTACTTGGAACAAAAAACCTCAACGAACGAAATCAGTGACATAAAGTGGAAGGGTTGCCATAATACGATTTAAAATTTCCCCATTCGATTAAACGAATTCTTCTACTTATTTTATATCTTACTTCGAGTTATATTCCTGTCTTCTGTTTTCATGAATATTTTAGATTTCCATCTAATAATGAATCAAAAAATAAATGGATAGTGGCTATAAGAAATAGTCGGAATGATCCAGAATGGTTGCCATCGAAAACCAGCGTGGTTTGTTCCGATCATTTTGATAATAAAGACCTTTATTTAACTAATCGTGGACTTCGCCGTGTGACCAGAAGCGGATATCCTAAAATGGTACGAACAATTTATAAAATATTTATAAATTGAATAATAATAAAATTATAAGTTCAAGTATGTACTAATTCTTCACTAATCCTCCTAAAAGAGTTTTACTCAAAAGCTGCTATCACTCGTGTATGCTTACATCAGGTAAGTCTGGTAAGTCCTATAAAAAATGGACTTACCAGACATGTCTGATGTAACCATTGACGATATGGCATTACCAAGTGCATTATCTGTGTGATCTGTGTCTGTTCACGTATGTATTTTCTTACCTCTTATTACTTGTTTTTAAGATTCGAGATTTTATGACAAGTTTCAATTTATGTTGTAATATTTTTGCTATAGGACTTACCCGATTTACCTAATGCAGCTGTTGATTGCACGGTATTACCAAGTTCATCCTCTGCATTTGTATCCGTATGTATTTTCCTAACTCTTATTACTAAATTTTATTACAAATATGCAGTTTATTTAGTAATAATGTTGTTATAGGACTTACCTGATTTACCCGCGGTTGTTGATTATACGATAATACCAACTGCATCCTCTGCATTTGTATCCGTATGTATTTTCATGTCTGTTATTACTCGTTTTTATTACAATTCTGCAATTTACTTTAAAATAATGTTGTTATAGGACTTACCTGATTTACCCAATACGGCTGTTGATTGCACGGTATTACCAAGTTCATCCTCTGCATTTGTATCCGTATGTATTTTCCTAACTCTTATTACTAAATTTTATTACAAATATGCAGTTTATTTAGTAATAATGTTGTTATAGGACTTACCTGATTTACCCGCGGTTGTTGATTATACGATAATACCAACTGCATCCTCTGCATTTGTATCCGTATGTATTTTCATGTCTGTTATTACTCGTTTTTATTACAATTCTGCAATTTACTTTAAAATAATGTTGTTATAGGACTTACCTGATTTACCCAATACGGCTGTTGATTACACTGTATTACCAAGTACATCCTCCGCATTTGCTCCGGTATGTACTCTCCTGTAAGATTATGAAAAAGTTTTATGTTTTAAGTGGAAAAATTACCACTTCAAAACCAACTTTTTTATTCCTTTGTTTAAGGTCTTACCTGCCTCACCACCCATGTCCAAGATAACAGATGAAGAGGAATTAACTTTCGATACACCTAGGAAGCATAAATTGAGACAAAAATTGAATTTAAAGGACAAAATTTTACGTATTAACAAAAAAAAAATCAAAAATCTACAACAAAAAGTCCGGCGCCTCAAAAACAGGAACAAGTCTCTTAAAGATATAATAAGTACTTTGAAAAAAGAAAATTACATTAGTCCGGAATTGTACAATTCATTAAATGGAAATATTGCAATAATTGACATATTCAATAATTTGAACAGGAAAAAATTAAAAAAAAGCATCAAATACACTCCCGCAGTCAAAAAATTCTGTCTAACTTTAAATTACCACTCCCCTAAAGCTTATGCGTACGTAAGAAACTCATTTAATACTTGCCTCCCTCATCCGAAAACACTATGTAGGTGGTATGGATCCATAAAAGGAGAACCAGGATTCACAGAGGAGGCTTTTCAGGCCTTAAAGGCCAAATCCCAAGTAAGCGGCCATCGTCCTCTTTGTTCTTTGGTGTTCGATGAAATGGCCATAAGGTCTCAAAAAATTTGGGATGGAAAAAAGTATATAGGATTGGTGGATATGGGTTCAGGTGTGGAGGAATCAGCACCTTTAGCTACACAAGCTTTAGTGTTCTTGTTGGTAGGAATCAACCACAGATTTAAGATCCCTTTAGGATATTTTTTAATAAATAGTATATCCGGGGAACAAAAGGCGAATCTCATCAAACTTTGTCTTATAAAATGTTTTGAGTCTGAAGTTGACGTCGTGTCCCTCACGTTTGATGGGCATACCACAAATTTCACGGCAATCGAGCAGCTTGGGTGCAAAATTAAAGATCCGGGAAATTTAAAAACTACTTTTAAACATCCGGCAGATGACTCGGATGTTGTTTGTTTTGTTGACCCAAGCCATGTAGTGAAACTAATAAGAAATCAATTTGAAGCCAAAAAAGAGTTCCAAGACATGGACGGCAAAAACATTGCTTGGCATTATTTGGTAAGTTTGAACGATATGCAGAATGAGGAAGGCATTCATTTGGGCAACAAATTGTCGAAGCGGCATATTAATTTTAGAAGCCAGATAATGAAAGTTAAACTCGCTACTCAATTGTTTAGTCAAAGTGTTGCTACTGCCCTGAAGACTTGTAGGGAAGAACTAAATCTGTCAAAGTTTAAAGACTCCGAACCTACAGAAATCTTTATTAAACAAATTAACGACATGTTTGACATATTTAATACGAGGTCAATGAGAAAGTATGACTTTAAAAAACCGCTTTGTGAACGTAATAAAAACATAATTTTTAATTTTTTGGACTATCTTAAAAAGTACATATTAGAGCTTAAAGTGAAATCAGTCACTAAACGTAAAGTTATACAAAACGGGCGGCCTATCTTTTTAATAACACGCATCTATAAACGAGTGATTGAAGCAAAATGTAAAACAGGATTTTTGGGAGTACTCATTAATATCGAGAGTTTGATGAGTCTTTATCAAAAATTAGTAGATACCGAAAAGACACTTATATTTATTCCTGTCTATAAAATTAGTCAAGACCATTTAGAAATAATGTTTACATCGATCAGAATGCAAGGTGGTTTCAACGACAACCCAAATGTACGCCAGTTTAAAGGGAGCTACAGAAAATTGCTTTGCCATTTGGAATTAAAATGCTTGACAACAGGCAACTGTGTACCGTTAGAAAGTATTGCTATTTTGAACTGTTCATCTTCCACTGCTGTCATAAATACAACCGCGACCTCATATAGACATGAAGAAGCAGATGAGGAAGGAACAAGTTTGTTAGCTTTTCTTCAAGAAATTAAAGAAGATACAAAAGATCTTGCCAAAAGACTAAATGTCCCAGAGTTCGATGATTATAAAAACCTAATAATAGGATATATTGCAGGAGGCACGGCACATTATATTTCTAAAATAATTAAATGTGAAATATGTCTTAGTAGCTTATTAGCTACAGACAGATATGATTTTCACAAATTAATTTCACTAAAAAACAAAGGTGGACTGTGTTTTCCTTCCAAGGATGTATTCGACATATGTTTGGTGTGCGAAGTTATAATAAGAAAAATAACAAAAGAGAAAATTAGTATGGTTAAAGAAAATCAGTACAAATATATAGTAACAAAAATTTTAGAATCATTTATAGGAAACGATAAAATTTTTGAAAACTTGGATGTTGAGCATAATTTTGCAGGTAGTGAGCATAAAGTCAATTTAATTAAATGTGTTATTGAAAAATATTTAAACATACGATTTCACCACGTTTCCAAACTAGAAACAATTTCACAAACAGTAAAATCTAAAAGGCAGCAATTTAAAAAATTGACTCAACAACAAGGTTTTTAAAAGGATGCTGTGCTATGAATCTATGCATGTGAAGTGACGGTTAAAAACATATTTTTTTTCATCGTTACGATTTATCTTGATACTAGCTTTTTCCCGCGGCTTCGCCCACGTGTGTGTCGGAAATTAACCCATGGGGACGTACTACCGGGATAAAAAGTATCCTATGTTTTAATCTAGGTTGTAAACTATCTGTGTCCCAAATTTCATTCCAATCCGTTCAGTCCTTTTTGCGTGATTGAGTAACAAACATCCAAACGTACAAACTTTCACATTTATAATATTACATATATATATAATATACATTTTGTACATATATACGATTACTTTTTCTTTAGAGTTAGTGATTTTGTTATGGTGATCTAAAGTTGATTGAAAATTTTCGATCGTAGAGCACACTCTAATGCTTCGCATTATGAGTCGTGCAATATAAAAATCTATATTATTTCAAAATAATTTGATAATGATTCATACCTACGACGATGTTATGATTCACGCTTCAACAACCTTAAATAAATAAATAAAAAATGTTTATTACAATTACAAATACAACTGTTATTGGAGATCACCTTTTAAGCAGGAATTGCTTGTGTTAGGAGACTCTGCACTTCGACTTATCATTATAAATATTTATTTAATTGAAATGTAAACACGTAAGCAACAAAGTGTGCTTTTTCTATAATTTAAAACTAACCTATTTATATTTCTTTTTACATTCAATTGCAAATTCATGGATAATTCTAGTGGAAGAGCGGAGTCTGCCAACACAATCATGTATGTAAATGCACTTTATAATTATTATGTGATGTATAAAATGTTGTTTTTTTTTTTGGAATAGAGGACCTTCTGAACAATTCAGGTACTAAATACCATACTCATCAATATCTTACTTGTACTGACTTGTACAATATTAGCCTACCCATAAAAAATAATTCCCCAAATTATGGGTTTTTTTTTTTAACAAATGGCAACCCTTCGACACACATAGATAAAAAGGTGGCTTCAGTTTTCATGTTCGCGGCGCGCCGTCTTCCTTTTTTTGTTGGTCTGAGCATGTGGGCGTAATATCGGATTCGGGAGCCTACGGGATACATGATTGTTATTGCGTAGCATTTTCGTAGCAGTGCTACGAAATGTCTACGAACGCCTACGAAGACCTACTAAGGGAAAATTCAAATATAATAATAACAAAGCCACAGCAAAGCAGTAAACCTAAGTTAATACAAGCTAAAGTTACGAAATTCTTTGACAAAAGCGTCAAACTCGTATCCAGTGAATATATGGAATAAGAATGACTTATTATCGCTGAGAAATTCGTACGTTTTATGACACCAAAGCTACGCTTCACTTAATACGTACGTGATCTCCTTACGTATAATAAAATATACGTCACAAGATAATAAGTCAGGTCATCAAAAAGTTTTATAGCACAAATTATTAATGTTAGGCAATGAAAAAGTTTTGATTCGATTTTACGAGAAACCGATCGTGTTTGTTGGTCGGTATAAGCATTCGAGATCCGAATCAACAGATAAGATGTTGTAAAAACTTTGTTAATCAGTGTTGTTGTATTAAGTAGACGATTTTTGAAGAGATTTCAAGTTAGGAGTAGCCGAAAGTTTCTGTAGTATCGTTGTTTGTATTTTCTGAAGGATTTGTTTGGCGTACTTCTGTATTTTCTTTTGCCGAATTACATCTAAACAAAAATTATATTTGACTGAGAGGAATGTAATAGACAAAAAAGCTTTTTCGAGTAGAAAAATCTAATAACACGGTTCATATCCAAGACTTTACTATCCATCAAATAATCCTGTTATAACACATAAACTTCTTTTAGTTCCACCGCAACGCCCTGACACCCCTCTTAAATTTTTTCTTCCGACATATTTTTTAATTGCTTACCATTATTGCGGTAATAAAACAGTTAAACAGTGCACCGTCATTATACGGGACGTGTTAATTGGCCGCGCTAATCACCTGTTATATCCGAATATCCGCACGGCGATATATCCGCGGGTATCCGCACGACTAACTGTTATTGCTACTTTGAATGGTTTATTTGCTATGTGCAACAGAATTTATGAGTGTGTCCCAACTCTACTAGCTAGGTTATTTTTCTTTTTTATATCCGAGTTTTTAGTTGACAAAGATATTTTTGTATGCGTTTATTAAGATGGAGTGACTATGCGCCAACATTAAAATTGGTCAGTGTTTAAATACGAGTATTATCCTCTTTCCTTTGTTTACACATTATGACAATATGACATTTTGTAGATAGGTATTATCAGATCAACAGCACGAAAAGAAATGGTAAATTAAAATTACTCACAAAGTTTACAAACATAAAAACATCACTCGATAATCCATGACAGACGGGCTTGTAGATAGACAACGACTCCAAAAGCTTCATAGATTCGTGTTCTATATTCCGGCACATAAATATTCATAAAGAAAGGGGAGTAAGTATTTTTAGAGGAGAGAAAAGTATACAAAATAATATACCGCTTTACGCCCGAGAAAGCTTTGAGGAAGAGGGGTCAAAGTGGCACCGTCACGATACAATTACCTCCTACGTGCCGATGGGAACTCACTGTGACTGACATCACCCTAATAACATTCCCCACCATACAAAAAACATTTAGGAGAAACCCATTAAAAACTATCCAACCGATTCTCATCGAAGTTTCTCTGATTTTCCCGATTTACTTGATAGACCAATAAATCATACTTTACTACGAAAAATATGAATAAAATTGAGTGAATCTGAATAAAGCGAACCGTAAGAAATAATATTTCATTCGAACGCCGATCAGTAGGTACATTTAGATGAGACAGAATAAGTCGCGAGAATAAAAGAGCGAATACTGAATTTATGAATGCGATGAACCGTGAGAGTAGTGACGATGAGCTGGAGGGGTGAGGGGGGTACATGCATATTTGATTCCGTCATAAACTCAATTTACAGCTAATCTCATCTCAGATTGTCGAAGAAATAAAATTTCACACGCCGTTGGTTCACTCGTGAATGTAAATAGGGTAGGCGCGAGGATGCGAGTGGAGCACGTCAGTGGCGGGGCGGGCGCGGAGGGGCGCTAATAAAATATACTCGGCAGAGTTCACGGCTCATTTAGCACGAGACGCCCGCGCCGGCAAGAAGCTCGGCGACAATTTAATATTTCGCCTTTAATTCCGAGCACTAAATTAAGCACCGGCCCGTAATCTGGAGTTGCGCCGTTAAATTTTTGTCCCTGTGATCAGTATCGGCGGCTGATCGATTTTACGGGCCTACCGGTCTCGCGTTTCGTACGGTTGTAACTTTTTAGTGCTCCTTTTATTACGACAAACGATTTTAATCAAGCGAGTTTTTGTTCAGAGCGGACGCCATTAGCGCCCCGGAGTCGGAATAAAATTCGAAGTTAAGTCGCATTCGCGACTCGAGAATTTGCTTTTAACTTCGTTTGATAGGTCGCTTCGGCGGCGTTTAGTGACCTTTACTTTACTCTATAAAATAAATCTATACAAACTGCTATTTGAATTTTCAATAAAGAATCCGCGGGAGCTCAGTGATTCCGCAGTTAATCGTGGTCTTTTCTGCGTTGAGAAGGTCGTGAAAGTTCGATGTGCTGCCAAAGCATCTTTGGAAAGTTTTAAATTCAAGGAAATCACTCGTGAAACTCTCATTCGTGTCTAACTATCCTCAAAAAGCGCTGTAAGAACAAAGTTTAGCAAGCTCGGGGCTCGCGCGGCTTGTTTAGAACAAGCCGCGGGAGCCCGAGCTCGCAAGCCTTGTCACAAGAAAAATTTCGTAAACCTTTAACAACAACATCATTTGGCAAAACTTTCAGGCAATGCTCAATAATAAGAGCAGCCTAACAAGCTCTCTTGTGTTAAAGTAAACGACGAATAAAACTAAAACATTTTTAAGATAGCCAACAAAATTCTTTTACATCTATGAATTATTAAAGTATGTACCTTATTTCAATTTTATTGCATTACTTCAATGTTTTATTGAATTCCAAGGTTTTATTGAACTTGAAGTGGAGGATTTGAATATTAATGTTTTTTTCAATATTTTCCATTACGCTTCCATTGAGAACACTTCCATAATGGAATATGAAATATAATATTACTTTACTAACATTCATGCTGCCAGCCTTTTCGACACTTTTTCTATTGACAGCTATGCGGAGTTTTTTGATGCCCAAATAGCTCTTCCCTTTTTTTAAGTTTAATTATATACTTGTGCATACTATACAGGGTGGCAGGGACATCGACGCGAAGCCTGTTACCATGGATTCGGTACATGATTCTGAACACCCCTGCGTAGAAATTTTTCGTCGGTTATTATTTAAAAAATCTGATGTTCCATAGAAAAGTGCAATACCTACGCGGTCAAAATGTATGGAACAGCTCTTTTTTTTTAAATAACCGACGAAAAATTTCAAGGCATGCGTAGCTTAACCTAATGGATCGACCCGTGTTAGCCACGAGTTCCTCCTTAAGGTTTATAACTGAGTAAATATAATAACCTAACATTCTTGATTAGCAAATTTTTTACATTAGGACATTGACTTAAAGTCAATGAACTCTCCATTGTTACTCTTTAATAATCTCAATAAATTTTTTTTTCTAAATAATTAAAAAGCAGTTTACCGATTTTACAAAAAGTTGACAAGGCACGTAATTTTATCTCATACTAGAGCTTCTGCCCGCGACTTCGTCCGCGTGGAATAGTTACTTTGGGCTAACGCTAAAAAAAACCCCCGATTTTGAAACATTCTTCATTGGTACTCTGGTCCTATTGGTCTTAGCGTGATGATATATAGCCTATAGCCTTACTCGATAAATGGGCTATCTAACACTGAAATAATTCTTCAAATCGGACCAGTTGTTTCGGAGCTTATTCGGTACAAACAAACAAACAAACAAAAAATTCTTTCCTCTTTATAATATTAGTATAGATAATTTACAAATTCGCGTCGTAAATCTAACAGAATCATCCTCACATTGCCAACTTTCTAGTACTAGTAGTGGATCTGATTATGATAAAGTATCTTACGTCCAAAACTCCAAAATCCAGCTAATTAACATGCCAAAACGCCTCTCCAATCCTAACAAGTTAAATGGAAACTTTATCTAAAATTCAATTGTGGGAAAAATTCCCCTATTTTTAAAACTTCGTAGTTTTCTTCAAGGGCTGAGTTCGTTCTGAAAACTTTTCATGATCTAAGTTCGTTTTTGTTGTTCCTTTGCAACTGTTTCCACCGATTCGTAATGCTCCTCTAAATTCGTACAAGCCACATATTGTTCGTATTTCGAACGAATAGTTGTTAGAATTTTCTTTCCTTAAAGTTTAGAATGAAAACAGAAGCTCGCTGGATAGATTTTATAGGCGAATATCGTAGTTTTCTAACATCAAAGCACTTTTATGATTTTGTAGAATATTTTTTTGGCTTTGCATTTAGAGTTTATAAGAAGACCTAGTTTTCAATATTTTACGCCAGATTAACCTATAAGGTCGACTTTTACCTCTCCGCAAATCAATTATTCTACAACAAACATTTTTTTTTTACTAAAATGAAGACATTGAAGGTATTAAAGACTCTAAAGGGCGGAATTTCGGGCTGCAAGTTGGAACGCTTAATATGACACATTCCTTCATTTAGTCAATCTAACGAGCAAAATACTATGCACAAAAAAATTGCTTTATGATACGGGATCATAAACAAAAAGTGCAAGAGAAATATGTGCATAAATAAAGACAATTTAGGTGTGTTGTTTCGTAACATTAACAAAAGCGAGCTTCAGAACGTACTCGTACAATTTCATTTATAAAACCGCACAGAGATCTATGGAACAAAAACTCTAGTATGGCTTTAAAACTCTGTTCTTTTATACAAATTAGTGCGTTGCTAACCAAAAACAATCGGATTAGAAGTTCTGATCGTATCTACCCAATAATTAGTACCTAAAGTTAATACTGAGAGCAGTGGTGGCCTAGTGGTATCGGCCCCGACTTATGAGTTGTTAGGTCGTGGGTTCAAACCCAAGCAGGCGCTTTACTTTGTGTAAATAATTTCATCACCACTGCTCTCAAAACGGTGGAGGAAAACATCGTGAGGAAACCGTCATATCTTAGAACCAAAAATTTGAAGACATGTGCCATCTACCAACCTGCACTGGGCCCGTGCGGTAGATTACCACTCATTCCCTTTTACAGAGAGGAGGCCTGTGTCCCAGTAGTGGGAACACTAACACTACACACACTAACACTATACACACTACACTAACACTATAGGCTGATTATGATGATTATTATTATTATGAAACTTAATACTGATCCGAAAGTAAACAAGTATACTAAGATAATTAAGTACTTTCCGGTTTCATCACCTACGTCAACATTGTCTGGAAGATGTCCACTGCTGGACATAGACCTCCCCAAGTATCGCCACAATCATGATTTTTTATAGTATGGTCTGTCTGAAATATCTAGCAGTCTTGATGTAAGTACCATCCCGGTCACGCATATCTAACCACTTTGAAAACTGAATCCTGTGCCTACAATAACCACATCATTCTGTACATCGCCCCTTTTTTTTAGGTATGTGATACTATAGGCAGCCAAGCGCTGCAAACAGGAATAGTACTTACGGTATTCAGATATGCGTGTCCGCGATAGTACAAAAAAAAGTTAATCATAGATTTGAAGTGTATAAGTAGTATTCGTACTGTTTCCATTATAGTCACAAACTCTTAAAAACCTCATGTTAAACAATGGTATTTGAAGGTTCATTTTCATAAAGGAACATGATGTTGCTTAATTAAAGAAAAAAATCGTATGTATAAAATACCAAAAATGACACACCTCAAAGAAGTGTTGTGTTCCAGAAGTGTTACAAACACTTTACCTCTGGCAGTGTTGGTTCATACAAATTATGCTGTCGCATTCAAAGAGCATCTGGCAAATTGTTAGCATACCAGCTTACGTTGCCAACATAACTAATACTTGCATAACAAAGAAGATTGTCGCTGCATATTTTGATACTGTGAGGTTTCATGAAAAATCTCTATAACAAATTGGGGTTTTTTTTCGAAGGTAACTTTATTTTTTTAAACAAACATGCAATAATGCATCGTGCTGAGATAGAAGCCTTTTGGCCTCGCACCTGTTTTTTTTATTGTGTTTAATGAGTGTTTTAGTTCAATTTAAGATCTTCTGTGATGTCTCAGTAAATACGTTTTCTTTCTTTGTTTTCTTTCAATAAAATACAATTATATAGCTACATCAGAATTCAGATAGTTTCCTCAGATTACTATACAACTAGATATAATATCCAGCATCCTAGTTGCGTAACACACGATCAAAATCATTTTGAAGTATATTGCTAATCCATTGCTTCGTATCTTCGAAAACTTTGTCGCTCAACAACGGAAATAACGCAATGAATGTTGTTGGACTGTCAAAATAAAACAGATGGTGATTGTTGATGGCAAAAGGCTCGCCTTCTATAACATGGAACAAACATATAACTGGCAAAATGAGGGTGTACTATTAGGTAGGTACATGCTTTCTAGATTACAGGAATGTTGTTATCCGCTTGACTGCCACTAATGAGACACAATAAAATTTTAATTGTTATCGAGCTGCATCAGTCTTTCGGACAGTTGAGCATTTATGTTAACAGAATATGAGCTTGAAGCATAGTTATTTGCGCATTACGTATGGGTTCATAAACTATTGCAGTGCTGATCTGGAGCCGCGTATCAAATTGGCCACGTAATCCCTCTGGCGTGGAGCCCGACACAAATAGGTGAACGGAATTCGATATGGTAGGGATTCTGAGGATGGTGTTTAAACGGTATGGAAACGATTTGAAGAAGTTTGCTTTAGTGATTAGAATTTGGTGGAGGAAGGTAGTAAAAGTTTAATAAATAACTAGCTTTCAGAAAATATCAAACAGAAAGGGTAGTGGGATTAAAAGTAGGTTACAAACTATAATGTGTGCCAAAGATACCAAATTAAAACCAAATCTGTTCAGCCGTTTTTGCGCCAATCCCGACAAACAAACGAACGGACAAAAATTCTAAAAACGATATTTTCAAACTTTCTATATGAAAAGGCTACCGTTAAAATTAGTCCACAAGTATAGCTTTTGATACAGCGTGAGTTTAAGTGCCTTGAAATGAAACATGGTAGTCAGTCATTGCCTAGACTAGATTAAATACAACCCACGCCCTGAGGTGAAATGAAAACGTCGGAGAAGAACTAAAATTAATACCTAACATACGCATCACATCCAGGCGTAACAAAATTTTCAACTTGTCTTTCTTTCAAGACGCAAAAACTTTTAATAAAACATTTCAATCGAAAAAGTGTAGATACACCCAAAAATAACTCGCGTGCCAATTTACCGTCCAGCAAAATATCCCAAGTTCAAATCTTTATATCGACTTTCGACGGGTTCTCAAAATGAGTCCCCCTCAAATAGCAATCCAGTTAGGCATCGCAGGTTTACCGGCCTGAATAACATCCCCTGCATCGACCGAAATGTGACTAAATACCTCCCGATTGAGCTGTAAGCGACTGCTTTGCGTACTTTAATATATTTTTACTTACTTGTAGCCTCAGACCAAATAAAAAATCAAGATGCTGCGAACAATACAGTGAAGAATGCTAAAACTACACCTCACTAAGTGCACACATGTTAACGAAACTGGACTCACGTCACTGTTGACAGCGCTATGTCTTGGTCTTTAATTTGGTCTGAGCTTGTAGCACTTATGTCCTTTTAGAATGGTAGTGACTTTTTGTCAGAGAGATTTTCTACTTTATGTGTTGGCTGTAAGAGTCCTCAAAGTTAATAAAATTTTCTCTTCCTGCTAGCATTGGCTTTCAGTTTTTCTATTATCAATGCTCTTTCATATTATTTATACCGTTTCATGACCCACTTCCAATGTAAATACTCTAGTCGCCAAACCTCTTCATTCTTATAGGAAAATTTTGAACCAAATTATATATTTTTCCATTTTACTGAAATGCCAGTTTTCTTGCTCCGGAAAACACCCCCAAATTGTGTTTTTTTTTAAACTCACATACCCAAAAATAATCCGCAATCATCCTCAACCGCCTCATCATAACCCAATCAGCTAATGCGATCCCTTTTCCATTCCCAAAAATTTTGCATGCCACCCCACGACCTATAATCCGAGGCAAAATAAACCAGACATTGAAATAGCTAAAAGATTGCAACGCGAAATCGTTTCTTAAACCCAAAACGCACGATTTAACACCAAAGCTTTGGTTAGACGAGTATTTCGGCAGCCGATTGCCCATTACGAAGCGACGATACACGAAATTTCAATAAAACGCAATAGACGATGGTGTAGCAACGTAGGGAGCGAGGGATCGCTAACCAAGTTTGCTGGTTATCGTTGATAGTTTGACTGGTTCAACGAGGTGAATTTTTTACTTTTTTTTTCTTGTAGACGGTGTTTTGTTTGTTCTTCGTTTCGATCCTTTCTTTTTACGTTACTAGCGTGCGATGCTTGACAGAACTTTCAGTAAGGTCATAAAAACTTACTCCCTACGACTGGTGAACTCAGATCAGTTCAGTTGTCTGGTGGATAGTATCAGTGTTATCAGTGTAGTGTTAGTTTATTATTAATATATTTTCTTTCTATCGATTGCCTAACCATTCGCATGGGGTTCGTGGCTAAGTAATTACAGCCGCACAGGTCGATCGTTCAGGTTAAGCTACGCTTGCCGCGGTTGGTCCGTGGATGGGTCACGATCTTTACATACCAAGACCCCTCCGTGCCTCAGAAAGCACGTTGGTCCCGGCTGTCATTCGTGGATCTTTGACAGTCGTTACGAGTAGTCAGAAGCCCGAAAGTCAGACCACAAGTCTTACCAAGGGGTATCGTATTACCCAGTAACTGAGTTGTGGAGGTCAGGAAGGCAGTCGCTCCATGGAAAATACTGGTATTCAGCTGCTGGTTAGACTGGAAGCCAACCCAAACATATTTGGGTAAAGGCTAGGCAGATGATGATAATTGCCTATCCATTCGCAACACATGTTTCATCCACTGTGGACACCATCAAAAACCATACCCAGCTTCAAAGCATCTTATTCCTTGGTAAGTTATCACCAGAAAAAACCCGGTTACATCTTCAAATTCAAGTTGCTTTTAACAGAGGGGAGTTTTAACTTAGTATAAAGTGAGCGGGTCCAATCAGGGGTAACCCTAATGTCCTGAGGGTTGTTATTTGATGTACTGAACACATTATTGAATTCCGTGATCATCGTTAGGGGGCGGTTAACGGAAATGCTTATTTTGTCTAGCAGGGTGAAATAAATAGTTAGTAATTTTTGTCTTGATCAAAACATCAAAAGTGTGTTTATAAAAATGCAAGGAATTAATTAATTAGTATTGAAAAAAATTAATAGACTATTTGATTTAAAAAAATCAATTGCATTTATTCATTTGGAGTAACTTTTCAAATATTTCTATTATGCTCCGTTGACTTGTCGCCTTGGTCAATTAAAAGAAATATAAAGTAAACAACTTACCTGGGATTTTGTGAACTCCGACCTTGATTTGACCTCCTAACTCGAACCAAAACTCAGTGACACATACGTATTACATGAATGCTGATCAATACGCTCGTCTTCACTGCCAACATTTCCTTCTACATTATAATAATATAGCAATACTAGCTTTTGTCGGCGGCTTCGTCCGCGTAGAGTTCGGAAATTACAAAATACAACAGACGATGTATATTTAGTAACCCAATTCGGTTAACTGTTCTTACAGAGTCCTAAAGAACCCTGTAAGAAATCGACACGTGTTTCACCTCTCAACAAGGCATCGTCAGGATGAACTATATTTTGTCCTGCTATTCCACGGGCTCGAGACTTATGCGATTGAAACCGCGGGGTGCAGCTAGTTAAATTATAAATTAAATTTAAAATAATTTGTAGATCTAAATAGATGTTCAGTTTCTATTTTGGATGATTTATATTTAGTCTTAGAACTAACGCTTAGGTTTTGATTATAAAAGTAAAAAGATAAATATAGTAGCAAGATATCCGTTTTAAAGGACATAGGCTACTTTTCATTCTGAATCTCAGAAGAAGTCGCGGGCAACAGCTAGTAATATTATAAAGTAATGAAATATGGAAGATCTTGAAGTTAACGTAGGCACGTTAGGACACTGAACAAAAGAAAACAGCCTTCTAAAACTACCCAACTCCCCTTTTTACGTGTTCCGGGTGCTGGATAAACGTGTACCGACCCGTACCCTAATTACGTAATACACAATCAATTTGTTTTGAAACAGATTACTAATCCATTGCTTCATAAGTTCGAAATTTAATTCTGCTCTGCAACGTAATTATCGCATAGAATGTTGTTGAACTGTCAAAATGAAACAAATGATCGCTATCGCATTGCTTCTGCAAGATAGGTAATAGCCCTGCCGGTGACGAATATCCCGTACATTTGTCACCGGGTACCCGGAACCGAGAAACCAGAGCGTGTGAAAAGGCACTTATCGTCTACTAATGAATACTTCAAAAAACTCATTCCCATTTTTTTCCGCCGCAATTCAGTAATTCTCATAACTAAGTTAACCACTACAAGCAAAATTTCGCGTGTTTATAGTTTACTAAACTTGTTTAAAAAGGACAAAGGACTCACAAAACGGTTCGCGTGTGTATAAATCATAAGAGCACTGTCGTTCAGTCGCAGTTCGGGACTAAGATATATGTTGCCCGTTATATTTATAGCCCGGCTATCGCTGAAGAAAATTGTCTTTTTCGATCAAAAATGTATAGATAATGTATTGATAGATTGTTTTGTATTGGATTTTCGTTTTTTATTGGGTGAATATGTATCATGTGTGACGTATGTGTATGCTGTTTGGATGCCGATTTTCGAAGGTTGTTTTACCTATTTGCCATGTTTGTTATTTACAATTTAAATTCAACTCGTTCACCTCGTTTTTTTGGCAAAATCTATGTTCTATATCTATACATTTTATAAATTAAAATCACAACAGATTTTGATGCGGTTTTTAGCATCACTTTTATTTCGCAAGGTTTATGTGTATAATAAATTAATATTAAACTTATGTACAAGATCCCATGAGCAGTGATGGCCCAGTGGTAATGGCCCCGACTTACGAGTTGTAGGTCGTGGGTTCGAACCCAAGCAGGCGCTTTACTTTGTGTAAATAATTTCATCACCACTGCTCTCAAACCGGTGAAGGAAAACATCGTGAGGAAACCGGCATGTCTTAGAACCAAAAAATTCGAAGACTTGTGACATCTTCCAACCCGCACTGGGCCCGCGTGGTAGATTACGGCCCACTCCCTCTCACAGAGAGGAGGCCTGTGTCCCAGCAGTGGGAACATTAATAGGCTGATGATGATGACAAGGTCCCATTAAAATAAATGGACAAAAACGCAGCGTTCAGTACGTCTAACCAAAGATATCCAAGCAAAAATAAAACACAGATTAACGTGATTTTATTTTGACCTAAAATAATAAATGGCATTGGGTAACCAACATTTTTAGTGTATTTTCGTTAGCAGATTTTTTTTTCTTGGTTGTATCTAATGCGTTTTTCTTATTTTATATTTATACCATGGTCCTTATTTTGGTGGTCAGAATGATTTCTAAAAGCTTTTCTATTTATTTTAATGGGACCGTATATAGTTAGCTGCTGCCCGTGACTTCGTCTGCAATTGAGCTATCCAATGCAAAAAGATTTTTTCAAATCCGACTGGTAGTTCCGGAGATTACCCCCTACATACAAACTTACATACAAACATATTTTACCTCTTTATAATATTAGTATAGATAAAGAGAATTCTATGTGTTATCAAATCAAGTCGTAGAAACAATGCGGAGCAAGGGCTATTCGCTAATAATATTTATAAAATCAACTTATAATGGCAATGACCTGTTCTCGTATAGTGAAAGAACGAACATCGATCTTGCTTGTTCATGTCCAGAAACCTAATTGCGTAACACATTTGTCAATCAATATTCAAGGGTTTTTAAGGCAATACCTAAATCATTGCTTCATAGGTTTGAACAATTCGTCGGCTCAGCGACGTAAATAACGCAATGAACGTGACTGAACTGTCTAAATGAATAACATTGCGATAAATGGTAATTTATTTATGTGTGTGGGAGATGGGTAGGAAATAAAAATAATAAATAAAATGTAAAAATAATAAAATATATTTCGTCTATTTTACTAGACAAAAACACACAGCAACAAAAAAAAGCAAAAAAAATAATAGAAATAGGTTGGGCTACATTGTGTTACGCTAAGCGAAGAAAGTCACTTTTGAATTTTTAATTAATCATAGTCTGGCCAGGATTTTTTTTGCCAACCCACACACGATATCATTTTTAATACTTTTGATATAAAAAAAACATTGTGCGTCTCGGGACGCCCGACAGAAGTGATAACTTAAACTAATCTAAGTTGAACTGACAGATAACGTAACGCGTTACGTAACGAATCGGTTTACCCTCCCATAAGAAGTTATCACTTCAATAAAACACTTTAATTTTTTAAACAGATGGTGAAGATCCTTCCTCTGCGGATTTTAGATCAAAAGTACCTACTTATCTACATTGCTAGTTTTATCTTCTTCTAAAATATTTTCATCTAATTGTCTAAAACTCTGTTACAATCGTAATGGAACCTAAAAGCTATGTTTCATATCTCACATAAACATAAAACTCAATTCTTATTACAAACGCTGTATTTTCCACTGCAATTGTTTAATTTTCATCAGTATATCCTCTTCACTCACATAGCCGATTAGCCATCTCTTCTATCACTCGCGTTTTACAAAAGCTTCTTATTAACAAGGAAGCTTCACCTATTATATTATTCGTACCTTAATTAGGTTTGTTCTCTTTGTAATATGAGTGTAAAAGACTCGCTGCCGTATTTTTCGGGATTTCGGAATTCGCAACGAAGATGAATGGCTATTCTGAATTATTAGGTGTGTTGTCTTTTGGAATTTTGTTTATGTTTGTTTATTCGGGTTTTGTTATAATTTGTCTCGGAACTGCTTCACACGGTTTTTACGATTTGACAAAACATTTATTACATCCAAGTTAAATATTATTGTAATGTACCTACACATAAACCTTCCGGAATAAATTATCTGAATGATGGTGAAATTCGCATCAAAATCCGTTGTGGAGTCTGAAAAAACAACACACACAGACAAACACGAAAAGTGACTTAAATACAGAAAGACACCTCTCGTCTTTTGAAAAAATAAAAATATAAAATGATCTTTTTTTAATCCTGCATTGTCACATGCTACTGGGGAAACTAATATTACAAACAAAGGATTTTCTTTTGATTTTATTTACAAAGAAAAACCATAATTGTAGGAAAAAAATACTACATAAATAAATAATCTTAAGAAAACATGTGACTTCAACCAAAACGTTTTTTTCTTCTAATATCTTCTTTTCACAATTTCTTCTTTTGTTACATTTCTATATTTGGTACGAGTTTCCGGTAATATTACTGCAATCAAAGAAACTTGGCCGCTTTATCATGTCAGTTTCTGATATAACAGATATATCCTGATAAACGGAATGAGTGTAAGAAAAGCAGTGGTAGGTGTTGTAATGTAACGCTTAGCTCCTCGGAGCTAAACGTTGATACAATTAAAATAAAGAAAGGTTAAAGGTTAAGAATTAGAGTCTAGAGTATAGTTAGGTTATAAGAGGTAAAAGGTAAAAAGGTTAAGGGGCCGGCTTCGCACGACGTGGGATGCACAGGATAGGCGGGACCAGGACCAAGCTGAGGTACAGGCAGGCTGACGGACAGGAAAGCAGGCAGGCAGAGAGTACAGAGGAGTCGCCGCACACGTCGCACGCTGAGTCGGAGGTTCCTTCACTCTGTTGAACGGAGAGGTAGGTGTGAGAGGTAGCTAGGAGGCGGAGGTACTTTCGTGGTACCTCACGCTAACAGGAGGGACGCGTCGGCGTCACTCGTGACGTCGTGCTGTGAGGGCTAAGATCACGACTCCTGACGTCACGTCACTCGACGTCGGTGCCCTCTCTTGTTCGAGCAGTATGTGTGACTTTGAGGCGTGGCGTCTTGCGCCACGCGGCTAGATGACTGGTGTAGGGCCCTCTATAGGGCTAGGTGAGAAAGTCAGTGGAATGATAAGCCGGGTAGACACTGAACACCAAAAGTTTAATGATTGAAATTACACAATAGTTTAGGTTATACACAGTATTATGTTAGTTACTCTGAATTAATCAGGCTAGGATTTAAGTAGTAAAATTAGATTCAAAGTGAAAAGTAGCACATCACACGGCTAGAGCCAAACTTCAACTGTCTAAAGAAAAGAACCCGTTTTTATCGTTCTGTGTCATATCTTAAAACATTTCAAAAATCTATCAAGTTAGATCTTAATTGAATGATGGCCAGAACGGATAAAAACGGTTTACAGACCGATAAGCTACAACTGTCTTTATTGAGAGCAATACAGTGTATTCACCTGCCTTATAATAGGTTTAGTAGAACGTTAAGTCAACACACATTATGTCTATGGTTAAGAAAAGTAAATAAGACAGATGACAGCTTTCAATCAATATAAAATATTCTGTCATCTTTACAACAGGAATCAATAAATAGTATCCAAAATTTAATAGAATTTAGATGCTAAAACAATCAAAGAATATAAAAATATGCTATTACAGATAAAGTGCGATTAAGAATAAATACAAGGAAAGTTACATGAATGATGATGAATTTCATAGGTACCGTATCAAAAGGTGGGTTGTTTAGTATAGTAGCTTAAAAAGCATAGAAGTAGATCAAAAATCGTGGTTCTGCACAGCAGATGCCACAGTGTAGGGTTAGGCTCGTTTGATGTTTGAAGGTTATCATGTCAACCCGTAAACGGTGACTGTTAAACGTGGTAGGAAAATCTACTGTTTTTTATTTATTTACCGTAATAGTATTATGGATTACACCTGGAGAAGGCGGAACGGAGAACATCCACTAGTTAAAAGTAAACGGTGAGTCTAAGATGTATGTTAGAACACACACCAAATGTCTCTTCTAGAATAAAAAAATGTCACCAATGAAGATGATGATGATGTGAAGTTGTCATCCTACTTTGTAACAGACTGTACCTCTTTTTTATGAAATAAATTGATTGACTGATTGATTGATAAAAGATGTCAGTCTATTAGTATTGCAGTAAAACGTTAGAAAATCCCATTATTTTGACCTTGCAAACAACACTTTGGGAGGCAGGAAGAATATAGCCAAAACTATGAGTTATATGATTAAAATAAAAAACGGCCAGCGGGTATAGCTAGACCTGAATGTAGGTTACCAAATTAATCGAAAAATAAATCACTGACTCATGAAATACAGCTACCGTACCAAGGTCTAGAGGCTGAGAAAGAAAAATGAGAAACCCTTTTTATTTATTTTTTGTATATATACAAAATTTAATTACGTATTTATAATCATGTAGTATGAAACTTATATAAAAAACACTCTATTTCCATAACAAAATCCAGGGTATGTTGTTGTGATAATGGAATGATAGTTTTGAGTTATGCTATGAAACAAGCTGACGCTAGCTGACAGTGTATCGCCACCCTAACAGGCAGCCAAGCAAAATGAATTGTTGTGGTGCTGCAGGGGATAAGCCGGCAATCTGTCACCGCTTATGCGCTATTTACTCTTATCTTTATCCGACGTTATGGTGAAATGTCTCCCGTGACATGTCAAGCATAGCTTTCAGTTTCCTGTGTTGTTGAAATAAAAATCAGAGAAAAGTGTTACAATTTTTATTTGAGGAAAGTGTTAGTCTATTTTATATGAAAAACTAGACACCTTTTTTACTAAAACGGTTATCTTACTATTATGCTAATCGTTAGTTCTCAGACCGAATAGAAATGATCAGGAAAAATAGAAAATACAAACTGAATACCTATTTAGATCTACAAGTTATTTGTTCTGTGTACATTTTTATTATTTTATAATTTAACTAGCTGCGCCCCGCGGTTTCACCCGCATAAGTCTCGAGCCTGTAAGAATATCGGGATGAAAATATTCTAAGTATATCTTTCTCCAGGTCATGGTTTCATGTGCCAAATTTAATCTAAATCCGTTTAGCCGTTTTAGCGTGACAAACAAACAAACTCATTTTCACATTTATAATATTAGTTAGGATCCGTCATGAAACTGTTCCATCAGCTCGCCCATTTTGTGCGTGGAAGAAATGCAATATCTTATCTACTGAATTATTTAATATACTAATATATTTGCAACATTATATTACTGTTAATCTTTTGACACCTTACAGCGACGAATATTACTGTAATGTAATGTTACTGTTTACACTGTCGCTTGAATTTTACCCGAATAATATCGTAATAATTTTGATTTCAGTAAAATTATTTTCGTCTATAAGTTTATTTTGTAAAATTATTTTCGTGTATATGTTTATTTTGTAAAACTATAAAAAAAAAATCATAATAGACAATAGATTCTATAAAAATTAACTTTGTTTGGGTATTCAAATGACTATCCTACGATCCACCGGAGTTGAAATATAAGCATAAAACAGTTTTTTATTTTCCTGTAAAATTTAGAATTTACGATTACCATATTATTCGCTGGGGGGTGCGAAATATTCTACAACCAGCTAAAAGACGAGTCTTAATAATAATCCCGTATATAAACAGAGCTCAATCTTACAAACCACAACAAGCGCAAAGAGTTAAACCCATACCTAATTTCACTTAACTTTTTCATTATAAATCCTTCCTTTCAATTCCACTTCCTCGTATTTGGGCGGAAATTAAACCGGGTATAACAAAAAGTCTGCAAACTTTCTTTGTCTCAAAACAATCCTATAAAATGTTTGAGCCGTTCGTTTCTTGTAGCCCTAAAAAAGTTTCTACTATGCAAATGTTTTTATGTCGGGATCGATTGTGATGGGTTCCGTGTCAGGGTACAGTTAGCAGGCTATTTTATTATAGACTGCGACGATAAGAATCGGGTGAAATGTACCGCGTCGCTTGCATAGGGCTGAGTTTTATGTTTGGTATGTTGCAAGTTTGTATTGATTGGTTTTTGTACTCAATACTAGCAGTCACACGAGTACCCTGTTTAAAGTATCCTGCAAAAACCGATCCGTTCGAATTTGACAGTCGGTTTTGCCGCTACAAACTGGATCCAGTTGTCCAGTAAAAAATAGGATCTAGTTTAGAATGGTGCTTTTTCTCATATTTGTATCTTGTTTTTGTCGTCACCTTTTCTAAAAGGCTGTCAACCGTGGTCATAGAAATCCAAAAGTAATTAAAAAAAACTGATTCATCTTTTCTTAAATCGAGTAAATGGGATCCTGCAAAAAACAGGATGTCGCCGTGGAAAAGGGGCGTTTAAGTAGTAGAGTACTAGGACGCGACCCGCTGCGACATAATCTGACAACCCGCTGTTCGATTTTTTTTACCGATGTACCTATATGCGACTGCACTTTATTCTAAAGAGCTAACTTGAGTTGATCCAACAATGCTTGTAGTAAACGCAGTTACCAGTTTTCTACAGAAAAAGCTACAGAGGTACTTGTGACGGTGATCCGTCTTGCTGTGACGTCAGCTGTCGTGAAGACTGCATATCGCGACTTCAATGTTTTCTACTATAATTTTTGACGAGCGAAAATATTTGGAGAGGCATAGGTTTACAAGAAATAGACTTTCAAGTTTAAATACTTACATTCATAACGTATCAGCCTATAATGTTCCCATTCCTGGGACACAGGCCTTCTCTTTTCTATAAGACGGAGTGGCATTCTCCACCAATCGGGCCCCGCGGGTGCGGGCTGGTATCACTGGATATCACAATGTTGAATTTTTGGTTCTAGGACATGCCAGTTTCCTCACGATGTTTTCCTTCACCGTTTTGAGAGCAGTGGTGATATAATTTACTCAAAGTAAACTGCCTGCTTGGGTTCATATCCACGATCTGCAACTCGTAAGTCGCGCAGATGTATGGTAAGGTTAGATGTAGGTTTAGTAAGGCTCTACTTACTAACTCAATAAACCGTTCTAATTGAACAATACATCGTCGATCAGTAATTGCTTCAAACTATGCCGAGAACTAAGCTACTGGAGAAGTATTGCGTCGCAATGGATTCTGACACTCACTTCCAATCAGTCTTTGAGGCTTTGGCTGCGAGGAAATTGATTATCCACCTTCAAGTTTGATGAAATCCCAGCGAAGGCAATCAATAACTGGGGGCTTTAAGTCGCAAGCGTAGGTTTTATGTGCCGCTGGGTTTAGGCTTGTGACGGGAGTTTTTGTATTGACTTAGGGAAAATTAAAGCTTACCATGTTATGTTGCATTTTTAAGGTTCCGTACCCCAAAAGGAAAAAACGGAACCTTTATAGAAACACTTCGTTGTCCGTCCGTCAGTCTGTCAAGACCTTTTTTCGCAGGAACACGTAGAGATATCAATAGAAATTAATATCAAATACACGTCTATAGTCCCTTGAAGCTCTAAAAAAACCAAGCTTCTGAGTCAACGCAATAAAAAAATACGGCTATTTATGCGACATATTTTGATTCTGGCAAATTAATCAAAACCTACAGGGTACTTTCCGTTGGCCTGGCAAGAAGCAAGGTACAGCATATGTTAAGGAAAAAGTCCGAAAATAGTTAATTTGTAGTTTTATAAATTAGATAAAATTAAAAAAAAAACAAATAAAAAGTGTAAGTGCGATGTAAGTTTACAGGGGAGTGTGCCTCATGGCTGCACCAAAAAGGCCCAGTAAACAATAATAGACAAAAGTATATTATATTATAGGTTTTTCATTTCCATTTGATTTCAAAAAGCTTGTTTTTTTTTCAGTCATTTCACAATAAGCCAGAAAACCACACCAATTATTTCATTAATTAAAACCTGTGCTCCACATAGTAAATGGCCCACTATTACTCTTACAAAACTAGCCACAAAGAAACACTAATGTATTCTGTTTCCTTTGTTCCAGGTAAGCAGCTGACACACTTTATCATCTTCATGTTCGTTTTCAAGATAAGTTATAACAGCTAAGTTTCTATTTTGAGTAAAAACCATTAAATTCACAATGTTACAGCTTGATGATTATGTAGACGTCATATTATTGAGTGTTAAGATGAATTTGGGAGACATTATGCAATCTTGACAAAACAAATGAACAACGTGTAACCTACCTTTATTTCTGAATCTATAGTCAAATCTCATGTCAAAGAGAAATTCATAGTTGTTGATGTCATAGATTAGTATATGAAAGATTCTCCAAAAAAGGTTACACACAGAAATGGAACACTTGTTTTTCCCTACAGTCTTTCATCTCTCTGTGTGACCTTTGCCCAAGGTGTAGTAAGGTCAGGTGGGGTAAGTGAAACATACTTTACTTTTAATTTTATGTAAACATCTCTAGCACAGTAATATGACTCGAATTTATAATAACGATTGATGCGAAGTACTCTTCCTTTAAGCAGCCGTCTATGATTCGAGTTCCAAGATCTATAGTCGTGCATTTATCGATAAAATCATCAAATTTAAGCAGACTATGGTTTTGTTTCACTTCCCCTGTAAAAGGGGTAACTGAAACGGTCGCCAGAACATCTATACTATTGAGTCTACGAAAATATTAAAAAGACTAAAATGACATGTCAACATGGTTTTATCTAATGTGAATCGTATTTCGTCGGTATTAGGTTTAATTTTGGAAATACATAAAAAAAATAGAATTTGGGGTAAGTGAAACATAGTCACGGTGGTCAGGGGTACTAAGCAAGTGCAAAAATCGAACAAGATTTTCAATTTCTTAATGATTGTTAAAAATGAAATTGCGAAGATATTATAAAACTAATTAATGCCTTTATTTAGGTACATAGTTTACAAATTCAAGTCTTTTTACTTAATTAAAATAAATAATTAATTATGTGAGTAGTATTTTTTATCTAAAATAAATAACAATTAAACTCAAATACTTAACAATAAAAGTATATTTGACATGAATACAATGACATAATGTTGACATGATCTACTCATTACAATGTTTTCGTATGAGTTGTATTGCAATATGTGATTAGCTAGCGACCTCGACAGTAGATTATATATTATTCTTGCCTAACTGTTGATCTATTTTTGATTTATTTTTACTTCAATGGTCCTAGTTTATCATATCTAATTATGTGACTTCGAGTTACAGCTTTATTAGCTATATGTAAGCGGGCACGCCCTTTATGCCTGGAGGCTTTATAATTCGGGTATTAAGTTCTGTTTACGTTTTTAGTTTTTATTTTTGCTTGAGTTTAGATTTCGATATTTTTTTTTGTTGGTACATTGGCGCGTGCTAGCTGTCATTATGGCATATATTTTATTGAATGTTTTGTGTTGAGTAATGTAAATTATTTGCATACTATTGTATAGAATCAAGTTATTTTTTCTAACTGAACAGACAGCTGTGCTGCTGGGGAGTTTGTTGCGCCACTTCTTCTCTCCAGCAAAAGCACTAGGAAGTGGTGAAGGGCGGGCGTTTTTGGGGGACTGTCTTGTGTAATTTTGACGTTCGAAAAGTGCTGATTCTCAGCCTAATTTGAATAAATGACTTTTGAATTTTGAATTTAGAATATATTTTTTTAAATATTTCTCACGAATGAATATGACAAGACAAGACGGTAACTAATAAATCTAGTACCTAGTAAAACTAAACATTATAGGACATGAGATTATTTAAAAAAAAAAATGTTTGTATACTCTGGCCGGGGTAAGAGAAACATATGGCCCACTTCCCCAGTGGGCCATATGTTTCTCTTACCCCGGCCATCACTGCTTCACTTTCCCCAATCAGTACTTTATGAGGATAGAATTTCTACCGCCTTGTAATTCAATAGCCTGCACGTTTTAGCTAGAAATAACTATATGAACATAAAATCTATAGT
The DNA here is from genome assembly GCA_948150665.1 of Conistra vaccinii. Lineage (NCBI taxonomy): Eukaryota > Metazoa > Arthropoda > Insecta > Lepidoptera > Noctuidae > Conistra > Conistra vaccinii. The sequence continues at coordinate 5,138,833 of OX411321.1, forward strand.
TTGAATACGTTACGTATCTATAAAAATCTTCATAAACACTATTCAATTGCTTGTACCCAGCGAAAAGATTAAGCACGTCCAACTCATGTTTTGAAGTTTACAAGATGTCAGATTTCGTTTCCTTATAAAATCTTGTAGGATGATCGTAGCGACATCTGTACTAGAGCTGAACTGCATAGTTTATTGAATAGGGTAGGGTGTTTCACTTACCTCTTCGTTTCACTTACCCCACCTGACCTTACATTATTAAGTAAATAAAAAACATTGGTATTCTGGCTCGTCTTAATTTAGATTGCCATCGCCACGCTAAGAAGAAAAAAATGGTTTTATCCGTTAACCATCCCCAGTTTTTGAAATTTTTTGTTGTAACGTAACTCAGTATTCAACATTATTATTTTTAATTTTTTTTATTGTTTTATAATTATTTTATGATTATAAACTTTTTTAGGCGCTATAAGTGATTTGTTTAATGTTTTAATGTATAATGTTCTAGTATGCAAAATTATAGTATCGTGCTTTCCTATTTATTTAGATAAGCGAGATCTACGTTATTACAAAGACTTTGGGTTAATGCTGCGTATGTGATTAGTTGGTTAGCCTTTAAATAAATAAATAAACCATGAAGCAATCACAATTAGAGCTATTATGAGATTTGGTTGAAGAGTTATAATATAAGGCAAGTGATTTAAGAAATAATATACACAAATAACTTTATCTCCAAAACACAGAAACATAAAAAAAAACTTCTAAAAAAAATACACCTTCGCTTTCCAAATTTCCTAAGGTGAGACCGCCTTTGTCCGTGATACGTTAAGGTACGTGTGAAAATGGCCTTATACATAAAAGATCGACCGATTTGAGTGCGGTCGAGAGTTCGATGGTACCGTGTTAGTTTCTCTTAAGCCGAGCTCCGCAAATAGCGTCTTCACCTAGTAATCTCTGTGGGGCAAAGATCTGAAATGATAGTATACTTTGTAGAAATATTTTTAGAGAAGCAGTAAATATGGGTTGTTTAGAGGGTTTGTGGCGGAGAGGGTTTTAGCTTAGCTGATGAGGGGGCTAAATAAAATGTGCGTGAGCTCATAGGACCAAAATTTCTGTTTTAGGTGATTAGATCGTTGATGACAATACTATACAGGCTGTTGGAGGAATGGAAAAAAACTTTTTTGTTACCAAGTACCTATATCTAGCTGATTTCGAGATGTTACAAATATTTTCGTATTTTTCTTTACCAGGACGTCGTTTTGCGCCTGAGGTGAAGAGCGTTTATACTGAGAGTGGGCCCCGTCGCAAATAGATGTGAAATATTTCGCTGTTTTGATTAATTTGGCAATTATACTATATGGAAATACACCAGAGCTGGATGAGGAGCTCGTGGCTAAGTAATAACAAGCCGCACTGGTCGATCCCCCCCCCGACCCTTGCTCGATAACGATGCGCCAGCCCGCGTTTTTGCTGAGCCTGTAGCTTTAAATTCCCCTGATAATAATAATGATCCATCCTTGATCCAGCCTGTCCCTCTTGCTGTCCTCCCCCCAGCGAACGCCCTAAGCCGAGGTTCGTACCCCACAGGGGGTGCCCTTAGCGAGCGTTCGCCTAGTTTTAATTAGCTTAATTTATATGCCCCTGGCTGGAGGCTTTGAGTTTCTTTTAGGAGCTTAAGGCAGCCACAGGAAAGTCCGGTTAAGCAGCGAATACCTCAGTGGTAACCTGCGAGATGCCCTAGTCAAAAAAAAAAAAAAAAAAAACTGGTCGATCCATCAGGTTAAGCTACGCTTGCCGGGGTTGGTCAGTGGATGGGTGACCATCTTTACATACCGAGACTCCTCCGTGCCTCGGAAAGCACGTTAAGCCGTTGGTCCCGGGTGTCATTTGTGGATCTTTGGCAGTCGTTACGAGTCGTCAGAAGCCCGAAAGTCTGACACCAGTCTTACCAAGGGGTATCGTATTACCCAGTTACTGGGTTGTGGAGGTCAAATAGGCAGTCGCTCCATGTAAAATACTGGTATTCAGCTGCATCCGGTTAGACTGGAAGCCGACCCCAAGATAGTTGGGAAAAAAGGCTAGGAAGATTGACTATAATATGGAAATATGAAATGTGCCTAACTAGCTAACTAAAATACATAAACTAACGTCTTCTTATCATGGGGGTAAGCAAAAACTACAGAATGCCACCTGCTATGATCCCTACATACTCCTTTTACCTCGTTTACGTTCATATATTTCATATTTCCATACAGTAATATTACCAATTTATTCAAAACAGGTAAATATTTGACAGCTATTGCGACGTTGCCAACTATTTGGCTAAACGCGCTTACGACTACCCCATCTATTGACATATTTCTACTATCCCCAACGTTGCTTGTAGTATACCTAATATAACTATCAATTTTCTACTCTCGAACAGAGCACTATTTCATAAACATGGCAATCTGTGTCGTCAAACTTGGTACTCGGCATCCAAAGCAGCAACTTTGTTGGGAGCCCAACAGACATAAATGCCCAACTTTGTTTTATGGCTGCATTTTATTCAATCCTATGACGTCATTCTGAAATCTCCTACAGTTTTTGAGGCAGTAGGGTATTATGCAGAGAGGGTCGTGGATTAGTAGAGGCCGATTGGGGATCGATTTGTGAAGTTAAACTGTGCTTGCCGCTGTCAGATCGTTCAATAGAAACCATTTATTAGAGCTTCCTCAGTGAGATGAAGAGCAAATTGAACAAAATCCTAACAGGTGCCATAATTTGTGTCTTGTGTAACGAAATCATACAATTCAAGTTTAGTAATAATAATGTTTCTTCATTTTTTCAACACAATTAGGTTATTAACAAATATAACAAAAAGTACGCATCCGTCAGATATGCTTACGGTTCAACGCCTCTGTCTAAACTGAATGTTCCCCACTTTACACGGAAGTGAACACTTGGCCGGCTATATGACCAATCAGAGCAGAGTAAATAGTACATACAATTACTTGACTAACTAAAATACATTAGGGCTTATGATTAACTGTAAATAAACTTTTTTTAAAACAATATACCTTAATACCGATATTCTACGGATGAATTGAATACCTAAGCAGGATGTAAAAGTTCGTGCAACCACTACCGCCATCTGTCGCTTGTGGAAAAAAATCCTTTTCATATTATTATTTTACAAAATCATTACACTTGTAACATTCTTTAAACAATAAATGAAAATGAATATGAATCATGCGATTTGGGAATATCCAAATAGTAACGAAGTTGCTAGTCATACAGTAATTTTGATTATTATAAAACAAGAAGCTGTCTGCCTGTATTATTATTGTTCCATGAATAAGTTTTTTTTTTTTTGTTATTGGTATCGGGCTCTGTTTCATTCTATATTTTCCCGTTATAATTATATTACGAACTAGATAGTTACCTATGATAAGCATCAATCAAAATAGAATAGTCACTGTTAGTGTTGTCACTTATCATTTTTTTTAACTTTTAGAACAAAAATGCTTATAAATGCAAGCATGAAAAACGTAACTACACCATTTCGTAGATTCAAATATGTAGCAGTACCGTTGCCAAGAGTGACGCTGCCAAAGGGAGGAGTAACGAAGGGATTCGGCCGTGTACGTAAATCTTTTGATTGACGCACTTAAGCATGGCTTGACCTACATGGCTCTTGGGCAACGTACGAGCATGTGGAGGAAATTGAAACTCTAAATAGAGATAGAGAAGTTGGTTTGACGTTATTCAGGTGAATAAATATGGTTGAGGTACAGTTCCGTAGACGACGTAGTGTATCTATCGCAGCCATCTGGTTAAATTAGCCAGCTAATTGGACACCTAGGCCGTTCATTAAACGCCAATCCAATGAAATAGCTGAAGGACAACCAGCCAAGTCATTGAGCGCAACGTTTAACCAGATGGCTGAAAGTCGTGTAGTCATTTAGTTATATTGGGTGAAATAGGTTAGGTTAGAACTGTGACCAACTGAACTATTTCCCAGTTGCTCGCAGATTTTTCTTCACCATTTGAATCACTTGGCTGTCTTGGTCAGTCATCTTCAAATGGCTGACTACGCCAAAATTTTAAACGTTGAATTTTATTAGTTCAACTAACTATCGGCCTAGGCATCCAAGTGGATTTAATGAAAGACCTATGCGTCCAATTAGCTGGCTAATTAATCATTTGGCTGCGATATATCTATTTAATATTTATAAACACTGTTTCATTCACACAAGTAGTGAGGTGGCTGCTGTCACTAACATCATCTGTCAGTCATCATAAAAAAAAGGAAAAGGAAAAAATCGGGGGAAAATTGGATCGGGAAAAGGTTGAAATTGAAGTGGTCTTGCACGATAGGCTTTTTTTTTTTTTTTTTTGGGTGGGAAATCATCAAATGACTTCTTCCGCTCTGGGCGGAGCGGAAGGGCGTGTCAGTATTTTACTGACTAAAACCCACCCGTGTTCCTTCCCTTGCCTAGACCGGGGCTACGGTTTCCCCTAAGGACTTATCCGCAACCCCAGTGGTAGGCATCGGCCCTATCGGACCCCTTCAGCTTCGCTGACAACTCTTTGAGGCGCGCGTGGAACACTACGCGCCGTCGACCCGGGCTTGGTCCTGATCGGACGGAGAGCTACCCATCACTCTCCGTCCGCAAGCCCGCGCCTACGGTGGCCGGAAATCGGCTATCGATTCCCGACGCCCGGGGCGTCTACTACCGCGGCGGCTGCACGATAGGCTTGGTGTGGTAGAAAGCCAGTGCATCAACATACACAATTAGACTTTTTGGAAATTCTATTTTCACCAAAGGAATAGGCATCATATACCATAGTCCATTATACACCTACATTTTGCCAGTTATAGTTTAGGTTCCATGTAATAGGGGGCGAGCCTATTGCCATCTTTACACTCTAAATAAACACCTGGAAAAAGACTTCCAGTAAAACATCAAACCTTCAAACTTTTACAAGTTAAATAAACATGAACTTTAGAAACAGAGTGTTCTTGACATTTCAGTTTTAACATCAATAAAATGAGATAGTAACACGCTCAGAAAATAAAAAGTTTAGGTTTAGGTAGCCTCGATATTTGGCGCTAGAATGAGCAATTTTCTTCTAGTCTATAGAACTTCTTTTGAGAAAACACGTTAACGCATGATTTAAAAGAGGTTGAAATATACGTTTAATATGTATTTTCCAATCATTGGAGAGTGGGCAAAAATGTATAATGTATGTATAATGTAGTTTTAAAGACACTGCTTCTCCCTCTGCTCATGCCGAAGCGCATCAAAATCGGTCCCGGGGTTCTTCAGTTCCGACAATGTTAGATTAGGTTAGATAAAATACACGCAGCTCCGCCACTACACCCCGCTCGGCCACAGTTGAAACCACTGTAGTTTTGAAGACATTGCTTCTCCCTCTGCTCAGGCCGAAGCGCATCAAAATCGGTCCCGGGGTTTGTCAGTTCCGACAATGTTAGGTTAGGTAAAATACACGCAGCTCCGCCACTACACCCCGCTTCGCCACAGTTGAAACCACTGTAGTTTTGAAGACATTGCTTCTCCCTCTGCTCAGGCCGAAGCGCATCAAAATCGGTCCCGGTGTTCTTCAGTTCCGACAATGTTAGGTTAGGTTAGGTTAGGTGGCATTACCCTCTTTCTGGGGCAGTCGGATAAAAAGAGTACACCGAACGTCGATAATTAAATAAAATAATTTTGAGTAGGTATATAGATAGATATATAGAAGATACAGAAAATCTTTGAAAAACATTGTAGAACCAGCAATAATGGCTTATTTTATTTTATTCCTTTATTACATCTATATACATATCATTTACATTTTTAAATATTAACTCATAAACAAAAAAATCATTTTAAAATATAAAAAATAGTAACCCCCGAGAACAGGGACCAGGGTCGAAGCTACTGGTGGTCAAAGCTCCTGAGAGAGAAACCTCCTAACGATACGCGCCGTGTCCAGACCACTTTCTGGATCAGAGCCTTGATCCAGCTGCCTAACGAGAGCCTCCTCAGGTGTTGGTCGAGGCTCTTGGCTATTATGCCATTGGCCGTCACGACTATCGGCACAATGACTGCTGTATCCACATCCCACATGTAGACAACCTCGCGAGCCAAGTCAAGATACTTAATCTGCTCATCTTTTTTAGCTTTCACGAGATTTTCGTCTTGCGGGACCGCTATATCAATATCATTGTACCACGCCCTAATCCATTTCATTATTTTATTAATTATTTCGACATTTAACTAAATAATTGATACCAAAACTTCCGACCAAGCCGGCATCAAGGCAGCATCTGACAAAACAGAAAACAACGAATCGGACAGCACTTCAAAATAAAATTCTTTCCGTTTGAATGTCCTCACAACTCTGTACACCTTTTAAAAGCGCAAGACCCATTGTACTCGAGATCACAAACAAACGTATCTGTTGTCTTACTTATGAATATTAATACAAGGGAAAAAATTCCATTATCTTTCACGATGAGGGACCCTCTTGAATACATTACGGAGAGTTCTAAGTGATATATACTACTTATTATGGTGAGGTGATAGATATTTTCTTTGTACTTTTGACGTTTGTTTTGTTCGTTTTAGTTGGTGACTAATTTTGGTCTGATATCTAGACTCTCTCTTTCATTGCTTTAGTAGAGACTGGAAATGTTGGTTTTATAAGTTTGAAGCAAGTAAAAATAAGGTGTATTCCCGTTCGTCCCACTGCCGTCGTCCCACTGGTGGGACGAACGGTAATTTAATAAATAATATCAAATTTATTCCCGTTCGTCTCACTGAGTTTGTTAGTGGGACGAACGGAAATAATTTAATCATTAGTAAACGCGGTTTGATAGGTACTTGCAATGTTTAAGTAAAATTACTGTTTAACAATATTTGCGACAAGGTGCCCAGCGTGTTGTCAAAACTGGAGTATCATCAGCTGACAAAAGGCAAATATAAGAACATTAAATTCAATGTCTCATCATTTTAACGAAAACAAGCAGAATAGCACACAAGGAATTCAAAGAAAATAACCCACCAATTCATTCAATCTCAAATTATGAAGGAAAATAACTGACCCTGACAACCCGCACTGAAATTTCAACCATGTAACTTCGCATCAAAGTCCTCTTTTCCATACCACTCAAACTAATAAGCAATAAGTGGGTTCGCCCTGGATTACAACTTAATATCAAGTGCCTTATCTTTAGAGAATTTACTTTGTTGTCGCTTATATACCACTAGGGGTACCACTTTAACCTTTTCAAGCCGTTTTACCTTCTGGGTCTTGAAGTGCTTAACCATACTTATCTAGGTGAAGTCGGTCATAACGACCCTCAGATTATATTTAATTTGGCTGTCAATTTGAACCTGTGTGAAAATTTTGGCCGGTAATATATATTAAATGCAGATTTTTTTCTTAGGTCATTGTGTTGTAAATAGCTTGTTTATAACCAAAGATATATGATTTGCCGGCAATTCAATGATCACCACTCTTGCTCTATAATCTTATAGGCGCATTGGCGAATTCGTGATTTCAAACTTGTATTAGTTTTAAGTCCAGTACCCTAATTACTAATGATCAATAATAAATTGAAATGAAATGACAAAAAAAAATTGCTCTATTTTTTTTGTCGAACTTATGAAGCAATGGACTAACAATCTGTTTCAATTTATTATTTGTCTTGCATTACGTAATTAGGGTACAGGTTTCCTAACGATGTTTTTCTTCAACGATCTCAGTAATGTCCAAGTTAAAATGATAAAATGATTTATTTTCCAACGGAATGTACAGGAAGTTAGGAATGACGAAAACATTTCAGTTTCTCGTTTTATTCCTGGAAATAAAAAACTATACCGTTATTAAAATATAATATCAAACATTTTTTCGCTGAAAATACTCCAACAAAGATCCATTGAAATGAAAAATTTAATTTGAGGAAACGAGAGCTTAAAAATATGAATGAATAAAATTGAACGAATCAACTTTCCGCAAACAAGATAGTTGTTCTTTATTTTATGTTTAACAGTTATTTTGCAATTAAAAAAAACATGATAACTATGTTAAGGGTCCAGCGAACACGGCTTTGGAATATTGTTATCTCTGTTCTGTTGTGTTGTTGTTGTTGTCTGTGTCTGTTGTGTGTTATGTGTGATGTGTGTTGTTAGCGTTGTTACGAGCTATTGGAATTTATGATAAATTTGGATGTGTTTCGTAATACCAAAAATTATGAATGAAAACTTAATATTCTTTCATAGTTTTTAGGGTTCCGTACCCGAAGGGTGACAAACGGAACCCTATTCATAAGCCTCCGCTGTCCGTCTGTCTGTCAGCGAGCTCTATCTCATGAACCGTAATAGGTAGGCAGTTGAAAATTTCACAGATTGAGCATTTCTATTGCCGCAAGAGCAACAAATAATAAAATTAAAAAATAAAGGGGGGTCGCCATACAATAAAATTAAATAAAAAAAAAAAAAAAGACTGACCCTGGAATGTGGGGTATCATTTTCTAGAGCTCATTGAGTAGAGAATAAATATAATTTTTATTTGTTTTTATCTTTAAAAATGTTGAATTAGGGGGCCCTAGAAGTTGTCTGTTTTAGACCATTTTTGTACGAGCTCTATCTCAACAACTAAACAAATTAGGAATTTGAAACTTGTGTGTATCATGTTACATATACTGTTTATAATCAACAAATACTAAAAACGCCGATTCATAACGTATTTTATATAATATGGGCGATTTTCTGCAACTTAAAAAAATAATTTTGTATTTCATGCTAATATTATGCGATATAAATTCCACAGATAACTATTTAATAGTCGGAGTAATGACATGGAATTAGTAAGTACCTACTATCATGGCAGCATATACTATTTCGATCATTTCAGATCATCCAAAAAAGGTCTACAAAATAAACTTTAGCTTTCTTCACAAGATTTTAAAACCGGCCAGTATTTTTGAGTTTAAGAACTTTATCGACTTTTTTCAAAGTATCCCTAGACGGTGTCAATGTGTACCTCATGTTAAAAATACACTCCAATAGACAATATATTCAGTAACATTGAAATGAATGCTGGCACATACAGTGTACTATTTAGTTACCTTAAACCGTTGTGGATACAATTTCATATTGAGAAAAATTATTGGTGTAAAAATATTCGGCCACGGCGGCCGATCTCAACGGAGACTGGCCTTCGGCGGGGGAGATATTATAGGCACAAGTGTGTGCGCAGACACGAGTGCACTCTCTCTTCCCTCACTCTCATAGTCCGATGGGATGTGTAAAAATAATAAGTAAGAAATAATAGATTTCTGTATGACTATCAAAAATAACGTAAATAAATACCTGTATTGACCCGTGCGTTTGCACTGGCGAAACATCACGACAAAACATGTTGAAATCTCTAGTTCCTGTCAAACATTGTATGCAAAATTGACAGAAAATAGAGATTCCAACATGTTTTGTTGTGAATGTTTCGCCAGTGCAAACGCACAGTTATAATTAAAATTTGGCGTACTACTTACATTCTATTTTGTACAATATAGTCTGATGTAGCAAGAAAAATCCTTTTATTTATAAGTAACTAGCTTTACCCGGCCCGGCTTCGCACGTTTAGCACTTAGTACCTACTTATCTACGGCGCACCTACCTTTCCTAATTACCTATTTCTACCTACCTACCCTACACTACTTACCAGGGTAGGTAGGTAGCTAACCTACCCTATCTACCTTACATATCTACCTGCTTACCTACCATATATGCCTATTTATACCTACTAATACTATGTTAGTAGCAAATAAATAACTTTGACTTTAGTTAATGCATGTTACTGGATAAAGTTAACTTAATATTTTTCTCTTAAAATAAATGAAATATACTCCTACACCTATATTTTAACACAACAACATTTTTTCATTAAAATAAGACAATTTCTTTAAAAATCTTTGTATTTTTATAGCGCCTCTGTTGTTACCTTTACGAAAGTATTACAAAAATTCATAGTGTTAAATCTTGTACGACATGGTATGGAACCCTTCGTGTGCGAGTCCGACTCGAACTTGACAGATTTTATTTCTATACTTTGTAACTTGATAATGTAAGCTATGCTCCTGCCAAAATAATATTCCAAATATTGTTGTTTATAATACAGAAAAAACAGTATGAAAACATGTCATTTAGCTGTAAAAATGTGCGATATTCAATTCGCTTCAACTTCATTTTAGGTAAGATTTTGGAAAAAAAAAAGATGTACAAGCCTAGATAAATACTGTCTAAATCCGAATATTAACATAATATGATGCAAATATGCTCAAATTGTAAATGATTTAGGTATTACGTTTGTATGGACAATTCAAGGGTCGTAAAAAAATACTTCGGTATTCCCAAAACATTGTGATTTTTTCGATCCTTTTTGAAAAAAACCACTTGTGACCTTTAGATATTAGGTATACCTTTTCTTTTTTTTTTTTGGTGGGAAATCATCAAATGACTTCTCCCGCTCTGGGCGGAGCGGAACGGCGTGTCAGACTCTTACCGACTAAAACCCACCCGTGTTCCTTCCCTTGCCTTGCCAGGGGCCACGTTTTCATCTTAGGACTACCCGCAACCCGGTAGGCATCGGCCCTAGCGGACCCCGTCAGTTTTGCTGACACCTCGTTGAGGCGCGCGTGGAACACGACGCGCCGTTGACCCGGGCCTGGTCCTTATCGGACGGCGAGCTGCCCGTTGCTGTCCGTCCGCAGGCCCGCGCCTACGGTGGCCGGAAATCGGCTACCAATTCCCGACGCCCGGGGCGTCTCCTACGGCGGCGGCGGCTAGGGCTGCTAGGGCGTAGCATTTGCCTCTCCCTCTCGCGATTTTTGTCGACATTCCTATTAATTTCAACATCAGATTTTCATCAACAACTTAATACTCAAAATATTTTCATAAAAACATCCTTAACCTGTACACGAACGGAATCCCTCGAGACAGTCGCGTGCAACTAACAATTCTTTCGACTTTTACCTCGTAAATAAAGTTACCAACTTGGTCAGACGCGGCAAATTTATTAAAAGGAACAAATACAGCTAAGAAGTACAGTAATAAGATTTAGTAGTTCACTGTTAACATCTTAGCTAACTTGGGCGTCATTTTTGTGCCCTCTATCTAGTTAATGGGTCCTTTTATAGAACAAAAAGTACGTGAGATCACATCTTTGTTTAGATAAAGGAAAAATTACTTATAGATGTGTATTTGTCGCAGTAGGATGGTTATAGCCGTGATATAGTTATATCCCTAGGGATATAGTCACAGTTCTACCTTCCTCTCTCCTCCTCTCTTCCTAGCCTTTTTCCCAACTATCTTGGGGTCGGCTTCCAGTCTAACCGGATGCAGCTGAATACCAGTATTACCAGTATTTTACATGGAGCGACTGCCTATCTGACCTCCACAACCCAGTAACTGGGTAATACGATACCCTTTGGTATGACTGGTGTCAGACTTTCGGGCTTCTGACGACTCGTAACGACTGTCAAAGATTCACGAATGACAGCCAGGACCAACGGCTTAACGTGCTTTCCGAGGCACGGAGGAGTCTCGTTATGTAAAGATGGTCACCCATCCACTGACCAAACTCTGTGCTTGTACTACGGAAGATTCCCTTCAGCCTACAGACACCAATATCCAAATCTACATAAATCTTCCTCAATAAAGACAAGATGTTCTCGCCGTAAAAAGTAACAGTACTCATTAAGAATAGATGTTAAAAACGTTTAAATCATCCCAAACGTTTCACGTAATCAAATAAAATCGCTGTCTGGATTAAAGGCTCCTTGGCTCCTGATTTAACATAATTTGTTCCAAGGAGATTTCCTTTTATTCTTTTCACTGCGTCACACTGATTTGTGACGTCAGTCTTTTAAAGTTAAGTCATTAAGCTTAATTGGATTTCGGATACTGTGGATGTGGTGTCTTTTTATACTGGATCAAATTAAATTAACTGGCAAAACTTTAGAGATGTGATTTGCTATCGATACCCGTGACGCCTGTCTAGTTTAGCTAGATAAGATATAATTTGTCCTTGAGCATTTTAACTAACAGATGTCCACTGCTGGACATATACCTCCCCCAAGTATTGCCACTTCGACTGGTTCTGTGCTTCTCGCATCCAGTGGATTCCTCCGGTCTTCACAAGGTCATCGGTTCACCTTGTGGGAGGCCTTCCAACACTACGTCTTCCAGTACGCGGTTTCGGCCCCATCGGTTATCTTTCTGCGAGCAAAGTGCTTTGCCCATTGCCAGTAAAGTTTGGCAATTCTTCGGGCTTTGTCTGTTACCTTGGTTTTCCTACGGACCTCTTAATTTCTGATATGATCAACATTATTATTATTTGTCCTTGTATAATTTGATAAAGTCGAGTTTAAACACTATTTCACCTGTTGGTAATCGACGATGCGGTCGACGGTGGTGCACGCTTGTCCCCCGCTTGTGAAGACCCCCGTAGCTTGTTAATGTTAATGCAATTTTGGTTTATCATATTGATTTTCTAATTATGGCGATGATAGAATTTTAATCAGGCTATCTGAATTGCGTATCAATTCATAATTTTGTATCATTAACGATTTCATTAAACGTATATTCAAATTCTATATCGTGACTGTGCAAGTCTGCACTAAACCTTTTTTATATTTTACCTTTTTGTCTATGTTTTTGATACCTATTGTCTATTATTTTGATTGATAAAAATATACCTTTTGTTTCACTACCTGAACCAGCGCCTTTTATATTTCGGTAGTTAATATTGGTCCTATCATCGGAAAAATGGTAGAAACACGTTCTAAACGTGCAAAGGTGGATGCGCTGTGTGCAGGAGACGGCACCCAAGTTGCGGAGAGGGAGACTGCCCCGCCCGCGCAGCAGAGCGCGGACCTGCCCCCTCACGCCGCGACTCCGGCGCCTTCCCGCCCGGCCAGTGCCGCTACCTCGCGCTCATCCGCCACCATCGTGGCGCGTCAGCTGGCGGCACAGGCGCAGCACGCGCGCCACCTGGCTGATTTGGAAGCTGAATTGGAGCGCCAAGCTTTGGAGCGAGAGCGACAGGTCGCTAAGATCCAATTACAAGCTGAGCTCGCCGCCATAGAGGCGGACGCCAGCCAGCACGGCAGCCACGGCATGCGTAGCCGTGCTAGTGTTCAAGATTGGGTAACAAATGTAGTGCCTAATCCCGAAGAGCGAGAATTTTTAAGTGCCAACCCACATTTCAGGTACGGTGATACAGGAGCCCAGTGTGAGACACCGGGCGTGAGAGTGTCGCACGGCCAAGATGCTGTGGCGACTACGCATGCTCTCAACCAAGATCGTGTCGAAGACGGAGGAGTGACGCGCTTAATCAACTCGCTCGGAACACTATTAAACAAAGTTAACAGGCAAACTGCTACGAGGACGGACTTGCCTACGTTCGACGGCAAGTCCTATTTAGATTGGCTAGCTTTAAAACGTGCGTACGAAAATACATCTCAAAGTTTTTCGGCAACTGATAATTTAGCGAGGCTATCGTGCGCCCTGCGCGGAGCGGCGCGCGACGCAGTAGCGGGCCTGCTGGCGGCGGCGCGCGCCCCCGGTGTGGTGCTAGCTGCACTCGACGCGCGCTACGGTCGCCCCGAGCTCGTAGTGATGCATGAAGTGTCTGTGATACGTGCGCTACCTAAGGTAAGCTACGATAGTAAAGACCTCGTAATTTTTGCCAGCCGTGTACGAAACTGTGTGGAAGTAATCCGCCTGTTAAATCAGCCGGACTACTTGCGCTCACCAGAGCTGTTTCAGGCACTGTGGAGCAAGCTGCCACCGCTGTTGCGACCGCGGTGGCTGGATTACGCTCATTCGTGCGATGGCAGCTTGTCCAATATAGAAATGTTTGCCGATTTCCTTTCCCGTGAGGCAAACTTACAGTGTAGGTTCGGTGGCATTACTGACTGCACCATGCCTGCTATATCACGTCCTAACATGGATATTAGAGGCCTTAGGGATAGGGTGAACGTTGTAGCTGAAATTGATCATCAAAATCGTAACGTTTCGTCAGAAACGTTATCAACTACAAATAATTCAACAAATAATATTTGTCAATTGTGTCAACAAAATCATGAGTTGACGTCTTGTGATAGGTTTGTCAAAATGACAGTAAATAATCGTTGGCGATTTATTAAAAAACATAAAATTTGCCATAGATGTCTAAAAAAGGGTTGGCACAAAAATAAAACTTCTTGCATTAAAAAAATATGTACCGTAGAAGGTTGTGACATGCGTCACCATGCGTTGTTGCACGGGTCGAAACTCGAGCGTGCTGTCACCGCGCACGTCGACGTGGAAGACGACGCTGAACCCGAGCCATCGACATCCAGCGCGGCCCCCTCGTCGTCCAGCACGCCGTTGCCGTGCAGGGCGCCCGCTGCCTGCGACGAGACCGCCGTACCACCACCTGATGACTCGGATCACGAAGTCTTGGCTCATGCATCCTCCTCATCAGCCGCGGAATCTTTTGTTCGGCCATTGTTGAAAATAGTTCGCGTGATCGTGTCGGGACCTTCTGGTAGCGTTGATACCTACGCTTTGCTGGACGACGGTTCCACAGGCACATTCATCGATTCTAAGCTAGCAGCTCAAATTGGTTGCAAGGGCCAAGAGAAACGTATTCATTTGGACTGTGTAGGTGGTCTAGGAATGGACGTGAACATTCAGTACGTCGATTTCAACATAAAAGGCCGTCATTCAAACGAAATTCACTGCGTTAAGCGAGCCAGGTCGATGAGCGGTTTGAGTGCTGCGCGACAGTCTGCGCATCTTGAGAGCGTGCGTAAGTATCCATACCTGGTAGACATTGCTAATGAATTTTGCTATGAAGACGTTAAGCCTATGCTGATTATAGGTATCGACAACTGGCACTTATCTCTCGCGAAAGCTACGCGCAAAGGAACCAAAACACAACCCGTAGCTATTTTAACTGCTTTAGGCTGGGTTTTGTACGGTTTCGGTTGTAGCAAAACTAAACTGGTCGACGTTGTCAACCACGCCGCTGTTAGCGAACCTGATATAGCAAACGATCAGTTGATTCTGGAAGGTCTTATTAGGGAGCAGTTTAAAATTGATTCAATCGGCATCTCTAAACAGGAAGCTCGTAGTGCAGACGACGAACGCGCCGTGCAAGTTCTCGAGCACACCGCGCGCCGCCTGCCCGGTGGCCGCTTTGAAGTAGGCTTGTTGTGGAAGGCTGATAAACTAGATATTCCCGATAGTTACAAGTTAGCTGTGTCTAGATTCCTTAGTTTAGAAAAAAAAAATGGTGAAAGATCCTGCCTATGCTGAACGCTACCGTCGGAATATCCATGATATGCTCTCAAAGGGATATGCTGAACCGTGTTCAGCTAGTCCTCCTGACTTGGAGTCTCCGTTGTGGTACCTCCCTCACTTTGGCGTAACCAACGTAAATAAGCCCAACAAGTTGAGAACGGTACACGACGCAGCCGCCAAGTCCCACGGCGTGTCATTAAATTCGATGTTATTAACTGGTCCAGACCTTTTGCAACCCTTACTAAGTATTCTGATGCGCTTCCGTGAGGGTAAAGTCGCTCTGACAGCCGACATTCGTGAAATGTTCCCTCAGATTAAAGTTATTGAAAAAGATAGGGATGCTCAAAGATTTCTATGGCGCGACGGCCCGAATGAGCCTATACGTACATACCGCATGTCATCCATGATTTTTGGCGCTGCATCTAGCCCCTTTACTGCAATCTATATCAAAAACAAGAATGCATTAGAGTGGCAGGATGCATACCCTGATGCAGCTCGAGTAATCATACACGATCACTACATGGATGACTGCATCACTAGTTTAGACAACGTTCACGAAGCGGCCAAACTGGCTGCCGACATCTATAACGTACATTCTCGTGCTGGCTTTGAGATGCGAGGCTGGACGTCAAATGATCTTATGGCGCTCTCGTTGCTACCCAAAGAATCCTTACTAGAGACGCCCGTTGTTAAAGATATAGATTTAGGCTACTTGGCTACGCATGTGCGCACGCTTGGCCTTATCTGGCAACCCGCCCGTGACGTGATTGGTTTTAACACAGGAGTCCATAAGGGTGTGTTGCCACAGAAGCTCACCAAGCGAGAGGTCTTAGCCCACGTGATGCGAGTCTATGATCCTCTTGGAATCATTGCGCCAATTGTCGTTCGAGGCCGCATCATGTTTCAAGATGCTTGGCGTAAAGGCTTGGAATGGGATGAGAAGCTCTCTCAAGGTGATAGCGCTGCGTGGAAATCGTGGTTTCAGGATTTATCCTCGGTTTCTAGTTTACGAATTCCACGTCGCTATAACTTGAATGATCTCGATCTAGCAGGCTGCGAACTTCATGTCTTTTCAGACGCCAGCGAGTCTGCCTTTGCCGCTGTCGCTTATTGGCGGTTTTTGTACGTTAACGGTGACGTCAGACTCTCCCTTATCTGCAGCAAAGCTCGGGTATCACCCCTTAAGCCTGTTTCAATTCCCCGTTTAGAGCTCCAAGGTGCTCTGATGGCTGCACGTCTTGCTACGTCTGTATGCGAAGCCCACCGACTTAAACCGACGAGACGCGTTTTCTGGTGTGACTCAATGACGACCTTAGGTTGGCTTCGCAGCGACGCTCGCACTCTTAAGCCATTCGTGTCTCATAGAGTAGGTGAGATACTGGAACTCACGGACGTTGGTGAGTGGCGATGGATTCCGAGTGATTTAAACGTGGCAGATGATGCAACTCGGGTCAAACGATTTAAGTTAACTCCAGAATCTCGTTGGATCTCAGGTCCTACCTTCCTGCTCTCCTCGGACTGGCCCACTGAACCCGTGATCGATGTCAGTGGACTAGGCCGCGAAGAATTCAAACATCACGTTCATCTCATCACTGATACTGACCTGCCCGCACCAATCTCCGCGGATCCACTGCGTTTCAGCTCATGGTTGAGAATGGTGCGAGCAACAGCAAAAGCGCATCAATTTATTTCTTTACTGCGTATGCGTAGTCTACAAAGACGAGGCGTTGATGCCAATTTAACTCGTCTGGAAGGAAGTTTATGTACATTTATTCCCTCTTGCACATCCTCTCCTAATGTCCCCAATAATCTTAATGTATCAGCGAGAATAACAGGAAACGATTTACGCCTGGCCGAAACCCACATCTTACGGCAGTCTCAATTCGATTCCTTTAAAGAAGATTTTTTGCGGATTAAGAACCAACAGCCGTTGCCTCGTAATAGCCGCCTGTTCAAACTGTCGCCATTCATAGATGAAGATAATCAGCTACGAATGTCAAGCCGCATTGTTGCTGCCTCAACCGTCACAGATGATGTTAAGCGTCCGCTCATTTTGGATGGAAAACACCCAGCAGTTCGTCTTTTGATCCAAAGATATCATCAGAAGGCCGCACATTCACACCTAGATTTGGTAATGAACGAGCTTCACCAACGTTACTGGATTATTGGACTCAGAAACGCTGTTCGATTCGTGGCCCATACCTGTCAGCTGTGCAAATTGCGCCGTGCTAGACCGTTCCAACCACCTATGGGAAATCTGCCAGAAGCTCGCCTAGCTCATCATCAAAGGCCTTTCTCTTTCACCGGTCTCGATTATTATGGCCCCATTCACGTCACGGTTGGCAGAAGAAAGCAAAAGCGCTACGTGGCCCTATTTACATGCTTGGTCGTCCGGGCCGTACATCTGGATGTGGTGCACAGCTTATCGACTGACTCGGCCATCATGTGCCTACGCCGCTTTGTGTCGCACCGAGGGACCCCAGTGGAGATTTGGTCCGACAACGGCACTGCCTTTGTTGGAGCCAGCCGAGAACTGCGAGAGTTGTACGGTGATGCGGTTGAAGACTACGCTGCCAGTGAGTTCATAAACTGGCGTTTTATTCCCCCCTCGGCACCATTTATGGGTGGAGCCTGGGAGCGCCTTATCCGAAGTGTCAAAGGAGCGCTGAAAGTGTCACTCCACGAGCGGGCTCCCTCTGATGAGGTACTCAGAACTTTGCTGGCTGAAGCTGAAGCCTTGGTAAATTCGCGGCCACTAACGATGATCTCACTCGAAGCTAATGTAGAAGAAGCACTAACGCCAGCTCACTTTCTCCTAAACGGATCACCAGGGCGTCCCATCCCAGCCACGCTTCAGGAGTCGGACCTCTCGAGCAGAAGTCATTGGCGGAGGGCACTCAGACTAGCCGATCATTTCTGGCAGCGATGGGTTCGAGAATACCTGCCTTCGTTGTCACCCAGAAGGGGTGGAGGCTCCGCGCCCTCAATTACGGAAGGAGATGTGGTCATAATATGCGATTCAAATTTACCGCGTGGTTCATGGCCCAAAGGCCGTGTCGAGAGGTTGTTCCCCGGTAGAGATGGAATAGTGCGGGTGGCCGATGTTGCCACTGTAGCTGGCACGATCAGGAGGCCCCTCCGAAAGCTGATTAAGCTGCCCATTTCTTAATTAAAAAAGGGGAGAATGTGCAAGTCTGCACTAAACCTTTTTTATATTTTACCTTTTTGTCTATGTTTTTGATACCTATTGTCTATTATTTTGATTGATAAAAATATACCTTTTGTTTCACTACCTGAACCAGCGCCTTTTATATTTCGGTAGTTAATAGTGACAATGATTCGGCCATTGTGGATTTGCGTTTTGAATGCGGACATTTAGGTCATAGCAGCATGTTACAGAAAGGTGTGGTTATATTTAAGATCAGGCAATCTAAAGACAATTTCCATGCAAGCTCCGCCCTCATGCACCCCGGCACTCCACTATGTTCTAAACGCTAGCTCATCAGTAATTAAGTTCAATATCGCGTGCGCTCTCTGATCGTGTTCGAGCACAGAACTAAATGGCGTAAGTCTCAATTCTTATTTCGTTTATAACAAAGTAATAATTAATAACATTGATCTAGAGAAAAAAATCTTGTGGCTGGATAATAAACTTTATTTTCTTACTGTGAATACTTATTTTAGTTTAGTCAAAGCCGAGTAATCTTGATTTTAATTAAATAATATTCTAAAAAAGACCTGATTTTCGAATAAAAAAAGAATCGAGGCGAAAATGTTACGTAACTGTCTTGTACATGAAAAGAAAAAGATCCAATAAATCATTTACTAAAGTTCCATTATGATTGTAAGCGTGACTGTTTTAGAATATAAATAAAAACTAACGTACAATTTAGGGAACCTCCTCTTAAGGGTGTGGTACAGACCACCAAATTTCTCCATGAGATTAACATGTAATCGCGTAAAAATTACCTATCAACTGTGCCAGACGAAACTTGAACACTCTTAAATATATCTTACTGATACTTGCTGAAAGAACCAAAGTAGAACAGAACGGCTGGTACATGAAATCTTTGTGTCGAAGGCACTCCGTAATATAAAACTTATTGTATGGGAACAAATGCAAGCAAAAAAACAGTAACTGAAAACTCAAAATCAATTTGCCTAGTTTTTTCCCATTGGCGTCGCCTTCCAGTCTAACCGGATGCAGCTGAATACTAATATTTTACATGGAGCGACTGCCATCAGATGGCAGGTCAGATTCTGACCTCCAAAACCCAGTAACTGGGTAATACGATACCCCTTGGTAAGACTGGTTGTCAGCCTTTCGGGCTTCTGACGATCCGTAACGACTGTCAAAGATCCACGAATGACAGCCGGGACCAACTGCTTAACGTGCTTTCCGAGGCACGGAGGAGTCTCGGTATATAACGATGATCACCCATCCACAGAACAACCCCGGCAAGCGTAGCTTAACCTGATGGATCGACCCATGCGGCTGTTATTATTAAGCCACGAGCTCCTCAGTAACTGAAGACTAAATTGATAAAAATATAATCAATGTTACTTTGGAACAATTCTACTACATTTTGAGTTGTTTTTATTACAAAAAGTGGTGCTTTTCATGCCTGTGGGTCTTCAAAGATAGTCGTTTTTTGAAGGGCGGGCGCTTAGGGGCACTGTCTTATGTAATTTTGACGTTCAAAAAGTGCTGATTCTCAGCCTATTTTGAATAAATTACTTTTGATTTAAATAAAAAAATCTTTCAGTTAAAACTGGTTCTTCTTGAAGCGAAAACTATAATGCTTTGTCTTAATCAAAGGACGACTGAATATATTACTTTGAAATGTTATTCTAGTAGAAACAGCTCCGTCACTGTGGTTACAAGTGATTAATTAATCGATTGATTTATAGTTCGAGCCGTGAGATTCTCGGATACAAATCAGGCCAGAATAAAATGCTTTTTGGTGAGAAGTAGAATAGATCTAATAAAGGTTTTTTCGTGGTAGGTCAATTAAAGGAGAGTCAATTGGACGGGCGAAATTGGGAAAGGTCGATAGATTTATATTTTTATTTTGTCTGCCTTCTGGCGGGACACAGTTTGGACCAATTTTTTTTTATATAACTTCTGTATAATTTAACCCAATTTTCAAAAAATTCATATATGAATCAAAATTTTAGATTTTATTATCTACCTATCCTAATAAAAATCTCGGTAAAATAAGACTTGGAATAGTAATAATATAGAACCACGGTATGACCGATGGACCTCGATATGAACCGATGGTTCTCACCTATCTAATTGCGTAACACATTTTCGTAAATGATTATGACTAATCCACCATCCATCCATCTATCTACCATTTTGATAGTTCAACAACATTCATGACGTTGTAGAGCAGATTTATTTTAGAACTTTTGAAGCAACGGATTAGCAATCTGTTATAAAATGATGCAGATTGCAATTGATCGCGTATTACGCAATTAATATTGCCATGATTTCTAATTGAGGTCATTGAGGTCTTCTTATCGAAATCATTTTAGATTTGAAATGGATTTTGGATAAAAGTAAATAATATGATAGCACTAGAAGTCTTGTTGATAGTTAAATTACGTACGTAGTTAAAGCACGTAAGTACGATTAAAAATTAAAATATTTAATTTTCACAAACTCTATCGATATTATCATCATCTGCTGCCTAGCCTTTTTTCAAACTATTATGGAGTCGGCTTCCAGTCTAACCTCTGCCCAGACCTCCACAACCCAGTGAATAGATAATACGATACTCCTTAGACTGGTTGTCAGACTTTCGGGCTTCTGACTACCCGTAACGACTGTCAAAGATCGATCGTAACGTGCTTTGCGAGGAAGGGAGGGTTTTCGATATGGTCACCAATCCATGAACCGACCTCTCAACCCATGTGGCTGTTAAGGTACGATTCCGAACCACGCTGCACGCAGCAGTGCTGCCACTAAGGTGCTGCCCAGCAGTGCTGCCTGCCGCGCTGATTCCGAGCAACGCGGCAGTGTCGCTCTGTTCGTATGTAATTTACGTGTCAACATTCAAGTAGGTACTCTTGCTGCGGCGGCATACGCGTGACTACTGGTCTGTCGCGGCGGTAGGGCGACACTGACGCGCAGCAGTGCTGCCGCTACATTGCTGCCGCGACATTGCTGCCTAGCTCGGAATGTAATCTCATATAAGCCAATAGAAATTGTACGGGGACCAGTAGTGTCGCGGCAGCACTGCTGGGGCAGCACTGCTGCGTGCAGCGTGGTTCGGAATCGTACCTTTATCATTTATCCACGAGCCTCTCCACAAATAGGAATGTTGACAAAAAGAAAACGTTGTCCACCTGATAGATTATTGTAAAATATTGGACACTTAGTTTTAATATTTTTATGTAACCACATTGAGCTAAAATGTGTCATGACGTCACTCTCCGTTATATTTTATACTGATGGTGACGTAGCGAGCCCCCACTCCCCAACTTTAATGCGTTTTATCTAAATATATTTTTGTTAATATGATAAAGCAAAAAATATGTGTCTAATATTTTTTTAATATCTAACTGACACACTGACCATGACCCTGAGACAGTGAGGCGGGGTCGCGGCAGACCACGTAGGAGATGGCGGGACGAGCTGGATAAGTTCCGTCAAAATTGGGAGGAGGACGCGCGGTCTCGCGAACGATGGAAGGAGTGGAGGGAGGCCTTTGCCCAGGAGTGGGACACACAGACTATTATAAAAAAAAAAAAACTGACGGACTAAATACTATTGTTTTTTCCCTAGTCTACATCCCTATTCAATCGATACGTTTGAAAAAAATCCTTTTTGATTTTCTCTTGATACCTACACTCGTTCCACACGTGAACATTCCATTCCCTATCCTTATCTCGCAAGCTAACCACGTAACTATTACGGCTTGAGTTTAAAGTAACAAAGTAAAATGTATTAAGGCGAATAGCTCCCGTGCATTAGCGGTGAAGGCGATAAATGTCCACTTGCCACCAGGGTGCAGCATAGTGAGCGATTCAGTAGTGTAGTCAGCAGAGTTTCAAGTGGATGGTACCTAGTTTTTGGCGTGTAATATAGTTGGAGTAAACTTGGGCTAGAAATATCGTTTATAAAGTCGAATGGATGAAAGCACAGACACATTTGCTAATTACAAACAGATGTTTTCATCCTCTTATCACTACTGTATTTATTAATTTATTTATAGAATGATTATGATGATAATGATTTAGGATAATAAAATCAGAAAGTTTGTTTTGTTTATTTTTGCCAAAAATATACAAAAAGAATGATACGGAATTCATGAACGAACACGAACAATATGGAATTCATAAATTAGGGCCAAAATTCCCGTAGCTGCTCATGATTCTGATTAAATTAATAAATTTTTTTAAACAGGACGATCAACCAAATTTTTTGAAGAATGAGAATGAAGTTAGTACAAAAATAATTTACATTGGTAGGTACCAACCAAAACATTCATGTCCTTCAACAAAATCGATAAATCTCAAACTTGTAAAGAAAAGATCGCCAATAAGTGATAGGCCCGTCACCTGTCACTGAGGGTCGGAACTCCGGCCAATGCGGGCGGACCCTAGTGTAATCCCCACGATTTAACCGCCGGTTTGATCCCCTGATTCCGAACGCGGGGGGATCGGTAATTAGTTCCTTGTTTGACTGATGAAATTCTTCAGTGTTAAGGAAGGTGAGGGAGATAGTGAAAAGTAGAACTTTTTTTAAAAAAATGGGATTTCGGGTTGAAGGAAAATGTTTCGTATGTTTTTGTTATTTTAACAATCAGTAACAGGACTTTCATATGACAGAAAAACGATTTTTATTTTCTTAATTAATTTCTTTTTTAATTTTTATTTTCTACGAGCGTGCACCAACGCCATTGAATAAGTATTTGTTGACAAACTAATTAAAATGGTGGGCTACTGCGTGTAAACGTGCACGTTTTTATGAAACATGTTTGCCTCTAACCTGCCATGCTCTAACCCCCAAACCTGGTTTTGGACTAATCACCCCACTATAGTGAGTCACAATCTTTAAGTGGGCTACTGAACGCCCTCACAATTCCGGACTGCTACCCTGTCCGCCATATAGGGAATTTTGGCCACAACTTGTCCGGAACTTCAGTTTTCAGTACCCTAGATTTAGCTAAAGCATATCAGCAAATTCCAGTAAATTCGGATGATATTTGTAAAACAACCATAATCACACCTTTTGGACTCTTTGAATTCCCTTACATTACCTTTGGCTTTTGAAATGCCGGACAGACATTTCAAAGGTTCATAGACGAAGTTGTGCGGGGATTTAATTTATGTTGATACATTGACGATATCTTCATGTACTCGAGCACAGCGAGATTTTTATTAATAGTATGCCAGATACTTATTGGGAGAAAGACGCCCTACAAAGCCGATTTTTTTCTATAAATTGATGAGAGGCTGGGTGTTGAATTCAATTTAGTATTTAATTTATTATTATTAATTTATCGTTTCTTTTTTAACTGTCGTATTGGCTCCAACTAATGATGTCTTCCCCACGATGTAATAAGGAACAATCGCAAGTTATTAATTTTATTCAATATGACTATTTATCTCATTTTTATTTTTTACTTAGATTTTTTTTTTTATAATTAATTTATTGTATTGTACTTTAATCATAATTAGTATTTATCTTGTTATTTATCTGAGTAATGCTTATCTAGTGGCACTTATTACGTTATCCTAATTATGTTAACATGCGGATAATGTAGTGGGCTGCAATATTGTTAACACTACTTAGGAGCTTCATTATTTTTGTTTGTAAACATTTATATTGTAGCTGTTTATTGTCCCATAAATAAATAAAATAAAATAAAATAAAATGTAACTGCTGATTTGATCCCCTTATACCAACCGCGGGGGGTTGGTAATTAGTTCCTTGTTTGACTGATGAAATTCTTCAGTGATAAGGAAGGTGAGGGAGATAGTGAGAAGTAGGAACGTTTTGTTTTAATAAATGGTGAATCGGGTAGGGTCGAGGGAAATACGCTATTCTGTTTTTAGCTGGCATTTGTTTATTATTAGGTACCTCTGTGTAACATTTATCTCATCATAAAAATAATTTCGTCTCATGTAGCCACAAACTATGTCAATAAGCTCATGTGATTTTAGGCAAAGAGCTAGCTGGCAGCGAGTTAGCGAGGCTGACTGTCGTGGTTGTGCCGGTTATACTTGTAAGTATAATATTGCTACACTCATGGAAGCTATTGGAATGCTCAGTTTCTCATTACGGGTTACATAGTCAGATTATGTGTAAGCTTCTTTGATAAATGTTTTAATCGGTATTATCAATACGAGAATAATGAGATATTATCATAATGAGTATTACGGTACGGTACGATAGTACGGTATTATCATTATGAGAGAGGGAGAGAATATGAGACAAGACCAAGTTATTGATAACTCATTAATTTTGCAAAGAAAATAAGTAAATAAAATACCCCGAGACAGTTCTTAACAATAATTAATCACAGTGACCAAACACAACTTTTCTATTTTGAACAACTATTAAACAAAGTATTTACTTCGCACTCCGCAAAGGCATAATTACTATTTCTATGAAATCCAGTCCTAAATATACCGCTAACATAATTAATATTCACAGAAACATAAACGTGACAGGAGCGATCACTCACAAGTACGCAGACTGTTGTAGCTTTTACACTGATGACACGGAGTAACATCTGACAGAGGACCCACTTTTTATAACGAACGAAAATGAAATAACCGAATGTGTGAGACACTTGAAGCTTAGTTTATTGGAGTGCATTGAGAAACACTCTTTGAGTGACAGAACTTACTTAAATTGTGTCAAGTGTTTCGTTTTCAGTCAGCTACCAATCTTCCTGATTGGAATTTCTTTTCTCTTCTGAATGAACTAGGTGCTAATACAACAAAGGAAATGTTCCTGCACGATGGGATTAGTTTTAAAGCAAATCGAAAACTAAAACTTTATCACATTAAAACCTTTACTATATGCAATCTGACATGAAAGCAAAATCTGTTGTTTATATTACATACTAGTTCCTCCAGCAGTTTTGCCCGCGTGATGTCTTTATAAATTATACCCTAAGTTACTAAGTGAAATCTTTGTAATTTCTTATTGAGAAATAAATTTCTTTAACCATATATAGCATTCAACTGGTAATTTTTTTTTTTAATCGGTCCAGTAGTTTTTGAGTTTATTAATTACAAACAAAAATAAAAATCTTTTCTCTATGTAATATGAATAATGTAGATAAAGACGATTATTTGAATCCATACCTTGGAGTAGCGCTAAAAGTACTTACCTTTCAAACTAATGGCAACTTCATGAAAATACTCTTAGTCGTAAATTGCATGTGATATTTTTCGGTTCAGCGTCTTATTTGTTCTGACTTGTGAATGGAGCTTCTGTATCTATTATACTCTATGAAAATAATATTACATAGTACTAGAAACCAGAACTATTCACCAAACCATTGCTAGGTAATACGGTCATATTGTATCCATTGTAAGTGATAGAGCGAGATAGAAATCTACATAATATTACAATTGGTGCAGGATAAAATGAGACAGCATTACTCTTACGTTTGAATAGTGAATTCTCGATGATGCTCACAGTTCCCCAGGTATTTCAATACGTTTCAAGATGAAGGATTTGGAGGAAAGTTTCATAATTAATTATTTTGATGGTTTGTAATCAGTTCTTGAGATATTTTATGAGCCACCTTCGCGTGTGAATCGTAAATATTTTATTACAGTAATTTCAAATTTTTATGATCGTATAATAAAACCAACCTTTTACTTTGATAGTTAAAATTCTTGTTTTATTATATAAATACTTAGTTTTATAACCATAACTTTTCAATTGGTTGGTATTTAATATGAACTTAATTTATAGGGCACTCACAACTTACGAATTCTTTTTCCTTATCAGCACGAGTTGTACGAAAACCAATGAGACTGAACACGATCAGCACATCTCAACCGCGTTCAAGAGCTGTCAGTGTCATCGATGCTGTGGAATGTTGGCACTAACAGCTCTTGAACGCGGTTAGAGGAGGTGATCGCGTTCAGTTGCATTCGTTAAATTCGCCCTTATACTGCGGTAAAAAGAATTGCCAGCAAAAGAGTAACATCGGAACGGTATTGATAAAGACTGTCCAGGTTGCGCCGGGAGTACATCTAATTATCATCTCACTTAACTATCCTCCTTTTCATAACCTATTTTATTTCTAGTCCACACAAGTATGTCTTCTTGTTCCTACATCTATAAAAGCCGTCATCTCAGTATTATGATCTGGTCACACTGAAGTTATGATTCCAAACAACGCCGCATCATTGCTGCCGCGTCACTACTGGTCCCCAAATATTGTCTATAGGTTTATATGAAATTAGCTGTGCCCCGCGGTTTCACCCGCGTGAGGTTCGATTCCGTGAGAATATCGGTATAAAAAGTATCCTATGTCCTAATCCAGGTAATGGTCTACTCATGTGCCAAATTTCATCCAAATCTGGTCAGCCGTTTTAGCGTGAAAGCGTAACAAACAAACTCAATTTCTCATTTATACTCGTATAATATTATTACCAGCCGATGGGGCCGAAAGGTTCTGGAGTGGCGACCGCGTACCGGAAGACGTAGCGTTGGAAGGCCTCCCACAAGATGGACCGATGACCTTGTAAAGGCCGCAGGAATCCGCTGGATGCGGGAGGCACAGAATCGGTCGAGGTGGCGGTGCTTGGGGGAGGCCTATGTCCAGCAGTGGACGTCTTTCGGCTGATATGATGATGATGATTATTACCAGCTGCGCCCCGCAGTTTTACCCGCATGAGTCTCGATCCCGAAGGAATATCGGGATAAAAAGTATCCTATGAACTAGATGTCGCGACTTCGTCTGTGATCCAGGATGAAAAGTAGCTTATGTCATTTTCCAGGTCATGGTCTACCCATGTGTCAAATTTCAACCAAATCTGTTCAGCTATTTTATCGTGAGAACGTAACAAACAAACAAACTCACTTTCGCATTTATAATAATTATTATTTATAATGTCGCATCATGGGTGGTGGAGATGCGAAACATCGGATCTTCTTCACGATCCGACTTAGTTTAGGTGTGGGCACTGGAGTGGGTACTCGAACGAAAAGATAGTTCGAATTTAAAATAACTTTAATAAATTATAGCGAACGAAACAAACACGTGCGTTGGTACTGAGAGTTTGCCAAGACTATCCGAGCTCGCCTGTCCACTGTAGACTGTCGCCACACTCGGTTTCCCCGCCAGTCATCGCTGCATCCTCTCTATCGACGATCGTGTCCAAGCGGTAGGGCTCACTTGCGTTTCCGATCACATGATTATTCGTTTACGAATCAAAGCGATGGCACTGTCCACTGTACTGTGGCGCCATCCATTCACGACATACAGCTATCTGCCATATATAGTTAGAATTAGTTAGGATCAGGATTACATTCCGAGCACGGCAGCAATGCTGCCGACATTGCTGCGCGACATTGTTGCCAAAATGTATGGGGATGATGAATACGGCATTGTTCGGAATCATATCATGAGACGAATCCCTCTGCCGTCAATTGTTTTAATGATTAGGGAGTCACGCAAATATTCACGCTAATTTGAACACCTCCTTACAAGTTAGTCCCCCACTAACTTGTAAGGAGGAGTTCATATTAGCGTGAATAGTTGCGTGACTTCCTAATCAGCAGTGGTGACTCAGTGGTAACGTTGAAGGGAAACTTCGTGAGGAAACCAGAATGACTTCAAAGACATGTGACATCCACCAACCCGCATCGGGCCCGCGTGGAGCCTACGCTCTCATAGAGAGGAGACTTGTGTCCCAGCTGTGGGAATATTATGGGCTGATTATGTTTATGTTTACAAGTTAATTGACACAATCGAACGGGAAAGAATCGTGTCGCTCCCCGCGCGGGATTTGCTTCAGTTTGGCTAGTGAACATACTTACATTATAGTATAAAACAACATTAATTACCTCAACAGCTAATTTATTTATTCATTTACACGTCAATAAACCAACGCTGCACCTCCCACACAGGCACGCGATGCAGCAATACATCGACGGACAAAGGAACATCTTTTACCAGTAAACGTAAGCTTTAATCTTGTAAAAAAGATAAACTAGAAAAGAATAGTATATATTCTTAATTGCCATCATGATCTTTATGATAATCTCTAATCATTACCCTTGTATTATCTATAACGATAAATTAAATATTCATTGTGTTCAGCGCCAATCAAAAAGCTAATCTATAGACAATAAAAAATCGCTAAAGTCGCTTTTCGCGTCTCTCTGTGTGACCGCGTCAGATACGGTTTTCACTATTATTTAGAAAATTTATTTTGCAAGGTTTATCATCATCTGCCTAGCCAACTATGTTGGGGTCGGCTTCCAGTCTAACCGGATGCAGCTGAATACCAGTATTTTACATGGAGTGACTACCTATCTGACCTCCACAACCCAGTTACTGGGTAACAAGATACCCCTTGGTAAGACTGGTTGTCAGACTTTCGGACTTCTGACGACCCCTAACAACTGTCAAAGATCTTTCCGAGGCAAGGAGGGGTCTTGGTATGTAAATATTGTCACCCAACCGCGGACCATGTGCGACCAGCGTAGCTTAACCTGATCGACCTATCCGTGCGGCTGTTATAACTTAGCCACAAGAGGAAGGTTTATGTGTTATATATTAATATATAGGTTAGAAATAGCATGAACATCTCGATGTTTGTCAAATCGTTAAAACCGTGTAGGAGCAGGGGTGTGTCGGTAGCAACGTCATAGATAGAGAGTAAATCTAATTTATAATTACGAGAGCGGCATTTTAGCTAACAAAGAACTGGAAAACAACATTTATTACCTCAACAGCTAATTAATTTAATCGCCCACACGTCAATGTAACCAACAATGCATCTCCCACACAGGAACGCGGTGCAGCAATACACTATAATCTAGTGCGACGGACGTAGACGAAGCTCCGTCATTAAGCCAGCTCGCTTGGCTGACAAACTGTTTGTTTTAACGCTAAGATATAGCAGAAAGAACATCTTTTACGAAGGGAAAGTGGGTTTAAATCTTCTTAAGAGCATTCATTTTAATTGTCGGCAACGTCGCGAATAGCTGTCAAATATTCACTTTAGATTAATTTGAGAATATTACTGTATTTACTTTTTTTACATCTAAAACTAAATATTCGGTGTATCGTTATTAATTATTCATTTTATAATCAGTATTTTAGTTCACTGGTTAGCGACATTTCATATTTCCCTACAGTAATTTAGCAAAATTTATCAAAACAGCGAAATATTTGACAGCTATTTACGACGTTGCCCACTTTCAGAATGCACGCTCTTAAGAAGGGGATAAATGTAATATAACTTTACGCCTGTATTCCATGAGAATTAGTTTGGTAAATACACCCACAGTTAACCAGTTATGTTATTGGTTGGGACCAAAAACATAACTGGTTAACTATGGTACTACATACTGGTGGTCTATAAGGGTACTTATCTGTCTTTTTTTTTGGGATGAAATCATCAAATGACTTCTTCCGCTGTGGGCGGACCGGAAGGGCATGTCAGACTCTTACTGACTAAAACCCACCCGTGTTCCTTCCCTTGCCTGTTCGTTGCCAGGGGCCACGGTCTCCCCTTACGACTTCCCACAACCCCGGCGGTAGGCATCGGCCCTAGTGGAACCCGTCTTTTTTGCTGACATTACTTATCTATCTGGGCTGCGAAAATCCAATAACACTTTTCACCACCAAAATAAAACACAGAACCCTATGCTCACTTGTGCTTTTTCTTGTTGAATCTAATGTCATTTTAAATTGAATTTGTTGACATTTATAACTTAATTTGTTGACATTTGTGCCTAATTCCTCCGAATGTTTTTGAATAATATAAGTATTTTTAATAATGATAGTAATGTTGTTTAGTAAATGGAATGCTATTGCTTTTTATGTTTGTTTATGTTTTTTGTCTAGTAAATGCATTTCCTATATTAACTAATTTTGCATGCCGTAAGGCAAAATGTATCGGTACTCTCATCAAAATAACCATCATATCTGTATACCCGCTTTATTGGCAAATAAATGATTTCTATTTATTTTTTAGTAATTGGGATAATGTTCCTAGCCTTTCCCCCACTATGCTGAGGTCAGCTTCCAGTCGTACCGGATGCAGCTAAATATCAGTATTTTACATGGGGCACTGCCTATCTAACCTCTAAAACCCAGTTACTGGGTAATACAAAACGATACCTCTTAGTAAAACTGGTTGTCAGATTCTCGGGCTTCTGGGAAAAAAAATTGAGTTTGTTTCAATTATTTTACAAGTCTGGTAATGCTCTATTCGATCTCGAAATATATCAGGCTATTATAAAAAAATAATTTCACAACAGATTTATTACAAAAAAAAACTTTATCTGAAACGACTTGTACTTGATTTGGGCTCTGAAGATGGCCACGTTAATTCAAAAGTCGATTGGAACCGCTAGCGTAATCTTTTTAGTATATAATATATAATCTTTTAGTCTCTTTCTAGACCAACGGGACTAAAAAGATTATACTAAGAAAACAGAATTAAGTATTTATATTTTTCGATAGCATTTTAGGCCATCTAAAAATCACGAGCAACATAATCACGCAACAGTTGAGTCGCTAAATGAAATCGTATAAAACCACTAATTCCAGATTTTGTGGATTTGCGGTTTTAATGTCCTGGCTGAAATGGAAAGTGAAATAAAACTGAGAGGATTATGCTGTTAATGTAGATGACTATCAAAATAATTATGGCAACAGCATTGGAGTATTTTGAAATAAATTGATTGGTGAGCTAGATAACATTAAAGTACAGTTCGGAGTTAATGTACCCTGTACAATCTGTGGCAATATAAAGCTAGTATTTATTTATTTGACTGAGGATCCATACCAAATAAAAAAAAAATGAAAGAACCATGATTTATTATAACTTAAGTAGAAATGGCACGAAAAAGGAATGCGGTGTAAAATTTTTACAGTAAAACTGTAAAGTCATGTAGCTGTTGCTACGACGTAGCATGACGTCACGGCTACGAAGGCTACGCCAGCTACGGTGTCGTAGCAAATAATCATACTCATCATTGTAGTTGTAAGGACAAGTTCAGTGGGACTGTATCCCACTCTGTATTCTAAGAGCTACCTTTATATTCTGCCCCCATAAAACCGTGAAAATTCTAATAAAATGTTGTTTTTGTATTCACAGTAGACACTACGCCTAAAGACGTAACAAAAATAAAAACAGTTTTCTCTACTCTCTAATAAGTATTCTGGGTGTTGTCTGCTTCTATTCAATAAAACGATCGAACGACTTTGAGTAAATTCACTTTTACTTTATTTATTTCTTGAGATACATTTATTTTTATACCTATACTACTTTGATTTGTATACGAAGTCAATTTAACATTATTGTACATATTAAATTGACTTGATTGACAGATCTTGACAGAAGAACATTTCAATGGAATGTAATTTCAAAATAACAAGATAAGACATCGAGAAAATAATGAATGCTCAAATGTACTTTTATCTACATAGTAATCATTTCTTCGAAATACGTTCATACTTGTACGTTCAATAAAATAATAGGCATAGAAATAGAATTATTCTACCAAAACAGATACCCTGTTACGCCCACAGGTAAATGTATGAAGTACACAGCAAAATTCCACGGAAATTGTACAGCAGATAGGTACTATTAGTTATAATATCAGACTAGCGTGCACGGCCTACTGTGACATGGCTCAAGTCACACATTTTATATGAATAAACTGTGTCACTCGAGCCATGTCACAGTAGGCCGTGCTCGCTATTCACGCTGTAATTTGCCTACGTTAGTGCAAAGGAATGAGCATGATCGCTGTTTTCAATTTTAGAACGTTAACTCTAGGTAGTTAGAGCAGGGTGGCCCAGTGGTTGTACAGCCCCGACTTACGAGTCGTAGGTTAGAACCCAGGCAGGCGCTTTATTTTGTGTAATTTATTTCATCACCACTGCTCTCAAAACGGTGCAGAAAATCAGCTAGGGAAACTGGCATGTCCTATAGCCAAAAGATCGAAGATATGTGAGGAGTGTGACATCCACTAATCCGCCCGCGTGGTGGATTACGGCTCACTCCCTCTCACAGAGAGGAGGCTTGTGTCCCAACAGTGGGAACGTTAGGCTGATTATACTAAATCTAGGTTCATACCACCAGTCGTTACCAGCACAGATATTTTCAAATAAATCATTCGAATTCTGGATTTGAATTCCTCTTCTATGTCTTCTTGGATTCATAATCCGAGACTTCTTTAATTAACTTGGAAAGTGCGTATCACTGGAAAATGGTCTTACGTACATAGCAAAATTACGAAACCGCTTAAAAGCCTACAGCAGTCCACTGCTGGACATATACCTCTCCAATTGCACGCCATTCAGCTCGATTCTGCCACCCTGTGAAGAGCGTCGCACCACCTAGCCTAAGGGCTTAAGGGTGAGGCCAAACGAGCGTAATTTTGTGAGTCGTGAGTCGCAGAATTTCGGTTGCAGAAATTCTGTTGGGATGCCAGACAAGCGCATTTTATTCAGTTACTAACCAACGTTTATAGCGGATGTTTGCGTCGTGCAATGGAACCGTTGAAAATTTTGTGTATTTACGAAGCATATTTAGAAGACGCCAGAAAAAGATGCAGGGTAAATCCACTTAAATCGGCTTAATAGTGAAAGACTGAATTCGGTTCCCCCACAAACTCAATTCGGTCCGAATAACGCGTGTGAGTCGGCAGACAACTCATTTTGCATCGCCGTGTGAATAAAACAGGACTTTTGTATGAAACCGAATGCAGCAGAAATTACGCGACCGAAATTACGCAACTCACAACTCAAAAGTTTACGCTCGTTTGGCTTTAGCCTAAAACGTCTATACTGTTGCCAATTCCTAACTATCTCAACTTAATATTATAAATACGAAAGTGAGTTTGTTTGTTTGTTACGCTTTCACGCTAAAAAGGCTACAAAGCTTTGGATGATATTTGGCATATGGGTAGACCACCTGGATTAGGACATCAAATATTTTTTATCCCGGTATTTCCACGGGATCGAGAGTTTTGAGGGTTAAACCGAAACTGCGGGACGCAGCCAGTTACAAAATAAAAGAAAAAGTTGTACCGTAATTAAAGTATTGTTTGTCAACAACAAAAAGATATGAGATACTACATTCAATTATCGTCTTGTCAACACTATATAAAACGAAAGAAATACACAAATAAACAAGACGGGCATAATTTTGCAAGCACGTCTCGCCGACTATGTTGGGACAAAATATCAGTCACAGAGATATTGCCATAAGAAAATATTATACGACTCTAAGAAAGGGTGGTTTTTATTAGCTGCATTATTCGGAATCAGTGATGAGTGTGGTTCAGATGTCTCCTTTATTTACGAATAATCCTCTATTTACGAATAAAACCTCTATTTTCGTGGTATATTTGTAAGCTTTGTTACTTTGCTTTCTTTGATGTTGGTATCGAATAATGTAGTTGGTTTTGTTCAGTGGATTTAGGTTTAGAAGCGTTATCGTTGGCTAGGTTTTGTGTTATATGAAATAAGATTTCTAGTATCTATTCTTTATGCTAGTTTTTTTTGGCTTTTCTTGTAAGTCACTTTTGTAGTTTCCAAAATACAAGCTTGATTTAGTTTGGGAGTTGGTATATATTATTATCTATTATGTGCTGCTGTACAACCATCAAACACCTTATTATATATTGTACTTCATAGATTAAGTTTATGTTGTCCTTTGAGTGTGAAATAAATTTATTTATTATTTATTACTAGCTGCGCCCCGCGGTTTCACCCGCATAAATGTCTGAATAAAAGTATATTATGTCTTGACCCACATTATGGTCTACCCATGTGCCAAATTTCATCCAAATCCGTCAAGCCGTTTTAGTGTGAAACAAACAAATAAACAAACTCACTTTCGCATTTACAATATTATATTATTATAGTTAGGATTAGAATACGTATTCTTTGAATTCGTAGCGAAGAACTAGGAAATACTCGTACAACATTGACACAGAGGACTTGCAATCTCAACTTGACGATCTACAAGAGAAACTTAGTTAATCTGAAATACAACTGAATTACAGTGAACAAAACAAATGTGCACTTAATCATCTGAATTCACCTATAACGTAGTGTGTTGGATGCTCGGTTCTTCTCTGTTCATGTTATGAAAAGATAGAAGAAAGAAAAAAAAAGCCGACCGAGTGCGTGTCGGAATACGTACAATAAATGGTTCCGCAGTTGGGATGAATTTATCCTAAGAACAAACGTAACTTTTAGTTGAAAAAATTTTCTCCTAGACATTGATATTCGTCACGGTCAATTTTCCAACTGCCTAACGAAAGTTGGTAAGGGCAAAAACAAAAACTGTTTAAAGTACAAATAAACGTTCTTTGGTTTCAAATCTAATAGATCTAATCAAAATATTTTATTTCACATAAACCTACATGGGCACTTTTGAAACGTCAGAAGCTACGCACGGTTCCAATTGGTCGTTTCCTATGGAGAAGAGCCGGTAAGAAACTCCACGATTACTCGTTTAAAAATAATTGGCTTTATTTGTGCTATGAGACTTTGCTAGCCAAATTTCTTGATTCTAGGACAAGAGGAAGCCTAACCTATCCCTATAGATTTTGATTTATTTGTATCAAAATGTGTCGCATAAATGGCCGTATTTTGTTATTACGTTGACTTAGAAGCTAGATTTTTTTGAGCTCTAACCGACCATAGACCTACTTATTTGATATTGATTTCAACTTGAAACCTTCTCAAGTTCCTGAGAAAAGGCGTCTTGACAGACAGACAGATGGACGGACGCCGGACGGACAACGAAGTGATCCTATAAGAGCTCCGTTTTTTCCTTTTGAGGTACGCAACCCTAAAAATATTATTTCGAGTAGTAGGACAATATTATTATTACTTCATCTTTGAAGTCTGTTTTGCATCCTAGCAGAATCTAACCAATTGAATTCTGCAGCGAATTTTCAGAGTTAAAAAAAGCTCAATTTGCGAATTTCCGTATCTAATTTATCTCAACTTCTTTAGTTTATGTATCTTGCTTCAAGGCGCTGCAGTCTCTTTGATTCAATAAACCTTTAATAACAATAAGCCTTTAAAGTAATTGTTTTTTTTACAAATTAATTACATGTAAGTACTGCTTTCCAAAGAAAAGTATGCGTTTCGGGAAAGATCGTCTGGCTTAGGAAATACAAACGCGCGGTGATGAGATCAATAGCCATTACAACTAAGAAAGTACTTGCCTATTTTATATTACCAATTTACCAATCCAATCTTCCTAGCCTTTTTCCCAACTATCTTGGGGTCGGCTTCCAGTCTAACCGGATGCAGCTGAATACCAGTATTTTACATGGAGCGACTGCCTATCTGACCTCCACAACCCAGTAACTGGGTAATACGGTACCCCTTGGTAAGACTGGTGTCAGATTTTCGGGCTTCTGACGACTCGTAACGACTGTCAAAGATCCACAAATGACAGCCGGGACCAACGGCTTAACGTGCTTTCCGAGGCACGGAGGAGTCTCGGTATGTAAAGATGGTCACCCATCCACTGACCAACCCCGGCAAGCGTAGCTTAACCTGATGAATCAACCCGTGCGGCTTGTTATTACTTAGCCACGAGCTCCTCCTCTAAATATTACCAATTTACCATGTTTCCAAAATTATAGATTAAAAACTCTCTGCACTACCAAAAACTTTTGAGTGACAAATAACGATCTGAGACTGGAGTAAATAACCTGATAAGAGACAAATCTTCATACAAACGCGCAATTATAGGCGAACTAATATAAAGCGCGGTAGTACAAAACTTAGAAGCATTGCCTTTGTCCGGGTCACACTGTGGCGCAACGTTCATGCTAAATCGGAAATACGAAGATTAACGAATCGCATTCCTATTCTGGTTAACCTGTACGTGGCTAAATAAGAAATAAGTGACATAGATTAGGGTTATCTAAAAATAAATCTTAAACCTTCGAGTGTCATTAACGAGACACAATAGATTTTTAATTGTTATGCCCACCTGATGGCCATTGTAACGGTTGAGCGGCAAGTTATTTTATACATTGTGTACTTTTAAATTAGAAAGCGAAAAATTGTTTATGTAATCTTCGGCACTGATTTCATAACTGATGTCCAAGCAAAGTCAAAGTCAAAGTCAAAGTCAAATCATTTATTTCAATAGGCCCTTGAAGGCACTTTTGAACGTCAAAATTTACAAAATAAAGTATTGATTCTACCGCCCCTTCCAAAAGGTAGTTTTCGTATGGAGAAGAATGGGCAAGAAACTCCACCGTTACTCTTTTTAAAATGTTTTACAATATTTTGTATAGGTACATTATTTATATAATTATATGTGAAGACGATGCACCTAGAATAAAATTACTGTATAAAGTAAAAAGAATTTAAAGTCGAGCAAACGACAGATAAATTAATTATGTGGTAGATACATGGTGTTCACATATTCACAAACATTGTAAAAAATAGACGAATCTACTAAAAAATTACAATTAATAAGTCAGTGTGTGAGGAAGTAATCACAGGATGTACTCGTAAAATCAATGTCATATAATAAAAAACAAATACAATTAAGTAAGCAACCAGTTTGATTTTGTCTAGACTCTAAATTGTCCTATGGAGCAGGACCAGCATGTTTCCAAGCATTCTTATCTTAAGCATTCTTATCTTAAATAATCATTCTACTATACTATACAATTCAATCTATCAATTACGCGAATAATTAAAAAAAAAATCATCAAAGTCAAAGTAAATTATTTATTTCAGTTAGGCACATAAAAGGCACTTTTGAACGTCAATAATTTACATAAAATAAAATTGATTCTAGTCGCTCCTTCCGAAAGGTAGTTTTCGTATGGAGAAGAATGGGCAAGAAACTCCACCATTACTCTTTTAAAATGTTTTCACAATATCTTGTTTCCATTAATAGGTGAGGACGATGCACCTAGAATAAGATTACTATACCACGATAGGTAAAATAATGAAAGTATTGCCATCTCACAATAATACAGACGTCCGTATTATCTCATATGGCAACATAACAAGTATGACAGTATAATTTGCAGCGCCATGATGATTGATGTCGCTCATAATGCGTCGCCCGAACATTTTACATAGCAAACGATGATTTACGATGTACCCTTAATTGTAGAATAATCAACCAATTTTATAATATTGGCAGGCGATTTGGTGATTATCGGGCGATGATTTTGTATTTAAAGTTGATGTAAGCTCCAATCAGCCGCTTTCATACTCACTCGTAATGTTCAGGTAGCCGGGTATTGATGGCGAATGTATGCGTAAACCAGTTGAACTTTGCCTATTCACTTGAAAGCTAAAGCTTTCATACCCATCCATACACTTTGATACTACCAACATAAATACAAAAAAAAATCGGACAGTCTTTGGGGACTGCCGATAGAAGTGAAAACGAAGTAACTTTTTGATTCTCGCGTTGATGTCTTTCGTTCGAGCGTTAGGTGACGATGACGCTAGTTCCATGATTTTTGTCCACCCAAAAACTGCCTACAGAAGTTTTTACGACTTTATTCTTCGTGTTTCTGTGGCAATAAACCGATTTACTTTCTTTTCTTCCATCTATCCATATCTATAGGTGATAACACTTATTGTGCTTCTCCTAAATAATTCAATCAAAATGCTATAGCATAGTTGTATTTTCGACTCAAAGATCGTTGGAACGTATATTCAAACAATGTATGAGTCGAAAACCACGTCGTGCTTTTGTGCTAGGGACTCCGACTGTGAGCACAGCTTATGTAATTAGTATGCGTAGGTGAGTCTTCTTTTGTATCATCATCTGCCGAGCCTTTTCCCAACTATGTTGGGGTCGGCTTCCAGTCTAACCGGATGCAGCTGAATACCAGTATTTTACATGGAGCGACTGCCTATCTGACCTCCACAACCCAATTATGTGCCTACGGGTAATACCATACCCCTTGGTAAGACTAATTATGAGACTGTCGGGCTTCTGAGAACCCGTAACGATTATCAACGATCCAATAATGAAAGGCGGGACCCACGGCTTAACGTGATTTCCGAGGCACAGAGCAGTCTCGGTATGTACAAATGGTCACCCATGCACGGATCGACCGCGGCAAGAGTAGCTTACCACGAGCCCCTCGTATGTAATTCTACTTTTGAATATTAACCTCCTAATCGACCTTTACAATAAATCGTGTGAACATCACAAGTTCACTAAACATTCTTCGCCGATATTGTTCACTGTTCAGCGCGCCGATTTGATACATTATAGTAATTCTCTTGAAATTTCAGCTACATTGTGAAGCTTTAATGTAACTTGAAGCCATGTACAATGACTTTATGTCGTATCAGTGTTCAATGTGACTTAATGTAGTCTGTCGTGTCGTGTGTGTGAAATTGATCTTAAATATCATGTTAATATTGCTGATTGTGTCTATGAACTTGTGACCTTTTTAAAACTAGACTAGCTGTGCCCGCGGCTTCGCTCACATGACGTAATACGTCAAGATGAACTGCTTAACTCCTTGTAGGTATAGCGCAATAATATTCATTTCAGAGGTTAAATCTCTCTATTTCCATAAGTATTGTAATTTTTTTCGTGTCTATTCAAATCTCCCCGTAAACTGTTGAGGAATATGGGCATAATGCAATATTGCTAATCCCCCCATAGAAAATAGCGTGATAATATATAGCCGATTGGATGACCTTTAAGAAATATTTGTGCAAAAATTTGAACAGAAACTTATAATCAGTCGTTTTTGCGCCAATCCGTAACATACATCCAGACAAACGGGGAAAAAAATCTAAAACCTACATTTTTAGCATAAGGCTGCCTGTCCACTGGAGCGGAGAGGAGAGGAGAGGAGCGGAGATGTGTCAATATTAACCAATAGAATCGCATCTCTGGAGCGGAGTTTAGATCCTATTGGTTAATATTGGCACATATCCGCTCCTCTCCTCTCCTCTCCGCTCCAGTGGACAGGCAGCCTAAGAATCGTTCGCTGCACACCTCGTAGCAATTACTTTTTTTCAAAAATATTCAATGGTTATGTTTGACTTCGTAACTATTTTATTAAAAGGTAAATAAATAGATACAGAGATGTTGCACGACTCGTAATGCGCAGCATTAGAGTGTGCTCTACGATCGAAAAATTATTTTTGCCCCATTTCTGTAACTGTTTTTATTGTTACACTCCTGCTAGTACACAGAACCTACTTAATTTATATACCATTGTATAGATGATTAAATGGAGATTAATACTGTACTTTTTAACAATTGATTTAATGCAGCAGAAATGGAAAAAGCATAAAAATAGTTGAAAAAAAATTCCTGTCCGTCAATTTATGAACCCTGAAAACATTGTAGCTTGCGATAAAATCAATTAATTGAGTCAATTTTTTTTTTATACATTCGTTTCAGCCGTAGAAGGAACCCTATTGAAAATGGTTCTTTTATTCAAAGTAGTTTAATTATAATTAATAAAATACTAACTAAAATATAATATCTTTAACTAAATATTTCTAACCATTGACTTGACGTGCGTAAGTTGCCTAGCAACCGCCAAGTAAATATCTTTGTCAGTCGGTGACATTACGACTTCATGAAAAGATGAAAAGTGATAAATTGTTCATTTTTAAACTATGTTTTGAATTTCTTTTTCGTTTATGTATGAGGCGTGCACTTTTGGATTTTCCAAACAATTTTTTTTTTATTTATGGTTGCCAAGTCAATAGTTCGTAATGGATTGGAAATGATGGTTATATTGAGATTCTTTTTAATATTAAATATTATCTATACGCAAGCAAGGACCACATATTAAATACAGCTTCTCAGACCAAATAACCTTCAATGAAAGAAATTGAAATTCACAAAAATATTGGTCTTTAGAAGAAACGAAAATTCATTCATCTCCTATTATATAAAACAACAGATATAATAAATAATAATATTAATAGACTGAATTTCGGCCATGGCGACCAATCTTGGAGGAGCCCACAGAAACACCACAGATATATAATATAGTCGTCCAGACCGTATTTCAGCAACCGCGACCAATCTCAATGGAGACGAGGCTTCGGCGCGGGACATTATTATCGTGCACAACTGTGTGCGCAAACGCAGGTACATTGTCTCTTCACACACTCTCATAGTCCGATGGGACGGCAATCCAACACGACCTGCGGGAGATCAGGCGCAGGACCAACGGCTTAACGTGCTTTTCGATGCGCGGGGGTAACACACCGTCAACTTCCAAACTCCGGGCTGTTACTAAGAAATTCCTAATGGAAAAACCCAAGAACACTTTGCCGGATCCGGGAATCGAATCCAGGACCCAACGCTCAGCAATCACGAAACCAACGGGACAGCCAACAAACTCTCTAACCTAACCAAGATATACTCAGATAATGATACCAATTTCCCGCGCACACAAAGGAAATTTTCCACGAAAAACACTGAAACAGCCATTCATAAACAAAAATAACTTTCAAAGGACACACGAATAGTACAATTTGCATCACACAAACAAAAACGCTCGCTAAACCCTACGAGGACCGATGAATCAGTGAAAATTTGCCGAAAAATACTTATTCCCCTTACATTAGCCTCGAAAATTGTTGCTACCATAAAAAAACGACCGCCATAACGTGTGGGGGTGGAATTATTATAAATCTTCATGATATTACCATAGACCAACTTAGGGAACTTTGCTCTCTCCCGAAATTCGCTTGGTAAGTGGGCTGTAAGTCATCCTGCCCTATATGGTAGCTGTTGGATAGTACTTCTTGTTTACGATTCCGTATCGCACGTTAATATTGCCAATGTTTTCGGGAGTTTTGAGTTACTTACAAACTTTGAGAGTGTATCCGCAGGGTTGAGTGAACGGTATGTAAAATGTTGTAGGTGCATACGCTAATGGTGATACTAAAATTAGCTTACAAATATTTTTTACTAACGGGGCTAATAATGGAAGTATTTATGTTTTTATGAATCGTACACTCTTTTACATGATGATGACATGAGATAGAGGTTAGGCTGCCTTTCCACTGGAGCGAAGAGGAGAAAACAGGAGCGGAAATGTGTCAATATTAACCAATAGAATCTTGACTCCGCACCTGAGTTTAGATTTGATTGGTTAATAATGGCACATCTCCGCTCCTCTCCTCTCTTCTCCGCTCCAGTCGACAGGCAGCCTAATGTTGTTTTTTTCTGAAGCTGTTTAACTGTTTCTATACTTCGTTATAAGGGAAAATAATACAGATGAATACAATGTCGCCCATGCGCATGTGACCGCCCGTAATTTTCTGAATATTCATGAAAAAATATCGAAAATAAACTTCAAAAGGGGGGGTCTATCTATAACATTTTTCACTAGTTTTTTAAAATAAATACACAATTTTTTACCGAAAAAATGACTTCGATTCCGTTTTTTTTTTCGTAGTCGATAATTTTTTGTAAAAAATTTAATTAACCTGTTAAAATAACTCATAAGCTTTTGGAAATAATAAACAGAATCCAAATCGACCCATAAACTTCGGAGATGTGTCAAAAAACTGAAAGCAAATCTTTAAAAAATTAAAAATAGAATAACATGAAAAATGTTATAGATAGACCACCCCCCCTTTTGAAGTTTATTTTAGATATTTTTTCATGAATATTCAGAAAATTACGGGCGGTTACATGCGCATGGGCGACATTGTATAATATTGCACGACTCATAATGCGAAGCATTAGAGTGTGCTCTACGATCGAAAAATATTTTTTGCCCCATTTGTGCAACTGTTATTATTGTTACACTCCTGCTAGTACACAGAACCTACTTAATTTATATACCACTGTATAGATCATTAAATGGAGATTAATACTGTACTTTTTACCAATTGATTTAATGCAGCAGAAATGAAAAAAAACATCAAAATAGTTGAAAAAAAAATCCTGTCCGTCAATTTATGAAACTTGAAAACATTGTAGCTTGCGATAAAATCAACCAATTGAGTCAATTTTTTTTTATACGTTGGTTTCGGCCATAGAAGGAACCCTACTGAAAATGGCTCTTTTATTCAAAGCAGTTTAATTATAAATAAAATACAAACTAAAATATAATATCTTTATCTAAATATTTCCAACCTTGACTTAACGTGTTGCCTAGCAACCCACAACGTAAATGTCTTTGACATTACGTAAGGATTGCGAGGTTAGAAATTTACCCATATTGATGGGTAAAACAGCAGTCAAAACATGAAATGTCTTTTTCATGAAAAGTGATAAATTGTTAATTTTTGTAGAAACTATGTTTTGAATTTCTTTTTCGTTTATGAATGTGTGTTATGAGGCGTGCACTTTTGGAATTTCCAAACTATTCATTGAATATACACACATGTTATGAAAATACATCTCAAATCATACATAACATAATCAGCCTATTCATGGTCCCACTGCTGGGACACAGGCCTCCTCTCTGTGAGAGGGAGTGGGCCGTAATCCACCACGCGGGCCCAGTGCGGGTAGATGTCACATGTCTTCGAATTTTTGGTTCTAAATGTCGGTCTCCTCTTGATGTTTTCCTTCACCGTTTTGAGAGCAGTGGTGATGAAATTATTTACACAAAGTAAAGCGCCTGCTTGGGTTTGAACCCACGACCTACAACTCGTTAGTCGGGGCTGTTACCACTGGGCCATCACTGCTCAAATCATATTTCAGCACAATAAATCTTTTTCCTTTAATTTACAGCTGCCACTGTCATACTTATTTAGGAATTACAAAATAGGACTTATGCCCACGTTGATACTTGTCTTGTT
Organism: Conistra vaccinii; assembly: GCA_948150665.1. Classification (NCBI taxonomy): domain Eukaryota; kingdom Metazoa; phylum Arthropoda; class Insecta; order Lepidoptera; family Noctuidae; genus Conistra; species Conistra vaccinii. The sequence continues at coordinate 5,182,145 of OX411321.1, forward strand.
ACACATTTTTACAGACTGTAGGTGAATACTTCTTGTAGACAGTTGTTGCCTCGTTGACAGCTGCACGCAGACTGAGGCGATCAACTTGTGAAATGCCTGCTCGCTAAACGCTCGTTTACTGAACGGCCTGCCGCGCGCGCTGTCAGGTGGCGACGTGACGTCACGAAACCTTTTCCTTTCGCGTCGATAACACTATCAAGAGCTATAGGCACTTTATGACACTTAAGTTTCATTTTAACGCACATTCACAACACACCAGTTGACGGTATTAGTTTAACATAAAGATTTTTATAAGTATTAGTACAATACTGTTTTACAACGGCAGATGATATGCTAAAAGTGATATAGTGATGCCAGTCCAGAATGTCAACCTTTCACAAATAGTTTGGTGAGTTCCCTCAGTAGGGGTCATGAAACGTTCGTCGCCAACTATTTTTGTGGGGTTACAACTGAGTTATAACGCGAATGTCCCCGTTGAAAGGTAACGACGAGGTAAAAGTATGTTATTTCTATATTTACACCAAAATAACCCTTATTACTTTGTGTTGCTACGTATTTTACCCACAAAGGTTTTAGTTTACTATGTTTTGGGATTTTACCCTGTTTTTGGTGTAAACTTGATTACATTTTGGCTAGCAGTACCCAGATTACATAGCAGTGACATAGGATGCACACAGTATATTGCCCACACTCGTCAAAATTGGGAAAAGATGTCCACCGCTGGGAAAATTATACCCGTCGGTCGTGAAGCATGTGTATATCTCGATAACAACATAGAAAAGATAATGCGAAATAAAAACAAGCATTATAATCTATAGAATTTTGGTATTGCAGGCGGGGGATAAACTAGTTACTAGTATTGTGTAACTTTTGTTTGATATATTTATATATATATATATATTTGATATATTGCCTGCGATACCAAAATTCTATAGATTATAATGCTTGTTTTTCTCTTTTCAGTTATGTGTTTTTGCAGTCGGGTTTTTGTTTTTTAATTCATTTTATTTATTGGAAGTCGGTTAAAAAGAAGACAAAGTAAATCTTAATCTTATAAAAAGAAAATCAAACGTAGCAGACGTGACTTACAAAATGAAAGAAGTCAGTTAAAATTAAAATGGAAGTGGGCAGGTTTTGTCATCAGGGGTAAATACGAAAGATGGGCCAGAGAAGTAACAGAATAGTATTCTAGAGAAGGAAAGAGGAAAAGAGGAACACGACTTGAAAACTATTGCGGGACATGGAGGAGAAAAACTCACGACCGTTAGCTATAGAAAAGTTTGGGGGAGGCCTATGGTAAAGAGCAAAGCAATCTGAAGAATTCTGATGTCTAAACTTTTAATTTAAATAAATTGTAAAACAAGTTTTAAGATTGCTAATGGAGGTTATTGAAATTTTGAAGGGTTTATTCAGGTCCCTTAGTTCTTTCACTGCCTTAAACGAGCAACAACTTAAGCCAGCCTGCTTTACACTAACCATAAACACTCGCTAATCTTTCTAATCGCCCAAACACTGAAATAAACCTCACCACACATTCTTCACGCCAAGACACGAGGTAACAAAAAACCTCCCCCGGTTCCGAAGCCAATGATTAGCATTGCAAATGCAAGGACAGTCCCCCAGAAAGATCCGGTCCCCGCATGTAAAGTATCTAAGTGATATTTCGGATTTAAATTGCAAAAACGTGTTGCGAATCACTTAAAAACGGCTCCCATATGTTATGTTGTAGAAATAAGTTTGAGTGCAAGTGTTCGGTCTTAAGTATGTACGTGTTATGGGTTTGAAGGGGGAAATTGATTGATTTTTATGACCGTTCTTCAGAGTACACGTTTAATCGCCCCGGTTGTTATACATGGGCAATATGTACAGCATAGGATCCGCAGAGGAACCATCTTCACTCATCAGTTTAATGGATGAAAAGTATTTTAAATCAGTATGTTAGAAAATATATCGCAAGTGGGTTGGCTCAAAAATTCTTGGCCAGACTATGATTAATAAAATTGCAATTTTATAGAAATGGCAATATATTTTCCTTGTGTGTCAAGTGAAATTGTACCAAATAATTGTCGCTCTAAATAAATGTTAATGCTAAACGAAATTATGCGGAATTTTAACTTTGCCAAAGGTAATTATGCCAAATAAAATTCTGCCATCTTAAAAGTATGCCATTGTAAATTCGGACCTATAAACATTCGGCCAAACAATAATTATATTAAATAATTTTTATGCCTTACAAATATTCGTTTAAAGAAGTTTATGCCAAGTGTGTTATGTCAAATAAATTTGGAAACATCAAGATTCTGCCAGCAATAGGGATCCCGATCCACAAACGTAGGCTACAGGGAAGTTTTATAAAAATGTGGCTGTTATTGTCGTATGGTGTCTTACGACTTCTACGCGAACGAAGTCGCGGTTCTGCCCGCGACTTCGTTCGCTAGTGATTAATAAAATAAAATAAAACGACATTTTTTTAAACATTGCAAGATACACATCAATCGAAAGAGCTTTTCAAGGAGAATCTTTGCAACTAACTCGAATTTTGCCAATTGCAGAGTTAATTAGTTAGCTAAGTGACTACTTGGCCACCTATGTTTAGGAATATTCTGGACGCCCATTAGTCATAAGTGACATATCAATGGCTAGTGCTTTTTAAAAGAAACATTTGTTACTAAAAAGAATTAATCGTTAAACGAATGAGTGTTTTTGATTTTTTTATTAATCATTGTCTGGCCCGGAATTTTTAGCCAACCCACTCGCTTTAATATCCTCTACGGATCTTAGACCAGTAGGTAGAACCGTTGCTACAAAGTTTTTTTTTTTTTACTCTGCACAAATACGACGCAAATTATAAAATAAACATTATACCCTTTTATTTATATTTTTTTTTTAAAGTTAAGCAATTTTTTGCGTCTGCGTAATTAAATATTTTTTGACGTTTAAACATTTCTTAAGTTTAAGCAACGTTTATAAAACAGGGGAAAATAATTCAAAGTAGCCAAACGTCTTGACGTCGCTACAGGAGTCAAAAGGTTGAAAAGTGTGAGAAAGTCTGAGCAGTGAAAGTCTGACATAGAACATAGAAGGTTGATATTGTCCCAATATTGGGTTAGGGAGATCAGATTACCCCTTTTATCACGACACAGCTGGGCAAAAGCTCAATAGTAAGGCCAGATACCTTTTGCCTGCAACTTCGCCCTTGTGAATATATTTGTCATATCCTATGGAACGCGCCAATAATGTAGCTTACTATCAGTAAAAGAATTTTCGTAATCGGTTCATACCTTTAGAGATTAGATACCTTTAGAAATATATACCTTAACAAACAATTTTACACATAACATGAATCTGTTTCCTCGAAGAGGTTAGGCAGAGGTTTTCCTAGAGTAGGTACAGTCACATTTAAACTATTTAACCTGTAACCTTAGTTTATTATGATAGTCACATTTGATAAGATCGGAAGCCGACGCCAACTCAGTAAACCTAGGAAAAAATCTACACAGATGTATAATAATTATTGTGGGTTTCTTTGACTGTAAACAGTAAAATAATTTGTTGCTTGGTTTAGGAGTCCTACATTTATTTAGTGTTGTAAAAGCAGAAATTCTAAAGAAACTACTATGACGTTACTTCTTGTAATAATGCTACCCCTTTACAGGTTTATACTCTTCACAGAAATAATAAAGTAAGATAACAAAGAGCGTGAAATGAAAAACATTTTGTATATCAAGTTATATCAAAACTGTGTAAGCGTAAAGAGATAAAGTGAACATTTCTCCTGAATTATATAAAAATACAGGCTATTATATTGTTGTACTAGCCTTTCTGCAGTTTCCTAGCTCGAAAAGAAACAGACTTGCATGAGATAAATTCCCAAGGAATTTTCGTGTAGGTACCTAAATTCTAAATAAACCTGTGAGTCCATTTTACACTCTACGCAGTCTACGTAAGGTTCAATTTGAGAAATGGATTAATGATGGAAGCGAACATTTGTCAGTGTGAGGGTAATCTGTTTGTCTGTCAGTGCGTCAACACATCGCCCGCTTGACGCAAAGTCGGTGATTCTTCTTTGTGATACTGATTGACTGGTTGATAAGCGAAATTCTACTTTGATTCGAAAGGCTTACGGTTAGGAATCGCTTGATTGATGTACAGAGAAACGACGGTCGACAAATTAGAAGTTTGAACAGAGATAAGTGGGTGGGTCTTATTTTAATACGTATTTAAATAAGAACTTGTAATAATGATAATGGCAGCCGGTCTATTTCTGAAAGCATTGATGTTAAGTGACATCTATTTTGTTGAAAATTAAGTCGTATTTCGAATGACACCAAGAAGAAACTTTTATTTTAAATGGGGAATAAGGATTAGGCTGCGTTTCTACTGTCCAGAGATGAGCGAGGATGCGTAGCGAGGGATCTGTGTGAAGGTGAAACTAATCAATAACATCGCTTTACTGTCATTGCTTGAGCTAAGTTTGCGTTTTTATGTTTCACACACATCCCTCTTACCCCTCACCCCTCATCTCTGATGGAAATGCAGCCTAAGAATGAAAAAGATGAGTAAATTAGGGGAGGCATACACTTGGCAGTGGTTGAATGTGGACAGATAGAAGAAAATAAGGAACCGTGTCTTTTTAATTAATGTTTTTAATAAAGCTTCAAGGAAAAAAGCCTTTGAAAGTTATTTCATAAGGTACGTAGCTCTTTGAAATTATTTCAAACACATCCTTTAACAAGATTTTCTTGTGGATGCATAGGAAACCACAATGCTATGTTTATTTATTTTTTATTTTAGAGCGTGACTTCGTAAAATATTTGAGGATAGAAAAGTTTTTTGATTTATATTCGAAAAATGTTTCATGTTTTTGCTTGGGAATCATTAAAAAGTTCGGTTAATCTTACTGAAATAATAACGAAAAAAAAAAATACTTTAATAATTCGACACTTCACGTGACCCAGAGGGCTGGCTCGGTCTTTGAATGATTGCCATTCAACGTGGTAATGCTGCCATTCTTCTAGGAACATTTCCAGATGACAGCGATACGAGCTAGTACCTAGTGTAAATAGTTAGTTGTGTTATATATTGTAAATATGCATTTTAGTGTATTTGAAATAAATATCAGAAAATAAAAAAAAAACGAAAAATCTGAATAACAAATCGTATGTAGGGTGCCTTTTAACCCTCACAAAAATTGCAACCAAGTGACGCAGAGACCAAATGCTATTAATCTCGTAAGACAGGGTGCACACGCGCGTCAAAAGGATCGCGCGTGACTTTAGCAAATATTTCGTACGCGAAGAGACTGCCGCGGATAGAATCGACGGATTTATCGGATAGGTATGCGAAAATTGACAACTGTAGTTCGGATATTTTATTGTTCCTCGAGTACAATGTGTATTGTGCTTTATTGATATCGTACGGCTGATAACTGAAACAAAGCTTTTGTATGTAAATTCTAGGAAAATACCGAGGGGAAGTAGCTAAAATAGTCAGAGCTGTAAAATGAAAACCTACCTACCTAAGATTTCAAACTTGTATGCGTGGGAAAATAAAGATGAAATAAAAATAAAGATAATATTAGGTACATATTAATGATGATGAAAAAGACATTAATCACGTTTTATATATAGTAAAATACTGTTCCCGAAAATATTATATTGCTGAGATGATACTGCATGAGCTGTTGTTTAAGTTCTTGTTAGCTATAATTGAGTGTTTTCTTACTGGATATTATATACTGAAAAATACATCGTAAGCCGACCCCTTACGATGTATTTTTACACACATACGCTACATGTAGTTTTCTTCCATACCTACTTCTCTATTAGTCGTCATCTCGGCAGTCGGTGTCGTGATGGCCCAATGGTTAAGGCCTCGTCTCTCATGTACGAGGTTGTGGGTTCAAATCCGGGCAAGTACCAATGTGACATTTTGGACACTACTGACATCGGTGAAGGAAAAACATCGTGAGGAAACCTGGACTTATAGTTAATGTAAGTCTGAAATCGTTAAACCATCTTGAGCAAGCGTGGTGATCAATGCTCGTGCCTTCTCTGTATGAGAAGAGGTATTTTCCTTGCAATAGGAAATAATAGGCTGGTATTAGGTATTATTACCTATACAAGGTGACGACAATACAACAAAAAATTAAACGGCGTGTCCATAATGACGTTTCCATTATGGATACAAAAATTGAATTGAAAATATTCAATAGTTTAGTCATATTTTGCCGAGCTATAATGACTAAACTATTGAATATTTTCAATAGTTTAGTCATCATAGCTCGGCAAAATCGGCATAATGACTAAACTATTGAATATTTTCAATAGTTTAGTCATCATAGCTCGGCAAAATCCATTGTCGGTTCGGACTATTCCGTTTATCCATCCCAAAAATCCACTCTAAGGTGGATTGTGAAAAAGTGGATTCGGAAATGTATGCCCGAGAATTCACCCAAGGCCTAGTTGGATAAACGGAATTTATAGGCTTAGGGTGGATCCGGCTTAATTTGTTTGAAAAACGCTTTTTTTTTTCGAAGCTAGGATTCATTTGACAGTTCCAAAATACTCTTAAGCATTAGTAGTGCCACTATTTTAATTGTTTGTTGTATGGTAGTCTCCACATTGTATAATCATTGCCATATAATTATCTTTCTTTGGTAATCCACAAATAAATAAAAACAGACGAAACTCGATTACTAGACCCTACCCAAAACTTTTCTGCCAACGCTACAAAAAAGTGAACGAAATTGCATGACCATATTTGCCCCTCAACCGCGGTACGGGCAGCAAAACAATATCAATTATTAAAACGAACAGCGACAACTTCATCGGTGTTATTTCCCGGGAGTTCGGTTCGCGCTCCATTTCACTAGAACTAACCAGTTCTGGGTACCGGTACGATTCGTATTGCGGTACAAATTAGACTCATCACTGGTTTTAAATATAGAACGTTATTTGAATATCTCTTATTTATAAACGGGAAATATTTAACTGCCTGCGGCCGGCGAGCGCTACATCCAAGTTAGTCGCAATTATAGCTATTTAGTATTTTTAGGACCCGAAAATAGGAATTATTCTAGTAGACTGCAATAATTTTAATAAAGTTGTCAATAATATTTTAAAGAGTACAAAATAAAAAATTAGAGATTCAATTAAATACATGCATTTATTATATTTGTTTACGAAAACCGTCGTCGAATAAAATTTATCTGCTTTCGGCAACTATCCCACCGCCGCCCGCAGGCGAGGAAGCGACTAGCTATCGGCGACAACTGCCTTCGCAAAGGTCCACGTTTTCAGATAATTCACGGGCATTCGAAAATTAAGTTAGACACACAAAATTAGTGCCAATTTCATCAATGAAAATGAACGCGATCAGCATAATACCTAAACTCCGATCAAGAGCTGTCAGTGTCAATATTCCATGACAATGATGACACTGACAGCTCAAGAACGCGGTTTAGAATGTGTGATCGCGTTCAGTTTCATTGGTGACATCAGCTCTTAGCGTTATATATGACAGTGTAGTGCTGATATAGGAGCCTTTTGGCCTCGCACAGGACTCTGCTTCTTTTTTACTTTGTTTTATTTTATTGTTTTTTATTTTTTATTGATGTTTCAATATGTCTTAGTTTAGTTTGTGATCTCCTGTGCTTGTCTCAATAAAAACTTTTATTTCTTTTCTTTCTTTCTTTCTTTGTAGTCCCGCTCCCTTTGGTCACATCTATTTGTCAAATTTTAATTATTGCTATGCAGATTCTTGCTGTGCTAACATCACACTTGAAAGAAAACAGCTTAGAACAATTAACGGTCAATATTTATTTCTAAATAGTTTCTGCTTGAAGTTTACAGACGTTAAAACGTCAAAAATTTATGTTAAACAGATACTTATTAACATCACGCTTGCATTCCCCGTAGGGTTAGGCAGAGGTGTATCTATTAATACACCCACATTTCGCCAGTTATGTTTAAGTCCCATGTAATATGGGGCAGGCCTATTGCCATCGACCGGGCTCAAATCCAGACTCCTAGTTGCTACTGAGCAATTCCTGATGGAAAAATCCAATAACACTGCCCGACCCAGGAAACGAACCCAGAATATCATGCTCAGCAGCGGCGCTTGCGAGAATTGCGACCACTAGACCAACGAGGTAGTCACTCACTTTTCCCCATAAATTGCTATTGTGTCATAAATTACCGATCCCAGTAAACCAAAATGTCATGACCATCATAACATACTCTGTCTGTCATCATTTGATAGCGAACGTATCATTAAACGTGATAGGCTAACCCTTGTAAATGGTAGAAATTGGGAAAAACCATAAACACGCCGGTTATCTATAATAAACGTTCATGGAAGAATCACGGAAGTTGACCCTTCATAAATACTAGTTTATGACTGCCATACCGGTTTTTTTTACAACAATGTCGCTTGTAACTTTTGCGTAGTAAACTATCAGTTCGCTATACCATTTTGTATTGAGGTAGGATTATTTTATACATATTAAAGTTTCAAGAACGGCAAGATAGTAATGATCCTTTTTTTTTCTGATTCTATGATTCGTTTCTTTCGTTCGTAATTTTGTCGATTCGTCAAAATTACATAAGACAGTCCCCTAAACGTCCCCCCTTCACCACTACCTAGTGCTTTAACTGGGAACAAAAAGTGGCGCAACAAACCCCCGAAACAGCTGTCTGTTAAGTGGACGTGGCGTTAGGTCTACTAATCCGACCTTTAAGTAAATTCTGATACACTCCTGCGCCCTGATGATAAATGAGTATCTAACTACCCGTAACTACTGTCAAAGCGAAGATCTACAGATGACAGCCGGTGCCAAAGTTTTCAGAAGCTTTCAGAGGCAGGGAGTTCTGCCTCTGAAAGCTTCTGAAAACGTTGGCAATGGGGGTTTCGATATGCAATGAATGGTCACCCATCCACGGAACAACGACCCATGCGGCTGTTATTAATAGCCACGAGCCAAATGATATGTTATTTATAAAAAAATATGCTACAGTTAAGGCTCAGACATCGTACACAAGCTAAAATAAGAATCAATGACGCTACTATTCCGCTCTCATATATTAGTACTCAGTCTACAACACCTCATTTTTAATTTCACCGCGAAGCGCAAGCGTTCAATAAAAAAATAATCCCCAAAGAAATTCATATCGCGAAAAGTTGCAACGCAATCGTCACGGCCCGCCACAAGCCTTAATAAAAGTGAAGCGGGCTACATATCGATTATCGCAATCGTCGAACCGAAGCGATCGTTCGAATCGGTCCGATAAATCACACGTCTCATACCGAATCGAATATGCTCGCGAGTCGCGATAAATGATCGCGTGCTGATGCGCTCGTGTGTCCACGGACTTAGGAAGATTGATGGAGTTTATTGGTAAATATTTTTATTAAAATATGATGTTAGATGGTTGGGGTGGTGACAAAATTTCTGGTAATTTCATGAGGGGACTATTTTTGTGAGGTTATTGCTAACATTATGGTGATTATTTCTATGTTTAGCTCAGTACCTAGTTAGAACAGTTAGAAGACTTTATTTTAGAAAAAACTAATAACAAAGTAAAGGCAAGCTTAGATATACGTTTGGAATAAAATAAAAAAAGAAATATGTTTATTTGCGCTAAACATGACACAAAGAAACAATACAAACATAAAAAATAACAAGTTGGAGGAAAATATGCGTCACATTCACGCAAAACCGCCATCGCCCAGCATAAAGCTGTTTTCAGCGCGATATGTCGCGCGACGCGACGCGAACAATACAAAAGTTCGCGGTATAACAATAACCGGTGTCGCATCGCGCGGCAAATCACGTTGGTCTGAAAACAGCTATAGGCTGTGCGAAAAAAAAAAGTAACAATTTTATTAGTATATGCAACGATAAGCTTGATGCATGCATTAACCCGACTGCAAAAACACTTAACTGAAAGAGAAAAACGTGCATTATAATCTATAGAATGTTGGTATCGCAGTCGGGTTTTTTGTTTCTTGAATAATTTTCTTTATTTCAAGTTTTTTAGTTTTAATAATATATCTTAATTTCGAATTGACTCATTACCAGCTTTTATTTGATACCAATATTGTTGTAATTTATTTTTAGAAAAACCTTCCCCTCCCTTTTTTTTGTATGTGCAGATGCAATACATAAATATTATATAGCCTATGTCACTTCTACGATTAAGACGAATCTAACGACACCTCATATGTTAAAATCCATCAAGCCGTTTAGGCTACAGAGCGTGCCAAAGAAATAGACATACATACATACATACATACATACATACATACTCTCGAAAAACATTACCCTCCTTCTGGGGCAGTCGGGTAAAAAAATACAGTTTAGATACACAAAGCAAACATTACCTAGTTCTTGATCAATAAAATTTAAACTTCACTACCTATACCAACAAATACCGAACGCCGAAACGGTAACACCAACGGTAGCCAAAGTTCGGCCACACACAAAGGTACAAGCTACAACACTATCGGCTAGATAAAGCTAGTTCGACCAGCTATCACGATGACAGTTAAGTGACATAATCGAAACTGTCATCGCCTCAACTCAGTTTGAAATCGGAATCCCACTCAAGTTAAATCGAATCGCTCGATACTGTAGCTGTGGGGCGAACATATCGAATTACGACGGTTGTAATTGGTGCGGTTGACGTACTGACATTTATTTTTAAAATATGCTTAGTGGTGGCTTTTTACGTGTTATAATTAGTACCTATTCTCATTGGAAGCATCTGTAAATTAAGTAATTGTAGACTGTGTTTAGTTACGTTAGTTGTTATAATCCTGGATTCAACTTTATAACAAACTTCAAAAAAGGAGGAGGTTCTTTGTTCATCTGTGCCTATGTATTTTTTTTATATACCTTTGGTTATCGATTCCCCTGTTATTACGAGGCCGACTTACGTGTTTATTTTTGTATTTGGTAGAAGAATCTCACGCGATGGTCTAATATAAATTTTATTAACTTTGCTTTGGTAGCTTTTGAGTTAAGTTTCAATAATACGGATTTCATTCCAAGCAGTGTATGTTGATGATGTTATAAAACTTCCTGTCAATATTGTTTACATAGCAAGTGGTGGTGTGGAGTAGGTACAAAAACAAAAAAGTGAGATTTTACAAAAAAAAAACGACAGTTGACTTCCAAAAAAAAACACTACAATACAAAGCCAAAGATTCCGAATTCCGAAATAAAAATATTTGTTTCGGAATTCGGAATCTTTGGAAACTATCTGTCTTCTGACAGGAGTTCTTCATAATAATAATAATACCATCCTATTATTGTCCCACTGCAGAGCAATGGCCTCTACTCATACAGAGAAGGCACGAGCATTGATCACCACGCTTACTCAAGACGGTTCAGCGATTTCAGACTTTATTTATTTATTTATTTAATACTTCAAGCACAGGAATGTACAGAGGCGGACTTAATGCCATAGGCATTTTCTACCAGTCAACCTTAGGGTGATGCAGAGACAAACAGTGGTAGGTGCAATTTACGAAAAATTGAGGATGTTTTATTTTATTTAAGTTAATATAAAGAAACACATATACCTATTACAAACTATAAACATAATATATATGCCTAATTATATATAAATATAAGTACAAATAAATACATATACATAAATACACGAATATACTAAAACAACTAAGACAAACAATGGGAAAACATTAACGTTGTGATGATACTGCCAGCTTCTTACGAATATGCTCGCGAACTTTAACTTTAAAGGATAATCGGTTGGTTGCCATCCTGATTTCCTGGGGAAGAGCATTCCACAAAGAGATAGACTGAACGAAGAAGGAAGAATGAATGAAGTCTGTGCGGTGAGTGGGACAATGAAGAACGCGATTATTTGATGACCGTAGATTTTTACTGTGGTTGTCACAAATGTACTGAAAGTGGGGGGCTAGATAACTAGGGGACGTGGGAGAGTCGAGAAATGAAAACAAGGTGGTCAGCGCCCTTTGCTCTCTACGCTGGCGTATGGGCAACCACTTTAGAAGTGACCGATGCGCAGAAACATGATCATATTTACGCAGATTGAAAACAAATCGAATGCAGTTGTTGAGAAGACGGTCAAGTTTGTTGAGGAGATCTGCATTCAGGTCATAGTAGCACACATCACCATAATCGATGATAGGGAAAATTAAGGACTGCACAAGCATTGTTTTCGTACTTGTAGGTAGTAAATTTTTCAGTCTGTACAGAGCCCGCAACGTTCCAATTACCTTCTGGCTGACCCTCGTGACTTGAGTACGCCAGTTCAGAGTTCTATCTATGTGCAAACCTAGGTCCTTCACATCAGTACTAAATGGGACGACCGTACCATTGAAGAGAACTGGTGGCAAGGTTGTAGCATCCATCTTACTTATACTCCGAGAACTTCCGATGATGATCGCCTGACACTTATTTGGGTTCACTGCTACGCCAAACCTATCAGACCAGGTTTTTATGGCTATCAAGTCCCTGTTTAATTTATCGATAGCGTCAGAAACATCTTCGTCAGACTTATATTAGCTATATATAAAGTCCAGGTTTCCTCACGATGTTTTTACTTCACCGATGTCAGTAATGTCCAAGATAAACTCAGAGTATTTAGTGACTGGTATGCTCATTATAAGTTCAATTGGAAGATTCATATCCAGAAATGGAAGTTTATTACGATCAGCCTGAAATGACAGATAAAGTGACATATTATGACAGTTCATACGCGAAGCATTGTCGTGTGATCTTATACCTACTTGCTACAAGTAACCTTCTCCTTTGAATTTGACGACGAAATAGGAGTAGACTCGATTGCTATTAATAGGGCGCTCCCAAAATCCGGAGATGTAAAACTATGTAACTATATGAATATGGAGCAGGGAATCGATATTATTACCTAATTGAATGTCAATTACCCTGACGAGTGATGATAGTGACAATAATGGCTTCCGCGCTCAGTAGCCCTGTATGTTTTAATCAAACACACATAGTAACTATCAAAGTTTTAAGTTTTTTTAAACCTATCATTGGTTTCAAACAATGAGTTAATGGTACCCATTCGATTTCAAATATAGTGGGTTTCTGTTTAACGGAAAATGTTTTTGCTAGCCATGACTTTTCGAATGCGGAGAAGATACGTATAACTCCTGTTAAGCAGCGTTGCTCGTTACTGTTCCGGAAAACGAAAACTTTGTCCCGGAGTTTAAGGAAGTATCAGAAATCCCCCCAGAACTAGAAACCAATAAAAAATGGAGGCGTAAAAACATATATTTTTACCCAAAGGTTCTCCAAAATTCGATTACTTTGTTAGGACAGTAGTTCCAGATAAATTTCTGATAATCCAAAGTCTAATAAAAACCGAAGAGGAACTACAAATCACTTAAGCTTTCCAATTTCGCCCATAACCTGGCACCTGTCCCAAAAAGTCCAATGTAAAATTTTATTTCATTTTCGACAACAGATTTCTTAATAACCTTCCGACCCTCGCATTGTACGCCAACTTGCAAATTAAATTAATCCAGGGCCGGATTCAATATCGTCGCAGATCGGGCCATCAAAGTCGGGCCATAAACCTCTGAGATCACTGGGCCATTGAATTCTCCGGCCAAGGCGAAAGTTTTCACTTGCCACAAATGTGTTTTTCTTGTTAGAACTAAGTGTATGGCTATGATTTTAGCGATTTATTGTTGGCTGTGATAGTATTATTAGTGCTACTTACCAACGAATGGTGCTTATTTATTGAACAGAGAAACCTTCTGTTCAAACTTAAGATCTATTTAAAACTTTTATGGAAAAGAAGCCCAGAATCGTAGATTCTCACCTGTTTAGAGTGCCAAATTGCAGCTTAAAAATATACCTAGTTTTTTACAACAGAAACTAAGGGCCTATGCATACTGCGGTTTCAAACGATTTCGGTTTCGGCGTCGTCGACGGGCTTCAAACGTAACTACCGCTGCTTTTTCGTCGCGCGTTATATGGAACGTGCGTATAAAAAACGCCGTATAGATAGGAACTTATCAAAGGCATACTAATAGTACATTATGATACGAGTGTGCTGTATTGGTCATTACCCATGAGGCGGTATTATTCGCGCGAGCCAAAGGCGAGCGCGATAATTTAGCCGAGTGGGTAATGAACAATGCGCACGCGTTTCATACGACGTTTTTCAACACATTTGCGAGGAAAGAAACCGTCTTGTTGTAAGAACTTATGCTACAATAACGTAACTTTAGAGAAATGATACATTTAGATTTATAAAGTTCAACTGACCTTTGTTACCAGGTACTGACTATCCACTTCCTGTAAAAACGTTTCTACGTCGTCGGTTCGTATTTTTCTTAATATGTATCGTGCAGTAACCACACAACATATACGATAACAAATATTTTATGAAAAATGGCGCGCTGGATTTTTTTTCGGGTAGCGATGCGCGCGCAAGGCACTGACAAAACCGCTGAACAGCCTACCATCACGTTCGGTCGGAGGTGGAGACAAAATTTGAAACTTGAAAAAATTAGATTTCGCTGCTAATTATTACTAATTATTCTCTATCGAGAGAGAGTGAGAGACAAAGTGCGAATTTGGTCAAATGGAAAATACAGTATGGCGATTGTGAAAATTTTCTCATTTTTCGTCATGAGTGGCGTTTTCGTAATTTTCGATCATGCTAAAACCGATAGTGAGGTCAAAATGTTAATCCAAGATGGCGGCTGTGAAAATTTTCGTCATTGGTCTCGTTTTCGTAGTTTTCGATGGTTCTAAAGCTGATAGTGAGGTCAAAATCAAAATCTAAGATGGCGGCTGCGAAAGTTTTGTCATGTTTCATCATGGGTTTCGTTTTCGTAGTTTTTGATGGTTCTAAAGCCAACAGTGAGGTCAAAATTTAAATCCAAGATGGCGGCTGTAAAAAATTCTCATTTCGCATTTTTCTCACCCGAAATAATTTTGCAGCCGCCATCTTGAATTTACATTTGACCCCACTATCGGCTTTAGAACCATCGAACACTACGAAAACGACACCCATGACGAGAAATTAAAAAAAATTACAGCCGCCATCTTTGATTTACATTTTGACATCACTATCGGCTTTAGAACCATCGAAAACTACGAAAACAACACCCATGACGAAAATGAGAAAAATTTTGCAGCCGCCATCTTGGATTTCCATTTTGACCTCACTATCAGCCTTAGAACCATTGAAAACTACGAAAACGATACCCATGACGAAAAATGAGAAAATTTTCGGAGCCGCCATCTTGGATTTCCATTTTGACCTCACTATCGGCTTTAGAACCATCGAAACCTACGAAAACGACACCCATGACGAAAAATGAGAAAAATTTCGGAGCCGCCATCTTGGATTTCCATTTTGACCTCACTATCGGCTTTAGAACCATCGAAAACTACGAAAACGATACCCATGACGAAAAATGAGAAAATTTTCGCAGCCGCCATCTTAGATTTCCATTATGACGAAATTCACACTTTCTCTTTCTCTCTCTATCGAATTAGAAAAAGACAGACGCAAGAATGAAGCCGCGTTAAAGAACTTCGTTCCAAAAACCTGTTTACTTTGTCACACTATATTAAGTCGCAATAAGAAAGACATGTCATGCCTTGATAGTACTTACTAATTCCATACTGCCAGACTGCCATGTCATTACTCCGACTAGTAAATAGTTATCTATGGCGCACATTACCGCACTAGTGCGATTATGTAAAGAAAAAAGCACGTGTCTATAATACACTGCATTATGAACCTAAAAGCGGTTAAATAAGAGCCAGTTTACGAGCAACTGTGTTGAAAATTATATTACATCATAATACCTGCTTGCCCTGCAGGTTTAGGTAAAGGTGTACCTACTACCTACATCCAAATTTTGCCAGTTTTGTTTATGTAGGTCACATTATAGCAAAAGCACTATCTTCTAATTTTGCTTAAACTTAACCGCCTCTGTGGTCTAGACCACGTGTCTCAGACCTAGAGGACCCGAGTTCGATTCCCAGTGGGGGCAAAATTTTCTCCTTGGTTGGTGGTAGGACTTGTTCTAAGTCCGCCTGGCTAGCTACCACCTTCTTATCTAAGTCTGTCGTCATAACAACGATGTAGTTAAAGCAATGGCACGTAAAATTTCATCGGAGAGGCAACCGTATGGCGATTGGTAATCTGGGTTTTGAAGTGATACCGAATCCCCCCGTACCGTCCAAATGGACCCCAAATGGGCGGGGGCGGAGATATGGGGGGAGGGGGCAATTTTTTTTTTTGGACGATGCAACTGGATGGAAATGCGATTGCTTTGAAGTTTATATCCTATTGAAATAGTATAAAAAAAATTGCCACCCCCCAACATCGTTATACTTAATTGAAATAATGTCTACCGTATTATTTCTTGCAACTCCTTACCGATGATTTTTAACTGAAAATGAGGGTCAATTTTGACAAAACCGGATTGCATTGATACACACAATTCCTTGCTTAGAATTAGAGTTTTTTCGAAGGCCATGTAAAAAAAAAAATGTTATGCCCTCCCAACACCATATCTCCGCCCCTGCCCATTTGAGGTCCATTCGGACGGTACGGGGGGGTTCGGTATCGCGTCAAGACCCAGATTACCAATTGCCATCCGGTTGCCTCTCCGATAAAATTTTACGTGCCATTGCCTTGTATAATGTTGTTGTGTTAGGGAAATTAGAGGTAAGATAGCCAGTTCCTCTGTGGTTGAGGATTCCAGGTGAAGCTCGCTTCCACCTTTGGCCCGATCATCACTTACCATCAGGTGACATGCGGGCCATGAGCTTCACAGTTGGGAAAAATAAAATCCCCAAATAGGTCGCTATGATTCTGCTAAACTTCTATAAATAATTCTTTCTCTTCAATAAGTATTTCCTCAAATTCCTATTACTCAGGCAGTTTTACATCTGTCATAACAATATTTATTGTATTTAGATCCTGACCAAAATCAGAAACAAAGATGGACCACATTTTGACACTCCACGTCGCTATTCAGTGTTAAAATGCCATGCAGCACTGCCTGTCTGTTGTCACCTCATATATACATCGCACAAGCGAATATTACGTGACTTATGAGTGTATGCGGGCTTCCGCGTCAACCATTCCTACGGCGTTTTAAGCTACTTGATTTGCATAAGTGAGTTTGGGAAGTATGTAGCCGTCGGTTGGCAGAGTATTGTGATTTAACGCGGGAAGTCGTGGTGTTACGGAATATGGTTTTTGACCTATTGAATTCTGTTGTACCATTTTTGGTTTACATCGCATAAAGTATATTTTTTGTACTTTTATTAGATATTGGCTCATCAACAATAGCAACGCTTTTTTAACCAGTTGACTGAACTGTAAATAAATAATCTTTTCTTACTAATAAATAATGTAATCAAAGTATCAAAATCCTCATAATTATAGTAGGTATACTAGCTGACCCAACAGAGGCTTTCCTGTCCGAATTTCAACAATTCATACAAAAAATTACATTCAGTTTTTCCTGAATTCGAAGATTTTTAACCGATTTAAAAAAGGAGGAGGCAGAGGTGGCAAAAACGAAATTTCAAAAACAAATACACCGACTTTCGATATAAGTTATTTTTGACTTTGTAGTGTCTTTTTTAGAAGTAGGTTGTTTTTCTCGTCGGAATTTTTCAATTTTTTCTTTCCCTATGAACGCTGCTTTGGATTACGAACATTAAAGAAAAATAGCCAAATCGGTCAAACCGTTCTCAAGTGATGTTTACCAACGAACAGTATTTAATTTTTTATTATATGGATTATTTATATTACATCTCTATTGCATGTAATACACCTTCCCTTATCGCGTTTCCCGGATTTGGCACACTTCCAAAATATGAAGGTAAACGCTTTTAATAATATTTTCTTACATCACTAAACATAATAAGGCAGGTATTTCACATAGCTTTTATTTAGAACCGAAACGAGTACAAGAAGGCTTATTTTGGTACCGAAACCGGGATCAGGTTTAGTTTAGCGGTACGCTCATTTCATCGCCACAATCATATTAAGTTTGATATTTCACCTATTTTACATTCAAACAAGGCCCGCTGTAAAATGTCGGCCACGCGCCAACTCAAGGCAATATTATAATATCGCCACATGGGTTTGACATGATTTTTATGTAAAAATTGGGTGAAATTATTTACATACTTATTTTTATGTGGCGATACTAGCTTTACTATCGTATAGGGACTTAATTTATTGGCAGGAAAAAATTGGCGTCGTAAAAACCATGTTGCAGTAGTCGAATTTCCTATAACTATACTCTACTAAACTGGCATTGTCGTTAACCCGAAAAAAGTAATTTAACCAGCGATTGTTCATAAGAAAAATACACTCGAAACGACAATAACTATAATCGAGAAAGTCATTGAGCGCGTACATGCAAACGGCTTCTAGTAAGCGATCGTTTAACGGGTTAATTACAATCCAAACTTGATTTATACATGGAATTAGTAGGTTCTGGGTTCGTTTCCCAGGTCGGGCAAAGTATTATTGAGTTTTTCCAAATGGAATTTCTCAGTAGCAGCCCGGAGTCTGGATTTGTGCCCGGTTGATGGCAATAGGCTCGCCCTCTATTACATGGGACTTAAACATAACTGGCAAAATGTAGGCGTACCTGCTATGGGTACACCTCTGCCTAACCCTACGGGGAAATAAAGCGTGATGGTATGTTATGTGAATTAGTATTTTCAGGCACATAATTACTCGCGTCAATAATTTTCGAAGAACCGTCCCTATCTCAAAACCTAGACCCGAACCAGAAATAACCGTTCCACTTAAGGCGGTGCTTCAAAATAATTCCCCATACGCTAATCTTAACGTGATCTCGTTTCGTAACATCATACAGGCTAACGAGGGTTCACCTCCAAGTGATTTGCTTGTAAAATTTTGACATCGCACGGTATAGAGATTACCTGGGTGTAATTATAATTGCGTAATCATGTCTTCCGGAAAATTACTTTACTCTGATATTCATATCAGGTGCGTAGGGGTGTTTTATTGAAATTTTGTTGAAACATTTTCTTTATTGTGAAGGTATTTTTTTTTATGGGGAAGGTAATGATTTTCTTCGGAGATGTTTTGAAGTATCGGTTTGACAAAAGAATAAAGTCCTTTCCATTATTATTAACTGAATTATTAGCATTGCATAACTTGTTGAAATATAGAGAAAGGTAACAATTATACTTTTGTTTCAAGCAGATCCAGCATAATTTAAATGATTATATTAATTTGCCAAAAAGAAAATAGGTAGGTACTCCAAAAAAAAATTTGCATTAAAAACATAACGCCTGTATTCTCCACAGAATGGGCAGAGGTATTCCTATAGTACATCCTCATTTCGCCAGCTATGTTTGAGTCCCATGTAATAAGGGGCGAGCCTATTGCCATCAACCGGGCATAAATCCAGACTCCGGGCTACTACTGAGGAATTCTAAAAACAGTAAACGCAATCTCTTAATATATAATTGTATTCTCGTATAACCGACTATAAAGTACCAAAACATGAAAGCAAAACGGTACACGATAAAAAAAACGTTAGGAAATTTACAAAAATAGCTCGTTCAAAGTCAAAAGCATTACTTCAATCTAATATTCCGCAATTTAAATATCGCATCGCCTTAACGCCCGTACCGGTCGCGTATTATCAAATACCACTTCTTGATAGCCAGTGGCTAACATAAAGTGAGACGAGTTAAACCTATCTCCAAAAAAACCTATGTGTATCATGAACTTGTACGTAGTATATTTTAATTACATAATTATAATGTTATACTAAATGTCAGGATTTTCCGCGTATCCAAAATGTTTTCATAATATAAAATTATAAATCTGAAGAGTTTGTTTGTTTGCTTGAACGCGCTAATCTCAGGAACTATTATTCAGTGTTAGATAGACCATTTATCGAGGCAGGCTATAGGCTATATATCATCCCGCTTAGACCAATAGCAGCGGAGCACCAATGAAGAATGTTTCAAAATCAGGTTTTTTTACCGTTAGCTCAAAGTAACTATTCCACGCGGACGAAGTAGCGGGCAGAAGCTAGTGTTTTCATAATTACAACATTTTACTTGCACTGGTATGGAATAACACTGCGATAAGCTAAGCATTTTGCTTTTACGTCGGTTATACAGTTTTTATTCAATTAAATTATTCCCATCAAGATGAAATGTCGTACAATGCTTGTACGACATATCACCTTTTAACTTAACAACTTATAACAAACATGTTATACTGAGTACGTGGTAGATTCCGACACTTCCTTGTCAAACGCCCCTTAGAAACCGTAACCCACCTCGTCTCACCTCCCGGTCGTAGTAGCATTTCTATTTACGCGTTGGCCGGATTTGAATTACAAAGTCGACCGCGCCTTCCCGTGTCGCTACCTCGAAATATGAGGTTTGCTAACTAAAGTGCCTGCCGCCTTTGAGTGCGGCCCTGGTTTAATAATGCGTCTTATAACGCCTTTAAATCCGGTAAATAGTGAATTATGTCGCTTTGCTTGTGCTTTAGTTCGGGAAATAGGGTTAGGTTTGCAATGTATATTGCGATTGTTAGTTGTTTCATATTGGTTTAGTTTTGTGGCAGATTTAGCTCTTGTTGGGGTGTTTATCCTGCATGGTGTTTATCAGGACCTTGATCTTCATCATTTTAGTCCAAAAGACATAGGATTCTACTAAGATTCCCCACAATTATAATATGATCTTTTCAGTAGTTAAATTATGGTTTCTTAAAATGGGTTTCCTAATACACTTGGCACACAAAGGAAAATTACATTAACTGCAGAGAAAAGTACATCCTTTTGGTTCCTTTGACGACAGTTTCGATGATATCTGCGACACAAAAAACAGTCATCATCTGCCTAGCCTTTTCCCAACTATGATAGGGACTGCTTCCAATCTAACCAGATGCAGCTGAATACCAGTATTTTACATGGAGCGACTATCTATCTGACCTCCACAACCCCGTTACTGGGTAATACGATACCCCTTTGGTAAGACTGGTTGTCAAACTTTCGGGCTTCTGACGACCCGTAACGACTGTCAAAGATCCACGAATGACAGCCGGGACCAACGGCTCTTTCCGAGGCTCGGTGGGGTTTTGGTATGTAAAGATGGTCACCCATCCACGGACCAACCGCGGCAAGCGTAGCTTAACCGATCGATCCACCACACAAAAAATAATACCTAACCCATTTTCCTCCTAGATTTAATTTCCAACCTTTCAAACTGTCCTAAAATCCTAAATAAATTACTCAAAATATTTACCTATTCAGAACAGCTTTATTACAAAGCTCAGCTGACCTCGCAGCTCAACCGCTTTCAAAATCCCGTTTTAAATCCTGTGATAGTTTCCCAGTTAATTTTATAATAGTTTCTAAAGGGATCAGCTGAGGTTTATTAAATGAGTTTCTGAAACCTAGGCTTGTTTGCGGACAGTGAACTAGATTATTCCTGGTCCGGGTTCAGGGTAACAAGGGTTAGAGGGCAGACTAAGTGTTGAATGTTTTATTTCTTGTGCCTCGTTTCAAAGAAGTGTGTGAACAAGGTGTAAAGTTCACTCATCCTCTATAAAAAAGGGAGGATCCTCCGACCAGACGGGTGTTTTGTCTGGTTTGTGGCAACTGCCTGACTATTGATGTCAGAAAGTTAATACACTGCCGCCCATTGGGCATGTGACCGCCCGTATTTTTCTGAATATTCATGATTTTTTTTACTAAAAGCACTAAAAGCTTAACTCATAATCTTTTAGAAATAATAAACAGAATCCCAATCGAGCCAATAACATCGGAGATATGACAAAAAATTAAAAGCAAGGTCACAAACGCTACTCAAAAAATTTAAATTGAATAACCTGAAAAATATTAAAGATAGAGACCACTTTGAAAGTTAATTTTCTATAATTTTTCAAGAATATTCAGAAAAATATGGGCGGTCTCAGGCTCATGGGCGGCATTGTATATGCTGATCGCACGATAAACTCTGCTTGCGCGATGCAGGATTTCGCGTGACGTTAGTATAATGCGTAGTTGGCGATGTAAATGCCGCCACAGAACTATACTACAAGCCAGGTGGATCGACGATCTGCTCAAAGTACCAGACAAGAGTTGGATGCCGGGAAAAATGGCGTGCATTGGATTGATATGGGTTGAAAATGAGAGAGAAGAGAGAGTAGGTACTTTTAACGCTTGGCGGAGCGGCGACGGTACCAGGATTAATAAAACAATTGTTTGTGATATAACTCAAATACTTATTTTGAATCTTTTCGTTTTTACATTATTATATTTAATATTTAACTTTTAAGACATGCTTGTTAGCTCGAGGGAGGGGCCAACTGTCTAAACATTTTTCTATTCTTTATTTTATCAACGTTTATCTTACATTTGTATGCCATAGTTAGTAAGTTAAAATCTCTACAGTTTAATGGTACAAAACCAGGCTCGTCCTGCTACCGGTATTGTCCAGATTTTTGATATTTAATTTAGCTTTCTGATTATACTTGACAAAATAAAATATATATTAAAAATAAACGGTAATGCTAAAACAAGGGAAAAGCTTAATTTGTTTTTAACTAAAAAGGTTTGATTTTATCACTGAATTCTACTGAATTTAATCAATCCTATGACCTATACGACTGATTAATATTTTATAGGAGTCGCAGCTGATATCCAATTAATTAACGGGTCGTCTCGTTCGAATCAATCTATATTTAACACTCAATTTATCAGTCTCTTTCAACAAATTACGACCGTACAATTAATTTATATGCATCGCTTGAACATCGTCTGAACATCCAATTATAAAAGGCATATTAATTGAAAGTCAATTTTAATAGGTCACGTTGTCTCAGAAAGAAGTGTTTCTAGTCTCGAATAACTAACTAAAATCTATAGGAGTGATCTCGTGAAAAGGGACGGAAGTGTGTAACAGGAAGCCGGGAAAATGCGAGCTATTCGATTTGACCAATGAGCGCGCGCGGTACTAGAGTTGGCCGTAAGACGGTACCAAACCAGTTTCCGAGCGGTTAGTACTGTCAGCCAAGACACACATCAGACATACATCATAATTATGTAGTAAGGCTCGCTCGGTTTTTTTGTCTACAGTAAAAATACTCGAAAACTATAACGGGTCCTTCTACACACATTTTGGTCCTCAAAAACCCTCACTAAAGTACAGTCGCTGCCAACTTATCAACTCGACTTAGTGTCTCCTAAACGAAGGACATGTGTCACGCACGGTCTGAGTAAAACGAATGAACTACGCATTATTGCCAAATAAGCAGCGACACAATAATGTATCTCTTCTGGGTATTAGCGGCTTCCCAATGTTTTTGTGTGCCTAGTTTTGTCAGCGTTTTTTGTGACCGACTGTACGGGTTTTAAACAAGTTTGGGTTGAGTTCGTGGCCTTTTTGTTTTATGCTTTTCCGTGGACTTTATTTCTAATTGGAAGAGATTTTTTTATCTAAATCTAGATGTAATTTACTGTTATCTAAACCAATATTATAAACAGAAAGGATTTTTATTTTTGTTTGTTATGAATAAACTCAAAAACGAAAAGGACTGATTATAACATTCTTTCACCAGTATAATTAGCATTCTACGAATTAATTTAAAGAAGAATTAATTAATCGAAAGAATTTAAGAATTTATCTTTATAAATTATCGTATCGTAACTCAGTGATAATATAACTGTTATCACTGAGTTACATAGGTTTTCATTTATAAAGATATCACGCGGGCAAAGCCGCTGGTGAAAGCTAGTTAGAGATAAATTTTGTACTTAACTTTATAAGCTGTAAAATGTAGGTGGAAACAAAAGAGTTTATTGTTAACTTTGTTAGTTTTAAATACTCCTCTTTTACTGTTTGCATTTAATGTGCGTGTCCCAAATAAAAAAAATTCTGCCTTTCTTTTCTTTGAACTTAAAAAAAATAATTGTTGTTCAGCTACATCGATGTAGGTATATTAAATCTTACAACTGTGCGAATATACAATAAATAACATTATTCCACACGCAAAAAGAAATACTAGCCTAAAAGAAGGACACGAAAAAAAGCTGCTGAAATTTAAATAAATAAGAATAAATGAATTGGTGAGGAATAAGTATTCAGCTCTGCTCGTTAAATCGCTAGCAATGAAAAACTGAGTGGCTCATTATATGGTAATAAAGTGGATTTTAAAGGCAAACGTCTTATTTTCATCAACATCTTGACTTCTGTGCGGAGATTTTCGACGATCCAAATTAAAATTTTACGGTTGTAAGGAATAATGAAGAGTTCTTTTTGTGATTTGCGGACTTCAAGATTTTGTTCCTTATGTACGCGTGTGTTCTTGGTATTAGAGTACCTTCTTTGTATTTTATTTTAATGGTATTTTTAAGCTCAACTTCTAGCCTCGTACAACTGGGTGTAATATAATCTAAAATTCTTTACTAATTTTCTAAAGAGAAAAGATATGATTTTTTGTAGGTTTACTTGTTACGTTTTCACGCTAAAACGGCTGAGCGAATTTGGTTGAAATTTGGCACATGAGTAGATCATGACCTGGGTTAGGATATAGGATACTTTTTGTTCTGATATTCTCACGTGATTGACACTTATGCGGGTGAAACCGTAGGACGCAGCTAGTGTAGAATATTTTTCTAAATCTTGATATTATTAAAGACAATGGTGCCGATTCTCTTGTACACCGAACTAAACTAACTAAACTACGACTAAAATATCTTACTTTTGGCTATGAGAATCTAAAAGCTATTCTGCGGAAAAATATCTCTAAATTAAAAAAAAATTTGACACATCTAAAATTGAATTTGACAGTCACGTCGCGACCCACGTGGTACTTGTTTGCTCTACCCCGTGATTTTTTTAGAGCCAGAGGCGCGTGGGGTGGGCAGCCTTGACGTATTTTGTATGGAATTTTAAACTTTTTTTATGGAAAATATGAATAAATATTACCTGTGAGTAGGGGCATATGGGTTTGCGAGTGACAGAGGGGGTCGAAATTTCCATTATTTTTGCGCTAGGACGCACCGTTTTCGAGATATAAGCAAAATAAAAAAAAAGATAAAGTTTTTGCAGCTGAAGTGTGTGAATTTTAGTTCATGCCAACTAATTTTATTCCACTCCTTTTTAATCGCGTTTAAAAATAGACTGATTTAGTTGGATAATCTAAATTTTTAGGTGAAAAACGTCAAATTCAGAATAGCAAAATTGCCATTTTCACTAAACTAATAACTCAGTGCAATCTTAGTGCTGTCAAACTAAAATATAGTTAAGTTGTGTCACTTTAGACTATTTCAGAATGGGAAATGCTCGTTTGACAGGACTAAATTAAGTTTTAGTGATTTTTAGTCTAGTTTAGAAGCATTTGTGACAAGAGAATCGGCACCAATGTCACTTTATTTTTTTAAATGAGTAAACATACCTATTCATAGCTTAACATTTAAACTAATTCAAATAATATCTAACAAGTCTTTCCTTTAAATCTCCATAATGCTAATAATATCAAACTCCACAGACTATTTAAATTTCAGCCCACGAATACAAGTGTGAAATATGGTAGTTATCCACGGTCACCGAGAGGACGCGAGCCCTTATCTGATAGGCAGGATAGGACCCTTACAGAGTAAGAACTAATAGGTACAAGAATCACGAAACGAATATCTATAATTAAGTAGGTATGTATGACAATTTGGATTTCATTTTGATGTTAATTTTTGAAGTGCTAATAATAATTGATATTTTATTTATGTAAAATAGTCCAAAAACGAAATATTTTTTTTTTTATAATTAGACGGCGCTGTTTCCGTACCGACTAATCTGTGAAGAAAAGCCAAAATAAACTCAGAGATCAGTTTCTTTTAAAACCCAGACATTATCCGAGTCAGATAAGTAAAGAGAACGATTATTACAAAAAAAATACAACTAAATATAAAAAAAATTGTCAAATGATTATACCTCACGATTGAAAATGCCTCTCTAACGCCATTTAACCCCTAAAATGTAACGGCACAATATTCACACGCGTGTCAGACACACATCAATATAAAATGAAACAAAACACTCCACGCTCATAAACCAATTTTTACTTCCAAACACTGAGAATTTTCGCTTTATTTATTTCGCTGTATCTATAAACCATTTTTACCCAATCCGACATGTACCTACCTCGTAAATAATACATAATACATTCATCCTAAGTCCTTGCATCCGGGCGAATTTGTTATTTTGAAAGGAACCTTTGTAGGATTTTACGTGTTTCCAGTGTATTGTAGATCGTAATGCCGGTATTATTTCGGATTGTTTTGTCTGTATGTGCGATTACCCCCGTCGTATTTCGGGGACAAAGTTCGGTAAGCACTTTAGTTTGATGTGTCAGTTTGACATTTTGTTTTTATAATGATTCGGGGCAATGATGTGCGGGATAAAGGTGTGGAACCGATAGACTAGGAATTATAAAAGATAAATTTTTGGTCAAAACTATAAATTTTGACTACTTAAAGAGTAAGGGTTATTTGATTCAGTGTTAAATGAACCAGAGAATAGATAACATTTCGTTTTTATGTACAAATAAAGCTACAAAATAATAAATTCTTATTCGTATTTGCTCAAACAGGTTCAATTCCAAGTACATTGATAATCGCTTCGAAATAAAGTCCCATTTCATTAGAATTTAAAAAAAATGTCAACACAAATTTGTCCCTATGGGCGCGAAATTTTCGCAATTAAAAGGGTCTGCCCAGTTTAGCCCTCTGGGTCTTTTTAACTCATTCACAAAATGTGCCTTATTTTGAAGATTTAAATAACTATGGGAGTTTTAATAGCTTTCGGTACAAAGCAGAATAAACAAGGACGATAACGTTAATTTATTGCCATTAGAATGTTGTAGAATTTAGTTATTCATCCTGAACTAATTCTAATTTAATTTGATGAAAACATTATTCAAATTGCGTTTTTTTACGTCAGACCTGTCCTTTTGCCAGCTGTCAAGGTTACTCAATGAACTTTGTGTGGTGTTGCTTTAATCTGCAGTAGACTAAACAAAACGCATTCAAAATGAATAGCCTCTTTATAAAAAGTCTGACATTCGTTTGGTAAGGGGAGGAGCTCGTGGCTAAGTAAGAACAGCCGCACGGGTCGATCCATCACGTTAAGGTACGCTTGCCGGGGTTGGTCCATGGATGGGTAACTATCTTTACATAACGAGACTCCTCCGTGCCTCAGGCTTCTGACAACCAGTCTTACCAAAGGTTATCGTATTACCCAGTGGTGGTCAGATAGTCAGTCGTTTCATATTAAATTCTGGTATTCAGCTGCACCCGGTTAGACTAAAAGCCGACTCCAACATAGTTGGGAAAAGGCTAGGCAGGTTTTATTCATTTGATAAGGGCCTCAACAAGCTAAAGAATAACCTGAAGCATAACAAAGAACAATACAATCACACACATCCACTCCCCGAACAAAAATTCACGCTCTACAAAAGCTCAACCATCATAATCATCCATGTAGGACAAATATTACCAATTCACTCTCGAACACTATGTTACGAACAAAAAACCGATTGCTTCGTTCCGCGCCACCCGTCATGCTTCGCAAAAAAGTAAAACATTGCCTCTTGAATCCAACGAACTGGCAAAGTCAATACACTCAACACGAGGGCAAAGCTAGGCTAACGAGCCCATCACTGGGGAGACATGGCAAATATTATTTCGAGGCGGAACGTAGATTGAAAAACTTGGGTGTATTTAAGTTTTTGTATCTTTTGTTTCTGAGTGGATGTCGCTTTAGTTCTTAATCTGGATTAGGGAAGGGAAATATATGGTGTTTGGGCTTACTTGAGGATCACTGAAAAATATACAGCACTAGCAGCGCCCGTGGTTTCACCCGCGTAAGTCTCGATCCCGTGGGAATATCGGGATAAAAAGCACCTATGTGTTTTTAGAGGCATGAGGAACATGGTGTAAAGTTCACTCATCCTCTATAGAAAAGGGAGGATCCTCCGACCAGACGGGTGTTGTGTCTGGCGGGCAACTGCCCAATGGTTGATGTCGGGTAGTCTTATATGTTGTATGACGTCAGGTCTTTGATGCGTAGTTTGGATGTGGCGATGTAGGAGCCGCCACATGTTAATCCTGGTTATAAGATGTCTTTGTGCCAAATTTCATTGCCAAGGTTTAGGCTAATGCCTAAAAGGCGTCAACAGATTGTAGATGAGCTAAAAGTTAAGTAGAAAATTATATGTGTCAACATTCTTTCTTTCTTTCTGAAGAGCTCGTGGCTAAGTAACAACAGCCGCACGGGTCGATCCATCAGGTTAAGCTTCGCTTGGCAGGGTTGGTCAGTGGATGGGTAACCATTACATACCGAGACTCCTCCGTGCCTCAGAAAACACGTTAAGCCTTTGGTCCTGACTGTCATTCGTGGATCTTTGACAGTCGTTACAATCGTCAGAAGCCCGAAAGTCTGACACCAGTCATACCAAGGGTATGGTATTACCCAGTTACTGGGTTGTGGAGGTCAGATAGGCAGTCGCTCCAAGTAAAATACTGGTATTCAGCTTCGTCCGCTTAGATTGGAACCTAACCCCAACATAGTTGGGAAAAGGCTAGGCAGATTGATTGAATATTCTTTCTTTCAAACCAGACTTTTCTTGCATCGCTTTGATATCGAAATTATTCAAAGACAGCCTTTGCTGGGTAGGACTTCTATTTCCAGACAAAAAAAAAAAGATTGAATATTCATAAACTATGATCCAAAATAACAAACTCAACTATTGAACCTATACTCGTATAACTTAGTAATCCCTAAAGACGGGACTTCAAAGCTCCGAATTATAATCCAGATCAAGAGATATGCGAACATATAAATAATTTCGATTCTTAGGACCAAACTAATAAGGTTTAAGTCCTAACATCTGTTGTTAATAACAATTTGATGCTAACTTTCATAGTATGATTTATAATACATTTCTAAACTTAATCTGTGCCAGTCTAGACGGATTTAGTTTGAAGTAAACTATGAAAATAACATTTAATAATAAGTTTTTGGGTTTAACTCTACAAGTAAGTGAATCTCTTGACGATCGACGGGTTGATGAAATATGAATGCTGAACTTGTCTGGGATATAAATCTATTTAGACAAGATTAATTCAGGTGTAGTTTAGTAAGCAATGCTAATACAGATTAGTTTTAAACAGCACTAATTAGATTTTGAGAGAATAATTAACATTTATTTGTTGGAGTAATTTTAGTGGCTGCAATTAACTAATTACAGCATAATTACGAAACCAAGTTGATAAACAATGATTTAAATATCATTTTATTATAGATATAAATTGCAGTAATTGTCGCCGAAGACACAAGGGCAACAAAAAAAAAAACGCTTCAGTACAGGTGTACTTCCCAAAAACAAACTTAACATTGTAGTTGCAAAACATGTTCTCCGATACCTCCGATATACGTCATGTTCAATTCGCCAACTGCAAATGTAAGTTTGTAATCGCAAAAAAACATTTTTTTGTGTTATAAATGTTCGACCGTTTTCCTTCACTGTACTGTGAGACCTAGTCTCCTGCCAAAATTCATGAATTAGGTACCCTGTAGGTTTTGATTTATTTGCGAGTATCAAAATACATCGCTTAAATGGCCATATTTTTTTATTGCGTTAACTTAGAACCACGATGTTATTTGAGCTTCATGGGCGTTTATACCTGCGTATACAGACTGACGGACGGACAACGAAGTGACCTCAAAAGTGGCCCGTTTTATTCCTTTTGAGGTACGAAACCCTAAAAATGCAGATTTTGTGTTTTCAAAATCGTGCCCATGATTATTTTGAGCCTCTATTTATCATAGTTCCAAGTCCCATCTCACAACCTGTATAGCGCTACAAGGTTATTTAGAACTTTTAACTTTTTTTAAATTTGGAACTAACAACACCGCCATCTTGTTTTTTGAATGCGTTTCAAGTGACATTTTAGAAAGAGTTTTTTTGAATGACGTTCACTAGGTGGCAGCACTGAGTCGTCAGGCCCGGGCACCTGTCAAAAGTGTCAAAGCACCTATATTTTCTTTTTTTCTTTAGTCGTGACTGAATGATGAAAGAATGAATGAAACGAATGATGACCGTCATCATATTTTATATTCAATTTTGAAATGAAAGACCTCTTGTCAAAATGGCGCCAACTGGTGGAGTGAATGTTCATGAAAACCCTCATTGCACAAATGTTTACCAATAACACGAACAGCAGAACGTCAGGGTGCCAAAATATCATTGTAGCCGTGTATAATTATAAAACCATAATTATTTACCGATATCACATGATCACGACACACAAACCTAAAGTTTCCAAGTCAACAAAAGTTATTTATTTTTCATCACCAAACACGAAATCTGCGAGTGACACTAAAAGGCGACGAACAACAGCCCCGCGATTGGAAACTTGGTACAATATAATTGAATTCTTGAAGAGTAGGGGAGCGAGGATTACTTAAAACATTTTTTCAACAAAATTCTAAATTTTGTTCGAAGAGACCTCAAAGGAGTTTTACATCGAAGAAAACGTTAGATGAAATTTTTGTTCGGAATTTTCTTGGGAAGGTGTCGAATTCTGAGTGGACGTAGAGTAGTCGCGTAACTCAAGACAGGCCTAGTTCAGCAGTGGACGTCATCATCATCATCATTTCAGCCAAAAGACGTCCACTGCTGAACATAGGCCTCCCAACAAAGCAGGTGACGTAGGTGTAGGTATTGGCTGTCTAAATTAATGGTAAGAATGAAAGAAAATACATTAATTTAGCACAGAAGAGAGGCACACAACAATCTTCCTAGCCTTTTTCCAAATATCTTGAGGTCAATTTCCAGTTTAACCGGATGCAGCTGAATACCAGTATTTTACATAGAGCCACCCTTTCTATCCTCCACAACCAGTCAGATTTTTGGTCTTCTGACTACACGTAACGACTGTCAAAGATCTTCGAATAACAGCCGGGATACTTTTGTTATAAACAATAAGTACAAATAATACAAATAAATAAAATTGAAGTGTCTGTTTGTAATGTCAAAATAACAGCTTTTTACTAAATGCATATGAAAGTATATACAATCCATACAACAAAAACATCAACAGCAACATTTTAATTTTTTTTTGTCTGTCTGTCTGTCTGTCTGTTCCGGCTAATCTCCGAAACGGCTGGACCGATTTGGACGGGACTTTCACTGGTGGATAGCTGAGGCCACTGGACGTAAAATAGGTTACTTTTTATTTCCACGGAAACATTGGGATTAAAAGAAAAAACTACTTTACGTGGGTGAAACCGCGGGACGCAGCTAGTTTTTCATAAAATTGAGAAATTGAATAATATATTAACTTTGTTGCATGCTAACAAATATTGTAAAACTGCATAGAAAAGTGAGAAAAACTAAATGTTTATTTATTATTGTGTAGCTTCAGAACGTGATTTTATAAACTGGTAAAAGCTGACCGTCTCTAACAGTAAACAGCAATCTTTTCTAAAACACGGTGCTCGCGTAACGTCCTGCATAAAAACGCTTGCCTGTTTTTCCGCCATCTTAAGATACTACGAACTTTATCAATAACACTCCAAAAAATTCTCGAATAAAGAAGAATACGTAAAATTTCGCTAGTTCATCACCAACAAACAACAACTCGTTTGAAACTTCAAGTCTTTCAACTTGCACGGACTGAACAACTAATTCACTTTATTTTCCGCTATTCTTACAACTGACTGGGAATCTTGAAAATATTCAATGTTTTGTTACTGTATTAATTAAATGACTTCGAAAAACAAGGAGGTTAGGTACGCATCAGTTAAGTTTTTCTTTTTAATTTAGTAGGGAAAACCTGCAATGTAATCCCTTAAAAATATAACTGTGGTGCTCCATAACCAGCTTAAAATTAATTATAATCATTATTTTTTGTAATAGCGTTGATAGTCTGGTAGCTCACGTACAAACATTCAGTAGGAAATCAACTATTTACAAAGTTAATTTGCTGAAAGCTCATTTTACACATTGCCTACTAAAAAGAACTACTTTTCAGTAGAATCTAAAAATATTAAAGTAAAAAAAAAACAACCAATTGAAACAAAAAACAAAAAGCGACCATGAAACATTTATTTTTCTTTGTTTTTAGAGACATGAGAGTTGGCGGTTTTCCTTATATGCCATAAGCAATCATCTAAAGAAGAGGGTCTAGCGACTACGTGAGAGGACTCACTCTAACGTTACCGCCATACTTGTACCCAAGGCTTAGAGGTATACGTGGAATCACTTGACTGAAGACGGTATAAACTGACAGTTACAAAGAGGTATAAACAAGGGTGTACTGGGTGTACTATTTTAGATATGGACTGATACAAAGGAAAGTAAACATCAATACTATCTGCTCACTATTCACCTTCTTATAACTTGAATACCTGGTCGACGAAGCTCTGCTCGGGTGTAAAAAGAGAATGCTCATTAAATAGTATAGGATAGTTCATACTATTTCCATGCTGCCATGCTGTAGGGAGTTACTAATGCCACGCTGTCATGTAATTATTCTAACCCCGGTCACTCACATGTGCGCAAACATTCGTACATTCTACGAATGTTTGCACGCATGTGAAATGCAAATGGGTTCGCATAATCAATTTGCGAACACGTTTGCGCTTCCTCCTACATTTGTTTACGAATGTCTCCATGGTCATTCTGTTTTTATGGGATTTCTTTTGAGGATCCCATATGGTCGATTCATTCTGCAGGAGTTCAATGAACTCTAGCACTTTGGTGTTGCTCCAATCCATGATGAAGTTAAGTACGCAGTACGCTATACAGTAGAATTCACGAACTATGAAAATGGCGAAACGTCCGTTACGTTCGCAATCGTGTGCGCAACTGGTACGAATGTGTAGGAGACTACGCGAAGGACCGAGGTTCGCACGCTTTGATGTCCGTTAAAAAACCGACACAGCTTGGAAAACCGCGAATGCCGCGAAAACTTTGCATAATCATTTGCAAATGTCGTCCTACACTTGTGGGTTTGCGTATTCGTGAGAATGTGAGTGACCGTATAAGGTAGCCATCTTGTTCTAAACTTCGGACAACCGATCTCTGCTTGGATGAAAATACGGAGTAAACGAGTTTTCTCAGATATTGAGACCTAGCTAGATCGTTTTTTGCCCCCGTTCCGACCCCTATTTGCAACCTTCATCGTAAATGTTAGAGCCGTTTTCGAGAACGTGATTAAAAATATATATTACAAATATTGCACGTTTAAGAGGGTGCATCCTAAAAGTTGACAACGTTGTAGGTAAATAGCTGTCAAATATTTACCTGTTTTGATTAATTTGGAAATACTACTGTATGGAAATAAGAAATGCGGCTAACTTACTAACTAGAATATTAATAATGAATTGCAATAATTATAACATTGAATTTGATGTTGTACCCGTTTTAGGTGTAAAAAAGGCATTTGTAAAGTTTTCAAATACTGTTTTTACATCTAAAACTAACTATTCGGTGTTACGATATTAATTGTTGCATTTCATAATCAATATTCTAGTTCTTTCAATTTAATTTCTAGTTAGCCACATTTTTTATTTCCATACAGAAATAATATTATCAAATTAATCAAAACAGTGAAATATTTGACATCTAATTGCGACGTTTGCCAACTTTTAGAATAAACCCCCTATACCGTTAAATATTGATAGTTTCATCATGCGTGCCATAGGTACAATATTTTGATTTAAAAGAGTGTCCATGGAGTTTCCTGCCCGTTCTTCTCCATAGGAACCTACTACGCTTTGGAATGGACAACACAAGTTTCATCTTTCTGAATGCCCGACCCTCTGTTAATTCAAAAGTGCCTGTAAATGGTTTAAGTGAGTTTGAGTTTGATAGACAGTAAGTGGTTTTGTCCATCGCGTCCGTTTTTGTTACAAGTTTTATATTAGCTTGCTTCGTTCGTATGTGTTTCCAGTTACTCCAATTGTCTTACATTTTTCCAAGCACTTCCTGGTATGCGATTGAGCAAAAACTTGACATACTTATATAAGATAATATGTAATATGTTTAGTTTTATGCTTAGTTTTACCAGTTAATTACTGTCATTGGCGCAAGCCGTTGTAATTACTTATAAATAAATAAATAAATAAATAAATAACTACAGGGACATTTTAAAAACATGATATGAATGTTGTAGCTGAAATAATGAATGTAATAGTTCTTGCTTCATCATCAGACCCTGGACTGATGTCCGGGGTCTGATGATGGAGCCGGAAATTGGCCATAAGAACTCCTCAACTAAACTAGAAAGCCCTGATGTGTTGGGGCTCGTAAATTTTTGTCGTGACAAAAACTATAGGCTAAGATATAGCCCAGGATTTGTTTATAGAGGTGGCCTCAGGAACTCCTTGATCTTACAAGATAAGTCTATCGTGTTGGGGTCGTTGGATTTGTTTGAACACATATTTAAACAAAATCGAATGCTAAAAAGTACAAAATAAAACAAAATTAAAAATCTTTTTAAAACATAGAACTTTAATATTCCTTAAAAGGTTGAGGAGTAAATGTTGTCCTTCTTACACTTAAAGATAAGCCTCAAGCTTATAAGAAAATATTAAAAATATATGAAATGAAAAAAAAAAAACATTAAATCTTTTATTGCAGTAGTGTAGTGGTGGTGGTGGTGGTATCGTGGTGGTGTGGTGGTGTGGGTGGTGTGTGTGTTCTATGTTTATGTATATTTTATTTAGTAGTTTTTAGTTCAATCAAAGCTTGTTTTTAAAACGATTTTTAAGTATATTTTATTTTATGTTTTGTTGAACTTAAACATATTACAATATGTACTTATTACCACTGAAATAAAGCATATTTTTATGAGTTAAAAACGTAATTGTTCGAAACTTAAACACAGAGAGCTTAAGTTAATAAATAACCATTAATTTGTAGATCTTATCGTGGTCCTGCGGTACTAAATTTTGGGTAAAAGATCATAACGTAATTTGGAAAGGTTTTACTTAATTTTACAACAGATTAGATTGTGTGCCAGCAGGATGTATGGTTTGAGTCTGTAAAATATTGCTAGTAAACTGATTAATCACTTATATTATAATTAACTAGCAGACCCGTTAGGTGTTGTCCAGTAAACATTTTTGAACAGAAAATGCACTTTCGGTTTTCCCAAATTTTCCAACTTTCCCGACAACTTCTAAAATATTTAAAAAAAATGTAATAATTTTTAATGAACCTTCGTTGGACAACTAAAAAACATTTTAAACTAAATTTTGCCATTACGGTCCAGCTTTTCTGACATAATGCGCTTACCAATGAAAAGCATTTAACTTTTATTCAATAAAAGAGAAGATATAAGTATGCCTATATTATTTATATTTTTCTCCCCATGATTTACTTTCTTAACTAAATAAAAACTGGAGGGTATGAGTACTCTCTTCTGTTTGTTATTGTACCATATTTTTTATTCTACCTCGAATTTTTCGATCCTCCTATTTTAACAGTGAGCAGTCACACCTAATCCTCAGAAAAAATCAACGATTTTTCTTTTGTAAACTGATCTCAAACGCCAAACCCAGTACATAACTTTTTGTTTTAACCCCTTAAGCACCGTAACAGAATAAATTGGCCTAAAAGCATTTATCAAAAGTTTTCATAATTCATCCCTTGGTTATCCCGCAGAAAGCCCAGGATTATAAAGTACACGTTACACGATCTTTTGCTATTATAATAACTGCTTGATTACTTAAAGCCTTATTTGTTTAATCTATGAATATTTTTGGTGTTGATCTGCGTACCCTAGACGAAGAATATGTACTAAAGTAATCAAGAAAAAATCTCTAAATAAGATTAGGTTGTCCACCGCCGCCGTCACCTCGACGTCACGGAGGAACGAGATTATTCGAACTGCAAGTCACATCCCGATGACGGTGATCATAATGTCCACCGCGACTGAACTCAGCATGATAGACAAAATCAAAACCGGCGAACGGCGCACTGGAAGGCAGTGTGTGCGCAAGATCAAACGTGTTTTGTTTTGCCGGCACATCGCCCCGTTAACACAAAATACTTACTTATTACATTGAAATACAAGAAATTGACAGATGAGTAGCATGTGGACTCAATTCAAACATCAATCATAATATTTATATCGTCTAAACATCCGAAAACAATAAACAAAAGGGTAACCTCGTATTGAATTAATATTTACTATCCAAACAACAGCAAATAACCGACATAAGTTTAGACAAACATACCAAATTGTTATGCAACACGCAACGAAACATGCTACGTTACGCAACGAGTTTGTATGTTTGTATATAATAGGCGGTAGACGTCGGTAACGCTAATACTTCGACCTTAGCTGGGAGCACGTATGTTTGCAGATTTACTTTACAAGTTTAGACCTAACGGAGATATGAAGGCAGATTACGTACGAAATGGATTCTTGGAATTCGGGATTTGGGGAATAAAATGTGTCTTTGTGGGTTTTCGTTTCAGATTATGAGAGGTATTTTACTGTTTTGTTGTTGCATCGAGGTTTCTAGAACAGGTTTTAAGTTTTCGTTTTAGACCTAGCAAGGGCCGATATTTATGCTCGACACAGGAGAATAGTAATTTATATCGTCACCACTGCTCTCAAAATGGTGAAGGAAAACATCGTGAGCATCGGAATAACCCCCCAAACGGCCGCCATGGCCCACGCACAATGGTCCATTTGAAGGACTAAGTGCGGAAACCAAACCCGTTAACATAGAACATAGAACATAGAACATCGTGAGGAAACCGGCATACAGTCCTAGAACCAAAAATTCGAAGACATTGTGACTCCATCAACCCACACTTTTCCCGCGTTATCGATTATGGCCCACTCCCTGTCGCAGAGAGGAGGCTTGTGTCACAACAGTGAGAACAATATAGGCTAATTATGCTATTGGAAAGTAACTTATAAAACCTGGTATAAAAGGCCAAATTATACTGACAGCTTTAGCGTAAAGATCAATCGCCGTTCTTCCATTTAACGTTTTTGGTTTGTGGTGATACAGTAATTACCTGCTTAATTATTACTCATGCTCATCCACCGTATCAAGAAAAATCAACCACAATACTAATAATTGGCTTAAGATAGACCCTGCCACAAGCCAGGATTAATTACACCAAAATAAAAGAAGGTATACTAAACAAAAGCCGCACATCTTACACATCTTATTACCAAAATCAAATAAAGAAGCACATCCTAATCACATAACGTAGTAACTACCCTAATCTCTTAACGAACTAAAATCAAATTGAGTTAATTTAATAAACTTTATCCCCCGAAAAGAGGGAATTCGTGTCACATTGGTATCCCCGAGGGCCTGAATAATTCCCGTGGGGACTTGGGGTACTCCCCATATTTCATCTTACGTATAATTGCGCTACGTTTAGATTTATAATTGAGAGCTTGGGGGCTCAAACGATTTTTAGATTGCAGAAACATGTAATCAATTTTATTGTGGCGTGTTATTTAGGAAATATTTTGAACCAATAGTTTTTTTGTTGTGATTATAATATAGCTTACATAAAAAACAAAAATAGCTTGTTTATTGTTTGTCGAATTTACAGGCATCTGTATGTCTATTGTCTAGGTATTTTGAATTATAAAGAAAATTTTTACAGATTGTTCGAATATTATCTAAATATGAAATGTAACAAAAAATAAACAGTTTTACAGTTAAAATAAATAAACCAAACTTAGTTTACTAGAATTTTGATCTAAATTAAAAATTATTAGTAATATACACTGTATACTAAACGCCATTCAAAGGATACGAATGTAAAAAAATATTATTGCAAAGATCTGCTATTTATACGTCATTTATCTTATAGCTTCTAAACATTTATCGTGTTATTTGCTAAGGCACTTTTACCTTAGAATCAGCCCTATGACCATGCCACTTTCAACACCAACTTCTCTCATTTCTAACCCACATCTACTTTTGTCCACAGAACTACCTCCAGAGAAGCCAACTATAAAGGCGGAGAAAGGATGGTACGCATCAGGTGACTCTCTTAGAGCACAATGCTCGTCACCACCGGCTGACCCTCCAGCCAACCTGACGTGGCTGCTAAATGGAAGAGATGTGAGTAGCTTACAATTTATATAATAATTAATAATAATTATTATTTTTTTGTATTTTATTTCACATAAACCTATAATGCGTTCGCAATTTATTTGCCAAACATGTAAACAAACACGTTTTAGGAAAAACAACTGTAACGCCTACACATAAAGTTAAGTTTGTGCTACAACTTCATAAATTTTTTAAAGAATTTTTCAACAGTACCAGTCAGTCTAAAATCAACTTTATTTACACTTGCATGAAGTTGATGATTGTTTAAGTGGAAATAACATCAATAGGGAACCAGGATTTTAATAGATCTTACATGGGCACTTATGAAACGTCAGAAGCTAGGTGGACGATTCCAAATTAGTCGCTTTCTGTGGAGACGAGCCGGCAAGAAACTCCACGGTTACTCTTTAAAAAATAATTAGTGTTAATTTCAAAATACAGTGTTATTAGGTATGCGAGGATAGTATAGGCCTGTCAACAAGTACTTTTATTAATTATACTATATTAAATCTCGTCCTACATGTCTCTTTCCTCCAGTCATCGTCTCGGTAGTCACCCCTTTCTAGCCATATCATCTTTCACACAGTCCACCCATCGTTTCTTTGGTCTTCCCCTACTCTTATAGCCATCGACATTCATACTCAAAATACCAGCTGAATACCAGTATTTTACATGGACCTATCGAACCTCCACAACCCAGTAACTGGGTAATACCTTGATAAGACTGGTAATAATGTAATAATGACTGTCAAAGATTCATAAATGACAGCCGGGACCAACGGCTTAACGTGTTTTCCGAGGCACGGAGAAATTTCAAAATTCAAAATTCAAAAGTCATTTATTCAAACTAGGCTGAGAATCAGCACTTTTCGAACGTCAAAATTACATAAGACAGTCCCCCAAAAACGCCCGCCCTTCACCACTTCCTAGTGCTTTTAGCTGGGAAGAAGAAGTGGCGCAACAGTGGTGGAGAGGCCTTGGTTGTATGTAAAGATGGTCACCTATCCACGGACCGGGGTTGGTCCTTGGCAAGCGTGGCTTAACCTGATGGATCGACCCGTATGGCTGTTATTACTTAGCCACAAGCTCCTCCTAATAAAAAAGCCCAAAGCGACAGATATTTTTATACGATGAATAATATAAAATTAAATGAGTTTGTAGGTGAAGAATGGTACTTTATCAACTACCCACTCGTAATATTATTACGTAAGTACATTCTAATGTAAGAACGCTATATTTAGACGACATCTTTTCAACAAAAATAAGATGCTTGTTTCCCTCGAGGTTC
This sequence comes from Conistra vaccinii, assembly GCA_948150665.1. NCBI lineage: Eukaryota > Metazoa > Arthropoda > Insecta > Lepidoptera > Noctuidae > Conistra > Conistra vaccinii. The sequence goes on from OX411321.1 coordinate 5,221,612, forward strand.
TTGTCGTTGATCAGTAATAAGATCAAAGTATGATTCAGAACTTTTTTTATGCAATGTCTAATAACCGACTGAGAGCATTGATGGCCCAGTGTTAACGTCCCCGACTTACGAGTTGTAAGTCGTGGGTTCAAACCCAGGCGGGCGCTTTACTTTGTGTAAATAATTTCATCACCACTGCTCTCAAAACGGTGACGGAAACCATCATGAGGGAACCGGCATGTCCGAGAACCAAAAATTCGGAGACATGTGACATCTGCCCATCCGCATATGGCCCGCATGGTGGATTACGACCCACTCCCTCTCACAGAGAAGAGGCTTGTGTCCCAGCAGTGGGAACATTATAGACTGAGTATGGTATGGTATGTTTAATAACGTTAAGGGCCTGTTAACATTAAGTCAAGGCATTTTTTTTAAATAAAACTGAATTTGTGCCTCGTTTGTCTAGTGATCGCTAGCGCTACTGCTTCGCATGAGGTCCTAAGTTCGGTTCCCAAGTCGGGCGTAATAATATTCCGTCCATTTTTCCGTCTGGAATTGTACCCGGTTTATGGCAATAGGCTCGCCCCTAAAAAATACAAACCGTGAAATTTGGGTGTACTATAGGTACATCTCTGCTTAACCCTTCGGGGGAAAACAGGCGTGACGTTATGTTTATTTGTGAAATCTTAAATAAACAAGCCGTAAAACTCTTTAATCCATACGTTATTATAGGGCACGCCACAATTGCGGCGATAAGTTCCCTCTTTGAGGAGTGGCTAGAGAGGCGCCACGGCGCCCTCACCTACCGCCTGACGCAGGTCCTCACCGGACACGGTAGTTTCGGGAGGTTCCTGTTTCAGATCAGGCAGGAGGAAACGCCCGGGTGTCACCACTGCGTGGATCGCCCGGAGGACACGGTGGAGCATACGGTGGAGGTCTGCCCGGCTTGGGTGGAGCACCGCCGTGTCCTCGTGCAGGCGATCGGCGGCAGTGACCTCTCACGTCCGGCCCTGGTCCAGGCCATGGTGCGGAGCGAGAGGGCATGGCAGGCTGTCACCTCCTTCTGCGAAGCAGTAATGCTCGTGAAGGAGGAGGCGGGGCGCGAGAGGCAGAGACAAAGGTCTCTCCCTCGAGCCCCTAGCCGCCGCGGTAGTAGACGCCCCGGGCGTCGGGAATCGATCGCCGATTTCCGGCCACCGTAGGCGCGGGCTTGCGGACGGAGAGTGATGGGTAGGTCTCCGTCCGATCAGGACCAAGCCCGGGTCGACAGCGCGTAGTGTTCCACGCGCGCCTCAAAGAGGGGTCCGTCAGGGCCGATGCCTACCACCGGGGTTGCGGATAAGTCCTAAGGGGAAACCGTGGCCCTGGTCTAGGTAAGGGAAGGAACACGGGTGGGTTTTAGTCAGTAAAAGTCTGACACGCCCTTCCGCTCCGCCCAGAGCGGGAGAAGTCATTGGATGATTTCCCACCCAAAAAAAAAAAAAAAACCTTATTATAACACTCAAATGAAACTGTGTAAATACGTTTACCCACAAAACTATTCGAAATGCTACGACGTAGCTTATGCGATGACGTCACTGCTACGCCAGCTACACTGTCGTAGTAGTATCGACGCGCTACGAGCTATTGTTTTATAACTTTGTATTACGTTAGACGTGAACTTTGAAAAAACCTTTTTTATCGTAATTAATTCTAGTAATCAGCCACATATGGCTGATTACTAGAATTAATTACGATAAAAAAGGTTTTTATTTACAAAACCATTTAGCCTTGTGTATTGTTTTTACTGAGAATCTGTAGTTTCTAGTTACCCTTTAATTCTCTATACGCCATTACATCTGGGAATTTTTCGATATGCGATAGCTGTGGGTATCACTAACGTTGTCAGAACCATTGCAACGAAGTTATGAATTCATAAAACAACATATGAAACTGAAACCATACAGCGATCAAAAATAATTTCAAGGCTTGTGAGTTCATAATTATTTATCATGCACTTTACTTTCTTTCAATCTACTTAATAAAAATCTTAAATTCATCCTTTAACTGACAGACAACGCGCATCATAAACCTCTGGGTCGAAAAGTATGAAATTTTGCACAAGAGTTCCTTTTATAAAGGAAAGGAAGGATTTTTTTTAAAGGGGTTAAATAATAGGGGATAAAAGTTCTTAGAAGTTCGTAATTTTGGGAACCCATCGGAACGCAAGGCTTGTATAAACATAAAAAAATCTTATAATACCAAGGTGCGAACAACGTAAAGATGATCCAACCCAAATCTTGCCATCCTTCAAGCCCTCCAATAAACGTCACTATGATGACGTCATAACACCGGCTCGTTAGCGTCGCCATCAGCGTGCATCCTTCGCGACGCCGAGTTAATTAATGAGCAATGAATCACCGACGTTAGCATCGATCGCTGTGTTGTGTGTAACCACTGCTTTAGTTATGAGCACCTAGTACATTGTGATATTGTTGAGGTAACTAGCATTACTTCAAGCCAAAATTCTCGTACATCAGTTGAAAGAGTCACATTGTACATATAGCTAATGTTTTCGTCGTTAGATGATAAAAAAACATGTGTATCTCGGGACGCCCGACAGAAGTGATAACTTAAACTAATCTAAGTTGAACGGACAGATACATAACGCGTTATGCGACGAATCGGTTTACCCTCCCATAAGAAGTTATCATTTCAAAAATCGTCGTCGCTTCTGCACCAAATTTTGATGGAAGCAGCCTTTAACATAGAGAGGGCAGACTAACATAGAGGGAGAGACAAAACATTTCAGGGGAGTGTACCTCACGGCTGAAAGGCCTAGTTCACCAAAAATTCCAGATAACTATAAGTGCCTGACGATGGTTTTCAACTGCACCTGAGAGTGTGATGTGACGGTGTGTGAAGACATAGTGGACTAATCTATTCCTCTATCTGATCAATAAAACTATTGTAAATCATAAACCAATTCGCCTTTTCGAGTCGTTTTATACGAGTATTATGTTTGAATCGAACGTAGTAAAACATTTTTGCAATAGCGACATCAATGGAGTTTTTTAGGTCCTCAGAAATGCAGGTGTATGGATACTTTGGACACTGCACTTATTATAATGAGCTACAAAAAGAGATAATATCTAACCTAAAGATTATTTTTTTCTTGTAGGTTTCTTTGTAATTAATAAACTCAAAACTACTGAATCGATTTTAAAAATTCTTTCACCAGTATCATGCTATATTATTACTGAGTAACATAGGCTTTAATTTATAAAGATATCACGCAGGCGAAACTGTCGGCGGGAGCTAGTAAAAATAAAAGGCAAAACTTATGAACAATTTCCGCGTAGTCTGGTCAGTCAGCTCCACTGCCAAATTGCTGATTATCTCATAATGTTACCAAAACTTTCGCTATCATTACACAATTTATACCAATACTCCAGAACAATAATAATACAAAAAAGAAAACTTGACAGAAACACAACATACCAACAATAATGAAATCAATTTGTGCTGTCCCGACGTCACAGTTCCTCGTTGGACGTCGCGACGCTTGATAAATGACTCCGAACAACTAGTTCACTTGTTTTATCTCATACCACTGTTTCAATGTTTATTTTTCTATGTGGAATATTTCCTTTATTTGGTCATATATTTTGTTTTGCGGATAGGAAATATTCCGTGGGTGCGTACAATAATCTGAAGTTTCAAATACACTGACTACTTATTTGAGGGAGGCTAATCTTAATAATATTATAAATTCGAAAGTTACTTTGTTTGTTTCGCTTTCACGCTAAAACGGCTGAACGGATTTGGATGAAATTTGGCACATGGCACCTTTATGCATACTTTTTATCCCGATATTCCCACGGGATCGTCACTTATTCAAGTGAAACCGCGGGGCGCTGCTAGTCTTTAATAATTTGACAATTTTACAAGATTTTTCATAGTTAGTGTTTTATAAAATACCATCGGTCGAGAAAATATTGTAATTATTGACAAATATGTCGCATTGTCAGTAATATAAATCAGGCCCCTGTCTATCTTGGCCTATCATTCAATACATTGTCTTTTTAACTTCAAAATAACACTAGGAGACACTACACTACTTAGTGTATTGGGTTAATGTAACCTATCTTAGTTGTCTACACATTTTGTATAGCTGTTGGTTATCCTTAAATAAAATAAAATATTTGTTACGACTGGGAACTAAATCCGTGACCCCTAGCACAGAAGCCTATCGCTCTGCTACTGCACCCAAGGTGCCGTCTGTCGTTTTATCTTTCTTATTTCTCAAGTAATTCGTTTTCTTGTGTAATTATTTAGTATCTAAGCAGATTCGATTAAACCATTCTTTTCTAAGAATAGAAATCCTAAGAAGTAATTATCGCGATGAGATTTTGTGTGATAAAATGAGTTTGTAATTGAATGTCACTCAATATGATTAATGTTTGAGAGTTGATGCATTCATTTGGTGTCAAGTTCAAGATACTCCGTCTCAAGTTCGATAATAGGATTAAATTCTCATTATCACATCATTCAATCTTTATTTCACTGTCTTATTATTTGACTTGCTTGTACCCGTCCGCGGGAAATTTCGGGCCCTGACCTGCCCTGTCGCATCGCATCGTCCGCCTGCGCTATTACTTCATTTTCGTTAGCGATCTTTCTGACTTATTTTTAGCGTTAGCGTTATTTTTGAAGTGAATACTTCTTTAGCGGCGTTGTGCACTATTTTTGGGATTGGTAAAAAATGTTAAACTCACGTCAGGACACGTGATCTGATCGAAAATTCGTAAGACGAAGGGAGAGTAGAAATGTTGTTGACAGCACACTCTGTTTAATTTTTTTGGAATTTCTTGACGGAGCTACAACTTTCGTTCTTGTACTGACAGCAAGCCACATAAATTCCTGACATTTTCGTTAGATGGCGTTACGTTGTATCAAAAAGTTACTTAGTTTTCACTTCTATCGGCAGTCTCCAAAGGCTGCCTGATGTTTTCTTTTCATTTTGCTCGGCTCCTAATGGTCGTAATATGATGTTGAATAGCCCATAACCTTCCTCAAGAAATCAAGTCCAACTGATAGTTCCAGAGATTAACGCGTTCATACATACAAAAAAACTCTTCAGCTTTATTATATTAGTATTATAGAAGATATAATTTGGGTCTTGTGGCTAAGTAATAACACCCGCACGGGTCGCTAGATCAGGTTAAGCTGCGCTTGCCGCGGTTGGTCCGTGGATGGGTGACGATCTTTATATACAACCGTTGGTCCCGGCTGTCATTCGTAGATCTTTGATAGTTGGTTATCGTCAGAAGCCCGAAACTCTGACAGCCAGTCTTACCAAGGGGTATCGTGTTACACAGTAACTGGGTTGTGGAGGTCAGATAGGCAGTCCCGGCATATAAAACAATGGTATTCAGCTGCATCCGGTTAGACTGGAAGCCGACCCCAACATAGTTGGGAAAAGGCTAGGCAGATAATGAGAAGATTATAATTTAATTTATTTTCTTGGTATTGCGAGTTAAAAATCTAGTATAGACATCATATTACTCGTATAGGTATGATGTGATGTGCCTATGTAGATATAAGCATATTTTTTGTTCATATTTTTACCATCGCAAAATATGTAGTAGAACTCTCATGTTTTTTTTTCTAAATGTAATGCAATTTTATTATTTTAGTTTAGTCATATCTTTGTAAAACCAAAATAAAACATACACATTTTTCACATATTCCTTTTGATTGAAACTGTTAGCAAATCAAATCCGATCACAGACAGGCTTTTTCAACGTTCTCTACAGTATGTTGGAGTTTGAACAAATTGAATCGAATCGTACAAAATATTGAGTGCTCCCCGCCTTCAACGAAGTGGGATTTCACAATTCAAATATTGATGTACCTCTGTATCGGTTGGATTAAATGTGCAGTTTAAGTTTTCCAAGTTAAAAGGCCGGCTTTGAACAGGCAGGATAAGTGTTAGTACGGAATTTTATTGAGATTTGTGATGTAACGTGTTGTTCATTTTAACGAACTCTAAATTGGAATCTACAGAGAAATGAGTCTCCAATTTACAGGCGAGAACCACACAACGTATTCGGCAGTGTGTAAACTGTCTTTTAAGTTCATACTTTAGTAAAACTTGCGACAAAATATTCATACAGTCGAAGTATTCTTAAGTCGTTTTAATTCAAGACAAAACTGTTCTATACCTCAGCCAAAACTATTTTAATTCTTGTGTTTTTTCTCGCAAATTAAAAGGCTTTGCCTGAAATGTATGGGCCACTGGTGCCTTTTTTTTATCGCACACTAACGCCACCTTGTTAGATGTGTAGAGTACTTCCATACAAACAATAGTTACTATGACAGCTCAGCTCTAAAGTACATCCGTCTCGAGTTATTCGCCCTAATGTGTACGCGGATTTAATTAGGAAAACTGAAAATATTAGTTACTTTTAATGGTCTTATACTATTTATTTCATAGTACAAACTCGAATGGACTCAAGTTGCATCATATTGGAGTAAGTGGCATAGTGTGACATCAAGTTACACTTCACTGCAACAATGTCATGAGTATTTTATTAACAAAACTGAATAATTATATTCGTGCTACTTACGCCCGTATCTTGTCTATTTTATAGTTTAAACACAATCTGGACGCAAGTTACGTCACGTTGACGTAAGTGGCATAGTTCAAATTCAAATTCAAATTCAAAAGTCAACACACCCTGTTTCCCCGTTTTGTGCAGAGGTGTACCTATAGTATATCCACATTTTGCCAGTTATATTTAAGTCCCATGTAAAAGGGGGCGAGCCTATTGCCATCAAACGGGTACAAATCCAGACTCCGGGTTACTACTAAGAAATTCCAGATATAAAAATCCAAAAACACTTTGCTCGACCTGGGAATTGTACCCAAGATCTTATGCTTAGCCGTAGCGCTTCCGACTAATAGACTAAAAAGGCAGTCAAAATATTACCAACAAAATATTTAACCAAAAACATTTACACGTGGTATTCTTCACCCCTGCATCTATAAGCGAACTTAGCCGCGGGCTAGACTCGTTTCAAAATACAGCTCACTTACTTCGTTTTAGTGTAAACAGAATTTTAAAAGCGTGCATTACTGGAGCAACATAGCGTGCCTCGTAACTGAATATCGGCTACGGCCATAGATAGCTATTACCATTAACGTGATCTATATTGGGTACTTATCTCTTCAAGTTGCCATTTTTGAGCTATTTTTAAGCAGGTTGATGTTGAGGCTAAATAATCGGTTAAGCTACGCTAGCCGAGATCAGTCCGTGGATTGGTGACCATCCGTTACATCAACACATTAACATACACACTTTTTACACTTCACACTCACACAAATGTAGAACCGCAATCAATCAAATTGTTATCATAATTTTTACTTCTTTTTTTATTATAATTTTATTCTCATGTATAACTGTTTTAATAATACATTTAATAATTTATTGGAGTAGCTCGTGGCAAAGTAATAACAAGCCGCACGGGTCGATCCATCAGGTTAAGCTACGCTTGCCGGGGTTGGTCAGTGGATGGGTGACCATCTTTACATACGTAGACTCCTCCGTGCCTCGGAAAGCACGTTAAGCCGTTGGTCCCGGCTGTCATTCGTGAATCTTTGACAGTCGTTACGAGTCGTCAGAAGCCCGAAAGTCTGACACCAGTCTTACCAAGGGGTATCGTATTACCCAGTTGCACGCGGCCCAAAGGGTCATGGCCACCCGGATAGTGCGGGGATACCGCACGATCTCCGGCGAGGCAGCGAGCCTCCTTGCCGGAACGCCGCCATGGGATCTGGAGGCGAAAGTCCTCGCCCACATCTGGGAGTGGCGCGAGGAGATGAAGCGCCGGGGTGTAACTCCGCTGCCGCGACAAATCACGGCACAGCGGACAGAGCTCCGGCAGGATCTCATGGCGGCTTGGAGAGTGCGATTGTCGCAACCCAGATCTGGGCACGCCACAATTGCGGCGATAAGTCCCCTCTTTGAGGAGTGGCTAGAGAGGCGCCACGGCGCCCTCACCTACCGCCTGACGCAGGTCCTCACCGGACACGGTAGTTTCGGGAGGTTCCTGTTTCAGATCAGGCAGGAGGAAACGCCCGGGTGTCACCACTGCGTGGATCGCCCGGAGGACACGGTGGAGCATACGGTGGAGGTCTGCCCGGCTTGGGCGGAGCACCGCCGTGTCCTCGTGCAGGCGATCGGCGGCAATGACCTCTCGCGTCCGGCCCTGGTTCATGCCATGGTGCGGAGCGAGAGGGCATGGCAGGCTGTCACCTCCTTCTGCGAAGCAGTAATGCTCGTGAAGGAGGAGGCGGGGCGCGAGAGGCAGAGACTAAGGTCGCTCCCTCGAGCCCCTAGCCGCCGCGGTAGTAGACGCCCCGGGCGTCGGGAATCCATCGCGGATTTCCGGCCACCGTAGGCGCGGGCTTGCGGACGGAGAGTGATGGGTAGCTCTCCGTCCGATCAGGACCAAGCCCGGGTCGACGGCGCGTAGTGTTCCACGCGCGCCTCAAAGAGTCGTCAGCGAAGCTGAAGGGGTCCGTTTGGGCCGATGCCTACCACTGGGGTTGCGGATAAGTCCTTAGGGGAAACCGTGGCCCTGGTCTAGGCAAGGGAAGGAACACGGGTGGGTTTTAGTCAGTAAAAGTCTGACACGCCCTTCCGCTCCGCCCAGAGCGGGAGAAGTCATTTGATGATTTCCCACCCAAAAAAAAAAAAAAAAAAAAAAATTACCCAGTTACTGGGTTGTGGAGGTCAGATAGGCGGTCGCTCCGTGTAAAATACTGGTATTCAGCTGCATCCGGTTAGACTGGAAGCCGACCCCAAGATAGTTGGGAAAAGGCTAGGAACATAGATTTTATAATTTATTGTGATAATTAATGTAACTACGATTTTGCTATTTTAATTATAATTTTTGTTTGCCTAGTAAATTCAAATGATGTGATTGCAGAAATTCCAGAACCTACCTATTGTGAGAAGACACTGGCCCCTGTAACACAGGTGTTTTTACCTAGCGCTTCACTTTGTTTGTACACATTTTTTATGCCAATAAAAATAAATTATTTATTATTTACATACCGACACCCTCCGTGCTTCAGAAAGCACGTTAAGTTGCTGGTCCCGGCTATCATTTGTAGATCTTTGACAGTCTTTACGGGTAGCCCGAAAATCTGATATCCTGTCTTGCCATAGGTTTTACCCAGTAACTGGGTTGTGGAGGTCAGGTAGTCGCTTCTTGTAAAATACACCAGTATTTTCACCGGTATTCAGCTGCATCTGGTTAGACTGAAAGCTGACCCTGATGGGAAAAGGCTATGTAGGTAGATGATGATGGTGACGTAGATGTTGAAGAATATTAAGTGAATATTTTTAAGCATTTAAGTAGGAGAGGCTACTTTAAACATTGTTTAAATGAATAGACCATATTTGTTATTATGTGTGTTCCTACTTTCTATCTTCGTCATTTTTATGAGACTAATAAAGAAAAGGCAATAGATATGAATAAAATATTCATGATAAAGGAGTTAAGCACCATGCTAGGCTAACGAGTCTGTGATCACAACATAAAATAGGACTTTGAAACCAGTTTTTGCTGAAACCTAAGAGCAAAACAGAGGAATCGCATCCTCGATCAAAGCCATGACGGAAAATATTAAAAACATTCGATAAAAGTTCAGTCAATTAAAAAATACTGTGAATTGAACGTCAAATATTTTACTATGGATTTTTAAACGGTCGGTACACAAAGAACTTTTGCTCTGAGCACGAGAAAAACAAGCTTAGGCGACGTTCGAGTTTCTGATAAAGCGATCCGAGCGCACAAATAGTACGTCTCGTAGTTTGTGCCCACCCTGCGTGGAATATTCAGTTTTTTGGAAATTATTTTCATGATAAATTGTTTTATTTGAATACTTAACTTTTGCCTCTTGACTTTATTTGTCGTTGGTATTCCCATGCGAAGTTTAAGGTACCTTTTAGTGGACGATTTTAGAAATTCTTCCTTTAGTCTAGTGCACCTTTACAATTTTTTGAAGTGAAAACTTCTTTAGCGGCGTAGTTCACTTTGCGGGATGGGTAAAAAATGTTAAACTCACGTCAGGACGTAACCGTAAGATTCGTTGCCTAGCAACCGACAAAGTAAATATCAAAATGAATAGTCTTTGATATTACGTAAAGATTGCGAGGTAAGAAATTTTACCCATATTGATGGGTAATAAATTGTTTATTTTTGTTAGACTTTATTTTAAAAATATATAAATATACTACTATATGAATATTGTATTTAACCACATAAATGATAGTACTTTTATACTGATAAATAAATCAATTCGTGCGAAGTTATTCCCTAACCATTCCAAAATATTCAAAAATGCACAACGTTAATGTTCAACTTTGCACTTCTGCCGGCAACCCGTTATTATTTTTTATGTTTTCCTAACATGTTTCTTTCATCGCTATTTTAAGTTGAGCGTTGACTGTCAATCAGTCATGAAACTGTTTTGTATACCAAAACAAGCTTCCTTTACCAATTAAAAAAGAATTTTCAAAGTCGGTCCACGATTGACGAAATATCGATGAACACACGTTTAAAAAAGAACATACAGACAAAAATATAACCTTCTTTTTTGAAGTCGTTTAATAAATATATCGATTGAACAACACACATAGCAATAAAAATACTACTAAGTACAACCAGCACCCTAATTACGTAATGCATTTTCCATTTTAAATTGAAAGCAATTGAAAAAGATTGCCAGTCCATTGCTTCATAAGTTCGACAACAAAAATTGAGTAGATTTTTTTTGTCGAACGTATGAAGCAATGGAATTTTAAATTGAAACCAATTGAAAAAGATTGCCAAATCTTTTTCAATTGGTTTCAATTTAAAATTGATCGTGCATTGCGTAACTGGGGGGCTGGCTCACCAAATAAACAATTTGAACACAACGTTAAATAATTTATTTGAACAAGACATCAATATTCTCCATCGATAAAATAACCACTCAATTAAAAAATAACGAGCTGAAAATATTTAAGTGTGGATCTTAACAGGTAACAAACGGTTTGTACACAAAGAACTTTACTCGAGCACGAGAAAATAAGCTTAGACGAAGTCAAGAGTTCCTACAAAGTGATCTAGAACTATACTAGTACGTATAAAATCTTGTACAAACTAAGTTACGCTTGTTGTTAGGCTTGTCTGTGTGGAAAATAATAATAGAATTTGAGCATTAGAAAAATTTCTTTTATAAACTTAAAAAAAATACTTTTATTTCGGAAGTCGGTGTCTTTGTATCTGCATGTTAGTTTTTTGCCACCGACTTAAAGTTATTTTTTTGTTGAGTTTTTTTGGAAGTCGGTTTTTTATTTTTTTTTTATTCATGGTACGCCCCCCAGATATTCCTATAGGTACTACTACTTGCTATGTAAACAGTGACAGGAAGTATTGTAACATCATCAAGATACACAAAGTGGAATAAATACGTAATCTGCGTAATTTATTTGCCAAACATGTAAACAAAAACGAGTTTTCCACTTTGGCAAACATTAACTTTATGCAAATGTAAATAAAGTTCATTTTAGACCGACTAGTACTGTTAAAAAGTTATAAAAAATATGAAGTTGTAGCGCAAACTGAACCTTATGTGTAGGCATTACAGTTGTTTTTCCTAAAACTCGTGTTTGTTTACTTGTTTTGCAAATTAATTGTGAACGCAGATTATGTATTATCGAAGCTAACCCAAAAACTATATCTATATACCCAAGCAAATATCAACCAGAGGTAGCCATAGCTACGTAGCCAGCGATGACGTCACCATGGCGTCCCGTCCTAGTGTATTAGCGCTCTATAAACAAATTAGTCATTAAATAATCAGAAGAAGCGTAAAAAAAAGCATTGGTGCTAAGTACATAGTACCTACAAACTGCTCTTTTAAAAATAAAACAACGGACGAAAAACACAGTACTTCAAGAAGTATACCGCTCCTCTATAATTGGCCGCATTTCTCTTAGCGTTTGTTTTTGTTTTCCGTTACTGCCGGACCAGAGTCGGGCAATACTTCTTCAATTGCTTCGTTCTCTTACAAATAATGAGCTAAACCAAGAACCATTATTAGTTGATAGCGGAAAAGTATTTTATGTAGGTATATATTTAGTACATTTTCAATTGATCGAACTTGAGATAAAATGTTGAGGTAGGTTAGTTATTGTTTGTGTGGTTCAAATCTAAAGGACTTAAAGAGACATACAGGAAGAATTCAATTATTCCCAAGGCTAATCTCAAATGGCCTTTCAATTATTTATTTTCTTATTATTGTATACCTAGAGGTATGTTAAAGAGATTTTTTATTGAAGTTAAAGCTTCTTTAGGCGCGTTGAACACTTTTTGGGATGGTAAAAAATATTAAACTCGCGTCAGGCATCAGGACACGTGACCAGTTCGAAAATTCGTAAGACGCAGGGAGAGTAGAAATTGTTGACAGCGCACTCCGTTTTATTTTTTTGGAATTGTTTTGGACAGCAAGCAACATAAATTCCTGACATTTTCGTTAGATGGCGTTACTTAGTTTTCACGTCCATCGGCAGTCTCCAAAGACTGCCCCCCATGTTTTTTATTTTTTTAATGTGTAACATATTTCCTCTCGCTTTCCTGCCATCTGTGGGAGAGATTCCGTTAAAAGGGACGGAAGTGTGTAACAGGAATCCGGGGAAGCGCGCGCTATTTGATTTGACCAATGAGCGCGCGCGGTGCTAGAGTTGGTCAACTGATGGTACCAACCCATTTTCCGAGAGGTTGGTACTGCCAGCCAAAATGTCAGATGTTACACATCATTTACGCGACTACTGTAAAGCTCGCTTGTTTACCCAACTTTATTTCTAAACCACATACAGCAAAGATAAACGCCATTCTATTCTATTTTAAAAACTCCTCTACCTTTGCATCTATAGGATTTCAAAATCCCACCCCATGTTTGCATACAATTTAAAGCAAAAAGCAAACATAAAAATTAACCAAATAACATCCCCATATATCCTTCATTATCCAAATTTGACGTAACAACGTAAAAATATAATTAACCACCCACTTCTCATCAACCTTCCTCAAATGAAACCGGACGTCCGAAATTATTGTTACATATACGTCGGTAATTGTATTTTAATTCGGCAGGCTTCGGCGATACTCGGCTGATAAACCCGACCTATTTAATAAACCTTTCAACCCTTTATCGCGGAGGGAGTATGGAGTCCCATCGCGGGTCCTTTGTGCCGTTTATGTCACTTTGTTTGACAACCTTCCACGATTTAGGTCGAATTTCTGACGCTTCCCATGATAAATGTTTGGGCGCAAGTTTTAGCCTGGGCTTTGCGAGTGGATTAAAACGGACGTGTTTTAGTTTATATGTCATTGTTCTGTTGTGTTATCCATCCATTAATTATATCCTTGGTTTGATTTATGAGTTTATAAATAACAAGAAAATAAAAGAAAAACAACAAAATATACATACAAAGAAAGACAACAACATTCACATTCATACAAACATAAACTCACTCCTTTTGCCCATGGGGGTAGGCAGAAACTTTAGCTTCGTTTACGTTCATACATCAGTGTGGCTACCATGAGTTTCATTTAACCTTCTCGATCAAACGCATCGAGCGCGTTCGGCGTTCCGATTGGCCCTTCACGGAGTGCCAAACGCGGTCGATGCGTTTGATCGAGATGGTAAAATGAAACTCATGGTAGCCACACTGAGTCTGTTCATACACGCACGCCGAACAGAATTCACGTTGGATAGAAACAGTACGTTAATTACCTTCTGATAGATTCTTCATTTGCTTAAGTATTAGATATGATCAACCATTAAGAAGCAGATAAATATATGCACGTGACCTTGAGTGGTTAGCTTGCGTGTTCTGTACTGAGCTCACGCAACGCGTCGCACATCCAGCCAGTAATAGGACTGGCCCATCAAGAAGCGCTGTCTCAAATTAGACGCTTTCTTAATTTATTAAGAGTTCAACAGTAAAACAAAAGGTATTTTAATAAAAAACGTATATTAAAAAATCAATAATTAAATTATCTTTAAAATGGTGAAGGTTCCAGAAAAATACGATTGATAGATTTTGTGTGATTCTCAGTTTTTTATCCGCGTTAGACATAACTTTACAAATTAATTTATTTACGTAATATAATCATAATCTAAAATATTCCTATATTAAGTTATTAAGAAAATGCTCTAATTAAACATAATTTTTTTCTAAATCATTAACACTACTTGTTTAGACCTGATCTTCAGTATAAAATCATTAATAGTCGGTTATCGTCTCCTTAATTATTTAGTTAATAATAATAGCTTCAGCCCACTACTTGTCCAACTTGGATATTAGGATCCCTTGGACACGTGGTACCGAATAGTACATAGATTCACCTCTTACATATCCACAAGTACCTATATCAGTTTGATAAACATACCACGAAACTCAAACCTACTCACCGTAAGTAAATTGAACTCCAAAACCCATCATACGTTCCCCACACCCAATAACGTCCCCACCTGTCTCTCAGCCCACCTTGTTATGATCCGGGCCAACATAATGGCGGAAATGTAATTAAATGTCAGATTCTGCCAGGATCAAAGGTTTAGCTAAACCCATTACGGAACGCTCACGCACATTTTGTTCCGGATCCGTTGCCAAGTAAAGTACGGAATACGGAACTTGTTAACCAACGCGACGTGTGTGGCAACGGATATGTGACATTTATGGAACGGAATACCTGACCATTAATTATTATATCATTCGCAGTTTTTAATTGGTAGGTGGGGACACTATTTTTATTTTAGTTTTTGGCTTGGATTTGTCAAAGGTTCAAGTGGAATTAGTTAACTAGCTAAGTCTTGCCGGTCAAAGTTGGTCTGAGGTAGGTAACGTTTTGGTGAAAAAATCAAACGTATTTTTAGAAGAAAAAATCAAATAAAGGGTAGAGTGACATGGCATTTTGTTTTTGACCTTATGGAGTGTAAGATTCAGTATTTTAATTTTCATAAAGAAGTCGATTGTTACCGCTCACAGGACTCGAATAAGACGAGAAGATAGTAGGCAAGGTTGACTGCCAATTTGTACCCAATCGCTCAGACAATAAACCGATCAACCCATCAACTCCTAGCTTCCTTATAATTCTCTTCGTGCACGGGACGGTTTCTTTACGGTACCGCGGCGTATAAACAACGGTAGAAAAACATTTCTGTGAACAAGCATCCATAGTGATATATACAACACAAACGATCGTGCCTTCACGGCGTATAAAGGTATGATTCTTGATGAATGCTGCGCGATAGTGCTGCCGAGCTTGGAATATAATCTCATATAAACCTATAGAAAATGTAGGACCAGTAGTAACGCGTCACACAATAATAGTGACGCGGTAGTGACGCGGCAGCAATGCCGCGTGCTGCGTTGTTCGGAATGAAAAGAAATGAAATGAAATGAAATTGTTTATTCTATAAATAGGATACCGGAATCACTTTCACACGGCATATTAAAAAATATTATAAATAAGCTAGATGAGGTCGGCGTTTCCTAACTGACTACTCTGAGAAGAAAGGCCGAAACAAACTCAGAGGTTGCAGTCTCTTTTAAAGTCCGGACATAATCTTGGTCAAGCCATATGAGAACCATTTATATTAGCGTCTGAAATGGTCTTTTGAGGAAAGAACCACACAGATTTGAGTGTACCTGTCCAGTCAGTGCAAGCATTTGTCAGTAACCGTGGAGCTCAACTCAAAACTTAAGGAGCTCAACTGGACGAACTATACCAAAAAAAGGACATTTGGGTAGGCAGCATCAACTACTCAAACTGCCAGACCATCATTAAAACTAACTGAGAAAGAAAAAAAAAATTAAAGAGGAAAAAAATCCACATAGTCCTCACATTCACAATAATTTAAATAATATAATACTTTACAAAGTAATCATGTCATTTTGTATATATTTTTAAAATCAATCAAATCTTACCTTAAACCGCACTGTAGAAAAAACGTGTCTGACAATGACAAATTTCCACAGTGATCCATAACAGCAATGATGACCGTGCCTGCATAGGGCGTATATAAACCGTAGTTTTCTTTTTAAGGGTCTTAGGGTCCTACAGACAGTTCTCAAACTAGTTACAAATACACAGTACATCCACAGAAACTACTTGAAATGGACAAGTATCGTCGGACAATAAAACTCCTTTATCGTTAAATAGCAGCTTTTAGAAACTTTGTTAGGCAAATAAAAGTTGGCAGTTTAAAACACAGTTCCTTTTGTCTTAGCATTGTAGTTACAAACACTTTTAAACGTGTTATTTTATTAGTTTAAGTGAAGTTTATATTAAGATTGTTAAATTGGTTTGTTGTTGATTGTGTTCTAGTTGATTAAAATGTAAGAAGCTTCCTTTTGTGTTAGCCATGTGGTTTTTAGGGCTAGAAGTGTTATAGAGATAAGCTTCACTTCAATCAATCTGTCTAACCTTTTCCCAACTATGGGACTTGGAGTTGGCTTCCAGTCTAACCTGATGCAGCTAAATACTAATATTTTACATGGAGCGACTGCCTATCTGACCTCCACAACCCAGTAACTGGGTAATACGATACCCCTTGGTAAGACTGGTGTCAGACTTTTGGCTTCTGACGACTCGTAACGACTGACAGCCGGGACCAACGGCTTAACGTGCTTTCCGAGGCACGGAGGAGTCTCGGTATGTAAAGATGGTCACCCATCCACTGACCAACCGCGGCAAGCTTAGCTTAACCTGATGGATTGACACGTGCGGCTGTTGGAGATAAGCTTCACTTATTAACATATAAATCTTGTTACTATTAAGTATGACTTACCGATTAAAGAGTAGCATTTCATCTAGTTTGGCAATGTTGTAATTAAAATGGGCTGAATGAATCAACCTTTCCATAAATCAACTCAGCATAACGCAGTCCACTGCCGGACATAGGCCTGTCCCTTTCGCATCCAGTCTGTCCCAGTCATCTTTTTAAGGTCGTTGGTCCATCTAGCTGGGGGGCATCCCACACTACGCTTGTCGATACGCGATACCCACTCCAGAACTCGTTTGCCCCATCGGCCATCGGTCCTTCGACAAACATTTGCATTAGAAATTGATTGGCAATATTGCAATTACAGTGCTTAATGAAAGACTCCTTAACGATTAGTTACGAAAGATCATGAGCACTTTGTTAGTAGTCACTTTATTTATTTTATTTAAACTTTTCGCACTCAAAAAAGGTACAAAGGCGGACTTAATGCCTCCAGGCATTCTCTACCAGTCAACCAAGGTTGGTTAAGAGATTACATGGCAGGTGCTCTGTTTGAGCGGAACAAAGAAAAAATTATAATTAACAATATTATCATAATGTATTATAACTAAAATAGGTACAACAGTACATAAATAGGTTATTAACGTTCCCTTTCTTCGAGCAAATAATTTATTTAAGAGAGCCAACGCCTGGCTAAAAACGAAATACTTACCAAAAAAAACTAACACAAAAACCAAAACTAACACAAAAACCAAAACTAACCCAAATTGTATACAAACCCCTGTTGATAAACCTCGGTATTCCTCTTGTATGCACCTGACGCGGTTCAACGAGTCTCATTATTCTACCGTTCCCTCAGACTTTATAGAATTACTTACAAATTAATTAATAACAATAATAGGTAAGTCTGGAGGTGTCGTGGGACACCCGGACTAAGTTCCTTATGCTCTTCATCGTTTATACAGAACCATCTAGTAAAATTGTTATGTTAATGTCTTTCGGGTACGTACAACGCTTTTTTGTTACCTGATAGTTACTGCCAGTTTACTCCTACCACAAGCCTTGTTAAAGAACTTCGTTTCAAAAACAAGATCGATTTAAAAACCCGACATGACACTGATCACACGTAACCTCAAACTAACCAAAACGAAGCAAAACATTTTCTCACAATCCCTGTTGAAAAACCTCCTTTTGTATTCCCCTGGCACGGTCCAACGTGTTGCATTATTCCGCCATTCCCTCAGGTTTGCGTCTGACTTTATAGAATTACTTATTCGATATGTGTCGCAGAAGAGCGTGAATTATTGTCTTGTTTACACCTAGGGCTGCCACTTCCAATTATGGAATGGACTCGAACCTGGAATTGTTTTATTCTTTTTGCTAGATACGATTGAGGGTTGTCACTGTTTCAGTTTGGTTAAAATGAGAGTGGTATTTTGATTTAAATAAAAATTCGGATGCTTTAAAAAGGAGGAGGTTATGTGTTCGTCTGCATATGACTTTTTATTAGAAAAGAAGAGTTTTTATTTATAAGATAGATAAAATAAATGACCGAAATAAATCTTATCTCAAAATAGCCATCTTGGGCAAACAGACAACATAATTTACATCTATCTAAACCATTTTAAAATCCCTCCCCTCAAAACCAAAGAGGAACGCAGAAGGAATGCCAACCCTTAACCACAGGTATTGAGAGGAGGGGGAATATGAAAGAAAATTGATTAGAGTGCGATTCCCATGAATATCAATGATGGTTATCACGCATCTATTATAATAATAATGTATCGTATCACACGTAATAATAATACACGTGATATGATTTATAATAGGACCTAATTAATAATGTACTGCTGTACTGCTTTATTTTTCTTTTAATCTTTTAGGGTTCCGTACCTCAAAAGGAACAAACGGAACCCTTATAAGATCACTCTCTTGTCTGTCTGTCTGTCTGTCCGTGTGTCACCATCGATTTTCTCAGGAATGACTGGATCTAGCAAGTTGAAATGTATACCAAATACTGAGGTCTATAGTCCCTATAAGGTGTATGAAAATCAGTCCAGAGTCTCTTGAGGTCCTGAGTCAACACGATAAAAAGACATGGGCAAATTTAAATTTTCGCGAAAACTTGTAAGTACCAAAATTGACCTTAAATTTCAACTTTTTTCATTTTTCGTTATTTTCCCTTTACTTATGCTGTAAGACGTTGCTTTTAACCAAAATTGTCAATTCTAGGTCAACCGGAAGTACCCTATAGGTTTTGGGCTGTAAACCTATATGGTAGTTCCCGTTGACCTAGAATCACGAAATTTGGCAAAAAGCAAGACAGAAATACAGGTACAATTCCAAAAAAAAATTGAAAATTTATGAGTGTCCCCATACATACATAGTTGACGCCAATTAAGATAGTCCTCTGAGTTGTATGGGCGCTCATACAGTCTAGAGAACTAGTTTCTGGGTACACAACTATTTAGGTACCTACATAAATGAATGAAGCTCCTTACGGAGCCCACGGTGCGCGAGTCCGACTCGCTCTTGACCGGTTTTCTTAATTGTAACTGATCTGTCACGGTTTTTATATACATTTGCAAAAATAATTGTTAACTGAGGACTTTTTTAAAAACGATCGCTTTGTTTGTATGTATATTTCGTATCCTAGTTTTTTAGCAAAATGCGCGACAGCAAAGGCATGATTAGGTATTTGTGTCTGTCTTTTAAATTTCTCACTATGCGTGGCTTGTCCGAAGACTGTCCTTTCCACCTTCTGCATCAACCCCTTGATCAATTATTTTTATGATACATCTCATTCTTCTTTTTAGCGTGTCAATGACAAATATCACTCGATAATAGATCAAATATTTTGTTTGGCCCATATTGACCATCTCGAAACAATCAATATTTTATTGTTTAATCTCTACTTATCTACATGCTGCATGTGATTGGTAGTACTATTCTGTCAGTCGCCATTTTGAACTCTACTAGTATTGAAACTAAGACTGCAAAATTCAGTAATACCAATGGCAACGCGTCAAGTTATAATAAACATACTGTAGTAACCTCATGAACGAGGTCTGATCAATGAAAAATCTGTTGTTGACGTCAATATTCTCCAAACGATTGTACTGGAACAAATAGCATTGTTTTTATTTTTCGAAAATTTTCTTGCAAACTATTTCATGTTAAACTTTTACAAACTAAACAACTCCTAGCTAACTAACCTGTCTGTACAAGTAACCGAGGCTCTATTTTTCTTTTATTTTAAACCGCTGCTTCATTAAAATGTATTCATAAAACCCGCGTCACATTTTTTTGACTTATCTAGGACTAGGTAATAAATTTTAAATGTATACGCCGAGTGTAAGTTAGGGCGGATATGACATAGAATAGAGTTATAAGTAAGACAATGAGTCACTACCTAAAAATAATATTTACATTATTTGCTTGTGAAGTGCAATAGAAATGAATTCAAAACTAGTTTTTTTTTACACACCCTGAAATTATAGATTTAGAGTATTCTTTATTATGTACACTATAAAAAGTACAGATATAAATGTAGAAATTTTACATAGGGTGACACAATGGGCGGTCTTATCGCTAAAAGTGATCTTTTACAGACAACCTTTGGATGCATTAAAAGAAGGAGAGACAATACTGCAGGTAGTCAGTGGTGTACCATTTACGTATATTATAAATACATACATACATAAATCATATACTAACCACTACTAACCATACACTACTACTAATAACCATATACTATTATAGCCTAATATAAAAATTGAACTGCTAGTCAAAATGCCTCTCTTTCAGCAATGATATCATGATTTGGTATATCAATTCAGTTTTTACAGATGAACTCTCTTTTTCTCTTTCATCAGTAATCGAAAAACAAGATAGACGCAGCAGAAATCATTAATTCAAAGCCAATCACAACGAAAGCAAGAGGACACATCCGGATAACATAACACGAAAATTCCCAAACGTTTCCGGCGATAAATTATTTGTACACCATCCAACGGTTAGGGGTAACACCTCTTTTTTTCTCTGCTAATTTCGCTGTGGCAAAGGTACAAAAGTCATGTATGAGGAATTTATTCAACTCGCGTCCGCGGTTGCCTCTTTGTGTTGCTAATTCCATTTTATTCTTTTCTATTCTGATGTCATTTACCTCGGGAGCACGTCGTTATAATATTCAACGGGATCTTGGTAAAATCCTGGGTAGTAGGTAATCTTCTTTTTTTTTTTTGATGAATGGCCGTTTTTTGTTTGCTTTTTGGCGGTGTTAATTGTGTTAAGAAGTTCTTTTTTGGTGTTAATTATTAGGATTTTTTTGGTACACTTGGAAATTGGAACACTGTTTCAAATATTGTTGAGAAGGTTTTATGGTGTATTGTTTTTGCACTTTTTTGCAAACTAGAATCAACTCTCATAATTTTTTTTTTAAATGGAAGTATGTAATACATTTTTATTATTTCTGAAAGTTACTAACAATGAAAATGCAACAACATCAAATATAAAAAACTACAATAGAAATCTTTCAAAACAACATAAATATATTTTTTTCTTTACAGTACTTATGAATCTCATAAACTCAAATTCTTTTGTTACGTTTTATTCAAAACATTTTAAATAGCTTTATATTCATCGCAGCACCCATAAACAACAATACTTACCTACATCAAAACTTTTACAAATCATCGACTTATTTTCGTGTCTAACATCGATAAAATATGGCGTCCCTAAACATCAAAGTAAATAAACATAATATTTTCCAACAAAATAATGCCCGAACACTTCTTCGGCTGTCCGATACTTTTCGATGAACACACAAAATGGGAACTTTTTCTTTCTTACAAAAATTGACAGCGTCTTTATTGTATCGTACGACCAACAAAGCGGGCATCGGTCAATGTTTTCTCAATTTAAGTTTGTTCAAGTAAATAAGATTTTTTTTTAAGTATTGACATTAATACATTATTTTTTTGATACTTTGTAACGCATAGGGGACGATTTAACAAAATTAGCAGCAGCGCTGAAACCTGGCGTAGGTATATACTGCAAAGTATGGCGGAATCAACACAATCACAATCGAACTGTGAAAAACACAAACACTGACACAGTTAATTACTGTCAAGTACCAAATTTTCTTCTATGAAACTCTAAATTAAATCTAAAAAATATTCTACATTTACAAAAAAAGGTTTCCTGAAAAATATTTCACAAATTCCGTAACGGTTCCCATCTAATACACGTGCGGTCAGTGACATCGCGCTGACCGCATCACGCTCACGACAACGTGAAACACCGTGACGTGAAAAAAAAACCTCCACGTACGTCAAATGCGCGGAATTAAACGGTGCACGTCGGAACAAATCTATTACAACGTTTGCGGTCGCGGCGTGGAGAAAATGTTAAAATGTGTTATTTATTTTTTTAGTAAACTATAAAGGTATGTCCAAACATGGAGCGACAAGAGAGCGGCAGCAACACGTGGCGTTTACAGGACACATTTCTGCCGCGCTCTTGTGGAATAAACCGACGAATGTTCGCGCGGCAGTCGTCCAATCACAGCGCGCGGCTGCACGATTGCCGCTCAATGTTTGGGCACACCTTTAGAATGTGAAAGATTAATCTTTTAATCTAAGCTTGAACCATAATTCGAAAACCGTTTCACTAAACGATAAAGCACTATCGTAAGAATTCTCACTGTAGCTGACAAAGTGAATAAGTGTGTCTTACAAAAACCATCTTACGTAAAACTACGCAGAATGTCCCATTCGCAAAAAGTCCCGTCGACGCAGAACGTCCCATTTGCGAAATGTCCTATTCGCAAAACGTCCCATTCTCAAAAAGTCCCATTCTCAAAAGGTCCCATTCGCACAATGTCCCATTCGCACAACGTCCCATTCGCACAAAGTCCCATTCGCATAAAGTCCCATTCGCACAATGTCCCATTCGCGTAAACTCGTATACAGGGTGTTAAAGTAATTGCGTGCCATAGCTTCAGGGTAGATACTGAATAAAGGAACCGAGGCAAAATAAAAATATTATAAAAAATGCAAGATCACCTTTTTTATAATTTGTAGGTTTTAATTTTGAAGGAGATAAGCACGCTAAAGTAGGAAGAAGAAATACTTGGAATTGTAATATTTACGTACCTAGTTACCTATCCCTCACTCGGTGTTATCGAAGTGTTCAGGCGTAGGTATTTTATTGCGCTCGATAGTAGGTAGGTAGGTAGGTAACTCTAGGAAATTACGAATTAGTATTTAAACAAAATAAAAAACCATTTTAAGCAATTCTAAACGATCGCTATTTAATTAGTTGGTATGTACATTAGGTTCATCTTATGATAATTTTCGTTTTTTTTTAACTTTTTTTAAAGGTATTTTTTTTTTTTGGGTTCCTTTATTGATACTGGACTCACTCTGAAGCTATGGCCCGCAATTACTTTAACACCCTGTATTGTGCGTCAAATACCAATGGTAGGGGAGCCCACGATGCTAAATGGGGATTTATTCGAGCGTCATAGAGACCTATTGGGTTGCAAAGCTTAGATGATAAGAAGAAAAATTTTTTATATAATGTATACTTTTTCATCGGTGGGGGGAGCGGCTATAGAGTTTAAAATATGTAAAAAAAATACTGTTGCATGGCCATACTGGAGCGCGTCAGATATTGTAATGTACATATGTTAATCTGATCGTTTGCATGATGCGGGTGGTCGTACGTAAGGGTTGAAAATGAAAAAAAATATATATAATCGAGCGCGTCAGATTTTCTAAAGGGGTGTTAAGTGAACCTAAAAAAAGGCTCTCATTCAATAATCTGACGATTTCGATGAGACGCGAACTCGCGGCCATTATTAAATGTGCAAAAAAAAATCGCCATTTTGAAATACTCAAGCGCGTCAGATTAAGATATTTATATGATTCATCTTTATGTCCTACACGTGCTGTCTCATAATCTGACGATTATCTAGAGGGATTCACCTAATATGACACAAAAAAAAATCACTGAACTTAATTACTTAATTGAAAAGTTCAGGAAATAGCATGCAAATAAAAAAGTGTATGTTTTTTAAGTAGAATACTTGTGTATACATGGTGGATCTTTGAGATGGGGCAGCAAGGACAGCTACCTTAACCGTTAGAGAATGTCGAGATGACTTTTTTTTTTACAACTTTGTAGCCCTCCCCTTTCTTTACGTCACTCTCAAATTGTCAGATTAGTGGAATATACAGTTTTTAGCATGTAATTAACTCACCCTACCTTAATCTGACGCGCTCGAGAATCTCGAATGATCAATTTTTTTTTACTAATCTGATCCTTTATCCTTGACGGGCGGCCTTATATATGGGGCTTATTGACTATGACTGGTGCTCCCGAATGGGACATTGTGCGAATGGGACTTTATGCGAATGGGACTTTGTGCGAATGGGACGTTGTGCGAATGGGACATTGTGCGAATGGGACCTTTTGAGAATGGGACTTTTTGAGAATGGGACGTTTTGCGAATAGGACGTTTCGCGAATAGGACATTCGTTTTCACAGTGACATTTTGCGAATGGGACATTCTGCGTCAAGACCCATTCAAATAAGGAAAAGACTTTTTAAACGAACATTTTTGAAAGACTCATCATAATTTTTGAAAGACTATTAAGAATTAATTTAATCATAGTGTCATCAAACTTGTCACAATTAAGTATTGTTATGCCGACGAATTACAACAAGAAACTTGATTTGCAACAACAGATTTATTGTTCAAAGACTTGATCAACCTTCCGTAAGCCGAAGGTTTGTCATCACGCGTCACGACTTTCCGCGTGACAACATGTCAGCGACAGTTTACGGTAAAAGAATCTTTCTGTGACGTCACACGCGTCGTTTCAAACGTTACACGGTGGAATAAAACTATTGTAGCGGTTGCGACGTGGAGAAATTTTTAAAAAGCGTTCGGAATACATTTTTTATTGTTTTATGTGTTTTGACTTGTAGCGATTTTTTTATAAACAATATGCTGGCAGCATTGATTGTTAGTTTTCATAATTTTCAGGGGCTCCTGAAGGACCAAAAATTTCATAAGGTTAATGTTATTATGTATCAATGTCATTGAAAGTCGTAATTATTGTACAAAAATCATAATTATTGTGTGTTTTTTTGTACTCAATGAAGTTTTCTACAAAATAACTAAGAAAAAGAGATTTTGTTTTAAATAATAAGTATGTTGGTACACTAGGTACCTAGTTACTTATAATAAACCTCTAAAGAAATGGCTATATTATTGTTGTAATAGTTTACACCTGAAGATACCTGAAACCCATTTTATGATTAATCCCATTAATCCTGTATTTTTGTGGGTTTTGTGAAAGGTGAATCCTTTCACAAAACCCACAAAAATACAGGATTTAGCAAAATTTTATCTCCAGCGAAACTCCATAGTATTATCAGTACCACCCAGTATTTTTCCAATTAGGTATACCCAATTCCAAATATACTTAACAATCTCGTTAATCCCAAATAAATTGGACAAGCTGGAATGGATTACCAATAATAGGGAATGTGTTTCAGTCTTTACTTTTGTACTCACTGAAGGGCGGGGCCTTGTTTTTAGATTCCAATAGAAAAACGTATTTTACGAGTAGGTATGTTTTATACAGGATTACAAGTTATTGAAAGGATTTTAATAATATTATGTGCTCTATACTGCTTCAATGGTCTAGTGGTCGTAAGCGCTACTGCTGATCATCAGGTCCTGATTTCAAGTCCCAGGTCGGCCAAAGTATTTTTGGGTTTTCCCATCAGGAATTCCTCAGTAACAGCCCGGAGTCTGGTTTTATACCCGGTTGATGGCAATTGGCTTGGCCCTTATGATGTGAGACTTAAATATAAAAACTGGCAAAATGTCCTATTATAGGGACACCTCTTTCCCGGTGTGATGTTATGTTGTTTATGTTTTAACAAAACAAACAAAAACCTTTCATCGTCATTATTACCCACAGGTACCCACAGCTGGACACAGGCTTCTCTCTTCTTGTGCCAATCCCCACGCTCCAGTGAAAAGCTACCCAAAATTAATGAATCCGATAATAATTTTTCACTTCGCGGTTCAATATGGCTTCCAGCGGAAGCTACATAAATAGTATCGTAGTTAAACAGCAATGGATGACAAAACAATGTTTCACAGCACAGTAGGCTCTTGAAACTGAAATTTATGAGGCAATTGGACGTAATAGGCATCCGATGACAGTTCCGTTCATAATAAACCCCAACATTGCTCGCTTCATAACTAGTGATGGATTTAGTAGTTATCGATAAATAAATCATAGGCAATAATTGCCCATAGTTATTATTATGGTATTGTTAGAGTCCATTTATAGGTTATTTATTTTGATATTGAGCATCAATCATTCTTGTGGGGCGTTTGTGAAGTATTCTTCAAGAGTATTTTTTTGTTATTTTCTTACTGTAAGATAATTACGGGAGGCAAAACGGAAGGACAATAATATGAAAAAACATTTTAATATTGCTATCGGGTAGACCAAAAAGGTACCTATTGGTTTAAGATTCACCTAATAAATTAAATTTACTGCTACGTTGACCGACATGGTGTACCTACTTGTTATATAAAATATTGTTTAATTCACCTCATTCAGAACTCGTTGAGTTAATGAGTACTTTTCTTTTATAGGCAATCTAAATCTGTTAAATTCTTGATTTATCGAACCTTAAAAGTAACATCAAATTATAATTTAGAACTGTAACTACATTAAACTTGTGAGAGAAAAGTAGATAAGTATTATAGAGTGGCATTAATTTTCAATTTAAGTTATTCTGTAACATTAATAGTAAATAAAAGCAAACTTATGTCTTGCAACAGACTACACAAAATTCCACTCTCTGTTCGAAATTGGTTAAATAAAATAGTTTGTATCAAAATGAGATTCTTAAAGTTTATCGATAAAGGTGTAGGTAATGCCCCATCTCTATCGGTAGAGCATTCTGTCCGCAATGAGCGATGTAACGTTCAATCATCGCAGCATCTCTATCGTCGCTATCTAGAGACGCCTGGACTCTATATAACGTTGACTGATCACCGTCTAGTCTTAGTTGTAAAGGGTTTTTATTCTATTGTAGAGAAAGATAGGAATTTGAAGAAGAGTATAGATTTCGTACGGTTTAGGCGAAGAAAGTGATTATA
Organism: Conistra vaccinii; assembly: GCA_948150665.1. Taxonomy (NCBI): domain Eukaryota; kingdom Metazoa; phylum Arthropoda; class Insecta; order Lepidoptera; family Noctuidae; genus Conistra; species Conistra vaccinii. Next base: position 5,248,623 of record OX411321.1, read on the forward strand.
AATAATATAGGATCTTGTCTTGTTTTTAAGATATCCGACAAAAGCATAGAGTTTGAAAATACACTCATATCAATCGGTTTCAGAAAAAAAAAATGATGTCAGCATCATCATCATTTCAGCCGAAAGACCCCATCCACTTCTGGACATAAGCCTCCCCGAGCATCTCCACTTCGACCGATTCTGTGCTTCTCGCATCCAGCGGATTCATTTGATTTCAGTTTTTGTATAAATTTCTCTAGCAGTCCTAAGTCAAAATTTTAAAATAAAGGATGACCGAAAATCAATTTTCATTTACATTCCTAATAAGTAATTACAAAATTAATATACGAATTCAAAGACCTTTAATACTGTGACTAAAACATTGTTATAATAATAATAATAGTACCTTTAACTAAAACAGAGCCAGACGCCCTCAGAATAATCTCTAATAACAATCAAGCTAAAACGCCCTCGCCCTGCCACCAACCAAAAACAAAGGTGAAACCTTGAAACCATAATTAAAACTGAGCCATTAGTAACGCTGAGTGACGATTCTGTATATTATAACAAGTTTGATCCAATTAATTCTTCTATAACTACTTACTGAACAAAGTTTTAATTTAAAACTACGCAAAGGACGCTAGCCGAAGTGTGTTCGGCCGTTACGTCAACTTGATAGTTAATTAAAACTAGCAAAGTTTCCTTTTAATATTTTTTGTTAGACGATAATGATTATATTATACTTAGAGCTACTTTATTATTACATAGTTTGCACTCTGATATAAAGGGCGAGCTTTAAAATCTTATTAATTATTGAAGACTTTCAGAAAAAGGATTTTGACGACTCAGTTTTTTGGTTATTATGGGTAGGTACTATCTGCTGGAGTTGACATTTCTTATCTGACTATCTCTAGGAAAAACCAGTTCAAACGCCGGAGTCAGCCATTTCTTTAAAAGTCATGTTTTGCAAGTTTGCTTACTCTATAGTGCCCATGCCACCAACGAAGTGAATAGCGTGGTCATGCCAAAACAACATCACGCCTGTATTCCCCAAAGGGTTAGGCAGAGGTGCACCTATATGGAGAGAGTAGTGATGGCCCAGTGGTAACAGTCCCGACTTACGAGTTGTAAGGTGGATTCGAAGTCAAGCAGGCACTTTACTTTGTTTAAATAATTTCATCACCACTGCTCTCAATCCGGTGAAGGAAAACATCGTAAGAAACCAGCATGTCCTAGAATAAAAAATTCGAAGACGTGACATCTACAAACTTGCATTGGCTCCGCGTGGTAGATTACGGCCCACTCTCTCTCACAGAGAGGAGGCCTGAGTCTCAGTAGTGGGAACATTATGCTGAATAGTATATCCACATTTCGCCACTTATGTTTAAGTCCCATGTAATCCCTATTATATGGAACTTACCCCCTGGTAAGCCTATTTCCATCAAACGGGCACAAATCCAGTTTCCGGGTTGCTACTGAGGAATTCTAGATGACAAACCCAGTAACACTTTACTCGACCCAGGAATCAAACCCAGGATACCCTACATGCTCAGCAGTAGCGCTTGTGACTATAAGACCAACGAGGCAGTCAACGTGGAATTACGTGGACTTGCAATATTTATGCATTTTTTATAGGAAAAGCCTTTTAATCTTTTTCGATAAATTCCTTTTAAACGGTTACAAACGTACAGCTGGAATATTTAAACTTTTCCTTGTAACTCTCGCCAAACGCGAGCTCGATCACGTAGCCATCTTCTAAAAATAACAGCTACTTACCTAATTCTAGTCACTCTGCTTGGTTTGACCTAATTTATTTGAGATATTTTACTTGGAAATCGTAATTTTTCTTTTGCAGATTATGTGTCTGTATTATTTTCAACGAAAACTAAGTTGACAATATACTACAGATTTTGTGTTTAGTATTTTTTATCAGATATTCATAATATATTACGGACCTATCAGCGTCTAAAGATTAAATTTTTTTTTTTTATTTAGCTAATGCTACTTAGTTATAGTCGACCTTATAACAAAATACAGACATTTAAATAGTTTGTATTACTCAAATACCCATCTTACCAATACCTATCGTGTTACCCAGTATCGAGTTATGGATGTCAGATAGGCAGTCGCTCCATGTAAAATACTGACCCCAATATAGTTTCGAAAAGGTTAGGCAGATTGACTTAATTTAAATGATGTTCTTTTTCACAGATCCAAGGCAAGCCAATAATCCAGCAGAGAATTCTGCCAAGTCCTGTGGTGTCCATCGACGCCCCCCACACATACAGGAGTACACCGACTCCTGTCGATGATCACAACAACATCATATTCAGCCCATGGAAGGCGTTCGGGCCCTTTGTCGACACCATACAGGTACGAAATATTTTTATACAAAAAACAACAATATGCCAAAAAATGTAAACAGGAATTCCTCTTTGGATGAGTTGACAAAAAAAAATGATAGTTGAAAAATGTGGTTTAAAATCTTTTTTTTTTTTTTGTTGAATATTTTGTCAACACCTGTTAGCTGGCCTGAGAGCAGTGGCAGCCCAATGGTAATGGCCCAGTGTTCGAACTCAAGCAGACACTTTGTGTAATTTATTTAATCACCGCTTCTTTCAAAACGGTAAACGACGTGAGGAAAACGGCACGTCCTAAAACCAAAAAAAAATTAGTACATGTGACATCCACCAACCCACACAGGGCCCGTGTGATGGATTATAGCCCATTCCCTCTCACAGAGAGCCCCAGCAGTGGGAACGTTGAAGGCTGTTACTGGCTAAAAATAGGTAAATTAAGGCTTAATAATAATTAATAGAAGTTATAGATTAGATTTTTTTCATACTAGCAGAAGATAAAACAAAAAAAAATCAAGCGGTGAATATAAAATGGCAAATATGGAGATTATATCCATTCGTAACCACTACGATGTTAAATACCTAAGTTGAAAACAAAAGCCTTAGATAATAATCATTAAAAGCCTCTCTGCTAAGATTATCCTATGATATAGAGATAGATAGGGTCATGCATTATAATCTTTCTCAGACTATCAAAGATCTACATAATTAATATCTACTCGTTATTCCATTGCCAGATAATCTTTTATACTGAAAGAGCTCATTTAGAAATACTTGAAATAATATGAAATAATAATGAGCATTCGGAGATGAAGAGCTTACGTAGTTAATGTGAAAGTAAGTTTTTTTATAAACATTTTCTTTGTAGGTAATTTGTAAGATGAGTGGACAGCATAAGTCAAATTGAACGAAATGGAACAATGTTTCTAATTCTTTTATTATTCTTTAATTAAACTAAGAAATGATTTGAGAAAAAATTCAATCAAAAGCGATGTTGACAATTTTTTTTTGTCCGTCATGTCTTCTTCTTCTTCGTTTCGCTCTTGACAGAGCGGTCGTGGTCACAATGAATTATGTCCAATCGCAGGTGTAGTCGTTGCCCGCCTCACGATCTCCCTCTATCTAGTTCTGTTACATGACAGCCTGGCGCATTCATTGACAGGGCCGTCATGTACAGACGAAAGCACATCAAGTTACTACAATTTGTCAAATTTTCCCAATCAACATTGAACCTTATTTTATAGCGATAAAGTTGAAAATCTATTAAAGAAATTTGTCAGATTGTAGTAACTTGATGTGCTGGCGTCTGTACATTACTAAAAAATATTGGACACGTGTCTTTTCTTTTTTCACGTAATCAAAAGATTACGGCAACACATTGAGTTAAAATGTGGCATGACGTCACTCCCCGGTAGACTTTATACTGACTTGTAACGTACTGAGCCACAACTTTAATGCGTTTTATCTCAACCATTTTTTATTAATATGATAAAGCAAAAAATACGTCTCTAATATTTTTTTATTATCTGACTGACGGACTTAATAGCTTTTTTTTCTCCAGTCAACATCCGTAGATGTTGACTGAAAAAAAAGCTGTGTGAATGAAAAAATACTGAAAATTATCTATATAACCTTTTGTTCAGAAATTAGGAAATTTGTATGTGAATGGGTGTGATATGTTTCATAACAGAGGCATTTTAATATGCAATTTAGTTTCTTCCTAGTCTACCACTGCTTAAATGCCACCAACAATGAAACATATCGTGGAAAAAAGTTCATGCACTTGGCAACAGGATTAAGAGTTCGCAAAGTGTTGTTACTACCTCAAAAGAGGACGCTACTGTCAATCTGTTTGCCGTAATCCTTCAGTGGCCTTTGACGACACCTACGGGAGACAGAAATATACCTGCCAATCAAAAACTGAGCAAATCCCTTGAGTAAAAACCTTAATTTTGAGACCTCATCCGAAATCCGTCCTAAAACAACTCAAGTTTATCATACAATCGGCTTAAGGTTACCAAAATTGATATTTTCTATAGAAAACAGAAACCTCCGCAACAAATATTCCTCTCTAATTGGTTTTTGACATTGATTAATGATGTGATGAAGCACCCTGCGCACCCCCCAATCGTCTCGCTGCCGTGAACATATTCATTATGGAGGGTGAAATTGTAGTATTTTGGCAACGGTTCTTGTGGTGTAAACAAAAATTATTGTTTTTGCTTGGCAATTAATTCTAGGATGGTTTGCAAAGCATCTTAACAATTTTTGTCGTAACAGGACAAGTTTATGTCTAACAGAAGTCTACAATTGACTAAGCGGATTAACTACGAAAAGGAGCTCGTGGCTAAGTAATAACAGTCGCACGGTTCGATCCAACAGGTTAAGCTAAGCTTGCCGGGATTGGTCAGTGAATGGGTGACCATCTTCACATAATAAGACTCCTCCGTGCCTCGGAAAGCACGTTAAGGCGTTGGTCCCGGCTGTCATTCGTGGACCTTTGACAGTCGTTACGAGTCGTCAGAAGCCAGAAAGTCTGATACCAGTCTTACCAAGGGGTATCGTATTACCCAGTTACTGGGTTGTGGAGGTCAGATAGGCAGTCGCTCCATGTAAAATACTGGTATGCAGCTGTTAGACTGGAAGCCGACCCCAAGATAGTTGGGAAAAAGGCTAGGAAGATTGATTGAGGAGAAGTTTATGTAGAAAAGAAAAGTGCAATTGGCTAAGTGGAGCATGATCAATTTAAACACTCCGACACAGGAATGCAACTTCTGTGTTACATTTCTGTAAGACAAAAGAACTGAAACTGTTGAAAGCATAATTTAGTCACTACAGATTTTTTTGAACACCGACTTGATGAAAGAAAATTTAAAACTCATGTAAAAAGTACACTCTGTAAACAAGCATATTACAGATTAGAGGATTATATCCAAGATAAGAATGCTTGGAAACATGCTGGTCCTGCTCCATAGGACAATTTAGATTCTAAACAAAATCAAACTGGTTGCTTACTTAATTTGTATTTATTTTTCATTATATGACATTGATTTTACATCCTGTGATTAGTTCCTCACACACTGACTTATTAATTGTAAATTTTTAGTAGATTCGTCTATTTTTACAATGTTTGTGAATATGTGAACACCATGTATCTACCACATAATTAATTTATCTGTCGTTTGCTCCAATTTAAATTATTCTTACTGTATACAGTAATTTTATTCTAGGTGCATCGTCTTCACATATTATAGGTAATTATATAAATAATGTACTTATAACAAAATATTGTAAAACATTTTAAAAGAGTAACGGTGGAGTTTCTTGCCCATTCTTCTCCATACGAAAACTACATTTTGGAAGGGGCGGTAGAATCAATAATATATAATAACTATAATTTGTAAATTTTGACGTTCAAAAGTGCCTTCAAAGGCCTATTTGAAATAAATGCTTTGACTTTGACTTTGACTTTGATGTTTCAATAAGAGTTGTCGCAAGTTTCTGCTAAAAATAAACTATTATAATTATACATTATTATAATTATTCTGTTTACAGGAGGGTGAACTATTACCAAGTCAAGACACGGTGGTGTTACCGTCGCCCAGACATCATGACAGTTCGATAGACGAAGACGCCACAGACCCGATGCCCACCGCAGAGACGTCCAATAAGGTATAACGATAATTAAGCAGATTATTATTATTTCAACCGGGTATAAATCGATTGCGGGCTGCTACTGAGAAATGCCAGATGGAAAAACCCAGTAACTCTTTGCCAGACTCGAGAATCGAACCCAGGACTTCAAGCTCTCGCCCCCTATTACATGGGAGTTAAACATAACTGGCGTAAAGGGGGCGTATTATAGGTGCACCTCTGCCTTACCCTTCGGTTCCCCGACACCGTCACAAGCATCATCATCATCATCATCATCATCAGCCTATTAATGTTCCCACTGCTGGGATACAGGCCTCCTCTCTGTGAGAGGGGGTGGGCTGTAATCTACCACGCGGGCCCAGTGCGGGTTGGTAGATGTCACATGTCTTCGATTTTTTTGGTTCTAAGACATGCCGGTTTCCTTCACCGTTTTGGGAGCAGTGGTGATGAAATTATTTACACAAAGTAAAGCGCCCGCTTAGGTTCTAACCCACGACCTACAATTCGTAAGTCGGGGCCGTTACCACTGGGCCACCACTGCTCCGTTACAAGCGTAATGTTATTTTATGTTATTATTATTTACTCAGAAAGAACACTCGATGTCATACAAAATTATTAAATAGAAAGTTGCTTTGTACAATAAATCTTATGAAATGATTTCTAAGAAAAATGAGATGAGAATGAGAAACTTACATAGTTTGTCTCATGTAATAAGTTGGTCAGTCATAAGTCTGCATCCAGCTAGCTCTCAAACAGTACCAGAGCTTTATTGGAATTAATGTAAAGGAAACTAAATAAATTACCTCACTATAAGGTGCTTGTTTTTTTGAACAAAAAAACTAGTTGCGCCCCGTGGTTTCACCCGCATAAGTCTCGATTACGTGGGAATATCGAGAAAAAAAGCATTATATGTCCTAACCTAGGTTATGGTCTATCCATGTGCCAAATTTCATCAATATCCGTTCGGCCGTTTTAGTGTGAAAACGTAACAAACAGACTCACTTGCGCTAATATTATATAGTTAGGATAATATACTAACAATAGTTCGAAGCCCACAAAAATACTCAAGAAATGCCTACACTTCGTAACAGAATCAGCATTTATCCCCAAATCAACAATGTCAATATTTTCCAGGTGGCATCAATAAGCCAGCTGTCCTTCATGGTGAGGCCTGACAGCTTCGAGCGCGGCCAGCTGAGGCTGACCTGCATCAGCACGGTCCATTCAGTGTACAGCGAGCAAGCCGAGCTGGTCATCAATGAGGAGCGGCCGCAGATCGCCTCTGTCCTTGGGACCAGGGATGCGGCGGCTGGTAAGTGATAATGTAGAATTTCAGTACAACGGAACTAAGATCTTTTGGCGCGTGGCCACATTCGGAACTATAGTGGCGCCATCTTATTTTCATCACAACGACACCCCACTGTCACCTGTCACTGTCATACAGGCGCCAAAAGATTCTTGTAGAACTATGTAATAAGGAATTTATTGTGGATTGATTACGATGTTGATGATGTTGATTTAAAACCAAATATGATTGCGTTTTGGAACGAAGTTCCCTTTCGCGCGTTGCGAAAGGGGGCTAGACGGAAAAAATTGGGACCAAAAGTTGTAACGACACTTTTTATTTTTTATTATAACGCCATCTGTGAGCGACCATAGGTACTAATTAGTGGCATGCTTTTGTGAGGTTCATTTTTTTATTATAACGCCATCTATGAGCGACCACAGGTACTAATTAGTGGCATGTCTTTGTGAGGTTTACTCCATAACTTCGTTCCATCCGGGTGTCCCTTGACACCTCTTAGCTTTTTTTATATGGATTTATAAATGCAAATGTCTTACTAAAAACGAATACAATAAGATAACATGAGAAGAAATTAACATAATTGTGAATAGAAATACAGATTAAAGGACGTCATTACAAACGACGTGGCTAGTTATGCAAATATCTGACCGAGTATTACCATTTCACAAAAAAAGAAACAAATAATAACGGCATCGTACAAATGATGCAGTCATAAGTAACAAGAGAAATGCCTCGAGCAATTCCTTTCACAGGTAGAACGCGCTGTAAAAGTTAATCCAAACTCAATATCAGAAAAGCAATAAAAGTGAAATAAATGCGATAAATACTATTATTACTGTTCGTGGAAAACACTCCGATTCGTATAAATCATCGCTTATATCGAAGCATTTAAAACGTTTTTCGACATTAATCACGAGCGGATCGAAAGCTTTCACGGCTCGTCACGGTCCAATAAACAACATTATGCAGTACCTGAACTCGGCAACTGGAAATATACTAGAAAATTGGCCTCATTCAACACGAACAAGCCGAGCCAATATTTTCCATGAGAAATTTTCTTTGAGATTTAGACTCGGGATCTCGGCTGAGTAGCAAATCGCTAAGAATTTTTATTTCTCGGTGTAAACACAACGTTTGAATACGTAGAAGGCAAACCAATCCCACTCTACAATTCAAATATTTGCAGCAACCGACTTGCACTGCAATTTGCCGCGAGAAGTTTTCTAGAACGCTGTACCTTAGCAAATATATGAAAAATGCAAAAAATACATTGTAAACATAATTATTGTGCTGATCGAAACTATTCTTAGGGAGTATGTGAGCTGTTGTGGCGAAGATTGCCGATAGCTGCGCCATTATCGCTCCACACACTTATTTGAAAACGCTTGAAATAGTTGAAAACAGCGCTTTATTCTGTTAAGATACTCGTAGTTTCCAAGCGCGTGTGGAACGATGTGGTATCCAAAGTAATATTAATTAATAAAGCTCATGTTGTTCTTCGTATGTTGTTACTTAGAAGCTGAATAGTAAACAATATTGAAATAAATAGCAAATCACTAAATGAACACAATACGATTTTTTTATTTTTTCAAAACTTTTCTTTTTACCTAATTAAAAACTAAAACGAATTCATTAAAATTCATCGTTAACAGAACCCATTATGCAGTATGCAGTATACACTATGCGCTGCTAAAAAGTAAAAAAAACCTTCAGAATATTCCATAAAACCTCAAAAAGATTGCCTCTAAAGTGTTACTCGCACTCCTATTCAGATTCACTCAAAACATGGATATTGGTGTTCGTCAATACCCGGGTATTAACAGTACGCGGAACGCAGAATCGGCAAATCCTTCTATACGTAGGCAATCACTCAAATATTTGCCAGTGTTGGCTTCTAGCATTGAGGCTGTTTGTCGACTGCCAGCGTTCCGGTCTACTAGGCAAAGGTAATGTTTAGCGTTCACTGCGTTGTAGTCTCTTGTTTGTGTGCGAGCAAATAGTTTGGATCTATCTACCGTCACCCTGGATTATCACGTATTTGCATATGGAACTCGGCTTGTAGGTATAGTTTGGAAGATTATCGATGTTGAAGTTACGGTAGGACAAAAGGTCAGGGCAGACTTTTATAAGATAATAATTATTATTCTTGGACGGATTAAGACAGGAGCAATACGAATATACCGTATATCTTTTGAAATAACACGGAGATTTCTTGAAGACTCTTCAGGATATTTTACCAGAAAGAGGCGTTTCCGATTCAGCCAGTTCCAACGTTGGACATATTTTTGTTTTGTTTATTTCTAACAAGTAATCGGGAAATCCGAGCTGGGCCCGCGTGGTGGATTGTGACCCACTCCCTCTCACAGAGAGAGAGTAAGCCTGTGTCCCAACAGTGGGAACGTCAGTAATTTCTTTACTTACACTTTAAAGTCACATACATCTGAGTAGCCCCGTTAAAGGCTTATTATGCAAATCGTAAATTACCCTGATTTCTTTGAAAACCTTTCAGTTAGCTCACCTAATCTGTGACGTGATTTGCTCAATTTTTAATTATTTTTACCAATTGTGGTACTTAATTTTATATTCTAGGTACATCGTCTTCAAAATTATATATCTATTTAATGTATGCAATGCAAAATATGAAAGAGTAATTTGGAGTTCCTTGTCCATTTTTCTCCATTAGAAATTATCTTTTGAAAGGGGTAACTAGAATCAGTTCTATTTTCTTGTAAGTTTTGACAGTTTCTATGTGCTTACAAAGAAATAAACGATTTGACTTTGACTTTGATGTATTTAATTGGCCAATACCTACAGACAGTTAGCGGAATTCAAGTTTGCTAACGAAATTATTTTTACTGGATTACCTACGTATTATCTATTGTATCTACTGTTCTATTTTTACATTTTGCTCCTAAACCAATATTATTCCCTGAAATGATATAGGAAAGAAACATTTATTTCTGTAAATAGATCTTCTGACCCACTTTTACAATTAAATTTATTGATCAATATAATATTTTAGAACAAGATGGCACCGACGTCATTTCTATCATCAGCATCTCTAAACATCGGTTCGAAATTCGAACGTTACGTTACGTTACGTATGAAATTTAAAAACAAATGAGTTCGCTTTAGAAGCGTTTGCGGTCGCTCGAATGAGGTTCCAAGTGAACTTTACAGAATTGCAGTACTAGTTTACCAGTGTCTTTAAAAGGTTACCTATCAGTGTATTTTGCGGATATACATATACAGTAGTATTAGAGGTTGTATCGCCTTTATCCTGTACCCACGATATTATAAACCGCACACCCCTATACCCCATACATACATAGCGGCAATGAAACCCTTGTGCTTTGCAACCATTTGGGGCTGTTTGAATCCACTCTGAATACTGCATTGAGTACAAGCATATTGAGCTAAACTCTGCCATTAGAAACACCAAAGGTAGATATTGAAATATTCCAACTGACGAAACAGATATAGCTCCCAACGTCAAACAAAAGTCTGAAACAAGAGTCTGAAACTTATAATAGGCAGGTAACTCACAGTTTCGAAATTATTCGTTTCCACAATAGTTGTTGCAATCTGGAACATCCAAGGCGGTAACTACCTACATACGTAAATATATAGGATATATCCATTGTCCAAGGTAGACGAGACCTTTGATATATTCTATTTGTAATAGAAGTTCGTCTTTCTACCAATTCCTACAATAATTCTTTACAAACGATTTGCCAGAAATAGAATTACATTGTTTCTTTTAAAATTAATTAATTACCATCTTTGGTTGTACTGACTTGACTTCCGGACAACTGTATTTATACTACATTGTATAATACAATCATATCCAAATATGACTACTAGTTGTACAAGAGATGATAATCCACGATTTTACACGTGCCTAAAACTGAATAAAACATCAGTACTTATATTATTGTTGTCTGTCGAAGCGTACCTACGTGATATGAGGAGCGAGAGATGTCACACTGTACGACAGACATTGCTAAATTACTTTGTGTGAATATCAATGTCAGAGGTTACTCGTATTAGCAAATAAACTGAAAAACAAAACTCAATAAGGCGGCGCTCACATTGGACGCGTTTTCGTACGTATTTGACTCGTGCGAACTCATACCAACACGCACGAACGATTCCAACCTTCCAAGTATTAAGGGAGCGCGCAGACTGAGAGCGAGTTAGGAACTCACACTTTTTCAGCTCCACTCGCATTTCGCTGAACGATTTTGGTCACACTTATACAGTTCTGCTTCTATCAGCCGCGTATAGCGCTGAACAAAACAGAGCTGAACGCGGCAGAACAGCGCTGAACTCTATATAAAGCACTCGCATAATAATAACACATTTGTCCTCATTTTATACTCGTTTGCCGCGAAAGCTAAATAGACGCGGAAAGCTGAACGCTGAACGTACGCGTCTCCATACAAAATCGTTGTTTCCTATGGGCATAAGCTCAATAGAGCTGAATAACAGTGAGTAGTCCCACAATCGTAGTATAGTTCCAAAGTCCGAAAACAATCCAAACGGATTTTAAAACACTTTCGTGTGTTGTTAATTAAAAATGGTTGTAGAAAAGTTTATTAACTTAGTTTACGGACATAAACGTTTGTTTCCAGTTATCACTTTGTGAAATTCACTGAATTCATGCCTTTTTAATATATTTTAGGCACCCATTTGGTTCTACGACAGCCACGACGCGCCACAGTGTTCGAGTTATAAGAGAATTATTATCTTGAAGATACAGATTATTCATTGCGCTCCAATGAGGACTTCACGAATACGATATCACCAGCACACCTTTTTGGCGAAGAAAAACGTATTCAATGTGCGCACCCAATTCGTACGACCACGATCATACGGTACGATACAAATTCGCGTCCAAAGAGAGCGCGGCCTAAGATTGCTATGTTTTTGCTTATGATAAACGACTATTCGTATGAAGACAAAACTATTTACAACCACAAACTCACGCCTTCTTCCCATGGGGGTAGGCAGAAACTATAGAACGCTACCTGCTACGCTCCTTACATACCCCTTTTGCTTCGTTTACGATCTTACATCTGGTCATACACGCACGCCGGTTGCGAGAACTACGCACCTGACCTTTCTGAAGAACATCTCCAATTAGGTCACTATGTCCTTCTAGGGCGTCTCCTCTTGGCGTTTCCACTCCCATCTGTCTTGTAAATACCTTCAAAACAAAAACAACAAATAAAACACACAATTATTACAAAACAAAACTATTTCATGAATAGAAATCTTGAACAAAATCATTGTCATTACCCAGTTTATGCGCCCTGTACATTAGAAATAGTGACGTCCACCGGGACGTCAAGATGGATGTCGTAAACATATTTATACAGAAATATGCAGAGGCTACAGACTTCATTATTACGTGAATTTTGACACGATTCAACTCCTTGACAACACTTAATTAGTGCGAAGACTAAAAAGTGTAAAACATTTTGAGTTAGTTTAGTGCAGTATAAGTGAACTTAAACTGTAGTGTAAGTACTGGCTTTTATTAAGAACACGTGAATCAAGATAAGAAAGACGTTTTTGGACGATTTCTTAATTTTATAGTTACTTAGCTGTTTAAGTTAAATTTAAATAACTTATTAGCAAATGGGCTAGATTGTAATGTGAATAAAGTATCACTAATAATGAAAAAATTACCCAGTGTTATGGCCCAGAAGACTCGGAGTGTAGCAAAAAAAGGCATATTATATTCAACTGTAAATAAATAAAATTAAGCAAACTATTCATAGGTTTTACTATTAAAATATGTAGCGACAAAATTGCGTAGAGCGCACAACTTCTGACACAGATCGGCTACAAAGCCGTCAGTTCTATACGTGATTAGTGTCGTAGTACGAGTAAATGGTGACACGTTTGGTTTGCATGGAATGTGTTGGCGGGCGATGCCAACTCTAGCGGGGGCAGCCGAGGTGACCCTAAAATGGATAAAGCCAGCTCTAGCGGGGGCAGCCGAGGCGTCCCTAAAATTGATAATGCCAACTCTAGCGGGGACAGCCGAGGCGTCCCTAAAATTGATAATGCCAACTCTAGCGGGGGCAGCCGAGGCGTCCCTAAAATTGATAATGCCAACTCTAGCGGGGACAGCCGAGGCGTCCCTAAAATTGATAATGCCAACTCTAGCGGGGGCAGCCGAGGCGACCCTAAAATTGATAATGCCAACATACAACCTGATACTGACCTGCAAATTGCAAAAAACGTAAGAAAAGGAGATTGACCAAGTGACTAAGGAACCTAGTATCGCTACGAAACATGCTGTGACTCAAAGATTTATGGTTTAATTTAGAGAATGATCTGAGGGCCTTCAAATGTAATTTACCATTTTATCATAAATCTCGGCATTACACGGTAATTAGGTCTCAAAATCTAGGTTTAGTATCGAATCTCTTACTGACTTTTGGCCATTGTATGCTGGTAAATTCAAAATACGAATTTGTCAAAATGACGTTTGAGTATTTTGAATGATCGTCAATTCCGACCTCAATTCCGACATATAAAGGTTGATATGTAGGGGCTTTAGAAATAAGTAAAAACTCGAGAATTCTCGACTTACCGGTGTTAGAGAAATCCAAAAAGCCAGAGTATTGTAGACATTTTCACTAACTTCTCTCAATGACTGCCAACGTAAATACCGCAGAAGAATCGAACAGTTAATACACCGACGAACTGAGTCTTCCATAGTGAACAACTTACAAATGTAACGCAATTAAAATAATAATATCAAGAAAATGAAATTAATCAAAAAATTATAATAGGTAAGTATTCACAAAAAAAAAAAAAAAAATACTATCAGTGGAAAGAACACAAGAAGTCACCGTAGAAATTGGCGCCAAAAATTGGCACATATAAATAAGTACAGTCGCATAAAAAAACGCAATGGATGTTTTTCTACCACACATTGGTTTCTGCCCGCAGATTCACCCACCCCCATTTCATTTTAATTGATATTATGGGTACTTGTTTACGGTTATGTACATATACCATAATCCAGACCAGACCTTATCTTTATGCAAAATGTGTTCACGTTAGTTATTTCTTTAGGTGGTTATTTAAACCCGATGGGTTTACAATATTTACTTGTCTATCGAGACAAGCAAAAAGTCAAAGTGAATCAGAATATAGGTGTATTTATATTTACCGTAAGTAAGTGTTGGGACAATTTCTGTCTTCAATTAAAAAAATATCTATGCGACATAGAAACATAACATAAGTTATTAAGTTATATCCAAATTGCAAAATAATAATGGCTTAAGTCAAACAATTTTTTAAATTAAATCATTCAATTAAGTATACAATAATAATAAACTATTATTAAAAGTAAATACCTACAGTTTGAGACTGTACTTAAAACTAAACGAATGGGACGTGCATATTATGCCGGACAGAGAAATCTCGCCGTTCTATCGCCAGCATATTTTGCTCAGGATGCGCGCATAGAATCATGGCGCGCGTTTGTTATGATTTCAAAGAGTTTCTATTGATGAATGAAACAGGCAAAGGTCTCTCAATACATTCTGCCTTTGTCATAACCATACGGTACTTTTAACACCTACAGATTATTATTACAATGTAATAATAATAATTAGTTGTTATTTTAATATCTTTTGTTACTAATTATTCAACTCGACGGGTTCCGGGCTATTTGTATTAACCGACATTTTTGAAACTTTACACCAGAGCAGTTTAAAGTTTCGATTTTTCGAAAAAAAATAATAACTTTAGCAAATCGCATAATTTTTTTAAAAAGAAGGATATTATTGTTTTTATAACATATTCCCCATAATCAGATTTTTTTTCTTTCTAATATTCCTATTTTTAACGAAGATAAATGTCGCTTAATACAAAATGACCCATATTTTACTTTTTTTCGTTCCAGGCTAAATGACTTAACCCCCTATGATTATTGTTTCTTATTCCAGGCTAAATGACTAAACCGCCTAGGTTTATTATTTCTTGTTCCAAGCTAAATGACTTAACCGCCTAGGTTTATTATTTCTTGTTCCAAGCTAAATGACTTAACCGCCTAGGCATGCAAATAATGGCTGTAAGCTAAGTGCTTTAATCAAAGAGTTGGTCATATTTCAAACCTAAGCTAATTGATTTAAATACCATATCTTAAACTTATTAATCTAAGGCTAATTAGTTTATGCGACTGATTTTTTTTTAAATAAATTGTTTGTAATCATACTTGAATAATGAAGTTTGAACATTGATAAATTAAAAGGTACATACATAGGGTGTACCTACCTATCTTGCCACGTGCTTTTAAAAACACAAGTAACTCGCTCTTTTCAGCATTATACCTGAGTCCTTGAGCCACCACATAACTCTCACAAATTCGCAGAAGGCACCTGAGAGCACTGATCGAAGGACTCAGCAACATCATATCGTCCGCGTAGCTGATATTATTAATACAAAGCCCATCAATGTGACACCCGACATTTGTGTTGCTGAGTTCAACGATCAGCTGATTTATGTACAAATTAAAGAGGCGAGGTGAGGTTATTCCTCCCTGCCTCACCCCGCATTTCAATCGGTACTCCTCAGATAGTACCCCCGACCACTTTACATGGTTAGTCTGGTTTTGATACCAGTACCTGAGCAAAGATGTTACTGCACTGTCTACATCAGTTTCCCAGTACAGCTTATCCCATAGAATGTCATAAGACACCAGGTCAAATGTCTTCGATAAATCGAGGAAGCAGAGAAGTTGCAAATGTCATCAAAAACATGGTAAGGGGTAAGTCTCCGGGACATGATCACCTCAGCGTTGAACACCTACGGTATGAGGGTGTTCACTTGCCGAGGGTGTTGGCTATGTTTAATTCGTTGTGCTTAAAACACTCCTACCTACCGAATGATCTTATGAAAACCATAGTTGTCCCGATAGTGAAGAATAAAACGGGGAATGTGGCAGATCTGTCGAATTATAGGCCAATTTCCCTGGCTACTATTACAGCTAAGGTGCTGGACTGTCTGTTTGATACACATATGGCCAGTCCCATAAAATTGCATGACGCACAATTTGGCTTTAGGCCCAGTCTATCGACAGAAACTGCCATTTTGTGTCTCAAGCGGACCGTCCAGTACTATGCAGATAAGAAGACACCGGTCAATGCTTGCTTCCTCGATTTATCGAAGACATTTGACCTGGTGTCTTATGACATTCTATGGGATAAGCTGTAGCGGGAAACTGATGTAGACAGTGCAGTAACATTTTTGCTCAGGTACTGGTATCAAAACCAGACTAACCATGTAAAGTGGTCGGGGGTACTATTTGAGGAGTACCGATTGAAATGCGGGGTGAGGCAGGGGGGAATAACCTCACCTCGCCTCTTTAATTTGTACATAAATCAGCTGATCGTTGAACTCAGCAACACAAATGTCGGGTGTCACATTGATGGGCTTTGTATTAATAATATCGGCTACGCGGACGATATAAAATTTTGATTGTATGTGTATACTATTCTTAGTCCGTTTAAGATAAACTGTTTGAAGTACTAGAACTATACTTTTGTTATAACTGAAACGACACTGCAAATCAAATATTGAATAAAAAAAATAGGTTTAACCATAATCTTTAAATGTTTACTGTTGAAATCCTAAATAGTTCATGCGACCGACATATCATTATCTACTGCAAGCTAAATGGTTGAAGTGACAACATCTAACATTTCATGTACAGAGCTAAATGTATGGATCGACACTGGGTATGAATTTAACAAAGAGGCTAAATGTATTAAACGACATTCTTGTATATTTATAAGGTAAAGCTAATTGTATTAAACGACACTGGATAAGAATTTAACAAAAAGGCTAATTGTATGAAGCCACATTTCTATATATTTATAAAGCCAGGCTAAATGCTTTAACGTACGTTGCCTGTAAATTGTTGCTCCAGGAAAAAAAGTTTAAACGACTGCCTGGTATTTGGTAGTTAGCTTAAGTACACAGTTCCTAAATTTGTCAATATTTTGTGTCGCTTCATACATTGCAGTCCAAAATGGGCCCAAAAATACGGTTGTATTAAGCGACAAAAAAGTGCTCCGATCGTCACCAAACCCAGCTCAAATGACGCAGAAAAATTCGCTGATTCCAAATATGTATAAAAGTCTATATCGCTCAGAGTGTCGCTTAATACAATTAGCCCGGAACCCGTCGAACTATAATTTCAATATTTGGATGCGTAAATTAATTATTTTGCGTAAGTCAAGAAGGTTTTATGGTTTACATACTCTTTGAAGCTAATGACATGTGACATTACTTGCGTGAAAAAAAAACTTTATACGGGTAAAATAGGAAATCGAAATAATAACTAATAGTTTAATGGTGTTTTTTATGCGGAGAATTTAAGGATTCGCATTACCAGATAAAATTATTATATTTAAAAACAAGATTTATCAACATTATAAACTTAAGTTACAGCAGAATAAATAGCGATACCAGGTCCGGTCAATGTCTTTTGAATTTCGCGGGATACCCTGAAGCTTTCGCCTTAAGAATCGATTTTTATAAGGCTCCTGGTATGGTTTTTTTTTAATGGAGCTACAGCTTTCGTTCTTGTACTGACAGCAAGCCACATACATTCCTGACACTATCGTTAGTTTTCACTTCAAACGGCAGTCCCAGACTGCCCCGTTTTTTTATATCTAAGCCTGTTTTGGTAACTTACTGCAAAGTCGATGTTGTTCTGGTCGGCTGTCAACATTGACAACTCGCGGCTCCCGCGCGCCCCCAACAACTAATTGGATTGTTGAGCTGTTCGCAATAGTTTACAAACTGCAAACTTCGTTATAGCATGGTTTCATTACCAATTTACTTCGTAATTGGTTTTATGTTTGGATAAAAATTGACGTTTTTGAATAGAAATATTGAAAAGAAAAATTAAGGGGTTTGTTGCAGAGGTTGTTATATTTTAATAAAGTCTAACGAAGTAAGATTAGTAAAAATCAAAACTACCTTGTTTAATGCTGACTTATCTATTGTAACTCACAAATCTCGTATTTTCAACAAAAAAAGATAAAACCTTTTTGTTTAGAGCTCTTTGCAATAGATGGCGTTTTACTCAATTTGTCATAACTGTAGCACATTTAGCCAGTCAATAGCCCGACTAGGGAGGTGTCATTTCTTTGTATGGGATTGGGTATCTGTACGTAGTATTATATTATCTGTGGTACTGATTTTATGCGGCCTCCTTACTTTGCTGGATTAATCAATAATATTATAAAGAGGTAAAATTTGCTTGTTTGTACGTTTGTATGTAGTGGGTAACCCTCGGAACTACCAGCCGGATTTGAAAAAAAAAAAACTCTTTTTGCATTGGATGGCCCAATTTCTTGAGGAAGGTTATAGGCTCGCAGACGAAGCCACGGGCAAAATACTAACTACTACTACTAAATAATAATGATTGAACTGGCTTCATCTATACTAATATTATAAAGAGTTAATATTTGTCATTTTAAATATAGGCGGTAATCTTCGGAACTACTAATCGGATTCTGAAAATTCTTATAAGAATCGGAAGTGACAATATTGCCAAGTGTCATAAGATAATAATTATTATATTTTATGTTAAAACAAAAATCTACGCGGACGTAGTCGCGGGCAGAAGCTAGTTATTGATAATTACAGTTATCAAAACTACTTTCTAACACACACAAAAAATTTGCTTAATGGTGACTTTTGTTGGTCATTGATCCATCCACACAGTCAATAAGAATAATTTTCACGGTCTATAAAAATAAATGGAGCTACTTATTTTCATGCATACTTCTTTAAATAAACAACTCTGCCGTAAATGTCTAGACGTCGTTCTCAAAATGCAGAAATACAAACAAACGAAGATCGGAACGAGGTATTTTTGTATCGAATGGTAACTTTGAACTCACACAGGGTGGGTTTTTCAAGAGGGATCCCAACGGTAGAGAAGCCAGATAGAGGTAGTATGTATATTTATGTAAGAAATCCAAGAGCTTTTCATAAAAAAAACAAAAAATCAAATCAAATCAGTTTATTGCAAACATGTTGTACATTATGTTGGAATAAAAACAATAAATATGCAAAAGCAATAATAAT
The DNA here is from genome assembly GCA_948150665.1 of Conistra vaccinii. NCBI lineage: Eukaryota > Metazoa > Arthropoda > Insecta > Lepidoptera > Noctuidae > Conistra > Conistra vaccinii. Next base: position 5,268,048 of record OX411321.1, read on the forward strand.
TATTATGTATTTTTTATATTTTTAAATGTTTTTGTTTTATTTTGGTTTTATAAAAATATTTAAAAATGTAAATTATATGTATATATATATTTTGAAATAAAGGAAATTATTATGTAAAAACTACGTTTACTAATTTTGTTGTAAATAAATATATAAACATAACATAAATCCACACCAATATTCCCTGAAGGGTTAGGCATGGGTGTGTGGTACAGTACACCCACTTTTCGCCAATTATTTTTAAGCAGTGTATAGAGTGCCACCAGTGGCACTCTATCCCTATCGGATAAAGTGCCACTACAGGCACCCTAGTAACACCGCCTCGGCCCTGCCAAAGTGCCGCAAGCATTGGATTGTCATTGTCACTGTCACTAAGTCACGTCACTTGGTATTTTGTTTGATTGTCGAGGTTAAATCGCTGTAAAACACCACATTCCCAAAACATTACATTCTCTTGTGCCTAAACGGACCCTGGCACTTCGCCGGCCGCTACCACGGCACCGCTCGCTACGCTCGCTCGGCTCGTGCATTGTATGGTCACAGTTCTAACCTAACCTAACCTAAATAACAAGTGACAGTGACAATGCAACGCTCACGGCACCCTAGCCGGGCCGAGGCAGTGACACTAGAGTGCCACAAGAAACTCGCGGCACTCTATACACTTCGTTATTTTTATGTCCCATATCGGGGTCCGGGCTGTTACCGAAAAAATCCTCATGGAAATAAAAACACTAAAGGTTATCCCGACCTATAAATTGAACCTCAGCAATCACAATCAGCAATCGCTTTGAAATCAATAAACAGTTAAAAAAGTAGTTTCATGAGAATGTAAATGCAGTTTTGCAAACCTAACTTTGCCATCTAGATAAAATATTTTCCAAACAACGTAATTGTAAAAAAAGTGTCTTCGAAGAATTATCAATGTGCCTACCCTTTTCCTAACTATGATGGAGTCGGCTTCCAGTCTAACCGGATGCAGTTAAATACCAGTATTTTACAAAGAGCGACTGTCTATCTGACCACCACAACGCAGTTACTGGGTAATACGATACCTCTTGGTAAGACTGGCTGTCAGACTTTCGAGCTTCTGTCAAGCCGTAACGACTGTCAAAGTGGACAAATGATAGCCGGGACCAACGGCTTATCGTGCTTTCCGAGGCACGGAGGGGTCTTGTTATGTAAAGATGGTCACCTGTCTCGGACCAACCTCGGCAAGCGTAGCTTAACCTGATAGATCAACCCGTGCGGCTGTTATAACTTAGCCACAAGCCCCCCATGTCTCAGAAGATTTACTTAAAGAAATAACCACCATTTTATTTAATTACATAGTTGCCATAGTGATCCCTGTTCAAAAACTCATCTTGTATATGGTGCATAGATTTCAGTTCAGTCTAGACGGAATACATTAAGCCAGTTGTTCAGTCATTATCGGAGTGCAATATCGAGCGTAGACAGTAATCGATGCATTCGAGAAATTATCGGTTATTGCCTCTCTATAATAGTTAGTGAAGATTTTCTTTTAGTTCTAGACTAGTTAATGTTATAGTATGGCAATGGATGGCAATTTAACCTGTAAATTATTCGAATGTTTAAAGGTTTCCTGTGTGCAGGATTTGAAGACGCTATTTTTTATATCAGCGGCCATTTTACTAATTTTGAATTTGTGACAGTAGTCAAAAAATACAAAACACCCAATTTTTTTCTCATCCGCATAGAAATTAACTTCACTTTTAATATCTTGCTAATAGCATCCCAGCATTACACTAAATTCCAATTAAAAACATTAAGAAACAAAGTAAACTAATCTCAAACGGAGTACAAAAACGTGTAAAGCAATGAAATAATTACGTTTAATTTACGATAAAACGTTAAAAAAAAGAAAAACAATAATTAAATATTCATTACGAGGAATTATCGCGTTTTCTTTCTTTTCGACGAAAATTCACGAAAAGCCTTGGCAGTTTTTTGTTAAGTGAGATACGCTGGATTACTGGACTCAGGTAGATTTTATCGATATCGATATTGCATTTTTTACCAACTTTATTTTAAACTCATTGATGACACAAAATCAATATGCCTAGGGTTTTGCCAAATTATGTTGGGGTCAGCTTCCATTCTAACCGGATGCAGCTGAATATCAGTATTTTACATGGAGCGACTGCATCTGACCTCCATAACCTAATTACTGGGTAACACGATACCCCTTGGTAAGACTCGTTGTCAGACTTTTGGGCTTTTTGATGACACATACTCGTACATAAATAATCCTTATAACGTCCTATTCTTCTTCTTTTTTTGTACTATCGAGAAATTGAGTTTTAAAATAATTTCATTTTGTTCTTAAAATAATGATAATTAGTTTTTGTGGAATTATTTATTTAAACTTGTTACCTTTCGAAATCTCACAGTTTATCAGATTTTTTAAGTAATGTGATTGTTTTTCCTCTCATTACAATTCTATTCTGCAATAGGCTCGCCCCCTATTACATGCATGGGACTTAACATAACTGACTAAATGTGAGTGTACTATAGGTTCTCCTCTGCATAACCCTTAGGAGAACACTGGCGTGATGTTATGTTATTATATCAAAATTCTACTGTTTTATGAGTGGATTTCAATTAATTTACCTACTCAACAAGGACTCTTCAAGTTGATTATAGCTTTAATTTTCATAATAAAGACTTATAATATGTTTCACATCTACCAGGAAGTCTTAGTACTTACTAAAAACTATATAAACGCATTGTCTTACTAATTATAACTTGGTCACAATTCACATTTGCAGTGGTTACATTACTTTGGCCAAAGAGGCAAAAAAAGTACTTTTTGTTTGAAGAAATCAAAAATTATCGATCTTTTTCGACAAGTCCCACCTCTAGTGGAGGCTTCCCATTAACGCTATTACGCTAATAATTCGCCGGAGCAGGACGCCCCCCTAATTACAAAACAAAGCTTTTTAATAAAGATATTTCTTTAACCGTCCAGTACCCACTTCTGAGGAATACTGACTTTGACTGTTGTATTGTTTTTAGATTAAATATTGAGTAATTAGTTCTATTTGAGATTTTAATGTGTTTACGGAAGCGAAATTGGTTGGGAACAATAACACTTTATACATCAAATTTTATTGAAATTGTGTATTTTTTCCATAGGATGTTTTCCTCAAGTTAGTTAGCAGAATGTTTTTCGTGCTTTTTCCCTTGACATCGCTCTACTTAAGTTACGGTTTCCTACAAAAACGGTGGCGGCACATTACGGCCGTAGTGGCGGTTGTCACAAAAATGATGGCAGTGGAAAAGATTTAAATTGTTAGATTCGTCCTACCGCCTCAATGATAGTTCACAATGGAAATGCTATTTCTCACTCTTCTCAGTATGGACACTTTTTTACAAGACTAAGTACGGTGAGGCTGAATCTAGCGATTTATATCTTTGGGCAGCGGGCTTTGACTTTATGGTGTCCAAAACCCCTTTTAAAAAACACACCAACTTACTTTAATAATAACGTTATTTGCCGGTAAACTGCGGACACTATGTGTCGGCCACCGCTCTTTGTGGCTTTACTCAAAAACATAAATACGTCGAGCAAACCAATACTGAATACCAAAAAAGATTAATTACCTACGTAGCTGACCAGCCTTCAGCTATAAAAAACCAATTAAAACCGAGTCATAATTCAACAAAAACTCATTTCTAAATTGAACAATTCCAAATTCAAACAAAAGTCAGGGCCACCATTGAAACCGAAAAAAAAGTAGTTGTAGCTTTGTAACCCTGCGAATGCGCTCCTCCGAAAAATTAAAAAAAAAACAATTGCCTCGCACCGCCCATATATAACCCAGACAATAGTTACAAGAAATATATGAGCCATATTAACAATACACGCAGACATTTTTATACATTTTTGTTCTACCAGCACCGACGCGTTTAAACGGAAGCAATAACCTAACAGCCCGGACGTTTACGCCATTTTATTCATATAAACCGGCAATAATGCCAGTGTTTGCATAGCGAGATAAAAAAATTATTCAATTTTTGTTTGTAGATTTTTTTTCACACTTCATCTGACATGTTGATTGTCAAGTTGTGTTGTTAAATAAGAGATTGTATTGTTCAGGCGGTAAAACCGGGTTGTTAAATGCTTAATGGGAAAAATATTTGAGTACTTTTTTGTTGTCATGCTTTGATGGTGCGTTACTGTTGAGCCTAACTCTTTATTTATGGGTACCGGACAAAAAAATCGTTTGAATTTATTGACCTCATCAAAAATGATGATTTTATGTTACAGCCTAACTCTTTATTTATGGGTACCGGACAAAAAAATCGTTTGAATTTATTGACCTCATCAAAAATGATGATTTTATGTTACATTCTATGAAGTAAATTTTTAAGCGTATAACCACAGATTAATACAGATGGTTTACACCGCAACATCATTTACATAAAAAACGACTTTTGTTACGGCACAATAAAGTGCAATTCAGGTCGCACAGCGCTAATTACCTACAATTATGTTCACCTAGAAGTTGCCTCCCTTTCTATCGCACAACTCTTATAACTTCTGACCACGTTAGGATTACTGAATTGGAACGACAAGTCGAGCCCGCCACAAACTTGTAGCTTCATACCTAAAACGCGGAGTGTGCATTCTGTAGGATTCTGTGATATATGCAATCAGATACATATTTTTAGCTTAACATCATTTCCTTAAAATGTAAAAGAGTGTACCCAGAGTTTCTTGCTTGTTCTTCGTCATTCGTACTACGCTTTGAAATGGGCAACTAGCTTCATATTTCTGACTGACCGACTCCTTGACAATTCAAAAGTGCTTGAAAATGGTTAAATTGAAATAAATGCTTGAAATGAGTTTGAGTCTGATATAAGAATTCATCCAAAAATATATAAGTTATAGCATTAAGTTCTTTTCCTCGGTACCTATATTGTTGTTGTCAGTACAGGGCCGATCTAGGGCCGAACATCCACATAGACTAAGTGGAAAAAATACGTATTATTGAAGCTAACTCATAAAATACCCAAGTAAATTTATTAAATTTATATCGGACTGCTGCGCAAGCTTCCTCTACTAAATGAAAAAATAATTTTCATAATCGGTACACAATTTTTTTTTTTTCTTTACTTCTATACTAATATTATAAAGAGGTAAAATTCGTTTATGTGTTTATTTGTAAGTTTGTATGTAGGGGATAATCTCCGAAACTACGAGTCGGATTTGAAAAATTATTTCTGCATTGGATAGCCCAATTCTTGAGGAACATTATAGGCACAAAGACGAAGTCGCGGGAAAGAAGCTAGTGCATTATAAAACTAGGCAACTTTATCAAAGTAGACGTGAACTGAAAAGTGAATAAGTTTGAATCCCAGTCATATTATTATTTATAAGAGGATTACCTTCGTGTTATGCTTTTCAAAGAGCATGAAATTTATCATATTTTATGAATAATGTACTTAATACGAACAGACTTAATATATTTTTCTCCGCAGAGTCGCTTTATAAGTAAATCACGTTGGCGTTTTCTATTTGACTGAAACCTAACTTGGCGTTTTCTATGTAACTTAATTACAGAACTATTTTAAAGTTTAGAAATTTTAATAAGAGCAATGGAGGATAGAACTTATCCTTTGAAGATTTTTTTTTTAAATAATTGCAAATGTTCGGTTGATTTTTTTAAACATCATCATGATCTTCCTGCCCTTGTCCCGTGTTACTTGGGGTCGGCGCAACACGTTTTCGCCTTCCATTCTCCCCATTCCAGATTCCCAGGTCGGGCAAATTCTTACTGGGTTTTCCATCTGGAATTTCTCAAAAGTAGCCTGGATTCTGGATTTGCGCCCGGTTGATGGCTATAGGCTCGCTCCCTAATACATGGGACTTAAATGTACGAAGCGAAATGTGGGTGAACTATAGGTAAACCTCTGCCTAACCCTTCGGGGAATACAGACGTGATGTAACAGCTTCCAAAATATAGGTACTAGTCTTATATATATACACTTTGACGTTGTTGAACTTTATACAAAAAAGGCCAGATTAGTTTGTAAAGTATTATATTATTTTGCACGACTCGTAATGCGAAGCATTAGAGTGTGCTCTACGATCGAAAAATATTTTTTGCCCCATGTCTGCAACTGTTTTTATTGTCACACTCCTGCTAGTACACAGAACCTACTTAATTTATATACCATTGTATAGATGATTAAATGGAGATTAATACTGTACTTTTTACCAATTGATTTAATGCAGCAGAAATGAAAAAAACATCAAAATAGTTGTAAAAAAAATCCTGTCCGTCAATTTATGAACCTTGAAAATATTGTAGCTTGCGATAAAATCAATTAATTGAGTCAATTTTTTTTTTAATACATTGGTTTTGGCCATAGAATGAACCCTATTGAAAATGGCTTTTTTATTCAAAGTAGTTTAATTATAATTAATAAAATACTAACTAAAATATAATATCTTTATCAAAATATTTCCAACCTTGACCTAACGTGTTGCCTAGCAACCGCCAAATAAATATCTTTATAAATAGTCTTTCCCATATTGATGGGTAAAACAGCAGTCAAAACATACTTCATGAAAAGTGATAAATTGTAAATTTTTGTTAGAAACTATGTTTTGAATTTCTTTTTCGTTTATGAATGTGTGTTATGAGGCGTGCACTTTTGGAATTCCCAAACTATTTATTATTGCGAATGTGAGGACTATGTTGATATTTTTCATTTTTTTTTCTTTCTCGGTTAGTTTAATTATGGTCTGGCACTCTAAATAGTTGATGCGGCCTACCCAAATGTCCTATCTTTGGTATTGTTCGTCGAGTTGAGCTCCTTACGTTCTGAGTTGAGCTCCACGATTACTTTAATGCTTGCACTGACTGGACAGGTCCCCTCAAACCTGTGTGGTTCTTTCCTGAAAATACCATTTCAGACACTAATCTACATGGTCCTCATTTATGGCCTGACCAAGATTATGTCTGGACTTTAAAAGAGACCGTGACCTCTGAGTTTGTTACTGCATTTCTTCTTAGAGTAGTCAGATAGGAAAAGCCGAACTCATCTAGCTTATATTTTTTATTATGACGTGTAAAAGTGATTCCGAAATCTTATTTAGAGAATAAACAATTTCATTTCATTTCTTTGTATGTACAGACGCCAGCACATCGAGTTACTACAATCTGTCAAATTTCTTTAATAGATTTTCAACTTTATGGCTAAAGAATAAGGTCCAATGTTGAATGGGAAAATTTGACAGATTGGAGTAGGTTGATGTGCTGGCGTCTGTACTTTATAATTATGTACCATATTCTATGAATTATTGTCCAGGAATATCCTAGCTTTACTAAATCCAATTACATATTCAAACTAGAACCAAGGAAAGAATACCAAGAAAAACATAATCCCCCAGCTGTATCTCAAACATCCCAAGAGACTTTTAATCTAAAACGCTCTATAAATAAACGAAAAACTAAATCCACACAAGAAGACTTGAAAATTAACTTTTTGAACCGCTTGCGAAGTGCTTGCTCGATGCACTCTGAATAATTAATAAAACGTGCATTACTTTTATTTACTACGCTGAGAGGGTTATGCCTGCATAATAGGTTCAAAGATAATGTCCATAAGAACCGTTTTGCATATTTCAGCGGCACTAAGGCAGCTCTGTAACTTTTGTACCAGCTCGACGTCAACTTGTTTTCTTTATTTCTTCAGTAAGTTTGTTTACAAAGGTTTTGATGGGTTCAGTTAAGTTGAAATGTCTTTTAAATAATTATGGAACTATGGTTTTGTTTATGAATATTGAGCTCGAAATGAAGTTTTTGTGATTGAGTTTCAAAAGTCTTTTAATTCTAATTCCGTATGCGGTTTAAGTGAAGTAGTTATATTATAAACAATGAATATAATGGCATCTATACTAATATTATAAAGAGGTAAAATTAGTTTGTTTGTATGTAGGGGCAATCTGCGGACCTACCAGTCGGATTTGAAAAAAATATTTTTGCATTGAATAGCCCAATTTTGAGGAAGGTTATAGGATCGCGGACGAAGTCGTGGGAAGAAGCTAGTTACGGATATTTAGAAATTACTTACATAACTTTAACTCGAGTATTTAAATACATTATTAAGCCATTATACCAGTACATAAATTTGATACATCATATACAGGGTGGCAGGGACATCGACGTGCAACCTGTTACCATAGATGCAGTACATGATTCTGAACCAGTCTTTTTTTAAACCAACTAATAATTTTAACGCTCTGGGGCGTTGAAACTATTCGTCGGTTATTAAAAAAAATCGACTGTTTCATAGAAAAGTGTAAGGTACAGACAGAAAATACATTAAATAAATTTTACAGATTGTGGTAACTTGATGTGCTGGCGTCTGTACTTACGCGGTCAATAGGTATGTTTTTTTTTTAATTACCGATGAAAATTTTTCAGGAGGGTCTTTCAAAATATTGTACTGAATCCATGGTAATATGTTGCACGTCGATGTCGCTCCCACGCTGTATAGTTCAAAAAAGTATCAAGTGTAGGTACTAAAGAATAACGGTGTGAAAAGACGCATAAAGAAGCCAAGAGTCACTTGTTTTTCCCCTCTTGTGATCATTTTGTACTAAACCATACCTGGGAACCTTCTGAGTGCTCGATCACGTTGAACTCGCGGGCGCGGTGGCGGGCGCGGGGGCGTGCGCGGTTTCTTTCACCGCACCTGCGTTTGTACGTGAACACTTGCATATTATTCTATGTGTTCCGCGAATTCGAGCACTGACGCTGCCGTAAACAGCGACTTTTCACCCCAAAAATAAAAGTCGTTTCACAGCAATAATTTTTGCTCAATGTTACTTACTTTGATTCTAAACAATACATAGATAACGGCTATGTGATTGGACTTCAAACATAACGGATCCCATCATATCTAATCAAACTGAAAGTGTGCAACCACTATTAATTAATCATTTACAGATCAGTCATTATTGATGTAAATGGAGGTACCTATCCCAGAGAGTCAATTTGCACAGGCAGCCGCTTACAGTGCAAACTGATAATATGGCAATAATACAGTAACGTAGTGATGATATAACGACATAGCAATATCGGAATTATAACATATTTCGCCGTCCCCATCGAATAAAACGGTAATGTGCTATTACGATAGTTTTAACTTTATTGCATATTCGATATTTAGAGGTCCGATTACACTTTGTCAATTTTTTTCAGACATTTCCTACGGTTATTTCAGAAGTTACGAGATTTTCATGTGTATTGCAATGAACTTTACAATATTATTTGTATGTATACTTATTAGACTTTTTGCAACGAATAAAATTGTTATAGACTATTACAATAACTTTGATACGTTACATTTCCAGTAAGATGCTATTACCATTATATTCGCGGGAAAATATTCAACATAATTTGTGTAAAGCTTATTACAATTTTATTCTGATAACTGACAATTTTATTTTAAAATCGTTAAGGTTTTTTACGATACATTTTATTACAAATCGAAGAAGGTAATATTGATTTACCAACCCGCACTGGGCCCGCGTGGTAGATTACAGCCCACTCCCTCTCACAGAGAGGAGGCCTGTGTCCCAGCAGTGGGAACATTAATAGGCTAATGATGATGATGATGATGAATATTGATTAGTCGACTGCCTCCGATGCAAGAATGCCTCGACATCACCCTCTAACCAGTGTGTTAGTAATAATACTCTACCGCCTCTGTTTATTTTTATCTTCTGCATGCATTGGTCCTCAATGCATGCTGCATGGGGATACCGTTTAGAGGAATACTATACTTAAGTTCACGAAACGGTAGAATTATTATAATATGGAACGCGGTTAGTCAGGGGTTTTCTATGGGAAGTTAAAATTAGATTTTATAAAAAGTAATGATACAGTTCTGACGGAAGTTTGAAGAGACAATAAAAATTTATTAAACTTATAAAGTCTATCAAAGGGGTTTCCGTTTCTCAATTCCCCAATGATTTTTTTTTTTTTAATATTGGGCAAATACATCAACAATAGGTTTTATTTAAACGTGGATGTTACAGATTACCTTCAAGTATTTTAGCTAGAATATTTACACTAAGTAAACTGTGAAGGATTATTTTTGAAACATTTTAATGGATAGCCATAGCCATCAGAGAAGATAACTCTAGCGATTTTCATTAATAGTGATAGTTTACCTGATGTACCTTAAGCTTCATTTTGTGTGGATTTCATGTGTTCAATCAGGTTAATTGCGATTGCAGGCCTAGCTATTTTTTCACAGTGCCTACCTAAGCCAGAAAAGGTAACAAAATTCGATGCAATGTCATTGGTAATGTTTAAACTAATGGTGAACCCCAGACCTATTACCTACTAAAGAATAGAGTGCCACCACGCTTTCATTATATATCTCAAATATAATATTTTAAGTTAACATTTTATTAGCAACCGTGTGAAGTGCTAAAACGAAGTCTGAATATTCCATAGAACTGGAATTCAAAGAGTAATAATAAAGAACCCCACCACCGTATCTCTATATTGACATCGCGGTGGAAATGCGCGCTCCTGAACTCTAGGCCTGTGGCGGTAGAGTTTACCTACTTTACCGAGACAGGTCTAGGGTGAGGAGCCAGACCAAGAGATACATAAACTCGCAGGGTTGCATGTGGCGAGATGTTGGGCAGCAGCGACCCCATGGAACCTACCTTCCGCGAGAAGGGTTGTTCTTCACATATGGCTTGCTTTTTTTGACCAGCTGGAGTGACCACTGCCGAGGAACACAGCTCACACCTCTTTCTTGCCTTTATTGGTCGGCTTGAGTGGAGATTCGCAAGAAGGAAGTATTCCAGTAAGATGCTGGTAGAGATCTTGACCATCTTCCGGGTTAAGGGATTGTCCTGATAGCCGTGGAATACCTCTCCTCTCCTCAAATACCTCCGGACAGGTTGCCCGCTTGTCGCTACGTCGCGACAGTTTCCGGGAGCCCATTATTGAGTGTGCAAGTTACCCCATGCCATTTTATCCGTTTTATATTATATAACATTGGTCAGTCAGGGGACAAAATTCCAGTTCCATTGATCAAAGTTATCAATCCACTATAGCCACCCAAACTCATAGCCCAATATGTTTTGTTCTGCAACTCTCCTGCACCTTGTCCTTGGGTGCACTTGCATAGTGCATACACTACAGGGATAATGCAAAAGTGACGAAGCATGAAATGACGCAGCCTGACTTTTTCGACCTAAAGAGCCTTACTTATTTCTGAAAAACACTGGCTAAAAGACACTCAAGGAAAAAAAATAAAATTCCCATTTAAAACAAGCTTATGATCAGCAAATATCTATAAGTAAAGTGCTACACGCAGATATATTAAGTTTGTGTACTCCCACAGCACTACCATTCGTTTTATGACTCCCTCACAAGCTACGAGGCTAACCCGAGCGAACATTCAGACTCTAAACTCTCTGACCATGTAGACGACGAGGTTTAGAGCTACCCAGAGTAAATGCTTCTTAAAAAATAAGAATTACGTACATACACAATTAATACAGTTCCTAATTTGTTGATTTTGATAAGAAGTTATTAATAATTATGAATAAATAAATAATTATTAGACAGATTTCTTTTATTTCTTGAAAAATTACCGTGCACAGGTAAAAAATATTGATTCAGTATTCGATACTTACCTCTAGTTAGTATAATACATTTTCCATGGAATACACACGTAAGTTGCTATTACAGTAATCTGTAATTGACTGTTTGTCAGCGAATAAAATGGTAATAGTACATTACGATATGAGATCCTATCACAATTTATCAACCAATAACATAGCAACGCATTATTACGCTAACGTGTATCACGAGATTTTACGCGAATAATATCGTAATGTTGCTTTACCGTTTAAGTTTGTGCCTTTAATTCATGGTAATTTTAATTTCGTTAAAAACTATATTTCTAAAAACGTTATATTATTTAATATAGTATATAATTGTTTTGTAAAAAATCACTTTTCTTTTGGTATTTGAACAATCCCGATAAGTGTATTAGTTATTTAGATATTGACGAAAAACAGTTTTTTATTTTTCCTGTAAAATGTAGTTTTTACGATTACCGTTTTATTCGCCGGGGACGGCGATTTTATCATTAATTGTCATTATGTTCATGGAACTGTAATGTCATTCGTTGTACCCGTTATTGGTGGTCGTTAAAATCTATTTTACTTCCATTTTAAGTATGAATTAAATTTTATGCAAATAAAATTAAGCTCATGGGCAGAATTTTTGATTCATTTCTATGACAATAGAAAAAAACAAAACACAACACAACAGGCAAAAATAAAATAACTTACGTACTAAAAGAAGCTAAGAAAAATACAGTTGAAAACTAAAACAATGTCAAATTAAAAAGAGAAAAAGAAACCGCCGAAATAATATACAAAAAAAATTACAGCTGCTCTGTCCAAACTCTACACCAATCCTGTCAAATACCATTCTTATTTTTACCAATACCTCTTAGAAATACAAACAGGCAAGCACACACCGCGATGTGAGCTCTTACATTTCCATATCCTAGTCCGCGGGTTTCGTATCCATTCCGTGATGGATTCCCACGATTTCCACCAGTGTTTGACTTTGAAACTCAACTAATATTATATTGAAATTTAATGGGATTTGAGGAACTAGATCGGCAGTTCTGGATGTTGTTAGGTGATGCATACGTAGTAGTGTTTGGGTTGTTGTTACTAAGTTAATGTTGGGAATAGAGATTATGCATGTATGGAGTAGTTTGTGGCGATATCGATTTCTGTTGGGAATTGATGACGGGTGTGGTAAATTGTTGTTCATTCAATCTAAGGTGAGGGTTGTTGCACGGCTCATAATGCGAAGCATTAGAGTGTGCTCTACGATCGAAAAAAAATTTTTGCCCCATTTCTGCAACTGTTTTTATTGTTACACTCCTGCTAGTACACAGAACCTACTTAATTTATATACCATTGTATAGATGATTAAATGGAGATTAATACTGTAACTCTTTAACAATTGATTGAATGCAGCAGAAATGGAAAAAGCATCAAAATAGTTGAAAAAAAATTCCTGTCCGTCAATTTATGAACCCTGAAAACATTGTAGCTTGCGATAAAATCAATTAATTGAGTCAAATTTTTTTTTAATACATTTGTTTCAGCCATAAAAGGAACCCTATTGAAAATCGCGCTTTTATTCAAAGTAGTGTAATTATATTTAATAAAATACTAACTAAAATATAATATCTGTAACTAAATATTTCCAACCTTGATGTGACGTCGTTGCCTAGCAACCCACAACGTAAATATCGAAATAAATAGTCTTTGACATTACGTAAGGATTGCGAGGTTAGCAATTTTACCCATATTATAGGTAAAACAGCAGTCAAAACATACTTCATGAAAAGTGATAAATTGTTAATTTTTGTTAGAAACTATGTATTTAATTTATTTTTCGTTTATGAATAAGTGATATATTATGAGGCGTGCACTTTTGGATTTTCCAAACTTATATTTTGAGAATCGTCTATCTATTTAATTTCATTGGATTTTGTTGGAGTCATTATAGTTTTTGGTATTATTTTAACTGATAAAATAATATTTGTATGCCTATTAAATGTCAAGAAACTTAAATGGAACACATTTCACAAGTAAATTCTATTAGAATTGCATTAGAGGAATATAAAAGTTGTCAGTCAAATAAGTCAATAATCTACAAACTCTAAAAGCATACATCGAGTGTGGCCCGAAGATAGTTCCTTGTAACAACCCATAATTTATAAATTCAAATATTTTTCAACCTTTTTTATTTAATTGTAGTTTTTACAAACAATCTTTTTCTATACACTTAACAACAAACTCGACTACAAAAGCAACTATTAGAAACGCTCCCGGTAATACGACGGCATGACATACTAAATCAAACGCTCGATGTAAAACAGTTTAACTAACATTCGACAAATCCCACCGAGAATTAATTTCCGATGTGGATGATAATGAACAGGCTGTATGGGTCATTTGCATCGATATACCGATGTCGTTCATCGAAATGAGCGCACACTGCAAATTTGCCGAACGAGCCCGCAAAACCAGTGCGAATTGAGGCCTACTGCAGTTACTACACGATACAGAGAATTGTTTGTGCTTTTGTTTGGAAATTTCATATTTTTGAGTGAATTTTGGTGTGTACATATAGTTTTCTGTTTATTTAAGGTTGAGTAGAATATTGGTGATATTTTAGATACTGTTATTCAAAATAGATTAATGTTAAAAAAGTTTGTAAATCATTTTATAACAAAAGACATAAAATTTAATATAAACAGAAAATTGCACCAATAATTTTATTATCATTCTGAAATCGGTAATATAGATAAGCAATCAAACAAAGACTTCGTTGAAATTTCGATTTCAGAGTAACGATAGGCCTTTTCAGTGCACGCCCGGTAGAAACCTGGTCAAGCCGGATATTGCACGTCCATTGTTGGAAAATTCACAGAGGCATATTTACTTTTTGCATGTAAAGTGCATGATTGATATTTAATTGCTGGGGGCTATACAACTGGCAATTAGATTTAATGGCATTTTATTTTTGCAATATAATTAATACCATGTACGATTTGAACAGAAATAACGGTTCAGTTAGGCGAAAACTTGACCTAACATTTTTGAAACATAATTAATTCTTCAAGAATAAGTATTAAAAACATGTGAAAAGAAACGGAGATTCAATAAACACAAGAACCACAAAGAAACTAAAACAGAAGTAAGCTCTGCCACATCCCCTTGCGACCTTTACAAAGCTCTCGAGCAGAAGGAACTGCGCACAATGACTGGCATATAACGAACACGTAGGTAATTGCATGACATTGCAACTGCCTCCCTCCGATATTGGAACAACCAGAGCTGTTTGGTGTTACGCTTCTAAGTAATTTTGATTTTCATGCAGATTTCGGTGTAAGTGATTTTGGAGTAGGTATTAATTTATCTGGTTTTAGTCTTGAATCCACAATGAAGCACTGCCTGGAGGTTGATAAAAAATATACGTGAGGCATTCGGGTTGACATGTTTCGGGCGGAAAAAAATATTCGATTTGATTTTGCCGAATCATGGCGACTCGAAAAAGTATATACCACCGCTGATAAGTTGCGAATTGCTACTGACTTTTCATGTATAGATGACTCAATCAATCTTCCTAGCCTTTTTCCCAACTATCTTGGGGTCGGCTTCCAGTCTAACCGGATGCAGCTGAATACCAGTATTTTACATGGAGCGACTGCCTATCGGATCTCCACAACCCAGTAACTGGGTCATACGATACCCCTTGGTAAGACTGGTGTCAGACTTTCGGGCTTCTGACGACTCGTAACGACTGTCAAAGACCCATGAATGACAGCCGAGACCAACGGCTTAACGTGCTTTCCGAGGCACGGAGGAGTCTCGGTATGTAAAGATGGTCACCCATCCACTGACCAACCCCGGCAAGCGTAGCTTAACCTGATGGATCGAACCGTGCGGCTTGTTATTACTTAGCCACGAGCTCCTCATGTATAGATGACTACACCCGCAATATAATAAACTAGCTGTTGCCCGCGACTTTGTCTGTAATCCAGAAAGAAAAGTAGCCTATGTCCTTTCCAAGTCATGGTCTACCCATGTGCCAAATGTCACCCAAATCCGTTCAGCCATTTTAGCGTGAAAACGTTAAGCTGCGGCTGCATCTGCGTCTATCGTGACAAAGAAATGCGTGCCGAAGCTTCGTACGTCGTGCTCGCAAAAAAAATATCGCGCTAATGCATTCACATTAGCGGCTTCGCCACGTTTATTATGTACCGCCACCCGGGTGATAAGTGCTACGCAGCCCGAACTATCACGACGATAACCGATAATGGTTGGTGTGATCTGCGTGAATCGTATCACTGTGCCAAGCTTCGTCATGATAGACGCAGATGCGGCCGCAGCAAAACAAACATTACAAGCATTTATAATATTAGTTACGATTAGGATAATAATAATAGTCATCTTAGAACCTTACTTTTTCTTAGCTCTATATTGATTTACTGCTCTTCTCCCCTTTATTTTCAAGTGAGGTCAATACCCCTCATAATGTTATCCAAAAATGAAACGTTACATACAGAAATAATAACGATTTTCTTGCTACACATCGTTTTTAGAACATACCGTTTTGTAAGTCAAGCCGCAATCTTTGTTTTTGCTGAATCAGCTGGGGTGAGAATATATCTGATGGTAATGATGAATGTACGAATGAAAATGAGAGAGGGATTCATTAAAATTCGGTTCAGTTTACATTTTCTGCCCTCGATGGGACACATGTAAACTAAGTATCTATGAAAAATTGTTTGATGAATCCTTAATATTAACAATACTGGTGCTTGGTTTGGTGTCTTAAAACAAGATCCAGTAAAAATTTTAAGTCCGTACTAATTCACGAAATTAGGAAAGCTATTTTATCAAAATTATATACATTATATTATAAAAAAGTAAGAAGTAATTTTTGAAGTTTGTAATTTCACAAAGCCAAAAAAAGCACACATTGGTAAACATCAGTAATTACCTATTAAATCGTTGTAGGCTTGTAACAGTATTATTTTCAAGCGGCGATCACAAAATTTTTGTTTAGGGACTTTCGTCCTTTCAGATATTTTCTTCGCCTCTTAAAGTAGCAACCCAAAAGTAACCCAAATATAATGAGAATAAAGATCACTGTAATTTTGACCGAGTTGTCAATAGTAGCAATCCATCATCAACCTTTTTGTGACTATAATACAGTTGACCGTGATTTTGACAGACTTGTCAATAGTACCAACCCAACAGCAACCGTATTGCGTCGTTAATAAAGATCATTCTGATTTAGACAGTGATGCAAAATCAGAAGTAGATCAAACAATAGAAAATCAAACACATCACGTTGCAGAAAAAGTTAACCTTTGTAGTGCATCTTCTCTGTCATTTATACTGTGTAAGAGTCCCTTTATGAGACCCGAAGTTTGAAATTTACTCCAAGGATTAGAATAATACCCTGAAAGAAGGACAGTTTCTATAAAAATACACTGCTTTGTAAGTAGTATATTGTTATATCATTACCTACATAGCATCCACTATCTAGGTTAAATCACAGAACTCCTTCCACCAATTAAATATCTGCGAGATCTAAAAAACATACGGGCACTGGCTTTTTATACTCTCCTCGTTCCAAAACCGGAAAAAATAATAAAATCTTTTCCACATAACCACCAGTTTTCTCCGCCAATAAAAGTGCAAGTGTCAACAAGGCCGCGCAATTTGTCACGCAATCTCATGACGTGACAACTGACACTCATAGCCTCGTAAGACCGGTGACAAGTGACAGTCATGGCCTCGTAAGACCATGTTACTTGTCGTGCTCGCACTCTAGCTGCTTGCAGCTCTAATATAGGCCGTGGAAGACGTGCTCGGAGCTACTCTATATTATATTGAGGGGTGAAATAAAAATAGTGTGGATTTTAGGGAAACATTATTTTCGAAGGGAAGCTTTCACTTTTTCGAAAAGAGTTTCTTGTTGATTTGTAACATCTTTCCTCTCATTTTGGTGGGAGTGATTTCTTGAAAAGGGACGGTAGTGTGTAACTGGAAGCTGGGGAAGCACACGCTATTTGATTTGACTAATGAACGCGCGTGGCGCTATAGTTGGCAATCAGAAACCACTTGAAAAGCCCCTTTAAAGTTGCTCATTACCAAGGTGAGATTCCAAATGCATTGTCTATCAGTAAATGAGGGTAGTTTTAAGATATCTCATTAATTAAGTTATATATATTCTTAATTTCTGGTTCAATAAAAAACTATTTTAGACACAAATGTTCAGGTTAAAACTCGAATATAAACCGTCGTTTCTAATCCAATGATTTTAGGAAGCACGGTCTATCAAATCTATGCTCATAAAATAACAAAATACGATGCTATCCTGAATACTTTCTTAGACATAAAACTTGTACAAGATAAGGGATGTCACATAACTTAGATCATTCTTTCTATTAACCTTCAACGTCCCTGGTTCTGACAAAATATTACTCACATTATTTTGCTGACTTCCGTCAAAATAATATCGTCCCGAAGAAAAAGGATAAAGTCATTCTATAAACCATCGTGGATAAACCAAGATAGGGTGTGTATTTTATGACACGTTACTTAAATCGGTAGTTACATCATTGGTGATGCTTATCGTCATCATCATCAGCCTACAGCAGTCCACTGTTGGACATAGGTCTCTCCAATTGCACGCCATTCAGCTCGATTCTCGGCAACTCTCATCCAGCTGCTACCAGCCACCCTGGAAACATCATCACTCCACCTAACCTTTTTTTTTTTTTTTGGGTGGGAAATCATCCAATGACTTTTCCCGCTCTAGGCGGAGCGGAAGGGCGTGTCAGACTCTTACTGACTAAAACCCACCCGTGTTCCTTCCCTTGCCATGCCAGGGGCCACGGTTTCCCCTTGGGACTACCCGCAACCCCGGCAGGCATCGGCCCTAGCGGACCCCGTCAGTTTTGCTGACATCTCTTTGAGGCGCGCGTGGAACACGACGCGCCGTCGACCCGGGCCTGGTCCTTATCGGACGGCGAGCTGCCCGTTGCTCTCCGTCCGCAGGTCCGCGCCTATGGTTGCCGGAAATCGGCTATCAATTCCCGACGCCCGGGACGTTTCCTACGGCGGCGGCGCGGCGGCTGGGGCTGGTAGGGCGCGGCCTTTGCCACTCCCTCGCGCGACTCCACCTAACCTGAGGGCGTCCTACGTTTGCCGATACGTGGTCTCCACTCAAGAACACGTCTACCCCAACGGTCATCGGTTCTATGGATAATATAGCCATCCCATTGCCACTTCAGCTTGCTTATTCTGTGAGCTATGTCATGGATGATAAGTGATGCTAACTGCTTGTCAAAATTGAAGGTTTTTAATCCCGCCTTTGTTTAAAACATGTGTGGCAAAAGAACCGGGCTCACTTTCAATACGTATGTATTTTTAATGGTTAATGAAATATTGAGATACAACACGAACTTAATTTTCTGATCATTTATTATCTCCAAATTATTGTAATGAACAAGCGTGGTGATTAATTTTCGTTTGTCCCTGCATCATATAAAAACTAGTATGATAATTGTGTGCCTATTGCTAACTGATCATTTCAAATCAACATTCCACCTTATGAATCAAACACAGGACCCTGCGATCCCAACGCAAATAAGCGTATATTTACTAATCTAATATATACGAAGATGCTCCTATATTTTTCTAATACAGTAATATTCTCAGACTACGCCATGCTTCTCTCAAAATATTATCATATAAGCCCAATAATATTTTATCGTGAGAGGCTAAATAATACGTCGGCAACATTTGGTGGTTATATTGTTGCGTGTGGGTCGTTATATACCGACCATCGGATATGTGCGAGGTCATAGGTTTCGTGTAATGAAAAGATTTGTATTTAAGCTCGATATTGTCTCAATAGTATCTACTTATGTTAAATTTAATATACCTACATCTACCACTAAAATATGTACTTAAATTATGTACAAGTATACAGAAGAAAACAAAATTAAGGAAGAGCTCATTGGGCATCTAAAAATTTGTCCGCATCGCTGTCAGTGAGAAAAGAACCCAAAAGGCTGATCTTTTGTCTTAAAAATTGGCCAGCCAAGCAAGCAAAGCAAGCCAGTTCTGGTCACGTGAAGAGTCGACTAACCGCTTCAATTTCAATTTATTTGCCATAAGTATTGGTACAATTTAGATCTTAACATAAATAATTATTATAGATCCATAACACTTAGACATAATAATGTGACCTGCAAACATTTGGGTTTATAATTAGATACCTACTATTATAGTCATTCTTCTAATATAATTAAAATTGAGTAGCAATGTTGTTATAAGTATTATTAGATACATTTTCCAGAATACTATTAATGTCAGAGGGTAAATGATTACGATTATCATTTATTATTCAATCTCTTATTAATATGTCACTTACTGAGTAGAAGTTCCTGGCGATGTCTCGAAATACTCGATGAGCACTCGGACCCTACGGCCCTAGTGTTTCAACCCCAAACGGCTCAAAAATATATTTGCGCCATTTGAGGTTTTCTGCACTTGCATCTACCTATTGGTTGAAATAGTATCCATTTGAAAAACACTGGTTATTTTGAATACACGCGTTTAATTACTTATAATTTGCTTATTTCCTTATTTAAATCCATAAATTCTTTTATTTTTACACAATGCTTGGAAAGTTAAAAACAATTTGCGCGCCAAAATAAGCTGAGGAGCCATCTTTGTTGCATAACCTTTTTAGAGAATAGATTAAAAACAAATTTTCGTAAGCTGCCAGTTTGAAGGCGAAACGAAACTTTTTACCTCATCCAACTTTTATAGCATTAGACCTTCATAATCTGTAATTAATTTATATTCAGTGTATTCCGAAGTACGTTTTATCTTCTGCGGGAATTAAAGGTTTAAACCCCAAGCGGGGAAGAAAAAAATGTTGTCGCTTTTCGAACCTTGGAGAAAAAAGACGGAGCCTGAATAAAAATCACTACATTTGTCACAGCATAAGAATTGGAATTAGACAAATTCGTCCGTTAAATTAAGGCCATTCCGGATGGAGAACGGAATTCGATTTGGGGTAAATCTCCCACCCGGCTGGGGAAATGGGGAATTTTCCTTTACCGCGCCTCGCGAACTTAAGCGATGCTCGGGATCGCACGTGATTGGATAAAATAGAAAGTGTATTTACTTCTAATTTGATTTTAAATTGGATACAAATGGATGGCGATTTTTTTTACTTAATCCGCCAAAGAACGGGCATCCCGAGTAAATTATTTGGCTTAGAGACTCGAGACGTGAAAATTAAATCGATCAATCGTGGACCGTATTCGAATAAACAGTACTTTCAGCTCACTGATAAATATTTAAACAGCATTTCAATTAAGTCCAGACTAAGTAATACTCTAAAGTACATCATGAAATTACATTTTAAAAAGGGAATTGAATATCTTTATTCAGCTACCTATTTTGAATTCCTACATTTACATATCAGCAAAAAGTGTTGAAGTGTTTTGAATATTACTCAACCATTTCAGCTGGAGGTATGTGCTGTTTCAATTCAACGTATCTCTAGCATTCCATTAACATCATTTTTAGGGTTCCGTACCTGAAGGGTTTCAAACGGAACCCAATTACTAAGCCTCCGCAAATTTTCACAGATTATGTATTTCTATTGCCGCTATAATAACAAATATTAGGAATAAAATTAAAAAAAGAACGGGTTGCACTCCGGGAGTGCCATCAGAAGTGAAAACTTGAACATTAACGTTGTGCATTTTTGAATATTTTGGAATGGTGAGGGAATAATTTCGCACGAATTGCTTTATTTACGTAAGTACTATAATGTATCTGGTTAAATACAATATTCATTAGTAATAGTAGTAGTATATTTATTTATTTTCAAAATATAGTGTAACAAAAATAAACAATTTATTTAAACACTTTTCACGAAGTACCTATGTTTTGACTGCTTTTTTTACCCATCAACATGGGTAAAATTTCTTACCTCGCAATCTTTACGTAATGTCAAAGACTATTTATTTTGATACTTTGTTGGTTGTTAGGCAACGGATCTTACGGTCACGTCCTGACGCGAGTTTAACATTTTTTACCCATCCCAAAAAAAGTGCACAACGCCGCTAAAGAAGTTTTCACATCAAAAATAACAAAATTACAAATGAAAGGTGAAGAAACGTGTTATTATCGGCGTGTTTTGCAAAATATTGTAGGGTGTTACCGGAACCCTTCGTGTACAAGTCCGACTCGCACTTGGCCGGTTTTCCATGCTTACCTATGTTTTGACGGCTATTTCTGTCTTAGTGCTTGTTTACGGAGACGTGGGGCGTTGGGCGTGGCGTTCGGCGGGGCGGCACGCTCAAAATTCAAACATATATGGCGTTGTATGAGAGCGTTTACGGAGAAGCGATTTTACATGCGTTTGCTTGAAATGCCATACATCTCATTGCTCACAACTTAGTTATATTTTCTTCTCTAGTTTATCTGATCTATCATTCTTAATACGACAACCGAGTTATTTACCGTTACTAACTACTTACACACTTACTATATTGTTGACGACACGGTTGGCGCAGTGGTTAAGCGATTGTATGCTACGCTGCGTGTCGCGGGGTCGATCCCCGCACGGAGAAAATATTTGTATGATCTCTAAGTAGTTCTTCCAGGTCTGGCTGCAATATAGGAGAAATTCCTTGCCTGGGGCAAAGTTAAAAAAAAAAAAAACAACGCGTTGCATTCCGGGAGTGCAGGCAGAAGTGAAAACTTGAACATTAACGTTGTGCATTTTTGAATATTTTGGAATGGTTAGGGAATAATTTCACACGAATTGCTTTATTTATCAGTATAAAAGTACTATAATAATTTATGTGGTTAAATACAATATTCATTAGTAGTAGTAGTAGTACTTATATTTATTTATTTTCAAAATATAGTCTAACAAAAATAAACAATTTATTTAAACACTTTTCATGAAGTATGTTTTGACTGCTTTTTTTACACATCAATATGAGTAAAATTTCTTACCTAAACAGTTGTTCCAAGAAAATAAATCTTAATCGCTACCGCGCGCTCACGCTCGAAGTTTTAAGTCAATTAATTTTTTGTCTACACTTCCACCTTCCCACGGTTTGCTCATTATCTTTGACAGTAATTCCTGTTTCAGGAAACTCGATAATTAGAGGAAGTTACATTTATTAGATTTAGTACCTACTTTTCTTCTTATATAGGAACGAATAATTATCCTTGTACAGTCAGGGTGAGTAACTGTTTATCAAATTGACACGGCACGTCAATTTGTTGTGTTATAGTCATTTCAGACAACTGTCTAAGAATGACAGCTGTGATTTATTATCATTGTACTAAATTGTACAGTAGCTGGAAGTCAACTAGCTGAGCGCCACGGTTTCACCCGCATAACTCTCAATCCCGTAAAAATATCGAGATAAAAACAAAAAACCCGACTGCAAAAACACATAACTGAAAAGAGAAAAACAAGCATTATAATCTATAGAATTTTGGTATCGCAGGCACAAACAAAAGTTACACCATATTTCCGGTTATTATTGTTATATTATTATTGTCCCCGCCTGCGATACCAAAATTCTATAGATTATAATGCTTATTTTTCTCTTTTCAGTTATGTGTTTTTGCAATCGGGTTTTTTGTTTTTTGAATAATTTTATTTGTTTCAAGTTTTTTAGTTTTATTATATCTTAATTTGGAATTGACTCATTACCAGCTTTTACCAATATTGTTGTGATGCAATACATAAATATTATATAGCTTATGTCACTTCTACGATTAAGACGAATCTAACGACACCTCAATTATGTTAAAATCCATCAAGCCGTTTAGGCTACAGAGCGTGCCAAAGAAATAGACATACATACATACATACATACATACTCTCGAAAAACATTACCCTCCTTCTGGGGCAGTCGGGTAAAAATAAGGATCAGATCAGATCATGGTGTATCTATGTGCCAAACATCCAAATCCATTAAGCCGTTTTAGAGTGAAAGCGTAAAAAACAAACATACAAACATGCAAAAAATCAAATATTTTGCGTAGTTTTAAAGATCTAAGCATACATAGGGACAGACAGCGGGAAGCGACTTTGTTTTATAATATGTAGTGATAAATAATATCCCTGACTACACAAATATTAGAACTCTATGATTTTCGACTATTTTAATATACGTGCACATTTACTCCGCTGTTAGGTTCGGAATAGTGAAAACTATTTTGTTATATTTTCACAATAGAAGCCTAAAACAATAGAATATAATGCTGGTCTATTGATCCATCCTTTATGCAGCTCTATTGAACTACGTCAAACATGTCATGTCAATATTTTAAGCGATGGCAATAACAACAACGAATGCGTTTGCTAAGCTAAAGGTAAACAAAAGCTTGTGATATTATAATACCGTCCATGTCCCACTGCAGGACAAAGACCTCTTCTCATGCAGAGAAGGCACGAGCATTGATCACCACGCTTGCTCAAGAGGGGACTTATATTGACTATAAGTTCAGGTTTCACGATGTTTCCAGTAATATCCAAAATGAACTTAGAAAGTACATAAATTAATTGAAAAAGTCTACCAATTGGTACCTGCCCCGATTGAACCCACAACTTCGTGCACGCATCACGTCAACTAATAATTATGAAACTAGCGACCCAGCCCTGCTTCACGCAGTTTATTTATGAAAATATCAAAATATATTTTAGTAGGATCAGAGGGCTTAGTGCGAGTTTAATTTTACCATCTCGATCAAACGCATCAACCGCGTTTGGCGCTCCGATTGGCAACCGGCCGGCCTTCACCGGTGAAGGGCCAATCGGAACGCCAAACGCGCTCGATGCGTTTGATCGAGATGGTAAAATGAAACTCACACTAGGCCCTCTGAATGTATTATTAACATAAACCGTCGGGATTTTTGAAGTGATTAAAGCTTCTTTAGGCACGTTGACCGATTTTCGGTAAGTGGTAAAGTTATGGATTCGCGTCACCGACATGCTCGCGCTCTTGTGCTGTACTAAAGAATATAGATGGCACTAATACCAGTTTTAACTTTTGTCGGCAAAACCTATTGACGAGCTATGCGAACATAAAAATATAGGGAAAACAGTTTTTTTTGTCGCAATTTTGGTGTTGGTCCCATAGTGAAAGTTGTTCATAATGATGAGTACAATGACCTCTTAAGAGGATGCCTATGAATTCAATTTCTCCCTGTAGATCCTCCTCCTATAAAACTAACTTTAGAACACGATATTTTCTTAGCCACTGGAAATGGTTAGCGTCTTATAAAAACCCACGAGACGAGCAAAATACAAACAACACTACTGAACAAGAAACACAAAACTAAAGAAAATTCAACATAAACGGCTTGTTTATGATATGTGCTTAAAGTCCAAAAAATCAATCTTCCTAGCCTTTTCCCAACTATCTTGGGGTCGGCTTCCAGTCTAACCGGATGCAGCTGAATATCAGTATTTTACATAGAGCGACTGCCTATCTGACCTCCACAACCCAGTAACTGGGTAATACGATACCTCTTGGTAAGACTGGTGTCAGACTTTCGGGCTTCTGACGACTCGTAACGACTGTCAAAGATCCACAAATGACAGCCGGGACCAACGGCTTAACGTGCTTTCCGAGGCACGGAGGAGTTTCGGTATGTAAAGATGGTCACCCATCCACTGACCAACCCCGGTAAGCGTAGCTTAACCTGATGGATCGACCAGTGCGGCTTGTTATTACTTAGCCACGAGCTCCTCTAAAAAAAAAAAATACAAACAACACTACTGAACAAGAAACACAAAACTAAAGAAAATTCAACATAAACGGCTTGTTTATGATATGTGCTTAAAGTCCAACAACGTAATTATAGTTTTCGCTTTAACCTGTTTTTATAACAGAACATCACGCCTGCAATTCTCGAAGGGATAAGCAGAGGTGTACTGTCATGCTCACTCAGATGTCTCGCTGATGGTGGCGTGTGTGTTGGATCATTTTTAGCTCCCTTCAAAATGGTTGAGCTGAATGGTGCTAATACATGCGTCATGTTCGTGAACGGGCGCCGTCAGTTGGGACTGGTCATCCCTTAGCTGCCGTGGCTTATTTTAATTTATTTTAATCCTTGAATTGTTTTATTTTTAATTTTTTATCTTTTTAGTACGGACGCTTTTAACGTGCGCCTCTTTTTTACATTGTTCTCACATGTATAATTTAAACATGAATTATGTAACCACTATTTTGTTACAATTATTTGTATTTCGGTAGAACATTTGGTGGCTTAATTTGTTTCATTTTAACCCTACGATGACTTGAGTGTCCGTGAAGATTCTTGCCCGTAAGTTCTTCTCCATAGGTACCTACCACGCTTTGGAATGGGCCACTAGCTTCATATTTCTGACTGACTGACTCCTTGACAATTCAAAAGTGCCTGTATATGGTTTAATTGAAATAAATGGTTTGAGTTTGAGTACCTATACCCACATTTCGTACACCCAGACTCCAAACTGCTACTGGGAGATTTCTAATAGAAAAACCAATAACACTTTACCCGACCTGGGAATGGAATCCAGGACCTCATGCTCAGCAGAAGCGCTTGCGACCACTATACCAACAAGGCAGTCACTTGACTTATAAGTCTGTACTTAAATCAGGGTAAGTATAAATTAGTGTGAAAGCTAACGAATTGTTTACAAAAGTAGGATATAGTGCCGTTTCCTTGCATTTGTAGCTTAGTGACGTCTGGAGAATAGCAATGGCTTAGTATGGTTCTAGTGATGGGGGACGTTGATACCAGAAACTGTTTTTATCGGTATCTGATCGCTAACAAAGTACCTAGTCAACACAAATTATTTTGTTTTAATTAATATCGGTATTAAGGAAGGTTTTTTTTAGGTTACTGTAGCTTAAGACGTGCCAGCTTGTAAGATGAAAAGTTGTGCAGGACTTTTTTTTATTTGTTTCGCATTAAATCGTAGTTGTTTTAGAAAAGAGATTTGTCAAATCAGTCTCTTCTTAGGCGATGAAGAGTCAGAAAGAGGACAGCGATTAAGATGGGTATTATTTTTAATAGCCCGGTAAAATATTAATTTTGTTACTTCAACAAATATACGTAGGTATTAATACATACATATGAGATAAATTATGCGCATATTGTTGCTACTGTTCTCGCTATGTTTGTAAACTATACCTTTGTTACGTCGACACTAGTTTGAATAATAGTTAGAGTTACTGTTTTGCTATGTTTAAGCTTATTTACATAATTCTGGTACATAGGGGTTGTGCATTATTAGCCTAAATAATAGCCTAGAGGTACACGTGTAACATTGGTATTAATTTGCATTATTGCTTGATACCACGTATTGTTATTTCAATGGAATATAATTGACATCTATGCCTATATATTACCATTAGTTTTGGCACGTATTAAAATAAATGAAAAATAAAAAGTTGACACATTATTTTGCATCCAATCTACGTCACATTATCCTTTAGATTCTTTTATGTATGTTGCGACAAAAGAGACAAGCCCATCTCTAGATGCCTAACGAAATATAATAGGTAATGTTTTTATTCTAAGCCGAGATAGAATAAAACGATAAAAATGGTGACGTCCTAAAAATCAGGTGTCTCTAAACTGATACCACAGATTGATATCGGTACCTGGAAAGCTTTCACATCACTAGAGCAATAGACGTTTGAATCTTGGACATATTCCAAAGCATTTCAGTTTTATCCCCGATGTCTCGGCGGGGCATAAATTAAACGGTTTTCATACGAATACAGTTATATTCTGTTGTTCAACTCGAATTAAGGCTTTATTTATGCTCATTGGGGTTGTTGTACCAAGTGTGGCCGTAAAAGTTTGGGCCCAGAGTGGTATTTTCTATTTAAGGCTAGTATTCTGACTTCGATCTCAAAGTCGGGGTTAGGAGGATAATTTTAGTCCTGATTGAAGTATCACATTGATTAAAATCACGATAAGCCTCGATCCCGTGGGGTTATCAGGATAAAATTCAAACCCAAATTCAAAAGTCATTTATTCAAACTAGGCTGAGAATCAGCACTTTTCGAACGTCAAAATGACTTAAGACAGTCCCCCAAAAACACCCACCCTTCACCACTTCCTAGTGTTTTAGCTGGGAAGAAGAAGTGGCGCGAATAACTCCCCAGCAGCACAGCTGTCTGTTCAGTTGGAAAAACTTGATTCTATATAATAGTACATAATATGTAGTATTATATACAGGATGGAAGGGTAAACACCGTTGTCACTCAAACTATGGGTAGTTGGCTTAAATATAAACATATAAAACCGATTAAAAAAAAAATTACGTTATTTTCTTTAACGAATATTAAAAAGGTTATTGTCCGACACCGTCCGCAAATTCATGGATATGCGCCCGCCCAACTGACGTAATCGATCGCTGCCCATCCTACCTACCTACACAACACATGAATAAATACAATACAACCTTTTCCTGGCTTAAGACAGGCAAAAATACCTTAGGAATTGCGTGACGATTCTAAATGTACATCTTTAAAAAAAAAAGTTGTGATTTTCCATTGAATTTATGTTCTACTCGTATAAACGAAACCAAACCACTGGTTTGAAGGATAACGGTGTTTACCCTAACACCATGTAGAATCATATTTTTGCATAATATGCAAAAATAATTTAAATTACCACATTTAGTAATACAACTCATAAAATAAAAACATTGTAATGAGTAGACTAGATGTCAACAAAAAATTAAAGTAAAATAAAATAAATAGACCAATACAGTCAAATAAAATAATCGTAACAAACTAAACAATTATAAATGAGCTCATATAGTGTCGTGTTGCTTTTGGGGAGGGGGGGAAAGCTTATCCCAGACCATGGTCTACTGTCAGCCGCTTCAGCGTGAAAGCGTAAAAAAACCAACTTACTTTTGCATTTATAATATTAGCTAGAAAGTTAGGATGCACCCAAAAAATCCTCAGAGTCCGGAGTCTAGATTTTTTTCCCAGTTGTAACGATAGGCCCGCCCCTCTATTACATGGGACTTAAATATAACTGGTGAGCACACCACGATGGCAGCATGGTGCACCTCTGCCTAATCCTTCGGGGAATACAGGCGCGATGTTATGTTATAATGAAGCAGGGGACGAAGGGGCTGCCTTTGAAATGGCCTCAATAATACGAATAGTGCTCAAAATTATTATTACAGTTATATGAATAAAGATAAAGCTCTGTTTCGCCATTTTATTGGTCAGCAAACTCTTAATTTACTGTGACCATTTAAAAGTGAAATAGCCCCCTCTGTGGTCTAGTGGTAAAACTACCTGTCTCAGACCCCGAGGTCTTGTGTTCGATTCCCAGCGAGGGCAAGATTTCTGCTTGGTTTGGTTGGTAGTAGGGCTTGTTCTTAGTCCGCCTGGCTAGCTACCACAATCTTAAGTTTGTCACCATAACAACAATCTTAACAGCATTGTTGTGTTTCGGCAGTTAGAGGTAAGATAGCCAGTTCCTCTGCAATTGAGGATTCTGGGTGTAGCTCGTACCTCCTTCGGCCTAATCATCACTTACCATCAGGTGAGATGAAGGTGAAGAGCTTCACCGTTGCGGCAAAAAAATAAAAAATAAAATATTCAACACTCTTTAATGTTAACCCACTTTAAACGACAACACGACATACGTAACCAGTGTACACTGTGTACCTGTACAGCACTTCAACGCTAATTAAACTACTAAGAACCACAAAGGCCAATTTGTTTTGGTATATAAACAAGTTGTCTCTCCACAGGACTCCTAAAGACTCGTCCATATATGAGGACACGTGTTAGTATATACATTTATATACATACTAAGTTATTTTAAAGCATATAGTTACGATTTATAAGCTGTATGATAATATTACGACACAGCCAGCGCACTTAGCCCACAATAGAAAAGGAGTTTTGTCGACGGAAGAATAGACAAAATGACAGATAAACAATCACAATCTGTCATGTGGTCTATTCTTCTGTAGAAAACCCGTTTCTATGGTTGTCACGCTACGCGTGCTGAAGGCGTCGTCATAGAAGATGGTGGGACAAGCTCGACAGAAAAACTAAACCAGTAGTCTACACTAGCCCTAGATCGAAGGCTCCTCGATCGCTTGGACAATGGCCATGGCCCTCCCCATGACTTCCAGTCCATGGGAAGGGGCTTTTGACCAAGAGTGAGCTTATGCAGGCTAAAAGCACCTAATTACTATAATATTGAAACTATATATAGGTGACAAGGAGTTGTAACACAACATCACACATTTTCAATGTGAAGGTAACACATTCGATCGATTGGACAAAGGCCATGGGAAGGGGCTTTTGACCAGTAGTGAGATTATGCAAGCTAAGAGCACCTAATTACTTTAATATTCGACGCGACACGAACAATACAAAACTTCACGGTATAACAATAACCGGTGTCGCGTCGCGCGACAAATCGCGCTGGTCTGAAAACAGCTTAACACAACATCACACATTTTCAATGTGTAGGTAACACATATTTTGACAATATGATAAAAGACCCATGTAATAAGAGCGAGCTTTATGCCATTATCTGGAGACAAATCCATACTCTTTATCAGAATTTCCTTTTAGAAAACCCTTATTAAAGGTTGGCTTAACCTGAACAAGCCCGGAACGAGAACACTTAGCAGTTGCAACGACTAAAGGTACAATTCCGTAGCTGAATGCAAGCAGCAGCAGTAGGCGACGTGTCGCCGCGACACTACCTACTGGCTATTGTTTTTTTTTTTTTTACCCTCAACGGGGCACCTCTTGGCCTGCATCTAACCTGATGGTAAGTGATGATCAGACTGAAAGTGGAAGCGAGCTTCACCAGGAATCCTCAACCACAGAGGAACTGGCTATCTTATCTCTAGCTGCCGAAACACAACAATGCTGTTAACATTGTTGTTATGGCGAAAGACTTAGATAAGTTGGTGGTAGCTAGCCAGGTGAACTTAGAACAAACCCTACCACCAACCAAACCGAGCAGAAGATTTTGCTCCCACTGGGAATTGAATCCGGGACCTCTGAGTCTGAGACAGGTGGCTTAGTCACTAGACCACAGAGGCGGTATTTCTATGAAATGGCTGTGTCGCTAGATAAGGAAGGTATTTCATAAAAATACATTGTCTGCTGCTACTGCCCACAGTTGGCTATGGAATTGTACCTTTAAACAGCGACGCCGATAGTCCTGCAAAGAAAATAGAGATAATTGCGACACAGTACGTACTACGTCTTGCGAGACAAGACAAAAAACATTGGAAAGACATTTTTATCTCTATGAGTTCAATTCCTCCATTAATTTTAATGCAGGCTAACCAGTGTAAACCAGACCCAACGCAGTAGAATGTTAAACATTTTTGTTTAAATACAAGGAAAATATTTGAATACTCCTAGTTGTTACTTTAAATAGTTGAAAAGGTTTGGTTCATGCTCCGAATAATGCTGGACAGTTTAAATACAATAATTGTGTTGAAAGATTCCGTATTTCTGGAAGTATCTTACTTCAATATTAAAGCTAAGAGGGTCGTTAGACTGTTTTTATTTCATCTACGACTGAATTTTTAAAGAATGTATATTTTTTACAATAATTAATAATAATATCTTAATCATAATATTGACTATGCGATATAACAGATTTACACACGTCACAGGTTTCCTGCCTAAAGTTTCTGCTATAAGTAGGTAATGAACAATTATTACAGTATAAACGAATACTAAAATGATAAATCCCTGAAACTCATTTAAATAAAATACATAAAGAATGTTTTAGTAGATTATGTTAGATCATAAGATAAACGATAAGTCCTCAAAGAAATATAGTAGGTAAAGCCTACTATCTTTCTTTTGCTGTGCCGACACCTTTATTGGTTCTCAAAATCCTGACATGACAGGTTTCATAGTAACAAAAAATATGCATTTACGGAGTAAAAATGATTTTGAAACATACTTACTCTATATTTTATATTTTACGCCATCTACTATAATTTTACAGGCAATGTCTTCTAAAATACCTACTATATTTTAATATATAAAAGTTGGCAACCCTACCTTGACTGGTTAGGTTTTTTTTTAAATCCACCAAACACCCAAAATTTTAGACCCCACAATCTTCAATGTCTGTTATCACGACCTATCGGGCCTAGGACATTGATAGAACTTCTCTTTGGCTTATTCCATCGATCCCGCCGATACATCAGGGGGACACTAAAGCCAGCTATACATCAACACGTCCTGATCCGACGTATCGTTTGACATCAAAAAAGTAATATGTCTCCTCAAGCTGTATATAAAACCTTAGCGAAATGAAACGGGTCCGCTATCAAGCTGCGGCCCGTCAATCTTATTGTCATTCAATTTGAATTTCCGCTTAGGACCGGTTTTTTGTGAGGCCTTACTAGAAGCCATAGGAGAAGCGGATTTAGAGGCGACTTTAGTACTAGATGAATTTAGGAATAACATAGAACGTTAATCGCCGATTTCAGCATTCGTCAGGGATAAAGTAGTAGTCCCACGTTGGGCGCCAATTATAAATTTTGGCTGTATCACCACAAAATATCTGCTGAATCGTAAAACTGCACTTGTACAAATAAAAAATGTATCATCGTCATTTCATTTTAACATTTTATTGAAAAAGTAATACTTCGTACTGGAAATAGTTGTTAAATTAAAGTCCACGACACATTGGTGATTACCGAAACGTAAAATGAAAATTACACAACCACCTTTTTCAAAATGTGCATGTGAAGTTAATTTAACAACTATTTGCAGTACGAAATATTACTGAGTAAGTAAAAAGTAATATGTTGTACTGCAAATAGTTGTTAAAATAAATTCCGCACATTGGTGATTACTGAAACGTAAAATATTACCCAATGACCTTTTTCAAAATGTTGATGTGAATTTAATTTAACAACTACGAGTATTTGCAGTACGAAATATTACTTTTACCACTATCACTTAATTATTTTAAATTAACACACCACTCAAACCGGCGCGGGCGTCAGCAGCGTTTCGAGCGCACTAAAACTATTCAATCTTCAACTCCACCTTCCCCGCTAAATTCGTGGCCCAGCATCTAGTCTACCCGGGCGCCGAGGCCGAGAAAAACCTAACATTTGTCACTGCATCGGAATCTGTTGAATTAGACGCTTCAAGGGTTCCCCCGGATGGGAATTTGAGCTTATTTTTTGTTTCTGTTCCATATTATAGAACATTCGAGAACATTCCGTACGTAATGGCGTTGCTGTATCGCAATAACGTATCTGAAACGAGGGTAGGATGCTTTTTTCTCGCTTTACGATTTTTAGTTGATGGCTTGATATGATTCGGTTTAAGGCGGGTATTACTTACGGTTCGGAGTTTCGTTGCGCTCGGAATATTAACTTCGGATTTAGAGGAAAGGGTTCGGAAATTTTAACGGTTTTTACTTCGTTTTATGGCAATATTTTTTTGTTGTTGTGTTATTCGTTTCTGCGGATGATTTAGTGGGTTCATTCGGGTTTATTTTGGTTATAATTTTTTTAGTTTCATACTCCATGATGTATTATCGTTAGGAAAGTTCTGAGTATGAATGTGGATGGGTATAAGAGTAGGGGACCAAAGAAAAGATGGATGGCCTGTGTGAAAGATGATATGGCTAGAAAGGGGGTGAATACCGAGATGACAACTAATAGAGAGGAATGGAAGAAAAAGACATGTTGCGCAGACCACAAATAAATTAATATAAGATCAGGAGAATGACATACATAATCAGCCTATTAATGTTCCCACTGCTGGGACACAGGCTTCCCCTCTATGAGAGGGAGTGGGCTGTAATCTACCACGCGGGCCCAGTGCGGGTTGGTAGATGTAACATGTCTTCGAATTTTTGGTTCTAAGACATGCCGGTTTCCTCACGATGTTTTCCTTTACCGTTTTGAGAGCAGTGGTGATGAAAGACCAGGAGAATGATGACTTAATTACTACGTATTGAAAATTAACTTTGGGGTTATATTAGTACCTCAGATTATTATATAACATCACCCCTGTTATCCTCGGAGAGTTGGACAGAAGTACCTACACCCCCATTTCGCCAGTCACATCTACATTGCATATGCGAACGACCTGACGTCACAAATTCCTGCATGACGCACACTTACCGTGCGATCAGAATATATATAACTTCCTCGACATCAATCGTTGGCAGTTGCCCACCAGACACGACACCCGTGTGGTCGAAGGATCCTACCTTTTCTATAGAGGATGAGTGAACTATACGTCATCTTGTTCCTCATGCCTCTATTAAAATTATTATCATTATTTTGAAATGATTCGAGTGTTTTTCTTTACCACGATTCTTTCAAAACTAAAGAGTCATCTACGAGTTTTTCCTCATGTAAACCTTAATTTTCTTCTTTAAACATTATGTAAAATCTACTCCTAGATAAACATACATAAGATAAGGCTCTCCACAAAGCAGGGGTTTGTTCATCGATATGGGACCCTTGACATCGACGAATGGCTATATATCTTCCCTTTAACGTTAGAAAAACGCCTATGAAAAACGTTCACGTGTAGGAGAAAAGGATTCTGTCTGTTCTGTTTCTCTAAAAATTATGTTTGAACATTTTCTTTTGAGTACGGTATATTTTATTTTCAGTTACGGGAGATTACAGCTTATAAATAAACAGATGCCTATATAAAACCATGTTTGTGATTATTCCATCTATGCATGAATGAGGAGCTCGTGGCTAAGTAATAACAGTCCCAGGTTGATTTATCAGTTGAAGCTACGCTTGTCGGGATTGGTTC
Source organism: Conistra vaccinii (assembly GCA_948150665.1). NCBI lineage: Eukaryota > Metazoa > Arthropoda > Insecta > Lepidoptera > Noctuidae > Conistra > Conistra vaccinii. The sequence continues at coordinate 5,302,539 of OX411321.1, forward strand.
TTGACCATCTTTACATACCGAGACTTCTCCGTGCCTCGGAAAGCACGTTAAGCCGTTGGTCCCGGCTGTCATTCAAGTATCTTTGGCAGTCGTTACAAGTCAGAAGCCTGAAAGTCTGACAACCAGTCTTGCCAAGGAGTATCGTATTACCTAGTTACTGGGTTGTGGAGGTCAGATAGACAGTCACTCCATGTAAAATACTGGTATTCAGGTGCATCTGGTTAGACTGGAAGCCGACCCAACATAGTTGGGTAAAGGCTATAGGCAGATTGATTTTTGAATTTCATTACGCTTCCACATTCAATAATTGTAATCCAAATCATCACCAAGCGGCCATGCTAAAAAACCTATAGGCAATGCACCTATCGGTGAAACGCAAACTTATCAGAATTTATCTCCTATTCATTACTTTAGTAAATGAGAATCCTAATCTCTAATAATGAATTAATCAGTATCTTATCCATCAAGCTTATCACCCTCTTTCATTAAATTACTTTATTTTTAATACATTTTAAAACACTTTTTACACGACCCCAAACTTTTGGTAACAAACAAGAGCGAGAAAAGCTTGTAAAAAGAAAAGTACATTAATTTTGTAATGATGTTAAACTGAGGGTCGATAATTGAAATGGAATTTCATAATCTCAAAGTGACGGCTTGAACAATTATCTACTTAAAGCTTTGTGCTGACCAGCGCGACGTAATGGTTCATACACTTGCATATGAAGGAGTAAATAAAAACAGTTTATAGCGTCTGAGTGCAAGTAAAGTCAAGGAAATTATTTGCTCAAATATGAGTAGAATACACACAACACAAATCAGCAAGAGATGTTAAAACCAATTATTGTTCTATGACAGTCGTTACGGGTCGTCAGAAGCCCGAATTTCTGACAACCAGTCTTACGAAGGGGTTTCGTATTACCCAGTTTCTAGGTTGTGGAGGTCAGATAGGCAGCCGCTCCATGTGAAATACTGGTATTCAGCTGCATCCGGTTAGACTAGAAACCGACACCAATATAGTTGGGAAAAGGCTAGGCAGATTCAGATCAGTCTGTTGTTATACCAACAATCTGTGAAAATTTCATGTGTCTACCTCTTACGGTGAGAGCAGTGGTGGCCCAGATCGTGAGGTCGAACCCAAGCAGGCGCTTTACTTTGTGTAAATAATTTCATCACCACTGCTCTCAAAACGGTGAAGGAAAACATCGTGAGGAAACCGGCATGTTCTAGAACCAAAAAATTCGAAGACATGTGACATCTACCAATCCGCACTGGGCCCGCGTGGTAGATTCCAGCCCACTCCCTCTCACAGAGAGGAGGCCTGTGTTCCAGCAGTGGGAACATTAATAGGCTGATGATGATGATGACCTCTTACGGTTCAAAACATACAGTTCCTGGATAAGTGATAATTACTACAACATTTTCCATGAACACTCGAAAACTACGTCACATAATAAAAACATTTCTCGTTTTAGCAACCATTAAACAGTTTGAGTTTCACGAACATTATGCATATTACATCCGATTCAATTTGCGAGTCACTTCATTAGTGATGCGCGCGTGAAGGTATAACGAACTGTAGTCAGTTGAAATGTTTTATTATTAATATATTCAGTTTTATGTTACCCTAGTACTCTTGTTAAGGCATAATATCGTCATCTTCATCATTCTTCTCAGCAAGCAGTGGTGGCCCAGTGGTATCGGCCGCGACTTACAAGTTATAGGTCGTAGGTTCGAACCGATACAGGCGTTTCACTTTGTGTAAATTATTTCATCACCACTGCTCTCAAAACGGTGAAGGAAAACATCGTGAGGAAACAGGCAAAATTCGAAGACATGTGACATCTACCAACCCACACTGGGCCCACCTGGTGGATTAGGCCCACTCCCTTTCACCGAGAGGAGGCCTGTGTCCCAGCAGAGGGAACATTATAGGCTGATTATGATCAGTCTCCTGCCCTTATCCCAATTTATTTGTGGTCGGCTCAACATGTCCTTTCCTTCCATACTTCTCTAGCAGTCGTGATTTCGGTATGTCTCTCGAGGGTAAGCCCTTTCTAGCCATAATTATATCTCTCACACAATCAGTTCTAGACAGTGTATCATCTCTCACACAGTCCATCCATCGCATGTATTTAAAACACGGCTCTTCTAGAAATCCGTAGCTATAGACGTTCGTATTTAATACATTGCTGGAATCCATACTATTCACCAGTATTTAGAGCAGTGGTGGCCCAGTGGTAACGGCCTCGACTTACGAGTTGTAGGTCGTGGGTTCGAACCCAAGCAGGCGCTTACTTTGTGTATATAATTTCTTTACCACTGCTCTCCGTTTTGAGAGCAGTGGTGATGACATTATTTACACAAAGTAAAGCGCCTGAAGGAAAACATCGTCAGGAAACCGGCATGTCTTAGAACCAAAAATTCGAAGACATGTGACATCTACCAACCCGCACTGGGCCCGCGTGGTAGATTACAGCCCACTCCCTCTCACAGAGAGGAGGCCTGTGTCCCAGCAGTGGTATACTATTCACCACCAACGAACTGGCAATTATTAATAATTCCTAATTAATCACACCAGCCGTATCACACACCTACAGCATTTTACTAATAAACCTATTGAAATCCAAACATTAAAACATTTATACCAAAAGTATTTCAATTCTGTGTTTTGGTATTCATATAATCACCCACTCAACATCAAATTGTTAAATAGCGATGTCACCATAATTTAATAAACAGTATGTGTTATTTATTGCATTATTAATTGAAATGTTTAGATTTTGAATTCATGTTTGATTTGAACTTAATACAGGAATACAAAACACATTTAACGATGGAGTTTCTTGCCCATTCTTCTCCATACGAAAACTACCTTTTGGAAGGGGCGACTAGAATCAATTCTTATTTTTTTGTACCTAAATCTTTGGCGTTCAAAAGTGCCTTTTATGTGCCTAATTGAAATAAATTATTTGACTTTGACTTTGATTTGATTACAGTTACTACCAATCAGCCTGTGACGAGGTCCTTATTTCCTTACTCATCCGATCACTTGCTGGCAATCTTTTTATAGCAGGCCACTTCATCATTCTAATTCTCAATTCAAATTCAAGTCAAACCCAGGTCAATACTAATCCAAATGTCAAGCTACATCATCATTCTATTTTCAATTCAAATTCAGAACGCCACTAACCCTCATGCACTCTCATTTTTTAGGCTTGTCCACACTACATCTTTGGAGCTTGCTGAGGCTCGTTATTATCTGCAACATATAATTTTATAATCTTGTAAAGTGCTAATGATTCAACAAGTTTTTCTACTAAAGTGTAATAAGCTGAATTATTAAACAGTTCATTTCAGTCTGCTTTCATTGTTTTTACCACCCTACACTAACCAACGTTGTCCGGTGAGGTTCCCTCATTGAGAGCTAGCAAAGGGCAAAAGGGCTCAGAGGGACACTCCGGGACAAGCCTAGCCTTTTTTCCAACTATGTTGGAGTCGGCTTCCCGTCTAAACGGATGCAGCTGAATACCAGTATTTTACATGGAGCGACTGCATATGTGACCTCCACAACCCAGTTACTGGGTAACATGATACCCCTTAGTAAGACTGGTTGTCAGACTTTTCGGCCTTCCGACTGTGTCTTCTTCTTTTCGTGTGGTTAGTGACTAACCTGGTGTCAGAGTTTTAAAGCCGCCTATGGGCCTTTAGTGGTATGAGGAACAGGGTATAAAGTTCACTCATTCTCTATAGAAAAAGCCGGATTCTCCGAACAGACGGAAATCGTGTCTGGCGAGCAACTGCCTAATGGTTGATGTCGGATTATCATGTCGTTCGCAAGATAAACTCTATTTGTGCGATGCAGGATTTGTGTGACGTCATGTTTTTGACGCATAGTCCGTATGTGGCGATGTAGATGCTGCCACAGGCCTCTGATTTGGCTTCACATGCCGTCGAGAAATATCTCAGACATGCAGGTTTCCTCACGATGTTTTCCGAATACCCGTAACGACTGTCAAAGATCTCACGGAGGGGTCTCGCTAAGTAATGCATCGTCACCCATCCACGAACCGACCACGGCAAGCAAAGCTTAATTGCAAGTCAATTTGACGTATGATAGCCATTTCATAGAACTGTCACAGAATGACAGTTGTAATTGTAATATACGAACAATTTAAGCTGGTACTAAATTTGGATTGGTTCGGATTCGGATGTTTATTGAGCCTCCAATAACTCCTCATCATCATAAACAGTCTATAACGTTCCCACTGCTGGGACACAGGCCTGCTCTATGTGAGAGGGAGTGGGCCGTAATCCACTACGCGGGCCCAGTGCGGGTTGGTAGATGGCACATGTCTTCGAGTTTTTGGTTCTAGGACATGCCGATTTCCTCACGATGTTTTCCTTCACCGTTTTGAGAGCAGTGGTGGTGAAATTATTTACACAAAGTAAAGCGCCTGCCTGTCGTTACTACTGGGCCACCACTGTTCTAGCCTAAAAGTACCTATTTGCGTCCCAAGCATCGCTACAATGACATGACGACAATGAAGTAAATTGGTAACTCATTTACTTACATTATAATTAACATCTTCTTCTTGTTTTCGTGTGCTATCAATACTCTGATACCAGGTTACTGACTAACCTGGTATCAGAGTATTACCGCCCATGGGCCTCTGACTTGACTTAACATGCCGTCGAGAAATTTATCTCAACACCATGACTGTAATGTAATATTTTGCCTGTGTAAAAAGTAGGCGAGCTCACAAGTGCGCAACCAAATGGCTTTGGTTCGACTACAAGTGGCTTTCGATTGCACCTATAAACTGTATCTATGTCATAACATTAATAGCTAAGAATACCCAACCTCCTACCCAAAGTCAGATCAAACTTGAAATTCAACAGATATGGAGAAGCATCCTTTCAGAAGCTCTCCTTAGAAATGGTGGTCAATGGATGTTTGAAAAATTCATCTGCTCAACAACGTGAATAACGCAATGAATGTTGCTGAAATGTCAAAATGAAAGGCAGTACCATTGTGAGTGGGTTACGCAATTACCCCGCAGAACTATTCACCCTCATCGGCCATCAATCAGAAGTAAACTAGAACACGCCAGCAAATGAGGGTTGTCATAAAAATGTACACCACCAGTTGGCGCCACTTTGACAAGAAGTCTTCCATTTTGACAATGAATATACAATACAGACGTTCATCATTCGTTTCATTCATTCGTTCATTATTCAGTATAGGCGCTTTGACACTATTGACAGGTACCCGGACCTAACGTCTCAGTGCTGCCACTTAGCGAACGTCACTTCAGAAAACAACCTATTTTTAATCATCCCAGTCTGTTACACAAAATTAACTGTACATATTTTGATAACTTAATTGCTAATTAGGATAAAAGTTGAAGCGCCGTTGCTGACATTAACTTTCGAACAGACAAAACAATTATAAATTGTATTACTAGAAGTTTTGCTCAGTATTTGTATATAAAAGTAAACGTTTGGAGAACTTACACTCGGCTGACTATTTTGCTGACTTTTCAGTGTTTCTGTTTGACTCTGAGATGTTTGAAAGTTAAATTAATGTAGATTACGTTTGTCTTTCGTAAATCGTAAAAGATTTTATAATTAGTCTGTTCTTATTTAGGGGATTTAATATGGTCTGTGTAATACTCGTAGGGTGTACAATTTTGCTTAAGCCTTTTTTATATGTTGATTAAGTCTAGATATGTATATCTTCCGTATTTAACGCATTGCAGGACACTAAAAGCCCCCAAGCCTAATAACAATCAAACTATTTCATCTCCGTGTCGTCGAACGCTTAATAAAAAATCTCGACTAATTGCTCTCTTCTTAAATACGACTGCTCCTGAGACCTGAGTCCTGAGGAATCTGAGATACACCTGTCCAGATTTGCAAGCAAATCCATCTAAACTACCGTAATTAAGGTGGTGTTGTATCGGTGATTTAGTTTCGATACGATACGCCTTGAACCTATTATTAATCGCTCGATAGATTGAGGGCGGAATTGAGACGTCTGTGGGTATGCCTTAAGCCTTATATTAACACGGAAACTTTTAATAAGTATGTTGCCACTTATTCTAGAACTTTTAAGAACGCTTGTAAGGCAGCTAAAGCCTTATATATTAGCAACAAGGTTAAATCAGCAGATAATAAAATACAGACGGTTTGGAAAATTATCAATAATGAAACGAACAGGAACAAAAAGCATAATACTGAGTACACACTGAGTACGTCATGTGGTGGTCTCATATGCGATAGCAAAGAAGTTGCTCAAGAATTTGTAAATTTCTTTACCAGTATCCCAATTAAAACTACTGAATCCTTAAATTCATCGCCCTCGCTCTCTTTTGATTTAGTAACGGCGAATGTTTCAGCCTGCCCAATTGAATTTAACTTTCAGTATATTAACCCTATAACAGTAATAAAAGCTTTTAAGCAAATTAAGATCAAATTGACCGAAGATCTTTGGGGAATGTCAGTTAAAGTCTGTACCTCCATTATTGAGACCATAGCGCCTTACTTAGCCTTAATATTTAATTTGTGTGTAGATCAAGGAGTCTTCCCGGATTTAATGAAATACAGTAAAGTAATACCACTTTTCAAATCCGGGGACAGTAAAGACACCAATAATTATAGACCCGTATCCGTGTTGCCGGTTTTCAGCAAGGTGTTTGAAAAGGTAATGCTTAATCAAATGCTCAATCATTTTAACACGAATAAAATCCTTCACGATCAACAGTTTGGTTTCACCAAGGGACGTTGTACGACCGACGCTGGTGTAACCTTATTAAGACATATTTTTAACGCGTGGGAAGAGGCCCAAGACGCCATTGGAATCTTTTGTGACCTCTCCAAGGCATTTGATTGCGTCGATCACGAAACCTTGCTCTTGAAACTTGAGCATTACGGACTTGGAAAACTTGCGCTCAATTTAGTAAAATCTTATTTAAATGATAGACAACAGCAAGTTCAAATAAATGGTGTCAATTCATTAGGTTTAAAAGTAAAAATGGGTGTGCCACAGGGTTCGATATTGGGTCCATTCCTCTTTTTAGTGTATATTAACGATCTACTCCATTTATTAAAAAATCAACCACAAATGGTGTTATTTGCTGACGATACTTCCTTAATTTTTAAGGTAGATAGACGTGCTACAAATTTTGACGACGTAAATAACGCCCTACTGCAGGTCCAAAATTGGTTTACTGCTAATAATTTAGTACTAAATGGAAAAAAAACTAAGTGCATAAAATTTTCTTTACCAAATGTCAAAAGTAGTGACTGTGAGATAGTATTGAATCAAGAGAAACTAGAATTCGTCGATAAAACTGTTTTCCTAGGGATCACGCTCGACTCAAGGCTACAATGGGGTCCTCATTTAACATCTCTTGCAGGACGGCTAAGTTCAGCAGCATATGCCGTCAGAAAAATCCGTCAATTTACTGATGTAGATACCGCAAGGCTGGTCTATTTTAGTTACTTTCATAGTATCATGTCTTACGGTATTTTACTGTGGGGACGGGCTGCAGACATCGAGTCTATTTTTATTCTGCAGAAAAGAGCAATCAGAGCCATATATTATCTCCGCAGGCGTGACTCTCTAAGGGAACTGTTTAAGGATATTAACATCATGACGGTACCTTGTCAATATATCTATGAAAACATCATGTACGTAAGAAAAAATTTACATCTTTTTAGTAAAAGAGGTGATAGACATAATTATAGCACAAGAAATAGGGACCTATTAGTTCAACCAGGTTTTAGACTGGCAAAAGTAGACTCATCCTTCATGGGGTACTGTTTAAAATGTTATAATAAAATTCCTCCCCACATACTTCAACTGAATGAGACGAAATTCAAATCTTGTATAAAACGCACACTATGCAGGCAGGCATATTATAAGTTGGGGGATTACATCTCTGATAAAAATGCTTGGCTCAATGCTGGTCCTGCTCCACAACCACAACTAATTGATTAACATTTGAAAATACTGTTGGAGCTGCTGAAGATTGTAACACCATCTTTGCATTGTATAAACTCAATTTCCTTTGTATTATATAATTGCATAGCACTGGTGTGAGTACTATGTACTAAAGAGCTACCATTCACCGGGTAATATGTCTTTCATTGACTTGAGTGTGCCCTGGCGGCTGGGAGTATGTCATGCTCACTCAGATGTCTCGCTGATGGTGGCGCGTGTGTTGGATCATTTAGCTCCCTTCAAAATGGTTGAGCTGAATGGTGCTAATCCATGTGTCATGTTCGTGAACGGGCGCCGTCAGTTGTGACTGGGCATCTCTTATCTGCCATGGCTTATTTTAATTAATTGAAATTTTTGAATTGTTCTTTATTTTTATCTTTTTATTACGGACGCTTTTAACGTGCACGTCTTTTTACATTGTTCTCACATGTATAATTTCAACTTGAATAATGTAACCAATTTTATGTAACAATTTTTTGTTTAAAAGAGTGTCCGTGGAGTTTCTTGCCCGTTCTTCTCCATAGGTACCTACTACGTTTTGGAATGGGCAACTAGCTTCATATTTCTGACTGACTGACTCCTTGACAATTCAAAAGTGCCTGTACATGGTTTAATTGAAATAAATGCTTTGAGTTGAGTTGAGTTGAGTATGGAGCTTCATGCTCCTGAACAGACTATGGACTATATTACTATAGTAACATGGTTGCCTGCACTAATAGGATACCGGATAGTCAGCCAGCAATTGTCCAACTGCAGCTCAAACTAATTTATTTAAGGATCAAATTAAACGTGCAGTTATGAATCATCATATGAGCCGAAAGACGTCCACTGCTGAACATAGGCTTCCCCCAAGCACCGTTACTCCGACCGATTCTGTGCTTCCCGCATCCAGCGGATTTCTGCAGCCTTTACAAGGTCATCGGTCCATCTTGTGGGAGGCCTTCCAACGCTACGTCCTCCGGTACTCGGTCGCCACTCCAGGACCTTTCGGCCCCATCGGCCATCTATTCTGCGAGCAATGTGCCCTGCCCATTGCCACTTTAGTTTGGCAATTCTTCGGACAATATCGGTTACCTATGTTACTTATGTTATTTCTCTATATGCTGCACCGGTTGACGTCATCACGTCAACCGTCAACCGGGTGTCGCTGAAAACCAGCGCTGGGGCTCTGTCTCGCATAGGGTCGCAGCATTATGCTGAGCGATGGCCGTTTTGCGTGGATGTGACGCATATTTTCCCCCAATTTGTTATTTTCGTGTTCTTTTTTTTTCTTTCCTTGCGTCATGTTTACCGGAAATAAACGTATTTTGTTTCTTTCTTTCTTTACCTTGGTTCTCCTGCGGAACTCCAAGCATAGCCCTCTTCATTGCCCTATGTCTTTTAGCCTTTTAGCAGTTATGAATGGACGCATATTATTTTTGAGTTCACCTTCTATATTTGAAGCATTGCGTGAGCGCTAGGTCGAGTCTTTCTTTTACCACAGAATAGTACGCGGCGGTCTCGTCCGTACGGGCCAATTACGTGAGAGTAACGTAGTCAGAAGATATAAGAGTTACACGATAGAAAGATAGGCAACTTCTAGGTGAATATTTATTTATTTAGCCTGTTAAACTGGGTGAAATTAATCTTTATTACTGTATTGTATGATTCATGTGGCTATAGGATGTCTCTCAACTCAGTGTGCCTTTTGGCAAAGGCCTCCTCCAAAGTACTTTCCATTGCTTCCTGTCTTGAGCAACTGTTCTCCATTTGGGTCGCATTTGTTGTCGTCCTCGAAATCTCTTGCCATCTCTTGGATACCGATTCGTTGTAATTTTTTTTTGGGTGGGAAATCATCCAATGACTTCTCCCGCTCTGGGTGGAGCGGAAGGGCGTGTCAGACTTTTACTGACCCACCCGTGTTCCTTCCCTTGCCTTGCCAGGGGCCACGGTTTCCCCTTGGGACTACCCGCAACCCCGGCAGGCCAAGCGGGGCCCTAGCGGACCCCGTCACTTTTGCTGACATCTCTTTGAGGCGCGCGTGGAACGCGACGCGCCGTCGACCCAGGGCCGGACGGCGAGCTGCCCTCTGCTCTCCCTCCGAAGATTCGCTTTTTATTTAAATGGTTTTGCGGAGTGATCTGTACTAATCTGTGCTTTTACACTGCTATACTAATCTTGATCGCTAAAATAACGTAGACAGGTGGGCACTTTTAGTAAACCTTTTTGCGTTGAGGGTTTTCATGAAAATTCACGCCACCAATTAGCGCTTTGGCAAGAGTTCTTCCTGAGGTTCTTCCATTTTGACAATGAATATAAAATAAGATGTCGTTTATCATTATTATCATTCATTCGTTCATCATTCAGTCACGACAAAAGAAAATTATAGGCTTTGACACTTTTGTCAGGTGCCCGGACCTGATGTCTCAGTGCTGCCAAAAACCGTCATTGTATTGTGAAACGTTTTGAAAAAAGAAAATGGCGGCCCTAGTTCCGAATTTCACCACGCGCCAAAAGAACCTTATCGCGGTTTATGTAGGTACTATTGACGTCTTCCTATGAACAGTAAATAAACCTGAACAATTTTGTACTATTTCCATGAATGAGGCTTAATCTATCTATCTAATACCTTTACACGAGCAATTCTTGTTTAAATACATAATATATGTACCTATTATCATCTGAATCTCAGAAACGGCTCCAACGATTTCGATGAAAGTTGCAATTTAGGGGTTTACGGGGGTGAAAAATCGATCTAGCCAGGTCTCATATCTGGGAACAATCGTTTTCTTTATTTTCAGAGCCTCAGAAATCTGATAAAACATTGGAGTACCTGGACGATATGTTTATATTTTCACCCCGAACAGAACTCGGTTGACCAGATATTTATTATCATAATACTCGAACAATGAAATAACACCTTTACCTTTCGACATCTATAGAATCGGTAGAAAAGCTAAATGAATTCTATTCCGATATCGAACTTATACAATTAAGCAGATCTGTTCAACCTTCCAACCTACCCAATTACAGGCACAAAATTTCAATTCGAACATAAATAATAACACGACAACCAATCATTTGAAATTGCACCTTGTAACTTGGTGCAAAGTTACATTTTTCATTGAAACTGTTGTAAATTCTCTTCCAAAGTTATTGTACCCGTTTGTTTACAAAACAAACAAAAGCGGGAACTTATCGGGAATAAATGAGAGCAATCGGTTAAACTGTAATCGTAAACAAGGTGGGTTCGTAACTCGAGTGTGGGGTACACGGGTACCCGGGTACCCGGGAACTTGCTTTGTAAATTAAAAATTGTAGTAAATTGGTTTTGTGAGTTGTGTGTCGCCTACATTTCTTTGTTTTGTGGAGCGAGTAATTGTGCTAAAGTTTCGAGCGCTTTGTATGTGAATGCACGCTTATTGTGTGAACGTATATTTTGCAGTGTTCGATGCTGCCTTTGGGACGGGTAATCTATGGGACAGGTAGAGGTATTTAGTTAATGGTCAGTAATAGATGCATTTTGTTTTTCGATGATTGATAGCGTTTACTATCTTCGAAATTCTCTTCGGATGAAACGATAGTGCAAATTCAGTCAGACTTTTTATCTTAATCAATTAGGTCCACAATTTTATTAAAGGCTTTTGATATTGCTGAATGAGCGTACTAAAGGGCCCAAAATTTTATTCCTGATGTCATTTCCAATATTACTTCTTTAAAAGAGACTGTGACCTCTGAGTTTGTTTCGGCCTTTCTTCTCAGAGTAGTCAGTTAGGAAACGCCTACCTCATCTAGCTTATTTAAAAAAAAAAATTATATATGACGTGTAAAAGTGATTCCGATATCCTATTTACAGAATAAACAATTTCATTTCATTTCATTTCATTTCATTTCTTTTCATTTCATTTCATTTCATTTCATTTCATTTCATTTCATTTCATTTCATTTCATTTCATTTCATTTCATTACGAATACACATTTTTAATGACATGCCATTTTCAATATAAACCACAACCACACTCCGCACCCGTGACGCCACACGTCATGACACGTCCAATCATAACCTTCCATATTCAAAAATATAAAAGGCATGCCCGACCCCGCTACGTGTCAAGTAGATCCGGAAAGTTCGGAGATTATCGCTGGCCAACATTTTGAAACTTTTAATAATGTAAGTGAAAAAAAAAAGTAAAACTTGGGCAATAACTCAAGAGCTGCGGTACAGGTGTTTGTAACGGCCCCCAAATGATTCAGTCGTGAACTTGTAAAGTGTTCCAATTTTTCTACTTGAACTTTTTAAGGCTTTATTAGGTGAAAAGGTCTTCAATTGGTTTTGTTGTGCTTTGTTTTAATGTACGTAAGTACTTTGATACGTACATAAACATTTAGCTCCTTTTTTGCGTGATTCAAAAGTTTTTTTTTATTTTCTGTTAAAATAGTTGATTTGACCACTGTGTGACATCCTATAGAAAGCCTATGATAAAAACAGAAGACTAATACTATTTTTATTTATTCACTGGAGTCACCTTTATAATCTTCAAGGGTTTACGCCAACCCGCATTGGGCTTGGGTGGGGGATTATGGCCCACTCCCTCTCACAGAGCAGGGGCCTGTCTCCCACCAGTGGGAACATTATAGGTTGATTATGTAACAGTATAATGAACGGCACATGGTTCATCCACAACTTAAAAATCTAAATCACTGACAAATATTACCATTTCAACCCCAAAAAACCCTCGATTTGGCAACAGTCAGGGGCGAATTGTAAAAACAACCGATTCCGTGTTACTTCGCTGGCTTACTTCCATTTCCATTAGTGGATGTTTAGCCAAAGTGTTTCCCAAACTTGCTCCCATTAGGAACAGTCCTTTTTGTCTTTGCCCCCAAACTTTTTTTTCATTTGCTGGATCCCCCCTTTGGCCGTTAAGTGGATTTTTTCTTATGCAACTTGAAGAGTGACTAGTGAAAAAGTTTTGGTGGTATTATGTGACTGTGATTGTATCCGAGTAAAGTGTGAGGTCAATGAATTGATATTTTATGATTCTGTCACCTCAGATTCACATTTCTTTTAAAAACAAATATTAACAATCTAGATTTTAGATAGAATCCAATTTTTTTTATATTTGGAGTTTTCCTGCGTCAAAAGTTATAAGAGTTTCAAAGAAAATGCCTGGTTATTCTTCGTATTATAATTATGCTTACTCGTAGACACAATAATGTCAAAATGTGAAAACATTTTTGCACTAAAATGTTGTGAAGACAATGATTGGTACTAAATTACTAAACTAAATGACTACTAAATTATTTTTTAATTCAAATTCAAAAGTTATTTATTCAAACTAGGCTGAGAATCAGCACTTTTCGAACGTCAAAATTACTTAAGACAGTCCCCCAAAAACGCCCGCCCCTCACCACTTCCTAGTGCTTTAATGCACAGCAATGAAATAGATATAATGAGCATGGGTCGGCAGGGTAAATAAAAACAGTTTAAAAAACACACCACAATTTTGGCTTCATCGCCCTAAAACAAAAACATAAATACCTACAGCCACCTACTCACTACTCGTGTTTGGATACACAATAAAGACAATATTATTCTCCGATTGTTCTAAAACCAAAAAAAAATTATAAATATTCCTGCTCGACTATGTTCGGATACATAATAAAAAAATATAAAGCTTCATACTCGCATAATTTGGATACAAATTAAAATTTACTTCTCCAATCATTACTACTATTATTCCTTACATGAATACCTGCAAAAATTTCAAAAACATTTTCTTTTTTCACAACACAACAATTTATGTCGAAATTATCTCGCCGACCTTCACTAGGTGCTCTTTGTACCTAAAACGTAATAGTTTCCCTTCTAAAGATAGGCTGGCTCAAAGACCGAGACTGTTTACCCTTACCTACCCTCCATTTTAACGTTATAATACCCTTTATAATTCAGCCGTTAGACGCTAGTCTTTTATTCATCAGGCGACTAGCCTACCCTGTTGGCTGTATGTCTTAATATTGTCTCCAAATAGGGATAAAGGTTACATGGTATATCTTATAATGTGTCTAGGACTTAGGAGTAACATTTAGTTTATATCACATGAGCATTTATTCTAAAAAAGTTGTCAATGTCACATATAGCTGTCAAATATTTACCTGCTTTATTTAATTTGGCAATATTACTGTATAGAATTGAGAAATGTGGCTAACTAGCGAACTAGAATATTAATAATGAATTGCAATTATAACACTGAATTTGATGTTATAACCATTTCAGGTGCAAAAAAAAGTATTTGAAAAGTTTCAAAATACTTTTTTTACATCTAAATATTCGGTGTTAAGATATGAATTATTGCATTTCATAATCAATATTCTAGTTCGCTTTTTCCTTTTGCAATTTCTTTTAAAATCCTTTGGATCGTGATTAAAAGTGTGCTGTTCTAAAAACAAGAAGATTGTTATGATCTCTAACTTAATCAAGCAACACAAGCACGTCATTTTCGTAAATATTTATATCCTACTACTTAGCTAGAAAAAACATAAATCTATGGACGAAAAACTAATATACCAACGTTCGAAATTGGCCTACATTTCTTTATCTGCCCAATTTATTCCTTCTCCATTTTTTATAGAATCCCAATTCGTTTTATTCCTTTAATTTTTTTTTCATTGTTCCTTTCCATACAGTAATTAATTCAAAAATAGAATTTTCATTACTTTTTGAAAAGAGAACGTTTGAGTTATTACTTTTCTCATTGAGTTTGCTGAATCATCACTTTGAAATAGTTTCTTTTTTGTAATAAATTCAAAGCTAACAAGCTTTACTAACGATTTTCTAATATTGTTTGATTCACATTCATCATTTTAGAATATTTTGATAGCCTAATGTGTTATTGTAGGTAAGTCTGAATGTGGAAAACTTGATAGTGAATTTAGATTCTGATCATAGGTTAATAAAAAGTATTCTGTAGATATTCTATTTGCCGTTAAGGCACGCTGCTCAGATATAACAAATTCCCTGTTAAGGGTCCCTGAAACGATCAATTGCAATTGCCAATGTATACGTGATTGATAGACATTTATACGCAAATTGATCGTCTACCAAATGCAATTGAAGCGATTGATTGATCATTTCGGGTACCCTTTACAGGTTTATTCATTTATACTATCTGTACAGCTGTTTTCGTCATATCATCGTTTCGACCGCTTTCAGATTTAGGCGACTTTAGCAGCGCGACAGTCGCATGACACACGCGCGACCATCGCTTAGTCACAAGTTCATATTATTATTATAAACAGAAGCGCGTTAGCTCAGTCGGCGATGAGCTAGTGTTGCAAGTATCGGAATACAACTTGATTTTATTGTCTATTGACTATTGTCAATTGACATTGTCGATGTTCTTTTTATTAAATATATAAGTACTTGTCAATTGCAGAAAAAATATATGAATGTTAAAATATAATTATAGCTATACTTGCAAGTAAACCAAGTCATTATTATTACCTGCCCCAACAGCAAGCGCACGTGATTATTAGGTATAGACTGCACAATGAGCGAGTTTGACACCGAACTATTTATATTCTAGTTCGCTAGTTGGCCACATTTCTTATTTCCATTCAATAATATTGCCAAATTAATCAAAACAGCGAAATATTTGACATATATTTGCGACGTTGTCCACTTTCAGAATATAAGGGTCCGGCGAACACGGCTCGCAACTGCAAGTCGAGATGGGAGGAAAATGCGTTTGGAATATTGTTATCTCTGTTCTGTTGTGTTGTTGTTGTTCTCTGTGTCTGTTGTGTGTTATGTGTTGTAAGCGTTGTACTAGCTATCGGAATTTTTGATAAATTTGGATGTGTTCCGTAATACCAAAAATGATGAATGTAAACTTAATATCTTTCATAATTTTTTCTATACTTTGTAACTTGATAATTATAAGCTATGCTTCTGCAGAAACAATATTCCAAAAATTGTTGTTTATAATACAGAAAAAACAGTATGAAAACATGTCATTTAGGTGTAAAAATGTGCGAAATTCAATTCGCTTAAACTTCATTTTAGGTAAATTTTTTGGAAAAAAAAAGATGTACAAGCCTAGATAAATACTGTCTAAATCCGAATATTAACATAATATGATGGAAATATGCTCAAATTGCAAATGATTTAGGTATAACGTTTGTATGGACAATTCAACGGTCGCCGTGGTCTTAAATTTCTGTCCTCACAACGATTTTATCGAATCAAACTTTAGCGTTCTCAAACCAACTAAGTCAATGTTCGCAGGCATTTCGCAGGTATAAGAGTAATGAGCAGAGGTTCCTGCGTTTACGTCACCACATAACCTGAGACAATAACGTCTCATGATTAATTTGCATGGCAGCCCCAGTAATACTGCCTCTGCATTGGGTGACAGAGGACATACTTAGTCTATGCTGTTTCATGGATAAAGAATAGTTTCGCGTGTTTTAGTTATGAAGTTTCTCTGATTTGTGTCTTTTAAGGGTTTCGGTCCCACTGTTAGGTAATGAAATGAAATTGTTTATTCTGTCAATCGGAATCAGTTTTATAAAAGTAAGTCATATAAAAAAAATATAATAAGCTAGTTGGAGTCGACATTTCATACCTGACTACCCCTGAGAAGAAATAGCGAAAAAAAACTCAAGAATCGGCAAATACTAATCACCATAATAGACTAAGTAAAATCTTCTTAAAACCATAATTTAATGGCCGATTTATTTGTCCAAAATTAGGTTCGTTTTGGGTTTACGAACATAATTTGAGATAAAAAATTGAATGTTACATTTATGACTACATTAAGTCTTAATCAAAAACTAAAGACTTACAGGTGCTAGTTACAAAAAGAATGTTAAAAAAATCATATATTTGTGACACCTCACCACCACCGTCTCCATTTTACGATACGATGAATAAAATATGTCAAAATTCGTGACGTAACAAAATTTCTGTCACATAGCGCAGGGCATACTAAGCATTGCCCGAATGCACCAAAAATTATAAAACACGTGTTGCAATTTTACCGTTGTTAAGCGGCCGTCATGCTAAAGCTAAAAATAAATAAACGTTTATTTTGAAAAAAGGATTATAGTAAAGTTAAAATAATATATAATATATACAGCTAGGTCGTCATAGGGACTGCCGACAGAAGTGAAAACTTAAAACTGGTATTAGCGCCATTTGTATTCTATGTCACAACACTACGGCGAGCGGTGACGCAAATCCATAAGTTTACCGAAAATAAGTTATCACTACAAAAACATACAATTAAAAATACTTCACATTAACCTAACTATAAATTTCGATTGCTCATTATGTGAACTATACAGCAAAGGTTCAGGAACTGACAATCGAACCTCATTAATTGGAAAGAAAGATATACCTAAATAAGGTATTCTTTCCAAATAATATTGTCCTCTTTGAAAATGTTTTCCAGTTTAATACATAATATTATTGTTGATCTTTTCTTACATAAATCACGTAGCGCATCCTAAACATGAAGCCAGCACCAAAGATTGTCAAACACGTGTCGCCGTTAAACGACAGTTAATCTTAGTTTAACGCGAGCGTGCCCTCAATTCTGGTGTAATTACAAGTCATGCACTTGCATAAATGTGGCGTATTTGCTTGATCTCGTGGTATACCGGCTGCTTTTGGTTTTTGGTAACATTTGACTTGAATGTAGATTAGTGTTTTAATGTCCAATTGTCAGCATCATGGTAGGTAAATTCCAGAGCGTTCTAAAAAAAAGTAACGTCAAATCTTTTGAAAACGACATTTTGGAAGAAAAGAAAAGAAGAAAAATATTTTATTTGGGACATGCACAGAACATACTAACAGCAAAAAAGAGCAATTAAAACTAAAATAAAAACTTTTTTATTAATATTTTGAGGTTAAAGCAGTCTAATAACTCCTTTGCTAGTTCGATGATTAAAACTTAAAACACTTGAGTGTGACATTTACTTATTAGAAAAATACTTTCACGTTTCGAAATCATTAAAATATGTTTTTATTAATTAAATGAAGACCTGTTATTCAACAAAAAACATGAATTTGTTTTAAATTTTACAAAATCTTCACCACCAAGTTTACTTATTTCATCATAATTAATCATAAAATGAAAATGATCAAGAAATCCTCCACTGAAAGCTGTCTAACTCTCATTCCGCTGATTTACTTGCCAATATCGTATATCGTTTTCAAGACGCCGAAATAACTGAATAATTAGCAGAAAACTCCCGCGGCGTTAAAAGCAAATAAGTTTTGTAATAAATTATAGTAAAATTGTAACCTGAAACTCCATTATTCAGCCGAAGGGAGTCGGTATCTGTCTGATAAAGGCTGGTTCAGATGAAGCAGTTTGAAAATAATCTTTTGTTACAAAATGTAAAATGAAAATTGAAATTACAGGCACATAATGACACAACACTGTATACATCTTTGTTTAAAAACGAATTTCACCAACGAGTTCATTGTTGTGGAATATTGACACTGACAGCCCTTAAACGCAGTTTAGGTGTGCTTATCGCGTTCAGTTTCATTGGTAAAATTCACCCTAAGCTTTAGTTTCCAAAAAAAGCTGTGAATGGTTACATAATAAGGGCTGTTTAAATACATAGCATTTTTGAACACCTTACGCTTCCCGTACATGACGCCGGAGCCGCACCAACGCCGCGTAGATTTTACACTCATTCTGGAAATATCTTTCATCTCGGCGCCACCGTTGCGGCGGGTGGTGTGACGTATTATATGATATTCATTCGTATTACACAAACATGCAGTCCGGCACCGGTGCGGCTGGAGCCGCACCGGTGCTGGACTGCATGTTTGCATGACTGTCATGTACAGGAAGCCTTACTGTCAAATACTGGTGAAAATATTTTTACGATTTTTATTGACGGCCATTTTATTAAGACGTAACAGCTTTCCTAAGAAGCTAAAGCTTAAGGCTTTACACATCAATAAGGTCGTATGGTATGGTAGGTCAACGAGGCCTTTACAAACAACTTAAAAAAAAAAAAAAAACCATCGAGTAGGTACCTAAAGATTACTTATACATTTTTACCTATAGGCTCAGCAATATTATAACATTTGACTTCAGACATCAAAGAAACTGGAGCTCTCCTCAAAGCTCAAAGAAACTCTAGCTCACCTAATCTTTATAACAAAACAACTTTTCCTACTATGACTACCTAAAAAAACGGCCACTTCTTTGAAAATTTAACATCTAACATAATCATTAACGAGCCTTAAAGCTCTTAAAATAACATGACTTTTTAAGAAGGCTTACGATGTAAACTCAACATTAAGATTTCACCAAGACTTATTAGCTAAAAGCGTCAGGTAATTAAAATTATTTATTATACTTTCAGCGTTGCGTCGTCGCCTTCGTTTTAACGAATTGATCATCTGGCCCTTTCTTATCCTTAAAATAATAATAGCTGGCTTGTATCTTCCGGCCTATTGCGTATTTTTAAAGAAACGGGACTTAAATAAAGAAAAATAAGTTTGCTTTTCACATAAACACGTGCATACAAAAAGATAATTAACTCGAGTCGAATAATAAAACCAAATAAATTTAAATTTAACCACGAGCACAAAACAGAAATAGTCGGCAGCTGCACGTCATGACTGTGATGCTGCAGCCGCATCTGCGTATATCGTGACAAAGCCATGCCTGCCGAACTTTCGTATGTTTTGCTCACAAAAAAGTTATCGCGTTAATGCGGTGGCACATTAGTGGCTTCATAATTTTAACAAATTGAGGTGAGGAGCTCGTGGCTAAGTAATACCAAGCCGCACTGGTCGATCCATCAGGTTAAGCTACGCTTGCCGGGGTTGGTCGGTGGATGGGTGACCATCTTTACATACCGAGACTCCTCCGTGCCTCGGAAAGCACGTTAAGCCGTTGGTCCCGGCTGTTATTCGTGGATCCTTGACAATCGTTACGAGTTGGCAATAAGCGCTACCCCAAGTATCGCGACGATAACCGATCATGGTTGGTCACATCTGCGTGTATCGTATCAATGTGCAAAGCTTCGGCACGATAGATGCAGATGCGACCGCAGCATTACTACAAGGCTTCGTCTCAGCATGATGCTGTTGCTGCACAGCACAGCGCTGATTTTCAGCGGTCACCCGAAAAAGACGTACGGAAATCAAGTCAGGTTTAATGAATTATACATAAATAGGTAACAACATAAAATAAAATAAATAGTAGTAGCATATACATATAGTTATATTGCAGTTCTATGCTGGACAGTGGATATTAGGTTGCTCTCTAGAACGAAGCATTGCCCTCAGTGCAGTGCTTGGCAAGTGGGTTGGTCTTGTCACATCTCTATGCAAATGAATTGTTGATTGCTAGATTTCTGTTTTAGCAGACATGCCATGCAGACGCCAGCGTGCTTTAGTTGAAAATTAACTGGATTATGTCGTAAGAAACTGTTTTGAAACAACTCATTACTCACTTCCTTAACACAAGAATAAAAAATATAGCTATACTTAAAAGATAATATCGTACATACTTACATAAAATCCCGTCTGAACACGTCCCATTTCAACATCCACGTTAAATTGAATTAAGACATAACGACAAAAGTGTAATTACCATAAAAACTGCGTGTAGATAAATGGGGGATGAAAGGGGAGGAACGGGGAGGGTAGGGGAGGATCGCATAATTATGTACGAGCCTTTCATCTTACCCCGTAATTATGTTTGAGGATCGCGAGTAGTGGAATGTATTACGGATAATGTTCTGGCTGATCCTTTTAAACCAATTTATGAAAACCGGTGTTTTGGCACGGTAGGCAAACTCCTTCACATGTCCTTTTCGAATTAATTAATCTATACTCGTATATGTATACTTACATATAATCAAATATGTATTTAGATTATAAGTTGTGAACTTTGTAGTTTGTAGTATAATTTCATTTATGAATTAACTTTTCAGTACCTACGTACCAAATATTTAATTTACTAACATAAACATAACATATCATTACGCCTTGTCTCCCCGAAGGTTGAGCAGAGGTATACCTGTGGATCTTTGACAGCCGACCCCAACATATTTGGCAAAAGGCTAGTGGCCACTCATCCACGGATCATCCCCGGCAAGCGTAGCTTAACCTTTTGGATCGACCCGTGCTGCTGTTATTACTTAGCCACAAGCTCCTCATCATTCATTCACAACTAAAGAAAATATAGGCGCTTTGAAACTTCTGACAGGACCTGACGTTTCAGTGCTGCCACCTTGTCGGTAATTTCAGAAAACCTTTAATTTATAACGCCTGGTCCAATTTCGTCACTTATCATTAAAACATTAAATCTTTAAAATTCAACGATCTTATGATCTTTAAGTCTAAAAACTAAGTTCAAAATAAAATCAACTGAAAATCACATTAAGCAACTTTAATAGAATCTTCGTCAAGTCACGCAAAATTAATGTTCGAAAACTGTTCAAAATTATCTTTTGTCATACTTAAATCTGGTCTGGAACATTTTAATTTGAAATGACTACCAAAAGCTATTTGAAGCTGGAATAATTAAAGGGAATCTCATCAAGACATTGCTTTCAAAAAGATATATTATAAATAAATAAGTAAGTCATATTAAAATCGGTTGAGTTCGTAGATTAAAATTGTTGTTTTCTTTTAATCCTAGATAATATGAATTAGGTTACATACAAAGGGAATAAGCCGTCTGATATTTAAATGCGAGCAAAAATATGTCTCATTGTCAAACGTTTTATAAGAAACCCTACTACTGAATACTAATCTTTGAACAGTGCGTGCACCCTAAAAGCTGGCAACGTTGTAAATAGCTGTCAAATAATTACCTGTTTTGATTAATTAGGAAATAATACTGTATGGAAATAAAAAATGAGGCTAACTAACGAACTAAAATATTAATTATGAAATGCAATAATTAATATCGTAACACCAAATATTTAGTTTTAGATGTAAAAAAGTATTTGGAAACTTTCCAAATGCCTTTTTATACCATAAACGGGTACAACATCAAATTCAATGTTACAATTCAATCTTCCTAGCCTTTTTCCCAACTATCTTGGGGTCGGCTTCCAGTCAAACCGGATGCAGCTGAATACCAGTATTTTACATGGAGCGACTGCCGATCTGACCTCCACAACCCAGTAACTGGGTAATACGATACCCCTTGGTAAGACTGGTGTCAGACTTTCGGGCTTCTGACGACTCGTAACGACTGTCAAAGATCCACAAATGACAGCCGGGACCAACGGCTTAACGTGCTTTCCGAGGCACGGAGGAGTCTCGGTATGTAAAGATGGTCACCCATCCACTGACCAACCCCGGCAAGCGTAGCTTAACCTGATGGATCGACCCGTGCGGCTTGTTATTACTTAGCCACGAGCTCCTCAATGTTACAATTGCAATTCATTATTAATATTGTTGTTCGCTAGTTAGCCACATTTCTATTTCCGTACAATAATATTGCCAAAATTATCAAAACAGTGAAATATGTGACAGCTATTTGCGACGTTGCCCACTTTCATAATGCACGCTCTTAATTAGCAAAGAAATAAACTCCCATAGTTCAAATGTATATTATTACATTATAAAGTCGCTGTTCAGTAAACTACATAGGATAACTATGCATATCCGGTATGGCTCGCAAATTCTATGGAAGAGTTTCCTAAGTCTTTCCTTACCGCGCCCCCCGGTCTACTCCTTTATGTGCAATGGCCTCTGTAGGTTTCAGGGGTAGTACAAATCTTGGGGTTCGTTCAATTTATCGTGTCTGTTTAAACCACGCTAGGACCGGTGCATTTCATTCATTCATTCATTCATTACACATAAAGTCGTTTTTCTGCAACGTTGCCCACTTTCAGAATGCACGTTTTTAATGTCCGTCTGTGTGATCGCGTTGTTCTTTTAAACTACAAAACGGATTTTGATGGGGTTTTCACGTGTAGGAAGGAGGAGGACCAAATACATTAATTTATTTATCTTGTAATACTGTATTTTTAGTTAGGTTTTTGGTAATCCTAACTAATATTATGAATGCGAAAGTGAATTTGTTTGTTTGATTTTTAAAGTTTTCACGCTAAAACGGCTGACTGGATTTGGATGAAATTTGACACATGGGTAGACCATAACCTACGCTACAGCGTAAAATACTTTTTATCCCATGGGATTAAGAATTATGCGGGTGAAAATGAAAAAATAATATGCCCTGCTGAAAAGCACACCAAACATGATAAAATCCTTCAAATCAAATCACAATCTGTCACCATTCTTCCAACCTAACCACATGTAAAAATCACTTCAAAATTCATAACCCAAAAATGCTAAGCACAAAATTTTTATACGAGCGTAATTCCGGCCGTATTTTAAACGGGACTATAAATTAACTGAGCACAATACATGGTGGATAAATCGTTGTCACATAAGAATGCCGCTATGGGACAACGGGGATAGGGAAGGGGGGTAGTAGGTGGGAAGTAATAACTGGGGTACACTGGGACACCGCAGTTAGCTCGGCGGCGACTTGTTATTGCGTTGCATTATTTATGTGTGTGACAAGCTTTAGTTGAGTGGTCGGAATTCTGGTGGAATGGATAGGGTTAAGTGGTGAAGGTGTTTTTTGAATAGTTATGAGAAAGATGTAGCATGAACTTCACGGCTGTATTCCCCAATGGGTTAGGCAGTGCTGTATACCTAAGCACATATTTCGTCAGTTATGTTTAAGTCCCATGTAATAGGGGGCGACCCTATTGCCATCAACAGGTCACAAATCCAAATTCCGGGCTGCTACTGAGATTTTTTTTACAAAAGCCCAATAACTCTTTGGCTGACCTGGGAATCGAACACAGGACCTCACGCGCAGGAGTAGCGTTTACGACCACCAGACCAATGAAGCAGTCGAAAAGATGTTGCAGTTTTATAATCATTAGCTGTAAGATCTTTGGGCTTTGGTGATCGAAATCATTGCGATATTTTTTGAGCTATTAAACATAAGTATGAGTAGAGCCATATTCTTAAAGGTACCATACTGTAGCCGACCGCAGGCGGCAACTGCAGGCAAATTGTCGCCGTGACACGACAGGTTTCTACGAACTTCTATGAAGTACCTTCCGTAGCTAGCGACACGTCGTCGCCTTTATAAAAAATACATGAGAATACATAGAAATGAGTCGCGTCGCGGCTTCACGTCGCCTTCAGTTGCCACCTGCGGTCAGCTACTGAACCTTTGATGCCTTTAGGTACCTTTTTTTTTTTTTGGTGTAAATTCATCAAATGACTTCTCCCGCTCTGGGCGGAGCGAAGTGCGTGTCAGACTCTTAATGAGTAAAACCCTCCCATGTTCTTTCACTTGCCTGTACGTTGCCAGGGACCACGGTCACCCTTTAGGACCTTCCCGCAAGCCCGGGTGCCTTTAGGTACCTTTAGTGATAATTTTAACAAATTATAAAATGTGTCTATTGTAATTATAGGTAGTATGAGTTTTACTTTGGCCTACTTTCTGCAAAATGTCATTATTTTTACAATATAATTATATTGTCCAAACAAAAACATCTCTAGAATATTGGGTATCTTTTCATACAAAAACGTACCCAACAGCGAAAATGTTTCTGTACTCTATCTATGCTGTCCTTAATTAACTTTTTAATTGTGTTACAAAGAAATTACAGAGTCAGTTGTCAGATTAAACACGTCTACGAGTTTTGTAGGAAACTGGGCTGCTAATTAATATTTAGTAGGATTTCTGCAGGATTAAGTTACAAAGTACAACTTTGGAAATAAATTGTACATCCTACGTCATAAAACCGTTTGTTATAGTTTTGTTAAGGATTTTTTAAATGTTACTTTGTGCTTAAGTAATAACAGCCGCACGGGTCGATCCATCAGGTTAAGCTACGCTTGCCGGGGTTATTCCGTGAATGGGTGACCATGTTTACTTACAGAGACTCCTCCGTGCCTCGGAAAGCATATTAAGCCGTTGGTCCCGGCTGTTATTCGTGGATCTTTGACAGTCTTTGCGGGTCGTCAGACGCCCGAAAGTCTGACAACCAGTCTTACCAAGGGTTATGGTATTACCCAGCTACTGGGTTGTGGAGGTTAGACAAGCAGTCGCTCCATGTAAAATACTGGTATTCAGCTGCATCCGGTTAGACTGAAATCCGAATTCAACATAGTTGGGAAAAGGCTAGGAAGATTGATTGACTTCAGCTCTTCGGTATGAGAATGGCAGTTACACAGCATAGAATCTCGGCTTTTATTCTACTTAACATAACATAACATAACATCATGCATGTAATCTCTAAGGGGTTAGGCAGAGGTGTACCTATAGTACACCCACATTCCGCAAGTTATGTATAAGTCACTACATCACACCGCACCACACTTACACTACACCGCACTGCACTACACTATATCACACCACATGACACTACTCAACACCAAACTACACCACACTTCACTGGTACCCACACTCTTCAATAAAAACTTTTAATTTTTGTATTTTTATTTTGTTTTATTTTTGTTTACTGTGTTCTCCTACCAAAGGTAAAAATAATTAATTTGTTAATATTATTTACGATTTAATCAAACACTGTTTTTGGGAGGGGGCCGGGGAATCTGTGTGACAAGTTTTCTTAGTGCAGATACCAGCGGGGCTAACACGGGCGTACCCAAGACGTTTGTGACAAGACATGATAAATTTTATCATGTCTTACAATTTGTCTTAAATGCTAGCACGGTTCAACCATGTGATAAAATCTGAGGCGCGACATGCCTTTCTTGTTGCTAACTTCATAGTGTGACACAGTACATTAGAAAATTAAAATGTCTATGATCAGTGAATATGCGACCAAATAAAATAATACGTTTTTATAGTGCAGGTTCATACAGTTATACAACTTTTTAATTTGGTTGTGAACTAAATTCACTTTTGACGTACGGACGACAGTCATTATGTGGCGTTTGTGACAAAATAGGTGCACCCATATTAGCAAATAAGACATATTGAATCCCAAATAAACGTCAAGAAGTTATGTCACAAGTCAAGAGATTATCTCACGCCGCCGTGCTAGCATTTGAGACAAAACTGTTTTATCGCCCAAATTGTGATAAAATGTGTGACTCAAGCTACAGTACGCCATGCTCGCTGCGCTGTCCCCTCAAAGAATTTATCAGATATTGTATCTTAATAGTTTTAAGGTGCCTTTGTGGAAGACAAATATTGTATTTATTTACTATTATTATTTATTAAAGTCAGAGCATTAGTCCCATCCCATGTAATAGGGGGCGAGCCTATTGCCTAATATACTTCAATATAATTAAAAATTAATTTAATGTTTTACAAAGTAAAGTGAACAACAAGACTGACCTGTCGCAGGCAGGTCCTAGCAAAAGTCTTTGAGTAATAAATAAAATAAAAAACTGATTGATGTTGAAAGACAAAGACTTTGAAAATTTTCCTTTCAAAATAAAAGACGGCAGTAACGTATAATATATCTCACTTTAACTTGAACTAAAGTTACGTAGTTAATTTATTCATCTGTTTTCTAATGTTTCACAAAGAAGGCTCTAGAAAATATATTTTTCTCAAACATGCTTGGAAATTCGAACATTATTTTGACAACCTTCTTCGAGATCAATTGAAATTGCTGTACTGGTCAAAAACAAGCGATAGCCAGGCCGGCAATGTTACCATGAAAATCCATTATATCTATCGTGTTTAGCGGCCATATAAATTACTATGAAAACTCATATCTGTCGTGTTATTCAAAAATGGAATTACCTTTTTCTTCAACACATGGCAACCATGTCCCTTAACAAAAATTTATTTAAATTTTGAACTGGCTTAGCCCATAGAGCTGTTTAAAATAAAGAAGAAACAAATGAACATCAATATGTAAAAAAATAAATACATCTTTGCTTTTTTCTTTGCTCGTCATTGATTCTGGAATTTATAATTAATTTACTTAGTTTAAATTTCAGCGCATTGTTTCAGAAAAGTACTATGCAGGCCTTGGCCGCAACCAGGCATTGATGGACTCACGTATACTGTGTGCGTCCTTCAATGCCCTAATTGCTGGCCGTGACAGTAATGTACTATATCAAGTTTCTAGTGGAATAACATAAACAATTTTTATTATTTGATGTGCATAATTTTCTGAAGAAAAATGTGTTTTTTTTTAATTTGTCGTTTGACCTGTATTATTTATTCAATCTTGTCTTTATTTAGACATATTTTTTTTTTTTAATTGCTTTTGTTATCAAAACAAATGTTTATTGCAGTAAAACATTATTTAATTGAAATCAAATTATTATAAGCTGACGCCTATTTTCGTGTCATAGCACAATTTAACGCCATCTCCAAAAAACTAAGCATAAACAGCCTATACTGTTTGAACTGTTGGGTTCTCTACGAGAGGGAGTGGGCTGTAATCTACCACGCGGGCCCAGTGCGGGTTGGTAGATGTAACATGTCTTCCAATTTTTGGTTCTAATACATGCCGGTTTCCTCACGATGTTTTCCTTCACCGTTTTGAGAGCAGTGGTGATGAAATTATTTACAAAAAGTAAAGCGCCTGCGTGGGTTCAAATCCACGACCTACAATTCGTAAATCAGGGCCATTACCATTGGGAGGCCACTGACTATAAAAAAAACAACGGGTTGCACTACGGGAGTGTCGGCAGAAGTGAAAACTTGACCGCTTTTTTTTACCCATCATTATGGGTAAAACTTTTTACCTCGCAATTTTTACGTAATATCAAAGAGTATTTATTTTGATATTTACTTTGTCGGTTGCAACGGATGTTACGGTAACGTTACGCGTAGCTTCTGACGTTTCATAAGTGCCCATGTAGGTGTATGTGAAATAAAATATTTTGAATTTGATTTTTTTGAATTTGAATTTGTTATGACGCGAGTTTAAAATTTTTTACCCATCCGAAAAAAATGCACAACGCCGCTAAAGAAGTTTTCACTTCAAAAACCCAGCATCCACCATAACTTCTACATGTTCCAAAAAAACAACATTCTAAAAAGTCAACGTAAAAGAAACTGAACACCCAAACACTTTTGAAAAGCAATCGATCGTAAAGCAATTAGTCGAAGCAAATTCTCGCTGTTTAACGAAAAAAAAGCGCTTAATTAATCACAAGAGCTTTACTAAGCAGAAAAGAACTTACAAGAAGTTTTCCCGAAGAAATATTTGAGTTTATACTTAAGGCTCTTGTCCTACTGTAAGCGAGTTTGTTTCGACGAGCAAAGGAATATTTTCTAGCAAAAAAATTTACTCTTCTTTTTTCATTTAGTGTCGATTGACTACCTACTCAAATAGTTGTTAATCAAATACTAGAGTGACCGTGGTGTTTCTTGCCCGTTCTTCTCCAAAGAAACCTATTACCTACGTATGGAATGGGCAACTAGCTTCATCTTTCTGACTGACCGCCCTTTTAAAAACACAAAAGTGCCTGTAATTGGTTTAATTGAAATAAATGGTTTGAGTTTGGGTATAAATCGCATTATTCATGTACTTGTATTATCTATTCTTATAAATGGTATTTTGTGAGTTTTTACGTCGGGGGTAATCTTTGGAACTACTGATTCTATTCCGTTCTTTTTTCACTATTGTGAAGCTACAGTATTTCCGAGTGTCATAAGATATAATAATATTTTATGTTAAGACAAGTAATTTCACTCGTACAAAGTTGCAGCGCAGAAGCTAGTTAGTTAGTTATATTTTTTTATTGCGTCAGACTGAGCTGGGTAGACAGCTATTAAAACAATCTACTTTGAACATAATGTTAGATGACAAGTTATTAAACTTGTATATAAAATTCTTACCCTAGTAGTTTCTTAGCTGTGAACAAGAATATGCTCTGAGTCTCTCTCTCATTTGAAGGGGAGAAAACATGATCATACCCATTTCATTTTGATACTATTGAGCTTTTCCAACGCTACTCACGTTAAAGCTTTAATTTCCTAAGAAAGTGGTGAACGGTCATACATTATCGGCTGTCAAACATAAAGCGTTTTTTGACACCTTCATGTCAAATTCTGATGAAAATTACAGATTTTCATGACGGCCGTTATGAAGTGACGGCTTTCCTAGAAAACTAGCTTACTTACTCGTTGCTCTAAGTAACTAAGGGCCTATTTCACGATGTCTGAATAGCCACTACTTACCGAATAAATTCAAAAATGGAACAGAATTTGTTTGAAATTATCTGCCAAGTAAGTTAATAGGAACTTAATCGTAGTTGGTGAAACAGGCCCTTAGACCCAATTTCACCAAACACAAAAATTAGCTAACAGGTCATTAAACTCAGGTTACTGCTTTGATTGGCTCACTGACATGACAACAGCCAATCACAGCACTTGACATGTGTGTTAACAGTCTGTTATATCTAACAGAGTATGGTGAAATTGAGTCTTAGCCTTTAATTCGCTACTCGCTGTCGATGTGACGTATACCTTACATTGTCCTCTGCCTGATCGGTTCATGTTTACACTATGCTCAAGAAATAAGATGAGATAAAACCGTATTTATAGCGAAAGAATCGTATTTGCTTTTATTATAAACCGTTTTGTTATTTGTTGTGGTTTGTTGTTTGTCAAAGATATTGTTGACGTTATCGATTATGAACTGTTGCGGTTAGGTTAGCATTTTTTTTTAAGCCTTTGTCGGTCGGGTTTACTTTGAGCTTTTGCTGACTGATATCTTCATCTGTACCTTTAAATATACCTTACCAATACCTTTTGCTGTTTCAGTTTGTGCTATTTTTGAAGTCTAAACTTCTTTAAGTGCATTGAATTGTTTTTGGTAGAGGTGAAACATATGGATTCGCGTAGTGCGGGGCTATAGAATATAGATGGCGCTAATACCAGTTTTAAGTTTTCATTTCTGTCGGCTGTCCGATGACTGCCGATTTTTTTTGTTTAACCGACTTCGGCTAATTAAGTAGGGGTACGTAATTTTCTAGTTAAGTCATTTACAAGGATCTCCGGAAACAGTTTAACAGAAACATCTTTTCAATGCTTTCAACATAATTTGTCATGAAGTTGTTCTCAATAGTTAATAATTTAAAAAAAATTGGAATTGATTGATTGGTTTGGTTTTGATTGGATTGGGAATTTGGGGATTAAAAATTTGGTTAAATTGTGTTTGTTTTAAGTGAAAGTTTCTTTAGCCGCGTTGTGCACTTTTTTTGGGATGGGTCTAAAATGTTAAACTCGCGTCAGGACACGTGACCTGATTGGAAATTCGTAAGACGTTCAAGTTTTAGTTGACAGCGCACTCTGTTTAATTTTTTTGGATTTTATTTAATGGAGCTACAGCTTTAGCGTTACTTAGTTTTCATTTCAATCGGCAGTCCCAGACTGCCTCTTTTTTTTATGTGGGTTTACTATAGTGTAGGTACCTACACCCTTACCTTTCGGGGAATACCGGCGTGATGTTATTTTATGTGTAAAAATAAAATTAAAACATCAAAGGATCCGTAATTTTCCTCAAGCGTCTAATTGCCCATTTTTTGAGAGAAATATATACTGCGATGCTCTTGCTGTGATAGGATTTGATTTTGAAATTCTGACAACCTGTCCGTTTAGATAGCGGTATCCTCTAGTACTCGTAATTGGGTTGCGAGTTCAGATTACTAATCCTCCGAGCAAAATACTGATATTTGGTCGCTTTTGGGAATACGGATTGTATGGTCATCATTCACATACGTCACTTGGTACCTATTACACAGAAACTCATGCCTGTGTCATTACCTCCGGATAAGTTCCAGTCTATTTATTCATAATTTCATAGGTACTAAAAGTACCTAACTCTGTCTCTGTTACCTTTAATGCCGGAACGAATTTCGATGAATTTTGGCTTAAATCATGTAAACAGGATCCTAACCCAAGTGGGCTAGCATCCTGTTTACATCTCATTCTTCCTTCCAAAAGAAGAATCTAAAGGGTGCTACAGACTGGTTCGGGTCGGCATGATTTGGCGCAGCCTAGCGTCACAATCCAATATGATATTATTTCGGGAAAAAACCGCTCGGCTAGTCCGTAGCTGGAATTGTGCCGAGAGGAGTAGATGCCGAACGTAGTTGCCGACCAGCACAAGCCGAATATGTGCAGTAATTGCTTCGGATTGGTTTGTTGTTCAAAAAATACCGTCGCGTCGAATGTGCCGACACACGATCCAAAAATCTTCCTCAAACCAAAAGTCAAAAATAAACTCTGCCAGAACAAAAGCTTTTACCAAAATACCCTAAATCTTCCATAAACGATGCACCCTTCACAATATCATTAAATTCTGCTTATCCGAAACACCGCGAACTGGCCTGTGTCAATAGCGTCCAACGACCACCCATTTGTTATACGGAATTCTGTTTTCGATGTTGATAAAAACCCGGGACCGTGATCGATAAAGATATTGTGACGTCGACAGAGGTCACTTTAGGGCTGGCCCGGATGGAAACAATTCTGGAAAATTGTGTTTAAACAAGAACTACTTGAATGATTTTCGAAAAACAATGTTTCGTAAAATAATGCGCCATTGGAGATACGTAAAACATGAGTTATTTTCCATAGAATTTTTAGTTTTTTACTTTAGTTGAAAAAACTTTTATTAAGACGCTGATAAATGCCCGTGACCTTGAGTGGTTACCGTGCGTGTTCTGTACTGAGCTCACGCAACGCGTTGTAGCCAGTAATAGGACTCGCCCATCAAAGAGCGCCGTCCCAAATTAGACGCATTATTAATTTATTATAAACAAAACAAAATGTATTTCAATGTATCTTTAAAATGGTAAAGTTTTCTGAAACTAACACTTGATAGACTTTGCGTGATTCTCAGTTTTTTATCAGAGTTAGACATAACTTTACAAATTAATTTTACTGTGTAATATAAACATAATCTAAAATATTCATATAATATATTACGTTATTAAGAAAATGCTCTTATTTAACATATATTCTTTCCAAATCATTACTACTACTACTACTCGTTTAGATGTGACCTTCAGTATATAATCATTAAAAGTCGGTTATCGTCGCCTTAAATAGTTTTGACATTAAAGTGTATTACAGCACACTGATCTTAAGCAAGTTGCAAGCAGCGTTTGAGCAGTTCCAAGAATTTAATTGTTAAGTTTCACAATAAGTAGGTACCAACACAAATCAAAACATTCAATAATAAGGAAATTCAAATATCGGCACCCCTAAATACTCATGATATTCCACGGGGAAGGGTCACCCTGCTCCTAATATGCTTCTTCTAGCTCCAAATCTATTGTTCATTTGATCTAGTTTATTAAATAAAGATCCCTTTGGTAACATGTGGTTTGGGAAAAAGTAATAACACGCTGTCCACTGTCTGTCCGCCCCGTCTCTAACAGTTTTTGCATTCGTCCAATTTTAACGTTCAGTATTTTTTTTGTGGAATTATTTTTCTGTTGTGATTTTTGGTGACCCTAATGTGAGTGAGGTTTGGTTTTGATTCAGCTGTAAAAATTAAATAATATTTATGTAGGTATAAATCTTCTGGAAATTGGAGTTTTCATAATAACACACTTAGTAGAAAGAGTTCACTGTGAAATAATATCGATCGCCGACTTAATGTAAGATAATTTTTACAAATATCAAGATTTGAAACAATGTTCTTCACCATAAAAATTGCATTTTCCATGCCTATTTGTATAATAACAAATATATTTAAACGTAAAGTGAAAATCGTAGGTACCTTCCTTCCTCCGTCATTAAAATTCTGATGTCTATCAAATACTGGTTTATTCTTTTTTCAAATATAAAATAGGTTTTACCTGAATTAAATGAATTATAATTTTATTTATTCAATTAAAATTCATTTAATTCAGGTAAACCCCTTATAACATAAAATAAAATTCACAATATTGTTACATAATGCTTACTTTCTCTACGACTAACCCGAACTGCCGAATTATTAGAAAAGTACATAATATTTTCTCGTACTTACGATGTAGCAGCCATGTATTTGTACTAACAATATCTGATATTTTTGCCGTATTGTTATTCCAAGTCGAATACGGAATATTTTTGGGTACATCATGTATTGTTTTCTTATAAGCGTATGATGGTAAATAAAAAGAATTTTTGTTCCAGAAAACAAACAAGGTATTCGTTACATATTAGTGGCAAGTTATTCGAGTTAATTAGCTGATAAGCCTTGTAATGTCCTAATTAAGGATAACATATTAACAATGCCGAATAAGTTATGGAACTTAGCAAGACGTCGGGCAAATTGAATTTGGTGATTGATTAATAAATAAAAAAAGCCGAAGTATTCTGAAAAATCTCTCAGTGAAATCTTAGGTGAAACAAGCTAGCTCGCCGTCCGATAAGGACGCTCGGGTCGAACTCGGGGCGCATTTTGTTCCACGCGCGCTTCAAAGAGATGTCAGCACAACTGACGGGGTTCGCTAGGGCCGATGCCTACCAGGGTCGCGGGAAAGTCCGAAAGGGGTACCGTGGTGGCCCCTGGTAATGTACAGGCAACTGAAGGAACAGTAAGGTTGGGTTTTGTCAGTAAGAATCTGACGCGTCCTCCTGCTCCGTCTAGAGCGGGAGAAGTTATTTGATAATTGCCCAACCAATAAAAAAAAATCTGAAGTGAGCTGTCCATGGCATCAAATAGAATGACAGCTCATTTCATTTAAGTTTTCACAGTGAGGTTTCAGAATAGATCAACTATTTTTAAGGGTACCTCAAACACGTACCTCAAAAATAAAAACGGAACCTTTATAGGATCAATTCGTTGTCAGTTTGTCCCTTTTTTTTCAGGAATGCATGGAGCTATCAAGATAAAATTAATATTAAAAAAAAAAACAAGCTTCTATAAAACGCAATAAAAAAATACCATTTATGCGAAATAATTTGATACTCGCAAATAAATCCGGGTACTTCCCGTTGATCTAGAATCAAATTTAGTAAGAAATTTTTCGTCGGTTATTAAAAAAAAAAATCTGCTGTTTCATAGATAAGTGCCTACGCGGTCAAAATGTATGGAACAGCAGATTTTTTTTTTTTAATAATCGACGAAAAATTATAACGCAGGGGTGTTCAGAATTATGTACTAAATCCATGGTCCTTCGCGTCGATGTCCCTGCCACCCTGTGTAAGTAAAAGCTATGCTCATTTGTTTTTTTTTTCTTTCTCAGGTCCGGTAGCAGCGTCGTTGCTGCTTCTGCTCGTCAGCAATACCTTTGCTATGTGGGACGTCATACTTAGGTAAGTGGAAAGCTTGCCACACATGAAACAAAATAAGTTGCACTACTGTTGCCAACATTTTGCTACACTATTATTTCTCTGTACGTTTTTATTGATGAAACTTGCGTAAAATTTTTCAATGAAATCAATTTAAACTAGGTATATCAAATACTACGGCATTTAATAAACATTACGTACTCGTAATGTTTATTAAATGCCGTAGTATTTGATATACCTAGTGAAATTGATTCGCTGTTATACTTAACAGCGAATCAATTTTTACGCCTCCCCCTTAAGAAATAGGCCAAATAGTTTATTGATATTCCAATAGCTCGTGCCCTAAAGAGTATGAATTAAAAATAAAAATATAAATAAATCCATATAAGTAATTCACCGCTTCTTTGGTTTCGAAAAATGAATTTTGCAATAAAGAATTAGATTATTGTAAAAGTTATGTAGAAGGCTGATTGTTGTTTTCTGATAAAAATCCGTGAAATGCGGGTATTCTAGTAAAATAAAATATAAATAGAAATATCGTGTCATATTTATTTACTCGAAAAAACCGTCATGATTGATAATTATTAAAACGACTTTCATTTATTGTTTTTAGTAGGTATTTTCAGAATGATTTCATTCAAATTATATAATTTATTCAACTTTGTTTCAAAAGTTTTCTACTTATTAATTTTGTCTCTTTTATTTCCAGGAATATCCTGCGATGATGTCTGGCCTCGGACGACTGGGCTGCTCCGATTTATATGTAAATAAGAGGGAATTTTTAAAATAATAAACTAATTTTTAAGTTAAAATATATTATAATGTAGTTAGCCGTTACACGTATACGGGAATGTCAGCTACACACGTGGTGGTTATATGATTTTTATTACCTACTGAAAAACGTAAAATAATTAGGGTTTTTTATTAATCTGGGAAACTAAATAATGGAAACAATTGAACTGAATGATACGTTTTTATTAGTTCAATACTGCAATTATTTAGAATAAATTTTCTTAGTGAAACTCCATAGATGTGACGCATATATAGATATCTAAACACTATAAATACCAATTTCTTTTAGACTTTGTTTTTTCTTGTTCAGGTATTTGATACCCGTTACGACTGCGGAGTTTTGCTAGCTAATTTAAAGTCACCTTGTGTAAGGTGTGGGGTATACTCACTAATACTCTGATCCTAATCAGATGACAAGGTTTATCTCTTCGGATTAAGAAACATGTTATAATAATAATATCATCGTCAATACGTCTGAGATAAACTCCACAACATAGACTGAAGGTTAAATGTGAAGAGGGCTTAACTATCATAAGCCACGTTGCGGCTAAATCTTATTATTGAAGCAAATCCTAGCGGTTAGCCGGGCTAATGCTTAATGGGTTTATGCATAATAACATTATAATAATGTTCAAACTATGCAATTATCTTAAACCCAATCAGATTATGGATAACGAAACAGTCTATAGCAACACACGTTCTATGAGAACAATAATAACAGCCTAATATGCTCTCACTGGACAATGCCACTGGGTAATGGAGAGGGCTATGCTTGGAGTTTCCCTACGTGATATCAGAAATGAAGACATCCGTAGGAGAACCACAAAGCTCGAAGCCTTTAAGTGACAGTGGGCAGGGCACATTGCTCGCAGAACAGATCGCCGATGGGGCCGAAAGGTTCAGGAGTGGCGACCGCGTACCGGAAGACGTAGTGTCGGTAGGGCTCCCACAAGGTGTTCCGATGACCTTGTGAGGCCGCAGGAATCCGTTGGATGTGAGAAGCACAGAACCGGTTGAAGTGGCGGTGCTTGGGGGAGGCCTATGTCCAGCAGAGGACATGAAATGGGGGCTTTCGATTCGATGATTGTCCCACTGCAGGGCACAGACCTCTTCTCATACAGAGAAGGCACGAGCATTGATCACCACGCTTGCTCAAGATGGGTTGGCGATTTCAGGCTTATATTAATTATAAGTCCAGTTTTCCTCACGATGTTTTCCGTCAGCGATATTAGTAATATCCAAGATAAACACAGAAAGTATATTATGAATTGAAAAAGTCACTTTGGTACGATAAGTTTTTTTTTTTTACCCTCATCGACGAAGCTCTTGGCCTCTATCTCACCTGATGGTAAGTGATGATCAGGCTGAAGGTGGAAGCGATATTCACCCGAAATCCTCAACTACAGAGGAACTGGCTATCTTACCTCGAACTGCCGAAACACAACAATGCTGTTCTATGTTCTATGTTATGGGGTTTGGTTTCCGCACTTAGTCCGTCAAGTGGACCATTGTGCGTGGGCCATGGCGGCCGTTTGGGGGGTTATTCCAACCAGCCCACCTCCCTCCAGAAGTTAATTAAAACCCCTGGTCTATCTAGAACATCTGTGTAAGATCTGGGTGACTCGAGGGTTTCTGTTCTGATCTGGCTGACGCCTGTGCATTCAAAGAGCACGTGCGCGACGGTCTCCTCATAGCCATAACAACAATGCTGTTAACATTGTTGTTATGGCGACAGACAGATAAGCTGGTGGTAGTTAGCCAGGTGGATTTAGAACAAACCCTACCACCAACCAAACGGGGCAGAAAATTTTGGTCCCACTGGGAATTGAACCCAGGACCTCTGGGTCTGAGTTAGGTGGTTTAATCACTAGACCACAGAGGCGTTTTAACCTCAGCAATATGACATTAATTTGACAGAAATAACAGTGGTTCTCAGACTATCAAACTATCAAATTTCAAGCCATTAAGTATGTCATACATTTATTTGTAAGAAGATCTCAAAAGCAAGTCCAATGACAAAGTTGTAAACAATTTCTCATCGCATACAACGAATATTACACGTCTAATTTATAGTTTTTTTTACAAACACGTTTACATTCATTTCTGTAGCATTTGTGTAAAACCACGTAATTAAGGAATGTATATAGTTATGTAATATATAAGTGATAATAAATTCATAGATGTCCTTGTAATAAATTGTGTGATCCGTAGAATTTAGTAGATAAAATATTAGCCAAAATAAATTTAAAGTGTAATTTTATCACTTTGGTGTGGTGGATAAATGTGCCACTCATAGAAGAACGTGAACACACGACGCAACTTTTGCAGACTACCTAACCCTGCAAAAAGTTGCGAAATTTTTATAAGTTTTGTTTTTATTTTGTACAAAAATATGTGTAGCTATCCTGTTACTCTTCATTGAGCTTAGAAAAAAGTTACTGATACGTTTAATTATTAAATATAAATTGCCAAGGCTAAGATAAAATTGTAATATAAAATAATTGGAAATCTTAAAACTCATACAGCTACTACAGACTATTGTAAAAATGTTTTCTAAGAGAATAAGACCTTTTGAGATTCTTTTAAGCGTGAGTCCTTAATTTTTAAACGAAGTAAATATCAAAATGTTATTGTTTTGTAAGACACGATTCATTTACATTAGCTTAATTTTATAATCGTTGTAAAGAATTTGTCATAAGGTCTTCGTAGTGATATTTGTGATAGATTAATACCCTTATAATATTATGTATTCATTAGAAAACCCTGACAGACACTCGCAAAATATACATCTACTTTATGATAAATGTATAGAAAAAATCAAACAGAGCGAATATTGAATTTAATTAATTACTAATGTATTCTATCGTGCATCGTGTGGATAAATAAATTAAAAAATTATGTGTATAATTACGCAACTAAAATGTTGCCGTTATGATCTTCCAGTGTGCAAGCTATCTTCCAAAAAAGACTCCACACACTCCAACTTTTGATTGAACAAAAATGTTTTGCTCTACTTGTGAACATCGTTTGTCTTGAAAAGTAAGAAAAACTCATTAATTTAGTTGACATATTTGATACCTCAGACATTACAGTTTGTCTAAGGGTTATGTAATTTCCTCATCAAGGTGGTTTCTTGATAAATGAAATGAATGAAGCTAAATACTTACTTTGCTAACTGCAACTGGGGCAGTAATTGTTCTGAACAGCAATTTTATTCATGTATAAAATACGTTTCGAGGACTGGGTTCTTCTTGAATACTAAACGCAAAAGTGTTCCAAACATCTATGTCTTAATTCAAAGTTAACGCGAATACAAGTAAGCATTATGTGTTATAATAAATCGTGAAACACGCAAAATATGCCCAAAGAGTAACTTGTAAACTTGCCAAGTAAAACATTAGCATAAAAATGCCAAAAAACTTCTGAACGCTGATAAAATCTTTTATACGCTTAAAATAAAATAAAAAATCTTGTCTGCTACTTTGAAAGTGTGTGAGCGATCTAAAAGCCAACTCCCACGGTGCGCCATATCGCGGACGCGCACCAGCCCGCACGAGGACGCACCGCCACACACGCGTACAACGCGCGTCTGCGCTACCACGCACGCTAGGTTTCCCACGGTGCGTCGTGCGCGTGCGTCCGCGATATGGCGCACCGTCGGAGGGCGGCTTAAGGCCGGCTGCACACCTCGCCACAGAAATGTAAGAAAATCCCTTAGAATGATGAGAATATTATGATGAGGCTTATAATCTTATTATGTGGCGCTAATTAATAAGTTAATGTTTGCGTGGTCATTTAAACTGAAATTGAGAATATGGTCGAAAAAAGTGATTGATTTAAATAAGATTATATGAAAAAAAAAATAGAAATAAAAGGCGTTGCGTGCTTGTGACCACACGATAGAATAGAAAAGTTAGGGCCAGTTCATACTGAGACGTGACGTGACGCGACGATACTTGGTTTCGCGCTGCGCAGCGCGACGCCGCGGCCGCGCCGCGAGACGCATCGCTGGCAGCACCACGGCTCGCTGCACAACGAGACACAGCGCAGCGCAGTAAGGCGCTGTGCGGTACAGTGGAACGTGTCTACGTGCACCGCGAGGTCCCGCCCTGCTAGCTAATAGTAGAAACAAGTCGCCACGACAGCGTCAGGCTGCGCCTCGCGGCGTCTCGCACCATCACGCGGCTTCGGGAGGCGCAGCGCGCACCGCTCTTGCACGCCACGCCTACCGACGATGCAACGCTATGTCGCGATGCATCGCGGGACATTTCGAATTATCTCAATTAAATGTGTATTTTTTTGTGTGGCAAATAAAGTTATATTTTTATATAACAATGTTCAAAAGTCCGCGCAGCGTCGCTTCGCGTCACGTCTCGGTGTGAACTGACCCTTACGACTGGACACGAGTGAACGTGATTCATCGTCGAGTACCTATACGCGATTCTGCGTCACCGACCGGCTGGACGTGAATATACCCGAATCAGTGTCACCAACCCGAGCGTGACGGTTCAGTTTCGTTCACTATTCTAAAAGAGCGCAAATTGCTTACGCCCACGTTGCGCTCTTTCTTTTAAGTTTTCTACTTTAAAAACTTATACTTTTATTGAATCAATCACTTGTTTCACTTAAAAACTATATAATAAAGTCTGCGCGCGACGCTTAGTCACCGCCTGAGGTATGTCAGCGGTGAGACGGGGGGAGGTAGACAAACGCAGGCTAACTCAGTTTGCCAATTTTGTCAATGGCGTCCTCCTCCGTCTCACTGCTCACCTACCTCTGGTGGTGGATGACTAGCAGTCGCGCACGGACTATACCTAAGTACATACATCAAAAATTACCTTTAAAATAACTGTATGTATTAAAATGATGTAGACAATATTAAATTCGTGTAAGAAATCTATTGAAAATAAACATTGGTAAAATAAAGAATTGTTAGTGAAACGTGTCTCTGAAATATTCGTTTTTATGGAAATTTTATTTATAATATAGCTATTAGAAATAGTGATTATTTCGTTAATATAAATTTTATACGATGAAGTTTCATGTTCTACCGTTGATTTGCTCAATGATGTTGTCATTTTCATTTAATGAAGTCTGTTAAATAAATTATATAAATAATATAATTTCTTTGTTTTATTTCTTCATTTTTTATGCCATAATTTTAACCATCATTGTTATGAGATACATTCAGGGAAATTAATTGTTAAGCAAATTGACATCCAACATCAAATTGCTCTTAAAAACCGATTTTATATAACAGTCAAAGAATGACAGTTGTATTTATAATGAACGTAGTTTTTTGACAGCACTGAGGCGTCAGGTATGGGCAAGTCTCAAAAGTGTCAAAGGCTATGTTATTTTCTTTAATCGTGACTGAATGATGAAGGAATGAATGAAACGAATGATGAACGTCATCATAATATTTATAATCATTGAGCGAAATGGAAGACCTCTTGCCAAAGTGGCGCCGCCAACTGGTGGCTTGAATTTTCATGACACTTTTTACTACTAAACGTTGGTGGTCAATTTGCTTAACAATTAATTTCCCTAGCTTCACAATATCACATTA
Source organism: Conistra vaccinii (assembly GCA_948150665.1). Taxonomy (NCBI): domain Eukaryota; kingdom Metazoa; phylum Arthropoda; class Insecta; order Lepidoptera; family Noctuidae; genus Conistra; species Conistra vaccinii. Next base: position 5,343,139 of record OX411321.1, read on the forward strand.
TATTCACAAAGTTTTCTAAACAAAGGTTAAATTAACTTTACAGACATTAATTCTCTTAAGCAATACAAATAGGCGTTATATAAATATTATATTGTTCAAGAATTACTACACTCCCGGACTCCTAAATCCTAAAATCATAAAAATAATGTTATGTCAGTGAAAAAGTTTTTATGCAGTTTTAGAGCTGTAATACTGGCCATCATTCAGATATCAGCGTTGTTCCAAATTTGAAATCACGAATTTGAAAAAGAGAATTAAATCGGTATTTGGTTGCTCATAAAGAAGCAACAAGCTCATAGATAACTTAAATACGGAACAAGCTTTGATTAAAGCATCTCCAAGTCATCTGTTATTTATTAATTTTGTTTTGAATAAAAAGAGTATTGAAATAGTTTTCCCTTATTTTTTAATTCATTCTGACGTTCTGGATACTCCACCTGAAGTAGCCCCGCAAGCCACTTTTTCAGTCTGGGCTCAGTCAGCGAAACGTAAGTAAACAACTTTATAAGTGGTTCTGGCGTTCAAAGAATTTACCATCGATACCTGGAAACAAGCGACTTCGTGCGCCGTCCAGGAGGACCACGAAACTGGATGACTACTGCACGACAAGATCGGATTATTATCTTTACCACTAGCCTGCGTAATCGACAGCTGACCTCAGAACAGGTTCAAGACCAGCTTTGAGACTTTCATGGACTGACCTAGTAGGGGAAAGTGATGGAAAAACCCAATACACACAATCAATAATGAAGATGAATTATTAAGGTAGATTTAATATTCAAAATCCTAATACTTACACAATTCTACATTCACGATCCCAATACAATACGCAGAGCCTATACACACGATGCGTTGCCGGCGGCGGTGGGCGCCGGAGCGGTGTCGCTGCGGCGTCCTAAATACAAATATCCATGGTATGTATGCCACACGGACGTGCGTTCCGGCGTCGCACCGTACGTACACCGGACTTGCAGCCCACGAAAAGAGGCGGGGAGGGGTTTACGCGTTGCGACACCGGAGCGGCATCGCTCAGTTTTTGGTACGTTGTCAAAAATACAGATGTTTGACAAATGACAACTGACCTCGCATTGTACGGAAATCGTTTACAATGCGAGATCACCAAAAACTGGAAATGTATAGCTTGTTGCCGTGCGTCGTACCTACCAAAACAAAAGAAAATCTACAGCCCAGTTAAAAGTAAACACAACCGTTTTCCAAGATAGCAGCATATAAAATCTTACACGAATCTTCTCTAGACGTCCGCTCACAAATATTGCCTAGTGGAATTACAGGCATAACAGCCGGAATTACAGTTATTACAGGTGGAATTACAGTTGTAACACCGAGGATATACCGGTAGATTATACTGTGTTGACAAACAATGTGGGGTAACATTTTCTGGGCTAGTTTTTTCGGTTGGGTTTATGATTTTGTTTGTGTCTTTGTACAATACAATTTGTATGACAGGAAAGTTTTGAGTATGAATATCGATGGCAATACGTGTAGGGGACCACCAAAGAAACCATGGATGGACTATGTGAAAGATGATTATGGCTAGAAAGGGTGATCAAAGCGCTCGCGCTGCTCCGTATTTTAATAATAATTATAAAAATGGTGAAAGTGAACAATTAGTGACTGTATTTCCTGGAAGACTGAATTAATACCGTTGTCTAGTGCTACAAGAGGTATACGGACCGTGACTAATCTTATAACTGCTGTTCTCCCTGGTCCTGTGTTTGTGTTTTTCTGCCAGTGTTAAAATAGGACGTTTTATTTTAGAGTTGGTGTTATTTTGACCTCTTATTTGTTAAATTATAGGAACACATAATGATGTAAGTGTGAAAAGAAGGAAAGGACGTAATGGAGACGTGCCTATAAACAAAAAAACTATATCTATGTGGTACACTGGATACTTTTTATCCTGGTAGTACGTTCTCGTGGAATAACTCCCGACCTTCACGCGGGCGAAGCCACGGGCAGAAGCTAGTGAGGAATAATTGGAAGATTTTACCCACTTCATTATCATCTATAAAACGACGCAAACAGGAAAATAGGCAACAGCCACAATAACCCGCAGACCACAGACCTAATCAGTATGGAAAACAAAACCGTAATCAGATTTCGAATATCAGTAGACGACTCGGTTTCGACAAATGGTGTCGATTTTGGTCTCGTCTTGGATTTCGAAATTCGGTAATTGAATACAGATGAATGGTGAACCACAAGCTGATATTATTTAGGTTTATCTCTGTTACTAGAACTATTATGATAAAATAATTGTTACCAGTTTTATTTTGGGTAGGTATATATGAAAATTGTAGAAAAGTTGACATTGATAGACTGGCTCGTTGGTCTAGTAGTCGCAAGCGCTACTGCTGAAGTCCTGGGTTCGATTCCCGGGTCGGGCAAAGTGCTATTGGGTTTTTCTATCTGGAATTTCTCAGTAGCAACCCGGAGTCTGGATTTGTGCACGATTGATGGCAATAGGCTCGCCCCCTATTACATGGGACTTAAAACATAATGTGGGTGCACCTGCTACAGGTACACCTCTGCCCAAGCTTTCGGGGAAACAAGGCGTGATGTTATGTTAATAGAAAAGCAACTTAGAAAAGAGCTGAAGAAGAAGAAAGAGCTGTCATCAGGTTTCCTGCTGATGCGTGAGGGCATTTAAGCAACGGTCCCCTAAAAGTACAGTGGTGGCCGGTGAATGACGTCACTAAAACGTATTTATGAAAACTAAGACCAAATAAATAATCTAGACATAGCGCTGCGAACAATACAGTGAAGCATGCCAGAACTACACCTCCGCTCTGTATATACACGCTCACACGCACACATTTACAATCAAACGACACCTCAATAAGTGCACACATGTTTACGAAACTGGCCTCACGTCACTGTTGACAGCGCTATGTCTTGGTACAGTACGACACAACTTAGATGTAGCATAGATTTGAAAATTTTCATTCATTCATATCAATTTCACGAATGTATTTGGCTATAAGACTTTACAAGTTATTGCGTTTTCGAAAGATCATTTTCACCTAAACCAGTAATAAAGATTGGTGATTTTGAAGGCGCACTCAGTTCGGATGGTGATCGGTTTTACGAATTTTGCCAATGCTACATCTAAGTTGTGTCGTACTGTACGTACTTTTTCATTTGGTCTAAGTACGGTATGAAAATAAGTTGGAGTGTTTTCCGAGAGAGCGTTTTTTGATACGAAAACACGTTAAGTAAGTCGTTGTCTTTTGTAAATGACTAACGGCTTAACGTACTTTCTGAGGCATGGAGGGGTCTCGATATGTAATGATGGTCACCCACGAACCAACAGCTGCAAGCCTTCGACCGACCCGTGCGGCTGTTATCATTTAGCCCTAGCGCGCACTGCAGTGCGGTGACCTGCGATGCTTTTTTTTCGCCCCAACAAATAAAATTCTGCTTGGTATGCCAGTTTTTTCCCACAATGCGCGCGCTTCCACTATGTTTCATACTTCACAGATTTTGAGGAAAAAACCCGGCCAAGTAGGTACGTATCGGACCACGCACAATAAAGGATTCCGTAATTGGGATGAACTTATAATCCCAAGAACAAACTTGAACATTGTAGTTAAAAACATGGCCTCAATAACATTCCAACTGCAAATTAAGTTTGTACGCACAATATTGAGAGATTTATCATTTTATTTTAAGACCACAGACTTCGTATAGGTTTTCCTTTAATCTATGAGTCCAGTAGATTCGGAGAAAATTAGCTGGACGGACAGACAGACAGACACCCAGCCAGCCCGACAGACACACGAAACCTATAACCCTTTAACCTTTCCTTTTGAGGTACGAAACCCTAAAGACGCACCACAGTGCGGGCTAGGCCATAGCCACGAGCCGCCAAAATCAACAAACAAATAATAATACTTAGATACGCTTCACTTGGTTGAAATAAAAACATTTGAATAACCATTAAATGTATTATCATATTATTTACTTCACCATACAAAATATTTGTTTAATATGACGCCATCCTGTTCAAAGGTCAACGGTACATCAACCTTGATATTATATAAGGATCTTTTCCTTTCAATGTATCCCTCATTACTTCCTCAGAGTATTGGAAAAGGGGACTCTAGTGGGTATGTGAAAAGAGATTTATTGGCAAGAAAAAATATCTTATATCCATGAAATCATTTTCGCTATCGGTACCTAATCAAAAATTCGCATGGAAATTTATTATTGCACGTGAGAGAGAGGTTATAGCTATATTTAAATTAGTTAGGGTAGGTTTATGTTAAGCTGCACTTGCTGAGGTTTATATTTAGAAAAGAAATAAGGGTAGACGGTCGTAACCCGATCTGTCAAGCAGCTAGAATAAAATATTAAGAGTCCTATTACATATTTTACGAAAATTCATGATTTTTGACGCTCTAATTTTCAGCAGGAGTATGACATTTTAATAATTTAATTATGTATTACGATAGTGCCTTTCTCTTTCTTGTAAGTTGAAGTTACACATTTTAATTTTTCTTTTCGTGTAATTAATTAATTTACTATAAATATTTTACGAACTCAGTTTACAAGAAAAACCGTCGGCGATGAAACTTTGACGCTCTAAGTCACATTGTTTCATTCAATTCTAAAATACTAAAATATACGTTGAATGTTTTACTTGTTTATTGGAGTTCTAGAATTTTTTTAATTCCTAGAGTTATCACGGAGAAAATCGTAAAGAAAAGCAATAAATGTCTTGATTCCGCGTCCATTATTTTACAAATAAACACAATTTTATGAAATTAATTAATATGATATAAAATTTATGCCTACAATGAATACGTTTCATTAGTTTCCGTTTCTCAAAAAAAAAAAAAAAAATACAATAAATAAAATAAAAGTACTACATATTCCGCGTCAATTCAGCAAATTACACGAAAATAATGTGTAACTCCAACTTACAAGAAAGAGAATGGCACTAGCGTTATTATAATCAAATAATTAAAATATCTAACTGCTGATAAAAATTACAGCGTTAAAAATACTGAATTTCCGTAAAAAAATGTAATGGGACTCTTAAAACGGTATAAATAATTTCATAAACCAATAATTACTCGAGTTCTACCAAGAGTTTACAGTACCTAGTTGTATCTACTGGTGATACGTGATATGGCAGACGATCTACGCAAAATTCTGATATTTTTGCCCACTAGGCAAGAAATAATAGAAGTTAGGCGCGCCCTTATTATTTAGGCAAAGATAAATCTAAAACCGGGTTCATCTTTGCCTGAAGCATACCATTATAAAACACTGTGGCACAGATTTGTTCTAGGACTCTTATAACTTAGCCATCCCATGAGACTTGCGTGCCATGCAGGTTCTGGGTCCGAAAAGATGCAAGAAACAGTAAGAAAATGCCCATTTATTTTTCCACTTAATAAATAATTTGATAAAAACACAAGTAAACACCACACAACGAAAATACTACACGACAATTTAAATTACGTTAAGGAATCCTTAACAAGAGATTGTAGGGCATGTACACACTTAAAATTAAGAGACCTCACCCCGTAACCGGAATATACAATTCAACTATCCAGTGTTACCTGAGCTTAGTAATAGGTGACAATGTTTGGTGGAAATGTTCAAGATAAATTGGTTCACGTGGGTGGTAGATTATAATAAATGTAAATTTTAACGTTTGTATGAAGTCATTTTACGTTGTTGCTCGTTAACTTTTGTGACTAAACTAGTGACATGTTAGGTTTATATTACAGTCACCATAAAGTTACTGATTTGAGCCTGTTATAATTTGTAGGATCAAATATCACAGTCAAGTTCAGTGGCTTCAATCTATATATTTATTATTTTAATCTACTTTGCTAATCAAAGGCATAATATTTAGTACTAGCGTCAACGGAAAGGCTTCGCCCGCGTGATATATACGTATTTATAAATTATAGCATAAGTTACTCAGTTATAATATAGCATTCTACTGGTGAAAGAGTTTTTAAAATCGGTCCAGTACTTTTTGATAAAATACAATAGTCGACGTGTATTTTATAACCTAATCCGCTTAACTGTTCTTAAAGAGACATAAAGAACCCTGTAAGTTATCGACACGTATTTCACCTCTCAACGAAGCATCCTCAGGTTGACGATTGATTTGTGGTGAACCCAGACACGATATGTTGCCACGTCAAGCGCCGAACGCAGAGTCAAGTCACGTCAATCGACATTCTGAGGATGCTTCGTTGAGAGGTGGAACACATGTCGATTTCTAACAGGGTTCTTTATGACTCTTAAAAATTAAAATTCAAGTAATTTATTCAAACTAGGCTGAGAATCAGCACTTTTCGAACGTCAAATTTTTATAAAAGTTAAGCGGATTATCTTACTAAATATACGTCATCTATTGTATTTTATAATGGATTTCTGCAAAGTCACGTCTGAGTCAATTAACTATCTTGAGTTTATTCATTACAAACTAAATACAAATCTTTTCCCTTCATAATATTAGTCTCGACGATATAGGTAGTGCTCTCGTAAAGAATTGTAATGATTCTAATTTTACCACCGCTGCAACTAGCAATCACACCTCTTTGTGAGGGAGAGTGATAGGAGGCGACCAAGAGGCGACACAGTGAGACAATGGGAGTGGTATAGTTTTACACCTGTCATTTGTTTATTATGTTGTTTGAGTCCAATTTGAGACTTTTCAACCCTGCCAAAATTAAAATTCAAAAATTCAAAAGTCATTCAAACTAGGCTGAGAATCAGCACTTTTCGAAGGTCAAAATTACATAAGACAGTCCCCCAAAAACGTCCATCCTTCACCACTTCCTAGTGCTTTAGCTGGGAAGAAGAAGTGGCGCAACAAATTCCCCAGCAGCACAGCTGTCTGTTCAGTTAGATAAAACTTGATTCTATACAGTAGTAGGTACCTACCTATGCAAATAATTTACATAATATATTTGCCATAATGACAACTAGCACACGCCATTATACCAACAATTCTAGAAATATTGGTCTTTAAAAACAATAACCATATTATGAGAGGATTCATTGCATTTTAAATGACTTGGACTCAAACAATGCGAATAATATAGGTAAGTCATCATCGTCATCATCATCTGCCTAGCCTTTTCACAACTATGTTGGGTTCGGCTTCCAGTCTAACCGGATGCAGTATTTTACATGGAGCAACTGCCTATCTAACCTCTAGAACCCAGTTACTGGGTAACACGATACCCGTTGGTAAGTCTAGCTGTCAGACTTTCGGGCTTCTGACGACCCATAACAACTGTCAAAGATCTACAAATGACAGCCGGGACCAGCGGCGTAACGTGCTTTCCGAGGTACGGAGGGGTATTGGTATGTAAAGATGGTCACCCATCCACGGATCAACCGCGGCAAGCGTAGCTTAATCTAATCGATAGACCTGTGCGGCTGTTCTTACAGCCACAGGCCACTCAGTAATTTGGGTAAGTCCGTATGTAAAAACGAGCATCTTCAAACATAGTATAGTTCAGGAAGCTCACATCAGGACTTGTAAACGTGTTTACTATGCGACGAGTCAAGGCATACCGTGTGCCTCCCCGCTCGATGTTCTCATTGATGACAGGGCATTAGATGCTTCTTTTATATCATACATATTTAAGTTAAAGTTTATTTATTTCATAATCAACTAGAGGCCTTATTTTAAGTATGGTCCAGAAGACCTCCCTCTTCCATTAGGTATGTGTATCATACAAAGCCTTTTAATAACATAATTTTAACAAAGTAGGTAAAGTAACAGAAGTAGAACTAGAAAAAAATATAAAAAATAGTTAGATACTTAAATTCGGAATCTCAGATAATTTATAGTTCATCCCCACTTACAACTATTATAAATTGAAGTCGCTGTGTGTGACCCCGTTGTTCTTCTTAAATTCGCAACGGATTTTGATACGATGTTCACCATCATTTTATTCTGAAAAGTTTATGTGAGTCGTTGGTTATTAAAAAAAAAATCAGCTATTCCATATATTGTGACCGCGTAGGTATTGCATTTTTCTATGAAACAGCAGATTTTTTTTTTATAACCGATGAAAAATTTCAACGCAGGGTTCAGAATCATGTACTGAATCCATGGTAACAGGCTTCGCTTTGATGTCCCTGACACCCTGTATAGTTACCGCGTTAACCCAACAAAATCAACATCAAACGCACCTACATTATCGCGCACACAACCCCCGAAAGCACGCAAAAGAAGGATGGAAATATTCGTATATTTTCGTGTATTTTCGTATATTCTTTCATTTGTTACGTGACTAACGCCACTCAAAGGAGCTTATTACGTTTGACAGGATCCGTGTTCGGCCTGCGAGCTCTGTTTATTTACTCGAACTCGCATGAGATTTACACGTTCCATGTAAACGGGCCTGGTTTAGTGGACTTAGGAAGGATTCGTTGTATTGGTTTGAGAAGAAATTGGGTATTGACTGTGTGTGTGCGTGTGTGTTTATGGAAAAAAGGTGAATGGTGGTATTTGGTTTCACCTATATAAGTCGCTCCAGGAAATCTCAAGGTATATTGAACTGTTACGTATATTAACTATAAGAATTCAAAATTAAAAATATTTTATTTCACAAGAGCACTTATGAAACGTCAGAAGCCAGGTGCACGGTTCCAATTGGTCGTTTCTTATGGAGAAGAGCCGGCAAGAAATTCCACGGTTACTCTTTTAACAATAAATGGTTTTTACAATGGTTTTTTAAAATGATAGTGTTAATAGGTATGAGAGGACAGTGTAGGCCTATCAAAAAGTACCAGATAATTTGCAAAGTAGAAAATGGTCCACAAATCTACAATCTGTTAAGCCTACAACCTTCTCACATTCACAAAATCAGTAGGGAACTGGAACTATCGGTCGGTTTTGAAAAATTCCCAATTCTTGAGGAAGGCTATGTAACATCACGCTACTATCTTTTGAAGCTGAGCAAAACGAAAATAATTGAGAAAGAACGCTAAGCAAAAACGAAGTAATAACGTGGGCGGGCAATGGGGTACAATGCGTTGGGTCGGCGGCCAAAATTTCACTCAGACGAAGTCGCGGGCAGAAGCTAGTCGCCAATAAGGCTACTATATGCCTCCGAGGGCAGCCCCTCCCGGAGATAGTGTAAAAAATCGTTTTTCTAACAAATTCAAATCCATATTCTCCTAAGCACCATAGAAATATTATAAAAGATACATCCACGTTCCATTCAAAACCCTTTTCATACTTCACTAACAAAATTTAATAGCGACCCTCCATAACCACACCATTACGAGCCATATTGATTCCAAAACTACGAAGCTCACTTGAAACCATTCACATTCAAACTCATTACTGAAACTCTAACATAACTTTAAAAGCATCTCATTTCACTCGAAACTTACCTTGAGAGCGAACTGCTAATCTATGCAAAGAAAATTCTATAGATTTTCAATATCGTGAAAGAACTCTTTGGTTGAACTTTAAGAAGTTATTCGGTAATATCTTGGAGTTATGAACCTGTTTGTTTGTGGGATTTATGCTGTTATTGGAGAGTTACAGTGCGTATTATAGTTTTTGGTCTAGAATTCTAATACCCCGGCCGCATCTGCGTCTATCGTGACAGATGCGTGCCGAAGCTTCGTATGTTTTGCTCGCTAAAATGTTATCGCACTAATGCGGTGGACACATTAGAGGCTTCATAATTTTAATGAATAGGAATGTAGACAAATATTTTTTTTTTGTCCGTCAGCCGTCTTGTATTTTTTTTAAAGATATTGGACACGTATTTTTTTTTTTTACGTAATTAACAGATTACGGCAATACATTAAGTAGGTATTACGTTAAAATGTGGTATGACGTCACTGGCCGGTAGATTTTATACCGACTTGTGAGTACTTGTGACGTAGTGAGCTCCCACTCCGCGACTTTAATGCATTTTATCTAAACCATTTTTATTAATATGATAAAACAAAAAATACGTGTCTAACATTTTTTATTATCTGACTAACGGACAAATAGTCAATATTTTTTCGACATCCCTATTATCGTGCAATAATCCAATAACTCTTACCATTATTTCGACAGAGCACTTACCAGTGCGCGGAAACAGTCGAAACGACCAACGCTAGTCCGACCACGCACCACGCTTATTATGTCCCGCCACCCGGGCGATAAGTGCTACGCAGCCCAAACTACCGATAATGGTTGGTCACATCTGCGTGTATCGTATCACTGTGCGAAGCTCCGGCACGATAGACGCAGATGCGGCCCCAGCATTAGCGAAAGGGATCATTACAAAAACAAACGAAGAATTCCCTAAAAATTATTGCCAATTATGTCAGTAAGTATTTATTTACACCACAGAGCATACAGATTCGTCGGCGCCGGCGGCCGCTGCTGAAGGCGGCATTTTCAACAGTTTCCATAGAAACCAACCGTGTCACCGTTTACTCACCCTACGATAAACATGACTTATAGAAACTGACAGCTTTGATGACGCCGCTAGCACATCTCCGCCGCGAAACCGTAGCAGCGAAACCGCAGTAGTTCAATTCAACTGGCTCGCGTCATGTTCCGCCTCGCGATATTCGAGTAGCGGAACTCGAGTAGCGGAACTAGACGCGAGCCAGTTGAATTGAACTACTGTGGTTTCGCTGCTACGGTTTCACGGCGGGAGGACGTGTGCTACTGGGGTCAAGGCGATTCGTGACAGAAAGTGTGCGCTCAACGCACTTTCGACGCGACGAAGTTGATTAGTGTTGCCCTCAGACCAAATAAAGAAACAAGACATAGCGCTGCAAACAGTACAATGAAGCATGGCAAAACTAGACCTCCGCTCTGTGCATACACGCTCACACGCACACATTTACAACCTTTTACAATCAAATTACAATCAAGCAACACCTCACTAAGTGCTCACATGTTTACGTAACTGGCCTCACGTCTTGGTTTTTTATTTGGTCTCAGGTATTGTCGTCTCTAAACGCTGACGTTGCGACAATTCCGTGCTGTGTAATTTACACTTTAGTATTTTTCCTAGCTCTTTCCTAATTCCTTTGCTTATGAAGTTTTTGCATAACCCTTTTCGGAGCATTAACGGATCTTAGCTCCGTTGTTTACAGGAAATACACTGCTACATTTATACTTTGTAAACAAATAAAATAATGGTGGGTTATTCACAATATTTAGGATTTGTCATCACTGATAAAACGGATCCTTTAACACAGTTAGCCTGAGCCACTTAATGATCGCCAAGTAAACAACTACATACTTTTAGTTTATTCAGCTGACAATTCCCAGAATTTCCCAAATACTTAAATTCGCTGCCCCTAAATAATGTTATGTTCAAACATAAATAAAATAAACGTAACACTTTTGTCGGGCGTAAAAATCCAGTTTCACACATCTAACAGAATAGGTACCTTTAAAAAGAAACAATTGGCGCTTTCAGAGAAATTGCCTTTTTTGTACGACAACTACTTACTAAGAATTCAAATGAAAATTTCATGGAGTCTTTGTACTAACACTACACACCTTGAAAGTAATACCTTCTCATTGTGTTTTTTTTTAAGTTCGATTTATTAATTAAGTGCGATGTATTTATTTAGTGCCGTGTTCTTTTTGCTCTTAATTTAGATTTGTTTGAATAGGCGCCTTTTTGGTCCTTTTGAGAGGACAATTAGAGTAAATTTTCAATACTTAAATAATGATTAAAACTATTCCCTTTTTCAGTAGAATTCTTTATTTAAATACGATTGACGAGGTGTGCCCGTGACTGACCCAGTAAAAAGACGAGAAAGAATAGTATAAATAAATAGAAGAATAGTAAAATAAATAGAAAAAAAAATCTGGTTTCACTGAAGTTTATCTATTTTTTTTTTGCCTCTTGCTTAGTTACTGAGATGACAACTTCTAAGGAAGTATGGAAAAAGACATATTGTGCCGGCTCCAAATAAATTGGGACAAGGGCAAGAAAATCAAATCAGTCTTCTTACAAAATATTTAGCCCTCTATCTTCAAAAATTGGTTAAATTATAAATGTTTTCCTTGTTTACACTTAGCTGGTAATGTGAGTTTGTTAATGTTGCCCGTTTTACTTCTAGACTATAGATTCCCGAACCCTATAAAATTTTATTTCGTACCAAGTAAGTTAAGTACAGTTTTGAACTCTCTTGGATAGCTGTCTAGAATTTATATGTCGTATTTTCGATAAAAAATATCGAGAAACGCTGAAACAATTGTTGTTCAGATAAATTGTAATATCTATGTTTTTCTGGGAAAAATAAAGACAAAAAGTTTTCCAAAGTTATTCGGATAATTGCTGTTAGTCTAATAAGAAATAGCTAACAACTAAAATATATATAGTAAGAAAAAAAATACAAAAAAAACACGTCTATTTAAAAGAATATTTAAATAATTTTCGTTCTTGAAAATAAAAGAGGGGAGTGTAGAAAAAACAGCATAATTTATCAACACAAATTGTTTCACGCGCCAACAGCGTCGACTGCGTGCCGACGAGAAAATATGCGCAGAATAAACCTCTTAACTCCATTTTCTATTTTCTTTGATGGACACAACTTAAAATAAAATAATAAGTAATGACTACAAACATCTTTAAAAAACCAAAGCAAAGTAATCTTAATTTTCTTCAAGTACCTATCTATCTATCTATTCAACCACCATTTTGATCATTTTTCGTTTGCAGAAGCATAATCAGTCTATAATGTTCCCACTGCTGGGACACAGGCCTCCTCTCTGTGAGAGGGAGTGGGCCGTAATCCACCACGCGGGCCCAGTGCGGGTTGATAGATGTCACATGTCTTCGAATTTTTGGTTATAGGACATGCTGGTTTCCTCGTGATATTTTCCTTCACTGTTTTGAGAGTAGTGTTGATGAAATAATTTCACAAAGTAAAGCGCCTTATAGGGTTCGAACCTACGACCTACAACTCGTAAGTTGCGACCACTGCTCGATTTTTTGTTTGAATATAAATTATTTAAAAACATGACTCGTTTGGTCTATTGGTCGCTAACGAGACTGTTGAGCGTGAGGTCGTGGGTGCGATCCCCAGGTAAAGGGAAAGTGTTATCAAATTGGGTAATTCCAATACGAAATTCTTAGTAGCAGCTCGGAACCTGGATTTTTATGCCCAGTTAATTGCAATTGATGTGCTACCAGGGACTGGGACAAAAGGCAGAACAGCAAATGTGAGTTTTCTATTGATTTATTTATTCAAAATCTGTTCATTTTTTTTTTTTTTTTTTTAATAGGGCATCTTGCAGGTTACCACTAAGGTATTCGCTGCTTAACCGGACTTTCCTGTGGCTGCCTTAAGCTCCTAAAAGAAACTCAAAGCCTCCAGCCAGGGGCATACAAACTAAGCTAAATTAAAACTAGGCGAACGCTCGCTAAGGGCACCCCCTGTGAGGTACGAACCTCGGCTTAGGGCGTTCGCTGATGGGAGGACAGCAAGAGGGACAGGCTGGATCAAGGATGGTTCATTATTATTATCTGGGGAATTTAAAGCTACAGGCTCAGCAAAAACGCGGGCTGGCGCATCGTTATCGAGCAAGGGTCGGGGGGGGGGGGAAATCTGTTCAACTACATACATAGGTAAATAAAGTCGGCCAAACTGCATAACAGTTTTTCGGCAGTGGTTGTCATTTAACAATGTTGTGTCCACTTCTGCCTTCTCCTTCAGTGAATACTCATACAAGCGTGATGCTATATCAAAACGAACTAAAAAGAATACAAAGTGTCGAACAAACAAAGATTCATTCATAGAGCACGTTTGAGAATCTCGCTTTCTTGTTACGGTTTTGCAGCTGGGTAAAGTTTTTTAATTTAAATTCGTGTTTCCCCAGGACAATGCAATGTTACATTGTTGAACTGTGCAGTTGACGGCCAAGTTTTCGGGACCTTTGTACACTCGTAAAACATTGATTCATTGTACGAAAATACAGTTAGAAATCAGGGAATTTTTGTTAAGAAAATTTACTACTTACCAACTTAAATTGTCCTTTTATTCAAATAATAACTTTCATTCTTTTACAGTTGTATGAAATGGCTGAATGGCAAACTGGCGTAGGCGTCAATTTGCTTAATTTTTTTTTTCTGGACTGACTATGTCTTATGGTGGATCCACATGGCGGCCAGGGTGCCAGCTTTGCGTGCGGCAATCGCAACAAAGCCGGCGGCCATTTTGCCAGCGAGGCCGCCGGCTGCACCGCGCGGCATCGGGGGAACATCTTTTTTTGCTATTTTCTTTCTTTTTAAAACAGAGAATATAAACACCAAAATTGCAGCAGCAATTGCGATGTTATCGTCCATTTTTGTCTCCAGTATCTGCGTACCACCACGGTATACGGTATTATAACTAAGCCGTATCTTAGAAATAAATGCCTACAGCCGCGCGGTACGTAAACATGCGATAGGGCTGCCCGCCTCCAGCATTTTAATTACATTTGCCTACTTTGTGTTTCCATTTACTTTTGTGATTGTAAATATACTTTTTTTATCTATACAAATAAATAAAATACTTTGTGAATTGAATAACAAAACAAAACACAAATGCCCGAGGTTGTAAAACAAGCGTACCTACCGTATCATGATTCATGAACCGCCTATAAGTAACTACCTATTTCACTCGTGTCTATCACTTTCCTTTACTCTATTCACTTTATTTATTAATCCAGACATCTTTTTTTCGGGAGATAAAAGTTTACAACAGGTGTTTTGTTTAGAAATTACCCTTTGCGCCTGCGCCCGCTCTTTAAATCATTAAAAAGTTAGATAAAGCAGTCTGTGGAAAGGCAAAAAGTTTAAATTGATTTAGGCGTTTGAAAATTTTGTCCTAATTTGTTTAGGTTGTTATCATTTTATCTAAGCTTATTCTCTTTAAAGTTTAGTGAGAAAAAGTTTTTACTTAAATATTTCTTAAAGAATACATAAGACAAAATTTTAGTTTTTATTTATTTAAAAGAATAGAATTTCCAATTTGTGAATTCGTTTTGCGTGCCTTTCAATGTTTATGGTGTCAAGGGGATGGTGTTCAATTCTTATCT
Source organism: Conistra vaccinii (assembly GCA_948150665.1). Taxonomy (NCBI): domain Eukaryota; kingdom Metazoa; phylum Arthropoda; class Insecta; order Lepidoptera; family Noctuidae; genus Conistra; species Conistra vaccinii. The sequence goes on from OX411321.1 coordinate 5,358,206, forward strand.
AAATATAGAGAAAATATTAGATTTTTTGTATGTTTGTTTGTTTGTAACGAATAAACTCAAAAACTACTAGACCGATTAAAAAAAAATCTTTCACCAGTAGGATCCTATATTATCACTGAGTAACATAGGCTATTATTTATAAAGATATCACGCGGATGAAGCCGCTGGTGGAAGCTAGTAATTAATGAAATAAAAAGATAATGTTATCTTATAAAACTGCAAAATGGCAACCAAAAATAAAAAACAAATTTTGCCACAGATTTTTCTGATGAACCTACTGTTTATCCAAGCGCAGTGATTGAATTAATTCAAAACAAAAGCTGGCCAGTGTTAATTCGTACAGCAAATCCCAATGAAACACAATGTAATTTTATAATTGACCACCGCGTTGATTTTAACGATTTACTCACCGTTTACACTGGGCGAAAATTTTAAAAATAAATATTGAACGTACAAAAACAAACATTGTTCTTGCGCTCTCGTCGAAATAAATTACATAAATTGCATAAATTCGTTTCGTGTGTTTGGCACAAACTGTGTGAATAAATAATCATAAAAATCGATTTTCGATAAAATAACGAATATTTGACGACACATACTTCACGTATCGAGATTTACTTGTCGATATATTTTAGAACGTGGCAGATTTATGAACTAATTATGTAACCAGTAAGCTGGATTGGGTGATAAATGGATCTATGTATAATGCGATGGGTTACTAACCAATCAATGCGACTACAAATCGTGATGACAATGGGATAATCCAAAGACGATTATTACGATATTATACAGGGTGTTTGGTGCAACATGTGCAAAATTGAAATGGTCGACTGAAGGGGTCATCTGCTATCCTTTTACACCCCTTAACATCTCTTATGCCTTGTAGAATTTTTTATTATTGTTTTATAAAAAAAGACCCAAATTTTACATTCAAATACAATTTTTTTTTAAGTATGAGGCGCAGACTCCAAATTTTAATTTTATTTAGATGTGTATTGTTTTAGAGTACTTTTAAATACAAAATTAGTGACATTAGTCATATAGTTTTTTTTTTAATTTACTCGTAAAGGTAAAACTTAAATTAAAGCTGTATATGTTACAGCTGTTTACATGGCTACAAAAAAAAACCAAAAGCGACCGGGATCTTCCAACTCCCTCAAAAATTCTCTATTTTATCCTCTTGCTAATGATGTGCCATATGCCATAAAAATCTCGTAACAACTTTCGTAAAATCTATCTTCTATCTTTATCTTGCATAGCGTAAACCGGGTGGAAACAAATCATTTTTTTTTGTCGAGACAAACAGTCGATACAAAAATCCACAGGGCATGAGAGATGTTAAGGGGTCTGAAAGGATAGCAGATGACCCCTTCAGTCGACTATTTCAATTTGGCACACGATGCACCAAACACCCTGTATATTTTTTGGTAATCATTTGACGAGTTCATTAATTTTAATTACATGAAATATAATATTTGTCAAAACAGAAGGTAGTTAGAATAGTAGAGTAATATAATACCTTAGCAAACATTACGTTACAAGATCTTATTGGACTGTCTGGAATGGAAATGCCTAACTACCCAATTTGCTTACTGAAATCTACACATTCTAATGCTGTGCCAAATTCCAGGCCACATCCGTTCGGTTGTTAAGGTATTATGTGATGTATCGTGTGATTTAAGCAATATGTGCAAATAAATTCCAGAAAAAACTAGCAATTGGGCCCCGCAATTTTTACCTACTTAACAAAAATCTTAAATTCTCTGACAGGCAACGCACACCCTGAAATTTTTCACAACAGTTCTTTATACTCTTAAGATGAAAATGAGTACTACTGATCGATTTTTGAAAATTCATCCCTTAGGGTCGGGCCACACCTGCCGTAATACGCTCCTAATGTTTTTGAAGTTACCTATGACACATCAGCCGAACGTTACGTCCATAGAAATATGACGCGACGGAGCGTTCCGCCGCGGAACGTTCGGCAGGTGTGACCCGACCCTTATAGGGGTCAAATATAAAAGTTTGTATGATAGTTCGACATTTTTGTTGATTTTAAATCTCATTGCGCGCACAAGGCTTGGCTACGTGATCGAATCATAAGCGAAGAGATCCGCAGGAGAACCAAAGTCGAAGAGCTGCCAAACTTAAGTGGCAATGGGCAGGCCACATTGCTCACATAACAGATGCCCGATGAGACAGAAAAGTTCTGAACTGGCGATCGCGTACCGAAAGACGTTGCGTTGGAAGGCCTCCCACAAGATGGACCGATGACCTGGTGAAGGCCGCAGGAATCCGCTGGATACGGGAAGAACAGAGCCGGTCGAGTGGCGATGCTTGGGGGAAGCCTATGTCCAGCAGTATACGTCTTTCGGCTGAAATGATGATGACGAGCCTTGTATACATTTATTAAACTGCAAATACTGAAATTAATTAGACTACCTTATTGATTAATCTCTTTTCTTGACAGAGCTTTTACACGAAGAATCTATGGGTCATCTACACCAAGACATCGCTGGATGCCATGCGCGTGCAATATAATAATGCTTTCAGGATGTTGTTGAGACTGCCCCGTTTCAGCAGCGCCTCGGAAAAGCTAAAAAAATCGCGTCGCTGCTGAGCTGACTGTGAAGTAGACGCAACTAAATCCTGAGAGCTGTGGCGGAGAGCTATACTCCAAATATCAGAAGTGTTATGCGAAGGCTGCTGAGGTGTGGCCCCTGGCAAGACAAGGGAAGGAACACGGGTGGGTTTTAGTCAGTAAGTGTCTGACACGCCCCTCCGCTCCGCCCAGAGCGGGAGAAGTCATTCAATGATTTCCCACCCAAAAAAAAAAAAGGCTGCTCAGGTAGTAAACATGTATTCTTGTCTGGTCGTCCTCTGCGTGGAGCTATTTTATATCAATACGTACTACTAACACAGTATGAATCACTGTTGTCTGAAATATATGAATTTTTATTTAGTCATGTTCGTGAACGGGCGCCGTCAGTAGGGACTGGTCATCTCTTAGCTGCCATGGCTTATTTTAATTTTTAATTTTTGAATTGTTTTTTATTACGGACGCTTTTAACTTGCACGTCTTTCTACATTGTTCTCACATGTTTAATTTCAACATGAATGATGTAACCAATATTTTGTAACAATATTTTAATTTAAAAGAGTGTCCGTGGAGTTTCTTGCCCGTTCTTCTCCATAGGAACCTACTACGCTTTGGAATGGGCAACTAGCTTCATCTTTCTGACTGACCGACCCCTTGACAATTCAAAAGTGCCTGTAATTGGTTTATTTGAAATAAATGCTTTGAGTTTGAGTTGAGTATGAGTTTATTTAATTGAAATTTTGTTTTTTTAGTCCAAGTGCGACTACTGAGTTTGGGGTAGGTACTGGGTTAGAACTCCGTCTTGAGCAGTGTTGATCAGTTTTTTCAACAGGAAATGGTCTATAACAGCCTAGATTCTACATTAGGGCCAGATTAAAGGCATTTGCCCCTATTACATACACAGGCAAGGTAAACCTGTGCCAACACCTTCAAAGCATTCTAACGTACAAAGTTCTGTAACTTAAAAGATTAAAAAGAAACGCTATTCAGTAAATAAACACCTAATCCCTACACAAAACTGTCTCCTATCCACCTAAACTCGAAAGCCGTACCTTTCAATTAACAAATAAGGTGGGCTATAAGTAATAATTACTTGTAGTCCTATATATCACGATTTATAACGACAGCGGCGTGTAAGTGAAGGAAATACGCGAGTTTAGGCCAAAGTTCTCGGGCCTCCGAGGGCAAAAACTCACGGTAACGACTGCCAACATATCAGGGAACATCACCTATATAACATAATAGATAGGTACGGTTCGGCTCCATAAAAAGAACGAAAATGCACGCATACATTGACTAGCTTCACGTACATCAAGTGCAAGTGCAGTCAGGATTGGCATTTATTTGAGGATATAGGGTATTTAACTACTATCAAAAATAATATTTTTAATGCTAAGGCCTGTGCTAACCACCGGTTAGGTCTTTAAACCGTTGTTTAATGACAAATTTCCTTAGGAAGTTTTTAAGTGGGTTTACGTCGTACGGCATTTCACACAAACTCCCAAGCCCTTGTTTTTCGAAATGACTGAACCAATTTTAATGAAACTTCATACGCTTATGCAGGATATAAAGGTCTAAAAACTTAGTTAAGAACATTTTCCCCCCATTAAACCCTCGTAATATACAACTGATTAAATATCTATGTTGGTGACACAAGGCTTCGTGGTTAAATCCATTACGATTAAATAGGGAATCTGACAACTATCAAATATAATATTTTTAATAGAAGTCAAATATCCTATTCCTCAAACAAAAATGTCAGTCGCGAATTCGCTGAACTTACCGTTTTGCGTGACAAAACTATAAGAATAATAACCGATTTTAGGGATTTATTGTTTTACATCGTATTTTTCTGTAATAAAAGCTTTTTCTGTCTGTGTTTTTTTGTACTAATTCATCTTAACTAATATTTTCTAAAGAGAAAAGATTTGATTTATTCTATGTTTGTGTGTAACCGATTTAAAAAATCTTGCACCTATAGAAAGCTATATTATCAGCGAGTAACCTGGGCTGTATTTTATCGACTTCCACGTGAACGAAGTCGCGGGCAGAAGCTAGTGTATACATACATAATCAGCCTATTAATGTTCCCACTGCTGGGACACAGGCCTACTCTCTGTGAGAGGGAGTGGGCTGTAATCTACCACGCGGGCCCAGTGCGGGTTGGTAGATGTCACATGTCTTCGAATTTTTGGTTCTAAGATATGCCGGTTTCTTTACGATGTTTTCCTTCACCGTTTTGAGAGCAGTGGTGATGATATTATTTACACAAAGTACCTGCTTGAGTTCGAACCCACGACCTACAACTCGTAAGTAGGGCGGCCTTTACCACTGGGCCACCACTGCTCTACTACTACTGTGTATAACATAAATGAATTAATGATTTTTTTAAACCTGTCAAATACCCAAATTACCCAATTGTGACAGTTTTCCATCGTTCTGTGCCTAAGCAGCGTCTGTTTTCGCTCGTTATATGGAACTGACCTTCTGCAGTCCACTATTTTGTGCCTCCACTGGCTACACACCGTAAATAATGGAACAAGTATTTCTTCTTTCTTCGCAACAGATAATTTTCACTTTGGTTTACGATGCTTTTTAAGATCTGACGTCACGGTTTTATGGTGGTTTCGTGAAAATTGTTGTGTTTTATTGGAATGATGAGTTGTTTTAGATAGGTTGGGTTATGAATATAATTTTTTTCAGATATAGCATTTTTTATAGAGATGATGAATATATTATGTTCATTTGTTATGTGCTGCTTACTTACATAGGCTTCCCCCAAACATCTCCATAGCCGGTTCTGTGCTTCCCGCATCCAGCAGATTCCTGCGGCCTTCACAAGGTCATCAGTCAGGGCCTTCCAACGCTACATCTTCCGGTACGCGGTCACCCCAGAACATTCCCGTTATTGTCACAAAAAAATCTGTTCCCCATATTGTGTATTTCTGTTACTGGGAATAAATACCAAGAAATACGAATACATCCATAATTCGACTCCTGTTAAGGCATAGCATTACACGCTGTTGCCTTAGGCGGTCTGATTACGACTATTCAACTAATTGGCTAACCTGCTACGGACGTTAGTAACAATAGTCATTAATTAGTTACGTATTCAATACGTTGACAGACTAATGCGGTATGGTATGTGATTGTAATTGACATTTTCAGAATACATTTCTGTATTATAGTGACAGTTTGTAGTGAGACAAGTGCGTATTTAGAGTCCGCGCCAGCTCAGAAGGTCAATTCCCGTACAGAGCGTACATTCTGAAAGTGGGCAACGTCGCAAATAGCTGTCACATATTTCTCTGTTTGGATTTATTTGGCAAAATTTCTGTATGGAAATAAGAAATGTGGCTAACTAGCGTATTAGAATATTAATAATTAATGAATTGCAATTGTAACGTTGAATTTGACGTTGTACCCGTTTTAGGTGCAAAAAGGCATTTGGAAAGTTCCAAATACTTTTTTTACATCTAAAACTAAATAATCGGTGTTACGATACTATTTATTGCATTTCATAATCAATATTCTAGTTCGCTAGTTAGCCAGATTTCTTATTTCCATACAGTATTATTATCAAATTAATCAAAATTGGTAAATATTTGACAGCTATTTACGACGTTGCCAACTTTTAAGATGCACGCTCTTAAAAAACGTTCACGTTACGTCACATCACATTCTAGTCTCAATCTGTCAAACTTGTCAAAAATGTTGGTAAATTGATTGTATTTTTGACAGACTGCGAATGAGATGCAAATGCGAAAGTTCTTAAAAATTACGGGAATTGTCCTTCTGAAGTCCAACGTAAAATTGTGGAACTACATTTTTTAAACGCAATTTGATCAAGGATTCGCGCTACAATCGCTTTTAAATAGGACGCGGCATACGCCGCTCGTATTACCTATTGTCCCAAACCGTTTTGATTTCCTACGTGTGTAGAGTAAAATAACTATGAAAGGACAGTAGGCATCATTTTTTTTTATGCTTCAATAATTTGTATCATTACCTGACAACTTTTGGTGTAGAACGGGCCATATTCATACACACATCTAATAAAATTATTCCCTTTGAGGAATTACCTCTTCATGCTAACTTCACGAACCAAATCGAACACACATCTTGCAAAAATAGACTCAAGGCTAGTCTACATTTATCTTCCATTCCCAATATTTTTCCTAGAACCTATAGGTTCTAGGAAAAATATACCTACAAGAAGAAAAATAAAAACCTTCAATTCCCGATAGGTTATCGGCAAACACTAAAGCAGATGAGTAATGGAATATTATTTTTCCATCTTCGTCGCGATAAAGACGTTTAGCATCGGGGTTGCCATCTCTTGCCGTCAGAATTCAGTATTGAGGCAGTCTTGGTTCCGTTAACGGCTTTGTAATGGTGTTTTTATGATTTTTTTCCACCATCAACTGTGCCTAAAGCTCTATTGTTTCACGCTGCGTGATTTATTCCCGTCAGAAATGTATGAGGTGTTTAGAGATGCGCCAAAGTGGATTTAGACGTGTTCGCTGTGAAATGATGGCAGTTTATTACCCAGAATGATATGAGATGCGGCTTGATTTTCTGACTTATATGGGGTTTTGTTTATTTGAATATGTGGTCGGTCGTTGTTATTGGGGTGACACTCTGTTTGCGAACCATTTCAATGTTAATACCTAACTAGGTTTAAAACTACTATACTACTCTAACTAGGTTTATGTTGTTCCTTCTCAGAGTTTAGTCGAATAGGAAAAAATCACCTTACTTTTTTTTTTTTACATTATTATAAAACTAAATAAAAGTGTTAGTTAAAACCAATTCCCAGAAGTAAGTATCAAATGCTAAAACATGGGAAGTGTGGACCTATCCTGTGAAAGAGACTGCAGCGGTTTCGTAATGGTGCTATGATCAGCATTAGTCCAATATTTAGAAACCCAAAATACGACTAGGAATGGAAATCTAATCTGTCATAAACCACGAATCTCCGTTTTTTTTTTTTGGGTGGGATTTCTTCAAATGACTTCTCCGCTCTGGGCGGAGCGGAAGGGCGTGTCAGACACTTACTGACTAAAACCCACCCATGTTCCTTCCCTTGCCTGTGCCAGGGGTCACGGTTTTCCCTTAGGACTTCCCGCTATCCCGGTAGGCATCGGCCCTAGCGGACCCCGTCAATTTTGCTTATATCTCTTTGAGGTGCGCGTGGAACACGACGTGCCGTCGACCCGTGCCTGGTCCTTATCGGACGGCGAGCTACCCATTGCTCTCCGTCCGCAAGCCCGCGCCTACGGTGGCCGGAAATTGGCTCGTGATTCCCGACGCCCCGGGCGTCTCCTACGGCGGCGGCTTGGGGCGAGGATGCAACAATCTCCATCAAAACCTAATTGCTAACTCTGCATCTTTCTTATATTTGCGATCATTATCAAATCCAGATTTTGCGATACCTAACGCTTTACTACGTTACTATCGTTCACATAAATATAAAAAACTCTTTTATATCAATCGTCGATAAACCGTCACAATTTATAACAATATGATTTTTACTGTCAGTTCATTGTGAATACGTAAATATGTTGACTATAAAATTTATTGCTTCGCTGCTATTCGTTGTTATTTTATTGTCGTTTTAGTTTCGGTGCTCATAAAGTCTATAAAAGGGCTGATACTTTTTACTTCTCTTCTTTTTCTTCACACGGTCCATTCATCGTTTCTTTGGTCTTCCCCTACTCGTATATCCATCCACATTTATACTCAAAACTGTTCTGATGATATTTTCCTCATTCCTCCGCATCATGTGCGCATATCATGACAACCGATTTCCACACAACTAACTTCAATCATGCGATTCCGATACTTTTTCCAAGGAACGGTTAGGTATATGTAGGGTTTCTCTTGTAAATTATTGTAGGTATTCTGTTTTTGAAAAGTAAATGTCTTAAACCATAAACCCTACTTCTACTCTTGTATACACGCACACATTTGCAGTTAACGCAGACAGAGGCTTGTGAAAACTCATCCCGCCATTTGTACACCAACTGGCTTCGGTAAATGTTTGCTTGGCTCGATATTGCACACCACATGACGCTTTTTGCTCTCCGCTGTTGCCACCGACGGCTGTTTGAAATCATGTCCTGTTTACAAAGATAACTTTCCTCTCGAATGGTACGGTTACATTAGTCGTTCGACTGCTTTGCGTCGCGAGAAACTAATTTGTGCACGATACGTAATGTACTTTGTTTTGGTTGATATTGTATGTTTTTAGCTGAACGTTTCTACTTACATGTTTCCCAAAACAGCCTTTTAACGGGTTCCTTCCCTAACATACTGCTCTAACTTACGATTTTTTCCGTGTAATATATTTCTTACGTTAAGATATTAATCATTTACGTTATGAATACTTCAGAAGCCGCTTCTTTTATAGCTCCTACAACATTGCTGTTTATTTAGCAATGAAAGATCATGGCGTAAGGATAAATATAATTATTTTATCATGGACTAAAAAAAGGTAGGAATACAATATAGCCAACGACGCTGAGGCCCAGACTACACCAAAGCGGAGATGTGCGGAGATGTCCAAAGCGGAGACGAAATAGATGTTTTTCAGCTGGGTTATATCCACCGAAGCTGTGCGGAGATGCGTACTGGCTATACTGGAGTGGAGATGTTTATGATATGACGCGGGGGGAACTAGCGGCGCCACTCACTGCATGCCGATCATATCTCTCCTCGTCTCCGCTGAACGCCTTCGCCAGCTTGCGACGCACAGCTCACATTTTCGCTTTTTACCACCGCCTAGCTCAATCTCGGCAAGGCACCACTCACATCTCCGCTTCGATCACGCCATACAAATATGATCTACTGAAACTGAGTGGACACGAGATATTTGTGTATAACGAAATTCTATTGGAAACACATCTCCTCACCGCTTTGGTTTGAGCCCGGGCCTAAAGCATGAATTTATCGGTTAAGGTCTCTGCACAGCAGTGTGCAGAGACCTTACGCCCGCAGGGGCGGGGCGGGGTGGGACGGGACGGCGACGTGACGCTGAGCAGTTGTAATGTACTAGATACTACGGACGACTCCACACAGACCCGTCCCGCCCGGTGCGACGGTAACCGTCACGCCACGCCGCCGCCCCGCCGGGCGTGAATACAAGTCAGAAGCGACGGGGCGGGGCGTGACGGTTACATTCAGGATTGAGAGATTGTATTAAAGCTTAAAACTTTAACTTATAGTTTGTAACTAATAAATTATAAGTTACTTTAACTAACTTAGTTAGTTTGAACTTATAACTCTTTACTTTATTTATATTATTTCTCTCTCAATTCGCGGCGGGACGGGACGTGATCGCGCCCGCAGTGTGACCGCTCCCGTCATGCCAGCGCCCCGTCGCCGCCACGCCACGCCGCGCCCCGCCCCGCCCCGCCCGCTTTGTGCAGATACCTTTATGGCTCACATTGCCATCGGTTTAGCCATCACTCTCTAAAGGAACAAAGATATTATAGGAGTCTCCTCACACAGGCTTATTTGCTTAAAAGGAGGCTCCATCAGTAGTTGTTAAGGTTTACTTGTTAAAATAATAAACCATTTTTCATTTCATTTTCAATAATTTATGTCCGATCAGTAAACCTCGTTGGCTTTACACCTAAATTCAGAGTAAAACCTAGACAGAACAATTAAGAAAAATTTGGTTGTAACGTCAAAAGTGACACGTTTTCTGCTTGCGACGAATAGCGCGCTAGAAATTACAATAAAATTGAATTTAACATTACCAACTTGTATAAGCTTTCAATACTTGCTAACGATGGACAGCGACGAATCAGTGGAAGGCGCTGAGGTTGTCCAGCAGGTCTGGATAGCCCCCGTATATGAATCTTCTGAATCAATAGATTCTCTAGCGGATTATATTGAACCTGAGCCGGAAGACTCTCCTAAGATGAAATTGTTCAAGGAGGGACTCTATAGTCCTGGCAGTGGAGAAATATGTGCCAAATATATAGCTATGTCAGCTAGCTCAGTGTTAAGACATCCTTACTATGATTATCCATGTATTAAAGACCCTGGCATTGAGAAAGCGCTACTGTTTCCAGGTACGTATTAATCCACATTTTATTAAGATTCTTCTCACATGCATGAGGTTGTGGTCTCAAATCTTGAGTCATTCACCCTCGTGGAGGTGCCTATGTTATGGAAACGTACTACCGGGATAAATAGGATCCTTTTTTCTAACTCAGGTCATGGTCTATACAAGTGCCAAATTTCATCAAAATCTGTTCTGCTGTTAAATAGAGAGATAGAAATAAAATATACCTGTTTGTTTTTCGTGGGGACAAATAGTAGGTAAATCTTCTTTAACCCATCTCAATAAATCATTATAGACCCTGTCGGGCACAGCAAAATAGTAGGAAAGACGAAGCTTTGAAATCTTTAGTTTATCAGTCTTCAGAAGTAAATCTAATATTATATTAAAATTGTAAATTAGGTTATTATTTTTTTTGACATGTATATTTTATTGTATAAATACTTATGAGATTATGTGAGCATTTATATTTTATCGTTGGTTTTAGTGTTTTTATAAAATAACTTCAATTTATCTTCTTTTTTATTATTTTAGGTAGTTTGCGATATATTTTTATGGTCATTACATAGGGACTTGTAGAACGTATTTTTAGCCGAGAGAGCTAATTGAACATTGATGTATTTCAGAGGAATACGAAGTATACCCTGATGATGGCCAAAAACTATACCTTGATTTGTGTATGGAAATGAATTTAATTCCGGTGAGGATTTTTCATAGAGGATTGCTAACAGAAGAAATCAATTTGAGAGTAAGTGTGTTATTGTAAATGTTTCCATATTTCAGTGTCCTTTCTACCCAAATAAAGTGTGTCAGATAAAGTCAGAGAAAATTATAGTGAAGCAAATTGACTACCAACTTAAATTGTCCGTATATTAAAATCCCATAACAGTTCTATGAACGGCTATAACACGGCTAATAATTAATGTAGGGACAATTTGCTAAACGATTTTCCCTTTACATATCGCTATCAGCAATAGAACCACCACTGCACCTTTTATTAGGGGAATTACAAAACGATCGAATAAAAAACAACTTAGCGACTGATGATGAGATACTGTTTTAATAACTTGAGCGGTATGAATTTGAGTAATCGAAAAGTTAACTAAACTAACGACGAATATTGATTAATAATAAAATCTAGAACGAGTTTACAAAAAGTGGGTTGTGATTAATCCATTTCAGATACTTATTAAAATTCTAGCCGTGCGACTAAATTACTAAGTGAGCGACTAGAAATACAGAGAGGACGGTACTCCATGGTATTTAGTAAAATAGCGACAGAAACGAATCGCTGTAAATCCGACTCCACGTAGTCTTGTCTGCCCTACCCCTAGAGTGTAATTTAGAATCGCGTAGGCGCGGAGGGGCGAGGCGACCCGCGAGTTGAGGAGCAGGTGGTTGTAGCAAGACGAAGCTGCGGCGGTGAGCGTTAAACCATCTGCGACGATAAGCTCGCGTGGGACCGCCGCCGGAGCCCCGCAGCGCTGGAGCCGTGACAGAAACCATGCCTGCTGTATGTTTGCTTGGTGTTTGGTGTAGTTTTTCTATTTGAAACACTTCATTTAAGATAAAATGCCGCTCAGTATAAATAAATCATTACCCAAATATTGAAAAAATGCAGGACGTAACGTTGACACTCAAACAAATATTAGGTCGTTCAAATATTATGAAACTTCTCATTTTCTATATTAAGTAACTCAAATTAGTGTTTGTAAGTTGCTGTTCTGTTGATTTCTCATCACTTGCAGTCAGTCGCTCACTTAGTAATACTATAACGTAAAATAATTATTTTTGTCACTTAAAACTTTAATTTAACAGCCACTCGTTTAAATACTACCCCTTTTATTAAAACCACTTTAATAGAATTAGTTCTATGTTTTACCCAAATGGTGAACAATAAATGAATAAATCTATTTAAAATGGAACCGCATTTTTTTCAACATCTTATATAGCGAAAGCTTCTTCGTCGCTGCAGTGTCCGGTGCCCAGTGTGGGTTGGTAGTTATCACAAATGTCTTCGAATGTTTGGTCCTAGGACATGTCGGTTTCCTCACGACGTTTTCCTTCACCGATTTGAGAGCAGTGGTGATGAATTAATTTACACAATGTAAAGTAACTGGCAGGGTTCGAACCTACGACCTTGAACTCGTAAGTCGCGACTGTTAACACTAGGCCACCACTGCTCGCAAGATGTTAGCATAATCAGCCTATAATTTACAGCCACAGCTGGGGCACAGGCCTCTCTGTGAGAGGGGGTGGGCCGTAATCCACCACGCGGGCCCAGTGCGGGTTGGCACATATCGGTCGCACACGGAAAAAACGTAACGGCTAGAAATAAACAAGTTATTGTTATTTACAACCAAGCGACTCGGTTCAGAGAGAGCCTGCAAAGTTTGTTGCTAGAATTGAACAAGTGAACTTGGTTAATATTACTTGCTTGTTTGGTGTTAACAAAGCTGTATTGCACGTTTTAAATAAGTCTTGGTTATTTGTAGCCGTATAATTCGTATAATTTTTAGCCAAGCCAAATTGGTACTTTGCTAGCCATTTATTTTTTCAGTGCAGGATGTTACATAAATCTATATCTTCTATATCTATCTATATACATATAATAAAATTGTAGAAAAGTGGTGTCTGTACAATGGAAATATATGAAAAAAAAGGAGCAGGGGTTGTTATTACATCGATGCTGAACCCGAGATTATAATTAATTTTTTTTTTGTCTGTTTGTCTGTTTGTCTGTTTGTCGGTTTGTCTGTTTGTCGGTTTGTCTGTTTGTCTGTTTGTCTGTGTGTTTGTGCACGCTAATATCAGAAACGGCTTATTCGATTTAGATGCGGTTTTCACTAATATATTGTAGTAAGCTTCACTTAACATTTAGTGTTTATTTCATGTCAATCGGTTCATAAATAAAAAAGTTATGTCAATTTAAAGAATCACATCGAACATTTGTTATAGGTTAGGCATTTCTTTCCTTGATTTTCGGTATACTTATCTTAATTTTTATTTAGAGTTTGTATATAAATATTATAAGTATTTGGTATAGGTTAGGCATTTCTTTTCTTGATTTTCTTTTTATTAAGTATAAGTTTATTAGCTCAGGTTAGTAATTAATTTTTCTAGCAATTCTTTTGTTTTATAAAGTTAGTACGTTTGGTTTACACGTCTTAACACTTATTACTTAAACTGATAATTTTAGACTGTATAATAATCTGTAAGTATTTATAATTTAATTGTTTACGATAGTACGTGTTTACTAAATAACTGTGTGTTAAGTAGTAGTAGTAAGTACTATTTTATTGTAAGAATGCCTCGAAGAAGATCCAACCTCTCCCAATGTAGCAGAAATGCTAAAAGGATGAGATTAGTTCGATCACAGGAATCTGAGGAAGGTCGTGAGGCAAGGCTCTCTGCAACTCGGGAACATCAGGCTAGGTTTCGTGCTGCAGAAACTTCGACTCAGCGGGAATCTCGACTGAGTTCAAATCGTTCTCGAATGGTCGAGGTCGCGAAAATTTTTTTTCATACTAATGGGGTCAAGTCATGAAAAAGGTTGAAAAACACTGCCCTACATTAATCCTACTAATATTATAAATGCGAAAGTTTGTGAGGATGGATGGATGGATGGATGGATGTTTGTTAAGGTGGGCATTCACGGTCATGCCATCTTGTCAAATGGCATGATATACGTCCAAATATTGATTGTGAATGTGAAATCCTTTTGGCATGATGTAAAACTCTGGATTTCCATTCGCATCAAAATCCATCGCGCCGCGCCAAACCATTTGGAGCCACGCCGAACGGCGCGACCGTGAATGCCAGGCTTTACTCTTTCACACAAAAACTACTGAACGGATTTTGATAAAACTTTACAATAATGTAGCTTATACATTAGAATAACACATAGGTTACAATTTATAAAGATTTTATGTGATTTGGCCATAATATAACGATAAGTATCAAGTAAGTGGGAAAAATTCCTGCCCTCTGAAATCTATCTTTGCGTGCGCTGCCTTTTTTTTTTTTTGGGTGGTTAATCATCCAATGACTTCTCCCGCTCTGGGCGGAGCGGAAGGTCGTGTCAGACTCTTACTGACTAAAACCCACACGTGTTCCTTCGATCCTTGATATCTCTTTGAGGCGCGCGTGGAACACGATGCGCCGTCGACCCGGGCCTGGTCCTTATCGGACGGCGAGCTGCCCGTTGCTCTCCGTCCGCAGGCCCGCGCCTACGGTGGCCGGAAATCGGCTATCAATTCCCGACGCCCGGGACGTCTCCTACGGCGGCGGCGGCTAGGGCTGGTCGGGCGCGGCCTTTGCCACTCCCTCGCGCGCTCCACCTTCTCCTTCGCGAGCATTACAGCTTTGCAGAAGGAGGCTTGCCATGCCCTCTCGCTCCGCACCATGGCCTGAACCAGGGCCGTACGCGAGAGGCCACCGCCGCCGATCGCCTCCACGAGGACACGGCGGTGGTCCACCCAAGCCGGGCAGACCTCCACCGTATGCTGCGTGCGCTGCCTAAACCGTTAGAGTTACATGAAGAAAATGTATTGTGGGATTGTTTGTCTTAAAGAGTTCTAAATAAAAGTCCGCGACAGCATCTATCTACCTTTTATGTGGAAGCCTTTATAACCAAAATAGTGAGCAATAAATACAGTTAAATTGAATACTTTTTTTACATTGCATATTTTAGAGTATTTAGTTAATTCTTATCAAAATAAATACCTTCATCGCTTTTGGTATTTAATGTAGATAATGTTTATCTTTTACACTAAGTAATTTGGACAAATAGTTTAAAAGTTAGAACGATAAGAATGACCTGCGATATTGAGTCGACGGCGCACAGAACGAGGGTGGAGGGGCGGGCCAGCCAGGGGATGACGCGCCAGAGCGCCAAGTGGAAGCTATCGTAAATAACGCAATTAATTGTTGAACTGTCAAAATGAAACCCATTGCTATTGTAAGTGCTACGCAATTACCCCGCTGATTTAGGACATGTTACACGTTCCTGTGGGATAATTTCCGACATCCACGCGGGCGAAGCCGCGGGCAGAAGCTAGTATAAAATATTATTATGTATATACAGGCCATATAGTTCTGCATAACTATTTTCAGTATTACGGTGTGAATCCAGTAGGTATGCGAGCAATGTGTATGGCCTTAGCCCGCAACAGGACCGTGAAACGTCTGGACCTGACGAGCAACTACTTGGACCATCCGGATGCTTGCTACCATCTCGGCAATATGTTCGGCGACAGTAACGCTTTGACGGAACTAGTGTTGAGCGGATGCAAGTAAATAGTTGCTACTCTTATATATTAATTTTACATAGATAGAAAAAAAACTGCGGTATATATTTAAAACTATATAGGGTGACTGGTAATTAGTAACCGATACTTTAACACGTGACTTTACTCATCTTTATGAACAACTTTTACTATGGAATAGAACCGAAAATTGCGAAAACTATAGCAGTGAAAACTAAGTAACGCCATCTAGTGAAAATGTCATGAATTTATGTAGCTTGCTGTCAGTAAAAGAACGAAAGCTGTACCTCCAATAAAAAAAATCCAAAAAAATAAAACAGAGTGCGCTGTCAACAAAAAACTGCTCAACGCGCCTTCGGTGACGATGACGCGAGTTCCATGATTTTTGTTCACCCAAAAAGTGCTTATCGCGCCTAAAGAAGTTTTCTATTCAAAAATCAGCTGTTTCCGACATTTTGACGAGTTATGCGAACCTAAAAGTAAAAAATGTTCATAATGATGAGTAAAGTCACATGTTTAAGTATTGGTCACTAATTATCAGTCACCCTATAAATAGTCTATAATACATAACGGAAGATGCTTCGAATGCTGTTACGAATACTTCCTTTAAAATAAACTGAAAATAGATCTCGAAAAGGCTCACAGAATTATGCTTGTGACCAGCACAAGCATAATTCTGTGAGACTTTTTCAACAAAGCCCATACTCTTTTTTTTTTTTTATCATAATCATCCATAACGTGGAGTGTTTTTATTCAACAAATTAACTTCTTCCAAAACTAAAAATACACATCGTTAAAATACCATTTAGCGTGTCATTATATTATAATGAGCTGAGTATTTCTAAAATGTTTACAATGGCACCTTTTCAATTTGAGGTACCTAAAGTACGAATGATTAAACTACGACTTAGAACTAAAGTCGTTTAGTTCTAAGTCGTAGTTTAATCATTCGTATGATTACAAAAATCTTTCTTAGACTCCAATAATCCGGGCTTTTGCATAAATCCTACCATTTTCTCAAAGATTCCATTTTTTTTTTATTATCCTGCGTCTATTGCCTAGGTAAAAGATACAGAGTTTTGATTTGTTGTGGTGTAATTATTTTTTGCAGCATTGGATCAAAATTTTTGCGGGCAGCTTTGCATCTCCTTAAACTTCGTACCCTGGATATGTTGGATTTATCAGAGAACAATATTGGAGACGAAGGTTTTGGGTTCCTCACCGAACAAATTATGTATGGGGCTGTTATTAGAAGGTAAATATATTTCACATTATAAAATAGCCTTAGAGTGAAAAGCTCGGGAATGCAATATTGGTCTATTTATTTAATAAATTTTTGAAAAGAAAACTCGCAACAGACGCCCTAGTTTTACACAAAAACAGTTTAGGAACCTATAACGCCATTTATGACGAGTTGTAAAAACTCGCAAATGGACATTCGGGGATTTCAATTTACCAACACTTGATTTTTTTTTTTTTATAATTATTACGTTTAGGACTTCTTAGATGATTATTTGCCACACACTTCAAGTGTTACAATTATAAGTTATAGTTAAGTAAGGCAACGAAATTAAACGCATTCAAAAAGTATATCCGTTTCAAATATAAAATCTTCCTGTCGCTGTTGTTTACATAATAGCAAGTAGTGGTATACGAATTGGTGTGGGGTAGATAAAAAGCTCAACTAAAAAACTTTTTTACAAAAACAACAACCGACTTCCAAAAAAAACACAAAACTGAAAAATTTCTTTAATTTCGGTCTCAGCGCCGATAGTTAAAAATCCAACAGCATGTATTAATAAGGTTAAGGTATTTAGGTATTTAGGTTATTTAGGTGTCGCCTAGTATTAGTGAAAGTAGGTATAAAATCACACAAAAAGAATAGGGCAAAAATCTCTTCGGAAATTCTGTTTACTCATTAATCATTGTTTTTTGTGGATTTTAGGTTGAACTTGAGGCGTAATAATTTGACAAGTCAGAGCGCATCTTTGTTGGCTGAAGTGCTTGAGTTCCATGACCACACAACGCATTTGGATATTTCATGGAACATATTCTTTAAGACTGCAGGTATTGATTTAATTAAACTACGGATTTACATAATAAGAAGATGTATATTTGCGTCGTACTTTACCACTTTGATATCAATTCGAGTAAATTAAAATTTCACAAAGGTCCTAATGGTCTCCCACAAGATGGACCGATGACCTTGTGAAGGCCGCAGGGATCCGCTGGATTCGGGAAGCACAAAATCGGTCGAAGTGGCGGTGCTTGGGGGAGGCCTAGGTTCAGCAGTGGACGTCTTTTGGCTGAAATGATGATGATGAATTGTCACATAGACTAATAGACCTTATGGTTTTATGACGTGCAAGCGACATTCAACAGTAGTGAGCAGTGGTGGCCCAGTGTTAACGGCCGCGACTTATGCCCCGGCTCCACCTGCGTCTATCGTGCGTGACAGAGCAATGCGTGCCGAAGCTTTGTATGTTTTGTTTGCTAAAAAGTTATCACGCTAATGCGTATGCGGTGGTCACATTAGCTGCTTCATAATTTTAATGAATTATCGTGCAATAATCATGGGATTATTGGAAAATAATGGGAAATTAAATTTAATTGCCCATTATCCCGCTGGATGCGGGAAGCACAGAATCGGTCGAAGTGGCGGTGCTTGGGGGAGACCTATGTCCAGCAGTGGACGTCTTTCGACTGATATGATGATGAATGGGAAATAATGGAGAACTAGGCTTGACTCCATTGATAGTTCTCAATTATTTCGACAGAGTGTTTACGCAGTCCGCAAACAACAGTCAAATTGACCAACGCTAGTCCAACCACGCGCCACGCTTATTATGTACCGCCACCCGGGCGATAAGTGCCACGCAGCCCGAACTATCGCGACGATAACCGATAATGGTTGGTCACATCTGCGTGTATCGTATCACTGTGCTAAGCTCTATCACGATAGATGCAAATGCGACCCCAGCGTTACGAGTTGTAGGTCGTAGGTTGGCGCTTTACTTTGTGTAAATTATTTCATCACCACTGCTCCAGAAACGGTGAAGGAAAACCATCATGAGGAAACTGAGATGTCTTAGAAGCAAAAATTCGAAGACATAATTATGACATTTACTTACCCGCACTGGGCCCGCGTGGTGGATTTCGGCCCACTTCCTTTCGCAGAGAGGCCTGTGTCCCAGTAGTGGGTACATTATAGGCTAATTATGCTAAGTGACATTCAATTGGTGCTAACATAATTACGAGGTCGACTTTACTTTGATCGTTTTGGGAGCACTGCATAAGCTGGATAGTTTGAAATGCTCTAACCATCACCATCCCACCCAGTCCCAATTTATTAGGCGTCAGCGCTTTTAGTTTTTATAAAACAAAGTGACCATAGATCGCCGGTTCATATCCGGCTCGAAGGACCAACACGTCAAGCATGTTTATTAAAATGCTTGTAGATTTTTAGCAGTGAACTGTATCAAAAGGGTTTCGTTAATTTTACACAAAAGCAAAACTACATAATCACGGAGTAGATTCTACTAGAGTTAATGTCACCTGTATATAAAAACTAGTGCTAAAAATAAATAAAAATATTGCTAATGCAAATAAAATTATTTATGTTTCGATTATTCTTAAACACAAAGGATTATGTTACTTTGAACATTATTCTCTTTTTTTTCATAAGAGGCCTTTGCCTTGCAAACAACAATACGCTAGTATTTTAAAATAAACCTCTCTTTATTTCGTGCTGTTTAATGTGATGAAAGTTGGCAATAAAATTGTTAAGGCGGACGTGCACATGGCCGTTTAGAGACGTCCAGGGGCTCAAACTTTCAGCTGGCCATCTCATCCGCGAGGGGATCTCATAAATATTAAACAGAACGCCAGTTCAACACAACACTTTTATTTTCAACATTTATTTGACGCGTATTTTGTGCTCATATCATCTGCATATTCAAGGATGAAAGACTGATGTCAATCAAAGCGCTGGTTTTTTGTGCTTTTCCAAATTGGATAAAACGAAATTTGCAGAGGCGTACAGCGTTAAAATATTGAGGTTTTATGGAACTTAATGGTTTTGTTACATGGGATAAAGCAGGAATTTTAACGGGAAAAATTCAACATAAAATGTTGCAAAATTTTTTTTTTTGCTAAAAGAATGGAAATCTATTTTTGCAAATTTGATTATTTCTAAAAGGGTTAATGGTTGTGCCTACTAGAGAGAAGAGGAACTCTCAACTTAATTAATTATTTCTGCCTTCAACCGTAGTAACAGTTATCAAATTGCTGTTTTAAATAAGGGATAGTAAATTATTGTATTTACGCGCGGCGAGGCTTTTTCAGCAAATAATAATAATAAATCGGAACGGCCAATGGCCTGATGGCCGAAAGCCTCGAGCAACGTCTCTCGGGGCTCTCCTTAGGCGGTTGGATCAAGGGCCTGATTCAGAAGGAAATACTCCTTGATATGGCTCGCATCGTGAGGAGGTTCCTGTCTTGAGAGCTCTAACCACCGGTAGCTTGGACCATGCTCCTGACACCGCTAGGCACCTTTATTTTTATTTTTTCTTATTTTTATATCTTTTTTTTTAGAAATATAAAATGTATTTAATAAGAACGATTTAAGAAAAGAATAAAATAGACGAAAAAAAACACTCATCTAGCTTATTTTTTATATTTTTTCAATATGACGTGTAACAGTGATTCCGAAATTCTATTTACAGAATAAACAATTTCATTTCATTTCATTTTACAAGTTTATTCGGAGCAATTATAGGCTTACACATAGATAAAAGGAACGAAGATCGCTGCGAAATTAGAATACAAAGCCAATTATATCCCATCATCAAACCATCATCACCTAAAGTATAACCTTATTTTTTCCTTATCAGGAATAATCCAACTGATCCGTACACTCCGCCAAAGTAAAGTTCTTGCGGAGCTAAACCTGTCTTACACTAGCCTCTGCGTGGGGGTCGAAATTGGGGCCTTACTGCGCATAGAAACCTTGCAGGTGCTGGATGTAAGCCATAATAGGTAATGTACCTGATGAGTATCCGTTCAAGGAAATAGCACACATATCAACTCTGAAAGGGACCGTCACCGAATCATCTTGAGCCATTCAGTATTCTTTGTATGAAACTCCCTACTGCAACGCACAATAATCGGAATCGTAACGTAATCGCCTCGCCTCGGGACAAGCTCACGATACGGTAACGATCCTTTTCCGAGTTGATATGTGTGCTATGAGTCTATGACCTTAAACATCTACAAAGGATTGCTGCACGCTTTGGAGTTGGACGCTTGTCAGGGAAACCCGCAAAATACAAATTTTCTTACGTTTTTTGCAATTTGCAGGTCAGTATCAGGTTTTATGTTGATCAAAATTCATTTTCTCGCTCGGAACAAGTATGAATGTACAGAATTATAATTATTAAAATCATCAATACAACTCTTTAATTAAGTTCGAATCTATTGAATGACTATTAAGCTTTGTGCAGACTAGCGCGACGCGTCACCGGCTATTGTTATACCGTGAAGTTTTCTTAGAAATTGTATTGTTCATGTCGCATCGAGCCGTCACGTCGCGCTGGTCTGCACGAAATCATGACATTTGAAGTCAATTCTAACTGACAGAGTTGAATTGATGATTGTTATGATCATAATTTTGTAAGTTTCTATATATATTTGTGGTTGTTGCGAATCATATCTTGATTATCATTTAACTTGACATTATCCTTGATAGTTAATTGACTCAGGCGTGACTTTGCGGAAATCCATCATAAAATACAATAGACGATGTATATCTAGTAACTTAATCCGCTTAACCGTTCTTAAAGAGTTAGAGAACCCTGTAAGAAATCGACACGTGTTTCGCCTCTCAACGAGGCATCCTCAGGACGACGATTGACCTGTTGCGAACTCGGACACGAAGTGTTATCAACGCGAGCCGAACGCAAAGTGAGCTTCAACCGCCCGTCCTATATAAGTGGGGGTGACGGGCGGTTGAAGCTCACTTTGCGTTCGGCTCGCGTTGATAACACTTCGTGTCCGAGTTCGCAACAGGTCAATCGTCGTCCTGAGGATGCCTCGTTGAGAGGCGAAACACGTGTCGATTTCTTACAGGGTTCTCTAACTCTTTAAGAACGGTTAAGCGGATTAAGTTACTAGATATACATCGTCTATTGTATTTTATTATCCTTGATATTGCAAAAAAAAACATTAAAAAAAATTAATTTCACGGCTACCTTAGCGCTTCCCCCTTAAATGCAAGTGTAGCAAGCAATTGTTAAATCTAAATCTAAACTAAAATTATGAAAAGAAAATATTAGATTTTTTGTACGTTTGTTTTTTTACGCTTTCACGCTAGAGTGGCTGAACGGATTTAGATGAAATGTGGCCCATGGGTAGAACATTACCTAGGTTAGGACATAAAACACTTTTTATCCCGATATTCCCACGGAATCGAGACTTATGCGGGTTAAACCATGGGGGCAGCTAGTGACACAAGCCCAAATCAGGGAGGAGGTAAGTTTTGAGTTGTGTGTGTGTGCGGTAGACAAGTGATTCCGAAGATCGTGTGCTGCTTATTAACAACTAAGGTTAGCGTCAGGACCACCATATTACGTCAGATTCATTGAGTATACAGATTGAGGCTTTTCTTCCCCGTTGAAAGGGTTTGTCAGCTCTGCAGCACTTGGTCTCTCATTTACCATCAAGCAATTGAAAACATCGTTTCTATAATACGCCTCAGTCTCGATTAAAACTGACAGTTTTATAGCTTATTTCCACCATTACCTTGCGTTCCTTATCATTGTGTTCATGATAATTATAAAGCTACAGTAAAAGTTACCACAGAGCAGCGCCAGCGTCTAGAGACAGCAGTTCCTACTAGGTAATAAGATTTGTGGTACAGAAAGTGCGTTAAGCGCGTATCTTCTGTAACGGATCGCCATTCAAAGCCGTCAGTTTCTATACGTTATTTGTTTCGTAGTACGAGCATAGCACATCCAACTTATCTATACAGGTGGCAAAACATAGAACTAAACATTGATGTACCGAATTTTTCATGCTGTTCCATTTTTCCTTGACAAGTAGCGCCACCGTGAACTGCACACTTAAGCTGGTCATGCTGTAAACCCGTCTCTATAAACAGTGTGTTCTGCCCACCTTGAGGTACGGTGCCGTCATGAATAATAACTAAAAGACCGTGAGATATAGTTGTAAGATGTTTAATTTTTATCCCAAATGATACAGGAGCACAATATTAATTAATATAAACTTACAGCTTAGAGCAACAAACCATCTTCTCTTCTTGTAGCAGAGAGAGAGCACAGACAATGAATCTCAATTAATGTCAAAACGACCATAGACTATAAAACCTATTATAATTTTCTTGTGTTGTCATCAACATGCTGACACGTGGTCGCTCACGCAGCAGGTATTGCAGGGTAAGAGTTGCACAGAAAGCCATAGAGCGTTCCATGTTTGTCATAAGGCTAATATATCGAGTTCCAAACGTGCGTCGAGATCAGAAGACGTACGAAGGTTTTCGATATCGGAAAACGAATTATGGAACTCAAACGGAGTCGGGCAGGACACCTGGCAAGGAGCAGTGACAGGTGGAGTAAAAAAGTCACCGAGTAGCGTCCAAGACCTTAAAGACGAAGTGTGAAAACCGACACTTCGTCTTTCAGGCCTTGGACGCCACTCGGTGACTTCTTTGGCGGCGAAATGGATGGATGACGTTGTTGCCGTCATGGGTAGAGCCTGAATAAGGCTTGGTACAGGAGTATCAGGATTGGCACAAGAAAAGAAAGGCCCTATGCCCAGCAGTGGGTTAAGTCAGGCTGTAAACGGTGATGATGACGAGTAAACCGTGACACGCTTGTTTCGTATGGAAAGTGTCGACAATGCCGCCCCTAGCACCGGCCGCCGAGACATCTTGCTCTGTGGAAGTAAAAAATACTCGCGAGATCCGCTTCCCTATTAACTGCAAATGAGACACAATTATGTCTATTTCGAGAGACACTTGATTACCTTGGAGGTAAATAAGGACGTTAAAAGAATGACGCGTCTAACGATGCTCGTAAATTATTGTCACTTTGGGTATTCTGACCTTAATTGAAGACGTTTCAGGAATGGTTTGTTTGTGCGAGGTTTATAATCAGGATGTCAAACCGCCGCCGGTGCTTTCATGATAAACAACTTGACTTAACCGTGGCGAATTATTGCCACCATCGTTTCTTTTGACAAAGGGATTGGCAATTTTTAGTTTTTGATTTTGATTTTATATTTTTTTTATTTTTGGCAAATACCTACTGAAAAAATGGATTGTATTATTTCTTTTAAGAAAGACTCGAACGAAGGTCTCTCCGATCTCAATTTTATTGATTAATATCTTTTAATGAACTGTTTGATTTACAAAGATATTTTTCTTAGATTAACTACGCGCGCCGCTAATATCATAGCGAAAAATATTATTTTGGCTAAGAGTCTACAGATTTTGGACCTGTCCTGCAATCCTTTCAGTCCCTCAGACGCGTTGCTAATACTTCTCAGTTTGAAACAAGAGGAAATCAAGCTTATGGAACTTCATATGGAAGCTATTGAAGTCAACACGGAATTTGTTCAGGTAAAATAAACTCAACGACTGGCAATAGGTCTATACTAGGCGTGCTGAGCACTAATTCATTACGCTGCGTCTATACGCTAAGCGAATCCAGCATGAGCAGATCATGAATTTTCGTAACGTAGCCTTACTTAGAAGTCCCGAAGGAGCACGCCATACTACGCTAATTTGTGCTTTCCTAATAGCTGGAGAGCTATTATACATTTTTGGGTAGGTATTTGAGGTACGCTGAAAACTTGTTCAATACTTCTCCAAAACCTAACAATACCTAAGTACAGAACCGCAGACCTGGCTGAAGGATAGTGTGGCAAAATCGGTATATTAGGAGAAGTATTGAACAAGTTTTCATCGTGCCTCAAATACCTACCCAAAATGTCTAATCGACAAGACCACAAATCGCAATTTCAGTAAACTACGATCCATGAACATTATTTTTAAAGCATTAATGTTCTTATTCGAATGAAACGCTTGCTCACATTCGCTAATACAGCAATGAATATTCATTATCATCAGCATTTCAGCCAAAAGACGTCCACTGCTGAATATACCCCACAAGGCCCAAATACATCGACCAGTTCTGTTTCTCGCGTCCAGCGGCAATATGAACATTACATGCATAAAATAACGTTCATATTCGTATGAAACTCGTGCTTGGTTGGCCTAGCATAGACGCAGTTTTTTATTTTTCAGGAATTAAAAGAGATAAGAAATCTAGAATTTAGACAAGAAACTGTGATAATTTTTGGTTATGTTCTCGGTAACTATACCCTGCCAACGAAAGACTTAAAGGTCATTTACTTGAAGCAACTCGTGACTCTCACAACGAAGAAGAAGAAGAAGAAGAAGAAGAAGAAGACGAAGAAGGAGGAGGAGGTTGACAGCTTCGACATATTGTTAGTTCATTTTGTTTTTTTAGGGTTCCGTACCCAAAAGGTGTCAATGAAACCTGCGGGTTTTGCACGAACGGGCGGAGTAAACGTAATGTAAATTCGAGTTCGTTTAAAATACTCGTTTCACACATATCAATTGCGTGTTTGTACGACACAGTGTATTAGTGCGACTGCCTCATTGGTTTACATCGCGTGTTTGTGCTGGGATCTCTTATGATTTAAACTACCCCTCTTTATCTGATTGTACAGTGACGAACCTGGGACCGAAACTGGTATGATCAACACGGGAGTTTTTTCGGATTCAACATTTATTATTTGTTCAGGTATTTTTAATAAAGGTTACCTTAAATTTAATACAACCAGTATTAATAAATAAAATTATCTCTTACACGTGTCGTCGTCGGCATTAGACAAAAGACGCGCATCGCGCCTCGGTATTTAAACGATAACCAATAGAGGTAACATGTTTCTTCTTCTTGGTTACCCAGATAGCGGTAACCTGAGTCGTAGAAGTAACCAAAATTCTTCGATATCTGTACCGTAATTTATAAAGGTTTTCGGTCCCTGGTTTTTACGACACAGGCTTGTACCTTTTTAACCGTAATACCGTAGGTTGAAATTATCTCGAAATACGTGTGAAGCTACAAGGACTTTAGTATAAGTAAGTAAGAGCTTTAGTAGTCCGATTCGACCAGCTTAGATACTATTATATGACTATAATCTACCTACAATATTGCACCATGTATCTACGAGTACCATGTGCACATACCTACAATATACTGTCGGTTCTGATGGGGTGGTTGCCATTAATAGCCTGTTATCACAAATAAATTGTTGTATATGTTTCGGAACAAATTAAAATGGTAAGGAACCCACGTGCGTAAGTATGTATCGAACTTTACAAATCTTCTGAACCAGATAATGTAAAGCTGCTGCATATACGCATAGGTGTCCCAGTGGAAACAACTGCGATTAATGAATTGTAGTTCGTAGGTTCAAAACCAGTTGGGTATCTACTTAACTTTGTGTAAATTATTTCATGACCACTGCTCTCAAAATGGTGAAGGAAAACATCGTGAGGATAATTATCGGCATGTCCTAGAACCAAAATTTCGAAGACATGTGACATCTACCAACCCGCACTGGGTACGCGTGGTGGATTATGGCCCACTCCCTCCCACAGAGCCTCTGTCCCAGCAGTGCGAACATTATACGCTGGTTATATACGCTTATAAAGTGTTTCAATCCTTCTAGAGTATACTTACTTGATCTTAATAAGACTTGTGAGGTTCTACCAATACCTCAGTTCATGCGAACTATGAAGAATGCTGGAGCTCCGGTTGAAGATGACTTTGTAGAGGGTCTCTCGAGATGCTTCCCTGGACCCAAAACGGACAAAAAGATAAGACCACTCAACCTTAAATGTGAGTAAATACTAAATTTTATCGCTCTGTTTTGTCTGTTAAAGTAGATAGGTAAATGTCAGGTAGAGGTTGAACGGTGGAGTCCTGTCCGTAAAGAAAAATCTTAATCTTTTCAGTAAAAGAGGTGAAAGGCACATTATAGTACTAGAAATAGGGACAAATTAGTTCAACCTGGTTTCAGACTGGCTAAAGTAGACTCATCCTTCATGGGGTACTGTTTAAAATGTTACAATAAAATACCTCCCCACATACTCGAACTAAATGAAACCAAATTTAAATCTTGTATAAAACGCACACTATGCTGCCAAGCATATTATAAGTTGGGGGATTACATCGCTGACAAAAATACTTGGCTCAACGCTGGTCCAGCTCCACAAGGGCGCATAAACTAGTTGATTAGCATCGAAAATATTGTTGGAGCTGCTGAAGATTGTAAAAACTATCTTTGCATTGTATACATTCAATCTCTTAGTATTGTATAATTGCATAGCACATGTGTGAGCACTGTGACCATTGTACAAAACTACCATTTACTGGGTATGTATTTCATTGACAGGAATGAGTCCTGACGGCTGAGAGTATGACATACTCACTTATATGTCTCGCTGGTAGTGGCGTGTGTGTTGGATCATTAAGTTCCCTTCACAATGGTTGAGCTGAATGGTGCTGATCCATGCGTCATGTTCGTGAACGGGCGCCGTCAGTGGGGACTGGTCATCTCTTAGCTGCCACGGCTTATTTTAATTTTAGAATTATTTTCGTTTTTTATTTTTATTACGGACGCTTTTAACGTGCAAGTCTTTCTACATTGTTCTCACATGTTTAATTTCAATATGAATGATGTAAGTAACCAATATTTTGTAACAATATTTTGAAGAGTGTCCGTGGAGTGTCTTGCCCGTTCTTCTCCATAGAAACCTACTACGCTTTGGAATGGGCAACTAGCTTCATCTTTCTGACTGACCGACCCCTTGACAATTCAAAAGTACCTGTAATTGGTTTATTTGAAATAAATGCTTTGAGTTTGAGTTTGGTAAAATGTCAAAAAAAACCTTACAACATGTTGCTAGATTCATACAGATACATTTTGTTAAGAAATTGGTTTGTAAAAACATGTAGTGAGACATGTCAAGTGATAAGAAACAAAAAACGTATTTCACGTCCACAGGTTTTTTTTTTGTGCGACAATGCGAACGCGAGTCGATACATTGACGGAAATATCAACATGTTTTTTCGCGAATGTTTCGCCAGTGCAAACGCACAGTAACGTTAGCCAACCAGCTTATAATCAGTGTTCACATTCATCGTCTTTGTTCGAGATTAACCAGAGGGTACGTATTACAATACCGACATTTCATAATAACTATGACTGAAATACCGACGTCCAAAACAACGAAGTTCAAAATACCGAAAGTTTTAAATACCGATATCCGTTATATCGAAACATGAAATACCGATGTCCAAATACCCGAATGGACGAAATCCCGAATGGACAAAATCCCGAATGGACAAAATCCCGAATGGTGGTCAAAATAACTAAAATGATGCATCACTTGCGAACTATTTATAAATCTGTGTATAAGTAGTATATCATTGGGTAAAATAGGTTAGGTTAGGTTAGAACAGTGACCAACCGCGCGTGAGCCGAGCGAGCGAAGCGACCGGTGCCGCGGCAGCGGCCGGCGAACGCTACTTCCAAGTTGCTCGCAGAATTTATTTCACCATTTTCTAAGTATCCGGGTTTTCGCAATATCCCAATTACGAAATTACTTAATTGGGATATTGTGAATACCACTGGGGAGTATACATGGGGAAGGATGCAACATGCAAGCAGGCATACAGCAGGCATGCAGCGTGCAAGCAGGCATGCAGCATGCAAGGAGGCAAACAAGCATGCAACATGCAAGCAGGCATGCAACATGCAGCAAGAATTGTTTCTGTCACGGCTCCAGTGCTGCGGAGTTTAGGCGGCCTCACGCGAGCTTATCGTCGCAGATGGTTTAAACGCTCACCACCGCAGTTTCGGCTTGCTGACCGGCTACGCCGGCCAGCCTCAGCCGCGGCGGCGGGCCTTCAAACCACCTGCTCCTCAGCTCGCGGGCCGCCCCACCCCTCCGCGCCTACGCGGGCTTAAATTTGGGGTACACTCTAGGAGTAAGGCAGACAAGACTGCGTGAAGTCGGTTTTGCAGCGATTCGTTTCTGTTATATTTAAAATAATAATTGTGTTTTTATTTGGATCATCGGGTTTTTAAGCTTCGGGATATGGATCTTCGGGATTTTAAGCTTTCGGGCAAACGAACTTTCGGGATATCAAACTTTCGACCAAACAATCATTCGGCGTTAAATTTTTCGGGATTTCGTCCATAGGTATTTTAAAATAGGTCTTTAGAATTTCGGTATTGTAATACGTACCCACCTAAGATGAGCTCGATTATTGGATTAATTCTGATATTAACTCGTATGATTACGAAAATATTTCTAGTCCTTTGCATTAATTCTAGATTCGCGAAGATTAAAACTTTCCAATTATCCAGCGACATATTCACGCATGTCTTTTTGAACAGTGCTGGCTGAGTACATACACCGGATCTACCCCGAAAAGGAGCCTACTCCGACGCCAGTGGTTACACCAGAGCCAATTACACCACGAAAGCCAAAAAAGAAGAACAGGAAGAACGAAGGGAAAGCGAAAGGAAAACAGTGATGATATTTGGCCTTAACTTGATAGGGAAGTAAAACTTTTTCGTAATTTTTAGCTCTGGCCACACTGAAGCCAATTTTGCGCTGGACGCGGAACACGACTGCGCGCGCCGAAGTCACGCCAGTTTGAACATCTCCATTTATGATAAGCTTACCGTGCATCCCGCGCGGGGTTCGCTTCAGTTTATCCAGAGCTTAACATCCTTTTGCGCAGTATTAATTTTCATAGTATGTTTATTTATTTTATAATTTGTTACGCTTGAAAAGCTAGTAATATGTTAATATTAATTATGAAGAATAATGATATTATATTAAGATTTTTTTATTGAGAATACGATTTAATTTAACTTTACATTGAAATATTTGCTAGTTTTAAAGTTATAGATGTTTTTCGCAAT
The DNA here is from genome assembly GCA_948150665.1 of Conistra vaccinii. NCBI lineage: Eukaryota > Metazoa > Arthropoda > Insecta > Lepidoptera > Noctuidae > Conistra > Conistra vaccinii. The sequence continues at coordinate 5,388,189 of OX411321.1, forward strand.
AATTGTACGTTAATTTTCGGTTCACAATAAGTGTTAGATAATTTCTATGGAAAGAATGCTTGTGGTATTTATTTATTAATGCTTTGTTACCTTACCATTACGCTCGAAAAGCTAGTAATATAATTATTAAATATGAAGAAAGTTGTTTTTTTTTTTAATTTGTTGGAACTATGATTTGAATGTTAAAAAAAGTTGAAATATGAGCAATGTTTTTAGAGCTTCCTTTATTTTGTTTACTTTTATAGACACAAAACAAAAAAAAAATAAGGTTAATACCTACTAATGCACATTTGGCTCGTCTTGGATCGTCCTAAGCGAATCCATTTGTTTCAAGGGAGGTAATTTAAAAAGATAATATCGCCATAGTCCTCGTGTTGGAAGCAAATTAGTTGTCTTTACTTAGAGGTAGGGTATTCAGAACAATCCGTTGTTATCTTAAGTTTTATCTTTCGTACTGAAATATTTAATTTGTTTTTGTAAAGCTAAAGACCCGTTGCATAGAAAGCGTGACATTTTACGGCAACAATAAAGTGCCTCTTTCACGACTATGCTATAGGGCTAGAGAATATGGAGATCAATTTGACATCTCGTATCTTTTGTGTGAGCCTACGTATTGTACTACGTAGCCTGTGTATCGTATGGACTACGCATGCAAGATATTTCACTAAAAGCGTAGCCGACAGCTTTGTTTTGGGACCGATCGGATCGGTCATAGATGGCTCTTCCGAAACATAACTTTGTAACGCTAAAACTTTGTTTCTTTCCGCTTTCTATGCAGCATAGACTAAAGAGTCAAGTCAGCATTTTGCACATATAAATTAAAAAAAAAATAAGTAGGTATTTTTTTCCCATAAACCTATATTTCCGTCCATAAAAATACGACCTACAATGCACCCCTAATAGACAAATCAACAACTCTAAACACAGTTCAAGTAACAAACAACAGTTCATTATTCCGACACGACCTACAACGCACATCCGCGCTTATCAACCGCGTATCGATAGCCAAAGCGTACAGTTTGGAAAACGCCACCACGCCACCGCCCTCTGGCGAAAATTGATTGCACATGACATGACGTAACAAGCTGTGGACAGCGCGATGACGTCAGAACTACGCTTCAATATCACGTGACCGCAGCAAAGGCACTCAAATTGCTTTGAGGTACTTCAATTAGTATCCAATTGGTAGCTACTTTGGATAATTAGTTTATTTTGTGTATGGGCTTTGTCGTTGTGATTGTGTATGATTTTAGTACTTATAGCTGTTACAATTTCTTTCGAAGACTTGGTGACATTATGTAATGCAGGTTTTTGGATGAATTTCTTATCATGTTTTTAGATAAAATTAAGATTTGTATTGGATTTAATTGCATGGAAATTGTTATCTTAGAGATAACATTGTATGCGTTGCATCTTATGATTACTTTTTGTGTGCATTATTTTTCTACTAGTTACCTACTATTATAGGGCCAGTGATAGCCCAGTGGTAACGGTCCCGACTTGCGAGTTGTAGGTCGTTTGTTCGAAACCAAGCAAGCGCTTTACTTTGTGTAAATAATTTCATCACCACTGCTCTCAAAACGGTGAAGGAAAACATCGTGAGGAAACCGGCATGTCTTAGAATCAAAAATTCGAAGACATGTGACATCTCTACCAACCCGCACTAGGCCCGCGTGGTGGATTACGGCCCACTCCCTCTCACAGAGAGGAGGCCTGTGTCCCAGCAGTGGGAACTTTAAAATAGGCTGATGATGATGATGTAGGGCCAGTAGTAAAAAAAAAATTTAAAAAAAAAATAAAAACCCGACTGCTAAAACACAAATATGGTGTAACTTTTGTTTGTTATCGCAGGTGGGGTCTGCGATACCAAAATTCTATAGATTATATTATGCTTGCGATTATTCGTATGTTTGTTTTTATTCTCTTTTCATAAATATGTTTTTACAGTCGGGTTTTTTTAGTTTTCATCTAACTATTTTATTATTTCTCATTCCAAATTACATTTAAACATAATAATTTACACATTATATTTTTGTAATCTTCTTTAAAACCCTTTATTTCGATACCCCACTCAATAGGATAAGGAGCTTTTTTTTAACATACTTTTTGGCAAAAATCTGCCATTTTAATTTTGATTTTATTCTACCCAGTGACACTCGCACAATAAAGAATCTAACGACACATCTAACGATCATTCATCAAAATCGGCCCAGGCGGTTAGTAGTTACGAAGGAACAAGGAACATAGAGATGGACATACATTCATACAGGCCAAACATACAATGTGGAGACGACCATACAACAAAAAATTAAAATACTGGCACTACTAATGCTTATGAGTATTTTGGAACTGTCAAATAAATCGTAGCTTCGAAAAAAAAAAACGACTTTTTCAAACAAATTAAATGTTAGTAAGCCGGATCCACCCTAAGCCTATAAATTCCGTTTATCCAACTAGGCCTTGGGTGAATTCTCGGGCATACATTTCAGAATATCCACCTTAGGGTGGATTTTTGGGGTTGATAAAAGAAATAGCCCAAGCCGACAATGGATTTTGCCGAGCTATAATGACTAAACTATTGAATATATTCAATTGAATTTTGGTATACAGAATGAGAACGTCGTTATGGACACGCCGTTAAATTTTTTGTTGTATTGTCGTCTCCACCTTGTATAACCCTCCATTTTTGGCTTCGCCGCAGTCTACTAATTAAAAAGCCTCTACAATCGATTTCTTTAAAACAAAAATTAGGATTATCTTTCTTCAAAGGTGAAGAACAAAACCAACACTTGTCGCACATAACAGCAAGAGCAAGTGAAAAGAAAAATACCGCACAAGAAGCCGTTAGTTTTAATTTGCGACGTAAGTGCATGCCGCCTTAAAAGATTAAAGACTAGACGCTGTGACTCTAATTACTTTCTGTACAAGTGGGTTAGGAGATGCTTTGGTACTGGGACGGTTTGAACAATATGTCGTAGTTTTAAGAGGGTGCATCCTAAAAGTTGGCAACGTCGTAAATATGTGTCAAATAGTTACCTGTTTTGATTAATTTCTAAATAATACTGTATGGACATAAGAAATGTGGCTAACTAACTAACTATGTAGAATATTAATAATGAATTGCAATTATAACATTGAATTTGATGTTGTACCCGTTTTAGGTGTAAAAAAGGCATTTGGAAAGTTTCCAAATAGTTTTTTTACATCTAAAACTAACTATTTGGTGTTACGATATTAATTGTTGCATTTCTTAATCAATATTCTAGTTTGCTAGTTAGCCACATTTTTTATTTCCATACAGAAATATTATCTAATTAATCAAAACAGTGAAATATTTGACATCTATTTGCGACGTTGCCAACTTTCAGAATAAACCCTCTTAAGAAAAGGGTCATTGGCTTGTAGGTAAATGAAAATCATTATCATCGTTGGAACGGCTACAGGGTGGCAGGCACATCGACGCGCAACCTGTTACCATGGCTTCAGTACATGACTTTGAACACCACCAGGTTTAAAAAAAAATGCTGGTTCATCATACACTTTTCAATGAAATAGGTAGCTGTTTTTTATTTTGATAGACGACGAAATTTTTCTACGCTAAGGGGTCTAGAATCATAATAATATGCTGAACTCATGAGCTAAGTTTGCGCGACGATGTCAAACACAAAAATTCAAATTTAAATTGTTTATTTGCAAGAAAATACATGGTTTACAAGAGAAGTTCAGCCTTAAAGTCATTATATTCGGCCAGCAAGCAAGCGTGCAAATTATAACATAACATACATACATACGTGGGAACATTAATAGGCTGATTATGTATGTATATGTCGTGGCCAGATCTTATTATAGAATTGATAATTTCATGAAGTGTTCGACCATTTCATGAAATGGTTGTGTTTCATGAAATGGCCAGCTAAAATTGGCCAAATCGTTTAAACGTCAGCGTTTAATGATCTGTCAGTCGACGTTTGGCTATATCATTAATGTAGGGTGTCCATGGTTTATGGTGTAGTAAAAATTGCTAACTGCGACCAAATTGGAAGTAGCGCTCGCCAGCCGCTGCCGCGGCACGTCTCGCTTCACTTGCTCGGCTCGCGTGCGGTTGGTCAGTTCTAACCTAGATTAACACATTTCGTCGGGAATTCGGGGTGCCATCAGCGGCGTGAATTTTTAATTTTAAGTGCTATGTTGCTCACCATACCGGTTGTGGTACCCCGACATGGGTTAGGTTAGTAACTTCCAAGTTGGTCACTTTCCATAATATCACATTTGGAAATCCAATAAAAAAGTCTATAGAGTTTTCTTGGGTGGTCATCCTACTTTGTTTGATTTGTTGTATGCCGCCGCCATGATGCACAACAAAAATAAAGCGACATCAACGCCTCTACCGGTGGATAATCTAACTATTTTACGATATGATCATTAATTTTTGGCCACATCATGAAGTATTTGTGCGTTTAACTGTTCTTAGCGTCAAACGTTGAGTATTCAATGATCTGGCCAGACCACATCATGATGTGATCAGCGGTCGATGTTCTATTTCATGAAATGCAACCATTTCATGAAATGGCCGAACACTTCATGAAATGATCAATTCTAATATCTGGCCACGACATATACATAATCTGATAATGTATACATATATAATCAGCCTATTAATGTTCCCACTGCTGGAACACAGGCCTCCTCTCTGTGAGAGGGAGTGGGCTGTAATCTACCACGCGGGCCCAGTGCGGTTTGGTAGATGTCACATGTCTTCGAATTTTTGGTTCTATGACATGCCGGTTTCCTCTCTATGTTTTCCTTCACCGTTTTGAGAGCAGTGGTGATGAAATTATTTACACAAAGTAAAGCGCCTGCTTGGGTTTGAACCCACGAACTACAACTCGTGAGTCGGGGTCGGTACCAGTTGGGCCACCACTGTGCTAGCGTGAAAATTATGCACGCTATGTGTCTTATTAAAAATACTGATAATATCTCTAAATACAGGGAAGTGGAAGAATTTTAAATATTTTTTTTTTTAAAGAGGGGTTTACAGCTATCTTGATTGATTAGTCCAGTAGTATGATTAGTCCATATCTTAGAACAGATGACACGTAACCATGGTAATCTGCAAGAGCAGCTTCTACAGACACATTTTTCTCAGCTTTTTTAAAGCAAACACGAACCGATCCAGTTTTTGATCTATATACTCCACATGGCTTTTCCAATTCAGGCTAAAAATGACAATTGATCCACTTGTTCTACCTTTTCACCATTATACAGAAAATCCAAAGCAGGTAAAAGAAGGTAAGGTAGGAACCAAGGAAGGGAAAAGAAAGGAAAAAGAAAGAAGGGAAAAGGAAAGGAAGGAAAGGAAGAGAAGGAAGGAAGGAAAGGGGAAGGAAAGGGGAAGGGAGGGGAGGTAAGGTAGGAAGAAGGGAAGGTTGATGAAGGTATTATAACAGTTAAATTCAATTAATTACATAGTCGGGATGCCACCCTGTATTTTCACCTTTACGCTTAACCCCATATCTCCTTAACTGGACCTACATACATACGGGGTGTCCGGGACATCGACGCAAAGCCGGTTACCATGGATTCAGTACATGGTTCTGAACCCCCGTGCGTTGAAATTTTTCGTCGGTTATTAAAAAAAAACAGCTGTTCCATACATTTTGACCGCGTAGGTATTGCACTTTTCTATAAAACCATACCATACCATGGATTCAGTACATGGTTCTGAACCCCCCTGGGTTCAGAACCATGTACTGAATCCATGGTAACCGGCTACGCGTCGATGTCCCTGCCACCCTGTATACTTACTTCAAGGTACCTAACAGTATGATTATTGCTAGTTGGCTACGCGTCAATGAAGGTAGTTTAACAATCTGTCTCGTCTAGACGGCAGTTGATTGGCTGGCCGCGTGTTGTGGACACAGTTAATTAAGTTCCTGCACTTAATCAACATTATGCTTGCATAGACACTGTGGTCTTGTCTGTACTAACCGCTTGGCAGAAACAGGGGTGAAGCATTGTGAATATTAGAATTGCCGGTCTATCCTATAAAAAAACTCACTGTGAAGACTCCGGTAAAGCGAGCTTGAAGTGAGTTGTTCTATTCTATTTTTGTTATATAGCAAGCAGAGCCGATGTCGACTATTCTGCCAATGTCTAAAATGCATTGGAACTACAAGAGTGCAATAAAATAAAATAAAAATTCAATAATTAAAAGAAAAACATTAACTGAAAACAGAAGTAAAATTCTTCGATTGATACAGTTGCACACAATGGAGATCTTGTTGAGTTAGGACGGGACTGAAACAAACAAAAATAAATAAATATTATAATTCAGTGCCTCCAGTCAAAAACGGCATAAGTCGAGTTATGCCCTTTTGTTTTTATAGCACCATTGTAATCTACGTGTTCTGTTACATAACATATCAAAAGGACATAACTCTAGCTGCATCCTATCATACTTTTTTGTAATATATCAAAGGCATAACTCGACTGCGTCTAAAGGCACATCTCTAGATATCAAGTAAATTTCACTGCTTAATAGACATAACTACAAGAAACCCCAAAACACAATCGAACTAAAAGGCATAAATACAGTTAACTTAATTACAAAAAGACACAACTCATGTAGGTCCAAAGTTTTTTAAATATAGTAAGAAATAAATGTAGATAATCCATTTGGTAAGCATGTTTGAAAGGGAACAACTGCATTTGTTGCGTTTGCTTCAGGAAGTCTCAAGCGGTATATCCCCACTAAACACTTTATCGCTATTGGTGGATTAGCGTGTGGTGTACTGTTTTTAGAAATAAGTCGTTTTATTCCTTAATTTGTAATTTGCTAATTTATTTTGTAATAATTAAATCAGTGTTACGCGTATTAATTTTCAAGTTTTTAAAAGTGATATAACATCATTAAGCTAGTATTCAAATATATAATGACACTTCTACCATCTATATACACAGAATATCTCGATTTCTATAAGAATTTGCTGACTTCAGAACCGCAAAGAGCAGAAGACGATCCTGACTTAAGTTTTGTACCGGGCAATAAAGAGGACAGCGAGGACAATTGAAATTATTTATTTAAACATATGTATATACATATATAAACTTACTTAGCTTTACATACTCCTTTTGTTTCGTTTACGTTCATACATCTGGTTATACACGCACGAGTTACGAGTACCTGAGCATTCTGAAGAACATCACCAATTAGGTCACTATGTGTCCTTCTAGGGCGTCCCCTCCCGGTATTTCCACTCACATCTGCTTTGTAAATACCTTTTGTTACTCGCCTTTCATTCATCCTCTCAACATGACCAAACCATCTAAGCATACTCTTTTAAATTTTTGTCATTACATCTTCTTTTAAACCGCACCGTTGCCATTTTACAGCCTACCATTCATAGTCACGCCACACATGCTTTGCAAGGAACGCATTTCCACAGCATTTATTCTACTGTCATGCTTCTTCTGCCACACCCAACATTCACTTCATACATAAACGTAGGCACCAGCACTCCAGCACCACATTGTGAACAGCTAGTCGAGCCCTTTTGGGCATCGACTGGTTGATCACAATCGAATGTATACACTACTACTATTCACTTTATTTCCCGCATTTACTTTCCTTTCCACATCTTCATCATTCCACTTTCCATTCCTTGTAAACTGACTCTCCAAATACATTATTACACTTACTTTCTCCATACTCTTATCATTTATGTTTACATCACACACCGATACATCTTCTTCTCTTTCAAATACCATAAGCTTCGTCTTATTCAATGTGAATAAGTTCTGAATAATAACATATTCATCCCTTTCAAATTATATGCTTCATCCATCACAGTCACCATGTCTTGCAACCGTTCAGCTTACGATGCAAGTAGAACTTGATCATCTGTGTAGAGAAGGTATCTGACAGGCAACTTATTCATGCTCAATCCGCACCCACCCCCTTTCAAATTTAGCAAAAAGCTATCCGTGTGCATGTTGAACATCCACGGTGACTTGACAGCACTGCCTAACACCCCTTGAGATGCAAAACCAGTATGTGCATACCCCATTTATCATAACACAAGCATTGGTATCCTTGTGGAAATATTAAAGTGCCCGTACCAAGCGCCAGTCCACACCGTACACGGATAGTGTTGACCACAGTTCTTCCCTCCACACCACACTAGACTTTCTTGTTCTTTGTCAGATGTTTTTCGCCTATGCACCTTAAAGAGATCTGATCCATACAGCCCATTTTCTATCTAAATCCCGCCTGCACATCTAATATTTTCTCATATATCGCTCTTATTACTCTATTTATTAAAACCTTCGCATAGAGTCTGCGGACAACACTCAAAAGACTAATGCCGTGACAGTTTTCGGATTCCTGCTGAGAGTCTTTTCCCTTATAAAATGGTACGATTACAGCCTTGCACCAAAAAAACCACCTTTCATCCGGCGCACGGGCATTTTTCTCCAATATATATTAAAGATCCGTCACAACAGGCTTGCTCCTACCCCGTCACCAGACACATTATTATTATATTATTTCAGCAGACACTCTGCCATTCCCTGAGCTTCCCAATTTTCATTCCTTTCAACAATCTAACAATCTTATCTATTTCTATTTCATTTCCATCACGTGCATCTGAGCTAGAGTCTTCAAAACTTGCTTCTGTCCAGTTACCCACTCCTTGCACACTATCCTGACAACTGAATAAACTTCCAAAGTATCCCTTCTAGTGTCCAAGACCTTTCATTCTTCGTTTAGTAAACATCCATCTTCTTCTCTTATAATAATCCTTCTCGATGGGTCCTGTCACTCCGTGACCCAATCTTATCTGTTTCCAGAACAGTTTAACACATTGGCCCTGTAGTTATCAGAGAATTTCCTGTTATAGGCACTTTTCTTTCTTTTCATCTTTTTTCATTTTTACAATCTCTTTTACTGTTAGATGTTTTATTTAAAGCATAGACTTAATAAATAAATAAATAAAAGATTTTCTAGACTATTGTTTAATTATAGATTTTTTGTTTGATCGATAGCAGAAGGAAATAAGTCGTTACTATATTTGTCTTAGGGCCGGTTTCACCACCTACGATTAAGTTCCTATTAACTTACTTGGCAGATAATTTCATACAAATTCTGTTCCATTTTTGAATTTATTCGGTAAGTAGTGGCTATTCGGACATCGTGAAATAGGCCCTTAGGCCTTAGGTTTATTTATAAAATAAGGGAATAACTCGCAATATTACTTTAAATACGACCAACCTGACTAGTATAAGTAACGTTATTCCCTTAACACTTCGTTAACAAGGGAACAACTCGAGAAAAACTTAAAAAAAATATAGTAGGAGTGACTGAATGTGGAAGTGATTACTATTAAAGGAAAGGGCAATTTTTTATCTACAATACAAAGTCGAAAGAAGTTATGATTTTAATTGCGAAATACTAAAAAACATTAAAAGTGTTGTTTTTTGCCTCTCCTGAAAAGTGACGAATTTGAGTTGTGCCCTTTTTTACTGGAGACACTGAATTGTTAAAACATAAAATATACGCATACCACACAGACAGAATAATTTAAAATTGTATGTTATTGTGACGGATGAAAGTCATCAGCGCCACGAGCAGTTTAGGAGAAGAATGTGTTAGCAAGGAGGAAAGTAAGTCGGAAGAAGGATTTTAAAGAAGAGAGTTATTATTCCAACTGATTATATGCATTGACAATATTGACAGCTCCATCAAAAGTTTACACGGTGAGTTTTTTTTCTGAATAGCACTACTGAACATAATCGTATCTACACTACACTACTACCTATAAACTGGTAAATAATAACAAAACATCACGCCTGTATTCCTCGAAGGGTTAGGCAGAGCTGAACCTATAGTACTACCACATTTCGCCAGTTATGTTTAAGTTTCATGTAATAGGGGGCGAACTTATTGCCATCAACCGGGCACAAATCCAGACTCCGGGCTGCTACTGCGAAATTCCAGATGGAAAAAACCAATAACACTTTGCCCAACCCGGGCATCGAACCCAGTACCTCCAGAAGGCCAATTGTCGTACTTAAAATACGTTCACATTCAAGTAGGAATCTGTCAAACTTGTCAAAAATGTTGGTAAATTGATTGTATTTTTGACAGATTGCGAATAAGATTGGAATGCGAAATTTCTTACAAATTACGGGAATTGCCCTCTGGTTATGGAAAATAATAGAAAGAGAGAGAAGAAAAACAAACGCACATCGCTGTTATTATTGAATTGCAAAGGTATATACTTACTGATATTTCGTTGGGTTAGTAGATATAAAAATACCTATACCAACGATAAGTACTTTATTTAAACACGTATTTACATGATTTAAAAACTAACAGACTTAAATTAAAAATAATAATATGTGTACAAGTATATAAAAAAATGGGGGAAAATAATCATAGGACATCAAAATATTTGTCCGCATTGCTGTCAACAGGAATAGTACCCAAAAGGCTGGCAGCATTGTCACGTTGTATTGCAATACTGATTCTTTGGCCAAAGAATAGGCCCGCCCTCTGATCTCGTGAAGAGTCGACCAGCCGCTTGGCAATGTCTTGAAAAACTAAGTGGGCACTCGGACCCCAAGGCCTTGTGTTTCAACCCAAAACGGCTCAAACATATATTATATAATTCAAAATAAGATTGAAGTATTTGTGCCGTTTGAGGTTTTCCGCACCTGCAGCAGCAGCCCCAGCACAGCCCGCCATGCTAGGAAGATGGGATGGCGCAGGGGTGTCGACATACGTTGCTTCCCACACCAAAAGTTTACCTACCTTCCAAGGCATTATGGTCATTCCGTCTGGTCTCTTCCCACCGTCGCGTGCCAAGCCATTGAGTTCTAAAACAGCTGATATTTAAGTCATCAAGAATACAAAGTTATAACATTAACGTTTCATATTACATTACCCAGTTTTAATGCCATAACATCATGCAAAAACCTACGACATCGAATCACAATTATTTTATTCCTTTTTTACAAAAAAAAACCGGGCAAGAGCGAGTCGGGCTCACGCACCGAGGGTTCCGTAAGGAGCGTCATTCGTATAGGTACCTTTCTGTGCCCAGAAACTAGTCCTCTAAATTGTTTGAGCACCCTTACAACTCAGAGGACTGACTATCTTAATTGGCGTCAACTATGTATGTATGGACATAGTTTAATTTTCAACTTTTTAATTTTTTTGGAATTTTCTTTATTCGTGCTGTAAGACCTCGCTTTTTGCCAAATTTCGTGATTCTAGGTCAAGGGGAACTACCATATAGGTGTCCGACCCAAAACCTATAGGGTACTTCCGGTTGACCTAGAATCGTCAATTTTGGTTAAAAGCAAGGTCTACAGCACAAAAAATGAGAAATTTTTTTAAAATATTTTTTTTTTGTAAATAATGGTACTTACAAGTTTTCGCGAAAATCTAAATTATCTTTTATTGTCTTTTTATCGTGTTGACTCAGGACCTTGATTTTTATATACCTAATAGGGACTATAGACCTCAGTATCTGATATATATTTCAACTTGCTGCTCCTTTTTTTTCTGTTTTTAGCTGTTAGTCCTCCATGCACTAAATTAATAAATAAATAACTAGCCAGATCCACCCGGTCCTGAGAAAATCGGTGGTGACACACGGACAGACAGCCGGCAAGAAAGTGATCTTATAAAGGTTCCGTTTTTCTTTTTGAGGTACGTAACCCTAAAAATCCCGCAAATATCAAGATAAACTCGCTATAAGCATTCAAATCGTAAAGGATCTTCTTTTAGTATTATAAAGCTATTTCTTTCCCCACATTTAACTAAAACGAGCTGTGAATGGAACATAAAGTCCCTAGATATTTTCAACAGTAAACTGAAACTATAATATATTATTTTCATAAAAATGTGAGATTCACTTTAATATTTAAATATCCGTTGTAGAATTTTAACGAGTTAGTATGAGACAGTGGCCTTTGGACTTGCCAGTGGTTCTGCTAGGAGTAATTATGCTAGAACTGTTGGAAAAGGGGGTAAAAACTGTACATAATCCGCACCGCAGTCTGCTTCAATTAACAGCTGGTATCACTTGGTAGGCTTCGAAGACAGCGGAAACATTTGACGCGAATATTGTTCTTTTTTATATGTAACGTATTTTCTCTCGCTTTCCTGCAATCAAAATTAAAATCAAAATCTAAACAAGAAAAAAATATCTGTGTGAGTGATTTCGTGAAAAGGGACGGAAGTGTGTAACAGGAAGCCGGGGAAGCGCGTAATATTTGATTTGACCAATGAGCGCGGTGCTAGAGTTGGCCGTCAGAAACGACCTTGACGGGGCCCTTACAATAATATTATCTATTAACTTAATGTTGCTTATTACCAAGGTGAGATGTCAGATATGTTATACACATCATAGGCGACTACTGTAAGGTTTGCTCGTTTTTTCCATGGTGTTTTAGAGTTCCGTACGTCTGAATGAAAAAATGGAACCCTTATAGGATTACTCGTGTGTCTGTCTGACTGTCCGTCTGTTACAGCCAATTTATATAAATTTGGTACACATATGAATTTCTGTGACCCAATACGGACGTGTAACGTAACCTAATGAATTTTGTAATTATGGGGGTTATTTTTGGGACACAAATAGGAATAAAAAAAAAATACTTTTGCAAACTGTACCGTGTTTCTTAACAAATCAAATGGCTTACAGACTTACTGTGATAATATTAAACATTCCCTGGGTCTAGTACGCATGCGCGGAGTAGGTTAACATTTTTTAATAGGACTCGTGGTATGGGTAATACTTAATATGCTTGCCGTATAAATTGAAACCAAAATACTATAGGGTAGTTGCATTTTTGATTGAGAAGTCGTTCCAATATACGTAACATTTACTTCGCACGGTCGTGCTAATGCCTCTGCTATTACCATAAACTCATACCTGAATTCCATCTTTTTCATTATCAGTGTAAACTTTTCAATCATTTTCTTTACCGCTCCCCTAGGAGCCACATACCTATAGCTATTTATTGTACACAGGAAATTAAGCCCTTTGTCGTTCATTCATCTGGCTTTCAAGATTCATTTTTGCTTGCGTGCCTCGGAAACTGCCACTTCTCGGTAACATTGCTTACCTTGCTAATGGAAATAATTGAAATATAGACTCTACTGAAAGCTAAATATGGGCTGTTTTCCTGTGTTTTGTGAGGTGTTGCATATTCTTTTCCCGTTGGTGAAGTCCAGTGCATCGCCGTCGAGATACGACCCGCTGTTGTGCACTTACGGTAGATATTATAGGGTTAGTACCTATTCAGTAAGGTTGGGCGTAGTATAAAATTGTTGTATACCTTGGTAATTATTTGCTTTAATTATAATTTGTGTTCCAAAATAAAGTTTTACAGTTGCAATGCAAAAAATATACCGTCAACTGTGGCATCTTTACTTTCCATGAGCAACTTTACCCATGAGTTTAATATACAAATATTTCTGGATTACTACAAATCTGATACAAATAGTCGATTTTTCTACTCTTGTATTTCTTTGATATTAAATGGCGGCAACAGATTTTAGTAATCGAGAGATATCTAAGTACAGTACAGTACGACACAACTTAGATGTAGCATATATTTGAAAATGTTCATTCATTCGTTTCAATTTTACGAATGTATTTGGCTATGAGACTTTACAAATTATTGCTTTTTCGAAAGATCATTTTCACCTGAAGCAGTAATAAAGATTGGTGATTTTGAAGGCGCACTCAGTTCGGATGGTGATCGGTTTTACGAATTTTGCCGATGCTACATCTAAGTTGTACCTCTCATGGGTAAAGTTACTCATGGAAACTAAAAATGCCACAGTTGACCGTATGCAATTGAATGCGTCGTTTGTTTACGAAATGTTATCTTTTGCTATTAAAAACACAAAGAGCATGAAGAAAAAAAAACTTAATTATTAAAAAAAAAACACCAATAAGAGCTGCCGTTATCCTAACTAATAACTAATAATGCGAAAGTGAATTTGTTTGTTTGTTACGGTTTCACGCTAAACCGGCCGAACGGATTTCGATGAAATTTGGCACATAGATAGACCATGACCTGGTATACAACGTACGATACTTTTTATCCCGGTAATATTTTCCCGTGGGATAATTTCCGACAAACACGTGGGCGAAGCCGCTGGCAAAAGCTAGTTTTACTATAAAATCGATAGCAATCGTTTTGCATAGGCATTCAATTTTTTATATCAAATTGGTCGCTTTATCTGACTTTTGGTTTATTTTTTCATTCTGTCAACCCTAGGACTCTCTTGCGCTGCACGAACGCAAGTGACTCGGCTCGTTTTTCAGTCCGGTGCACATTACTGCCCGCGACTGTACTACAAACAACATTAAACTTTTTATCTCTGGCTATAGCTGTCTGCCTGACAGTATAAACTCCATCTGGAGGCTGCAAGGATTCCGTCATATTTTTATTTACCTATCTTTCCATTTTGAATACACATACACCCAGTTGCACAAAGAAAAACATTACGTTACGGATCATTAACGCTAATGATTTCATTAATTTGTTCAAAGAACCATTAAATCGAATCTAATCTAGGTCTAATTGAATCTAATAATTATGTTGCTTTCTGCAACAAGTTAATGGAAGATTAGTATTTAATGACAGCTTCAAAAGTTAAAGTTCGTATAGAATCTGCAACTGGCGGATAGTCATTTACTTGCTGTAAATGCGGTAATAAAAAGCTGTTATTAAATAAGTATTCTTGTGCGATGACACATTTCACCATATTTTGGCATGCAAATATTAATAGTAAGGCTTATTTAAATAAGCAATAATAATCTATACCTTTAGTTGAAAATATTTACTAAACATGAAATTATTTATCGTAAATCAATTGATGACTTAGTGTTGTCATTGAAAACTTACCGCACTTATAGCCCCGCGTTCTTACCAAAAGCGACCACCGCGCGAGAACGTAATCAGCGCGATCATTTGACGTACAAACTTGACTTGATTGATCGTGCGACTTTGTCATATTCATAAAGAAGAGCCCGACGATTGCGTAGTGGCGTACTCGCGTTCGGGCGCTTTTGGTTAGGACGTGGCCTGAAGGGTATAACCGTATATTTAAGAAAGAAAGAAAATACATTTATTTAGCACAGACAAAAAGGCACACAAGAAAGAAAAGAATAAGAAAAACGAGAAACGAGAAGTTAAGAAAGGACGCATTTTAATCTGAGTCTCAATCTGTCCAATATACATCTAGTTTACAAGTATATTTGACAAGTTTTCGACATTGATTGTAACTGAGATGAGATTGAGAGTTGACTGTTGAGACTGACTGTCCACTGGAGAGGAGAGGAGAGGAGCAGACCGGAGCTGTGCCAATATTAACCAATGGAATGCCGTGGATAAGGCTTTGCGAACTTGTTTAAAAATTCATACAAAACCGGGAAGCGAAGCGAGGAAGCGGAGCGGTGAAGCGGAGCTGGGGAGCAGAGCGGGGATGCGGAAAAAAGTCTACTTATAATTACTCGCCCCGTGAACTTGGCCTAGCTTCGCACAGTCTGCAACTCCACTCCGTATTACTCCCTCGCTCCACTCCGCTGCCTCGCTCCGCGTCAATGGACAGGCCTCATAGACCTACAATGTCACATTTTCAATGAAATCTGTTTCTTATAACTACTTTCAGCCAGGAAAAAGAAACAATTCAATATTTTTTTAAATAAAGCAATGCAAAACTAATCCAATATTCTGCCAAGGTGTAGCACCAGTGTCATATTAGTTCCACCCTTCACCGTTATATTGATACCTCTCGTTAGTCCGTGACTAACTTATATAATATCATTCATAATTCGGGTCGGGATCGAATTTTATGTAATGGTGGAAGCTTGGTGTAAATTCTGAGCGCGGTCGCCGCGTGGCTATTGGAAGCACTCGTGTCACCTCGCACTACGGTGGAGTCGTGTGGATACGACTGGTCATTAATAATAGATTTTAGGCTTTATTAAGATGGAACTAATGCATTTATTGCAATTTTCCATTTTTATGTGCATAGCGTGTGTGTACAGTTTTGAATAAGTATATAGCGTACAATAGACGACGTATATTAATTAGCAACCTAATCCGCTTAACTGTTCTTGAAAGAGTCATAAAGAACCCTGTAAGAAATCGACACGTGTTCACCTCTCAACGAGGCATTCTCAGGCTGACGATTGACTTGTTGCGAACCCTGAGACGACGTGTTGCCACGTTAAGATAACCAACTAACTAACTTCATCATTTCATCGACACTGTTGTGATAGTGGAGCTGAAGATACCAAGCAGGTACTGAATTTTTTATATAATTTATGTTTCGTATTATTTTGTAGAGCGGGTTCGTAAAGCTCTGACACGACTGCGTGCATCGATTTTTTTAATGATTAGGAAATCTCGCGACTATTCACGCCAGTCTGAACATCACCATTCAAGTTAGGGCCACAGCAGACTAGCTTGAAGCTCTGGCCAAATTGAAGTGAATTCCGCGCAGGATGCGGGATGAAATGTCGCACCGATTGTTGCAAGTTGCAACTAAGGGCCATAGCAGACTAGCTACTTTTAGCATCGTTGATCGGCGATTTTGCGACTGTATCGATGCATTTGGTTTCTATAAAGCGGCCGATCGCCGATGTTAAATGTAGCTAGTCTGCTGTGGCCCTTAGTTGCAACAACCGGTGCGACATACATTTTGATTTTTTTTTTATTTGGCCAGAACTTAAAAGACTTCCTGTACTCATGTAGTACTCATGCAGTCCGGCACCAGCAAGGGTGTTTATGTACACATACACAGCACAGCGGCGCCGCGTAGATTTTACACTCATTATTAAACTAATATTCTGAAAAAATGTCATCGTTTTTTTCTTTATTCATTGATTCTTTCGACAAGTTTTGACAACTAACTACATAATAAAAAAAATCTAACGTTGAAATTGAAAACGTTCTCTTTAAAAAGCGCTGTTTTAATTTGATAACTTCGTCCTCTCTTTTACATATAATTTTGCCTGCATGTTGTCTTTCCTTCAAACTTCAAAGCGACCTCAAACAAATGCTGAACGTCTTCAAATAAACATGTTTTCGTGTGTGCAGACTGTCAAACATTGTTTGACAAACATGTTCCTGGCGCACTTAGTATAATAAAGCAAATATTTTAATGGAAATTTACTTCGTTTCGCGTGTACTTTCATGTCTGAAGCGTTCTTAGGTTGATGTTTTTGAAAGATTTTGTTTATTTTACTGTATGAATGTTTTCATGAAATTGATATGTTAGTGTCTGCTTTCGACGTTATATTTTAACATTTTTGGTGTATGAAGACATTGAAAATAAGTAAAATCGCAAAACAATTTCAAAACATTATTATTTTATGTTCATCATGTAAAGCCAGGGAAATTTATTTGTAAGCAAATTGACTACTAACGTCAATTATTGTCCGTATAATCAAATCACAAATGACATTCTTTGACAGTAGTATTAAATGGCTATAAGACACGACAAATTGACGTAGTGTGACAATTCGCCTAGCAATTTATTTCCCTGCCTGTACGAACATAAGATTTTAGCACTCATTTATTTTATAAAAACTCCATGTAAAATACGGTATTCAGCTGAATCCGGTTAGACTGGAAGCCGACCCCAAGATAGTAAGTTGGGAAAATGCTAGGAAGGTTGATTTATTTTATAAGAGCAATGGTGGCCCAGTGGTAACGGCCGCAACTTACGAGTTCTAGGTCGTGAGTTCAAACTCAAGCGCCAACTAGGAACTTTACTTTGTGTAAATTATTTTATCAACACTGCTCTCAGAACGAGGAAACATCGTGAGGAAACCGGCATGTCCTAGGACTAAAAATTCAAAGACATTTGTGACATCCACCAACCCGCACTGGGCCCGCATGGTGGATTACAGCCCACTCCTTCTCACAGAGAGGCCTGTGTCCCAATAGTGGGAACATAATGGGCTGATTATACTTATGCTTATTTTATAAGTTATTGTTCTATTAGTTCAAAAACTATCTCCCAAAGCCCTTTATTCAATATTTTTTCCTTTATACGAGTATACAATCCTGGATCTACCTCTACCCGGAAACCGCACCATGTTTCCTATATATTACTGAGGTAAGTAAGTCTGCGTTAATGAGGCCTAAAGCGATACCTCGCAGACCAAGCATGTAAGTCAATTTTCCGCGCCCTTAGCCGTAAACAGGATCCGTAATGTCGGGCAAATCGGCTTGAACGGTAATAATATGGTTCTGGACTTAATTACTTAATAGGATTTGGAGTTAGGTCTGATATAATTATACACGGTATAAGGGACTGCTCTCAAAACGGTGAGGGAAAACATCGTGAGGAAACCGGCATGTCCTAGAACCAATAATTCGAAGATATGTGACATCTACAAACCCACACTGGGCCCGCGTAGTAGATTACGGCCCACTCCCTCTCACAGAGAGGAGGCCTGTGTCCCAGCAGTGGGAATATTATGGGCTGATTATGCGGATAGATTATAAGGGACGCCGACACGCAATGTGTTACCATGAATTCAGCACATAAGTTTTCATCGAGTGTTACCTACATGGTCAAAATGTATGGAACAGCTGATTTTTTTCAATGGGTAACACGATACCCCTTGGTAAGGCTGCCTGTCCACTGGAGCGGAGAGGAAAGGAGAGGAACGGATAATATATGTGCCAAAATTAACCAATAGAATCGCACCTCGGGAGCGGAGTTTTGATTCTATTGATAAGGCTGCCTGTCCACTGGAGCGGAGAGGAGAGGAGAGGAGCGGGGATGTGCCAAAATTAACCAATAGAATCGCACCTCTGGAGCGGAGTTTTGATTCTATTGACACATCTCCGCTCCTCTCCTCCCCTCTCCGCTCCGGTGGACAGGCAGCCTTAATATTGACACATCTCCGCTCCTCTCCTCTCCTCTGCCTTAGACTGGTTGTCAGACTTTTGAGCTTCTAACTACCCGTAATGCTACGCCGTAATGTCTGTCAAAAATCCGGGATGACAGCCGGGACCAACGGCTTAACGTGCTTTTCGAGGCTTGGAAGGGTGTCAATTTGTAATGGATGTTCGCCCATCCACGAGCTTAACTTACGATCGACCCGGACGATGACCAACAGTGATTGACACAGAAAAATGGAAAAGCCATAGTGCTGCAGCTATGATGATGAAATAAAACCTTTTTTGTCGAAAAATACGGTCATGACAGCAGTTATGACCACTTTGATGAGGAGTTGGTGATTGCTGATGATTATTATAACCAGTAGAAGGGATGCTGCTGTCCATAATCTTGACGTGAACTCAGGTTAGCCTTTTTATATTCGTTGAAAACTTAATATTAGGTACCTTGTTCATGCTTGCTTGGAGGAGCTCGTGGCTGAGTAATAACAGCCGCACGGGTCGATCCATCAGGTTAAGCTACGCTTGCCGACTCCTCCGTGCCTCAGAAATCACGTTAAGCCGTTGATCCCAGCTGTCATTCGTGTATCTTTGACAGTCGTTACGAATCGTCAGAAGCCCGAAAGTCTGACACTACTCTTACCAACAGGTATCGTATTACCCAGTTATTGTGTTGTGGAGGTCAGATAGGCAGTCACTCTCTATAAAATACTGGTATTCAGATGCATCCGGTTAGACTAGAAGCCGACCCCAACATAACTGGGAAAAGGCTAGGCAGATTGATTAGTTCATGTTTGCTTATGTATGAAGCTACAAGTACAAGTCGGGCCCGACTTGCTGGGCCAATTCAGTGAGTGTAGTCAGAAGAGTCACGAGATACAAAGAGAGGCAACTTCTTAGGTTAATACCTAAGAAGTTGCCTCTCTTTGGTTATATAACTGGAGGTGATTAGCGCTGTGCGACCTGAATTGCACTTTATTGTGTCGTAGCAAGAGTTGCTTTTAATTTAAAAGTTTTTGCGGCGTCTCCCATCTGTAATAACCTGTGGTTATACCTCATGTTATAAATCTTAAGGATTATTATTTATACCTGAAACACATTTAATATGGTGTGTTGGTGTTGAAATACCATTTTAACAAAACCTCGAACAGTAATTAGAGCGAAAGTCAGTCATTAAAGTTCTTGCTATCATTAAGGCGCAATATCTTAGTTTGCCTAAATTTTGTCTGGAAGATCTAAACACTTTGTCTGAACGCTTTATAAAGTGTTAACATCTGTAGGTATTCGCAAGAGTTGAAAAGGGATTTTTTTTTCATGGTGGTCCTTAATCTCTTCTCGAGTCGTGATAGCATAGGCAAAGTGTTATTGAGTTTTCCATTAGGAACTTCTTAGTCACAGTCCGGAGTTTGGAAGTTGGCGGTTTGATACCCCCGTGCCTTAGAAAGCACGTTAAGCCGTTGGTCCTACGCCTGATCTCTCTCCGGTCGTGTCGAATTGCCGTCCCTTCGGACTATGAGAGTGAGGGAATAGAGAGTGCACTTGTGTCTGCGCAAACACTTGTGCATTATAATATCTCCGCACCGAAGACTAGTCTCCGTTGAGATAGGCCACCGTGGCCGTAATACGGTCTGGAGGACTATACAATGTGGAGACTACAATACAACAATAAATGAGAATACTGGCACTACTAATGCATAAGAGTATTTTGGAACTGTCAAATAGATCGCAGAAATTAAAAAAATAGTTTTTCAAACAAATTAAATGTAGTGTATGTATGTAGGGATCTACCCTAAGCCTATAAATTCCGTTTATCCAACTAGGCCTAGGGTGGATTCTCGGGCATACGTTTCCGAATATCCATCTCTCAGGGTGGATTTTTTGGGTAGATAAACGGAATAACCCGAGCAGACCATGGATTTTGTCAAGCTATATTGACTAAACTGTAGAATATATTCAATTGAATTTTTGTATGCAGAATGGGAACGTTACGTCATTAGGGACACGCCGTTTAATTTTTACCCGACTGCCCCAGAAGGAGGGTAATGTTTTTCGAGAGTATGTATGTATGTATGTATGTATGTATGTATGTATGTATGTATGTATGTATGTATGTATATATGTATGTATGTATGTCTATTTCTTTGGCACGCTCTGTAGCCTAAACGGCTTGATGGATTTTAACATATGAGGTGTCGTTAGATTCGTCTTAATCGTAGAAGTGACATAGGCTATATAATATTTATGTATTGCATCTGCAAATACAAAAAAAAGGGAGGGGAAGGTTTTTCTAAAAATAAATTACAACACTATTGGTATCAAATAAAAGCTGGTAATGAGTCAATTCCAAATTAAGATATTAATAAAACTAAAAAACAGGAAATAAAGAAAATTATTCAAAAAACAAAAAACCCGACTGCAAAAACACTTAACTGAAAAGAGAAAAACAAGCATTATAATCTATAGAATTTTGGTATCGCAGGCGGGACAATAATAATTTAACAATAATAACCGGAAATATGGTGTTTGTTTGTCCCCTGCGATACCAAAATTCTATAGATTATAATGCTTGTTTTTCTCTTTTCAGTTAAGTGTTTTTGCAGTCGGGTTTTTTGTTTTTTGAATAATTTATTGTATTGTCGTCTCCGCCTTGTATTCTATCAAAGTAAGTCGCAAGCCGTATCCACACTAAGTTAACGAAGACGGTACGTATATCCACAGTAACACCTCGACCTCACCCGCCGGCGGCCACCAGACATTATTTATACGCCGCCGGCGCCCTAACGTGACATATTTTAAAGTGACCGTTTTAATAAGTCGCCTTTAACCTGCCACTTTTGGTTCGTAGGTTTAATAGAAGAGACTTCGTGGGAAGGAGCACGCATATGGGACTCCGTATCAAAGTTGCGACAAACAAATGTGCGACAAACGCTAGGGCGACAGTACGAAAGGTCGACCATCAGCGGTGTGACAGCACATCAGCTCGACGAATGTTAGTGCGACAGATTGTTTTCACGACAAACGATGGCACTACGGAACTTTTGATCGACAAACGATAGTGCGACTGATTGTTTTCACGACCATCGATAGGACGACGAAACTTTTGATCGACAAACGATAGCGCGACACAATTTTTCTTATCTCCTATTAACAACAAAATATTATAGAAATGTTTGTCGTGCTTTAGTTTGTCGAGCGAAAATTGTGTCGCGCTATCGTTCGTCGATCAAATGTTTCGTCGTTCCATCGATGGTCGTGAAAACAATCAGTCGCACTAACGTTCGTCGATCAAAAGTTTCGTCGTGCCATCGTTTGTCGTGAAAACAATCTGTCGCACTAACGTTCGTCGAGCTGATGTCCTGTCGCACCGCTGATGGTCGACCTATCGTACTGTCGCCCTAGCATTTGTCGCGCCTTTGTTTGTCGCAACTTTGATACGGAGTCCGCATTTGGATAGAGTTGTGGATCTAAATTGGGTCGCATTGTGTTTTGTCACTGGGGAACCGGAGATAACGGCCGCGACTTACATTCTTACAGGCAGGCGCTTTACTTTGTGTAAATTATTTCATGACCACTGTTCTAAAAACGGTGAAGGAAAACATCGTGAGGAAACTGGCATGTCCTGGAACCAAAACTTCGAAGACATGTGACATATATACAAAGCCGCACTGGGTCCGCGTGGTCAATTACGGTTCACTCCCTCGCACTAAGAGATGGCCTGTGTCCCAGCAGTGGGAAAGTTATAGGCCGATTGTGAGCTTCCCCGTTGAGGATTTAAAAAAAAACTGGAGATTGTTGCAAGGTGTGGATTTGATGAGGTGGTGGAATCAGACAGGAATTCTGATAAACTTTGTAGAAGCCAACATTTATTGTTGTCCAGAATTGGCATAAGCCTCAATTTATTTCGTTAACACTGTTTATTGCAGGCTTATTAATTAAGACGAATTAATTAATATCAATTCGTATTTAGTTAAAGTTACTAACAAAACTGTTTTAAGTGCAAACCCTGGTACTAATAATTCATGGGTCTCAAAAATATTGTCCGAATTAAAATGATTTTATTTTTTATTTATTCATGAATTTCAGTGTTGGCTCAGCATTCGTTTTCAGAGCAAAATGATCGACGATCTTTTGAACGGCAATCGAGCAGGGTCAATGGTAGCTGTAACTTAATAACTTGAGTCGCATATTCCGCCAGTAAGCTATCTCAACGTATTCGGCCGGGTCCTGTAAAGTACGGAGTTTTACAGCCGAGCCGCTGTTCCTCGTCTGTTTCCTACGAATGTCGCTTCCGAATCGGATCTCCCTACGGTAAATTCCGTACAGATAAAATAAATTCAGATTCCAGTTTTATTCTACATCCGTGGCCGGTCCCTGGCCGGCGCCTATATAACTTGCGAGGATTACCCTCGCCACCTCCTAAAATCTAAAGCTAGTGGCATCTGCAACTAATTGATGTGTTCTGTGGGGAATAAAAACTGCACGATTAGAACCGTGATAAAGGTACCCTTGTTTATCACCCGTACTTCAAAACTTCGTTTATGCTACGAAATTGTTTATACCCAACACGGTGCGTGCAATTTTCGGCCACC
Organism: Conistra vaccinii; assembly: GCA_948150665.1. Classification (NCBI taxonomy): domain Eukaryota; kingdom Metazoa; phylum Arthropoda; class Insecta; order Lepidoptera; family Noctuidae; genus Conistra; species Conistra vaccinii. The sequence goes on from OX411321.1 coordinate 5,411,720, forward strand.
CAATAAAATATACTGAAATGTTGAGAATTTTCATCTTCCGAAACAGGTTGAATCACTTTTGTTTTCAACTTTTCCACAAGTTCCGTGTTGGAGTTGTATAATTTAGGGCGTAGGAATGTTGGTCTCTGGCTAAACCTTGTGCACACGCAATGTATAGCTTGCCCGATGATTTACCGGGCAATAAAGTTTTTAATTTCAAGTGGAAACATTCCATTATCGCAGTTTCGTTTTTAATAAGTGGAGGTCGGAGGTGGACCGGCCAATTTCGCTGTGAAATTGAAAAAGTTAAACGACAACATCTAGTACAATTGGTTTTGGGTCGATGTTACTGAAACTCATATCGGAGGGCGGCATGCTGAGTTATCTATCGGTTTATAGAGAACGAGGAACGATTATGGAAATCCAACAAAACTGGGATGAATGTAATAAGTTTAGGGTACATTTAGTTATTTCGGTAGGTATTGATCCTGTAACTAAAATTGGAACGGTGTGTTTCAAAGTTTCGGAACCTTTGTTAGGGATTCTGATTATCTTTACATAATATATGTTGGCAGTGTTGGTACGTAATACCAATACCACGGTTATACCACACTTTAAAAGTAAAATCATTTAATGATAGATGTTCTGGTTAAATGAACCTGTAGATATTTCAGCAAAATACTTAAAAACTTTGATATTTTACGGAAACAATAAACTAATTATTATTATTAGCAGTATTTACAAGGTAGAGAGGGTCCGCAACAAAATGTTGGTACGTAATACCAATACCACGGTTATACCACACTTTAAAAGTAAAATCATTTAATGATAGATGTTCTGGTTAAATGAACCTGTAGATATTCAGCAAAATACTTAAAAACTTTGATATTTTACGGAAACAATAAACTAATTATTATTATTAGCAGTATTTACAAGGTAGAGAGGTCCGCAACAAAATTCTTCATGCATTCATCCATTAACCAATTTAACGATAAATTATCAAAAGGAATAAATGTAAGGATCATTCGTAGCAGGTGGCGTTCTGTAGTTTCTGCCTACCCCCCATGGGGCGAAGTTAGATCATAAACTCATCTGCCTAGCTGGCTTCCAGTCTAACCGAATGCAGAAGAATACCATTATTTTACATGGAGCGACTACCTATCTGACCTTCACAACCCAGTAACTGGGTAATACGATACCCCTTGGTGAGACTGGTTTCGGACTTTTGTGGTTCTAGCGACCTGGTACGACTGTCAAAGATTCAAGAATGACAGTTGGGACCAACGGCTTATCGTGCTTTCCGAGGCACGGAGGGGTTTCGATATATAAAGATGGTCACCCATCCACAGACCGACTGCGGCAGGCGTAGCTTAACCTGATCGATCGACCCGTGGACCGTTACGGAACTAGTTATGTAGGTATGTGTTTGTAACAAAACTCACTACGTTTCAACCTACCCTTCCTCATAAAGGTAGACGTCCATACCTCCCATACCTACCTATAGAACAAAAAACAAAGTTGTCAGAACCTACATGTACCTACTCGTAGTATCAGCTGATGATTTTCCCACGAAAGTTGTAAAACTTAAATGGCTTCGCTTTGCTTAATTGACGAGGGGCTGTAAACTTGTTATACCTACCAATCAAATAGATTATATTGCTGGTAACTTGAATGAGAACAATATTTGTAGAGAATATTTTTAGTTAACTTGAGATAAACACGTGTGATTCAGGCATTGCTTGCCGTCTAACGGCGGATGTGAGTTTTTTATGTGTAATACTTTGTAATGGCTTTTTTGGAAGTCGGTTGTATTTTTTTTTTTGTAAAATGTTTTTATTTTTCAGATTTTAGTTGTACCTACCCCACAGAAATGCGAATACCACTATCAGCTATGTGAATAGCAATGACAGGAATTTATCATCATAATCCAAAGTGAGACAAATAGTAACGTATTATTGAAGGTAACTCAAAAACTACCAAAGCAATATTTTTATGGGACCGCCGGGAGCCGTGAGGCACCTCTGAAGTATGACTTAACAAACAAAAAAAGAATCATCTAAATCAATTCATAATTTATTGGCGGAGTAATCGCGGAGTAATCCTTTTTGAAGTCGGTTAAAAATACTAGGTGCGCCCCGCGATTTCACCCGCATAAGGCTGCCTGTCCACTGGAGCGGAGAGGAGAGGAGAGGAGCGGAGATGTGCCAAAATTAACCAATAGAATCGCACCTCTGGAGCGGAGTTTTGATTCTATTGGTTAATATTGACACATCTCCGCTCCTCTCCTGTCCTCTCCGCTCCAGTGGACAGGCAGCCTTAGTCTCGATCTCGTGGGAATACCGCCATAAAAAGTATCCTATGTCCTAATCCAGGTCATGATTTATCCATGTGCCAAATTTTATCCATTTCGGTATAGCCATTTTAGCGTGAAAACGTAACAAACAGTCAAACTCATTTTCGCATTTATAATATAAGTTAACTTTTTTTTTTTTTTTTTTTGGGTGGGAAATCATCCAATGACTTCTCCCGCTCTGGGCGGAGCGGAAGGGCGTGTCAGACTTTTACTGACTAAAACCCACCCGTGTTCCTTCCCTTGCCATGCCAGGGGCCACGGTTTCCCCTTGGGACTACCCGCAACCCCGGCAGGAATATCAGTTAACTAGGACTGTATTTACGGATATTTTTTAGGAATTACTTCAAGTGTAATGGTAACTTTGCATAACCATGATGGCTGGCGTTAAGCGTTAATTATCTGTTTTTTTTTTTACAGTGTAAACTTCTTTAGCGGCGTTGTGCACTTTTTTTGGGATGGGTAAAAATGTTAAGCTCACGTCAGGACACGTGACCTGATCGAAAATTCGTAAGATGGAGGAAGAGTAGAAATGCGCAACGTAAATGTTCAAGTTTTCACTTCTGCCGGCACTCCCGGAGTGCCCGTTGTATGTCATCTTGCAGGTCAACCTAGGAGATTGTCGACTGCTTAACCGGACTTTCCTGTGGGTGCCTCAATAAATTAAGGCCTCCAGCCAGGGCTTAAAAATTAGAAAGTAAGCGACTACACGTCAAGGCACCCCTTGTGAGGTATGGACCTCGGCATATTATGGTATCGCTGGGGACCACAACAAGGGACAGGCAGGAACGGATTATTTATATGTTACTGCGTGGGAGACATAGATTCCAAAATAGAAAAGTTTACGATTAATCGCGTAAACGAAGTTAGAACACACTGATGTGAAGGTAACAAAGAGCAAGCAGAAAGTGCTGGTGTGAACTCTTCTTGAAATAACCAGGCAAAAATAATCGCTTTGCAAAAACATCATAAGAGAAACGGATGATAAAATAATATCCGAAAATTCACATTCTCTATGAAACTAAAGACAGTATTACAAGTATTAACTTGAAACGTTAAACTAGTTCAAACAGATTGATTCTGAATATCGTCACATCTCTGGATTACGTTGTATCTAAGTGCGTCACTACTGAACAAACTTGCTTAAACTTACCACTGTAGGAAATGGAAATTGAACTTTACTTGGGGTGAATAAGGTTGAAGATAGAACTGTTTGGGCTAAGTGATTATTCGTTAATAATTCTGGAGTGGACCCCTAGGGTTAAGGGTAAGCTGGTTATGTTACCCTGAGGGAATCGGGAGTGACTGATTTCTATCGTAACGGCCCGAATCCTGATAGCTTTTGTTGCCTGCCGGATTATTTTTTTAGGTTGCCCGCTTTTAATCCAATATAGTTCTCGGATACACTTTGAAATTGGAAAAGGTCATTGGGCATCTTAGTATAGAAACCAGACCCATGGCGGACACAAACGAAATATAGCAGAATGTATTGATATATGGCTCAGATATACTATAACATTAATCATATTAACGTGAGCCATAGGAATTTAGAAAAAAATAAAAAATAGTTTGGTCGTATATTGAATTTTAGATTTACCAATATTTAAGTGCTATTAAATGTTATAAGTGTGTGTGGCATAAGTGTTCAAGTGTTATACTAAGCTGATCAAAAACTTTTTTTTTTTTATATTGAATTAACAAGTAACAAGACTCAATATGTTAGTAAACTTAACCTACACACTTATGGAATCCCTGCTACACGCTCAACACAGATGTGGAAAGCTTGCAGCAGCGACTCACACACAAACAGTCCAATCTGCTCGCGATTCACTGCAGTATACTGTTGGGGCTGGCCCGCACCCGGCGCACCAAGGAAGCTCATTTCTTTCGCATCGTAGCGTAGAAACAATCGACACGAGCATCAGCAAACATCACTGATGCGCTACAGAAACGGAACAGCCCCCCCATCAATACCCGGAACGCATTATTATATTGAACGCGAAGGGTGCTGTACGATTTTTGAGTGTAATCTACCCACAGGCTGCACGTGTGAAATGAGTTGCAATATGCACGAAATAAAGTTATTTTCACTGCTTTAGAACAAAGTGCAAACCTGCGACCGATCATATTAGCTCTCACCGACAGCGCCCTCCTTTCTCGTTCAATATCGTCATCATCTCTGAGGTCAGCGGTCAAAAGATGGACCTCGCCTCTCATGCGTTTAAATCCGGGCAAGTACCAAAATGATTTTTCAATTCATAATGTAATTTCGAAAAATTGTGTATTATTTCACTGAATTCCATCATGCTATTCTTTGAGCACAATAAGTTCTCACAATATCCCTACGATTAATTGGTATAGGTACAATACTTAGCATTATCACAGTATAAATAACACCAATGACTGCCTCGTTGGGCTAGTGGTCGCAAGCGTTACTGCTGAGCATGAGGTCCTGGATTTAATTCCCAAGACGGGCAAAGTGTTATTGGGTTTTTCTGTCAGGAATTTCTCTGTAGCAGCCTGGAGTATGTATTTGTTCCCGGTTAATGGCAATAGGCTCGCCCCCTATTACATGGGACTTAAAAATATCTGGTGAAATGTGGGTGTAGGTACTATAGGCACACCTCTGCCTAACCCTTCGGGGATTCTTTTTATGTCATTATAAGATGAATTAAATCCTCCTCTGAAACCGTTTGTTTGATTTTTTTTTTTAACCATTCTGTACGTCTTTCTCCATCGATTTTTAATCAAATAATTATATGCAATGAAAGGTCACATTATTCTCTTTAGTTTAAAACTATTTTGGTTAATGTCCGCCACTCTTCGCAAAGCGGGTCAGATATGCCCAATGACCAAGATTCGGTTAAGATGGGTCGATACGAAGAATGGTATTATTTTATTTAAAATTCTCAGGAACCGTTGAATTGTTTTATTCCATCCGTTTTTCTTGTGAATTTTAGAATCTATATTTTTCATTCGAGGACTTTTATGTTTTTATTATACTTAACCGTTTTTCTGGAAAATTTAGGTATCATCTACAATTTGCTTTCGCTGAATTCATAATTTTTTTTGCTTTGAAATAGTTTCAAATTATATATAAAGGACATTTTCGGGCCATATACGAGTAGTTCTATGAACTGTAAGTAATTATAGCCTCGTACCGGCTAAGTGATAAAAAAACAGGAAGGCGAAAAATTAAAAAATAACCTTTTAGTGACAAATTGATGACCGGACGGAACAGATAATTTATCTGTTCCGTTCCAGTATTATTCTTACACGCAGTACAATGAACAACTATTATTAATAATAAAATACCACGTCTTTACTTTGAATTATACAAACAAACAAAACAAAACACACATGACATGCCTCGAGATTTTATCACAAGCGTACCTACCATATCACGATTCATGAACCGCCTATAACTACCTATTTCACTCGTGTCAATCACTTTATTCACATTATTTTTAATAATCCATTTTTCGGGAGATAAAAGGAAATACCTTAGAATAATAACGCATAGAAGCCGCGTCTAGTACAAAACACGAGCGATATCGTGTGTCCAGTTCATTTTGTTTGTGTGCGTGAGCCGAATGTGTCTACGTTCCGCATACGCACACAAATATAGCTTTCAGTGATACCATTACCAGGCCTTTACCCACAAAAATATGGGAAAAGGACCAAACCAAGACAAGTATTTAATGTTATCAGGAACTGGAACTTCATTATTTTTCCGGAAGGTAAAATTCGATTTATCCTTACATATTATAAAACAAAGTCCCCCGCCGCGTCTGTCTGTCTGAACGCGATAAACTCAAAAACTACTGAACAGATTTTCAAACGGTTTTCACCATTGGACGGAGTGATCATGCGGAAGGTTTTAGTATATAATTCATTAAGGTTTTGTGTAAATCAGCTGAAATATAACAATTATTATTGAAGATGTCGGAAAAAATCATGTCGACTGGGAGCTTTACTGGCGTGCGCCGCGTAAGCCGTGAGAGATAAATCAAATTTATGTTCTAGAGTATTGTACACCTTAAAAACATCAACAAAAAAGTCCGCGATGGCATATATCTATCTTCTAAGGATGACCCACAGTAACCATTTTATCCCTTAAAATTTTATAATATTTTCATTGTTATTTCCGAAGCTATTTTGACCGGTATCATGTTAATCCTTATCCAATTAAATATGTTATTTAAATTGGGCATTCAATTTCGATTAAAATATGCCTTCACATCACATCATTTAAATGAATAGTTTAAGAGATATCACAGTTTGAAAATTACGCGTAACAAGCCTCGGGTAAAAGCTAGTTAAGGAAATAAATGAACCGTTAATCGCATGAAGAAAATGATTAGTTCAATGCGTTTAGAATGTGTGATGGGTTTTTAATATTAACATGTATTAATTACTGACATGTAAAAAATCGGATATGATATCAAATAATAGTTAGTGTTGTAAGTTTCCAAATACTTATTTATATTTAAATAGGAGGATGACTGAGAAAATTACAAAAAATTAAAAAGTTTAAAAACACTAAGTAGCAGTGTCGATAACGATCAAAATTTAGAGGCTGTAAATAGTTTAAATTGACGCACCCAGAATCGCCACCAGTATCCTATTTACAAAGACTAATATAAAATACCTAATGACAAGTTAGTTTCTCGAAACTGGCAAAATGTTTTATCGTATTCCATAAGGTAGGTAGTAAGGTACCTACATCAAAAACATTTTTTTTTGCTAAACCAAAATAAGAACAAAATTGAAAGCAATGTGGGTATTTTTTTCCTGACAAATAGCAACACTGTATTGTGATAAAGTAGGTTATTAGAATTTTTGTTTGATGATCGATTTACGTAAAAAGAATGTATAAAATGTAAGTATTTACTTATGAAATGTAATTTGATCACATTTTGTCTTGTTTTCCTAGTGCTATGACATCTCTTCACGCTACAAACTGTCATTTTCAATTATTTTAAATTATTCATTCGCGAGCTGTGTTCGACGGAACGTGACCTTGAGTACTGACGGCTCGCCGAGAGAAGTTAGCCACTATGGCTAAGTTTTAGTTGCCTCACTTTTTGCACTCGTACTAGGTTTCTATGCGTTATTATTCTAAGGGAAATACTTATCCATTAAAAAGACACACGAATGTACCTATCTACTAGTAAGTAAAATTATTTTATAGTCTTACCTTTCAGAGTTTCTAGGTAATTTAAAAAAACTTATACCTATCTGGATGCGTTATTGACGAATTCATGCAACCAAAAACAGCACAATATATCCTACACCTATTCGTCATATTAAATATGTACTTGAACTTATTTTTGTGAAAAAATCGCGCGGTTATTGTTAAAAAAACGACACACCGTCCGTTCGTCACTGCGGCACCGCGTCTGCGTACCTCGCGCATACCTCGATCGAGGCGCGTAGGTATAGCTCGCGCTTCGTCCGTTTCTTTGAAGTTGGAATACCGTCTACCGTGGTAATAGCCCTGCGGATTTCATGGGTTTTATAAGTTTTTTTGCATGGAACCGTAAGTCTTTTTCTAGAACAAAAGTAGCCTATTTTACTCCTTGTAACATAAGCTATCTTCCAGTGTTCAAAATTGGTTCAGCCGTTTCGGAGATTAGTCGGAACAAACAGACAGACGGACAGACAATTTTTTTTTTTGTGTTTTTGTAGTATAGATCATATTTAATACTTTCTTATGCATTTTGTAAAAAGCTGTCATTTTGACATTACAAACAGACACTTCAATTTTATTTTTTGTTTAGATTTGTTGGAGTGCCGTAATAAATAAAAATACCAGCAAGTATTTTTTTTATTTACCAGCTAGGTGCCAGAGTTTCTATAAGAGATTTTTTTAAAGATATTTGTATTCTCATGTCATAACAATTTTTCTTCGGCAACGTCTTATACATAATATATTAGGCCAAATATACACTTAAAGGTACACTAAAAACTATAATATTCACAATATTAACACCAGAACTAAGGACAAATTATGAGCTCCATTTCACCGGCTTCATAAGGTTCATAATTCATTAATTGTTGGGCTTGGTATAAACCTTTATATAGGTTATACTAGCTGCCCTCCCCGGCGTCGCACGGGTAGCAGTAAGTACTTATCTACGGCGCACCTACCTATCTACCTACCCTGCCCTACCTCCCTACGCTACCCTGACCGACCTACCTAACCTACCCTACCTACCTATCTACCCTACCTACCTATCTACCCTACCTACCTATCTACCCTACCTACCTACCTTCACCTATCTTCCTATCTATCTACCCTGCCCTACCTAATTACCCTACTCTGCCCGACCTACCTACCTATCCTACCCACCTATCTACCCTATCTACACCAGTAGACGCCTGAGGGGAATAACTGATCAAGTGGTAACTGATCAATTATCGACCGCCAAGAGTAGAAAATTATTAAAGTACTAATATCGCTACTAAAAAATAGGGGTTGGTGGTAGAAAGATGAAAATTTGGGGTTGTATGTATTTTTTGATGCCAAATAATAATAAAAATTACAATAAAAAAAATTTACCAAAAAAAGACAAAAAAAATTTGGGGTGGACCACCCTTATCACTTAGGGGTACGAAAAATAGTTTACGTCCTATTCTCAAACCTACCAAATATACACAAAAAATTTCATAAAAATCGGTCAAGCCGTTTCGGAGGAGTTTGGCAACAAACACCGTGACACGAGAATTTTATATATTAGATAATAGGTTTCCTTTATTTATACGATTTTAGTTTTTATTTTCGCTTAATAAGTCTATACGAAAATAAAAACTAAAATCGAACGTCAAAACTTTTTTGCAAAAAATTAACCGACGAAAAAAAACAGAAAAGCGAAAAACAAAAAATAACTATGTATTTAGTGACAAAATTGATGACCTTCAAATAACAAATTTTGAGGTGGCGCCTAAAACACATTCAATGAAGATCTATCAAGCTAACATTTTACGCTTTATGTAATTATAATAATATGTTTGTTTGGCGCCGCCTCAAAATTTGTTATTTGAAGGTCATCAATTTGTCACTGACTGAGAGCAGTGGTGGCCCAGTGGTAACGGCCCCGACTTACGAGTTGTAGGTCGTGGGTTCGAACCCCAGCAGGCGCTTTACTTTGTGTAAATAATTTCATCACCACTGCTCTCAAAACGGTGAAGGAAAACATCGTGAGGAAACCGGCATGTCTTAGAACCAAAAATTCGAAGACATGTGACATCTACCAACCCGCACTGGGCCCGCGTGGTAGATTACAGCCCACTCCCTCTCACAGAGAGGAGGCCTGTGTCCCAGCAGTGGGAACATTAATAGGCTGATGATGATGAATTTGTCACTAAATACATAGTTATTTTTTATTTTTCGCTTTTCAGTTTTTTTTCGTCGGTTTAATTTTTTGCAAAAAAGTTTTTTATTTTTAGCTTTTGAGTTACCATTAACCGCCTGGCCACGGGACATTCGCTACTGCAAAAATGCGCGCGTTGCGAACGGCGAAGCGTCTTGCGACTAAAACAAATGTACAGAATTTCGCCCCGCAAGACGCACCGCCGCGCCGTTCGCGCCGCCTGTTCCGTGGCCAGGCGGTTTTAATGTTTGCCTGAACCTGTCTGACCGTCGATGACAGTCATACCCCAGCTAGGTGTAAAGTTCTCATCAGGGGGAATGAAATAAGCCCAAACATGATGTAGCTGCTGTAAACTGGTGAGGAGCTCTCGCGACTGTCTTCTGACTCCATCATCAGATCAACTCCAGGTCTTTATTGTGTAGTTGTGTCATCAGAACTACTTATGTGTGCGAAATTACAACAGAATCGGTTCACAGTTGAAAATTCAGTACGTGAAACATCAATCAACCCCAATTTTTTTACACTTAGGGGTGGGTTTCAATTTTAATTTTTTTATGGGACCAACTTCGAGGTATACCCTTCCCAATAAAAAAAGAATCTTTCAAATCGGACCACTCAGTAAAAAGTTATGCGTGGTCATACATAAAAAAAAAAAAAAAAAAAAATATATACGTGTCGAATTGAGAACCTCCTCCTTTTTTTTCGTCGGTTAAAAATTACATTATATGACAAAATAACAACAAAGCAAATCTTTAAAAAATTTAAAATTGAATAACATGAAAAATGTATAGATAGACCCCCCCTTTTGAAGTTTATTTTCGATATTTTTTCATGAATATTCAGAAAATTACGGGCGGTCACATGCGCAGTGGCGTATTTACCCTAGGGCCAAAAGGGCCATGGCCCGGGGCGGTAGGCTGCGAGGGGCGGAGCAGCCCGAGTCAGGGTGCCCCAAGTCCCAAGCTCGCTTCGCTCGCTCTTGCATCCAAAGTTTTCCTAGTAACAGTAGTAACATTGCTTTTTGTCCATACACAAAATGTTTTATTGCGCTAACACTCAACCAAAACACCAAATGACAATGCAATGCTTTTTTTCTTTTACGTGGGAAATTATGGAATAACTTCTGCTCTGGGCGGCGCGGGAGGGCGTGTCAGACTCTTACTGACTAAAACCCACCCGTGTTCCTGCAGTTGCCTGTGTGTTGCCAGGGGCCACGGTAATCCTTTCGGACTTTCCCGCGACCCTGGCCGTAATCGGCCCTAGCGGACCCCGTCAGTTGTACTGACATTTTTTTAAAGCGCGCGTGGAACAAAACGCGCCGTCGAGCCGGGCCTGTCCCTTAACGGCAGCGACCATTGCTCACCGTCCGCAAGCCCGCGCCTACGGTGGCCGGAAATCGGCTATGGATTCCCGACGCCCAGGGCGTCTCCAGCAGCGACTAGGGGCATGAGGGCTCCTAATTTGCCTCTCCCTGGGCCGTACCATGGCCTGGACCAGAGCCGGACGCGAGAGGTCACCGCTACCAATCGCCTCCACGAGGACACGGCGGTGCTCCGCCCTAGCCGAGCAGGCCTCCACCGTATGCTCCACCGTGTCCTCCGGGCGATCCACACAATGGTGACACCTGGGCGTTTCTTCCCTTCTTATCTGGAACAGGAACCTCCCAGCCCCAGCCCGCTCCAGTCTGGGAGCCAAACGTCGGAAATGCTCCACGAAGTACCACCGGTTGTCGAAGACGAGTCCCAAGTACTTCATCGTCAACTCGACGCCGATGTGAACCCCTCCTACCGTTATTTGGGAACCCGACGGTGGCGTGTTCCGAGGACCATAAAAACACATGGCCTCGGAAATGTGCAGGGCTACCTCGAGTCTCAATTGCCGGATCTTATCGACGATTGTCGCTACCCCGTGTGATGCAAGTTTGGCCTCCGCCTGGTGTGACCTCCCCTGCGCCAGGACCAACGAGTCGTCAGCGTAGCAAACCACGCTGACGCCGCTAGCAGGTCGGCGCGCAGCACCCAGTCGTATCCGACATCCCACAGATGCGGCCCCAAGACCGATCCCTGTGGGACAACGCAAGACATCTGTCGCCGGTTCCATTTTCCCTCGTGACTGGGGTAGATGACAGCGCTGTCCGTCAAATAGGCCTCGTCCACACGACAGAGGTACGTCGGCATCTGGTGATATCGGAGTGCCTCACTGATGCAACAGTAGGGCAGGATATTGAAGGTATTGGCGATGTCTAGAGACACTGCCAAAACCACCCCACCTCTGGCCACAGCATTTCCTGTCTGCCGCGGCGTCCACCGTAGACCTTCCCCTGCGGAAACCAAACTGGCTCACCGCCATAATTTATAGGGCGGCAAACTTTATAGGCCCAGGGCGCTGAATCTTAAAATACGCCACTGCACATGCGCATGGGCGACATTGTATATAGAGCCCGGCTCCTCTGCACTCCCTGCTGGCCTGCCTGCCTCCTGAACCCGCCTAAACCTTTAACCTTTTTTTATTTTAATTGTTGCGTTACAGTTTATAGATATAGACTGTCATATAATGTAATTTTGACGTTCAAAAAGTGCCGATTCTCAGCCTAGTATATATAATATCTATTAAATGAATTTTGAAATAAAAAAAATAATTTAAATTTTGACAATCTAAATTGATTTATTATAACCAGACATGTTTTTTGATAAAAACCGTTTCCCCAAAACAAAACAAAACAAGATAAAGTCTAACCCTCACCTCGATAGATGGCGTTGGCGTCGAATTAGAAGTCGCTATGATTTCGTTACCGCTAGCTGTACTTAAGCCCGCTCAAAACTATCAGTAAAATTGCTTTCGACGGGCAGACACCACAATGAACTTAATGTAATTAAAATTGAATTTTTGAAGAAGGTTGTACGCTTTCGTGCGATCTTTGATACAGTGATTACATTCAAAACAGTTACGATTTTGGTTCCTCCCCAGTTTCTTCATGAATTATCCTTAGAATTCTCCTAATAATTTGTGTGTGTAAATTCATGTCTCAAAAAAATCGTTGTTGAGGATGTCACAGTGCAACTCGCTCCGGGTTTTATGTTGTTATAAATGGGAAATAATAAGTGCAGCAACAAAAGTTTTCTTTAGCACCTGCAACCTAGCGTCTTTTTTTATATGTAGGCTACGAGTTAATAGAACAGCTTCAATTATATTAATTCATCATCTTTACTATTCCAACAGAATATCAAAAAACCAGCGTCAATTTACAAAAGTAAATTAATATGACTCAGCTACCGATAAATGTATTTACTTCTGAATTGATAACTCAGCGACTAATGTTGTAAGTGAGCTACTTTATATATTCTAGAGATTCAACATCTGTCTGCTAATAAAATCAAATTCCAGCCTCAAAATTAGCAATCAAAGTTTTTTATTCAACAACTAAATTAATAAATCATATTCTTTTTTCGTGAAAATTAGCAACACAAGCGAAAGAATATACTGTGCACACGCTAAAGTTATAAAATTCGAAAAGAAATTACGTAAGGCGACAACCTCATTATACACCGGCTTGTAGTTAATAGGTTGAATCTGTTCCAAAACCGAATCGGGGCACCCCGACTTTACGTAGTCTTTTGGCTCCTACCCCTAGAGTGTATATAAAAACCGGAGGCGCGGAGGGAGAGCAACCCCCGCCCGCTGTAACAAAGCATAGGCACCCGTGCGAGCCGTAGCGGCTGAGGCTGGTCGCCGGAGGCGACCAGCAAGCCGAATCTGCGGAGGTGAGCATGGGTGCCTATCCTTTGTTACGTAAGGGCGAAGGGGTTACACTTCCCGCAGCGCCGGAGACGATGCAGAAGCAACTTACTGTTTTGAGGTTAGGTTAGGTAGGTAAACCTATGCTACTGCCATTTAAAATTATCTGATTTATAAATAAAATGGTTGTTTAGTTTTAATTTTCCCTAAGGTGTGTCCAAACACAAACAAACACAGAGTTGCAGATGTTTGTTTTTGATGACAATATAAAAATATTGTCCGACTTGACTATTGTCAAGTCATCAATTACATATGGTAACATTATAAATAGATAGGCGAATACATGAAATTAGAGCTTTCATTGACCATTATTTGATGACAATAACACGGTAATTTTATGTTCAAATATAGTAGATTCAGTCATCAATTAATTTGCTAACGTATAAAAATAAAGGTGACTTTAAGAAATTAGAGTACGTTGATATTATTTTATAGATGCAGTTGGTACACTTATTAGAAGCTGGCAATGCGTAGACATATCAAAAATTTTGTTGCTTAAGAATTATCACCATGCTGCCGGCGTCATATTAACAGTAGCTTGTTTTACAATATATGGTCGCTTGAAAATCATTTATTAGACGCTAAAAGTTTGTCGCTGACCTATTAATTCATTAGACAACTAAATATATTTGAAGACGAGAATGACATTTTAAAGAAGCTGCATTAATTAGCACCCGTTATAAATTATCTAAAGACTCATCAGTGGACCATTGTATTGTAAACTATTTTGGTGAAGTGTTTAAATACTGCAGAATTCGTAAATAACATTTGCATCAATTTACAATCTACCGGCTCTAACAATAAGTGAGAAGTGATTCAGCGTAAGCGACGACCTACGCACGGCGCTTACGACCTTTTTCTCTTGACCGAGTACGCACGCAAAGTATCGGAGCGCCCGCCGTACAAGCTAATAGTCCGAGAACTGTTAGGTTAGACATTTTTGTTCAATACCTAAGTTATAATTTCTTAAAGGTCTGTCTGTCTTAAGGCATTTCATTATATTTATATATCTTTCCTTAGCTGATGGCTACAATGTACCTGCTAAGTGGCATTGTCCCGAATGTCAAAACTCGGGCCCGAAACTTAGCAAATCCGATAATACGCCCTTGCGTAATATCTCAACTACCAGAAGCAATAAGAGGCAAGCCATTGGGTCTCCACCTCAGGCGCCTGATGAAATTACGTTAGCACCCGACGATATTCGTCAACTTATTCAGGAAGCAGTTAAAAAGGAGCAGGCAGAGATGCTAACTAAGTTCATCGAAAATATGAAATTTACCTTGAATAAACAACTGCAACCAACTTAGGGGATTTAGAGCAGGACATACAATACCGGAAGTTAAGTTAGTCAACGCAAGGTCAAGCACGCGTCCTGACTTAGGTATTTGTTATATTGTTAAGTTGAAATAATTTGTTTATATGACTAAAATCAGTTAACAAGTGACCAATACCTGGTGCCACATAATCACTATCCAACTCACTTACTAAGCTCCAATCAATATTACCTAAATTAAAGTCGCCAACTATACACGACTTCAAACCCGATTGTTCAAATATGGTATTACAAGAGTCCAAGAAGTGTTCTAGGGTTGAACGAAGTACAGGGGGAGGCAAATAAACCGCGCACAGAGCTAGTTGATGGACTGCAGACTTTGTAATCGAGATGTCTATGATAAGAATGATAACCCACAAATCTTCACAATTGCTTTACCATTGAGTCATGCGTTTTGAATTTATACCCTTTAGTACGGCAATCAGAACACCACCACCATCTTTTTCCTTTTAACCCTATCACGCCTATAGACTACGTAATCTGTTATCAAACAGCTCTGAGCTCATTACAGAATCATTTAACCATGTCTCGGTTAAAATTATTACATCATAGTTTTCGCATCATCATTATCAAATTCATCATCAAACTTGACGTTAAAAATTATGACATTCAAACTCAAATTCAAAGCATTTATTTCAATTAAACCATTTACAGGCACTTTTGAATTGTCAAAGAGTCTGTCATTTAGTGCGTAAGCCTCTAGTGTTTTGATAATATATCCTTAAATCCGAGAATGATAATGAATTTTATTAACTGTTACATTGACAAAAACCAGAATGAAAGTAAAAAAAAGACCATTAGGTGAAAACATTATGTTTTTTATTTCAGGACATGAATCAACTATCAGTTCAACAAACATCTGGACAGAAAACACTGGGTCTTGCTCGTAAGAGACCAAAACAGATCAAACGTTTTTTCAATATATAAAGAAACCTGTCACTCGTGGAATAAAAATAATCAAGATTGAAAGGGGTTTGAAGATTTAGGCCCTAAAATCAGCCACCATTTTGATTTTTTTTCAAAACCGAGGTGCACAATAAATGTCATATACATTATGTATTTGGATAGGGGACACTTATATAAACATAAAACTTCATATAAAATAACATCATAAAGCGTCACGTTTCTGAGATATTCAAAGATAAAAATAACAATTATTATAACGAATTTATTTATTTATGTTGTAGTTACTTCATGTTGATTAAGTTATTTACACATTAATTAATTGACTACACCTAGTGGTAACATAAGATTTTTTAATCATATTCGGTATAAATAATATCATCCAAGAAGGCATCCGTGAAGCTGAATAGGATTTTCTTGGGTGTCGCGCCCATTCGACCCACCATATAAGACATTATACAATATAACACACGTCCTCATTCGGCGGAGGGTATACATATATTTTGTCTCTTTCGCTCTTAACTAAAATATTACCTATACATGATGCAATTATGTTTTCATAGTTCAATATACTTACTTAAAGTGAAAAAAAAAAAAAAACATGTTTCAGGGTTCAATTTTCGACATATATTTCGGTGAATAACTCCGAATCCTGACGCTTAAGCATAATAAGTTTGTATAGGTATCCTCTATCTAAATATATAACTTTTGATTTTCACCGCGATTCTGAAAAAAAAACAAAATGGCGGCATCATGTTAGGGCCACCCTCCATACAAAAATCTTCTAACCCCTTTACGATACGGACAGTTTTCCAAAATCCGAACACCCGATGTGCAACTGTGAAGCTGATGTGTGTGTTCAGCATGTTGTAAAAACTATATTATTTGACGATATTTATTCCAGTACGAGAGAATTAATAGCAAGAATTCAGGATGACATGTCCGTGTGGTGCCGGACTTAAAGAATCGCACTACCCTATGTCTTCCCATGGGTGTCGTAAAAGGCGACTAAGGGATTACTAGAGAATGGGCAGCAGCGTTCTCTATGCACTATTAACACCATACTGCGATCGCCAACCCGCTTGCCAAGCGTGGCGATTATGGCAAAACTAAAAATGACAAGCACCACAAACAAACGGCCCCTAGTGCCCGGCGGCCTACCTACCCTTGGCTACGGTAGCGGTCAAGGTCACGGTGAGGCAAGGGGTGCGAAGAATCCCCGGAAGAGATCTGGCTACCACAACCACCGGAAACTGGACCTGGCAACTTATAACACGCGTACACTCCGGACCGACGAGAAGATCATCGAACTCGAGGAAGAATTGAGCAGGTTACGATGGGGTATAATAGGATTATCTGAAGTCCGAAGAGAGGGGGAGGACTCGATAATCCTTAAATCCGGAAACTTGCTCTATTTCCGGGAGGGCGACCAGCAGTCCCAGGGTGGTGTCGGGTTTATCGTCCACAAGTCCCTTGTGAGCAACGTAGTGAAGATCGAGAGTGTGTCGACCAGGGTGGCGTACCTTATACTCAGAATATCCGCAAGATATTCGCTGAAGGTCGTACAGGTTTACGCCCCGACCTCGTCACACCCCGACTATGAGGTGGAGACCATGTATGAGGATATTTCTAGAGCCATGCATGTCTCTAAAACTCACTTCACCGTTGTCATGGGGGACTTCAACGCGAAACTGGGCAAACGAAACGATGATGAGCTGCGAGTAGGGCAATTTGGAATTGGACGTCGGAACCACCGGGGTCACCTACTGGCCAGTTTTATGGAGAAGGAAGGCCTCTTTATGATGAACTCCTTCTTCAGAAAACGTGAGCACAGAAAGTGGACCTGGCAGAGCCCTGATGGTGCAACAAAAAATGAGATTGACTTCATTATGTCGACGAAGAAGCAAGTATTCAATGATGTCTCTGTGATCAACGCGGTGAAAACCGGAAGCGATCACCGCATGGTAAGAGGCACATTGAACTTAAATATTAAGCTGGAAAGATCTCGACTGGTGAAGTCTACGCTCCGTCCAGCACCGATCCAAGTCCAAAACCCCGAGAGCTTTCAGCTCGAACTTCAGAATTGTTTCGAGTGCCTAGGGAGCTCCGTGGACGATTTTATCGATGGGTTCGTGGAAACTGTCCATACGGTCGGGTCCAAGATCTTTAAGACCCGTCGTACAAATAGAAACAAGAAGCTCTCTGATCCTACTATACAGCTCATGAAGGAGAGGCGCGAGATGATCCTCCAGTCTTCAGACGATGCGTTCAAGTACCGGCAGCTCAATAGACGGATCTCTAAGTCCTTGAAAAGCGACCTTCGTCGCTTTAGTACGGACCGCATTGAGGACGCGATAGAGCGGAATAAGGGCTCCAAGGTCTTTGCAAGAGATCTGTCTATTGGGCAGAGCCAGCTTGCAAAGCTGAAGACCGATGATGGCAGGATCGTATCCGCCAAACCTGAAGTATTGAGAGAGATCGAGAGGTTTTATGGACAGTTATACACGTCATCCAGTAACCCCGTTACGAATCTGGCAAACGACCCAAGAGCTAGATTAACCCGACATTATACTGAAGATATCCCGGACGTCAGCTTGTACGAGATTAGGATGGCTCTAAAGCAGCTTAAAAACAACAAGGCGCCGGGTGATGACGGAATTACGGCCGAACTCTTAAAGGCCGGTGGGAAACCCGTTCTAAAGGCCCTCCAGAAGCTGTTCAATTCCGTCATACTCGAGGGTAAAACGCCACAGGCATGGAACAGAGGTGTGGTGGTACTCTTCTTTAAAAAGGGCGACAATGCCCTGCTTAAGAACTATAGGCCCATCACACTTCTGACCCATGTCTACAAGCTGTTTTCAAGAGTCATCACGAACCGTCTCGCGCGCAGGTTTGACGACTTCCAGCCTCCCGAACAAGCCGGATTCCGTAAAGGCTTTAGCACCGTGGACCACATACATACGCTGCGGCAGGTTACACAGAAGACCGAAGAGTATAACCTGCCTCTCTGCTTAGCGTTCGTGGATTACGAGAAAGCCTTCGATTCGATCGAGACATGGGCTGTACTGCAGTCTCTTCAACGGTGCCAGATCGACTATTGGTACATCGAGGTGTTAAAGTGCCTATACAAAGACGCCACTATGTCAGTCCGACTCCACGACCAGACCTCGAAACCTATCCTACTGCAGCGCGGTGTGAGACAAGGAGACGTTATCTCTCCGAAACTGTTCACCGCTGCACTGGAGGACGTCTTCAAGGTTCTGGACTGGAAAGGGCTAGGCATCAACATCAATGGCGAGTATATCACTAACCTTCGGTTTGCCGACGATATAGTTATCATGGCTGAGACCATGGAGGACCTCAGTATAATGCTCGATGACCTCAGTAGAGCCTCCAAAAGAGTGGGTCTTAAAATGAACATGGACAAGACAAAAGTCATGTCAAATGCCCATGTAACACCCGCCCTCATAAAGATCGGAGACGCTACGCTCGAAGTTGTAGACGAGTATGTTTACCTAGGACAAACTGTCCAGCTAGGTAGGTCCAACTTCGAGAAAGAGGTCAATCGTCGAATCCGACTCGGCTGGGCAGCGTTCGGGAAGCTACGCAATATCTTCTCGTCCCACATACCACAGTGTCTCAAGACGAAAGTCTTTGACCAGTGCGTGTTGCCAGTGATGACTTATGCCACTGAAACGTGGTCGCTCACAATGGGCCTAATCAGGAGGCTAAAAGTCACCCAAAGAGCAATGGAGAGGGCTATGCTTGGAGTTTCCCTACGTGATCGAATCAGAAATGAAGAGATCCGCAGGAGAACCAAGGTAACCGACATAGCCCGAAGAATTGCCAAACTTAAGTGGCAATGGGCAGGACATATTGCTCGCAGAACAGATGGCCGATGGGGTCGAAAGGTTCTGGAGTGGCGACCACGTACCGGAAGACGTAGCGTTGGAAGGCCTCCCACAAGATGGACCGATGACCTAGTAAAGGCCGCAGGAATTTGCTGGATGCGGGAAGCACAGAATCGGTCGAAGTGGCGGTGCTTGGGGGAGGCCTATGTCCAGCAGTGGACGTCTTTCGGCTGATATGATGATGATGATGAGGATGACATCGATCCAAAAGCATAGATAAGTACCGCCACATAAATATAAGTGTAATGAAATAATATGTAATATATTTATATAAGTGTTTAAATGTATGAGGTAATAAATAGGTCGACAAGCAACAATGTAAAATGTCATAATTTAACTGATTCAAAATAAAAAAATACTGAAAAAAAAATCATTTTATTTCTAACTTATAAAATATGAAGTACTTAATAGGTAGAACAGTTTAGCGTAAATAGCCACTGCGCTATACAATGTGTCCCAGGGATAAGTGACCGCCCGGCGTTTTTTGAATATTTGTACAAAATTATTTATTTATTTATTTTATTTATTTAAATAATATGGAAGACTTACAGCTAAAACAAACAGATCAAGGACAGTACATTAGTCTGAAAGCCAATTACAGGTCTCCACTTATAAAATACAGAGAAAATAAAAATAAAAGTAAACTCAAGGGACATTCACACCAAGTTGCTACAGCATAATTACTGTTGCTCGCACTGCATAACAACCATCATAACAAAATGAACCACTTACACGAAAAAGTTACGGCTTAAGCACTTTCTGGCTGACGACACACTGGTTAGGAATGGATCTATATCGTACTGTTTACAAAGTTTGTTAAAACTACTGCTTGCACGCACAATGTACGAATTATGCCTGTAATTGGTTGAAGCAAATGGCACGCGCAAAGGTGGATTGTATCGCTTAGACTTCATGGGAATGCTGAAATAAAATTTTGTCAAAATATCAGAACAGTTTATAGTATTGTTGAAGATTTTAAACAAACACACACAATCAGAAATCTCGCGGCGGTTGAGTAAAGGTAATAAATGAAATTTTTTGCATAGGTTATGGTAGTTTTCCGAATGATAGGGTACTTTTTGATGGTAACATAGATACCTTATGAACCTTTTTTGGATGCTCTCAATGCGGTTAATATATTTGTGGTAGCATGGGTTCCATATTTCAGACGCGTATTCCAAATGGCTTCTAACAAAAGTACAGTATAATATTTTTAAAGTTTTGGCTTGAGTGAAGCACTTGGATAACCGCATTATGAAACCCAGTGATTTTGAGGCCTTAGCGACTATTGCATCAACGTGTATTTCAAAACTGAGTTTGGAATCGTGATGAACCCCTAGATCACGGACGGAGTTTGATCTAGGTAGAACTTGATAATCTAGGGTATACGATGTACCAATGATTGAGCGCTTCCGAGAATACGTAATAACCGAACATTTCGCGGGATTAAGATCTAGCTTGTTTCTTTGGCAATAGTCCTCCAGGCGACGAAGATCATTCTGGAGTGCCGTTACGTCCATTTGCGATGATATTGAGGCATATATTTTCATATCATCAGCAAAACACAAAAGTTTGGATGAAGTCAAGCAAGAGTCGATGTCGTTAATGTAGATTATAAATAGCAATGGACCGAGCAATGAACCCTGCGGTACTCCACTAGGAACAGGGACCCAGCTAGAAATATAATTATTTAGTACTACTGCTTGGGACCTGTTGACAAGGTAAGAGGCAAACCATCTGAGTAGATCGCCACGAATTCCCATGCCATTTAACTTGGATATCAGAATGCTATGATCAATTCGATCAAAGGCTTTGCTGTAGTCTGTATAAACGACATCAACCTGCTTGCCGTTACACATGGCCTCAGTTATAAATTCGTTAAGGAGAATCAGGTTGGTGACAGTAGACCTCCCTTTCAAGAAACCGTGTTGGAACGAGCTAAATGAATTTTTCAGTGCATTATAAACCTGATTATATATTATTCTTTCAAAGACTTTTGCTATAATACACAGTTTAGATATAGGCCGGTAATTCGTTATGTCTGTTTTTACACCTTTTTTATGTATAGGCGTTATAAACGCAGATTTCCATATTTGCGGCACAGCACAAGCATTCAAAGATTTCCTAAATAAGATTGAAATAGGTTGCGCTAACGAAGGTGCACACTGAACAAGAAGTTTGGATGGGATGTTATCAGGACCTGCCGATTTGCATGTATCCAACTTACGGAGCAGGTTAGTTATTTCATCAACATCAACAGTGATACTACAGATATCAGATGTTAGGTTCGACGAATCGTTAAAGGGCAAAGGAGAAGAGATTGGACTAGTAACACTGGGATTAGAGAGAAAAGTAGAATGGAAGTATTCGGAAAAAGCCTGACAAATAGATTCCCCTGACCGTAAGGTATCACTATTATAGTTCAAGGTGCTTGGAATTGCGTTTGAGTTATGACGCTTTTTTACAAAAGTCCAAAAATATTTTGGGTTATTTTTAATTGAGTTTTCAGTTGAATCCAGATAGTTGCGGTAGCACTGAGATTCCATAATTTTCACCCTTTCACGGAGAAGCTTGAATGTTAATTCGTCAGATATATTACCATAGGTTTTGAATTTTTTTAAGTATTTATATTTTTCTTTTATTGTTTTAATAAGTGACGAACTATACCATGTTGGATACTTTTTATTCCGAAAAAGTTTTTGTGGAATATATTTAACTTGTAGATCAAAAATAAACTGATTAAAGAAGTTAACTGCATCATCAATTGATCGCGCGGAGAACTCAGTTTCCCAGTCAGTCGAGCAAATGTCGCTGCTGATAGAATCATAGTCACCTTTATCAAACAAGAATTGAGTACGAGGCGCACACTCAAGCAGAGGTGTTACAGATAGGTCCAAATCAATTAATAACGCTGGGTGATAGGCATCAACAGGCACCAGTGGGCAAGGACATTCAGTCACATTCACTTTTTCATTGGAAAGGACGAGATCTAGGATTCTACCATACCTATTAGTTACCGTGTTGTACTGTGCAAAGTCTAGAGTCCATAATTCATCACAAAGCAAAACCTCGTCGTTACTGTTAGGATTCAATGGGACAAGCGATAGGTTGTCAGATGGAACCCAGTTAATGCCGCTCATATTAAAGTCACCTATTATGAGAAAGGTATCAGAAATATGGTTAATAACTGTTTGGTTTAATTTAGACAGAAAATTACAGAGTTGTGAAGAAAAAGAAAGGCCTAAGTTTTGTTGGCATAAGTAAATATCACAAATATGCAAGGTTATATTGTTCCGTGTAATACGATTTTTTTGGGATATGGATAGCCAAAGGTCCTCTGCTGTAGAATAAAAACTAGGTTGGCAAATAACTGATAATTCTCTGCGAGTAGCAATGAGTACCCCCCCACCACGCGATTGTCCAGTTAAAACATAGTCTCGGTCGCGGCGCCAAACAATGTACCGATCATCAAAAAACTCAGAATTTAAAACGCCATCCAATAACCAAGTCTCAGTAAGTACTATGACATCATACGAATTTAGTAACATTTGACGATAGAAAGAATGGGTTTTAGTTCTAAGACCACGAACGTTCTGATAATATATGTTTAAGTTATTACTGTTATTAGTCATTGAAAATGTAGTCAATAATTGAATATAAATCGGTGTGATGTACGAGTATTACAATAACAGTATTCGTCAAAAGATAATTAATGTTAAGATAAAATAAAAATATAAACATGTAAAGAAGGTAAGCTTTAAAAAAGTTTGTGCGTGAACATAGATCATACGACATTAAAATTAAATAGTAAACAGCTGTGCGAAAAAGCAAGCAGTAGTGCGTGGTGCGTACAAGCGAGAGCGAGTCAGACATATTGAAATGCATTAGAGCTTCGAAGTAAACAGCGCGATAAGAAACATAAAGGATTTCTTTAGCTAAACAAAGGAAAGGTGTCGAGCCAATTAGTTCGAATGAGGTGCTAAACCTTTTGTAAACAAATACACACATCAAAAGTGTCTAGGGATCAAGCATGTTTATGCGGATTTCTTGAGATTGAGATGTGACTTTGTAATAAATTTATGATTTTATAAATTTATATGGATCCTTTTTGGTGCATTTCATAATTTGAATCAGGAACTGTGAATCAAATTCGAGTAAAAGATGAAAATCAGCTGTCAATATTTTCCCTATAAAAACATACAACGCATTGAAGACATTATTAGTGCTACTGTTTCCCTACTACTGATTAAAACCAACGTTATTATGGAGCAGCGACGTCATTTAAGCAGGGAAGAAATGCTCAGAGCCGTGGGAATGATAGAAGCTGGTTCCCGGCAACGTACTGTGGCTTTAGCTCTGAATACAAGTCAGAGTGTTATCAGTCGACTTTGGACACGTTACCGAAGCACTGGTACCGTGGCTGAGCGCCATGGAGGACGGTATCGCTGCACCACACGGAGACAAGACCGATACATTCAAATCTTAGCTCGAAGAGCTCCAACAATAACCGCCATGATGTTAGCCGTGAGGCTTCATCACTCTTCAGGGAACTTAATTAGCGACCAAACAGTCAGAAACCGCTTGCATGAAGTGAACCTTCATTCCCGAAGACCGCTACGGGTACCACCTATAGCAATGCACAATCGTAGGATTCGATATCAATGGGCTCTTGAACACAGAAATTGGGCAGAAGAACAATGGCGTTTTGTGTGCTTTTCTGATGAGTCTCGTTTTGGTATGAGACCGGATACAAGACGTATACGACACTGGAGAACCCCTGGACGCCAACAGCGATTAAAATCCTGCCAGGAAGTCCATCCTTATAGTGGTGGAACCATCATGGTATGGGCGGGTATTTGGATCGGCGGAAGAACTGAGTTGATTTGGATTAGAGGCAACCTCAACGCTCAAATTTATGCTGAGACGATTGTATCAGACGTCATCGTTCCTCTACAAGTGCAAATCGGTCCCTTATTTCAGTTAATGCATGATAATGCACGACCGCACACCGCAAGAGTTGTAAGACAGACTCTCGCCGCAGCTAACATCAATGTCCTGCCCTGGCCTGCTCAGTCGCCAGACTTGAACCCGATTGAGCATGCATGGGATATGCTACAGAGAAGAGCTCTGCCGAATATGGAGGGTATCCAGTCGCAAGAAGACCTTTTTTTGTTGTTGCAACGAACATGGGCGGCCATTCCACAGCGTGATTTGGATGAACTCATTTTGAGTATGCCAAACCGATATTCTTGTGTTGTTAGTGTTCGCGGTAGAAACACGGATTATTAATTGTTTAAGTTACCCAATAAAATTTTAAAGAAAACTGTTATTTCAGTCTTTTTTTCGAACTTTAATGTTAGTGGTTCAAATGTCAAAAATCCCTTTATTAGGAAAATGGCAAATTTCTTTATTAATGCAAAGGTGACTTGGTTTATCGTTACTGTGACAAACGAAAACACTTTATTTGATGAATCCTTAAAGAAAATTTTAATTAATATCAATCAGGAGAAAAGTTATTGCAAAAATATATGTTGATCCCTAGACACTTTTGATGTGTGTATTAAGCTTAGAATCACAAAAAATGTAAGCGATTGAAATGTAGTAAAATGAAACAAAATAAAAAGATAACTTCGTAAAAATAGGAAGCACTTTACACAATCTTGTTTAAATCGGATTCTTTACGTATAATAGCTACTTTACAATTTGCATTTTTTAATATATGGATTTTCCCATGCTTAACCCAAACGAACTCGTAATATTTCTCTTTGGCCATGGTCTTTACCTTACTTAAGAGCTTCTTATACTCCACGCTCAGGTGATCATTGACATATATACGCTGAGATGTGCCCTGAAACCCGATATGGGATGTGGATAGGTCCTTAACGGCACGTGCAGCTGCGATAAAATCTTCCTTCACATATCGGTTTAGAAAACTCACAATGATCAATTTTTCATTAGAATTGAAGATAGGCACCCTTGAAATATAATTCACCTGTGATTTGGGGCAGCTGTAATTCACCTTCCGGCCGATTGCTTCAATAATCGAAAAAAGATTTTCATCTTTTCTTAAAGGGACTCCTTTAATTTCGACATTGTTTAGTCGGGATCGCTGTTCATATTTAGCGAGTTCGAACTTGGATCTCTCTAAGTCAGTCTGCAAGCAACTCACTGTTTCCTGAAGCTTGTCAAGTTCCGTAGCTTTTGCTTCAACCACCGCTAGTCGAGTGTCAAATTCATCAAGTCGACCACTAGTGCCTTCACATGTAATTTTTAGCTCAGCTAACTCGTCCTTGATTACTCGAATATCGTCCACCAGGGTCGGCAAATTAAGTAATTGGCGTTTCATGTCACGAATTTCACTCAATATTAGTTTCGAGGGAGGCTGGTTCAGGAACAACTAGAGCTGGGGATGACGTTCGACAAGTGGGGCATTTCCATTGCGCCATTCTGTTCGCGCCGAGTTTTCTCCATCCGGCTTCAGAAATATTTGCACATCCGAAATCCAGATGTTTCCTGCAGCTCCCACATTGGACTCCGTCATTGAACTGCACGTTACAAACTGCGCACGTTTTCATTATTAAAACTCAGTATAAATAAAATTATATACCAAAGCGAAACCAGCAAAACTTTGAATTAGGTGTATAAGTTACAAAAGGTTGACGATCTATTATTTCGAGCGACGCGTACTGTACTTGTGAATGTCCAAAGAGTGACTGAGTGAGTGATTATTAATAACTAGCTGTTACCCGCGACTAGTGATGGGCAATTCTCGAGAATATTCTCCCTGCGAGAACTTTGCTGTTAAGTTCTCGAGAACATTCTTTTGGTAGGGAATTTACGAGAATTTAAAAATTGGATGACTTTATTGAATCGGTTTTTTTTTAGAGTAATAGTTTTTAGCGCATTTGAACGTTTTACGAAGTTTGAGTTTAAAATAAACTACACCACAACTTAAATTCTCAGTAAATTCTCCTGAGCGAGAACATTCCCGAGAATATTTCCGAGAAAATTCTCATAAATTCTCTTAAATTTCGTATGGTAGTAATGTTAAAGTACGATTTCTGTATTAATACGAACTTTATGAGTTTAAAATAATCAGCATTAATAAAATGAATAATAATAATAATAATAATAATAATAATTCCTTTATTATCAGGCAACAAAGGCCCATAGATAACATACACAAAATATTCTTACATAATAATAAACTAATACATAATAAAATTATTAAAAAATAAACATTAACTAAGTAGTACGTTGAGTCGGCGACGTATTGCGCTGAGTCGGGATGTCATGTAACCTAATAAGAAAACAACATTATAAGAAAGGTTTATGGTGCAAATAATTAAAAACAAAATAACAATTAAAAATAATTTTGACGCAACTAAAATCGAATTTGACAATCGCGACTCCATGTGGTACTTGTTTGCCCTCCCTTGGGATTTTTTTAGAGCCGGAGGCGCACAGGAGGGCAGCGTCGACGTGTTTTGATATTGAATTTTTCACTTTTTGTATGGAAAATAAAAAAAAATATTACCTACATGTTGAGTTTTGGGGGTTTAAGGGTTTTATAAAGATAAAGATATAAAGTTAGGGTTTATAATTATAAAGATAGAATAAAAATTAGTTGGCATGCACTCACACCAACACTTCGACTTCAGTGCAAAAACAGTACTGTATTTTTTTTTCTTTTGCTTATATCTCGAAAATGGTGCGTCCTATCGCAAAAATAATGAAATTTTCGACACCTTTTAGGAAACGCTTAAATCCCTATATCCCAACATGTTGGTAATAATTTTTCATATTTTTCATACAAAAAGTGAAAAATTCCATATAAAACTCGTCGAGGCTGCACCCCCTGCGAGCCTCCGGCTCTAAAAATTCACAGGGTAGAGTAAACAAGTACCATGTGGAGTCGTCACGTGATTGTCAAATTCGATTTTAGATGTGTCAAAATATTTTTTTAATGAAGAGTTTTTTTTTTTGTCAGAATAGCTTTAAGATTATAGCCAAAAGTAGGGAATTTTAGTGACAGTTTAGTTAGTTTAATCCGGTGTACAAGAGAATCGGCACCATTGGTGCCGATAAAAAATCACTAAAATTTAGTTTAGTCCTGTCAAACGAGGATTTCCCATTCTGAAATAGACTAAAGTGACACAACTTAACTATATTTTAGTTTGACAGCACTAAGATTGCACTGAGATAGCAGTTTAGTGAAAATGGCAATTTTGCTATTATGAATTTGTCGTTTTTCACCATATAAATTTAGTGTATCTGTCTAAATGTGATTATTTTTAAACGCGATTAAAAACGAGTGGAATGAAATTAGTTGGCATGAACTAAAATTCACACCAACACTTCAACTTCAGTGCAAAAACAGTACTATTTTTTTTTTCTTTTGCATAAATCTCGAGAATGGTGCGTCCTATCGCAAAAATAATGAAATTTTCGACCCCCTTTAGGAAACCCTTAAACCCCTATTACCTGACATGTTGGTAATAATTTTTCATATTTTCCATACAAAAAGTGAAAAATTCCATATAAAACACGTCGAGGCTGCCCCCATGCGCGCCTACGGCTCTAAAAAAATTCACGAAGTAGAGCAAACAAGTACCACGTGGAGTCGTCACGCGATTGTCAAATTCAATTTTAGATGTGTCAAAATATTTTTTTAATTAAGTTTTTTTTTTTTGTCAGAATTGGATTAAGATTCTCATAGCCAAAAGTAAGGAATTTTAGTGATAGTTTAGTTAGTTTAGTCCAGTGTACAAGAGAATCGGCACCATTTCCAGTCCGAAACATAATACAGTAACGTTTTTTCAAATAAAGTATAAAATAACAACAAAAGATGTTTACTTGAGACCTTGAAATCAAAATATATTGTAATAAAATTTAGCAATTTTACTTCCATTTTTAAATTCTCGTATATTCTCCGTGGAAAAGAATATTCCAGAATATTGCAGAACATTCTCGATCCGAGAATATTCTCCGGGTGAGAATTATCTCCCGACCCATCACTACCCGCGACTTCGTTCGCGATGATGATAGGTACATCAACTTTATTTGCATAGCTGCCAGTGAGACTCCTGTCGAAAACCCGTTTTGGAGATTAGCCGGTACAAACAGACAGACAGACAGACAAAAAAAAATTGTGTTTTTATTTGGGTCGTATATACTTTCATGCATTTAGTGAAAAGCTGTTATTTTGACATTACAAACAGACACTTCAATTTTATTTATTTGCATATGCGAATGTTATGCGGTGAATCATGGGCTCAAATATAATGTCACAAAGAGCGAGCTCATGGTTTTCAAAGCAGGTAACCTAACATATTCGTGTATTCCTCATGTCGCACTGTGTGGAGAATCCCTGCGAAGAGTAGGCAAGTTTAAATATTTGGGCCACTGGGTCACTGAAGACCTATTAGATAACTGTGACATTGAAAGGGAACGTAGGTCGCTGGCTGTCCGTTGTAACATGCTGGCCCGCAGGTTTGCACGATGTACGAAGGCAGTTAAAGTAACGGTTTTTAGAGCTTACTGTCTATCCTTCTACACGTGCAGCCTGTGGGTCAACTTCACTCAGTGGGCATACAGCGACCTGCGCGTTCAGTATAATAATGCACTGAGAGTACTACTGCGGCTGCCGTGGCGTTGTAGTGCGTCAGGGATGTTTACAGATACTAACATTGATGGTTTTTCCGCCATTATTCGAAAAAGATCTGCATCCCTGATGTCACGTGTTCGCGGCAGCAGCAACAGTATTCTCAGTGTGTTCGCAGATCGGTGGGATTCGCCGATGTTGCGGAGGTGGATGCAGCTTCACGCTGAATTTTAATCTAATGTTAATCCGTGTATGTACCTACTAACATTAGATGTTAAGTAAAGGACTTTGTCCGAAATAAAAGTATTCTATTATATTCTATTACCCACGACTGCGTCTGCGTGGAATTCTATACATCAACTTTATTTATTTTGTAAAGCTGACAGTGAAACTTCCGTTAAAATCAGTCCAGCCGTTTCGGAGATCAGGCGGAACAAACAGACAGACAAAAAAATTTGATTGTGTTTTGTTGTATATGGATTGTATACTTAAATTTATACATTTAGTAAAAAGCTGTTATTTTGTGATTACAAACAGACTTCAATTTTATTTAAGATGTTAAGTTATGAAGATATTGTGTAGATACAGATTTCATGGGTTTTAGTTTTTTTGCGCGAAACCGTTAGTGTTTTTCTGAAACAAAAGTAGCATATTTTAATCATTATGAAATAAGCTATCTTCTAGTGAAAGTCCCGTCAAAATCGGTCCAGCCATTTTGGAGATTTCCCTAAAATGTTCCCGTGGGAATATCGGGATAAAAAGTAGCCTATTTTACGCCCAGTGGCCTCACCTATCTATTAGTGAAAGTCCCGTCCAAATCGGTTTAGCCGTTTCGGAGATTAGCCGGAACAAACAAACAGACAGACAGACAGACAAAAATTAATTTGTATTTTTGTTGTATGGGTCGTATATACTTTCATATGCATTTAGTAAAAAGCTGTTATTTTGAAATTACAAACAGACACTTCAATTTTATTTATTTGTATGTATGTATGTATAGATTACAATTATATTTGTGACTTAGCGGCTTTAGTTTTTTTTTTATGATTTTTTTTCTTTTATTTTGTAAAGACGCGTGACGTGCTGCAGTTTTTTTACGATATTTCCTAAGTTTGTTCATCTTTTTCCATCATTTTTTTTTTACTGATTAGCTGACATCATAGTTTATCAATTAAAATCATTAAACATAACTAAAATGTAGTAAAACATTTATTAAATAAAAAACAAAATTAAAATTCGAAGAAAACTCTTCTTTTCAGTTTTTTCAAAATAAATCTAAAAAATGCCCTCTTAATATCACATTTTTTGAATTTATTAATTAACTACATGATATTTCCTACACACTAAAGCCGGGCGGTCACTTATCCCTGGGACACATTGTATAAGGCAGCAGCGGGCAACATGAGAGCATTCCATATTCAATGTCCTGCCACACCGTGTTGTATAGGTAGGCACTGCGTATTACTGTTACCCTAAATACGAGTATGCACACTTGAATAGTAGAATGATGACAGCTGAGCATGAGGTCTTGAGTTCGATTCCATTTTCCGATTCTCATCGGATTTGTGTCCAGTAGTTATTAATAGGTTGCCCCTTATTACACGGCGGGACCTAAACAGAACTGAGGCGAAATTTTGATTTATCGAATGTAATAATGTGTGTTTAATGTGTGTGTGTGTGTGTGTGTGAATGGTTGTTTCTGGATCTCTTCTGATTCAGAAACCCTAAATATGAATTGATTGATTGATCGATAGATAGCCCATTTTGGTGTAAAAAGGGGAAACTTCGTAATCTATGGGAAACTGCTACTTCACAAGTACTTTACAGTTACAAAACATTTACATGACATAGAATAATAATAATGTAAAAACCCTTTTTTTTTAGCGCTGTGTTGTACTTATACAACCTTATTTTTTATTCATTACAAACCTCTTAAGGGGTCATTGTAGTCATCATTATGAACAACTTTTAATAAGGGACCAAAGCTGAAATAACGAAAAAAAAAAACAGGGGGCTTACCATGCACTCTTATAGCAGGTCAATTTTCGACGGAAAGTGAACTGTCGGGCTATTTTGTACCATGAACACGTCAAATAACAGGCGAGCCAGCGATCACGTGACTAAAGCCGCTCAGTGGTCACGTGACAACATTTCACTGGTCTGACCTGCGATAGGCTCTACCATCAAGTCATTTTTGACATGTAAAACCTTGCAAACTGAGCTGCCCTGCTGTCATATTAAGCAGGCGTGTAAAACTTACTTTTATTGAACTGTTTTCTTTAATTTAAAATAAAAAACGTGAGTATATGTTAATTTGTGAATATAATACTATTGTGGCGTTATTTAAAATTATAGACCACAAAAAAACAGTCTCTTTGTCGTCTACTTATGTTGTAGAAATGGTAGTGGAAAGAACACAATACACTTATATAAAAACCAATTTAATGTTTAATAGATGTTTTGGGTAAAAACAATATTCGTAGTCTTAGTAAAAAAACAACTCTTGAATCATCCATAGCACTGTAGCGGTTACACCGTTACATACGAACTACGCAGTAAAGACATGACGTTACAAAAATCTTGTATGATTAATATATAAGATTATCCGAAAACAACTTTCGGGCAGTTGCCCGTCAGACATAACACCCGTCTGGTCTGAGGAGCCTCCCATTTCTCATGAGAAGAGTGAACTTTACACCCTGTTCCTCATGCCTGCACCAACAATAGAATTCACACCATGTTCCAATGTTCCGTCACTTCCGTCCACAATCTGCGGGACATTTATCGAGTTTGAGCCCTTTTTATGTACCCCATTGCAATCCTTGTGATTAAGTATTAAAAAAATCTAATATTTTTATATTTCCAATTTTTATATGTCATCAATAAATATTCTTGTCTTGTTGACAATTTATTTGACACGCTATAGTCGTTCGAAAATAGCAATAACTTTGGTAAGTTTTCATTCAAGTAGGTTGGTGTTGTTGGTGGTACCTTTATTTTACATCTAAAAGGCCTCCACGTCATAATCGTGTTACATAAGATTTTTTGCTGCGAAACATAGTTTTATTTATATTTTAGTTTATATTTAATTTAATTTTTTTGATCATTTTATACTGTTATCAAATTAATTTTATATAACCGTAAAACCGGTAACATTCCGAAAAAGTATTTCCGAACGTTTGTTTATAATATGACGTACCGGTCAAAGATAATGTAGCAGGTCTGAAGTTGATACATTGCAGGTCAGACTGAAATGCTCATGGTACAAATAGAAAACCTGTCAGGTTAAAATGCCAAGTTGACCTGTCCTGTACTTGGCAAGTATTTAAAATGTTCATGGTACGGCCCCAGCTGATTTTTTTTCGCGATTTCAGCTTTGGTCTCATAGTAAAAGTTGTTCATAATGATGAGTACAATGACCCCTCAAAAGGTTTGTAATGAATAAAAAATAAGGTTGTAGAAGAGTGTATGTCATTAGTTCGATCAACAGGTGTGCGACATGCCATAACCTCGACAAGTCGTTTGTTCGACAGGTCGCTTGTGCGACAGGTCGTTACTGCGACAAGCAATGTACGTTAAACAAATATGGCTTCTAGAAAATACGGTGGTCGATACCGATGGCGCTACTACTTTTTACTCGACTGCCTTGGGGAAAGAAAGAAAGAAAGAAAAATAGGTTTATTCATCACAGAAACACGTGCATACAAAAAGAAATGAGTAAAAAAAAAAAAAATAGAAAACAGAAATAGTGCACGTCATGACTGTGATAAGAAGGCTTCCACTCAGCATAATGCTGTACTATGGGGGACCCACAGCACAGCGCTGATTTTCAGTGGTCACCCGAAACAGACGTACGGAAATCAAGTCAGGTTCAGTCATTTGTGAATATATAAAAAGTAACAAAATAAAATAAACAGTACTTAGAACATAATACATAGAACATATATACAACTAATTAAGTTTATCTATGAATAAATATTATTATATAACAAAAAAACATAAAAAGTTTATCCGCAGGCATCACTGTGCATAAATAATGTAAGTACCTACTTGTAACATAATATTATTTCTTACTACACGAGAATATCCAGTGTTTTGTCTCGCTCCCACCTTCGCCTTCGCGTCACCGCCGCACAGTGGATCGTCCCCATACAAGAGGTGTGACATAGCATCAAAAATTGAAAAAGTATTTAATTTAAAAAAAAAAAAAAAGTGGGGCAGTCAAGAAGAAGAGCGCCAAAAAAATAGACCCTACTTCTGTGGTATCAAATACAAACTATTATAGTAACGAGTAAATTCCATGCATTGTTGTTTTAGTTCGTGACCACGTAATACCAACGCGGCTTGACCGCGGTAGGGCTGCCGATCGGCATTTTCTTGGTTTAAGTAAACCAGTGGTTCCTAACCAGTGGTCCGCAGGAGTCAAAATATGGTCCGCAAACGATTTTAAATTTCGCGGGCGATGCATCGCCTCGCGCGCTGATTATTGTGAGTGGCGAGACCGCGGGAGTCGCGGGGCCCGGAGGAAGGGTAATAGGGGTATCCCATAATCATTGTATGTCGCTCACATGAGCCGGTCAGTTGTAACTTAAGCGTGCGCAGGGTTCGAGTGTTGTTTGATAAATTTTATCGTTACGTCCCAGAATATTATGAAATATTTTTTTTCTTTTTAGCACGGATGCTGGTGAAGTTACAGAAGAAATCCGGGAATAACTCATTGAATTTCAAAATGATAGAAACTGTAAGGACGCATTCGAATCTAATTCACTTGAGAAGTTTTGGCGTGAAAAAACAAATTCTTACACCAAAATTCGAGAAATCGCCTTGCGCTATCTTATGGTTACCTCAACAACTTATTTATGTGAAAAAAGGGGTTTCTGCTTTGTTAGTAAATAAAAACAAGGCCAGGAATCGATTGAAAATAAGTAATGATTTGCGGGCAGCTTTGAGCAATACCAATAACATTGGTCGTAAAATTACCGAACTTGCACAAGTTCGGTAATTTTAGGACAAATTTTAGGATTTTTGAGCTTGCATCTGCACAGATGCAAGCTCAAAAATCACATTGATTCAAAATGTACATGTACTTTCTACAAAAAAAAAAAATGTTTTCTTTTAACCGATAAAGGCCACCGTGTCCATTTTCTAATAATGTTAATGCATGTTACTGAGTTGAGTTTTTGAATAAAGTTTATTTTCGGATTGATTCAGTTTATTTTTACATTATAAGTATATAGGCTTAAAATAATGTGTAATATTTTAAGCCTATATTATGGGATACCTATCAAAATGAAGAACGTTGTACAAAAATATAAAAAGTACCTAGTAGCCCCATCGGTATTGAGCACCGTATTACATATAAGTCATAATTTTGTTCAACGTACATTGCTTGTCGAAGTAACGACCTGTCGCACAAGCGACCTGTCGAACAAACGACTTGTCGAGGTTATGACATGTCGCACACCTGTTGATCGAACTAATGACGCATATTGTAAAGTAGTTCAATAATTTTATTACCGAAAAAAATATAAAATTACCGAACTTGTGCAAGTTCGGTAATTTTAGGACGAATTTTAGGATTTTTGAGCTTGCATCTGCACAGATGCAAGCTCAAAAATCACATTGATTCAAAATGTACATGTACTTTCTACAAAAAAAATAAATGTTTTCTTTTAACCGATAAAGGCCACCGTGTCCATTTTCTAATAATGTTAATGCATGTTACTGAGTTGAGTTTTTGAATAAAGTTTATTTTCGGATTGATTCAGTTTATTTTTACATTATAAGTATATAGGCTTAAAATAATGTGTAATATTTTAAGCCTATATTATGGGATACCTATCAAAATGAAGAACATTGTACAAAAATATAAAAAGTACCTAGTAGCCCCATCGGTATTGAGCACCGTATTACATATAAGTCATAATTTTGTTCAACGTACATTGCTTGTCAAAGTAACGACCTGTCGCACAAGCGACCTGTCGAACAAACGACTTGTCGAGGTTATGACATGTCGCACACCTGTTGATCGAACTAATGACGCATATTGTAAAGTAGTTCAATAATTTTATTATTCGTAGTCAATATCACAAAAACAAAATATGCATGAAATACTAAATACGCATGTTTTTAATCTTTTGGTATCAAGGATGAAATTAAGCCGAAAAATATTGAAAAAAGCCGACAAACGTTCGCCTTTTACAGTTTCCTTAAACTGTTTCACGAAGTTCTGTTAATAGTTATTGCAATTTAAACCTTATGATTAACGTCATAACGGCAACAAGACAGGACTTCGCGAGATAAATTAACTATACCTGGTGTTTATATAGTACATATCTATTAATTCCTTATTTGGTCTGCTGTCTCAGCGTTGCGTAGGATTCTCTATTGAGCCGGGGCGCACGTGCATAGAGTACCTACCTGAAAAGACTTGGGGAGGCCTGCACAAAAAACCCACATATACCAGTTTAATCGCGTGCAGTTCCCAGTGAGCGTATGATTTGCGATAGTTATAAATAAGTCACAAGGAGCGACACTGGAGGCTGAAGGCAGAGGGTGTAGACTTTAGTACCCTAATTACGTAATACACGATCAATCGGAATCTGAATCTCTTTGAAACAGATTTCTAATCCATTGCTTCAAAAGTTCGAAAATAAATTCTGCTCAGCAAGGTAAATAACGCAATGAATTTTGTTGAACTGTCAAAATGAAACAAATGAATCGGAATCGTTTACGAAAATGTGTTGCGTAATTAGATAGCAGGACAAGCTGTTTCTCATACGGACATTGTGCTTGCTCCCGAGTCATCAGTCCTGAGTCTCTGTATATTTTGCCTGCTGAGAACAAAACTACAAACGAAGTATACAAGAAAGTTTTATAAAAAAAATGTGGCTGTTACTGTAGTATATTGTAGCGTCTTAGGACTTCCACGCGAACGAAGTCGCGGGCAGAAGCTAGTATATAATAATGTCAACTTTATTAGAATATTTTGCATCCATTTCTAAAGCTTCTTCATCTCTTAATTATCTGTTATTTATATGGTCAACCGAGCTCAGCTCGGGGTGAAAATATAAACATATCGTCCGTATACACCAACGTTTTATCAGATTTCCGAGGCTGTGAAAATAAAGAAAACGATTTTTCCCCCTAAATTGCCATTTTCATCGAAATCGTTGGAGCCGTTTCCGAGATTCAGATTAATTACCTATATGTATAGGTATACAGGATGACAGGGAAATTCGACCTATTCCTTGAAAGGGGTTAGGCTGCCTGTCCACTGGAGCGGAGAGGAGAAAAGAGGAGCGGAGATGTGCCAATATTAACCAATAGAATCTTGACTCAGGATCACTGATCTAAACTCAGGGGCGGAGTCAAGATTCTATTGGTTAATTTTGACACATCTCCGCTCCTCTTTTCTCCTCTCCGCTCCAGTGGACAGGCAGCCTTATACTAGAGGTTATTAGCGACAAATTAAATCCAATGAAGTAGGGGTCAAAACTGGATGGTTCTTAAGCTGTGACGCTTCTATGATTTTGTAGAAATTTTCTGACTTGTTACCAAAAACAATTAATTATGAAAAAAATACTCCACTCTAAACATTTTATTGATACTTTTCTGAAAGCTGAAAAAGGAGTGATCATTGTAAAAAAATGCTTGTCCAAAACTTACATCATTTCAGAAATAGAAGGTCTTTATTAGCAATAATTTTTAATGATTGTATTATTCCCGAAATTTGAAGTAAGCTATTGGGAAAAAATTGTATGACAGTAGGCGTACTTTAGGGGTATGAGGAACAGGGTGTAAAGTTCACTCATCCCCCATAGAAAAGGGAGGATCCTCCAACCAGACGGGTTGTTATGTCTGGCGGGCACTTGCCCATATGTTGATTTCGGATAGTCTTATCTATGTTATTCGCTCAGTAAACTCTAACTGCGAGATGTAGGAATTGTGTGACGTCATGTCTTTTTGTTTCGTAATTTTTGTATGTGGCGGTCTAACCGCTACATCACTCCCCTCCGGAGACCGGAGGTCGATAGTGGGCTGAGTCTTGGATCTTGCGATGCTTCACAGTGCCAGCTGTGGTTCCAGTGAGTCGGAACCGGGTGCCGCTCAGTTCACAGTGGGTCGGAACTGTCTGCAGTGATTGCGGCGATGGTGATTGTGGTTCCAGTGAGTCGGAACCGGGTGCCGCACAGTTCACGGTGGGTCGGAACTGTTTGCGGTGATTGCGGCGATTGTGGTGATTGCGGTGATTGAGGTGATTGCGGTGATTCCCCAGTGAGTCGGGGTGATGTGGCTGAGGGTGATGACCAGGAATGCGCGTTCGCTGCATGCTGGTGGTCAGGATACCCGTTGAAGCCGTGGGTGCTGGCTGGCTGTGTGACTCGCCTCACGAAAGCTTGCGGGAGTGATGATGATGACGTCACGCTGAAGTTGTTGCACGAAGGCTGCGTTGACGTTCATACTCGGGGTCACCAATTTAGGGGTATGAGGAACAGGGTGTAAAGTTCACTCATCCACCATAGAAAAGGGAGGATCCTCCAACCAGACGGGTTGTTATGTCTGGCGGGCAACTGCCCATAATATGTTGATTTCGGATAGTCTTATCTATGTTATTCGCTCAGTAAACTCTAACTGCGAGATGTAGGAATTGTGTGACGTCATGTCTTTTTGTTTCGTAATTTTTGTATGTGGCGGTCTAACCGCTACAGTACAAATGTGTAAAATGACTAACTGGTTTCATAAGCTTTCCAAAAAGGTACAATTGTCATTAACCTTCCCAGCATTTTTTTTTTTAAATTGCAAAAGCGCGCTATGAGACCAAAGGGGTTAGAAGATTTTTGTATGGAGGGTGGCCCTAACAAATGATGCCGCCATTTTGATTTTTTTGCAGAATCCCGGTGAAAATCGAAAGTTATATATTTAGATAGAGGACACTTATACAAACAAAAAAATTCAAATAACATAATATGCTAAAGTGTCAGGTTTCGGAGTTATTCACCGAAATATAAGTCCAAAACTGAACCCTGAAACAAGGTTTTTTTTCATTTCATTTCATATGAAAACATAATTGCATCATGTATAGGTAATATTTTAGTTAAGAGCGAAAGAGACAAAAATATATGTATACCCTCCGCCGAATGAGGACGTGTGTTATTGGTATAATGTCTTATATGGTGCATGGCATGGGCGCGACACTCAAGAAAATCCTATTCATCTTCACGCTGCCTTCTTGAAAAAATCTTATGTTTTATCCACTAGGTGTAGTCAATTAATTAATGTGTAAATAATTTAATCAACATGAAGTAACTACAACATAAATAAATAAATACGTTATAATAATTGTTATTTTTATCTTTGAATATCTCAGAAACGTGACGCTGTATGATGTTATGTTATATGAAGTTTTATGTTTATATAATTGTCCCCTATCCAAATACATATGATTATGACATTTATTGTGCACCTCGATTTTGAAAAAAAATCAAAATGGTGGCTGATTTTAGGGCCTAAATCTTCAAACACCTTTTAATTTTGATTTGTTAAATGAATTGAGCTCAAAGCTCAAAAGTCAACAGTAGTGAATAAAAAATAAATGTAATTTGATAAGGTTTAATACAAAAAAAAGCAGTTAACAAAAATTTCACATCCTTTTCGAATTGCCTGCCATTGTTGCGTATGCAAACACGCAGCCTACGACGTACTTCACTCACTGGCACTCGCGTTAAAAGTGAGGTTTTCATGTGTTCGGCAGCTGCCAAAATCCTCTCCCTCAACTCTTCAATGTATGTCACTGGTGTAGGGTACACTAAGTCCTTCATGTGACCCCAAAGATAGAAGTCGCATGGCGTTAAATCTGGACTTTCAAAGACTTCAAAAGGCCTACTAGAGAAGATTTTCGTTAAATGTTTGGATGGGGATTAGCCATGATAAGTTGATCGGGCCATTCTTCTTGCCCAGAAATTTGAGTGTCATAACGTTCCTACGAAAACTTTTTAAGAGAAGAAATGAACACTGTTTTGGAAGATGTGCCTCTAGCTACGAGAAGAGATATGGTGTACCAGCATAATGGAAGCCCAGCTCACTTTTACCGAGGTGTGCGACAATGGCTGGATGACAATTATCCACTGAGACGGATCGGTCGAAGTTGCCCAACGTCATGGCCGGCGAGAAGTCCATATTTAACGCTATGCGAGTTTTATCTTTGCGGTCACAATCATGGAGGACTAAATCCAACAGTGATATCCATTGAAGAGTTGAGGGAGAGGATTTTGGCAGCTAATAATAATAAATAATAATAAATTCTTTATTGGAATAAACAGGTTACAATATAATTTTGAGGCCCTGGCTCCAGAGCTAGGTTAGAGTACCTGTATTTCAGGAGCCAGTGAACTTCTTCCATTTAGGTTATGTGACTGAACCGAAATTACCCTAGGCTGATAAAATTTTCGTTTTTCCTAATTATGTTGATATTAGTGTTTAGATCGGTTCCCCCCATTGGGGGAAAGGTCGCACACCGCCCCGTACAACCTTGTAGAGCTCGTCTCCGGACTGGACACTCTTCCACCGAATATGAAATGAATTCTCAAATAAGCAGAAGTTCGATGCCTTGTCCAATGAAATGAAATGAAATGAAATGAAATGAAATTGTTTATTCTGTAAATAGGATATCGGAATCACTTTTACACGTCATATTTAAAAAAAAGTTTAAAATAAGCTAGATGAGGTC
Organism: Conistra vaccinii; assembly: GCA_948150665.1. Taxonomy (NCBI): domain Eukaryota; kingdom Metazoa; phylum Arthropoda; class Insecta; order Lepidoptera; family Noctuidae; genus Conistra; species Conistra vaccinii. The sequence continues at coordinate 5,451,700 of OX411321.1, forward strand.
GGCGTTTCCTAACTGACTACTCTGAGAAGAAAGGCCGAAACAAACTCAGAGGTCACGGTCTCTTTTAAAGTCCAGACATAATCTTGATCAAGCCATATGAGAACCATGTAGATTAGTGTCTGAAATGGTCTTTTGAGGAAAGAACCACACAGATTTGAGTGGACCTGTCCAGTCAGTGCAAGCATTTGTCAGTAATCGTGGAGCTCACTCAGAGCTTAAGGAGCTCAACTCGACGAACAATACCAAAGAAAGGACATTTGGGTAGGCCGCATCAACTACTCAAACTGCCAGACCATCATTAAAACTAAATGTGAAAAAAAAAAAAATTAAAACTCAAAAGAGAAAAAAAATTAAAAATACCCACATAGTCCTCATAATCACAATAATTAAAATAATATTATACTTTACAAAGTAATCATGTCATTTTGTATATAATTTTTCAACACAGTTGCTCGTAAAGTGGCTCTTATTTAACCGCTTTTAGGTTCATAATGCAGTGTATTATAGACACGTGCTTTTTTCTTTACATAATCGCACTAGTGCGGTAATGTGCGCCAAAGATAACTATTTACTAGTCGGAGTAATGACATGGCAGTATGGAATTAGTAAGTACTATCAAGGCACGACATGTCTTTCTTGTTGCGACATACAGTGTGACAAAGTAAACGGGTTTTTGGAAAGAAGTTCTTTAACGCGGCTTCATTCTTTCGTCTGTCTTTTTCTAATTCGATAGAGAGAGAAAGAGAAAGTGTGAATTTCGTCAAAATGGAAATCTAAGATGGTGGCTGCGAAAATTTTCTCATTTTTCGTCATGGGTATCGTTTTCGTAGTTTTCGATGGTTATAAAGCCGGTAGTGATGTCAAAATGGAAATCCAAGATGGCGGCTCCGTGAATTTTCTCATATTTTGTCATGGGTGTCGTTTTCGTAGGTTTCGATGGTTCTAAAGCCGATAGTGAGGTCAAAATGGAAATCCAAGATGGCGGCTGCGAAAGTTTTCTCATTTTTCGTCATGGGTGTCGTTTTCGTAGTTTTCGATGGTTCTAAAGCCGATAGTGATGTCAAAATGTAAATCCAAGATGGCGGCTGTGAAAATTTTCTCATATTTCGTCATGGGTGTCGTTTTCGTAGTTTTTGATGGTGCTAAAGCCGATAGTGAGGTCACAGTCGACACCCATGATGAAAAATGAGAAAATTTTCGTAGCCGCCATCTTGGATTAACATTTTGACCTCATTATTGGCTTTAGCACCATCAAAAACTACGAAAACGACACCCATGACGAAAAATGAGAAATTTTTACAGCCGCCATCTTGGATTTACATTTTGACCTCAGTGTTGGCTTTAGAACCATCGAAAACTACGAAAACGAGACCAATGATGAACATTATCACAGCCGCCATCTTGGATTTATCGTTTGACCTCACTATCGGTTTTAGTATGATCGAAAATTACGAAAACGACACCCATGACGAAAAATTAGAAAGTTTTCACAGTCTCCATACTGGATTTTCCATTTGACCAAATTCACACTTTCTTCCTCGCTCTCCCTCGATAGAGAATAATTAGTAATAATTAACAGCGAAATCTAATTTTTCAAGTTTTAAATTTTGTCTCCACCTCCGACCGAACGTGATGGTAGGCTGTTCAGCGGTTTTGTCAGTGCCTTTATTGACATTGCGCGCGCATCGCTACCAGAAAAAAAAACCAGCGCGCCATTTTTCATAAATATTTGATATCGTATTAGTTGTGTGGTTACCTATTAAGAAAAATACGAAATTCAAAGTATTGTTACCCAAAATACCAACCGAACGTAGAAACGTTTTTACAGGAAGTGGATAGTCAGTACCTGGCAACAAAGGTAAGTTGAACTTTATAAATCTAAATGTATAATTTCTCTAAAGTTACGTTATTGTAGCATAAGTTCTTACAACAAGACGGTTTCTTTCCTCGCAAATGTGTTGAAAAACGTCGTATGAAACGCGTGTGCATTGATCATTACCCACTCGGCTATTATTATCGCGCTCGCCTATGGCTCGCGCGAATAATACCGCCTCATGGGTAATGACCAATACAGCACACTCGTATCACAATGTACTATTATTATGTTATTATTTTAAGTAGGTATATGTTTTATTCTTTTATGTAAATATTTTTAAATCTGGTTAATTGATGATTATAAGTAACAATTAAAATATCAAGTTTTATGGTTTTATCACAAGGTATAGCAGAGCGAGCAGCTCAATCCCAAGCTTTTTTATCTTCTAAATAATCTGAAATTTTATAGTACCCTTTTTTACAAAGTTTAGTTTTAATACAGTTTTTAAATCGTTTAATGGGTAAGTTTCGAATGGCAATGGGAAGTTTGTTGTAAAAGCGTATACATTGACCCATGAACGAGTTGCCTACTCTGTGAAGACGTGTGCGATGTACAGCAAGGTTGTGTTTATTCCTGGTATTTAAACTATGAACATCGGACATTTTCTTAAAATTTGATATATTTTTGTGTACATACAATAGGTTTTCAAAAATATATTGTGAGGCTACAGTCAGAATATTTATTTCTCTGAATTTCTCTCGAAGTGAATCTCTTGGACCTAGGTTGTAAATGGCTCGAACAGCCCTTTTCTGTAGAACAAAGATAGAATTAATGTCCGCACAGGTTCCCCAGAGAAGAATCACATAAGACATCAGACTATGAAAATAACTAAAATAAACAATTCTGACTGTATCTACGTCAGTTATCTGCCTAATTTTTTTAACAGCATATGCGGCTGAACTAAGCCTTCCTGACAATTTTTCTATGTGTGCGCCCCATTGTAATCTACCGTCAATAGTTATTCCAAGAAAAACTGTTGACTCAACAGGGTCCAACTCTATTCCATTAACTTGAACATTGGTAGTTAGTTGCCTGACATTTGGCGTTGAAAATTTAATGAGTTTAGTCTTTTTTTCGTTCAGGAGAAGATTATTTACATTAAACCAATGCACAACTTTAGAGAGTGCATCGTTAACTTGTTCAAAGTTGACTAACTGACGTTTGATTTTAAAAATGAGGGATGTGTCATCTGCGAATAATACGATCTTGTGATTATCCCTTATGTGGTAAGGTAAGTCATTAATATAAATTAGAAATAAGAAAGGACCTAGAATTGAACCCTGCGGAACGCCCATGGTGACCGCAGATCCTGCAGATCTCTTGCCATTAACATCGACCCTCTGAATTCTGTTGTTCAGATAAGAAGTCAGAAGGTCAAGAGCCTTGTCCCTCATACCATAGTGGTGCAGTTTCCTGATGAGTGTATCATGATGTACGCAATCGAAGGCCTTGGACAAATCACAGAAAATGCCAAGAGCATCTTGCGACTCCTCCCAGGCCTCGAATATGCTCTTCAGTAATTCCACGCCCGCGTCTGTAGTGGAACGACCCTTTGTAAAGCCAAACTGTTTCAGATGAAGTAAATTATGTGCATTGAAATGTCCTAACATTTGTTTTAAAATTAATTTTTCAAAAATTTTGCTCAAAGTAGGTAATATCGAAATAGGCCGAAAATTTGTGGGATCAGTTGTGCTGCCAGATTTGAACAGTGGAATCACTTTGCTAAGTTTCATCAGATCAGGAAATACACCAGATGCAATACAAGAGTTAAAAACGATTGCTAAAAAGGGTGAAATAACATCAATTATTGAAGACATGGTATGTACTGATAATCCCCAAAGGTCAGCAGTTTTTTTTACATCAAGATTTTTAAAAGATTCTATTATGTCTTTAGTAGTAATACTTGTGAATTCAAAAGGCTTGTCACATTCTGGTACACATTCTTTAAGTATTGAGTAAGCAGAAGTGGAGGACGACGATGACAGAGTTTTGGTTGTTAAAATGGGAATATTAGTGAAGAAATTTTCAAACTCAGTTGCCACCTCCACGTCTGTCTTAATATCTACATCATTGATTTTTAGATGGAAGTCAGGATTCCGTACTGTCGTTCTTCCCGTTTCTGAATTAATAATATTCCAAGTTGTTTTAATTTTATTTCCAGAAGATTTTATTTTATTTTTAATATGTAAGGCTTTTGCTGAGGAACAGGCTCTTTTAAAAGTTTTAGAATAATTCTTAACAAACTCTTTGAAAGTTTCATCATGTTTATATGTTTTTTCATGATATAATTCAAATAACCTCTGCCTACTTTTATAAATGCCTGGTGTTGCCCAATCACTAAATATAACGCGGTCACAAACAGGCAATGTTTTTGAGGTGAAAACCTTCTTAAACTCACAATTGATGACGTTAAATAGGGAAGCATAATCTTGATCCGGGTCGTTATGATAAGGCAAACCCGGCAGTTTTTCTATTAAATTATTTTTAAATTGTTCCAAGCGACTTTTATTTACAGGAACAAAACTCACAAGTTTTCTTTGAGCTCTAACTGTTTTTTGAGGGAAAGTGACTAACTGGCCACAGTGATCAGAGTCCAACTCATTTATAATTAAATGGCTAGAAGGTTTTAAGTTTGTAAAAATATTGTCAATACAGGTAGCACTAGTGGCAGTTATTCTAGTCGGCTCAAAGAATGTATTGTACAAATTATATGACTTTAATAAACTTATGAATTTATTTACTACAGCAGATTTTTCCAGTATATTAATGTTGAAATCTCCACAGACAACAACTGTTTTTATTACTGTTACAAGTCTTTAATAATACTTCTTCCATATATTTCTCAAAAATATCATATGAAGCACATGGGGGCCTGTACACGCTTAATACAATGAACTGCTCAAGCTCAATGCAAGCTATTTCAATAACTCGCTCAAGAGAGAGGCTCACAATATCCTTACGTTCTTTAAATTTCATATTGTTGCGAACAATTATTAGAGAGCCACCACGTATCATATTAACTCTGCTGAACGAGCTGGCAACCTGGTGGTTGTTAAAGCAGAACAATAAGGCAAGAAAAGGATTGAATGCGATTGTAAATAATGTGATATCGCCGCCTCGAGCCGCCGGGATGTCGATACACCTTGCCCATAGATGATAAACCTTACGTGAGTGTTTATTTATAAAATATTTGCTGCTCATACTTTTGTTTTTCTAATAAGTATTTTTTCAGATGTAATTTAAAGTTTTGTTTTGTTTTCAGGGATCTTATGGGAGGTGGTAAATCATTCCAGCAGCGAGAAGCGGCATACTTGAAGGATCCTCTAAAGGCTGTGGTCCTATGTCGAGGCATCGAGATCGGGTTGGACGTGGAACGAGCAGAGTAGCTGTAGTGTTCGTGCCTCCAGCTAATTTTTTTAAACAAGTATTCCGGTTTGTGTGTTTTTATGACACCGAACATTAAAACGGCTAAATGTAGCTTCCGTCGTGCAGCCATCTTTAATATGTTGTGGTACTAGATAAAAGAGTTGAGAATCTATGCTCAAAATCCTTATTTATTTTAATAGAGTTTCGGATACTCTCTCTTTTGTATTCTTCTGATTTTGTATTCTTTACCTCAGACCGATAACAGGACTTTAACGGTCTGAGGTAAAGAATACAAAATTCAAGATTTAGGTACTAGATAATAGAGTATAGAATCATAATTCAAGAATAATTAATTAATAGAGTTGTGGATCAACTCTCTTAAAAGACTATAGACAGCCCCCAAAAGTGCCCACCCTCCACCACTTCCTAGTGTTTAGCTGGGGAGAAGAAGTGGCGCAACAAACTCTCCAGCAACACAGCTCTGTCTGTTTATTTACAAGAACTTTAATTATATTATCAGCCAAGGACAATTATTATACTGAAAGACTCACCCCGTCGCACCAACAAACACACACACATACTGCGCTAGACTCATCACTAATACTACATTAGACTAATCAGGGCTTCAACCCAACTATATTTAACTTAATAAATAACACTAGCTATCTTACGACAGCCCACTTGGACATGGCCTCTTGGTCTGTCATCTAACTTATTTCGCTAGCCTAGATTCGGACGTCCGTCTATTCACAGGGTCTAGAACCAACTGCCTTTTAAAATCTACGTCTCTCCAAATTCTTTAATAAATTCCACGCTGAACGCTTGGCATCGCTTCCCAGCTTCGCAGAATAAATAGATTTATGACAGTTTTTTTGTAAAACATCTCAATTGTTTTAAAAGGGTCCGTTTGAATTGCCTGAGCGCAACTTAATGCTTGCCAGATGACTCACAAGCATTGTGAGTTGAGATTAGAAATTGGATATTTTTGTAGTTTCGTTAGAATTCGTCTGCTCGGCTGGGCAGCGTTCGGGAAGCTACGCAATATCTTCTCGTCCCACATACCACAGTGTCTCAAGACGAAAGTCTTTGACCAGTGCGTGTTGCCAGTGATGACTTATGGCACTGAAACGTGGTCGCTCACAATGGGCCTTATCAGAAGGCTAAAAGTCACCCAAAGAGCAATGGAGAGGGCTATGCTTGGAGTTTCCCTACGTGATCGAATCAGAAATGAAGAGATCCGCAGGAGAACCAAGGTAACCGACATAGCCCGAAGAATTGCCAAACTTAAGTAGCAATGGGCAGGACATATTGCTCGCAGAACAGATGGCCGATGGGGCTGAAAGGTTCTGGAGTGGTGACCACGTACCGGAAGACGTAGCGTTGGAAGGCCTCCCACAAGATGGACCGATGACCTAGTAAAGGCCGCAGGAATTTGCTGGATGCGGGAAGCACAGAATCGGTCGAAGTGGCGGTGCTTGGGGGAGGTCTATGTCCAGCAGTGGACGTCTTTCGGCTGATATGATGATGATGATGATGTTAGAATTCGTTAAGTTATTGCATCCGACCTTTTTCGCAGAACGCGTCAATTGTTTGCTACCCATAAAATAGAGAATTTATGTGTCTCCAAATTGCCCGACCCATTTGTCGGTTTTAAAATCAATATAATATTTGTTATTAAACTAGAGAAAGTGACTTGCAGTCACAGTTACAATTAAGCAAGTTTAAGCAGCAAAAGGTGATAAAATTATCTTACTTAAAATTAAATTAAGAAATAGAATAACATAAATTATTAGAATAAAAGCAGATAAAATACTGTCAGTAAATCAAAACAAAATTAGCTTAAAAATCGAGAACAAAATCTAATATATAAAATTCTCGTGTCACGGTGTTTGTTGCCAAACTCCTCCGAAACGGCTTGACCGATTTTTATGAATTTTTTTGTGTATATTAAGGTAGGTATGAGAATAGGATGTAAACTATTTTTTGTACCCCTAAGTAATAAGGGTGGTCCACCCCAAGTTTTTTTTTTGTTTTTTTGGACAATTTTTTTATTGTGATTTTTTTATGATTTGGCATAAAAAAATACATACACCCCTAAAATTTCACCCTTCTACCACCAACCCCTATTTTTTAATAGCGATATTAGTATTTTAATAATTTTCTAAAGAGCAGTGGTGGCCCAGTGGTAACGGCCATGACTTACGAGTTGTGGGTCGTGGGTTCGAACCCAGGCAGGCGCTTTACTTTGTGTAAATAATTTCATCACCACTGCTCTCAAAACGGTGAAGGAAAACATCGCATCGTGAGGAAACTGGCATGTCTTAGAACCAAAAAATTCGAAGACATGTGACATCTACCAACCCGCACTGGGCCCGCGTGGTAGATTACGGCCCACTCCCTCTCACAGAGAGGCCTGTGTCCCAGCAGTGGGAACATTAATAGGCTGATGATGATGAATTATTTTCTACTCTTGGCGGTCGATAATAATTGATCAGTTACCACTCGATCAGTTATTCCCGTCAGCAGGCGTCTACCAGTGTCACTTCTCATCCCGTAAGCAGCACAGAGTAAGGATGAGAACGAAGCCGGTTTCCTGTCGTTCTCTCACAATAAATTCAAATTCAAATCATTTAATTCAAGTAACATACAGACTCATAATAACAATTGGTATAGGCATAACATAATATTATAACATTTACAGATTAAATTAAGATTAAAATTAAATTAAATTAGATTAAAATTCAATTAAATTAGATTAGAATTAAATTAAATTAAATCAAGATTATAATCAGAATTCACATTAAAATTTAAAAACATAATTTTATTACAATATATTGTTCGTCAAATAAAGAAAGAAAAGTCAAAAAAAGAAGTAAGTAAGTAAGCGACACGTAATACGCTTGGAAATATAAATTTTATACCTCCAAGCGCGCCACGTGCCGGTTACAGCAGTGAGTTATGATAGCACAATCAAGCCTTCCCGCGAGCGCAGCCAGCATGCAGTTGGGGCTCCCCCGCACGCGCCGCACCAGCGAAGTGCTTCGCTTGCGCATTGTTGCGTAAAAACAATCAACGCGGGCTTCCGCAAACATCGTCGATGCGCTGCAATAGCGAGGGAGCCCCAACATCATCCTGAACGCGTTGTTAAACTGGACACGAAGGGCACTGTACGATTTTTGCGTGTAGTCAGACCACAGGCTGCAGGTGTACATTGTGGTGCAGTAAGCTCTAAAAATTGTTATTTTAACTTCAGATGAACACCTAGCAAACCTACGGAAACCACCTACGAATAAGCTTTCTCTCTTTCACTCACTAAAGTTTAGGGCCTAAAATGAATCCCTATTTGAACACGCGTGAACGGCTGAACCGATTTCACTAATTCTTTTTTCGTTATTGTAAGGAGAAGGATCTTAGGATAGGTAGGTGAAGGTAGGGTGTAAGGTAGGTAGGTAGGTATGTAGGTAGGTAGGGTAGGTAGGTAGTGCAGAGTAGGTAGATAGGAAGATAGGGGATGGTAGGTAGGTAGGGTAGATAGGTAGGTAGATAGGAAGATAGGGGATGGTAGGTAGGTAGGGTAGATAGGTAGGTAGGGTAGATAGGTAGGTAGATCGGGCAGTGTAGGTAGGTCGGGCCGGGTAGGGTAGGTAGATCGGGCAGTGTAGGTAGGTCGGGCCGGGTAGGGTAGGTAAATAGGAAGGAAGATAGGAAGGTAGATAGGAAGGTAGATAGATAGGAAGGTAGATAGGAAGGTAGATAGGAAGGTAGATAGGAAGGTAGATAGGAAGGTAGATAGGAAGGTAGATAGGAAGGTAGATAGGAAGGTAGATAGGAAGGTAGATAGGAAGGTAGATAGGAAGGTAGATAGGAAGGTAGATAGGAAGGTAGATAGGAAGGTAGATAGGAAGGTAGATAGGAAGGTAGATAGGAAGGTAGATAGGAAGGTAGATAGGAAGGTAGATAGGAAGGTAGATAGGAAGGTAGATAGGAAGGTAGATAGGAAGGTAGATAGGAAGGTAGATAGGAAGGTAGATAGGAAGGTAGATAGGAAGGTAGATAGGAAGGTAGATAGGAAGGTAGATAGGAAGGTAGATAGGAAGGGAATCTTGCAACCACCACCCCATACAGTTACACAATATCCCAAGACAGACTGCACGAGCGCATAGTACACAGTGCGAAGGAGCTCGAAGTTGGCCACGTGTCTAAGCTTTTTAAATGCCCAAATAAGTTTTCTTAAATGCGTTGTAGTGAGGTCTATGTGCTGACGCCAGCCAAGCCTTTCATCAACAATCACATGTGTGTGGTATTTCACATGTGTAGACTTTGTGATAGCTGTGCATGAACATGTTGTTGAAGAATCGAAGTTGCATACATGTAGTCGAATTTCTAAATTTATAGGTTTAATTTTAGAAAAGGAGAATTGGAGAAATGTTGATTTGGAGAGGTTCAAAGTAAGGTAGTTAGATCTTAGCCAATGGCTTACTTTATGCAGTCCCAGTTCGGCGCTCCGTCGAACTTCGTCCCAGGCCCCCCCCATGAAATATTAATTCCGTGTCGTCAGCGTAAGTAAAGATCTTACCGTTTATAAGTGGCAACTGACACAGATCATTTATGTAAATCAGGAAAAGACTCGGGCCAAGAATACTGCCTTGTGGGACGCCATAGGTAACCCAAGTATCAGGGCTAACATATTCTTTTACTTTAACTCTTTGCGTACGGCCACAAAGAAAATCCCTAAAAATTTTTAGCGCATTACCGCGAACTCCGATCTTATCTAACTTGTACACAAGGAGAGGAATCTTGACGGTGTCGAAAGCTTTGGCCAGGTCGAGAAATATGCCAACGCATTTCTTTTTTTGATCTATTTTAAGTGTGACGTGATCTACCAATTGACTTACGGCATCTTCCGTACTTTTTCCCGACTTAAAGCCAAACTGGGCTTCAGACAGTATGTTATTGTGTTGCAGAAAGTTTGTGAGTCTATTGTTTAAGATCTTTTCTAATATTTTTGATAGAGTTGTAAGAACTGAAATCGGCTTGTAGTTTCCAACATCGTCCTTCTTCCCCCCACCCTTGTGGACAGGAATAATAAGGGACATTTTGAACACTTTCGGAAAAATACCCTGGGTAAGGCAGATCTCTATTAGTTTAGTCAGATGGGGGACGAAAATGTGTCTAGCAAATTTAAGAAACCTAGCCGAAATAGAATCCCAACCAGCAGCACAGTCATTCTTGAGATTCATAATCAACGCTTCAACTTCGGCTTCGTCTGGCGGAAGTAACACAATTGAATTTGGGACGGGGGTTATGTCTAATTTATAACTACTGTGAGCTGGCGTTATTTTATCTGCCAGCTCTTTACCTATATTAGAGAAGTAGATGTTTATTTACAGCACTTGAACCACTTTTCTGTGGGACTAAAAGGTGCTCCCCAGCAGTTTTTTGTTTTGAGGTACTAATAATAGATTTGACGGCATTCCATTTATCTTTATTACAATTTGTATTTTCTAGTAATGATCTTTCGTAATTCCTTTTTTATCTTTTTCAGAAAAGCATTACAAAAGTTTCTGTACCTTTTGTATATTAGTTCAGCAAATGTATATATTTTGTGGGTCTTTTTTGAAAATTCTGTGAAGCTTATCTCTGTGGCGGATGCATCGCAGTAACCCAGCGGTAAGCCAGGGTTTAAGCAATCTTTTCCTACAGGGTCGAGAAATTATGATTGAGTGTTGTGTTAAAGCACTTGAAATATGATCAACAAAGAGAGCGGCGGCATCATTTGCGTCGGAGTCATCGTTGACATATGAAAAATCTATAGTTTGCAAGTGTGCAAGGGCAACATCATAATCTACTTTCTTGTACACATTGCAGCTGCTAAACACATTAAAAAAAACCTCACTTTCAACGTAAGTGCCAGTGAGTAAAGTACGGCGTAGGCTGCGTGCTTGTATACGCAACAATGGCAGGCAATTTGAACAGGATTTGCTGTTTTTTTTTGTATTAAGCCTTATCAAATTGCATTTAATTTAATTTTTTATTAACATCTCTACACTGTTGACTTTTCGAGCTGAATTCATTTAACAAATGAAAATTAAAAAGGATGTCACCAAAATCTGCCCAAAGATGTACCGAGGTACACTTAGTGGCATAAAATACACTAGACTACACTGAATAATATGGCATTTATAGATTTTGCTTCTGGTGACCCAGGGACGAGAATAAAATAATATTTAATTCATGTAAAGCACGCCATTTTGGCACTATACTCTCATCGGCACAAGCACTACCTTACCCTTCTTTTTAAACTGCCAAAGACTACAATATAATTATGAAGTTGACAGCTGCCACAGATACTGTTGTTTCATGTTTGTTGCGTTTTGAATATTTTTATAAATAATTCAATCTGAATTCTATAACAACTCTCATGGTCTACTCGATTTTCATTAGGCAAAGATATGGTCCTAACGTCAGAAACGATGCTTAAATCCAAAAGTAGGTGAATACAAGCCGTGAATTTTGATGAATAGTAATGTTAGCAGCAGCGTTAGAAGTCTTTCAGAGCGCATAGCAAACTCGATAAATATAAATGAGTCCCATAGCGTCAACATCCAAGGGTTTCAACGTGACTCTGATCTCCGTCATATCCCAGCTCGACATAAATGAAGCCAGATCAAGTTCAGTGAATAAAGTCGCATTTCAATATAGTATATTATGCAACTAATGAATAAAGGACGGATTTAAAGCGAGGGCCATAGATGAATCACGATCAAGTGAAGGATTCTAATTACTGAATCACGACCGTAGGGAGTGATTCAAGTGTTAGAATCCTGAGCGACGCGAGTGATTCATGGCCCTCGATATAAATCCGTTTTATTCAAGAGTTGCATACTATACTTTATACCATGACTACGAGAAAAAGAAACATTTAAGCGCAAAAAGGACATTTAATAAAAGGTTAACACGTTCAGTGTCGGGAGCCCTCCTGGAGGGTTCACCTACTTGGATATAGGATGTCGGGAGCCCTCGCGGAGGGCTCATTTTTAACCGACTTCAAAAAAAGGAGGAGGTTCTCAATTCGTCGGAATGTTATTTTTTTTTTTTTTTTTTTTTTTTTTTTTTTTTAATGTATGTTCCCCGATTACTCGAAGACGGCTGGACCGATTTCGAATATTTTTTTTTTATTTGAAAGGATATACTTTCTAGTTGGTCCCATTGTCATCAAGTCAGGATTGGATGATGGAATCCTGGAGAAGTCGAGGGAACTCTTGAAATATTATAGGCAACACCTATAGCGATTTAGGTATTTTTTATAGTAACTCTTGAATTTGCTCTCGAAAAGCACCATTTAGTGAAGTGGAACTGATGATGAAGACCACAGATGGCCACCGGAACAACTCAATAATACGTATTTCACGGGTTGCGAACTTGCGATTCGATTACTTTAATATGGTTGCCAAGCAATTTATGCCCGTCACAATGCGTAGGGTGAAGAGGAGCTGATGGCGAAGTACCAGAAGAACTCCTCAACAATGAACGTCCCTGCATCGGGAAAAGCAATATTTTGTAAAGGGTGAGGAGCAGTTGACATTAGGCAATTGTCACTTAGATAAATTACAAACCGACCCACTAAAAAGCGAGAAAAAAAAACTTTTTTACAAAAAACACAACCGACTTCCACTATAAAGTAAAAAATAACTAAAATTTCGGAAGTCGGTGGCATGTAACGAATATCCGTGTCTTTGGTTTTGAATTTTCGTTTTTGCCACCGACTTCCGAAATTTTAGTTATTTTTTACTTTATAGTGGAAGTCGGTTGTGTTTTTTGTAAAAAAGTTTTTTTAAATGTAGACATTCAGTGTCGGGAGCCCTCCTGGAGGGTTCACCTACTTGGATATGGGATGTCGGGAGCCCTCGCGGAGTGCTCATTTTAAATGTAGTCATTCAGGGTCGGGAGCCCTCCTAGAGGGTTCACCCACTTGGATATGGGATGTCGGGAGCCCTCGCGGAGGGCTCATTTTAAATGTAGACATTCAGTGTCGGGAGCCCTCCTGGAGGGTTCACCTACTTGGATATGGGATGTCGGGAGCCCTCGCGGAGGGCTCATTTTAAATGTAGACGTTCAGTGTCGGGAGCCCTCCTGGAGGGTTCACCTACTTGGATATGGAATGCCGGGAACCCTCGCGGAGGGCTCATTTTAAATGTAGACGTTCAGTGTCGGGAGCCCTCCTGGAGGGTTCACCTACTCGGGTATGGGATGCCGGGAGCCCTCGTGGACGTTGGAAGTGAAACCTCCCGGAGGTTTCACTTCCAACTACGAATAATAAAAGTCATAGACTTTTATGGCGGAATGATGAGATAAGAGTTCTATGAAAATGGGTGGAGTCGAAAGTGTTAAGGAGGTTGTATAGCATTGAGATAGAGGTCGAATACATTGGTGTGTTCTAAATTCAAACACCAAAATAGTGATTAAAAGAGCTTTTTATTCACTGTTTTCAGTGAATAAAATAAGCTTTTTAGGCTGCCTGTCCACTGAAGCGGAGAGGAGAGGAGCGGAGCGGAGATGTGCCAATATTAACCAATAGAACGTAATCTCCGCACCACAGGTGCGATTCTATTGGTTAATATTGGCACATCTCCGCTCCGCTCCTCTCCTCTCCGCTTCAGTGGACAGGCAGCCTTAGAGGGGGAATGGTATAAAAGCCTTTTATTATTATGTGTGTTTGCTTTATATTGATTTCTTGAATTAAATAGAACATCAAGCCAAGCAACATCAAATAATTACATAATACCCTTTTTATCTTTACCCTGCCTCTATTATGATGTACTTAGGGGGTGGAAGGTGAATTTCTGAGATTAGATACACACCAACCCACTTCATGGGACATTTCAAGTGCCGATAATGAGACACAGATACACAATTAATTTCCTATTGTGATCAGGCCCTGAAGCCCGAACGGCGCTCAATGAATTAAAGCCTAGCCTTTCCAGTAATATCTTCCAATAAAAATTGAATAAATAGACTTATCGAGTCATGCCTGTTCTGTTATTACTATATGGAATAAAACAATAAATATCTTTTAGTTTTATTAGCGTTCTTCATTTTCAATTTCACTTCATGGTTTAATATTTCTTCCAAGACTACAGTCAGCTCAAGACCGACATGGGAGATGTTGAAAGACTGCATGTCCATCCAGTACTCTATTACAAGAAACGCACCTCATGTTTGTAAGCACTAGCCTTATATGCCAATAGATTTGTTAAAATCTTAGGTATTGTATTCTCTTCATTATTATGATAAAACGTGAACTGCAGGGTACTTACGCGACCCGTACTCAAAATAAATCCGACAAAATCCGTCAGGATTGTCAGGAACGATATCGTGAGGTAACAAAAGTCCAGAAAGAATAGCCAAGTTTTTGGGATCATAGTATCGTCAAGAACCAAATCGCGTGAGATGACAAACGGAATACCAGAAAAAATTGGTAAGCTATTATACAAAATACACAACACAGACGAACAACATATGAGTACCCCGAAACCGTATTTATTAGTACAATAATACCTCAATGATTTATTAAGTGTATTATTTATGCCAGAAACGCAGAAACGAACGGAACGACATTTACGAAATAATGTCAACCCGAGTGTCAACCAAATGTACAACAAAGTTGCCACATGATTACAGGTTCCTAGAACTTTAAATAATTTATTATGTAGTTATGATTTAAGAATAAAAATCCAATTATTTTCGAATTCCTCTATTTTTTCTCTACAATTTGGTGCACGTGTACCTCGAGGTACATATTTGGGCAAAGTTGTATGGGCTTTTGCTGACCTCCTTTGGTGTATAGCGCGCTTTTACTGATTTTTGAAAAACCGCTGGGAAAGTTAATGACAATTGTACCTTTCTGGAAAGCTTATGAAACCAGTTAGTCATTTTAAACATTAATTGTACGCCAACTGTCATACAATTTTTTTCCAATAGCTTACTTCAATTTTCGGGAATAATACAGTCATTTAAAATTATTGCTACTAAAGACCTTCTATTTCTGAGATTACGAGTATGTAAGTTTAAGGCAAGCATTTTTTTTACAATGATCACTCCTTTTTCAGCTTTCAGAAAAGTATCAATCAAATGTTTTGAGTGGAGTATTTTTTTCATAATTAATTGTTTTTGGTAACAAGTCAGAAAATTTCTACAAAATTTAAGAACCGTCACAGCTCGAGAACCCAGTTTTGACTCCTACTTCATTGGACTTAATTTGTTGCTAATGACCTCTAGTATAACCCCTTTCAAGGTATAAGTCGAATTTCCCTGTCACCCTGTTTATCTATACAATGTGTTTGGTCTCGTACTGTACAAACTTAAAGGGAAGGTAGTTTGCTCTATTTTATCAATAAAATTATTCTACATCGGTCGGAACCCAACCCCCCGTGAATGGCAGCCATTTTTGTATTTTGATCGCATTTTATGAAGCGTGCATAATAAAAGTACTTTACTTTGGAATTTAATGTCCAATTATTAAAAAAAAAACAATTAATAAGTAATCGAAAAGTGTTAAAAATAAGTTAAATAACTCTGTATATCACTGTATATATGATTTTAGTTTTTATTTTCGCTTAATAAGTATAGATATAGACTGTCGTATGTAATTTTGACGTTCAAAAAGTGCTGATTCTCAGCCTAGTTTCGTTTCCCCCCCTTTTTTTATATACTTGCACATATTACGATTATTATTTTAATTCTGTAAGTTTTTAAATCATTATAACCTAAACTAATAAATTAATAAGCCTAGTATTCAAAAGTCATTTATTCAAACTAGGCTGAGAATCAGTACTTTTCGAACGTCAAAATTACATTTTGACAATTTAAATGGATTTATTATAACCAGCCATGTTTTTTGATAAAAACCGATTCCCCAAAACAAAACAAGATAAAGTCTAACCCTCACCTCGATAGATGGCGTTGGCGTCGAATTAGAAGTCGCTATGATTTCGTTACCGCTAGTTGTACGTAAACCCGCTCAAGTTCAATGACGGAATCTTCAATGTACATCCAGATATTAATAATACCTGAATGTATTTTGAAGACTGAAGACTCCGTAAAATTAATTATTGATGAAGGTTGTACGCTTACGTGCGACCTTTTATACAGTGACTAGCTTTTTCCCGCAGCTTCGCTCGCGTGGAAGTCGGAAATTATCCCATTATAACGTACTACCGGGATAAAAAGTATCCTATGTCTCATCCAAATCCTTTATGTAGCATAACAGATTGAATACTGTAATGTATAATGTAAATTCATGCATGCCTAGTACTTTTTGTTAGGTTACTGCTCAGAAATTGTGCACTGTGCACAAAGTCGATCGAAATACTATATTGAATTCATGCAAGCCTAGTACTTTTTGTGCCAAGTCTATTGACTGAAGGAATAAGGTTTTTCATACAAACGAAATACTCCTGTTCAGGCTTTACAAAAGGCCTTCAAAACATTTTATATTTTTTTTTTACAATGTCAACATCGCCATCGCTGTCAGTGTAGTTGTGTTTTTTAGGGTTCCGTACCCGAAGGGTGACAAACGGAACCCTATTCATAAGCCTCCGCTGTCCGTCTGTCTGTCAGCGAGCTCTATCTCATGAACCGTAATAGGTAGACAGTTGGAAATTTCACAGATTGAGCATTTCTATTGCCGCAAGAGCAACAAATAATAAAATTAAAAAATAAAGGGGGGTCGCCATACAATAAAATAAAATTTTGAAAAAAAAGTTATCTGACCCTGGTATGTGGGGTATCATTTTCTAGAGCTCATCAAGTAGAGAATAAATATAATTTTTATTTGTTTTTATCTTCAAAAATGATGAATTAGGGGGCCGTAGAAGTTGTCTGTTTTAGACCATTTTTGTACGAGCTCTATCTCAACAACTTAATAAATTTGGAATTTGAAACTTGTGTGTATCATGTAACATATACGGTTTATAATCAACAAATACTAAAAACGCCGATTCATAACGTATTTTATATAATATGGGCGATTTTCTGCAACTTAAAGTAATAATTTTGTATTTCATGCTAATATTATGCGATATAAATTCCACAGATAACTATTTAATAGTCGGAGTAATGACATGGAATTAGTAAGTACCTACTATCATGGCAGCATATACTATTTCGATCATTTAAATTTCGATCATCCAAAAAGGTCTACAAAATAAACCTTCTTCACAAGATTTTAAAACCGGCCAGTATTTTTTGAGTTTAAGAACTTTATCGACTTTTTTCAAAGTATCCCTAGACGGTGTTGATGTGTGTACCTCGTGTTAAAACTACACTCCAATAGACAATATATTCAGTAACATTGAAATGAATGCTGGCACATAGTGTACTATTCAGTTACCTAGCTTAAAATAAATAAATAAAATCATTTTATTTCGGATAACTGAAAAAGATCCATAAATTGTTAGTAAACATGTTTGCACTTAATCACTATTGTTAGTAACTTAAACTAAAGACGAATTTGTGAGAAGACCACCCGACATCTAGACACAAAGAGACAAGGTAATGGTCTAACTATGGTATAAGTCTTCGCACAAATTGCCTTATTATGGCGGAGGAAGTGTCTTCCGCCACAGCCTTCAGGATGCTATTGTGACTGCCTCTTATTCTGCTCAGGAGTGAGGCCGTTTTTTTGCGGATGATGGCATAAAATCCATCAGTATGGTTTACCGCGAACATTTCTGATGCACTGCAAAAGCGCGGCAGTCGCAATAGCAACCTAAAAACATTATTGTACTGGACGCGTAGGACATCCAGCGATCTTTTCGAGTAGTTGACCCAAAGATTCCCGGTGTAAAAACTCTGACAATAAGCTTTAAAAAGCGTTATCTTTACTTGGTCAGTACACCGAGAAAATCTTCGTGCCAACATATTACCCCTGACCGCCAGAGCCCTACGCTCCCTCTCAATGTCACCATGATCACTGATGCTTAAACCGTTGTGGATACAATTTCATATTGAGAAAAATTATTGGTGTAAAAATATTCGGTCACGGCGGCCAATCTCAACGGAGACTGGCCTTCGGCGCGGGAGATATTATAACAAGTGTGTGCGCAGACACGAGTGCACTCTCTCTTCCCTCACTCTCATAGTCCGATGGGATGTGTAAAAATAATAAGTAAGAAATAATAGATTTCTGTATGACTATCAAAAATAACGTAAATAAATACCTGTATTGACCCGTGCGTTTGCACTGGCGAAACATCACGACAAAACATGTTGAAATCTCTAGTTCCTGTCAAACATTGTATGAAAAATTGACAGAAAATAGAGATTCCGACATGTTTTGTTGTGAATGTTTCGCCAGTGCAAACGCACAGTTATAATTAAAATTTGGCGTACTACTTACATTCTATTTTGTACAATATAGTCTGATGTAGCAAGAGAAATCCTTTTATTTATAAGTAACTAGCTTTACCCGGCCTGGCTTCGCACGGTTAGCACTAAGTACTTATCTACGGCGCATCTACCTTTCCTAATTACCTATTTCTACCTAATTACCTACCCTACCTACCTACCCTACCCTTCTTACTAGGGTAGTTAGGTACTACATATCTACCTGCTTACCTACCATATATACCTATTTATACCTACTAATACTATGTTAGTAGCAAATAAATAACTTTGACTTTGCATGTTACTGGATAAAGTTAACTTAATATTTTTCTCTTAAAATAAATGAAATATACTCCTACACCTATATTTTAACACAACAACATTTTCTCATTAAAATTAGACAATTTCTTTACAAATCTTTGTTTTTTTATAGCGCCTCTGTTGTTACCTTTACGAAAGTATTACAAAAATTCATAGTGTTAAATCTTGTACGACATGGTATGGAACCCTTTCGTGTGCGAGTCCGACTCGCACTTGACAGATTTTATTTTTATCTACATTCATAATTGGAATTTGTACTTTCCCGCCAATACCCAAAAGAAAAGCCTTGTTGTAAAATCGTCGTGAAATAAATAATCTTTTATACTGCAATCAACACCTTTTTTAGCACCATTATATCCAAAGATATAATAACATGATGGCCCATGAGGGGAACTAAAACAAGAAATCCGCGACCACACAAAGAAAATATCTTCGTCGGAATCGCTACCTACATACAAGGGAATCGACGCTGAAGCCCCAAAGCCCGCCAAGTTGAGATTCAAGAACGTCAACGCGTCGCCCCGAAGTTGAGCGCCTTTCCGTCATAGTAAACCCCTAAATACCTTTCTTATTATCAAAATATCCTATACAATGTCGCCCATGCGCATGTGACCGCCCGTAATTTTCTGAATATTAATGAAAAAATATCGAAAATAAACTTCAAAAGGGGGGTCTATCTATAACATTTTTCATGTTATTCAATTTTTAATTTTTTAAAGATTTGCTTTCTGTTTTTTTACACATCTCCGAAGTTTATGGGTCGATTTGGATTCTGTTTATTATTTCCAAAAGCTTATGAGTTATTTTAACAGGTTAATTAAAAATTTTACAAAAAATTATCGACTACGAAAAAAAAAACGGAATCGAAGTCATTTTATCGGTAAAAAATTGTGTATTTATTTTAAAAAAACTAGTGAAAAATGTTATAGATAGACCCCCCCTTTTGAAGTTTATTTTCGATATTTTTTCATGAATATTCAGAAAATTACGGGCGGTCACATGCGCATGGGCGACATTGTATATAGCAACCATTTGTATAAATAAGGTGATTACAAGTATTGCAAATCCGGTCTCAGTTCAACGTTTCAATAGGTACTTACACCTTTTATCTGTTCTGTGCTTACACCCAATTCACAAAATATTTGTGTCTCGATATTTAGTAGTCTGCCGACAATTTCAGGTCATAATCGCCGTGCACGCTTTTCTGCCAGTTCGAGACTGCCTAAACAGTCTGGCTGGCGCTCCACTGATCGTGAGAACCCGGCTTCCTGATCGGCAGGTGACACCGAGACGAGGAACGTGAGCCCATTCTTATTATTGTGTCTGTGATAATTCCTCAACTTTCATAACAATCTTTATTCGCAATGGCTGAGGCTAAGCAACATTATAAAGAATATTTAACTAAAATAGCATCCGCTAAAGGACAAATTACTAAGTTTGAAAACTATTTATGTAATGTTTCTAAACAAGAGGAATAAAATAAAATTCAATTGACGGAATTAAATTTAAAGCTTGTAAAGTTTGAGGCATTATCCGTGAAAGTTGATGACTTGCAAAGTGAATTATAGGTTCCAAGTTCTGACAACATTGATGTTGAAATTGATGAACATGACAACATGGAGCAAGACATAGTTATTAACATAGCCACTGCTAAGAACTTATTAGACATGTTTTCTCGAAAATTGAATGTGAACAGAGGCATAGTTCTGATCACTACGCTTCATGTTGTCCGGAAGATCATCACAATTTTGAAGTAAAGCTCCCACAAATACAAATATCTAAGTTTAATGGTGAATATTTCCGTTGGTTAGAGTTTAGGGATACCTTTGAAAGTTTAATACATAAAAATGATCGTATTTCTGAAATTAATAAGTTTTATTATTTAAATTCATATTTACAAGGTGACGCAGCCAGAATTGTTTCCAATCTTGAAGTTTCTGCAAAAAATTACACTGAAGCTTGGAAGCTGCTTTGTCAACGGTATGATAACAATAGAATATTAATTGATCATCATTTTGATTCATTACTGAATATTAAACAGCTTCCAGGTGGATCATATTACTAAAAACTTACGTGCCTTAGGCCCGTATTACAAAACCTCACTCAAGACTCAAGCATTACTTAAAACTAGTTTCAACCAATCAAAAGGCTTTAAACGAGTTTTAAGTAATGCTTGAGTTTTGAGCGAGGTTCTGTAATACGGGCCTTGGTCAGCTTGGGACAACCAACGGATAATTGGGATGTAATTATTATATTCATGTTGTCAGCTAAGTTCAATAGTCAAACCTTGTTGAAATGGGAGGAATATCGCAGTAGTTTAGGAAGTCAGTTACCAAAGGACCATGGGCAACTTTGTATGGAGTCTGGTACCAACGCTCAACAGTGATGAGACTCATGCCATGTGAAAGCTTTTGGGGTATTATTTAATTCATTCTATGGCAGCTAAGTCGAAATCGAGCGCGAACATGGTGTTTTAGAACATTCAAAAAAAGTTAGGTTAGGTTAGGTTAGGGATGAAACTCATGCCATGTGAAAGCTTTTGGGGTATCATTTAATTTATACTATGGCAGCTAAGTCGAAATCGAGCGCGAACATGGTGATTTTGAACATTCAAAAAAAGTTAGGTTAGGTTAGGCTAGGAATAAAACTCATGCCATGTGAAAGCTTTTGGGGTATCATTTAATTTATACTATGGCAGCTAAGTCGAAATCGACCGCGAACATAGTGATTTTGAACATTCAAAAAAAGTTAGGTTAGGTTAGGGATGAAACTCATGCCATGTGAAAGCTTTTGGGGTATCATTTAATTTATACTATGGCAGCTAAGTCGAAATCGAGCGCGAACATGGTGTTTTGGAACAGGTAAAAAAAAAAACTTGTCGACTTGAGAACCTCCTTTTTTTTTCGTTGGCAAAAAATACGCAACCATTGGCTAAATACCTCCTCCTTCCTCCTCCTTGTTGATCCTTGTTGATTTACTGTACTAGGCTATTTAGGCAATGTCCGCCTCTGTACATTTCTGTGCTTGAAGTATTAAATAAATACGTAAACTAATGTAGGGTAGGGCTGTCCAGTACTGCACTGTTACTACTATGCTCTCTAAAAAAATTACGAAGCAGTTGAGAATCGCAAAACACCTCGACATTGACTCACTTACAAATAAAAATCACACTTTCAAAAATTATTTTACATGACAACCTGTCTGAAATAATTTTCGAACAACGCGCAACGGCACAAAACTCAATAAATCAACATCGACAAAATCAAATAACATAAAAGAATTATAGTGAAGATAACTGGAAACAAAGACTTGTTGGATGTTGGATGTTAAAGAACATCCACGGTGTCCCGGCAAATCCCTAGGGTCGTCCCTGCAGCAACAAGTTATGGATGATAGACGCTTTTGTTGGCACATCCCTAATTGATTGTAGCTTTCGTACTTTGTGTATGGCGTTTTATTTTTGATGTGGTCTTTTGTGGAATTTGGCAGTATTCACTTGTGGAGCAATTACTGTTTCTATGTAGACTTGTTTTAGAATGTGTTGTAAAGATGATTGGTATTATGTAAAGGAACTGGGCGTCCGAGCGCTGCTCTAGTGAAAATAGAGAAAGCTCATTATAGGATAGTTCATACTGATTCAATCTCCATGTATAGTACATACTAATTCCATGCTGCCATGTCATTATTCTAAGGAAATACCTTAGGTATCTTGTTCTAAATTTTGGGCGACCTAGCTCTGGTCGTGTGAAAATACGGAGGAAACGAATTTTTTCAGATATGACACCTAGCTAGATAAAAAATTATTATATTGCAACTTAAATTTTTCGCCGTTTTCGAGAACGTGATTACAAATTATGAATATTAAGGTGTTAACAAAATTAACTTTAGAAACGTTAAGAGGTGCTTTAGACCATGAAACTGAATAACTTTTACCATGGGACCAATACAATTTTAACATCGTGAGGAAACCGGCATGTCTTAGAACCATTAAATTCGAAGACATGTGACATCTACCAACCCGCACTGGGCCCGCGTGGTAGATTACGGCCCACTCCCTCTCACAGAGGAGGCCTGTGTCCCAGCAGTGGGAACATTAATAGGCTGATGATGATGATGGGACCAATATTGAAATCACGAAAAAAAAACAGCTGTCCCATACATTTAGAACAGTCGGTATTAAACTTTACTATCTATGGAACAGCTGATTTATTTTTCGCAATTTCAATGTTGGTCCCATAGTAAAAGTTATTCAGTTTGATGGTCTAAAGCACCTCTGAAAATTTTTAAAGTTAATTTTTTAACACCTTATATACAAATATTGCTCGTTTAATAGTAGTTAAAGGATAGGATAAAGATGAGACAGAAGCGTTTTTCTTTGTAGAAATTTTCTACTGCTATCAGTGTAATCATCTTCTTCTAGTGGGTATTCTTCTTTACTGAAAAAGAAGACTGCTTCGTTGGTCTAGTGGTCGCAAGTGCTACTGCTGAGCATTATGTCTTGGGTTCGATTCCCAGGTCGGGCTAAGTGTTATTGGGTTTTTCCATCTGGAATTTCTCAGTAGTAGCCCGGAGTTTGGATTTGTGTCCGGCTGATGGCAATAGGGTCGCTCCCTATTACATGGGATAGAAACAACTGGCGAAATGTAGGTGTACCTACTATAGATACACCTCTGCCAAACCCTTCGAGGAAAAAATGCATGATGTTATGTTTTTGAAAAAGAAGATCAATGGCTCTGCTTCTTATGCTTGATGTATAATATTCGGGCCCTAACATCGATCTTACGATAACTAGTTCAATATCCAAATTCAAAGGTTATTTTTACCTTTACATTTAAGCTCTCTCAAGTCTCAGAAATCTGAAAGAAAAATTATATAATAACATTAAAAAGGACATCATTTTACCTACGTAGGCGTTCCTGAGGCGAGCATAACATCACACCGTATTCCCCGAAGGGTTAGGCAGAGGTGTTACATTACATTTTCCCAGTTATGTCTGAGTCCCATGTAATAGAGGGTGCGCCTATAATTATTCACCGGACATCAACCGGGCACAAATCCAGGCTCCGGGTTGCTACAAAAAAAAGAGAGAAATTCCAGATGGAAAATCACAATTATGGAGTGTAAGGCTGCCTGTCCACTGGAGCGGAGAGGAGAAAAGGGGAGCGGAGATGTGCCAATATTAACCAATAGAATCTTGACTCAGGATCACTGATCTAAACTCAGGGGCGGAGTCAGTGGACAGGCAGCCCAAAAGTCAATTTTCAATGAATACTTTTTATTTGTTAACTATCTTCTGGCCGAGTTTTCATCTGCGTATAATTTCTTATTCCCCCGACCCACCTTGTCACATCGCCTGGCTGCGCTATTACATCTTTTTCGCTTATCGTTCTTTCCTAGCTTGATACTAAATCTTTTCTTCCTCAAGAATTGGGCTATCAAATGCAATAATAATTTTAATCCAACTGATAGTTACAGAGATAAGCGCATTCGAACAAACAAAACAAACTCTTCACCTTTATAATTAGTACAGAATAGAATAGAATATCCTTTAATAAGTACACCATACAAATTACAGATATAAATATAGAAATTAGAATAGAAATAGTAAATATAATAAATATTTACTATTTCTATTGTAATGGATTAGTATAGATACATCCTCTCAGGACAAAACCAAGCTGTATTATAAGCATCCTATCCACAGTATAGGTAACAAGTTTATAGCAGTTGCTGTCCCGCCGGTACATCGCTACTTTATGCGCAAGATGCTGCAGATTAGCTCGGCCCCACTAAATTGTGCGATCTAACCGAGTTAGAGTTTCCTCGTATATTCTATTTAAAGTTCCGGCAAAATTAACTCGGCGTTTGCGCTGTTTGAGGTATGGGTTTTGTAATTATTTTGTTAGTATCGCGGAAGGAGTGTATTTGTTTTTCTTTTATGAATGCTTTCTGAATTCTAGAGGGACACTACTTTATTTCAGTCAACATCATCATCATCATTTCAGCCAAAGTCTTCCACTGCTCAACCGGTTCTGTGCTTCCCGCATCCAGCTGATTCTGATCTCTTCATTTCTGATTCGATCACGTAGAGTAACTCCAAGCATAGCCCTCTCCATTGCTCTTTGGGTGACTTTTAGCCTTCTGATAAGGCCCATTGTGAGCAACCACGTTTCAGTGTCATAAGTCATCACTGGCAACACACACTGGTCAAAGACTTTCGTTTTGAGACACTGCGGTATGTGGAACGAGAACATATTACGTAGCTTCCCAAACGCTGCCCAGCCGAGTCGGATTCGACGATTGACCTCTTTCTCAAAGTTGGAGCTAGCTAGCTGGACAGTTTGTCCTAGGTAAGTATACTCGTCCACAATTTGGAGTGTAGCGTCTCCGGTCTTTATGAGAGTGGGTGTTACATGGGCATATGACACTGATAGATTAATTAACATACATATATTCGACGTGAATCGTTAAATCCAATATGAAACTGACAACCTCCAAAAACTTCTGGTTATGATTTTGACCGTATAACGGACTCAGGGTCCGGTTATACGGCTAAAATCATAACCAGCCATTCTTTACCAATTGAAACAGTGATCAAAATATTTGAAATTCGTAGTAATAAAAAAATAAAAAATAAAACTTTATTTAGTCTAGAAAAAACACGATACAATAAAACTAATTACAGATTAGGTACATAGAAGCCTTATGTGCTAGATTTTTACAAATTACCTAGACCCCACACTAGGATTACCTTTGTCGCACAGCCCTTGCCTTGTGCCTTGCACAGGACAGTAAGGCAAACATTTCTATTTATTTATGTAGGTGCGATGCAGTGCAGGGATAAACAATTGAAATCACAAAAAGCCATTCATTCATTCATTCAAGTTCAAACCCTCATGTTCATACTTCGTTATCACTTGTTTTGTGCAAACTGAGAAGAATAAAAGCGAAGACAGCCTCACTTCATTACGTGTTCCCACAGTTTGTTAGTTCGGCGCTAAAAGAAAAAAATTAAAATGTTTCATTTCCCTGTCTTCCCCGGACCATCGTAAAATCTGAGGGAAAAGAATTATGGCGTTGTTTACTTTTTTTTGCAAAATATTCATTACCCAAGTATGGTGCTTAGGTTTTATTAGTGCCTATTAGAATGAGTGCTAATTCTGTGGTGAGGGGTAATTAGATTTGTTTTGATATTTTTCACACCCGGATCAACATGACGTCATATTTTCCCGTTACAGCTAGGGTTCTCTAGGTAAGTGGTTCGGTCGTGTCATAACGGCCGTCATGAAAATCTGTAATTTTCACCAGTATTTGACATTAAGGTGTCAAAAAATGCTCTGTTAATATAGACAGCCAATGAGGTTATACAATACTAGAGGCGCAGTGGACGGCACATAAGCGTCACCACCACTTAGGTGTCCGCGGGCATATCTGAATTCAGTTGTCAGCTTGACGTCAAGTGAGTAATTGCTTAGCGATAAAAAATAAAAAATGGTGGAATTTGCGGTTAAAATTAGTATGTCATGGTCTGAAAGGATTAATAAAGCAAGTGGTGTTACATTTCACAATCAAGTTTGCTAAATTTTCTTCAGATTATCCAAAAAAACATTACAAAACGAAATCAATTTAGCAAACATTGTTTTTGCGATCAATGTTACCAGGAAAAACGATGTTGATTTTGCCAGACTGTTGGGAGTTTAGTGAATGACGATATGTAAAAATATTTCGTACTCTTTTAACTTTTATCATTTATTTAGTAGGGATAGATGTAGTAGTGTGTATAAAACTGCACATAACTAGGTATTAAAACGCTCGTGTTTTAATACCCCTCCAACAGTTTCATAAACTACTACTAACTATTTTTTAATTGATGTTATTGTTCTAAGAAATTTGAACTGGAGGAGGAGCTCGTGGCTAAGTAATAACAGCCGCACGGGTCGATCCACCAGGTTAAGCTACGCTTGCCGGGATTGGTCTGTGGATGGGTGACCATCTTTAAATACCGAGACTAATCCGTGCCTCGAAAGCACGTTAAGCTGTTGGTCCCAGCTGTCATTCGTGGATCTTGTGACAGTCGTTACCTACGGGTCGTCAGAAGCTCGAAAGTCTGACAACCAGTTTTACAGGTATAGGTCTGATAAGCAGTTGCTCCATGTAAAATACTGGTATTCAGCTGCATCCGGTTAGACTGGAAGCCGATCCCAACATAGTTGGGAAAAGGCTAGACAGATTAATTTAGATTATTCTAAAAAAAGTGAATGTCGCTGGTTAGTGCGTTACATCACTTTAATTAATTTAATCGATTGTCATGAATATAGAAATTATATATTCCATTATGAACAATATTATTTGTCACAAATCTTAAAACTTTTGAAACATTTTTTTTTTGCCTATGTTTTGTAAGTATACCGTAATCCTTGTAATTTTTTTAAAATCTTTTATCTACACCCATGCTATAAATCCTCTATAAAAGTTCCTGAAACAGTTAGCTTATTGCCAAAATTAAAACAGCCAGTGTCATAGTAACCCTAATGACATCCAAACGGGTGTTATAATGTTGTACTAAATTTCATAATGCAACTCGTTTTTTACTCATCGAACAGCCACATTCTCGTGGTATGTTTATGAATTTAAAAAAAAGAACATTGTCATGCACGCGCGTTTCACAATTAGAAAAGGTTGGGTAGGTTCTTCGAATTCACGTCGTATCCCGCCATTTTTGTTAGATATTAGTATTGAAAAAATTTATTACTTTGTTGTTTATAGAGGATTCATATCATGGGTGTAGATAAAGTCTTGAATGCAACTGTTATAATTAGGTATTAAAACACTCATGTGATACTATTTTTTACAAACCCACATTCGTGTTTTAATACCCCTTATTATACAACAGTTGCATAAGTAACTATTATCTATTGAAAGTTCCATAACACAACCTTTCATAGTACCTACCTAATTTATTCAATAAAACCTTCATTCATTCTGGGCAAATTATGTTGATAATTGGCAACTCTGGTCGTTTTTTCGATAGCAATGTCTTGTCTCATTCCAACGTCATTAGTTTGACGGTAGAAGAAATGAGACAAACATAGATTATTTTGACAGATTGACATTTTATGTATCCGTTTCAAAGCTACGTCTTTAAACTCGTAACTGGTGACGTTTTTCAGAAATTGTTTGTAGGACGCTGCTTCTCTAGTATTGTATAACCTCATTGTAGACAACCGTTGTGTGACAGTTCATCGCATTCTTCGGAGATTGGTTGGTCCTTCTTGCTTACGGACGCTATACCGTTCACCCTCTTGATGAAAGGTATCCTACGGTTGACTTCCAAGACAGTCAAGGCTTAGATAAAAACTGGCCAAGTGCGTTTCGGACCACGCACAATGAAGGGTTCCGTTGGAATGAATTTATCCCAGGAAAAAACTTAACATTGTAGTTGAAAAACATGTTCTCCCACTCACACATTCCAAATGCACAATACCTATTGAGAGATTAGCCATATTATTTTAAGACCATGGACTTCTTTATAGGTTTTCCTGAATTTTATGAGTTCCCATTCTCTGTATTTTTTTTTCAAAGTTTTAGACTCTGTAGTTTCGGAGATAAACGGGGCAATGGTAAATTTTTCATTCATTTTCTTAAATATCTGTAAAATTTAATATTTTAAAATTATTTTTTATAAATTGAGAGCCTCTCAATAAAAAAAAAAATGTTTTAAGCCCTTTCATTTGAATGTCACATTACCATGTGACACCTCTCTAAAAGACCGGGAAAGTTGGCGTGACTCAATCCACAAAGCAACTGAATGCTTTGAATCAAGTCGTCTTGAAGACCTAGACAAGAAGCGCCAAATACGCAAAAGTCGCCCAAAGCCTTCCTACACATACACATACAACGTTGCTGATCAGCTCTTCTGTACACGGTGTGACCGGGTCTTCAAGACCAAATTTGGTTTTGCTAGTCATCAGAGAGCTCATGAAAGAAAAGAAAATTAGTCTGGGTCGCTGTCGCCGGATACGGTGAAGAGGACTATATATACCATGTGACACCTCTCTAAAAGACTTTTTGTTTTAATTTTATAATTTGCCTCCGAAAACTGAGCCCTATATTCAAAATTAATTTATTTACGTTACACGTCCGTATTTGGTTTACAGAAATTCATATGTGTACCTAATTTTAAGTAAATTGATCCGGTAGATTCGGAACAAATTGCCTGTGACAGACGTACAGACAGACACGAGTGATCCGTTCCGTTTTTTCATTTGGACTTATGGAACCCTAAATTATCCGGACTTTATCTACTTTTACTTTATCTTTACTTGGGCGATACGGGAATATACACGTCGGCGTCGTTTTCCATAACGACGCGTCAACTGATTTCATTTTGATCGTGCAGTTTTGTATAAAACTGCAGTTTTTAGGGTTCCGTACCCGAAGGGTGACAAACGGAACCCTATTCATAAGCCTCCGCTGTCCGTCTGTCTGTCAGCGAGCTCTATCTCATGAACCGTAATAGGTAGGCAGTTGAAAATTTCACAGATTGAGCATTTCTATTGCCGCAAGAGCAACAAATAATAAAATTAAAAAATAAAGGGGGGTCGCCATACAATAAAATTAAATTTTGAAAAAAAAAATATCTGATCCTGGCATGTGGGGTATCATTTTCTAGAGCTCATCGAGTAGAGAATAAATATAATTTTTATTTGTTTTTATCTTCAAAAATGATGAATTTGGGGGCCGTAGAAGTTATCTGTTTTAGACCATTTTTGTACGAGCTCTATCTCAACAACTAAACAAATTAGGAATTTAAAACTTGTGTGTATCATGTAACATATACTGTTTATAATCAACAAATACTAAAAACGCCGATTCATAACGTATTTTATATAATATGGGCGATTTTCTGCAACTTAAAGTAATAATTTTGTATTTCATGCTAATATTATGCGATATAAATTCCACAGATAACTATTTAATAGTCGGAGTAATGACATGGAATTAGTAAGTACCTACTATCATGGCAGCATATTATACTATTTCGATCATTTAAATTTCGATCATCCAAAAAGGTCTACAAAATAAACTTTCTTCACAAGATTTTAAAACCGGCCAGTATTTTTTGAGTTTAAGAACTTTATCGACATTTTTCAAAGTATCCCTAGACGGTGTTGATGTGTGTACCTCGTGTTAAAACTACACTCCAATAGACAATATATTCAGTAACATTGAAATGAATGCTGGCACATACAGTGTATTATTCAGTTACCTAGCTTAAACCGTTGTGGATACAATTTCATATTGAGAAAAATTATTGGTGTAAAAATATTCGGTCATGGCGGCCAATCTTAACGGAGACTGGCCTTCGGCGCGGGAGATATTATAGTGCACAAGTCATGTGTGCGCAGACACGAGTGCACTCTCTCTTCCCTCACTCTCATAGTCCGATGGGATGTGTAAAAATAATAAGTAAGAAATAATAGATTTCTGTATGACTATCAAAAATAACGTAAATAAATACCTGTATTGACCCGTGCGTTTGCACTGGCGAAACATCACGACAAAACATGTTGAAATCTCTAGTTCCTGTCAAACATTGTATGAAAAATTGACAGAAAATAGAGATTCCAACATGTTTTGTTGTGAATGTTTCGCCAGTGCAAACGCACAGTTATAATTAAAATTTGGCGTACTACTTACATTCTATTTTGTACAATATAGTCTGATGTATCAAGAGAAATCCTTTTATTTATAAGTAACTAGCTTTACCCGGCCTGGCTTCGCACGGTTAGCACTAAGTACTTATCTACGGCGCATCTACCTTTCCTAATTACCTATTTCTACCTAA
This sequence comes from Conistra vaccinii, assembly GCA_948150665.1. Lineage (NCBI taxonomy): Eukaryota > Metazoa > Arthropoda > Insecta > Lepidoptera > Noctuidae > Conistra > Conistra vaccinii. The sequence continues at coordinate 5,482,497 of OX411321.1, forward strand.
TTACCTACCCTACCTACCTACCCTACCCTTCTTACCAGGGTAGGTAGGTACCTAACCTACCCTACATATCTACCTGCTTACCTACCATAATATATATACCTATTTATACCTACTAATACTATGTTAGTAGCAAATAAATAACTTTGACTTTAGTTAATGCATGTTACTGGATAAAGTTAACTTAATATTTTTCTCTTAAAATAAATGAAATATACTCCTACACCTATATTTTAACACAACAACATTTTCTCATTAAAATTAGAAAATTTCTTTACAAATCTTTGTTTTTTTATAGCGCCTCTGTTGTTACCTTTACGAAAGTATTACAAAAATTCATAGTGTTAAATCTTGTACGACATGGTATGGAACCCTTCGTGTGCGAGTCCGACTCGCACTTGACAGATTTTATTTTTTATAAGCAACAAAAAAATCATCATTGGTGGTTTTATAGTAATGTACTGAATTTCATAATAACAGTTCGCGCCTCCAAGACCATTTTATACCCTAATAGAGCTTAAACTCAATCTTCCTAGCCTTTTCCCAACTATCTTGGGGTCGGCTTCCAGTCTAACCGGATGCAGCTGAATACCAGTATTTTACATGGAGCGACTGCCCATCTGACCTCCACAACCTAGTAACCCTCATAGTTAAACTGAACTTACAAAATGAAATTACAGAACAGAGAGTAGGTACTGCACTATACTTAGTTCGGTACAGTTCTCCCCAAATTCGCGAAGTTCCGATGATGTAAATACGAGCTGCGCTGCAAATTTCCAACTATAGCAGCTATGTCCGTCCGCTTTATTTATTTCGTATCGGTGCACATTGCTGGTATTGATTCAGGGATGGTACAGAAAGATGGGTCTGATAAAAAGTGGTTTTATGTCCTGATCTTTTTTTTGTGTGGTTAATACCAACCTGGTCAGAATTTGGCCGCCCATGTTCCTCTGACTTGGCTTCGCATGCTGCCGGGATATCAAATATCAACCGCCTCTGTGGTCTAGAAGTTAAACCACCTGTCTCAGACCTCTGGGTCTGAGACAGGTGGTTTAACTTCTAGAAAAAAAAATTGCAATTTTTTTTTCTCCGTTTGGTTAGTGGTAGGGCTTGTTCTAAGTCCACCAGGCTAGCTACCACCATCTTATCTAAGTCTGTCGCCATAACAACGATGTTAACACCATTGTTGTGTTTAGAACTTTAGACAATTAGAGATAAGATTGCCAGTTCCTCTGTGGTTGAGGATTCTGGGTGAAGCTCACTTCCACCTTCAGCCTGATCATCACTTACCATCAGGTGAGATGCAGGCCTCTTGGCATCTCACCTGTGTGCTACCCCGTTGTGGGTAAAAATTTAAAAAAGAATATCTCCGCCTTGTTTTCCGGTTTCCTCACGATGTTTTCCTTCACCGTTTTTGAGGCAGGTGATAAATACAATACCCACATGAATGGTGTGCTAGAATAGGCCTCCCACCACCACATCAACCGGTTCTGTGCTTCCCGCATCCAGCGGATTCCTGCGGCCTTCCGACACGTCTTCCAGTACGTAGTTGCCACTCCAGAACCTTTGGGCCCCATCGGGCATCTGTTCTGCGAGCAAAGTGCGCTGCCCACTGCCATTTAAGTTTGGCAATTCTTCGGGCTATGTTACCTTGGTTCTCCTACAGATCTCTGGATTTCTGATTTGATCACGTAGAGAAACTTCAAGCATATCCCTCTCCATTGCCTTTTAGGTGATTTTCAACATTCTAATGAGGCCCATTGTGAGCGACCACGTTTCAGTGCCATAGGTCATCACTGCTAACACGCACTGGTCAAAGACTTTTGTCTTTAGACACTGCAGTCTGTGTGCAGAGATAATTAATAAGGGTCACCAAATCACTTTTTTAAGACGCAATGACCTTGAATGGTTAGCTTGCGTATTCTGTACTGTGACGCAACGCGTCGTACGTCCAGCCTACTGGCTGGACGTACGACGCGTTGCGTCTCGAAATGGGACTCGAAATTAGACGCATTATTAATTTATTATACATATAACAAAAGGTATTTTAATAAAACACGTAATACTGAAAGATCAATAATTAAATTATCTTTAAAATGGTGAAAATTAAAAAAAAATATGCGTGATAGATTTTGCGAGATTCTTATTTTTTATCCGCGTTAGACGTAACTTTACAAATTAATTTCACTTTGTAATATAAACATATTCTAAAATATTCGTACATTAAATTATAAAGAAAATGCTCTTATTTAACATATATTTTTCCAAATCATTAACACTACTCGTTTAAACGTGATTTTCAGTATAAAATCATTAAAAGTCGGTTATCGTTGCCTTAACGTAGGAAATAGTGTATCTTCAAACCCACCTACCTGTACTGCTAGCAGCCCTAGCATATGCTAGGGAAGCTAGGAGTACGGGTGGGTTGGGGGTATGTTTGTATTCGCAATAAACTTGCCACTAACCTGTAAACCATTTAGGTAAGTGTTTTATGCAGACCCGCTTCCATTTAGATATTGAAAACTTGTCTAGACCAACGGGTTTAGATCGGTAGATGTAGATTTTAGGCTATAAATTAGCTCATTGATTAGTAGATTTGGGTTGGAAATGTATGGTATATGGAAATAATTTGTTTTTGAGGTACCGAACGTAGTTATAGGACAATTTATATTATCACTAAATTGGTTTTCTCACTTCAAATCAAATCATTTATTTTCTTGAATAAAATAAATAGGTGATACATAAACAAAAGAGTCTATTTTGTATCTAATGGCCAAAAATGTTTGTTTTTGATTAGTTATTGTGATAATTCATAATAATGTAAGCTGTTTTAGAATATTTTGCATCCATTTCTGAATCTTCAAATCTTAAATATCATTTACAAAATTATGTACTTAATCTGCTTTCACAATTTATTTACCAAACATGTAAACAAACACGAGTTTTAGAGAAAACAACTGTAATGCCTACACATAAGGTTCAAGTTGCGCTACATCTTAATATTTTTTTGGACTTTTTCAACAGTATTTTATTTAGGTACACTTACATAAAGTTGATGTTTGTTTAAGTGGAAAAAATATAAATTGGAAACAAGGATTTAGAATAGAATAGATTTTTTTCTTTATTAGAGTAACCAGGAATCAACAAGTTTGTTAGTAAAACTTACGACTATGTTAGTAAGCACAGACACTAAACAAAAACAAGGAAAACAATACAGAAATAAGAACAAATAACACGAAATAACGGTTGGTCACCGTTGCGACATCCCATGAGAGACAGCACAACAGTGACCCACGTATGCACAGTCCAGGCGACTCGCAACCATGCTTAAGACAATGTTGGAGCTTCACTGATTTTTGATCCCTGCGCACCAGGGAAGCGCACCGCACCGCACCGCAAGCACGCATTGTTGCGTAAAAGCAATCTACATGCGCATCTGCGAACATCCCTAATGCACTACAGAAACGGGGCAGCCCCACCAGTATCCAAAACGCATCGATCCGGTCGATTTAAATAGACCTTAGGTGGTTTGGTCAACACAGATTTTTATTTTGTAAGTCAAAAGTCGAAAACAAATCTCAAAGTCACCTCTAAGTCCAAATAACCCAAATTCTCTTAAAGTTAATACACCCAAAATTCTCCTTTATCGATCTTACAAGGCCATATCTGAATATAGCAATAATCTTAAGTAAACCCAGTTCTTTCGAAGTCAAAGTTTCCCTTTACCTAACTCCGGCAAATACCGCGGTAATAGCTGATGCGTGACTTTTTAGTTTCAACTTGCTTTAGAAATATTACTGATTGAAATGGGTTCTGGTGGTACGTGGCTTTTGCAGTACTTTTTACTTTAATGTTTATTTGGGAAAGAGTTATGTTGCGTGGTCAGAATATGAGCCACAAGGTTATCCAAAATTGGTCTGGGTATCTTCTTCTTCTTCTTTACTATATTAGTCGCGTTAACTCAGTAATTCAATTCAATTTTATTTATTTACAAGTAACCATGACTCATCTGTTAGTAAACTTATCCTATGTTAGTAATAAATATAATTCTATTCTATATAATACACCTACACAGATTGCTGTGCAGGCAGCACTGTCCGACGCTTCACCGCGGTTGTACCATTCCATGGGAAATGGCGCAGCAGCGATTCACGTACGGAGAGTCTAGCCTGCTCGAAATTTGGGACAGGATACTGTTGCCCCACACCCCACGCACCAGGGACGCACAGCGCTTACGCATTGTGGCAAAGAAACAGTCCACATGTGCATCCGCGAACATCCCTGATGCACTGCAGTGTAATCAAAACTTATTTTTTTAATTACGAATTTGCATACAAAATTTCATCCCCGCTTTGACCCCTTCAGGGGATCGTCCTTTAATCACGTGAGGCTCGAAAGGGAGGGGTTCCGAAAAAAACACGGAATATCACAAGGGGGTGTAGTGAGATATCACGTGTATTTTTTTTAGCGTGATTTCTAAATCGAAAAGCAACGCGTGACTTTGACTCGCCATTGCCTGGCAACGATTTATACCTGTACTAGCCGCGCCACGCGTGACAAACGTGATTTAGATGTGATGACCATGTAGATTGGTGTCTGAAATGATCTTTTGAGGAAAGAACCACACAGATTGAGTGAACCTGTCCAGTCAGTGCACGCATTTGTGAGTTACCGTGCAGCTCAACTCAGAATTTAAGGAGCTCAATGTGTGTTTTTGTGACAAAAAAACTTAATTTTCTTCTTTCTTTCTTTTTTTAAACAAACAAATGCGGCTGCACTACAAACCGCTGTGTTGCAGCTGGGTTAGGACGGACTCTGCCGTGCTAATTAGAAACGCAGTAAGGAAGGATTTTTGGAAAATTGAGTTACTTATATATATATACCTTCTTACTGCAATTCTAAGCGCGGCAGTATAAGTTATAAAAGAGCATTTTAAAAGAGTAACGGTGGAGTTTCTTGCCCATTCTTCTCCATACGAAAACTACCTTTTGGAAGGGACGACTAGAATCAATTAAAAATATTTTTTTGGCAGTGTATAGAGTGCCACCAGTGGCACTCTATCCCTATCGGATAAAGTGCCACTACAGGCACCCTAGTAACACCGCCTCGGCCCGGCTAAAGTGCCGCAAGCATTGGATTGTCATTGTCACTGTCACTAAGTCACGTCACATGGTATTTTGTTTGATTGTCGAGGTTAGATCGCTGTAAAACACCATATTCCCAAAACATTACATTCTCTTGTGCCTAAACGGACCCTGGCACTTCGCCGGCCGCTACCGCGGCACCGCTCGCTACGCTCGCTCGGCTCGTGCGTTGTTTGGTCACAGTTCTAACCTAACCTAACCTAAATAACAAGTGACAGTGACAGACAGAGCTCACGGCACCCTAGCCGGGCCGAGGCAGTGACACTTGAGTGCCACAAGAAACTCGCGGCACTCTATACACTTCGTATTTTTTTTGTAAATTTTGACGATCAATTGTGCCTTTTATGTGGCTAATTGAAATAAATTATTTGACTTTGACTTTAACTCAATTTTCGTTGCGTTTGCATTTCTAATTATAACGGCAGTTACTTCTTTAAGGGTCAATTCACACGTACCACAACCACACCCCATCGCAGTGACAAAATGTGGTCAAGCTGTGGTTACGTGTGAATAGTGTCGCAGCGGCTTTTTGCAGTTGCGTTGTGGTACCGACAAAATGTCGATGTGGTTGCGTTGTCGCTGTCGTTGCGATGTGGTAACTACGTGGTCATGTGCAGTTATACTCCGGCTTTCGTAGAGGATGCATGTCGTGGCGATGTGGCCGCGTTGCCGCCGTCGGTGGTGGCGTTGCCGTCGCGATGTGGTCGTCTTACACAGGTGGTCGATAACAACGGCAAAATGTGGTACGTGTAAATTGTAATATTCATTTTCAATACAAAATATACGCCCGACCACATGGCGTCGTTGTGGTGTGGTTGTGGCTGTGGTGTGGTTGTGGTACGTGTGAATTGACCCTAAGCAGATTTATTCGCAACATAATGCAGCATCCACCTTTGTATTTACGCAACCGGTACAGCCTTTATTTACACTTTCTTAAGATACTTTTGAACAGTAAGAATATATTCTTCAACTAGACAAAATAAAAGTACTCTCATCCAAAAACTTCCCACGTAAATCACAAAGTACATCAGATGTAGGTCACAAACACCCGCATCAGTGGATTCAGTTCTCGACCAACGAATTCAATTTCCTAGTGTGTGGCTAAATTATATAATACGCAGTCAGTTTCCCCTCGGCGGACAAATCTGCGGCCATCAGGGCCATCATCACGCAATTGTTACAACCTTCGTCCATAGTTCAATACTACGCGGTAGGGACTGGGTTGCTAGAGTTAGTTATGCTTCCCTAATTTTAAGGAATTCGATGCTGTCAGTTTAAAAATAATATTGTTCTTTAACTATATTGTCATGAAAAATACTCTACTTTTATATATTTTACTAGCTTCTGTCCACGTATACATATTAAGTATATTAATGTCCCCACTCAGCAGTGGGACCATTAATAGACTTAATATGTATATACAGAGACTCTCTGTGAGAGGGAGTGGGCTGTAATCTACCACGCGAGCCCAGTGCGGGTTGGTAGATGTCACATGTCTTCGATTTTTTGGTTCTAAGACATGCCGGTTTCCTCACGATGTTTTCCTTCACCATTTTGAGAGCAGTGGTGATGAAATTATTTACACAACGTAAAGCGCCTGCTTGGGTTCGAACCCACGACCTACAACTCGTAAGCCGATACCACTGGGCCACCACTGCTCTCCGACTTGGTCCGCGAGCTTATAAAGGCCTCAAGAATTGGGCTATCCAATGCAAAAATATTTTTTCTAAATCCGACTGGTAGTTCTTGAGATTACCCCCTATATAAAAAACTAACAAACAAATACCTCTTTACAATATTAGTATAGACAATACTGATATAAATAGCAGCTGCTACAATATAACTTCCAAATAATCACCGCGTTGCCATTGGACTAAAAATGCTGGACCCATCCTCTTGAAAATTACCCTAAGTAACATTTTCTAACGGATTGGGATAATGTATGATCTACTTACCGTATCACAATAAATAAACAAGGATTCAAAATCATATTTAGTTATGCTGGCCCTACTGTCCATGTCGAATGATGAGTTTTAAGGCGCTGCGCAAACGTAGACACTTTTTGTTAGCGACATGACACACCATCACAGGAAACTATAGTTGCTGTGTCCGGTAGTAATCGGACACAGTCGCCGGTTGCCTCTTACCGAGACAGGAACGTGAAATCGCAACTCGTCCGTTTTGGGTGTCTTCAAATGACAACTTTTAGTTTGCAGTTACCTACACCGAATACTTTTGATTGGTAATCCGTATGTGTCAAGTAGAAGCTACTGCACACGAATAGTGTCTACGTAGGCGCAGCAAGTGCTTGATTTGATATTAATAAAATGAAAATAAAATATTCACTAGTATATGTCAATGCTGATATCTTGTATCCAACACAAGACACAAAAGTGAGAGAGTGTCTACATTTGCGCAGCTCCTAAAATGTTCCCGTAATAGCTAGCTATCTAACTGAGCCATACTGAATATTGACACTATTTTTTGCGACGAATTTGTATCTATACGTTCATAGAGCATCATGCACATATTACTTAATTTAAAAAAAAAAGATTCCGACGAACTGAGAACCGCCTCCTTTTTTTGAAGTCGGTTAATAATTAAATTATCTTTCAAATGGTGAATGTTTCAGAAAAATACGCATGATGTAATTTTGAAGTAAATCATGAAGTCCAACAAACTTCATCAACAAAACCAGTAAAATACTGGTATTCAGCTGCATCTGGTTATGACTCAAAATTACTTATTATATACACGGAGCGACTGCCTGCATTTTATACGATACCCCTTGGTAAGAATGGTGGTCAGACTATCGAGCTTCTGACAACCCGTAACGACTGTCAAAAATCCACGAATGGCTGTCATTCGTGGATTTTTGACAGTCGTTACCAACGGCTTAACGTGTTTTCCGAGACACTGAGGAATCTCGGTATGTAAAGATGGTCACCCATCCACGGACCAACAGCGGAAACCGTACTCCAACAAACAAAGACACTAATATTATTAAGTTGAAAGGGAGTTTGTCAAGCTAGTTACGCTTTCACGCTAAAACGGCTGAACAGATTTGGACAACATTCGGCACATAGGTAAACCATGACCTGGATTTGGACGTAGGATACTTTTTATCCCGATATTCCCACGGGATGCAACGTTACGCGGGTGAAACCGTGGGGCGTCGCTAGTATTATAATATTAAAACTTCTTCCACTGGCAACACCAGCTAGGGTCACTATGAAGGATCGAGGAAGCCCCTTCAATTTGCGCGTCCATAAACATGCTTTACGAGTTGACCGTGATGGACATAAGAGCATTATTCGTGCGAACGGGCCGGTTACGGCTCCGTATAATATATCGTCTCCATGTCGCTAATTGTTTCCGGTTTATGTCCGCGTAGTTTATACGATTAATTTTGATTATTTTGGGCTGTTATGTTTTGTTGATGTTTTATTTTATTGTTAAGTTTATTAGGGTTCTGCCCTGTCTGTTATATGACGGTGAGGGTTTGGATTGTTCTATTTTAAATTTTATTGCAAGAGCAACAGCCATGCGCAAGTCCGCATTCTAACTAACATTATAAATGTACTAATACTAATATTATAAATGCGAAAATGAGTAAGTATAGAATATTTTTATTATTGTATTTCAATACAAAACAAAAACGGTCAGACTTCGGATTACAACCTTCACATTAATTACGCAACAACACAACACACACGCACATACTGTATACGAGGAACGAAGACACACCATAAACCTCTGTTTAGTAGGATCACAGTATTATACTGTGGTAGGATTAACGACACTGGTCTCCTGATACGGGGCGTTGAATAAAACATCTCATATAGGTACACTGTGTGATGTAGAATGAGACATTATTTAAGATAAGTTAAACTCTGGCTCAAAGTTGGACAAGATTAGGACCAAATAAAAAGTATAAATTCGTGAAACACTGTCTTAACGTGATTGCACATTTGTCAACAACGTACGCGCCGCACGCCCCGTACGCGCCGCTTTTCGTAAAATGCTGAGGCAACCGAATAGGTATTGAAGGAAGCATTCTGATGACGTCATATAATACGGCGCGTATAGCGCGTTCGTAACCAGAGGTTAGAAAAAACTGCAAAAGTTGTTGGCAGTATCTAAAAATTTGCGTACAGCGTGTACGGCACGTACTAGGCGTATGTTCGAGGCCATCAGTAAATGCGGCGCGTACGATGCTGATAAATGTGCGACCACCACTTTAGTACTCAACTGATAAGTGTCAGGAACGCATTCTCTCGGCTGCCGGAATATAATATACAAGATATTTTCAAAATCGAAATCCCCCCCCGACCCTTGCTCGATAACGATGCGCCAGCCCGCGTTTTTGCTGAGCCTGTAGCTTTAAATTCCCCGATTAATAATAATTATCTATCCTTGATCCAGCCTGTCCCTCTTGCTGTCCTCCCCCCAGCGAACGCCCTAAGCCGAGGTTCGTACCCCACAGGGGGTGCCCTTAGCGAGCGTTCGCCTAGTTTTAATTAGCTTAGTTTTGTATGCCCCTGGCTGAAGGCTTTGAGTTCTTTTAGGAGCTTAAGGCAGCCACAGGAAAGTCCGGTTAAGCAGCGAGTACCTTAGTGGTAACCTCTTGCGAGGTGCCCTAGTCCAAAAAAAAAAAAAAAACAACTTTACAGCCCACTGCTGGACACAGGCCTCTCTAAATAGATTGTAAGTGCGTTTTTGGTATCATGCGGATTTGCTCAAAGTGCATCAAAGTAAAAGTCACATATTTTATTTTGAAGTAGATTTATCTTGATGCAACCTGCGTGCGTGGACCGTAAACGAAGCAAAAGGAGTATGTAAGGATCGTAGCAGATGGCGTTCTTTAGATTCTACCTACACCCATGAGAAGAAGGCGAGAGTTTGTGTGTAGATAAATATATGCAAAAAAATCCTTACAAAATTTACGCAATCACGTGTAATTTGCTGTCATAATATATCTTGGAAATTATTTTTCAGATCATGAGTACCAAGAAAACTGAATCGTCTAAATCCGATGAAAATAGATCGCAGAACTCTTAATTCAGTTAAAAAGACCAATACCCATATATCGTGAAAACCAGTATAAGTAGGCAAGGTTCGAAGGCTACGTCGATAATCATATCGTCCCTTCGGCCCAACTCCCTTGATTGGGTGCTTAAGTCCTCGATATAGCGATTAAGTGTAGATCCCTATGGTATTATTATGGCTTGTATGTTATGTTATACGTTTTAGGGGTCCGTAGCTTCTGAACTGCTGATGTGAACTGGGTGTAAACTGTGATGGCCATCCTATTCTATTAACTGGTTAAATTCCTTTCTCAGTGACCTTCATGTCATTCACCGTTTTATGTGAAACCTTCTTTAGGCGCGTTGAGCGATAAACTTATGGAATCGCGTCACCACACGCCGTAGTGCTGTAACCTGATACATAGATGGCGCTGATACCAGTTTTAAGTTTTTCTGGCAGTCCCCATGACTGGTTTTTTTTTCAGTGACTATTTTAGATGCATATTTTCCAATTATTGTAGGTATGCGATTGTAAGTAAATAAATTAGATCTTTTTCTTTTCGTGTGGTAAATGACTAAACTGGTGTCAGAGTACACGCACAATCGCACATGAATCTGAAAAGTCATAGGTAAGTGCCTTTAGTATCTAACTTATTACAGGTCTAGAACAAGACAATGCGTTGGTAACAAATACAAATCCAGCTTCCAGCAGCTTCCATATGAAATGTGTAACAACTACACACTAAACAACAAAAACACAAGCTTTAACAACTTTCTTCTCGCAATAAGAAGGCGGTGTCTAGTAATAAATGACGTTTTCCATTTTCTTAGAACATTGAATAGTGCAAAGCAAGTAAGCCTGTAAAACAGTAAATCAGTAATTCATAGAAGCTTAGTAGTGGACATTTTCAGGACAATTTAATCCGTAAAGTAGTTCGACGAATCCAGAATTTGCTTTCAAACTATGTCGAATAATAATAACACCTTCCTTCCTACATGATTGACACAATCAAGTAATCCCTTAGTCCCATATAAAACAGCAACCTTATTGCGTATCACTCTCACAATCACAATCCCGTTCATTACAACTGACAATTAAGGCTGATTTTGTGAGAAATCTGCACTGCTTTGCATGTTAAACTAACTTTTCTGATAGCTCATGAACGAATAAAACTTTCGAAATCCATTTTTTATACATACATACTCTCATACATACTCTAACTTTTGAAAATTAAGCGTCGCAAAGTTCCTGTTATGAAAATTTCTTGAGTCTTCTCTTGTTTATCGAAGAAGTCTTCACAAAATAAATATGTATGGATGTTATAATAAGTATCTACTTGACGTACAAATTACATGAAAAACTTTTTCGTTATACTTATTCACTTTAAAAAGTATAATAGTGCACACTTTTCGCACTTGTTTGAAAAAACTTAGTAGTTTCAGACAAGGTAGTAGGTATTATGCTTTATTTTAATGATTAAATTCTTCTTTTTTTAATCGTTTTATTACGGACGCTTTTAATGTGCACGTCTTTCTACATTGTTCTCAAATGTATAATTTCAACATGTAACCATTATGTTGTAACTATTTTTTTAAGCTATTGCATAGCTTCTATCGCGGGCCTTGACCGTGGAGACCGAATCCAGAAATTCCGTAACGAAAATACCTAACGCCTAACGAGAGTTTTGTATTGAAAATTATGTTTAACTGTTTGACAACAAAGTTCAAATTTACTTAGACGAATGATCTAACGAGAGTGTTGTATTGAAAATTATGTTTAACTGTTTGACAACAAAGTTCAAATTTACTTAGACGAATGATCCTTGACTCAATCAATCTTCCTAGCCTTTTTCCCAACTATCTTGGGGTCGGCTTCCAGTCTAACCGGATGCAGCTGAATACCAGTATTTTACATGGAGCGACTGCCTATCTGACCTCCACAACCCAGTAACTGGGTAACACGATACCCCTTGGTAAGAGTGGTGTCAGACTTTCGGGCTTCTGACGGCTCGTAACGACTGTCAAAGATCCACAAATGACAGCCGGGACCAACGGCTGAAGGAACGAATGATCCTTGACTATTAATAGTTAAATTAAAACATTATTATTAGTTTGATGTGCCCATTACGTTGTGTCAAGTTTTAAAAACTATAAATGTTATGTCACCATTGCTATTTCTTGTATTCGGGTTAATATTTTACAATTGCATAAGTTGATAAAAAATGCTATGCAATAGCTTTACCGTGGCAGTCCCCGAGTGCCACACGTCTTTTTTTTATTTAAAGAGTGTCCCTGGATTTTCTTGCCCGTTCCTCTCCATAGGTACCTATTACGCTTTGAATGAATGGGCAACTAGCTTCATATTTCTGACTGACCGACTCCTTGACAATTCATAAGTGAATGGTTTAATATTGAAATAAATGCTTTGAGCTTGAGTTTGATAAAACTTGGTAGAACACATTCGATGCCTGGCAATATATTACGTTATTCACGTTGTCTAGCAGTCAGATTCAAATATTTCAAGCAATGGATTTTGTTGTATTGTCAAAATTACAGTTCCCTTCGGATTTTGATTGTAAGTGAGTTATGAAATTGGGGATTCCCATCTTCAAGGCCCAAATTGCTTGGAGCATCCATCGAGGATTACCGTGCGTACAGAGGTCGGTCTGAACAGGTAAACGATTCATTTAAGGGGAAATCCTTTGTAATCCTGATATGTGTTTACTGTGCAGTAAGGTTCTACTGGATTGTATGGTTTGCTTGTGTGTAGTTCAGAAGATGTATGGAGCGTTTTGGTGTCGAGGGAAAGAATTTTGTCATTTGATGGCTGTGTTGTAGAGGAATGAATTTAGACTTGATTTTCGTAGTGAATTCCCGGTAATAATTAAGTAGATTGAAAGAAAATAAAAAAGAAAGAAAATACTTTTGGACGACGGATTGAGTTCTGCATGGGTGTTCCATCTATTTAATTTAAATTAAATTAAAAATCTTTTATTGATTATCCGTATCAATAAAAGATTTTTAATTTAATTTAAATTAATTTTTTTACAAAAGTACTTAACGATTAGGTTACAAGTTCAGAAATATAAAGGTATCTGATATGTTAATACTAAGTTGTTGAAAATCAGGTCCTGTTTCTCAGTTTTTTTATAGACATGTTAATGTCTATAAAAAACCTAGCACATAAATTAAGATATGTATTGAGGTATTAGGAACAAGGTGTAAAGTTCCAAGTTCAAGAAAAAAAAATATTTTGACCTTTTGCGACAACCCTATGTTGTATTATTTGACCTTAGAACGAAATGGCGTATTATTCCCAAACACCGCGATAGTGCAACGTGTTTTTTTTATCAGTGATAGGATTTGTTACGAGCAATATTTCTGTGCTAGTGTCAAGTTGCATTTTTGCGTTTTTAGGGAGAAAAAAAATAAAAACGAAAATCTGAAAAAACAATATTACTCTGTATCCGGAGGAGATTTTCCAAAAATAAAAACTGGAAAATGTACGCCCAAAGATGTTCTATCAGATTATATTTAGACAAAATAAATATCTTGGACAGTTACGTTTTCAGAATTTATTTTAATTTTTTTAATGAACAGATCACCTAAACTTCATCATTGAAAAAAACAAAAAGTATTTGAAATCGACACGTGGGTGTTTTACTCATGCATTGTAAATGTATCCCTTGATCGATAAATACCATAAACAGCAGAGGGAAATTTTTTTGGTCCAATGGAACACTGTGAATCGGTGTCAATCAATCTGCCTAGCCTTTTCCCAACTATGTTGGGGTCGGCTTCCTTTCTAACCGGATGCAGGTGACTGCCTATCTGACCTCCACAGCCCAGTAACTGGGTAATACGATACCCCTGAGTAAGACTGGTTGTCAGACTTTCGGGCTGCTGACGACCCGTAACGACTGTCAAAGATCTACGAGTGACAGCCGGGACCAACGGCTTAACGTGCTTTCCGAGGTACGGAGGAGTCTTAGTATGTAAAAATGGTCACCCATCTATGGATCAACCCCGGCAATTGTAGCTTAACCTGATGGCTCGACCCGTGCGGCTGTTATTACTTAGCCACGAGCTCCTCCAAATCGTGAAATTCTCAATCGGTGTCCTGGGACCTTTTTTCCGGGTCGCAAAAAGGCTACCTCGTGTCATCACATCAATACAGCCCCAGAAATAGCCCCAAAAGCCGATTCTGCTGACTAATAGCCGATACATCCAATATATGTGCTAGGTTAATAAGTCAGTGAGCTCACGTCGGGGCAATTTGCGGAGGTAGGGAGTCTCACAAAAGTTGCTCAGTAACGAACCCGTCCCAATAAAATTGCTCGCGTTTAAACGTTTCTACGTGTTTCTTGTGTACCCCAAGTGAACGCCCAAATAGTTTTTGTTAAACATTAATTTAATGAAATAGGTGTCTGGAGATGTTCTGTGTCTGGTGGAGGAGATAAAACAAAAAAGTTTTAAAAGTTTTAAATTGTCGACGTACTCCGCGAAATTACCAACATTTGTGAAGAAAATTAAATTCAATACAAATAATCTTGACCTGGCTTAATAGTTCATCTTTTAGCTACTCTGTATTAGCATAGGCTAGTGTCGCATAGTTTCTGACGACTTATGGAAAGCACCCCGCGGTTTCACCCAAATAAGTGTCGATCCCGTGAGAATATCGAGATAAAAAGTCCTATGTCCTAACCCATGTCATGGTCTTTCCATGTGCAAAATTTTATCCAAATCGGTTCAGCTGTTGTAGCGCAAAAGCGTAACAAATAAACAACTTACTTTCACATTTTGGCGCTCCTTTAGGCGCGTTGAGTACTTTTTGGGGGAACAAAAATCATGGAACTCACGGCTATATGTCTAAGGCTAGCAATATAGCAAGGCTATATGTATCGAACGTAAGACGTCTACGCGAGAATCACCGAAGGCCATATGTATCGAACAAAAGACTCTATATCAACGCGAGAATCAAAAAGTTACTTATTTTTCACTTCTATCGGAAGTCCCCAAAGACTGCCCGATGTTTTTTGTTAGGATTAGGATGAACAACATAATTTGATAACTTACGTATATAGTCTGAAATCGCCGATCCTTCTGGAGCAAGTGTGGTGATTAATGCTCGTGCCTTTTCTGTATGAGAGACGCCTTTGCGATGCAGGGGGTCAATACCAGGCTGGTATTATTGGTATTTATAAACGTATAACTTACTGTGCTTCTTTCCATCCTCCGTCGAGCCTTTGGTTGCTACTTTTTTTATAATATACTAGCTGTCCCCTGCGGTTTCACCCTCATAAGTCTTCATCCCGTGAGAATATCGGGATAAATAGTATCCTATACAGGGTGTCAGGGACATCGACGTGAAAGCTGATACGATGGATTCAGTACATGATTCTGAAGCCCCCTACGTTAAAATTTTATGTCGGTTATTTTAAAAAACATCTGCTGTTCCATACACTTTGACCGCGTAGGTATTGCATTTTCCTATGAAACAGCAGATTTTTTTTTTAATAACCGACAAAAAATTTTCAAAGCAGGGGATTTCAGAATCATGTCATGGTCTAGCCATGTGAAAATCCGTTCAGCCGTTTTAGCGCGAAAGCCTAACAAACAAACTCATCCAACTCACTTTCGGATTCATAATATTAAACTTTAGGATTCTTTTTCATTAAAAATAGATTCAAACTATTCAAACCCAATCAATCTGCCTATCCATTTCCCTAGTATGTTGGGGTCAGCTTCCAGTCTAACCAGTCGAATACCAGTATTTTACATGGAGCGACTGCTTATCTGACCTCCACAACGCAGTAACTCAGTAATACGATACCCCTTGGTAAGACTGCTTGTCAGACTTTCAGGCTTCTGATGACTGTCAAAGATCTACGAATGACAGCCGGGACCAAAAGCTTAACGTGCTTTCCGAGGCACGGAGGAGTCTCGATATGTAAAGATGGTCACCTGACTGACACCTTAAAACCTAATGGATCGATCCGTGTTATAACTTAGCCACGTTAAAAAACCCAATGACATGCTAATGAAATGTTCCTTTATTTACAACTGTTATCAAGCCCAAGTCGACGTCAACGCGTGTACAAATCCGTAGAATGTTATCACTCCCGTATAATTACCCGCCGGGGTGTTGTTGGGTTAAATTTTTACGAGCCACTGTGGATTACTTTCGGTTCACGTTTGTACACTGTTATGTACATTACGGCTAGAGAAAATTACGGTTTTAGGGAATCCTTATGAAATTAGAATCAGATTTGCGAAACAGTGTATTAGGTTACTTTCTATCTTTCCAATAAACCAGTTTTCAATCTTCTTAGATTCTAGCATTGATAATTATAAAATACTAGCTTTTGCCCGCGGCTGCGCCCGCGTGGATGTCAAGAAATACCCATGGGAACGTACTGCCAAGATTTAAAGTATCCTATATCCTAACCCAGATCATGATCTACCCCTGTGCCTTGCCTACAAAATGTATGGGAAAAGTTTTTTGTGATTTCTGACTTTTCTAGTACTCAAACCTCAGTTAGTCTGATAGAGGTTTTTAATCCTTATATGAAACAGGATCGATTGGCATCAAAAAAAGTTTTTGTGAAAACTGCCCATTTTCTTGCTGACTGTACATTTTTTTCAAAATCTGTGAATGCTGATCAAAATGTTTCAAAAAGTTATGGATAGTCTCCTAAGACCGTTTTCCTGTAACTGCAACGGTTAAGGTAGCTGTCCTTGCTGCCCCATCTCAAAAATCCATCCTGTATATCGGCGTCGACTTGAGAACCTCCTCCTTTTTTTTGTCGGTTAAAGAGCATGGAAATGATGAAATTTTCAGCATTCATAAGGTACATTCCCACATTCGCGAAGGAAACGAACACTTTAAATGAAATGACCTAAGTTGTTTTCTTCAAGTAGTCGTAAATGCTAACTGGGGCTACTTACTCATTATGGTGTTGGCTGGCTGCGACCAAGGGACCAGCCATTATGTCATTGAGGTCAATTTAATACTTAGTTCCAGACTTTACTCAGCATTTCCTTTTTCCTGAAAGGATTCTTGGAACTATTCAAAGTTGCAGCGTAACGATGAATACTCAGACATTTGACTTATACCTGCAAAACAGACAATGATTCTGATTATCGAACATGGCTAGGTAGTATGTAGGGAATTTTTCATATAATACATTTCTTTTAGAGAGCAGTGGTGGCCCAGTGGTAATGGCTCCGACTTACGAGTTGAAGGTCGTGGGTTCGAACCCAAGCAGGCGCTTTACTTTGTGTAAATAATTTCATCACCACTGCTCTCAAAATGGTGAAAGAAAACATCGTGAAGAAACCGGCATGTCTTAGAACCAAACATTCGAAGACATGGTGACATCTACCAACCCGCACTGGGTCCGCCGAGTGATAGGTTACAGCCCACCCCTCTCACAGAGAGGAGGCCTGTGTCCCAGCAGTGGGAACATTAGGCTGATTATGTTATGTTATGTATATGCAAAATTGCCTATATTATGAAATGACAGGAATATCTACCTAATGTCTAATGTGTGCATTATTTCTACAAGACGAAACCCATCGCATTGAAAACAACAAAAAAAATTTAGATTTGTCATTATGTGACAAATCAACATTAAAAATAAAAACACCCACCTGTCAAAGTCAAAGTTGTCAAAAAGTTCAACTAAATTCAAAAGAAACGAAAAAGGAATTTCATCATACATAAAACCAATGAAAACAAAATAATACATTTCAACACCCTCCATAATAAAATAAAAATACTTGAATTATTTACCATAAACGGTTTCAAATGTCCGCGTGACGTTTAGACAATGAAACAAAATGATTTTATTTAAATAAAAACAAAAGGTAACCAACCGCTTATGATTTAAACACGAGTTTAATGGCGTAATAAATCAGTTTTGATAAAGGATTCTTATCTGATGTGGGGCTTTGATCGGTGCTTGCACCCTTTTTTATGGGGCGATGTTCTACTCATGCGTATAATTTTAAAGTAATGGAAAGTGCAAAACAGATTTTGTTTTGTTGGTAAGTAAGCAAGTATACAAAAAGAAAATTATTCAAAAAACAAAAAGCCGACTGCAAAAACACATAACTGAAAAGAGAAAAACAAGCATTATAATCTATAGAATTTTGGTATCGCAGGCGGGGGACAAACAAAAGTTAGGTACACCATATTTCCGGTTATTATTGTTATATTATTATTGTCTCCGCCTGCGATACCAAAATTCTATAGATTATAATGCTTGTTTTTCTCTTTTCAGTTATGTGTTTTTGCAGTCGGGTTTTTTGTTTTTTGAATAATTTTCTTTATTTCAAGTTTTTTAGTTTTATTAATATAATCTTAATTTGGAATTGACTCATTACCAGCTTTTATTTGATACCATTATTGTTGTAATTTATTTTAAAAAAAAACCTTCCCCTCTTTTTTTTTGTATTTGCAGATGCAATACATAAATATTATATAGCCTATGTCACTTCTACGATTAAGACGAATCTAACGACACCTCCTATTGTTAAAATCCATCAAGCCGTTTAGGCTACAGAGCGTGCCAAAGAAATAGACATACATACATACATACATACATACTCTCGAAAAACATTACTCTCCTTCTGGGGCAGTCGGGTAAAAACTCAATCGTCGCTTAGTAATAATGTAGGTAAGGTTAAACAATTAATTATTAGGTTCAAGGCCGGAGTGGCAACACTGGCCGAGTGTCACTTGACCGCATATTTTAAATTTTGCTAAAATATAAATAAAGATCCAAATAGTATAAATAGTAGTGTAACAAAGTGCAGCTACGATAATTTACCCGTGATATTGTTATTGACACTTTATGAGTGATGTGGAAGTATCTAGACAATAGTCAGTAAAAAGTTCAGTTTTCAATACTATGTGACATCTTAAACAATCGATCTCTGATCATGACAGTGCAATAACGTTCATCTACAAACAGTGACGAAATCAATAAGTTTTAGTGAATATTATACCACTATATTGAAAAACTAATAGAGAAAAAAACAGTTAACATTTTTTTTTTTAATTTGGACTTTGACCTCTTGATATTATCCAACAACTAGCGCCATAATTTCCCCAAGCAGTGAATAGACAAACTAATTATTGGTACTACTAGTGACATTACAACCACAAGCGGCAAATAGAAGAACTAAAGTGTTACCATTTTATAAAAAAAAGTGTTACCATTGTATATAAAAAAGTACAACTAGCGCCATTACAACGCCCAGTGGCAAGTAGAAGAATTAAAAGTGATACCACATAGAAAAATATATTCGGGTTTGGTAGAAAGTTGTGTTAGGTTGCTGGAGTTAAAAACCATAACGACAAATCAATTTAAAAAACATAAATAATTGAATAGTCGAGTAAAATGGCTTCACCGAACGACAATGTCACCTATCGCAAACCGTGCAGGTCGAGTTCACTAACCAACTTATCCGACATAACAAATAGCAGCGAGAAAGCTATATTTGATGCCACTATGATGAGCATTCCAGATAGTCTTCATGATAATAGCTACATTCGCGATTTAACTGAACAAATAAAAAAACTCACGATGCAATTAGCGAGCGCACACAATGAAATAGAAAATCTGAACATAGAAAACTTTCGTTTAAAATCTGACCTACAAAAAATGATCAAAACCACTAACACATACAAGAAAATATGCTCAACACCATGCAGAAAACCATGACACCGATACACAATAATAAAACCCCAAACCAAAATAAAGAACAAAGCGAGCGACTGATTAATGAAACGATTATAAATGACCCGCAAATCAACTGCTCAAGAACTGAGTCCAACAATTCCAACTTGCAAAATAAAGAGACTCAAACCACTTTCACCCCGAGCATCCAGGACAATAAAGAGACACAAACAACTATCACACCGAGTAAACTGAAGAAAGTGCCCATCATCTCGTCACTAAACGAAAATGTACTAAACAATGATAATGAGCCGACTAATAAGATAATAAAACCTAGACAAAAAAACAAAGTGTGTATACTAAGCAGCAGAACACCTAAGGGGTCCTTATCTATTGTACAGGAAATTTATTCAAACTACTCTCACTACTGCCGATACATCAGAACTAACAGCACCGCAGCTGGCCTTCTCAGCGATATTGAGCTTAAACTAAAAGGGTTCACTCAAAACGACTACTGCATACTTCTCATCGGGGAAAATGATACAAAAGAAGAAAGGGACTACAAAGACATAATAAACAAAATAAGAGTATGCCTGCAAAGAGTAAATCATACAAATGTAATTGTATGTGCAGCCACCTATGTGGCAGGTGCTTCCATATATAATTACAAAGTAGACATGTTTAATGATCTCTTATACTCAGATATTAAAAGCAATGAATACGCATATTTCTTTGATAGCAACTATGATTTGACCCTTGAGATGTTCTCTTACAGAACTGGTAAAATAACTAGCTACGGAATGAGAAACATACACGACCGAATTGTAAGCAATATACTCTATGATTTAGATCTATTTGAACAACCAGACGAAATACCAATAACATAATATAAGCATGTAGATCAGGTTATAGGTAACCAAGACTTTTTTCGTCTATAATCACATATTTATAATGCACCAAAATATAAATGGCCTAATAAGTAAATCGGATCTATTAGGCATACATCTTAGTGAACTCTCAGAAGAAGGTAAGTCAATTGACATCCTTTGTATAACGGAACACAACATGAAACAGGGTGACCATCAACATTTACATATTACAAATTATTCACTAGCAACATCCTACACTAGGGATGATAGAAATGGGGGGTCATGCATTCTAATCAAAAATACACATAAATTTGAGGTTATAAATGTAAGGAAATGGGCCATACCCAATCTAATAGAATGTTGTGCGATTAAGCTTTTGTCTCACCCAATCATAATTATCTGTATTTATAGACCACCAAATAATAAAAAAGATAAACTATCTATGTTTTTTGATCATTTGGACATGATCCTAAAAGAAATTTGTCTAAAACCAAATAATAAGATAATACTATGTGGAGATTTTAATATTGATATTTGCAAAAATAGCAAAGCCTCTTTGACCTTTCAAAATTTATTACGCAGCCATAATCTAATTTTGGGTACTCGATCGCCTACACGTCTTTGCAGTGGGACCTGCATCGATAATATAATTCATAATACTAGAGGCAGCAGATGTGAGATTAAAGAATTCGCATTATCGGATCACACGGCGCAACTACTAAAATGTCGTGTCAAGAAAACTTGCACGCTTTCTCATTGGTTTATTCAGAAACGTGACTATAGCGATGAAAATATCAAAAAGTTTAGAGAATGTCTTCAAAGTCTCACTTTCTGTGATGTATATATGTGCTCCGATCCCAATGAAGCATTTAATGAGTTTCATGACATATATAAACTGTTCTATGACTTGTGTTTCCCTATCAATAAAATAAAAGTTTCGGTAATTAAAAGACCTAAATGGATATCGACGGGACTAAAAAAATGTTCCAAAAGGAAAAGGGACATGCTATGGGAATATCGAAAGTCACCTAACCCAGAAAACAAAAACAAACTTAAAACCTACACTAACCGATTGAAACACATAATTAAACAAACACAGAAAGCCCAAAATTCTCATACTATACACAATTCTGAAAACAAGAGCAAAGCTGCATGGAGGATAATTAATCAACAGAAAGTAAATTATCCAAAAGAAGGAATAGACAAAATAATTGTTGACGGTACAGTTATTAACCGTCCAGAACAAATAGCGAAATCATTTAATGAATATTTTATCAATCAAATTCAATCTCAGAGTGACATTAACTATAATAATATGCTGACATTCGACACAATTTCTAATTCAATATTTATGATGCCAACGGTACCAACTGACATTATTAAAATAATAAATTCTCTGAAAAATACAAACAGCGCTGGATATGACCACATAACCACCAAAGTGATTAAAACCACATCTTTCACTATTGCACCCGTACTTAGTCACATTATCAATGATTGCATTGAAAAAGGTGTATTCCCAGAAAAACTAAAACTTTCTATAATAAAGCCAATGTTTAAAAAAGGTGACAGGCAAGATCCTAATAACTACCGACCCATTGCCCTTATCCCAGTCTTCTCTAAAATATTTGAAAAAATAATTTATAAAAGTATATATTCCTTCTTAGAAACCAATAAAATCTTAATCAGCGAACAATATGGCTTTAGGCAAAGTAAAAGCATTACCTCCGCTATATATGCGCTTGTCAAACATGTACTTACAAATATTGACAACAGAACTCCTGTTGTTGCGTTATTTATGGACATGACTAAGGCTTTTGATCACGTTAGCCACAAAATACTCCTTAACAAATTGGAAAAATATGGCATCAGAGGTAATATCCTTCAACTTATTAAGTCATATCTAATGAATCGGCAACAATGTACATGTGTAACAAAAATCTGCCCCTACACTAAAACAGAAATTACATACACGTCTGAATATCGCAAATCCTTATTTGGAGTACCACAGGGCGGTGTCCTAGCACCATTATTTTTCATTGTATATGTTAACGACATGCCTAAAATTATCTCTAATCCTATGATCTTATTTGCGGATGATAGCACAATATTATTTAGAAGCGAAAATGATGAGACTTTCGAAAATGACATAAATAATAACTTAAGTGACATAATAAACTGGCTGACTGAAAATAATCTCAAAATAAATCTAGAAAAAACAACCTACATTTCGTTTGAACAAAGAACAAACAATAAAAAACTAGATGTTCGATATGGTGACAAATATATTCAGGAGACTGATAATACAAAATTCTTAGGCATCTGGATCGATAAAAAGATGAACTGGAAAATACATATCGAAAATGTATGCAAAAAACTTAGCCAGTGTTCATATGCCCTTTATAACTTAAGAAAAATTTCAAATCAGTCAACATTATTAATGGTGTACCACGGATATGTATTGTCTACTTTGCGATATGGACTTATATTTTGGGGGAACTCGCCCGATAGAGAAATGGCGTTCATAGCACAAAAAAAATGCATAAGGGCAATTTGTGGCATTCAAAGCACAGACAGTTGTAAGCCACTTTTCCAAAAGCTTCAGCTACTTACACTTCCGTGTCTCTACATATACGAAGTAGCAAGCTATGTTAAAACAAATATACACCTATACAGTCACCCAAGGAGTTTACGTCACAAATATAAAATATGCACCATACCACATAAAAAAGCCATTTTTAATAAAAATCTACTTGGTATGGCACCCAAAATCTACAATAAGCTACCTGAACACATAATTGAAATTAAAAATATAGATCAATTAAAAAAAAAACTACACATTCTTTTAGTTGCGAAATGCTACTATAATATTAATGACTATTTAAATGAAAAATGCTAGGCCTACTACATCCGATTTATTATATTGGGGAAAATCAATACTACGCTTCTGAATGATCAATTTACTATTTATACTTTTAATTTGATTTGTATTAGTTTTAATTCTGACTGTAATGTATTATTCTGACCTAGTATTTGTTATTTCCATTGTTTCGAACTTAATATTTTATACTTGTTTGTAATTTAATTTTCTACTGTTTTTTTTTTTTATTCAGACATTTAAATATTATTGTAATTATTTCATAACGCTGACATATTTAATTTTATCTTGTACGTACTCACTTTTTATTATTTACATACCCATGTGATGGTTAAACATGGGGAACTTTATTTCTATTAACAAAAACATCAATGTATATCTGTACCTATGTTTGCAAATAAATAAATAAATAAATAAATAAATCAATTTAATAGCTTGTGGTATACCATAAGTTGAAGCAACAATAATAGTTGCTCCGTCTAAACAGTGTTTAGACGTTGCAAGTAAAACGCCTGCTACACCGTTGACAATCGCGTCCCAAACAGAGGTGACTTTGGTTAGCGACCGGCAAAGTTGTTCAACGTTTGGTCGTAAACCATCATTTACACGGTTGTAAACCATCAAGGTCACCTCTATCGGGACGCGGTTGTCGACCGTGTAGCAGGCGTGTGAGCACTATTACATTTCGACTAATTTCGAAGGTGATTTTTGCGTTAAATGGGCAACTTTGGCGTTCTTATTCTGAGTAATTGAAAGACTCCGACAACTATGACTTATTGAGTGGTGGAGAATAGTTATTAGTATAGTTCATAGCGGCCTCGCATTTTGAAATTTTTGCTTAACTATATATATAAAGCCAAAATTCCTAAGCAAGTTTTCCACAAAATGCGCGACGGCATTTTTTTGAGCTCGTGGCTTGAACTATTTATTGTACATAGCAAATGAAATGAAAAATTTAAAATAACATCTCTTAAAAAGTGGTTCAGTTCATAGCTGCCTCAGAATTTTGAAATTAATATGTATGGGATATCTAAAAAAAAAACCCATTCAAAATCATAAAAAACGCTCAGAATTAACTGTAAATTTCTCCATACTACATTCATATTTTTACGTAAAATTTATATCAGAATAAACGTTGGTTCATAAGAAATTAAAATTGCATACTTAAAAAAAAACTTAATTATATAACTCAAAATAAGCATAATTACAACTGCCAAATTGCTACATATTGCGATGCATCGGGTGCTCGAACTGTCAACACGCAATTTTATGATAGGCTTCTTAATAGTAGAGGATCCGACCTAGGAACGACCTCCACCCATCTGTATAATGGATGAAAAGTATTCTAAAGTATGTTAGAAAATATATCGCGAGTGGGTTGAAAATTTGATTCAAGGTTCACTGCGGATTCGCGTATTTTTAGCGTCTTAAGGCCACGCATGCAAAACTAGTGCTGTAGTCAGCAAGTTAAACTATTAACACTTGCAAGTGCTTGCATCCTCCTCCATATTGTGAGGTATGAAGTAAATTGGTGGTGGGCGAAGCTAGAAACCAGTCATTACTTATACACTTGTGGGCTAAACTGCACGTGACTGAAAAGGCTGAAACACTTTGACTTAGGCTGCCTGTCCACTGGAGCGGAGAGGAGAAGAGAGGAGCGGAGATGTGCCAATATTAACGGCGGAGTTTAGATGCTATTGGTTAATATTTACACATCTTCGCTCCTCTCCTCTCCTCTCACACACACTCCACACTCCTTATGCAAGGTTTTAAGAAGAAGATAGAAGGTAGACTCGGAGGAGCATGAGGCTAAGTAATAACAGCCACACAAGTCGATCCATCAGGTTAAGCTACGCTGCCGGGTTTGGCCCGTGGATGGGTGACCATCTTTACATTACCTGACACCTCCGTGCCTCGTAAAGCACGTTAAGCCGTTGGTTTCGGCTGTTATTCGTGGATCTTTGACAGTCGTTATGGGTCGTCAGAAGCCCGAAAATCTAACAACCAGCCTTACCAAGGGGTATCGTATTACCCAGTTACTGGGTCGTGGAGGTCAGATAGGTAGTCGCTCCATGTAAAATACTGATTTTAGTTGCAAAAAAAACAGCTGTTCCCTACATTTTGACGAGATAAGCGAATATAAATGTAGGGAACAGCAGATTTTTTTTTTCGCAATTTCATCTTTGGTCCCATAGTAAAAGTTGTTCATAATGATGACTACAACGACCCCTTAAGAGGTTGATGGTGTTTTACCAATAACCCTGTATAAAGGTAATAATCAAAAGCCAAAATACAAGAAACGTGTTTTTTTTTCGTCGTTTTTTGCTCGATCTTAATATGGTACGGAATCCTTCGAGTGCGAGTCCGACTCGCACTTGGCCCGTATTTAAAACCTCACACAAACAGAGCGCTTAAATTCGACCTACTAACATATTCCTTTTTAATTCGAGCCCACTAGCCGACGAAGCAAAAGTAGTTAGCCAATAGTTTTGGCAAGGGCCGAGAGGGGAAACCATTCATATTGACTAATGTTTCCTCACTGCCCCTTTATTACGCACTGCCATCCTACTGGAAGATATTTGTAACTAAAGTAGCTTCGGTTCGACGCCCGACGGTAAGAATTATCTTTGAGCGCCATTTTTTGCGAGAGACACACTTTTGTGTTGGTAAATAAAGTGTGGCGAGGGGGTGAGGGTTTATTTTAGGAGTATCTTTAAAAAGAGAACGCTTAAAACGTGACCGAATTGCGTGTAAACGAAATGTTTTCATGAATATATTTTATCAATGTCTGAGTTTTCTTAAATTGGTGATCTAAAGACGATTCTACAACACGTTCACATAAGTGATTCGGCAGGTCGAATATTGCACCAAGAGACACAAAAACAGCGTAATGAAAACGAAATGAAATCGTCGCCCTCGCATGGAGCGTACCTTGACCGTGCACTAATAGGGCCGCGCGCGTACCCACTGTTTCAAATAATGACAGACATCGCTCCAATGGGATAAACGCCTACTTATTGCAAGGTTGTGACGATGATCCAGGCAGTCCTGCGGGCTACGGGCCACTCTGCCGCCGTGAGCGACACTACGCCCAGCCAATTGCCTCTAATGACACCACTCGAACGCGTATCCGTCCAATCAACTCTTAAGACAAGAGGATCCTTCAGTCTGCTCGGCGGCCCGACACTATCGCACCGTTAGTGGATTGCTCTGGACCAGAACCAGTGAATACCGAGTGATTGTTATGGAGTGATGTGAATATGTGAACAATGAACGCAGTGCTATACGTATACGCCGATAACATACATACCTCGTGGGAACCTCGATATCCCAGTCAAAGAATAGCAGTAACGATGATTGATTGAACTTTAAAGTGAAGTAACAAATTGGACATCATGAATGGGATAAGCGCGGCGGCTGAGAAGCCGGCGACTGGAGTCGAGCCACCGGCGAAAGATGAACCCAAACCTAAGAGAACGGGGGTTAGGGAGAAGCTCATGCAGATCCGGTCAAACATAACCGTGGAACCCATCATAGCCTGTTACATAATGTCCAATGTATTCTCAGGACTTGCAATTCAGAATCTGAATTTGGAAAAAGCGTGTAGAGTTAATTTAGGATATGATGATGAAGTGTGTTCCGCGTTAAATAGGCGGCAAACAGAGAACTATACTTTACAGGAATCCGAAGTACAAAAGTTAACAGCGTCAGTACAAGCGTGGAAAAATATGGCCCAAACTGCGTTTCCGTGTATTTTAGTTTTGTTCGTCGGTTCGTGGAGCGATAAAACGGGGAAGAGGAAGGCATGCATACTGCTGCCAATAGTTGGGGAAGTGTTGTGCTGCACGAGTTTCATGCTAAACACATATTTCTTCTACGAGTTACCTTTGGAGATAACGGCCCTCTCTGATCTGTTCCCGTCACTAACCGGAGGATGGATAACAGTGTGCGTCGGTGTATTCAGCTATATTGGTGATGTAACGACAAAAGAAATGAGAACATTCAGAGTAGGAGTGGCTAATTTGTGTATGTCCCTCGGAATACCTATAGGCATGTCCCTCAGTGGTATTCTACTGCAACAGATCGGTTACTACGGCATATTTTTAATATCGAACTGTCTGTATCTGACGAGTTTGATATATGGATATATACGACTGAAGGATCCGATCATATCTTCGGATAGACAAAGAGTGAGTATTCCGTGATCTGAATTTTCACTGCATCTTTCTTAGTCCACATAAGCGGGATTATTTAAGGTGGTTCTATCAGCATTCAGACTTATAAAATTAGACTAAAGTCTAGGGCTGATGCAGTATCGGTATGTGTCCCTATAAGTCGAGTTGACGCCATACATCATTTGCAGAGAAGCTCGACAGCCCGGTTAGTCCTATGTCTAAGTGATAAATTGCTGCGCGCTCAGTACGCAAATTCAAACCAAGGGGGACATCGTAACGCAATCAGCGATTTTACGCGAGGCTCGCTGAGGTGTCGACTTGGATTTATATCCCTCCGATCCTTTGACATTGTCACTAACTATAGGACCCAGCATGTGGTACATTGTTACACTTTCCAACACATTTTTAATCGTTTTTCCATAGTGATTGATGATAGCAGTTGCGTCGGATCGAACTTTAGAAAAAACATAATTTTCTTTTTCACGATATTTGTATGATGCCAAATGTTTCGTTCTTTTATTCGGCTAAGTTTTGATTGTCTCTTTTTTTTTGTTTTGGAAATTATTTCGCAAATCTCTCCCTTGGCAGTTGCTCATGAAAAGCGTTGTAAACACAATCTGTATGCATTCCGTATGCTAAAGGGAACACGAAAATAAAGTGGGGATTATTGCGGGATTTTGTTTGAAACCTGAAATTGCACTTATTCGCTCGTTCGTCCCGGCCGGGGGTAAATTAAATTCACTTCGCTTTATAATGAATTTATGTAAAATTAAATTTTATCTTTGTACTATGAACGTCCAGGGCTGACTGCACCGTGAAATCTCTTTGTTTAGTAGAGCTTAACTAAAACCAATTAAATGTTCATATTTTTGTTTAAAACGACTTATTAAATAAGTTATTTTATTTTGGTGGAATGAGTAGCATTTATATCTTGATGCAAGTCTATAATTTTCTCAGCTTATACTCAGTATCTGGGCGACCGACCTCTTCTCTAGTCAAAATAGAGAATGCTCAATTTAATAGTATAGGATAGTTCATACTAATTCCATGCTGCCATGATTATTATTATGGCTTTATTTTCCACTTAACAATACAAATATATATATCAGATTATAAACTATGTATTTCTTCTTTTTCTTTGTTATGTGGCCCGACACCTCCATCCTTTTCCACCTTTCCCTGTCCTTGGCCAAATGCATCCAACTTGTTCCAGCAGTCTTTATTATATCATCGACTCATCATTTTTTCTGTCTCCCCACACTTCGTTTGTCTTTGGGACCAAGCCATTTAGTATTTCGGTAAGTCCATCTCTCATCCTTATATCTGGTGTCCAGCTCAGTTCCACTTCTGTTTCAAACTAAAATGAAAGGCATCAGTTAATTTTATTTTCATGTGGATGGCTGTGTTTCTCGTTTTGTGTATTTTTCGTAGTTTAAGTATACTTCGTTCCATTGCATGTTAGCATGATGCAATTTCGTTCTTTACTTTTTCAGTGAAGACCCAAGGCTGGCTAGCGTAGGTTAGGCTCGGGAGAATGCTATGATAGATATATAATGATAGTATTTACTAATGCCATGCTGCCATGTCATTATTCTTAGGTAGCCATCTTGTTCTAAACTTTGGGAGACCGAGCTCAGCTTGGGTGAAAATAGAGAAAACGAATTTTCCCGGATATGAGACCTTGCTGGATCGATTTTTCGCTCCCGTAAACCCCTTTATCGAAATCGTTAAAGCCGTTTTCGAGAACATGATTACAAAATATTATACATGTATCAATCTAGTCTACCTAATCGCTAAGAACAGGATTTGCTTGGACAGTTCCTGTTAATTTATTTATTTATTTATTTATTAGTTTTAACTATGTACCGTCAACTGTGGCACCTTTACTTTCCATGAGCAACTTTACCCATGAGTTTAATATAAAAATATTTCTCTTACTAAAAATCTGTTACAAATAGTCGGTTTTCCTACTCTTGTATCTCTTTGATATTAAATGGCGGCAACAGATTTTTAGTAATCGAGAGATATTTAAGTACAGCTTAGACACGGGTAAAGTTACTCATGGAAAGTAAGATGCCACAGTTGACCGAATTAGGTATGTTGAAACTGTTTGGTACTCACCGTCACTCGTCCCTATAGGTTCATTAGAAAACCAGCGGCAGCTTCAGACAGCATTTTTTTGGCATTCATGCTGAAATGAACCTTTTTGGCGCAGCCGTGAGGCACACACTATTATTGTAAAACTATAATTTTCACTTTTTATTTAGTTTTTTTTTTGTGTTTCACGAACTGGATCCAAATAAACATTATTCTTTCTTTCTTTCTTTCTTTCTTATATATATATAAATATACAAATATTGCTCATTTAATATTATAGGATAAGTTTTAGCCCTGATTTCTATTCAAGGAAGAAATAAACGTGTCTCCAGTTGATACATCTTCCTACACACAATTTAAGCAATGTTAGCTGCTACTGCTAGCTGCAGTTACTTTGAGATATTCATAGCCGTTATGATTATGCGTAGGGGCTGGTACACTCTCTGTTAAGTTGTTATTGTATCCGCTGTTGTTGTGAATGTAGTGTGCATAAATAAATAGGAGACAAATGTTCAGCAGAAGAACATTATACGACCTATAGATTACCATGAGAATCTGAATTACCGAAACTAAGAGAGTATCTTAAAGCATTATTTAAAACTAAAATTAACATATTTTTTACTAAATCAGGGTTCGCCGCTAAAACTTCCTTGATTTACTTTCCCAAAAGTTGATATTAATTTAATCGTCGTTAAAACGTATGAAAATGTTAATCAAATAATGTATTTGACGAAAAAAATGTTGTTACATAATATGAACTAGCTGACCGGCCTGACGTTGTCATGTAAAAATTTCTATTTCGATTTTTCAGCTGATCCTTTGGGTTTTTCCCAAAAATATTTTTTCTTAAACAACTCGGACGCCATTAGGACTTTGCGACCGAATTCGGTCGTATAGGGATCGCTATATATGTCGAGACTGCAGCTCCTGATTGAAATTGTGGCATTGTATACATCGCATCAAAGACCTGACGTCACACAAAATTCCTGACGTCACACTCCTCTAAATTGGAGACCCCGACGTGATAAGAAGCAGTGGTGGCCCAGTGGTAATGGCCCCCGACTTACGAGTTGTAGGTCGTGGGTTCGAACCCAGGCAGGCGCTTTACTTTGTGTAAATAATTTCACCACCACTGCTCTCAAAACGGGTGAAGGAAAACATCGTGAGGAAACCCGCATGTCTTAGAACCAAAAATTCGAAGACATGTGAGATCTACCAACCCGCACTGGGCCCGCTTGGTGGATTACGGCTCACTCCCTCTCACAGAGAGGAGGCCTGTGTCCCAGCAGTGGGAACATTAATAGGCTGATGATGATGATGATGATGACGTGTTTTGAACCCGCAACACGTCGGGGTCACAAGTGGTTATGAAGAACAGGGGGGTTCACTCATCCTCTATTGACAAGGGAGGATCTTCCGAGCAGACGGGTGTCGTGTCTGGCGGGCAACTGTCCAATGTTTGATGACGGATAGTCTTATTATGTCGTTCGCGCGGTAAACTCTATTTGCGCGATGCAGGATTTGTGTGACATCAGGTCTTTGATGCGTAGTTCACAAGTGGTGATATAGATGTCGCCACAGAATAGTGTAGTGATCATCCTTGGTTTAAATGGTTTTTTGCTAAGTAGGTACAAGGTGATGCGACGAATATGAGCTTCGCTTCTAGGATCTAGGAGGGACTGGCGTTCATTGGCCCGATAACTGTAACACCTAGCACAGAGACAGGATAGTACAAGAGAGTGATTCCTTTGCTTCCTGTGGCAGTAGGTGAGGTACCATACATTTTATGAAACCAACAAATAATGTATACCTACATTATTTGTTGGTATCAATCAACCTGCCTAGCCTTTTCTCAACTATGTTAGAGTCGGCTTCCAGTCTCACCGAATGCAACTGATTATCAGTATTTTACATGGAGCGACTGCCTATCTGACCTCCACAACCCAGTAACTGGGTAATACGATACCCCTTGGTAATACTGGCTGTCAGACTTTCGGGCTACTAACAACCCGTAACGACTGTCAAAGATCCATGAATGACGGCCGGGACCAACGGCTTAACGTGCTTTTCGGGGCACGGAGGAGTCTCGGTATGTAAAGATGGTCACCCATCCACGGACTAACCCTGGCAAGCGTACCTTATTTTAAATAAGTTTCTAGTTACCTAGTATTTTACTATACTTTTTGCAATAGTCAGCATGAAATTATATTATGTTTAGGTCTAAATATTTCGTTACGAACTCTGAAATACTAATGAATTAAATGATTAATTCGCTTTTGTGACTCTCATGAAAATTAAATAAAACCGATATCTTTGATGAATGAACTGCATATAAATTTTTAACCGATTTAAAAAAGGAGGCTTCTTTATCGGAAAGCAATTTGTACCTACAGTTGCTCAGTTTTCAGAACTTGATAATAGGAGATAATGCGAAATAACCCCAAATATAAATAACAAATGCTGTAGTATATGTGAAATCAAGTAACTTCATGAACAAAAGTTCCTAGGTACTATCCAAAATCCTAGTTCTTCGGAAAGTTCTTTCGGAAGCTAGGTACTGTTACAAACCATGTTCGACAGATATTGGCCATACTTCCTTTGTTTGCGGGTTATTAGCATCTGTAACTTTCTTTCCCAATCGTTCATTAGGAATTTAATTAAATTCAAAATAGCATTTTACAGCGTCTTCCATTCATGGCTTTCAGCCGTTAGATACATTTTTCACGTCCACCGTAGCTATGACATATTTAACATGACCAAATTACATATTACATTTTTATGGTGTGTAATATTGTAAATCTGCGCCTAAATTCTTTGCAATACTAGGTATTTACAAAACTACAAAATGTTGCTCTTCAGCTCAACTCATCACCTGCACTATTTTTAAACCAATAAAACTATATTAATCTCATGAGAATAGTAGGAATCTTGTACATTAATGTTATGTACTTAATGTACATATAGGTACATTGTAAGAGCGAATCAATTTACACGCGTCCCCTAAGACCAAGGCCAAACATTTTTTGACGTAAAGAAGCACCATAATAAATATGAATAAAAAATCTAAAAAAATATACAACGTTATTTTTTCTTTATACTAAGCCTCTTAAGGGGTCATTGTACTCATCATTATGAACAACTTTCACTATGGGACCAAAGCTGAATTCGCGGAAAAAAAATCAGCTATTCCCTACATTTATGTTCGCATATCTTGTCAAAATGAAGGGAACAACTGACTTTTTTTTCGGTTGATGGATATTCTGATATTCTGGTAACTTTCATATTTTTATTTTAGATAATGTAAAAATCTATCAGATACCGTTAAAAACCAAGTTAGTTATTAGAATACTTTTGCGCCCTGTAGCGCTCTGAGCAAAAAATATCCACTCGAACCAAGTCTTGATCTCTAGCTAATGGAACCACCCACATAATCAATTGTATACAAACAAGATTAAGCGTGGGCCACAACTGCATACTATAAACGACTTCTATTTACAGGAACAACCCGTGGGTTGCCGCGGGTGGGTGTGTTCGTTCTTTGACGCGCGTCATGTCCGCGAGACGTTGACGGTCGCCTTCAGAACTGGTCCGAGGCGGCGGAGACTCAGGGTCTCGTTGCTGATTGTCGTTGTCTGCGTTATTTTTGGACCTTTACATGGTAAGTCGTTTTTCTACTCCTTTATTCATTGCTTATGCCTACAAATTAATAAATAACATTTTTAAATATTTTGAGTATAAAAATATAAAAAATTGTAGCCCATCGGTATAAAGAACAGGGTCCAAGCTGCCAGTGGTAAGGGCTCTAGAGACCTCCTCACTATGCGTGCCATGTCCAGGTGTACTGCTTTTTAACCGACTTCCAAAAGTAGGAGGTTCTCAATTCGTCTGTATGTTTTTTTTTTTTTTTTTTGTATGTTTGTTACGCGATTTCTCCGTCAATTATGGACCGTTTTTGAAAATTGTTTTTTTGTTTGAAAGGGTATGCTCCCGAGGTGGTCCCATATAAATTTTATTACTTTTACTTGGATAGTTTTTGAGTTAGCTTCAATAATACGTATTTTTCCCACTTAGTTTATATAGATGATATAATGATAACTTCCAATCACTGTTATTTACATAGCAGGTTAGTGGTATTCGAATTTGTATGGGGTAGGTACCACAACTTAAAAGTACAAAATAAAAACTTTTTACAAAAAAAAGAACAACCGACTTCCAAAAAAGACACTACAAAGTCAAAAATAACTTTAATTTCGGAAGTCGGTGGCAAAAAACGAAAGTTCAAAACCAAATACACCGACTTCCGAAATTAAAGTTATTTTTGACTTTGTAGTGTCTTTTTTGGAAGTCGGTTGTTCTTTTTTTTGTAAAAAGTTTTTTTTAATCAAGGCCTTGATCTAACTGCATAACGAGACCCTCTTCAGGTGTTTGTCGACGCTTTTGACTATTATGCTATTGGGCGTCACGACTATCGGGACCATGATAGCTGTATTCACAACCACATGTCGACCACCTCTTGAGCCTTATTATTATTAGCACTTAGTGACCCACTATAGGGTCCTCTTTCCGCTTATCCCTATAATTACAAAGGACAAACTTTCTTCTAATGTGATTTAGAATTATTAATATATAGAGTATAACGGTTCCATTACTAATTTGTATCTTTGTCTGCTTTGCGATCTGTGCTACCAGGCTCTGTAGCGAATTGCCATGCAGGGATAGTAAATTGACTACTTTAGACATTACTATACTTGTTCTACAATGGGACAAAAATAATAATAAAAATATATAAACATAAAATGTTTACTTTGAAGGAAAAACGATGTTAAGAAATACTTCTTGATTTATGTTTAAGAGCGTGCATACTGAGAGTGGGCAACGTGGCATAGATGTCACATATCGTCGCTCGACATCCAATACCGCGAATGTGACATTTTCGACGAAAATCAGACTTTAGTTTTATTTTTTAATATACGACGACAATAGACGATATTTCGCTGTTTTGATTCATTTGGCAATATTACTATATAGAAATATGATATATGGAAATATAATATTAAAATAATTAATATTGTAACTTTCAAAATTCCTATTTAACACCTTTTAGTTTCAGGTGTCAAATAGGCATTTTGAAAGTATTATAATATAAATATTCGGTGTTACAATATTAATTATTGCATTTCAATATTTTAACATCAAATTCAGTGTTATAATTGCAATTAATTATTAATACCCTAGTTCACTAGTATTTCATATTTTCATACAGTAATATTGCCAAATTAAGCAAAACAGGTGGTACATTTACAGCTATTTGCTATGAGATGCCAACTATTAGAATGAACGCTCTTAAGAGTGACATAATTGTTCAAGATCTATTGGGACGACATAAAACATCCGACAGTAAAAAAAACGTGTGCGACTCGGGACGCCCCGCCCGACAGAAGTTATAACTTAAACTAATCTAAGTGGAACTGACAGATAAAGTAACGCGTTACGTGAAGCCGGAACTTATCACTTCAAAAATAAAAAATACGTTTGAAATTCAAATTCTGATTACAAAAGACTACGATTATGCTACTGGGATCATAGCATATTGTTAAACGTCATTAAAACCAAGATACCTAAACAATAACTTGGTAAAAGAATGTCCCTAGTTTGTAAGTAAAAAACCTTGTCATTTCAGACATGCTTTGAATAATGAAGAAAACTCGATTCTTTTGTAAAGATGAATCTAATCAATCTTGTCCTTTTATAAAACCCGGCTATTAGCCTACTATTAACAACTTTTAAACACTTTCCTAGAAAAAGACCCTAAGAAAATTATGTTTCTCTTCGTTTCAAGGATTTAAAGTTCGGAGGGTAGTCGCTCGTATAATTATTTCTAAGAACTTAGGCATCAAAGTAAATGAGAAAAAGAAAATTTCGTTCGTAATAACCTTATGTTATGGATTCCATATAAAATATATGTTTATTTATTAAAAAATCAACTTATATTTACAGTTTGCACCACACATACAAGTTATCGGTCACTATCTATTAGTAATTACACATACAATCATAAAATTAGATTAAATTACATAAAGATAGACAAAATTTTAAGAATTTAAATGAAAATAAACACAATTTGATCAAATTAGACAAAATGAGATAAGAAAGTTACTTATCAACAATCAACTCAGCCTATCACAGTCCACCGCTGGACATAGGCCTGCTCCAAGCAGTGCCACAACACCCTGTCCTCCGCCTTCCGCATCCAGTCTGTCCCGGCCACTTTCTTAAGGTCATCGGTCCATCTAGCTGGGGGGCGTCCCACACTACGCTTGCCGATACCCGGTCTCCACTGTATTGTCGTCTCCACCTTGTATACAAAATTCAAAAAAGAAATTTACAATTAAAGTTAATCAATAATTTTTGGTAATACATAACTTGTAGGTATAACAATAATAACAAAAATTGCTTTCCAAATATTAAAAAATAAATAAAATAGATTATGATTTTAAAATTAACTAATTAAGTATATAGTTACTTACTATGTTATATTTTTCCATGTTGCTTTACAATGTAAAGCATGTAAAGTTTACATCATACTTCCAAATGTTTTTGTTAACAATAAAATACATTCTAGTAAGAAAAGAACTGAAACTCAAAGATTTTGTTTCAAATAAACCGATTACAGGCAATTTTAAATTATCAATGAATTAGCTAGACGCCCATTCCAAAGCGTAGTAGGTACCTATGAAGATTTGCATAAATTGCTATATATTTATCAGGTAATAAATTATAGGAAAATACTGTTGTAGTACTGTAGGTATTATTTGTCCTATTATGAGTTCGTTTTGAGCGTTACGATATTGATTCCTACGAAACGGGACAACATCTATTATCTTAGTTTCTTACAGTACTCAACATAATTACTTTACAGTTTATTTGTGAACAAACTTGTCTGTTCCTTACAGGTGAAATGAACGTGCTGTACCTGTTCATGCGATACAGGTTCAACTGGGACGAGGTGCAGTTCAGTATGTTCTGTACTTACAGTATCATCACTAACTTAGTGGGTGAGTACACTTCATACATCTTCTTCATCATATCTATAACTAGCTGCTGCCAGTGGCTTCGCCCGCGTGGACTTTTTCTGTACTATAATATGTATGTATTATACATATAAATCTTCCTCTTGAATCACTCTATCTATTTAAAAAAACCGCATCAAAATCCGTTGCGTAGTTTTAAAGATCTAAGCATACATAGGGACAGACAGTGGGAAGCGACTTTGTTTTATTTTATACTATGTAGTGATAGCGATAATATAAAAATGAAATGCAGTTCAGGTTTTGATGGAAAGAAAAAAATTAAACCTTTCTGAATAGAAAATGTTTTACCTATGTAAGTATTAATCAATCTGCCTAGCCTTTTCTCAGCTATGTTCGGGTCGGCTTCCAGTCTAACCGGATGCAGCTAAATATCCGTATTTTACATGGTGACTCCCTATCTTACCTCCACAACCCAGTTACTCGGTAACACTATCGTGGTACTGTAAAACTGTTAGACTTTTTGGCTTCTGACTAACCGTAACGACTGTCAATGATCTAAGAATGACAGCCGGGACCAACGGCTAAACATGCTTTCCGAGACACGGAGGGGTCTCGATATTATGTAAAGGATGCTGACCCATCCACGAACCGACCGCGGCTAGGGTAGCTTATCCTTCGATCATCCAGTGCGGCTGTTAAAATTTTGCCACGAGCCCCTCAGACCCTGTATAAGTATCTGTTTCGATATATTCAATTTGATTTCTATATTTTTCCATAACCTACTTATCGTCTACTATTTATTAATTTCTCGGAAACCTTAAAGACCCAACCATTTGGAGCTCACTTGATGAAATCAATGATCTATTGATAGATTGTTCAATTCAGTAGAATATTGACTAAGATCGTTTCAATATTATAATAATGTCTACGACTTTGAATTGAATATTCTTGTGAAATCAACTCAATGACGCTGGAAAACCTTTATAATTAATTTCCCCTTTATAATCTAACTGTGATAATTATTATTTCGTGGAAATGTCGTTGAATGGGATTTTATTATGTAACAAAATTGTATATATAAATAATAATAAATAGGGCAGAAAATCGTAAATCGTCGATCTTTGACATTCGTTATGGGTGGGTAGTCAAAAGCTTAAAAGAAACCAGTCTGACCAAGAGGTATCTATCGTGTTACCCAGTAACTGGGTTGTGGAGGTCAAATGCGAAACAATTATGTTACTGGGCATAATATGTTTTTTTTAACTTAATAAGGACATTGGTCCTCGAAAAAGGGGATGCAACGATTGCGTTTAGGTAATCAAATGCGATCGTCGCATCCATTTTTTCGACGAATTTCGAAGTTTAGAAACTTTTTGAACGGGTCTCGCGTTGTGAATCAACGATGATAACTTTATAAACAAACTAGCTGCCCGTCCCGGCTTCGCACGGGTAGCACTAAGTACTTATCTACGGCGCACCTACCTACCCTACTCTGCCCTACCTACCTGCCTACCCGCCTACCTTACCTGCCTACCCTACCTGCCTACCCTACCTGCCTACCCTACCTGCCTACCTTACCTTCCAACCCTACCTGCCTACCCTACCTGCCTACCCTACCCTACCTACCCTACCCTACCTTACCCTACCCTACCCTACCTACCTACCCTGCCCTACCTTACCTGCCTACCCTACCTGCCTACCCTACCTGCCTACCCTACCTGCCTACCCTACCTGCCTACCCTACCTGCATACCCTACCTTCCAACCCTACCTGCCTATCCTACTTACCTACCCTACCTGCTTACCCTACCTGCCTACCCTACATATCGTGAATTCATGCAGACCTAGTACTTTTTGTTAGGTTACTGCTCAGAACGGTCGTGATAAATCTACTTTTTCAGTGGAATTTCAACAAAAAAAACGGTCGTGAATTCATGCAAGCCTAGTACTTTTTGTTAGGTTACTGCTCAGAACGGTCTTGCTTGATAAATATCTACTTTTCCAGTGGACTTTCCAAAAATACTGTCGTGAATTCATGCAAGCCTAGTACTTTTTGTTAGGATTTATGGCATTTATACCGGGATATCATAAGTGCAAAATTTATAAAAACATGATTTTTGTCCTTATTTTTTTTTTCGTGATTTTTTTCCGATGTTTTTTGAGATTTAAACTATCCTATCTCTCAAGTTGGATCGAACTGCACATGGTGTGCGAATTTTATTATAATCGGTTAAGTGGTTTAGGAGTCCATTGAGGACAAACATTGTGACACGAGATTTATATACCTATATGATGTGTTTGCTTTCGAATTGTGTGCGACTTGAGTGAGGTTCAAAGTGAACTTTACAGAAGAGCACTATTGATTATATTATTTCTAAAAGCCACTTTTTGTTCATTTTTGCCTTTCACCCGGAGTGAAACGTCTGAAGACAAAATGAATCAAAAGTGAAAAAAAAATATTCATTAGTGAACCGTTCCAATTATGTGAGATTTCGGCACTCGGCATCTTTCACTCGCCTACCAAATGATTGAAAAATGCGACCAAATGAAGTTTCATTAATTTTTTCAGTGTTGTGTGAACGTGGAATAAAATAAAAATGGTTAATTTTGTTCACTCGAGTGAAGTGTCTGATAGCGGCTTAACATTTTCCCTTCAGGTACACTGTTCTCCATCAGCGTATTCAGCGACTTCATGAAACTGGACGACACCGTGGTGGGCATCATCTCCTGCACCAGCAAGATCCTCGCTTCCTTCATCTTCGCTTTCGCTTCTACCACCACTGAGATTTATATCGGTAAGATATTATATTTTAGCTCACCTAATCTTCCCTTGAACCTTAAAGGGAAAAGTTTGACAAACATTTGACGAGTCCGTATCAAACTTCATTTTTGTGAATACTCTATTATTAAAACAAAATAAAAAAATTTTTTTTTTGCGTGTGTACGCTTTAGCATGTTAAAGGGAAAGCCCTCCACCTTTCCTTAGTAAAAATATTATTTCACCAAAACCTCCTTGGTCCATTAAAACCTCCTTGGTCCATTAAAACCTCCTTGGTCCATTAAAACCTCCTTGGTCCATTAAAACCTCCTTGGTCCATTAAAACCTCCTTGGTCCATTAAAACCTCCTTGGTCCATTAAAACCTCCTTGGTCCATTAAAACCTCCTTGGTCCATTTCCGCTTGGTTCAGTTACTAAATGTGTATACCTCCGATAATTATAATCTTAGACAAAGTTGTTTATAAAACTAATTTATTTGTTACAGCGCCTTTAGTAGAGATCTTCAACGGAACATCATTCATCGCGATGCGTTCCATTGCCTCGAAACTAGTGAACAGTGAGGAATTAGGTAAGTTTCACTTGTCCAAACGATTAACTAATACTATAGTTTCTTCTGTATTTTTCACATCTATACAAATAAATAAAATTGAACTTTTGCAATGGCAAAATAACATCTTTTTACCCGACTGCCCCAGAAGGAGGGTAATGTTTTTCGAGAGTATGTATGTCTATTTCTTTGGCACGCTCTGTAGCCTAAACGGCTTGATGGATTTTAACATAGGAGGTGTCGTTAGATTCGTCTTAATCGTAGAAGTGACATAGGCTATATAATATTTATGTATTGCATCTGCAAGGACCAAAAAAAGGGAGGGGAAGGTTTTTTTTTAAATAATTTTCAACAATATTGGTATCAAATAAAAGCTGGTAATGAGTCAATTCCAAATTAAGATATATTATTAAACTAAAAAACTTTCTTTTTTTATTATTGTCCCCGCCTGCGATACCAAAATTCTATAGATTATAATGCTTGTTTTTCTCTTTTCAGTTATGTATTTTTGCAGTCGGGTTTTTTGTTTTTTGAATAATTTTCTTTATTTCAAGATTTTTAGTTTTATTAATATATCTTAATTTGGAATTGACTCATTACCAGCTTTTATTTGATACCAATATTGTTGTAATTTATTTAAAAAAAAAACCTTCATCTTCCTTTTTTTTTGTATTTGCAGATGCAATACATAAATATTATATAGCCTATGTCACTTCTACGATTAAGACGAATCTAACGACACCTCCTATGTTAAAATCCATCAAGCCGTTTAGGCTACAGAGCGTGCCAAAGAAATAGACATACATACATACATACATACATACATACATACTCTCGAAAAACATTACCCTCCTTCTGGGGCAGTCGGGTAAAAACAAAAAAACCCGACTGCAAAAACACATAACTGAAAAGAGAAAAACAAGCATTATAATCTATAGAATTTTGGTATCGCAGGCGGGGACAAACAAAAGTTAGGTACACCATATTTCCGGTTATTATTGTTATATTATTGTTGTCCCCGCCTGCGATACCAAAATTCTATAGATTATAATGCTTGTTTTTCTCTTTTCAGTTATGTGTTTTTGCAGTCGGGTTTTTTTGTTTTTTGAATAATTTTCTTTATTACTAAATGCATATGAAAGTATATACGGTACTTATCAATCTGCCTAGCCTTTTCCCAACTATATTGGTATCGGCTTCCAGTCTAACCGGATGCAGCTGAATATTTTAGATGGAGCGACTGCCTATCTAAATATTATATTATTATCTGATCTCCACTTGGTGACCCCTTGGTGAGACTGGTTGTCAGACTTTCGGGCTTCTGACGACCCGTAACGACTGTCAAAGACCCACGAGTAACAGCCGGGACTAACGGCTTACCGTGCTTTACAAGGCACGGAGGGGTCTCGGTATTTTAAGATGGTCACCCATCCTCTGACCGACCCTGGCAAGCGTAGGTTAACCTCATCAGGTTAATCTACGCTTGTCAGAGTTGGTCAGTGGACGGCAGTGTTATTACTAATCCGCAAGCTCCTTACAGAAATAAAATAATGTATCATTATTAATTGTAGATAGCTGACTGTTCACACCTACAGCAAATACTTGTTTGTCGCAGCAACAATAGCTATCAAAGAGAGTTCTCGCTCAGAGACGCTCGCTTCGCGGGCACAACACTCGCTGAGAGACTCACACTTGGTACATACGCATACCAGCAAGTAATTGCTCGTCGTCGTCGCGCACTTGCTGCTCGTTGCTCGCCAACTCGTTTTTAGTTGCTAGCAATTCTACTACTACTCGCTTCTCGTTTATCGCCTCGTGGTGGGACTGCCTAAGTCCCACATAAAAGGGAAAATAAACAACAATAAAGGAACTAACGCCCAATTTCATCGTAGTCATTCCTATGATTCAGTGGTGGCCCAGTGGTAACGGCTGCGACTTACTTACTGGTGGTAAGTCGTAGCTTCAAACCAGACAGGCGCTTTACTTTGTGTAAATTATTTCATCACCACTGCTCTCAAAACGGTGAAAGACCAAAACTCGAAGACGTGTGACATCTGCCAACCCGCACTGGGCCCGCGGCCCACTCCCTCTCACTGAGAGGAGGCCTAGGCTGATTATGTTATTATCATCATCATCAGCCTATTAATGTTCCCACTGCTGGGACACAGGCCTCCTCTCTGTGAGAGGGATTGGGCTGTAATCTACCACGGGTTGGTAGATGTCACATGTCTACGAATTTTTTGGTTCTAAGACATGCCGGTTATGTTGTTTGTGATGTTTGTATGTAATTCCTATGAATCAGAAGTAAATTCCTTCTTGATTTGGTGATACTATTTACGATTTACGTAATAAGTGACACAAAACAACAAAATTGAAGGAAATCTGTTCACGCCAGTACCTTTGTGATTTGCGAAATCCTGAAACTCGAATGAATCATGAAAATAATGTAATGTGTGTGTGTAATGTAGTGTGTGTTGTGTCGAGTTTCAGTTATCCTGAACATGTTTGACCTCAATATTGACTCCTATGCAACATAATTATTTGCTAACCAGAGATTAGGAAAACAGAAGATTTAAAAAACTTAAGGCCAATATTCTAGTACTTAAAAAAAGTTTAAATTGAAGTTGTAATCTCATCACAGCATTAATCAATGTCAAAAACTTCTCAAAAATGTAGGTAAATTGATTTTATTTTTGGCAGATGGAGATTAGAATGCGAACGTTCTTAAAAATACAAGAATTGCTCCTCAGAACTATTTTATGTCAGTGAAATAATAAATGAAGTAGATGAAAATTGTCAAACTTCTACTGCTTAAAATGCTATACGAAAATTTTGCCTATTTTGTATGTGTGTATTACATGACATTTTGGTTACACAACACAAAACTGTGATGGTGACAAATTTTCTTTTCTTTCTTTTCTTTCTTTTCTTTCTTTTCTTTCTTTTCTTTCTTTTCTTTCTTTTCTTTCTTTTCTTTCTTTTCTTTCTTTTCTTTCTTTTCTTTCTTTTCTTTCTTTTCTTTCTTTTCTTTCTTTTCTTTCTTTTCTTTCTTTTCTTTCTTTTCTTTCTTTTCTTTCTTTTCTTTCTTTTCTTTCTTTTCTTTCTTTTCTTTCTTTTCTTTCTTTTCTTTCTTTTCTTTCTTTTCTTTTCTTTCTTTTCTTTTTTTATTTTCTTTCTATTCTTTTTCTTTCCTTTCTTTCCTTTCTTTCCTTTCTTTCC
The DNA here is from genome assembly GCA_948150665.1 of Conistra vaccinii. Lineage (NCBI taxonomy): Eukaryota > Metazoa > Arthropoda > Insecta > Lepidoptera > Noctuidae > Conistra > Conistra vaccinii. The sequence goes on from OX411321.1 coordinate 5,525,945, forward strand.
TTTCTTTCCTTTCTTTCCTTTCTTTCCTTTCTTTCCTTTCTTTCCTTTCTTTCCTTTCTTTCCTTTCTTTTCTCTTTTCCTTCTTTGCTTTCTAATGAATTTAATATGTTTATTAACTAGAATATGGTTAGGTACCTAAAACTAGGTTTCAGCGGTAGTTTTCATTGTCATTTACAAAAAACAAATTGATTACCTACCTACTCTTCTCCAGATTTCGAGGTAAACATAACATAACATCATCTTGTTTCCCCGAAGGGTTGGGCAGAGGTACAATTGTACACCCACTTTTCGCCAGTTATGTTTAAGTCGCGTGTAATGGGGGGCGAGCCTATTGCCATCGACCGGGCACAAATCCAGAGTTCGGGCTTCCACTGAGAAATTCCAGGTAGAAAAACCCAATAACATTTTGCCCGACCTGGGAATCGAATCGAAGACCTCATGCTCAACAATAGCGCTAACCATTACACAGTCACTAGGTCAACGAGGATTTCAAGATATCAGCTATAAAGGTTGCACCTACCTACCTATATGAACAGTATAATGAAATAACAGTATTACGTCTCGGCAGTGACCTTGAAATAATCACCTACAACAGCTCGGTAGATAAACCACGTCCGTGCGTAAATGCCACGCACTCGAGTCTGTTCAAGGACTGTTGCATACTGGTATACACTGAGATTTCGAAGCGCGTCGATTCGGCCGTTTTCTATGAAGACGTAATACTGTTACCTATTTATACTGTGCTATAAGTAACTATAGACTTTTAGACAAAATATATCTAATAAGACTGTTTGATGATTGGTCATTTACTATAATTTTAGGATCAAAGTTATGGGGTAGAATCATAACACCGATTTTACTATTTATTTAGGATCATAGAATTAATAACGAGTAGTTACTCGAGCAAGATAATAATTTAATGGTTTTATAACATTTCGCTTCGTACATCTCGTGGGTTTCGTACACAAAAGGTGCCAAACGGAACCTTATTACTAAGCCTCCCTCCGCTGTCCGTCTGTCTGTCAGCGGGCTGTATATCATGAACCGTAATAGGTAGACAGTTATCACATTGCAGCTATAACAACAAATAATAAACTAAAGTTAAAAATTAAAGAGGGGGATTAGGTGCACAATGCCACATTCGCAAAATGACATATTGACACAAAATGACACATTCGGAAAATGTCTTTTCTCAATATGCCACTCTCAGAGTAATAACTATTACTCTGAGATGCCACTCTAGCAAAATGACACTTTCGCAAATTGTCTTATAGCAAAATGCCACACTAGCAAAATGCTGAATATTTTGAAACAACCTCGGGTAACAAACATTGAACCTCTATTTGACAATTGGAAAGTGTCCCCTCAGACTAAATAAAAACCAAGACAGAGCGCTGCGAACAATACAGTGAAGCATGCCAAAACTACACCTCCGCTCTGTGCATACACGCTCACACATTTACAAACTTTTACAATGACACTACAATCAAACTACATCACACAAAGCGCACACATGTTAACGAAACTGGCTTCAGTTCACAATTGACAGCGCTTTGTCTTGGTTTTTTATTTGGTCTGAGGTTTTCCGAATAAAATTACAAAACATAGTGACAGTAATTCTCCTACTCGCAATTTTCCCTGTCATCGTAACCAATGCCTACATCGATAATATTTTCATACTACGTGCAAATTAACATGAACGAACGTGCCAAATTAGGAAACAGTTAACAATAGGTTGAGGAAAAGTCCATAAATACTGGGATTAAAGCGGTTATTTTTATCATTTCATTGAGTAACAGGAGATTCCGTCTATATAGGTCAACAAACCACAGAACTCTTTAATGAAACCTACGTGAATAAAACGTCATTAAGATGAGTGTAACCTACGTATGCCATTGTTCCCTACGATGCGTTTGCCATTTGTTTTCATACCAATTTTGGTTTATAAGGAAGGATACAGACGATGAAATGTTAGTTGTTTATTTTGTTGCCGACCTGTTACTACAAGTACTTCATTTTGTAGGGTTTATATACCGTTGGGAACTAGACGATGTAAGTTTTATAATCTCCGTTAAATAAATAATGTAATCAATTTGTTTGCGATAAAGCAGACAGGAGCGATGCGACAGCGCGACGCGACTTTAGTAGAACAATTTCTATGAAATCTTCATGGAAATTTTTCTTCCAGTAATCGTCACATCATACTGTCGCGCCTGTCTGCGGGGGCCTTTATGCGTGCTACATTGTTTTAACACCAGTTTTAGGTACCGTAGTTATTTACTTAGTGGCTAAGTTTTACTAGGTCCAGTTGTATAACGTCATCTAATCACTAGACATCTCTCACTACGTCATTAGCCCTTGGGCACACCAAAAATAAAAGCAAACTTTACCCAATTAAACTTAACGCGATGGAACTTAAACATTGGATATAGGAGCCTTGGGAGAAGCCCAGAGCGCGTCATTAAACACGGTCCCTCTTGACCTTAACTTAACCTCAACTTAAAACGGAATCATTTCACGACAGATTTGGGAAAAGATAAACGGAACATAAAAGTTCAAGTAATTAAGAAGCTAGGGTGGTAACCATCATCACATGACCATGTTATTGGTATTCGAAACTTAACCTGCATATGCATACAATAGGTCACAGAAGTTTGTGAGTTTGAGCCGCGGATTACCGCTTCCAGAACTGCCATAGAACGGTCTTTTCCGTAAAAATCTTACCGTGAAGAACGCCTAGTAATAACGGCCCCGACTTGTAGTCACCACGAGTTGTAGGTCGTGGGTTCGAACCCAAGCAGGCGCTTTACTTTGTGTAAATTCACCACTGCTCTCAAAACGGTGAAGGAAAATATCATGAGGAAACCGCCATGTCTTAGAACCAAACAATTCGAAGACATTGTGACATCTACCAACCCGCACTGGTCCCGCGTGGTAGACTACAGCCCACTCCCGATTTTGTTATATATGTTCTAGATGCCGCCACAAATCTACTAACATGTCTTTTTCTTTCTAGGTAAAGTGAACTCTCTCTTCGGTCTGGCTGAGGCGATGATGCCCCTGGTCTACGGTCCGCTATACTCCCGAGTGTACATGGCAACCCTGACTGTACTGCCTGGCGCTGTGTTTCTACTTGGGGCGGCTATGACTGTACCTGCTGTGGCTATATTTGGGTAACTTTGTCTTTTTATATTCCACTTTAATATTTTTGAATTTGCAGCAAATGAAATTAATTCGAAAAGGTTTAATGAAGAGGCCAGCAATGAACGTCTTTTGGGACTAGGCAAACCAGAAATTTGAATTCTAATTTATATAGTAAATGTGCTTCTTATGATTTTAAAAGAGAGAGATTTTTTGGAGAGTTCATTTTTAGTCTGTACAATAGCATTATGCTGAGATAGGAGCGTCTTTGGTTTTTGGTCGTTTTTATGTTTTCATTATTTTGCTAGTTTTAAATGTTACGTTTTTTACTGTTTGAGTTTCCTGTGCGTGTCCCTGTTAGATCTTTTTTTATTTAAAAATGGTTGTGACATTTTAAATGTATGTATTTTTAAAATGGGCAAGTATACTATAATAATACCTACATATATTATGGTATCATTAACCATTAATTGTGATAACATTTATTTTTAGATTAGTCAATAGGCAAAGTCAATGTTTGGTCATCTTTGTGTATTATAAAATACTGCGAAAAGTGCCGAGTCACTGATTATCAATAACACTATTGGTTGCAAACATTATACCATGTACAGTCAACAAAAGAGATTAGCTACCAACCAAAAACATGCACTACGTAGGTTTAGTATTCCCAAATTATCTTTTTTAATGTAAGTCACTTTGACTACTCAGCACTCGCACAAAATGGTTTTACAAAAAGTGTTGAAAACATCGTCAATATAATCTGCGTTCGCAAGTCTTTTGCCAAACATGTAAACAAGCACGAGTTTTAGGAAAAACAACTGTAATGCCTACACATAAGGTTCAGTTTGCGCTACAACTTCATATTTTTTATGACTTTTTCAATAGTAGTAGTCGGTCTAAAATCAACTTTATTTACACTTGCATAAAGTTGATGTTTGTGTAAATGGAAAACTAGTGTGTGTTTACTTGTTTGGCAAATAAATTGCGTACGTAGATTAGGTGCAATGGAAACCTACTACCTATTATTTGAACTAGTTACAAAACCAGTCGACAAAAGTCAAAATAACATGCCATCGCGGTCACGCATATAACCTAATGACTTTGGAAACAAAATCCTTTGCACACGACCCTTTTTTTCGCAGGTGTTACTAGCGGCTGAGCGCTGCAAGCAGGAATAGTCATTATGGTGTTCTGTACACCCTAATTACGTAATGCACGATCAATAATAAATTGAAATGAATTGAAACAGATTGCTAGTCCAAAATAAAAATTGAGTAGTAGAAATAAAAATTGAGTAGATTATTTTTTCGAATGGACTAGCAATCTGTTTCAATTCATTTCAATTTATTATTGATCGTGCATTACGTAACTAGGCTGCAGATATGGGTGTCCGCGATAGTACTTGGAAATCGTCAAACGCATAACGTCCGTCTCAAACTATTGGCAGTAAATAGCTGCCTGTTTACTTTGATCTTTTGTTGACTGTAATTTTAGGAAAAACAGCGATGTTTAGCTAGATGCAAGTTCGAAGAAATCATTCTAGACCGGTTTTCCTCACATCGTTGCTAGGTTTTAACAAAATCTTTACACTTCCTCGTTGCAAAAACTAAATTTTACATTAATAATATAGTAATTTAAGTATATATTTAATTGTAAGCCGTTATTGTTGCGCATAAAAATCATCTGATTCGCACGACTCGACGTCTGTCGTAACGACTAGTTGTAGACGCAAACGACAGTTTTGCGTTTAATGGCAGCACGCAAAGACGCACTGTTTGCGGTAGCACTAAATGATGAGACATCAAACCGCGTCTATGATTATCATGGCCATCGTCAGTTTTCTGGATGTGATACAGAGTTGAAACTATCGAGTCAACTTTTTTTTTGTGTTGCGCAAGCCTTATTTTCGTCCTAGGTTTGGGAAATAAAATGATTAAGGAACCAGATAGTATTTTTTTAATTTTCTCCTTTCGACTCACTGTATCACTTTATTCTATATCAGATCAAAATTTTGTATTTTATTTTTTTTATTTTATTACTTTTAGGAAAACTTACAGCTAATACATTTCAATAACTAGTGCAATGTCTAAAAGATGGCCAATTACAAGTTTCCACAACTGATTAATGTGAGTAACATTGAATTTGATGATGGGAAGATAATTATTTTATGTCTAAAAGAATATTCCATAACAATGAAAATTGCAAAAAAGAATGTGAAAAAGCCGTGTAAAAATAAAGAAACATTTTTTATAGCCATTCCTTTTAAATAAAAAAAAATAACTCCGAACATGCATGGGGTATTTTCGTTTACTCATAAGCAAGCATAAGGAATCATATTTTTTTTATCATCCCAAAAAAAACGACTAAAAGTAAAAAAATTACGATAATATAAAAAAAAAAAATAAAATTAAATATCTCCATATCGGTTAAGTTTCGGACACCTTATTGTAGAATCAAGTCCATCAGAAATGACCTGAATAATAACGTCCTTTAATATTCAGTACGACTTTCCCTGTAACCCTGTATAGTCTCACTATTTGGACCACTCTGTATTTCCTATGGGCTTATTGTTGTCGTATGTAAAGGCGTTTATTGAACAAGTGTAATTCTAATCAAACATAAATTGTATTTATCAAGGTCATTAGACTCTTCACATATACATATTATTATCTATTGTCAATAGTTCCGGGTTCAAATAGCGGCTTTAACTTTTTATTACAACTAGCTACTTAGCATCGATGATAGAGGTAGACCGTGACACGTGACTGGCTGAGTTACTTCATACATTTATTTAATTTACTAGCTGCCCGTCCCGACTTCGCACGGGTAAGCACTTATTCACTGGCGCCTACCTACCTTAACTACCTACCTACCAACATACATACATACCTACCTACCTACCCTACCCTACCCTACCTACTTACCTTTTTTTTGTTGTGTTTGTTATAGTAAGGAGATGGTTCTTAGGATAGGTAGGTGAAGGTTGGGTAGGTAGGTAGGTAGGTAGGTTTCTACATCTCTTTAACCAAACTAACTTATGCACAAATATGTCATCAACATATCAGCCAAAAGACGTCCACTGCTGGACATAGGCCTCCCCCAAGCACCGCCACTTCGACCGATTCTGTGCTTCCCGTATCCAGCAGATTCCTGCGGCCTTTACTAGGTCATCGGTCCATCTTGTGGAAGGCCTACCAACGCTACGTCTTCCGGTATGCGGTTACCACTCCAGAACCTTTCGGGCTCATCGGCCATCTGTTTTGCGAGCAATGTGTCATAGAAAATTTACTTTTAAATCAATATTTTGAAATCGTGTTAAAACCCTTTCTTACTATTGTTTATGACCCGGGGAACTTCGTCCACGTGAGACAAACTTTTGATATTTTCGATTTTTTTTACTGTTCCTTTGGGTTTTTACAGATTTTCTGTGTTCCTATTAGGAACACAGAAAATCTGTAAAAACCCAAAAACAGGTCTAAACTCGTTTCGTTCATTTATCGATTTAAGGATAATTATGAATATGTCTATCTTCTTTAAAAAAAAAACAATTGCCGTGCGTGAAATACCTAACTTTCCAAAACCCCAGTATTGAGGAGAACAAAATAAAAAAACAAATAATTATTCAAATCGGTCGAGCCATTTTCGAGTTAGGTATTTCACGCACGGCAATTGTTTTTTTTTTAAAGAAGATAGACAGATTCATAATTATCCTTAAATCGATAAATGAACGAAACGAGTTTAGACCTGTTTTCCTGTAGGTATTTAAATTAGAAACAATTTATTTAAATTAAGATATTCTTTTGATTGATTTTCTTATTATTGTAATTACACCCTTGGGGTATATTACAGACCCACTTTTTAATTATGACCATCTTTATTTGTAAAACCTGTATCAATAATAAATAATATTCTATTCTACACCCGCGTGGACCCTAATTCCTTTTCTAAAATAACAGTAGCCTAAGTTACTCCATATAACATCAGCTATATGCCAGAGAAAGTTCCGTCAAAATTGGTCCAGCCGTTTTGGAGATCAGCCGGAGCAAACAGACGGACAGACGATTTTTTTTTAAATACTTTCATATACATTTAGTAAAAAGCTGTTATTTTGACATTACAAACTTTAGACATTAATTTTATTTATTTGTATATACATACAAATAAATAAAATTAAAGTGTACATATACATGTATGTATAGATTTTATCTGATATTTATTATAATCGTCTGTTTTTCAACGAATAACTTTGCCCTGATGTGTTCACAATCATCAACATGGAATGACGATACAGCGAAATAGTTTTGAATGTAGGTAAACTATACAATACAATGGCATTTTTTTATTCTATTGTGAACGTTATTATGACCGTTTTCTAGTTGTGTTTACCAAATATGTAGCTTGTGCTTGTTGCGGGAAAAATGGCATATTTTTGCTACCAACTGACAGTTTTGTGCAGTTTGAAAGAGTCCCTTTCATTTGAATGCTCTTGTGTTCGTGAAACAGTAAATGCAAAAAAGTGAAAATAATGATAAGTATAACAAACACATAACATTTTTTTTAAAGCATAAATAGCATAAAAATATACTTTACATATTTTTTTTATACCATTCCCCTTCTAAAAAGCTTATTTTATTCACTGAAAACAGTGAATAAATAGTTATTTGTGTTACATGGGGACAAAGTAATATTTTGTTCTTCCAGGGCGTTATTTTGAATTCAGAGCTAAGCGAACGATTCTATAGTAGAATTCCGAGCATAGCGAGGGATTCTAAAGTAGAATCCTGAGGTTAGCGAAGAATTTAATATACGCCGCCCGAGAACAAAATATTTTGTCCCCGAGTGATACACACTATTTTCCATCACTACATACGAGAAAAATAAAAAACTACTTAATCGTTTTTTTTTTTCATTAAACATTCACGCGAGCGCTTCCAACCTAACTACACAAATCAGTACGCTATCAAAAGCATGTAGTGGACCAATAATCAGAAGAGAGAAACCCCAAACTCCCTAGGGAGCAAAGTTGAATTTTGCTCCCGCTATCCTCTATAGGCAATTGTCGTTTTTCGAATAGGTGTGATGAAAAAGCTCTTTTCATCACTATTTTGGTGTTTGAATTTAGAACACGTTAATATATTCGACCGCCATCTCAATGCTATACAACCTCCTTAACACTTTCGACTCCACCCATTTTCATAGAACTCATACGCCATGCCGCCATACATATTGGAAGTCGACGACTTTTATTATTCGTAGTTGGAAGTGAAACCTCCGGGAGGGTTGCGAACGTTTTGTTAAAATAAATATACTTACATCAGATTTTGTTTTCACGGTTTATAATCTGTATTCGCTAAAAAAAACCTATATTTAAAATGAGCCCTCGGCGAGGGCTCTCTCTAGGTGAACCCTCCAGGAGGGCTCCCACCACTGAACGTGTTAATCTTCCTTTTTTCTTCATTAAATGTCTATTTTCGCTTACATCTTTCTTTATCTCGTAGTCATGGTATAAAGTATAGTATGCAACTCATGAATAAAACGGATTTATATCGAGGGCCATGAATCACTCGCGTTCACTAATTGCATAATATACTATTATTTACTGTTTCAAGAACAGTGTCCAATAAATGTTATTCTTTCTTCTGAATTCTAGATTCTTATCCCGTGTGATAGAAAGAGATCAGTCGTCGCGCCGCCACACTAGAGGGCGCGTTCACGTTTTCTGTTAAAATGTTCCCGAATGTTCGCGTATTTGCGAGACGATTGCTTATATTAGGACAAGGCCTTATCGCTTAGTTTTTTTTTGTTCGAAAATTACTTGCAAAAAATCCTTGTTTACCGTAGTTACCTCACATTCATTTGTACCTAATAAAGGTAGGTATACTTAAAAAACGACGTGTGGCACTCGGGGACTGCCCCGGCGAAGCTATTGCATAGCATTTTTTATCAACTTACGCAATTGTAAAATATTAACCCGAATACAAGAAATAGCAATGATGACATTGACAGGAACTGTTATTCACATTTATAGTTTTTAAAACTTGACACAACGTAATGGGAACATCAAACTAATAAAAAGGTTTTAATTTAACTATTAATAGTCAAGGATCATTCGTCTAAGTAAATTTGAACTTTATTGTCAAACAGTTAAACATAATTTTCAATACAACACTCTCGTATCATTCGTCTAAGTAAATTTGAACTTTGTTGTCAAACAGTTAAACATAATTTTCAATACAACACTCTCGTATCATTCGTTTAAGTAAATTTGAACTTTGTTGTCAAGCAATTAAACATAATTTTCAATACAACACTCTCGTATCATTCGTTTAAGTAAATTTGAACTTTGTTGTCAAGCAGTTAAACATAATTTTCAATACAAAACACTCTTTTCTTAGGTAGTATTTTTGTTACGAAATTTCTGGGTTAGGTCTCCACGCTCAAGGCCCGCGATAGAAGCTATGCAATAGCTTAAAAAAATCCTATAATACATAATCATCGTTAATAATCCAACTTATAAGTACATATAACTAGTGCAGTGCAAGTACTAAGAAATATAACAATACGATAATCGCTCTGTTGACTTTGTACATTTTTGTTTAACTTGTGATACGAAAGGACTAATAGAACAAATATTTGTAAAGCTAACAACTAGTGGGTAAATATAGCCTCGATCCAATTTGTAACCATATCTTAGGATTTACTGTTGCATGGATTAAATAAAAAAAAATGTATCAAAGAACCACTTATTGGGTTTCATTAAATGCTAGACGCCATCGCGACAGACCAAGAGGAAAATGGAAGGACGAATTGACTCCTACAGAAAGGACTGGCGCGCCATGGCAGTGGACAGACGTGTGTGGGAAAGGGAAAGGGAGACCTTGCCCAACAATGGGACGTTAGTTATTACGGGCTAAATAGATAGTTCGATAGATTAGTATGAAAATCTTTCATTCATCTATATTATGTTGCCCCGTATCCCCCACAAAAAGAAACAATGCCTACTATTCAAAAACTTTAAACTTTTATTAGCGCCATCTATATTCTATAGCCCAGCACTACGCGAGTCCATAGCTTTACCCGGTACCGAAAATTGCACAACGCGCCTTAAGAAATTTTCTTTTTAAATTATTCAATGGATAATAATCTCCAGTCATAGGTACTAAATAGAGGCAGCATTTTTGTCACAGCAAAATTTTAGTTATAACAATGTTAATTAATTATTATAAATAAAATTAAGTATTGCGGATGCTCAGTCTAACTAGCCAATGTCCATCAGGATACTAGGACCCCAATATACTCATTATGTACCTCTATAAAATTCATATTTCTTTTATTAAGACTGTTGTCCTGTCCTGCGTAACACATTGACAAATCTCATGATTCTAAAATTCGCCTGCTAGAAAACTGAACCATGCAATGATTTATTGATTAAAACTAGTTATTACGACGAAAAAGCCCATTCACATTTAGGCGATATCGCAGTCGCGGTCGGTAGCGATACTGGTCGGTCCAAACTTGACTGTACCTAGTACTTGAGTGAGCACAACTGCACAAGGCTTGCTTCTGCTCGTTCTCGTAACTGATATCGATATCTTGAGACGTAACGAGAACTGATCATGAGTACGTTTATAATTAAAATAATTAATAGAATTGCGAAATTAAGTGTGTATTGTTGATGTTTTGAAGTATTTACACGTGATCTTCAGCCTCATTGTTTACAAACAATAAAAGTATATTCAGATATATGCGATATCGCAGTCACGTTCGGTAGCGATATTGAATCGGTACGCGATATAGCTGTCATGCTCGGTAGCGATACTGGTCCGCCTTCAAAGGCCGCAGTCACGACAAAGATAGCGATCGCTATACGAACGTATTTTGTCGCAAAGTCGTAGTAGACGCGTGCGACGTGCTTATCAAGCGCGTGATTTTTTCGTACTAAACTTGTCAAGCTCGTCGCACGCGTCTAGGGACGCCATTAGGAGTTTGCGACCGACTTCGGTCGTATAGCGATCGCTATCTATGTCGAGACTGGTTAGTCACTTTGGACAGTCAACGACACGTAGGTTCGAACCCGAGCATCCGCTTTACTTTTTGTAAATATTCATCACCACTGCTCTCAAAACGGTGAAGGAAGACATCGTGAGGAAACCGGCATGACCTAGAACCAAAAATTCGAAGACATGTGACATGTACCAACCCGCACTGGGCCTGCGTGATGGATTACAGCCCACTCCCTCTCAAAGAGAGGCCTGTGTCCCAGCAGTGGGCACATTATAGGCTGATTACGCTATGGTTATGCAACGACAAGTCGATAAAACTACGGTTTCCTAGAAGAGACCGCCACATAGTGTCCGTGAATGACGTCATTGATTTGTTATTTATGAAAGTAAGTTGGTGTTTTCCTAGAAAATGTTTTTGACACCATAAAGTCAATAATTATGACACTTCGGCTATGGCGGCCACAGCTCTTCCAAGAAACCGTTGTTTTAAAATAAATAAAAAATAATCATTATTGCAGACCACATGATCCATAAAAAACACAATGAAAAAAAAATTTACAATAACACATTAAAAAAAATATATAAAAAAAAAAATTGCACTGCTACTTTTACACATCATCTAAATTGACACAATTTTTTTTTTTTTTTTTTTTTATAAGCCTGTGTTGTCCCCGGGAAAAGTGGAAAGAGGGAAGGGAGGCCTTTGCCCTGCAGTGGGACACAAAATTATTCGATATTATTTCAGTATTTCATTTATTAGCTAAGAGTAACCTAATGATTTGATATGTATATAATAATATAATCAATGAGCAGAACAATAATAGAAAATAATGACTATGTCTATGATTCTAGTGGGATATGAATGCAATTGTCTACTGTTTCGTCATTTCCCTATAATAGGGGATTATTTTTCAAAGTGCTGAATGAGGAGCACGAATGGAATGTACAGTCGTGAAGAAAGTTGTACGGAAATGTTTTTATTATGGTTGTTTTGTTTTAGAGAAGAATTTAAATGGTCTACCTTTTGTACTGCTTCTAAGTGCATAATAGCCATTGGGTTCAGAGATTAGTCTTCGACTTGGCCACAGTCCAGTTAACATCTGGGCCCAGGAAAGTATGAAGACTTTTCTTTCTCCTTTCTTTTCTATCATATAGTGAAACTAGCTGCACCCCGCGGGTTTACCCGCTTAAATCTCGATCCCGTGAGTATATCGAGATAAAAAGTGTCCTATGTCCAACCTAGGTCATGTGCCAAATTTTATACAAATCCGTTCAGCCGTTTCAGCGTGACAGCGTAACAAACACACTCACTTGCGCATTTATAATATTAGTAAGGATATTTGTTTAGGTCAATTCGATCCTTTTCTGGACCATTCCTAGACCGACATATTATTAGATCAACAATCACTCAATTTGGCGCGGCCGTGAGGCACACGGCATTTTAAGTAATTTTTTTAAGTGAAAACTTCTTTAGCGGCGTTGTTCACTTTTTTTGGGATGGGTAAAAAATGTGAAACTCGCGTCAGAACGTGCCGTAAGATCCGTTGCCTAGCAACCGACAAAGTAAATATCAAAATAAATAGTCTTTGACATTACGTATAGATTGCGAGGTAAGAAATTTTACCCATATTGATGGGTAAAAAAAAGCAATCAAAACATACTTCATGAAAAGTGTTTATTCAAAAATGCACAACGTTAATGTTCAAGTTTTCACTTCTGCCAGCACTCCCGGAGTGCAAAACGTTGTTTTTTTTTTCATTTTTTTTTGTTTTTGTGTGAATATTGGGAGCCTTAGCCTGAGTCAAATTTTTTTTTTCTCTGTGTCACTTTTGAGATGTTTTAAGGAATATGTTATTATTTCCTATTTTTAACTGCAATATTGACCTGATCTGCACGGATCATTGATGTGTTCAGTAACTGGCACACTTTTTATGCCAACAGTTTATAGGAAATATAGACTAGTCGGATAGTCGGAGGCTGGCACAGTCAGTCAAGCAAAACTAAGTTGGTTCAATAATCACAACTTAAAATTGAAGTATTTACCTAATCATGACCTACTCGTTATAGCAAATGTTACTGAGTTGTCAACTAAACATTTTATGAGGAAAATGTTTATGATGTTGCTATTACTAAATAAGTGTTTAGTCCAAGGTTGTTGTTGTTTATAGGGTTCCGTACCAAAAGGATGCCATTCGGAACCCTAAGCTTTCGCTTTCCGCTGACAGACAGACGGACATGTCTGTCAGCGGGCTGTATCTCATGAACCGTAATAGGTAGTCAGTTAAAATTTTCACAAATTGTGTATTTTTTATTTGTATTTTCTTTTTTCTTTAATCCGTTGTTGCTAATCGCACCTCCTGAAAACCAGCGCTTAGCAACCCACTAGGGGACCTAAGCATAATGCTGACGCTTAAACCTTTTGCTTCCGGTATTATAGTTTTGTGTATGTACCACTACTACCTACTAGCTGTAATACTGGAGACAATAAACGTTATTCTATTCTATTCTATTCTATGTCAATTGCCGCTATAACAACAAAAATAAAATTAAATAAAGTTAATAATTAAAGGTGGTCCCCATACAAAAAAACTGTTTTTTTTTTGCGATTTTTGGTCAAAACACTTCGTGTACGACTCCAACTCACACTTGGCCGGTTTTGTTATCTATTTAAATTAACATCTATATATATAAAAATGAATCCCTATTTTCTTGGTCACGGCATCACGCGTGAACGGCAGGACCAATTTCGCTAATTCTTTTTTTGTTGCGTTTGTTAAAGTAAGGAGATGGTTCTTAGGATAGGTAGGTGAAGGTAGGCTAGGTAGGTATGCAAGTTGGTAGGTATGTATGTTGGTAAAGTAGGTATGTAGGTAGGGTACCTACCCTACCTATTTGTTACATACATACATACCTACCTAGGTATGTATGTATGTAGGTAAGTAGGTAGGGTAGGTAGGTAGGTATGTATGCGCCGTAGATAAGTGCTTACCCGTGCGAAGCTGGGCTCAGCTAGTTATTAATAAATTAGCTATCATAAGTTGGCATCTTGTTTACACAAAGTGCTATTCTTTGTGATTTAAAATAAATAAAAATGCCTAAACCCATTTTTGTTTATTTCCGTTAGAAAATAGCATTTTAATGTAATCTTCCTTAGATAGTTAATTGACACACGTGACTTTGCGGAAATTCATTATAAAATACAAAAAATGACGTATATTTAGTTACATAATCCGCTTAACTATTCTCAAAGAGTCATAAAGAAGGCTTGACGTGGCAACACATCATGTCTGGGTTCGCAACAAGTCCATCGTCATCCTGATGCCTCGTTGAGAGGTTAAACACGTGTCGATTTCTTATAGGGTTCTTTATGACTCTTCAAGAACAGATAAGCGGATTAGGTTGCAAAATATACGTTACCTATTGTATTTTGTAATCTTCCTTGACACTATTAGGTAGGCACAGGGTACAGCGTAATTTTATCAATATACATATGGTCTGTCCTAAAACTATTTGATAAAACGATAAACAAATGAGTCAGAAAACGTACCTGTGGGTGCTAATTTATACTGTCTCTTACAAATTCAGTGCTCTAATTTGATAAATAGACCCCAAATTCGAATTTTAAATCACCTAAACGACGTTTTTCGTTTGACAATTGAGGCTTAATTTATAAACTCAATTATCGTCGATGATTTTTAAATTACAATTGAATAATGTTATTCATACGATATTGATTGGAAAAATTGGTGAGATGAAAAGTTGAAACATTGTAACTGATTACTTTTAGTGAGTGATTGGGTAAGAATTTTACCTAAAAAGGGTCAGTTTACGTTTTTATCAAAGGCTAATGGAACAGACTATAGGTACCCATTTTATGAGAAAATACATTCAAGATTCCAATACCTCTATAAAGTCTGGCCTCTAAGAGGGAGTATCGGCATAAACTATACCCTTAAACTATTAATAGACATCTGCGGCCAAAGCAGGACTAATAATGCCAAAGTTAGTGCCAAAGTTTTACGAAATTACTATTTGTACAGTAAGAGACTAACCTTGTACTTGTCAATATCGATTTAAGTAATTAAACTAGAACTGAAGCCTCCCGCAGATAAGCACGACGCGATCCTGGTAGAACAATTTTCATGAAGTGTTTTTAGAAATTGTTCTACTAGAGTCGCGTCACGATGTCGCGGTGCGCCTGTCTGTGGAAGCCTTTTAAGGGCACGTCTGGACGCTAAACTTGTTTCAAATTGTTCAGACTCTATTCTTTAATTTAACTTTGATATAAACGACGGCGACACTGTGATATTAATTGCTTCATTGCATAATTTTAATTACGTCTCGATAAAAAAGAAAGTGATAATTAAACGCATGATAATGACACTAAAGAAAATAAGGCAAAACTAAAAAAAACGATGGGTTCAGTGACCTTTTCTTGTCCCGCTCTCGTCTTTATATAAGTAGACATAAGTTTAAATTAAACTCAAGTTTTAAACATAATTTGAGTCCGAAACTAGCGATTTGATCAATACAACAAAAAGTACTATAATTTACGTTTTGAATCGGTCAGAAATTATGCATCATAATGAATTCGCAGTACAAAAAACAAACAACTTTTTATGATCACCGAATAGTCTTTTTCATCGCTCCGCTGCCGCTGAAGATACAAGGAAATAAAAACATCAAGCAGATTTAAACTGGCCTCAGTACGAAACCTTCTGGCCGCGACTGTACACGATAATATCACGACTATTATATTACGCGTTTGAAAACTGTCCATTACATCATTTTACAATCGATCTTTACACTCGACACGAGTGTACCATTCACCTTTTCCTCTCCAAACGATAATAGTCCATTCATTCGTTTCAGATGGATGTATTTCGAACAAAGAGAGGACACCAAGCAAGTCGAGGAGATGGAGAACGTGAATAAAGACGTATAGCACCTCAGTGACTATTGAACTAAAAGTATTTATAATAAGTGAAGTGTTATTGGACAATATACAGTGTTTTGAATAAAGTGTGAATGTTTAATAAAATCCTGTCGAGTATCCACGTTCTTTTTATTCGATTTTAACGCGAATACAATCGGTTGTTTAAATAATATCAGAGTGACACTACGCGACAGATCACCGACTTGTTTGAGTTTAACGACGTGTTAAGTGTATTTTCGATTTCACCGAGTGTGTTTGTGGACGCATTAAAGACTGATATGGCAACATAAGAGTGTTTGCTTACATACAACAGTACAATAGGACGCTAGCGACGTCCCACCGACGCCGGCTTACCAGTAATTCAATATTATACTGTATTTATCTTGGTGCTGTGAGGTTGTGCGCCCCAATATAACAACAATGTGACCCAACTTTGAAGATTTACTCGGATCTCAGGCGAGGTACATGTTCCTTGTTCCATATTTCAATCTCCAGTGAGTATTGATTTTATATTTGAAATTTTATAGAACATTTCGAGAAAGAATTTCTAAAATGGATAAAACTGATAAATCCGACGGGAAAACGTCTCGCGACGAGACGACAGAGGAACTGCCACTAAAAACGGAAGCAAAAAATAACTTAAAGAGCATGACCTTTTTAGAGAAAATAAAATTGCTCAAATCAAATATAACGGTGGAACCGGTTTTGGCATTATTTGTGATGCCGAGCGTGCTAGCGATGTTGGCGACACAGAACTTGAATTTAGAGAAAGCATGCAGGGTCAACCTGGGTTTTGGCGACGAGGCGTGTACCGCTCTGAGACTCAGAAGACGTGCCAACCACACATTTGAAGAAAATGAAGTACAGAAACTGATAGCGTCAGTGCAAGCATGGAAGAGTGTCGTACACACAGCCGTGCCAACGTTGCTGATGCTCTTCATCGGCGCGTGGAGCGACAAAACGGGGAAACGCAAGATATGCATGCTGATGCCGATCTTCGGGGAATTCATGACGTGTCTATTAAACATGATAAACACGTACTTTTTCTATGAAGTCCCGGTGGAATGGACGGTGTTCATGGAGGTCATATTCCCGTCCCTGACAGGAGGCTGGTACACGATGTTCCTCGGCACTTTTAGTTATTTAGGGGACATCACTTCTAAGGACACAAGGACATTTCGAATGGGGATATTGAACTTGTGCATGACAGTAGGATTTCCCATAGGAATGGGCTTGAGCGGCATCCTGCTGCGGGTTATCGGATATTACGGAGTGTTTTCGATATCTGCGGCGTTGCAGTTTATCAATTTCTGTTACGTATTGTTCCGTATTGATGACCACACTTGGCTCGAGAACAAAGACAAGGTTTGTGTTATAAGTCTATTTACTTATTCTATCTAGTATCTAATGTTTATCAACCGGATTAGATATCTCTATAATATATATAATTCTTCCGTACGTGTGTTTGTCACCTAACTCCTCCTAAACGCCTGGACCGACTTGGATGAAATTTTGTGTGTATATTTGAGTCAGTCCCTCGATAGTTTGAAAATACAATTGGACCTAGTAGGTCACGATGTTCGGGCAGGACAACGTCTGCCAGGTCCGCTAGTTATTTATAGATCGCTTGATTCTCTTGAGCATTTTAATTCTACGCTAATCCATTCTTCTCACTCTTTCCATTTTTATTTTTATCTCTAATCAGATTCTAAAATGATCAAACGTTATGCAATTTGTATATAAACATAATGTTTCTAGGTCAAACGAACCGGTTGCACGGGTTTCTTCTTAGAGTTCTTCGACTTCCAGAGTCTCAAACAGACTGTAGAAATAGCTTTCAAGAAAGGACCTAATTACAGACGACTGCGAATCTGCCTAATATTGACTGTGGTCTGTTTGACGTTTGGACCGATGTGGGGTATGTATACGATGCTTTATTTAAAGATACAAAAGTAAATATAAACAAAAGAAGGTACAGTTAGCCACAAAAAGATGTCTACTTCTATTCAATAATAGAATTCGTTTCATCTAGGTATTTAATCGTAGCTACTTTTGTTGACACAGTATTATGGAACACAAATTGCAGACAGTCAAAAATGAATTCTTCTTGTCCCTTTAAACATCTTTTTGAAGCTGACTGTCAACCTATTATCAGTAAAAGACAGATCGCTATTGATGGTAGACAGTATAATTCTATCTGTCATTGTGTCACATTCCATAGGATTTCTTGTCTCTGACAGATTATTGGAACGTTAAAACCATAGATAGGATAAGTTTTACCTATCTATCTCCAGTATGCTAAAACAGTGAATGAATGGTTATTGACAGTGCTTTCGGCCGTTAAAAGGTGGGTAAATTCCACTGAGATTATCTACTGCATGGAAAAATCTAGAAGATTATTATGAACAGTAAAAAAAAGGTTATTATAATTTGATTGCTAGATAATGGGCTGCCTAAATCACAGCGTGTCTAGAAAAAAACACTGACATGTTTTTTTAAAATGTTGGCAAACAGGTATTTTGGCACAATTAATAAAGTTTCTCTATGTTTAAAGTTAATGGTGATTGTAGGTTATAGTCTGATGAGTCGGGTCATTATACTAGCAAGTATCATCAATAGAACTTCCGGCCTTTACCGGCAGAGTGATTTCGTAATACACAAACAATGTCAATCGATCGCAATGGCTTTCATTTCGACTTCCATTGCTTCATAGGTTTAAAAAATTCGTCTGCTCAGCAACGTAAATATGGCAATGGACGTGGCTGAACTGTCAGAATAAAAGGTACTGCGATCTATTTCCATTTTATGTGTGTTATTAAGCGGGATACAATAAAGGCTTTTTCTGAAAAAACTAATTAACAAAAACTGTTGAGCTATTTAGAAAATAGCTAAACTTTGATAACGCACAACCAAAGTTGGTTTAAACGCAAGCCTGTTTTTGTTATACTGTAACATAACGGGTTTTGACTACCAACCGCAGAAGTTTTGTTGTCACTATTTTTAGGTAACTAGTAGTCTAACTATTTGTTATAAATTACTCGATAGTTGTAGTAGTCGCGTACTAATCACGCGTTAGAGCACTAAGTACAGCGCAGCATGCAACGCTAGTGTCACGGGCGGCGTTGCTAGCGCCGGCGCTCTGTTTGACAGTAAACGTACGCCATAGTGCAACACAATTCGTCGCTACAGCGCGGCTACAGGCTAGAGCATAATATATACTTTTTTCTAGAGCTGATTACAAATACAATCTTCTTCTTCTATTAAATCAAAACCGTTTCGTACACCTTTGTTCAATTCATAGGTTTTCTATGCAGCATGAACTTATTTCTTGTGTCAGGAATTATATAAGGCTATGTTTATTATAATACAGGATGTTTATAAATGTGACGGTGGCCTGAAAACGGTAGCATGGTATTTCCCGCGGCTATATTTGTCAACTTGAGTCAAACGTTTATTGATTATAATATAAATAATTCCGTGTTTCCATAACGTGTTAATGAGTTCTTACATCTATACTTCAAGTGAAAATAAAATAGAATTAACACTTTGCTACATGGGCTTCCCCCATAGAATAAATGGTGCTAATTGCGATCCTAGGGCAATATGTTCAGTAGTAAACAAGTACGTGCTATGTCTCGAAGATGCAGAGATTGAGATGTACGGGTGTACATCTCAATCTCAAACATTTTGTCAATCAATCAATGAATCAATCAATATTCTTAATTTGTAAACATAGATTACAACAGTGTGCAAGATGTTACAATTTGTTGTTATTTAAATACATATTTTCTCTATGTTTTTCCATTTGGCGTACAAATATGCTCTTACGTAAAGATTGCGAGGTAAGAAATTTTACCCATTTTGATGGGTAAAAAAAAGCAGTCAAAAGATACATACTTTCATGAAAAGGGTTTAAATAAATTGTTCATTTTGGTTAGACTATATTTTGAAAATAAATAAATATACTAATACTACTTATGAATAAGTGGAGAGCAGTGGTGGCCCAGTGGAGAGCAGTGGTGGCCCAGTGGTAATGGCCCCGACTTACGAGTTGTGGGTCGTGGGTTCGAACCCAAGCAGGCGCTTTACTTTGTGTAAATAATATCATCACCACTGCTCTCAAAACGGTGAAGGAAAACATCGTGAGGAAACCGGCATGTCTAAGAACCAAACATTCGATGACATGTGACATCTACCAACCCGCACTGGGCCCGCGTGGTGGATTACGGCCCACTCCCTCTCACAGAGAGGCCTGTGTCCCAGCAGTGGGAACATTAATAGGCTGATGATGATGATGATGACTTATGAATAATGTATTTAACCACATAAAATTATAGTACTTTTATACTGATAAATAAAGCAATTCATGCGAAATTATTCCCTAACCATTCCAAAATATTCAAAAATGCACAACGTTAATGATCAAGTTTTCACTTCTGCCAGCACTCCTGGAGTGCAACCCGTTGTTTTTTAATGTCAGTTATTAAAGTATTTATTTATTTGTATATGGATGTCCAACAGAGGCTACACAAATAGAAAGGAAACAAAGGGTGGCAAGTCTATTGCCACCAACTAGGCAGAAATCTAGACTGCAAACTGTTACAGAGAAAAACCCAATAACACTTAGCCTGACGTGTGAGATCAAACCCATGACTCTATGCTCAGCATCTGAGCGTCCATTACACCTGTCGTTGTAGTCAGAATAAACAAAAACATTCGACATAACATTGATAGATTCCGATCTCTGTTTGTCATAGTGATATAATATTTACTGCACTCGTATTTCCCGAGCAAATATAGTCTGTCAATAGCTTATTGATAAATAATCATTTTAACTTGGTAATGATAATTGTTAAGAATGACATTTTGTCTTCATTCTCTTCAGAATCAGAGCGTGCATTCTAAAAGTTGGCAACGTCGTAAATAGCTGTCACAATCATATTTACCTGTTTTGATTAATTTGGAAATAATACTGTATGGAAATAAGAAATGTGGCTAACTGACTAGAATATTAATAATGAATTGCAATTATTGCAAAAAAACATGCGGGAGCAATGTTTTTTTTTTCTGATGTGGTTTACGGATCATATACTTTTAGGCAATATAAAACTTGCCTTTAGCTTCTGTAGTCCCCTTAATCATAAGGTGATAAAGCAATTTCGAGGATGACTATACCTGACAACCAGTAACTACGTGTTTGTACGATATAAGTGCTTCGCCTTTTAAAAAATTACAGCGAAATAATATTAACAGGAAAACTTAATATATCCAATATAACAGACAAAATATTATTGAAATATACCTACTTATCTATTATGTGGCAGTTTTGAATTCCCCATGGTAAGTAGGTGCGTAGGTGCATAGATAAATTCCATAGTCTATGTATGAGGAAGGTTTTTTACGCAAATTAATATCAATCAATCTGCCTAGCCTTTTCCCAACTATCTTGGGGTCGGCTTCCAGTCTAACCGGATGCAGCTGAATACCAGTATTTTACATGGAGCGGCTGCTTATCTATAAGGAGCAGTGGTGGCCCAGTGGTAACGGCCATGACTTACGAGTTGTAGGTCGTGGGTTCGAACCCAGGCAGGCGCTTTACTTTGTGTAAATAATTTCATCACCACTGCTCTACAAACCGGTGAAGGAAAACATCGTGAGGAAACCGGCATGTCTTAGAACCAAAAACTTCGAAGACGTGTGACATCCACCAACCCGCACTGGGCCCGCGTGGTGGATTACGGCCCACTCCCTCTCACAGAGAGGAGCCCTGTGTCCCAGCAGTGGGAACATTAATAGGCTGATGATGACTGCTTATCTGACCTCTACAACCCAGTAACTGGGTAATACGATACCCCTTGCTAAGACTGGTGTCAGATTTTCGGGATTTCTGATGACTCGCAACGATTGTCAAAGATCCACGAATGACAGCCGAGACTAACGGCTTAACGTGCTTTCCGAGGCACGGAGGAGTCTCGGTATGTAAAGATGGTCACCGATCCACTGACCAACCCGGGCAAGCGTAGCTTAACCTGATGGATCGACCCGTGCGGCTTGTTATTACTTAGCCACGAGCATAAATATATACCACCTTAATGTCCCTCTCTATGTGTGGTGAGATGACGGCATTATTTTTCAGCTGTGTAGGTAACTTTTTTTGTGTAATAAAGAAATGCACAACATAACATCACGCTGCATGCCTATCTTTCTGAAAAGGGTGAGCAGAGTTGTATAGTACACTAACACTGCCAATATTCTTTAAGTCCTCTATAAAGTAAGCCTTTGGTTCAAATTCAGACTTAATAATTACGCTTGTATTCCCCGAAGGGTTAGGCAGAGGTGTACCTATAGCTCACCCACATTTCGCCAGTTATGTTTAAGTCCCATGTAATAGGGGGCGAGCCTATTACCATCAACCGGCCACAAATCCATACTACGGGCTGCTACTGAGAAATTCCAGATGGAAAATTCAATAACTCTTTGCCCGACCTGGGCAGGACCTCAGCAGTAGCGCTGGCGCTGCGAACACTAAACCAATACCTATTGTATGTAGGTATTTTATATTTAATTCTCTTGTATGAAAGATAGAAAAGGTTGACGTAATCTGCGGTTTTACATGTGGAAACATTTTATTAGGTTGTGGTGACATAGGTAGGTATTGGGATTGCACAAATAATTTATTTATAAAGAATTAATAATACTATTTAAATAAATTCATCTAAAGTTTTATTTCAGAGAGCAGTGGTGGCCCAATGGTAACGGCCCCGACTTACGAGTTGTGGGTCGTGGGTTCGAACCCAAGCAGGCGCTTTACTTTGTGTATATAATTTCATCACCACTGCTCTCAAAACGGTGAAGGAAAACAACGTGAGGAAACCGGCATGTCTAAGAACCAAACATTCGAAGACATGTTACATCTACCAACCCGCACTGGGCCCGCGTGGTGGATTACGGCCCACTCCCTCTCACAGAGAGGAGGCCTGTGTCCCAGCAGTGGGAACATTAATAGGCTGATGATGAAAGTTTTATTTCTGCTGACGGTTTAATGCCCGTTTTCACCTTCACTAAGTGACACTTAAATGAATCCTCCCTAAATAAAAGTGCACTGTTGGATTTTCAACGCTAGGCTTTGTGCTGAGCTGAGAGTTGCGAATCCAATAGTGCACTTTTGTTTAGGGATTGATTTAAGTGTCACCTAGTTGCTGGTGAAAACGGGCATTGGGACTTCCGTAAAACGGCTACCTACCTACGTAAAACAATTATATTATTTCAAAAGCTACCTTCGAAAAACATTTCTATAAAATTTCTTTATTATGTAAAAACATTTTCACTAAGTATATCCAGTTAACAAGTAAAATCCATAAAACAATAATAGTCAATGTTATTTAAAAACTGGTGGTGGTGGTGGTGGAGGTGTGATGAATGCTGGATAAAGTTTAATAACTGCATAAATATTTGTTTACTTGAAAAATGGCGTTCTTCGTAATAATGATTGACTGGAAAATATACATAATTTGGGCGTTTATTAGTTTCATAAATAAAATGTAGATCAAAAATCGGAATTAAACAATAAAAAATAAAACTTTGTGGTTTGAGTCGAAAGAGAAATAAAATTACACAGAATGGTAACACTATGTGGTATCTTTATGTATTTTACTGTGTGTACATAAATAATAAAATAAATAAATAAAAGGTTAATTTTTCGCCAAAAATTCTGCCAAGGATTGTATTCCATCAACATACTACAGAAAAGAAACAAAAACACATAACATAACGGTAGTTCTACAAAAATAATCGTCGTTCAGAAACGCAGTGGTGCATGGGCTGTTGACACACGAGCGCACGAATAAATCACAGACACACACATTTGTATGTACAGATTTACAAATGTCCACCATTCATATGTTTGAATTAAATAATTGGCTAGAAGCCATTTGAATTTTGATGAATGAATACTGACACTTGATGTTACAATTGAATGTCTAGCCTGTTATGAACTAGGACGGGTGAATGTTTTTATTTACATACACATTTTATTCGTTTTTGAAGTGTAAACTTCTATAAGCGGCGTTGTGCACTTTTTTTTGGATGGATAAAAAATGTTAAACTCGCGTCAGGACACGTGACCTAATCGAAAATTCGTAAGACGGAGGGAGAGTAGAAAAGTTGTTGACAGCGCACTCTGTTTTATTTTTTTGGAATTTTTTGATGGAGCTACAGTTTTCGTTCTTGTTCTGACAGCAAGCCACATAAATTCCTGACATTTTCGTTAGATGGCGTTACGTTGTATCAAAAAGTTACTTAGTTTTCACTTCTGTCGGCAGTCTCCAAAGACTGCCCAATGTTTTTTTTTTAACAGAACATTCCAAATTTAGTCGGACGGGTTGTAAATGAAGGCTTATCTAAAACTCAAACTCTCAAACTCGATATCCGTGCTCAAACTAGCCTCTGCCCGCGACTTCGTCTGCGACCTCTGTCTGTCTCTGTCTGTCTTATGTAATTTTGACGTTCGAAAAGTGCTGATTCTCAGCCTAGTTTGAATAAATGACTTTTGAATTTGAATTTTGAATTTGACCTTCTTCAAGCATTGCGCTGTCCAATACAAAAATAATTAATCAAATCCGACTGGTAGTTTCTGAGATTACCCCCTTCATACAAACATACAAACAAACAAATTTTACCACTTCATGATAATAATATTATAGTATAGATAAAACAAATAGACACTTTTGAATTAAGATACAATAGAAAATGTATATTTAGTAATTTAATCCGCTTAACCTGTTCTTAAAGAGTTAGAGAACCCTGTAAGAAATCGACACGTGTTTCGCCCCTCAACGAGGCATCCTCAGGACGATAATTGACTTGTTGCGAACTCGGACACGGAAGTGTTGCCACGACACGAGCCAAACGAAAAGTCGTCACGTGTCGTGGCAACACTTCCGTGTCCGAGTTCTCAACAAGTCAATCATCGTCCTGAAGATCAAGTTACTAAATATACATCGTCTATTGTATCTTATAATGGATTTCCGCCAAGTCACGCCTGAGTCAATTAACTATCACTTTTGAATTGTCAAGGGATCGGTCAGTCAGAAAGATGAAGCTAGTTGCCCATTCCAAAGCGCAGTAGGTTCCTATGTATGGAGAAGAACGGGCAAGAAACTCAATCATGAAAGAAAATGCAAGAATATCAATGGCGTTTTATCTCTCTACATATTTAAAGCCTGCCTTATTCAAAGATATGAAATGAAATATGTGACTTATTTTTTCGACTACTTTTCTAACTAAATGAGGTCTGCAAATCATCGTAGCATAGTAGTGCCAAAAATTTTCTTTTGATGGTTAAATAGTAACGTTCATTAAGATTTAATCTTTGTAAGTTCCTAACGAACACATTGGCCTCAAAATTGCATTTCGCGAGATTTAATTTATTATAGTTTTTGGAAGTGAAAACTTCTTTAGCGGCGTTGTGTACTTTTTTTGGGATGGGTAAAAAATGTTAAACTCGCGTCAGGACGTGACTGTAAGATCCGTTGCCTAGCAACTGACAAAGTAAATATCAAAATAAATAGTGTTTGACATTACGTAAAGATTGCGAGGTAAGAAATTTTACCCATAATGATGGGTAAAAAACAGCAGTCAAAACATACTTCATGAAGTGTTTATTCAAAAATGCACAACGTTAATGTACAAGTTTTCACTGCACTCCCGGAGTGCAACCCGTTTTTTTTTTCTAACTTCATCATCCGATTATTTAGACACTTAACTTTTCCAAGTAGTAACACTTAAGTTTCAAGGATCTCAAGCACTTTCAAGCACTTTGTTAAATCAAATTACTATGATGACAAATTCCCTATGACATCACTTTGTTGACAATGACTGATTTCCTGTGATAACGAGGATATTTTCTATTAAATCCTTAAGTTTTCATAGAGTTATGAGGAACAGGGTGTAAAGTTCACTCATCCACTATAGAAAAGGGAGGATTCTCCGACCGTTGTGTCGTGTCTGGTGGGCAACTGCCCGACGATTGATGTCGGGAAGTTATATATATTCCCAATGCAGGATTTCGTGTTCCGTCAGTGTGATGCGTAGTTCGCATGTGGCAACGTAGATGCCGTCATAGAACTATTGAAATAATAGGAGACGATGTATTTACCACTTACATTTATTTAAAATAAATAATATAAATATAAATGGTAGTAAACAATAAACATGAACAAACAGTATAAATGGTGTTTGTACTGGTTAGATTATGTACAGTAATAAAGATTATAATGAATGCTTATTAGCATTATTACGTAATTCTTACTCTTCATCTCGCAAACAATGTGATAATGACACGAGGAAAAATCAAATATTTGGAAAATTTAAAAGTACACGCATCATAACGGTCATTCGAAAATGTTACCCATCAATAATTTAATATGAGTAAAATTTCTCACCTCGCAATCTTTACGTACTGTCAAAGACTACTTAGGTTTGCTTTGTTGGTTGCTAGGCAACGGAAGAGGGTCGACATATTATAATAGTAAGGTTTAAAAAAAAAATAATTGAACTAGGTACCTACTTTGAATATAAAAGAGCCATTTTCAATGGGGTTCCGCCAATGGCTGAACCGTCTCTATAAAAATAGAATTGACTCTTAATTTTTCGCAAGCTACAAGTGTTTCAGGTTTCACAATTGATTGACGGGATTTTTTTTTAAACTGTTTTGTTTTTTTTACCCGACTGCTCCAGAAGGAGGGTAATGTTTTTCGAGAGTATGTATGTATGTCTATTTCTTTGGCACGCTCTGTAGCCTAAACGGCTTGATGGATTTTAACATATGAGGTGTCGTTAGATTCGTCTTAATCGTAGAAGTGTATATAATATTTATGTATTGCATCTGCAAATACAAAAAAAAGGTAGGGGAAGGTTTTTTTTAAAATAAAGAAAATTATTCAAAAAACAAAAATACCCGACTGCAAAAACACATAACTGAAAAGAGAAAAACAAGCATTATAATCTATAGAATTTTGGTATCGCAGGCGGGGACAATAATACTCGTAATATAACAATAATAACCGGAAATATGGTGTAACTTTTGTTTGTCCTGGGGGCCTGCGATACCAAAATTCTATAGATTATAATGCTTGTTTTTCTCTTTTCAGTTATGTGTTTTTGCAGTCGGTTTTTTTGTTTTTTGAATAATTTTATTTTTTTCGTTTCTGCTGCATTTATTTTTTTCGAAAAGTACAGAATTAATCTCCATTAAATTATCTATACAATGGTATATAACTTAAGTAGGTTCTGTGTGCTAGTAGGAGTGTAACAATAAAAAACAGTTGTAGAAAGGAGGCAAAACAAATTTTTCGATCGCGAAGTACTCTCTAATTCATTATGAGTCGTGCAATACACCATTTCTAATTAGTATAGCATACACCCTGGAACAGGGTGGAGGACAAAGTGTTGTGGAGCCGCTTGGAAGTCGCCTTTGTCCAGCAGTAAACCGTGAAAGGCTGAGTTGATTAATTGATTGTTTGATACAGCCTAGAATATTCCCACTGCTAGTACAAAGATCTCCTCTCTGTGAGAGGGAGTATGCCATTACAAATATTTTTTAAGAATAAAGCATTAAAGGCGGTACCTAAGTTTACATATAGATTCATACAATACTTAGTCAAAGAATTGGGTCTTCTATGAGCAAATATCGACCAAATAAGTTTTGTGGTCAAGGAAAAGCAAGTAAAATACATGTAAATATATCGCAGTCCCAGGTCAAGATCGCTTATGTTTTTTGCTGTTGTTTTTTTATGTATTTAATAGGTATATCAAACCGCATATAGAGTAGATACTTATTGAGGTAGACTGTTGTTACTCTGTTGTCTACAATGCAAAGCTATGAGGTATTTGCTTCTTTATTGGTAAAGATACGAGAGTCTTAATTTTAACCAATAACGGTCCGTAAATTATAAGAATCGGCCATTAGTAAAAATTTTACCGTGAAAACCGAAAACAAATCAAAAGTCATTTCTTCATTCTAGGCTGAGAATCAGCACTTTTCGAACGTCAACATTACATAAGACAGTCTCCAAAACGCCTGCCCTTCACCCATTTCTAGTGCTTTAGCTGGGAAGATGAAGTGGCGCCACAAACTCCCTAGTAGCCCAGCTGTCTGTTCAGTTAGAAGTGAACTGTCAACCTGTAGCATCAGGTGGAATGACAGAGGCCAATGCCGGTTTTTTTTTAACGTTCGCATACTATTAAGTTCTCAGTCTCAATCTGTAAAAAAATACGACTATATTATTTTTTGCGTTCCGTACCAAAAGGGTGTCAAATAGAACCCTATTACTAAGCCTCCACTGTCCGTCCGTCCGTCTGTCTGACAGCGGGCTGTATCTCATGAACCGTTAAAGGCAGACAGTTGAAATTATCACAGATTGTGTATTTTTATTGCGGATACAACAACAAATAATAAGTTTAATTTTAAAGGAAACGTGTTTTTTTCGTCGTTTTCTGCTAAATATTGTACGGTAGTACGAAATCTTTCGTGTGTCTGAATCGCAATTGACCGGTTTTTTTTTCATTTCAGCAACAATAAACGTCAAAATTTTTTGGCCGTGAAACTCACTTCAAGCTCTAAATCACTTAAGTTATCACTGTCTGATTTTAACAAAATAGACCGGCAAGTAATATGAGAACAACTACCAAAAAAAGTTTTGATCAGCTTTTCAAAAACCGCGGAAAAACTGAAATAAATGTGGGTAAAAAGTATCAAATCTTGGAAGTAGTAAGTCGTCATTCATACAGAAGGTAGTTCCTATTCCTCATGGGAAATTACCAGCTAGCCGTCCTAGGCAGTGATTGCTTTGCTGAAGTTCAGATCCACATCATACGCTGCTACAAGTTATTATTTACATTTCATAACTTGTTGTTCTTTGTGGATGTGGAGTGAAAGATTGCACTTGCAGGTCTAAATTACTTTCACATGATATAAGACTCCTTGTATTAATTAATAGACACGAACACGGAATCGATCTTTTTCGTGATTACAAATGCCAAAATAATGGTCTTGAAACTTAATTTGCATAAAATGTAAATAATATTGTATTAATTTATTTCTGAGTTTAGGGTTTTTAAGATCTTAATATTAATAAACAGCTTCACATATACTACCGTTTCAGCTGTAAACATATTAGAATTATAGTACAATTAATATCCCCATTAATATAATTACCCCATAAAAGTCGCTTGGGACAATTTAAAAATAATTTAATGGAAAAACTACCGGGTTTGCCTTATCATAACGACCCGGATCAAGATTATGCTTCCCTATTTAACGTCATCAATTGTGAGTTTAGGAAGGTTTTCACCTCAAAAACATTGCCTGTTTGTGACCGCGTTATATTTAGTGATTGGGCAACACCAGGTATTTATAAAAGTAGGCAGAGGTTAT
This sequence comes from Conistra vaccinii, assembly GCA_948150665.1. Lineage (NCBI taxonomy): Eukaryota > Metazoa > Arthropoda > Insecta > Lepidoptera > Noctuidae > Conistra > Conistra vaccinii. The sequence continues at coordinate 5,555,460 of OX411321.1, forward strand.
TTGAATTGTATCATGAAAAAACATATAACCATGATGAAACTTTCAAAGAGTTTGTTAAGAATTATTCTAAAACTTTTAAAAGAGCCTGTTCCTCAGCAAAAGCCATACATATTAAAAATAAAATAAAATCTTCTGGAAATAAAATTAAAACAACTTGGAATATTATTAATTCAGAAACGGGAAGAACGACAGTACGGAATCGTGACTTCCATCTAAAAATCAATGATGTAGATATTAAGACGGACGTGGAGGTGGCAACTGAGTTTGAAAATTTCTTCACTAATATTCCCATTTTAACAACCAAAACTCTGTCATCGTCGTCCTCCACTTCTGCTTACTCAATACTTAAAGAATGTGTACCAGAATGTGACAAGACTTTTGAATTCACAATTATTACTGCTAAAGACATAATAGAATCTTTTAAAAATCTTGATGTAAAAAAAACTGCTGACCTTTGGGGATTATCAGTACATACCATGTCTTCAATAATTGATGTTATTTCCCCCTTTTTAGCAATCGTTTTTAACTCTTGTATTGCATCTGGTGTATTTCCTGATTTGATGAAACTTAGCAAAGTGATTCCACTGTTCAAATCTGGCAGCACAACTGATCCCACAAACTTTCGGCCTATTTCGATATTACCTACTTTGAGCAAAATCTTTGAAAAATTAATTTTAAACCAAATGTTAGGACATTTCAATGCACATCATTTACTGCATCTGAAACAGTTTGGCTTTACAAAGGGTCGTTCAACTACAGACGCGGGCGTGGAATTACTGAAGAGCATATTCGAGGCCTGGGAGGAGTCGCAAGATGCTCTTGGCATTTTCTGTGACTTGTCCAAGGCCTTCGATTGCGTACATCATGATACACTCATCAGGAAACTGCACCACTATGGTATGAGGGACAAGGCTCTTGACCTTCTGACTTCTTATTTGAACAACAGAATTCAGAGGGTCGATGTTAATGGCAAGAGATCTGCAGGATCCGCGGTCACCATGGGCGTTCCGCAGGGTTCAATTCTAGGTCCTTTCTTATTTCTAATTTATATTAATGACTTACCTTACCACATAAGGGATAATCACAAGATCGTATTATTCGCAGATACATCCCTCATTTTTAAAATCAAACGTCAGTTAGTCAACTTTGAACAAGTTAACGATGCACTCTCTAAAGTTGTGCATTGGTTTAATGTAAATAATCTTCTCCTGAACGAAAAAAAGACTAAACTCATTAAATTTTCAACGCCAAATGTCAGGCAACTAACTACCAATGTTCAAGTTAACGGAATAGAGTTGAACCCTGTTGAGTCAACAGTTTTTCTTGGAATAACTATTGACGGTAGATTACAATGGGGCCCACACATAGAAAAATTGTCAGGAAGGCTAAGTTCGGCCGCCTATGCTGTTAAAAAAATTAGACAGATAACTGACGTAGATACAGCCAGAATTGTTTATTTTAGTTATTTTCATAGTCTGATGTCTTAAGGGATTCTTCTCTGGGGAACCTGTGCGGACATTAATTCTATCTTTGTTCTACAGAAAAGGGCTGTCCGAGCCATTTACAACCTAGGTCCAAGAGAGTCCCTTCGAGAGAAATTCAGAGAAATAAATATTCTGACTGTAGCCTCACAATATATTTTTGAAAACCTATTGTATGTACACAAAAATATATCAAATTTTAAGAAAATGTCCGATATTCATAGTTTAAATACCAGGAACAAACACAACCTTGCTGTACATCGCACACGTCTCCATAGAGTAGGCAACTCGTTCATGGGTCAATGTATACGCTTTTACAACAAACTTCCCATTGACATTCGAAACTTACCTATTAAACGATTTAAAAGCTGTATTAAAACCAAACTTTGTAAAAAAGGGTACTATAAAATTTCAGATTATTTAGAAGATAAAAAAGCTTGGGATTGAGCTGCTCGCTCTGCTAAGCCTTGTGATAAAACCATAATACTTGAAATTTAAATTATTACTTATAAACATCAAAATAAACCAGATTTATATTCACATTGACATTATTTAAAATTATATGCAAAATGACATGATTACTTTGTAAAGTATTAAATTATTTTTAATTATTGTGAATGTGAGGACTATGTGGGTTTTTTTTCCTCTTTAAATTTTATTTCTCAGGTAGTTTTAATGATGGTCTGGCAGTTTGAGTAGTTGATGCGGCCTACCCAAATGTCCTTTCTTTGGTATTGTTCGTCGATTTGAGCTCCTTAAGTTCTGAGTTGAGCTCCACGATTACTGACAAATGCTTGCACTGACTGGACAGGTCCACTCAAATCTGTGTGGTTCTTTCCTCAAAAGACCATTTCAGACACTAATCTACATGGTTCTCATATGGCTTGACCAAGATTATGTCTGGACTAAAAGAGACTGTGACCTCTGAGTTTGTTTCGGCCTTTCTTCTCAGAGTAGTCAGTTAGGAAACGCCGACCTCATCTAGCTTATTTTAAACATTTTTTTTAATATGACGTGTAAAAGTGATTCCGATATCCTATTTACAGAATAAACAATTTCATTTCATTTCATTTCCCCCCTTAAAAAATACCTACCTATTTTCATTACAAACTAATTTATAAAAATTAGTTTGTAATGAAAATAGGTACCTAGGTATTTTTTTAAACAATGTTAATTATATTTTTTTTTATTATTTATGAATGAAATGTCAAAAATTACCAAATATAAAAATATGACAAATGTTCAAAAAATAAAAATAAAATATTGATAACTCTCACAATCTTCTCGGTAGTAGGTAAATGACTATGCGTATGTGAAGAATGGGTAACAAGCCCTAATCTGCAGAAATAAACGAACATACTATTTATAAGTGCGTTGTTTGCCTCGTTGGTCTAGTGGTCGCAAGCGCTACTGCTGAGCATGAGATCCTGGGTTCGATTCCCGGGTCGGGTAAAGTGTTATCAGGTTTTTTCATCTGGAATTTCTCAGTAGCAGCCCGGTGTCTGGATTTGTGCCCGGTTGATGGCAATAGGCTCGCCCACTATCACATGGGACTCAAACATAACTGGTTAAATGTGGGTGTATACACGGCTACACATCAAGCTATACTTTTCCAGTATAAGCTGACCTCGCAATGTACGGAAATCGTTTACAATGCGAGATCACCATAAACTGGAAATGTATACCTTGATGTGTAGCCGTGCGTACTATTAGTACACCTCTGCCCAACCCTTTAAGGATTACAGGCGTGATTTTATATTACGTATTTATATGAGCGTTCTGCGGTCAGCAATCTTTAGCAAATTCTGATGACCGCTGGACGCTCACATAATTCTTGCTAAGCTTCAACACCACCATTGATAAATATCCTGTCGTAAGCTCTACATGGAGCAGTGGTGGCCCAGTGGTAACGGCCCCGACTTACGAGTTGTAGGTCGTGGGTTCGAACCCCAGCAGGCGCTTTACTTTGTGTAAATAATGTCATCACCACTGCTCTCAAAACGGTGAAGGAAAACATCGTGAGGAAACCACAATGTCTGCGAACCAAAAATTCGAAGACATGCGACTACCAACCCGCACTGGGCCCCCGTGGTGGATTACGGCCCACTCCCTCTCATAGAGAGGAGGCCTGTGTCCCATAGGCTGATTATGTAAGCTCTACATATTACCATTTTCGAATGCACCACATGAAAGAAAGAGGTAATTAACATAATTGTTTTCATGTTTTGTCTGTGCATCACTCTGGTTGACTGGTAGAAAATGCCTAAAGCATTAAGTCCGCCTTTTTACAGTATTTTTTTACTTGTGCCGAAAGTTTTAACAAATAAATTAATTAATCATTATGTATTTTTTAATACATTTCTAGTTTATACGACATGTTTTATTTATTTTAACTAATTTGTTTGCAGGTGAGCTGAGTGTGATGTATATATTTACTCGGTACCAATTCAACTGGGATGAAGTGAAGTATAGCATCTACTCAACGTACAGCCTAGTTACACACTCTATCGGTAAGTTTCAATTACAAACTTACTAGCTGCGCCCCGCGATTTCACCCGCATAAGTTTCGATCCTGTAAGAATATCGGGATAAAAAGTATTCTTTGTCCTATCCTAGATCATGATCTACCCATGTGCCAAATTTCATCCAAATCCATTTAGCCGTTTTAGCGTGAAAGCGTAACAAAAAACCAACTCTTTTTATAATATTTGTTGCATTACTGCTCAGACCATAGATATAAGATTTATATTTCTATGGCTCAGACCAATTAAAAAACCAAGACAGAACGCTGCGAACAATACAGTGAAGCATGCCAAAACTACACAGTCGCAGCCGCCCTGCACATACACGCTCTCACGCACACATTTACAACCTTTTACAATGACAAGTACTCGTACTATCAAACTACACCACACAAACTGCACACATGTGTTCGAAACCGCCTTCAGTTCACTGGTGACAGCGCTCTGTCTTGATTTTTTATTTGGTCTGAGCATTACTGTAATTAGTTTGTAATTACTCGAAAATCACCCTACTTAAGTAAACAATCAATAAAAATAGAACCCTAATCTAAACATACCGCATCATCTTTGAACGCATTTGTGATTTTGCAGTTTGTATTAGCTCTCGTAAATTATTCTCATTTATTCTACCAGAAAATATTACTTTTCATAGTACATATTTAATTCTGATTTATGTACCTACAGCTTGACCCCTAGAGGTCGAGTTTCAACAAATAAATGACTCTCTTGGCGCTAATAACTGCTTCGTTGATACCTAAAGGCAGTGGTCACAGGGTCGACTTTCGACTTTTTTTCCCCTGGGTACAATCCCCAGGTCAGTTAAAGTATTATTGCCGTTTTAATTTGGTGATTCTCAGTAGCAGTCTCAGTTCTGTATTTACGAGTATGCATTAGGCTCGCCCCATAATAGCTATAACTAAGATCCATAATATGTAATACTTATAATGGCTAGCTAACCAAATGAAAAGAATAAAATAAAGAAAAATAGACATAAAATACATTGTTATGGCAAAAGTTTTCCACACCACCGTTTTTGTTTTTTTTTTTTTTTTTTTTTTCAACCACCGATAGGAAATAACCTTAACATTAGCCGGCGAAGTCATTTTTCGCGGACGATGTCACGGACAGAAGCTAGTTTAACAAAGAAAATAAAAAGAAAAAGAGATTTTTTGAAGTGAAAACTTCTTTAGCGGCGTTGTGCACTTTTTTTGGGATGGGTAAAAAATTTTAAACTCACGTCAGGACGTGACCGTAAGATCCGTTGCCAAACAACCGAAAAAGTTAATGTCAGTAAATATCAAAATAAATAGTCTTTGACATTAGGTAAAGATTGCGAGGTAAGAAATTTTACCCATATTGTTGGGTAAAAAAAGCAGTCAAAACATAATTCATGAAAAGTGTTCATTCAAAAATGCACAACGTTAATGTTCAAGTTTTCACTTCTGCCGGAGTGCAACCCGTTGTTTTTATTTTTTAAGTTATAGATCGTTTATATTTTTTATTTTTCAAATTCATTTATTTAGCTTATAAAGTTCTTATTCATACCTACAAGTATTGTATGAAATTCTCACTAACAGAAGACTTAAAAAGATTAAACAGCGGGTCCCAAACTAGGCACAGCCTATATCTTGGTGACCCAAACGCTACACAAAGTTAACAATATGAACGCCCGCTACACGGTCGCCAACCGCGTCCCCGACAGAGGTGACCTTAGTTGGCAACCGGCAAAGTTGTTCAACGTTTGGTCGTAAACCATCATCTACACGGTTGTAAACCACCAAGGTTACCTCTCTCGGGACGCGGTTGGCAACCGTGTAGCAAGCGTTTGCTAGCGCAAGATATAGAAAAAGCGCGATATATATTCATTGAACTCATAAATACAAAATTTAGAAAACTTACAATAATTTGAGTACAAAGGAAACAAATAACATCCTCACTAATATTATAAATGCGAAAGTGAGTTTCTTTGTTACGCTTTCACACTAAAACGGCTGAACGGATTTGGATAAAATTTGGCACACTGGTAGACCATGACCTGCATTAGGACATAAGATAAAATTCATCCCGATATTCCCACGGGATCGTAACTACTGCAAGTAAAACCGCGGGGCGCAGCTAATATATTATACATACAACAAAAACGTTAATGTCGTAAATAGATAACATTTACGACATTAAGAGGGTGCATTCTAAAAGTTGGCAACGTCGTAAATAGCTGTCAAATATTTACCTGTTTCGATTAATTTGGAAATAATACTGTATGGAAATAAGAAATGTGGCTAACCAATTGACTAGAATATTAATAATGAATTGCAATTATAACATTGAATTTGATGTTGTACCCGTTTTAGGTGAAAAAAAGGCATTTGGAATGTTTCCAAATACTTTTTTTACATCTAAAACTAACTATTCGGTGTTACGATATTAATTATTGCATTTCATAATCCATATTCTAGTTTGCTAGTTAGCCACATTTTTTATTTCCATACAGAAATATTATCAAATTAATAAAAACAGCGAAATATTTGACATCTATTTGCGACGTTGCCAACTTTCAGAATAAACACTCTTAACGTTTTTGTTTTATGTAGGTGCTATGCCTATCCCTTCTTAATATACAAGCTTGATGTTATGTTAATAAATTTTTCAGGTACTTTGTTCTCCATCAGCGTGTTCAGTAGGAAGCTGAAGGCGGATGATGCAGTTCTCGGCATGATATCGACCACGAGTAAGATCTGTGGGGCTTTAGTCTTGGCGTTCGCTAGGAATGACTATGAAGTGTACTTATGTAAGTTTACTAGTTACTTTTTAACATTAATTGAGCTTCATTCCACAGATTAATACAGAAGGGACATCCCGCAAAATCATTTAAATAAAAAGCGACTCTTGGTACGACATAGTAAAGTGCAATTCAGGCCGCACAGCGATAATTACCTACAATTATATTCACCTAGAAGTTGACTCTCTTTCTATCGCGTTACTCTTAGATCTTCTTTATGAATTGACCCAGCAAGACGGGCCCGACGCGTACTTGTAGCTTCATACCTAAACTGCGAAGTGTCCTATCTGGATTAATCTATGTTCATTCTCACAAAAAACTTCGGGTGTGAAATAAAAACACTGGGTGTCAATACTCAATAATAATTATATACTTTATTACGTAATAATCTTGTCTTTAATTACATAGTTTTTCTTTTTTCAGCACCGCTATTAGAAATCTTAAACGGTACCTCAGCAATCGCTCTACGATCGATTGCATCGAAACTAGTCTCGTATCAAGAATTAGGTAAGATTTAAAACTATACTAGTATATTCCAAATATCTTATGTAAACTTAGCACTGTTATGTTCTAAAATCAGTACTGTTCTCGACTATCCAATTATCCACACAATACCCCTCGAGCAGACGAGTGCTTCAGTGAAAACCGCATATTGCTAAATGAACCTTAAGAGAAGACTCCCAGGCCCGGGTCGACGACGCGTTGTGTTTCACGCTCGCCTCAAAGAGATGTCAGCACAGCTGACAGGGTCCGCTATGACCGATGCCTGCCAGGGTCGCGGGAAACTCTGAAAGGGATACCGTAGCCCCTGGCAGCATACAGGCCATTGAACGAACACGGGTGGGTTTTAGTCAGTAAGAGTCTGACACGCTCTTCCACTCCGCCCAAAGCGGGAGAAGTTATTTGATAATTTCCCACAGAAAAAAAACAAAAAAGAGGAGATACCCTAAATTGTATGTTAATTTGCATTAATATTCTGAAACAGTCACGCATACAATCAAAATGGAACTTTAGTATATAATTTATTGAATCTTTTTCTTTTCATGTACAAGACAGTTACGTAATTGCATTTACATTTTCGCTCGATTCATTTTTAATTCGAAAATCATGTCTTTTTTAAAGATTATTCAAATAAAATCATGATTACTCGGCTTTTATGTCTAAAATAAATATTCACAGTAAGAAAATATAGTTTATTATCCAGCCACAAGATTTTTTTTCTCTAGATCAATTATTTCTTTAGTTATAAACGAAATAAGAATTGAGACTTACGCCATTTAGTTTCGTGCTCGAACACGTTCAAAGAGCGCACGCGATATTCAACTTTATTACTGATGTGTAAGCGTTTAGCTTAGAGTAGAGTGGCGAGGTGCATGGGGGTGGAGCTTGCGTGGAAATTGTCTTTAGATTGCCTGGTCTTCAAAAGGGAGATAGACTGGATACAGAAAGTGGAGCTGACTATTGATTTATTGTTACTCAAAGACCCATAAAAGAGACAATTCATTTTGGGCTAATTATTGAAAGTGCCAAACAAAATAAAAGTTATATTCCGTGAGAACATGTTATTCTCTACACTTTTTACTATGGGACCAAATCTGTAGGGCCATTCCCAGCGCTGTTATACGAGTTTGTAAAATACCTTTTTCAGTATGTTTTAGTTAAAAGAATAACAGTAATTAAGTGAAGAGAATAACATGTTCTAACGAAATATCATTTATTTTTTGTTTGGACGGCACTTTCACGTTTAGCCCAAAAAAGTATGGACGGTGAATGATCTCCTATTCCTTGAAACTTAAACGGCCTATATAAAATTCCAATGCCAATATTTCAGGTAAAGTGTACTCTCTATTCGGCATTGCTGAGACCATGATGCCGATAATCTTCGTGCCACTGTACTCCAGGGTGTATATCGCCACGCTCGCTGTGCTGCCGGGAGCTGTGTTCCTCATGAGTGTCGCTGCTACTATACCTGCTCTTTGCATATTTGGGTAAGACATTTTTTTTTTTTTCGTTATTGCTGAATGTACCTGCTCTTCATCAGTCTCGCCTGATAAAAAACGATGGATGAGGTCTATGATGGATCGAGCGTGCCCAGAATATACCTGTGCACTCTTGCTTTGACGGCAGATGGGTTTTGAGTGGAATCCCAACACAGACGCTGGCAGGAGAGTTCCACAATTTGTGGCGGAGAAGCGCTAAGTACGACTGGACGGGATATCAACCAAGTGTGCATGGTACCCTGCAGTACGCTTGGTAGTCCGGTGATAAGAGGGCGATGTTGGGATCAGGTCGTGGAGCTCCTGCGCACACTCTTCGAAGTACAGTTTATAAATCAACAACTTATTTAAGACACAAAACAGTATTGGTACATTGCTGGACTGCCTCGTTGGTTTAGTGGTCGCAAGCGCTACTGCTGATCATGAGGTCCGGGGTTCGATTCCCGGGTCGGGCAAAGTGTTATTGGGTTTTAGCATCTGGAATTTCTCAGTAGCAGTCCGGAGTCTGGATTTGTGCCTGTTTGATGGCAATATTGTCGCCCCCTATTACACGAGAATTAAACATACCCATACCCTGCATGGAGGATGACAAGACAGCAGCTCATGTGCTGTTAAACCATCCGGTGGTCGCAAAGCAAAGTACTTCCAGGTACCCTATGTGAGATTGTCAGTGACACCAAAGCGCTGCTGGCCTTCTTTGAGGAGCTGGGGTGGATTGAATAACCGATTTTCTCACTCGTACGCAAAATACGCACTTTGACGTGGAGTCGCGGATACCAGCCCGTATTATCTATTGCCTATTAACATACCCAATTGGTGAAATGTGGGGCACACCTCTGCCTAACCCTACGGGAATTCTAGGCGTTATGGTATGTTATGTTAGCGCACTAGTCTTTCGCACGTGGCGTAGATCCTACTGTAGTTTCTTCATACAGGGGTACAAAGTTGTAAATTTAATAATTACTGTATATTATTATATTTTATAGATAACTAAGTGACTTTACCGCTGATTTGAAACATACCAAACTAATAATGAGCTGACAGTTATTACAGCCATTCTTCTCAGTAATACACTATTTTGTTATTTATCTCCCATTGTTTTGTTTTTATCAGCAATTATATAAAATGGGAAATAGTCAAGTCATTTGTAGTTAGTTTAGTAGCACCTAGTTGTCATTTTTATAATTATCCATAAAGTCGGTGGACCATCATACTTACTGTAGTCAATGTCAAATAATTTATTCTAAGCTTAGAACGTCAACATTTACTTAAATAAAAAAAAAAAATTGATTCTAGTCGCCCCTTCCAAAAGGTAGTTTTCGTATGGAGAAGAATGGGCAAGAACTCCACCGTTACTCTTTTAAAATGTTTTCACAAGATGATGCACCTGGAATAATATTACTATACAACAATAGATAACAAGAATTAAAAATGAAGTATAATGCTGTTCCACTTTTGACTACAATTCCCACTAAATTGAAACTTCAGTCTTCATCATCTCATATGCCTAGCCTTTTCCCAACTATGTTGGGGTCGGCTTCCAGTCTAACCGGATGCAGCTGATTACCAGTATTTTACATAGAACGACTACCCATCTGACCTCCACAAGCCAGTTATTGGTTAATAGATACCCTTTGGTAAAACTGGTTGTCAAACTTTCGGGCTTCTGACGAGCCGTCACGACTGTCAAAGATCTACGAATGACAGCCGGGATCAACGGCTAAACGTGCTTTCCGAGGGGTCTCGGTATGTAAAGAAAGATGGCCGCTTCTACGGACCAGCCGCGGCAAACGTAGCTTAACCTGGTCGACCCGTACGGCTGTTATTAACTAGCCACGAGCCCCCAGTTTTGATTACAATTCCCAGTAAATTAAAACTTTAGTACGGTTGAAATGATCTAACTGTCACCATGTCACCTTGTCGTTTTATGACGAGCGAGTCAGATTCAACCTTAGGCCGTTTCCTCATAAGTCTGTGCAGCATCGTTTCGGTACCACTCTATACCGAAATAGTACCGCACTGCTTTCATTTAGAATTCAAACTAATTATATTGGTACGAGAGCCCATGATTATTTTGTACTGTTTGTACTTACTTGTACAGTTTTGAAACAATTTATTAAAAAAAAATACTGAACGGTTTCATAGCAATCTGTCTGATTTTCAGAATGTAGTTTTAGATATTAGCCAATAGCATCATACGTACCCAGGAGACGATTTGAGAAACTTAAAAATGAGGCAAAAAATAGTAACCCGTCTGAAAATCTTGTTTTCATATGGTCAGTTGATGATAAATCATTTTTCAGAAGAAAATGTGAGCATCGTATGTATTGAAACCATTTTGAACGTTTGTTTGTTTGTAATGAATATACTCAAAAACTACTAAACCGATTTTAAAAATTCTCTCACCAGTAGTATGCTATATTATCACATTTACCACTGAGTAACATAGGCTATAATTTATATAGATATAACACGGGTGAAGCCGCTGGCGGAAGCTAGTACTTTATAAAACTTCATCTAATACATGATGACAGGGACTTCGACGCACAACGTATTAAAATGGATTTAGTACATGATTCTGGACCCTTTGGATCTGGCGTTGAAATTATTCGTCAGTTATTTTTTTTTTATTTGCTGTTTCGTACAAAAATGCAATCAATACCTACGCTGTCAAAATGTATGGAACAGCGAATTTTTTAATTAATAACCGACGAAAAAATGCAACGCAAGGGGTTCCGGAATCGTGTAGTGAATACGTGGTAACAAGTTGCGCGTCGATCTGCCACCCTATATAAGGTGCTAACAAATTAGGTACCAATACTTTTAGAGCTGATAGTACTCGTCTCTAGGAGTAGACTTAAGTATGAAACATTTAAAAGTTTATGTTACTTTTTGGAGATAATTAGGGAAACAACGTTACTGCGTAAAAACACCCTGTTAATGAGATAGTCAACAATCTGGAATTATTATTAAGTCCTCTTTGATTATTATCATATGAAACCTCCTCTTGACTGTCATGAGTTAATGGCCACTTCACATAAATAAATAAAATATAATGTCAATGTCATGCTATTTATTGTGTTTGATTATAAATTATTTATTAAAATAAACCACTAAATAACAAAAATAATGGCTTACCGCTACACAAACAACGATTACCTAAACATGGTACTTTGCTATCGCGAAGCAAACTACAGTGCGACAAGTGCTGCTAGGCTTTATGCAGAAATTTACGATACACATGTGAATTCTCGCACAATCTACCGAGCTGAGCAAAGATACAATGACTGGGGAACGTTCACGCCTAGAGGTATTCACAATTCACAATTTTGGTCGGAACAGAATCCCCACTTAGCACGCCCTGATCACTTCCAAACTCGCTTTAGCGTCAATGTATGGGCAGGATTACTTGGCGACTATTTGTTAGGTCCAGTGTTTTTTAATCGCCTAAATGGAACAACGTATCTACAGTTCTTACAAGGAGATCTAATTGAATTGCTAGCAGAAGTGCCTCTCAGTCTCCGTAGGAGGATGTACTTTCAACACGACGGTGCCCCCGCCCATTATGATCGTGCCGTACGAAGATACTTGACGATTCAATACCAAGCTCGATGGATAGGCCGCGGCGGGAGTTATTCAGGTGCAGTGAACTGGCCAGCCCGCTCACCAGATTTAACCCCGTTAGATTTCCATGTATGGGGTCGAGCCAAAGATTTGGTATACGGAGACGATGGTCATACAATTAGAACTTCTGAAGAACTACGAGCACGTATTACCAACGCCTTTGAAGTCATGAAAAGAGAAAGAGACATTTTGTTGCGTGTTAATGGAAACATCCAAAAGCGAGCATTATTATGCATTGAAAAAGAGGGTCGCCATTTTCAACAGTTCTTGTAATGTAAATAAATGTTTACTAAAACTGGGTTTTATTACTTGAAAATGAGAAAAAGAAGTACTTATTGAAAATGATCAAAGGCCAATTGATTACTAACAGTTTTCCCGCCAATAATATTGACGTTTGTCACAAACGACGATGTTCACTTGACAGAAAGTGTTAAACATCTTGTCAGTTAAATGCACAGGATGATTATGTTTGGGCCAAATTTTTATTTATTTATTTTGTTCCGGAAATTAAAACAAAAATATCATATAAAAAGTTTTTTTAATTTCTATGTATTAAATACACATTTTCATAAAACAATAATCTTTATTTCAAAATTAATGAAAGCAGACAGACGTCACCAACTGTCAGCGCGACGGGGAGGTTGTAACTTTGTGGCCAGTATATATCAGTCCTCCGCCGCCATTCCTGGTTGTCCCACGCCCGGGGCTGGAAGCAGCTGTTCCAGATGTCTACGCCACACGACGCCATCGTCAGTCTGCACTTCATAATGAAGCCTGCCTAGGCGACGCACTATCGTGCCGAACTCCCATCTTCGTCTCTGATCGGAGTAGGCTCTAGCCTGGACTCGATCACCTACGGAGTAAGTCCTGATGGGAGGCGGTGTGTTGTTTGGGTTGAACGACTTCGGGGCAGATGAGTCTCTAAACATTACATGTAATTTTGTTCTCACATCACGACTGAACATCAGTTCATAGGGGGACTGTCCGTTCAGGTTTGGTGTGCGTCTGAGCCGGGTCTTAAGGACAAGGAGCTTATCCGTAAGATCGCCCCTCTTCCCTTCCATTGCACGTAGTGCCTTCTTTATTGTTTGCACGTAACGTTCAGCTTGACCGTTAGTGGCTGGGTGGTACGGGGCTGACGTCAAGTGTGTTACACCGCAGCTGGATAGGTAGTTCTTGAATTCTTGAGATACAAACTGACGTGCGTTATCGGAAACAAGTGTATATGGTGTACCGAATGTGCAGAATAATTCCTTTAACTTAACAACACACCAAGCACTTGTTGTGGTCTTTGTTGGGAAGACTTCCACCCACTTTGAAAAGGCATCCACGACTATTAAAAGTTGATGTCCTAAAATAGGACCTGCGAAATCTATATGAAGACGTTGCCATGGCCCTGTAGGTTGTTCCCAATGGTGTGGGGGTGCTTTTGGTGACTCATTTTGTTGTAATCGGCATGCTCTGCAAGATTTTACTTTGTTCTCGATATCTTTATCTATATTTTTCCAGTATATGTAGCTGCGAGCTAGTAATTTCATTTTAAGTATACCAATGTGTCCGGTGTGCAGTTCATCAAGTACACGTATGTGTAAACTTTTGGGTATTACCACTCGAGTTCCTTTCAATATGCAGTTGTCTTGAAGTGTTAATTCATGATCACCGTAGCCATGTTGTCGTAATGAGTGACCTGCTTGTAACGCTTCCAGTAATGTTTTAAGTTCATTATCTTTTCTAGTTTCATTAGCTATAACTTCTGGTCGAATTTCTAGGACGTTAATCTGATGTAGTTGGTATGAACAATGTTGGTCTATTGAGTTTTCTTTTGCTATTTCTACTGGAAATCTTGATAGGTAATCAGCGTTTGAATGTTTCGCTGAAGCTCTGTATTCCACGTCGTAGTTGAATCCCGATAAGAAATGTGCGTAATGAAATAATCGCATTGTGCTCAATGCTGGTAATGTCTGGTGGGGATGAAAAATTGAGGTAAGGGGCTTATGGTCCGTCACTAAAGTGAATTTTCTGCCGTAACAGTAGTGGAAGAATTTTTTTATGCCCCAGTAGATCGCCGTAGCTTCCTTGTCAATTTGACTATATTTTCTTTCACTAAATGAAAGTGATCTAGAGGCAAATGCGATTGGCCTATCAGAGCCATCAGGTAGTTTGTGAGAGAGAACAGCACCCAAGCCCGTTGGTGAAGCGTCAGTAGCTAGTATCAGTGGTTTTCCTGGGTCAAAGTGAATAAGAACTCTTTCGCTCAAAATCTCCTTCTTAATGTTATTAAAACTGTCTTCGCATTTAGAGGTCCAGTGAAAATGTTTCTCTTTCTTTAGTAACTCATTTAGTGAGTTTGTTAAAGAGGCAAGGTTCGGTATAAATTTGTTGTAGTAGTTTGCCATACCAAGGAAGGTTCGTAGTTCGTTTGTATTTGTTGGTCTTACAGTGTTCACGACGGCCTTTACTTTGTCTTTGTTCTTGTGTAAACCATCTTTATCGATTGTATGTCCGAGGTAGTTAATGCTACGTTTGAAAAAATGACATTTTTCTCTGTTAACGTGGAGGTTACTCTCTTTCAGTTTTTGCAAGACTTTTCTTAGACGTGTTAAGAGTTGGTCCTCTGATGCGCCTTGAATTATAATGTCGTCGAAAAAACATTTTATTCCGTCTAGTCCCTGAAGTAATTGGTCCATGAATTTCTGCCAAAGGCTTGGTGCAACTTTGACTCCAAACATTAAGCGATTGACTTTGTAAGTACCTTTGTGCGTACTTAATGTTTGTAAGAGGGCGCTTTCTTCGTCCATAACCAAATTTAGATAGGCTTGCGTAATGTCTAAGGTGCAGAAGTATTTGCCTCCGTTCATTTCTGCAAATATATCTTCTATTATAGGAATTGGGTAATGTTCGTCCCTGATGACTTGGTTAAGGGTGACCTTGTAGTCAGCACATAGTCGAATGCTCCCATTTGGTTTCACAATCGGTACGATGGGTGTGCCCCAATCTGAATGGTCTACTTTGGTGATCACCCCTTCTGCACATAGTCGTTCAATTTCTTTATCGACTTTTTCTTTTAACGCGTACGGTATTCGTCGTGGTTTTACAAAAATCGGTCGTGTATTTTCCTTAAGATTTAAGTGGGCTTCATAGTTGGGTATTTTTCCCAAGTCCGATCTAAAAACAGTTGTTGCGAATTCTTCTAATAATTTATCAAGTTTGTCGGATTGTTCAGAAGTTTGTAAAACCCTTATGTCTGCAATTTTCACATTCAGTTCTTTCATCCAGCTTCTTCCAAATATTGGGTCAACGTTTTGATTGATTATGTATAATTTCCCGTTGAAGGTCTGGTCTTTATAAGTGCCTTTTACGTATGTCACTCCTGCAGGCTTGATAATTTCTCCAGTGTAGGTTCTCAATTTCATTTCAGTTTTGAAAATTTTGTTTGTTAATTTTAGGCTTTTGTATTGTTTGAGTGACATTGAGGATAAGGTCGCTCCTGTGTCGAATTCCATGCCAACCTGTTTGTTCTCTATTTTTACTGTGATTATATATTTTTCAGATATCTCACTTTTAATTAGGTTGATATTTCCCATGCTTTCGTTACTCGTGTTGCTTGTATTGTCATCTAGTTTATTGTTATTTAAGTTACGCTGTAAACAGACTCGTGCCAGATGTCCAGTCTTCTTGCATTTCAGGCAGGTAGATTTGATGGCGCCACACTCATTAGATCGATGGTCGTCTTTGCCGCATCGGAAGCATTTTCCCTTTAAATCTTTAATCGTTATCGGAGATGAAGACGATGGAGAAGTAGAGTGTGCGCTCGGCGGTGAGTATGAGGGTCGTGGATACTTAGGTCTTTTTGTTGAGCTCGTAATTTTGTTTACTGTGTCCGAATGTTTGTGCATGTCTGCGGATATTCTTAGGTTCTCCGATTTTCCCATTTCTATGGATGTGGCCATGTGTACCAGTTTTGTAAAAGGTAGTGTCTCCCCTTCTTGAAGAATTTTTGTTCGTATATCACTGTCTTTCAATCCCCGAATAAATTGTAGGGCTAGAAAGCCTTCTAATGTAGGTTTCTGACAATTTTGACATTTGAATTCGCAGTTCAAGGATCTTTTTTTTAATTCTGATGCATATGTTGCCACTGTTTCATCGTCGCGTTGTATGCGCGTAATAAAGTTGTGTTGTAAAGCCCATATGCTAGGTTTGGGGTCAACGTATTCGTCTAGTATATGTGTGAGCTCCTTGAAATTCATGTCAATCGGATCATCCGGGGAGCATAAATCGTGTAATTTTTCATGTAATTCTGGTGATAGAGCAGCAAGTAAGGTGTAAACTTTCATTTTAGCGTCTTCGATCTTGTTAAGTAAGAAAAATACAGTGAGTCTTTTAGTGAAGTTTGCAAAGGTCTCTTTTTCTTGGAAGGGCTGGAAATTAATTTTTGGGCCTCGTTCTTGATGCGTGTTTGTACTTAGCTGCGATGTTGATGATTCTAGCGGTAAAACGCGTCGATTGTCTCTATTTTGATATATTAAAAGTTGATGTCCTAAAATAGGACCTGCGAAATCTATATAAAGACGTTGCCATGGCCCTGTAGGTTGTTCTTGTCTTTATGAT
The DNA here is from genome assembly GCA_948150665.1 of Conistra vaccinii. Taxonomy (NCBI): domain Eukaryota; kingdom Metazoa; phylum Arthropoda; class Insecta; order Lepidoptera; family Noctuidae; genus Conistra; species Conistra vaccinii. Next base: position 5,572,471 of record OX411321.1, read on the forward strand.
AATACATTTCTCTTCGAAATCGTACCTGGTTTCTATCTCTTGGTCTAGTTGTTCGTCTGGAGTTTCTAATTCTATGTTATGTTGTATTTCTTGTAATTTCTGTAGTGTTTCTTGAAGTGATTGAATTCTTGACTCTGTTTCTTCATACGGTATGGTTTCTCGAGTATTCACGTAATTTTCTAGTTTTGTAATGATACCACGCAATGAGGCGCGGGTTTTCTTCAGTTTTTTTATATCATTAGTCGACATCCTCGTCGCCAATTTATTAAATACACATTTTCATAAAACAATAATCTTTATTTCAAAATTAATGAAAGCAGACAGACGTCACCAACTGTCAGCGCGACGGGGAGGTTGTAACTTTGTGGCCAGTATATATCACTATGCAAAGTTAATTGTTTTGATGTAATGTAACACCTCTTAAAATATTGGTACTTAATTTGTTAGCACCTTATATATCCCAGAAAACACTATCTAAATCAGTATACAAGTAGCTTCAGAATGACCCCTGACAGATGACTTGTTGATTGTTTGGTAGCTTCCATGCCTAAATTTAATTACTTCTCGTTGCTTCGGTGGCCCGTAGTAACTACTGTTGGAAATTGATTGACAGATTCAATACCAAAACCGCAGTAACCTTTGTTCTGTCTAATCTGATTTGTAGGAAGTAATCTCCGGTTTCTATATTAATAACGGATCGTTTTTGTTATCAATGGTGGCATTTCTAGGGCCTAGTTTCTTTCTTTTTAGGAGGCGGAGCGCGTGAGGGAGTGGCAAATTTAGCGCCCTCACGCCCCTAGGCGCTGCAGGAGACGCCCTGGGCGTCGGGAATCGGTAGCCGACTTTCGGTCACAGTAGGCGCGGGCTTGCGGACGGAGAGCAATGGGTAGCTCGCCGTCCGATAAAGACCAGGCCCAAGTCGACGGCGCGTTGTGTTCCACCGTTCCACGTGCTCAAACAGATGTCAGCACAACTGACGGGGTCCGTTAGGGCCGATGCCTGGGTAGTGCCGGGGTTGCGGGAAAGTCCTAAGAAGGGGAGACCGTGGCCCCTGGCAACGTACAGGCAACTGAAGGAACACGGGTAGGTTTTAGTCAGTAAGAGTCTGACACGCCCTTCCGCTCCGCCCAGAAGTTATTTGATGATTTCCCAACCATTAAAAAAAAGGCCTAGCTGGTAAATGAAATGGCAAATTTATGTGTTAAGTTTTATGGATGATACTCTCCTAAGAAGATTTTTGACAAAGTCTAGCAAAGTGGTATTTTCTACCAATCAATCATGACCTGCTTTGTCTTTTCCCAACAATGTTGCTAGGTTTCTTGTCTAGCTGGATGCAGATGAATACAAATATTTTCTACGAATAACGAAATAACACATAACAAAACACGTAACATCACGCCATAATTCCCCGAAGGGTTAGGCAGAGGTGCAACCATAGTAGGTACACCCACTTTTCGAAACGAAATAAATGAAATAGAAATCAGGCATAATCCTACAAAATGGAAGATAACAAAATGGCAGACAGAACGTTCTAGAATTCTTATTCATTTATTTATTCGGCGACAACTCATAATGCGTTATTCGTAGCCAGCTGTCGAAGGGACCTGTTTTCTCAGAGCTAAGGTATTGAGCCAACATCTGTGGAATATTTTAACATTTATTTATCATACAAAAATTATATTAAAATCTCTTTATCATTTTCAAGGCCGGCTTTACTTGAGTAAGTACTTAAGTGAAGCTGGTTTTTACCTTGACCAGAGACTAAGCATTGCCATACATCGTGGCAATGCCGCCAGTCTCTTGGGTACATTACCAGTCGACAGCGATGCGGGGGAATTTTTCGACGCCATGTTATATTTCTGTAATAGTTTTAATTAAGTTAGGATATTAAATTTTAATTTTAATGATCCGTTAGTTAACAAAATATTCGACGACATAAATCTGAGATAACAAAGTTCAGTTGTAACATCAAATAAAAGTAGGTAAAAGCTTGATAAGATGTCATTCCACTTGATCGTAGAGATTAGAGATGTTAGGGAGGTTGTTTTACCGGAGCCAGAGCCAGAGCCGGAGGTTTTAAACTTGTTTGATCGGAGTCGAAACCGGAGTCACAGTCGGAACTGGAGCCGGAGTCGGAGGCGGAGGTAGAAGAAAGATGTTCCATATAACATTTTTTTTGCTTCATTTTGAAATTAACGTACCTATCACAACAATATTGAATTACTTAAAACACCGCTCCTTACTTAATTTAACATATTAAAATGATGCGTCTGACATACTCAAAACAATTAAGTCATCGAGCACGAGCGTGTATAAAAGTTGTTTGTACGCACTCTACTCACGTGTATCGCTGCTTTTCGATCTTCGGTATAACTCCTATTCAAAATTATCGGAACCGAAGTCGGAATCGGAGGTGTAATATTAATCGGAAGTTCCGACCTTTCGGAGTCGGAATCGAAGCTCCGTAATATCTCTGGTAGGGATTGACATTAATGATAGCTCACTCACTTCACCTAAGTTTCACGGTGAATATTTTTCAGAATAGATCGGTTGTCAAGCGATCACCTACTAGAAGCTGTCTCCTCATAAGCGCTCAATGTTTAATCACGATTATTATTTAATATTGTCGTTTCGAGTGCATTTCGTTATGGACAATCGCGATGTCCATAGGACGTTTTTCGGATTTATTTAATGAACCAATAAAAACATTTTCGAATCTACCAACGTAGTATTCTTACTTCAAGCTTAATCTAAACATGTTTCTTTTCTTTACAGTTGGTTCTACCATCAGCACAAAAAAGACAATAAAGAGAAAAGACTGAACGTGCCCAATACTCCGCCCCTGCCCGGGGACATCCCTGTTGTAGTTCCCGCATAGACCGAATGAAACTCTTCTGTCGCCTTAACTGGAACTGGGAAATAAAAATAAATATTTTGGATTGGGACCTAACTTTAGAGCTGCAGTATTTTGTATATTTTTAATAATTTATAATTATTCTGTTGTGATACTTATGGTGATTAAATGTGATGATAAATATTTTAATTTGTGATCTTTATAATAAAATAGCTTACCCGCAATTCATACAAACATCTCATAGGAAAAAGGACTTCCAGATTTTCCCAATATTTCCAATTATCCTGGCAAGTTTTCCAATTCTTTTTCCCCCCAAATCTTTTTCGAACTAATAAAATAAAAAATAGCTAAATCGGTCTAGCCGTTCTCAAGTAATGCGCTTATCAACGAACAGCATTGCATTTTTATTAATATTTATATTGACGGCCTTTTCTCACTTATCAGAATCCCGCACTTCCAACTCATGGTAACAAGAGGAATACCGCGAGGTGATAGTCGGTAGGATTCCGATGTTACTTGTCCTAGACTTCTGTCTTATTACGTATACATTTACTAGCAACTATAGCCAGCTGCATCGAAAGAGCGAAGCTACAAGATGATCCCGCTATGCAAAGCACGACTAACCCAGTGCCACAGAGGCCTAAAAGCCGCAAAATTTTTAACCAGCCGGTGGTAACCCGTCCACAGAAAGATGTGATCTTTGGCAAGAGCTTAAGCTCCCTGATTTCTTCACTAAACCATTAGAGAGCCTCCCATCCGGGCACAAGTTACCATACTTGGAAAACCTTAAATAGACTTCGTACCCAAGTAGGTCGCAGCAAGGACAACCTCCACAAGTGGGGGTTCATGGACGGGTCATATCTCCAGTGTGTGTGCGGCGTTCTTCCACAGACAATGGCTCACCTCACATCTTGCACCGCATGCCCTGTTACCCGCACACGTGAGGATCTAATAGCATTGCCACGCTAAGAAGAAGACTAGCAACCAAGACTAGCCCCGGCTTCGCATGGGTAGAAGAGCAAAATAATATGCCTAGGTATATTTTTTCTATCGTAGTGTCGTATACTGTTGCGTCGACCATGTGAGTTAAATTGAAATGTAACTGATGTTCATCCTACTTGGAGTATTTTACATCATCATATTTCAGAAAATGTACACAATACCTTAATGAATTATACACCTAAACCTTCCTCTTGAATCACTCCGTCCATTGGTGAAAACCGTATGAAAATCCGTTCGATAGGTTTGGAGTAAATCGACTTCAGACAGACAGACGCGGCGGCGCGGCGGCGGCGCGCGGCTTTGTTTTAAACATGAGAAATTCTTCCCGAGAAAAAGCAACCTCTTAGTAGAATAGAAAAAACCTTAAAAAAATTCAACAATTATTACTCCATATTCCTCAATTTCGTACCTTCCTACGAACATAGGAACATATGATATGTGTCATAAAATGTCCTCATTATCCATCATTTAAATAATTCAACGCCATCAACCGTTTACAGTAACAGGACAATGAATATCTCTGTTGAGAGCACTAATTGATAGTGACGTGAACACACCAGGTACATGCGAATACACCGTAAATATCACTTACTGGAGCACCACGTCATGCGCTGTTGGTCTCGTATATCCGAATTATATAATTTGCCTGGGAACTATGATTTTGTACAGTCGTGTGGAGCCGTGTTTGGCCGATTACGAAATGCGAAGGTGTTGGTTACGCAACATTGGAGTTCGTCGATGCCTAGGTTTGCGCAAATTTTCCAGCACTTACAAATAACAACAGCTGAAAACTATTGAAGAACCAGTGGACTCCAAAACCAAGTATTTTTTGCATACATGACCTTAATCCCTGGATATATTTATTTATTCAAGTAACCATGACTCATTTGTTAGTAAACTAAATCCTATGTTAGTTATTAAGATAATTTTATCTACATCCTAAACAAATTCCTGTATAATACACACAGCGCCACCATTGTCCGACGTTTCACCACGGCTGCCATCCGCGACGACGATTCCGGCGGCTTCCATTCCATGGGATATGGCGCAACAGCGATTCACGTACGGACAGTCTAGCCTGTTTGAAATTAGAGATAGGATACTGTTGTTCGTGTCCCACACCCCAGGCACTAGGGACGCACAGCGCTTACGCATCGAATCAATCCATATGTGCGCCCGCGAGCATCCCCGATGCGCTACAGTAGCGGGGCAGCCTCAACAGCACCCTGAACGCGCTGTTGTATTGCACGCGGAGGGCACTGTACGATGCAATGGGTAGCTCGCCGTCCGATAAGAACCAGGCCCGGGTCGACGGCGCGTTGTGTTCCACGCGCGCCTCATAGAGATGTCAGCACAAACTGACGGGGTCCGCTAAAGCCGATGCCTGCCGGGGTTACGGGAAAGTCCGAAAGGGTTACTGTGGCCCCTGGCAACGTACGGCAACTGAAGGAACACGGGTGGGTTTTGGTCAGTAAGAGTCTGACACGCCCTTCCGCTCCGCCCAGAGTGGGAGAAGTTATTTGATAATTTCCCACCAAAATAAAAAAGGGCACTGTACGTTTTTTGAGTATCCTTATAGTCATGCGAGCCTCGCGTGAATATGTGACCATCGAGATCATTTGTCAGCCGGATCAAGTGCAAGTTCCAGTTTTAAAAACCTTACCTTGCAGACTACACTACCAATTAAAATAACGTAGTTTACCTAAACAGATTCTGTTGAGTATGTCCACAATTTAAACCACCTCAATTCTAAACTAAATTAATTCATTAAAAACTAGCGCCCTCACCTAGAACTACGCCGTCTGTAATAGCAAGAGTTTGAAACTAACCCGTACCTGCGACACTTGTATTATTTCAACCAGCGCTAGCTCCCTTTGCGAACCATCAAAAGCACTTTACAGAGCTGTCAAAACATTTGTATAGCACCTTAAGTATTACAAATTGTATTCGGAGTAATTGGCCCTTTGACAGGCACAGTCGACTCTACAAACGAAGTTAGATGTATTTTTTATTCAGCTAGAATCGAAAACACTAAATCAAATATGTGAAAAAGAGCGCTTTTTTACGATAGCGCCTGTTTTTTTCCTCTGTTTTCGCTTTTTTGTTATTTGTGAGAGAATAGTGGCCGATATATGAATGTGATTTTTATGTCCATCGATAGAATTTTAATGGAAATGTAGGCATTTTGAAATTGTTTTACAGTATTGATACGGTCAGTTAGCTGACTTGTTTGTGTTCAAAACGATATCATAACTTTCAAAATAAAATAAACAGATTAGTTTTTACAGCTGTGATTTGTTTGAAATAATTTTATAGGTATGTAAAACCTATTAACTACGTAAATATTTTTGCTTACCCTATGTTTAGAAGGGTAAGCAAACTGTAACATGATATTTCTAACTGAACAAATAGCTGTCCGGCTTGGGAGTTGGGTGCGCCACTTCTTCGTTCCAGCTAAAGCACTGGGAAGTGGTGAAGGGCGGGCGTTTTGGAGGACTGTCTTATGTAATTTTGACGGTCGGATAGTGCTGATTCTCAGCCTAGTTTGAATAAATGACTTTTGATTATAATTTTATTTTCTATAGTGTAATGCTGGGACCGCATTGTCGCGTTAAGGTAAAAAACTTCGTCCGCTCTCCCTCGGGCACCAATCGACGTCTCGCTGGGCAACAGAGAGCGCGCAAAGTATAGTTCGTAGTTATTGCGACCATGTAGCCCAAGCATCATAGATGAGGTTTAACTTGCAACCTCTCACTCGCCTGTTAATACGAATAACGATTCGATTAATATTTACATTTTATCTTACGGTTGCGGAAATCAAGCTGCAGGCGCCTTGCTAAGTAAAGCACGCTGATGAATCTAAGAAATCCACAAGCCACTTCAAAAATTATGTTATACCACTTCACACAAAAGTTACCGTTCCTATCCATATCTCCCTTTACCGCTGTACGCTTTTTTTTTACGTGAATCCACACGAAACACAAAAAATCTACCTAGCCATTTCCCAACAATGTTAGGGACCGCTTCCAGTTCAACCGGATGCAGCTGAATACCAGTATTTTACATGGAGTGACTGCTCTGACCTCCACAACCGAGTTACTGGGTAATACGATACTCCTTGGTAAGACTGGTTGTCAGACTTTCGGAGTTCTGACGACCCACGCGATACACTACGGCGTTTATTTTTTTTCTGTAATTACGGCATTCCACCGGTTAAGTGCGTATTTCACCAATGAAATTGAACGCGTTCAGCACATCTAAACGCGATCAAGAGCTGTCAGTGTACAATATTCTATAACAATTTTGACACTGACAGGTCTTGATCGAGTTTTAGAAATGCTGATTGCGTTCATATTGCAGCCCCTAAGGCTTCGCTGCAGTGTTGAAAAAAAGTGCGTCAAAGGTTCATTTGAATGTGTCAAATCGAACTTCTTAAATTGAACAGAATATAATTCTCAGGAAGTCAGAAGCCACATCAAGCATAAGTGACCTTAACTCCGCCAACTCGACGCGTTACCCGTAATCAGAATAATTGAGTAAACTTGTAATTTATTCGTAATATAAACTGAGTTTAAAGACGAAGTTAATCAGTAAAGATTATGGTATTCGAGTTAATTAACTCTCACACTCGCTATGGAAATAATTGCTCGGTGGAATAAAGTAATCAGTGCGGTAAAAGAGGGGCGAATAATTTATTTTATAGCTAGTGGATAAGCCGCTTATGCGGTAAGTATGGTGTAAATAGACAAGAAAGAAAGAATAATGTTTATTTGGACACAATCCGTGAAACACAAAATAACAAAATAAAAAACCAGTCAAAATAGTATTCTAACAATAATAGTGTGTGCCTCACGGCTGCGCCAAAAAGGTTCATTTCAGCATTTATGCCAGACAGATGCTGTCTGACGCTGGTTTTCTAATGAACCTATAAGTAGGGACAAGTGACGGTGAGTACAAAACAGAAGAAGACACAGCTGCTCGTCCTTGACCATATTAACTTTAATAGAAGCTACAGCGGTGTACGAACTCCTTCGTTATATCAGACCTCTGTGGCGGCTGTCACTACGTGGCAGCCTGACAGGGTTGTCAAAGAGACTTGCCAAGAGGCCCCGATATGGGCACGTACAACCCGGGCGCATTAACTTGACACCTGGCTCACTAGACACTCCCCCCTGCTACCCGCGCGGCACCCCGTTGTCGCCGTGCGGGGTAGCGAGGGGAGTTATAAATGTCATTCGAGCCAGGTGTCAAGTTATTGCGCCCGGGTTGTATTGTTGTTAAATGTGAGGGAAATATAAAATTTGACCCTCAAAAGAAGCTAACCTTCTTTAACCTAACCCACCTCGACCACAAAGTGCGCTGGATTGGAGGGTGGAAAACGACAGGACACTCACTGTGAAGACGGACGGTGGACCACGGTGGAAGGTGTACTTAAATGAAAATACTATAATCCACTGTCAAAGTACTGAATAGTCTACTTGGCCTGCTGTCTTGTACCAGTTGTACACAATGACTAGAGTCCTGTCGTTTTCCACCCTCCAATCCAGCGCACTTGTACGAGCCGTCGCGCAAATTGGTCCTATTATAATCAGCCTATAAAGTTTCCACTGCTGAGACACAGGCCTCCTCTGTGAGAGGGAGTGGGCCGTAATCCACCACGCGGGCACAGTGCAGCTTGGTGAAATACACATGTGACTGTGTCAAAATATTTTTATTTGTAGAACATGAGAAACAAAAAAGTATAGGTATAAATATAAATAAAACATTAATAAATAACTTAATTTATTGTTGGGAGAGTATAACACGTGACATTTTCATAATTATTATCAAGTGCAAAGCCACTACGCCATCATTAAATTCTATTGAAATGACAAGAGCAGTAATTAAAAATAAAACATACCTCTACGAGATGGTTAATTAAATATTATGGCATTTTGAACGTGTTGAACATTTTTGGATTAAATACCTCATTGTTGTTAATGAGCTTGCCAATAATCAAATTTATGATTTTGATGCTGAAGCCAATTTTATTATTATCTGCCGTTGGGTCCCACAGCAGGGACAAACGCCTCCTTTCTCTCATTCCACTTATCCCTGACTAATTCGGTATGTAGTCAACCTTTAAAAAAAGAGTCGAGTTCGTCCCGCCATCTCCTCCTGGGCCTGCCGTGTTGCTGATTGCTGCTGTTTGAGACCCACTATGTGGTTATTTTAGCCCATAGCTGTGACAGATTGGGCCGGCTGGCCCCATCAGTTAACCTTGAAAGAATTACAGACCGCTTACTATAACTTGTCTTATTACAAAACGCGGTCTTAATTTGGTCCAAGCTTAATCCTTCCAGGCAGTTGTTTTATTTCGAACCTTATTTCGACTGGTTTAAAGTTCTTAATAAAAAATTTACAACTTAGACTCGGATTTAAAATCAGTTTTTCTATTTATAACTTTAACGATGTCAAAATAAATTTCGAAATTCTTTGGGTTAAACCTGGTTATAAAGATAAACCTTTTTTGTAATAAGGCCGATTAGAGTTCAAAATGGCGACTGACAAAACAGTGCTAGTTATCGCGTCACGAGACAAATTATGATGAACGCACAGTTTACTTCGTTTCATCAAATAGTTTTTTTGCCGTAATGTTGGCTACACTGTTAAATAAAAAAACGGACCTATTAAAGCCAACTCCCACGGTGCGCCATATCACGGACGCGCACCAGCCCGCACGAGGACGCACCGCCACGCACGCGTACAACGCGCGTCTGCGCTACCACGCACGCTAGGTTTCCCACGGTGCGTCGTGCGCGTGCGTCCGCGATATGGCGCACCGTCGGAGGGCGGCTTTAGGTAGCGCCGTAGCGGCGTAGCGTATTCGTATTGGTCCTACAACAGAGGAGCCAACATTACGGCATAGAAACTGTTTGATGACCGCACTTGTTTTATTTTTGTGACAGAGCACAGAATGGTCCATACCTGTCAGAAACAACCGTTCTCTAGGCGCGGTGGAAAGCCAGTATACATAATTAAATACTTAATGTAGTATTGAATTCTTCACTACATAGGTGCAATATGAGCTGATTGGCTCTTAAACTTTCGAAGTACTCTAACCCGTGACATGGCACAAAGGTTGGCACTTATGACCCCTTTTAGACAAATCCCATTGGTTTAAGTATTTATGGAGACCTGTGAAACAGTGACCGTCATGAACTTTGATGTAAACTTTGAACTTTCCCAACCCAAATAAGTTTTGAGTCTATAATGCAAAAACTTTTTTGCAAAAAATTAAACCGACGAAAAAAAACTGAAAAGCGAAAAATAAAAACTTTTTTGCAAAAAAAGCGAAAATTAAAAAATAACTATGTATTTAGTGACAAATTGATGACCTTCAAATAACAAATTTTGAGGCGGGGCCTTTTTTTTTTTTTTTTTGGGTGGGATATCATCCAATGACTTCTCCCGCTCTGGGCGGAGCGGAAGGGCGTGTCAGACTTTTACTGACTAAAACGCACCCGTGTTCCTTCCCTTGCCATGCCAGGGGCCACGGTTTCCCCTTGGGACTACCCGCAATTAAAACACATTCAACGAAGATCTATCAAGTTAACATTTTACGCTTTATGTAATTATAATATGTTTGTTTGGCGCTGCCTCAAAATTTGTTATTTGAAGGTCATCAATTTGTCACTAAATACATAGTTATTTTTTAATTTTCGCTTTTTTTGCAAAAAAGTTTTTATTTTTCGCTTTTCAGTTTTTTTTCGTCGGTTTAATTTTTTGCAAAAAAGTTTTTTATTTTTAGCTTTTGAGTTACCAGTAACCGCCTGGCCACCGGACATTCGCTACAGCGAAAATTCGCGCGGTGCGAACGGCGAAGCGTCTTGCGACTAAAACAAATGTATAGAATTTCGCCCCGCAAGACGCACCGTGGCCAGGCGGTTTTAATGTTTGCCTCAACCTCTGACCGTCGATGACAGTCTGTCCCAGCTAAGTGTAAAGTTCTCATCAGGGGGAATGAAATAAGCCCAAACATGATGTAGCTGCTGTAAACTGGTGAGGAGCTCTCGCGACTGTCTTCTGACTCCATCATCAGATCAACTCCAGGTCTTTGTTGTGTAGTTGTGTCATCAGAACTACCTATGTGTGCGAAATTACAACAGAATCGGTTCACAGTTGAAAATTCAGTACGTGAAACATTAATCAACCCCAATTTTTTTACACTTAGGGGTGGGTTTCAATTTTTATTTTTTTATGGGACCAACTTCGAGGTATACCCTTCCCAATAAAAAAGAATAGTTCAAATCGGACCACTCAGTAAAAAGTTATGCGTGGTCATACATAAAAAAAAAAAAAAAAAAAAAAAAACATACGTGTCGAATTGAGAACCTCCTCCTTTTTTTTCGTGGGTTAAAAAACTGAGTATGAATATTATAGTTTGTGACGAGATCCTTCCTCCTTTCTCATCCGATCACTTATTGCTGGCAATCTTTTTATGTCTGGCCACTTCATCATTCTATTTTCAATTCAAATTCAGAACGCCGCATACTTTCATGCACTCTCATTTTTAGTATTGTCGTCATTACTGGTCATTACCATCTCAGAGCTTGCGCAAGCCACACACCCACTACCATGATAATGTATTTTGGCAAATTAATCTACTTTTCTATAGTTTATACCTTTATAAATAATTATTAACATTTGTGATGTGCTAAAATATACAGTTATCTTCAGTCTGTTTTCATTATTTTTACCAACCTACACTAATCAACGTTGTCCGGTGTCCCTCACTTGAGCTAGCGAGAGGACAGAGGGACTCCGGGACAAGTTGTCTTCAGTTCTAAAACATCAAGAACCATATTTTTCGAATAAACTCCGTTTCCAACTTCCAATTCAGCGTTATTGGTTATTGTATACCTAAAAAGAAATGGAATTTTTTCTCAAACAAGTGTACTCACTGCAAATAAATTTATTTTTATCTGTATAGGCTAAGATCTGAGTTTCCAAATATTTTTATATCACTTTTCTCAGATAGCCAGGCACTACAGAAATTCGCCGATCGTTTTGCATATTCCCATTTCGCAGAGCTCCTTCTACAGCACAAACCCAATCTATTCCTAACTTCGTAAGACACCAAAAACTCGTGACAAACGACACGAGTGTAAGTGAAAAGCAATGTTTTGTGCGGACTGATTTGCCTAAATCTAAATAATGGCGGCACCTAACTACGTACAATTATATATTCCGAGTGTTTTGCCGAAGGAATTATACAGACATTTTCGGGCCACGACTGTGCGATACATACGTGGTTCATATTCTGAGTGGCGAAGAAAAAACTAAAAATAAAAAGTTGGGGAGAAATATCCATGCAAAACGGCCAGCACTCAACTTATTGCTGGTGATCCTATGCGAGACAGAGCCATAGCGCTGGTTTTCAGTGACAGACGGCGTTGACCTGCTGACGTCAACCCATGCAGCGTAAAGTGAGAAAAAAAATGAATTCCAATAAGTATACTCTGCTTAAATTATTGTTGTATGTTGATACATAACCTGACGATGAAGTTGACTATTCTCATAACTTAATTCCTTAGACTTGGATTTATTTATTTATTTTAATATCGTTTCTCATAATATTCCCTTGAGAATCTGAGTTGTCTCAGAACAAATCTCCGGCGTTTATGATTGTTAGCCGAGTCTGTTTTGAAGGGCTGTAATGGTTGCATATATTATCATAACAACGTCGTGTACTTATGAGAAAAATATGAATTCCTATCTCTGAGTCTCGTAAAGGCGATAATGTGATAGCTGCGCGTGCGACCAGTAAATGCGAGATACAAGTACACACGGGTACATATCAAGCTATCCATGTCCAGTATAAGCTGACCTATCATTGTACGGAAATCCTATACACTGCGAGATCAATTTATACTGATAATGTTTAGCAGCTTGGTAGTCGTATGTACAAAGACTGAGTAAGAATAAACTGGAACCATTTTGATAAAGTCATTACTAAATCAATATTAAGGCAGAGATTCCCATCCTTCAATGATATTGGTAACCATTTTCAGGGTTCCGTACCTCAAACGGAAAAAAAACGTTATAGGATCACTTTGTTGTTCGTCTGTCTGTCTATCAGTCTGTCAAGACCCTTATTCTCAGGAATATGTGGAGGTATCAAGTTTAAATTAGGTAATATCAAATATGTAGGTCTACGGTCCCTTGGGGCTCTAAGAAAATCAAACTTGTAAGTCTACGCAATAAAAAATACGGTAAATTATGCGACATATTTTCATACTCGCATAAATCTAAACCTATTGGGTACTTTCCGTTGACTGATGATTCTATCATGTTTGGCAAGAAGCAATGTGTCACAGCATAAGTAAAAGAAAAGGTCCAAAAATTGTTATAGTTTTATCCTATCATTTTATTAGTTTTATCATGCGATTATAAACTGATATTTGCAGTTGGAGATTTGACCGTGACCGTGACTTATACGTATGGGGGGAGAACATGTTTTTCAACTACAATGTTTAGTTTGTTAAGGGATAAATTCATTCCAACTACGGAACCCTTCATTGTGCGTAGCCTGACTGACACGCACTCGGCCATTTTTTTTATTTAAGACCATGGTTTCACATACACACGAAATATCTCACTAAAAGGTTGAATTAAGAAGCAACGGGAAGATTATTTGACGCATTTTTGCCTACGCTTCATTAACGACAAAAATGGCCAAGTCTTCGATTAAACCAATAAAGGCCCAGAAAGATACAATAAAGGGACATGAATCTTCTAAAACTCAAATCATTCACGCAAGATCGTTAATTTTCAAAACAGTATTTAAAATTTGAAAACCTCATTTAGATAGGCGGTCTTCCACATAAAGGGTTTTGGAATAATACAAAAGGTAATTTTCGCTTATTCATTAAACGTAATTAAAAGGGGGTGGTAATGGCGACGGCTTCGCGAAATTAATATCATGCAAAATAACAGGCAAGTCAGTGGCTGGTTGATATTCGCTTAATAGTCGTAAGCGGTGAACGGCTCGTTAGCAGACGATCCAAGTTGCTGGTACTTTTTAGAGGGTAAGTATGTGAAGTTTATTAAGTATGTGTTTACTTTGGTTCCTGTTTAATTTTACATACAAGCTGGTGACGACAATACGACAATAAATTAAACTTCTTATCTATATCGAATGAATTCTAATGACGTTCCCAGTCTGCATACAAAAATTTAACCAAATAGATGCAATCGTTTAGTTTGAGTCACTATATACAGTAGGCGCTCGGTGACCCAACGCCCATTTTTTTCACCAATTAGGGAAATCCGATTATCAGAAACGCCGGATTATTGGATTTTTATAGGAAGTGTCGGCTAGCTAGTAAGAAATAATTTTAACACAGATTTGCAAAGTAAACAATCTTTATTAGTTTACGTAATAATACCTATTCGTAGAATCAGACCGGACTCACCGGACTGCAGAACGACAACGATCAATGCGCGCGTTCTGTAATCCAGCACTTTTGTATAAAGGCTTGTGCAGACCAGCGCGACTTGTCGCGCGACGCGACACGAACAATACAATTTCTATGAAAACTTCACGGATAACAATAGCCGAAGTCGCGTCGCGCTTGTCTGCACGAAGCTTTAAAATACCCAAAAAAAATGCCGGATTATAGAGTAGGAGACGGATACTTATCTATGGTAAGAGACACAGAGAGAGCTAAGATAGAAAACGCCGGACTATTGAACGTGTTGGTTGGCGCCTACTGTATTAGTCAAAGATTGACAAAACCCATAGTTAGCCCATTACTACCTACTATTGAGTTTGTTTGAAAAAATCACTTTTCAATATCGACGTTAGGATTTATCGGATAGTTTCAAAATACTCCTTTGTACTATTGCCAGTGTTTTCATTTATTGTCGTATTTTCGTATCCAAATTAATTGTATATAAAGTTTTTTATTATGTTCTATCGTAGTCGTGTTGAAAAAATTGTCGCGTCTGCCTATATTAAACGAGCAACTACACCAATATTTTTGCGTTGAAAAAAAAAGGCAATTACAATAATAGGTATGATGTGTGTTCATATTATGGGTGACCAAGAAATCTAACAAAAACTCAGCCTTGACTGACTAGAAAAAATACAACTAACGTTAATTCGATTTTCGAGACATCGCCCAGCGGTTGGTCGACTCTTCACGTGACCCATTTTTTGGCCAAAGAATCAGAATTGTCATAAAACGTGGCAATGCTGCCAGCCTTTTGAGCACTTTTCCTGTTGACAGCGATGCGGACAATTTTTTTGATGCCCTTTGATTACAAACACAATATCCTTAAAAAATAGTAACAAAGATGCTTATTGTCCAGTAATGTTCTCAAAGAAAAATATTGTGGGGGACTGGTGCCTAAGCTAAGCCGAAGCTTGTATTTCAGGCCACCAGGTCTCCGCCCCAAATACATAATTATGGTCTCCCATAAACTAAAACTAGACAACAATTTATAATTGACTTATTATATATAATGTCGGAAATACGTTACTGAATTGACTAATCGGGACGCCAGCGCCACCTAGCGGCGCTCGACAGAGTCTACAACATAACGCTTGGACAGGCTGGAGCTAACCAGAGTTTACCAGAGGCCTGTCAGTGGCGGCCAAGCACTGAACACGCTTAGAAACCGTCGCGCGTTCCAGATTCGTGTGACGTGTACCTACAGTGTGTAAATTGCTTGTGTGATTCCTGTGATCGTAAATTATAATTTGATCTGAACTGAACTGCAAACGGCTAGCGTAGGCGGCAATATCGCTGATAATAACGAAAGAGACATACCCTCCTCCGCCATATACTTGTACTTATTTTGTTATATCTCGGTACGTCCTTTGGAAGGCGTACGAGGGGCTGAAGCTAAGAAGCAATTTTAATTGTTAAACCTTCAGCTGTCATTAACGAGACACCATAGAATTTTAATTGTTATGCCCATCTGATGTCCACTGTAACGGTCAAGCGGTAATTTTATGATTATTTTATAGCTTTTAAATTATGTAAATATTATCTTGGCAATTAAATAAACATCAATCCTTTCCATAATACAAGGTCCATGTTTAGCGAATTTTACTTGCTATATAAAATTATGCTGTACTTACCACTTAGCGTAGTAGGTAAGCTTCCAGAATGCCAACCACTTAAAATCCAGGTTAAACGGGCATGTTATGATTTCAGCACCAATTACCGTCTAATGGACTATTAGCTAATCTCTGGTAAATTGGTAATACAATAATAATACACATTGTAGAACACTGAGCTCTCTCTGTTATTGTGTTGCTTTCATCGCTGTTTATTATTTAGTTCAGTTATTTTAATTTTAGTTATCTCCTATTTTTTCGGGGTGCGTCTGTACCAGATACCCTGCGTCTCCCGTGCGTCTGTACCAGTTAATGTCTAATGTCAACTTCGACTCAACCATCGAGTCAAAAGCACAGACGGCCGCCAAGAAGCTGGGCATCCTACATAAGGTGAGCCAATATTTCACATCAGCACGCGTAGCATGACTACCGTAGAAACAAGTTTTGTCGACGGAAGAATAGACAAAATGACAGTTAAACAATCACAATCTGTCATTTTGTCAATTCTTCCGTAGACAAAACCCGTTTCTACGGTGGTCATGCTACGCGTGCTGGACACCTTATAAGTCTATACAAAGCATATGTACTGTATGGAGTATTGCAGACACTTATGGGATCATTATCAGCCTACACTAGTCCGCAGCTGGACATAAGCCTCTCCAATTGCACGCCATTCAGCTCGATTCTCAGCAACTCTCATCCAGCTGCTACCAGCCACCCTGCGAAGATCATCGCTCCACCTAGCCTGAGGGCATCCTATCTTACGTTTACCGATTCGCGGTCTCCTCTCAAGAACACGTCTACCCCAACGGTCGTCGGTCCTACGGCTATATGACCGGCCCATTGCCACTTCAGCTTGCTTATTCTGTGAGCTATGTCGACAACTTTGGTTCTCTGTCGGATAACCTCATTCCGGATTCGATCCCTCAGGGCAATTCGACTTATGGGATGGGTCAGCAAAATACCAACTTACTGCACTTCACTGGGTGAAACGCAGAGCAAAGATGGCTAGGCTTCACAGCCTGGCTCATCGGCATAATGTTGTTTGCCTGTCGGTCTACTACAGACTGTACTTCGGAGAGTGAGTGCAAGAGCTCCACGACCTGATCCTATTATACCATCGCCCTTTTACTACCGGACTATCAAACGATCTGCAGGGTACCATCCGCACTTGGTTGATATACCGACCAGTCGTACTAAGCGCTTCTACTCCACATTTAAAATGTGCACAGCCAAAGTGTGGAACTATCTGCCAGCGTCATTGGTCTCTTCCACATAAAAGCCGTCTTATTAGCAAGAGTGAACAGGCATCTTCTGCACACGCTCGTTCCAACTTAAACTTCATCCATCGCTTTCCGGCGAGATTAAGGTGAACATTATACGAATTATTGTACATAATAACAGAATTACAACAGAACTTTTCATTGTCATGTTTCTCAGTTTCTTTACATCACTGCACTACGATACTACGCGCTACGACACTATTGCGCTACGATACTACGCACTAGACACTTCTGCGCTTTTCAATCATCTGCACAATTTTGAACTATACCTTTTTTTCACTACTAAATGAGAATAAAATGTTTATTGGGACTCGCACAGGAGATCAGAAATTAGAATAAACACACTCATAGACACATTAAAAAAACAAAGACAATATGACATTATGTGCATGTTATTTCATAGTAATTCGGATGCTTTACTCACTCTCGTATCTATATCATCATCATCATCATCAGCCTACTAAAGTTCCCACTGTTGGGACATAGGCCTCCTCTTTGTGAGAGGGAGTGGGCCATAATCCACCACGCGGGCCCAGTGCGGGTTGGTGGATGTCACATGTCTTCGAATTTTTGGTTCTAAGACATGCCGGTTTCCTCACGATGTTTTCCTTCACCGTTTTGAGAGCCGTGGTGATGAAATTATTTACACAAAGTAAAGCGCCTGCTTGGGTTCGAACCCACGACCCACAACTCGTAAGTCGGGGCCGTTACCGCTGGGCTACCACTGCCCAGTCGGGGCCGTTACCACTGGGCCACCACTGCTCGTATCTATATACTCGTGAAAATCAAATCCGAAATTTTTCACCAATTTTGGAATGTTTTCGACCAAGAAGACGAACTAATGTAAAATTGATCCCAATCACAGCGGCCTAAGATAATTGTATACTATTGCTGGAACGATTTATGTGTAACGTGCTGATTATAAGGAACTGAAAATGAACCAAGTGCGTATAGCCCTTAACATGGACTAAGGAAAAGAGGCGTTACTGAAATTTTATGTTTATTATGTAACTCGTTACCTATTGGCTAGACTACTAAAGTAATTAAAGAAACTAGTTTGTAATCTTATCTTTTGAGGAAAACGCTGCATGATGTTAAATAATGCTATTTATTGTACTACTTTGTTTTTGTAAGCCTGCTACAAATAGTAAATTAATCTGCACTGTTTACACCGATAAGATTAAAGAAAAACCCCTCAGCAAAAATTTCACAAATATTGAATAAGATCTCTGGAAAATGTGGAAGAAATGAATTTGGGTATCATTATCTTAACCAGTAATTAGGGTTTTTGTTGATTACAATGTTTTGATAGAGTGAGATAAATCTTATCATGAAATACATATATCATATAAAGCTTATCAGGCATGTTTTTTACCGAAAGAATCCCCATTTAATATGAAAGTACATATATATTACAGGCGAAACAGCAAACAGTTGAAATACAAACAGACACGGAGTATTGTTGTTGGATAATAATTAATTACATTATACGTACTACTGATACCTAAGACACAACATTGACATGTGAAGACAGAGTTGCAAAAATGGATCCTTCTAAGAGAGACCACGATAACTCAAAAGAAGAGGTAAATAAAGAAGACACTGATGAATCTTCTCCTCTGAAACCAAACCCAGAAGAAACGGAAAAAGATGAAAAAAATGAAGAGAAAAAGAAATTAACTTTCAGAGAACGACTGAAACTAATCAAAGAGAACACAACTGTAGAACCATTAATGGTATGCTATGTTATTCCTGCTATACTCACATCGTTAGCAATACAGAATTTAAATTTAGAAAAGGCCTGCAGAGTCAATCTGAATTACAGCACAGAAATATGTGATGCCCTGAGTTCAAGACAAACAGAAAATTATACATTTGAGGAACAAGAAGTACAAAGAGTAACAGCAAGTGTCACATTGTGGAAGAATATAGTTCAAACCGTGTTCCCTGTGATAGTAATGCTTTTCGTTGGAGCTTGGAGTGATAAGACTGGAAAAAGAAAAGCAATTATCATGCTACCGATAGTTGGAGAAGTTTTGTCTTGCCTTGGCTTAATGTTGAACACTTATTTCTTTAACTTGCCTGTAGAAGTATCTGCGTTTGCAGAAGTGATATTTCCAGCTATAGTGGGAGGAGGGTACACGAATTCTATTGGTGTGTATAGTTATATTGGTGACATCACCACTGAAGAGGACAGGACCTTCAGGATGGGGATGGTGAACATGTGCTCATCGATAGGCTATCCCATTGGAAGTGCTTTGAGCGGTGTATTGTTTGCCTGGGCTGGGTATTACGGTGTATTTTCAGTGTCATTATGCCTATATTTGTTCAGTTTGGCATATGGATACACATTTTTGAAAGAACCGTGGCAACGGGCTGAAAAGAAAATTGTAAGTAACCCTATGTACAATTGTAGTCACGGATATCTATGCTCGTAGTAAACCTATGTTACCTTAGACTGCCTTCTATTATATTTTTTATCTACGCGCGTTTATTATAGTTTTGAATCGTGAATGTAAAAAAGTAGGTGAAATCAATTTTTGGTTGTAACGATGCGGTTTTTCGTTATGTGGTGGTTTAATATAATTTATGATGCATGAATTAAAATTTCAGTTAGGTTTCCGTTAAATTCAGCGTAGTGGCAGCATAATCAGTCTATAATGTCCCCCCCACTCCTGGGACACAGGCCTCATCGCAGTGAGAGGGAATGGGCCGTACTCCACCACGCGAGCCCAGTGCGGGTTGGTAGATGACACATGTCTTTGAATTTTTGGTTCTAGGACATGACGGTCTTCTTACGATGTTTTCCTTCACCGTTTTGTGAGCAGTGGCGATGAAATAATTTCCACAAAGTAAAGCATCTGTCAGGGTTCGAACCTACGACCTACACAACTCACAGCCATTGCGCCTGCGCCAAAACGACTCTACAAAAAAAACCGTTAAATGACGTGAATGATACTTCCATATAATTTCAGTTCTATTTTTGGAACGAAGTTCGACAATAACCGACTTTTCATGATTTTATACTGAAGATCACGTCTAAACGAGTAGTGATAATGATTTGAAAAAAAAATGTTTACAGGCACATTTTTTTAAATTTATCAGGCGAATCTATCCATTTAGGCTGTCTGGAGATGTGTCAATATTAACCAATAGAATCGCACCTCTGGAGCGGAGTTTAGATTCTATTGGTTAATATTGGCACATCTCCGCTCCTCTCCTCTCCAGTGGACAGGCAGCCTTACTCTTGAACAGGTTCAAAATGTCAACATAATAATTTTTTATGTTAAAAAATTTATGAATTTTTCAGGAGATAAAGAAACACAAAAAGAAACACTTCCTGCAAGAATTCTTCGATGTCAGCCTGGTGACTGACACATTTAAGGTGGCTTTCAGAAAAGGACCTGGAAACAGAAGACTACTCATTTGTTTACTGCTTATTGTCATGTGCGTTGTCTATGGACCTATGGCTGGTAAGTTCTTCGTCTTCTTTATTATAACATCACGCTTGTATTTCTATAGTACACCCACATTTTGCGGGCTATATTAAAGTTGCATACAATAGGGGCGAGCCTGTGGTGGTATCTACATCGCCACTTGAAAACTACGCATCAAAGGCCTGACGTCACACGAAATCCTGACGTCACACAAATCCTGCATCGTGCTAGCAGAGTTTACCGCGCGATCAACAATAAAACTTACCGACATCAATCATTAGGTGGTAGCCCACCAGACACACCCGTCTGTGCGGAGGATCTTCACTTGTCTATGGAGGATGAGAGAACTTTACACCCTGTTCCTCATAATGGGTGACGTGAATCCTATATTGCCATACACTGGGTACGTATCCAGACTCCGGACTGATACTGGGAAAATCCTTATGAGAAAATCCAATAACACTTTTCCCGGCCTAGGAATCGAACCTGAACCACACGCTCAGCAGCAGCTTGTGTCCACTGGACCAGCGAAACTGTCAAACATTTTTATACAACCTTAGTTTTTATTTATACTAAACCTATTAAGGGGTCATTGTCCTCATCATTATGAACAACTTTTACTATGAGACCTAACTAGAAATTGCGAAAAAAAAAACAGTTGGTTCCCTATTTTATGTTCGCATATCTCATCAAAATGTAGAGAACAGCTGATTTTTTTTGGTTGCATTTTATGTAACTTAAATCTGGTTCTTACTTATTTCCTTTTCCTCCACTATTTTCTACTTGTATGTTTTGTTACATGAGGGACAGAGTGCAGCTACAAACTAATAGGTAAATTGTAAAATTTCAGGTGAAGTCACAATAATGTACCTGTTCACAAGGTACAAATTCCACTGGGATGACGTTCAGTTCAGTATGTGGTCTACCTTCGTTATCATCACCAATTTGTCAGGTGAGTAATGCATTCAAATTATTTTGTTTGAGTGTAAACCATGGTCAGCATTTGAACTGAAATTATAATCATTATATACGTTCTTGCGACACTTTTTTAATTAAATAGTGAAATATTACCTGGTCGACCGAGCTCTGCTTGGGTAAAAATAGATAAACATATCGTCCAGGTATACCAGCGTTGTATCACATTCCCGAGGCTGTGAAAATAGAGCTACACACCTAGCTTAATCAATTTTCACAACCGTAAACCCCTATATTGCAACTTTAATTGAAATCGTTAGAACCATTTTCGAGAACGTGACTACTAATAAATATAAATATGGGGTGACTTGTAATTAGTAACCGATACTTAAACAAGTGACTTTACTCATCATTATTGACAACTTTTACTATGGGACCAAACCTGAAAACGAGAAAAAAATCTGCTGTTCCCAAAATTTTTTCGCATAACTCGTCAAAATGTAGACAGCAGTCGATTTTTTTTTGCGTTTTCATGTTTGGGCCCATTGTAAAAGTAGTTCATAATGATGAGTAAAGTCACGTGTTTAAAGTATCGGTCACTAACTACCAGTTACCATACATACATATCCTAAGATAAAGATAAGATAAAGATATATTTATTTGCAAATATTGCCAACAAATATTTCTTATTTAATAGTATAAGATAAAACACCCTCTACGAGTGAATGGTACTTTAAAGATACGGTGCTGAGCGTCCTACCATTTGGCTGGTTGGCTATGTTTTTAAAGATTAAAACCCCTTAGATTCTTTTAAAGATGACAATATGAGAGCAGAAGACGAATTGTTTTATATGAACAGCAACATGCCATGTCGATGCGATGACCCTCCGAGCCACAACCGCCACTAAAACTTATTTCAAAATATGAATTGGTATTTTCCAGGAACATTCTTCTCAATAACCCTGTTCAGTAACTATTTGAAGCTGGATGATGCGTTGCTTGGTATCATATCAAACATCAGTAAGATCACAGCAGCTTTCGTCTATGCTTTCGCTAGGAGCACCTGGGAGATCTATTTAGGTAAGTAATATTTTTCTTTGGAGTTTTAACAAGCCTTTACAGTATGATTTCAATTTTACGAATTTAATTGGTTATATAACTTAGCAAGTTATTGCGTTAGCGTAAAGACCATTTTCACCTAAAGCAGCAATAAAGATTGGTGATTTTGAAGGCGCACTCAGTTCAGATGGTGATCGGTTTTACGAATTTTGCCGATGGTTCATCTAAGTTGTGTCGTACTGTACTTAGCTTGCCTTGTTATTCGTTCGGGTGAAATCTTACAAATGAATTTTGACCTTTGACCTTCTATCGAGCTGAATACATAATAAAGACATAAAAAACAAAATAGTAATTAAATAAAATGGTAAGGCGACCTGATGCTAGACCGCCTTCTTTCGAGGGACCTCCTCAGCGGGTTAATAGCATTGACGTCCTATTCTGTATATTAAATAAATCGGTCAAGTGCGAGTCAGACTCGCACACGAAGGGTTCCATACCATGTCGTACAAGATTTAACACTATTTTTGTAATACGAAAGTATAAAGGTAACAACAGAGGCGCTATAAAAAAACATAAAGATTTGTAAAGAAATTGTCTAATTTTAATGAAAAAATGTTGTTGTGTTAAATTATAGGTGTAGAAGTTTATTTCATTTATTTTAGTAACATGCATTAACTAAATTCAAAGTTATTTATTTGCTACTAACATAGTATTAGTAGGTATAAATAGGTATATGTGTTGTAACAGTAACTGGGTTGTGGAGGTCAGATAGGCAGTCGCTCCATGTAAAATATTGGTATTCAGCTGCAACCGGTAAGACTGGAAGCCGACCCCAAGA
Source organism: Conistra vaccinii (assembly GCA_948150665.1). NCBI lineage: Eukaryota > Metazoa > Arthropoda > Insecta > Lepidoptera > Noctuidae > Conistra > Conistra vaccinii. The sequence continues at coordinate 5,595,968 of OX411321.1, forward strand.
TAGTTGGGAAAAAGGCTAGGAAGATTGATTGATTGAAATAGGTATATGTGGTAGGTAAGCAGGTAGATATGTAGGGTAGGTAGGTTAGGTAGCAGTTAGGGTAGGTAGGTAGGGTAGGTAATTAGGTAGAAATATGTAATTAGGAAAGGTAGGTGCGCCGTAGATAAGTACTTAGTGCTAACCGTGCGAAGCCGGGCCGGGTAAAGCTAGTTACTTATAAATAAAAGGATTTCTCTTGCTACATCAGACTCTACTGTACAAAATAGAATGTAAGTAGTACGCCAAATTTTAATTACAACATTCCGTCAATACAGGTATTACGTTATTTTTGATAGTCATAATTCAAATTCAAAAGTCATTTATTCAAACTAGGCTGAGAATCAGCACTTTTCGAACGTCAAAATTACATAAGACAGTCCCCCAAAAACGCCCGCCCTTCACCACTTCCTAGTGCTTTTGCTGGAAAGAAGAAGTGGCGCAACAAACTCGCCAGCAGCGCAGCTGTCTGTTCAGTTACGAAAAAAAACTTGATTCTATACAATAGTATGCAAATATTTTACATTACTCAACACGAAACATTAAATAAAATATATTTGCCATAATGACAGCTAGCACACGCCAATGTACTAACAAAAAAAAATATCGAAATCTAAACTCAAGCGAAAATAAAAATTATTTTTACACATCCCATCGGACTATGAGATTGAGGGAAGAGAGAGTGCACTCGTGTCTGTGCATACACTTGTGCACTATAATATCTCCCACGCCGAAGGCTAGTCTCCATTGAGATTGGCCGCCGTGGCTGAATATTTTTACACAAATAAGTTTTCCCAATATGAAATTGTATCCACAACGGTTTAAGGTAACTGAATACGATAAAGTTCTTAAACTCAAAAAATACTGGCCGGTTTTAAAATCTTTTGAAGAGAGCTTATTTTGTAGACCTTTTTGGATGATCGAAATAGGTACTTACTAATTCCATGTCATTACTCCGACTAGTAAATAGTTATCTGTGGAATTTATATCGCATAATATTAGCATGAAATACAAAATATTATTTTTAAGTTGCAGTAAATCGCCCATATTATATAAAATACGTTATTAATCGACGTTTTTAGTATTTGTTGATTATAAACAGTATATGGTACATGATACACACAAGTTTCAAATTCCTAATTTGTTTAGTTGTTGAGATAGAGCTCGTACAAAAATGGTCTAAAACAGACAACTTCTACAGCCCCCTAATTCATCATTTTTGAAGATAAAAACAAATAAAAATTATATTTATTTTCTACTTGATGAGCTCTAGACAATGATACCCCACATGCCAGGGACAGATTATTTTTTTTTCAAAATTTAATTTTATTGTATGGCGACCCCCCTTTATTTTTTAATTTTATTATTTGTTGCTCTTGCGGCAATAGAAATGCTCAATCTGTGAAATTTTCAACTGCCTACCTATTACGGTTCATGAGATAGAGCTCGCTGACAGACAGACGGACAGCAGAGGCTTATGAATAGGGTTCCGTTTGTCACCCTTCGGGTACGGAACCCTAAAAAGTACTGGTTGCTGTCAGCCTACATCATCCCACTGCTGGGCAAAGGCTGGCTTGACTTTCCGCTATTTGATATAATGTACTGCAAATTAAATTGCAAGGATTAAAATTGATATTTAATTTTTATATCCACGTACAGCACCTATAATAGACATGTTGAGTGGAATCTCGTTCATCGCAATGCAGTCCATTGCCACAAAGCTAGTGGACAAAGAAGAATTTGGTAAGTAATTACGTCGAGTTCTGCATTTAGATTGATCTCATAACTTACTAGACTAGGGCCTGTTTCACCACCTACGATTAAGTTCCTATTAACTTACATGGCAGGTAATTTCATTTAAATTCTGTTCTATTTTTGAATTTATTCGGTAAGTAGCAGCTATTCGTGGCGGACATCGTAAAATTGGCCCTAAAGCCCGACTCCCACCGTGCGCCATATCGCGGACGCACGCGCACCAGCCCGCACGACGCACCGTGGGAAACCTAACGTGCGTGGTAGCGCAAGACGCGTGCGTGGCGGTGCGTCCTAGTGCGGGCTGGTGCGCGTGCGCGATATGGCGCACGGTGGGAGTCGAGCTTAAGACATCATCATCATTATCATCATCATTATCAGGTCATTTATGCTCATCATCATTTCTCTTATTCCTATCAATTTGGTGTTAGCGCACATAATAATGCTGTTGTGGTGTTGGTGTGGCCTTAGGATGCTTACATAAAGATACGGATATTTCCGTCCTGATTTGTCGGTACCGGGCACTCGTGGGTTGATCTGTACAGACTATTCTCCACAAATCAATAAGTCATAGTTATCGAAGTCTTTCAATTACTCAGAACACGAACGACTATTTTCAACCTATTTTATTATGTGCGAGCATACACAGAAAGTATGGGACTATTTTACCCGCACCGATCGGTACCGATCCGAAATGAAATTAAATAAAATGAAATAAAATGATGTAAAATTAAATAAAATTAAATGAAATAAAATTAAATAAAATGAAATGAAATTGTTTATTCTGTAAATAGGATATCGGAATCACTTTTACACGTCATATAAAAAAAAATGTTTAAAATAAGCTACATGAGGTCAGCGTTTCCTAACTGACTACTCCGTTCTGACTTGTCCGTTTTGGGAGCCTGTATCTTTATGTGAGCAGGTTAAGACCGTGCCCACTTTGGACACGAATTTGTATCGTACGTAAACACGCAATCGTGGTCGTACGAATTAAGTGCGCACACTGAATACGTTTTTCTGTCAAATCATCCTGCGCGCTCCCTTTGTACTTGGAAAGTCGGCATCATTCGTATAATTATGTTCGTACGTGTTCGCGAGTGAAATTCGTACGAAAACGCGTCCAAAGTGCGCGCGACCTTACGCGTCCAAAATAACTTCCTTGGCAGAAGATACATCATATCAATATCTTCTTCTTCGACTCAACTCTATGAGAGTATTCTCCTTCCAGCTTGATCATGTTTCACATAATCCACCCACTATATTTTAGACAACGTAAAAAAATACATAAATGTTTCATACATTTTCATCGGGTAAATTATTGCATTTTTGTATGACACAGTTGATATTTTTTTCGATATTTCAGAGTTAGTCTCATAATGAAAGTTGCTCATAATCATGATTACTTTCACGCCCTGAAATTAAAAATCACTAAATCAATCATCGAAATCACATTATTACTTATATTTTTATTTTTTCAGGCAAGTTAAACTCTCTCTTCGGGCTAGTAGAAGCCATGGTGCCCTTAGTTTACGGGCCCCTCTACTCCCGCGTCTATATGGCAACCATCAACATTTTCCCAGGAGCTGTCTACCTACTAGGAGCATTTTTGACGTTGCCTGCGTTTGCCATATTTGGGTAAGCAGTTATATAAATTGAAATATCAGGTAGAATTAATTGTTAAGCAAATTGACTTCCAACATACACCGTCCGTAATTTCAAATCAAAATCAAAATATTAATTTTATTTCACTAAACCTACATGGGCATTTATGATAGGCACATCAGAAGCTAGGTGCACGGTTCCAATTGGTCGTTTCCTATGGAGAAGAGCCGGCAAACGGAATCTCCACGGTTACTCTTTTAAAAACAATTGGTGAATCACTTTTGTCATTCCTTTTTCGTTGTATGAAATGGATAAATATTATATGGGTTGTCAATTTAATCAACAGTTAACTTTCCTGCCTGTACACTCATAAATATTATAATAGAAGTTCTAAATGCAACAGTTCAAAGTATACCTTTAGGCTAAGCAATCGTCAAAGCTGACGATTATCACAGTATAAATATGGACAGTAAGGAACTACGTAGTAAACGTTCGAACCGGCACACTCACATAGACGCGCTCATTGTCAAGACCAAAGTAGGTAATTGTCGCGGTCCTGTCAGTTGCGGGTGCCGTGTCGAGACGAGTGACCGCCGCGATCTTTTTAAAATGGAGCGTAGGTTATTACTTCAACAAACAGATCTAATTTTCAAACTATCCATATATAAAATATGACGTAATTGCTGTTAAAAGCGTTCGAAGAAGCGACAAATTGATGTTCTGAGGAAATTTTGTCGTCATGATCATTAATTAAAAACACATAAAATTAAAAAAATAACTTATATCTATGGGAGCCTATATCCATGATTATTTTTGTGGCCTTCAAAGTTTAAACCGTACAATGTATTTGCAGGTGGATGTACTTCCAACACAAAAAGGAAAGATTGAAAAACATAGCAGCGATAGAGGACAGCGAAAAGCAAGATGAAAAATTAAAATTAAATGAATAATATTGCTTTGATTCTTTTATTTTTTGTGCAAATAAAATATTTTTGCATTTGGTTTGGTATATCAAGGACTACTGTCTCAGAATTAAAAAGTAGCAGTATGTAGGTATTATAAATCTCGGAAATTACTTTGAAATAATTACCTACGGCTGCTCGACACAAGTTTCGAAGCGCGTTGTTTCGGCTGTTTTCTATGAAGATAGAATGATCATCATCATTTCAGCCAAAAGACGTCCACTGCTGGACATAGGCCTCCCCCAAGCACCGCCACTGTTACGATTCTGTGCTTCCCGCATCCAGCGGATTCCTGCGGCCTTCACAAGGTCATTGGTCGGTGGATGAAGATAGAATACTGTACTTATTTATACTGTGCTACTGCAGCACCCTAATAGCGTAACACATCTTAAATCACAATCTAAATGATTCGAAGTTTATTGTTAATCCATCGCTTCATATGGTCGAAAAATGTATCTGCTCAACAACATAAATAACGCAATGAATGTTGTTGAGCTGTCAAAATGAAAGCCGAAATAAAGAAAGAAATTGATACTGTAAGTGTGTTACGCAATTACCGCTAATTTCTCCTGATACACCTACGAAATTAAAGGTGTTTTAAAAAGGCCCACTTAGGTACACAACAAATCACAAAATATGTATTAATTTCTAATATACATATATATTAAATTCTGTCTCTGTCATCTGCAAACGATTGACAGAAACAGAACGCTATTTCAAAGTAGTTTAGCGCTAAATGTAATAAGTGATGTGTGGTGCAAATGGGCCTAAGTGTGTGAATAGCCGAAAACAGTCCTTTCACAGTTATTTTACCTATGATAGCAGCAACCTAAAAGCAACCTTATTGTAGCGACATTACTGTGTTTTTGTCAGAGATGCAATAGCATATTAAGCATAGCATAATCACAATCAGCTTATAATGTTGCCACTACTGACACAGGCCTCCTCTCAGTGAGAGGGAGTGGGCCGTGATCCACACGCGGGCCCAGTGCGGGTTAATATATGTCAGAATTCTTCGAGATTTGGTTCTAGGACATACCGTTTTTCTTCACCATTTGAAGAAACTGCTCTTATGGTGGTAATTAAATTATTTACACAAAATAAAGCGCCTGCCAGTCCCTCCCACAGAGAGGAGACCTGTGTCCCAGCAATGGCAACATGATAGGCTAAATATGCTAAGCGCCTGCCTGAGTTCAAACACACGACCTACAACTCGTAAGTTCGGGGCCGTTACCACTGGGCCACCACTGCTTTCAGCAACCTTATTGTAAAGATATAAAGATCAATGTGATGTCAGCGATGCAAAATCAGAACTAAAATAACTATGACTGTAGGTTCGTCATTGCAAAGGCGCCAGGTTGTCGCCCCGAGACAGATTGTGCTCACACTTTATTAGAGCTTATCCAATTAAAAGCTTCTAAAATAGATTTATTTTAGAAAAAAAAGCTTTCAAGCCAAGATTTTTTGGTGAAAATAACCTTTTAACGTTACTTAATTTTTTAGCTTTTCCAGAATATGGATTCGAAAAACTTATTTGGAGTAGTAAAAACAAAGACTAAAATAAAAACACTTAACAAAATCACATCGAAAGATAATATTTAAAAAACACTTATATAATTCATAAACTGACTTTAACTAACATAATAAAATTGTTGTATTTTAATATAACCATGTGAGCATGTAAATATTATTAAATGATAAGTCTGATAACGGCAGTTATAAAGAAAATAGAACCTTAATTGTTTCCATAATTCCTCATAATACCATCACTTCTGAATAAACATTTAATTTATTGCATGTGACCTTGATAAATGTAGTAGAAGAATATATCCTGAATTGATAATCTTTAGGTTTTATTTAACAAAAAATGCAACATATTGATACAATGAAACCATAACTGACAACTCAGGTTCTTCTTTAAATGTGATGTCCATATTGACCATGGAGCTTATATTATATTACTACATTATGAATGTATTTGCGTATTTTCTTTCTTTCGTTCTTATACTTACTCATATCCATAATTTGTGTAGCAAAATAACAGCAACGCAAAATTTGCGTACCACATTCATGTACTGCGTGCTACAGGCCCTACAGCAATCTCGTAGCTTAGTAATACCGTAGCGCGTATTGTTGTAGCATAGGATTCTCGTAGAGCGCAATGTTGTTGGGTAGTAACGTCCTAGTGTAGTAATTTCGTAGTGCGTGGCGTAGTAATGTAGTAAGTAGTGTTGAAGCTGAGTATTTTTATTACAATTTTACTTCACAGCGCAGGCTTACCCTTGACCGACGCAAAAACCGAAAAACAATTGCAGTAAAATAAATTTAGGTAACATTTATTTTACTATAATTATTTTTCGGTTTGAATTTCCAACAGCTATGTCGCTTCGGGAAAAGCTTCCATGACCAAAAGAAGACGCAGGACTGCTAGAACTTTTAAAGGTAAAAAAGGCATATAATAAATAAGAAAATCAAAAATCCCAATAATGTGAGTATAAGTACATAATATATTCATCACTTGACCCGATTGGTCAATCAATTACTCCCGATGGCTTGAACAAAGCCCACCAATACATCTTGCACAGTTTATTTTCAATGCAAATCCATTAAATTTTATTTTATTTGTTCTGCCAGTTGCTTTTCGTTGTCCTCTCTCAGGGCGTCGTTTCTTAATCTATCCTTTTTGTGTTCGAAATATAGCCACCTGTAAATAAATTGTATACTTTAAAGTTAAAAGGTTTTTGAATAATCCCTCTTAAAAAATTAAATAATGTAATTATTGCGAGAGACTGGAGAGGTTACTTAATTGGATTTTTTGGGCGGCAGAAAGGACTAGATTTTGAACTTTACTTCAAATACGAGTATATAAAATATCAATATTCAATCGGTAACACTGCCTAATAGACACGGCACAGGCTCGGCATTTAAAAAATTATTTGTATCATTGACAAGAATAAATAAAACATGGGCCTCCAATGGCAATTGCTACAGGTAACGATCATAGTAAAAAATCCACCAGCACTCTTGACACTTAGGTGTGTGGTGATTTACAGCTATGTACTGGATATCTGGGGTGCTAAAACTGTTCAGATCAGCTTATTCTCTTCGGAAATATTAATTTTGTACAACAACAAAGCCGACCCAAAGCAATTATTACTCAAATACGGCTTTCTTGGCTCTTGGCGATCGGCAAACTCTTTTCGGCACCTAGCCTCGCTGAATCATGTTCTTGTCGGCTCGGCACAATTAGAGCTAAGCCCAGCTGCTTTTTCCCGAAAATATATCCACATAATTAAAAGTCGTTGGGACTCGGTACTTATCGCGCACTGGATAGACCTTCACGCGAGGGCAAGCGCCTGACTACTACTGAACCTATATTTTTACTAACCATTGTTACATGGACGAAATTCTGAAATAAATTACTATACTGCCATGCCTGTGCGTATTCGGCACGGCTGTGCCGAATCATGCTGCCCCGAAAAAGTGTGTAGCACCCCTGTGCTGTGTGTGCGTGTGTGGTAGTCGTTATGGTTCTTGGCTTTGTCTATATGATAATACAAAACTATGTACGGTTCATCATCTTACCCAAATATGGCAATGGCAGGCAATGTCATTAATGCTCCTAATAAGAAGACAGCTCCCGGCAGTATGTTGAGGGTCGCCATGTAGACCCTGGAGTAGAGGGGCCCGTATAGTAAGGGCATTGTGGCTTCTGCCAGTCCAAAGAGAGAGTTCACCTTGCCTGTAGAATTAAATATAGTATTAGAAAGGTAGGTCTTGAGGGTAGGTAGGTCTCAGAGGTGAGCTTGAGGCGAGCTGTCATTACATAAATGCTAAGGATTGACAGCTCTAAAGTTTCACGATGAGATAAGTACAGAATTTTATCCCAATACACACTTGCTTTTCTTGCCATTTCGTAAAAATAGAATAGAATAAGTATAGAATAGACTAGTTATTGTAGGTTTTAAATAATAATAATAATTAGCCCATATTGTCCCACTGCTGGACCAAGGCGTCCCTTTCCTTTTACATTAATTCCTTTTTATTTTATTTTTTTAGATTTTAGTCACCATAAAATTAATATACACAAAGAAGTGCCTGTTCTTTCTAGAGAAGACAAAGCCAATATAATCTTTGTAATCCGGTTGACCGTTACAGTGGACATCAGGTGGGCATAACAATTATGTCATTGACAGCTGAAGGTGTTTTGCCTCATATAGTTCGACTTGTAGCCAACCAACATTGTACCATCATTTTTTAACATGTAGGATTCTCTTACAACAGTCGATCTCATGGATATAGCGCCGACAATAATTCTGTCTATGGATGACGCCAACCTGCACTGAACCCGCGTGGTGGTTTTGGCCCACTCCCTCTCACAGAGAAGGAACCCTGTGTCCCACCAGTGGAAACGTGTTATATATTATGTTATGGATGACGCCGTATCAAAGTTGCGACAAACAAAGGCGTGACAAATGCTAGGGCGACAGTACGAAAGGTCGACCATCAGCGGTGCGACAGAACATCAGCTCGACGAACGTTAGCGCGACAGATTGTTTTCACGTTTTCTAGGTCTATTGTCGTTGCCCAGTGGTTAAGGCCTCGCTTCTCATGCACGGTTAGGGTTCAAATCTGGGCATTTACCAATGTGACTTTTTCTGCACATTACTGACATTGGTAAAGGAAAAACATCGTGAGGTACCTGGACTAATAGTTAATATAAGTCTGAAATCGCCAACCCGTCTTGAGTAAGCGTGGTGATCAATGCTCGTGCCTTCTCTGTATGAGAAGAAACCTTTGCCTTGCATTAGAACAGAAATAGGCTGATATTATTTAGTCTATTTTCCCATAGTGATCGAGGTGCTAATGAATTTGTACTAAGTATATTATCAGTGGATAACTCACCAAATTCTTCTCCATTTACTAACTTTGTGGCAATCGACCGCATTGCAATAAACGAAGTGCCATTCAAGATTTCTAGTAGAGGAGCTGTGAACAGAAAATGCCCTTGATGAGGTTTGTGTTAACTTCTGCAAATAGACTGAATGGCGTTACTGTTAGAAGTGAATGATTCATTAACAAACAACGCTACAATGGTAGCGCTAGGGAATACAATTTATTTATTTATTAATAAGATCTAATACGCAACAGTTCGCAACACACATACATGTTATCGGTCAATACAAGTTGATACACATTTTATAATCATAAAATTAGAATAAAATTAATTTAAGTAGACCAAATTAGATAAAAATTGAAAAAAAAACACACACACACACGCGGCTGTAGGTATATTATTTACATACCGCCAGTTGCAGAAACGAACTTTAACTTTTAAAGCTGTCATTAAATACTAATCTTCCATTAACTTGTTGCAGAAAGCAACATTAGACTCGATTTTAATGGTTCTTTGAACTAACCAATGAAATTATTAGCGTTAATTCAAATTCAAATCATTTAATTCAAGTAACATATGTTACGTTGTTATGTGTTATGAATTTTTTACTAAGGTAAAAATATGCGCGGACAAAAAAAGGCCTACTCTCAGTGAGAGGGAGTGGGCCGTAATCTACCACGCCTATACTCATAATAACATTATAGGCATAACATAATAACATAACATTTACAAATTAAATTAAGACTAAAATTAAATTAAATTAAGATGCATAACGATCCATGATCATGATCATGATCATGATCCATTACGTAATTTTGTTTTTGTGAAACTGGGTGTTAGCATAATTAAGTTTTAGCACATTAATTTTCAAAATTCATTTTCTAGACGAGAACAACTGCCGACAAACTGTTACGCATTTTGGAAGATTTTATGTATGTTATTATTCGTAGGTTATTCTTAATACAGATTTTGAAAACATAAATAAATAAATAATAAACGCGCATCACACTTCAAACGACATAAATTGATATGAGGTCACAGATAGACGGTGATGTCTTATCAATCAATTCCATTCAATTCTGTGTGTGGTCTACCCACTTCTTTGTAGGTCTCTGAGATCTGAGAAGCATACTCCCCTAACACCCAACGTCATGCGAAAGACGCGGATTTTGCTAAATCCGTCAACACCCATTGTCATGCGAAAGACGCAGTCCGCGCATGCTGATTCAAGCTCTATTTGTACTATGGATAGGGGCTAATATGGTCTGTGGTTAATTTTATTCTATGGAATTGGTAATATACCAAATAAAACATTTATTTATTTAGTACCTACAGCTAAAAGCCTAAATTAAACTAAATTATAAAATAAATATAATTATACCTATACTAAATTCAAAATTTTATAAAAATCCAGACAAAATTCGACGAATTGCGAATTCTGACTCGTAACCTAATATTAGATAACCAGTTGGTTATCTCAATAATTCTCTGACGTATAGAACAATATTGAATTAACCAACACTTAAATTTTTATGGACGTTAGTGCGGTGTACCTAGCTACTTTTATTTAAGTTTATAGCCGGCACGACGGCGCCTAATAGGAGGTTGAGTGTTTTTTGAAGGGAAAACTTCTTTAGACGTGTTGAATACTTTTTGGGTGAATAAAAATCATGGAACTCGCATCATCGTCACCGAAGACGCGTTCAGCACTTTTTTGTTGACAGCGCAATTTTGTTTTATTTTTTTGGATTTTTTTAAAGGAACTATAGCTTTGGTTCTTGAACTGACAGCAAGCCACAAAAATTCCTGACATTTTTTATACATGGCGTTACTTATTTTTCACTTCTATCGACAGTCCCCAAAGTCTGATGTCTTTTTCTGTATGTTTTTTTTTTGTTTGTACTATGTTCTGCGGTATCTGATTTTGATGATTCTTTTTGTGTGATGTGGTTGATTACGGCCCACTCCCTGTCACAGAGAGGAGGTCTGTATATCAGTAGTGGGATCATGCTAACATTATGCTAACATTTTTCAATCATCCTATCGAACTAATATTAAGAATAAACATTCTTTACTCCCGTTTTTATTTTTATTGAACCGTGCTTGCCAGCTTTTGACGGCCACAACCCTCTTTAAAATTCTATTCAATCACAATACATCATTTTTAGATTCAATATTAAATTATTGAACCATAAAGATAAACCGTAATGTTCTCTAGTTTCATTTTATAGCGAAAAAGCTGCTTTATTTGGCTTTTATTAAATTTTACCAATAAGTGCGCTTATTGAAATATAAATAAACAATTGACCTTAGGATTTAAGGTGACTTTCGGGATTTAGATTACAAATAGACATGTCTATCGCTTTATTTTGAGACAAATTCTTAGATATTATCTTCCAAAAATAAATGCGATACGATCCCGATTTTCTCAAACTAATTACGCCAACTGATTGATAAAATTACATATTTATATGGCTCATTCGCAAAACGTCTACTTCGCAAAATGTCTACCGGTCGTAAAATGTCTCTTTCTCATAATGTTTCTTTCATCCCTTTTCGCGCGGTTTTTACGATTTGACAAAATATCGAGATTTCATTATTATGTTAATTTAATATTGATACATTACTACTAAATAAATTCTATAAATGATAGTAAAAACCGCATCAAAATCCGTTCCGTAGTTTAGTAGAAAAACGCGGTCACACAGGCAGACTCGAAAAGCGACTTTAATTTATAATAATATGTAAAGAATGCGAAGCGTTGAAATGAATGTTCATTTAAAAATTCATGAATCATGCAGATATTACAAAATTCGTTGATCTTTTTATGTAATCGTACAAGGCACCGCACCTCTGATTTTTCGGATTCATATGCGTATTAGAATTAAGAAGCAAGTCACATCGTGAAGAAACCGCATGTGAAGCCAAGTCAGAGACCCATGGGCGGCATAAAAACTCTGACACCAAGTCACTAACCACTTGGAAAAGAAAGAAAGATCATTAATTAATGGTATTTTAATTTAATCTCGATATCAATGAAGGGACTGACACATGTAGTGTTAATTGTTGCAGACGAGATAAAGTAATTGCTGATAACCTTCGCATCTTATCTATCGACAAATACTGCATGCAAATAGTGTGTGAGATAATTATATCATAACTAAGAATGACTTCTTAGTTTGTTTAGAGCTCTAAAGTAAGTACATACTTATGCGGCTTAGGAATTCTTAAGTCAAATAAAAATTGCATAAGTATTTTGTAAAATTGTTTTTATATTTTAATGGAATACCAGTGTTGTGATATTTATTATTAAATGTTGCAGCATCATGTTGAGATAGGAGCCTTTTGGCCTCGCACAGGACTTTCTGCTTTTGTTTTAATTTTAGTTTTTTTATTTATGTTTCAAATTGTTTTAATAAAAATAAAAAAAATAAGTAAAAAAACAAAAGAAAAACAATAAGATGAATAAATAAATAAAAATAAATAAATAATTTTCAAGCTATGGAAAATTAATATTAAAAATATATATAAGATTTTTTGTTTACTGAAACTGACTAAGCTGTTATAATCCCCAAAGCTTTTCAGTTTTATTTTTATCTAAAATGTGAACATGTGTGTTTACTTCCTAGAATTACTCGTAAAAAACATACCTACAAGTAGGTACGTAATACTGCAGTGCAACTACGCAGATGTAAAGACAAAGTCCTTTACAATATCTTAGAAAATTACACAAAATAGATTACTTGTATACGTCATACTAAGCAAATAGTACGAATGCATATCTTTTGCCCACTGGAGTCATTAATCAATCGACTCTGACACAAGGGATCAATGTGTTAGCAGTCAATTTTGAAAATGGATTACCTACGAGTATAGCCTTTATTTTAAAACGTCAATTTGAAGAAAGTGTTGAGTATTCAAATAAATTATCTTGTTATTTTGTATTTTAGTTTTTCGAGGGTAATAATAGCCGTACGGGTCGATCCATCAGGTTAAGCTACACTTGCCGGGGTTGGTCAGTGGATGGGTGACCATCTTGACACACCGAGACTCCTCCGTGCCTCGGAAAGCACGTTAAGCCTTAGTTCCGGCTGTCATTCGTGGATCTTTGACAGTCGTTACGAGTCGACAGAAGCCCGAAAGTCTCCCAGTCTCACCAGTCTTACCAAGGGGTATCGTATTACACAGTTACTGGGTTGTGGAGGTCAGATAGGCAGTCGCTTCATGTAAAATACTGGCAGCTGCGTCCCGTTAGACTAGAAGCCGACCCCAACATAGTTGAGAAAAGGCTAGGCAAATTGATTGAGTTTTTTGTGGTATTTATGTTTATTTTGAAATTAGTATTTAAACAGAATGATCTATACTAATATTATAAAAAGACGAAAGATTTTTTTGTTTCTTTGTACCTAATAGGCTCCGAAACTACTGGTCCGATTTGAAGAATTCTTTCAGTGTTAGATAGCCCATTTATCGAGTAAGGCTATAGGTTATATATCATCACGCTAAGACCAATAGGAGCGGAGTATCAATGAAGAATGTTTCAAAATCGTTGGATTTTTTTTGCGTTAGCCCAAAGTAACTATTCCACGCGGACGAAGTCGCGGGCAGAAGCTCTAGTAATATATAAATAAGGTATCATGTGAGTCCGAAACAATGTCGGAAAATATCCAAACTGACACGTGGAGCGTATTAAATCTAGTCAACGACAATAAATAAGAAAGAAAAATAGGCCTTTAACTTTTTATAAAGGATAATACAGAAATGTGTCCACGTTACATCAAACCTAAATTCTCCGAAAGGGTAAACAGATGTTTGTGGTACACTCACATTTCATAGTAAGGTATGTTTAAGTCCAATTTAGATAACAGAAGGCGAAAAGAAGAAATGGGACAATACATTTCCGAAAAATTGACAAATGTGGTGGAACATTTTCAGAATCGTTCAATTAAAACCTATGACTTCCCCCAAATGCACAGAATGTGGCAAAGTGGAAGACATTCTTCACATCATGGTGGAGTGCACTCGGAACACAGGAACTGAATTATTAATACACTTTTGTGTTGATGTTAAAGAGATGGTAAGATGTAATAATATTCTTGCATACCTACCTACCCCTTGTCAGAAACAGCGAGAAAATAGTTAATCACATAAAATAACTGTATAATATGATGTTTATAATATATTATGAAAGCCGGTGCCACTTAGTCCTGTTGACCAAGCTCCTTAAATAAAGACTTAAAAAACCCATGACTGATTTATATCATAAAAAACTACAGCTTGTTATCAAAAATATAATAACATAAAAACGTTAAAGTAATTGAAACATAACTAAACCTCTAAAATATAAACTATAAACCGTTTACAAAGCCGTAACCGAGCTTAATTCATTTAACATAGTTTAAATGCAGTATAACTTATAACTGCTATTCAAAAGTTAAGCTTTACAGTAAGGGCCCAGTGTTTACGACTTTGAGTTTAGTACGTAATCCGTTGGTATATGATGTTGTTATATAAGGATTTGGTGCCTACTAAATATGTGATCGTATTTGTATGTGCCTCAGAAAGCAAGTTAAGCCGTTGGTCCCGACTGTCATTCGTGGATCTTTGACAGTTGTTACGGCTCGTCAGAAGCCCGAAAGTCTGACAACCAGTCTTACCAAAGGGTATCTATTAAAGAATAACTGGTTTGTGGAGGTCAAATAAGCAGTCGCTCTATGTAAAATACTGGTATTCAGCTGCATCCGGTTAGACTGGAAGCCGACCCCAACATAATTGGGAAAAGGCTAGGCAGATTGATTGATTTAGGTTTGCATGTTCTAGATGACTCTGGGACATGCCCGCTTGGAAAATTCCGTGTTATGCTAGGGACGATTCTGAGCGGAGATAACTTTTATCTGAAGAATATTAATATGACAGTTTGATTTAACTACTCTTATGTTATAAAGAGAAAAATATAGTTTTTTGTTTGTAATGAATAAACTCGAAAACGACTGGATCGATTTTAAAATTTCTTTCACCAGTAGAATCCTATAATTTCACTGAGTAACATAGGCTATAATTTATTTAAATATATCACGCGGACGAAGCGGCTAGTGGAAGCTAATTTTCTATACAAAAGCTGTCAAACCGCATTATTTATTCCTGTCTAAAATTATCTGACAATTGGATAGTCCGTCCGATAGAAGTGCGTTTTTTTTAAAAGATGTGGCCTATTTGAGACAGTCAACCCACAGTGAAGTCAAATAACGCGCAGTTTCCTATCAGGCGTTGTCTAATGCGACACGTTAATTATGTATTGTTGATGACGAGGCTAAGGGTGAGGGGCATTTATGGATATTATTAAACCAAATAAAATGATATTTTAAACATTGATTAGATGACTGTTCGGTAAGTAAGCACATCAAAAATCTGCCTAGCCTTTTCCCGACTGTGTGTTGGGGTGGATTCCAGTTTATGTGACCTCCACAAACACAACCAGTCTTACCAAGAATGGCTGTCAGATCTTCAGGCATCTGACGACCCGCAACGACTGTCAAAGACCCACGAATCGCGGGGACCAAAGGCTTAACGTGCTTTCCGAGGCATAGAGGAGACTCGGTAAGTCAGCACATCATGAGCCAAAGAACCGACGGATGCATTGTGTGAAAGATGATATAGCTAAAAAGGGACCATCTCGGTACTCATCCCAGTCACATTTCTCTAGTGCTGACTAGGGAAGTATGGAAGAATAATACATGTTGCGCCGACCCCAAATAAATTGGAACAATGGCTGGAGACTGATGATATGGAAGATTACTTACCCAAATAGATCTCCAAGTCGTTCCTTGCGAAGGCGTAAGCAAAAGCTGCGATAATCTTGCTGGTGTTGGATATAATACCGAGCAGGGTATCATCAAGCTTCAGGTAGTTACTGAACAGGGTAATTGAGAAGAATGTTCCTGAAATGGAAAATTGACGTCAGTAAATTGGTCTACCATAAAGACTTGGAATGGAGGATCATGGATTAATTTGACGCTTTAGAAAACAGGAATAATATTGGCCCTTGGGCGTTTATGATGCTAGAATTGTTACATGTCCTATAAGATACTACTAACGTATTATGAGTAAGGAAAACCGTGTTAAAGCCAGGAATACAATTCATGTCAGTTACTTGCACAAAAGTATGAGAATAGTGTGCATGCCATTGTACTGTAACCACTTTTGATTGGTAAATGTCACAATAGCATGCAACCAACTTCCATAATTTTGTAGAAGTTAGTGGCACGTGTATTTCTGGCTTTCGTAAGTAAGCATAATGTGTAATTTATTGATGTGTGATATTTTTCCTCTCGCTTTCCTGCAATCTGAGTGATTTTGTGAAAAGGGACGGAAGTGTGTAACAGGAAGCCGCTCTAGCGCGCGCTATTTGATTGCGCGGTGCTAGAGTTGGCCGTCGCATCTGACAACCTCTCGTAAATTCAGAGAGGTTGTAAACAGGATGATGATGATGAAGATGACAATGACTATGATGATCGTCTATCATATATACGTCAGCCAAGATGTTACAAATCATGCGCGACTACTGTTAAGGTTCTATAGTTTTTTTTTTTCATTTGAATGTTTTCTTTTTTACGTTTCCACAACTGGGAAGCTCTTGGCCTGCATCTCATCTGAGGGTAAGTGATGATCAAGTCGAAGGTGGAAGCGAGGTTCACCCGGAATACTCAACCTCAGAGCAACTGGCTATCTTATGGTTGTGTCTGGCGGGCAACTGCCCGTAAATTGATTTCGGATAGTCTTATCTATGTTTTTCGCTCGGTAAACTCTAACTGCGCGATGCAGGAATTGTGTGACTTCATGTCTTCGCTGCGTAGTTCGTATGTGGTGGTGTAACCACTACACCTCTAACACAACAATGCTATTGACATTTTTGTTATGGTGACAGACTTAGATAAGACGATGGTAGCTTTCCAGGCGGACTTGGAACAAGCCCTACCACCAACCAAATCAAGTAGAAAATTTAGCCCCCATTGAACCCCGGACCTCTGGAGATAGGTGGTCTAACCACTACACCACAGAGGCAGTTATGTCCACAGTGTCACTCAATATCCCATCATTATCTCCACATCATTTCAATTTCCTCGTACGAACTCTTTTACGCAAACAACCAAAAATAAACTACGTACCAAATTCTAGGAACTTATCCAATTTACCATGTTTCCTCGTTTAAATGACAAATGAAGGGAAACATCCGTTGTTTGAACACCACACTGCACACACTGACCATCGCCTCTAACAACCGGAATTTGATGATTACCTGCTTGTACGTAATGCTAATAAGGAAGCAATTTACAGGTTGCTAAGACGAATTGGCACATTTACTGACCTCCAGCAGAGAATTTCTGGAAGTTTAGCTAAACTACAATCAGTAGATATGTCTGGTATCTTAACATTACGCTCATGTAAAGATACCTTCTTTTTTTTTTTGGGTGCAGTATCATCAAATAACTTATTCCGCTCCCGGAGCGGGAGGGCGTGTCAGACTCTTACTGACTAAAACCCACCCGTGTTCCTTCAGTTGCCTGTATGTTGCCACGGGCCACGGTAACCCTTTAGGACTTTCCCGCAATTTAGAGATACCTTCATTCAACTGTGTGACTGAAGAATGGCGAAAGAAAGTGCTATCAAAAGTACATATGGATATTATGTCGGATTTTAAGGCGACTATTTTGAGCTGATTTGGCTTATAAAGGGTGGTGCTTTAGTTACCTGTATTCATCAAGGGGGTGATTAAATCCATCAAACTTAAAAGCTATTGCTATGAAACTCATATTCGATTCGTAAATAGAAAACTGAAAAGTTTCGTTTCGCATCGAAATAGTCTGACTTTATGTTTTAAGTACCTATACGAATTTGTTTTTTTTTTTCATTTGTTGATATAATTAACATTTTTCATCACCAATGAGAGGTGTGAGTTCGACGCCTACGCGCAATTCCAAACTTATAAAATCAATACCCCAACGTATAAAATTAATACCCAACGCAATTCACGATCCACGCAAACAAAAATTTTATTCAAAAATATTGTCTCCGCAGCGCGGAGTGTCAAGAAAATTGTGCAATAACGCAACTTACCTAATAAATTGGTAACGATAGAGTAAGTAGACCACATACTGTACTGGACCTCATCCCAGTTGAACCTGTACCGTGTAAACAGGTACATCACCGTGAATTCACCTGGAATTTTACAATTTGTTAGAAGTATAGATAATAATATCTTGGTTTTATATCAATCTAGGTTACCTAAACTATATTTTCCATACAAAATAAAACCGTCGGCACTGATTCAATATGACGGTATAAATTCAATATTGATACCTATTCTATTTTGCCTAGCGACCCATTTTTTCGTGGAAAATTCTAGATTTACGGTCACGGACGTATGAAGAGGTGCTTTATATTATATTTCGTTGTAAGTCCTTTTCATCCTCCAAACCATAAAAGCTTTAAACAATTCATAGGCCTGTATTTCTAATGTCTTCATTCATCGTCAGCATTACCCTTGAACGATATAAAACACACTGGGGAAACATCGTAAGAAATTGTTTTACTGTGGAAAATTATTTAAATTAGACGACAGAACAAATTACGACGTTCGTTGGAAAATATTAATTTTTGCCATGAACTCGGTTTTGGAGAAAACAAACGCTGTATTTCTTGCAAAAAAAATACCACCTGCATATTTGCACTGACTGAGCATAAGTATTGCTAACAAAGGCCGAAAACTGCAAAGCAATTTTATTAGTTACCCCTCTAGAATTTTAAAGCGTATTGACTTACCATGCATAGGTCCGAACACCACGCACACCACAATTAGCAATAAGCAAACCCGAAGCCTCCTGTTACCAGGACCTTTTCTGAAAGCCACCTTAAACGTCTCCATGACCAGGGCAACATCGAAGAACTCTCGAAGGAAACATTTCTTTTTGTGTTTCTTACTCTCCTGAAAAGTTTTTTTTTGTATTCTATCGTGATTTCTTATTGGTAAATACCTGCTGCAAAATCGTTGTCAAGACACGTATGTGTAATTAAAAAAGAAAAATATTACTATGGAATTAACTGACTGATTATTTAAAGGAAAGTTGTCCTGGTAGATTGTTACAAAAATCGCGCTTCAAGAATGATACATTCAATCGTAACATTACGAAAGAACGCATCGTAGAAACATAATCTACGGGTGCACATTTTCAAAATACTTTTTCGCTACCATTCATTCAGTCAGTGTAGCGAAAAAGTATTATAGAATAAGATTGTTCAATTTTGATTTAGTAACCGGAAAATTATTAGTTCGATCTCAAAATTATCTATATAAACAATACCATAAAGATATAAATATGGATCTGGGATATAAGTATACTGTGTCTGACCGATTAGATATAGAAAAATATTACAAATTGTTGTGATTTAAATGACAAAGGAAAATAATATGTTAACAAAGGGTGTCAAGGATTCTTTTCTTTAACAAGTTAAAATTAAGGTTACAAAAAAATCAATACCACAATTAGATAAAAAGAATAAAATGAAGTAATATAAATTACAAATTGGTTCAGAGTCACATGCACAGGTACGGGTACTTACAAGTTTCTTTTCAGCCCTTTGCTTCGGATCTTCCAAATATCGGTATCCGTATATCAAACTGAACAAATACAGGGAAGATGACACTGCAAATACACCGTAATACCCTACCCAGGACAACATGACACCGCTCAAAGCACTTCCGATTGGATATCCTAAAGACATGAACATGTTCACCAACCCTACTCTATAGGTCCTGTTCTCTTCAGTAGTAATGTCGCCAATATAACTAAATACACCAATGAAATTCGTGAACCATCCTCCCGTTATGGCTGGAAATATAGCTTCTGTGAACGCAGACACTTCTACAGGCAAGTTAAAGAAATACGTGTTCACGATGAAGCCAAGACAAGCCATGAACTCTCCAACTATAGGTAGCATGATACATGCTTTTCTCTTTCCAGTCTTATCACTCCAAGCTCCAACGAAAAGGATAAGTAACACAGGGATCGATGTTTGAACCACATTCTTCCAGACTGCGATACTTGCTATTAGTTTTTGTACTTCTTGTTCCTCAAACGTATAATTTTCCGTTTGTCTTAAATTCAGTGCATCACATACTTCTGTTGTATAATTAAGATTGATTCTGCAGGCCTTCTCCAAATTTAAATTTTGTATTGCTAACGATGCTAGGACACTAGGCATGACATAGCATGCCATAATTGGTTCTACAGTTGTGTTGTCTTTGATTAGTTTCAGTCTTTCCCTGAAAGTTAACTTCTTTTTCTCTTCATCTTTTTCAACTTTTTCTGTTTCTTCTGGGTTTGGTTTGAGAGGAGAAGATTCATCAGTGTCTTCTTTATTTACCTCTTCTTTTGTTTTCTCGGGTTCACTCTTAGAAAGATCCATTTTTGCACCTTTGTCTTCACATGTCAATGTTGTGTCTTAGGCGACAGTAGTATGTAATGACTATGTTCAACAATAATACCCCTGGATTGCGTCTATTTGTATTTCAACTGTTTGTTGTGGTGCTTGTAATATTATATTATTTTATCCGACTCAATATTTATAGTGTCTCGACTTGATAGTGATAAGGAATATAACAGGAGCCAATTGCGTGCATCTGCTTTTTATCTATGGTTTCTAACACCTATCATAAAATGATTGCAGGCTTAGAATTGTAAATCTCAGAATTCCCTTGGCGGATGCTGATAAACACTTGTAAAATCTATTTTAGTTTTGAAATGTAAATAAACAATTTGCGTTTCCTAATTATTCGTTGTGGAATTAATAGGAAAGGGTCGCGGACATGTTAATGAGACAGCATTCAGCTTTTAGACTACACCGAGACACGACTTGACTCTCGCGGAGTTTTGAATGAACGCAGCAGTCCTGGTAAAGTGACCGTAAGTATCTAAGAACATATTTACGCGCCGGTGACGCGAACCAGACGGTTTTTGTGCTCCTTAATGCTCATTAGTGTAAATCGAGTTTTGAACTCCTTTCGTAGGTACCTACTAGAGATTACACTTATCACGCATAGGCATAATGTTTTTAATAATTGGAACGTATTGTTGTTATTGTCGGTTTCTTTTGTTGTTTTGAGTTAATATTTTTTTTTAGTTTAAAACGATTTTGAGGGTTCATTGAAAACACTATGTAGTATTTTCTTATCTCTTTAAAAAAAAATCCTTAAACAAGCCATTCAACAATAATATTATCGACAACTTCGAAATTGTTTTCACCTGTCTAACATTTTTCTGAAATTTATTTATTTATTTTTATGTACTTTATTGTACACCAGAAAGCTCACAGCAAAAAAAAATGAAATGAGCCCATCCAAGCTTCATTATCATTTTGACAACGACATTTTGAATTTACATCTAAAGTCCAATAGACACCAATAAATAGTACATAGGTACCATATGTACCTATTAACTTTTTAAGTATGCTTATTATGGTGAAGGTGCCCCTTGCTTTGGAAACGCCGGTGTATCCATACACCCACATAAATTCTCCAGTTACGTTTAAGGGACTACTCACACTTATTCAGCTCTATTCAGCTTATGCCCATAGAAAACAACGATTTTGTATACGCGTACGCATCCGTTCAGCTTTCCGCGTCTATTCAGCTTTTGCGGCAAACAAGTATAAAATGAGGACAAATGTGTTATTATCATGCTAGTGCTATAGATAGAGATCAGCGCTGTTCTGCCGCGTTCGGCGCTGTTTTGTTCAGCGCTGTACGCGGCTGATAGAAGCAGTACTGTATAAGTGTGACCAAAATCGTTTAGCGAAACGCGAATGGAGCTGAATAAGTGTGAGTAGTCCCTAAGTCTCATGTCGAGGGCGAGTCTTTTGCCATGAACCGGACACAAATCCAGACTGTACTGAGAAATTCCAGATGGAAAAACCCAATAACACTTTGCCCAACCCGGGCATCGAACCCAGAACCCACTAGACCAACGAGGCAGTATACCTAGTTGAATGTTACCTAGTTTCATGAATATAAACAACTTTTGCTATAGTATGAAAAACAAAATCTTCTGTTTTAATATATTTTAGAGCATCAGATTTTTTTTCCATTTTCGAGACAATCTTTTGCCACGGCTAAGCCCGCGTGAATTTCTAAAATTATGCCACGGAAACGTGCTACTGGGATTAAAAGTCGTCAAGTGTTAGTGAAAACGGGTATTCCACCAACAATATTTTACCTGATCAGAGAATCGAACCCTGGACCGCTCAGTTACCACTGGAACAGCGCGGCCTGGATCTTAATTTAATTTTTTCCAGAAATAAGGGTAGTTAAAGGAGGTTAGGGGGGTGATCTTCATTCATATTTAAAATCAAAAATTTTAATACGAGCGAAGACTCATATAGGGTTAGTCAGGTAGTGGTAACAAATGGGAATTAGTAGGTAGGTTTAACTGGGTAGGGAGATGGAGGTTAGATATGCAGTCGCTCTATGTAAAATACTTTATACAGCTGCATCCGGTTAGACTGGAAGTCTGAAAATTGTTGGGAAAAGATTAGCCAGATGAAAGGTTACCTCTTAGGTCTACGTAATTGATCCTTCCATTGATATCATTCGCAGTACGCCACCATACTTAGTAGGGTACATAATAACATACATACATACAGACATAATCAGCCTATTAATGTTCCCACTGCTGGAACACAGGCCTCCTCTCTGTGACAGGGAGTGGGCCGTAATCTACCACGGGGGCCTAGTGCGGATTGGTAGATGTCACATATCTTCGAATTTTTTGGTTCTAAGACATGGCGGTTTCCTCACGATGTTCTCCTTCACCGTTTTGAGAGCAGTGGTAATTTAATTATTTCCACAAAGTAAAGCGCCTGCCTGGGTTCGAACCCATGACCTACAACTCGTGAGTCGGCGCCATTACCACTGGGCCACCACTGCTCTCGCACAAACACATAACACATAATAACACATCAAACTTATTCAAAAACGTTTATTCCAAAAGTTAGGTACAAATTCAGCTTCGGGAGACTTAACATTAATAATTATCTACTAATATCTAGATTTACTAAGTACCTAGACTATTATTATTAGCTAACTAGATTAAACTAACTAGCTCATTAGTTAACCGGGATGATCTGATAATTTCTTCTGTTTTCTTACGTCTTTTCTGTGGTCGTAGAATAGCCAGCTGGAACATAAAAGAAAAATAAATGAGATTATAGGTGCGTTTTGATTTGGGCTTGGATAACGGTATACTTTTCGAAACGGTTCCGTCTTAAAAACCTAAGAAACGATTTGTTTCGGTTACGTTCGAACATAACGCTATAAAAACGTTTTTGAAAAAGAACAAAATTTTAATCGTTCTCGGTTCATAAGACGTTTTGAACAGTTTTTTTTTTTTCATTTTGGGTTGATCGATAATTCGACAGGAAACTCGCAATACAACCCTTACGGCAACCGCATTGGAATCAATGATGTAATGAAATGAAATTAAGGTACAATTTAAATAAACAAGTTCTTAATTAGTGCGCGACTGCGTCCTGCGGAATAAATCAGTTTTTGTTTTGCGGAATATACTCGTACGTTCTTATTTCGTTTTCGTTCCGAACAATAAATTGTATAAAGAACTGAAACGTTTTAAAAACGTTATTTTAAATAACCTTTCTGAGCTTAGGTTTTGATCACATTCACCCCCACTTTCTAGAAAGCTGATCAAGAATTTTACCATCATAGGAACGTTTAAATTTGTAGTTATTTGTTGTCAGGAATGTTAAGGCCACGTCCAAACCACGCTAGTCGCGCAAGCTCGCGATAGTTACGCTCGTTCATATGAATATGACATACACGCGCGATCAATCTAGTCGCGCATGTATGACATTATTCCGGTATACGATCTCGTAATCGTGTATTCACGTGGCAGTCGCATTCGGTTAGAGCTCAGGGTAAGGGGCATCTGTAAAACCCGAAAGTAATGATCACCATTATGTTCAAGAGTGCAGGATTCTGCACGTTAAGCTTACAAAATGTTTTTGATGCGAGAGTGTTATTGCCAAGTCGTCAAGCAAGACACATAGCCTTGCTTGACGACTTGGCAACCCTGCTGGGGAGTTTGTTGCGCCACTTCTTCTTTCCAGCTAAAGCACTAGGAAGTGATGAAGGGCGGGCGTTTTTGGGGGACTGTCCTATGTAATTTTGACGTTCGAAAAGTGCTGATTCTCAGCCTAGCTTGAATAAATGACTTTTGAATTTTGAATAGATCAAGCATAAGTTGCTTAATTGTTAAGGTTCGAGCAGACAGGCGCAACGCGACTCTGATGGAACAATTTCTATGAAAACTTCTCGGAAATTGTTCTATAGGTGTCGCGTCGCGTCGTCGTGTCACGCCTGTTTGCGAGAGCTTTTAATTTAATGTTAATCGTTGCTTCGTTTTTTTTTCTTGTATCAGCAAAAACTATATTGTAACACCGAGTTAGAAATAATGAAGTCAGAACTTTTTGACTGGAATATAGTATTTTTATCTCACGAAGCGACGCGGTGACGCGCGCTCTACTTGTGGTAAACATACACGCTATCAATGTGTGCGTGATGACGAGTAGCGTCAGCACATAACACACACACACACACACTTCCAACAGCCATTGTCTCGGACGATACCGAGAGCTCCTGCGCTTACACACACATTCCCAGCGTGTTTATACACTTGGTAACCACAAGTAAAGCGCGCGACGATTCATGAGATAAAAATACTGTAATATTCCTGCCAGGATGCTATGAATGTACAAACAGCATCTGAGTATCGGTATTCGTGGAGGCTATATTACTGAACCCCAAATTATCATCACTAATTGTTATTAGTCAGTACGGTCATGATGCAGCTGCGATTCTCCATACAAATGTATTCCTCTTTTTTCTTCCTGAATAATAATTCTAGAGCAAACATTTTTTTTTTTTCATAAAATCTAGGTCTGCTGTAGACACGTCCTTGTTATTTCCTTTTTTTCAGCAACTTATTGGTAAAGAAAATATAACCCTCCAAAAATTACAAAAACGCCCCATTTTTACCGCCGTGATTAGAGGACTACCAGACAAATTCGAAAAGTTTTTAACATAAAAGAAAATGATAGAAACCTACGAGGTCGGTCGTTGGACGTCATAGAGCGCAGTCGTCCCGGGTGCGAGCTCCGTCCCAAAAAAAACAAAAAATTACATGCACATGTGACGCGCGCAGCCATTATCGGCGACATAGAACAGTGACTTTTTGTTTTAATACTACAGTGACTTTAATAACCGCCAAATATAAATATTAAAATAGTGATAAAGTGAGGTGCCTACCTACGAGCGTTCCTGACTTCAGGCGAACCAAGGAACCCACGATAATTTGGTGAGATCTTTCTGGTCGTTGCTTCCCTCTGCAAAATCGCTAGCACAATATCGCGAGCGCTCATTTGCAGTGGTGAAGTAACTGGCGTTTGATTTCAAGCGTACATTCATCTATTTATTATTATATTATTTTCTAAGCTAATGCTATATAGGCTCACATCACTCATGTGCATATAAAATATATTCTGGCAAAATAAACGAATATACAAAATGGTTCTAACAAAATAACATAATCGATTTAGATTTAGTACAAAATCTATTTCCCCATAAAATTTCTTATTTTGACCAGTGTGTTTTGACCTCTTTTTCTGACGATTAGGTAGAACATCAAGCTAAACTCCCAGAAACGACCCTAAACTAATTGGCTATTTTATTAGCCTTATAAAAAGTCACCCCATCAACAAATATAATTCTGACAGTCATTAATAAAGGTATACCCGTATGCGCGCAGGACTTCGGTCGGTGTTCACAAGCTTTTTGTGACGGCACATGAGTGGAGAGGCCCATTCAACAAAAAACAAAACTTGACCCCGAAATCTAAGTCTACATAGCAGGATCCAATGCTACAGGAAAACTAAGATGCAATAATAAATCTCCGCGCAACCCGCAGCCCTGTCAAAGTTTTGTATCCCTCGAAAAGAAGCCCACTTTATTACCCAAACAAAACTTTGTACAATGGTCATAATAGCGCCCATGCAAAAAGATGGTAACTGCCTACTTAGCAATATCCCATCAAACAAAAAACATAATGGGGCTGACGTTTGACCATATGTCTGTACGCCAAGACCTTGCTACTTATGTTTCAACGTACCGAAGTGACGCCAATTCGCTTCGCACCTTTTTAAAAAACATTCATGCGTTTCTTCCTAGCAACAAGCTTTCCCAGGAACAAATAATAACAAAATACATAACCGTGGAGTATAACGAGACGTTCTGGAGTGAAGAAGATATCATAATCACTGCGCCCGAATTCTATCTCGTAAATGTGCATGTGCACATAAATTACGAGAACATACTGGTGTATTCACCTGCCGGCGATTCAGTACATGATGGACACATACATATACTATACACGGACCAGCAGAATCATTAACATCATGCGTAACGGGACAGCCCCAAACAGAACAAGTAGTAATCGAGCTCTACAAAACGATACCACAAATATTACAAGAAGCCGTCACCAAACATAATATGAACAAAGCGTCTAGACACAAAATGAAACACCCGAATACCCGATACATGGCTAGAAACAACGCAGGTACCTATTCCGAAAAAAATTACCCTAAAGATACAATGAGTATCGCCGAATATCAGTTTGCAATACGGGTTACAGAATTAACGCCTCCTAACAAAAAAAAAAAAAAAAGCGGCCAAGTGCGAGTCGGACTCGCCCATGAACGGTTCCATAGCAGCAAGTAATATAATATAAAAGAGCTTGTAGTTCGTTAAAGGTAAATGACGGTTTACGATTTATGTCGTATTAAAAAAAAACTACTTACTAGATCTCGTTCAAACCAATTTTCGGTGGAAGTTTATATGGTAATGTACATCATATATTTTTTTAATTTTATCATTCTCTTAGTTTAGAAGTTACAGGGGGGGGGGGCACACATTTTACCACTTTGGAAGTGTCTCTCGCGCAAACTATTCAGTTCAGTAGCCCGGAACAGATCAGATAGTAATAGAGCTCTACAAAGCTATGCCCAAAGTATTACAGGAAGCCATCACTAAGCACATTAACAAAGCCTGGACACAGAATGAGGCACCCGGCACGTGGCTAGAAACAATGCAGGTACCAATCCCTAAAAAAACCAACCCTAAAGACCCAAATGACTATCGACGAATATCGGTTTGCAACACGGGCTATAGAATCTACGCCTCCTACGTTCTTAAAAAATTAGACGAAGTAATAAAAGAATTGGGCAACTACCAAGCAGCCTTTCTAAACAACAAATCCACAGATGATCACATATTTACGCTAAAAAGGGTTCTGGACGAAGAATGGCGAGCAGGAAAAAGAATTTATGTACTCGCTCTGGACATTGAAAAAGCTTTTGACAACGTCGACCTCCAAGCACTGCGAGACATTCTAATACAAAGAACTAACAAGACTCTAACCAATAAGATAATCAAGGTTTGCATGAATGAACGCACGCACATCAAATGGTGTGGGCAGCAATCTAGTTGGATTACCAAAGGAAAAGGTGTCAAACAAGGCTGCCCGCTGTCGCCTCGCCATTTTACACTGGTCATGGATGAAGTCCTTAGAACCCTCGAAGAGGAAAGTCAATTAATAAAATTAGACCAAGATCGGGGAATCTCACTCCCCCTGGTGCTATCATTCGCAGACGACCTGATCTTCATTACAGATGATCTGAAAGGGTTAGAAGGAATCGTATACCATATTAAACCCCTACTAGGTAGTGTCGGCCTACAAATAAACGAAACTAAAACAAAAAATTTAATTAGGGACCCAGTAGCTAAACAGAAAGCGACTTATATGTCAATGAACGGATTAAATCTACATACTGTCGATGAAATTAAATACCTAGGCACATATATAACATCTGCTTTAAGCAGGAGAAGCACTATTAGGAAACGATGCGAACAGGCTACTAGAAACGCAAAGTCACTATTACCATTCATAACAAACTCAAAGATGGACTGGAAACTAGCCAGACTCATGTACCGAGTGGTGATCCTACCTTGTATGATATACGGTTTGAAAGTATCGGCAATCACCAAAGCTAACAGATCAATGCTGAGAAGATATGAGGGAGTCATCTTGAGAGACCTGAATAACCACGCCAGAAACAAACCAAGACATAAGAAGATGCACGAAATCTTGGACGGAAAAACAGTAACCAAACGCATCAAGAATCACAGGATGTGCTATCTCGCACACGTTCACAGGCGAGGCAAACTACACCTGCTACACGCAGCAATGCAGTATAAGGCCAAAACCAAGAAATTAGGACGTCCAAACTACACATGGAACGACAACATTAAACAGGACTCGAGTTATTTCGACAAGGAAGTCAACTTCTGGATGGACACGGCTACAGACCGAAACAAGATAATGAAGGCTGCCAGCGAGATCTACAAGAAACCTGAAACGGATAGCAGCGAGGCTTCTGACGAAGACTTAGAAACAGCTAAATATAACACAGCAAAGCAGCGATATAGAAAAGAGCCGAGAAAGCAGCGTAACCCCGCCTCAAGAACCACCGGCGAAGATCTATGTGAACCGACATAACGGCGAGTGGCAACGTCGTAAAAAGATGCCCATCCAATGAACTATAACCTGTCTCTCCACTATTCCTAGGCTTACTCTAGGATGCATATCCGGTAGGCTCGTATCTCCCTCCTTATCCCAGGGCACATATCTAATCCCTACCATTACCGCGCCACCCGGTCTACTCTTTGATATGCAATGGCTTTTGAAGTCCCATGCAACATGAGACTTCATGGGCTAGTGCAAATCTTGGGGTTCATTCGATTTATCGAGTCTGGTTAAACCACGCTGGGATCGGGGCAATTCATTCATTCATTCATTCATAAAAGAAAATGATAGAAACCTAGGCATAAAAAACTCAAACAACAACACCAACTAAACTCAACTCAACTCTCTATCTTTCTTAAAATGTTAATGTAACAACTCAGTTTTCGAGGAAAAAAAGGGGAATGCGAAACGTCGATCTCGTCATTTTTTTTTTTGTGATATAATCGGTCTAAGCTGCAGCTGTCCCTATCGCACTTTACGGAGGCAGACTTGAGGTAAGACGACAGCAATATTTTCCTCAAATACCTGCTTCAAATTCCTCGTAGGCCCTGTTCCTTCTAAAGTTTTATTCGTCGTATACTTACATGAGCACAAGAACAGCTGGTAACGTCATGCTGGCTCCTAAGAGGAACACAGCACCCGGCAGCACCTCCATCGTGGCAGTATACACCCTGGTGTACAGCGGCACGTAAATCAGAGGCATCAGGTTTTCTACGAGACCCACTAGAGAGTTCACTTTACCTGGAAAAATATTATAACTTTTATGAGCATTTTTACCAAGGATTTTAACATGACTACGGCTTTACTTTAAAACCAGTAGTCGGGTTTTAGTTTTCAAACTTGCTTTTTATTTAATTTGTTTTGGGGTTATAATTTCGTAATAAAGTATTTGCAGAACCGCTTTATTTTATTTTGTATAGGTTTAATTGTATAATACTTAGGTATTAATTTTACAGCCGCGCCGTACGTAGCACAGTCTCACTTTTGCATGTTTTTAACAATTTAAACATATTTATTTACTTTGAAAATATGATATATATACATATTTGTCATTTGATACCAAACATGGTATGACAAAAAAAATTTTTTTTTTCTTTCGTCACTTTATGTCCTCTAGAGGGCGCCATATTGAATTAAATTTAACGTCACATAGCCTATTACCAGCGGACATACAGGACGCTTCCAACGCGCTTGATCAGTGGTTTAGAAGTTATGAGGTTACAGATGAACATACAAACATACATACCGGTCAAAATCATAACCCTCCTTTTTGCTTCGCCGAAGTCGGGTAAATAGGTCCTTTATGTGCCATTTCAGATATAACACACACGATTACCATCAAAATTAATTTAGGCAGTTGGAAATATCGTCTAAATGGATTGGTTGTCATGTTTAGTACAATCATACAAGTGAAGTTGACATGACATCTTCGAGTGCATTTACAGACAAATAATTTTAATAGATCAACCTAGTACTCGTATAAGCTATTGCAGACTGAATGTGAAGGGTATTTTTTTTTATAATCATGTAAGTGCCGTACGTAAATAGATATTATTTGATAAAAATGTTATAGGGAATTGGAGGATTATTAATTAAATTACACAATTTAAACAATTGTCATCTTTAAAGTGATTTCAATTTAGAATTTCGGGTTTCAAATAATCAAATCAAGGTACTTAGGGCAGATTTTACTAACGAAACTGAACGCGATCAGCATGTCTAAAACGCGTTCAAGAGCTGTCAGTGTCAAAATTGTTGTGGAATATTGTACACTGACAATTACTCTTAAACGCGTTTAGATGTGCTGAACGTGTTCAATTTCATTGGTGAAATCCGCTTTTTGATCAATTTGTTTACATTTTCGTCAGATACTTTTGGAACAGACCACAATTTTTTAATCCACGTTTCGGATTCAACATACCTGGCATATTATAAGAACCAATTTATACACATTTGACACTTCCCGTGACCCAAGGGCTGGCTTTTACCTTGGCCAGAGGCTAAGCATTGCCTTACAACGTGGCAATGCCGCCAGTCTCTTGGGTACATTACCAGTTGACAGCGATGCGGAAGAATTTTTCGACGCCATATTTTAGTTTCTTTATAGTTAGGTTTGGTTAGTATAAATTTTAATTTTAATAGTTTGTTAGTTAATTTAGTTTACCCATTTTTTATCCCCTTTGATAAACAATAATTCTTTGAAACAAATATGATTGTTAACTTTTCCTTAATCTCTAATCTAAAAAAATATTAAGTATGAGGGTGCCAAAATGTATAATGAATTGCCGAAAGATATTAAGGAAATACAATCTTTTCCCCTATTTAAAAAGAAATTAAAATTCCACATAATGAGAAGTTTTCAATTATGTTAGAGTAGAACTCAGAATATTTACATAAACAATACGTAATATTAATAATAACAGCTATATACATAATACATTCATAACAATTACAAGAAAACGTAAACTAAATGCAAAATTAAACCTAAGTATAAACATGAAATAAATATCAAAAAGTAATTATACTTCAATAGCAACTATGATAGAAACTGTGTTTCGATACGTAATATGGACTCATACTCTCAATATTTTTTGCAGATTACCTACATCAAGCAAAAATACCTATATTAAAAACATACCTTCTAAACTCGATCTTTTTGAGCATAGTTTATTTTACTAACATAGTGGTAAGTTAGTGACTAACAATATTGTACCTACCTCAAAAATTATATACCTACCGTTCCGATACTCGTTCCTAAGAACGTTTATATAATATGTACATAATGTAACCAGTGTTTCTCATTCTAAGTGAATAATTGTATTCTGTTTTTGAGAAATAAATGTCTTAAACCATAATCATCGCTCGTTTGGTTACTGAGTTTTGGGGTAATTAGATAATCTGATAGCATTATTTTATACTCGTAATAATAGTTATGAATGTGTTACTTACCTAATTCATTAGGTTCTACTAGTTTCGAGATTATTGACCTCATTGCCAACAGTGAAGTACCATTCAGAATTTCAACCAGAGGCGCTGAAAACAAAACAGAAGACGGTTTAGTAAATGTAGGTACATCAACATAAAAAAGAATTTACGAACTTGAATGTAAGAACCTGGTTCACTTAAATTATGTTTAACTAGCTGTGCCCCGCGGTTTCACCTGCATAAAGCCCGTCATGACGTAGCTTATGGATATTATCATATTTTGCTTTTTTTGCGTGGTTTTTGGTGCGTACTAGAAATATAATTATATTATAGCTCCGTTTGAGGTCACTCGAAGATTACTACGAGTATAGAAAATATATCGTAATAATGCTACGTCTGTGGTGTGCTTTAGTGTCGATCCCGTAAGAATACCGGAATCTAAAGTATCCTATGTCCTAATCCAGGTCATGCATGGTCTACCCAAGTGCCTAATTTTATCCAAATCTAAAACATACAAAAAACAAAAAGTTTTATTGGTAAAGGAAAAGTCGATGACATACAGAGATCTTACATGGGTACAATTAAGTTTATAGATATACATCACAATGGTTAGACCGTTGACCCCCAAACTAAGCAGGGCTTGTATCTTGGGGGTCGGAGTGCGATTGAGCAGAAATAAATATGTCAGGTTACAGGGCAAGTTTTGTAAAGCGTGTGTTATGTTTGTGAGTTTTTGTGTGTGTTTGTGTGAGAGTCTGTGAGGGTGAAAGTGTGAGAGAAGAATGTTCTTTGCTGGCACTTTGGCTTGTCGAGAAACGTTAGAGAAATGAATCTGTTTCGGTGTATGTTAGTTTGGGAAGCCATTTCTTTAGTACACTTTTTCAAGGCGAGTGGATTGCAGGTCTTTGATGTCCACTGATTTGCAAACCTTGTTAAATGTGTGTAGGTGAGAGTAAGCTGGACTGCGTCTGGCCAAAAGGGACTTCGCAGGTGGAGTCTGAACACCCGCTTGGACAAGAGTTCGCCGTTTCCCTCTCATCTCTCTCTCATCTGTTCAGCCGTTTTAGCGTGAAAACGTAACAAAAAAACTCACTTCAGTTTGTTAGGGATAGTTAAGATTTTATTGTAGTGTATGTGCCTTTAAAAGTAAAAATAACGCTCTTTAAAGCGTATTGTCAATCTTTTTACTCGAGTGGCCTGTGGGTGAGCTATACGCGACGATCCTATGACACCCTGCGGGTTCAATATAACAATGCTTTCAGAGTGTTGTCAAGGCTACCGTGGCGCTGCAGTGCCTCCGGGATGTTTGCAGAAGCCCACACGGACGGCTTCAAGGCCATAATTCGCAAAAAATCGGCTTCTTTACTGCAGCGTCTGCGAGGTGCCAAGAATGGCATTCTGAAAGTCATTGCGGCTCGCTTTGACTGCCCCATTCAAAAACACTGGGTAAGGGTAGTGAATGGTCTTGTATAGGTAGTAAGTAGTCTACATAAAGATAAGTACTAACAATACTAACATAATTGTAAGCTAATATTGTTGCTAATATACTAACAAGATATGGATTTAAATTATCTGAATTAAATTATTCTATTCTATTCTATTCTAAAACCTTTGGGCCCAGATAACTTAATAGGAGCAGGATTTTACAGGATATTAAAAATCTGCGGAATCCCATCTAACAATGATATTAGAAAGAAAGAAAAATGCGTTTACTGACTATTAATGTCAACAAAACAGCATACATAATATTTTCTCCTAAGAACAAAAAGATTCCTAATTTCCCTCCTCTTATGGTAGATGGTCAACATCTGTTAAAATCAAACCATGAGAAATACCTGGGCCTGATTTTGGACAGTAGACTGACATTCAAGCCACATATTGATTACGTTAGAAGCAGATTGATTCCGTTGACTGGAGCCCTGCGAAATATTGCTAAGTGTGTGCCATTTCACTTACGCTACACTATCTATAATACACTAGTCAAACCGCATCTAGACTATTTAATTCAAGTATGGGGACAGGCCGCTATTACACATCTTCATGACTTACAAGTAACGCAAAACAAAGCAATCAAAGTACTTTTTAATTACAATTACTTAACACCTACGAAAGAAATTTACGCTAAGACTAAGCTATATAACCTTCAAAAATTATATACTTACCACACATGCATACTAATAAAGAAAATCTTAACAAACAAAATACACTCACAAATCACCTTCAAACACAAAACTCACCACTACTACACCAGGAATAGGGATAGTTTAGAATTGCCTTCAGTTAGGACTTTGTACGGAAGAAGAACCATTCAGTTTGAGGGAGCGCAGCTTTATAATAAGTTACCGAAAGAACTTAGAGATTCTTCATCAGTGAACATTTTTAAGAATAGGTTAAAGTTGTATTTGGCTAACCAACAATAAGAAAATTGTTATTACTTTAAGTTATCGACAGATCGAACGACAACACAATTGTTTACCATATTATATAATTATGTTTTCAACACAGTTGCTCGTAAAGTGGCTCTTATTTAACCGCTTTTAGGTTCATAATGCAGTGTATTATAGACACGTGCTTTTTTCTTTACATAATCGCACTAGTGCGGTAATGTGCGCCATAGATAACTATTTACTAGTCGGAGTAATGACATGGCAGTCTGGCAGTATGGAATTAGTAAGTACTATCAAGGCACGACATGTCTTTCTTATTGCGACTTAATATAGTGTGACAAAGTAAACAGGTTTTTGGAACGAAGTTCTTTAACGCGGCTTCATTCTTGCGTCTGTCTTTTTCTAATTCGATAGAAAGAGAAAGAGAAAGTGTGAATTTCGTCAAAATGGAAATCTAAGATGGCGGCTGCGAAAATTTTCTCATTTTTCGTCATGGATATCGTTTTCGTAGTTGTCGATGGTTCTAATGCCGATAGTGAGGTCAAAATGGAAATCCAAGATGGCGGCTCCGAAATTTTTCTCATTTTTCGTCATGGGTGTCGTTTTCGTAGGTTTCGATGGTTCTAAAGCCGATAGTGAGGTCAAAATGGAAATCCAAGATGGCGGCTCCGAAAATTTTCTCATTTTTCGTCAAGGGTATCGTTTTCGTAGCTTTCAATGGTTCTAAGGCTGATAGTGAGGTCAAAATGGAAATCCAAGATGGCGGCTGCAAAATTTCTCATTTTCGTCATGGGCGTCGTTTTCGTAGTTTTCGATGGTTCTAAAGCCGATAGTGATGTCAAAATGTAAATCAAAGATGGCGGCTGTGAAAATTTTCTCATATTTCGTCATGGGTGTCGTTATCGTAGGTTTCGATGGTTCTAAAGCCGATAGTGATGTCAAAATGTAAATCCAAGATGGTGGCTGTAATTTTTTTTTTCATTTCTCGTCATGGGTGTCGTTTTCGTAGTTTTCGATGGTTCTAAAGCCGATAGTGGGGTCAAATGTAAATCCAAGATGGCGGCTGTAATAACCAATACAGCACACTCGTATCATAATGTACTATTAGTTTCTCATACTTAAGTGAACTATGTAAGTTCTTTTGAGAAATAAATTTCTTTAAACCGAAAAATGCGTTTATTGGCATTGTTAGTACTGAAGGCATGTAACAACCTATGTAGATTTTTAAACCAAAATAAACATTATTTAAAATCAGCAATCATGTAAAAGAACATTGTTCAGATGAGTTCGTGGCTAAGTAACAAGCCGCACGGGTCGATCCTTCAGGTTAAGCTACGCTTGACGGGGTTGATCAGTAGATGGGTGACCATCTTCACATACTGAGACTCCTCCGTGCCTCGGAAAGCACGGTAAGCCATTGGTCCCGGCTGTCATTCGTGGATCTTTGACAGTCGTTACGAGCCGTCAGAAGCCCGAAGGTCAGACACCAGTCTTACCAAGGGGTATCGTATTACACAGTTACTGGGTTGTGGAGGTCAGATAGGCAGTCGCTCCATGTAAAATACTGGTATTCAGCTACATCCGGTTAGACTGGAAGCCGACCCCAAGATGTTGGGAAAAGGCTAGGAAGAATGTTTTTT
The DNA here is from genome assembly GCA_948150665.1 of Conistra vaccinii. Lineage (NCBI taxonomy): Eukaryota > Metazoa > Arthropoda > Insecta > Lepidoptera > Noctuidae > Conistra > Conistra vaccinii. The sequence continues at coordinate 5,631,875 of OX411321.1, forward strand.
TTATTTTGTGCAAGAACATTGTTCAAAAGAAATGAAATATGTTTATTTTTAAACTGAATACACCTTACATAACCTAGGTAATAATAAAAAATTAATTAGGTCAAATAAAAACGAATATCCTATCATATTTATTTATCGTGATAATATTTTTATTTTTGTTCTTGAAACTATTAGAAACAAATGACACGCATTAAATGGGTAGATACGTGCCCAGATTATAATGGAATGATTAAGTCATTCTATCATAAAAGGGTTATCGAATAATCTACTTATAATCGAACGAGTATAGTGGAGTTTGTATGCCCGTTATCAACAATGATAACGATTGTGTGGCAATTAATCGAAATTCGAAGATCAGCCGTACAAACGCGCGCGCGACAAACTTTTGTCGTCGCATTATCTCGCGCCGGACCGAGACCTGGCTATGCGTAAATATAGGTAATTAGAAGACCAAAATTTGTCGCGGTGCGCATGTAAGCCTGGCAAACAGTCGGTGCTTCATTTTAAATACCTGCCAGCTGTGATAAACAAATAAAAATGCGGCTGTAAACATCTGGTTGGAAGGTATTTATTTTAATCAACACGTTGCATAATCGGTAGGTCTAATAGGACAGAATGAAAATGGACTGGTAAATTATACGCATCACTTAGATATAAAAGAGGGAAGACAGAGAGAGAGAGAAAGAGGGAGGTGGAGAGTGAGTTGATAATAAAAACTATTCTCTTCAATTAAGCATTGGTTTTGATTTTTTTTTTGGTAGGCCATACTTCAGAGGTGGTCCCATATAAATTTTATTAACTTTACTTGGGTAGTTTTCGAGTTAGCTTCAACAATAATTCAATAAAAAATACGTATTTTCCTCACTTAGCCTATGTGGATGATACTCGTATGATGATAAGTTCCTGTCGCTGTTATTTAAATAGCTGGTAGTGGTATTCGAATTTGTATGGGGTAAATACCACAACTAAACGGTGAAATTTAAAAACGTTTTACAAAAAAAAAACAACCGGCTTCCAAAAAAAACACTACAATGTCAAAAATCGGTGGCAAAAAACGAAAATCAAAACCAAAGACACCGACTAAAGTTATTTTTGACTTTGTAGTGTTTTTTTTGGAAGTCAATAGTATTTTTTTTCTAAAAAGTGTTTATATTATAAAATAAATAGAACCCCGAATATTATGAAAATGCTATTCATAATCATAGAGCCACATCTACGATCACAATCATGATTGCCGCTTAGTCTAAGAAAACTGATAATGAATCGTTACAAATACGTCATGTCTCATCAACTTCTGACTAGTTGTAAAATAACGGCAAGTGAAACTGATTATCCAAAACCAGTCATAATTATCAAAAACAGGTTGTCAATGTTTCCTCTCTTATTAGGAAATCTATAATCCGGACTGTATTATTCATGAATACAGCAATGGATTCAAGTTTCTACGTATTTCTGAACTAATATTATGAATAGTTATTCCCGCAAAGCTAGTAGTTATATTAGCTTGTGACCACATGTGGTCATCACATTTTTATATTTTTTTCCTCCACTGAGTCCACTGAGCTTGTACATTGCACGCAGTGACTCGTATGAAAGGAGGTGGAAAATGTCGGCAACAGCTTACGGTGGCCAGTTACTGATGTAGCCTAGCGTGTGTCGGGCCTAAAGCGAGCCGTCCACTGCCAACTAAACTAAGTTAGTTTGCACTTAGTTTAGTTTAGCTCGTCAATCTCGACATCACTCTCACCAATGAAATTGAACGCGTTCAAGAGCTGTCAGATAACATTCCATAGCAATTTTGACACTGACAGCTCTTGAACACGTTTTAAATGCTGATCGCGTTCAGTTTCATTGGTGAAATCCGCACTTAGTTTAGCTCGCGGGGGACGGCTCGCGTAATAATGACGTGTTACTGCCGAGTTAAAAATGACCGAATCTACAGTTTTTAGGGATCGTGATTTTAGTATTTTCTTAGGCTATAAACTCCTTCCTTGTTAGGAAGGAGTACACGATCGTAAAAATTACGAATAATACGTCCAAAATATTATAAAGAATCTTCAACACCGACGATGTAAAACCAATCGACAAGTCGGATAGTGTATGTATGGGTTTACAGAATTTATCCATTTATCTCGTCTGCTCGACGTCCATGTGTCACTGCAGGGATCCAGCAGAATATCAGCGTCAGGTATATTTGCCTGACACATACTGAGCTAGACTCCCATTTGGTGCAGCCTTGAGACGCACACCGCACCTTGTTTATTCATGATTTGATTTGAATTACCCAGTCATAATTTCACTCAATTTCTCTAAATATGTTTTTTCTTTTATGCATATTGGCACCTTGTTTTATATTATTCATTTTATTTTATATTATCATTTAATAGCTCTGTGTCTTTTGTGTGCACTGACTAAATGTTTTATCTATCTATCTATTATACTAATAGGGCTAGACCTGCAACCAGTAAGTTAACTAAGAAATCAATGATTATTTACTTACCAATATAGAATATTTTCTCATTTGGAGCAAAACAATAGACGAAGGAAGATGCGATCTTGCTCAGCGTTGACACGATGCCCAGCAAAGAGTCGTGCCATTGTAGGTACTTGCTGAGGACCATAATTGAGAATATTGTACCTGGAATATAACAATTAGTTTTTTAAATACATAGTATAATATAGCTATCTAGAACCAAAAGAAAACAGTGATAGCCTAAGGCTGCCTGTCCACTGGAGCCGAAAGGAGAGGAGAGGAGCGGAGATGTGTCAATATTAACCTATTGAATCGCACCTCTGTAGCGGAGTTAAGATTCTATTGGTTAATATTGGCACATCTCCGCTCCTCTCCTCTCCGCTCCGCTCCAGTGGACAGGCAGCCTAATGGTGTGACCGTCGGACTGCCAAGTCATAGTTCTCGAGTTCGAACCCAAGGCACGCACCTCTGACTTTTCAGATTCATGTGCGCCTTGTATAGTTATCACTTGCTTCAAAAACGGTGAAGTAAAACATTGTGAGGGAACCGACATGCCTGAGAGATATTTCTCGACGGCATGTGAAACCTAGTTAACCCAAGGCACCACTGGTATAGTTATCACTTGCTTCAAAAACGGTGAAGGAAAACATTGTGAGGGAACCGACATGCCTGAGAGATATTTCTCGACGGCATGTGAAGCCTAGTTAGAGCCCCATGGGCGGCTTTAAAACTCTGACACCAGGTTAGTCACTAACCACACGAAAGGAAGGAGAAGACCTAAGGGAACTCAGAATAACTGCAGGGTGATTGCGTAAAACAATGGCAACTTCTTCTATTTTGCAGTTCAACAACTTTTACGTTGCTGAGCAGACGTATTTTACAAACATTAGATGCAATGAATTAGCAATTTAAAAACATTAGATGCAATGAATTAGCAATTTAAAAACATTAGATGCAATGAATTAGCAATTTTCTCCAAAATCCTTGGTATTGCAAATAAAAGTGGGTTAGGTAAATGGAATACTGAACTAGAGAAAAGAAAAATCCTCAGGATTTTTAGGTGTTGAACAACCTAAGATTTATTACTCCGTTTCGATTCCTTGTTAGCTTTTCCCAAGCAATTTTTTTTTCAGATTAGCTGGCTAGGCACATTGCAGGTTTTGGCAATTTCTATACAGGTAGAACTTTCGTTGACTAGGTGATATGCCCTTCTCCATCATGTCACGGTCTACCTATGTGCCAAATTTATCCAAATTCGTTCAGCCGTTTTAGCGAGAACGCGTAAAAAACATTAAAACTAAGTTTTGCATTTATTATTAAGTTAGGTTAGGTTTCGATGTTCTAAATAAATACATAAGGTACCATTTCAGAATCAAACTCAGAATCAGAAAAGCTTTGTGCAGACCAGCGCGACTTCTCGCGCGACGCGACACCTGTACACGTATAAGATGTTGTACATTAATTAATGAGATCGGCTACAGTCTACGGCGTGCAAATTATTACATAGATTAAAATATTAATACAAACAAAACAATATCAACAAAACAAAACAGAAATTAAAGTGAAGTCAAATAATTATATTATAGTCTGATTAATAAGTCTTCATGGTCTTTGCAATTAATTATAACAATCATAATCTGGATAAATTCATATGATTTTAAAAGTCTTTCACCGAGTAATAACATTTGCCTAAAACTAGTGCAGTTATCTTAGATTTAAATTTAAAAAAATACAAAGCAACCCAAACTATGAGGTATTTTATTATAAATGACTGGTCCCATTGTCATAATACTTTTCCTTAACAGTGCTGTTTTGTAATTACCCGAATGTAGCAAGTTCGTGTATTGAGATCTCAAGGTTACGTGATTTCCGGCCACCGTAGGCGCGGGCTTACGGACGGAGAGCAATGGGTAGCTCGCCGTCCGATAAGGACCAGGCCCGGGTCGACGGCGCGTCGTGTTCCATGCGCGCCTCAAAGAGATGTCAGCAAAATTGACGGGGTCCGCTAGGGCCGATGCCTACCGGAGTTGCGGGAAGTCCTAAGGTGAAACCGTGGCCCCTGGCACAGGCAAGGGAAGGTACACGGGTGGGTTGTAGTCAGTAAGAGTCTGACACGCCCTTGCGCTCCGCCCAGAGCGGGAGAAATCATTTGAAAATTTCCCACACAAAAAAAAGAGCCATTACGTGTTCGCATTTTAGTCAGTGACGGAAACACGTTACTGACTAATATGCGATCGTCAGTAATTGTACTATGAATGCACTTACCAGCCTTGAGAGATTACAACGACCCCCAAAGTGTATGTATTATATCACTGCCCAGCTGTTATTTAGTCATCCATTTCGGTACAATTAGCAATCGAACGTATTAATTATGATATCACTAACATATACCATGTAACATTAAATTGCTTTTTCCGAGAATCACAGGAAGTGATTAGTCAATACTATGTTGTTACGAAACTGTAAAGGGCTTATTTTGATCTAAACTAATATTATGAAGAGAAAAGATTTGATTTTTTGTATGTTTGTTAGGCTTTCACGGTAAAACGGCTGAACGGATTTGGATGAAATTTGGCACACGAGTAGACTATGACCTGGATTAGAACATATGATGCTTTCTATCACGAGATCGAAACGTATGCGGGTGAAACCGTAGGGCGTAGCTTGTAGTTAATAAACCACATTTTATATAAACAAACAATTTTTTCTCCAAAATATAAAATGTTGCCTGCTTTGTTGGTCTAGTGGTCGCAAGCGCTGCTACTGAGCATGAGGTCCTGGGTTCGATCCCTGGGTCGGGGAAAGTGTTATTGGGTTTTTCTATCTGGAATTTCTCAGTAGCAGCCCGGAGTCTGGATTTGTGCCCGGTTGTAGCAAAAGGCTCGCCCCTTTTTACATGGGACTTAAACATAACTGACGAAATGTGAGTGTATCTGCTACAGGTACACCTCTGCCCAACCCTTCGGGGAAACAAGGCGTGATGTTACGTTATAAAATGTTGTTGTTGGGCGAAAACTAACACTCTATCATTAAGTATATGAATTATAGAGTACTAGCTTCGCTTCGCCCGCGTGGAGGTCGGAAATTATCCCAAGGGAACGTACTACGGGTTAAAAAGTATCGTATCGTGATTGAGTCACAAACACACAAACATAAAAACTTTCACAGTTATAATATTAGTAGATAGTAGAAGTAGATAGTAGAAGTAGATCGTAGAAGTAGATCGTAGAAGTAGATAGTAGACGTAGATAGTAGAAGTAGATCGTAGAAGTTGATAGTAGAAGTAGATAGTAGAAGTAGATATTAGAAGTAGATCGTAGAAGTAGATCGTAGAAGTAGATCGTAGAAGTAGATCGTAGAAGTAGATAGTAGAAGTAGATAGTAGAAGTAGATAGTAGAAGTAGATAGTAGAAGTAGATCGTAGAAGTAGATAGTAGAAGTAGATATTAGACAGTAGATAGTAGAAGTAGATATTAGACAGTAGATAGTAGAAGTAGATAGTAGAAGTAGATAGTAGAAGTAGATAGTAGAAGTAGATAGTAGAAGTAGATAGTAGAAGTAGATAGTAGAAGTAGATAGTAGAAGTAGATCGTAGAAGTAGATATTAGACAGTAGATAGTAGAAGTAGATATTAGACAGTAGATAGTAGACAGTAGAAGTAGATAGTAGAAGTAGATCGTAGAAGTAGATATTAGAAGTAGATCGTAGAAGTAGATAGTAGAAGTAGATCGTAGAAGTAGATAGTAGAAGTAGATAGTAGAAGTAGATCGTAGAAGTAGATATTAGAAGTAGATCGTAGAAGTAGATAGTAGAAGTAGATCGTAGAAGTAGATATTAGAAGTAGATCGTAGAAGTAGATCGTAGAAGTAGATCGTAGAAGTAGATATTAGAAGTAGATCGTAGAAGTAGATCGTAGAAGTAGATAGTAGAAGTAGATATTAGACAGTAGATAGTAGACAGTAGAAGTAGATAGTAGATATCAGAGGTAGTAGGATAGGTAAAGGAGATGATCATATACCATCTTAATGGTCAATCAGCTTGTAAAGATTGTATGAAAGAATATTTTTAGTAAGTCATAGTCAAAAGCCGTTTGTTTTCTGAGTTTTAATATACAGGTTGAAATTGAATTTATGGACATCCTCTTAAGGGGTCATTGTACTCATCATTATGAACAACTTTCAGTATTCCCATACTGAAAACGCGAAAAAAAATTCTGCGGGATGCCTATGAATTCAATTTCACCCCGTATAAGTGAAGAAAAAGAACTTACCAATAGTGTGGGTGATGAAGTTATAAGTCTGGAATATGCTGAATTTAACTTCGTCCCAGTTAAATCTGTACCTCGTGGATAGGTACATGACTGATATTTCACCTGAAATCGAAAGAAAAACCTTTTAAAACTAAACACAGGCGCTAATCTAAACATTATCTAAGATAGTTAATTCACTCAGGCGTGACTTTGCGGAAATCCATCATAAAATACAATAGACGACGTATATTTAGTAACCTAATCCCCTTAACTGTTTTAGAGTCATGAAAAACCCTATAAGAAATGGACACGTGTTTTACCTCTCAACTGCGTTCGGCGCTTGACGTGGCAACACGTCGTGTCCTGGTTTGCAACAAGTCAATCGTCATCCTGAGGATGCCTCATCGAGAAGTGAAACAAGTGTCGGTTTCTTACAGGGTTCTTCAGGACTCTTTAGATTACTAAATATACGTCGTCTATTGTATTTTATCTCTGTAATATTCAAAGTTTAAGGACATGAACAAAATTAAATATTAGGGACATCGCTCATTATAGCAGCACGGCTCCGACATGTCAAATGACTTGTCATTCAAGTTAGGATTTTAAGTCAAATGCATTAAAGTCTATTTTACGATGGTTATACAGAATAGTGGACGGATCGCGGGTAGTGAGCGGCCCGCGAGCCGTCACATGTCGCGCCGACAGCACGCATCATGCGAGGAGTCCGCGCCCCGGCGCAGAAACGCCTGCAGCCTATATGCATGCTAGGACGTCGCCGCCCGCGCGGTAACGCCTCGCCAGCCGCGCGGTTACGCCTCGCTTGTGAATCAACAACAAGCTGTCACCTCACCGGTGGCGTGCCGGCTGCGAGCGGTCGCCTTGCTGACGGCGCGTTGGCAATTAGCGGTCGCCTTGCTTTCGGCGCGTTGGTGACTAGATTTTTCGAGGCGGTGCCGGGGCGTTACTGCTCTGGAGCGGTGCTGTTATAATAGGCGATGAACTTTAACCGACTTGATGACTTACATCGCTTTGATAGATTCGGAAACATGAATCAACTCTTGTTCACACTCGCTAACTAAAAAGGTTGGCGTGAAGCAAGGATACTGAGACCAAATTTTAAAGTGGCCAAGCATAGTGTCATTTAATATCTCCATGACAAAATCAAGAGTATCCTGGAACTTGGATAAGCCTGGTTAACGGCATTAAGCTAGCCTTGTTTTACTTGGGATTTATAACAAAAGTGACAATATTTATATTAGTCATGTTTGTCGTTATCATGGTTTACAGACGAGATAAATAAGCAAGCAAACACAACATACTAACCGTACATAGGTCCAAAGAGTACGCTGACGACTCCCAGAAGAACACAAAGCCGTAGTCTTCTGTTCTTAGGAGCTTTCCTGACGAGCACACTCACGGTGTCTTTGACGTTCTTCAGGTCGAATAACACGCGGATGAAGTGGCACTTTCCTTGTCGATCATGCTGAAGAACAATATACAATATAGATTTCTTAAAAGACAGGACCATGTGAAGGTATTGCTATATGACTATACCATGCATTCTATAAACGTGGGTATCCACTATGTTCGCTAACCTCTACCCAGCTTTATAGAATGCAAGGTACAGTCACCTTTATAACTGCTTTACCGCTCTCAGGTTGACGTCATAACACGACAAGATCTATTCGTCTAAGTGACAGTTCTTTAATTTCAACCTAAGTTTGATTTACTGAGAATTCTTGTCAAAAGTAAAGCAATTATGAAGGAAAATAAAATTCCCAAAGAACGGGCATTAGTTTCATTTTAAGGTCTAATAACACCATGCTGAAACAACCATACTTGATGAAAATTACCTTATTCTCTCAATACTGGCCGGTTATTTACATCAAACCGTACTCAGGAACACTGGAGGCCCGAAGGCCCACAGCCTGGTGTGTATGAAAAAGTTAATACGTATTGTATGCAAGCAATCTTTTCCTGTCCTTGAACACTGAGCCCGTATGACCCAGAGCCATGATTCTGACGCAAGACCCTGAAGTTGATGAACAGATGGAGAAGTCGACACGAGTTCTCAACTAAGTAAAAGCCGGGTACCATTTTTTATACAAATCATATTTTATAATAGGGACGTCTACAAAATAATAATTATTAAAACGTTATGCTGCTTACCTTCTTCTGCTCTCTATTCCGTTTAGGATCCTTCACTACAAAAAATAGATACAGCATGTTCAAAGTCTGTATGATGGCTGTCAATCCATAGCATCCATAGTAACCAAAGTTCTTCAACAAGACCCCACTGACGCCCATACCAATAGGAAAAGCCACTGTCACACTAAAACTAACAAGACCTAACCTAAAAGTTCTAGTCTTGTCTGTTGTAATGGTGCTTATAAAAGCAAATGCTGTCAAGAAACAAATGCACCATCCACCAGATAGTCCCTCAATAATAGCTTCCGTGAAGACCAAGACTTCCAATGAGAGTTGCCGGAAGAAATACACGTTGATCATATTGTTGATACCAACAAGCAATTGTCCCGTAATCGATATAATCATAAAAAACTTTCTATGCCCTGTTTTGTCAGAGAAAGATCCAACAAAAAGAGCTAATACACAGGGTATTGTAGCTGACAAGTAAGTCCTCCATGAAAGTGCTCTAGCCAGCAGCTTCTGTGTTTCTCTTTCATATTCGTTCTGACTGTCTGCATCTTGCATCTTCAGCGAATCGCATATAGCATCCGTAAAGTTAAGGTTCACTCGGCACGCCTTCTCAAGATTGAGGTTTTGTGATGCAGTCATATTGATCATAGCTGATACCACAAACATCAACAAACACGGCTCTAGGGTTATGTTTGTAAACATATCTATCACTTTTTCACGAAACGTTATGTTCTCCTCTATTTCTTCATTTTCTTTGAGAGGATCTTCTTCCGTAAACTCTTCATATTTCTTCGCTTCCCCTAGATTTTCTGTATCCATTTTGGAATCACTTTCATATAATCATTTATTTCGTTTAATAATATTTGGTTTGATAATTCACTTGTAGATGTAAGTGGTGCTGAATGTGAACTGTTTGTTATATCTCATTTGTAGTCAATAAAGCTATAATCATTAGCGATACATGCATATCTGATGTACCTATCGTACAAATATAGGGAGCGTAAAATGATATGGAAGTACATTAATAATGCGCCCGCCTACATTGTGTATATCTTAATAGACTAATCCTAACTTATCTACTACGGTGATTGTAAAATTATTATCATCTAATTGTTCCTTCTGGCGTTGTATGTAATTATTAGATATGTTTTTCATTACTTATTTTCCATTCTTATTACGTAAACAAGGTTATTGGTAAAACACCAACAACCTCTTAAGGGGTCATTATACTCATCATTATGAACAACTTTTACTATGGGACCAAAGATGAAATCACCTATCATACATTTATGTTCGCATAAACTAGTAAAAATGTCGGGAACAGCTGATTTTGTTTTCGCGATTTCAGCTTTGGTCCCAGAAACATCATTCCCATCGTAAAAGTTGTTCATAATGATGAGTATAATGACCCCTTAAGAGGTCGTTGGTGTTTTACCAATAACCCTGATAAGCTAATGCGTTTGCGCGTAATAATGTACTCGTTTCGAGGGCTGAATTAATATTTGTTGATTACTGTTTTTTTGCATTGTCTGTTTTACATGTGTTTTTCCGACGGGCTTTGCAGACGTTCATGGAACAGTTTTGTTTATATGTCATGTAATTGAGGGAAATTATATGCTAGTAACCGGGTACAAATCCAGACTCAACAAACAAATGAACCGCGAAGCCGACGTGCGTAACCTCTTCGTGGGTCTGAAGGTCCCCATAGTACAGTATCATGCTGAGTGGTAGCCTTTTTGTCACAGTCATGACGTGCCATATTTAAATATATTGTGTTTTATTTTCTTGTTCTACTCGAGTTTATAAACTTTTTTATGCACGCTTCTCTGTGACTAATAAACTAATTTTTCGGTTTTTTTGTGCGCCTACTAAGTAGCAGTGAAATTTCACCTTTAACACGCTCAGTGCCGGGAGCCCTGCTGGAGGGTTCACCTAGATGCATATGGGATGCCGAGAGCCCTCGCGGAGAGCTCATTTTAAATGTATGTTTTTCCTACCGTATACAGCATTATCAACCGTGAAAATTAAATCAGATGTATATTTTAACAAGATTTATTAGCAGGATATGCATTGGTTTTCAAATCAAAGATTTTTTTTTAATTTTTTGTTCACGGTTACAAATATTCACAAAAAATTTAAAAGGTTGGAAACTACGTATAGCGACAAGACCCGCAGAAAACACTATTTCACTTCGTTTTACAGTGTTTTATAACACGGTTTTAAACCTAATGCCGTTGACCATCCGCGATGGTTAAGTTTAGCGCAAACGTAATGCCGGGATCCCGGAGGGTCCACTTGCAATATGTATGGCGGCATGGCGTATGAGCTCGACGAAAATGGGTGGAGTCGAAAGTGTTAAGCTTAGTATTTCATAGAATAAGGTCATATTCAGTTGTCAGAAACCAATGTTTCTTTGATAAAACGAACGGAATGATTACTGAAGGTGAAACCTTTACAGACATCGTAAAAATATTAAATGTCGTAATCACTGATAAGGTAATAAATATGGATGATAAAAAGACAGCTAATGTGTTTTCAATGAAGTAACTCTTTATTTGTAAAAGTCATTGTGATTTCATAGTTTTTGTGTATTTTGAGAACAATTCAGCGTTGGTTTACGTAATGATAAGTTTTGAGGAATTCATGTCGTCACTACTTCCACCTTTTGCATATCGGAAACTACTGTTTTTTTTTTTTTTTTATCTTCCAGCAAAGTTTTTGAAGTGAAAACTTCTTTAGCGGCGTTGTGCACTTTTTTTGGGATGGGTAAATGTTAAACTCGCGTATGGATACGTGACCTCATTGAAAATTCATAAGACGGAGGGAGAGTAGAAATGCACAACGTTAATGTTCAAGTTTTTGTTGACAGCCCACTCTGTTTTATTTTTTTGGATTTTTTTTAATGGAGTACAGCTTTCGTTCTTGTACTGACAGCAAGCCACCTAATTCACTTCACTTCAATCGGCAGTCCCAGACTGCCCCTTTTTTCATCTTTTGGATGTTGCCTGCATGCTACAGTATCCTGTGGTGCGCCGGTGGTCGCTGGCAGCATCGCAAATCATCAGTGTACGCTGGCCGGCGGTAAATCCTCCTCGATGCCGTCCCCCGCCATCTGCTGGTGTACACTGGCCTTTTAACTCTACTAATAAGACCTTAATGTACCATGCTTTTACCTTAACAAATAATATATTCTATTCTATTCTGGATTCTTATAATTTAAGTTTGTATGTCAGCATATAGCTGCGAGTGCTACGTGTATGTTTACGTTTTGGCTGGGTTTAATTATAAACACTTACCCTACACTTTTATAAAATGTTTGTTACAGTATAGTGCTCAGACCTGGTCGCTTACCGAGCTGTAAAAATTAGAGTCTGCCAAAGAGCGACCAATCGCAGCATTCTGAGCGTAAAAAGACAGAAAAAAGACAACAAAACTGTAATGGGCGTAAGAAAGAAGGCTACCAGGCTGAAATGGGGATTGGGCGGGTCACATAGCCGAAAGTCTCCACAAAATGGGTGCCTGAAGATGGACGATGCTGCCGACGCCAGCCCATAAAGATATGGCGAAGTGACGCGAACTATACGCGAACGCGAACGTGTACGCGAACGTGTACGCGAACGTGTACGCGAACTACGAGGGCTGGTTCGAGGTGGCACGGGAAAAGAATTCCTGGAAGGACTAAATTATGGAGAGTATAAACTAAATAAAAATAAACTTTTATTTCATTATAATATTTCGCATGAAAGTAAATTATAATTCTTATGGGAAATAAAGATATCTCAAAAGAGTCAGTAAAGATCCTCTTGTCGAAAGCAGTACATACAAAGAATTAAAAAGAACAATAACATAATAAAAGAAATGGTATTTATGCCTGTTATAAGTATACACAGCATGTTGAATTAATATTTGAATAGAGACCATTTCTTTTGCCGCACATAACCACTATCAGTCTAATTTATTACGTTGTTATTAATTTATATTGTTGTGCAATCGTCTCATATGACAGTTTTCTACTTGGATTTCGAACATATCTGACTTAATATGTGATTATTTATAACATCGGTCAGGGAACCACTGAGTTTGCTAATAGAAAAACCCAATAACAGTTTGCTCGACCTGGTAATCGACCCAGGACCTCATGCGCTGTGTTACTGCTCGCTTACGAACACTAGACCAACGAAGCAAATCTTTAGCTTTATAATACTTCAAAAATATTTGACTGTAAGCAAGATGGTCTACGAATTTAAGCCCACGTAGCTTGTAGCATGCTACGCCGTAGCACGACGCGTAGCGCAACGGGCGACGACGGACCAGCGCTGCTAAGCTAAGTACGCCTGAATTAAATAATTACAAAAATGCTATGTATGTCAATCTAACTAGCCTTTTCCCAAGTATGTTAGGGTCGGGTTTCAGTCTAACCGCATGCAGCTGAATACCAGTATTTTACGTGGAGCGACTGCCTATCTGACCTCCACAAGCCATGTTACTGGGTAACACGATACCTCTGACTGGTTGTCAGACTTTTGGGCTTCTGACTACCAGTAACGACTGTCAAAGATCTACGAATGACAGTCGGGACTAACGGCTTAACTGCCTGCCTAGATGAATAGGCAGTCGCTCCATTTAAAATACTGGTATTAATTCATCTGCGTTAGACTAGAACCCGACCCCAAATTAGTTGGGAAAAGACTAGGCAGATTGCAATATTTGATCCTATGAGGCTGGCATAGTCACCCACAGTTAGGGTTGCAATCCGTCCGGGTTTCCCCGGATTTTTCCTAGTTTGGAGGGCGTCCGGGGAGCGTCCGGGCGGGATTTTTAAATAGTGTCCGGGTAACTATTTGTGTCAGGGGAAAACCTCGATTAAATCAATTATTAGCAATAAATTCAAGCATTATCATCATAGTTACAAATTCGGGAAATATACCCATGCACTCGTGACCCCGCAGCCCACACCAAAATTTTATTTTTGTTATCATAATACCTCAGACAGAGAATAGTGTAAGTAAGTATAAGTACAATCGCTTAGTAAATTAAGCCTTTTATTTGTATTGTTGAGGCAGATTTTCTATTAATAAAAAGAATTATATGTTACATAAATATGATTTTATTTTAATGTCATAAAATATTTGGGGGGCGTCCGGGGAAAATTTTTCATTTCACCGAAATGTCCGGGTATTTGAAGATTTTGTCCGGGGTCCGTAATTTAGGTGATGACAACCCTACCCACAGTAGGTACACTGAAGCCTACATACAATAAAAAGTTGTGTTTACTTATCTGCAATGTTCGTCGATAATCGTAATTAAAGAAAAAAAATATTTTGTAAGTTCGTCATCACTAATTCGATGACTTGCTTGAATAAGTCTGGGCGTTCAATTATACGCCCTGTATGTGTAACTATATTGCTTTTTATTGTTTATTTCTAAACTGAAAGTAAACTATTTTGTCATTTTATAATCTTCCTAGTCGAACAACTAAGTATGACTTGCGAATGAGAAAATGAGGAGACAAGCTGATATTTATTATTTATCTTAATTCCTCTAATACTTCGTTTGTTATTTATCTTTATAGAATGACATCATCCGACGAGCTCTTGTCGCCGTCGGCGTTCCAGCTGTATTAGAACCCAATGGCTTGGCACGCGACGATGGCAAGAGACCGGACGGTATGTCTTTATTTCCATGAAAGATGGGTAGGCCTTTAGTGTGGAACGCAACATGTGTCTTGTGCCATCCCATCTTCCTGGCTCAGCGTGCTGTGCTGGCGCTGCCGCTGCGGCTGCAGAAAACCTCAAGCGGCGAAAGTATAATAACCTCATAGTTAACTATATTTTCGAGCCGTTTGGGGTTGAAACCCTAGGGCCGTGGGGTCCGAGTGCTCTTGATCTGTTCAATGACATTTCCAAACGACTGGTTGACACTTCCCGTGACCCAAGGGCTGGTTTTTACCTGGGCCAGAGGCTAAGCATTGCCATACAACGTGGCAATGCCGCCAGTCTCTTGGGAACATTACCAGTCGACAGCGATGCGGAGGAATTTTTCGATGCCTTATTGTTTGTTTCCTAACAGTTTTAGTTACCTAAGTTAGGTTAGTTATTTTTAGTTTTGGAAGAAGATCATGTTAGTTGTTAATTTAAAATACACTCTTTATAGAATACATGACATTGCACTTTTTATGTACCTACTTATCTTCTGAAAATGTGTACTTATCACGTGATGGCACTGGACAGCTCCACTGGAGATACCGAAGCCTCAAATCCTTTATAGTACGGAGGACCACCATGTTTTGGGCGGGAAGAATCTGATATATTTTTTGTTCACATATTTTCCCAAATAGAGATTATTTATAAGGATAACATTATAATTCCCTAATGAGTACAAATTATCCAGCATTCAAAAATGGTATAATGCTTAATAGGGAGATGTTGCTTTGAGTGCAGTTAAGCCCTATATACACACACGTTTTTCTTACCGTGAAAAACCACAGAATATTCGCCATGTGTAGGCACTATGGTCGTCAGTGTTGAATGGATCACTATGGAATATATACAATGTCGCCCATGCGCATGTGACCGCCCGTAATTTTCTGAATATTCATGAAAAAATATCTAAAATAAACTTCAAAAGGGGGGGTCTATCTATAACATTTTTCATGTTATTAAATTTTTTATTTTTTAAAGATTTGCTTTCTGTTTTTTGACACATCTCCGAAGTTTATGGGTCGATTTGGATTCTGTTTATTATTTCCAAAAGCTTATGAGTTATTTTAACAGGTTAATTAAAATTTTTACAAAAAATTATCGACTACGAAAAAAAAAACGGAATCGAAGTAATTTTTTCGGTAAAAAATTGTGTATTAATTAAAAAAAAACTAGTGAAAAATGTTATAGATAGACCCCCCCTTTTGAAGTTTATTTTCGATATTTTTTCATGAATATTCAGAAAATTACGGGCGGTCACATGCGCATGGGTGACATTGTATATATATATTTAATCGGTCCTCAAATAATTCCCACTATACTTTCTTAAAAATATTATTGAACAGTCAAATATAATGATTTTTGCGCCACCTTTTGTGTCACTCAAATAATTTCTATTTTGGGCTCCTAAAAATACTATAAATAGCCAAGTAACTGCGACCAACTTGGATGTAGCGCTGACTTTTGCCGTGTCACCGCTTACTACGCTCGTTCGCAGGTCTAACCTTTTTTTTCAGTGTGGAATATCCTCATAGATGTCCTACCAGGACAAAGAACATCAATGTGGACTTTCCACGGTTTTTCCATGGGCGGGCGAAGGGGTCTGTCAGACTCCTACCGACTAAAAACCACCCCGGTGTTCCTTTCCCACACTTGGACCATGAGATCTTATGCGCCTTCCACGATCCCCGAATGGTGCCGGCCCGCTTTTGCGGGCCACCTCTTGCCCGTGGGGGAAGGGAGGTGTGAGGCTCCCCCCGCGACGTCAAATAGGGACGCGCGTGGAACACTACGCGCCGCCACCTTGGGTGTCACAGTTCTAACCTAACCTAATCCATTTGGTCGAGGTACCCTAACTTAGACGTAGCGTTGGAAGGCCTCCCAAAAGATGGACCGATGACCTCGTAAAGGCCGCAGGAATCCGCTGGATGCGGGAAGCACAGAATCGGTCGAAGTGGCGGTGCTTGGGGGAGGCCTATGGCCAGCAGTGGACGTCTTTCGTCTGATATGATGACCCTAACTTAGTTACTAGCGACCAAAAGTGAGAAAAAGCCAGAAAGTTTTGCATAGTAGTGTGACTAAATGTAGTAGTTTCGAACATGTACCACCTCTTGTTAATGTTTTATCACACAATAAATATATACTTGAACTTGAGACTCTCACAGTAAGCCCTTACGTGTGAGATGTCACACGGTACAGTTAAAATGTAAAATATTCTTATCTGTATCCCAAAAGTGACCCCATATTCAAAATTTATTTATTTACGTAACAGTACGTCCGTGTTTGGGGCCCAGAAATTGATATGTGTGCCAAGTTTCAACTTAATCGGTCTATTAGATTCGGACCAAATTGGCTGTGTGTGATAGACGGACAGACAGACACACCAGTAATCCTATATGGGTCCCGATTTTTCATTCAGACAAAAACGAATACCAAAAAAGTAGTTATTTTTACATATGTAAAGTCACCCCTTCTTCAATGGGGGTATGGAAAAACTACATAACCAGCTACGATCCTTACATAGGCACTCTCTCAGTCTCTTTTTGTCCCCTTATAACAACCTCGTCTGATATTTTTATCATTACAGCTGTTACGCCAGTAACACACCTATGCCGCGAAACTGTAGCAGCGAAACCGCAGTAGTTCAATTCAACTGGCTCGCGCGCGTCATATTCCGCTACTCGAATTTCGCGTAGCGGAACATGAAGCGAGCCAGTTGACTTAAACTACTGCGTTTTCGCTTCGCGGAGTTTCGCGGCGTGCTGCTGGCGTTATAGTCGATTTTAATCGATGTATTTAAAGTCAACAACCCTACATAGCAACAGTGATACTGATATGATAACAGAGTCCTCCGTATAGAGAGGCATGTAATGTTATTGCAATTAAGCGATTACTAATTGATTATTATAATCATCACATAATTATAACGCCTGTATTCCCCGAAGGGTTGGGCAGAGGTGTCCCTATAGTACACCCACATTTCGCCAGTTATGTTTAAGTCTCACATAATAGGGGGCGAGCCTATTACCATCAACCGGGCATAAATCCAGACTCCGAGATATATCTGATGTAAACGCCCAATAACACTTTTTCTGACACGGGAATCGAATGCAAGACCTCGTGCTCAGCTGTAGCGCTTGCGACCATTATGCCATAATCTGCTGATAAATCAGCAAAGTATCAGTTTTAACTGTTGTTACGTATATGTGGTGCAATGCTAAAACTCTTTGAGCAACCACCAATCGGCAACTATTTGCTATTTTGTATAATAAAGGGAGGTTATAATAATAAAAACACGCACAAAATAAATTACTAATAATTACAGTTTTAATTAATTCTTTATTTTATTACATTCATTCTGTACATATCACAGCAATAAATTGGCATCCATACCCCGCATCCTAACTAAAAGCGACAAGCGCGCGAATACGCTATTGCGCGATCTTTTCATGAAATGACGTATAATCCCGACTCAATTAATCGCGCGAGTAAGTCATATTCATAAAAAGAGCGTGAAAATCACTTTTGAGGAAAAATACGGCCATACACAATGCTTTTTTGGGTCGTTTTTAATATAATAAGGTAACGATGGTATAAAACTTGGACCCACCAGAGATAACTTGGATAGTTCATTAATATTTCATCATTTAAATATAAATACGTTTCCTGGGCAATTATATTATTCTTATTTATTACATATTGCTAGTAACATAGTTATAAGTACTTAGATAATACATACAGATGAATCATTTTCATAATATACAGAGTGATCAAAAAATAGAAACACATTTTTTTTATATAATCTCTGCCATGATTATCTTTTTTTAAGTCAAACTTATAGATTATAGTATAGATTAGTAGTGTCCACCGTTTCATCACCCTGCATATTATGATAAGAACCAACCTCGTACAAAATATGGAATGTAAGTAGAGTATTTTTCGAGAAATGGAAAAAGACACCATTTTCCATTGTGGTATTTCTTTTACCAAAAAAACATACAGACGGGAGATAATTTTATAAAAATGACATCCCGAACCATAAAATGAAGCTTCCGCTTATGCTCTTTAAATTCTGCTAGCCAAAAACAACAACAAACCTCGAACACAGAATAATATTACTCAGAATTTAAGTCTTAAATCAACAAATATAAAGGTCATATTACAGGTACAATTAGTTTGGAAAATATGAAGTTAATCATGGCCTTCGGGCATAGCAATTAGCTTTCATAAATTATTAGGTTCTCTGGTTCGTATAACCGTTTGTAGTAGCTGCAGAATATCGAAATTCTTTGTTATTATGTTTTGTTTAATTGTTTACTAAGAGAATTAATATTATTACGTTATAATTCATATTATAAATATTTGATGATATAATTATTATATAAAAGTATTCATTCATTTTAGTCATATCCACATTCATTCCGCAGTTATAACAATAAGATAATTATTATTTATACTTTCTACCTTTGTCACAAAGTTGAAAAGAGTTAGAAAGAGTGTATTTTAAAACAAAAACCATAAAAACATGCGCAAATTCGCTACAATAATTCGATTTTATTCTTAAATTAATAAAACACAAAATATACAACAAAACTAAATCTAGGCTTTACAAAAACTTTCGGATCCGCATGAAAAACATTAGGATCTTAATGTTTTTCAATCGGATCCGAAAGTTTTCAGGGAGTCAGTTTCCTTTAAAAAAATTAAACTGGGAATCTTTTTGAAGTGAAAACTTCTTTAGCGGCGTTGTGCACTTTTTTTGGGATGGGTAAAAAATGTTAAACTCGCGTCAGGACGTGACCGTAAGATCCGTTGCCTAGCAACCGACAAAGTAAATATCAAAATAAATAGTCTTTGACATTACGTAAAGATTGTGAGGTAAGAATTTTTTGCCATATTGATGGGTAAAAAAAGCAGTCAAAATATACTTCAAGAAAAGTGTTTATTCAAAAATGCACAACGTTAATGTTCAAGTTTTCACTTCTGCCGGCACTCCCGGAGTGCAGCCCGTTGTTTTTTTTTTTCTCTATGAACCAATGGAGATGTTGTTTTACCTACCAGTTTACGTGCCACTAGGAAGTGGTGAATGGTAGGCGTTTTAGGGGACTGTTTTATGCAATTTTGACGTTCAAAAAGTCCTGATTCTCAGCCTAATTTGAATAAATGACTTTTGATTTTGATCAGACTCTAAATCTATTAAAACAAAAAAGTGCTATTTTGCTAAAAATGTCTCGTCTGATTTAGATGATTCTAAAATTAAAAAGTGGTCATCTACATTTTGTTCTTTAGAAATGTAAACCACATCTGTATTGATTCATTGACATACAACTTTGCCCAGTGTCCTTTGGGAAACAAAAATAAAGGTTTTTTTTTTGTTTTCTGTCCATATTATATTTATTGAGAAGTACCTAACACGTAAGTATTATGTTTTTCAGATAACACTTTTCTTTGCCATTTCAATTTTTTCTATTTCTTCGGGTGACGGAATGAAGTGAAGGGGGTCTGCCTTCTTGGCTTCTGCTTCTTTTGCATCTTTCTTCTCTTCTGCTTCTAGAGCCTTCTTTCTTGTGTCCTTGAGGGTTGCTCTTTGCTGGACGTAGAAGAATCTGGAATGACATAAAATATAAATTGTAGTGTATGGAATAAAAATGTTTGAAAGGAATATATGGAGGCAGGTTATTAACTTCATTTTTGTTAAAGTTCAATATTTTACTGCATGAAGACCATACATACAAAATGCCGTGTAAATAATAATTAATCACCTACTGTAAGTAATTAGTTGTATTATAATTTACTACTTATTGTTTATTTCTTCAATAAAATTAAATGGATATAAATTATTTTGATAATACAAATATGATTACAACAATAAAAACAATAATTTCTGCTGAATGCCTGTTTTTATTTTAGCATTTATTCAGTGTTTTAAAACGAATAATGAGAAGTTTTAATGAATGGCTACTAAAGCTATTCATTAAAACTTTTTGTAATTATAAATCCCTATCAAATACATAGTACTTATTTTATTTTTAAGCGTCACAGTAGAGGTACATTAATCATAACACTATTTAAGTTTTTAGAAACTTAACAAAAGGGGCTTCCTCTCTCGTCGCCCGAAAAAATACCAATTTCTAAACATAGGCTTTGTGAAACTGTCTCCCCTTGCATCCTAACCAAAAGTGACAGCGCGAATACTCGATCGTTTACCTGAGCTTTTAAAATGACGTACATATACAAGGTGGAGACGACAATACAACTAAAAATTAAACGGTGTGTCGATAATGACGTTCCCATTCTGTAGGTATACGAAAATTCAATTGAATATATTCAATAGTTTAGTCATTATAGCTCCACAAAATCCACCCTAAGGTGGATATTCTGAAATGTATGCCCGAGAATTCACCCATGGCCTAGTTAGATAAACGGAATGTATAGGCTTAGGGTGGATCCGGCTTACATTACATTTAATTTGTTTGAAAAACTCGTTTTTATTTTTCGAAGCTAGGATTTATTTGACAGTTCCAAAATACTCTTAAGCATTAGTAGTGCACGTATTTTAATTTTTTGTTGTATGATAGTCTCCACATTGTATATACGACTTGATTGACCGCGCGTTTATTTCATACTCATACAAAAGAGCGCGACGATCGTAAACTCGCGCGACGTTCGCTTTTAGTTAGGACACACCTTCATACAATCACAAGTTTTAAAAAAGGTTTCAACTTATCTCAAGTTTCAAAAGGATCTACTTACACAAGTATAATAGACGGTGGTATAGCAATAGCTGCACTGGTCAGGAACACAGCTCCCGGCAGTACGTGCAGGGTCTTCATATACATCCAGGAGTAGAAGGGATGGAAGATCAGTGCTGCCACCGTCTCCGTTAGAGAGAACAGCGAGTTCACTTTAGCTGAAAAGTGGAGGAAGAAGTTATAAGTAGACTTCAAGTCTTCTTCATATTTCGAGTCGATGGCAAAAGCAGAGATTATTCAATTACTAGCTGCGCCCCGCGGTTTCAGAATATCGGGATAAAAGTATCCTAATACAAGTTATGAAATGAAATGGAAATGAAACGAAATGAAATGAAATGAAATGAAATGAAATTTTATTTGCAAGAATTGTAGTACATTACAGATGGTCGGGTTTTTTTAAAAGTTTCTAAAACAATTCGCTAAAACTAGCATGCAAAATTACATTAATAATTGAAATAAACTATTCAAATTAATACACATAGGTACATCATAGTCATTTAGTATAATATAGAATTAGAATGTCAATCATTTGTCAAATTATAATAGTAAGTAAAATGTCAGTGTGATTGTCGACACATATGGTCTATTAGAATATGGTCGACACATGTGCCAAATTTCATCCAAATTCGTTCAACCATTTTAGCACGAAATCGTAATAAACAAACAAACTCACTTTCGCATTTATAACATGTAAATAGGATATAATATATTATTATAAACGAAGTGTATAGAGTGCCGCGAGTTTCTTGTGGCACTCTAGTGTCACTGCCTCGGCCCGGCTAGGGTGCCGTGAGCGTTGCATTGTCACTGTCACTTGGTATTTAGGTTAGGTTAGGTTAGAACTGTGACCACACAATGCACGAGCCGATCGAGCGTAGCGAGCGGTGCCGCGGTAGCGGCCGGCGAAGTGCCAGGGTCCGTTTAGGCACAAGAGAATGTAACGTTTTGGGAATGTGGTGTTTTACATCGATCTAACCTCGACAATCAAACAAAATACCAAGTGACGTGACTTAGTGACAGTGACAATGACAATCCAATGCTTGCGGCACTTTAGCCGGGCCGAGGCGGTGTTACTAGGGTGCCTGTAGTGGCACTTTATCCGATAGGGATAGAGTGCCAATGGTGGCACTCTATACACTGCCTATTATAAATAAACATTATTATTATTGCTGCAAGCATCGTCAATATGAGTTGAAAGATACATACATGCACACACACATACACACACTCCCATGCTCTCACACACTCTCACACACTATTTTAGGATTATCTCTAAGTTATTTTTTTTTTAGTTAGTTATAGTTCAAGCCTTATCTTATTTAGTTTGAGATAATAATTGTAATTTTTTGTTTAAATTCTATTTTCTTTTTGTACACCACTTCTACCATTTAATAATTCACAAAAACAATAACAGAGAACTAGTCTTATTATATAATTACTACAGCGAACTTGTCACAGCACTTAAAATTTAAGTTTATAATAGTAAAATTAAAATTTGTCATTTAAGAGCGGGATCTCCTAGCACAGGTTCTTAAATTATCTATTATCTTTTACTTAAATTATTAGAATAAACCCAAAAACAACACGAAATAAAATATTGTTTACTTACCAGTCTCCTGTTTCTCTACCAATTTCGATATGATGGAGCGCAGTGACGTAAACGTAGTGGCGTTCAGTAGCTCAGCGACCGGCACTGCAATTGTGAACGCAATCAAATTAATAACCGCCATTGAACCGACCGTTATTCAAATGCATATTATCATAATAAAACTGGAATATGAAGCAGAGATGGCGCGATGACGCTTTTGTGTTGAATGGTAATTCAGTATTCATTTCAGAGTAGGTAATTTTAATGGTAATGGTGAATGTGTTTTTGAAATTTTGCATGGTAGATGTCTTGATAGCTGATAATGAAGATGGTTATTCGAAAGGAAATGATTTAGTATTTATTTTACAACTTAAAACTTTTGAAAATAAAACAAAAAACTTCGAGACAAACTGGTTAGCCCCATTAAAAAAATACACACAACGCGTCGCGACTTGGCAACACGTCGTATTTGAGTTCGCAACAAGTCAATCGTCATCCTAAGGATGCCTCGTTGAGAGGTGAAACACGTGTCGATTTAAAGGGTTCTTTATGACTCTTTAAGAACAGTTTCGCGGATTAGGTTACTAAATATACGTCGTCTTTTGTATTTTATAATGGATTTCCGCAAAGTCACGCCTGAGTCAATTAACTAGCCCCACTAAGTCGAATCATTCTACACACCTTTTATTACCAAAGAAATTGTTCGAAAATGTAACCATCAATTCGACGAAAAGAGCGTGTTTAACTTAAAATTATTATAAATACAGAGTTCTGATAGCCCATAAAGATTCATGCAGACTAGCGTGACGTGACGACAGTGCGACGCGACACCGGTTATTGTTAAACCGTGAAGTTTTCTTAAAAATTCTATTGTTCCTGTAGCGTCGCGCCGTAGCGTCGCGCTGGTCTGCACATTAATGCTTTTATAGCATCTCTGAATTAAAGAGAAATTTCAAGTTTCTTACCGAGGTACATTTCGATGTCCGTGGTAACGAAAGCAGTCCATATGGAGCCGACGAACTTGCTGACGACGGATATGAAGCACAGCAAGGAGTCGTCCACCTGCATCTTCTTACTTAGCACCGTTATTGAGAAGATTGCACCTGGATCAGAAAAACACCTTTGTCAATCATTTATTTTAAATCTGGGTCAAATCTGGGCAAAAAGCGTTCACTACATCCTTTGCAACCTGATCAGTAACTTCTTCGCTTGGTAATAACCAAGCATACTCGTACTTACAGTCAAAAGTGCAAAACGTGCAAGTTATGTGGCATAGTCTGGGAAAGTTCAGGCAATGCCGAAGTGGAGACATAATCAAGATGACCTAAAGAAAGGGTTATATTATCTCAACATAACCCTTGAAATACGATTATATTTAGCATGGTGGTCGTTTTCACAATATCATCGTCAGATATATGGATACAAAAAAAGTTATTTTAAAAAAAACTAGTGGAACTTGCAATGGTTGCAATATGATGTGTAAACATCTGACATCTCACCTTGGTAATAACCAACATTAAAGGGGCGGGGGGCCTCGTTAAGGTAATTTTTGACGGACAGCTGTAGCACCGCACGCGCTCATTGGTCAAATCAAATAGCGCGCGCTTCCCCGGCTTCCTGTTACACACTTCCGTCCCTTTTCACGAAATTACTCCCACAGATTTGATTATTTAGATGTAGATTTTGATTGCAGGAAAGTGAGAGGAAAAATGTTACACATCAAGAATTTCACTATAATTCAATCAATTAGTTTTTCTTGTTAGCCCGAAAATCTCTGTCATTAGGTACCTCTTAATATTGAGAGTGAGAGGCTCCTTTCAAATCTTTCGACGTTGCACAAAGTTTATGAGATTAAAGTTTTAAAGTCCCTTTGAAAAATCAGGGGAGGCAGTCGGCACTCCTGGCCCCTCATTAAAGGAAAAAGGTATATCATCACTCTATAATATATACATTTGTAAGATGGGCAGTATTCGTTTTATGGCTTTAAGTCCTGACAAAGGTGTTAAGGAAAAACGTTTCTAATTCAGAATTTATTCGATGAGGGTGATTACATTTGTAATCAAAGAATTTGCACGAGATGAGACGTTGAAACACATTGAAAATGACGTCAAATTGCTGTTCATCAAACTGTTACTAAAACTGCAATCAGACGCTTTACTCGAGTAAAAGATGCCAGATGAAAAACATTTAAAATTAAGAAAAAGTAAAGCTTCTGATACCAGTTTTAGATTGTCCTATTTACCATAATCAAACATGAGAAAATAAGAAATTATTGCTCCTCATCTTCTTGACATATTACCAAGATATCTTTTTTAAGTCACTTAGCAGCCTTTCTTAACCTATGGTGCACAAACTTGGTCTTTGACTAACATCGAGAAGTCCAAACTCAACGTTTGCCAACGAGCAATGGAGCGCAGAATACTAGGCGTTAAATTAACGGGTCGTGTTCAAAACACAATACTCAAAAACAAAAATAACTAGCGTGGCTCAAAGGGCTGCCCAACTTAAATGGCCAGGACATGTTTGCCACATGCCGGACAAACTGTGGGCCCAAATAGCACAGAACTGGTGCCCTGAGACAGTGAGACGGGGTCGCAGCAGACCACGTAGGAGATGGCGGGACGAGCCGAAAAGGTTCCGTCAAAACTGGAAGGAGGATGCGTGGACTCGCGAACGATGGAAGAAATGGAGGGAGGCCTTTGCCCAGGAGTGGAACAGCATTGGCTAGTCAAAAAAAAAAGAAAACCAAGCTACCTTTTACCTTTTAATACCTCGGCGACCCGCGTACCTAAAAACTTTGACAAAAGTCTTCTTCTGTGACAGTTCTTCACAATCATTCACATATGTACTCACCGAATGAATGCAGTACGATGGAGTAGCTAAGGTAGACGCTGAACTTGACCATGTCCCAGTTCAGACGATTCCTCACAAACAGGTAGAATACCCCGTGTTCCGCTGGAATAATAGAAACATTGGACGTTACTTCATACATTTTATTATTTAGTTCATATTAAACATAGGTATTTTAAATTAAAAGCCATTTGTGACTCTTTTAAAAATTTTTCTTCTGCTAGATATTGTAATTCGTTGTAGTTTTGGAGTACAGGCATAGTCTCGTCATTATGACGCATCATAATGGCGGGACCAGTGTTATCGTGAAATTCCGTTTACGCCGCGTGTGAGGTACAGAAATTTCAGTACAGGTACAAAATAGTACTAAATATACGTCGTAGTATCTTTCAATTACAAGAGTTGGTCCCCCGCCATTACGTTTATGATTTGCTTAGGCTGTTGTTGACAAGATATAACCTCCAGAACAAGCGAACTTCTTACTGGAATATCTTTAATTCCTGACTTCCTATAAAAGTATAACTGAAGACAAAACTATTCAGGAATTCAAACTTAACTACAGTACGACACAACTTAGATGTAGCATCGGCAAAATTTGTAAAACCGATCACCATCCGAACTGAGTGCACCTTCAAAATCACCAATCTTTATTACTACTTTAGGTGAAAATGATCTTTCGAAAACACAATAACTTATAAAGTCTTATAGCCAAATACATTCGTGAAATTGAAATGAATGAATGAAAATTTGCAAATCTATGCTACTTCTAAGTTGTGTCTACTTAGTTTTACTTTTACCACAGCTTTTACTTACTTTTGTTTAAAATTTAAAAATAAAAAATTGTTTCGGTATTCGCCATTGTTCCCTTTGTCCAGTTTTTTAAACTTCATTATGAGCATCGTCACTACTACTACTTCCTACTACACTGCCTGACAGACATTAAAGAACCTTCTGATGAATAAAATCTTTTCAATTCTAAATACACTCAGGCAAATGATTTGTTAAGCAAATTGACACCTTCCGACAATTTGCCGTGTTAAAGAATGACAGTTGTGGTATGAATATACGGACACTTTAAGTTGGTAGACATTATGCTTAACAAATCATTTCCCTGACTCTATCTAAACTTACATGAAGTAGGTCCAAAGAGAAGGAAAACCATCAACAAAGTGAGGATGACCTTGATCTTTCTGTTCAGCGGCCGCGGTCTGAACGCGACCGCCACCGTATCCACCACATGGGAGATGTCGAAGAATGATACCTTGGAGTTGGTCGTCCTCTCGATCTGGAAACCAATGAAAAAGACATTCAGTGTTAAACTAATAATACTTATCCTAACATATTATAAAACAAAGTCCCCCGCCGCATCTATCTGTCTGTCTGAACGCGATAAACTCAAAAACTGCCGAACGGATTTTCAAACGGTTTTCACCAATGGACGGAGTGATTCATGCGGAAGGTTTTGATGTATAATTCATTACGTTTTTGTGTAAATTGGCTGAAAAATAACAATTATTCTTGAAGATAACGGAAAAAATCATGCCGACTGAGCTTTACTGACTGACATCATTATCATTTAAATTAACAGTGTATAAGATATCACAGATTCAACATTGTGTAATTTGGAATTGGTAAGAAAATAATAGAAAATGGTAGAGAGCAGTGGTGGCCCAGTGGTATCGGCCCGACTTACGAGTTGTAGGTCGTGGGTTCGAACCCAAGCAGGCGCTTTACTTTGTGTAAATAATTTCATCACCACTGCTCTCAAAAAAAGGTAAACATCGTGAGGAAACCGGCATGTCTTAGAACCAAAAATTCGAAGACATGTGACATCTACCAACCCGCACTGGGCCCGCGTGGTGGATTACGGCCCACTCCCTCTCACCGAGAGGAGGCCTGTGTCCCAGCAGTGGGAACATTAATAGGCTGATGATGATGATGATGAAGAAAATAATTATGGTTTATGGCAACGGGGGCGCAGCGGTAGGAGTCAATGACCTTTACCTCAGATATTAGGCATGTAAACCCGGTAGTACGTTCACGTGGGATATTTTGCGACATCCACGCGGGCGAAGCCGCGGGCAAAAGCTAGTAGTATTATAAATGTGTATGTAAGAGGATTAGAGAACGATGAGGCTGGTACTGGACGCTTCACGCTCCGCCCAGCTGTGGGTGTAATTGGACCTATCCACAGTCCCATGCAGCATATGAATAGACCGACGTCTGGTGACTAAGATGATTTGTCGGTTGTCGTAGTAAGGGCACGTGATGCGAAGGAACATGGAACAAGAAATGATGGATGGACTGTGTAAAAGGTGAAGTTGCTAGAAATGGGGTGACTACTGAGATGACGGCTTGTAGATATGAGTTGTACCTATGGAAGAAGAGCTTACATGCTCATGCATGCAGGAGAATAACGATGATGGATATAACAGTTTGTTCCTGTTCCCTACAAAATGTTTGAGCTGGATGGTGCTGATCCACGCATCATGTTCGTGAACGGGCCGTCAGATAAGACTGGTCATCTCTTATCTGCCAGGGCTTATTTTTAATTTTACATTTTGAATTATTTTGATAATTTCTCTATTATTATATAAACTCTATTATTCCTTATCTACATCAACAATATTAATGAAATCGGACTTAAAGGAGTTATTTCACTGTATGCCGACGATACTAGTCTTTTTTACTTTGGCAGTAATATAGAAGAAATTATTAAAGAAGCACAAAGTGATCTTAATAGACTAGCTATCTGGTTCCAATGCAATCTGCTTACTATAAATGCTAGTAAAACCAAATACATGATATTTAGTGCTAAAAATAAAAAACTTCATACACATGGTGAATTAAATATAAATGGTCAACCCATATTAAAAACAAATACTGAGAAATATTTGGGTCTTACTCTTGATGATAAACTTACAATGAAACCGCACATTGAGAAAGTAAGAAAAAAGATATCATCACTGACTGGTGCACTTAGAGGAATTGTCCGATGTCTCCCACTACAGGTCAGATATATTATTTATAACTCGATGGTTAAACCACATATCGATTATTTAATTGAAATATGGGGAAGTGCTGCCAAAACTCACCTTAAGAAACTACAAACCTCTCAAAATAAAATGATTAAAGTCTTATTCAATTATGATTACTTAACATCTTCACAAAAGGTTTTAAAAGAAACAAAATTAATGAATATTGATCAAATTTATAAATATAACACTTGCATACTAGTTCGTAAAATAATAAATAGAGACATACATACACAAATAACATTTACAAAACGACTGCAAGTTCAAAAGCGCATGACGAGGCAGGCTAACCATGTAATTTTAAGAGCACCGAGGACAAACTACGGTAGAAAGACTATCGTGTATGAGGGGGCTGAACTCTATAACTCTATACCTAAAGTAATTAAGGAATCGAAATCACTTCCAACTTTTAAAAGGCTATTAAAGCACCACCTAAATAATGTATGAACTGTAACCGTTGAAACCGTTTATTTTATTTTTATTTATTACTTTTGTTTTTGGGTTTATTACTAAGCGAAATCGTCGCTTATCTTAATTAATATGTTTTTCCTCATAGAAGTGAATAATTGTATTCTTTTTGAGCGAAATAAATTTCTTAAACCGTAAACCGTAAACCGTAATTTTTTGTATATTGTTCTCACATATATAGAAGCAACAAGAATAATTTACCCAGGATTCTGTAATATCTATATTTAAAAGAGTGTGCCTGTTTTGAAATGGGCAACTAGCTTCAACTTTCTGACTAACTGACCGACTATTTGACGATTCAAAAGTGCCTGTAAATGGTTTACTTGAAATAAATGCTTTGAGTTTGAGTTTGTAAAATCTGTCTTTCATTTGTGATTTTGAGTGAAACCAGAACTTGTGTAGATTCTCGTAAAGTACCTTGACGAATCTATAGAGGTAATAAACTTCCCGAAACACTATCTGGGCCATATTATTTTACAGCTAGCACTTAACTAATCCTAAATGTAGTCGTTATCGATTCAGCAGCCATTGTTCAAGATAGTGTGAAGACAAAGCTGTCAGCAATATACTACAGTGCATTGTGATCTACCGTATATTGATATGTGATCTACCTCTATCTATCTCGAAAATCTCGGAAATGGCTCGACCAAATATTTTTTTTTTTTTGAAGTGAAACCTTCTTTAGCAGCGTTGTGCACTTTTTTGTAATGGGAAAAAAAATTTAAACTCGCGTCAGATTGTGCCGTAAGATCCGTTGCCTAGCAACCGACAAAGTAAATATCAAAATAAATAGTCTTTGACATTACGTAAAGATTGCGGGGTACGAAATTTTACCCATATTGATGAGTAAATAAAAAGCAGTCAAAACATACTTCAGGAAAAGTGTTTAAATAAATTGTTTATTTTTGTTAGACTATATTTTGAAAATAAATAAATATACTACTGCTACTAATGAATATTGTATTTAACCACATAAATAATAGTAAGTACCTACTTTTATACTGATAAATAAAGCAATTCATGCGAAATTATTCCAATATAACCATTCCAAAATATTCATAAATGCACAACATTACTGTTTAAGTTTTCACTTCTGCCGGCACTCTCGGAGTGCAACCCGTTGTTTTTTTTTTTTTTGTTCGCCTCAATTATCATGTTTAGGAAAAATTATTCTTAGAATAGACCCAAGAAAACAATCGATGTCACGTGATATGAAGTTCACCAGGTCATCTAGTTTAAAATATGATTGATTGATTGTATAAAAGTGTTTGTACAAACCAACTTATAGAAATAAAATCATTTAGAAAGAAAGAAAATAGTTTTATTTGCGGTAAACATGACACAAAGAAAAAACACAAAGCAAAAAAAGAAAAAGTTGGGGGAAAATATGCGTTACATCCACGCAAAACGGCCATCGCTCAGCATAATGCTGTGAACCTATGCGGGACAGAGCCCCCCAGCGCTGATCATTTATCCTTCAACTTCCTAGCCAAACATTTTACGCTATGCCGTCCGCCATATTGAATTTTCTCGGATCTAGAATAAATTCCGGACCTAAATGATTTTTAAATCGGTTTATTAGTTCAGCTATCTAATTACGTAACACATTTTTGTAAACGATTACGACTAATCTGTTTCATTTTGAGAGTTCAACAACATTCATTGCGTTATCTACGTTGCAGAGCAGATTTTTTTTCGAATTTTTGAAACAATGGTTTAGCAATCTGTTTCAAAACGATTCAGAATCTGATTGATCGTGTATTACGCAATTAGGGTACTGGCTGTTTGTGGCAACAATTTCATATTTTTAAATGGTGAAAATTAAATAAGAAGATGACTCAAAAAACCGACTGTGAAACACACTTTTTATCACAATCCAAAGGATTTTGAAGGACATTCATAATCCATTGCTTCGTATGTTTAAAAAATTCGTCTATTCGATAACGTAAGTAACGCAATGAATATTGTTGAGTTGTCAAAATGCATTTATTGGAGTTGCATACGTTCTCTGGTTTTCTAGCAACGGTCTCGCTACTTTTGTACCTACACTAGACAAAAGTGGGCCACTATGTGAACTAGTTAACTCGGATATTTCTCCTCCCACGAAAGTTTATGAGAGTCGTGTGCGAGTCGTAAGTAGTTGTAAACAATGGTCTGTATCCTGTAATTTACTACGCATGCGCGATGGGTTAGCACTTGACCTTGGTCAGTACTTCCTCATTCTTATTCTCTGTCCTTTAAATTTTTCATGTAGAGTTTTGTTAGCTAGGTATTTGCGAAAATGCACTCCAAAATCGTCAGTTATTAATTGATACGTTCAAAAATGTTGAAATCTGGCAATATTATACTACTTTCGGGTAAATTCCAGTTAACTTATCTGGTGGATAATTCCATAGAACAATTATTGAAATAAACTTATTATTATTATTATATTAATAAACAAATTAATGCTTTACATTGCCGATAATGACACTGTGGAACACGCCCTTAAAATCATGAACGTTTAGATAAAATTTCAGGCAGAATATTTATAAAAACATGTATAATTTATTACGCTAACTACACATGCATGCGTAGTATTGACTTGTTCTTTTATACGATCGTACGATATAGTTTTTAAAGTTGACTTATAAAAAACCTTCGAGTAGGTAAGTCATTGGATATGATATCGCACATCTACCTTTTACTTTATTATCGTCATTGGAAATGTCAATATTTATGAGATTATAGAAATCAATTTAATGAAAATAAATCGGTTTCACTTTTGATATATGTAACATCTTTACTTTCGCTTTCTGTGGGAGTGTTTTCGTGAAAAGGGACGAAAGTGTGTAACAGGAAGCCGGGGAAGCGCGCTCTATTTAATTTGAGGTCTTCACGATTCCCCGCTTGGGCAAAGTGTTATTGGATTTTTCTATCAGGATATTTCTCAGTAACCCGGAGTCTGGATTTGTTCCCGGTTGACGGCAATAGGCTCGCCCCCTATTACATGAGACTTATATACATATACAGGGTGTCAGGGACTGTTACCATGGATTCAGTACATGATTCTGAACCCCCCAGCGTTGAAACTTTTCGTCGGTTATTTAAAAAAATACAGCTGTTTCATAGAAAAGTGCAATACCTAAGCGGTCAAAATGTATGGAACAGCAGATTTTTTTTTAAATAACCGACTAAAAATTTCAACACATGGGGGTTCAGAATCATGTACTGAATCCATGGTAAAAGGCTTCGCGTCGATGTCCCTGCTACCCTGTATATAACATATCTAGCTAAATTTCGGTGTACAACCACCTCTGTCTAACCCTTCAGATGAATAAAACGTATTGTTTTTTACACAAAATCTTTATACGTCACTAACTAAAAAAAGATTTTTTATTTTGTTTGTAATTAATAAACTCAAAAAGTACTGCTATATTACAGTAGAATGCTATATTATCACTGAGTAACATAGGCTATAAATTATAAAGATACCATGCAGGTGAAGCCACTGGTGGATGCTAGTGTTTAATATTTAAGCCTCATTGTAGCGTATGACATGAAATATCATTATAATCACTTAATAAAACGGGTAAGTAATATATGGTATAATTACAAAATGACTAATATTTACAAGATATAACAACTGAATCTATAATTTTATTTGATATAATCATCAGTTAATATAATAAACGATTGATATAATTTTAAAATAACTAATTTTTATAATCATAACATACATTTAATATAATATCGTTTGAGTCTATTATGTAATTTCTATCGCAGTAAATAACCTGAGTAGATACTGTAGATATACTTAACTGATTACCACCTGCCAAGATGGTCACTCACTACGCTCGCTCGCCTTCGCGCGTTAATAGTCACTGTTCTAACCTAACCCCAATGGTTCACCAAGAATAGAGGGGATCTGGCACTCGGCGGCCGCTGCCGCGGCACGCTCCCTACGGTCGCTCGCCTTCGCGCGTTAATGGTCACTGTTCTAACCTAACCTAACCCAACCCAAGTGGTTCACCAACAAGGGAGGAGATCTGGCACTCGGCGGCCGCTGCCGCGGCACGCTCCCTTCGGTCGCTCGCCTTCGCGCGCTAATGGTCACTGTTCTAACCTAACCTAACTCAAATGGTTCACCAACAAGAGAGGGGGGGGATCTGGCACTCGGCGGCCGCTACCGCGGCACGCTCCCTTCGGTCGCTCGCCTTCGCGCGTTAATGGTCACTGTTCTAACTTAACCTAACCCAAATGGTTCACCACCGCTCGGCGGCCGCTCACGCAAGTTTTGTGTGTGTATGCAGACCAGCCGCTGTGTGCAGCCAGACCGACACCGGTTATTGTTATACCGTGAAGTTTTCTTAGAAATTCTATTGTTCGTGTCGTGTCGCGCTGGTCTGCAAAAGCCTTTAGCCTTCTAACCTAACCTACCCGAGTTGGATGGCTTTGAATCGGGATGTTAGCCATAATGATGGTATCAATATATAATTTAAACGATAGACCTAATGATTTTCGATTAAATAAACGTTATATCCAATAACGTTATACGAAATAAGTTTTAGAGTATATAAATGTTATATGTAAAGAAATTATATCAACAGTTGGTATATCTCACGTTTATTGTATCTTGTGAACGTTATTGAAATGAAAATATACCAAATAACTTTATATGATATGAGACGCACCCTAATTAACATTACCCAGCTTTGTTACCATCACAATTACAAAGGTAATACAAACACAGACACGTACAATAGTTATTTAAATATTTGCTACAGTATGAAAACTATCAATTGATCATATAATTGTGCTAAATACATAATAGTCTAAGTAAATAGAATACTATCAAGTAAATAACGTCGTAAAATGATATGGAGCGCATTGTATTTATAGCGCAAGTATATAAATTACTATCAGACTAAATCCCTGTAATTCTATTGATATTTACGTGACGATTCTGTTATTGTTCGGTCTATGGTTATTAATATACACACATCAAAAAAAGTTTGTGATCACTAACAATAATTGTTAACTTTTGATAATATTTATTTTAATGATGTAAAGTAATGTTCTAAATATAATTTATTTTTATAATCATGTATTTGAAGTTTTTATATTTTATTTTGTAAAGTTGTAACCACGTGCCCAAGTGAAATGACATTGAAATGATTATTAGTTGTTAAACTGACTTTTGCCGGTTGACAGCATTTAGCTGTCAGTCGTACGTGTATAGTCTCACTTGGGAACATGGCGGTCGAGCTTGAACACTCGCAGAGCGGTGTATATAAAAGTGTTATCAGAGTGTAATATTGGTATTAAACGGATTATATAAAGTTATACAGACTTTGGTTTTCTTTGCAACATAGTGGATAACACAATATTAGCTGATATATTTTTTAAATTTAACTTTATCAAGAAATATAGTTTACGTAAAAAACGGGTTATTAAATTCAAATAATTTCCAAACGAGTCATTTCATTTCTAAAACATAATATCTTGTATAAATAGAAATACACAGCCTGCAAGAATGAAAAGAAAAGAAGAAATTATAATATAATCTACCGTGAAAAAAAAACATCGGGTAGTCTTTGGAGACTGCCGATAGAAGTGAAAACCAAGTTACTTTTTGATACAACGTAACGCCATATAACGAAAATGTCAGGAATTTATCTGGCTTGCTCTCAGTACAAGAACGAAAGCTGTATAGCTCCATCAAAAAATTCCAAAAAACAAAACAGAGTGCGCTGTCAACAACATTTCTATTCTCCCTCCGTCTTACGAATTTTCGATCAGGTCACGTGTCCTGACGCGAGTTTAACAAATTTTACCCATCCCAAAAAAAGTGCACAACGCCGCTAAAGAAGTTTTCACTTCAAAAAGATTTAGATTTTTCAAACTGATCGCAAACTTTTTTTGATGTGTGTACGTCACTCAATGCTGTTCCTATAACTTAAGCTAATAAGCTATGGTTCCCGGTGGTCGCCACATAGCGGCCGCCATTAACCGTCGAATGACGTCACAGAAACGTCATTTATGAAAGCATGAGAAGAGGTATGAGAAAAAGGGTGTAAAGTTCACTAATCCTCCACAGAAAAGGGAGATCCTCCGACCAGAATTACTGATGGGTACCGTGTCTGGTGGGCAACTGCCCAATGTCGGGAAGTTATAGGTATACAGGGTGGCATGGACATTGTCGCGAAAACGTTAACCATGAGGAGGAAACCGGAATGCCTGAGAGATATTTCTCGACGGCATGTCAGAGGCCCACGGGTGGTTTGAAAACTCTGTCACCAGGTTAGTGACTAACCACACGAAACAAAGAAGTAGCAGAGATGTGCCTATAGATATAGTACACCCGCATTTCAGCTGTTATATTTAAGTCCCATGTAATAGAGGGCGAGCCTATTGCCGTCAACCAGGCACAAATCCAGACACTGGGCTGCTACTGAGAAATTCCAGATGGAAAACCCAATAACACTTTACACGTCCTGGGAATTGAACTTAGGACCTCATTCATACTCAGCAGTAGCTATTTCGACCTTTATAGACGAACGAGTCAGTCTACTCTTTACATAATCAGCCTATAATGTTTCCACTGCTGAGACACAGGCCTCCTCTCGGTGAGAGGGAGTGGTCCGTAATCCACCACGCGTACCCAGTGCTGGTTGGTAGATGTCACATGTCTTCGAATTTTTGGTTCTAAGACATGCTGGTTTCCTGACGATGTCTTCCTTCACCGTTTTGAGAGCAGTGGTGATGAAATAATTTACACACAGTAAACTGCATGTCTGGATTCAAACCTACGATCTACAACTCGTAAGTCGCGGCCGTTTGGCCATTGGGCCACCACTGCTCCTATTTAAATCACATAATTAAATTACGCAAATATGCAGTAGTGAAAAATTTTTTTTTATCTAATTTAAATAGAAGTAATTAGACCTACATTAGAGTGTTACGAGTATCTTATCTGAGATTAACAATATTATCTGTTTGATTTTGGTAAGTATACGACATCGAAATAGCACAGATTAATACAGATGGTATACTCCGCAAAATCATTTAAATAAAGAACGACTGTTGCTACGACACAATAAAGTGCAATTCAGATCGGACAGCGCTAATTACCTATAGTTATCTATATCTAATCTAATACCTTTAAATGAGCAATTCTTGTATATTATGTACTAGTGGACCTGGCAGACGTTGTCCTGCCCAAACAGCGCCACCTACCGGTGGCGCTGTTTTCCCAATTATATTTTCAAACCATTCAGGGAGATATACACATAGACTCAAATATACACATAAAATTTCATTCAAATCGGGGTCCAGCGGAATTTTATATACTGGGTGGACCAAAAATACACGTCAAAAAAAAAATTTGAATCATGTCCAGGGATACCTATCCAAAAATACCCCATGTGTGTTCCGCTATTTTTTTTAGTTTTCGAGTTACAATTTGTTTTGTATTTTTCCTACATTTATGTTTGCATATCTCGTCAACATATAGGGAACAGCTGATTTTTTTTCGCGATTTCAGCTTTCGTCCCATAGTGATTCATAATGATGAGTACAATGACCCCTTAAGAGGTTTAGTATAAACAAAAAATAACGTTGTATAATTTTTTTAACTTTTTTAGTTACCTACTAGGCGAAGGTACCAATTTTATTGTTTTCCGCCTCCTTAAGAAAATTGCTTAACGACGCTCTGTTCTGTTGACTCATAATGACGTTTAATTTTCATCATTCGCCAAAGAACATAGTATTGTAAATCTATCGACTTTATCGTATTAAATACTGATAAAAGTATAAATAAATTAGTACAATGGTCGATTATATCGTCTTGCGCAAAAGTCAATGAAGGAGAGTACTATGTACACTCAGCCTCTTTATAATGTATATAGCTATACATCGACAAGAATTCTTTAAGCCCTTTGTAAACGTCATGGTTTGGGTCGTACAAACCGCGCCGTAGATAAAACGTGTCCGTCAAGAAGCTTCCATAGGGATCCACCGTGCCTACACATGGAGTATATGTCGCAGGCAAATTCGTCATTTTACAAACAGCGCCGTCAGTCCGTTACGAAAATAATGCCGATAAATTATAAACAAACGGTTCTTACAATTTTACGGTAACAATAGGTGCCTGATTGCTGGAAATGCTGGAATAAAGTAGTATTTGTCCAACCTGTGTTTAATGATGGTCACCCGACAATAACAATCAATGTCGAAATTATAACAATTGACGAATTGCCAATTTACCTTAGGCATTTCGCAAAACCTCCAGCGTTTGTAAACAGACGGTGCCATTTGTAAAATGACAAATCATACAATCTGCCTGCGACATATGTATAAGGGTCGGGCCACACCTGCCGAACGTTCCGCGGCGGAACGTTTGGTTGAATACGCTCCTAATGTTTTTCAAGTTACCTATGACACATCAGCCGAACGTTACGTCCATAGAAATATGACTCGACGGAAAGTTCCGCCGCGGAACGTTCGGCAGGTGTGGCCCGACCCTAAACCGCGTCGTAAAAACGTGTCTGTCAACAAGTTTCCATAGTGATCCATACAACACTGACGACAGTGCTAACACACGACGAATGAACCGTTGTTTTTCACGGCAAGAAAAACGTGTGTGTACAAAGGGCCTTATTGTCTACAATCTTTGTTCCATAATACAGTGGGAGCTTACTTGTAGCACATTCATACAGTATTATGAAACACAAATCTATTAAACATTAAGACTTAGGCCAAAAAAAACGCGCGCGAGTATTGGTTGTAGACAATCAAATGAATTCTTGTCAATATATACATCTTTCTGATGCTGACTGTACCTAACTATAATACCCTATAGGTATGTACAGGTGTATAAAGATTAGATGCAGTTACTATGTAGGTACTTATTACGTCAGCACAAATTTTAAACTTTTATAACTAAGAATGCGCACCTCTACGTATTTTTCCCACAGTAAAGTTAGTTACTGTCTACAAAAACCATAGCCACACAATCACCCAATGCACTATTGCACTCAATTCATCCAGTGTTAGCATTGCATCATACATAACACAACATTCGTTTCATAATTGCCATTGCGCCATGATGTAATTATTACCTATTACGTAACCAAACAATACCTTCGTCCAATGAAATAGTTTTATATGACAGCTGCGCACACAGACTGCATAATGTCTTCGGCGCTTGAGTCGCTGACGGAACGAAATGTTGCCATTTTATATTGTATTTATACTTTTAGTACTAAGTATTATATTTTATTTTATTTTTGATTTGATAATAATATGTTATTTCACTATATTATATCCTGCACCGGTTGACGTCATCACGTCAATGCCGGCTGTCGCTGAAAACCAGCGCTGGGGCTCTGTCTCGCATAGGGTCGCAGCATTATGCTGAGCGATGGCCGTTTTGCGTGGATGTGACGCATATTTTTCCCCCAATTTGTTATTTTTCGTGTTCTTTTTTATTCTTTTCTTGCGTCATGTTTACCGCAAATAAACGTATTTTCTTTCTTTTCTTTCTTTCTAGTTACTAATTTACCCTGTTTTTATTGCTTCTCCATCATCATACCCTTATAAATATATTAAAAAATATACCTATTCATTGAGACCATTCCAATGAGCCCAAACACGATACCACTACTGTTAGTTGGTGAGGAGTTGGGTATCCTGCAAATACCAGGTAATGCTGCAGCATCAGTTCAAGGTTACTATGTTATTCTAATACCATTGAAGTAGCAGACTACCAAATTTAGACTCAATCAGACCTGTGGAAGATGCTCAAATCTATTAATCAATTAGAAAAGACCTGATAATCTTCAAACGGCTGAATACATTTTCTTGAATAATAGGTAAGAACACTCTCGATCAAGCCAACTTTCAAACAAAACAAAAAAAATCTAAATCGGTTCAACCGTTTGGGAGCTACGATGCCACAGACAGATACACAGATACACACGTTAAACTTATAACACCCCTTCGTTTTCCGTCGGGGGTTAAAAAAAAGCAGTCAAATCATACTTCATGAAAAGTGTTTAAATAAATTGTTTATTTTTGTTCGACTATATTTTGAAAACAAATAAATATACTACTAATACTAATGAATATTGTATTTAACCACATAAATTATAGCACTTTTATACTGATAAATAAAGCAATTCGTGCGAAATTATTCCCTAACCATTCCAAAATATTCAAAAATGCATAACGTTAATGTTTAAGTTTTCACTTCTGCCGGCACTCCCGGAGTGGTACCCGTTGTTTTTTTTTTGGGTCTACCATGCCTGGCCTCTGCATTTGGGGCCTCATTATCCTTAAATCCTAACTATCCTAACTAATATTCTAAGCGCGAAAGTGAGTTTGTTTGTTTGATACGGTTTCACGCTAAAACGGCTGCACGGATTTGGATGAAATTTGGCACATGGGTAGACCATGAGTTGGAAAAGGATATAGGAATTTTTTCTCCCGATGTTCCCATGGGATTGAGACTTATGCGGGTGAAACCGGGGCACAGCTAGTAAACAATAAACTCATGCCTTCTTCTCATGGTGGGGTAGGCAGAAATACAGAACACCACCTACTACGATCCTTACATTCCTCATTTTGCTCCGTTTACGGTCATACACGTGGTCACTATATGTCCTCTTAGGCTGAGGCTACAGTAGGCAGCGATTTGCGATGCTGCTGGAATAGCGAAACGCGATAAACATGGTATGGCTACATTATTTCAGAAATCCGGCGTATATTCGGCGATAACGTGGCTACAGTTCATGCAATGAATGCGATCAAATTATTTATCGTGGTTTACTATACGCATATTATATGCCACACGCATATTTTATAGCACTATTGAACTAGTCGTGCAAATGAAAAAGTTTGTAATAAATTCAGTTTGTAAAAAGTTGATGTAGCCGATGCCGTGATTACAATAATATTGTTCCTATCGCATAAAGAAATTAAAGATCGCTAGTAATATTTGATGTACGGTGTAGCCATATTCGTGAGCATTCATTTATTTGTTTTAATCGCTCATGTGTCGCAGGTCGCGTCGCGGCCTAATGTAGCCTCAGCCTTAGGGCTTTTCCACTCACATCTGCCTTGTGTTAGTCGCCTTTCATTGATCCTCTCAACATGACCAAATCTAAGCATACTCTTTTAAACTTTTTTCATTTACAGAAACAGTTTCTTAAATTCATATTGATGTAGCATCTACAGCCAACGATTACCTTAACAGACGAATCTCTCTCTGCCTAGCCTTTTCCCAACTGTGTTGGGGTCGGCTTCCAGTCTAACCGGATGCAGTTGAATACCAGTCTTTTACATGGAGCGACTGCCTATCTGACCTCCACAGCCCAGTCTGGGCACGATACCCCTTGGCAAGACTGCGGTTGTCAGACTTTCAGGC
Organism: Conistra vaccinii; assembly: GCA_948150665.1. Taxonomy (NCBI): domain Eukaryota; kingdom Metazoa; phylum Arthropoda; class Insecta; order Lepidoptera; family Noctuidae; genus Conistra; species Conistra vaccinii. The sequence continues at coordinate 5,672,553 of OX411321.1, forward strand.
TTCTGACGACCCGTAACGACTGTCAAAGACCCGAGACCAACGGCTAAACGTGCTTTCCGAGGCACGGAGCAGTCTTGGTATGTAAAAATGGTCACCCATCCATGGACCAACCCCGACAAGTGTAGCTTAACCTGATAGATCGACCTGTGCAGTTGTTATTACTTAGCCACGGGCTCCTCAACACCTTAACAGACGAATGTTCAGTGACAAATGGCTATTGTTACATGCCCCGGTAGCTGCTATCACAATAGTGTCCAATTTATCAAGCAATTTGCTCTTACCATTGAACTTACTAGTTCCTGACTTAGGCAACAATGCGGTGCTGTCAGGTCGTGTCTGGCTTGGATGTAATGTATCATCCATAACCTTTACATAAATATGGCATGTATTTAATCGAACATCGAATAATTCATTTTCTGCGCTCGCGCTAGGTAGCGCCACTATTATGCCGCAAATTGCGGCATTTTATACGATAGTGATAGAATCCTGCTAGCGGTACTCTATACACTTCCTGTTTTTTATGTAGTTCTTTTTCTGAGTTAGTGCGCTTATTATTAATCGTAACCCAGTTATTGTTTTTGCAATGAGCTGTCATTCTGTGGTATTCTTGTTGTTGTTTCTCTAATTTGGACTTGGTGCCATTGGCAGCCACAACGAAATCTTGCACATCGATCGATCTCATCCCCGCTTTGGAGGTCCTTTGTTAAGTCGGTCATATAATCTTTATTTCAATATTTGTAATCTTTATAATACTTTCTTTTTATTCATTTATGTTGTATGGATCATGATAACTAAAATATATTTATTTTATATTTTAGTTTAAAAGTTGTTCATATTCGTACATGATACATTCATTTGTATTTTCCTAAGAAAAAAATAATAGGTAATGAGTTACAACAATATTTTTCTAGGGAGAAATATACAAATGAGTTCAGATTCAACCGGTATACATAGTAGTTAAAATTTAACCTATTATTACCATTTCGTAATATCATTTTAACGTTTTTCAATTAATTGTGTTTGACTAACATTAAAGGACAAACAAAATAGTTTGTAGGGTGAGATGACTAATTGCAGGGCGAAGCACCAATTAATAATAATGTTAGGACTGTCAAATATTAATGATAATGAGATTATTATCTAGTAATTGTGTGATTAGTTCACACGATGGGCTAATTACTATTATATGATAATGAACTATGTTATTTTCTGCTTATTTATTTCTGTAGGTAACATTTTAATAATAAATGAAGTAGGTTTGTATCGTTCGTCTCACGCCTTTTTTAATACCTACGTTTTGCTTTTTAGTATACATCTTTTGTCTTGTTTAATTTCGTGTAAACGTCATACGTTTACTAAAAAACCTAGTTTTTTGGTTACCTCTTTACACGCATTTTTATCGAACTTATTGATTATCGTTTTTGTAATAGTGTTTTATGTATTTTTTCTTTTAGTGGGATTTACGTGTTAACTGTTTTTTTACCTACTTACCTACATGAAAATAGATATTTGGAAAAACCAAAAAAGTATTTAACTAGTGATTGCTTGAGTTTATTTATGACAATTTGTGCAATGGGGCGCACAAGTGCGCTAGATTGGAGGGTGAAAAATCACAGGACACTAGTCACTATGAAGATGGACAGTGGACCATGGTAGTCCTTGTAAAAATACTATATTCCAAATCAAATCAAATGTTTATTTGCCAGAAATACAATTGTTTTGGTACAGGTGAGATCTTATAACCCAACTCCACTGTCAAAGGTAGCGAGTACGTAGGTCTAGTCAGCTTACTCTCTTGTACAAGATCTCAATCGGAACTTTAATACTCATAACAAACATTGTATAATTAATGCAGCGTTGATCTGTGATCAAAATAATAACCGCCTAATATATTATTACTACATCTTAAACACCGTCTAACTGGTGAATTTACCCGAAGCTCGTTATCTTCACCTAAATTATACACAGATAGTAGCTGTATCCATAAAAACAGAGTTTTATGTTATCTCATTCAGATTAAGGTAACATTCACACTCTATACGTGTTCTAATCACTTTAATACTTTGCGATAACATTACTGACTACCTACCTATTTTAATGACTTACCTACTTAAACAAAGCATTAACTCGTTTAGGTTATTGTTTAATCCTTAATCTGCTAATTAGTGCTTTTACCTCTATTGTGGAAACTGCCAAATATAAGCAAAATTCGTTCAAAACAATTACTTTGTATATAGTTTTAAACTTAACGTTTGCAGTAATTTGCCAAATGACTCTGTATACAAAACAAAATAACCTAATAAAAGTCGTAAATTTATGTTTACTGAATTACTAGCTTCTACCCGCGACTTCGTCTTCGAATTTCTTGTTCCCCCGAACAACATCGTCGCATCGCGTCGCATCGCCTGCCTGCCTTATTACCTACTTCGTTTTCGCTTAGCGTTCTTTCATAGTTTTTAATTTTTGCTCGGCTCCTAAGAGTCCTAGCGTGATTTTAAGTAACCTATAGCCTTCCTCAAGAATTGGGTTATCAAATGCAAAAAGATTTTTTGAAATACGACTGGAAGTTTTAGAGATTAGCGTGTTCAGAGACAAAAACAAATAAACATAAAAACAAAATCTTCAGCTATATTATTAGAAGAGACTCCATTTTAAATAATATTAGACATTGAACTAAACCTTTTTTACAGTCCGTTCAACCGATTTTGACTTCTATTGCGTTTGTGGCATGACAAATGGCAGCTGCAGTAAACAGTTGGTATTGTAACCACTTTTTTGCCTTTAATTAGTCAGTATCGGTTGAACGGACTGTAAAAAGGTTTGTTTAAATGTCTAATCTTATAGATTCGCTTTCTACAGCTAAAATCTCTAGCATAAGTTTATTCAAATTAAATGTCAGTTTTCATCTAAGATTAAAATATTTCGGAATCCTGGAAACTGCTACCTTCGTATCAATGAATCATTTATATTTTAATTCCGCTAGATAAAATCTATTTATGATTTTTTATCTATTAGGCACAATTACAATCCGGCTTAATTATATAAATTGGACTACTTAAAAAACACGTAGTTTCAAACGATAGTTCTGTTTCAGTCTTTAATTAATGATACAAATCTTACTTGCATAATCACGAAACTGATACAAATATTTGTTGTTTGAGGATCAAACCTACAATCCGTAGCGTGGTAGAAAGCTCATATTCATCATTTTCACACTATTATCTTGATACAATTCTAACAACTTTAAAAACCCGGTCAAGTGCGAGTCGGACACGCAGAGTGCGTACCGTATTAAGGTCAAGCGGAAAACGCCGAAAAAAACCCTCCATAGCAACTGGACAGATTCGCAACTGGACAGATTCTCAGCTGGACAGTTTCGCAGCTGGACAGATTAGCAACTGGACAAAGTATAGTCGTGTGAAAAAATAAATGTATAAACTATGAAACATTTATTTCAATTAAACCATTTGATTTCATATTACTTATTCAAACTCAGTCTACTTATTTGTACACACACGTATTCACATGATTTAAAAACTAACAGAATTAAAATAATAATAATATGTACAAGTATATAAAACAGAAGGGGAAACGATCTGCGCAACTGTCCAGCTGAGAATCTGTCCAGCTGCGAATCTGTCCAGTTGCTACGGAGGGGAAAAAAACGCGTTACTTATATGGAGAACTTTATTTAATTTTATTATTTGTTGTTATAGCGGCAATAGAAATACCTACACAATCTGAGAAAATTTCAACTGTCTACCTATTACGGGTCATGAGACAGCCCGCTGATACACATACGGACGGACGGACGGTCGGACAGCGGAGGTTTAGTAATGGGGTTCCGTACGCCACCCTTCGGAAACGGACGTAACAACATCGTCTCCTCGATCTAAAGATAATTGCAAATGATTGCGACGTCTGGCCTATTAATAATTGCAAACATTGCATATTAGCAATCAATGTTAATTTAAACAATTATAATTATGTATTTTTTCTTCAACAGACATTATGTAAGTAATAACATCGGCATCACCTCCGTTTTCTAGAACAGTTAAATCAACAACAAGCCTACTGCTAACGAACATCAAACTCTGTATTCGTCAAAAACGATCGTGGCGATCCAATTTCGTTGTTCTGCGTGGGCGATAATGCGAACATTGGCGAATCCATGGCTACTAAAGAGAGCGCTAACGAATATCAAACGCTATATTTGTCAAAAACGATCATGGCGATCCAATTTCGTTGGTTTGTATGGGCGGTACTGCGAACATTGGCGAATCCATGGCTACTAAAGAGAGCGCTAACGAATATCAAACACTATATTTGTCAAAAACGATCATGGCGATACAATCTCGTTGTTTTGTGTGGATGATATCGCGAACATTGATGAATCCATGGCTACTAAAGAGAGCGCTGACGAACATCAAACACTGATTTCGTCAAAAACAATCGTGGTGATCCAATTTCGTTGTTCTGTGTGGGCCAACATTGCGAACATATCCATGGCTAAAGAGAGTGGGGCGGTTGAGCGCGAACACAAGTTGAAATGTGTTCGTATGGTCTGGGATAACAAAGATGAATAAAATTGATCTAACTGCACCAATCCTAACTAATATTATAAATGCGAAAGTGAGTTTGTGACACAGATCCCTCACTCGCTCTTCAACATTATGTGTTTCATTTTCATTTCAGCCGAAAGATGTCCACTGCTGGACATAGCCCTCCCCCAAGCAAGGCCACTTCGACCGGTTCTGTGCTTCTCGCATCCACCGGAATCCTGCAGCCATCACCAGGTCATCGGTCCACCTTGTGGGAGGCCTTCCAACGTTACGTCTTCCGGTACCCGGTCACCACTGCAGAACCTTTCGACACCATCGATCATCTGTTCTGCGAGTACTGTGCTCTACCCACTGCCACTTAAGTTTGGCAATTCTTCGGGCTATGTCGGTTACATTGGTTCTATTGCAGATCACTTCATTTCTGATTTGATCACGTAGTGAAACTCCAAGCATAGCCCTCTCCATTTCCCTTTGGGTGACTTACAGCCTTCTAATGGTGCCAAACATTACATCCAATGAATAATTTCTATCAATCTCTTAATCCTATTACTCTAATAGATACGGGAAAATAATCTAGTGAATTACACTTGGATACTTTTATCTAAATATATCGAAATTATAACAATTACATTATAATTGGGCATGATTTGATATACATGTATCCAATACATATGGATATTACATCAGAAACGTATTTTGATTTTTAAAAGCGATAAACGCAGGCGCAGCGGTTTGGATATGTATTATACAAGGTTTAATTGAAATAACTGAAAACCTCAACCTCCTCATTAAGAACCATTTTTACTATGGTACATGTTTAGTACATAACATCACACCTGCGTTCGCCAAAGGGCTAGGCACAAGACAGTGTACCTATAATACACCACATTTCGCAGGTTATGTTTAAGTCCAATGTAATAGGGGGCGAGCCTATTGCCATCAACCGGGCATAAACCCAGACTCCGAGCTGATACTGAGAAATTCCAGATGGAAATATCCAATAACACTACCCAGGACCTTATGATCACCCATGTACGGTACATTTTATGTTCGCATAACTCGAAAAAATACAGGGAACGTCAGATTTTTGGGTTGGCCCGATTAGAAGTTCTTCATAATTATGAGTACAGTAACTCCTTTTCAGGTTAGATACCTTCGTAAGTTAAGGTTTGTTGTATCAAACATAGATCATCCCAATTTTTTCACATTATTTATAACTTACTTACTATACATAAAAGGTATTAATCGAACACGAAACGAGAAAACCTGGGAAAACATTATTTTTTTCCCTGCGTTTTCTCACCTCGACGAATACATGCTGTAATGGGAGAAGAGTATATGGACGATGACTATGTAAAAAGGATTAAATATGATCTTAGAAGAATTGGAAGATTGTTTTACCAACATTATGGAATGCAATAGAGAATTGTGAATTGTAAAAGTAATGGTCGAGAATCAAGATCGCTCGAGAAGTATATTTATGTTGCCTACTTTCAACAAGCTTACACGAGATTTTCTACCTTAAACACATTCTTGTTCATAACTCTAATCTTAATCCAATACTGTAATCAATTACTTACGGCTACATATAATCTTACACGGATATTGGAAAAAACAACAATAAATATCGAAATAAGTAGACGACTTTTGGAGTTTTGCTTAATAAATTCAACTTACCGGAGTTAGTCCTTTGTCCTTGAGCCACTGATCAGGTTCCTTCAAGCAGAATGTACCATACATGAGCACTAGTATGAACATCCCAGTTGTCATCGAGAATATTCCATAATATCCCATCTTCTGTAGCAAAAATCCACTCAAGCCGATGCCGATAGGCAAACCAGCAGTCATGCAGAAGTTGACCAATCCCACTCTAAATGTCCTCGATTCTTCCGAAGTAATATCACTTATATAACTGAACACACCTAAGAACATAGTCACCCAACCACCAGTTATGGCCGGAAACAACGTCTCTAAGAACACAGTGATTTCCACAGGAATCTCGTAGAAGAAATAAACGTTAACCAAATTGTTCAGTGATGTTAGCACTTCTCCGTATATTGGCAGCATGATACATATCTTTCTCTTCCCAGTTCTGTCACTCCACGCTCCTAGGAACATTATTATGATGCATGGTAACGCTGTTTGAATCACGCCTTTCCAAATATCTATTGAAGAAATCAGTTGCTGCACTTCTCTTTCATACTCTGTGAAATTTTTGCTCGTTTTCTTAATCAGTGCTTCGCATATTTCATCTCCAAAACCTAAGTTAACACGGCAAGCTTTGTCCAAATTGAGATTACCCATAGCAAACCTTGAAATAACACTGGGTATAATGAGACCGGCTAACAAAGGTTCCACTGTGATATTATCTCTGATATATCCCAACTTCTCTCGAAAAGTTTTGTCCTTATATCTTTGGATAACATCTTTGTTTAGAGGTTTTTCCTCGACGTCCACGGGCTTGGTTTTTTCTTCAGCCATTTTTGTAATATTTCCACTGCACCGGTTATTAAAACTATATCACATTCATTGTTTATAAACAGCACTCTAGCACGACCGCTTGTCACTGTCGCAATGTTTGATTTCACATTATGTCTGATACATTGAAAGACAGAATGGCTGCTTTATTATTTGTCTTACCGATATATCTGTTTGGTATCAATTACTCGTTTATAATGATAAAGTAGAATTCCAATTAGATAAAGTGGTTTGTTGTTGGTGATTAAGGTACACACTAAATGTGTTTGTATTGTTTCAGGTAGGAGCGTGTTATTGTTCTTTGTTCTTGAAGTTCTGTTCTGTTACGCCCGATCAGGTCAACGGCTGTTTTGCAACTGGCATCTGCATGAAAAATCAGTGTTAATATAAAGGTGGATGTTTTGAAATTACGTTGGTCAGTGTATACAGGTGAATAAAAATTAAAACGCGTTGTTTCAGTAAGTAGCAGAGGTTTGGTAACACTGTGGACTTTAATAGTAGGAGAGTGATTGCAAAGTAAGATAGCGAATAATTTTGCAATGCTTAGTAGTTACATGGTATGAATGTTGTGTGTAAATCAGTGTATTTTGGCAGTGGACTGTACACTAGCAAAATACAATACAAGTGGTCAGTTCTATCCAATCCTTTCAATAAAAACTTTTTATAAAAAAAGAACAACCGACTTCCAAAAAAGACACTACAAAGTCAAAAATAACTTTAATTTCGGAAGTCGGTGTATTTGGTTTTGAACTTTCGTTTTTTGCCACCGACTTCCGAAATTAAAGTTATTTTTGACTTTGTAGTGTCTTTTTTGGAAGTCGGTTGTTCTTTTTTTATAAAAAGTTTTTATTTTGCACTTTTTAGTTGTGATACCTACCCCATACAATTCAAAAACCACTAACCTGCTATGTAAATAACAGTGATTGGAAGTTATCATCATATCATCCATATAAACTAAGTGGGAAAAATACGTATTATTGAAGCTAACTCAAAAACTATCCAAGTAAAGTTAATACAATTTATATGGGACCACCTCGGAAGCATACCCTTTCAACCAAAAAAACAATTTTTAAAATCGGTCCACAATTGACGGAGAAATCGCGTAACAAACATACAAAAAAAAAAAAAAAAAAAAAAAAAAAAAAAAAAAAAAAAAAAAAAAAAAACATACAGACGAATTGAGAACCTCCTCCTTTTGGAAGTCGGTTAAAAATATAAATTAATATGAACAAAGTTTATAAACACATCGTTTACACAATGCGCATTCTGAAGTCGTAACATTTTTGTCTGCTAGAGGCAGACAGTTCCTTGTCAAAACAAAACGCTTATGTTTTGAGTTACCATCATTGTTTTTATAGCGATAGTCTGTCTTTACACAGTGATCTTGACTCAAGTTTGCACACTGCCATAGATTTGCAGAACACTTGCAAAAAACCATAACATAAAATACTGCACATATTGAACTTGCTTCTGTCGAGTAGATTTCTGCAAACAAAATCTAAGCCTATTTACTAGTATCTACCCATGGAATTGAGTGTGAGTTTAAAATTTAATAAAATAATAAATCTATATCAATAATAATAATAGTTTTCACAGTCCAGCTAAAGAAGTCAGGACCATTTATATCGTTTATTTTCAGAATGTTTTTGAAGGATCATACTTAATGCATTCCAAAAAGATACTGGCGGTAAAGAACACTTTTCATTACGAAGCTTGAAGAACTCAACAATATTTTTAAGGCCCCTCACCCACGGTGATTTTTGTAGCGATACTGTCACGCGTTTTGTTATTGATTGTGTATTACGTAATTAGGGTACGGTACCCTAATTACGTAATACACAATCAATTCGTTTTGAAACAGATTACTAATCCATTGCTTCATAAGTTCGAAATTTAATTCTGCTCTGCAACGTAATTATCGCATTGAATGTTGTTAAACTGTCAAAATGAAACAAATGATCGCTATCGCATTGCTTCTGCAAGATACGTAATAACCCTACGGCTTCTGCATCGCTACTATCGTGCGTTAGTTGCGTTTGCAACGTGCGACAGAAACGATGCAAACGCCGGCCGGGCTGTATCGATGCAAACGCGCGACCGTTTCTGACGATATCGTAGGAACGAAGGGTGGAGAACAGAGAGGAATCGCGTTTGCACCGCGATTGAAGCGCGACAGACAGAATCGCGGCTGTATCGCTACAAAAAGTCACCGTGGGCGAGGCCTCTAAGAGCTCTGCCCCATTAGTGCGTTGCGTTGCGTCGTTGCAGCGTCAACGCTGCGTCGTTTTCCATATATTTTAAATGACATGCCACATTAAACCGTTGCGCCGTCGCACGCAACGTTTCAACAGATCGGCGGATGAGAGATGAAGCGGTGGGAGGGTGATGCGCTGCGCTGTCGGAGCTCCAATGCGACGGAGGACAGCAACAATAGAACACGTTTCTTTCGATTCGTTGTGGAGACTGACTGAGGTGCGTAAATCGTCCTCTTGCGCTGCGACGCCGTGCATCGTCGCAACGCAGGTGTGGCATACAATGCGTTGATCCGTTGCGACGACGCAACGCAACGCACGAATGAGGCATCAGCCTAAGGGTTCCATAAATTAAAGGTCGCAACAAAGAATCATTCCCTTTTGTCGCGTCCCGCTACGTAGAGTGGTAAGTTTCCTTGCTTTTAGTCTAGACCACCGACCATGATTCTTATTGAGATAATTGCGATTTCGTTGTGTATGTATTTTTAAACCAAGATCTTGTTTTGAGTTTATAAAACCTACATTCAGATGTCCACGTTCCAATTCGATGATTGTAAGACTTCTAACAATTCAGACACATTTACAGCAGCATTATTTGCTCATATATCAGCACGAGTATGTACACAATAGATATGATCAACTAATATGATCTGAATAGAACACGTGTGTATTTGTAAAGGGTTTCATTATGTTTGAGCTGATGTCTCCGAGACAGACCTTGTAGTATAATTGGAATGCTACGAGAAATTTGGATTAGGAACGATTAAATTACTGAACAGTGGATTTGCAAATAGGTAGGCAACGGAGTGTGAGTTGAGATATGGAAATTAGCGCAATTTAACATCATTAGTAAATTATTAATAAATTAAAAAAACTTTATTCATTCCACACAATTAAATAACAATTAAAATTATGAATAACATTAAGTAAAAAGTAATTAAACAAATAAAATTTTGTTTGATTTCATATTATTTACTTAATAAAAAAAACATGCGTTAAAATAAATAAATCGATTAAGTTAATTAAAATTAGAGTGCAGTGGTGGCCACTGGGCCACCACTGCACTCTAATTTTACAACAACGCAACTCGTAAGTCGGGGCCGTTACCACTGGGTAACGGCCCCGACTTACGAGTTGTAGGTCGTGGGTTCGAACCCAAGCAGGCGCTTTACTTTGTTTAAATAATTTCATCACCACTGCTCTCAAAACGGTGAAGGTACGTGAGGAAACCGGCATGTCTTAGAACCAAAAATTCGAAGACATGTGAAATCTACCAATCCGCACTGGGCCCGCGTGGTACATTACAGTCCACTTCCTCTCACAGAGAGGAGGCCTGTGTCCCAGCAGTGGGAACATTAATAGGCTGATTATGATTATGAATAAAATTAAGTAAAAATATATTCAACAAATAAAATTTAATTTGATTTCATATTACTTACTTAATTAAATTGCTCCGCTAACCTATCGAGTGCGTTGTGCAGACGGAAAAGAGTGGAAAAGACACGTTGGGACGACTCGCACCACTAAACGGCATTCCGTGTTTACGCCCGATGATTCAGACCGCGTCAAAATAAGGGATAAGTTAGAGGAAGCGATCGTGGACGATACCAATGATGGTCAGGAACTAACAAAATCTCAAAAAAACACATCTAATGCCCCTCGAGCCTCAAATCAAGCAGTACAATACCGAAACCAGGTCAGGTAAGTAACAATGAGACCTCTGAGAGCTGCCGGGGTTGCGGGAAAGTCCTAAGAGGAGACCGTGGTCCCCGGGAACGTACAGGCAATGAGGCTACTGAAGGAACACGGGCGGGTTTCAGTCAGTAAGAGTCTGACACGCCCTTCCGCTCTGCCCAGAGCGAAAGAAGTTATTTGATAAATTCCCAAATCAAAAAAAAAAACCCCTGAGAAGTCTAGTATGCGCCAACAGCGCGCTTGTATTAATATTATTGTTTAAGTATGTGTTAAACCAATCGCAGGATTTTGCTGACTTTAAAAGCCATTATGTATTTATTTGTACCTATCTGTCTGATAACCTACCAATAAACCTACCAAGATCTACCTACAAAGATATTTTATTTTTATTGTAGGAAGTAATTTGTTTGAGGATTTCACTCAGGAATAACGCTTTTCAATTTATATGACTATAAATTTGTAAAATGCACAAGTAGTTACGTAACCCATTCTTTGAGCGAAACAATGCTTGTATTCATCATTTAGTAGATATCAATACTGTATACTTAGGTTGTACTGTACATGTAACAGTTATTTTACAACAGTTAAAGCGATTAGTTTATGTAGATACCTACTACCTATTGATTATGTGTTCGTTTTTTTTTTAAGAGGAGACGTGTGGTATCTGTCTAATACTTAGAATATATATATCACTGGAGAAGCCTTATGAGCAATATTCCGACCAAAAAAGTCTGTCAATTTTGGCGGGGGACGAGGTAGCTTCTACGAAAAAAAAAACAATAGGTGCTCGCCCGGGCTAGCAGCTATTGTTTTATTTCCTAGAAGCTAGAGAAGACTAATGGCTGCTACACACAGTGCTGGCGGCATGGCCGCCGGCACAGCCCGCCGGCCTTGCCGCTGGCCATGACGCACAAAGCCGCAGAAAAAAACGCAAAGAAAATGAAGGAACAAAAGCCGGAGGCACGTGCCGCGCGGCAAAAGCCGGCGGCACCGTGTGAAGGATATGGTTCCTAAAATTGTGCTCGCGAGGTCTACTGTTCGCAGAACTACTAGTTTATATATTGTGTATGTGTATCCTTTGTTGGAGATCCCAAATAAATAAATAAATCACCGCCGTCTTTAATCCATAGCACACCTCCGCCGCGAAACCGTAGCAGCTAGTTGACGTGACGTGAGCTAGTTGTATTGAACTACTGCGGTTTCGCTGCTACGGTTTCGCGGCGCAGGTGTGCTACTGGGTTATCAGCCACTTTTCGTCCATCTATCCTGAAACTATTAGGTACTGACATGTGAAATTCACAATGACAATTGAGTCCACGTAAATGCTGGTGCTAAACATATAATTATTAGACATTTATATACACGCGACGGTCACAGATCTGTGAACCGGAAAAGTACAGGAAGAGACTGCAAGTTAATGATTTAATAGATATGTTTGGGTGGGTACTTTTTATAGACTGTACGTCAGATCTATAGAGTGATTACTTGACAAGTTGATTACTTGACAACTTGAGGTGATAATGGCAGTAGTTTTTGTAAATTTTGTCAATTTGCCATAGTAATTGGAGGCTTGATTGCTATAAAATAATGACCGGTTTCTGAAAGCTTATTGGATTTTATCTGTTGTCGAATCACATGTCAAGTGGCTGTTGTTATGACGCTCAACTAATCTCAACAGAAAACTGATGTGTTCACATGTCATTTGAGTGAATTCACAAGGATACTGTTATTTATTTTATACTAGATGAGCCGTTGTACTTCGTGAAACAAAATTAAGTTTTTTTTTTCGATTTTTCGGCTGCTCCTTTGGGGTTGTTCCTAATTTTCTTTTTTCCTAAACCACCCCTGTGCACCCACATTTTGATTTTACAAAAGTGACTTTAATTAGTTTATGCAAAAATAAAATTCCACCACTAATCTTCAAAGTTCTATGTACTCAAAACTGCAGTTTTTAAATAACTAAGGTGATGATTGCCTTGATCCAATATTGAAGGTTACTTACCTATAAGTCAACCGCAAATGGATCAATCAGTCGCAAATGGTTGATACAGAAGTAAACAATGCAATTGCAAAATCTATTTTTAACATCAAGACAAAACACTATCAACTACGGTCATTTGAAAAATGCTAGTATTATAGCGTTCTTTTCTTAAATCGGGGGGTACGGTAGTGCCCCCGCCAAGTCGAGCAAAACAAACACAAAGGCACAGCCACCATCTTTTCTCGAAGCCATTCAGAACATTTTCAACATTGTCTTTTTTGGTAAACAAATAACTATCGTGTACTGAGATTTCGAGAAAGTTCGGGCCCTATCTCACTAGGACACCAGGGGCGGCGCAACCATAGTCGCACTGCCAAAAAATGTGTGGTTCATTGCGCAACCCATTGGACGCCTGGTGAGATACCCACCATAAAGCTGTGTATATTTTGCTGGCAGTGCAACCATGGTGCTGCCACCATGTTTCTATGTCTCTATGTCTTAGTGAGATGTAAGTCTTATTGTGTTGAAACATCTTCTATAAAAGAAAAAGTCGCTTTTCCGGCGTTTTTGTTTTATGTCTGCGTGACCGCGTTGTTCTTCTAAACTTCGCAACGGATTTCGATGATGTTTTCTCCATCATTTAGAGACCTTATTCTGGAAGGTTTTTGTATAATACATTAGTAATAAAATAAGATAAAGTATAAAGAAATCTAGATGTTATGTCAAGTCGTATAAAACGAGCGAAGCAGAGGTGGGTCCCTAGTCTATACTCTATCTAAACTAATATTATGAAGAGTTAAAATTTGTGAGTTTGTATGTAGGGGGTAATCTTCGGAACTACTGATCCGATTTCGACGATTCGGAAGTTACAGTATTTTCGAGTGTCGTATGATATATTTTAAGTAAAACAAGAAACACGCTCAGTCGCGAGCAGTTGTTTTTTTAAAGAGCAAGATTATCTTAACTAAATGGTGTATGATTGATACACTTACACGTCATTCATAATGTTCATACCGTGAAGCAAGAAAATAAATCCACTAAAGTATAGATGTTAGCTATTGTCAAACGAACAACTAATTCTATTATTATTTTTTGGTTATTCTGAAACAAAATGTTTAGCGTCCCGTAACGTCATTGGTCATGGGAAGATGAACATTTGGTTTTCCATACGCAATTTTAGAAATCATAGCCAAAAAATGTTGTTTGGACTTTTTTTAAGTCTAATTATTATGATTGAGTTTTTATTTATTAGTAAGTAAATGGAAAAAATTAAATGTTTATAAAGTGATGATAAAAGGTACCGTTAACAAAGTTTGGAACCATAAAAATGTTGAAAAAATGTGATGATATCAAATAGTTATTTTTTTGTTCCAAACCTTCATCAGTGGTGCAGTGCCAGGTTAATAAAAAATCGATGCTTTATTTACTTAGACATCGATTTTATTTATTTTTTGTTTTTTTGCGACATTAGGTTGGGCTCTCAAATGTTTGACCCCATCCCATTTTTTTTACTTTGAGGAACCATTTTATATTTCTTCTACTAAGAGCTAGCGCCTTTCATTTTTCAAATAAACATTCTAAACTAACCTTTTTTCAGACCGCCGGTTTTCTCCATCCAGCTACACACGTGTAACAATAGAACTAAACGGAAAACATGTGCACAATGGCACTGTACACCAATGAATGGTCATTCTATTCGATCTTATTCACCAATTACCTACTTGTGCCGTTTGTGGAGACGGCTGGGCATTTAGGGTCATACTTCGGAACTATTCGGGCAACCTCGTGTGACACGTGATGTCTTTTGACAACGTGATTAGTGGGTAAGTAGAGGTTTAGTTGAACGATTTGCAGTTCATAGATCATGGTTTCACGTGAAAACTTTTCACTTCGCTGACGAAGGCCCTAGCACTAACGAGTGAGTTAAACGTCACGTAAATTCCAACGCCGCCTTTGTACAGTATTTTTTATACTTGTGCATATAGTTTTAATAAATAAATAACTCCTATAGTATACTACTACACTATAGTAGATTGGTATTTCTGGCTTTTGTGATACAGAAAATTCTAATACAAGAGCCAGGACTACACGGGTTATTCCCTGAGTACCCGATCTCCGAGGCCCCCGTCCCGGAGAACTCCGAATACGATAAATGTAGACTGCTGTTTGAGAATCTTTTTTTTTTCCTTTATAAAGTTTCACAATTAACATTACAATCTAGCCTATTAGCTAATAAGTAATGTAAATATAACTTAAACTGCTAAGTAACTATAAAATGAAGAAATCGTCCAATAACGTCTTTCTTATTCACTACAAGTTAAGGGGAATACACTTGATTCACGTGTTCTATAAAAAAGTTAGCACTTGCTACAGGTTAAGTTCACTTACACTGCACTAAACTAACTCGAAAGGTTTTACCCTTTTTAGTCTTCGCACTAATTCAGTGTTGTGAAGGAGTTGAATCGCCTCAACATTCACGTGATGATAAAGTCTGTGTTCATGAGCTTCTGCATATTTTTGTATGATTACGACATCTATCTTGAGGTCCCGGTGGAGGTCACTATTTCTAATGTACCAGGTTTGAGTCTTGAAGTGAAAATAAATAAATTATTATTATTTATTATACTTATGTAAAATTTTTGCGACAAGGGCAGATACTATCACCCATTAAAATGAATCATCATCATCATCATCATATCAGCCGAAAGACGTCCACTGCTGGACATAGGCCTCCCCCAAGCACCGCCACTTCGACCGATTCTGTGCTTCCCGCATCCAGCGGATACCTGCGGCCTTTACAAGGTCATCGATCCATCTTGTGGGAGGCCTTCCAACGCTACGTCTTCGGGTACGCGGTCGCCACTCCAGAACCTTTCGGCCCCATCGGCCATCTGTTCTGCGGGTAATGTGTCCTGCCCATTGCCACTTAAGTTTGGCAATTCTTCGGGCTATGTCGGTTACCTTGGTTCTCCTGCGGATCTCTTCATTTCTGATTCGATCACGTAGGGAAACTCCAAGCTCTCCATTGCTCTTTGGGTGACTTTTAGCCTTCTAATAAGGCCCATTGTGAGCGACCACCAATTAAAATGAATAAAGTTTTAAAATTAAGTAAATATTATTTGCGAAACGAGTACCTTCTTTTAATTTAAGAAACGTTCAAAGGAGAGTGGGGAACAAATGTATGGGGTCTGGGCCCGCCCTTCAATTGTAACATTTGATATACCATAGGATAGGCCTTTTTAAGCGGGATATTATTTACTAATAAAACTATGATCAAATGTTAGTACTTTCGGAGATACGACGTCTTAAGTC
This sequence comes from Conistra vaccinii, assembly GCA_948150665.1. Classification (NCBI taxonomy): domain Eukaryota; kingdom Metazoa; phylum Arthropoda; class Insecta; order Lepidoptera; family Noctuidae; genus Conistra; species Conistra vaccinii. The sequence goes on from OX411321.1 coordinate 5,688,833, forward strand.
GTCTCAGTCTAACATTATTCTTTATGGATATTTATAAAGTAGAATAGTAATAATATATGTATTTCACTTTAAAACAATTATTCGTCCTGAATATCAATGACAATCACACATCACATCATATAATATTATGAGTTATGCAATGACTACATGATACAGTTTTTTTTTATAAACTTGTCCCACACTAGGAATTTCTTCTGTATTGTGGGTGCGTTTACAAACATTTAAACTCGTATACACAAACCCGGAACAATTACTTGTAGGTCATACAAATATTTGTTCCGTGCGGGAATCGACCCCGCGACCGAATCGAACATTTGAGTCTGGGTAATGTTTATTTTATAATGAAGTAAACTACGATCATTAATTGCTTAGATTGGGATCACTTATAGCCCAGTATAATTCCGAAAGTATTGACTTTTAACCTTAGTCGTAATACTAAGTTTTATTCAGCATAAAGAAAGAAAGAAAGAAAGAAAAAGTATTTATTGAGACAAGCACAGGAGATCACAAACTAAACTAAGACAGATTGAGACATAAATAAAAATCAAAAACAATAAAAAATAAAACAATGTAAAATTAAAATAGAGGCAGAGTCCTGTGCGAGGCCAAAAGGCTCCTATCTCAGCACGATGCTGCGACATTTAATCATAAATGTCGCAACGCTGGTATTCTGATAGGGCCCGAAAATACCTATTCATTCATGAGTATCTTATTTCTATTGAGAAGTGGGCCTAACATTACTCATTGTCCTTTACGTCCTTACCTTGCGCATTTGAGCTAGTCCCACCACAGGCGTAAAGTTAATGAGTAATGAAAACACAAGGTGTGCCGTCCTATAATGTTTTCAACCATTTATTTAACTTTTGGCAGCTAAAGTAATGATGTCCAAATTGCATTTCTGACCCGACTTCAAAATTCATGATGAATTTTATCGAATTTAAATAATAATTAAAATTAAATAATTGAAATAATATTATCATCGAATTTATAATTCGACAATGTAGTCATTACGGAACTTCATAAGCGTGTATATGTGAAAAGTTAAATAAATGGTTGGAAATATTATAGTATAGGGCCGCGGGCCATCCTCTACATACGAGTTGAGCAGGAGCAGTTGTTGTGAAAATACTTCGGGAAGGCTTATATCCAATATTATGCCGGGAACAGATTGGTAAAACGTAACATGAAATCAAGAAAGAAAGAAATAATAACATTTATTTAGACACAGAAACACGATTTTTTTTTTTTTTAAACCAGCCATCCGCGAGTCGTTCTCATACACGCTGGATCAAGCAAAAAAGCCGAAAAAAACACGTTTCTTGCTATTTGATAATAACATCCTTTTTTTTCACACCAAGTAACTTCTCCTGCTCTGGGCGGAGCGGAAGGGCGTGTCAGACTCTTACTAACTAAAACCCACCGGTGTTCCTTTAGTTGCCTGTACGTTGCCAATATACTTAGTTCTTCTTCATGTTGCATTACACAAATTAGGATACATAATTTGTATTATTTATTAATTTAACACTTTAAGCACACAAATGTATAGAGGCGGACTTATATACTATAACTTATATACGGATACAGTACCTATAGCGTCTCAAAAAAGAGAAAGTTGACTTTCTTCTGGTTATTAGAGTCGATGTCGAAACTTTAACTCAATAAGTTTGATAAACCTAGTTCGACAAAAAAAAACAACGGGTTGCACTCCGGGAGTGCCGGCAGATTATTTATCAGTATAAAAGTACTATAATTCATTTTAAATACAATATTCATTATTTTCAAAATATAGTCCAACAAAAATAAACAATTTATTTAAACACTTTTCATGAAGTATGTTTTGACTGCTTTTTTTACCCATCGATATGGGTAAAATTTCTTACGTCGCAATCTTTACGAAATGTCAAAGACTATTTATTTTGATAATTACTTTGTCGGTTGCTAGGCAACGGATCTTACGATCACGTCCTGACGCGAGTTTAACATTTTTTACCCACAACGCCAAGTTCACTTCAAAAAACACATAAAAGATTTGTTTCTTAGTTTTGTCCTAATAGTCCTCCAGACCGAATTTCGCAGCGGAAGATATTATAGTGCACTAAGTGTGTGCGCAAACGCAGGTGCACTCTCTCTTCCCACTCTTTCATTGACCGATGGGACGACAATTGGACTCGACAGGAGAGGACGATCAAGTGCAGGACCAACGGCTTAACATACTTTCCGAGGCACGACGTTATTACAATGCCAACTTCCAAAATCCGGGCTGTTACTAAGAAATTCCTAATGGAAAACCCAATAACACTTTGCCCGACCAGAGATTCGAACCCAAGACCCCACGCTCAGCAGTCACGCTTGCGACCACGTGACGGGGCAGTTTTCTTATAAATACATAAATGAAAAAAATAGAAAGAAAATACCTTTATTTGCGGTTAAACATGACGCAGACAGTAACACAAAAACACACATGAGGAGACCCATCATCTGCCTAGCCTTTTCTCTACTACATATACTGCTTCCAGTCTAACCAGATGCAACTGAATATCTCGCTCTAACTCCGCTCCTCTCCTCTCCAATCCAGTAGACGGTCAGCCTAAAGCCCCCAGCCTAAACTATGACTCGTTATCATATTGCAGAACAAACCCGCCAACATATCAACTAACCACTGTCAGTAAGTTATAGGAATCTATTACTTGTTCCATGTTTTTATTATTGTATTTTACGCTACTTACACTTTCACAACACAGCACGTTCACTCGGTCAGATATTATACACAAACTGTTCAAGTTAACTAGGTAATAGGTCAATAGAGGTGCACCTCATGTGGTCGCCTGATGCCGAATATTGGCTGACGAAATTTACCAAAATATTAGTTAAAACAAATCCGAGAACAACCGGGCACAAATCCTTACTGAGAAATTCCAGATGGAATAACCCAATAACACTTCCCCCGACCCGAGAATTGGACCCAGGACGGACAGATTAGACCAACGAGGCACAATCAATGAGGTATATAATCAGCCCAATAAATTATAAGAGAGAAGGCCTGTGACCCAGCAGTGGGGCTAGGACACAGGCCTCCTCTCTGTGAGAGGTAGAGGGATCCACCACGCGAGCCCTGTGCTGATTGGTGTCATGCTTATCTTATATTATCGAGTTTATTTTATCAAATGTATACGAGTACAGAGTGAAAGATAATAGGCCACGTGGGAGGTCACCGACGAGGTGGACCGATGAAATAAAATCCGCGGTTGGAGGCCCTGTCAATGAATGCGCCAGACTGTCACGTAACTGAACCAGATGGAGGGAGATCATGATGCGGGCAACTACTACACCTGCGATTGGACACAGTTCATTTTGACCACGACCGCTCTGTCAAGAGAGAAACGAAGAATATGAATACGAGTACATAAAAAAAGTGATGAATATAAATGTTGGTGGATGGAGAGGGAGAGGAAGGCCAAAGAAAAGATGGATGGATTGTGTGAGGAATGATGGAAGAGAAGGGAGTGAATGATAGTAGGTGTGCCAGGAGAGAATGGAAAGAGAAAAAGTGTTGCCTCGACCCCAATTAACATGGGACAAGGGCAGGAAAGTGATGATGAAGTGAAATGATGAAATGATTTCATTTTCTGTAAATAGGTTTGTACAAACACTTTTAATCTTTTTTTTTAAACTAGATGAGGTCGGCGTTTCCTATATGATTACTCTGAGAAGAAAGGCCGAAACAAACTCAGAGGTCACAGTCTCTTTTAAAGTCCAGACATAATCTTGGTCAGATCATGTGAAGACCATGTAGATTGGTGTTTGAAATAGTCTTTTGAGGAAAGAACCACACAGATCAAGTGGACCTGTCCAGTCAGTTCTTATTAGCTCAACTTATTACAATTTTCTCAAATGTATTATTTTATGTGAAATCGTGCAACTCAACTCAGAACTTAAGGATGATTTTATCAAATGTATTATTTTATGTAAAATCGTGCAGCTCAACTCAGAACTTAAGGATGATTTTATCAAATGTATTATTTTATGTGAAATCGTGGAGCTCAACTGAGAACTTAAGTATGATTTTATCAAATGTATTCTTTTATGTGAAATCGTGCAGCTCAACTGAGAACTTAAGTATGATTTTATCAAGTGTATTATTTTATGTGAAATCGTGCAGCTCAACTCAGAACTTAAGGATGATTTTATCAAATGTATTCTTTTATGTGCTGTTCTTATGTATCAAGCGGTGTGTTTTCTCATTGGCTGCAATAGGTAGCGACGACCACGTTGAACGATGTTTTATCAATTGTTCTCTACAATAATAAGCTAACGATTGTAGTTCCAGAGATGTTGTTTTAATCCATTGTTGAACACATCGACACATTATTATGGCTGAATTGTTTACAGAATTCCTATTCTCTTTCTAATCAACTATTTAAACAACAGACATTTTTTTGTCAGCGTTGAGCTCCACGACGAGCACATGTGGTCATAAATGCTCATGGTTTTTCTGTATGAGAAGAGGACTTTGCCCTGTAGTGGGATAATAACAGCCCACTGCTTTTAGGGTTCCGTACTCAAATGAAAAAACGAAACCCTTATAGGATCACTTTGTTGTCTTTATTTCATCACCACTGCTCCCAAAATGGTGAAGAAAAACATCGTGAGGAAACCGGCATTTCCTAGACTCAAAGAAGACATGTGACATATACCAACCCGCACTGGGCCTGCGTGGTGGATTACGGCCCACTCCCTCTCACAGAGAGGAGGCCTGCGAGCAGTGGGAACATTATAGGCTGATTATGACGTAGGTCTATGGTCCCCTGGAGCTCAAAAAAATGAAGTTTCTAAATCCTAACCTAACCTCACCTGTAGGGTACCTACTTCCCGTTGACCTAGAATCAAGAAGAAGAAGTTTGGCAAGAAGCAAGCAAGGTCTCACAGCACAAGTAAAGGAAAATGTTCGAAAATCGTTAATTTGTAGTTGTATCACATATTTTTTTTTTTTTTTGTGATTACTTACTTAACTTTGCAGTTGGAGATTTGACCGTGGCGTATATAGATGTATGGGACATGGTAACATGTTTTTCAACTATAATATTAAGTTTATTCTTGGGATAAATTCATCCCAACTACGGAACCCTTCATTGTGCGTGGTCCGACACGCACTTGGCCGGTTTTTTTCAACGTAGCCTACGCAGTCCACGGCTAGAAAAGGACATTATACCTACAACATATATATATATATTTTGCGGCACAACACCCAATAAACTGACTTCTCCATTCAGTCTGACCCGGCTGCTAATTGTAGATGGTCAGTCCAAGTTTACTCAAGGACTCGTCTGCCCTATTATAACGACCATCGACGTTTCGACATTTCAGCTTGCTTTTCTCTACAATTCGGCAATCACAATACTTGAGTGCCGAATTTTCGCCGACTACTCGAAAGGCCGAATTTAAACACTAGCAAAAAGTAGTAGCAACTCCAATAAAAAGGTCCATACAACAGGTTTGTATCCACTGGTAAAGATGTCGTGATCAACAAGTTTTTGCATGAAAAATCGAATAATATTCAGATTTGTTGACTATTGTACACCGTTGTACACTGTTGTCGACAAGGCTGATCGACCTTGAATTCGATCTCGCGGCCAATAGACCGATAAAATATACATGAATACATTAGTTTTATAAAAAAACATGAAGAACTAGAAATGCCGTTAGATACCAGTTTACAAAGAAAGTGTTGCAACTAAAACGTTAAACTGTGGTTAAACTAAATATGTAAAAATATATTGACACACACGCACAGATTAGTACAGATAGGTCACTCAGCAATATCATTCAAATAAAAAGCTACTCTTGCTTCGACACAATGAAGTGCAATTCAGGTCGCACAGCGCTAATTACCTACAACTGTATTCACCTAGAACTTGCCCCTCTTTTTATCGAGTAACTCTTATATCTTCTGACTATGTTACGCCCACTGAATTCGACAAGTCAAGCCCGCCGCGTAGCTACTTGTAGGTTCATTCCTAAAATGCGGAGTGACCCATCTGTATTCTTCTGTGACACACGTAAAAAGAATACCTATATTGTTTTACGCGCTTTCTATCGGCAATTTATTTTATTTAATAAAATATTTGTGGTCGGCACAGTCGGTCGGCAAAATAGAATATGTGTTCGGGAAAAAGCCGCTCGGCTTAGTACTGTGCCGAGCTGACCCGAACAAGATTAAGCGAAGGTAAATGCCGAACAAAGATGGCCGACCGGAAAAAGCCGAATGAAAGCCGAAAATGTGTTGCAATTGCTCGAAGACCAGCTTTATTATTCAACAAATACTGCTGAATCGAACATGCCGAGTCGATCATGTGTAGGGACTCCTTACTGTCACAATATTTTAAAGGTGCAGTCCCACGGCCCGTTAACTGACAGGCCGCGCCAGAAATTGCCACGCCTGTCGAGACCTTTCGCAGCTCCTGCCGAACATTCCCTTTACACAGCCTGCGACCTTATGGCCGCTAATTCAACATGTGAAGTGATACGGAGCGCATGGCTTTGGTGCAGCCACTGTGTTTATTAGTAGTTGGTTAGTTGTGGGTTGTTACTGTTTAAAACTTTATTATTCTACACTTTTTAGAAACACTTTAAAAATAAGAAATAAAGGGCTTTTTTATTTTTACGTACAGTACGACACAAATTAGATGTAGCACAGATTTGAAAATCATCATTCATTCATTTCAATTTCACGAATGTATTTGGTTAAAAGACTTTACAAGTTATTGCGTATTCGAAAGATCATTTTCATCTAAAGCAGTAATAAAGATTGGTGGTTTTGAAAGCGCACTCAGTTCGGATTGTGATTGGTTTTACGATCTAAGTTGTGTCGTACTGTACGTGCAAACGTGGGCATAAACGCCTTCCGTCCCTTTTGCCGATCCTCTCTTATCTTCGATTTCTAGATTTTTCTGTTGATCGCTTCAATGTCAATATTTCTTTGCCGAGTCTGCCTTATTAATTATTACAAAAACGTGAAGATTGTACCAACCATGTTTGCAATAACTCTGTAGATGTTGTTTAGATTAGAACATAATGTAAATGAGACAGGAAAATCCCCATAGTTACATTTTTATTTAAAACTTAGAAATAAATAAGTACTGATTATGTAATAAAAACATACTTTTCCGCAGGGTTAGTTGATCATTGATTGACATAACATGAGAGAGAAAGAAAAAAAATATATGAAGAAAGAAAAAAAATACATAAACACACGCCTTCTTTCCACGGGGGTAGGCAGAAACTATAGAACGCCACCTACTACGCTCCTTACATACTCTTTTTGTTTTGTTTAAGTTCATACATCCGCATACACGCACGCCGGTTGCGAGTACCTACTCGCAACCGGCGTGCGTGTAAATTATTATCCTTCAGAAAGTTCAGCTGCATAGTACCTACTATGCAGCTGAACTTTCTGAAGGATAATAATTTATTTATACAACCTGACAATATAAACAATATTTTTTTTGTACTAATTTAAAATAAGTACTACATACGCTAGCAGTAGATATCATTTTTTTGTTTCTGCTACATGTCAATCTGTTCTAGGAACAATAAGCCACTTTCTTGGCTGATGAATATCTATTTTAAATTACAATTTTTTTTTTTTTAATATCTATGTAAATCGAGCTGAGTCATAAACTGTTGAAAAGTTTATTTCCAACAAACTCTCTTTGTCTCATCGTACTAGGTATCTAAGACATTAGTTGTGACATGAGTTTCTTGCCCGTTCTTCTCCATAGGAACCTACTACGCTTTGGAATGGGCAACTAGCTTCATCTTTCTGACTGACCGACCCCTTGGCAATTCAAAAGTGTATGTAATTGGTTTATTTTAAATAAATGCTTTGAGTTTTAATAACATATTTTAATATTTATGTCACAATAATGTCTCTTAGAAAATTACAAACAATACTATTGAAAAAAATCTAAAAAATAAACATGTTTAACTATTATAAAATAATAATACCAGCCTATTATTGTACTCATACAGAGACGGCACGAGCATTGATTACTATTAACATAAATAAAAATCTGATTAAAATAAATAATAACCAGTTTTTTGGCATCCCTGATTCACTGTGAATAATTTTCAAATCCAACATTGTTTATACAGCATTATATAATAATATAATGTGCAGACTGCAGTTGATCAACGTGTCGATATTATATAAAACATATCTACACTATATTATAATATAATATTCAATCTGTTACACTATTATATTATTCTATATTATATTATATTATATAATAAGAATATAATATAGAATAATATTATATTATTGTGTATATAGAGAAAAGATTTGTATTTGTATGTTGATATTTTTGTTTGTAATCAATAAACTAAAAACTACTGGACCGATAAAAAAATTACTTCAACAGTAGAACACTATTTATCATTGAAGACAGTGGCCGAAGCCATTTCGATATAATTATATCCATATCGATCGCGGTCGATCGTTTCAAGAATTCCACACCATCGATTTATGTGGAATGAAGTCAGTCGACATCAAATTAAAAAAAAACAGGAGCAATTCCCGTATCTTTCAGCACGTTTCCATTCTATTCTCAGTCTGCTTTCAAAAATGTCTCTAATTTGAACATATTTTCTAATTTAAACATTTTGAACATATTTTCGACATTAATTATCGCTGCGATGAGATTGTGTATAGATTTTGAACGTATTTAATTACAGGAATTAGCATTTCAGTTGGCTTCGACTGACCATAATCCGGCTGTCATGTGCACACACTGGATCAACGTGAACGATTGAGATCATCGATCGATGTCACATATTTCACCTTAAAATGCAACAAAATTTCGAAGCAGGACAACGATGAAATAAAAAAATAAATCATAATAATTAATAGTTTTATATCTTTTCTTTTTCTGTTTCATCTTTTGTCGGAACAATTTCATATGCAGTCTCAACATCTTTTGATCGTGTACGTTTCTCTGCCAATTCTTTTCGGTGCTGAGCAAAAAACCATCTAAAACAAACAAAAACATAGTAAAACAAATGAATGAACCTCATTGCGGCTAGTCAAAAACAGTGATCACTTAATCTGTGTGCCAAACGTTGGTGATCAGAACTTTCTTGTGAAAAATTAAATAAAAGTAGGTATTTGCGTTTAAGTAAACTTTACAAATGTCATGGTCAGTAACTTGTTTATGACCATTTTTCAAAAACTGGTTTTAACACAGGTATTGAGGGTTTTCTAAAACGACGTTCAGTAGGTGGCAGCACTAAGACGTCAAGTCCGCAGCTGTCAAAAGTGTCAAAGTGCCTATAATTTCTTTAGTCGTGACTGAATGATGGAACGATTGAATGAATCGAATCATGAACGTCATCATATATATTCTATATTCATTGTCAAAATGGAAGACCTCTTGTTAAAGTAGCGCCAACTGGTGGCGTTAATTTTCACGAAAACTCTCATTGTAAGTGGTCTTTGGGAGACCAGTCAGTTGTAGACACGAATAAAAGACTTAATTGGCCTGATGGGGTTCGGTAATTATGATCCGCGGGTTAGTCAAAATTCCTATTGATTTTTCTATTACTTTCTTAGTAGTAACCCGGAAAATAATTTTGGTTCCTTACCTGCCCTCAAGGAATACAGACATGATGTTATGTTATTTCATGAGGAGTAAGTCATATGAATGACAAATCTAACGACCTACCGTCGATTTTACAAAATATTCTTCATCAGTGGACATCATTTGTCTAGTTGTCTACCTATAATAGCATTTCCTGTCTATGAGATCACTCTTTATCCATTTTTTCCCAGAACAACCAAAATATTTTGATAACTTTGCCACTGTTATTATATTTTGGAATTTTCCATGAGGAATTGTCGGACATTGTTTGTGAGATGAAGATGAGTAAAACAACTACAATTATGCGAAAAAGGAGACTGCACATTTTTTACTCATGGCCCGATAATTATTATAGCTTGTCCACTCTGAAATGACGCGCCCCACTACCGCATTATACGCACACGTACGGTAATAACCGTATTACCGTACGTGTACGTAAAGTGAGGCGCGTCATTTGAGAGTGGATAAGCTATACTCGACTAGAAATGCTTGAAAAGTAATCTGGTATCTAATTGTTCACCAACACCGTAAGTAATGGTAATACGGTAAGTAAATCTTCTGCCAAAATCAATTAAAGCTGTTTGTGCTGTATATGTATAAGGCAATTTATTATCATTTTTATTTTCATTTATCATCTACATCATCTAATCTACTCATTACATTACAATGTTTTTATTTTATGAGTTGTATTGCTATATGTGGTAATGTAAATTAGTTTTTGCATAAGTACTGTAATATAGAATCAAGATTTTTCCAACTGAACAGACAGCTGTGCTGCTGGGGAGTTTGTTACGCCACTTCTTCCCAGCTAAAGCACTGGAAAGTGGTGAAGGGCGTTTTTGGGGGACTGTCATATGTAATTTATTCTCAGCCTAGTTTGAATAAATTACTTTTGAATTTTGAATTATTGTGATTGGCTTACCAAAACAATCAACAACCAATCATGTTATTGTACATGACAAATGAAACCAGATAGTATACTGATCCGAGATTAAAACACTTAAGTAGGACCTGAAACAGACTTGACACTCCAAGAGAAGTTTTCTGCATCTTTTACCTAAAAATAATGACGTTTTTACAGATTTCCCAAGAAAAGTATGCGCTTTGGAAAACATCGTCTATTTTCTAAAATCGAACGCGCGTTGATGACATCTATCTATACTTACTTAATATCATAAAGAGGTAAAATTTGTTTGTTACAACCAGTTTTGGAACTACTAGTCAGATTTGAAAAATTATTTTTGCGTTGGATAGACGAAGCGGACAGAAGCTAGTTTATAATATTAGTAACATACTTCTTAGTTTAGCAGTATTAATAGGATAATAGTGACGATTGACGACCGTAAGCCACAAAATTCTCATACAATATTTTGTCATTCCACAAATCAGGTACCAGGGCTACATAACTTACATGAGTATGCCGATCGCGGGTAGGGTCATGATAGAGCTGAACACATAGACAGATCCACTGAACACTGTGATGGTGTTGGAGTACAGCTTCGAGTATGTAGGATCGAACATCAGGGCAGCCAGAGTTTCCACCAGACTGAATAACGAGTTCATTTTACCTGGAAAATATAAATAGATATTTTTATCTAATTATTTAAAGAAGAAAACGATAAAAAACTACAGTCGAGAAAACTATTTGGTATACAGGTAAAAATATAAATATTCTTCCGCTACCCTGCCAATATTCATTATTATTGTGCGTAATAAATTTTTAAACTTGTAAACCTAAAAAGATAGCAGTAGCCATATAACGTAAATGATTTATCTACTCAGCACACTCAGAAGTTGTAAGTTCACTCATTGTATGTAGTTGTATTGTAAGTTATGACATTCAAGCGCCAAAAGATACTTAAACAAGGTCTGTAGCTGCCTGCATACCTAATAGGTTGTTCGTCTGTACATGTTTTGTTAGTCAAGTTTTTATACGAATCACTTCGTCAAATCTCTTCGAGGTTCTTATGAGTGGTCATTCAGGATGTCTTATGTTTATATGCGAGTCAATTTGTTAAATGACAAAAGTACGACTTACCCATTTCCTCGCTTGGTACCAGCTTTGATGCCATCGATCTTAAAGATGTAAATGTGGTCGCGTTCAAGATCTCTATTAATGGAACTGTAAAGAAAAACATTGATTAAAGTAACCTTTAATAAATACTTAAATACCGTATAAAGCATGATAGAAGTTTATGTTAAGATTACAGGAAAAATAAAACAATGTTTCGGTAGTGTTCAAATTCTCTGACGATATTTTTATATGATGGTAGGGAACTCTCGGTGCGCGTGAGTCCGACTCGTTCTTGACCGGTTTTTTTTACCTTGTTTAGTTGTCACCGTCTATGAGTTGCTAGAAATGCTTACCCATGAACATATGTAAGTCTGTTTGCACAAAGGTTGTAAGTATGGAACCAGCCAACTTGCTAGTAATGGAAATGAGGCACAGCATCGAGTCGTGGAAGCCCCAGCGTTTGCTGAACACGCTGATGGAGAATAAGGCCCCTGGAAATAGAACGATATAAGTACTTTAGCATTAACACTGACGCCAGTAGCACACCTCCGCCGCGAAACCAACTGGCTCGGGCTTGTCTGTTCCGCTACTCGAAATTCGAGTAGCGGAACATAACGCGAGCCAGTTGAATTGAGCTACTGCGGTTTCGCTGCTATAGTTTCGCGAAGGCGATGTGGTACCGGTGTAAAACGTATCACGGTAACATCGCAAAATTTTAAGCAAGTTACAAATGCCACAAAGATGGCGCAAGTCACATTTTTTAACTGTCATTTCCATTTAAAATGTTGGCAATAGGTACGTAGTCGGAAAAATAATAAGGTGCAAGTAAAAAATAACCCTGTTGTGCTAAACATTTTCATTCCTTAAGAGCTTTTATTCTGAAATTGGGCAATGCCGCAAATAGATGTCAAATATTTCGCTGGTTTGATTAATTTGGCAATATTACTGTATGGAAATATGAAATATGGCCATGAATTGCATCGAATCATAATTAAAATTCTAGTTCGCGCTTATGCAAATTAATCAAAACAGGTAAATATTTTGGTAGCTATCTCTGCGACTTTGCCAACTTTTATTTAAGCGCTCTTAATTGTACACCAAAATTTTTGACTGCTATGCGTATGTCGCAGGGTGTTTGATGTCGTCAATTCGGTGTTTGATGTTAAACCTACATATTATTAAGTTTTCCGGTTCATCTATTAATACACCTGTAGCCAGTTTCATATCTTATCCAACGAAAGGTTGTCTGGAAGACATCAATATAACCGATAACACTACCCATTGTAAAATGTCCATGGCTGTGTATGTAGGTATAATGTATTTTTCTAGTAGGTATATGTTGTAGAATGTTTAAATATTATATTCCTGATTACTTTACTCAGTTCTGTACGTATCGTTCGCATAGAGTGACCGGCTATGAGTCATCAGCTTTTGTGTACGCCCATTGCAAAACATATATAAATTAGACAGTGTAGTTGCTAGAGAGTTCTTACAAAAAGTACAAAAAACTGACGAATGATATCGCAGTATTATAAATCTGGTTTTTTAGATATCACTTGTAGTCCAAAACAGAAAATTCTGAACCTTATAGCTTATAGCCTTATGGCTTATAGTATATGTTATGGAATGATTTCATATGTAGCGGTTACACCGCTACATACTAGAGATGAGACGTATATACTGGTAGAGGTATATATACCAAGTATGTGCTTCCCAGTACATAGACCGGGTACGGACCGAAATACTGGATAAATACCTTGAAGGTATGACGTCAGACGCATAGTACGATACGAACCGCTACCACAAGGTAGCGCCCAGTTTTATCGGTAGTTCGGTACGCCGCCGCGCCGAAGCAACCCGAAGCTACCCGACAGCTTACGAAGGGACCCGAAACGTCATTCGTGCTTTATGAACATTCGGTTGATTTAATTTAGTTAGACAAAATGGGTACTTATTTTTACGTGCATAAGGAACATAATAGCATAATTACATTTTTTGTCACGACGTGAAAGACTTCCTTAGTTTGTTTATGTTAGGGAATATTATTACGTGTTTGAATGTTTACTAAGCCTGGTAAAGTAGGAAGGAAAGATTTCATATCTCATAATGCATAATTACGTATAGGTACTTGAAACGTCGTACCTACATTATATTGGAGGCATACCATACTAATCGCATACGTTTACTTATCGAAATCCTACCACACCCAAATACTTAGAAGTATTTTGATACCTGGTATTTGTACCAGGTATTTAGTGATACCCATACCTTAAAGGCCGGGTATGGAGAATGGCAGGTATATCTCATCTCTACTACATACGAACTACGCGGCTTGCGCGCGGTTTGTAATTGTTCTAACCTAACCTAACCTATTTCAGCCAATTCAATATAACGAATTATGCAATCTGCCTGCAACTAGATAATTAGACAATGGTGAAAATATTTCTGCGGCTTTATTATTACCAAATCATCCTATGACAATTTATAAGACAAAAATATTTACAGTCCTTTTTTCAAAGATGGTTGCCGTATAATTTTTAAGGATAATTTTGAAGTTTGCTTTTCGTATTGTAATTCCGATTTATTGCTTTTACTTTACCTACTTCTCAAAATATATCGTGACAATATTTAAGGATGTTTGGCCAACATAATTATAACGATAAAACATCATATTAAAATGAATATTTGATTGTGTGATCAATCATCAAATAGCGCCGCGTTAAGATGCAGATAAATGCCAGTGACCTTGAGTGGGTTAGCTTGCGTGTTGTGTACTGAGCACACGCAACGCGTCGTTTGTCCAGCTCGGACAAATGACTTAGGACTCGCCCATCAAGGAGCGCTGTCCCAAATTTTCGCACGCATTATTCATTTATTATACATAAAACAAAAAAAAACACGTATACTTGAAGATCAATAATTACAGTATCTTTAAAATGATGAAGGTTTCAGAAAAATACGCTTTATAGATTTTGTGTGATTTTCAGTTTTTTATCCGCGTTAGACATAACTTTACAAATTAATATCACTATCTATACTAATATTATAAAGAGGAAAAATTTTTTGTTTGTTTGTTTGTTTGTACCGAATAGGCTCCGAAACTACTGGTCCGATTTGAAGAATTCTTTCAGTGTTAGATAGCCTATTTATCAAGTGAGGCTATAGGCTATATATCATCACGCTAAGACCAATAGGAGCGGAGTACCAATGAAGAATGTTTCAAAATCGGGTTTTTTTTTTTTGCTGTATCCCAAAGTAACTATTCCACGCGTACGATGTCGCGGGCAGAAGCTCTAGTGTAATATAAACATAATCAAGATATTCGTATATTGAGTTATTAAAAAAATGCTCTAATTTAACATATATTTTTCCAAATCATTAACACTACTCGTTTAGACGTGATCTTCAGTATAAAATCATTTAAAGTTGGTTATCGTCGCCTTAACTATCATTAGTACTCGCTTTATGCATGGCTGGTCTATGTTACCTCGTGAGATGTCTCCTATAATATGATGAGGTTAGCTTTACATAACTATAATAATCGAACGTGAAAGAACATCCGACTTCGTTGGCATACCTATACCGACCGCCATTATGAAAAAAACTGGTTTTGGCGGCCAGTGATGAAACAAGTGTCAATCGATAGAGTAAGTGATTGCAAACAAAAAATATTTAGTGATGAATATCGTAAGTGATATACTTCCTGAGATATTTGAGTTAAAACATGAGAAAAAAAATAAAACAGTAATATTTTTTTTAAATATCTCAGGAAGTATATCACTTACGATATTCATCACTAAATATTTTTTGTTTGCAATCACTTACTCTATCGATTGACACTTGTTTCATCACTGGCCGCCAAAACCAGTTTTTTTCCAAATGGCGGACGGTTAGGTATGCCAGGTCCCATACAAAAATGTTGGAACCCCTTTCACTTACGATATTATTACTACTTGTCACTGGCAATATTGAAATTTAATTGTGATTAATAGCGTCATACAGATGCATACGAAGACTGTATAGAATTTAATGATATAAATTTTTGAAAGACATAAATTATTTTAATAATATTCTTTGTCTATTGAAATGAAATTAAGGCTAGGTTTTCCGGGCCTATACGCCTTTGAAACACTACCTCCGCCTCCCCCAATTGCAGAGCGACGTATATATTTACGATAAGTTGTCAAACATTTCGCGGAAAATCCATGCCACAGCATAAAATATTTGCAGACCAACTGAACTAGTTTTTTAGTTATTTTTTTTTCCTTAGGTTTCCATTATATGGTACCTACAGTGTAGTGAACTAAAATAATTTTTTAAATGTCCTGTGTACCTAATGGGCGTTTTCACATTATCAGATAACGACACCAACCCGATACCGATATGCTGGCAGCTATACCGACATCAATTCCATACCGATATAATATATTAGTGGATTTTCCAAGGAAATAGAGATTCATTTTTATATAATATAGATATATAGATTAGATAGATGAGCTAAGTGGTCGGACTGTTATGCTTATACTGTAACCATATTCTTTTGTTTTTTGACGTTTGCCCCCGCTCATGAAGATCCGTAAATATTCGTAGCTAGTATGAAGAAAAAATTGCCGTACTTTTTTTTCAATAGTGTCGTACCTACTGCTACGGCTATAATTTATCGAATCTTTGTTCTAAGACAAAACAAACAAAAAAAATTGTTGATCCCCGGTCAATTCGGTTTGCCGTTCCTTCAGACTATTTACCACCAGAAAAATGGCACATAACATAACATAAATTCACGCCTGTATTCCCCGAAGGGTTGGGCAGACGTGTGCCTAAAAACGGCACAAATGTTTCCAATCGTCCTAAACAGACTGTTTTTGTTTCATAAATCCTGACATCAGCTCATATACTGATATCCTAGGATTTTTACAAAGTTTCGTTTTTTCTAATTATCCTCAAAAAAAAACTGCCGTTCCATACATTTTGACCGAGTAACTATTGCAATTTTGAATGAAACAGCAATTTTTTTTTAAATAACCGACTATACATTTTTACTCTGGGCGGTCCTATCATCATGCACTGAATTCATGGTAACAGTTTGCGAGTCAATGTGCCTGCCATCCCGTATACCTAATTAATGTAGGAGATTATAGCAGCGACGACGACAGCTTGACAGAGAGTGAATACACAACCCAAAAAAAATCTGCTGTTCCCTACATTTTGACGAGATTATGCGAACATAAATGTAGGGAACAGCTGATTTTTTTTCGCGGTTCCAGTTTTTGGTCCCATAGTGGAAGTTGTTCATAATGATGAATACAATGACCCCTTAAGAGGTTTAGGGTACCTAAATAAAAACTAAGCTTGTATAATGGATTTGGATGAATTGTTATCATGTATACAACATGTAAAACAAAACCCTGTCTGATCCATGAGGGTGTTGTTAGGTATCGTACTGAAGGCCTAATTATGTGGCAATTATAAATAAAAAAAAATTGTCCAATTTTTTTTAAATAGGGATTTTTACCGGGTTATGACATGGAGCGCGGGCGGCCGTCGCGTCGTATAGCGGGTGTCTACAAGTCATAACTATAATGATGCCTGTTGAAAACTTGCTATTTTTTTATTGGATTTGGGGTATTTTTGTTACCAAAAATGTGATTTTTAAATAGCAATAACTTTTTAATTTTCAATATTAGTAAGATTTTTTATTACTTTTAGGTAATTTTATTGCAGTACCTATGAGCCCCTTTCGGATCGGATAGGGTTTCTTTTACTTTTAAGGTATAAATAATAATAGACGAATTAAAAATGTGCTTAATAAAACGTCTTTATGTAACAACCTACTTACTACTCGTAAAGATATAGGTATATGACTCACACTTGACTATAATTTTATCGATAAAAATTTGAAATGAAAACACTAATGTCAGATGTCAAAAAAAGTCATCACAACGCATAGAAATATTTTCATTTTCGAAACAATAATAATGAATTAAAGCAATAATATAATTACGCGATGTTTTGTCTGATCTTCCGCAATTTAGTTTATGTGTTTTTCTTCCTTTTGTTCTTTTTATTTGCCATTTTTTTAAAGACGATGGGGAACTAATTTTTTAAAATAAATTGATACAGGTCCAATCTCGACAACGTCCCGCAGGACACTGAGCGCGAGCCGATTTAGCCCGATTTACAAATATTGAGTTTACTTAATTTTTTTTTATTAAACTCAAAAATTCAACCAATAAATTCCCTCCAAAATACGATTACCTCATCGTACATGCAATTTTTATATTATTTTGTGCTGTAATTAGGAAATGAGATCGAAAATGGTTTTGAAATCGACCCTGTTTCGGATTTTTTTTTCATCGAGCGAATTACAATTTATCGTGTTTTGAACCAATAATTTCCCTCAAACAAAGATGTGTCCATCACATATATTTTTTACAGGACCTAATACACTAATTTGATCATTTTAAATTGATTCTAAAACAGGCAAATTTTGGAAAACCCCCCGTTAAGAACCAAGAAAAAATTACATGTTTTAATAATTATTATCTCAGGTTTTAAGGGTTCCCTAAATCCGTACCTCAAAAGCAACGGAACTCTTATAGGATCACTTCGCTGTCCGTCCGTCAGTCTGTCAAGAACCAATTTCTCAGGAACGCGTGGGGGTTGAAATGAATATCAAATACGTAGATCTATGTTCCCTTGGAACTAAAAAAATACGGCCTTTTCTGTCACATATTTTGATACTCACAAATAAATCAAAACCTCCAGGGTACTTCCCATAGACCTAGAATCAAGAAAGCCAAGAACCAAGTCTTACAGCACAGTAAAGGAAAAACGTAAGTAAAGGAAAAAGTCCGATACTTGGTAATTTGTTTTTTTATCACATATAAAACATTTTTTTTGCGATTACAAACTTACATTAGCAATTGGAGAATTATTGACCGTGACGTATATCGATGTGTATCGTGTATTATTTTTCTGAATTACTAAGTTAAGTTTGTTCTTGGGATAAATTCATCCCAACTACGGAACCCGTCATTGTGCGTGGTCCGACACGACACGACACTTGGCCGGGTTTTTATAGTGTCGATGGCGAGTCGCAGCGACACGACTGATTTCTCTATGAAAACTGCCGTAGGATCACCTACGGAAGCGTTTAATCATGGTAATGTATCAACATTACCACCTGTAACCCTTTTCATAGAGTTACATGGAAACCAGTCGTGTCGCTGGTCGCCTTCGGAAGAGCACCTTTTTTTGTTATTATTATCTCAGGTTTTTTTGTATAGTGTCGACGGTGAGTCGCAGCGATACGACCGGTTTCTTTGTAAATCTATGAAAACACTTCCGTAAGTAGTACATTACCGCCTGTTACCGTTTTCATAGATATGATAGGATATGGAAACCAGTCACCTTTAGCGCTTAAGCCACGCTCGCATAGACGCGGCGTTTTTTTTTCGCGTATTGGATTTTCAATGCTCGGCTCAATACCGAGAGTTCTAAATCCAGTGTACGAAAAACCATCGCCGCGATAAAAAAATACGTCCGTGCGAACCTGCCCCCCAATTACGCAATGCACGATCAATTTTAAATTGAAACCAATTGAAAAAGATTGCCAGTCCATTGCTTCGTTCGACAAAAAGAATCTGCTCAATTTTTTTTGTCGAACTTATGAAGCAATGGACTGGCAATCTTTTTCAATTGGTTTCAATTTAAAATTGATCGTGCATTACGTAATTAGGGTGCTGGGCTTATTGTAAAGTACTTACCGATTGAATGTGTTATAATGCTGTAAGTAGAATACAAGCTGTATTTAAGCGCGTCCCATTTCAATTTGTACCTTACGTACATGTACGTGATTATGTGTTCACCTGAAACAAATATCAAGATTTTAAGAATTGAATTTCATAGTAGTTACACGCGGCAAAAGAGTTAAGTGTTTATGTGTGCATTTTTTTTTGCGTGCATAATAAGGGCTGGCACATATGAAAGCGTTGCGATGTCGCTACGCACAAATCGACGATGTCACTCGAGGCGTTTCTTCAGAAAATGCTCGCAAATTTTGCGTTGCCACATCGCACCGTTTTTATGTGCGAGTAACAGCTGTTGATTTACAAACTAGTCAATGACTATCGACTAAGAAACAGTACTTTTTCTTATCTTTATTCGAACAAGGCTCTCCCATTGTTTGCTATAATGAGCGGTCATGTCATCATAACTGGGCTCGAAAATATTTAAGTAATGATAGCAGCATTGTAATGAACTGATAAAAGGTCAGTCAACGCCAAACACGTATATTGGTACTAAAATGCAGTTATAAGCAAGTAACTACAGCATACATAATTGATTTATGGCAGATATAATAGTCCTCTAGACCGGATTTTGGCCATGGAGGCATCAGCGGAGACTTGTCATCAACGCGGGAGATATTATATTGCACAAGTGTCCGCGCAGTCACAGATGCACTCTCTCTTCCGTCGCTCTCATAGTCCGATGAGACGACAATCCGACAAGACCGGAGAGAGATCAGGCGCAGGACGAAAGGTTTAACGTGCAGACATACGAGGATGACGTCATTGTACATTTATTTTATGGTTAAGCACATTCTTGCTGTTGGACAGTTATTGAATCATCATCATCGTTTGAAAAGTTCTTTCCATTATGTAGGACAACAGTCAAACAATTATCTCGGCCCACAGCATTCTGCTGCGAGAAATAGGTTTATCCCATTTTGCACCTCAATACCAGGCTCTTTGCCTACGACTTTCCATTTTTTTTTTGTGAATTGCATCTCGCAATTCCATAAGAGGGGACCGGCTGCTCAACCGCGCTATCCTGTGGATGCCTTAATAAACTAAGGCCTCCAACCTGGACATAAAACTTGTGTTCTAAGCGACTACAAGCTAAGGGCACTCCCTAAGGGGTACAGACTAAGGGTACGGACCTCGGCTTAACGCGTCACTTGGGGAGAACAGCAAAGGGCAGACTGGATCGGATCAAACAAAATTTTAGTCTGTCTTAGCCGCCTTTTTAAGGACGTCGACTACGCTTTCCTATTTGCGTACTAATAAATAAGTAAAATAAATCAGTAAATCAATCAAGTTTATTTACTTACCATGGTTGGGCCCATAAACGATAGCAACGACAAGGAGAGTAAAGATAATCTTTTTCCTGAAGTTCGTCTCCCTCTTCTTGAAGGCCACTTCACTAGTTTCTTTCACCAATGTTACCATGTCTGAGCAAGTTACCGGTTCTACCTGGAAAGTGGTAATTCGAATTTTCATGTTCTTTGTTGGTAATTGACTTTGCATTCCCGGGGAATCTAAACGGAATTACGGATCGCCTATCAAGGGTCACAAATTAATAGAGTGGCATCTTCTGCCCCAAGTTACGGGCTATATTCAAAGTGTGGGGCATCCCGGACGTAGATCTCGCGTCTAGAGAAACGGCTATCGTACCAAAGTACGTAACATTGGATTCTAGAAACTTTTACGCAGTTTCAGCGGTACTAAGAAAGAATATCATTAAACAAAGATCATGAAAAAAATGTTTACCTTCTCATTCTTATCAGTACGTGGTTTAGTATTACTCTCCAAGCAGAAGAACCCGTAAGAAAATGTTATCATGTAAACAACTCCAGAAATTATAAAGATTCCATAATATCCTAACAACTTCAACAGGATTCCACTCAAGGCTGTTCCTATAGGTATTCCGGCAGTCATGCAAAGATTCACAAGTCCCACTCTATAGGTCCTGGATTCTTCATCAGTAATATCACTAATGTAGCTGAAGACGCCGAGATAAACCATGACCCAACCGCCTGTGATAGCCGGGAATAGAGCTTCGAAGAACATTGTCACTTCAACACCAATTTCATTGAAGAAGAAGGTGCTTAACAAATTGCTGATGCACACCATGAACTCGCCGAAGATTGGCATCAGTATACACACTTTTCTGTTTCCAGTTCTGTCGCTCCACGCCCCCATGAATAGCACGAGCAGCGTTGGAATTGAAGTCTGTATCACACTCTTCCATGATTCTATGTTTGATATGATCTTTTGGACTTCACCTTCGAAATCAGTCAAGTTGCCTTTCCTATCTATTAATGCATCACAAATTGTTTCATTGTAGTGTAGCTTCACGCGGCAAGTTTTATCCAAGTTTAGATTCTGTATGGCCAGCCTGGCTAACATCGATGGTATT
This sequence comes from Conistra vaccinii, assembly GCA_948150665.1. Classification (NCBI taxonomy): domain Eukaryota; kingdom Metazoa; phylum Arthropoda; class Insecta; order Lepidoptera; family Noctuidae; genus Conistra; species Conistra vaccinii. The sequence goes on from OX411321.1 coordinate 5,710,682, forward strand.
ATGAGACCTGCTAGTATGGGCTCTACCGTTATATTTGATTTTATTCGACATAGTTTTCTTGTAAAACTTTCCTTTTCAGTTGTACAATATTTGATCTTTTTCTCGTTTAGTCGCTCGTCTTCAATGCATTCTTGTTTTTTTTCTGGATCTGACATGTTGTGTTGTGTTCACTCAATGAAAGTAGTTGTCAAACTAACAGTAAGAATGTTATTTTATTAAAAGTTTATTTCTTACATATTATCTCAAATGCTTATTATTTGTTGTGCGTAAGATGTGTATTATGTACGGCTTGATCCAAAAAATGTTACTAGAATTTATTTTTAATTTATAATGGGTGTTGTTTTAAAATCATATAGGAATTAAGAATAGAGGTTTTATTCTTGTGGGATGTTGACAGATATTTGTATTAGGTTTTTGAAGTAAAAACTTCTTTAGGGGCGTTGAGTGATTTTTGGTAGGGTATTAGGGATTCGCGTCACCGACATGCTCGCGCCGAAGTGCTGTACTATAGAATACTAACAGCTCCCGTGTTTTCACCCGTATAAGTCTCGATTCCGTGGGAATATCGGGATAAAAATATCATATGTGTTAATCCAGTTTATAAACCATCTGTGTGCCAAATTTCATCCAAATCCACTCAGTAGTTTTTGCGTGAAAGAGTAACAAACATTCATCCATCCATCTTCACAAACTTTCGCGTTTATAATATTGGCGCTAATACCAGTTTTAAGTTTGTACTGTCGACACTCCCCATGACTGCATTTTTTTTTTAATGGATACCCTCCGACTAGTACAACATAGTTATCTGTGACACTTAAACAACATACAAATCAACAATACACACGCAAACGTACACAAAATACAATGCATCCCTATTCAGCTATCTAATTACGCAACACATTTTCGTAAACGATTCCGATTAATTTGTTTCATTTTGACAGTTGAACAACATTCATTGCGTTATTTACGTTGCTGAGCAGAATTTATTTTTGGACTTTTGAAGCAATAGATTAGCAATCTGTTTCAAAACGATTCAGATTCTGATTGATCGTGTATTACGTAATTAGGGTACTGTTCACAACTACGCTTACTTAGGTATAACTGTATAATACTCAATTCATTGAGATCTTTGCTTCGTAGATCTATATAACTCTACTGTTTACAAACGCAATTTCTGAGATTGGGCTTCTAACTGTCATTCCTTGCGTCCTTATTCTATCCTATTTTATCTATTTCATCTATTAACTTACTCCTTCTTTTGCAGTCAATGTTCTCAATCATTCATATTTTTCTCATTTGTTGTTGAAAATTAAACATCCTGTAGAGAGAACGACTTATCAAAGTCAAATAATTGTACATTAGCTAATGAATATTTGCGGAGAGTATATAACCTGCCACTGCACCTTGATGTTCTGATAAAATTATACAAACAACGTAATCAATTGTCTCGTATTTGCTCTTAGATATTACTTGCGCAAGCGACTTGTTTGAAGCAATAGTCACAACTATAATATCTTCATAATCATTATCATTATCATCATGACTAAAATGATAACAGCCTTTTAAATGTCATCTTATAATTCGAGCTTAACCAAATATACTGTTAGCACACAACACGTTTTTTTTTTAAAGTTTTATTGCTAAGGTTTACGCTACTGAATGTGTATCGAAATACAAAAAATAATAATGGTGAAAAATTTGGGAATATGGTCCAATTCAAAGACATCCTAACTAATATTTTAAACTAGCGTAAGTCTCAATCCCGTGGGAATATCAGGATAAAAAGTATTATTTGTCCAAACCCAGGTTATAGTCTACCAATGTGCCAAATTTCGTCCAAATCCGTTCAGCTATTTTAGCGTAAAAGTATAGCAAAACAAACAAATAAATAAACTAACAAACTTACTTTCGCATTTATAATATTAATAATAAAGTTAGAACAGTCAGGATGCAAAAATTTGTTTGTTTGTTTGTATGCTACGGCTGAACGAATTTGAATGTAATTTGGCACATGGGTAGACCAGTATTATTTCTTCCTATCTACCATCGACTGGTGATTCACCCTATTCAAACCATTGTGATGTATTAACCGCGATAAAGCGACAAATATATCAAATATAATAAATGCGAAAGTAATTCTTCTGTCCACCTTTTACGCCTTAACGGCTGAACGGATTTATCACAACGAAAACAACGAATTTGGCACAAGGATAGACCATGGTCTATCCTTGTGCCAAATTCGTTGTTTTCATCAAATTTCATCTAAAAGTTCTATGTCGTAATCTAGGACATGCCCTAGATTACGATATAAAACTTTTCATCCCGGTACGCGGTAGTATAATATGTTCCCGTGGGATAATTTCGGACAACCACGCAGGCGAAGCCCCGGGCAAAAGCTAGTATACATATATTTTATGATCACCAGTCGCCATATCTCTTGCCCTAAAAGTTAGCATATCCATTGTAAAGATTAAAATATGACCGCTACTGTCATCATAAAAGAGAGGTTTTTAACTGATACCAAAATACCTTTACAAAACAATAACACCGGGAAATACTGTTTTAACGGGGGGTTTTCCAAAAATTGCCTGTTTTAGAATCAATTTAAAATGGTCAAATTAGTGTATTAGGTCCTGAAAAAAATATATGTGATGGACACATCTTTGTTTGAGGGAAATGATTGGTTCAAAACACGATAAATTGTAATTCGCTCGATGAAAAAAAAATCCGAAACAGGGTCGATTTCAAAACCATTTTCGATCTCATTTCCTAATTACAGCACAAAATAATATGAAAATTGCATGTACGATGAGGTAATCGTATTTTGGAGGGAATTTATTGGTTGAATTTTTGAGTTTAATAAAAAAAAATTAAGTAAACTCAATATTTGTAAATCGGGCTAAATCGGCTCGCGCTCAGTGTCCTGCGGGACGTTGTCGAGGTTGGACCTGTGTCAATTAATTTAAAAAAATTAGTTCCCCACCGTCTTTAAAAAAATGGCAAATAAAAAGAACAAAAGGAAGAAAAACACATATACAAAATTGCGGAAGATCAGACAAAACATCGCGTAATTATATTATTGTTTTAATTCATTATTATTGTTTTCGAAAATGAAAATATTTCTATGCGTTGTGATGACTTTTTTTGACATCTGACTTTAGTGTTTTCATTTCAAATTTTTATCGATAAAATTATAGTCAAGTGTGAGTTATATATGTATATCTTTGCGAGTAGTAAGTAGGTTGTTACATAAAGACGTTTTAGTAAAGCACATTTTTAATTCGTCTATTATTATTTATACCTTAAAAGTAAAAGAAACCCTATCCGATCCGAAAGGGGCTCATAGGTACTGCAATAAAATTACCTAAAAGTAATAAAAAATCTTACTAATATTGAAAATTAAAAAGTTATTGCTATTTAAAAATCACATTTTTGGTAACAAAAATACCCCAAATCCAATAAAAAATAGCAAGTTTTCAACAGGCATCATTATAGTTATGACTTGTAGACACCCGCTATACGACGCAACGGCCGCCCGCGCTCCATGTCATAACCCGGTAAAAATCCCTATTAAAAAAAAATTGGACAATTTTTTTTTTATTTATAATTGCCACATAAATAGGCTCTCAGTACGATACCTAACAACACCCTCATGGATCAGACAGGGTTTTGTTTTACATGTTGTATACATGATAACAATTCATCCAAATCCATTATACAAGCTTAGTTTTTATTTACCCTAAACCTCTTAAGGGGTCATTGTATTCATCATTATGAACAACTTTCACAATGGGACCAAAAACTGGAACCGCGAAAAAAAATCAGCTGTGCCCTACATTTATGTTCGCATAATCTCGTCAAAATGTAGGGAACAGCAGATTTTTTTGGGTTGTGTATTCACTCTCTGTCAAGCTGTCGTCGTCGCTGCTATAATCTCCTACATTAATTAGGTATACGGGATGGCAGGCACATTGACTCGCAAACTGTTACCATGAATTCAGCGCATGATGATAGAACCGCCCAGAGTAAAAATGTATAGTCGGTTATTTAAAAAAAAATTGCTGTTTCATTCAAAATTGCAATAGTTACTCGGTCAAAATGTATGGAACGGCAGTTTTTTTTTGAGGATAATTAGAAAAAACGAAGCTTTGTAAAAATCCTAGGATATCAGTATATGAGCTGATGTCAGGATTTATGAAACAAAAACAGTCTGTTTAGGACGATTGGAAACATTTGTGCCGTTTTTAGGCACACGTCTGCCCAACCCTTCGGGGAATACAGGCGTGAATTTATGTTATGTTATGTGCCATTTTTCTAACCGAATTGACCGGGGATCAAACAATTTTTTTTGTTTGTTTTGTCTTAGAACAAAGATTAGATAAATTATTGCCGTAGCAGTAGGTACGACACTATTGAAAATAAAGTACGGCAATTTTTTCTTCATACTAGCTACGAATATTTACGGATCTTCATGAGCGGGGGCAAACGTCAAAAAACAAAAGAATATGGTTACAGTATAAGCATAACAGTCCGACCACTTAGCTCATCTATCTAATCTATATATCTATCTATAAGTATTATATAAAAATGAATCTCTATTTCCTTGGTCACGGTATCACGCGTGAACGGTTGGACTAATTACGCTAATTCTTTTTTTGTTGTGTTTCTTATAGTATGGAGATGGTTCTTAGAATAGGTAGGTGAAGGTAGGGTAGGTAGGTAGGTATGCAAGTAGGTAGGTATGTATGAATATAGGTAAGTAGGTAGGGTAGGTAGGTAGGTGTAGGTAAGTAGGTAGGTAGTTAGTTAGGGTGCTTACCCGTGCGAAGCCAGGGTGGGCAGCTAGTATGTATAAATAAAAATCAATGGCCGCATGAATGAAAAATCATCACTTGAGAACGGTTCGAACACATCTGATCACTGTGGCCAGTAAGTCACTTTCCCTCAGAAAGCAGTCAGAGCTCAAAGAAAACTTGTGAGTTTTGTTCCTGTAAATAAAAGTCGATTAGGACAATTTAAAAATAATTTAATGGAAAAACTACCAGGTTTGCCTTATCACGACGACCCGGATAAAGCTTATACTTTATTATTTAACCTCATCAATTGTGAGTTTAGGAAGGTTTTCACCCCAAAAACATTGCCTGTTTGTGATCGCGTTATATTTAGTGATTGGGCAACACCAGGTATTTACAAAAGTAGGCAATGGTTATTTGACTTGTATCATGAAAAAACATACAACCACGATGAAACTTTTAAAGAATATGTTAAGAAATATTCTAAAATTTTTAAAAGAGCCTGTTCCTCAGCAAAAGCCATTCACATTAAAAATAAAATAATATCTTCTTCAAATAAAATTAAAACAACTTGGAATATTATTAATTCAGAAACGGGAAGAACGACAGTACGGAATCGTGACTTCCATCTAAAAATTAATGATGTAGATATTAAGGCAGACGTAGAGGTGGCAACTGAGTTTGAAAATTTCTTCACTAATATTCCCATTTTAACAACCAAAACTCTGTCATCGTCATCTTCTTCTGCTTACTTCTGCTTACTCAATACTAAAAGAATGTGTACCAGAATGTGAAAAACTTTTTGAATTCAAAATTGCTACTGCTAAAGACATTATAGAATCTTTTAAGGATCTTGATGTGAAAAAAACTGCTGACCTTTGGGGATTATCAGTACATACCATGTCTTCAATAATTGATGTTATTTCACCCTTTTTAGCAATTGTTTTTAACTCTTGTATTGCATCTGGTGTATTTCCTGATCTGATGAAACTTAGCAAAGTGATTCCACTGTTCAAATCTGGCAGCACAACTGATCCCACAAATTTTTGGCCTATTTCGATATTACCTACTTTGAGTAAAATCTTTGAAAAATTAATTTTGAAACAAATGTTAGGACATTTCAATGCACTTAATTTACTACATCTGAAACAGTTTGGTTTTACAAAGGGTCGTTCAACTACATACGCGGGCGTGGAGTTACTGAAGAGCATATTCGAGGCCTGGGAGGAATCGCAAGATGCTCTTGGCATTTTCTGCGACTTGTCCAAGGCCTTCGATTGCGTTGTTTGTTGATTGTTCCAAAAGTGCAATCCTCATAACACTCATTCATAAACGAAAAAGAAATTCAAAACAAACTTTCTAACAAAAATTAACAATTTATCACTTCATGGAGTATGTTTTTTTGACTGCTTTTTTACCCATCAATATGGGTTAAATTTCTAACCTCGCAATCCATGTAATGTCAAAGACTATTTATTTAGATATTTACTTTGACGCAACTTACGGATGTCAAGTCAAGGTTGGAAATATTTAGATATAGATATTATATTTTAGTAAGTATTTTATTAATTATAATTAAACTACTTTGAATAAAAGAGCCATTTTCAATAGGGTTCCTTCTACGGCTGGAACGAATGTATTAAAAAAAATTTACTCAATTAATTGATTTTACCGCAAGCTACAATGTTTTCAGGTTTGATACATTGACGGACAGGATTTTTTTTTCAACTATTTTGAAGATTCTGTGTGCTAACAGGAGTGTAACAAACTCCTGTTAGCACACAGAATCTACTTAATTTATTTACCATTGTATAGTATAGATGATTAAATGGATATTAATACTGTACTTTTCAACAATTGTTTTAATGCAGCAGAAATGAAAAAAGCATCAAAATAGTTGAAAAAAAAATCCTGTTGCAGAAATGGGGCAAGAATTTTTTTTCGATCGTAGAGCACCCTCTAATGCTTCGCATTATGAGTCGTGCAATATAACAGTAGATTGTACACACGGGATTACAAACGAAACAATTTAACATTGTGTTGTTATTGTCAGCTATATCGTCGCAGACAGCGGGCGTTACCGATATCGGCACGATATCTACCGGGAAGACACAATATGGGGTGAGAGTAGGAGGCATTCTTTCAATTGAAAACACTTTTTAGCACTGCCGACTTCGACACGTTGATTCTTAGTAGGTACCTACTGCGGAAGTTTGATGCGTCACGATGGTCATCGATATTCACCAATATCATCGGGCCGATAATAGATATATCGGTATGGAATTGATGTCGGTATAGCTGCCAGCATATCGGTATCGGGTTGGTGTCGTTATCTGATAATGTGAAAACGCCCATTGGGTACACAGGACATTTTAAAAATTATTTTAGTTCACTACACTGTAGGTACCATATAATGGAAACCTAAGGAAAAAAAAATAACTAAAAAACTAGTTCAGTTGGTCAACTGCAAATATTTTATGCTGTGGCATGGATTTTCCGCGAAATGTTTGACAACTTATCGTAAATATATACGTCGCTCTGCAATTGGGGGAGGCGGAGGTAGTGTTTCAAAGGCGTATAGGCCCGGAAAACCTAGCCTTAATCATAAACATAATCAGCCTACAATGTTCCCACTGCTGGGCACAGGCCTCCTCTCTTTGAGAAGGAGTGGGCTTAAATCCACCACGCGGGCCCAGCGCTTAGTGGATGTCACAATGTCTTCACATTATTTTTTTTGTTCTACGACGGACGTTTCGGTTTCCTCTTGTGATGTTCTTTTTATTTTTTACTGTCAATGAACTTTGAGGAAAATGTCGTGAGGAAAGTTTTAAGTATGAATGTGGATGGTCATAAGCACGGGAAGACCAAAGAAACGATGGATGGACTGTGTGAAAAATAAATTGATAGGATAAAGGCAAGCTATTAATGATGAGACCAGTGGTGGCCCAGTTAGACCAGAGCTGGCCCAGTGGCAACGGCTGTGACTTACGACCGTAAGTTAGAACCCGGACAGGCGCTTTACTTTGTGTAAATTATTTCATCACCACTGCTCTCAAAACGGTGAAGGAAAACATCGTGAAGAAACTCGGATGTCTTAGAACCAAAAATTCGAAGACGTGTGACTGTGACATCTACCAACCCGCACTGGCCCCGCGCGGTGGTTTACGGCACACTCTCTCTCTTCGAGAGGAGGCCTGTGTCCCAGCAGTGGGAATATGATAGGTTGATTATACTAATAATGATGATGATTGACATACCCATTAAATGGCGTTATTTGTGGTGTTAATGGGGGTAATGTTATATAATCTGGGCTTGCCATTACTTGGCAAAACTAAAAGTAAAAGCTTCAGCTTTTTTTACACTGTTGAGATCAGCATCAAGCAACTTAACAGTAAAGTGCTAAAAGAAAGAAAAGAATACAAGTAAAGTATTTCATATAGAAATACAAAATTTTTCATTATTTTAAACTTACAAAGGAAAAGCAGATGAATATTTATAATAATATAATTTATTCTTATAACAATTAAAATAACGTAACATAATGCAACTGTGTGTAGTACCTCACATTTGTCATAAAACAATAAAAACTAACAAATGAAACAACTCATTCTCCTATCATCACTTCATGTTCGAGATCAATGCTGTTGATAAGCGAATCCTTTTTCTTCTTCATCTGTAATTCAGTAGCAGTTATTACTTCATCATCTATAGGCTTGGATCTGTCAATGTCTTTCTTGTACTGTATGAAGAACCAGCTGTAAAATTAATTCTGAATTAGTTACGAACAAAATATGTTTTATCGAAATCTAGTAGTGTGACCCGATACAATGGCGAAATGTCAAAACATAGAGATATCTCTATGTTTTGTGCTGTATCTAAGTTAAATATTTATCTGTTATACACATCAACCTTCCGAAATAAATGCTCTAAAATGATGAAAATCTTCAAAATCCATTGTGTTGTTTAGAAGATCTAAGTGGTCACAGACAGACGAAATGCGACTTTGTTTTATACTTTGTCTGCCTACTCTTTTTCCAACTAAGGTGGGGTCTACTTCCAGTCTAACCAGATGCAGCTGAATACCAGTATTTTATATGGAGCGACTGCCTATCTGGCCTCCACAACTCAGTAACTGATACCCCTTGTAAAGACTGGTTGTCAGACTTTCGGGCTTCTGACGAGCCTTAACGACTGCCAAAGAACCACGAATGACAGCCGGGACCAAAGCTAAACGTGGTTCTGAGGCACGGAGGAGTCTCGGTATGTAAATATGGCCACCCTTCCACGGACCAACGCCGGCAAGCGTAGCTTATCCTGATGGATCGACCCTTGCGGCTGTTATTACTTAGGCTCGAGCTCTCTATTTCTATTCGAACCGTTTTATACTTGGTATGGATATAAAAGATATATACATATAAATGTAAGAGTAAACCTCAATAGGCCTCAAGAAATGTAACTGCAAAAAGTGATCTTATGGATCACCACCGCTACCACCGCTCCAACCACCGCACCGTGCACCACACCGTGGACCACCGTGGTGCACCGTGGACTAGACCACCGCTGGCTAGTGTGCCTCACCAATTGTTTTGGCACACATGACAAACATTGGTATTAATTCATCAAAATTGATCGCAGAATTCGCAGCTGAACATTGTGGGATAAACTTAATAATGCTTTTTATACTAAAGTTCTGACAAACTAAGTTTGGGCGCCTTTTAGGAATTCTACGCCATTTTTTTGTGTAGAACAATATTATATTCTGCTAGTAACAAATAGCTCTTAATCTAAGTTAGGCGCAGTTTAAAGTTTTTCGTTAAAACTATGAACATAAATTGTAAAAGTCTTAAGCTGGATAATTTATTTTAGTAATTGCATTAAGCTCCAAGTTAGGACTGAGAACAATATTTGCTAATCTCATCTGATTTAACTTTCAGTCTTTTGCCAAAACACGTCGAACGCCTAATTAGTCATGAAGTTAATGTTTTTATTTTATTTTTACGCCTTCTTCTATAATCCATGTTATATATTGCTTGAAGTCTTCGACCTATAAACTTCGTCAAAGGCAAGTAATGGATTTTATCAAGGGCCAGCAAACAGCTCTCTCATGTCAACTAATAACAATATCTAAGTATGTTTCATCTCTGAATACCTAGTCGAAGAAAAACGTCGTCTCCCTCATCTAGTCAACGCGACAAAAAAACAAAGCTGTTCCCTACATTTATGTTCGCATAGCTCGTCATAATATAGGGAACAGGAGATTTTCTTTTCGCGATTTCAGGGTTGGTCCCATAGTGAAAGTTGTTCATAATTATGAATACCGAGGGATATAATGACCCCTTAAGAGGATGCAAACGAATTAAAGGACCATGGACAACTTTGTATGGAGTCTGGTACCAACGCTCAACAGTGATGAGACTCATCCCATATGAAAGCTTTTGGGGTATTGTTTAATTCATTCTATGGCAGCTAAGTCGAAATCGAGCGCGAACATAGTGTTTTGAACATTAAAAAAAAGTTAGGTTAGGTTAGGATAGGGATGAAACTCATGCCATATGAAAGCTTTTGGGGTATCATTTAATTTATACTATGGCAGCTAAGTCGAAATCGAGCGCGAACATGGTGATTTTGAACATTCAAAAAAAGTTAGGTTAGGTTAGGTTAGAGATAAAACTCATGCCATGTGTAAGCTTTTGGGGTATCATTTAATTTATACTATGGCAGCCAAGTCGAAATCGAGCGCGAACATGGTGATTTTGAACATTTAAAAAAATTTGGTTAGGTTAGGGATGAAAATCATGACATGTGAAAGTTTTTGGGGTATCATTTAATTTATACTATGGCAGCTAAGTCGAAATCGAGCGCGAACATGGTGTTTTTGAACATACAAAAAAAGTTAGGTTAGGTTAGGTTAGGGATAAAACTCATGCCATGTGAAAGCTTTTGGGGTATTGTTTAATTCATTCTATGGCAGCTAAGTCGAAATCGAGCGCGAACATGGTGTTTTTGAACATTCAAAAAAAGTTACTTAGGTTAGGTTAGGATAGGGATGAAACTCATGCCATATGAAAGCTTTTGGGGTATCATTTAATTTATTCTATGGCAGCTAAGTCGAAATCGAGCGCGAACATGGTGATTTTGAACATTCAAAAAAGTTAGGTTAGGTTAGGTTAGAGATAAAACTCATGCCATGTGTAATTTTTGGGGTATCATTTAATTTATACTATGGCAGCTAAGTCGAAATCGAGCGCGAACATGGTGATTTTGAGCATTCAAAAAAAGTTAGGTTAGGTTAGGGATGAAACCATGCAATGTGAAAGCTTTTGGGGTATCATTTAATTTAGGTATACTATGGCAGCTAAGTGTTTTTGAACATTCAAAAAAGGTTAGGTTAGGTTAGATGGGATGAGAGGGCGGAGCGCATGCATGAGAGGGCGGAGGACATCCACGGGTGGGCGGAGGACAACCATGAGGATTTTTAAGGTCGCAACAAAAAAGCATAACAAGGGATGAAACTCATGTCATGTGAAAGCTTTTGGGGTATCAATTAATTTATACTATGGCAGCTTAGTCGAAATCGAGTGCGAACATGGTGTTTTTGAACATTAAAATGAAGGACAAATAAAACAGTAAGCATTGTATATATGAAAATAATAATAACATCTCTGAACGCTTAATTAAGTAATTAATTATTTTTGCTTAACATTAGAAAATACCTAATAACATTTAAGGTAACAAAAGTGTCTTTGTTTTTAATGGTAATGTTAGAAGCCGGAGGGGAAGGGGCAGGGAAAGGCGATAAGGTAGATTGCTACTTGCGTAACAGTATAATTAAGTAAATTTTAGCGGTTACACCGCCACATACTAACTACTCATCAAAGATATGACGTCACACAAATCCTGCATCGCGCTATTAGAGTTTACCGCGCGAACGACTTATAAAAACGACCTTGAAAATCCTCATGGTTGTCCTCCGCCCACCCGTGGATGTCCTCCGCCCTCTCATGCATGCGCTCCGCCCTCTCATCCCACCTAACCTAACCTTTTTTGAATGTTCAAAAACACTTAGCTGCCATAGTATACCTAAATTAAATGATACCCCAAAAGCTTTCACATTGCATGGTTTCATCCCTAACCTAACCTAACTTTTTTTGAATGCTCAAAATCACCATGTTCGCGCTCAATTTCGACTTAGCTGTCATAGTATGAATGAAAAAATACCCCAAAAGTATTCACTTGGCATAAGTATCATCACTGTTGAAAGTCGCGTCCAAAATGACGCATGGGTATTGAATGCATTGGAGATGTCCAACGACACCGCCGACATTACCCTGCCCCGGGACTCCGCTTCCTCCGCACGGCACGGTAAACCTAACCTAACCTAACCAAAAAGGGTACCTTGCTACCTTACCTACCTACATACCTACCTACCCTATCTATCTACATACCTACCTACCCTATCTACCTACATACCCTAACCTAACCTAAGTTTTTTTTTTTTCCGGGTTGGAAAATCCTTATTGAAGTCCCCCCGCCCTGGGGCGGACGAAGGGATCTGTCAGAATCCTACTGACTAAAAACCACCCCATTGTTCCCTTCCCACACTTAGACCGAGAATCATGAGATCAACCTAACCTAACCTATCCTGACCAAACATAACCTAACCTTTTTTAATGTTAAAAAACACCATGTTCGCGCTCGATTTCGACTTAGCTGCCATAGAATGAATTAAATAATACCCCAAAAGCTTTCACATGGCATGAGTTTCATCACTGTTGAGCGTTGGTACCAAAATGACGCATGGTCCTTTCACCCTGTATATTCAAGCAATATTAATAATGACGACAAGCACATCCCAACATGCATAATCCTGCCATAACCTTTTTTAGAGTTTTAACCAATAATTTTATCAATCCTAACATGCTAAAAACTTGTCCATGCCTATTAAAACAAACATCAAATACTTACGCGAAAAACATAAGCGGTGGTACAGTAAGCACAGTGCTAACATAATATACGATCCCAGCATCCATCCCCAAGGTGGTCATATATATCCAGGAGTACATCGGCCCGAATATCATTGAAGTCACCACCTCCATCAGATTGAAGAATGACGTCATTTTGCCTGGAATCACGTACGAATTGGTGAGATAACAGTCAATTTTGGCTGTGTGGTTTCGGGGACGTGTTTTTTGTGAGGTGAAACGAATGTTGAGGTCTTCGTCGATACTTTATTTATTTGTGTGTTTTTTAGTTGAAAATACGTCGTAGTTTGTCGTAATTTTTTGGCTAGACTGGTTTATTGGACTCAATGTTATTCTCAATAAAGGGTAAGGGTTTATTTTTCATCATGTCAGTTTTAGTTGCTACGATTCTAGTATTGCTTTGTTATTATCAACATCGGCATCGTTGTAACATTAACAGAATATAAATAAAGTAAAGAGTTATAAGTTCAAAGTAACTAAGTTAGTTAAAGTAACTTATAATTTATTAGTTTCAAACTATAAATTAAAGTTTTAAGCTTTAATACAATCTCTCAATTCTGAATGTAACCGTTACGCCCCGCCCCGCCGCTTCTGACTTGTATTCACGCCCGGCGGGACGACGGCGTGGCGTGACGGTTACCGTCGCGCCGGGCGGGACGGGTCTGTGTGGAGTCGTCCGTAGTATCTAGTACATTACAACTGCTCAGCGTCACGTCGCCGTCCCGTGCCGCCCCGCCCTGCCCGCTGTGCAGAGACCTTTAATTTCTTACCTAGTTCATCACTCGTCACCAATTTGGATGAAATCGATCTCAATGCAGTAAATGACGTCGCATTGAACATTTCGACAGCCACCGCTGAAAAATTAAAGTATAGGTTTTGTGTTGAACCTTGTAGGAGGACAATTTGCGAAGATCCTATTACGAGAGATACTAAATAGCCTACCGGTCTAGCCGTGTTAATGGGCTAATAGACTTATGCCGTCATTTCTATACGCTTCATTTTTTCTATGAGCTACTCTCAGATTACTCATGCTGTTGTTCAAAGATTAGTCAGACCAAAGTTCCTAGTTACTGGGGTTGAATGAGCAGGCTTGGATCTATTTCAGTATCTTATTTTGGCCCCCAAAATACAGGTCCAGGCCTAGTTTGGGGGTTAGGATCAGATTCGTGGCAATACATTTGTGTGCTATATTATTACGACCTACTTGTTTGTAACATGTATTTTTAAGTGTCAAATAAATGTTTTTTTTTTTTTTTTACTCATGGAGCTGCTTGTGGCTAAGTAATAACAGCCGCACGGGTCAATCGATCAGGTTAAGTTACCGCGGTAGGTTCGTGGTTGGGTGCCGTGTGCCTTCCGAGGCACCGAGAGGTCTTAGTATGTAAAGATGGTCATTCAATGACCCATTCACGGTGCACCCTGGTAAGCGTAGCTTAACCTGATGGATTCACCAGGCTGTTATTACCCACGAGCTCCTCATAAACCATACTTACCTATATACATGTCCATAGTATTTCTGGCGAGACCAGTGTAGAGGGCGCCGACGATTTTGCTGCCGTTGGAGATCAGGCCAAGCATTGAGTCGTGCCATTTTAAACGGTGACTGAACAGGCTTATTGAGATCAATGCCCCTGAAAAAGAAATGAACAGAGAAATTAATAACTCACCATTAATTTATACAAGGGTTAACTGAAATAACTAAAAACCTGCAAAGGGGTCACTGCACTAATCAATAAGAACAACTTTGTATTACTATCAAGCTTGAAATCACGAAAAAACATCTGCTGCCACTTACATTTATCCAAACTAATATTATAAATGCGAAAGTGAGTTTATTGTTTGTTACGATTTCACGCTAAAATTAATAGACGGATTTTGATAAAATTTGGCACATGGGTAAACGATGACCTGAATTAGAACATAGGATTTTTTTTATCCCGATATTTCCACGGGGTCAAGATTTATGCGGGTGAAACCACGTAGCGCAGCTAGTGTTCGTATAACTCTACAAAATGTAGGGAACAGCAGTTTTTCTCACGATTTCTGTGTTGATGAGTATAGTTACCCCTTTCAGGTTTACAGTTATTTTAATTAAACCTTGTTATATTGAGATCATCGTCATAATCATTCAGCAGAAAGAAGGCCACTGCTGGACATAGGCTATCCCAAAGCATCACTAAAATAAAATTCGCTTCGCTTCGCTTCACACATCCAGCGGATTCCTGCTACCAGGTCGTCGGTCCACTTGTGGGGGGCCAAGTCACGTGCCCCGCCTTAGAAACACATTGACATGCAGATAAGAAGATTATAGTCATTTTGGTGGGCTCATTAACACAGCTTAAGTTGTAAAAGTAAAATAAACAAGTACAGCAAATAAGTACTTAGGAAATGTTCTCTACGAGTGAAGTATTAGGTAAGTATTAGGTGTCTCATTTTAATTGCTGTGCTCTTCCTTCTTGTGATGATAGAGTATGTGCCTAGTAGGGACGTATAGTTTTAAATAAATACTTCTTATATAAAAAACCGGTGAAGTGTGTGTCGGACCACGCACAGTGACGGGTTCCGTAGTCAGGATGAATATTTATACTTATACAAAATTGATTTTATTGACAGCAAAAATAAGTTTTTATTAGATAGTAATTCTCAAAGAAACTGTGAGTAACAAAGAAGTTGTAACCGTTAGCCGTTATACCTTAAAAACTCAGCACGCACTATTTTCATAGATAAATGTTTCCGTCTTTATCTTGTACTTTTAGTTTGACAGTTGTGCGGTAGTGACAAGAATAATGCTAAGCATGCTAATTAAGTAATATTTGAAATTCCGGTGTGCAATTTCGTTAGTTCAACTTTTGGTCACTGGTTCAGATAAGTTTGTATCGGCGACGTGGCAGCCGACCACTGAAGATGGTACCGCCACTCCCCGCGTGCGGGGGAAATAAGCCACACCCGTCAAACTACTATTTATTTTCAAGGTAGGCCCTTAAGGTAATAAGGTCACCTAAAAATCCTAACATCACCTTTGCAATTTTCATCGATAAAGTACCAATAGTCTTCGAGTAAATTGGCTGTGTGTCATCCGGACAGACGGACAGACGGACGTAACAAAATTACTTATATGAGTTCTGTTTTTGACATTTGCCTACTGAACCCTAAAAACAGGTTTCCTTCATTGAACTGAAATTGTGGCTATTTCAAGCCTATTTCTTCTATGCATTGTTTGGGCAGGCAGCTTTATTGAATAACACTCCTTTTTGGGCAGTCGTGTAAAAAACATCAATGGGGGAATTTTCAATAACAGCCCAGAGTCTGGATTTGTGCCTAGATATAGATAATGTCAATAGTTCCGTATTATACGAGAAAATGTTACTAACAAAACGAAGGTGTTCAATAGAGCGACCTTGCGGACGAAGAGCAATGGGTAGCTCGCTGTCCGATAAGGACGAGGCCCGGGTCGACGGCGCGTTGTGTTTCACGCGTGCCTCAAAGAGATGTCAGCACAACTGACGGGGTCCGCTAGGGCCGATGCCTGCCGGGGCTGCGGGAAAGTCCTAATGGTTTACCATGGCCCCTGGCAACGTACAGGCAACTGAAGGAACACGGGTGGGTTTTAGTTAGTAAGAGTCTGACACGCCTTCCCGCTCCGCCCAGAGCGGGAGAAGTTAATTGATGATTTCCCACCCAAAAAAAAAAAAATGGGGTTCAATACAGCTCTATCTATCTCATCGGGTATTACAGTCGTGATATTATTTCCTTTTTCCGTTACCTATTTCACCTACCTAATACTTAATTATTAATAAATCCAACTACATTACTTACCTAGTGAGTGGGCGCAAATATAGAAAGTACTGTAGAAACTATACATCAAGGCGTCCCAGTTGAAACGGTACCGAGTGTACAGATAGCGTACCGTGTATTCACCTGAAATTACAGTTTTATTATCAAAACCACAGTCAGTACGAGTTAAGAGGCTAAAGTTGTCATAGCCAAATCAGCTCGTGAAAGCCTACTCCTGAATGGACCAACCTTAATTATTTAACAACCAGGCAACAGGGAAGATGACAATATTTTTTTGTCTGTCAGGTAAATTATTAAAAAATATTGCACACGTATTTTTTCTTTTTTTACGATATCTACAGATTACGGCGAGACATTGTGTTAAAATGTGCCATGGCGTCACGACTCACGAGTATGTAGATTTTATACTTACTTATGACGTAGCGACCACCACTGCCCAACTTTAATGCGTTTTATTTGAGTCATTTTTATTAAAATAAAGCAAAAAATAGTTTGGAAAATCCAAAAGTGCACGCCTCATACATAACACTCATTCATAAACGAAAAAGAAATTCAAAACATAGTTTCTAACAAAAATGAACAATTTATCACTTTTCATGAAGTCGTAATGTCAAAGACTATTTACAACAATAACAAAGATCACTTGGTGCTTGGTGGTTGCTAGGCAACTTACGGACGTCAAGTCTAAAGTTCGAAATATTTAGTTATAGATAATTTTAGTTAGTTAGTATTATTACGATTATTTTAGTTAGTATTTTATTAATTATAATTAAACTACTTTGAATAAAAGAGCCATTTTCAATAGGGTTCTTTCTATGGCTGAAACGAATGTATAAAAAAAAAGTTGACTCAATTAATTGATTTTATCGCAAGCTACAGTGTTTTCAGGGTTCATAAATTGACGGACAGGAATTTTTTTTCAACTATTTTGATGCTTTTTCCATTTCTGCTACATTAAATCAATTGTTAAAAAACAAAAAACCCGACTGCAAAAACACATAACTGAAAAGAGAAAAACAAGCATTATAAATTAATCTATAGAATTTTGGTATCGCAGGCGGGGACAAACTAATAACCGGTTATATGGTGTACGTTTTGTTTGTCCCCGCCTGCGATACCAAAATTCTATAGATTAATTTATAATGCTTGTTTTTCTCTTTTCAGTTATGTGTTTTTGCAGTCGGGTTTTTTGTTTTTTGAATAATTTTCTTTATTTCAAGCTTTTTAGTTTTATTAATATATCTAAATTTGGCATTGACTTGTTAATAGCTTTTATTTGATACCAATATTGTTATAATTTATTTTAAAAAAAAACCTTCCCCTCCCTTTTTTTTGTATTTGCAGATGCAATATATAAATATTATATAGCCTATGACACTTCTACAGTTAAGACGAATCTAACGACACCTCGTATGTTAAAATCCATCAAGCCGTTTAGGCTACAGAGCGTGCCAAAGAAATAGACATACATACATACATACATACATACATACATACATACATACATACATACATACATACATACTCTCGAAAAACATTACCCTCCTTCTGGGGCAGTCGGGTAAAAAGTACAGTATTAATCTCCATTTAATCATCTATACAATGATATATAAATTAAGTAGGTTATGTGTACTAGCAGGAGTGTAACAATAAAAACAGTTACAGAAATGGGGCAAAATAAATTTTTCGATCGTAGAGCACACTCTAATGCTTCGCATTAAGAGTCGTGCAATACGTGTCTAATATTTTTTTATTATCTGACTGACGGACTAAATAGAATTTCTTTTTTTTTTTACCCAGGCCTATCCCTATTGTCGTGATTATCACGCAATTCATTAGTGATCGCAGTGTTGTGTCATACTTTCTTGAAATCTGGGGTCCTAATAACCATTTACGGACTCCCACAGTTGGAAAAGGTGGTTCTTTTTAAATGTTTTCTACCAATTTTTTAAGAAAAAAATTTTAAGTCAATGCGTCCAAACATACAACAGTAGTTACTTTACAAACTAAACACTGATATAAATAATTCCATAGATCCCCAATGATAATTCGGATTTATGTCCGGAATTCAGTACTATCGTTGAATAAAATATAAGACTAGAAACAAGTACGTACCGTGAGACGGGCCGTATATAAACGCAATCGAAGCCAACACCAAAATGGACTTTGTCCTCCGCTTATTAGGTCCCTTTTTGAACGCAACAGTACAAGTGTCTTTTACGTGTTTTATGTCAAAAAAGGATTTAAGGAAGCCCCGTATGTCCGACGATTCGTTCTGCAATTATAAATCCCATTATTAGACCTGTTCCACATGAATGGCTTCTGCCATTGTGTTTTAAGATGGAATAAATTACGGCATTACCTACATAAGAAGTTTAGAGGTATGATGATCACGTCAGGGTCACCAATTTAGAGGCATGAGGAGCAGGGTGTAAAGTTCACTCATCCTCTATAAAAAGGGAGGATCCTTCGACCAGACGGGTGTCGTGTCTGGTGGGCAACTGCCCAACGTTTGATGTCGAAAAGTTATATACATCTATGTCGATCGCACGGTAAACCCTGCTTGCGCGATGCAGTATTTGTGTGACGTCAGTATTTTGTGTGACGTTGGGTCTTTAATGCGTAGTTCGCATGTGGCGACGTAATGCCGTCACAGTAGTATAATACTGAGTCGTAGTATTGTACTACCCTAGCACTGCACTGCCAAGAAATACTTGAAAATATCTGATGTGAATGTGAATGAATGATTATTAATTTGTTAAACACAGGTACATACATTTGGTCTTCAGTAAAATGTTTACATAATATACTCCATTTTGTTGTAACTTTTAACATAAGTCTCTACTTATGTTTAAAGTAAAATGTTTTCGACTCTGGGTAGTCTACTACTGTTAGTTCACTACCCAGAGTCGAATATGTTCTGAAACATTTCTTCAAGTAGAGTTTCAGGTTATCAAAAAAACACACATAATTGTATTGAATCTCTACTGGAAGACAGAGTATGGAGTTTAATTTTCTTGAAAGATCGTCAAAATCAGCCTTTTTTGACTTACGTCAATAGAGATGCATATAACAATATAAGAATACAAAGGTGTGATTTTTTTTTCCTTTATTAGAAATAGTAAAAACCAGGTTCTTAATAATGAATTCTTAAAAATACAACAACGAAAATTTAAATGTAACAGTTTGTTCACATGAATCCGAACTGCAAACATTACAAGTAGGTAAGTAAATATTGTCTTTCAGTGACCGCTTTGAGGTATTATTGGATTTATGTGCTTACTCCTTTTCATAAGGAAGAGGCCTCAATATCGTGTAATCCAGAGCAATGTCCCACTAAACGAAGATGTTACAGTCAAACTTAAAACTGCTGAAAACTAGTTTTGACTGGTTTAAGAGTACCATTTTTTTTTTTTTACCCACTACGGGGAAGCTCTTGGCCTGCATCTCACCTGATGGTAAGTTATGAGCAGGCCGAAGGCCATCATTCATATAGTATTTAAATCATTTACTTTAGATGCGTTCAATTCTTATCAATAAGAAAATAAGGTGACAAATATTATGCTTAAATTCTAAACGCAATAACGAACAATAAGATGTTATCGCCCAATCAAAATATAACCCAATTGATTAAGTATGTCATGAATGATTAAACAAGCCCTGTTGTAGTACATAGGCCTCGCTTTCGAGACTGACCCCCGAATGGTAGGCCATTTGGGGGTCAGTCTCCGTAATTTTATATGATTCCGAATCCTGAAAGCATTCTACGAGTATCATAAAAAAACTCCAGTTACATTCAGGTATTAAATTGTTGTACTTAGTTACAGACAAGTTATATTTGGGAGTTTTCTGGTTGCGTATAATGTTATTTTGCATATAGCTAGCCAATAATTTTACATCTTTAAACGTCATCAATCTGCTATTACTTAACAACTAAAGACGTTACAGAATCGGAACCCTCAAGTATTCTAAATTAACTAACCTTTTTTGGTTTCTCTGTAATAGGCCTCTCCGGGTCTTTAATATAGACAAATCCATAGACAATACTGAAAAGGTACAGCAAAGCGCTGATGGTGAACACTCCATAGTATCCTGTAAGTTTCAGGAGAACTCCGCTGAGAACAGATCCTATCGGGCCTCCGGCAGTCAAACACAGGTTCGCTATCCCCACTCGAAACGTCCTGGACTCGGCACTGGAAATATCACTGATGTACGCAAACACTCCCATGTATGTAGTGATCCAACCACCCGTGATCGCAGGGAAGAAACCGTCAAAGAACATGGTCACTTCAACCGGCAGCTCATAGAAGTAATACGCGTTGAGTATGTTGCTTAAACACATGAGCAGATCTCCTATGATTGGGAGGAGAATACATATCTTTCGCTTTCCAGTCCTATCGCTCCAAGCACCCAAAAAGATTATCAAGATACTTGGCAGCGCTGTCAGTAGGACGCTCTTCCACATCTCCATCCCTGCTATGAGCTCTTGGACGGCCAATTCTTGTTTAAGGTATTTCGTTCCTTCTTTTGCAATGAGTGCATCGCAAACCTGATCGCCAAACTGCATGTTCACGCGACATGCTTTGTCCAGATTCAAGTTCTGGTTCGCCAGTCTTGAGAGCACTCCCGGGATCACATAGCACGCCAGAACAGGTTCCACAGTAATATTTTCCTTTATCACTGCAATTTTCTCTTTAAAAGTTTTCTTTTTCGGTTTTTCTTTCCTTTCCAAGGGCTGTTCTTCTGGGGTACCCATCTTTTCCGACGGTGCCATATCTACTAAGTCTTACAGGATAGGAAAGCTTCCCCGTGTCATGTTAATTGCCAACCAAATATTAACTCATTGTGATAGACTTAACTATTGCTATATTTATAGATATTTTATCAGTTTTTCAAAGAAGAACAATGTTTGTATCCGAGGAGACAAACACTGTTTTGTTTGTTTGGTGTATTTATGAAGGAGCACGCTATTTATTCTGACGTAATTATAATAATCAGGTGTGATGATGAAATCTCTATATTGATAAAATGCAATCTTTAAACACACCTTCAAAGTCTTGTCATGGATCACATTACTTGTGAACGTTTGCATATGCTTATAAATATGCTCTGCACTAGACTTACGAACGAGAGAAATCTCTTTCTCTCTTGTAGTGTGTGGCTAATCTAATAGCATCCCTAATCAATTGCCCCACTTCACTAGCAATCTGAAAAGCGTTAGAAACATACTCCAATTCTTTACCGCATCCAATTTGTCCACTATATAAAAAATAAACCAAGCAATCTAGATCGCAGCCATCTTAATTTGCGGTTTAACAAAGCCAGATGGGGATTTTCATTAAAAAACTTGTTTTTAGATCCTGTATGTGATGTTGGAAAGAATGTGTGAAATAACGTTAGTGCTTTTGAAGCATTGGGGTTTTATGTTGGAGGTGTTTTTTATATTCCTGTAGAGAGGACATTGTGTGGAGTTTTTACACTTTTGTTTGTTTGCTAGACGAATCTCACATGACTTTTATGGACCAAGTGATGAAGAATAAGTTTCCGTTGTAAAGCGATTTCTGTTAAGATCCTCCTTCATTGTCCTAGGTTCCCATATACTCATTGCATTGCGGCCAAGTCTCCCAACATCATGTGAGGTAGTATGACCACGGTTGTCAAACTACTCGATGATTGCAAAGGACACCGATGCCCATCATCTTTTGATATGCAGAGACGAAAAGAAAAGTAACTACACTGAACGCTGCCAGTGCCAAGCAATATCTTGACTAAACACCGTTGAAGAGACAGGGTTGCTTGTCCTTTTGCCAGCCACAGCAGCCACCACATAGCCAGCCAAGTGCCTATTAATCTCAGTGAACTTGATGTACTGCACGTCCCAGAGCCAGATGTGCATTTAAATTAAAAGACATGTTATTTTTATATATCTATGCGAAGCAAGAAGAATGTGTCGCGGTAATGCTGCTCACAGAATGTGCGCGCTCTTGAGTCAATGCACTTTTATTTAGATGTAGGGGGTTCATAATTTAGTATGGACAATATTGCTCTTGGCTGTTTAAACTTATGTCGAGGAAAACTTCATCCTTTTGTATCGTACATACATCAAAGAACGTCACCTCCTACGACCCTGTTGCTCTGCTGCTTCCTGCTGGCTGCTGCTGCCTGCTGTCCTGCCTGCTTCTGGTTTTTGAACTGTGTCGGGTAATTTATGACCCACTCAATGATATGCATGCTAAGGTAAGAAGATTAAACAGAAAACAAGTTGGTAGCCAGGCTGACTGCATGGTGTGCTCGACGATTATTTATATGAATGAAGATTTTTTTTTAGGTTATTTTATTTTAACAACCAAATAACAACTATATAGACAGTACAACAAAACAATCGTGAATAAATACCTAATAAATAGAAAAGTATAATGAAATTCAGCCCATCTTCTTGAAATAATAATTGTATTAGGAATATGTAGGGCCCCATTTTTGCGTTACCAAGAAGCCTGAGAGAAAACTGTTTTTGCTTTAAAACCATCAAATTAATTACAAACTTAATTCCTGCGTTTATAAACGGAGTAAACGACTATAAACGAATTTACTACCTAGAAAATATCTTGTTGTGCGGTACTAGGTACTAGCTAAAGTATTTCGATTACTGAACCTAATCGAAATACTTGGAGCGAACTCATCGAACTTACCTAAACACCGTTTAAAATTCCTAACATCGTATCTTCTTCATATGGATTAAAAGTAAAAACGTTCTTAGGTTTAGGCTTCACTAGCTTCTACGATCTTCTTCTTCGTCTCGAATTCGAACCCAAGGCACGCACCTCTGACTTTTCGGATTCATGTGCGTATTGGGAAAACATCGTGAGGACACCGGCATGCCTGAGAGATATTTCTCGACGGCATGTTAAGCCAAGTTAGAGGCCCATGAGCGGCTTTAAAACTCTGACACCAGGTTAGTCATTAACCGTAGGCTTACGGATGGAGGACACTGGGTAGCTCGCCGTCCGATAAGGACCAGGCCCGGGTCGACGGCGCGTCGTGTTCCACAGCACAATTGACGGAGTCCGCTAAGGCCGATGCCTGCCGGGGTTGAAGTCCTAAGGGGAAACCGTGGCCCCTGGCAACGTACAGTCAAGGGAAGGAACACGGGTGGGTTTTAGTCAGTAAGAGTCTGAAACGCCCTTCCGCTCCGCCCAGAGCGGGAGAAGTCATTTGATGATTTCCCACCCAAAAAAAAAGGTTAGTCACTAACCCAACGAATAGAGAAAGAGGAAGAAGACTAGCTTCCAGACATATTTTCTTGCGATCATTGTTCTGACGGCAATATCTGTACTCTTTTTACGATTATTACATACATATATAACTTCACGCCTGTAATCCTCGAAGGGTTAGACAAAGGTGTACCAGAGAACACCCACATTTCACCAGTAATGTATTTAGGTCTCATTTAATATTGGTCAAGCCTATTGCCATTAACCGGGCACAAATCCAGTCTCCGGGCTGCTACTGAGAAATTCCTAATGGACACAACCCAATAACACTTTGCCCGACCTGGGAATTGAACTCAAGACCTCAGTTGTAGCGCTTGTGACCACTAGACCAACGAGGCAGTCAGTAGTTTTTAGGAATACTCGTGTAAGTAATTATTCACTCTGAATATCAGATCGATTTTTCTTCACGGCGTACCTATTTCTATTCTATCCTCAATCAACCAACAAAAACACACCTATATCAGAAGATCAAAGACGAAAGTTATTTGCCAGAAACATAATATTGAGGAATGGAATTTTTCATCAAATTGTTTAATTCACTCGACTTCAAAATTGTGAGACACCCAACTAAATAAGTTAAACCGATCGCTTATATTCGGTCTTTCGGAACCGGATTGAAAATCAAACTTCGTTTTTCATTCACTAACAGTTCCCTAAAGCCAAAACTATCCATCAAGTAAATCCTGGTCACCGTAGTTTGTTGAAAAATGTTAGGGAACGCTCGTGGCGCGTCGCCATTGTTTTCTAACACTAATTTACTGGCGACATATTTTTCTGCTTACTACGAAGAATAGGTGGCCGTTTCTTTACACCTACATTTTCGGTATTAAAGGTGTATGTTATGTGAGATTTTGAGCTTACTCCAATAGCTTTTGAGAATCTACGTTGATATAAGCTTGTTATCTTAGCGGCTTGAGTACTTGAAGGTACCTGGCAATAACTGCCATTTGATAACTCCATATTTATCAGCTTTTAGCAGTCCATAGTTAGACATAGGCCTCTCTAATAGCACGCCACTGCATTACCACTGGCGTAGCACTGATGTAGTACTGGAGTAGCACTGACATAGAACTAGCGTAGCACGTAGTCTTAGCACTGTCGTAGCACCGCCGTAACACTGCCGTAGTACAGTTGTAGCACCGGCGTTGCAATGGCATAGCAGTGGTGTAGCACCGGCGTTGCAATGGCATAGCAGTGGTGTAGCACCGGCGTAGCACCGGCGTAGCACCAGCGTAACACCAGCGTAACACCAGCGTAGCACCGGCGTAGCACCAACGTAGCACCAGCGTAGCACAGGCGTAGCACCGGCGTAGCACCGGCGTTGCACTCTGGTGTGGCACTGGCGTAGCACCGGCATTGCACTGGTGTAGCACTGGCGTAGCACTAGCGCAGCCACGGATATGAGCGCAGCACTGTTGTAACACAGTTGTAGCACCGGCGTTGCACAGTTGTAGCAACGGCGTTGCACTGGCGTTGCACTGGCGTAGCACTGTCGTAACGGTAGCACTGGCTAGCGTAGCACCCCGTTGCATCCAGACTGTCTCATACTCGATCCTCGATAGAGAGTATAAAGGCATCGTTTTGAAATAAAGTTGAAGATACAGAAAAATTCAAGTGCCAGCAGTATTCGACAAAGGCCCGCCCCGCCCCGCCTCGAAACCGCCCCTGAATCGCATCGTTTTGATTATCTGGTGACGCGCTAAAATAGGTATGAAAGTAAACAATATTGTATACATTTCCGAGATAATTTTAGTCTGGTGATTGTTTATCGACTGTTATTTATATCATGACTTCTACAGAACGTCCTCTACTCTGTACTTGCATTATTACGTTTTTGACAAACACTTTGCCTTTCATGATTGCATTTCAACAGTTAAAGTCATTTAACGCCTGAGGGGGAATTCCGGTATTTTAAAGATCGTTCGCATTCTTATCTCAGTCACAATCTGTAAAAAAAAAAACGGGTTGCACTCCGGGAGTGCCGGCAGAAGTGAAAACTTGAACATTAACGTTGTGCATTTTTGAATATTTTGGAATGGTTAGGGAATAATTTCGCACGAATTGCTTTATTTATCAGTATAAAAGTACTATAATTTATGTGGTTAAATACAATATTCATTAGTAGTAGTAGAGTATCTCGTCATATAGGTCACGTGTATTAACCCTGTATAAGTTGACATTTTAGTTTACTATCAAAGAAAACTCGCTCGAGTATTTTTCTATTCAGTGTGCGCTTAGAGTAGGCAAACATCGCAAGCAAACCTTCATAATGGGAATTTGCCACCACGCAATGAGCATTCGTTTGCATCATTGTTTATGATTGTTTAAATCACAGAACTGTTTTTTATGTTCTGTGATTCTATTGTCTGTGTGCTAATTTTGATAAAATCCCTAACATATCTATTTCTATTTGGACAAGTTCTTTAATTATTTCTTCTTAACAAACGTCTAACAACAATAATAGCTAGAGATCGTTAAGGTGAAAGCGTCAGGGTAGCCCGCTAAATTCACATTTTCTTAACTTTTTTTGCAATTTACAGGTCAGTGTCACTTTTATGTTAATCTACTTAAATATGATTCGCAGCCACATCATTTATTTATAGAATTATAATCATAAAAATCATCAATACAACTCTCTATCTTCATATTACCCTATTGATTAACTATTTGAGGACAATTCTAACATAAGGAGTTGTCATACTGATTCTAATGATTATAATAATTCTGTTAAGCCATATTTTTTACGGTCGCGAATCTAATTTTAGTCAACATACAACCTGACACTGAGCTGCAAATTGCAAAAAACGTAAGAAATCTTGATTTTCACGGATTACCTTACCGCAACCCCTTTTTTTTTTTTTTGATGGGAATCAAATGACTTCTCTCGCTCTGGGCGGAGCGGAAGGGCGTGCTACCGCACCCCCTTAAGCTTTGAAAGCGGTGAATGGTTTCACAATAACGGCTCTCCAAATACAGGGCGTTCTTTGACACTTTCATGTCAAATACCGGTGAAAATTACAGATGTTCATGACGGCCGTTATCTTAAAAGACTATTATATAGCAAATATTTCTTAAAAAATAGTAAGGTATTGCAGAAACAATGAACTTAAGAAGATTCTATTAACCTTTTGTAACGTTAAGACAGTATCACCTTTATGTGTATAGCTTGTATTGCAAATAAAACAGTCTAGCCGAGTTAATATGTGGACGGTAAGGTAAATCTATTATAAGGTTACGACCCGACTGCGGTAGTGAAGGTTGTAAACCAAACGAAAGTAATATAAACCCTAGGATGTTTGGTCAACTGCTTGGCAGGTGTTTCTAAGACATGCGTCTTACGGTATGTTTATTTTTAAATAAAATAAAGCTTAATACAGTGTATCCGAGTATTTGCATGATTTATATTTTAACTCCATTTTTAAAGTAGGTTTTGATTCTAAAATAAAATATTCTTTAATTTTCAAAGATTTTTATTTTCGTTTTGTTTTTCATGCCGAACGATAAAATATGGTGATACCAATACCGTAATATACTATTATTATTTGGATGTAAAACATTTACATAATTATTTGCCAATATTTTCAAATAAATCATTTTGAATTTGAATTTTCTTTGCAATCGTTTTTAACAACCTTTACAGACATAAATCTTTAAAGGTTGTATGTACGATAGAAATGGATGACAGCACTTTTATTTATAATCTTCTGTCGTACATAATCCTAATCTCATGCCAACTTTTTAATTAGTTACCTAAATCAGTGGCCTTCATTTTGGAAGCATATTATAATGTTCGCACTGCTGGGATACAGCCCTCCTCTCTTCGACGGGAGTAGGCTGTACTGTACCATGCGGTTCGCCCGGTGCGGGTTGGTAGATGTCACTTGTCTTCGATTTTTTGGTTCTAAAACATGTCTGTTTCCTCACGATGTTTTCCCTCACCGTTTTGAGAGGAATGGTGATGAAATTATTTACATAAAGTAAAGCACCTGTCTGGGGGCCAAGTCTACTAAAATTAGTAGACTTGGCCCCCAGATAGGTGCTTTACAAACGTCACAATGGTCTCACGATGGTGAGTTTTTGACAGATTTTGTATGGCAAATCGTTTTGTAAATTTGTGCGTGACGTTTGTAAATTAGTAGAATTGGCCCCATGGTTACCACTGGGCACCACTGCTGCATTTTTGATGGGCTAATTCTTGTTTTTTTGCCATTCGCAATGTATATGATATGTTGAATCATTCGGTTCCCTACAAAATGGTTGAGCTGGATGATGCTGATCCACGCGTCATATTCGTGAACGGGCGCCGTCGGTTGAGACTGGTCATCTCTTTTCTGCCAAGGCTTATTTTAAATCTTATACTTTGTATTGTTTCTATTTTTTTTTTCACATTGTTCTCACATATAGAAGCAACAAGAATAATATACCCAGGATTTTGTAATATATTTATTTAAAAGAGTGTCCTGGGAGTTTCTTGCCCGTTCTTCTCCACAGAGATCTACTTTTTGGAATGGGCGACTAGCTTCAACTTTCTGACTAACTGACTGACTCTTTGACAATTCAAAAGTGCCTGTTTGTTTGAGTTTGAGTTTGACAGCAGATTTCCTGAGAAGATATTTTGAAACAAGTGAGTTTGGTGTTGTAAAGCCCTTTAGAAATATTTAATTGACTTTCTCAAAGATCGAGCTCATAATTCAGTTTATTCTATAACTTGAAGATGAATTTACATTTAGTACCTCCCTATACATACCTAATTGATTTTATTTAGAACAAAAGTAGTGTCTAATTAGTAATAATAATTATACATCATAACATATCAAACTCAAACTCAAACTCAAAGCATTTATTTCAATTAAACCATGTACAGGCACTTTTGAATTGTCAAGGAGTCAGTCAGTCAGAAATATGAAGCTAGTTGCCCATTCCAAAACGTAGTAGGTACCTATGGAGAAGAACGGGCAAGAAACTCCACGGACACTCTTTTAAACAAAAAATTGTTACATAAAATTGGTTACATTAATCAAGTTGAAATTATACATGTGAGAACAATGTAAAAAGACGTGCACGTTAAAAGCGTCCGTAATAAAAAGATAAAAATAAAGAACAATTCAAAAATTTAAATTAATTAAAATAAGCCATGGCAGCTAAGAGATGACCAGTCACAACTGACGGCGCCCGTTCACGAACATGACACATGGATTAGCACCATTCAGCTCAACCATTTTGAAGGGAGCTAAATGATCCAACACACGCGCCACCATCAGCGAGACATCTGAGTGAGCATGACATACTCCCAGCCGCCAGGGCACATTCAAGTCAATGAAAGACATATTACCCGGTGAATGGTAGCTCTTTAGTACAACGTACTCACACCAGTGCTATGCAATTATATAATACAAAGGAAATTGAGTTTATACAATGCAAAGATGGTGTTACAATCTTCAGCAGCTCCAACAGTATTTTCAAATGTTAATCAATTAGTTGTGGTTGTGGAGCAGGACCAGCATTGAGCCAAGCATTTTTATCAGAGATGTAATCCCCCAACTTATAATATGCCTGCCTGCATAGTGTGCGTTTTATACAAGATTTGAATTTCGTCTCATTCAGTTGAAGTATGTGGGGAGGAATTTTATTATAACATTTTAAACAGTACCCCATGAAGGATGAGTCTACTTTTGCCAGTCTAAAACCTGGTTGAACTAATAGGTCCCTATTTCTTGTGCTATAATTATGTCTATCACCTCTTTTACTAAAAAGATGTAAATTTTTTCTTACGTACATGATGTTTTCATAGATATATTGACAAGGTACCGTCATGATGTTAATATCCTTAAACAGTTCCCTTAGAGAGTCACGCCTGCGGAGATAATATATGGCTCTGATTGCTCTTTTCTGCAGAATAAAAATAGACTCGATGTCTGCAGCCCGTCCCCACAGTAAAATACCGTAAGACATGATACTATGAAAGTAACTAAAATAGACCAGCCTTGCGGTATCTACATCAGTAAATTGACGGATTTTTCTGACGGCATATGCTGCTGAACTTAGCCGTCCTGCAAGAGATGTTAAATGAGGACCCCATTGTAGCCTTGAGTCGAGCGTGATCCCTAGGAAAACAGTTTTATCGACGAATTCTAGTTTCTCTTGATTCAATACTATCTCACAGTCACTACTTTTGACATTTGGTAAAGAAAATTTTATGCACTTAGTTTTTTTTCCATTTAGTACTAAATTATTAGCAGTAAACCAATTTTGGACCTGCAGTAGGGCGTTATTTACGTCGTCAAAATTTGTAGCACGTCTATCTACCTTAAAAATTAAGGAAGTATCGTCAGCAAATAACACCATTTGTGGTTGATTTTTTAATAAATGGAGTAGATCGTTAATATACACTAAAAAGAGGAATGGACCCAATATCGAACCCTGTGGCACACCCATTTTTACTTTTAAACCTAATGAATTGACACCATTTATTTGAACTTGCTGTTGTCTATCATTTAAATAAGATTTTACTAAATTGAGCGCAAGTTTTCCAAGTCCGTAATGCTCAAGTTTCAAGAGCAAGGTTTCGTGATCGACGCAATCAAATGCCTTGGAGAGGTCACAAAAGATTCCAATGGCGTCTTGGGCCTCTTCCCACGCGTTAAAAATATGTCTTAATTAGGTTACACCAGCGTCGGTCGTACAACGTCCCTTGGTGAAACCAAACTGTTGATCGTGAAGGATTTTATTCGTGTTAAAATGATTGAGCATTTGATTAAGCATTACCTTTTCAAACACCTTGCTGAAAACCGGCAACACGGATACGGGTCTATAATTATTGGTGTCTTTACTGTCCCCGGATTTGAAAAGTGGTATTACTTTACTGTATTTCATTAAATCCGGGAAGACTCCTTGATCTACACACAAATTAAATATTAAGGCTAAGTAAGGCGCTATGGTCTCAATAATGGAGGTACAGACTTTAACTGACATTCCCCAAAGATCTTCGGTCAATTTGATCTTAATTTGCTTAAAAGCTTTTATTACTGTTATAGGGTTAATATACTGAAAGTTAAATTCAATTGGGCAGGCTGAAACATTCGCCGTTACTAAATCAAAAGAGAGCGAGGGCGATGAATTTAAGGATTCAGTAGTTTTAATTGGGATACTGGTAAAGAAATTTACAAATTCTTGAGCAACTTCTTTGCTATCGCATATGAGACCACCACATGACGTACTCAGTGTGTACTCAGTATTATGCTTTTTGTTCCTGTTCGTTTCATTATTGATAATTTTCCAAACCGTCTGTATTTTATTATCTGCTGATTTAACCTTGTTGCTAATATATAAGGCTTTAGCTGCCTTACAAGCGTTCTTAAAAGTTCTAGAATAAGTGGCAACATACTTATTAAAAGTTTCCGTGTTAATATAAGGCTTAAGGCCATACAGCTCGAAAAGTCTTTCCCTACTTTTCCTAAGTCCTTTAGTTGCCCAGTCACTAAATAAAAACTTAGGGCTGATAGTTTTAGTGTTTTTCTTAAATGATTTATTGAACTGGGTTTGGACTAACGAAAAGAATTCTTTATATAAAAAATTGACATTGTTCATTGTAAGGTTCTGATTACTTAACTTGCAAACTAAAGTGCTATTAAATGTATTTAAATTAACAGCTGTTATAGGTCTGAATTGTATCTGCACTTTTTTTATTGGTATGTTGGACTCAAAAGTTACGGTTTGACCACTGTGATCAGAAGGGAGATAATTAACGATGGCTTTATCTAAATAGTCGCAGCAACAAAACACATTATCAATACATGTAGCAGTAGTCGTAGTTATTCGGGTTGGTTCTACAAACACATTTAATAAATTGAATGATTTGAATAAATTTAAAAATCTACTGGTATTTGAATTGTTTTCTAAAATATTAATGTTAAAGTCACCACAGATAATTACTGATTTATTACCAGTTGCAAGTTTTGCCAAAACATCTTCCATTACCGACTCAAATATGGAGTAGTTTTGATAATTTGGGGGTCTGTAAACGCACACTATGACATGCTTATCTAGCTCTACACAAGACAGTTCAATGCTATGTTCAACCGATAGTTCAACTATGTCATTACGGGTTTTTGATTTAATAGAACTTTTAATTAAGATTAGTGAACCACCACGCAGCATTGATTTTCGGTTAAAACAGCTGGCCACACTATAATTCTCATAGTTAATTAACATTTCATAATCTTTTAACCAATGCTCAGTTAAACAAATAATGTCATACATTGTTTTTTCTAAAAACAATTCAATTTCCAATTGTTTGGAAGAAAAACCTTGAATATTTTGATGAAATAATTTCAAGGATTTCTGCTTAGCCCCTTTTGTACAGTTAACTATGTTAGTGCTAGAAAATACCTTTTTATTATTAAGTGTAACTATACTGTTAGTGGTACCTTCTGTTGTCTTACAAACTAGTTTAAACTATTTACATTAATATTAGTACTATTACTAATTGTTGTGCTAATTATAGATGACTTCGACATACTAATTATGTCTGGGTTAATATTAAAAGCTAATAGCCTAGCTATTTGACGTCTAAAACTAATGGGCAGATACACTGTATCCCTAGTCGACCTTAGCTTATCAACAAAAATGTTGGTGTCAAAAAATATAAACTTGTCACTATGGTGACTAACTAAGAAATGCATGTAATTATTTAACATGCTAATGTAGTTGTTTTGCCTGTTTGACAAGTGCTCAAAGTAGGGAAAAGCACACAAAATTATTTTGTTACAATTTAACTTCAATAGCTCGGTGACACTATCATTTATATCATCTTTTTTAACATTAAGACTATTACCTATAAGAACAGTAATAATGGCATTAGGATCATATTCCTTGTTAATTATTGAAGACATTAATATTATTATATCAAAACATTACGCCTGTATTCCACGAAGAGTGTAATAATTTGTGTATGTGATTAGTAAAATCCATGGCAGGTTCCTACACAACAGTAATTTTATAACTATTATTGAAATAAAGTCTTTTATTTCAATAATAGTTATAAAATTACTGTTGTGTAGGAACCTGCCATGGCTTGGAACAGACAGGTGAGAATTGAACATAATTTAATATTATATGTTGTATTATTTACCTACGTTGTAGCCAAATGTATTCATCATTGCCACACTGTGGTTATCAAGTAGGTCGATAGAGAATAGCTTGTGTTGTAAAATGTTTTAATCTCAATGTTTTAATGCCAATATGCTAATATTTTAACCACTTACTTACTTGGTTATAAAGAAAAAAAGAAGTGGGTTTTGAAAATAAAATAAATAATATTTTTATGCGGTTAGTTACCACTTTGCTAGTTTAACTTTATTGATCGAATATACAGAGCCAGTGTCGTCGTAGTATTCACAATAGCTTATATCTAGAAGGAGCAGTCTCATGGGTAGGACACGGTGACGACATTATGGTTTAATTTACAATAATTTAAGTATGCCGTCCACCGATGTTTAACAAAGGAAGGTATCAGAACAATGCGCAACGTTGCGCTCAATGCAAAAAACGTTATCACAAAACATGCAGGCGCTTTATACATTGATAGCTTCACTACTTCGCGGCACAGAACTGATGGAGATAATAGCTTTATACAAATGAAAATAATAATGGCAGAATCATTCGTCCGGTGAGCAGCGTGAGTTTGTCGTGGTGTTGTCATCAGAAAAGATCCAATGCTCTTAGGCTGCAGGCTTCTCAGACTTCTCGCTACAGACGACGGTAGCGCCAGTCGCGACGGAACCACCCTCATCAGGAGCCACCGTGCATGCAAGTACTGGGAACTTCTGGTACAGAACAGCGCGATATTTAGGATGGCTGATACCATATACAATAGGGTTGTACACGGCATTAGCCTTAGCGAACAGTGAGCCCCAGATAGTAGCCAGAGGACTAATGGGTGCGCTCTCGAACACGCCCGTGTAGTTGATCACAAGGTATGGCGTCCATGCCATGAACCACAGAGAGATGGTCATCAGAGCCACCTTAGCCAACTTGCACTCAGCGCTGGTATTAGCCGCTTCAGATGACCTGAGCGAAGCCACGTTCATTTTCTTAGCTTGATCCCTCATAGCCTTTTCATGAGCAGTTACAGCCTGAACGATGAAGTAGTAGGAGTAGATGATAAGCAGAAGTGGTAAGAAGTAAACGAACACGGAGTAAACCAAAATGTAGCTTCGGCTTAACCAATCCTTTGACAAGTAGTCAGTTCCACAAGCAGTCATGTTTCCCTCAGGTACATACCGATTCCATCCGAAGAATGGCGCAAGGGTCCATGCTAGTGAGAACAGCCAGATTCCAAGTATGCGTTGAAGAGCTCCAGTCTTGGTCATTGGTTTAGCGGCGATACCCTTCACGATGACGTTATAGCGGTCGAAGGCGATCATGGTCATGGTCCAGATTGATGCACATCCAAATAGTGAACCAGCGCAACCGTAAAGTTCACAAGCAAACGGACCGAATACCCACGTTTCATTGTAGCAATTAACAACCATAGCCGGAGCCATAGCGCACATCATGAGGAAGTCGGAGAAAGCGAGGTTCACTACCAGCAGGTTAGATGGTGTCTTCAAGCTTTTGGTGCTTGAAAATATGTAGATAACCATGCCATTGCCAGCAATAGATATGAATCCCAGAACGCCGATTGTGAATCCCAAGAGTGCGTGCCAGAGTGGGTTCATTGGGGGAAACTGGTACCAGTGAGCGTCCACCATGTGGAGCATGTCGGCTGATACTTTGTCCACGACGGTCTGGTTCGCCGCGCCGTGCACTGCAGTTTGGCCTCCCCAAGCTTGCAGGGCTGCCATCCCGGGTCCGTGATCTGCCATCGCCATGTTGATTGTAGTTCTTTTTCAATTAGAAATTTGGAGAAATCTCGGCGTAGATGTTTGTTACAAGATACTGGAGAAAATCGTTAGACGAACTACTCCAGTCTGTAAGGTTATGTGGCAACCTGCCGAGGCTGTGGAGACTACTCGTCTTTTGCTGCTCCCCCAACGTCTTATATACTCAAACCTTAAGGATTAAACATGACGTCGCCAAGACAATCGATATTCATAATTAGATATACGAATCTAAGAAGGTAAGCTCAAGACTTAGTAAAATTTGAGTAGCAGGGGTACGATCGCGTGGTTGTCAAGGTTCCGTAACAATACATTAATAGCCCTCCTTTTTTGGCTTCACTGTTGTGATAAAAACATAACCAATATTATTTAATGTCACCCTGCTTTCAGAAATACAAGTGAAGAACCTTTCTTTTCAGTATACTCGTACTTTGGTGGGTTTAAATATAAAGTATATAAAGAGCAGTGATAGCCTAGTGGTGTGATCGCTATTGCCAAGCATAGGTCTTGAGTTCGAACCCAAGGCACGCACCATTGACTTTTCGTATTGTATAATTATCACTTGCTTCAAAAACTGAAGGAAAACATCGTAAGGAAACGGGCATGCCTGAGAGTTATTTCTCGACGGCATGTGGAGCCAGGTCAGAGACCTATGGGTGGCTTTAAAACTCTGACACCAGGTTAATCACTAACCACACGAAAAGAAGAAGAATATAACGTTACAAAGACTATTTTCTAAGAGACCCTATAAGGCAGCCTAGAAGATGTGGATAAGTGTAAGAAGGGAAAGTAAGTCTTTGGTCTGCAGTGGAACAATATAGGCATAAATACAAACATGAAAAATTACAAAATATCTAGAGACAAGTCTGTATGTAACCGGCTTACCAGCTATGGGCACTACTTGGGCTGTTCAGTAAAATACTCGGTTTGGGAATGATGATGATTTTATTTCCACTCTAATATTTATAAAAAAAATCCTAAAACTACTTAAATCCTATTGGCTGATCGGTTGGCTTAGAATGTGGTCAGCCAATCAGCGTTAAGCACGCTTAATATAAAACTAGTGGCGATCGGTGAGCCGCTCAGTAGATTGAAAGTAACCAGCGCGTGAGTATGTCCGATGACGCGCCAACGAGGAACGCAATGATATTTAAGCGACCGCTTGGGCTCGCAGCATTCATACCCCTGGCTGGAGGCTTTAAGTAAATAGCTTAAGGCAGCCACAGGATTGTCCGGTTAAGCAGCTACGACCTCCTCTGAGGTCAACTGCGAGATGCCAAACACAAAAAAAAAAAAAAAAAAAAACGCAGCATTCAGTGCCGGTCCGCGCGCCATGCGGTTCAGTCGCTTATGCTCAATGTTGTATGTTTGACTCCCACACCAGCCAAAAAGTTAAAGTAGACTGGCTGAAACAGAAGAAACATTATACATAAAGTCTAACCAGCATCTGCCTGCCCTTTCCCCGACTATGTTGGGGTTGGCTTCCAGTTCAAACGGGTGCAGCTGAATACCAGTATTTTACATGGAGCCACTGCTTATCTGACCTCCATATCCCAGTTATTGGGTTCTACGATACCCCTTAATAAGCCTGGTTGCCAGACTTTCGGGCTTCCGACTCCAATAACGACTGTCAAAGATCTAAAATGACAGACGAGACCCGTTGATACCATTGGAAAGCACGTTAAGCCGTTGATTAACGTGCTTTTTGAGGCACGGAGGGGTCTTGATATGAGTGGAATCTCGACATAATGTCTAACCATTTAAATATTAATAGCTCGATTTTTATAACTGTACGCTTGGAGCTGTCAAAGTCGTAGGTTGTTAGTATCGAATTCACTCGCCCGGTTACCTCCTCAGTGCCTCATGTCGTCTCCACAGTTCTGTCATATTATTCTCTATAGTGTTATTGTTTTCTCTATAGTGTTATTGTTATTATTTAAACTGTTCGAATGTTCTGTGTATTTCCTTTAGTTAAGACGACCCCTGCCCCTGTGTAACATAATCACCCATGAGTGTAATACGATACCATAAGTTCTAATGCTGAAGTTATTATTATTGGTATATTTAAAGTTTTTATGTGCCTTTGACTACATTTTTTATTTATTTAAACCTTTTTGAGTGGATTAAGCTGAAGTTTTTAATACACCCATATTTTGCCAGTTTTGTTTCTGAACTTTGAGCTGCTACTGTTCTAATTATAATGGTAAGACAAACCTATCGAAATAAAAATCAAAAAAATCAAAATATTTTACCTATTTCACATAAACCTTACAAGGGCACAAGAAACGTCAGAAGCTAGGTGCAAGGTTCCAATTGGTCGTTTCCTATGGAGACGAGCCGGCAAGAAACTCCACGTTTACTCTTTTAGAAATATTTGGCGTTTACAATGTTTTGAAATTACAGTGATGATAGGTTTGGGAGGACAGTGGTGATTGGCCTGTCAACAAGTACCAGGTACTTACTTTAGAAAATAGAAAATGTTTAACAAATCTACAGCCCACAACGCTCTCACAGTCATAAAATATAAAAGAATCTCTAAAAAAGATAAATAAAATAATAAAAATAAAAACCTATTTAAAATTATAAACCAAATTGCCATTCATTGTAAAAAACTGAATTAATATCTCTCATTGTACAGACATCCTATCTATACAACGCGAGATGAGCTTATATTGGAAATGTATAGCTTGATTTGTAGCCGTGTGTACCTACCTACCAATTTGCGTCCCCAAGACAACACAACGAGGCAGTCGATATTATATTATAGGTACAAATTTGTTCCGATCGGGAATCGAACCAGCGGCACGCAACGAAGCAGCATATTTTTATTGTTATATATAAAAGAATTTAATCAACTACAAAAACGCCGCAGGAAATAACAGTTTTATATTTCAGCGCATAAAAATTTAAAAAGCGTTGCAATCGGAGTCAGAGGTTCACATCGTTTGAATCCTGAACGAAGGAAGGTCAATGAAGACCTTAGAATCTAAGGTGTTGGTCGTTTAAGATCTAAGGGTCTTTAGTAAATGGTCTAAGGCTTACACAATTTGAAATAGTCTAAGTTGAAGCAACTGCCACATGTTAATTTTTTTTATTACAGCTTGTTACCATCAACGCTATTTATTTATTTATTTAAACTTCTCGCACACAATAAGGTACAAAGGCGGACTTAATGCCTTAGGCATTCTCTACCAGTCAACCAAGGGTGGTGAAGAGATAGGATAGCAGGTGATGTAATTGACTACATATTAAGTAGATGATAATAAAATAAATCGGTCAAGTGCGAGTCGGACTCGCACACGAAGGGTTCCATACCATGTCGTACAAGATTTAACACTATGCATTTTTGTAATACGAAAGTATAAAGGTAACAACAGAGGCGCTATAAAAAAGCATAAAGATTTGTAAAGAAATTGTCTAATTTTAATGATAAAATGTTGTTGTGTTAAATTATAGGTGTAGAAGTTTATTTCATTTATTTTAGTAACATGCATTAACTAAATTCAAAGTTATTTATTTGCTACTAACATAGTATTAGTAGATATAAATAGGTATATGTGTTGTAACAGTAACTGGGTTGTGGAGGTCAGATAGGCAGTCGCTCCATGTAAAATACTGGTATTCAGCTGCAACCGGTAAGACTGGAAGCCGACCCCAAGATAGTTGGGAAAAAGGCTAGGAAGATTGATTGATTGAAATAGGTATATGTGGTAGGTAAGCAGGTAGATATGTAGGGTAGGTAGGTTAGGTTAGGTAGCAGTTAGGGTAGGTAGGTAGGGTAGGTAATTAGGTAGAAATATGTAATTAGGAAAGGTAGGTGCGCCGTAGATAAGTACTTAGTGCTAACCGTGCGAAGCCGGGCCGGGTAAAGCTAGTTACTTATAAATAAAAGGATTTCTCTTGCTACATCAGACTATATTGTACAAAATAGAATGTAAGTAGTACGCCAAATTTTAATTACAACATTCCGTCAATACAGGTATTACGTTATTTTTGATAGTCATAATTCAAATTCAAAAGTCATTTATTCAAACTAGGTTGAGAATCTGCACTTTTCGAACGTCAAAATTACATAAGACAGTCCCCCAAAAACGCCCTCCCTTCACCACTTCCTAGTGCTTTTGCTGGAAAGAAGAAGTGGCGCAACAAACTCGCCAGCAGCGCAGCTGTCTGTTCAGTTACGAAAAAAAACTTGATTCTATACAATAGTATGCAAATATTTTACATTACTCAACACGAAACATTAAATAAAATATATTTGCCATAATGACAGCTAGCACACGCCAATACACCAACAAAAAAAAAATCGAAATCTAAACTCAAGCGAAAATAAAAATTATTTTTACACATCCCATCGGACTATGAGAGTGAGGGAAGAGAGAGTGCACTCGTGTCTGCGCATACACTTGTGCACTATAATATCTCCCACGCCGAAGGCTAGTCTCCATTGAGATTGGCCGCCGTGGCTGAATATTTTTACACAAATAAGTTTTCTCAATATGAAATTGTATCCACAACGGTTTAAGGTAACTGAATAGTACCCTGTATGTACCACCATTCATTTCAATGTTACTGAATATTATTGTCTATTGGAGTGTAGTTTTAACATGAGGTACGAGTACACACATCAACACCGTCTAGGGATACTTTGAAAAAAGTCGATAAAGTTCTTAAACTCAAAAAATACTGGCCGGTTTTAAAATCTTTTGAAGAGAGCTTATTTTGTAGACCTTTTTGGATGATCGAAATTTAAATGATCGAAATAGTATATGCTGCCATGATAGTAGGTACTTACTAATTCCATGTCATTACTCCGACTAGTAAATAGTTATCTGTGGAATTTATATCGCATAATATTAGCATGAAATACAAAATATTATTTTTAAGTTGCAGTAAATCGCCCATATTATATAAAATACGTTATTAATCGACGTTTTTAGTATTTGTTGATTATAAACAGTATATGGTACATGATACACACAAGTTTCAAATTCCTAATTTGTTTAGTTGTTGAGATAGAGCTCGTACAAAAATGGTCTAAAACAGACAACTTCTACGGCCCCCTAATTCATCATTTTTGAAGATAAAAACAAATAAAAATTATATTTATTTTCTACTTGATGAGCTCTAGACAATGATACCCCACATGCCAGGGACAGATAATTTTTTTTTCAAAATTTAATTTTTTGTATGGCGACCCCCCTTTATTTTTTAATTTTATTATTTGTTGCTCTTGCGGCAATAGAAATGCTCAATCTGTGAAATTTTCAACTGCCTACCTATTACGGTTCATGAGATAGAGCTCGCTGACAGACAGACGGACAGCAGAGGCTTATGAATAGGGTTCCGTTTGTCACCCTTCGGGTACGGAACCCTAAAAAGTAATAAATAGGTTCAATATTGTACCTATATTGAACCTTGCTAGGTCACTGGTTAAACAATACTCAAAACAAGCCATGTCAATGGTAATCCACTTCTTCTTCCCAGCAAAGGCACTAGGAAGTGGTGAAGGGCGGGCGTTTTTGGGGGACTGTCTTATGTAATTTTGACGTTCGAAAAGTGCTGATTCTCAGCCTAGTTTGAATAAATGACTTTTGAATTTTAAATTTTTTTGAATGGACGTCAAGCGCCGGCCCTAGGGTAAAGCGAGTGGAGCGGTCACTGAGACGGCAAGAGGCGATCCAAATGCGAAAAACAATTTCTAGTGCAAAATAAAGTTTTGATAGCGCCTTTTGAAAATTTTTCGGTGTTATAATTTTTTGACAATTTTACTTCTAATCGACGATAATACACCTCAGGGGGTAAGTAATATATGGTATAATTACAAAATGACTAATATTTACAAGATATAACAACTGAATCTATAATTTTATTTGATATAATCATCAGTTAATGTAGTAAACGATTGATATAATTTTAAAATAACTAATTTTTATAATCATAACATACATTTAATATAAAATCGTTTGATGTACCACTCAAAAGACATAAAACATATTTAGTCTAATATGTAATTTCTATCACAATTAGTAACCTGAGTAGATACTGTAGATATACCTAACTGATTACCACCTGGCAAGATGGTCACTCGCTAGGGTGCGTCTCATATCATATAAAGTTATTTGGTATATTTTCATTTCAATAACGTTCACAAGATATAATAAACGTGAGATATACCAACTATTGATATAATTTCTTTACATATAACATTTATATACTCTAAAACTTATTTCGTATAACGTTATTGGATATAACGTTTATTTAATCGAAAATCATTAGGTCTATCGTTTAAAATATATATTGATACCATCATTATGGTTAACACCCCGATTCAAAGCAATCCGACTCGGATATGTTAGGTTAGAAGGCTAAGGCATGAGCCCGATCCCCTCTATTGTTGGTGAATCATTTCGGTTAGGTTAGGTTAGAACAGTGACCATTAACGCGCGAAGGCGAGCGACCGTAGGGAGCGGGCCGCGGCAGCGGCCGCCGAGTGCCAGATCCCCTCTCTTGTTGGTGAACCATTTGGGTTAGGTTAGGTTAGAACAGTAACCATTACCGCGCGAAGGCGAGCGACCGTAGGGAGCGTGCCGCGGTAGCGGCCGCCGAGTGCCAGATCCCCTCTCTTGTTGGTGAACCATTTGGGTTAGGTTAGGTTAGAACAGTGACCATTAACGCGCGAAGGCGAGCGACCGTAGGGAGCGTGCCGCGGCAGCGGCCGCCGAGTGCCAGATCCCCTCTCTTGTTGGTGAACCATTTGGGTTAGGTTAGGTTAGAACAGTGACTATTAACGCGCGAAGGCGAGCGACAGTAGGGAGCGTGCCGCGGCAGCGGCCGCCGAGTGCCAGATCCCCTCTCTTGTTGGTAAACCATTTGGGTTAAGTTAGGTTAAAACAGTGAACATTAACGCGTGAAGGCGAGCGAGCGTAGCGAGTGACCATCTTGGCAGGTGGTAATCAGTTATATCTACTCAGGATACTAACTGTGATAGAAATTACATATTAGACTAAATATGTTTTATGTCTTTTGAGTGGTATATCAAACGATTTTATATTAAATGTATGTTATGATTATAAAAATTAGTTATTTTAAAATTATATCAATCGTTTATTATATTAACTGATGATTATATCAAATAAAATTATAGGTTCAGTTGTTATATCTTGTAAATATTAGTCATTTTGTAATTATACCATATATTACTTACCCCACTCGCTACGCTCGCTCGCCTTCGCGCGTTAATAGTCACTGTTCTTACCTAACCCAAATGGTTCACCAACAATAGAGGGGATCTAGCACTCGGCGGCCGCTACCGCGGCACGCTCCCTACGGTCGCTCGCCTTCGCGCGTTAATGGTCACTGTTCTCACCTTACCTAACCCAAATGGTTCACCAACAAGAGAGGGGATTTGGCACTCGGCGGCCGCTCACGCCTTAAGAAATTGTATTGTTCATGTCGCGCTGGTCTGCAAAAGCCTTTATTAGCCTTCTAACCTAACCTATCCGAGTCGGTTTGTTTTGAATCGGGGTGTTAACCATAATGATGGTATCAATATATATTTTAAACGATAGAACTAATGATTCTTGATTAAATAAACGTTATATCCAATAACGTTATACGAAATAGGTTTTAGAGTATAAAAATGTTATATGTAAAGAAATTACATGAACAGTTGGTATATCTCACGTTTATTATATCTTGTGAACGTTATTGAAATGAAAATATACCAAATAACTTTATATGATATGAGACGCACCCCACCTCAGGCCATAGAGAGAAACAACCCACAGACCAAACGGAATATCCGTCCAGCCCCACCGTGTCCACCGGGCTATGCCATGCTATGCGGGTTGTTAGTTTGCTATAAATATGGATATAGTCGGGTTTTACCGTGGTTATTTTAACTTGTTTTTTATTATTATTTAGTGACTGATTGAAATTAACACCAAATACTAATTTAATTATAAAGCAGTAAAAGCTTTGTTAAAGAAACAGGAGTATACTAATTAGAGCTACTTATTTTAATTTATTTTAATTCAATAAGTCTGTGTTGCGTCGCGTTCACTTGCTCGCACGCTCGTTCTTGCATCCTACGTTTTCTGCCTTTTCTGTGTAGTTTAACAAAGTACCTATTTCTGTATAAATGTTCAAAAGAAAGTATCCTAAACTATGCGGGGTGCAAAAATTGTCGAACTCTCTTCGCTCGCTCTAGCATTCTCTATTCATCTAATGCCTTATTGTTGTTGACAAAGTATTTCCTATGTCTGTATAAATTATTA
Source organism: Conistra vaccinii (assembly GCA_948150665.1). Classification (NCBI taxonomy): domain Eukaryota; kingdom Metazoa; phylum Arthropoda; class Insecta; order Lepidoptera; family Noctuidae; genus Conistra; species Conistra vaccinii. The sequence goes on from OX411321.1 coordinate 5,753,682, forward strand.
TTATTATTATTAATTAGCCTGTATTGTCCCACTGCAGGGCAAAGGCCTCCCTCTCCCTCTTCCACACAATTCTGTCTGTATAAATAGTCAAAAAAAATTAAAAAACACGACTGCCTTGTCAAAAAATGAACTAAAAAGTCAAAAACAAGCTGTATTAATTAATCTGTATATAAAACGAAAAGTCACTCATTTACTCGCTGACTAAACAGAATAAAATTGTTATTGCAGTCGGGGGACCTCTTAGATTAAAAAGTGTTCCACAGAATGGTCCCCCGACTGCAATAACAATTTTATTCTGTTTAGTCAGCGAGTAAATTAGTGACTTTTCGTTTTATATACAGATTAATTAATACAGCTTGTTTTTGACTTTTTAGTTCATGTTTTGACAAGGCAGTCGTGTTTTTTAATTTTTTAAATTATTAATTTTTATTTTATGCTTTTCAGTGAGAAGTTTTATTAAAATAATACATGCTAGGTGGCTTTATTTTTAAGCACTAAAAGTGGTTTTATACTCTCACGGCGAGGCGAGGCGTGGATGGGATTAACGATGACGACGACGGCTCCCCCTTGGTCACGCCGACTCGCACTGGGTCATGCGGTTGCGCTTGCTCACACTAGGTCGCATCGAGTCGCATTGAATCAGGCTGGCTCGCTCTGGGTTGCGGCTGCTCATACTGGGTTGCGCCGGCTCGCACTCGGTTGCGGTAGATAGCCCTGGGTCGCGCAGGCATAGCCTACCAAATCATTATTAGGACGCTCTTTTTTTTGGTTTGGTTCTTCTAGAGACTTTTTATCATGTGGCTGGTGGATACATTTTCGTGAATCCAAAACGCTGATTGCCAAACCTTCTAGCTGTCTGACTAAGCGCAACATAAGCCCGGGCTTTTGGCAGTAATTTTAGGACCTAGATCCACGACGGCTTTGTCCAGTGCTGTCCCTTGCAGCTTGTACACTGTCACGGCCCAACATAATATATTTTTATTATAAGTGGTAGCACGTGCCGCTCCACCGACCCCATAACGCGTCGAATTCGACTTTGCTGGGTTCAACTTTGACACCTACGCGGCCTGTGTTTCCACATATGTTTTGTCATCGAATTCTACGGAGACATTCTCCGGATTCAAGTTTATCACGGCGTAGTGAAGGCCATTCGAATTTTCGGATGTTCCCCATCATAGCTTGATTTACTAAGCCGTGTTCAACGTTAATGTTCTTTCGTAACATAACTCTACACCACTTAAATCTACACCCACACAATTTTTTTTAAACGCAACTATACCACCTGTATATTACCACTAACTATACCACCTGTTATTGGGATTGGAAGGAATGAACTCCACTTTCGGCCATTGTCTGTAGGTCTTGGCTTCTACAGATATATCCACTGCCTTCATTTCGTACATCCGGCATATTGTCGAGAGCTCGTTGGTCATGCCGGTGGTGTATCCATACACTTGTATTGTTGTGGGAAATATGCCCATACACTCGCCATTTGCAAATGGACCAGTCAGTGGGACTCGACGACGATCCAGTATTAATAGTTGCTGCATATTAGTTGACCGACCCGCTAATTATTTAAAATGTCCACAAAAGTAGTGTCATCTGTTTGTCTCATGTTTTGCGGCCGTTTGCAGAAGCTAAACAGCAGCCATAAGTCCACTTCAGCGTCTAAATGCGACGGTTGCTTGAAGCAATACGCGCCTGCAGATTTAGCTACTGGTGGAAATTGCATATAGGTCTTTAAAGAGCAAAACATTGACACCTCCAAAATAAGTGTCGCTCACTTTCATTTGTTGGATTCTAATGTGCACATTTCTGAGAGTCGTATATGGTACCATTGAAATCTCATCAATGATGAGCCATGTTTAATTTGGTTTTCCACTTTTGCCTTTCTCTTTGAAGGCGCTCGCCGTTCAACAGACGCATGTTTTCTGTCCTGCCCTTTTTATTAGGAAGGCCAAAAGTCGAATGTAAAATAGAACTCCCAATCAGTTGAGCTGCTACGTCAGTTGGCGCTGCTACCACTACGACTTTGCCGTTGGTATTATAACTGAGGCGGCGCGGACGTATTTGATCCACCACAAGTTTTAAGTTTTAGGGTAAACGTTTTACCCGTCCCACCGTCTCCTGTTAAAAACACTCGCCATGCGCATATGTTACTCATGTGATGATGAAAGAATTATAATAATAATAATAACCCCACCGCCGTATCTCTACGTTGACGTCGTGGTGGGGCTTGCGTGCTCCGAACCCTAGGTCTGTGCCGGTAGAGTTAACTTTGTCGGAACAGGTCTAGGATGAGGAGCCAGACCAAGAGAGATACAGAAAACCGCAGGGCAGCATGTGGCGAGCTGTTGGGCAGTAGCGACCCCACGGACCCTATCTCCCGGGAGAAATCTTGTTCCTCATCTCTGGCTTACCTTTATTGGCCGGCTGGAGTGAATACTGACGAGGAACAGAGCTCCCACCTCATTCTTGCCTTAATTGGCTGGCTTGAGTGGAGATTCGCAAGAGCAAACGTGCTCGGAGGAAGGAAGTATTCCAGTAAGATGCTGGTAGGGATCTTGACCGTACTTCCGGGATTGTCCTGATAGCCGTGGAATACCGCTCCACTCCTCATAAGCACCTCAGGACATGTTGCCCCCTTGTCGCTACGACACTTTGTGCTAGCGACCGTTTTCGGGGGCCCATTATTGAGTGTGCAAGTCACCCCCTGCCATTTTATCCTAGCATACCATAACATTGATCAGGTAGGGGACTCAAACCCATAGCCCCATATTTTTTTGTTTTCATTTTTTGCAATAGTCCTGCACCAACCGGGGATTATCCTTGGGTGCACTTGCATAGTGCATACAGTGATAATCGTCGGTTGGTGCCTCATTCCATTTAAAATTGTCTAAGGGGCCTCTGCGAGTTGGCTTTGGCTCCTCGTACGCCTTCCAAAGGACCGGGACCCCATGGTCCCGAGATATGTAAACATAGAAACTAAATAATAATAACTCAAACATCTACGAAACCATTCACTAGTTACTGATTAAAGCGTTTGCAGCCAAAGATGAAATGTTTGTTTTGCATGAACGGTAGTACATGCAAAACAGGTAGGGATACCTATGTTAAATTTATGTCAATAAATTATATCATTTTGGAATGTGCTCATCAAGGCCTTCAATTGAATACCCATATTGTAAGAAATAATTGACATTTCATTTTTTTACCTTTTGAAAATGGAGCCATACTACCGCCGCGAGGATTTTTTTCAAATAAAATATGCCTATGTTACTCGGAAAGATGTAAGGATTCTAACGATACCCTATACATCCAAATCTGTTCAAGCATTTAAAAGTTATGGTGGAACAAAGAAACTCACATACATACACGAACCCTGAACACATTACACTTCTTTTGGGCAGTCGTGTAAACAAAGAAACTCACATACATACACGAACCCTGAACACATTACACTCCTTTTGGGCAGTCGTGTAAAACTACACACAGCCCAACAATTTTTGAAAAAAAAAGACGTGTGGCACTCGGAGACTGCCGCGGTAAAGCTATTGCATAGCTGTTTTTATCAACTTATGCAATTATAATACAACCAATGCCACCTAGAGGTGAGTTGCTGAACTAAAGAGACAGGGGTGTTAGGTTAGGTTAGGTTATTTTCGTTACAGAATTTCTGGATTCGGTCTCCACGCTCAAGGCCCGCGATAGAAGTTAAGCAATAGCTTAAAAATACTTTTAAACTACTTTGCTACATTCTCAATGATTGGACATTTTGGGAATTGGACATTTTGACCATTAGACATTTTGGGATTTGGACATATTGGGATTTGGACATTTTGAGAATTGGACATTTAGCCCCTGAACACCGGCGGCGCGCTGCTCGCAGCGTCAATTTAGTTTCCACACCTCTCACTCTCACTCGCCGCGCCAATGCGCGCCCAATGTCGTGGCCAGGTTCTTAAGCTGGGAACAAATTATCGGACGCGTCCGCGGACGTTAACGGTCAGTTCCCTACGATCACGTCAATTCACGTCGTTTCGGTCGTAAGTCGCGGACGTGACCTTGAGCGTTCGGACGTCTTAAACGCTTGCTACACGGTTGCCAACCGCGTCCCCGACAGGGGTGACCTTGGTTGGCAACCGGCAAAGTTATTTCACCTTTTGGTCGTAAACATGATCTACAGTTCGCGTCAAATAAGTTTGCCGCTCTGAAGTTAGGTTGCACATGCGTCCTGACATACGCGCTACTGTTTTTTAAGCAAGATTGACTACTGCGCAGTCATTTGTAGTCTACTTCAGAGCGGCAAAGTTATTTGACGGGAACTGTACACGGTTGTAAACCACCAAGGTCACCTCTGTCGGGACGTGGTTGGCGACCGTGTTGAAGGCGCTTTATAGAAAGCGCCACGGTGAACGGGGTTCGGACGCGTCCGCGGACGTTTCTGGCGACGATTTTTTTTTCGAAGTGTATAGAGTGCCGCGAGTTTCTTGTGGCACTCTAGTGTCTCTAGTGTCACTGCCTCGGCCCGGCTAGGGTGCCGTGAGCGTTGCATTGTCACTGTCACTTGTTATTTAGGTTAGGTTAGGTTAGAACTGTGACCACACAACGCACGAGCCGAGCGAGCGTAGCGAGCGGTGCCGCGGTAGCGGCCGGCGAAGTGCCAGGGTCCGTTTAGGCACAAGAGAATGTAATGTTTTGGGAATGTGGTGTTTTACAGCGATCTAACCTCACAATCAAACAAAATACCAAGTGACGTGACTTAGTGACAGTGACAATGACAATCCAATGCTTGCAGCACTTTAGCCGGGCCGAGGCGGTGTTACTAGGGTGCCTGTAGTGGCACTTTATCCGATAGGGATAGAGTGCAACTGGTGGCACTCTATACACTGCCTTTTTTTTTAATATTTTTTATGAATGACTATAGATATAATTCATATAATTACATAGATAAAATAACTCTTTCAGTCAGATACATAGTGGGTTAGGGGGGTATTACACTATCATATATCTAGGATCAAACATAGGATCCAATCTCTTATCCTACATATATGACCTACTCGTAGAATCATAATATCTGTGTATTACACTATCATAATATCTAGAATCCTATTTTTTTTCATGTGTGGTTGCAATCGTTTCAACAAAGTACTGAAGACTTTCATCACACAATTTTACTAATATGAAGCCAAAACAATGAACTCCCGGCCGCCCGGCTGTAGTTTCAGTAGTTTGTTTTTTTTTGTACAGCAGTGCTGCTAACAATAATTATAAATTTCTTCTGAACTTCGCCTAAAGGGGTTTGGAGATGTTTGTATGGAGGGTGGCCCTAACGTGAAGCCGCCATTTTAATTTTTTTTCAGAATCGCGGTGAAAATCGAAAGTTATATATTTAGATAGAAGACAACTATACAATAAAAAAATGTCATATAACATAATATCCTAAAGCGTCAGGTTTCGGAGTTATTCACCGAAATATAAGTCGAAAACTGAACCCTGAAACAAGGATTTTTTATAGGTATTATTTTAGTTAAGAGCGAAAGAGACAAAAATATAATTATACTCCTCACCGAATGAGGACGTGTGATATATGGATGTATTATATGGTGTATGGCATGGGCGCGACACCAAGAAAATCCTATTCAGCCTCCTGCTGCCTTCTTGGATGATATTATTTATACCGAATATGATTAAAAAATCTTATGTTTTATCCACTAGGTGTAGTCAATTAATTCATGTGTAAATAACATACCAACATGAAGTAACTACAATATAAATAAATAAATTCGTTATTAACTATTGTTATTTTTATCTTTGAATATCTCAGAAACGTGACGCTTTATGCTGTTATGTTATATAAAGTATTATGTTTGTATAGGTGTCCCCTATCCAAATAAATGAGATTAGTTGTGCAGCTCGATTTTGAAAAAAAATCAAAATGGTGGCTGATTTTAGGGCCAAAATCTTCAAACCCCTTTAGTTGTACTTACTTAATTAATTAATTTAATTTTATCCGACAATTTAGAATATCGCAGTAGCAAAACTGAAAAGACTAAACCACATAATTTTATGGATAGATTTTGTACCAGGAAATTATGAAAATGTGAAAATTTTATATAAAATAATCAATATGGCAAGACCTGTTTCTACGATCCTATCTAACTACAAATTTCAAAAATATTTGATCAATGACGATTTGATTCATATGTTTGTATTACACTAGGACTCATAGATATGTGATCCTAGATTATATGATAGTGTAATACACCCCTTAGATTAAAAAAAAACTTGGCTGAAAATTTTGGTAGGGGTTGGCAACACTGCAAACCAAATGCGCGCGAATGCAAACTTTCTCTGACTTCTCGTTTCTCGCTTTTTCGTCATGTCACGCTTTACGGAAGAAAACCTTATAAAATGTGTTCGTGGTTAAGAATGCATTTATGATCATACATCGCAACGGTATAAAAATGCATCATTGAAGCAAGAAGTATGGGAGCAAATTGCTACCGAATTAAACGCCACAGCCACAGGCAAGAGTTAATAGTATTTTATTTTAAATTTCTTTGTTAATTTGTCCAAGGCAATCGTTCAATTTCAGATCTAAACTAGTCGCTAAACTTGTCACGTACAGCAAATGCCGTTCGAGTAGAATTATGATGAGTACGTTCAAACGTAAACGCTCTAAAGTTATCTTGTAGGTATACCAGGTAGTTCTTGCAGATAAAGATTATCATCTACGTCGTTACGTAGCATGTTGTGTAAACAACAGCCAGCTAAAATAATATTGTCGACAAGTTCTGGTTGAACTCCATCTGTATGAAATATGCGCCATCTGGCTGCCAAAATGCCAAATGCATTTTCGACTGTCCTTCTCGCACGCGATAATCTATAATTAAAGTTTTTTTTTGTTTGTGTCACAGTGTCAGTAGAGAAAGCTTCTTTACTATAAGGTCTCATTAAATATCGTTTTAATGGAAACGCTTGGTCTCCTACAATGACATGTGGCATGGGTTCACCACCATTTTCCAATGGAATATCTTCTGGCATATCCACAGTGTTCGTCGCCAAAGAAATTCCCAGTGCTGAGCTAGCAAACACACCTCCGTCACTGTTACGTCCAAAGGCCCCAACATCAACTGTTATAAATTTGTAATTAGCGTCAACTAGTGCTAAAAGCACTACAGAGTGTCTGCCTTTACAATTGTAGAATGATGTTCCTGCATTCTTTGGGCAAAACAGCATAACGTGCTTTCCGTCCAAGCTGCCCACACAATTTGGAAACTGCCATTTATGTTTGTCACCATATACCTTTGCAATTTGCTTCCACTTTTCTTTGGTTTTGGTTTAGGTAAAAAATGTCTCTTAAATTTTTCCAAATGGCAATAGTTACATCCAGTATAATACTTCTTATTGTGCTAAATCCCATTCGATATCTAAATCCCATCGATCAAAATGATTCTCCCGTAGCTAGAAACCTGAAAAATGACGGTTAGTTTAGGTTAGAGAAATTGTATAGTTACACAAAATGTTGGTAAAGTAAACAAATACAATGTGTAACTGAATTATACACATTATGAAACTCGTCTAAGTAGATACACACTGCTACATTGTATGTAAATCCTATACAATTCGAGATCAGCATAAACTGGACATTTATAGCTTGATGTGTAGCCGTGTGTACTTCCAGTAAATAAAAAATAGCAATCATCATCATCATGAATCACTCTCTACGGTCGTGATTCAGTCGTTAGAATCCTTCAGTTGCTCGTGATTCATCTATGGCCCTCGCTGTAAATCCATCCTTTATTTACTAATTGCATATATGTAAGTATATTATACGTGTCGTACTTAGTACGTAATTTGTTTTTGCTGTGTAGTTGTGTGTAGGTGGTCGTGGTGTCTCAAATTAAGTTATAAAGTTTTCAAGTATTGAATATAAAAACTTATAAAAATGTTCAGATGAAACTATACACTATACCGAACTTACGAATTTGTTTTGTTATTTTTCATTACAGCTTCGGAATGTAAAATAAAATGGAATCAATTACGAAATGCGTTTTTGCATGCATCTCACGAAGACAGACGGTAACGGGCCAAGCAGCAAAAAAATTTAAAAAGTGGAAGTATGAAGATGAAATGTCGATTTTGTTACCATATTTGGCGCATAGACCCACAACTTTAAATATAGACGACGCAGAACCAGGTCGAGATTCCGAAAGGCCGAAAGATAACAAAAATTATCAAGAACAAATTTTAGACGAAATTAAAGCAAGAAGTCAGAAAACGGAAAAATAAAATATTGATTTTTTTTTTAACAATGGATAACACAGTAAAGAAGTTTCCAAAAAAGGAGCAAGTCAAATTAAAGTTTGAAATTATGAAGATGGTTCATAAAGTAGAGCTCAGATGTCTGGATTTTACAGAATGCTGTTCTCCTAGTACAATGTCGATCGTATCAACACCGTCACATTCACCGATCAATCGTCGTACATCTTCTCCATACTTCAGCCTTCAGCCTCAGCAATCTGCCTCGTCTCAGTCTTCAGCCTCACCTCAGATCGCTCACCATTCACGTTCACATGTCACTCAACCATATTCTTCACCTCACTACGTGCAACAGTCTTCACCCTCACCTCAGATCGCTCACCATTCACGTTCACATGTCACTCAACCATATGCTTCACCTCACTACGTGCAACAGTCTTCACCCTCACCTCAGATCGCTCACCATTCACGTTCACATGTCACTCAACCATATGCTTCACCTCACTACGTGCAACAGTCTTCACCCTCACCTCAGATCGCTCACCATTCACGTTCACATGTCACTCAACCATATGCTTCACCTCACTACGTGCAACAGTCTTCACCCTCACCTCAGATCGCTCACCATTCACGTTCACATGTCACTCAACCATATGCTTCACCTCACTACGTGCAACAGTCTTCACCCTCACCTCAGATCACTCACCATTCACGTTCACATGTCACTCAACCATATTCTTCACCTCACTACGTGCAACAGTCTTCACCCTCACCTCAGATCGCTCACCATTCACGTTCACATGTCACTCAACCATATGCTTCACCTCACTACGTGCAACAGTCTTCACCCTCACCTCAGATCGCTCACCATTCACGTTCACATGTCACTCAACCATATGCTTCACCTCACTACGTGCAACGGTCTTCACCCTCACCTCAGATCGCTCACCATTCACGTTCACATGTCACTCAACCATATGCTTCACCTCACTACGTGCAACAGTCTTCACCCTCACCTCAGATCGCTCACCATTCACGTTCACATGTCACTCAACCATATGCTTCACCTCACTACGTGCAACAGTCTTCACCCTCACCTCAGATCGCTCACCATTCACGTTCACATGTCACTCAACCATATTCTTCATCTCACTACGTGCAACAGTCTTCACCCTCACCTCAGATCGCTCACCATTCACGTTCACATGTCACTCAACCATATGCTTCACCTCACTACGTGCCACACTCTTTATCCTCAACTCATAGAACTTATCAATCACGCTCTTCTGGCATTCGACAATTTTCCTTGCCTCATGTTAATCTCCATCCATCGCCATCTGATTCACAAATCTCTTATATTCCCTACAACTCTCAGTCTCATTTACTGCAGACCACACAAGATTCTGTTGTTGAGCTTTCAATTCCGTCTCCAGTCCATACAATCGAAGTCGAAACAACCGAAGTCAACGAGATTACTCAAAAAGGTCACATGACATATTATGAAGGTCCAGCAAAATCGCTACTTCAAGAATTTATAATTATAAATAAAAAGCCTTAATTAACGCTTTTTTACAAGCTTTTATTTAACTTGCTGTGTTAGTTAGTACCCAAGTAACACAAAATCGATATAATGGAAAAAGTGGAGACCAAAAATTGTATTTTAGCTTCATCAGAGAATTTGATGAGTTTTAGCAACGTCTGCTTCTGTAATGTAGCATTTTACTAACTTTGTACTTCCTAAAGCTACATAATCCTGTTTTTGATTTTTTTGTGAAGCCAAATGTTTTATTTGAGATATTATTTATGCCTCTGTACAGCTTCTAATACAGCTGTAAGTATTTTACAAAAGTATACGCAATATGTAAGCATTAATTACAGCTTAGGTTATTATAAAGCATTTTAAAATCCTTTAAAACTGCTCTATGTTTTATAAAGACCATTCATAAGGGTAACAACTGTTTAACGGTGTACATTGGTGCTGTTTTAATGCCAGCTGTTTAAAAGCATTTCATCGTAATATTTTATAGCCTTTATCTGTACAAACATACACTGAGAAGAATTTTAACGAGCAATAAGTCTTCTAACAAGCATCAAATCCAGCCTATAACCAGCTTCCGATGGTTCGCGTACCGTACGACATAATTCGCGACACGACCTCAAGCGAAGCCAGCCAAGCGTTATTGCCGAATAAAAGGGAGGGTTCCGTAAGTGTAAAGGAGAACATTCACGGTCCATACATTTTTGGGCTAAATGTGAAAGTGCCGGCCAAACAAAAAAAATGTTATATTCCGTTATAACATGTTATTTTCTTCACTTTTCACTATGGGACCAAATCTGTAGGGCTATTCCCTGCGCTGTTATACGTCTTTGTAAAATACTGTTTTCAGTATGTTTTAGTTAAGAGATTAACAGTAATGTAATTATAATAATAGCTTTTTATGGCAGTAATCATTACAGGGATCATCTTTTATTGTGAAACTAAGGTTCTAGGGTTATTCTCAACATACCTACAGTATGAGAAATAAAGTTTTTTTTTTCGACAGTACTATTATTAGCTGATTGAAATAGTACTACCTACTAGTATTAACTGGTTTTAGGTCTATTTCATCATATCAGCCGAAAAACGTCCACTTCTAGACATAGGCCTCCCCCAAGCCTCGCCACTTCGATCGATCCTGTGCTTCCCGCATCCAGCGGATTCCTGCGGCCTTTACTAGGTCATCGGTCCATCTTGTGGGAGGCCTTCCAACGCTACGTGTTCCGGTACGCGGTCGCCACTCCAGAATCTTTAGCCTCATCGGCCATCTGGTCTGCGAGCAATGTGTACTGCCCATTGCCACTTATGTTTAGCAATTCTTCGGGCTATGTCGGTTACCTTCTTTCTCCTGCGGATCTCTTCATTTCTGATTAGATCACATAGGGAAACTCCAAGCATAGCCCTCTCTATTGCTCTTTGGGTGACTTTTAGCCTTCTGATAAGGTCCATTGTGAGCGACTACGTTTCAGTGCCATAAGTCATCACTGGCAACACGCAGTGGTCAAAGACTTTCGTCTTGAGACACTGTGGTATCTGGGATGAGAAGATATTGCGTAGCTTCCCGAGCGCTGCCCAGCCGAGTCGGATTCGACGCTTGGCCTCTTTCTCGAAGTTGGACCTACCTAGCTGGACAGTTTGTCTTAGGTAAACATACTCGTCTACAACTTCGAGCGTAGCGTCTCCGATCTTTATGAGAGTGGGTGTTACATGGGCATTTGACATGACCTTTGTCTTGTACATGTTCATTTTAAGACCCACTCTTTTGGAGGCTCTACTGAGGTCATCGAGCAGTATACTGAGGTCCTCCATGGTCACAGCCATGATAACTATATGGCCGGCAAACCGACCACCATTGATATTGATGCCTAGTTCTTTCCAGTCCAGAACCTTGAAGACATCCTCCAGTGCAGCGGTGAACAGTTTCGGAGAGATAACGTCTCCTTGGCTCACACCTCGCTGCAGAAGGATAAGTGTCGAGGTCTGGTCGTGGAGTCGGACTGACATAGTGGCGTTTTCGTATAGGCACTTTAACACCTCGATGTACCGATAGTCGATCTGGCACCGTTGAAGAGACTGCTGTACAGCCCATGTCTCGATCGAATCGAAGGCTTTCTCGTAATCCACAAACGCTAAGCAGAGAGGTAGGTTATACTCTTCGGTCTTCTGTATAACCTGCCGCAGCGTATGTATGTGGTCCACGGTGCTAAAGCCTTTCCGGGATCCGGCTTGTTCGGGAGGCTGGAAGTCGTCAAACCTGCGCATGAGAAGGTTCGGGATGAACCTTGAAAACAGCTTGTAGATATGGGTCAGAAGTGTGATGGACCTATAGTTTTAAGCAGGGCATTGTCGCCCTTTCTAAAGAAGAGTACCACCAGTCCACCACACCTGTTCCATGCCTGTGGTGCTTTATGGACATAAAACCAGTAAATACTAGTGATAAGTACCTATTTCAATCAGCTTAGACTAGTACTATAAAAAAAAAACTTTATTTCGCATATTGTAGTTATGTGGAGAATAACCCTAGACCCTTAGTTTCACAATAAAAGATGATCCCTGTAATGATTACTGCCATAAAAAGCTATTATTATAATTAGATTACTATTATTTTCTTAATAAAACATACTGAAAACAGTATTTTACAAAGGCGTATAACGGCGCAAGGAATGGCCCTACAGATTTGGTCCCATAGTGAAAAGTGAAGAGAATAACATGTTCTAACGGAATATAACTTTTTTTTTGTTTGGCCGGCACTTTCACATTTAGCCCAAAATGAATGATGTCCTTTGATAGATGGACGAATTGAAAGATTAAAATAACGAAATACGACGAATAAAAAATTAAAATATTAATATGTAACGAATATTAAAATTAATAATTATATTTTGTATCTCTATCCCACACTCTGTACCTATAATATACAGTATGTTAACTAACAGAGGGCGTTCCCGTTAACCCGCAATAGTATAGCGTCCATACATGCTAGAAAAAATATTAAAATCGAAAAAAAAAAAACTTTTTTAATTTTTTCATCATAAAATATTCACGAAAAATATTAATTTCATACGTAAAACAAACACTCTGTACACGCGTACTTGTCGCACTTGTCTTTGTCAAGTTGAAAAACAAGTGAGCGTGTACAGAGTGTTACATTTACGTATCAATTTAAGAAAAAAAAATTGAAAATTTTATTTAAAAAAAATTAAAAAAAATTTTGTCATGTCATGATTTCATGAAATCATGACATTTGGGGGTTATTCTATCATACGGAGTTGTATTGCTGATTCTAATGATTATAATTCTGTAAAGCCATATTTGTTACGCTCGCAAATCATATTTTAATCAAGATACAACCTGACACTGACCTGCAAATTGCAAAAAACGTTAGAAAATTTGAATTTCGCGGGCTACCTTGGCGCATCCCCCTTAAGGTATAGGCCGCAGATATAGATAGACATAGATAACGCAAGTACATCACGATCTGTATGAAAACCAAGCGTGCCATTTTTTGACTACCTACTATGACGTCACAAGCATTATTTAGTGATGGGAAAATAAAATCCGCCGCACGCGGCAGCGTCTTTGAATCGATTTTATTATCTTTGAAATCGATAGATACTGCTGGCTGGGTGAGCGCTGGCGCTAGGTGGGGGGGCCTAGCGCCAGAGCGCTCACCCAGCCAGCAGTACGCTAACTAAGTCCCGTATTACAGAAACTCACTCAAGACTCAAGCATTACTTAAAACTAGTTTCAACCAATCAAAAAGCTTTAAACGAGTTTTAAGTAATGCTTGAGTTTTGAGTGAGGTTCTGTAATACGGGCCTAAAAGTCTTCGCATTGAGAGGTTGTGTGCTCGTGCGCGTTTCGTCGACGTTCACACGTCGTTTTTGGATACATTTTCCAAAATTTCAAGTAAGTTTACCATTATAAATACGTGAATATTCGATTGAAATACCTTATATTCAATTTAGTTCTAATGTTTACAAAAGCAACGAGATTCTACCCTTTTTCATCTCAATTTTGAATAAAGATCGCCTTTTTATTATACCATTTCTCTATTTATTGAGTAATCGTGTACAGTAAAGAATTATTGAGAATCGCTTAAATAGATTCATTAATCGATTTTGTGACATAGTAATGATATAGACAGAGGAATGAGATATACAGAGGTATGAGATATACAGAGGAATGAGATAGACAGAGGAATGAGATAGACAGAGGAATGAGATAAACAGAGGAAAAAAAAAATTCCTGATCTGCTTAGTAGGCAGTTAGGGATTTATAATTTCTTCAAATTGTTAGTATTTCCCTACTTATTGTTGTAGATTATCTTTCAGAAACAAAAAAAAAACCAGAGAAGAAATTTTAGAAGGTAAACGAAAACCCAGTAAAATACGATATAATAAAATTAAAATGGATGCAAAATTACTTGAGCTACAACAGCAAAAAGATAAAGAAAGTTGTGATCTTCAGTACATCAATAGTCGGATATGCTGCTTTTGTTAATATTCGTTACTTTTTCCCTTCAACAAAGCATGCTTCCTCAAAATGTATTTAACAAATAGTGCTATGCTTTGTTGGGAACCAATCTTTATTTCTCGTCGCCTCAATCCATTTTTCTTTTAAATTGGGTTCATGTGGGAAACTAAAAAAATCACTAAACGTTACGATAATTTATTAAAATTGTCTACATAATTACTACCTATAAAATACAAAATCATTCCTCTGTTTCCGAAATCGATTCTTGAGAATCGATTTGTGTTGCATACGATGAACAGCACTAATCGCTAAAATTGACAGAATAATGATAAAAGCTCCTGTCACGGTAGACGGTAGGCCAACTTCATAGAAACGGACGAAGTGCGAGCTATACCTACGCGCCTCGATCGAGGTATGCGCGAGGTACGCAGACAGTCGCGTCTGTGCCGCAGTGACGAAAGAACGGTGTGTTGATTTTTTAACAATAACCGCGCGATTTTTACACTAAAAATAAATTCAAGTACATATTATTTAATATGACGAGTAGGATATATTGTTGCTGTTTTTGGTTGCATGAATTTGGCAATAACGCATGAAGAGATAAGTTTTTTTAGATTACCTGGAAACTTTGAAAGGTATTATTATTAACAAACAACAACAACAAAATTATTTTATAGTCTTACTATAAAATAATTTTACTTACTGGTAGGTAGGTACATATTGTGTGTATTTTTAATGGATAAGTATTTCCTTTTATCTCCCGAAAAAAAGATGTCTGGATTAATAAATAAAGTGAATAGAGTAAAGGAAAGTGATTATTTTATTTATTTGTGTAGATAAAAAAGTATATTTACAATCACAAAACTAAATGGAAACACAAAGTAGGCAAATGTAATTAAAATACTGGAGGCGGGCAGCCCTATCGCATGTTTACGTACCGCGCGGCTGTAGGCACTTATTTCTAAGATATGGCTTAGTTATTCTACCGTCTACCGTGCTCCTGTACTACCACAGACTACAATTATATATAGGGTATAGATGGGCAGCTCTCTACTTTTTCTGGTGACAGCACGAGTCGCCATCTAGTTTCTAGATACCCAAAACTATTACGTATGTGTGTGTATATATATTTATACACACACATATAAAGGTATAGGTAGCTATAGCTACGTAGGTTGAGTTGAATTTTTACATTGTCGAATAAATTATTGTTTACTATAATGTTTTTCTAATAATTATGTTAAAATGCATTACATAATTATTAGAAAAACATTAATAGTAAACAATAATTTTTACGACAATGTAAAAATTCCAGATTTTACCTACACATAGGAGTTTAATGAAAACACGGAATTAACTATACAATAAAAACAGTTTATTCTTAAAAAACTTAACTAGTTTTTATGTGGAAACATACACAGGTGTCATAAATAAGTGGGTACAAAAATCAATATTTTGCTGCGTACATTTATAACTTAACTTAAACGAAAAAAAAACAGATTTGTTGTTATAATTAAGACCGTTTATTCTGAAAGTGGGCAACGTTGCATATAGCTAACTACTGAACTAGAATATTAATAATGAATTGCAACTACAACACTGAATTTGATGTTGAAGCTGTTATAGGTGTAAAAAAGGCATTCGGAAACTTTTCAAATACTTTTTTTACATCTAATACTAAATACTCGGTGTTACGATATTAATTATTGCCTTCCATAATCAATATTTTAGTTCACTAGATAGCCACATTTCATATTTCTAAATTAATCAAAACAGGTAAATATTTGACAGTTATTTGCGACGTTGCCAACTTTTAGGATAAGCGGTCTTAAATGACAAGCACGATCAAAGCTAAATTATATCTAAACAAAGGTAACAATATTGCAAACAAAATTTATTTAGAAACACCTACTTTATGTACAGTATGGGTCATTAGTGCATTACCAGTTTTACAAAGTTATCGCATCGTAACTCGTCGCACTTGAGACCTTCTTCTAATAAGGCATTCCACACATACACTTACACACCCGTATTGCACTCTCTCATCATGAACCAAATAGAAAGAGCGCGGTATATAGGTAACAGTTTTCCTTAGTTCGTAGGCTTATCACGCCCCGTTGTCTTTTTCTGATTATAGCAATTAGAAAAAGACAGCGAATGTCGAGGAATGAGTAAGTATCATTAATACAAAATTTTAAACTAGTCAACATAAATAACATAAAAATTGAGGGTAGATTTGAAACAAAATTTATTTACTGGCTGTAATTAATTCGTATGACGTTGTTATATGGTGAACTTAGTTACGGGCGTTTGTGTTATTGCTATTAGTGTTTTTAGTTTAAAGATTTTATTCAAAATGCAATTAAATATAAATGATGAAGCCAGGGCGAATATTGTAGCCTTGCATATCAATGGGTTTAATTTTTATCTGAAATATCCAATGAAAGCGGTTTACTTATGTGTAAGTTATTTTGTTGTGATTGATTATATTTGTTAATCTCTTAAGTGGTGGTTCAAAATGAGTAATAAGGATTTATTTATTTTTAGAGAAACACTGTGAGACGTTGACGTTGGGTGAAAAGATTTGAGGAAGAGGGAAGTCTGAAGAGCCGTGTAAGTGACTCAGCGACGCTTTATGGGTGGTGAATCTTAAACGAATGGTGTTATACCAATGAAGAATTCGCAACTTTTTAACGTAAAGGCATAAGGATGAACGGTTACGTTTTGCCCGGGAATATTTAGACTTTAATTGGGAGACTACTATATTTACTGACGAGAAGACTTTCAAATCGTGTCTAAAAGGAAGACTTCATTTGTGGCGCAGAGACAATACACGGAGGTCTGACAATAACATTATAAATAATACGGAGTCAGGAAGAATAAGTGTGAATATGTGGGGGTGGATTAGTGCTCAAGGGCCGAGTGAGTTGGAATTTATACCGACGCGGCCCAACAGCTCCAATTACGTCGAGGTTTTGAGCGACATAATGCTACCTGCAGTGTGCGCAATGTTTATCCAGTGGATGAAATTGGTGAACTTTATTTTGTTTAAGATAATTGTCCGATTCATCGTGCCAGTAAGTATTGTTCGAGACTTCGTGAGTGGGTTTAGTCAGTATTTAGATGTTAAAGTTATTCCGTGACCAGCGCGATCCCCTGATCTAAACCTTATGGAAAATGTATGGGTTTAATAGTGCAAAGATTGGAAGCACGAAATGAAAGATGTCTCGATCAGGAAAAAAAAAGTAAGTAATATTAAATGTTATCAGGGGAATTCAGGGGATCCACTAGCCATAATAGAAATAAGTTAGTTAATAATTGTAAGATTACAGGATTGAGGTTAAGTTTCAATCTTCTTTTCCTTGAGAAAATGAATAAATTAAGCTATAACCTCAATAAACAATAGGTAACATCCAATATTATTAGCAACCAAAAATTATTTACAAACAAATTATAAATTTATTTATTGTCAACGTTTGTTATATCGTTCTTAATACGTGTATGTTTTAAAAGCTAATAATAACATTAATATATGTTTCTATGAAAAACTGTGTTTTTTATTTTATTAAATTACCTATTATATCTATTTACTTTATTTCTACCTTCCGTAACCTATAGTCAATGTAAATTAATGAAATTCAAATAATTGAACTCTGACACGAAAACAAAATAAAACAAAAAGAGTCGAGAGCTCGCACTGAGGTTCGAACCTTCGCCATTCTCATGCACACACAATTATTCCGACCTACTCGTGCGATCCTGCCATCGCTTCATTCAAATGTTATGTTGAATTTAAGCATTGCTTTTAAATAGGAAAACAAGTATAAGTAGGTATACTTTATAAAGTGTTAACCACACATTCATCTGACCAACCAACATCGCCCGTTCGTAGTTATACTGTGTGCGTGTTATTGTCTGCATTTAAAACATCACACACACAGAGATAGGCGCAGACCTGGCGTGCAGGCAAATATAAACATTCCGGTGCTTCACAATTTATGACCCTTGACTGTACCTATTACATGTCCTAAAGTCATCCGTTCAGACGGTTTAGTGTGAGAGCGAAACAAACAAATAAATAAACAAACAAACTTCGGCATTTATAATATTAGTTGGGATGTAAGTATAAATATTAAATATATTTGCAAACGACAAATATAATCATAAAAAATGTGCGTTATATGTTTAAACTTGTCATTCAGTTAGGGCATATTTTCTATTATTGAATACCTAGAAGATAAATCAAGTTATGTGAATAAATATAAATTCTCAAACATATTTATATACATATTATTAATAATATAGAATAATATGCCCTAAGTAAATGAAAAGTTTAAAATAAACATTTACTAACTTATTGGTTTGTGTTATTCTGTTCCTCCCTTTATTGTTGGAGTAAAATAAGCTTTTTCCTTCATGGTCATTTATATCATAAACAGTTATTTTGCCAGTAAGGACACTGTTGGTGTCTTTATACCAATTATTAATTAAAAAAACTTGATTTGTTTACAAGAAAAACTGATAAATCATTTGTATGCGATACTATACAGGATACAAACTTTAAATTCAAAATGGTAATGATTTAATTGAATATATCTACATAAATTATTTTTATTACAGTGTACTTTTAATATTTCTATGCAAATGTGTTCTACTTGGACAGTAGAACACATTTGCATAGTGCAAGTTGTGCTATCCAGCCACTGCAATAAACAAATGCTACATTTTTTTCCATATCTACTGGAGTTTTACTGGTTAATAACGCATCTGTAGTTAAAAGGTCTATACATATATGAGCACAGTCTATTTCATCTTCACATTCAGTTGTTATGATGTTGTCTCCAGGATTCGTTAAAATCGATTTTAGTGACTGGAGACAAACACTGTCATCTTTTTCAGAGTTGGATCCAACTGAATGTGAAGATGTTAACAGTGTCTTAAAAGCTCCTTCAATTGCAGACGACGTAAGCATTATATTGCCATGGCCATGAGCTTGAATTGCTCCAAAAAAGTTCCCTAACAGATCCTGGTTGAAATTTCACAATAAGTAATAAGGAATTCCTCCACTTCAAATTGAAATATTTTTTTTTTTAACTTTCCATTATCTTAATCGTACTGGACAAAGAGGGCACTACTCTTTGATTGTAATTCCACAAACTGTGTTGCGGTGAAGTTGGGGTAACTGCAGTACGATACTTTTTCCCTTTGCTAATTTCACTAAAACTGCCATTGACACAGTCAAATAGGTCGTCGAAGAATATGAAGAGGTCCGCTGTCTCATGACTGTCTTTTTCCAGAACTCCCATATCTGCAATGAAAAATTAATACTTGAGCTGTATAATAGTACAAACAGCTGTTTCATACAAAATAATCGATGTCCTTCAAGAAAATGTATAAATCAGCTGTTATATTTGAGATTTCGGGGTTGGTCTTATAGTAAAAAGCTCTTCACAATAGTTTGTACCTCCTTTCAGACTGGGTTTTACCTCACATTGTCTTCATGAAAACAATAATCAAGACATGACTAGGGGATGGCCAGAATGACTTCTCAAATAACAATATACTTCAATAAAATATGACAAGGCAAGAGAACTGAACATGTACAAAAGAGAGAAAATTATGAGGAATTGCATAATTTTATATTTTATAAAAACAACATTATTGTAGAAAATGTCTGCATACCTGCTAAACACCTAAGTCCTACTCCAACTGACTGACTAAACACTGTGTACAGTGTTTCACTCTCATCTTTGACATTTAATTGGGTAATACGTGAAGAGCAGTCAGTCTCGGCACGATCATGACGCCTTTGTATGATGGGCATCTATTATATAAAGCCACAATGTGGGACCATTTATCCATGCTTTCGTTTTCTTTCATCATGTATTTCAATTTTTTTGTTATTAGGTTATTCCTTATCCCTTTGACGAGGTGAGGTGGATCATATAGAGGGAAAATTTTGTCTTTCCCCTCCTTGTAAAATCCTTCACGGTATTCTTTACCTTTTCTTACAAACATTTGTGGTGTCTCCTTCTGTAATAAATTTATGGCTACCACATTGGAGGTGCCTTGGTCACAAATGGTTGCAACGACTTTCAGTCCAGTTTCTTGCATTTTTTTTAAATAATATTTTTTATTTGAGCTTTTAGTCCAATAGTCTTAGTGCTTCCATGGTAATTATAATAATATATCGGCTGCTTGAACTTTTTAACAATGCCTCTGATCATAAAAACTGGGACGTGATCACAAAATTCTGTTTCAGTTTTTTCACCATTGTTGACAAATCCAATAAGTTTATCATGCTTTTTGTCATATGTAATCCCTGGTCCAATCGCCATCTCATCAAACAAAATTGAGCAATATTTGTAATTGTCAGGCAGTTTCGCTACTATATTTTTTAAGTTTTCAAATATTAATTTATTGACTCGAACTTTTAAATCTAATTTGTGCAGTTTTTTTTTGCAATGTTCTTCTTACTCGGCAAAACGCACATTTGACTAAGTAAGCGATAAGCTTTAGGCGAGGGTTTATACAGACAATGCCAATTTTTTTGATCCAGTGTGAATCGTCTACCAGGTTTTTCTTGCCACTCTCCAGGAGACTTGCATTTGGCAGAATAACTTCGCAGTAGCTGACATTTTCGATGACATAATGTTGAATGCTGGGTTTGTTGTTATTTTCTTTGCAAATTTATATTTTTTCTTAAAAGTCACCTAGCACTTTCAGTTTTCCTCAGCTCCTTTATATTCGATAGAGAGATTTATATTCTCTATGTTTTGTAATAGGTACATAAAAACCTGGAAAAAAAGTTGAACTTTTATTAGAAATTCAAATAATTCGAATAAAATAGAAATTCAAATAATGCGAATAAAATAGAAATTCAAATAATTCGAATAAAATAGAAATTCAAATAATTCGTTAATTTTATTGAGATTTCCTTCAGCCCTTTGATAGATTTTAACATAAATGAAGACCTCAAACGGCGCAAATATTCCAATCTTATTGGGAATTATATGTTTGAGCCGTTTGGGGTTGAAACACTAAGGCCATGGGGCCCGAGTGCCCACTTGGTTTTTCAAGACATCGCCAAGCGGTTGGTCGACTCTTCACGTGAACAGAGGGCTGGCCTTTTCTTCGGACAAAGAATAAGCATTGCCATACAACGTGGCAATGCTGCCAGCCTTTTGCGCACTTTTGCTGTTGACAGCGATGCAGACGAATTTTTTGATGCCCTATAATTATTCCCCCCCTTTTTTATCTACTTGTACATATTATTACTATAATTTAAGCCACCCGAAATGTATGGGATTTGCTCGCCAAGGTCTTTGGTATTTTGGTACCTAGCACCTAGTTAATGTTTGGTCACATAACATAACATCATTAGCTCAATTTAAATACATAAGATAAGATACAAACCTCTCATTATATATGTGATGGAGTCTCTTGAACACCAGATATTAAACATAGGGCAGGCAAAGTCTGAAAGTTAAATAGTTACATTATATTAGTAAAAAGAGAACCTAATTGTTTCATATTCTAAAAATTAAATTATTATCTGAAAGCTTAGGTTACAACTCGTAAAGTAATCATCATTTCAAATGGCGATGGGAACTGGCGTCCCCAAAATTGAAACTTAGTCAACAGACTTGAGACATATTTCATTAAGGTCTTGGCTTACTGATCATTCTTTACTACGGCGACGGTCGTCAAAAGTATGGGGTTTTTTCAGGGAAAACAATAAAATGTGGTCATATTTTGTAGTTGACCATAAGTTTGAATATTCAAAATTGAAAATCGAATATGTATGTTATAATACCAGTAGCGGATCCAGTTGGGGGGCTAGAGGGCTCAAGCCCCCCCCCCCCCCCCCCCCCGCAAAACCATCTGGGTTCTGCCGTGACAAATCTTAAAGTGAACCTGATATTATTCTAATTATCTTATCCGAGGAGGCTTGTTATGACTTATGCGTTACCGTTAAGCAAAATATAACGTTGTTTGGTTTTTGTGTTTACTTTGATAAAAGCTACTTACCCTCAGCGGAGTCAAGCCCCACCAAACGACAATCCTGGATCCGCCACTGAATACTTATATGAAGTATATTCTATACTTAATCTTATATCAGATATCTTTGATCTTTTCAATAGTAGAGGAAAGTACAAGCAAGTACAGGGTGAGTCAAAGTCAACTTTGACTTTGACTATGTCGGGAGTTTGTATACATATATGTCGTTCGAGCGGTAAACTCTAACTGCGCGATTCAGGATTTGTGTGACGTCATGTCTTTGCTAGTTCGTATGTGGCGGTGTAACCGCTACAATATCACTGCCGAACCATAAGAGGATGACAGGCGTAATGATATGTTATGTTTAATTTTATATTAGTTGGCTATCATTGTATTTGATCTCGTTGAGTTTGACGAAAAATACAATACTTGTACCTACCTAAGTGTAGTAACCTATTATAGATTTGTACCTCTGCCTACCCCTCCCTACAAAGAATAATATTGTGATATTAGGTAAATAAAATTAATAGAATAGATTACATCGCGAAATATAACATAAATTGCGAAATGTGGATGTTCCACACACTTCTCCCTACTCCTTCGCGGAATATAGGAGTGATGTGTTGTTGTTTTATATTCCATATTATATACGTCGGCAATTATTGTTCTATCTCTGTTATTGTGACGAAAAATTGAAAACAAACATCTATATTTTCGTTAGATAAATGAAACTGAAATATGTTTTTTTGCATGGAGGGAAAGTACCTTGAATATTGTAGATGAAACATTTTACTGAAAGAAGACATAATTTGAATTTAAAAAACAATTTAAGGCGTGCATTCTGAAAGTTGGTAACTTCGTAAATAGCTGTCAAATATTTACCTGTTTTGATTAATTTGGAAATAATACTGTATGGAAATAAGAAATGTGGCTAACTAACTAACTAGAATATTAATAATGAATTGCAATTATAAAATTGATTTTGATGTTGTACCTGTTTTAGGTGTAAAAAAGGCATTTGAAAAGTTTCCAAATACTTTTTTACATCTAAACCTAAATATTCGGTGTTACGATATTAATTATTGCAATTCATTATTAATATTGTAGTTGGTTAGTTAGCCACATTTCTTATTTCCATATTAATCAAAATATTTGATAACTATTTACGACGTTGCCAACTTTCAGAATGCACGCTCTTAAATTGTTTTTTAAATTCAAATAATGTCTTCTTTCAGTAAAATGAACCGGGAATTGAACCAGTTCCATGAGAAAAATAATCACCCTGTAGCTTTATCATACCGATCGAAAGGCTTCATCATAAGGATTATTTTTTTCTAATTAACATACTGTCACAAATAAAAGGAAGAGCATGAATTTTACATTTGATGTGAAAATTTGTTCAGAAAAATGAAAAGCGGACATACAACTGACATTATCATAAGTACCTATTACTAATAAATGTACCCACTTATCCGTAATGTATTATTCTAAATATCCACCACAACAAAATCAAAATATCGACAAGAAGCGAAATAATCAAAAGAGTGCGACTTTGTATTCAACAGCAAGGGACTCATTTTGAGCATTTGATAAATTTTATTAATTAATTTTGCATTAAAAATGTTAAAATTCATGGTCTTCCTTTTATTTTTGATACTATATTATTTAGCAAAAAATTATCCTTATGATGAAGCCTTTCAATCGGTATGATAAAGATACATTTTGCTGATTATTTTTCTCATGTAACTGGTTCGATTCCCGGTTCAACCATGTAATTATTTAAATATCTATGAATGCAGTTTAAATTCAAATAATGTCTTCTTTCAGTAAAATGTTCCATCTACAATATTCAAGGTACTTTCCGTCCTTGTGGCATATCCGTGGGACGCCCTGTATAAGCCTCAAACCCAAACGGTTTGTTATTTTGTAGCCCATGACGAAAAATGAGACTAAAATGATGACCGTTGATCCAAAAAAAATATTGGAGACGGGTCCATAGTAGATTGATGAATACGAACCTTTCATATGAATATCAGATTGAGACTTTTGAACACCAGATGTTGAAGGTAGGCCAGGCAGGGTTGCAAATTCAGTGTGCAGTTGTTCTGAAAATGAAACATTTTGATTATCTAAAAAGATGTAAAAAGACATCTAATCTTTTGTTATTATGTGGATTAAAATTAGTTTGAGATTTTTTTTTACAATAAATGTTTTAATGAAAGTAAAATATTACCTGGCAAATCAGCACGGGAGTTGCTAAACTGCACAGTCTTGGTTCTTGGATGTTTATCACCTTCTTCAAAATGTTTATGACAGACACGTGTTGCTATATAAACAACTAAATTATCCATTATCTGCTAATTCACCGCCAATTTTTGAAATCCAAGTATTGGATTAATCCGCATATTATGTATCTGAATTCGGAAAGTGCTGGCGAGGTATACCTGATAAACAAAATAGCATGTTATATTTTATATATCCTAGTTCAATTTAATAAAGAAAGTAAACTCAAGGACTAAGTTTTTAGTCATTGTTTATACCTTGATGGTGAAAGGTTTGACTCATTTTAATTAGTTTTTAAGTTTGTTCTTTATCAATAGCATTTGGCGAAGGTAGAATTATAGAATAATATGTGAAACGTTAAGAACGAAAGTTTTATGAATATGGCACAGGGCAGAACAGTGACTACCTACAATAAACAAAAAGTACATACCATCTTTCTTATTAGTTAGACATCCAGGTACACGACAAGAGTTTTGTGACATGATGGAACTGCACTTAATGTTCAGTTCACTATTCGTGATTATGACTCCAAGTTCTGAACAGTATGTATGATCAGTAGTTCACAAAACAAATTTTGCTTTTGCAATTAATTTATTGCAAACCAATGAACGCACCAATGATTCATCTGAAGTACAATCCTCATTGGGAAAACAAAATTTTGCCCAAAGTCTAGCCCTGAAAAAGGTTTTTTTTTGTATTATTACAAAAGTTATGCAACAAATGTTTCATTTTCACCCACAAACTGTTTTCATAACTTATTGTTCAAGACAAGTAACAACAATACCAGCGGTCATTGGTAGAGTTTCGCTCTCGCTCCAATTTAATTTAACCCAGTATACTAATATAAAGAGAGAGTGCGAATTTTATGAGTTTGTGTACATATGTGGAGGGAGTAATCTCCAGAATCAATTCATTTGACTGACTGGTTACTAAAATTAAACTATACAGATACTGAAAACATCCTTATAATGACCTAAACACACAATCACACGCTCTCACACACCCACACACTAACACACCCACACTATCACCCATACTACACATCTACTAACATTCGTCTCGCATACTTAACCTAGATTTTAATCTCGCATTTATTATAATACATTCTGTCAGCGCGCTTAGTACATAATTTATAAAATGAAAATGTAAAGGGCCCATCCTGGGGCGGCAGTCTCGACTTATATAGCGATCGCTAAATGACCGAATTCGGTCGCAAAATCCTAAAGAGGTCCCTAGACGGTTAACACGACTCGACAAGCAGTGTAGACATAGATAGCGATCACTTTACGACCGAATTCGTTCGCAAAGTCGAATGTAACGTTATTTGGTAGTTTCGATACTCCGAGTTATCGATTGTCATCGGTATTGTACCGAACTTTGTCGCAAATGCTCGGTGTTTACGAATATATTTTGCGACCATTTTTGACAGCCCGCAAAGTGATTCGTTAGCTCTATGTAGTCTGTGGTGATTCGTTAAAGATTGAGTAAAAGAAGAAATCACATTAAATTATGGCGGAGGCATATTTAGCGTGGGATTTAATCGTGCTTGAACACAGACTCGACATTATTGAACGACGACAAATCGGAAAAAACCGGCGCGACTGTGAAAATGTATTAGATTTGGAGGATTCGGAATTTTATTTTTGAGTATCGACACTACGAATCTACGATTTCTCAAACAAGACAAAATACAACAAACGACAAACGACAAATCGTATTTGTTTTCATGTCAACACAGACTACAATTATAATATATAGGGTACATGTCAAAAAGTTGTTTTGACACCGACGTTAAGTGTTGCAAGGAGGTAAACTTTAATGCCCCTAGAAATTTAACAAATTATTTTAATTCTTTAAAATGGATATTGCTACTTCTTACTTTCTTGGAAAATAATGTTTTCAAGATAAGTTTTACTTATTCACTATACAATTTTCAAGAAAAACAATTATTTTTATTAAATCATGTTCTGCAATTTTCCCGGTATGTATGTAGAGACTGCAGGCCAGTGCTTGTCAAGCAATGTTGACCGTCTAGTGACCCCTTTAAGACTTTGCGACCGAATTCGGTTGTTTAACGATCGCTATCTATGTCGAGACTGCCGGCCCTGGTGTCCTGAAACACAGGCCACGAGCCTAGCTTAGGCACCAGTCTCCCACAATATATTGACCTTACCATGATCTTACCTTATTTATCGGATCTTACCTTACATTACCTGAATTATGTATCATTGTCGAATCTGACTAATGTAAAATATCTAATGTATATTGTGGAGAGAAAATAAAGTTGATTGATTGATTATTTATACATTGTAACAGCGATTATGACACAAATGTAGTGAAAGTGGGGAGTTAGGGGAAGAGGGAGAGACTAGAAATGAAAACAAGGTGGTCAGCGCCCTGAGTTCTCCATTAGTCTATTTACAGCATATAAACAGTCATTGAGAAATTAAAAATTAGTGGCGTTTTAGTATGGAAAAGACTTATGGACGAATTTGGAGTCTGTATAATATCAATATTTGAACAGTTGTATATAACATCATGCCTGTAATCCCCGAAGGGTTAGGCAGAGTTGTACATATAGTACACCCACATTAATAGCCCCCCCCCCCCCCCACACTAATATTATAAATGTGAAAGTGAGTTTGTTACACTTACACGCTATAACGGCTGAACGGTTCTGTAGTGGATTATTCTCATTTCATTTTTAGCTATATTCCTTACTAATATTTGTTATTGTGGAATTACTTTGACAACCAACCACCCTTGTGAATAGTATCCACGGAACCCACTTTAGGAATGGCTGATCTAATACACTACTTCCAAATAAACGTATCTAATGTTTTATTAAACCTAGTATAAACCTGAAAGAAAATAAAAACAATGTTAATATTTTACACCTATGTAGATGTAGGGCCTGAAAAATATGAGCTGGCTGTGGCTTCCAGCTATAAGAACATTATGGTATCATTGATTGAACATTGTCCTTTTGCTTTTGTCATCAGAACTACATAATTATGTATGTGTGCGGAATGTCAACAGAATCGGTTCACAGTTGTAAATTCAGGTGTCAAAACAATCAACCCGCATGTTTTCCACCCCTTATGCGTGGATTTTAATTTTCAATTTTACGTGGGACCAACTTCGAGTTATACCCCTCCCCAATAAAACAAGAATCGTACAAATCGGATTACTCTGTAAAAAATTTAGGTGTGTCATATAAAAAAAAATACATATAGGGTGGATTTTTGAAATGGGGCAGTAAGTGCCTTAACCGTTGTAGTTAAGTCCGGCTAGTCTATCCAACGTAAAAAGTAGGTTGGAGTCTCATTTCCTACCTCAACCTCGGTAGGTCCTGTAGATTTTTTGATCCTTATGAGTAACATGATTGATTGGCATCAAAAAAAGTTTTTGTTAAAACTGCCCATTTTCTTGCTGACTGTAATTTTTTTCAAGATGTGTAAATGCAGATCAAAATATTATTTCAAAAAGTAAATGACAGTTTCCTAAGACTGTTTTCCTGTAGTTATAACGGTTGAGGTAGCTGCCCTCTCCATCTCACAAATCCACCCTGTATAATATAGTATATGCATTGACTTGCGAACCTTCACCTTTTTTTTCGTCAGTTAAAAAACAGCTGTGACGACGGACGGATGCAAGAGTGATCTTATTGGGGTAGCGAGTTTAGTATGGAAAAAACTAAAACTATGAATAAAAACATTTTACTTACAACAGATGAGTTTGGAGTCTGTATAATTTCAAAAGTTGAACCTGCTTGCTTTTAAAGTTCCAGGCTGTTCCAAATGTGAATACTAAAACAGATAAAACCATTTGAATTAGTGGAAGAAATAAAACTGTAATGAAAAGTGCTATACATAAAAAAGTTTCTTCCTTATCATAGAAACTTAAAATAAACTAATTCATGTTTTCTTACGATTAATCTTAGTTAATAACAACATTAAAATACCCAAGTAGAGCTGACATGTCTTAAAAAGGTATAGTATATATCTTTGAGACAGTAACTCACGCCTTGTTTCCCCGAAGGGTTGGGCAGAGGTGTACCTGTAGCAGGTACACCCACATTTCGCTGATATTCAAAGATAGGTAATACCAGCCCGTATTACCTATCTTTGAGACAATAACTCCGAATCTTAATTCAATATTTATTACATACATAACATCACGCCTTGTTTCCCCGAAGGGTTGGGCAGAGGTGTACCTGTAGCACTGCCGCGCTAGCGATAAGGGCAGTAAGTACGTTTCGCATTGTAAAATTGGCAGTCAGATCAAATTGTACAGCTCATTGCACTGATTCCGAATCTATGTATAACTCAATTTGGACAAAAATTATACTTACTGCCCTTATCGCAAGCGCGGCAGAGCAGGTACACCCACATTTCGCCAGTTATGTTTTTTTAAGTCCCATGTAATAGTGCGCGAGCCTATTGCCATCAACCGGGCACAAATCCAGACTCCGGGCTGCTACTGAGAAATTCCAGATAGGAAAACCCTCAACCAGATCGAACCCAGGACCTCGTGCTCAGCAGTAGCGCTTGCTACCACTAGACCAACGAGGCAGTCTTCAATATTTATATTTATCAAAAAAAAAAAAAATATTGAGACGAAATACAAAATAATTGTTTATATTTGAAATAGTTCAAAATGGCGTTAAATCCATATTATCTGAAATAAGTATGCGTAAAGACAATAAATTATGATTTTAGTAAGTCGAAGAGTTATGGACGAATTAAAGTACCTATTTCATATAGATTTAAGTCTTTCTTCATAATTCAATTAAGTATTTACTTGTTCTTTAAAAATTCTGTGTTTGGAATATATATGCATAAGTAGCATTGTCATGGATATAATTTAAACTATGTTTATATTAAATAAATTTGGAAATTCTAAGTAAACTTAAGCAGCCCAACCGTATTAGAAAAACTATTTTGAATTCTAAGACTAGTTGAATTTATAAATACACTCGGCAAAGCTTAGCATAGTCAAATCCAAGTTACAATATTTTATAGACATAAACTTACTCATGATTACTTATTATATTAATTCAAATAAAGTATTTTCTTTGTACTTCGTAGTAAAAAAGACAACTTACATAAAATTAGTAGATTAAATCAGATGCTCTTGAGGTTACAAGTAAATGTGGTGAAGAGTTCAGATGGAATGACATATCTATGCAGCTTTTTCCATTGCAATCTTGAACAAATGCACTTCGGGAAAATGCTTGAAACAAAGCATTTTATGGCTTACATAGAGGCTTCTCTGAAATTTCACAGAATTCCAGTTGTCTTCTGGGTAACAAGACTGCCCATGCTACCAACCTGAAAGCATGATTTTAGGGTTGAATTTTTTTATCACCAACAGAATGATAATACCGATTGAAATTGGTACTATACTTTGGATTATATTATACATACCGTTGCTGCGCTGGACGTTGGAAGGTCCTGGTTTCGGAAAACGATGTTCGGCGATTGTCTTACCATTGCCGAATATTGTGCTGTGACTGTGATGCAATGTATTTTCACATTTTCGAATAATGTGGTATCCAGAGACGCGGAGTCTCGATGCAAAGTCGGAAAATAGTCAGCTCGACGCACTTTGAATGGAAAATCACACGAAATACTGGAAAAAGGACAACAAACACAAATTAACACACCGTTTGATAAAAATTCACAAGACAAAAAGCGTCAATTTCGGACAGGAGTCTTTATCTCGTTATTATTGAATTCCCAACACATCTCTATCTCGCAATTAAAAAAGCAATAAACAAACCGGCATAAAACACAAAAACTGCAGTTGAAAAGCAGAAAAAATATTTTTTCTGCCGATTTTCGTTAGGTAGGTAGGTAAATTGAAAAGTGACATGACAATGGTAAAAGTTGCCATCACCTAAAATTATAAGTCCGGTATCATCATTTTATATGGCAAGTAATGGCAACACAGTCCTTTTAAATGGGGTAGCTAAGGCATAGATGGCGCTCTGCTCAATAAAAAAATTGAAAGGGGTTCCGACATTTTAGTATGGGACCTGGCATACCTAACCGTCCGCCATTTTGAAAAAAACTAGTTTTGGCGGCCAGTGATGAAACAAGTATCAATCGATAGAGTAAGTGATTGCAAACAAAAAATATTTAGTGATGAATATCGTAAGTGATATACTTCCTGAGATATTTGAGTTAAAACATGTGAAAAAATTAAGAAGTAATATTTTTTATTTTTTTCAATTTATTGGATCACAAATGAGTCAGTGAAGTTCGTCCTTGCTGTAGCAACCGGTAAAAAAAAATCCTTGATTTCATTTAAGTACAAACATAATAATTTACATTTTTAAATCTTTTTATAGAAACGTAGTACACCACACCGGTATCAGGAGCAGGGTTCTAGCTACCGGTGGTCATGGCTCCTGGGACAGGAACCTCCTAACAGTAAGCGCCGTGTGCAGAAGTACCGCTTTCTGTATCAAGCCCTTGTTCCAGCTGCCGAACGAGAGCCTGCTCAGGTGTTGGTCGAGGCTCGTGGCTACAGCCATTGGCTGTCACGACTATCGATACAATGATCGCTGAGTCCACATCCCACATGTCGACAACCTCGTTAATATGCTTATCTTTTTCAGCTTTCACGAGGTCTCGTCATGCGGGACCGCTATATCAATAGTCATTGTACGACGCTCTAGTCGATCTATCACCACTGTGTCTGACTTATTGGCAACAATAGTCCTGTCAGTGATGATAGATCAAACCCAATACAATATATTGCCATTTTCGAGTACTGGGTCGGGCACATACCTATAGTACGGTACTTCCGATTCCACAAGACTGTATTTCAGAGCAAGTTGCTGGTGTATCCTGGCTACAAGGTTAATTGTGTCTATGCAAGTAGTCTCCGTTAGCCAGACGAGAACAGCGAGAAATTATTATCCTACATTTAGGGTCTTAGACATTTCTCGGGACCCTGGGGTCCCGGACCTTTGGAAGGCGTACGAGGGGCCGGAGCCAACTCGCAGAGGCCCGTTAGACGTTTGTAATGAAATGAGGCACCAACCAACGATTATCCCTGTATGCACTATGCAAGTGCACCCAAGGACAACCCCCGGCTGGCGTAGGACTATTGCAGGATATGGATACAAAGGTAATGGACTATGGGTTCGGGTGGCTTAAGTTGACTGGTGACCTGGAACTATGGACCCTGCCTGATCAATGTTTTATATATACACGGATAAAATGGCAGGGGGTGACTTGCACACTCAATAATGGGCCCCCGAAAACGGTCGTTTGCACAAAGTGTCGTAGCGACAAGGGGGCAGCATGTCCTGAGGTGGTTATGAGGAGTGGAGCGGTATTCCACGGCTATCAGGACTGTCCCGGAAGTACGGTCAAGATCCCTGCATCACCACCAGCATCTTACTGGAATACTTTCTTCCTCCGAGCACGTTTGCTCTTGCGAATCTCCACTCAAGCCGGCCAATTAAGGCAAGAATGAGGTGGGAGCTCTGTTCCTCGTCAGTGTTCACTCCAGGCCGGCCAATAAAGGCAAGCCAGAGGTGAGGAACAAGATTTCTCACGGGAGATAGGGTCCGTGGGGTCGCTACTGCCCAACAGCTCGCCACATGCTGCCCTGCGGGTTTATCTTACATTATTATTTTTAGTACATTATATTATGTTATTATTATTTCCTTTATTTAATGTAGATACATATAATTTACATTTTTAAATATAAAAACAAAAACATTTAAAAATAGCCTCAACCAATATCTGAGGAGGCTTTCGTTAGGCAGCTGGATCAAGGGCTTGATCCAGAAAGCGGTACTTCTGTACACGGCGCGTATCGTTAGGAGATTCCTTTCTCAGGAGCTCTGACCTGTAGCTTAGACTCTGTTCCCGATACCGGTGGTTTGTATTTCTACTTTTCTACTTAAATGTTTTTTTTATGTTTAAAAATGTAATGCACAGGTAAGTTTAATTGAAATAAAGGATATCATATATACCTAAAATATATAATATATCATACCTATATATCATATTTTATTATTACATTTTAATTTCAAATACTTTTATTATTAAACCGACTATGCAGCATATATAGCATAATATTATTTCTCATAATAACTCCACAAAATGCATAAAACTATTATTTTCATGTTTTATTTTTAAATTTTTGAACTCAAATATCTCAGAAAGTATATCACTTACGATATTCATCACTGAATATTTTTTGTTTGTAATCACTTACTCTATCGATTGACACTTGTTTCATCACTGGCCGCCAAATCTAGTTTTTTTCAAAATGGCGGACGGTTAGGTATGCCAACGAAGTTGGATGTTCTTTCTGAATGTTCCTAGTTGCCATAGCATGTGTACTACGAAACCGATGCGATATACGATAGTATCACTTGCTTCGATATTCATCACTTGTTAAAACAAAACGTCGCATCAACCGCTTCAAGTAAAAGCCGCAATGTAATACGAATATTCAGTTTACGTTTGATGACCTATGTTTTTCTCAAATTTGGTATTACAGAGAGTATTAGATTAAAAATAATTGATTTTAATATTAAATACGCATAATATTAATCACAAAATGACTTATCGATGGAAGGAATCGTTTCCTTTATTTTTTCTCCTCACATTTGTAAAGTTTTTACAATGTATAACTGAGCAATTAACCATTTTAAATTATTTAACTGACGTCCGTCTAGCGTGGCACAACGATGCAGACTGAGCGCGAAAGTGGCAGCTTACGATTATTGTACGTAAGCTGGGCACGCGAAGTAGTTGCTCTTGCGTTATCTATGTCTATCTATATCTGTGGTATAGGCTATATCGGTCGCGGTGTCTCATAAATGGCGAATCTGCCACAGACTGGGCAAAAAATCTGCCACACTTGGCGCCAAAAATGCCAAAAATATGCCTTCAAGGAAACGGAAAAAAATACACACAAATTCAATGAAATTTCTCAACAAAAACATTCAACAATTTTCTTATAGGTACATTATTATACCTATACTACTAACTCTACGTGTCAATATTTGCCTCCTTTAGTCTTCATTTTCCGTGTACCTACATAGATTTTGAAGACATCTTTTTGATCATGTTTTGAGTTGGTTTAAGGAGACACAGTTTCCTTGTCCCTTAATCCCCTCTTTTGTTGTAATTAAAGCTGAAACATATTGGTTTAGGAACCTATTCCTTATTTTTCTTTTTTCGTTTGGGAAATCCCCGTATAATCTGGCCATAACACAAAAGATAAGTCGCGAAAAAAAAAAACTGTTGTTCCCTACATTTTGACGTATGCGAACATAAATGTATGGAACAGAAGATTTTTTTTTTCGCGATTTCAGCGTTTGTCCCATTGTAAAAGTTGTGCATAATAATGAGTACAATGAATGACCCCTTAAGAGGTTTAATATAAACCAAAACTAACGTTGTATATGTATAAAACCTAATTTGTTTAGAAAAAGTTGAATTTATTGAAAATTCAAATTAGGTACTGTGAATTTTCTTGGAATCTTTTAAATCTGCCTAAATCTGCCACTTTTGTAAACCGACAGCATGATCTGCCACAGACAAAATTTAGGAGCGAAATCTGCCAAAAAGGCAGAAATCTGCCACAAATGGTCACACTGGTCGCGACTTCCCAATCTATATACTCTATGGTCGCGACGGCTTCGGAGTACTTCGGACGTTCGGACGCGTAGACAGAGCGGACGCGTCCGAAGACCGTGCTAGGACGCGGCCGAAGACCGTGCAGTCACATTCATCGGTACTCGCGACTGTCCGTCTCAACTTGCGGACGCGTCCGATACTTTACTTGAAATGGAACGGTTTTGTCAAAGTTGACGTTGACGCGACTGATGGAATCCAAATTAAACGTCAATTTGACAAGTAACATGAGAGCAAGAGTCGCGCAATAGTGCAACGCTTTCACAAAAAAAAATTGTATTAAATTCGCCTGTTAGTCAATGGTGTGTGATGTGAATAAACAGTAAAACACAGTTATCCAAGGACTCTCTACTTACTAAACCAAGAAGACTCACATCAGCTCTGACCTCGAAATAGGTTAGTATTGACGATGTGTTAAACATCAACTTTTCGTAAATTTTTGGTATGAAGTTGAGATATATCCGCGAATTATTACGTAAAATGAGTTCATCCGCTACCGTGCCCTTGGCACCCGTCGGTGTGCGTGGTATGAAAGTGCTCAATCGAGATCAATTCTTGCGCAACATAAAAGTGCCAGTTCTAAAGGTCAAAGAAGAAAATTTGTGTAAAATCACTCAAATATGTAAGTCGTACTTCCTTAAATTAGAAGCTTTCAAGCCAGTAAGGAGTATAGAAGGCGAGGAAAATGGATCATTCAAGAAATGCATTTATTTCAACCCTGAAAAAGTGAGTCAGTGGATAGACCTCAGTGAAAGTGACCGCTTAGCTCTGGAGCAGTTAGATGTGACAGAAAACAATTTTTATAACAAAGAATTCCAACTTACCTATGAAAATTGGCGTTTTGAAACAATATTTAAAGCAGTTCTTCCAGAGAATGAAGAAGGTGTCAGCGGTTTCTCTCAAATAGGGCACATAATACATCTGAACTTGAGGGATCATCTGCTTGAATACCGTCCTCTGATTGGACAGGTTTTAGTTGATAAAATAAAGACATGTAGAACAGTAGTCAATAAGAGCAACAGTATTGATAATACATACAGAAACTTTAGCATGGAATTGATTGGTGGGGATGATGATTTCTTTGTTACGGTCAAAGAAAACCTCTGTACATTCCAGTTTGATTTCTCCAAAGTATACTGGAATCCACGCTTAGGGAAGGAGCATGAGAGGATACTTAGCTATCTAAAACCTGGGGATGTACTATTTGATGTATTCTGTGGAGTCGGCCCATTTGCAGTCCCTGCAGCCAAACGTAAAACCAAAGTTTTCGCAAATGATTTAAACCCTGATTCTTTCAAATGGTTAAATCATAATGCTAAAAATAACAAAGTAAACATGTCATTTTTCAAGTCGTTCAATCAAGATGGGAAAGATTTTATATGTGATGTATTCAACGAATACATTATTTCTTTATGTAATGGTAATGAAAAGTTAGAAGGAAAAATTCACATAACTATGAATCTACCCGCAATGGCTGTGGAATTTTTGAAACACTTCAACGGGTTGATTAAAGATGAGGATCTAGCCAAGAAATTCAATCAAGAAATAATAGTTTACGTATACTGCTTTGCATTGGGTGATGATCACATTGAAATTGCAAAGAAAATGGTAAACGAAAACATTGGATGTGACATATCATCACTTATCACGGATGTGTTTGATGTGCGAAACGTGTCTCCAAATAAAGAAATGATGAGAGTGACTTTCAAATTGACTAAAGAGGTTTTGTTCGGTAAAAGTGATGTTTTAAGTGAACCTCCATTAAAAAAGTTGTGTGTATAATAAATAAATCAATTTTGTTTTGTTTTTGAGAACACTTTTTTACTTTTGATTAAGGTGTGTCTGAAAATTTATGTAATAAATAAAAATATTTTTAAAACATTGTTTTCCTATTTATTTTTTTCAATAAGGAAGTTGAGTCAGATTGCCAAATCATTGTAGCATTTCTTTTAAAAAGCACTGATTCATTCTTGTTTGCAAATATAATTATTTCAAAGTCAACTACTCATAAATGTTATCAGTTAAATCATAATGTAGCAAGTAATCTCCAAAGCCTCAATACACACAGCTGATACCAACTGATAAGGTCACGAACAATCCGAAAAAGAAGAAAAAAACAATAGTATGTGATAATATGTGTAATACAGATATTTATCTAAATACAACCATATCAAGTGATAAGGTAAGCTGATGTAATAGGGGTATGAACAGTACCCTAATACCTACTTTTAAAGTGGTGGAACGCATGACTGACTCCCGCCCTCCGCTTGCCTAGGTCTGCTGGAGAAACTCCCAAGTCAAGAGTCACTAACCCACACTATAATATTATAAATGCGAAAAAGAATAATTTGCTGAAACTACAGGAAATTAACTCTCTCTGTCTGTCTGTTACCTTTCCATGACAAAACCACTGAAAGGCGTGAGTTTATGTACACACGACTACATATCAAGCTATACATTTCCAGTTTATACTGATCTCGCATTGAATGTATAGGATTTCCGCACACTGAGATTTCAGCTTATACTGGAAATGTACAGCTTGATATGTAGCCGTGTGTACATAAACTCACGCCTTTTTTTTTTCGGGTGAGAAATCCTAAAATAACTTCTCCCTCTCTGGGTGGAGCGGGAGGGCGTGTCAGACTCTTGCTGACTAAAACCCACCCGTATTCCTTCCGATGCCAGGGGCCACGGTATCCCTTTAGGACTTTCACGCAACCCCGACACCGTCAGTAGTGCTGACATCTCTTTGAGGCGCGCGTGGAACACAACACGCCGTCAACCCACAAAAAAAAGGGCGTGAAATTTGCCTGTCCCTCAAGCGCTCCGCCTTTTCCTTCGCGATCATTACTGCTTCGCAAAAGGAGGTGACGGCTCCCCATGGCCTCGCTCCGTACCATGGCCTGGGCCGAGGCCGGACGCGAGAGGTCACCGCCGCTGATCGCCTCCACGAGGACACGGCTGTGCTCCGCCCAAGCCTGGCAGACCTCCACCGTATGCTCCACCGTGTCCTCCGGGCGATCCACACAATTGTGACACCTGGGCGTTTCCTCCCAGCCTTACCGGATCAGGAACCTCCCAAAACAACCGTGTCGGGTGAGGACCTGCGGCAGGTGGAAGGTGAGGACGCCGTGGCGCCTCTCTAGCCACTCCTCAAAGAGGGGATTTATCGCCGCAATTGAGGCGTGCCCACACTCCTACTCGCCTCATGTCACCATTTGGTTCCTAATTTTTTTTATAGAATTAGAATCAATGTCATCATTGTTGTAGAATATTGACACTGGCAGCTCTTGTACGGAGTTTAGATTTGCTGATTGAAAATTCGAAGACATGTGACATCTACCAACCCGCACCGGGCCCGCGTGGTGGATTACGGCCCGCTCCGCTCCCTCTCCCTGAGAGGAGGCGTGTGTCCCAGCAGTAGGAACATTATGCTATTATTATTATGCTATGTTAGATGATTTGCACATTTTTATCCCACGTGCGGCCATACAATTTATTTTTATCACATCTATTCAAAAAGACGTAGTTTAATCCTCGTAAACAGGGACCAAAATAGCTTTTTAATCCCTAGGCACTAAAAGTGATTTGAATTTGGAATGTGGATATTGTTAGTAAAAGTTCTATTCACCAAAGAGATGGATCACGAATATTGTATGATGAATAAGTAACAGGCTGGCAAGAGAGAAAGTGTGAATTTGATCAAAATTAAAATCCAAGATGACGGATGCGAAATATTTTAAATTTTTCGTCCAGCGTATCGGTTTCATAGTTTTCGACAGTGGTAAAGCCGATAGTGAGGTCAAAATGTAAATCCAAGATGGCGGATGCGAAAATTTTAAAATTTTTGTCATGGGTATCGTTTTCATAGTTTTCGACGGTGGTAAAGTCGATAGTGAGGTCAATATGTAAATCCAAGATGGCGGATGCGAAAATTTTCAAATTTTTCATCATGGGTATCGTTTTCATAGTTTTCGAGGGTGGTAAAGCCGATAGTGAGGTCAAAATTAAATCCAAGATGGCGGGTGCGAAATTTTTTTAAATGTTCGTCATGGGTATCGTTTTCATAGTTTTCGAGAGTGGTAAAGCCGATAGTGAGGTCAAAATGTGAATCCAACATGGCGGCTGCGATTTTTTTATTTTCTTAATTTTTTTATTTTGTGTAAATCATACGTGACGTGAGTAGAAAATTCGTTCCTGATGGGGGTCGGACCGCACACGTTTGTTTTCACATAGAGGGTGATAAAAAGTAGAGTGTTCACCTCGGGAGCAACACTATTTTAAGCTCGAGTGATGTACTTTGAATCCCTCGCTGCGCCCAGGATTCTACTTTAGAATCCTTCGCTCCGCTTTGGATTCAAAGAAACACTCTCGCCTTAAAAATTGTTGTTTGCTCCCTTAGCAAACAATGTACTATTAAAAATCAATTAATAATCGCTTTAAATAACAGGAACGAGAAAAGAATGCGCAGATTGCATTTACAGTTTTGCACGTCATAGGCATGTATGGTATGTACGTAGGTACTCAGATCAATTATAAATTATGTGCGTGACGCGTGTGAGCGTGTATGCATAGATCGGATGTGTAAGTAATGTTGGCATGCTTCACTGTATTGTTTGCAGCGCTGTGTTGGTTTTTTATTTGGTCTGAGTGTACGTATAGCAATTACATCTACACTAATATTATAACGTTTTTTTTTTTTTTTTTGTTTTTTTTAATCTCAAATGCAACCGGACCGATTTAAAAAAAATCTTTCACCAGTAGATAGTTTGCTGTATTATAACTTAGTAACATAGGCTATAATTTACAAAGATATCACGCGGGTGAAGCCGCTGGCGGAAGGTTGTTATATCCTTACATATTATAAAACAAGTCCCCCGCCGTGTCTGCCGTCTGTCTGTCTACATGCGGAAGGTTTTAGTATATAATTCATTAAAGTTTTGTGTAAATTGGCTGAAATATGACGATTATTTTGAAGATGTCGGAAAGTCATGCCGACAGGGAGCTTTACTGGCGTGCGCCGCGTAAACCGTAAAAGATACATAAAATGTATGTTTTACAGAATGGTTTACCTTAAAAAGTTCAACAAAAAAGTCCGCGATGGCATACGTCTATCTTATAAGGATGACCCACAGTAACCGTTTTTATTCTTTCAGAATTTGATAAAATTTTTATTGTTATTTCCGAAGCTATTATGACCAGTATTATATTAATCCTTATCCAACAAATATGTTATTTAAATTGGGCATTTAATTTAGATGAAAATATGCCTTGACATTATATCATTTTAGTGAATAGTTTAAAAGATATCACAGATTCAAAATTACGCGTAACAAAATATAATTATCGTTGACGGCAACGCGGGCGCAGAGCGGTAGGAGTTTTTCCTCGGCTATTAGGTGTAATCCCGGTAGTAAGTTCCGGTGAGATATTTAGCAACATCCACGCGGGCGAAGCCGCGGGTAAAAGTTATTTGTAATAAAATGTAGATTGAAGGAACGATCGCTCGGTACAATATTTTTTGGTTTGACGTGCAGGGGTTCGATGTAAAAAGATTGCTTGGGTCTATAGGTATCTAACACCTACTGTACTGGTTCGTCTAGTTGTTTGTGCATGTGTGAACGAACACTGTCTAGTAGCTATTGACCCACCCAGACCAGTCGTTTAAGATACCTAGAATAAGGAGGATGTAATTTTGATAAATATTTTTCAGCAATGCATCCTTCAAACCACGTTTCAAACTAATGAGTACAGCACTAATTACCGTAATAATCATGATGGCAATGAAAATATGATTATTACATGTAAATACTTAAATCAAAATTGTTTGTAAATATTTACCTCTTTTTCTCTCTTTAAGATTACCTACCTACTGATTGCTTGATGGATAACGAAAACCTCGAAAGGTATCTTTCATTCAAAATTCAATATTAACGTAAATTATCCATCCATCTTGCATACTTCATGTTATAAAAGCGAAAGTTAGATACTTTCAGTTATTATAAATTTTCAGCCCTAAACGGCTTATCGGATTTCGATTAAACTAGGCATACAGATAGACCATGACCTACATTATGATACTTTTTATCCCGGTAGTACGTTCCCATGGGATAATTTCCGACTTCAACGCGTGCAAAAGCTAGTAGAAATTAAATGTAGGAAGTAAGCAGATTGGAGATCCTGTACTGTCCCTATGACCATTTACTCCGTTAGATGTTTTCTGATTCTCTAGAAAATCCCGTAGGTACGCTTAGACGCAAACCCAAGAGACAGTCACTAACCTCGTACTAAAACTCGTAGAATATTTTTGCACAAAACTTACTAACTGCATTTAAGTAAAAACAAGTTTCCAATATTGGCGATTTCCGTTATCAGCTGCTCAAACATACATTCCTCAAATATGTTGCTGAATAATTACCTTCGAACGAGCCAGTCAAGTAGCGCCCCGTGGCCAAATAGTCTAGAATTAATTCAGTAATTTAATCTTAAAATGCTGTAATTGAGTGAGTACTGAGTAACGCGGTGTCACTCATTATTAAAAAATTGTCGGTTATGCAGTAAATCATTAAGTCCCGCAAACTGGCACGACGCGACTCTAAGAAAACTTCACGGTAGAACAATAATACCGGTGTCAGTACGAGCCTTTAATGTAAATTATGCCTGATAGTGGCCTAGGACCAACACACGATCAATCACAATCTGAATCATTTCGAAGGATATTCACAATCACCCCGCGAGTGGTCGTCTTTCGGCTAAATGATGATAAAATGATTATGGACACAAACATGCAAAACAACTTACTATTGAGATGACTGATGCTGAATGAATGAAATGCAACCAACCAGCGTGGTTTAACCAGACTCGATAAATCGAATGAACCCCAAGATTTGCACTAGCCCATGAAGTCTCATGTTGCATGGGACTTAAAAAGCCATTGCATATCAAAGAGTAGACCGGGTGGCGAGGTAATGGTAGGGATTAGATACGTGCCCTGGGATAAGGAGGGATTTGTGAGCCGTACCGGATATGCATCCTAGAGTAGGCATTGGAATAGTGGAGAGACAGGTTATAGATCATTGGATGGGCATCATTTTACGACGTCGCCACTCGCCGTTATGTCGGTTCACGTAGATCTTCGCCGGTGGTTCTAGAGGCGGGGTTACGCTGCTTTCTCGACTCTTTTCTATATCGCTGCTTTGCTGAGTTACATTTAGGTTCTAGGTCTTTGCTGCAAAATATATTTATTGAAATGATATCTAATAATGAGTCTTACCGTACAGGACTCGTGCGAGAATTACAATTATCATCAAGAAGAGCCACGTGTCTTGCTTTATCAAACTTTCTAAGCAATTGGCATCTTATCATCTTTCTGAA
Organism: Conistra vaccinii; assembly: GCA_948150665.1. Lineage (NCBI taxonomy): Eukaryota > Metazoa > Arthropoda > Insecta > Lepidoptera > Noctuidae > Conistra > Conistra vaccinii. The sequence goes on from OX411321.1 coordinate 5,795,289, forward strand.
ACAGCATCTTTCAATACATTGTTACTACTCAGCAGTGGCGAAGGGTGCCGTAATAGAAAAGGTAAGCCGGAGCCAAAACAAAAGGAATAGCTTTCTGGCTCTTCAGTCTTGTACAGGCAGATGTTACTACTTACTATATGATAAGATGATACTATTTACGTGTCCAAAAAACGTTTTCATTTCCTGAATATTTTCAAGGGAACGGCTCAGTACTAAATTTAATATATGAGCGTAACATGGGACAAACATTGCCATATGGACATGCATCACGAATTTTTGCTTGTACTCCACCGTGGCTCGCCAGACATAACTGCCGCGCCGTCGTAAGATTGACCAACTAACTTATTTCTACAACGATACTGGTCAAGTATTTCTAACAACTGTTTGGATAAAACTTCAGCAGTTCGACTTTCGCTAACATCGTAAAAACCCAGGAATCGTTCTTCAATTCCAGTTTCTGATAAATATCGAAAAATTACAGTTAATTGCTCCCTATGACTGACATCTGGAGTTTCGTCAATCATTACAGACAGAAATTGAGCTTTATCTATCTCTAATCTAATGTGGTCTCGTAAAACGGATGCAATACAATGTATTAAATCATTTTGAATATCACTAGAGAGACCAGAAAACACGGGGTTCTGAACTGAAGATCATAGTTCTAAATGCGAGTTCATTACGGATCATATTTCCTCAGATATAACAAAGTTTTGATATAGTTACCGCGGTTATTGGAATTCAGACCTTCATCGTGGCCGCGAAAAGCTACTTCTTGTGTATCTAACAAAATAATGGTGTCAATAAACCGTTTCTTAAATTCCTATTTCGATTTACTTTTCTAATAGGAGCTTCATACGAATTAGCGAAAAATAATCAAGTTGTTCTGTGATTCGTTTAACGACATCTGTCGGCGAGTAGAAATACTATTTTGAGATTTGTGAAGCTAGTTTGGCGTTTCAACACAAGATGACAGCACATCTGATTTTACTCTAAGAGTGAAATCAAATGTAATTATAATACAAAAAGTATTTTTAATTATGGAATTTGTTTCATAATGTAGGTATTAATAAAGAATTCAGTATTAATTATGTGTTTCTTATTTTCAAACCTTGAAAAGCATGTTTCCTCACAAAGTAAATAATTCGTCAAGCAACAATCAAAACTATTTGCCGCCATCCTAATCCTACTGATAGTACTAATCATTTTTCAAATCTACTCTAATGATGTAAGTTCAACTTATTAAACTTTCTACTTACCCCAAATACCTAATTACAACGTAGTTCAATCAACGTACGTTTCTTTCACTGAACTCATAACACAAACACTATCTTAATCACTTTTCTATACCTGAAAACAAATATTACTCGTACTAGTAATGATAAACTAATGAATACAATGAATACAAAATGCAAATTAACTACTGTAAACAAATTATATGGTTGCGATTACGACAAAAACCAACACATTGTCAATCGAATGATGAAATAATGTTTTGATGTCCGAACACCGAGCCGAACGCATTACGATACTCAACGACAACAACCGAATATCAAATGCGAGAACGAGTGAGTAATAGCAATACATAGTTCTTTCTCGTTCACACGAGCGCGTTTTCGCCTACTGTCCCTATAGTAACTCGTTGCAAACCGGCTTACTCGGCTGCTAAGAAAGGGCGGTGTCACGTGACCGAGTGACGTCAAGACGGACTATATTTTCTATAGAAATTAAATTCACGATAACCCGTACGCGCCTACGAGTTATTTTAGAGCGAAATGTTTTGTTGTTGGGATATAAAGACAAAAATTTTTATGTAGGCGTTTTGTAATGTTTTAATTGTATTCAAATACTTATAGTGTGATTATTCAATGACGATAGAGTGGTTGTGTTCCGAATTACCGAAGGGAAGCCGATAGGAATCGGCTTGTACGGAGTCTACGCCCCTGCTACTCAGACTCTTGTCTAACGGTTGGAAAGGTCAGACGCTAATCATTATGCATCAAATAACAAGGAACTCCATTAAGAAAATACTAAGTATTGCCTGCCAGTCAAGGAAGGCCGAACCCTAGGCAAACACCAAGAGAACTCTTCACTTAATTGGCCCTCTGACCGCCATAGCCCATCCCATCTTTTTACGCCAGTCGCCGAGCCATATTACCCCCGAGGCCCCGACGCAAGAAGAGGGGTGTTACAAGTTTGGTCTAGGTCTGTCCGTGTATCTGTCTGTGACACCGTAACTCCCAAACGAATGGACCGACTTTAATGCAGTTTTTTACTGTGAGGGTAGTTTTACTTCCCACGTTAATGAGATAAATTTCGTTTTAAATCGCCACTGGCGGTCAAAAGATTAAACAAACTAAACAAAAAAAAACTCATTTAACGTTAATATAATACAAACAATTTTTATCTCATTATAATTACATCTTAATCATTATCACAATGAACGTCCTTGGTCGAGACTCGAGTCGTAAGCATAACATTCGAAACAAACAGACAATGTAAAAACGTTACTAAGCATAAAGCATTAGGGTGTTTAATCAACATCAAGCTATGCTACGCTGTGCTGTGGCCTGTGTTCTATACGCAGTATACGCACCTCGAAGATTATATTGCGAGTTAAGAATCAAAACTTGCTGCCCCTCCGCTTTATCTGGTCACCATGGCAACGATTTGTTTAAAACATAGCAGCAGCCGGTCTAATCTTAGGTGAAGTGAGCCTTCATCGCTAGCATAAGCTGGGTGACAGCAATTGGCAGGGATTGTCGTTTGTTTTCACTTGATTCAAGCCAGGCACTGAGGCACCTTGCAAAGCTGCAACCCTACACCGCTCGTATGGCACCAGATGCAGTGAAATCACTGAAATTCCGTGTCGCACCACACCACATCGTGTGTCTTCGCTCTTAGGTAGCCATAAAAAGTAAGAAAAATTGGTTTATTTGTCACTGAAAACCCGTATAAGTTAACTCGAATAAAAAACAAAACAAATCGAATAAAAAATTAAAAGCACAGACCAGAAATAGTCGGCAGGTGCACGTCATGACTGTGACAAGAAGACTTCCATTCAGCATGATGCTGTGCTATGGGAGACCGTCAGCTTTGCAGTGGCCACCCGAAAACGACGTACGAAAACTAAGTTAGATTTAAAGATTTGTACTGATTACATACTCGTACATACGTAAACTCACGCCTTCCCAGGGAGCTAAGCAGAAACTACGGAACACCACCTACGATCCTTACATACTCTTTTGGCTTCGTATACGTTCGTACAGGCACGCGCGCGCCGTTTGCGTTCCTTACATACTCTTTTTGCTTCGTATACGTTCATACAGGCACGCGCGCCGTTTGCGAGATTACACAAATATTGAAGCACCGCGCAGCATAGCTTGATGTTGATTAGTCACCCTAACGTCGCATTTAATTGCCAATAAGTAATGAGTTTGCTCCACGTTTTCAGTTCACAACGGGACATGCTGCCGAACAGTGCAGTGACAGACATGGATTTACCTGACGTCACCGATATCTTGGAGGAAACAGAACAGGTAAGGCTTTGTTATTTGAAATAAATACACGGTGGAATTACCATAATGGTTTAATTAAATTAAATGAAGGAAATATAATTGATTTGTGTCGAGGGTAATTCTACCGACAACTTTCATGTTTAATTAAAATTTAAAATAAGATTAAATTAAAATTGTCATTGCTATAAGGGTAGGGCTCAAACAAAATGTACCTTTAAAAAAAAAATCGCGGTCACCTGTTTGCTCCTAAATTTTAGTATAATATGGTAATTTCTATCAAAGAATTTTATTTGTTGCATTAAAATAAATACATCAAAATTGATGTTTGCAAAGAAAATACACAAAATCTTCAATTTACACAATACTTAAGTTCATAAAACTTTTAATAATTTATTTGCTCCATACAAAACATAAATGTCCCAGCGCAGTCCGTCGATAAGGTTTTAATTTTTATTTTTTTATTACGCTGTTAATTTCATTTCTTTTTGTCTTCATTGTTAGTATGGGATTTAATTCAAAGAACTTTGTCCGTAAATCTCGCAAAAAATTATAATTGCTTACAAAACAACCAATTAAAAAAAAAGTCCCATAAAATCTTCTAGTGTGTTACAAGTAATGTGTTACGCGGTAGCTTTCGTAGTTTAGTGATAACCACACTAGAACATATTTTGTAGGGTGGCAGCACCGTGTACCAACAGCCGTCATGTGTCAATTTAATGTCAACCATTTTAGTCTTGTAACAAAAGTGAAGTGAAATGGTGTAGTGTTTTTTCCCTCCAAAAAATTGTTTATTAAACACAGAATTTTCAAGGTAAGTGTTTGTCTTTCGTTATATTGAAGTAGAGATACTAAATAAATACCTTTTTGTGTCGTATATTATGGCTTTCTTTCCAATATTTCGTTGAATTTGCGGCTGCTATAGTCAAGTAAACACTAGAATGTTCTCGTGTGTTCGCTCTGGTGTGTTATGTTGTGTTACGTAATGTGTTACGTAACACACTGGATAACATTAAGCTTGGTGCACATTGTCTTTAACCGACTGCGGCGAAGTCCAAAAGGGGGATAATTTACATTTGCTTGCGCGTGAATAACCGTGTATAATTGTGTGTGTAATTATATGCATGCCTTCCCTTCTGTTGCTTTATAAGCACTTAATACCAAATAAATTAAAACTAAAAAATAACATTTTGTATTTTTATATTGTTATTTACAAAAGCTTCTATTTACGATATTTTTTATATAAGTAGTAAATAAACTTATGCAGTAAGTATGCTGTTCGGTGTGTAATCTTACTATTGAGATATCCTGCATAGTAACAATTGAAGCTTATTTTATACAGATGCCTTCGAGCGCAGCTGAACGGCAAAAACGATACCGCGAGAGGATGAAGAATGAAGTTGAAGAAGAAGATGAGGATGAAGTTGGTTTTGTTTCTTTAATAATTTTATTGTGCTTTTTGATAAGTGTTTTTAATTTCACTCTGTTGATTTCATGACTTACCTACTCGGTAAAATCAAGTTGGTTTTGTTTCTTTAATAATTTTATTGTGCTTTTTGATAAGTGTTTTTAATTTCGCTCTGTTGATTAAAAAAATGTGACAATAAAAAAAAAGTAAATTTTAAATTGTCTTGTCTTTTTTATATGTGATACTCTACAATAATGATAGAATTTACTTACCTACTGATTAATAATTTTAAAAATCATCAATAATTTCTCTAAGTTATATTTTCCTGGAAACCATATTTTTTTCATGAAATAGACATATTTCCAGGAAATATAACTTAGGGAAATATAATATTGATGATTTATACGATTTATCATCATTACCCTTAAATGTCGTAAGATTTTTTAGTAAATGTTGATACAATGTAATCCTGCCTTTACAGGGTTCCAGCGTGTTACAAATTTTCCAGTGTGTTGCATTTTAATTTGTGTGTTACGTTTTCTAGTGCGTTATGGTACAAATTTTGTGAGCCCCACCCATAAGCGTGAGATAAGAATACAACAATTAGAAACGAGTATAATGTTGTATTGTTAACGAAAGGCAGTTATGCTCTGCATTAAGTAAAGACCCTGATCCAGTTCCAGGCCAGATCTTCTTGAGTCTTTAGATCTTAAGCTGATACACACTCATTTTTTCCGAAATCAATTTTAGTATTGATCTTAGTCCAATTGAACTTACGTGTCTACTAACTTTTATCTCCATCCTAAATACTTGGTCAGAAGAATGGTACGCTTTTGTACGCTGAGCATTGATTAATATTAAGGTTTATATCGATAAAATCAATTTAAAGCCATTTACAAAATCTAAATAGTCATTGTCAAAATCGCTCCAGCCGTTACGGAGCCGGCAAAAACAGACACACAGACAAAAAAATTCAATTGTTTTTTGTTATAAGTAGCGTACTTATGTACTTTCTTATGCATTTAGTAAAAAGCTGTTATTTTGACATTACAAACAGACACTTCAATTTTATTTATTTGTATAGTTATAGATGTATAGATTCATCATAATCAGAATTTTCACGATGACTGGCCCTTGCGTCATCCTCGCTTTCTCGGGAATAGCTCATTGTGCTGACTTAAAGATTACCTCATAAGGATTTCCAGTGATTCTACTGATAGTGTTTCTAACTAGAAATACTTCTTCATTCCAGGTACTTAGAAAATGCTTCACAGAATACGAAATAGACGAAGTGTTCCTCTCATTCAACGGTGGAAAAGACTGCACAGTGCTTTTAGACATGACTTTAAACGTGTTACGTGAAATGTACAAACGCGATGACATTGCAAGTGAACTTAAAGTTGTATATATCCGTACTAATGGACCGTTCAGGGAAATAGAGGCCTTCGTAGAACAGATAAAGGACCATTATGGCGTGACGCTGATGGTGACGGAAGGTGAACTTAAGACTACCCTGCAAAGGCTACTGGATCAAGATCATAGACTTAAAGCTGGCCTTATGGGGACACGGCGAACGGATCCTTACAGCGAGAATTTGCAGTTTATGCAGGTAATTTTATTAAACAATCTACTATTTAGTTGCACCGACGGCATCCATCGCATTTCTTAGAACTTTCATAACGATAGTTATCCGATAAAATCCTTTGTATAAACATCCAGATTATTAGTAATTGAACGATAAACTGAGTGGATATAGATAACTACTAAATTACGAGAACTCATTCTGTTGAGAGGTACATAAATACATTGTATGTATTTAGGAAAGCTACAATAGGCGCTAGGTATGTCAACTAAAGCCTCGTACAGACTGGCGCGACGCGCCACCGGTAATTGTTCTACCGTGAAGTTTTCTTAGAAATTGTTTTGTTAGAGTCGCGTCACGCTAGTCTGCATGCGGCTTAAGGGAAGACGGCGCACAGTGGTCAAATGCTGCCTTGCACTCTTGCAGTTACATTTTGGGGTGACCTCACCACAGTCTCGTCTGGGATGATGTGCCCTAACAGGCGTGCAGGCGTTGCACAGAGGGGGTTTCAGGTCGGTCTTTTGAGAGGTAATGGTGCCCGCCCCCATTCATGTGCAGATAGATGGTGACAATAATTATGGGTGGCATTATGTATGTTAACTACGAATAAAAAAGGGTATTAAGGTTTTATGACAGCAAAGCTTTATTTGTGCTGGAAACTAGTAAGTATGTGTGCTTTGTAGACAGCAAACCTGCAAAAAATATAAAAAATACCCAGATCACATGACATTCACTTTATTTCTTCCGTCTCATGATTGTGTTTCATGTGAATCATTCTTTAACTATTGTGTCTACTTTGCAGACTGAAAAATAGTAAAAACACGAAATCAAATGAGATATGTCGCTGACTGTACGATGAACTTTTAAATGACTTGATAACCTTGATGTAAGAACATCAAGGTTAGTAGGCCGAGTTTCAAATCATAACCATAAGGTGACCATGAAAGTGACGCTGCAATTCTCTCAATACCTCGCCAGTTTGAACCATAATATGGAGAACGAGCTAAAGTTGTTTTTCTATTGGTATCGTATAAAGCCAAACACTCTGAATATCGCGTTTCGGGGCGTCTTGTTCCACTGCTTACGTTTCAAACACTAATTTCAAAGTAATGTTGTATCTAATACCAATTTATTATGGATACTTGATTATTATTATTTATTTACTTTAACAGAAAACAGACCCGAGCTGGCCACAGATAATGCGAGTGTCTCCCCTCCTGAACTGGAACTACCATCAGATATGGAGTTATACCCTGCAGAGAAGAGTTCCTTATTGCAGCTTATATGATAAAGGGTGAGTTAAAAACTCACACTGGCGATTTGCGAGCGAGTTATCAGTGAGGCGATTGTTCAACGCACTAGCTGCGTGTGCGTAGCGAGCACGCCACGTGTGCACAACGTGTTCGCCTAGTTTGTGTAATGAGAGCGACGTGAGTGTACAAGAGAGAGCGAGACAAGCGAATATTCAATATTGTGAAAACACAGCCAACACGTCGTGAAGTCGCGGCTAGCTTGCTTCGCACCCGCGGAGAGCACATTCACAAATACACGCTGGCGAATCGTCAGTGAGTGTGATAACGCTCTTACAAGTTATAATCAATTAAGATAAAATAGCAAGTCAGGAATTCAAACAACCAATGAATTTGGAACTAAGAATATCAGCCTGTAAATTGTCCACTCACGAATATAAGCCACCCAATAGTCTCTAAATTAACTGGCAAACAGATTGATGAAATTAAGAGTGTTTATTCTGAAAGTTGGCAAAGTCGCAAATAGATGTCAAATATTTCGCTGTTTTGATTCATTTGATAATATTTCTGTATGGAAATAAAAAATGTGGCTAACTAGCGAACTAGAATATTGATTATGAAATGCAATAATTAATATCGTAACACCGAATAGTTAGTTTTAGATGTAAAAAAAGTATTTGGAAACTTTCCAAGTGCCTTTTTTCAGCTAAAACGGGTACAACATCAAATTCAATGTTATAATTGCAATTCATTATTAATTATCTAGTCAATTGGTTAGCCACATTTCTTATTTCCATACAGTATTATTTCCAAATTAATCGAAACAGGTAAATATTTGACAGCTATTTACGACGTTGCCAACTTTTAGGATGCACCCTCTTAATTAATTAACATTGTAATTAACTGTCAAAAAGATGCATAACATGCATCATAATAACCGGAAATATGGTGTACCTAATTTTTGTTTGTCCCCGCCTGCGATACCAAAATTCTATAGATTATAATGCTTGTTTTTCTCTTTTCAGTTATGTGTTTTTGCAGTCGGGTTTTTTGTTTTTTTTTTATGTTTAATAAAGGTGAAGTTGTAAGATGCAGTTCAGTGGGGAACAATATGTACACCTCTGCCTAAACCTTCGGGGAAACAAGGCGTGATGTTATGTGTTATGTAGTTTGTTTTACGGTTTCTGAGAACGATGAGTCGATCTCGGTAGACCGTTTTTCTCCTTGTGTCAATAAAATAGGGATAATGTTAATAGGATGCATGTTATGCATCTTTTTGACAGTTAATTACAATGTTAATTAATTAAGAGGGTGCATCCTAAAAGTTGGCAACGTCGTAAATAGCTGTCAAATATTTACCTGTTTCGATTAATTTGGAAATAATACTGTATGGAAATAAGAAATGTGGCTAACCAATTGACTAGATAATTAATAATGAATTGCAATTATAACATTGAATTTGATGTTGTACCCGTTTTAGCTGAAAAAAGGCACTTGGAAAGTTTCCAAATACTTTTTTTACATCTAAAACTAACTATTCGGTGTTACGATATTAATTATTGCATTTCATAATCAATATTCTAGTTCGCTAGTTAGCCACATTTTTTATTTCCATACAGTATTATTTCCAAATTAATCGAAACAGGTAAATATTTGATTTTGCAGTCGGGTTTTTTGTTTTTTGAATAATTTTCTTTATTTCAAGTTTTTTAGTTTTATTAGTATATCTTAATTTGGAATTGACTCATTACCAGCTTTTATTTGATACCAATATTGTTGAAATTCATTAAAAAAAAAAAACCTTTCCCTCCCTTTTTTTTTTGTACTTGCAGATGCAATACATAAATATTATATAGCCTATGTCACTTCTAAGATTAAGACGAATCTAACGACACCTCCTATGTTAAAATCCATCAAGCCGTTTAGGCTACAGAGCGTGCCAAAGAAATAGACATACATACTAGAGATGATGAATATAACCATCAACCATTAAATTTAACTAATATTTAAAATTAACCATGATATTCAATAAATAAAATTAACATTAACGAATAAAAATATCATATCAACTTCTTCGGCGCAAAATTGGCAAGGACGAATATTTCTCTGTCTCGCTCGAACAACGCGCTGTCTCTCGCTCGCTCGGGTTGACCTTCGGAGCGGCAACGCAGTGTCGTCAGTGTCGTAGAAATATTTATTCCGTTACGTGCATTCAATTGTATGTTCTATCTTTGTTGCGTTAAAACACATTTACTGTTGGGGATATTTTATTCTAAAGAAAGTTGTTGATATTTTTAACCAATATTTCGGTCGGTTAATGGTTGATTTTTGATATAAGTTTATTTTATTAGTTAGTTTTGATATTTTACTCAAATAACAAAGTCGCGTCGTTGCGTTGTTGTTGTTTTTTTTGTTTTACAAAATGCCGAGACGAAATAATAATACGTGGAACCATTTCGATAGGGTCGTGGGGGTGGAAAAAGTCGCAACTTGTAGCACTTGTTAAAAATATTCGATTATCTAATCGAGATAAATGCTAGTCAGTCCTAAGCTTGTTAAAGTATGAAGGGAAGTTTAACTTAACAATTTCAACATGCATTAGTTAATAGAATATTCAACTTTTCAACATGTTGCAGATACTTGAATAAAAATATTAACTAATATTTTCAACCAATAAAAATATCGATATTTTTATTTAACCATTAACCATTAACCAATAAACAATTTCAACCAATATTCTCATCTCTAATACATACATACTGTCGAAAAACATTACCCTCCTTCTGGGGCAGTCGGGTAAAAACTAATTCTACTTACAATTTGCAGGTACACATCAATAGGCAGTGTACAAAACACATGGCCGAACCCCGCACTAGCAACCAAAAACAATTTCGGCTGCATATCGTACTTACCCGCATGGCGCCTATCCGATGCGTCGCTAGAACGGGCAGGTCGTGGCTCCGCGCCTAAGATACCCGTCAATGGACACGAATCTTACAGCACGATCAACGGCCACAGCAATGAAAATAATCATATAGGCAACAGCGATCATATACATCCGTCTTGTGTGTAATTTATGGAATTGGCAAACAGTAAACTACTACTGATTGTGTGTATGTTAATGGTACCTACTACATTCTGAACAAATTGCATGGAACGACTACTCTCCATTTGAAATAATATTAGACATTTAACTTAACCTTTTTTTACAGTCCTTTTAACCGATTTTGACTTCTATTGCGTTGGTGACATGACAAATGACAGCTGCAGTAAACAGTTGGTATTGTTACCACTTTTTTGCTTTTAAAGCCATCCTTATGCCTACGGTATAGAAGTCAGAATCGGTTGAATGGACTGTAAAAAAAGGTTTGTTTAAATTGCAGCCAGGCTGATTGGTTTATCTTTTCATCAAGACGTATTCTTTTCTCAGCTCACAATCATGATAATGATTTTTTCTTACAACACTTGAATTACCATGACAGCCCATTACCGTTCACTGACGAACATAGGCATCCTAATGACTCGAATTGTGGTCGCATATTATTTGCCTGTCACGGGACAAGCCAGTACTATAAACCAAATACAGTAACAAAAAGATACGTACTTCTAATTAGCCTGGCTTCTTTGTCTCTTTTCACAAGTCTGTGTTCTCCAGATGCGGGCAAGTTTTCATACATACTTTTAAAAGAAACCTACATGACAATCAGTTGGTGATTACTTTGCTCAATGTAAACGCGTCCTTAGTCCGAATTAAATCTCTAGTAATATTTAATAATAATTATAATTATCAGGTCATAAAAGCCCCGATAACTAGACATTTACATAATTACTTTAAAAATAATGTTGAACTTATCAGAATATTATTATGTACAAAATATCGTAATAACGAGATAAAAATATATAAACAAATATCTTCAGATATATTTATTACTTTTAACATTGTTAGATTAATCTCTATGGAAAAATATATGGTATGATGTTACTATTTTTCTTTTAAGCTAAATGTGTTGTCTCAACATAGTTATTGTGTAAAAAAGAAATCGTAAGAGGTACGAAACTTAATTCGAAGCTAATCATAGCAATAGCTTCAATAAAAATTACCCGATAATCATTTAAAATATTTGCATCAAAAATAAAGTGCCTCATTCCAAAAGAATTGTGTCGCATTTGAAATTCTCATAAACACGGTACACGTATGTGAAACACAACAAGAAATGCAACAAATTAGTTGCAACACGCGTTGCAACTAGTTCGCCTAGTTGTTGTGTTACATTTCATGTCATCATCATCAGCCTACAGCAGCTGCAGTCCTCTGCTGGACATAGGCCTCTCCAATTGCACGCCATTCCGCTCAATTCTCGGCAACTCTCATCCAGCTGCTACCAGCCACCCTGTGAAGTTCGTCACTCCACCTAGACTGAGGGCATCCTATCTTACGTTTCCCGATTCGCGGTCACCTCTCAAGAACACGTCTACCCCAACGGTCATCGGTTCTACGGCTACTCTGGCCGGCCCATTGCCACTTCAGCTTGCTTATTCTGTGAGCTATGTCGACGATTTTGGTTCTCTGCAGGATTACCTCATTCCGGATTCTATCCCTCAGAGATATTCCAAGCACAGCTCGTTCCATAGCTTGCTGGGCGACCTTGAATTCAATTCATGTTGCATTTCATGATACGTTAATCATTACGTACCCACCATTAGAGCTTATATTGTTACCGTAGTTACTCAAAGCCTGCTGTCTCGAAACAATACATACTTGTTATTTTCGAATTAAAATGTACTTAATTGTGAATTTCACTTAATTTTCATGCCTTTTGTACAAATATCACATGTATTTCGTTTATTCGTAAGATAATTTATTTGTTGTTTATTAGTTACCTATGTGTTGTACCTATATTGAATTTAGATGACTGTGATGTTAGCGCTTGTTTCATAAATGCAAATTTATTGCCGTACGTTAGTCTCGCAAAAACTCGAAAATAGCTCGTCAGATTGTGAAGAATTTTTTTTATGTTGTTGTGTGCGTGCTGGAGAAAGTTCCTAACAAAAAAAAAATGTAAAAAGCTTTGCAATGCATGTCGAGCATTAGCTAGTTAAATAATAAATATGATTACTTTCATGCAGACAAGTTTTCACATTCATAGACCGGCGATATTTATAATATCAAGTTTTCATTGCACGTAATAAATGCACTAAGAGCTAGTTTCACCATACTCTGTTAGTTAGTTTTAACGTCCCATTACGTAGATAACGGCCCGTTAGGCGTAGTGAGTGTTTCACCACGTACTAACGAATGGTTAATTCTCTTAACATGGCGTTAAACTTAATCACTGCTCCAGTGGTCTGCTAATGCTTGTAACGGGCCGTCAACTGGTTGTGAGTTGGTGATAATTTTATTTTTTAACACGAAATAGGTGATATAAAAAAAAATAGAACTTGTAATATTATTCGACGTCCTAAAACACACAAAAAGCGACGACGTCACTATTTTGAAGAATATGACGATGTAGATTTCAGGACAAGGTTTCATTTATCGACAGATTTTTGTAGCTATGGATGTTTTGCGCTGAATGATTGAAGATAAACTTGAATATTCATCAAATCGGTGTGTACCTTAAATGGTCTTACGATGTGAATTGTAATAAAAATATGCCTGTTTTGTTATTTAGTACAACTTCTTTCGTAAGGTGTTAGGTACTTAATATAAATATTTGGATGCTAATTTGTAACCTTGTTTGTAATGTGTTATTGGGTTTTACCATCTGGAATTTCTTAGTAGCAGCCTGGAGTCTGGATTTGTGCCCAGTCGATGGCAATAGGCTCGCCCTCTATTACATGGGCCTTAAAAAACATAATTGGCGAAACGTGGGTGTACTATAGGTACACCTCTGCCTAACCCATCGGGGAATACGGGCGTGATGTTATGTAGGTATATATGTGTAATTTGTCACCTAGTTTAAAAGCTCACACATTTCTTCCCACTAGTAATAGGACAACCCCATCATCTCTACCGTGAATGTTACACAAACCGTCTACGAGATGTCGTATAAGATGGGTATGGATGAAGCAAACCTGAAATTTTGTTTGCTTACAGAAACAATTCGATTTCGCTAATAAACCAACTCCTATTTAGTTGGTATATCGGACATTGAAACTGCTCAGGGAGTTGAATTCTTCTATGAGCATCTTTCAACCCTCTTTTATCATGAGCAATCATCACTACAATATTATTATGTTTTGTAATGAGTCTTATTGAAATTTCTTTTTCACTGCGCAGAAATTGGGACCGCGATTTCTTTACGACATATTACAACACACAAAATTTTTAAAATTACAAAGTTATAATCACTGACTCGTTGGTCTAGTGGTCGCAAGCGCTACTGCTGAGCATGAGGTCCTGGTTTCGATTCCCAGGTCATGCGTGTTATTGGGTTTTTCCACCAGGAATATCTCAGTAGCAGCCCGGAGTCACGATTTGTGCCCGGTTGATGGCAATAGGCTCGCCCCCTATTAAATGGGACTTAAACATAACTGGCGAAATGTGGGTGTACTAAAGGTACATCTTTGCCCAACCCTTCGGGGAACCAAGGTGAAATGTTATTAAAAATCACCACAATTAAAATTCCACAAGCGCGACACCGAAAACATAAAACATATGGTATGACAGTATATTATATAATATGCGTATGACGTTTAAACCGACAAATAAAGAATTACACAGATGCTCTTTCGATTTTAACACAAATTATGACATTTCAATTCAGTGGCATTACATTATTATACGGCTAGTTCCAATGAGGTATATTTAGATAATTATTTGTTTAGACGCCATGACATTCTGTTTTGGTTGCTTATAAACATGGTACGAGAGCCGATGACCAAAATTTATGATTCATCGTTTTACGAACAAAAACGTATAAAATCGATAGATTTGGTTATTCTGAATTCAACAAATCCTAATTTCCTCAATTTTCCGCATCACGTCTGAGCTGACCGCATTTTTAAATATTATGTCAAAAAAAAAAAACAAACTGTTTCATAGCAATCTGTCTGATTTTCAGAATGTAGTTGAACGATAGATCTAAAGTGGGTGATAGACATGCGTACTTGGCCCGACATTGTTGGTGACACACGTGAAACACGCTTTCTCACACTGTATTGCGATGTTTTAGAATTTTCTGAACCAAACTAAACATACATTACACAAATGACGAAACAAAATGCAGGCTCGTGACTCGCGGCTATGACAGATGTACGAAACTACGAACCAAGGTGGGCTACGAGCAAAATTTCAAACCTGTTGGATCGCCGGCGAACTTTACACACGGTCGAGTAAGGTCGCCGAGCCATAAGACGGAGACCGTGTGCTTGCTCGCACGTCTATAACCCCTTTTAGATACCTACAGAAAACACAATTTTCAGAAACTTTGTCGTAATAAAATTACGAAACCTATGTAAATTTTTAATATCAGACAGTGATGAAACTGTCTGCCTATTTTTTTTGACATAGCAGAAATGGGTTCCCATAACTGTGTCGTTTCTGACCTGTACTGCTCACCGAGTCGGGTTCAGAATCATTTAAACTAACGATTTTATACGGTTTTGGTCGTAAAACGATGTGGTATGATTTTGGTCGTGAGCTCTCGTACTAACGAGAGTGAATGACAAGTCAGACCGGTCATATTTGTTCAATCGATGACAGATACCACAGAGTACTTTATAACATACTGACAGATACTTCTACTTGATGTTTGATTTAGCAACGCCTTGGTAAGATCCCTCCGTAGAACGTAAACCTTTTTGACGTCTTCGTCAATTTTAACAGAACATTTCATAATGGCTCATTAAGAATAGTTTGGTGAAATCAGGTCTAAATTGACCAAAACAACATTTAATTTAATTGTTTAGATTTAGCATTAGTTGATTTTAGAATTCAGGCCCAAATGCACCACAGATCACTAAATGCATTTGACGCTAAACGTATTGAGAACATCATTCTGTCTCCGTCATCTTCTAACGATTGACAGAAACAGAGCGATGTTTTAAAAATACGCTTTGCGGTAAAAGTATGGCAATTTGTGGTACAAGCGGGCCTTAGTGTTTAGTCTTTTATTTAACGCAGTTCAAGTGCTAATCCATATAAGGCGTGTAATCAACAAGGACCCCGATAATCAAACGCATGTACATCAAGGAATGAAAATGTTAGCAACTGACAATTTTCCGAATACGTAGGTATTGACAGCATTATGAATGACAGTTACAGTTCGAAAAGATGACAATGCACCCGGTATGTGGAAAACCCGGAATGCGTTTGAATATTGCTTCATATTTTCGCTCCATTTTGGGCGGAATGTACGGGCACTTAGCCCAGGCACAGATAATGCCCAGGTTCGCACGGGCGATGTTTTCCCGCAGCGATTTTTCTTTCGTGCATTGGATTTACAACGCTCTGTTTAGCGCCGAGAGTTGAAAATCCAACAGTGTGTTTTTTCAACGCGCTGGGACGAGAGCGCTTCCCAGCGCGTTGGATAGAGAATTGAAAATCCAGTGCGCGTTAACGTGAGCTAAGTATCACAGCTACACGCATATACGCGCGTAAATTGCCTTATAAGAACTGTAGTTACAACTATTTCAATATGTGATGGCGTCTCACTACTTAATGTAAATATTTTTTAAGTATTTATTCAATTGTAATGTCTTATTTATTTTACGATATATTTGTGTGACGTTAAAATTCTAGGCAGTTGTTGTAGTTTCGGTAACGAAACTTCACAAAAAAAGAAATCATAAAAGTTAATAGAAATTTTATTCCACAAGAGACTTAAAAATTCTTGATAGCTTTAATATTTTGCGACAAGTATTTAAAGTGATTGTGAAGCAAATTTTGTATTTTTTGTTTATTTATTTTCGTAACTATTTATGACTCTCGCCATTTTATTTTTGTTTGCTATATTTTGGCACGGTTGTGTTAGCACATACCTTTGTTTGAATAAAAACACGTTATTTAGAAAGAAAATATTTTATTTCATTTTTTCACATTTTTAAAGCAAAAAGCGGAATATTTTTTTAATAACAGTACTCTTACCCTATATTTACAGTTATTGTCTTGATTAAGTTAATCATTTTCATTACGTGTTATTACCGCTGTTATTAGGTTTCACGTGTTTCCTGATAAACTCTTGGAACATCGCCACATCAGCTGGTTTGTCGTCTGAAACAATCCAAAAATTATCATAAGTAATTTATCTCTAAAAAGGTGGATCATGAGTCTGATACAGAAAGCAGTTAGTCTTGGATAGGGCACGTATTTTGCGAAGGTTCTTTACTTTGGGTCCCTAACCACCGTCACATTGGGTCAACAACAAAACTAGGCCCATAATTTCTCTGTTGCTTTTGGAAAGTGTCCGCGGCGCTACCTCGCTGGAACAAAACCTTCTTTTTAGAGCGTAGTCGCAACGTGGCACGTAACTATGACCATCCGGCTCGAAGGACCAATAGATAAATGAGAAATTCTTGAACACAACTTAGGATATGTGGTTATAGACGCGCGAAATTCTTGCCCGTTCTTCTCCATAGGAAACGATAAATCCGAATGTAAGTTTATGTGACATGAAATACTTTGAATTTAATTGAATCATGCAAGTGCTGTTTTAACATACCCGTCTCCGGCTGGTTCTCTGTGCCCTCCTCATCGCTAGAGCTCTCATTGGCTGGATGTTTGAGGTACATGTCGCTGATTTCGCGACCTCCCGACACCTCTTCAATGAGCTTCTTTTTGTCGATCACTGTATCGTCAGGACCTGGTAACAGAGATTATGTTTTGAGTTTGATGGTCTTAGAAAAAGAATAAATATTTTTAACTAACTGCGCCCCGCGGTTTCCCCCGCATAAGTCTCGATCCCATGAGAATATCGGGATAAAAAGTATCCTATGTCTCAATCCAAGTCATGCATGATCTATGTGCCAAATTTCATACAAATCCGTTCAGCCGTTTTAGCATTAGTCGGGCAATGTTATTGGGTTTTTCCATCAGGAATTTTTCAGAAACCTGATTCGTGCCCGGTTTATGGCAATAGGCTAGCCCCTTTAAAACATAACTGGAGAAATGTGGATGTACTATAAATACGCCTCTGCCTAACTCCCCTTGAAATACAGGCGTAATGCTAATGTTCATTGAACCTTGTAAGTAAATCATCTACCTACTACTGTCTGAAATAAACGTATATATTATTTTCGACATAATAATAGGTCATGAAGTATTTTGAAACAAACCTTTGTTTTTTAACTCTTCTGCGCTTCGTTTCTCCTCTTCTAATTTTTCAGCGCGCATCTTCAGCCAGTCTGCTTTGTATTCCCTAAAAGAACAAAAGGCGATCCATTACTTGATCAAAATTAAAAAGAAAAATAATTGTATGTGTGTAGGTATTATTGTAGGAAATACATCATTATTGTATGAACCTACTTTTCGTATTCTTCTGCAGCATCATCAACTAACTTGAAGAATTCATCTAAACCCTGAAAGAAAGAACAAAAATGAGATCAAATCACGTAAATAAAATAATTCCTCTGAGGATTTAGTTTAGAAGAAATTTCCTTTCTACACTAAGGCTATTTTTCTACTCCGTACTGATATAGGAATCATTCACAGTAATCGATATTTTTGGCAACGAAAAAGAAAAAGCAAAAACTCATCGCCATCGTGCGGATGGAGGAGATTTTATCGCGCACTGAATTTTCCATGCACGGCTGAGTACGGAGAGTTGAAAATCTAACAATGCGCGTTTTTTGGAGCGTTAGGATGCTCTCTGTTGGATTCTCAATGCTTTGCTCAATACAGAGATTAAAAAATCCAGTGCGTAATAAAATCCGTCCTGTTACAAAATCCCCTGTGCTTACTAGGGCTTAAAAGTCAAGTAATACTAACATCACCCGTATGTGCACTAACACCGCAGCACCGCAGATCAGAGTAGAACGTGTCAAGTGCGAGCGCCATGGACCGCGTCAGGTTCCCAATGTACGTGCTCCCGCCTTCCGTCTCGCCCTCGCCCTCGGCATCTAGCGCCTCTTGGAATGCTTCGAAGTCTCGCATCCATTCCACAGCGTACGCGTTGTCTACTACGTCTGTCTGAGGAAGAAATTTTTGTTTACTAGGAAAACACTAACCAATAAACTTACATTAAACTCAAAAAAATAGTCATTAAAATAGTAGCTTTAGACTTTCATATTTATTAATTATTTATTTTCGACTAGCTGCTGTTCGAAGGTTCGCCCGCGTGGGCCTTTATTCTTATTCCCTTATTAATCTAAAATAGAAGTCCTCTTTATAACATCAGGTATCTGCCAATGAAACACCCGTCAATATCGGTCCAGCCGTTTCGGATATTAGCAGGAACAAACAGACAGTTTTTTTTTTTTTTTTGTTAATTCTATTTTTATTTTATTTTATATTTTATTTTACTAATTTATAAAGCTGAAGAGTTTGTTTGTTTCTTTGCTTGAACGCGCTAATCTCAGGAACTACTTAATTCTTTGTGTGTTATATAGCCCATTTGTCGAGGAAGGCTATAGGCTATATTATTATATCATCACGCTAAGACCAAAAGGAGCGGTGCACCAATGAAGAATGTTTCAAAATAACGCTAAAAACACCCCCCGGTTTTTTTTGCGTTAGCCCAAAGTAACTATTCCACGCGGGCGAAGAACTAGTAGTAGTAGTACTGTATACTTTCTTATACATTCAGTAAAAAGCTGTTATTTTGGCATTACAAACAGACACTTCAATTTAATTTATTTGTATTAAACAACCCCCTGCTTCGCACATGGTTCTTAGGAAATAACAAAACATCCGGACTTCTTTATTGTGTTTAAGTTTAATATTAATATATTATACCTTCCGAAATAAGTTCTCTAAAATGGTGGTGAAAACATCATCAAAATCCGTTGCATATTTCATAAGAACAATGCGGTCACATGAGACAACTTTAATTTGTAATATGTATAGATATAGAATAGAGTTTTGAGGCAATAGACTCGCCCCCTATTATATGGGACTTAAAAAACTGCAAAATCTTGAAGTACTAAAGGTACACCTCTGCCAAACCCTTAATAAATCTTAGCAAGAATGTTCGGGAATCTGATACAGGCTGTTGTTTCCTAAGCTGTTCTTAAAACACTCAACTCTCAGGCCTACTAGACTACTCAGGCTGCAAAAAAGAATGTATGTATTGTCATTCTAAACGATTTCTTAGGACGTCCGATGAATCAATGTTAATATATTTATTCTTATGGTTTATAGTAATTTTTGTGTTATTTATCCCTTATTTTTTTTTTGGGTGGGAAATCATCAAATGACTTATCTCGCTCTGGGTGGAGCGGAAGGGCGAGTCAGACTCTTACTGACTAAAACCCACCCGTGTTGCTTCCCTTGCCTTGCCAGGGGCCATGGTTTCCCCTTAGGACTTCCTGCAACCCCGGGTTATTTATCCCATATGTTACACCTGCCATGTTTTGTCTCCAGCAACCTATAGTTGACTGATAGAAAATGCCTCAGGCATTAAGTCCAAGTTTGTACGGTTTTCTTTATTTATTTGTGTAAAGTTTTAATTAATAAATAATTATCTAGTAGGATAGGTTTATTGCTAATACCCACTTTGACCCCACACAAAAACAACATAAAAAAAAATACTTTACTCACCTTATTCATAACAACTATAAAAGGCAGCCTTGTTTTGTACAATATTGAGCATGCATACAGCATGTTGGACATAAATGTGACGGGTGAGACACTGCGAACTGTGTCCATTACATATACAACTACGGTAGGACATGTAGATGCTAATGCTTCTGTTACTATTGTACCAGAAGCTGACCATGTAAATACTTCTATTTGACCTGAAAATAAATAAAAATGATTCAGTAACGCTTTTAAATAGTAGTAGTAGTAGTATTATTATTATTTCATTATTTCAAATGAAATCATTTGAAAGAGCCTTGAAAAATACCCCATTTTTTGAAGTGAAAACTTCTTTAGAGCACTTTTTGGGTCATCATGGAACTCGCGTCATCGTCACCGAAGGCGCGGTGAGCACTTTTTTGTTGACAGCACTCTGTTTTATTTTTTTAATTGAGCCACAGCTTTCGTTCTTGCACTGACAGCAAGCCACAAAATTCCTGACATTTTCGTTAGATAGCGTTACTTCGTTTTCACTTCCATCGGCAGTCCCCAAAGACTGCCCCGCCTGTTTTGTTTTTTGGATGTAAATCTTTGTGCAGACTAGAGTGACGCGACACCGGTTATTGTTATGCCGTGTAGTTTTTTTTGAAATTGTATTGTTAGAACCGCGTCGCACCGCCGCGGCCGCGTGTGCACGAGTCTGTACTTGTAAAAAATTCGTGATGCTCTGATAAAACAAATTCCTAACTCAGAACTCAGATAGACCAAATTAAGAATAGCAAGTAACAACACAATTTAATTACAAAAAATAAACATTGGATGATAAGAATAAAAATATTAGTACCTGGTGTATCAATAATACAGTACTTATGTTTCTTTCCAGCCTTCTCTATCAAATCCACAACTTGTCCGAACTTTGTGGAGAATAAATTGAGAGCTGTCACTATACCGCCATTGGGGCCCAGCCCGTATTGTTTCATCACCTCTTTATAGTTCACAGTGTCTCTTATATCTGAAAATGATTATAATACATATTACACGCCAGACAACTACAAAACCCTGTGTTTATTCATGGCCTGCGCGCATGCATTTATTGCATGTCTACGTTGAATGCTTACCAATGTTAGCAGGATAGGGGACTTCCCTACAAGCCGGATCCAAGTTAATCAAGTAAGGTCTGGAGCCATCCACGACCTTATTGGAGAGCCGTCGAGTAAACGAAGTCTTGCCAGCACCAGCCATACCTAATTGAATACAACATATTAGTAAAAAGGCCTGTTAAACTGCAAGACAACATTATGCGACAATCCTAACCTAAAATTATTAAACATATCGGCTTCTTTGAATCTTCCTCCATTGCTTCAGGCTTAGATTCACTTGTAGACATTGTTCTGTTTTGTTGGTTTATTTATTTGTTTTTTTTTTAGATTTACAGTAATTTATAATTTCCAAGTGTTTACGAAAATACGAAAACACAGGACGAAAACTATTGAATGAACATGACTTGACAGTCTGACAGGTGACAAACTGTCAAATTGTTTTTTTTTTTGCTTGGGGCCGCGGTCTTTTGTAACTGGTACTATTGTATGTCGAAAATCAGTAGTAGGGGCCGACCATCATAGTTCTGAGGAATGTGCTATTGATTGCCTCATCGGTCTAGTGGTCGTAAGCGCTACTGCTGAGTACGAGTTCCTGGGTTCGATTTCCAGGTCGGGCAAAGTGTTATTAGGTTTTTCCATCAGGAATTTCTCAGTAGCATAGCAGCCCGGAGTCTGGATTTGTGCCCGGTTGATGGCAATAGGCTCGCCCCCTATTACGTGGGTGGGACTATTAACCTATTAACTGGCGAAATGTGGGTGTACTATATGTACACCTCTGCGTTAGATATTATAATACTACTAGCTGCCCGCCCCAGCTTCGCATGGGTAGCCCCAATTTGCAATAAAATAATATTGCGGCTATAAATTGAGATGAAGGCTATCCTATCTTTTAAGTTAGATCAAACTGCACACGGTGTGCAAATTTGATTGAAATCGGTTAAGTAGTTTAGGAGTCCATTGAGGACAAACATTGTGACACGAGATTTATATACACTTTCACATACATACACTTCACAGCCGATCACGTGCAGAGTACGTCCCAGGTTGATTGTCTCAGGACGCTGATCACGTTTTCAGTACGTGACTGACTTTCTTAGTGTTTACTTTAAAACGACGTCCGTAGTCCGTGTTCCGCGTGCATTGATATATAATAGTGTAGTGCTTTAGCTACGCACACATGTAAGAATAACCGCGGTGGGGCGCTTGGTGTGAGCGGAACAAGCTATCGAGTGTCGCGCTGCGCCAGTGTTCCCGCGCCGCTATTGCGAGAGCACGTTCATAAATTTTGGCGCGAATTGACATTCAAAATGTTTCTTATACGCAAAGATTATACGACATAAACACGAAAAAGATCATGTTCGACTTTTTTTTTTTTCATAAAACCCCCTTTTTTTTTTTTTTTAAATAAAAAAAACTAATTTACGTCTGTTTTTTATTTTTATCCTAGAAATAAACAAGTCAATAGTATAAATAAAAAAATAATTATAGATTTATCATTGATAGTTCTCATTTTATACATGTTACAATATCGGCGAAAATCGCCGGCAAACCCTGGAATCCGCGTTTTAAAATCTTCGGCTGTGAAAGTGTTAAGATATACCTCTGCCTAACCTTTCGGGGATTACAGGCGTGATGTTATGTTATGAACTACATAGCGCGTACCTATGCAAATGCAAGTCAATTATAGGTACAATGATTTGGTCGCGTTTGAAAAGTAACCTATTCACCCTTGACTTGTAGACCGCCAGGCTATATCTATCATGAAACAGGCTCCGGCAGGGATTTTCAGTCCTTACCTAGCTGCTGCACTTGACTTTGACTGCCTTGGGCCGTGTTTTTTGCCACAAACTTTGGTACACATAAAGGTTGGGGTATCTTTACCTCAATTTTTACCTTTATAAAAGGAAGTGTATAGAGTGCCGCTAGCTGACAATGACAATACAATGCTTACGGCACTTTAGCCGGTTTGAAGCAGAGCCACTATTATGCCGCTAGCGGCATTTTATCTGATACTTATAGTGCCGCCAGCGGCGGCACTCTATATACACTGCCTTTATAAAATGGAGTCTTGGAGTGTTCTTGTAGTGGCATAATTCCGTTCACATGGTTTTTGGTTTTATTATACCCGTTTATTCATTTTTACTGTACATATTGTTTACATTTTTAAATATTTTTACAAAATTCATTAAAAAAAACATTTAAAAATATAAAAAATAGTAGCCCACCGGTATCGGGAACAGGGTCCAAGCTACCGGCGGTCAGGGCTCCAGAGAGAGGAACCTCCTGACAATGCGAGCCGTGTCCAGGAGTACCGCTTTCTGAATCAAGCCCTTGACCCAGCTGCCTAACGAGAGCCTCCTTAGGTGTTGGTCGAGGCTCTTGGCAATTAAGCCATTGGCTGATACGACTATCGGCACAATGATCGCTGAGTCCACATTCCACATGTCGACAACCTCGCGAGCCAAGTCAAGATACTTGATTTGTTTATCTTTCTCGGCTTTCACGAGGTTCCCGTCATGCGGGATCGTTATGTCAATGATCATTGTGCGCCGCTCTACTCGGTCCACCACCACTATATCAGGTTTATTTGCAACAATAGTCCTGTCAGTGATGATGGAACGATCCCAGTACAATGTGATATTGCCATTTTCGAGAACTGGGTCGGGCACATACCTGTAGTACGGCACTTCAGATTCCACAAGGCTGTATTTTAGAGCAAGTTGCTGGTGGATAATCCTGGCTACAAGGTTGTGTCTATGCAAGTATTCTTCGTTAGCTAGACGAGAACACCCGGAAATTATGTGTCGGATTGATTCTCCCGGACGGTGGCATGCCCGACAAATGTCAACCGTGCCGTCCTTCACAATGAATCTCCGGTAATTGTTCGTCATCATAACTTCGTCCATAATTGCACAGACAAAACCTTCGGTTTCCCCAAATAGGTCACCAAACCGCAGCCAGGCTACGGACGCTAGGAAGTCTACATCGGGCCCATGTAGGGCCCGGAAGTAGCGTCCGTGAAGCTCCTTACTCTGCCATACCTCCTTGCGATCGTTAGTGTCAAGCACTACAGGCTTGCGCCAGTTCTCTTTAGCCAAGGATAGCGGGGTAAGGCCCTTGTCCACCGCGACCACATCTCGATGCATCCCCACGTCGGCTTCTAGGAAATATTCCCTAAGACTGCATATCTCGCGATTGTGGAGGGTCTTAGCGTTTAAAAAGCCTCGACCTCCACACTTTCGCGGGATATACAGTCTCATTACCGATGACCGTGGGTGATGCATTCGATATGCGGTTAACAGCGTACGGACCCTCCTATCCAGGGCAACGAGTTCGGTCTGAGTCCATTTGAGTATGCCGAAAGAGTACATTAAAACCGGCATGACCCAGCCGTTGAAGGCGCGCACCTTGTTGCCGCCCGATAGAAGGCTATTAGATACTTTCTTCAGGCGGCCAAAGAAGCGCTCCTTCAACGATTGCTTCATGTCAGTAACATTAATGCCCAACGCTTCCGACATACCCAAATACTTATAGGTTTCGGATGGGGAGAGGGCTCTAAGGTTTATGGAATCCGAGAGTTGGGTTCCCACGGATTCCACAATCTCCCCTCGCTTTACATGCATGACCGCACATTTGTCCACACCAAATTCCATCCTGATGGCGCTACTGAAAGTTTCAGTTATTTTCAGTAGCTCCATCAGTCGCAAATTGTTGGGGGCAAAGAGCTTTAGGTCATCCATGTAGAGGAGGTGAGATATAACCTGACCACCTCTCCTCAGCCGATAGCCTAGACCTGAATCCTCCAGCAGTGTGCTTAGAGGATTCAGGGCTAAGCAAAACCAGAGCGGACTCAAACTATCGCCCTGAAATATGCCTCGCTCGATCCTTATCGGTTCGCTATTCCTTTGGATATTTCAACATCCTGGATAGCGAAGGACCGTCCTCCATTGCCCCATACACGACATCAGGAAGGTGCGCAGAGTTGCATCTACTTTATACAACTCCAGCACCCTCATGAGCCATGTATGTGGCACCGAGTCATAGGCCTTCTTATAATCTATCCAGCATGTCGACAGATCCTTTCGGGAGCGGCGAACCTGCTGGCTAATGGCCATATCGATGAGGAGTAGCTCCTTAGTACCGCGGGACCCGTTCCTACATCCATTTTGAGAGGCAGACATGATTGAGTTGGTGTCTACATGATTGTTAATTTTAGCTCTCAAAATGGATGTAAGAACTTTATAGACCGTCGGTAAACACGTGATCGGTCTATAATTTTTGGGTTCCGCGGTGCTACCGGATTTATGGAGCAGGTGGGTGACTCCTGTCGTAAGGAACTGGGGTAGCGAACCAGACTCCAAAGCAGTCTGGTACTGAGCCGCCAAGCGAGCGTGCGACCTTGTGAACCATTTTATCCAGAAGTTGTGCAGCCCGTCCGGCCCTGGAGATTTCCAGTAAGGCAACGGACGGACTGCACGAGCTACATCTTGGGGGCAGATGGTAATAGCCCCCATTTCTGGAATCGGGTCGCAGGCTCGCTCAACTTCCTGAGTCCAGTCACCTTCGGTGTGACTGACAGGCACCGACCAGATATTCCGCCAGAAAGAACACATGGCACCATCATCTGGTAGGCGCGTGTCAGCCACACCTTGGTCCGGTCGCTCCCAAGCCCTATAAACCCACCTTTCATCACTCTGGAAGGTGCGATTCTGGGTGTATCGCTCCACTCGCCGCTTATACCTACGGATACGGTTCGCCCATGCATACACTTTCTGCTTCAGGAAGTCAATGCGCTCTGTAACATGGGCCATATAGTCCTCAGGGCTGATATCAGTCCCTGAGAACGCCCGCCTCACAAAGCGCATCACTCTAGGGCGATTATTGCCCTCCCTGAAGCAGATTAGTTTGCCGATGAGCGCTCTGGCCCCACCAATACGGTGCTCAATCCTGCACTGCCAAGCTGGTACGGCTGGTTTCGGTCGGGTAGCTCCAGAGTCATTAGCAAATTTGACGTGAGCTACACGACATGCCGCTACAGCCGCGCAGTACAGAATTGAATGAGTATCGGTGAGGTCTTCGCAGCCATCAAAATAGTTTGATAGCTGCGAATCCAGAACCGCCACCAGCGCCCTATTTTTGTTATGCATGGGCAAACGAGGTAAACGTGGTCTAAGTTCGGGCGGCATGTTCCGGTATTCCCGAATCGCACCCTCCAAAGCACTCCTCAATTCCTCATTGCACTGGGTACTTACGTTTGTAGCCCTGTCATCAATCCCCTCGTCAGCTTGACTTGTAATTAACTGCGGTGGTACTATTTCAGTCTGCGACGGGGGGGCGATGACATGGCTACTCTGCATTTCGATTCGCAGGCGATCAAGTGCAGTGTCATCCAACATGTGATTACGCTGGATGACCCGCACCTGATCCGACAGTCGTTGTGCCGAAACGTTGACAGCTGGCTCAAGCACCTGAAAAAGAGAGAGCATCCGAACACGGTACGCGGTCAGGTTGTTTCCCCCCTCTGTAGCCCCATAGTATGAGCGCATGACGTTTTCGTTAATGGATTGTGTCCATCTCATGCGCTGCACACTTCCACCGGAAGCTGGGACCCTATCAGAGGCCGGTGGGCCTCGAGGTCCTAAGCCGTCCGGTGGCCGGCGTCCTCCCCGTCGACGAGCAGGTGGTGGCGTCGTGGGCGGAGAGAAATACTCGTCGCTCGAGCTCGACGCAACTGCCGCGGCTGGTGTCGTCCGAGCGCTCACAGTGGGGCTGGGTACCGGCGGCGGCGAGGCGGAGCTGAGCGACGAGTCCGGAGGTAATTATTATTATACCTATTATTATTTATTTATTTCGGACAATTCTAGTCCATAGTTTTGTTTGTTCTCACAACACTATATTTGATGGTACCGTTTTACACACAGTAGCACAACACTAGCGGTACGTATTACCTAGTGTAGTACCTACTTAAAGCTTCAGATGCTCCTTTATGAATGAAAGTAATCTAGTGTTCAGGATTACCTAGATTTCTACATTATGCAGTCAACCGCACGTCAGGGTAACACTTGCAATCGCCATTATATTATACTAGCTTTTACCCGCGGCTTCGCCCGCGTGGATGTCGCAAAATATCCCACGGGAACGTTCTACCGGGAATACATACCTAATAGCCAAGGAAAAGATCATTGACTAACTTTCAGCGGACGCAGTGGTAGGCTACTACAGCTCCCGCGTGGTCAACCATAATTATTTTGTTACGCGTAATTTTGAAACTGTGATATCTCTTAAACTATTCATTTAAATGATGTGATGTAAAGGCATATTTTAATCGAAATTGAATGCCCAATTTAAATAACCTATTTAATTGGATAAGGATTAATAAGATACCGGTCAAAATAGCTTCGGAAATAACAATGAAAATTTTATACAATTTTGAAAGATAAAAATGGTTATTGTGGGTCACCCTTAAAAGATAGACATATGCCAACGCGGACTTTTTTGTTGCAATTTTTAAGATATACAATACTCTAGAACATAAATTTGATTTATCTCTCACGACTTACGCAGCGCACGCCAGTAAAGCTCCCAGTCGGCATGATTTTTTCCGACATCTTCAACAATAATCGTCATATTTCAGCCAATTTACACAAAACCTTAATGAATTATACACTAAAACCTTCCACATGAATCACTCCGTCCAATGGTGAAAACCGTTTGAAAATCCGTTCGGCAGTTTTTGAGTTTATCGCGTTCAGACAGACAGACAGACAGACAGACGCGGCGGGTGACTTTGTTTTATAATATGTAAGGATTATATCGCCATTATACGCTACGACATAAAGGCGCTGTTAAGCGATTTTCATACGACACCGCGCACCGACCGACGCAGCATGCGGATCTCACGTCGCACGGGCTTTTATGTAATGCCTAACACACCGCCCAACCCTACGGACGAGCGGCACTTGCCGCCCGCCCCTGCGGCTAGGGCGAGTAGGGCGGCGTTTGGCACACGGAACAACGCATTACAGCACGGATTACTGTTGGATAAAGGCGTGTAGCACTTTTTTGAAAATGGATCTATGTTCGCGTGGCACGCCGCTATTAGCCCATGCGCGCGGACATGCACACACACCACCTCTCCGCGCGACGCACCGCCACACAATCTGCTTCTCCGCCTCCGCTCCGCCCTCCGCGGCGGTGAGCGGCGTCGTGTGAAAACCGCATTAGAGTCAAATTATTGCCTGTACAACCACAAGCTAGCCTATGTAGTTGTGTTATTTTCTAGCGTGTGTATTTTGTGCTTTGTCCGTCACTGGAAAAGTGCATCTCCTTTCTTCTTCTCCTCTCAACAATAATACAAAAAAAAAGAATAATAAATTCTATTTATTACTTAATTACATAAGAACATTAATTTTAACATTAATAATTCATGATACAACACATTCAAATTGAACATTGTTTTTCTTTGTTATTACCACTTGAATGTAAACTGCGAAATTTTATTCTTGTTCTTACTTTGTGATTTGCAAAATTAAAGTAAAAACAATTTTCTAGCACTGTATTGCACAATTTGACATTTTGGTGACCAAACTTATTATTCCGCGACTGTACCTATGTAAGCGTCATAAAAAATCTGACTTGAGTTGCTTGCAAAGACGATGACGAAAATCAAATAAAGGAAATAGCATACATAACAACTCGGAAAGGGATCGTTACCGTATCAACTCGAGCCATTCCGTATTCTTTGTATGAAACTCCCTACTGCAACGCACACTAATCGGAATCGTAACGTAATCGCCTCGCCTCGGGACAAGCTCACGAACGGGCTGTCTTGAATGATCTATTCATCGTCGCAGACTCGCAGTGGACCAATCCAGATGTCGATAATATTTTTTTCAAAGTGGTACACCGTGTAACCATTCTCAGTAGCAGCGTCCCTAATAGCAAGCCCGGCGGACGCCCGTTGTAAAGTGTGGCAGGATAGTCTTCCTCCATACCACCAAGCAAACATCTTACCGCAGGGTCCAATTTACCGTGGCCCACTTGGAAGTCTCTAAACCGTCTCGGAAACCAAGTGGGAAAATGCAACTATAACTTCGCCCTCGCAAATTGGGGCTATCTCGACGATACCGTAGAAGGGTGTGGAGTACTGTGGAGCTGTGGTGCTTATGTCCCACCTTCTTTCCTGCCTGATGTGCCTTATTAAATGCAGCCGTAGCGACCTCTACACTGCCACCGACGATTCCGCCGAAGTGGCGGAGATTTGGTGCAACAAAATTGAATACGCTCTTGTACCATCAACACGACGAAGAAGAAGCAGCTCAGCTATCTTATTACGTAACATATTTTCTTAAACAATTACGTCTAATCCGTTTCATTTTGACAGTTCAACAACATTCATTGCATTATTTATGTTGTTACCCGATTTATTTTTTTGAACTTATGAAGCAATGGATTAGCAATCTGTGTCAAAACGATTCAGATTCTGATTGACCGTGCATTACGCAATTAGGGTACTGGTCAGAGTCAGGATTTGAGCACACCTAGCTTGGCATTTCATATCTCCTCTTCACTTTGTGCACCAGTCTTCGATGCGTGAATAAAGCAGCTGAATATATGAATGTTGCCCCACAATCTTTGCAAACAAGAGGCCGACAGCCTAAATGTTTGTTTATATGTTGCACTAGAGATTTTTTTACCTGTAAAATTAAAAAGAATTCTCTTTAAAATCTCGAAAATATTCAACGGCGTTCGTAGTGGACAGTGTGGGGTGGTACTGTCAATAAAAACTGCGCAATATAATGAACCAATATAAAGTCGATATATTTTATTAAAACGACTAAAGTTCTGTGAAGTGGACGGTCGTCGTAAATTGATCAAACAAGATGGATGCCACTATCACATCTTGCTTATCAACTTACGACGACATAGGATTTAGGACAGCTGCAATTTGCAAAATAACCATAAGAAAATCAGAATTTCGCGGGCCACCTTAGCGCATTCGCATCAATGGTATTTAAAAATTGAAATGGTTATTTTCCATAATTTTACTTTCTTTTTTCTTGTATAAAAGGTTTTTCTTTTTTTTTTGTTTCAAGGTTTGATAAGTTCGGGAGCCATTGATATTAGATTTTTCATTATATTATTCTCTGTAGAAGCTCAGAGTCTGAATTTGAGCTCGAGTAATTGCAAAATAGACATGGCCTTCGCCCTTCTATTACATGGGGCTTTTCTCATAACTGGCTGAATGTGATTTTATTAAACTCGCGAAGAAGTCCGATTTGACAGCTATTAAAATACTTTGTGTAGTGAAGGAAAAAAAAATCTGTTGCCAAAAAATTTGATCAAACAGGCTGGTTCAAACAGTTTTTTCAAATTGGCATGAATGCCTGTTGGAACATTTGATCTACTCTAATGAGTTATCAAATGGCATGAAAACATATGAATTTTCATATTTCTATTTGATCAAACCAACCTATTTGTTAGATCCGCATTAGAGAGTTTTAATCTACGATTTATTTACTTTGCTTAAAACTGATTCTCGAGGCATAACGTTTTATTACACGTAGGAGTACGAAACGTCAAATCGGACTTCTTGGATTGTCACGAGTGTAGAAGATACCTACCCCTCTGCTTATGCCTTCGGGAATACGGGTGTGATATTACGTTTATATTAAGTTAAAAACGCTTAGACATATTTCCTAGTAAATGTCAATAATTCTTCAGTTTCTCTCAGCCGAACTCATGGCAACTAAACTAAAAAAAAATATAATTATTACTTACAGAAAATGTTTTTCCACAATATTCACATATCTTGGGGTTGAGCTGAGGCTTTTCTCCCTTGTGAACGAAGCGAATGTGTCTGGCCAGAATGACTTTATTTTTACTATCCTTAAATGAAAATATTACAAATTAATTTAAGAATGTGGCAATCTGTAAAATCTGTTACAGTAAGTTATCGTCATCACTGTTAATAAAATACTATAAATTTATCTAATAATAATTGTTCATTGGGCATAAAAAAATCGTCCGCATCGCTGTCAATGGGAATGGGTTGAAATTTTTCGTCGGTTATTAAAAAAAAACAGCCATGCATTTTGACCGCGTAGGTATTGCACTTTTCTATAAAACAGGTTTTTTTTTTTTTAATCACCGTTGAAAAATTTCAACGCACTGGGGTTCAGAATCATGTACTGAATCCATGGTAACAGGCTTCGCGTCGATGTCCCTGACACCCTGTATAATTATCACTTGCTTCAAAATTGGTGAAGGCAAACATCGTGAGGAAACCGGCATGCCTGAGAGATATTTCTCGACGGCATGTGAAGCGAAGTCAGAACCCCGACGAATAGAAGAAGAATTCTACTCGTCTGCAAAATTATGTTAATAATACATTATGGATGAAATAAGTAAGCGTAAAACAATATAGATATCTCACCTTCTTACAAATATCACACGTGTACTTAACTCCACTGACTTCTTCGAGATGATTCTTCAAAGCGGTCTGCCCCTTAAAATATTTGTTGCAATGATCACATTTAATGCTGTGGAAAATGATATTAATTAAAATAATTGAAAAACAATTTCTATACTCTTTTTATTCAAAACAAAAGAAATATCGAAATGCCTATTGACTTAAAGGAGCTCTAATCAAAGCTTGTTGGTTCTCTAAACTTATTAAGAGCGTTTATTCTGAAATTGGGCAACGTCGCAAATAGATGTCAAATATCAAATTCAAATTCAAAATTATTTATTTGCAAATATGGGTAAACAATGTGCAGATGTTTTACATTCATGTAATAAATAAATAAATAAAATATTTCGCTGTTTTGATTAATTTGGCAATAAGAAATATGGCTAACTAATGAACTAGAATATTGATTATGAAATGCAATAATTAATATCGTAACACCGAATATTTAGTTTTAGGTGTAAAAAAAAGTATTTGGAAACTTTCCAAACGCCTTTTTTACACCTAAAACGGGTACAACATCAAATTCAATGTTATAATTGGAACTCATTATTAATATTCTAGTTCTTAGGTGCATTACATGAACACAGAACAAAAAAGTTGAACTGTCATTTTTATTCATAATCTTGGCAAAACGTAGTTAGCAAATGAACCCCCGGACTCCTAAATCGAGCCACCATGCATTTTTATATTTATAGACCTAAAACATCAAAATAATGATAAGTCAGAGAAAAAGTTTTTATGCAGTTTTGAAAATTTTGCAGTTGACATACAGGTAGGGACACGAAAAAAGTATCGTACTTTGTGGTATCGAGTACATTTCCATTCGATACCGATACTTTTGTACTCGATACTTTTACTCAATGAGTACTTTTTGGCAGGTATCGTATCGAATAAGAAATTAAGTTTTAAATGGGTAATCTTAGAAATTACCCATTTAAAACTTTCGACATTACGGCTTATGTTTATGGTTATGGCAACGCCATCTACGTTGCCATAACCATAAACATAAGCCGTAAGGTCGAAAGTTCACTCGTTCAGTCGTTCTGAACCTTCTAAAACATTACATCGATCTTTACTCGAAATCGTTCCTTCTGTTCACATTCAAATTCCTAACCTTTCCTTCAATCATTTACTACACTAAATAAATCACTCATTCACTCACTCGTTCACCGTTGTCATTTAATTTTATCGTATTCGTTTTGCGCTTTGTTTTTCTGCTATATTAATACGGTTGATCATTATTTTGCTTGACTGTTATTTGATGTATTCAAGTGTAATCTAAAAGTAGTGTACTAACGTTATTTACTGACTGATATTGACCTATGCTCTATCTATGCGCATTAGGTCCTAAGAAAAGTACTCGATACCTTGAAGTATCGATACATTTGTTCCGATACTTTTATGAGTACGATATTTTTTTTTCGATACTACTCATGATTACAGTATCGATACTTTCTATTCGATACCGTGTCCCTACATACAGGTCGACATTAAAAGAGTCTGACGTGGTGACATTTGGAACTAAATATTTTACTTAATGCAGACCTATAATGATGGCACTACTTTGCCAACAAGTGCTAGTGGGTTTTGATTTGAGTCACCCACAAGCAGCGTTTTTTGTTGCACATTTATTTTAACCATTTATTTCCCATTCGAAGTTACCTAAGTGCGATAGTGGCGCCCTCGTTTTATCCGAACTCTTTTTTGCTAAGCTGTACTGGCCATCATTTCGGTTGATCTAAATTTGAATTCACGAAGAAAAAACTCGGAGTTTGGTCGCTCTTATTATAATATAACATGCAATATCATGTGCAATGCAACAAAAAATAGTTGCGTAGTGAAAACAGAACCGTATGCTTATGTTCTAAAGCAGTTTTTCCATTGCGTAAAAGCATACATACCCAACTTTTTCAACCGTGTTATGTCTAAGACTGGTTTTGAGGTGATGGAGGTAGCTTTTCTGACTTTTGTAATTTTTGTCACAATCAATACAGTATGCGGTATCCTCTCCCTAAAAATATACAAAAAACATAATTTCACGCATGTTTCGCTGAAGGGCTAGGCAGAACCTACATCCACATTTCACCAATTATGTTTAAGTCCCGCAAGTAATAGGAGGCAACAAATACAGACTACGAGCTTCTACTGAGAAATTTCAGAAGGAAAAAGCCAATAACACATTGCCCGACCTGGGAATCAACCCACGACCGCATGCTCAGCAGTGCAGCCAACGAGGCAGACTTCGGCCACTAGACCAAATGGAAATGCGAATTTTTCTCGTCAAATTAATTTGCCGCCCTGAAGTTAGGTTGTGCATGCGCGCTACTGTTTTATAACTAAGATTGGTTACTGAGGAGTCATTTGTAGTCTACTTCAGAGCGGTATAGTTATTTGACGCGAACTGTACAAAATGCTCAAGAAACGAAAACTGTTGTCTAGATTCGTGTAAAAAAATATAGTTGTCAACTTACAGTGTCGTTGTGTATCTTCACGTGTTTATCTAAATAATTCTTTCTGACCTTCTTCTGGCATACAGGACAGTCTGTCGTTTCTCTTTCATGTGTACTAAATAAAACAAATAAAAAAGTACTGATGACATACATATATTATGTAATAAGAATGGCAAAGGAATGTTGTACCCAAAAATTAAACAGATGTGACGTCATACTACATCGCTACATGCGAACTATGCGTCACACTGACGTCACGCAAAATCCTGCATCACGCAAGCAGTGTTTACTGCGCGACTAATATATAAACGACGCGCGACGTCTCGACATTAACCGTCGGGCAGTAGCCCACAAGACACGACACCCGTCTGGTCGGAGGATCCTCCCTTTTCTATAGAGGATGAGTGAACTTTACACCCTGCTCCTCATACCTCTATACAGACATGATCAATAGCATATAGAATTAAAATGTTTAACACTACAGTCTACTTATATGTTCTACCAGATCGCACGCTAAAAATAGTGAAGTGAAGTCCCATGTAATAGGGGGCGAGCCTATTACCATCAATTGGGCACACATCCAGACTCAGGGCTGCTACTGAGAAATTCCAGATGGAGCAACCGCAACCCAATAACACTTTGCCTGACCTGGGAACCAAACCCAGGACCTCATGGTTAGCAGTAGCGCTTCCGACCACTAGACCAACGAGGCAGTCAACAGTTTATTTATTATACTACTATTTATTTATAAAAACATAAAAAGAGCAATACTTACGCCATATGCGTTTTCAACAACGGCCAAGTAGAAAATGTTTTGTTACATTCTCCACACTTTTGTCTCTCTCTATTCGAATGGACCTCGACTCTATGTTTACGCTTCTCTTTATACGTCCTGTAAGTAACAGAATTTAAAAATAAATAAGGTTCGAGTGGGGCAATAGTAGCAATATTGCATTTTTTTATTTATTATATTCGTATTTTACAACAGTTTACCGCAAATAGTCTACTATTTAGTCCGTCAGTCAGATAATAAAAAAATATTAGACACGTATTTTTTGCTTTATCATATTAATAAAAAGAAAATTATTCAAAAAACAAAAAACCCGACTGCAAAAACACATAACTGAAAAGAGAAAAACAAGCATTATAATCTATAGAATTTTGGTATCGCAGGCGGGGACAAACAAAACTTGCACCATATATCCCGTTATTAGTTTGTCCCAATTGGCATTGACTCGTTACTAGCTTTTATTTGATACCAATATTGTTTTTTTTTTTTTTTTAATCCGTCCCCTCCCTTTTTTTGTATTTGCAGATGCAATATATAAATATTATATAGCCTATGACACTTCTACAATAAAGACGAATCTAACGACACCTCATATGTTAAAATCCATCAAGCCGTTTAGGCTACAGAGCGTGCCAAAGAAATAGACATACATACATACATACATACATACATACTCTCGAAAAACATTACCCTCCTTCTGGGGCAGTCGGGTAAAAAATGGTTTAGATAAAACGCATTAAAGTTGGAGAGTAGGGGCTCGTTACGTCACAAGTCAGTATAAAATCTACCGGGAAGTGACGTCATGTCTGCCATATTTTAACTCAATGAATTGGCGTAATCTTTTGATTAAGTAAAAAATACTATGTCCAATATTTTTTAATAATCTACCTGAAGAACATTAATGTTTTTTGTCAACATCTCTATTGTAAAAAAATAAGCCATAAGTTTAGAATATTGCAGATAGTTACAGATTTAACCCTTTAAAAATTTGATGATTTCAGTTTCACCACGCTATATGAAGCTATGAAGCTAAGCAGTCAATCATGCATTATGTAGGGTGGATTTTTGAGATGGGGCACTGAGCACAGGTCGCTACAAGTAAACGATCTTAGGAGACTCTCCTTAACTTGTTGAAACATTTTGACCTGCATTCACAGATTTTGACGTGTAAAAGTGTTTGTACAGACCTACAGACCTACCTTACAGAAATAAAATCATTTATCATTTGAAAAAATTGTACAGTCAGCAAGAAAATGGGCAATATTCACAAAACCTATTTTTGTTGCCACTCGATCATGTTTCTGATAAGGATCCAAAAACTCTATCGGACCAACAGAGATTTGAGTACTAGAAAAGTCAGAAATCGCAAAAAAACTTTCGATACATTTCGTAGGAAATGAGAGAGAACACAATATACCAGTGTATGAACACACGTAACAGCCGAATTATTCCATTACTTTACTGGGCTAACTAAGGAACGAATATAGCAGATAGTTTCAGAAAGAAAGAAAAAATTACGTTTATCCGGTTCATATTCGATTCGTGTTCGTTTCTGATCCGGTTTGGTTATCCTAGTAATTGTATGGACTTTTGTGCACTCATGCGTGCAAATGTAAAAAAGAAGCACAAAAAATATAGATTGTTGGGAATCGAACTTAGACCGTGTGCGCACTTATCCGTATCCGGTTCGAACTCGGTTCGTGTTTGATCCGTAAAATCTCTCCCTTGTATTTACAAGCTATTGTTATATTATTTTAGTGATAACTGTTCGTCAGGAATAATCTAGAAGAATGCATCAGTCAGTGTATCAGTATTGAACCATTAGATAGTATAATATGTAGAAACGCAGGCGTTCATTAATTCAATAAAAACCAAAAACTACGCAAGCAATGGGAAATTACTACTGAAGGCTGCGGGTCGACCTCAGGGCGAGCTGCTTCTCACACAGACTTACGTACGTCGCTTGCTCCCGCGTTACCAATCCTGCCTAGCTCTCTTCATATTTTGGCTGTTCAGACCAAAACTACAAACGTAGTATACAGGGAAGTTTTATAAAAATGTGGCTGTTATTTTAGTATATTGTGGTGTCCACGCGAACGAAATCGCGGGCAGAAGTTACATAGTGTTGTAATAAATGTGAGTAATGTGTGTGTGTGTGTGTGTTTGTGTAAGGCCGTGTGTGTGATAGAGTTATGTCATAAACACCGGCCGTAAGTAAATAGAGGCTGATATGATAATGCACTAACCTGAAAACTGCTTCACATTTCTTGCAATCGAACCAGGAGATCTCATGATTTCTTCGAATGTGCTCAGATATTTTTAATCGGTCAGTGTTTTGGTACGGGCACTGAAGGCATTCAAATATCCTGAAAATAATGTTAAATTTTTTAACACGCAGTATTAAACACGTTCGTTGTCAAACCAAAAATAAGAATTTTCTGCGAGTGACCCATACGGTTTTATTTGTTAATTTTCCTTTCAAGTGGAGCAGGTACTATTTCCAGCTATCTAATTACGCAACACATTTTCGTAAACGATTCCGACTAATCTGTTTTACTTTGACAGTTCAATAATATTCATTGCGTTATTTACGTTGATGAACAGATTATTTTTTCGAACTTATGAAGCAATCTGATTCAAAACGATTCAAATTCAGATTGATCGTGTATTACGTAATTAAGGTACGGGTGTGTTTATGTGAGAGTTCAACTCACACACTCGACCCTGACAACTCAGTGAGTTGTCAGGGTCGAGTTGTCGGGGGTCGAGTTGTCGAGGTCGAGTTGACGGGGTCGAGTTGTCGGGGTCGTGTTAACCTGGGGTTGAATTAACCCGGGGTCCAGTTGTCCAGGTCGAGATGTCTCGGGGGGTCAGTTGTCGTAGAATCTACATATTTTGAATAAGTGTAAGGACAATAATTTAACACTTTGAAGGACAGTAAACGCCCGGCGTCATAACAATAAAACTTCTATTATGTCTCGTTTACAGCCCTTCAAAGTGTTAACTCGATTATGAACTAGACATTTTTGTATTTTCACTTTGAAGTAGAAAATGTTGAATTTTTGGAAAAAAATAACAAATATGTCCGATTATACAAGCTCTGGCTATATTATACAAGCTCTAGCTATGGCTAGTTGGGTCGAGGACCGGCGAATATTCAGCAGCAGAAGTGTGTGTAAAGGAGCTTAAAAGGAATAAACACTTACACAAAATGCTGCTTATAATGCTCATCTCGATCACTATCGTTGGGAAATCTTTGTTCACATAATTCGCAAACTGAATTGCCTCGTGACTGTGAAATAAATAAATATGGTTACTTATAATATTTATAGTAAAAAATTACATGATTGATCATGACAACGATTTTTTAGATACTAACAAAACAGCACGACTTATTTCCCCAAAGGGTTAGGCGAGGTGTACCTATAGTACACCCAAATTTCGCCAGTTATGTATAATGTCCCATGTAATAGGGGGCGAGGGGTGGGGGGATGTTAAGATTCTATTTTGACTTATATTGTATG
This sequence comes from Conistra vaccinii, assembly GCA_948150665.1. Taxonomy (NCBI): domain Eukaryota; kingdom Metazoa; phylum Arthropoda; class Insecta; order Lepidoptera; family Noctuidae; genus Conistra; species Conistra vaccinii. The sequence goes on from OX411321.1 coordinate 5,834,052, forward strand.
TTGTCTACGATTTGTCCCGCACTGTAGCCTAGGGTAATTAAATACCAAAATCACAGTGATCTTTATTCTCGTTACAATAAGGATGCTTTTGGTTTGCTGCTGTCAGGTAAAAGGACTGTATGTAGGTATACAGGGTCAAATTAAATTACCTAGCGAAACTCCGCAGACGTGATGGGTATCGACATCTAAACACGACAAAAAAAAAAATGTGATGTTTTTTTTTTTGGGTACATGACGGCCAGTGCGATAGATAAATTATGTAGTATGGGCAATAGCGCGTTGGCAGCTGGCTGCGCGGCAATGATGCGCGACCCAGCCGCAAGGGTCGCACCAAGCAACGCGACCAAAACCGCGGTTACAATCGTCAGCTGCAAATGCAGCGTACACAACACGTCCGTCCGCCCGCACAGAAGCACAGAACATAAATATACTCTACGAGGGCTAGTGCGCACTGGTGTTTATCTACAATTCAATTTGATCTCAGTGGCCGCAGCGGACAGCGACCGACCACGGGCCGCAGATGCATCGCTTCTATCTCGTTGGCCGCCGCGACTGCGGAGTTTCGCTGGCTAATTTAATTTGACCCTGGTGCTAAATCGCTATCATAAAAAGTGCGCGCATCCTCGCTTCGCGCCGCCTTTCGTAAGCAACTATTTGTAAACTAACAAACAATACATACCTCTTCATGTTTCTTATTATGTTCATCCAAATTTTTTTGACACATAAATTTTTCAACACACCTATCACAGTTAAAACTATGTCCTTTATATCCAATCTTCCTTTTCTGTTTCTCCCTAAATGCATCTAATTCAGTTCTGTTTAAAATTATACATTTGACCTCATATTCATCATAGCCATATATGCCCGGAATCTGTTCACATTCTGGGTCACTTGTCTGTGGCTGATTTGGTAGTGATACTCTTCGTAGATTCGAATTGTATGGACCAGTTTGTCTCTTAAGAATCAGTTCTTCGCGTTTTGAAAGAGTTTGGGTTTTTCCACGATTCGGGACACTTCGTCCCCTACCTTTTAATCGATTTGGGACGCTTCTTCCTTTACCTTTTACTACAATTGAGGCACGTCCTTTGCTTTTAACTAACATCGGGATCATTCGTTCATCTTTTACAGCAATTGGGATATTTCTTTCATCTTTTACAGTAGTTGGGACACTTCTTTCATCTTTTACTACAAATGAGACACCTTTGCTTTTTACTAACATGGGGACGCTTTCTTTATGTGTTCCCAAGTTTGGTACTCCGCCGGTAACTTTTACGGCTTCTCTGTTCCCTCTAAGTGCTAACTTTTCTTCTGGCGCATTAAAAAACACTTTCTGTGGTCTGCAGTTGAATTTAACATTTGGCGCATTAATTGTAGCTTTCAATGCTTTTTGAGGTGGCACGGCAATTTGAGCACATTTCATTATAGTTTTTGGCTTTTTTTGTTTTTGTGTCATTAGTGGATCTAAAAATGTTAATAAGTATTGAATATTAATGAAATTATTGTAGACGTACAGTATGATTCGTAATATCGATAATTCCCGCTCTGATTTAATCTAAATTGATTCGGGCCGGTACCACTTGCATGATTTGCCGACATAGCCGACTAAGCATCGGCTTACATACAGTGAAGGAATGAAAAGAAAATGTTAACCATGCACGGCATGCACCTTAAAGTTAATTATTACATTGCACCTGGATATTTTTTTAATACGTATAGTCAACATTTGGAATGAAAATGACATTTCCTAAATGCGCCTGCTAAGTTTAAGGAAAGGGAATCTGTTTGAAAATTGTAAAAAAAAAACTTTGACCATACAAAGAAAAACGACTTTGGCTTCTACAGGATTTAACTATGTAAAGAGTTCCACTGCTTCCAGTAAACTGAGAAAAGAAGAGTTCTACTATAATTTGTTCCAAAAGTATCTGATCAAAGAGTAAACAAACCCTGAACAGGTTACATTTTGACGCAATCACTCACTAGATGGAATTAGTAACAGATTCATTAGAAGTTTTCAACAATATATCTCACCACTTTTTCCGACAATTATTGTTTTAATAACATGATTAAATTGTAATTAATAAATCATCAACGAAAATTGAGGTTACAAAATTAACCTCAATTATCAAAATATGAAAAACATCTTCAATGTGATTTAAAATTAGAATTTCGAGTTTTAAGTATTGAAATAATTAAATCAAAGCACTCAATTTGTATGTGGTACTACAAATTGGCGTCCACAGCTACGTTTTCCGATCCATTTGTTTACATTTTCGCCAGATATTTTTGGAACATGTAATTGTATATATTCTGGCTCAATCATGGTAAAACCAAACCAGGTATGGCATTCCGAGACACAGTGGTCACGTGGGTGACACAAGTCTACGTCATCACATCTGTATTACCAGTATTGAGTAATAATAACTCCCCAACCAACTTTATTACCTGTGCGAATCAGATAAAACAATGAGGTTTTAATTAACAATTACGTTGGTATATGTTTTGTTATTGAATTGTTTCGTTTGATTAGACAAACGAAACGACAATTTTAAATGCTTTGAATATATTTTTGAACAGAATAGTGACTTAAATCTTTCCTTAATTCAGGTTTTGTTGCAATAAAGTGGCAACTGGATAGTGACGTAAGCATGTGTCACTCCTGGAATGCCAGACCTTATTTCTTAGACCATGGGTTCAATAAAACAAGACAATAGTACTAACCGTCATACATATCTGTTTCACTAGCCGTATCGGTAGACTCATCGCTGGATCCTCGCTGTATTTTTGTGGGTTGTATCAGTTCATCAAAGTCACCACTAACTTCTCCCTCGCATTTTTCTTCTTCCTCAACCTCAACTTTGATAGTACCCGGTTCTACCTTTAACGGCGCAGGTGTGGTAGGGTGTGTGTGGGGTATTTCTATCAATATTTGTTGGTTCTGGATGGTTGGCATAATTTGCGTTGCCTGTGCAGTTAGGTTTATTGTTTCTACAGCTGTTATTTTCAAGGTTGATAGTCCTTCGACGATCTGGAACAGAAACCACCTGCTGAAGATTTCCCACCTGGACATGAATTGCCTTGGGTGACCTGGAAGTTTTTAAACAGACTCTGGACCCAGGTTGGCCGAAGCAAGAAAAACCTGTTCAGGTGGGATTCATAGACAACTTCGCCTTGGAGTGTAAATGTGGTGCTGTTCCACAAACGATGGGACACTTACTATCATGTCCTGCGTGTCGTGTTGACGTAGCCGAATTCTGGGCCGAGTCCATTTAGATTGCCATCTACACACAGAAGATCAAAGAATGTCAAGTCATATACTCCTCAACAGAAACACTCCATTTCTAAACTGCTACACAACTATTAGCACCAGAGTGTCAATTGATAAATTGTTTGATTGGCTGTCTTTTATTTCAGTCAGCCATTCACAGCAGATAAAGGTAAAGGATTAAAGCTGATTATTATGTTGATTAGCCCTTCAATACTTTTTGTTGTTTTTGAGCTAATAAGAGAGGTCACAGATAATATAGAGAGGTGATAACTCCGGTGTCGGTAAATTGGTGCACATCAAAGGACGCATAATCAGCCTATAGTGTTCCCACTGCTGGGACACAGGCCTACTTTTTGTGAGAGGGAGTGGGTCGTAATCCACCGCGCGGGCTCAGTGCGGGTAGGTAAGGGTAAGTGCGGGTAGGATGTCACATGTCTTCAAACTTTTTGGTTCTAGGACATGTCAATTTACTCACGATGTTTTCCTTCACCGTTTTGAGAGCAGTGGTGATGAAATAATTTACACAAAGTAAAGCGCCTGTTAAAGAGTTCGAACCTACGACCGACTCCTAAGTCACGGTGACGGCCGTTAACACATTAAAGGATGCTGGCGCTGAATTCATCAGATGAAACAATAGTTTTTGGAAAAGAAACCCTGAAGTTCTAAAACAATGTGGCTTTACAGTTATCGCGTATGTATAGTCGTGGAATAAAAAGATTAAGGAAAATATTCAATTTCACAATGAAACTTATAATTTCTCCATACAAAAAGGTGCATGTACTCACTGAAAGTATTAGAAAACTGCACAGGTAACCTTTTCAGTTCAGAATTTGTATTTCCCTAGAAATTAATGTAATAGCTATTTTATGTATATGTATTTATGACTGAGTATCAGTATAATATGTACTCTATACAAGTACCTACTTCATAAACTATGAAAGTTGAAATGAAATGAAATTGTTTATTCTGTAAAATCGGAATTACTTTTACACGTCGTATTAAAAAAAAAAAAAACATAAGCTAGATGAGGTGTGCGTTTCCTAATTGACTACTCTGAGAAGAAAGGCCGAAACGAACTCAGAGGTTGCAGTCTCTTTTAAAGTCCAGACATAATCTTGGTCAAGCCATATGAGAACCATGTAGATTAGTGTCTGAAATGGTCTTTTGAGGAAAGAACCACACAGATTTGAGTGGACCTGTCCAGTCAGTGCAAGCATTTGTCAGTAATCGTGGAGCTCAACTCAGAACTTAAGGCGCTTAACTCAACGAATAATACCAAAGAAAGGATATTTGGGTAGGCAGCATCAACTACTCAAACTGCGAGACCATCATTAAAACTAACTGAGAGATAAAATTTAAATTAAAGAGGAAATAAGACCCACATAGTCCTCACATTCACAATAATTAAAGTTTTTAAGTATTAATTATATGATATGTATCCTATGATACTATTTTAAATAAAATTGCAACCTGAAACGATAAAATGAAATGAATTCTTGATGAGAACCTACTTACAGTTTTAACTCCTTGTAGGGTTAACGTTAAACTAAGATGTGCCTTCATTAGTCTGCCCTGGAATCGTTGAATCTTTGCAATCATAAAGTTACACTCCCAGCATATAAGATACTGGGCATGTAGCTGAAAAGAAAAAAATACTATTTATTGCCAGTAGCTTCTCTTAGAGAGACTGCAGATTTACATTTAGCTTGGCTGACTAAACCGCAGAGTATACCAATAGGTATAGTGACATAAGGTAGCCCGCACATCTTGTCTAACTAATTTTGCACCAGTTGTTTGATAGTTGGCCAACTTACAATTGTAAGTCTGCAGGAGCCCTTAGCGTGCAGTCTATCTAATGTCTGTTCTAAAAATATCTAATGAAAGTGTAAACAAAATCTGTTCTGGTTAAACTCCTACTCAATCACTGACTAAATTAATTAATTAATTTATTTATTTATTTGGGAGGCCCAGGGGCATGTACCCCTGAAATAAAATCGAATCATCTGAATCGGCCTGGCCTGAATGCATATCTATCAAGAATTTGCTTCAATGATGAACAATGAAGAAGAAGAATACAATATCTTCATTGAAAAAGAATTAATCCCAAAAACAGTATAGTGCAATTAAGATATATGGGAGACACTTCTTCACTCAGGGCGTGGCGTAGCGAAAATCTCTTTGAATACAATCATGATCATCCTTCTTTGAGATCGGTTAAAAATGGATGACAGAAATGCCAACAGCTTTTCTTTTGTTTACCGTTTAGGAAAATAATGTTGAATCGAGTATAGGTACCTACTGTTTACATTCAATTATTACATTGTATACTTTAGACTTTAGTTATGAAATAGGGTACCTTTTATTTTGAAATTAGTAAGGGCGGAACCAAATTACCTTAGCTTTAGAAAACATTTCCGGACACAGCATAGCCAAAAGACATTCTTGGTCATTTTTCAATAGTCTCAATTTCCTGTCCAAACATAAGCAGGTGTAACATCTTAATTTCATGTCCGAGGACGGACTTTGTTTACTGTGGCGAATACTAAGACTCATTTTTATTCAATTCATTTCATTTCGTTTCAATAAAATCTTGAAGATGTAAAGATCGTAAAATTCTTTTTTTTAACACAATTGACAGATGGCATATTATGAAGGTGACAGTGACAGTACTGACATCTGAGTGATTAGAGATGTGTCGTGTCGAAGACGGAATGATTTAGTCGATTTATTGAAAAACCGGTTAACAAGCATCCATCATAGATGTCTTCATAGAGTCCATCCCAACGTCATGCGAAAGACGCGGATTTTGCGAAATCCGTCAACACCCATTGTGCTGCGAAAGACGCAGTCCGCGCATGCTGATTCAAGCTCTATTTGTACTATGGATAGGGGCTAATATGGTCGTGGTTAATTTTATTCTATGGAATTGGTAATATACTTGTCAAATAAATAGACTAAAACATCAAACTAAGCAGGAAAAACTCTAAAAAAAAGTAAAAATTGAACATTTTGGCACGACAAAATGGCGTCCGCGCAGGCGTGCAGCGCACTACACTCCGCGTTCTATTTATTTGTTTTCTATTGTTTTTTAAGTGTTAATCGACGGGAAATGTTGTTTTTTAAATAATTAAGTAGTGTCGTCATCGTATATAGATAATATTTGCACTAAATAACATCGTAATTACCTATTACGGACCCATCAAAAAATGTAAACAAACTCGGTAATGAAAAAACGTGTTGTTGTGTAATTTTGAGTTTTGTGTGTGTTTTGTGTATGTAATCGCTGGTAAGTCATTTATTTTATATTCTATATTAGTTATTGTATAATAAAAATGCATATTACAGGAAAAAAAAGGAGTTCAATATTTTTTTTCAACTAAATAATGTTACGTAATGATACGGATACCTATTTATTGAACTTTTTTAATTATTTGTGTTTTTATTTATTGTGTTTATCCGTAAAAAATGGTTTTGACCGATAGTATATGTATTCATAATGTATCCTGCGAAATTTCATGTGAATCGAACCAGTAGTTTTATTATAAATCATCAAAACAATGGACAAAGGAATTTCTGATAAGAATGTTTATTTATCAATACTAGCGTTCGCTTACAAAGATTCTAAGTATTATAAAAAATCCTTTGTCTAATCAGGTACCCAAAACCATTAACGATAAGACTATTTACGTAACAAAAAGCTTTCAGATTTTGTTTATGTTAGCGCGCTCTTATCTCCGACGCGCCGCGGGCGATCTCCGGTACTTAATGGTTTTTGCGGGCGGGTACGTTCGATGCTAGGGGGTTAACTTGGCTTCTCGCACAGACTACTTAGAGATATAGGCTGGCGCATATACGAAATTAACTTCTTCCGAAACAATTAAAAATGAAAAGCTTTTAGGCGCGTGGCGCCCGTTAAATAAAACTGGATCCAGTTGTAATAGATGTGTATTTGTATTACACAGCACAGTATCCAAGTGACAGCGGAAAGTTTCATGTAAACACTAACACAGGATAATAAACTTGACAAGTTACACTATCTCGTAATATTATTGAGCTAATATTTTTTTATATTCAGATTCAGAACTAACTGCTCTAAACCAACTAGTTTTGTCAGGATAAATATCTAACAGTTGGATGGTGGGAACCAATTAGTTGGTTTGCCACATGCTATTCATTGGTTAGTGCATCACTTCAGATTTTGAGAACGACTGAACCGCTATGGCTTTTTTTACCAGACTAATGCAAAACCAAAAGGTTATGATTTTAGCAGTCTGTACTGAATCCATGGTAACAGGCTTCTCGTCGATGTCCCTGACACTGTGTATGTATGTATGTTTGCTTTTACGTGTGTTCCACCGTAGAGCCTAAACTACTGAACAGATTTTTTTGTTTTGAAATTTTCATAATAGTCCGAATTAGGTTTTTTAATAAAAAATATGCTTTGTATAGAAAAATTTGAAAAGGTTCCCGGAAAAAATTTAAATAGAAAACCTAAAAATTATGCTTTGTATAGAAAAATTTGAAAACGTTCCCGGATTTTTTTAAATTGAAAAACTAAAAGTCCTTTTTTCTATGGAATTTTTGTATGAACTATTGGGAAGGACATCTGTCGGTTCATCTAGTTACAAATAAATATCGTAATGTGTACTTGTATTAGGCACTTTATTTCCTTACCAAGTCAAATTATTTACATTATTTACAATGGCTATAGCCAGATAGAGATTTAGTTTTCTTTCTCAAGATTTAAAAACATTATCGGATAAAGGTGACCAAGTTTAGATATTCTTTTCTGGATAATCAATCTTAAGGTGTCCGTGTACGTAGTAGGAGGCTTGCATGTTGAGGGATCTCGCCAGTGAAGGCCTGTACAAAAAAGTTTGATTAATTTTAATGACAAACTTCAAGCTATAATAAAATAGCAGCTTCTCATAATGTAGTCTTTACTACAAAAACTTATACATTACGACCATATGAAAAAAAAAATACATAGGTTAAAAAAGAAGTGAAGTCTTACCAGTTGAATCACAAGTAAATAATGCAGGTGATGGCACATTATCTCTTGTGTAATTCCATAAGCAATCGCGTAGAACTTGTACTATCTGTAAAATGAACAATGTTTTAAATTAATCGTAACTATAATATTATAAATGCGAAAGTGAGCTTGTTTGTTACGCGATTTGATTGAAATTTGGTACAGACGCCAGCACATCAACCTACTCCAATCTGTCAAATTTTCACAATCAACATTGAACCTTATGCTTTAGCGATAAAGTTGAAAATCTATTAAATAAATTTGACAGATTGTAGTAACTTGATGTGCTGGCGTCTGTACATAGGTAGACCATGATCTGGGTTAGGACAAACGATACTTTTTATCCCGTTATTCCCACGGGATCGAGACTAATGCCGGTGAAACCGCTGGACGCAGCTAGTAAATAATAAAATTATAAAATAAAAAAGTGGCACATCCAAATTACCTCACTAGCTGTAAGTTCAGGCGCTAACTCGAGCATATGACTTAGTGGATGTGGCAGCAGCTGACCCAAAGTCATTGTAGCCAACAGCTCCTGTAACGCAGCGCGTTCTTTTGCCATTTCTGCCGACTGAGTGTGACGATCTGAAATTAAAATTAGTTTTGATGTTATAACAGGAATGACACAAAATGATACGCCCTCAGTCTATGCAGCAGCGTGGCGGCCGTGGCCCGCGGTAAGGCGGAGGGGAGGCACAGCGCGGGGCGCGCCGCGCATGTATAGCTCACGCTCTATGCTCACTAGTTACCTAGATACGCCCTCAGCCTATGCAGCAGCGTGGCGGCCGTGGCCCGCAGTAAGGCGGAGGCGAGGCACAGCGCGGGGCGCGCCGCGCATGTATAGCTCACGCTCTATGCTCACTAGTTACCTAGATACGCCCTCAGCCTATGCAGCAGCGTGGCGGCCGTGGCCCGCAGTAAGGCGGAGGCGAGGCACAGCGCGGGGCGCGCCGCGCATGTATAGCTCACGCTCTATGCTCACTAGTTACCTAGATACGCCCTCAGCCTATGCAGCAGCGTGGCGGCCGTGGCCCGCAGTAAGGCGGAGGCGAGGCACAGCGCGGGGCGCGCCGCGCATGTATAGCTCACGCTCTATGCTCACTAGTTACCTAGATACGCCCTCAGCCTATGCAGCAGCGTGGCGGCCGTGGCCCGCAGTAAGGCGGAGGCGAGGCACAGCGCGGGGCGCGCCGCGCATGTATAGCTCACGCTCTATGCTCACTAGTTACCTAGATACGCCCTCAGCCTATGCAGCAGCGTGGCGGCCGTGGCCCGCAGTAAGGCGGAGGCGAGGCACAGCGCGGGGCGCGCCGCGCATGTATAGCTCACGCTCTATGCTCACTAGTTACCTAGATACGCCCTCAGCCTATGCAGCAGCGTGGCGGCCGTGGCCCGCAGTAAGGCGGAGGCGAGGCACAGCGCGGGGCGCGCCGCGCATGTATAGCTCACGCTCTATGCTCACTAGTTACCTAGATACGCCCTCAGCCTATGCAGCAGCGTGGCGGCCGTGGCCCGCAGTAAGGCGGAGGCGAGGCACAGCGCGGGGCGCGCCGCGCATGTATAGCTCACGCTCTATGCTCACTAGTTACCTAGATACGCCCTCAGCCTATGCAGCAGCGTGGCGGCCGTGGCCCGCAGTAAGGCGGAGGCGAGGCACAGCGCGGGGCGCGCCGCGGCCGCCCGGCGCAGCGCCGCGCGTGCCACTGCGCATGACTCCAGTGCGCCGCGCATGTATAGCTCTCGCTCTATACTCACTTGCTGAGAAAACAAAATGTTTATGGGTATGAAGATCAAGGGAAGAGAGAATTTGACAGCAGGAAAAAAACACCCGGCAAGACAGTTCAATTAAAAGTTATTGTGTGTGTGTGGAAAACTTTGTGTGTAACATTTTACCAGCAATACAAAATCATTGGCAACTTTTGTTGATCATGAATACGGGCTTAATTTTCCCAAATTGAACTATTTCAGACCGAAATAACATTTAGTAATCAAAACCAATGCAACAGAGTTGTTGTAAATTTAACTCACCTTAGTAAAATCTTCATCGGGCCAAGGTAGACCGTTGTACATAACATCTGGTGACACCAACTCGACTAGCAGCAGAGATACGGACGTCGCACCTTCTACTAAGCCGCTGTTACCATCCTAAAGATGTCAAAAACAAATATAACACAAGTAACTTCTGCCTTTCAATGTTGCACATTAGTCGATAGTCAATACTCAATCTCTATTAGTCGATTTCCGAAAGTTTCTCTCTAGAAACTGGAAATTTAACAAATAAAAAATCTAACATTCCTAAAATAATGGTTCAGTTGTCACCGCCCGGTGAATAACATTTTATCAATGCGTCATATTTGTATACATCCGCTGCCTTCGTTTAGACTAAAGTTCAGCTTGGGAAAAAATTAGAGCGCCACTATCGCACACTCGTATTTATGTCACTTTGAATGGGAAATAATTGTTAAAATAAATATACAACAAAAAACACTGGTTGTGGGTGACTAAAATCAAAACTACTAGCACATGTCGGCAAAGTAGTGCCATCATCATAGGTCTATATAAAATATTTAGTTCCAAATGTCACCACGTCAGACTCTTTTATGGCGATCTGTACACTTTGTACAACTGTACGAGGATGTTTTGACGCTCGATTACAGTGACAGTGAGGCCCTGTTGGTAAATTCAAATCCATTTATTTATTGTTTTTTTTTTTAAACGGGGAACATGGAGGATGCCGCGGGATGCGCAAATAACCCAAGAAATTCAAATATTCTTACGTTTTTTGCAATATGCAGGTCAGTGTCAGGTTTTATGTTGATTAAAATATGATTCGCGACCGTAACAAATATATATTTACAGAATTATAATCATTAGAATAATCAATATTTGAATTTTGGCGGCTACCCTGACGCTTTCGCCGAAATTATTGTGTGAAATGTATGGAGAAAACCAAATGGCGGAAATAGTTCCGTCTTTGGCCACGCGCCAAGATTCATAATATTCATATACAGCTATAGACAAAACGATGGTAGGTTAGTAGGTAGTCCACTGGAGAAGATGTCACGTTTGGAGAAGATGGATTCGGGCCCTTAGCCGTTATAAAAAAAAACCGCAACTAAAACTTTTGATTTTATTTTAATTTTTGGTTGTGATTGTGATTGTAATATTGTTTTTGATTTTAATACTATGTATAACATATTTTTCTAAGTGCAAATACTAATACAATATGGATGTTTTCCAAAATAAATGATTGAATTGAAAAACCCAAAAAAAATTGCTACTTACACTTACAATACGCACCATGAAAGATGAGACTTTTTTTTTTGGGTGGGAAATCATCAATCTTCGGAGCGGAAGGACGTGTCAGATTCTTACTGACTAAAACCCACCCGTGTTCCTTCAGTTGCGTGTACGTTGCCAGGGGCCGCGGTCACCTCTTGGACTTTCCCGCAACCCCGGCAGGCATCGGCCCTAGCGGACCCCGTCAATTGTGCTGACATCTCTTTGAGGCGCGCGTGGAACACAACGCGCCGCCAACCCGGGCCTGGTCCTTATCGGACGGCGAGCTACCCATTGCTCTCCGTCCGCAAGCCCGACCGCGCCTGCCGAGTTTTTTTTCGCCGTCTCGATGTCTCCCCGGCTCAGACCTCATACCGCTGAAGAGACCTATAAATCGTCTACTGCGCAAGTCAAACCACGGAATGTGTCATCTTTACTACCACGCACTGTACTGTGTCATGCAGGACATAAGGACGCCCATGAGTAGTTCGTTGTTTGTGGTCTCGGCGGTACGTCATTTACGTCGAGACCTCTTGTCTGATGCCTTTGCCGATGATGCCCACGTAGAAGACTGACGTGTGGCTTTGAGTCAGCTAAAAAGACCACAACCAAAAAATCCCGAAAAAAGAATTCGCTGTACTACTTACACTTACCATGCACGACATGAGCGCGCCCATGAGTAGTTCGTTGTTGGTGGTCAGTATCGGCGGTATGTCGTTCACATCGAGATCGCTCGGTTTTCTGACGCCTTTGCCGATGATGCCCGCGTGGAAAACTGACGTGTGGCTTTGAGTCAGCTGGGTTATTGGACCCTGGGGGGTTAAAAGATTAACATTAATAATATTTTTTATAAATAAATTACTTGACATTTTAGTGTCATGAATTTCCACAAAGTAACGCCCGATACCATAACGGAAACAGGACATAGTAGCACATCTAAATTATTATAAATACTAGCTGATCTGACAGACGTTGTCCTGTCCCATCTAAATTCCCCATAAAAAAGCTCTTTCCGTTTCTATCGAAAATTCCAATTTTCCTGACAGCTTTTCCGAATTTTGCGATATTGGCTTGGTTTTTGGCAGCTCAGCCTAGCAGTGGGATAAAAATGAAAATTAAAGATTAAATTAAAAAATTGGCCGATTCGAGGGGGCTACTTTCACCACACCACATAAGGGCTCGTGTAGACGTCGTGTAGGCGCAGTAGCGCCGATACCGCTTCGCGTAACCATATTGACTGAACGCTGAAGCGCCGCCGCCGCCGCTTGATTTCCATATCACTTTACAATCCGCGGCAGCGGGCTGGCAACGATACATACACAGCTTATAGGCGCGGCGGCAGCACATTTTTGAAATAAAATTATTGAAAAAACAAAAAACCCGACTGCAAAAACACATAACTGAAAAGAGAAAAACAAGCATTATAATCTATAGAATTTTGGTATCGCAGGCGGGGGGGGACAAACATAAGTTAGGTACACCATATTTCCGGTTATTAGAATTTTGGTATCGCAGGCGGGGATAATAATAATTATTATTATCCCCGCCTGCGATACCAAAATTCTATAGATTATAATGCTTGTTTTTCTCTTTTCAGTTATGTGTTTTTGCAGTCGGGTTTTTTGTTTTTTCAATAATTTTATTTATTTCAAGTTTTTTAGTTTTATTAATATAACTTAATTTGGAATTGACTCATTACTAGCTTTTATATGATACCAATATTGTTGAAAATTATTTAAAAAAAAAAAATCTTCCCCTCCCTTTTTTTGTACTTGCAGATGCAATACATAAACATTATATAGCCTATGTCACTTCTACGATTAAGACGAATCTAACGACACCTCCTATGTTAAAATCCATCAAGCCGTTTAGGCTACAGAGCGTGTCAAAGAAATAGACATACATACATACATACATACATACATACTCTCGAAAAACATTACCCTCCTTCTGGGGCAGTCGGGTAAAAATAAAGTGGTATGATATAGATACTCACATGTTTTTGATTCAAATGTATCAGTAAATCATCGCTCCGCCAGTCTTTAGTCATGGCAAGGTTCGCTAAGATAGGTCTGCTGCCGAAGGTCGCATCCTCTCTAAACATGGCCGTCTCTAATAGTTCTCTTAGAGCCAGCGCCCGCGCTAACTTGCTGTGTATGCACAGTTTGCGCAGGAGACGGCAAGCTGTGGCTACGCCTCGGAGTTTCTCCATCGTGTCTAGAAATATTTTATAACTAAACTCCATTTGAAATAAGATTAGACATTTAAAAAAAAAAAAATCAGTCCGTTCAACCGATTTTGACTTCAATTGCGTTGGCGGCATGACAAATGGCAGCTGCAGTAAACAGTTGGTATTGTAACCATTTTTTTGTTTTTAATACCATCCTTATGTTTACGGTAGAGAAGTCAAAATCGGTTGAACGGTCTGTAAAAAAGGTTTGTTTAAATGTCTAATCTTATTGCAAATGAAGTATACGGGGTGGCAGGGACATCGACGCGAAGCCGATTACCATGGATTCAGTACATGATTCTGAACCCCCCAGCGTTGAAATTTTTCGTCGGTTATTTAAAAAAAAAACAGCTGCTCCATACATTTTGACCGCGTAGGTATTACCACTAGGTAGGTTTTATTATATAGTATTATTTAGGACAAATAATCACAACAAGTAACATATCCAGCAAAGAGATAGAAACACGAATAGGGCATGCATGGAAGAAATACTGGTCCTATAAAGAAATAATGAAAGACAAGAAACTAAACATCTCTATCAAAGGAAAACTTTTCAACACCAGTATTCTGCCTATACTGACTTATGGATGCCAAACATGGGCCTTGACCAAAGCCCAACAGACAAAACTTAAAACATGTCAACGTAGTATGGAAAGGAGTATGATGGGAAAAAGAAAGATAGAAAGAACTAATCACTGTCTAATCAGGAAGGCAACAAAAACACAGGACGTAGTACTTAAACTGAGAAGACTCAAATGGAGATGGGCCGGCCACACTGTCAGGGGAGAAGAGAAGTGGAACAAGAAAGTGACCCTATGGTACCCTAGGGATGGGAAGAGGAAGAAAGGGAAACCCTTCAAAAGATGGCAGGATGACTTGGTGAGGACGGCGGGGAAAACATGGACTAGACAGGCAAGAAACAGGGAGAATTGGAAGGGGATGGAGGAGGCCTTTGCCAAAGGGCACACAGAGACTTAGAACTAATTAAGACAAAATGTTATTAAAATACACTGTAACTCTGAATAAAGGCTATAAATAAATAAATAAATAAGGTTTTATTAACACTAGTTTTTGTCTATATTAAAATATGTATGTTTAGGTTAAGGTATTTTTTTTTCTATGGGCCTGTGTTGCCTGAAATAAATGGTATTATTATTATTATTACACTTTTCTATGAAACAGCTGTTTTTTTTTTTAAATATCGACGAAAAATTTCAACGCAGGGGGGTTCAGAATCATGTACTGAATCCATGGTAACCGGCTTCGCGTCGATGTCCCTGCCACCCTGTATAGAAAATAATAATTGCGTCGTTGGTCTAGTGGTCGTAAGCACTACTCCTGAGCATGAGATCCTAGGTTCGATGCCCAGGTCGGGCAGTGTTTTTCGGTTTTCCATTAGGAATTTCTTAGTAGCAACCCGGAGTCTGGATTCGTGCCCGGTTGATGGCAATAGTCTCGCCCCCTATTACATGGGACATAAACATAACTGGCGAAATGTGGGCCGACTATAATCTTTGAAACTTACAATTTATTTGCAAAGAGTATCTATGTCTTTAAAAAAACGTATGACTAAATTCCTTTGTGCACTTAATTGTCTGAAGGGTCCAGGGTATGTGTCGTTTTATTTTATAACTAGCTACGACCCGCGGTTTCATCCGCATAAGTCTCGATCCCGTATATCAGAATAAAATATAAAAGTAATTATAATTTATATTATATTATTAGTATAATAATATATTATTATTATTATTTTATACTGTATATTATATTATATTATTATAATTTATTTTATATCAGTATAAAAGGTATTCTACATCCTTCTCCAGGTCATGGTCTACCCGTGTGCCAAATTCCATCCAAATCCGTTCAGCCGTTTAAGCGTGAAAGCGTAACAAACACTTTCGCATAATATTAGTTAGGTTAGGTATTTGATAAGTTTTGTCGTTTGAAGATTACCTTTGAGATGCAGGCACCTGAAGAAATACTTGACGGTCGCTTGTACAACTTTGAGAATTACCTCCACACTCGGTGGCGCCGCTTTAGTTCCTGTCATATCCACGCGATCTAAGACCTGTCAAGAAGTAATTTTATTAGCAACCTCTGAGACGACCCTACCGAGCGTACATCCTAAAGCGCAGGCCACACCGCCAGCTAGCGGGCGGGCGGGCGAACATCGTTTCACCTCTTTACATACTTCGGTTCACACCGCGAGCTACAATATTTCGCGTAGTTTGTATGGTTTCCTTCGTTCGCTTCGCCCGCTCCGCCCGCTAAGCTGGCGGTGTGGCCTGCGCTTAAAAGTTGGCAACGTCCGCGTCGTAAATAGCTGTCAAATATTTACCTGTTTTGAGTAATTTGGAAATAATACTATACGGAAATAATAAATGTAGCAAACTAGAGAACTACAATATTAATTATGGAATGCAATAATTAATATCGTAACACCGAATATTTGGTTTCAGATGTAAAAAAAAGTATTTGGAAACTTTCCAAATGCCTTTTTTACATCTAAAACGGGTACAACATCAAATTCAATGTTATAATATTATAATTGCAATTTATTATTAATATTCTAGTTCGCTAGGTTAGCCACATTTTAAATTTCAGTAGAATTGCCAAATTAATAAAAACACGTACATTTTTGAGAGCTATTTGCAACGTTGCCAACTTAGGATAAACGCTCTTATTAAACTAGACAATTAATTATGAAATGGCGAAAGAACAGTCACTTTGGTGACCACAAGGAATAGACCAGTTAGTTGCCCATTCCAAAACATAGATCTCTATGGAGAAGAACGGGTAAGAAATCCAATGGAATTATTTAAAAAAAAAATGATTATACAAATTAATCTCTTAACAAACAATATAGTAACAGTTTTATCTTGTTTCTCTATGTATTTTTTTTTACTGTATATATAAATAATAAAATAAATACATTTTAGCCCACCTCAGCCAAAGCATGACACGTCGGCATCTCATTCAGAGAAGCCATGGTACATTCCTTCCTGATTCTCAATAACGACGTGTATTCTTGTAAAGCCCCGCCTATCCGGTACAGGTTAGCTTCGACCGCGCGACCGATTGGTCGAGTACGTAAATGAGGTACGCGGGTCGAGTTTTCCCATCTGTGAGAGAAAAGAAAAATCTGTTTGCAACAACATTGCATTGTAGAAAAGCGATAAATTTAATCGTTTTAAATCATAAGTGTAAATAAGTTTTAGACAGAAGTCGTTCAGAAAAAATTATGGACGGACCATTGGAACATCCGCCATAAAGACTTCTTCAAAAAAAAAAAAACAAAGTTACCTCCAAACCGTACACTAAACCGTTGGTATTAAAAAAAAAATTAAAGTTAGATCATGAAACTTTTCATAAAAACTGAATGAACTATAAAGCAGATACATTTATTACCATTATTTTCGCCATAAAAAGAAATTACCAAAACTATTGGCGCCTTGGAGCCTTCTTCCCGGCGCCACTCCGTCTCGCTCGCACTCTGTCCTTGAGTAGTATCGTGCGAGCGAGATAAGGAGTGAATTTGACGTGAGGAATTATGGACTCTTAATAATGTTACAGAAAAAACATTCTTCACATCAACAATATCTCACGAGTTACTCACCTCAACAACTTAATAATATTCGCGCAAAACAGATGGAGATACGTCTTCTGGTCCTTCGGTACGCCACCCTCAAGGAAGCAACTCTTAATCTCATTGTCAGACAGCATAGCATCCCTCAAAGCATACTCCACTCCCGTCTTCACAAAGTTCTGGTACCTTTCAGTATCCATGCTAATGTCTGGACTGTCACTGGGCACATGCATGTTGATCGTACCAGAGATGATACGTACCAGAAGTGCTAAAGTAGAATCGTCGCGGGAATATTGAAGAAGGTAGCTGATTGTGCTTACAAATTCGGATGGAAGGTTGTAACCTGAAATATGTTATAGTGAGAATTGAACTTTTCATACATGCTGTCCTTTTGGCATATAAATTACGATATGTTGTTTTTTTTATTATTGTGATATGGGCAAGTTCTTGACCTCGATCTCGCCTGATGGAAAGCAGTGTTAAAACTTAAAATTCAAAATGTAGATTTTTAGTTTTCATTGTTGTCGTGATTTTCTGTGACGTTTTTTTTTTATTTATTAATGACTAGCTTCTGCCCGCGACTTCGTCCGCCTATAACATTCCTCAAGAATTGGGCTATCCAATACAACAAGAATTTTTCAAATCCGCATACAAACTTCTACGTCTTTATAATATTAGTATAGAAAATCAATGACATGCTCATGTTGGAAACAGTATTTATGATATGTACGACAAAAATAGTTTTAAGTGTTTTTTAAGTGTTGCAGTTAAGTAAAATGCATAGTTTAGCCACTTACTGACTAAAATAAGTATCCTGGCTAATGAATACTTTTCCAGTTGATTGCCATCTAGCAGTTTGTCCCTGACAATATTAATTTCTTCAGCCGCACTTGTGAGCAGTGGTATATTTTTATCAGGAAACAGACACTCGTATTCAAGCTTTTGAAGAAGATATTCTGAAAGGAAAGTTCTAGTTAGTTCACTGTATGTGTACTGCAAATTTATAACTCGCGCCATTAAAGAAACGAATTTAAAATGGCGGCTAAATGAGCTTATCATGCCCTTTCACACGCACAGTATAATGTTGGAGAGAGAGGCCGTGATTAACTCGTTAGGCCGTCATTTTCAATTAGTCTCTTTTACCTATTGAACGCCAGAGCATAAAAGCAAGCGCGTGCCCTGTATGCCAGCGACACAAATATGTGGCCAAAATGCTCACATATTTGTAAATTGTATCGCTGGCGTACAGGGCACGCGCGTGCTTGTCACGTATATGTGACTATGGCGTACAAAAGGTTAAGGGCGCTGCCTGGTTATACACGACTATTTGTGTGAGAGGAAGGAGTGTGTGTGGTGGAGCGTGTGCAGGAAATGATGCGTTTGTTGAGCGTTTACATTATGCTGTGTTATTGTGTACCACTCACCCAACAGCTGTCTACAGAACACGTTGGTGAGTGCGTGACGTAAGAGCAGCAGTAGACAGCGCACGTCGGCGCGCAGTAACAACGTCACCAGCGCGGGCGCCGTCACGTCCACCCACAGCACTGTGTTACGTTGGGCGGCACATACAGCGCAAAGACGTTCCATTACGTCATCGGTCACTGAAATATTATGTTGTAGTCAGATTTTACAGTGAGGGCCTCGTGCCTAAATAGTGTATGTTAATGACAATTAAGTAAATTGACAACGATTTATTTTTCGGTAAAATTATTTTTTACAAAAACTTGCCAGTTATTTTCCGATACTATGCCCCCTTTACTTCTAAAATAATTATTAGCTTATTGAATTTAAATATATGAATAATATTACAGGACATATTTATTCATTAAGAGAGACAGCCATCAACATTTTACTTACAAGTCTGTTCAATATCCTGAGTGAGAGCTTTCAAGACAATATCAGATTTAGCTGCTAAGTTTAGCAAGTATGGGATTACTTCACGTTTCTTCTCTGGCTTACTGTCCTCCTTTATAGCTTCCTGTGAAGGTGTCAAATAAATATAAATTGTACGAATGCAGTTTATTTGCCTTAGCACTCAGGTATTTTTTTTTTGGTCTTTTTGATTCAAGGTTTGGTGGTCCTTAGGTTCGTAAAATACATAAAGTAGATTCAAATGCATGTAAAATGTTATAACAAATATCAACTTTATACGTACATGTGTCTTAATTAATTAAAATTATCATAAAAATATTAAAGTGAAGAGTTAGTTCTCTGAAATCACAATAGTTAGAAGCTGAATGCTGTTGTCCCAATATACATGGTGTACATAATAAAGACTATTCTATTATAGTCATAGATTTTTAGCCCTTCCAGTACCTAAAGTTACATACATGAAACAAGTCCAGTACAGCAACTCGCACGTGATGTGTGGCGGGCGGATGGTTCGCGAGATGCGCTAACACAGCGCGTGCCGCATCTGCACCCAGCTGTAATGCACGCGGAGCGACTAGTGCCGGCTCTGCGCGACCCACCCAGCCTACCGCCCAGGAACATGCCCAGGATCCTGTGCAACGGAATTAATGTAGATAGCACACATAATCATGAAGATAGAATATGCGAAAATAAGCAGACCATTAAGAATTATCTACTATTTACAGAAAATATAGGTGTAACCACTGTTACCAGTTGTAAAATTTTGTGGTTTACGTACAGTACATACTTTGCCTGTATAGGGAATGCAAATTAATTTTGGTCCCGGTTAGCTAAATTGCGCAAATTCAACTCAAATATATTTGAATGGGAGTTCCCTTATATTCTAAGGTAATTTATTATAAATAATGCTGAAAAACAAAATAAATGCTCAGATCGGCTTCCAATCTAACTGGATGCTGACTTCTGGGCTTCTGAGGACCCATAACGACTATTAAAGATCCATGAATGACAGCCGGGACAAATGGCTTACCATGCTTTCCCAGGCACGGAGGAGTCTTGGTAGGTAAAGATGGTCAGCCATCCATGTATGTAGTGTAATGCTGTAGACATAATTTTTTTTGCATGGCATATATTTTTTATAAAATTTTAATTACAGAAACTTACCAAGCATCATATCAATGCATTTTGCCCTCTCCTCAGAGTTTAACAAGGTTAAATTCTGTGTGGTGATATCCAGTAAAATTCTAACTGGATCTGCACTTTGAAGTGTTGTATCTGCAGGAAAAAAAGATACAGTATTAAACAATTCATTTTTGTCCTTAATTTATTTGTATCTTTTTTTATCTTAGTTATATTCTAAAACTAGTTACTTATTACTTACTTGGCACATTGGATTTCTTAGTAGCTATATCCATGATGAGACTGATGCACCATGGTGCAATGAATGGTGCCCATGACTGTCCCAGGCTGCACAACTCAGGGCCAATGATGCTGACACTCTCCAGTGATCCGTTAGCACCTAAATCTGTCTATAAGGAAAAGAGGTTACAGTAAATTTCTGTCAACTGTATTTTTTTCTTAAATTTTTGTGGTAAAAGAAACCAGAAGAGTAGAATGAGTAGATGGGAAACTTAATTAAAAAAGGAAGAGTGCCATTTAACAACTTTGTTATTAGTATTCTACCAGTTGTGTATATATACAGTTTGTGCTTACATTCAAATGTAAATCTTGTCTCATATTGAGTTGTGCAGTTGGAAAGCTAGCAGTGTAAGTTATTCCTGAAGCAAAATAATACGTATCTAATGAAGTATTTCTAATTTTCTCAAAGTAAAAGTAAATAAACAACTTTATAGTTCAATATTCAACAAGTACATATATCCAAAACAGCTTACCTCATAGTCCGTCTGAGTAATTGAAACATTGACGGCATCATGGAAGACCATAGCGAAGTATTCCAACACGGCATCTCTTGCCGCCGGGAAGTTTTTGAGCAAACTCAAGCCAGTCCTTGTCAACTCCGGTGCGTTCTGGGCATTTCTCCTTGAAACGCCAAAGATGAAGTTATTTAAATCGGCGGACAATGCCGTCGACTTATTTTGAGGATTCATCACAGGTTAGAATAGGTGCCTATGCTGACAAAATTCAGGAAAATAAACAATTCCCGAGCACAACGCACGCAACCGCATCAGCAGACGACCAAACGCCAAAATGACATTGAGTTGACATTGATTGAGTGAGAGTGACAGACTTGACTTGACTTGACGTTTGTTTCAGGTATTGCCGTGTTGGGCAGTGACATTAACAAGGTTTGGACGTTAGCCTTTTGAGCTTCAAAAAAAGACTAGCGAAAATCGATACCGGTACCATAATACTGGTATCGATCTTACAATTAGGTTACATGTTTAGTATGTCTTCTAAATTTGATTGTTTAAGGACAGAGTTTCGATCAATTCAATCACTACCAGCATAACTACAGTCTATAAACACTGTATTATAGCGTTATCGACCGTCGTCGGTTGGCTATCCACCTGTTCCGTAGAGGTTAGATAGATCTATAGTCTGCCTATACCACCAAAATAAATACCCTATTAATAATTCTCAATGAAAATTTTAGGAGTAAATCGTTGTTCAATTTCACTAAGTGAAGTGTGTACAAATTTTTGCCCCAAACCCCCTGCTGTACCAAAACGACCTCTCACAACGCTATTCTGACAGGCTATAATTAAATTGCCTTTTCCTTTTTGGGTTGCTAATTTAATAACACTCTTAATTAGCGAACTTCTTCTTTTCATGTGATTAGTGACTATGCATGCCGGTTTCCTCACGATGTTTTCCTTCACCGAATTAGTGATATCACACTGCCCTTTAATAAAATCAAAAGTACTTATAATTTACGAATTTGAGGATACTGACTGACGTAGGTACTTATGTAGGCAGTATTATACTGGAATGGTTCAATAAGACACATATTGCAAACTTTTTTTTTTGTTTTTGTTACAGGTTCCATGTCGAATTGGTGTACGAGAGAAGTATACCTACGATAAGTTTCGAAATATTCATGTACTTCTCATCATCACAGTTTATCTCATCTATCATTCTACATTCATAATATCATTCACAGTACAATGACGACACTCAAATGAACGTCAGGCAAATTCCAGGCAGCCAAATACAGTACCATCTTACTGACTGACTAACATTTTAGCATGAGCACTCATATTTCCGTTCGGTTTGTACTGACACGAGAGAAGAAAAAATCTTTGTCAAGTCTATTTATACCATACCCGACGTTGGACACATTACTAGTATTATTTATTTATCATTAAGTTTACGCAAAGTTTACAAAAAATCTTAACTTAAAAACTATCCCCCCCAAAACCGTTTTCACGGTTTGTCTGCGGGAACCCGGAACAGAACAAACAGTAATAAAAAAAAAGGTTGATTATATTCTATATTTATCATTTTCTCGCCGTTTGTTACTTTTTTCTACACCGTAGGTACGCAAAATACGCGCTTGGAAGTGGAGTTGCGCACACCAGCCCGATATACAATACTATCTTCTGCCCGCGACTTCGTCCGCGAGCCTAAAACCTTCCTCAAGAGTTCGGCAATCCAATTCAAAATAATTTTTCAAATCTGTTGGTGGTTCCGGAGATTACCTCCTACATACAAACTTACAAACAACTCTTTTTAATATTAGTATAGATATAGACTATACTCCTCTCGATATTGAATACTACAGAAAAAACTAATGACGATTCCTACATACAAAATAGATTTCTTTGAGAAACACAGAAGTAGTATGTATGTACTAAGAAACTCATCATCATTCTCATGCCCTTACTTATTCCAATTAATTTGCTGACCGGCGCCAAATGTCTTTTTCTTCCATGCTTTTCTATTAGTCGTAATCTCATAGTCACTCCATTTATTCCAGCCATAATATCATCTTCCACATAAAGTCTTTCATAAAGTGCAATCGTTTCTTTGGTCTTCCTCTACTCTTATAGCCAACCATATTCTCACTCTAAACTTTCCTAACAATGTGAAAAGTTAAGTAGAATTTAAACGCTCCCGCAGACAGGCGCGAGTGACGCGACTTTTGTGGAACGATTTCTATGAAGCTTCACGTAAATAGTTTTACCGCTGTCGCGTCGCGCCTGTCTGCGGGAGCCTTAAAACAGAATAATAACAAATAAGCCTGTAATTAAGTTGACTGTTTTCCCCGTTTGTGGAGGGCTACAACCTACGTCGATTCGCCGATACTCCACGTTTTCGAAACACGTGTTCTGGTACGTAGCGAAGGTAGGTAACTAGGTAGCACTAGCAACCTGGGATAGTAAGAGCTATCTTTTCCTTTGTACAAAATTCAGAGGCAAGAATACTAGGGAAAACTGATTGTTCCTTTATTTTATTTTACGAGCGTATCGTGCGTTTATTATAAAAAGCGAAATACTTGCTATTGATTCAGTTTGTATGATTAGAATCCATAACAAATGTGTAGGTAGGTACTTATAGCATTTTTAGACAAATTTATTTTCTTTCAGATCGATTAGGTAATTAAATTGATAATATAATTACTCGAGTTCACAAGTCCAGTCCAAACAACTTTTCTAAAGTTATAACTTATTCATTAGGATTCCTATCGTATTCCATGTACGCTATATTATCAGAACCGGTGATCAGCACTAAATATGGACATCATCGCAACCGGTGAAAAAATAGTCATTAAAATGTCAAGCTGCAGTGTGTGTGCCTATTCAATAACTACGCGGCTATGCTGTGGTGCGTCTATCATGAGTACATCACATCGTAGTAGGGGGATGTAACATGAAAACGTGGGGTCAGGAACAAAATCAATATTGAGTGCGCACGCGATCCGCGCAAGCCCGCCCCACGACCGACGCGACGCTAGAACTAGAACCACCACGTAATATGTGACCACACGGACAATATAACTACGTATAACACCGAAAAAAACAGTAATCAGTCTGCTGTATTTATAACAAATTAATAAATTAAAAATGAAATATGAATTTCGCGGCACAAATCAGTACCTATGGTAATTTGACCGTGAAATAAAATTGGCTATAAGTTTTTCCGTTTTCGCTAAGCACCATGCACTTTGTAGCTACCGTACCTAATAAATAACGATCACATTAGATATAAAAACATAGCATTGGTATAGTTGGGTACAGTCAGCATCAAATTTAAATGCGTGTTCAAAGCAATGCATTGAGAGGTTCAAAGATGGTTCAAAACGTTCAACTAGTTTGAAGAAGAATTTTAAAGTTCTTCTTTATTTTATTTTTTTACCAGTTTGTCAGAATATTTTTACGAAGAATAAGAAGAATTAATCTTCAAAATAATGTTATAGAATATATAAAATAATATACTAATTGAATGACGTAATATTTATATCATTCTAAAATGTAGAGCAATGTTTAGTTAATAGGATTTATGGCTTGACTTTCACTGTTGACATAAAATAAACACAGTTGTAAATACAGCCATACTATGTTGATGTGTAGGTATGATAAAGTTAAAAAAACATATTTAATTATCTAATAATTTCTGCACGATGACTAGCCCTTATAAACATACCATACTTACATAGAACAAAGTCCTTTGTTACGGTAAGACGGAACTTATTATTCCTGCTGTTTTTAATGTTTTATGAATTTTATTTTTCTCTCTCAAAGCCTAAGCGTGTTCATTTTCCTATGTAAAATGCCCCAAAAATTTATTATGTAAACTACCTAAGTGCGTCGTAATATTCACTTTTGAACTTTCCTTAGTTACCAGTTTTTATTATCAGTAACGATATCGCCTGTTTACATTTTATTTGATGTTAGTAAGTATCTAGTTACAATAAATAATTATGCATAATATAATGCATTCAGCGTCCTTCGATTCGCCCACCCCTCGTCGTCGGCTACCATAATCGAGTAGGGTCAGCGCAAAGAGAATAATTATTTCTGTGTTGTACGGGTTGTACATAGATGCAACTATGCAGTGTGATATTTGCAATAACTTTCAATCCTTAGAATAATACAATCATTCGTTTCAAACTTATAAAGTTATAAGGTAGGTCTACAATTTTAAGTAATTATAAATTGCGACGAATAGGTAGTAGTTATTAGATGTTGTGAAGCAACAGCAGCTCCTTTAATAACATCACGCCGTTTCTCATCGATAGGGGTAAGCTTGAAATAGATAATGCTACCAGGAAAATAATTTGTAAGGATTATCGTTAGACAGCAAAGAAATAGTACGTAATTTTACGTATTTTATGATTTGCGACTACTTATATTGTGTAGCGTACAGCGTACAGATGGAGGTAGGCTCCAGTGTCATTAGGGTAAGAAATAGAAAAGAGTGTGACATTTTTCTAATGCTATTTAGCTAAGTACCCGATAGTATCTAGGCAACGTTAAGTAACGGGAACTTTAATTAAAGGGACGTAATAAAAATATAGGTTGTTAATTAATTGACATTGAAAAAGATCGTATTGGATTTAGATGCTTTCTTGATGAGAATATAACACGCATCCATATCTATGTATTGAGTGTTATTTAGAAAGAGAGTTCATGGAATAAAAGCAATTTGCGCGTGAACAGGGTGGCGCGTTGGCGATGCGGAGTCAGGGCGGGCGCCGGTGACGGCCAAACGCGCCCCTCGCGATACGACGCAGGCGCGCGCCGCTCAACCGAGCGACGCTCAGTTGGATCGATAAGATAAACGCGCAACCCCGGTCTACGAGTTAAATCAATATCATTTCTATCGATTTTTGCAGCCGCAGCCGCCGCACACCAGATTTGAGGGTCGCAAACGGTGGGTGCGCGCATTGCGTTGTTTGAAATTATTTGAAAGTTGAATTGTAATTTCCATGTTCTGTGATTATTGTGTAAAAGACTGTAATGTGTGTGCAACAGTTTAGAATAAAACTTTTGTCGACTTTATCGATTGTCGGACTTTTACGGTAAATATTTCTTTTACACTAAAGTTCAATGAACGGATAGTTAATTGCATTATTTGCATTATTATAAAATAAAATAAAAAATATATATTTAAACTATTTTAAAATTCTACGCACATTTTAAATTACCATTAATGGCGAAAAAAAGAGTTAAATAAAATTATTGGTCTTTATTTTTATTTCTTCTACGTTTGCGTCACCGGTCGATCGATAGACGCTGTTTTATAATGTTATTGTTTTGATTTCGTTTGTTGTTTTCAGCGTGTTTGTTTTGAAATTAAAATGCACCAGGATTTCAACATTTAATTTATTCATTGTTTAGGCAAGCCTACGACTAGAGCTTTTCTACAAAATATAAATAAAATTACGCAAATGACTATAGTTTGAGTTTGAACGTGAGCTTCAAGCGAGTTTTATCAACATCCTGTTTCGTCTTTTAGTCATTCATTCATTCATTCATTAGAAATAATAAAAAAAACGTACTGACTGACGTGAACAAAATAAGATGAACGCGCGTAAGTTAAAATTTTGTTAAAATGATAAACGTTTGCAGATGGTGTGAAATGTAGGAAATAGAGAAGAAAAATGACGTCCACGGACACATACCAGTTAAAATGGCACTCGCACAGTTCCCACCTGAACGGTTCCGTGGCGGCTTTGCTGCGTTCGGAGCGGTTCACGGATGTGGTGCTGTGCACCCTGGACGGGTCCCAGATACCGGCGCACAAGTTTATCTTGAGCTCGTGCAGCGTGTACTTGTGCAACCTGTTCGAGGGCCAGCGCTCGGTGACGCGCATGGGCGGCATGCTGTATGTCGTGCTGCCTTCAGAGATATCCACAAAAGCGTTGAAGATTCTCGTAGAGTACATGTACAAAGGTCAGTAGGTTATAAATACCTATAAGTATTGTTATTAGAAATATTTTTAGAATTTACGTTTAATTACTTAGTTACATACTAGTAAACTATCAAACTTTTTACATTGTTCTTCAATTATAATCTTACTGGGTCTGTCACTTTGTTTGGGCCGGTTACCCAGTGATCAATGTATTGATGAGACCTGTGCCAGTATGCTTGGTAGCATTCATATACCCATCGATACACTTCACTGGTAATGGGTATCTGGCAATCTGAACTTATCTTCTTCTTAGTTCAGCTACGCGAACTGCAGTCATTGACGCAGTCATAAGGTCATCAAGTGCACAGGTAAAAGGGCATGCAGCGTAAGATGAAAGGTGGGCCATTGTCCGTGGGGAAAAGCCACCTATGCACTTGAGGTCTGAACCAACCATAAATCTCCATTGAAATTATGAAAAGGTTGTATGAGGCAGCAAATAATTCAACTCGCATCCCTCTCATGACATACACTAATTTTCCAACATCAATTTCCAGGAGAAACAACAGTTTCAAATGAAGTTCTAGACACCGTCTTAAAAGCTGGTGAAGTCCTCAAAATCCGAGGACTGTGGAGACAGACAGAAGATGGCACCGATGGATCTGTTGAGAAAACGGCAACACAAACTATTGCCACCACAAGTGTTATGAAGGCGGGATTGACAAAGAAACCTGATGAGATACAAATACAACCAAAGATAGCTGTTAAGAAAGATGATAAGTTGCTGAAAGCCTTCAATCCGGGACAACCTGGTCAAAGGTGCGTAGAAATCCAAATGACTGACTAATTACATTTACTCTAGGAAATTATACATTCATAAAAAAATGCATGTTTTCTGCAGGGTAGGCTGAAACTGCAGAATGCCACATGTGTCAATTAACATTGACACATGCCTTGGTAGATATGGTACTTGGTAGAGATGAGGTGGCTTAGAGGTGTTTAGGGTTAAACCTGCCATTTTTTGAATACCATAGTAAAACAAGGAACCCTTATAGTTTCGCCTGTCTGCCTTGAGAGACCCTTGGTACGAAAAAGCTGCAATTTGGCATAGTAATAAGTAACACCTACAAAGTTGTAAAGTAAAATCTTCGAATTAGTTTTTTTTTTGGTACCCCTTAGAAGCAAAGCATGTTTATTTTTTACTTGTCTTCTACACTAAGACACTTAGGAGCCAAGCAAAAAGATCTGGAAGAACACTAAGTCAAAACTAAGTAACGGGGCACAACTATAGGATATATTTTTCACGCAAACAAAGTCGCTAGTCTTTATACATATATTATACATATTATAATTCGTCTGTACGTAAGTCTGTATGCCACTGAACTTCTCCTAAACGGCTGAACCGATTTTGATGAATATTTTTTTGTATATTTCTAGATGGTACATTAGGGCTTAAAAACGGTTTTATTTAGACGCACGCCCGCCGCCGCCGTTTGTCACATTCATTTGCGTATTCGTTGCCGTAGACTTTGTTATTGTAGGTGTAAGAGAGATGGCGTAGTAGGTAGAACTCGTTTATACCGAAACAAACATAACCAGTTAATTTCGCTCATCAAAATCTGAATTTGTAAAAAACTGATTTCTCCCAGTAACTGTTACCATTACTGGAAGAAATCAGTTTTTGTTTCGAGATTAATTACCAAAACCGGTGTAAGAATTAACCGGTTTCCGAACCCTGGTTTAGATTCACAATAAACCCGGTAGTTGGCCCTGCGACGCTATGTAGCGTCGCAGGGCCAACTACCGGGTTTCAATGTACTAATACGATAGCTTTACGCTTTTCTTGGCGGGGAAGGCATGGTGATCGAGCGGCACATAAGCGTCTGGGATATATTTTGCGATCCCGAATTAAAAATATGTATGATGTGCCTTTAGGGTTAAAAACATCTGCCATTTTATTTTGATGGTTAACCACAATATTAATTGTTTTATGTTTTGTTCTTAGGCCTATGTTCATTGGCCCGCCAAAGCTAGTGTTCATCAAAACGACCGAAGGGGGCACACAAGCGGCAATCAGACCTGGGGGTCCGAAAGGGCAAACGATTTTGGTCGCTCCCGCACCAACCGCTGCCGAGCCGACTGTGGCTGCTACGGCTACTACAACTGCTGCTGCGACCGCAGCGACATCAACCCTTGCTCCACCAACTGTGACCGTAGCCACCGCCACCACCGCCGCCAGTGAGGACTCGTCAGACGAACCGCTGACACCACGGATCTTGAGAAGACATACTGAAAGGAAGTATGGAAAGAGGCAAAAGACTGAAACCAAATCCGATAATGACGAGACTAAAGACTCGGAAGAACAGGATAATGCTTCCGAGGTTTCAAGTGAGTGTTTTAAATTGATTACTCGAAGCTAGAGCTTAATTTTCTGTGTTTCTATTCTTGACTGCCTTGTTAGTTCAGTAGTTGCAAGCGCTACTGCTGAGCATGAAGTCCTGGGTTCGATTCCCAGGTTGGGTAAAGTGTTATTGGATTTTTATATTAGAAATTTCTCAGTAGCAGTCTGGATTTGTGCGGCAATAGGCTCGCCCCCTATTACATGGGATTCAAACTTAAAACATATAAACCCTATGATAGTTATAAAAGCTTTCCGGCAAATTAAAATCAAATTGACCGAAGATCTATGGGGGTTATCTATCAAAGTTTGTACATCAATAATCGAGACTATTGCACCATATTTGGCTTTAATATTTCATTTGTGTGTGGACCAAGGAGTCTTCCCGGATTTAATGAAATATAGTAAGGTTATACCACTTTTTAAAGCTGGGGACAATAAAGACACCAACAATTATAGACCAGTATCCGTGTTGCCGGTATTCAGCAAGGTGTTCGAAAAGGTAATGCTCAACCAAATGCTTAATCATTTTAACACCAACCAAATCTTACACGATCAGCAATATGGTTTCACCAGAGACGTTGTACGACTGACGCCGGGGTCAGCTTATTAAAACACATATTTACAGCGTGGGAAGAGGCCCAAGATGCCATAGGAATCTTTTGTGACCTCTCCAAGGCATTTGACTGCGTAAATCATGAATCCTTACTCTTGAAACTTGAGCATTACGGACTAGGTAAACTTGCGCTCAGTTTAGTAAAATCTTATTTAAATGATAGACAACAGCAAGTTCAAATTAATGGTGTCAATTCACTAGGTCTAAAAGTAAAAATGGGTGTTCCACAAGGCTCGATATTGGGTCCTTTCCTCTTTTTAGTTTATATAAATGATCTACCCCATTTATTAAAAAACCAACCACAAATGGTGTTATTTGCTGACTATACTTCCCTAATTTTTAAGATAAATAGACGTGCATCAAATTTTGACGACGTAAATAACGCCCTACTGCAGGCTCAAAATTGGTTCACTGCTAATAATTTAGTGTTAAATGAAAAAAAAACTAAATGCATAAGATTTGCTTTACCGAATGTTAAAAGTACTGATTGTGATATAGTATTGAATAAGGAGAAACTAGAATTCGTAGATAAAACTGTTTTCCTGGGGATTACGCTCGACTCAAGGCTGCAATGGGGTCCTCATTTAACCTCTCTTGCAGGACGGCTAAGTTCAGCAGCATATGCTATAAGAAAGATCCGTCAATTTACTGATGTAAATACCGCGAGGCTAGTCTATTTCAGTTACTTTCATAGTATCATGTCTTACGGTATTTTACTATGGGGACGAGCTGCAGACATCGATTCTATTTTTATTCTGCAGAAAAGAGCCATCAGAGCAATATATGGTCTCCGCAGGCGCGATTCTCTTAGGGAGCTGTTTAAAAATATTAACATCATGACAGTAGCTTGTCAATATATCTATGAAAACATCATGTACGTAAGGAAAAATCTTAATCTTTTCAGTAAAAGAGGTGAAAGGCACAATTATAGTACTAGAAATAGGGCCAAATTAGTTCAACCTGGTTTCAGACTGGCTAAAGTAGACTAATCCTTCATGGGGTACTGTTTAAAATGTTACAATAAAATACCTCCCCACATACTCGAACTAAATGAAACCAAATTTAAATCTTGTATAAAACGCACACTATGCTGCCAAGCATATTATAAGTTGGGGGATTACATCGCTGACAAAAATGCTTGGATCAATGCTGGTCCAGCTGCACAAGGGCGCGTAAACTAGTTGATTAGCATCGAAAATATTGTTGGAGCTGCTGAAGATTGCAAAAACTACCTTTGCATTGTATAAATTCAATCTCTTAGTATTGTTTAATTGCATAGCACATGTGTGAGCACTGTGACCATTTTACAAAACTACCATTTACTGGGTATGTCTTTCATTGACTTGAATGAGCCCTGATGGCTGAGAGTATGTCATACTCACTTAAATGTCTCGCTGGTGGTGGCGTGTGTGTTGGATCATTAAGTTCCCTTTAAAATGGTTGAGCTAAATGGTGCTGATCCATGCGTCATGTTCGTGAACGGGCGCCGTCAGTAGGGACTGGTCATCTCTTAGCTGCCATGGCTTATTTTAATTTTTCATTTGTTTTAATCTTTTTTATTACGGATGCTTTTAACTTGCACGTCTTTCTACATTGTTCTCACATGTTTAATTTCAACATGCATGATGTAACCAATATTTTGTAACAATATTTTTATTTAAAAGAGTGCCCGTTCTTCTCCATAGGAACCTACTACACTTTGGAATGGGCAACTAGCTTCATCTTTCTGACTGACCGACCCCTTGACAATTCCAAAGTGCCTGTAATTGGTTTATTTGAAATAAATGGTTTGAGTTTGAGTTTAACAGCGAAATTTACTATACCTTAATTACTCCTTATAACATGATTTGCTGCCAGTGAAAGTCCTGTCAAAATCAGTCCAGCCTTTTCGGAGATTAACCGGAACAAACAGACAGACAAAAAGTATATAAATTAGAGATGGGCCGACCAGTCGGGAAAGCCGACTAGTCGGCCATGTTTGTAGTTGGCGACTAGTCGGCCCGTTTTTTTTTAGGTCCAAATGCGTGATTC
The DNA here is from genome assembly GCA_948150665.1 of Conistra vaccinii. Lineage (NCBI taxonomy): Eukaryota > Metazoa > Arthropoda > Insecta > Lepidoptera > Noctuidae > Conistra > Conistra vaccinii. The sequence continues at coordinate 5,866,176 of OX411321.1, forward strand.
GGTAAGGCAATAAATTAATTCCACTACTGATAAAATAATATACACCGTGTTAGCTACGTAATTCAACTTTGTTTTGAATTAAAGCACCAAGAAACGCCGGCTCGCACGTAAACAATTATAGGACAAATACAATGTAAACAAAAACATGTCCCGACAAGTCCATCTGGTCGCTGGGCGGCGCGCGCCCAACTTACGAGCCGAAAGCGTAGTTACGTACATTGCTGATGTCACCCGAACTCAACCGAAAGCAATGTTCGGCTAGTCGGCCATTTTCCAGCCGACTATTCGGCTAGTCGGGTAATCTCTAATAAAACTTGTTTTTTTTTTTTGTTATAACTGCCGTAAATCTATACTTTCTTAAGCACTGAGCATAAAAAAAACAAACATATTACAATTAGACACTTATTTTATTTATTTGTATAGATGGGGAAAGCTCAGGCTGATTCACTTTTCGAATGTGGGTTACAGGTGACATTATGTTCATCCAAGTATGATACTTATTTCCTTATTATTTTCTGACAGAAAAATCGTCGCAAAGCCTGATGGAAACCGAGGTCCAAATAAAAGATGAGCCAGAATGGGACGCTAGTAGCATCGAAGAGGAAGAGAGATCCATCGCCGAGATGTTCCAAGCGGAGATGAGCGTCAAGAATGAACCTAATGACGAACTAGATATTGAAGAGGAGAGCTTGGTAAGTGTAAAAACTTGAAATTATAATGTCGATTTTAAAACTTTCTTGAAACTTTGAATTGAGATTTGTTCAGTACTTTAAAATCTCTTACTCTTACTCTTGAAATATACTACAGTCCTTTACAGTTATTTGCCCTCTGACGACAGCAACCTTATTGCACCGAAAATGATGCAAAATTAGAGGCAGAATATCGTGAAACAACTGTAGCTTACCAAGTTGCCAGACAACGGTGTCAGTCTTGAGTTAGTGACGTCATCTGCTAATATTTTACGCGCGACGTGACTCACTAAAGCAGATTAGCAGATGCGTGGACTGCATAATCCGGGTTGTCTAAGTGTCTAAATCAACTAGTAACTTTTTGTTCCTATTCCAAGCTTGTTTTAAAACTCAGATGTCGTGTACAGATCTACAGCCCGCTGGCGTGCGAGCTGTGCGCGGCCGTGTTCACGGTGCCGGCCGCCTGGGTGCGGCACGTGCAGGGCCACGCGCGCGACGACACGCAGCACGCGCGCAAGAGGAAGCTGCGCTCGGCCGTATGTGACTATTTCATTTACGAGTATTAATCTTAAATACTTTCACTGACAGACAGACAACGAAGCATTTACACAAGAGTTCCTTATATAAAGAAGGCGACCACTAAGGAAGGTTTTTTGAGAATTGATACTCTAACTAAAGGGTTTAAATAGAGGATGAAAGTTTGTAGGCAGTTACCATTTTTGCCGATGGGAAATCTTTACGGGCACAGAGCTTGTAGACAGATAAATACTATGACTGGGTTACCATAGAGGTAGTGCATTCTAGTATGATCATTCTCTTAGCTGATGCTCAAACTATGCACATGTAAAAAAATACTGTACAAAGGCGGACTTAATGCTTGAGTCATTTTCTACCAGTCAGCCTTAGGTTGATCAGAATTAAAACATACCAGGTGCATTTGCACTCGAGTATTTGTCCCCCGTCAGCTAGATCGCACGACTATATACTCCCTTTTTGCCGATCTCCACGACTGGCCACACCGCCCACACCTTTAACTAACGCCACGAGTATCCCATTAACTGGTAGTATCATATTATGTGAATGTCTTCCCACATAGCTGGTGTTTTGGTACATCACTATGTGGTCAAACATATTGTGGCTATAGTTTGACCGAGACCGCTGTTCCACGTCTTAGGAATGTGCACGGCGAGACGGAGGGCGGTGCAGGCGCGGGCGGCTCATTTGTCAGCGCTCACGGCGCGCAGCGTCCCGCCCACCGCTCATTCAGCAACGCCGCCTACGCCTCGCCGCGCATTTCTAATGGCGCAATTTCATTAGTCGATAGGGCCCGCGGCGAGGTGGGGAGCAGCGTTGACGAATGCGCAGTAAGGTGGGGGGCACCGTTGACTAATAAGCGGTCTGCACTGCCCCCCCCCCCCCCATCCCCCGTCTCGCCGCGCACATACCTGAGGCGCAAAACAGCAGTCTCGGGGCAAACTATAGCTCAATTTTTGCATGTTATGGAGGAAGCGCTAAGGTGGCCTGCGAAGTTTAATTTTTCTTACGTTTTTTAGAATTTGCAGGTCAGTGTCAGGGTGTATCTTGATTAAAATATAATTCGTGGCCGTAACAAAATAAGACGACCCACTGACCAAATACGGCTGGGTTTACAGAATTATAATCATTAGAATCAGCAACACAACTCCTTATGTGAAAATAATCCTAAAAAATCATGATTTCATGAAATAGTCATTCAATAGGAATATATGAACTGAGGGAGAGTTATATTATTGATTTTTATGATTATAATACTATAAATAAATATTTTATGCGGCCGCGAATCATATTTAAATCAACATACAACCTGATACTGACCTGAAAATTAAAAAAAAAACGTAAAAGAAATTGAATTTTGCGGATTTTGCGTTTTCTTTTCATGTAGATCAACTTTCTACTCTAATTGAAGTTTAAAAAATATTGTGTTTGTTATTTAGAGCGACGACACGGAGGAGACTATGGCCTTGCTGAAATGCGACCTCTGCATGAAGCACTTCCCCAACCCGGCCGAATGGGTGCGACACATACAGAGCACGCACACGGAGTCAGGTCAGTACTACAAAATTCATCTATTGTCCCGTCTTCTTGGGCAAATACCTAGAAAATTTATATAATTATGTATTATCAAACTAGATAAATTTACCATTCCCAAAGAAAAACCAGCTAGAAATTAGATAGATTCTTCTTAAATTTTTGGATTTTTGTTCGCAATTCCTTATGACAAAATGTGAGGGAAAGGACATTGAGTAGGAACATCCCGAAATACAGTTCATTTATCGATAAAGTATACAGCTGAATTCAAATGCTAATGTGGAAGCCGGTTCTAAAATAACTCGTGACAATGGCAGTTGAAATTCAAAGAAATAAAACACTTGTTTTAGGCGTCAAAACGGTTTTGAGTCAGATCCAAGGCCTTTCGAGGTCCAAGTCAGTGTTTTTTTTTACGCATGCTCCGGAATACCTACCGGCGACCTGGACGGCCTAGCCCATATACAGCTTTCTGAAGAAAATATGCGCTTCGGGAATCATCGTCTATCTTCGAAAATACGAACGCGTAATGATGAGATCTACTATACAGCTGTTATAATCATGGTCGCCAAAAATTATATATTCGTGGTTAAGTAATAACAGCCGCACGGATCGTTCGATCAGGTTAAGCTACGCTTGCCGCGGTCGGTCCGTGGATGGGTGACGATCTTTACATACCGAGACCCCTCTGTGCCTCGGTAAGCTCGGGCCCAGCATTTGTGGATCTTTGACAGTCGTTACGGGTCGTCTGAAACCCGAAAATCTGACAACCAGTCTTACCAAGGGGGTTGTTGAGGGCAAATTGGCAGTCACTCCATGTAAAAAACTGGTATTCAGCTGCATCCGGTTAGACTGGAAGCCGATCCCAACATAGTTGAGAAAAGGCTTGGCAGATGATGATAAAAATACTTTTGAGTGAGAAATAACGATTCAGATAGTTATTTTTCACTTAATAGATTTTCGGGCTACAAACTCCGGTCTTCATACAAACGCGCAATGATTAGGTGTATTAATACAATGCGCGGTAGTACAAAGCTTAGAAGCATTGCCTCTGTGGGAGGGTACTCTGTGGCGTGACGCGCGAAATACGAAGATTACCGAAGTGCATACCTTTTCTGGTTTACTTGTATGTTTGGTATGTTTAGCTGTTCCGCGCCTTAGGTATGTGCACGGCGAGACGGAGGGCGGTGCAGGCGCGGGCGGCTCATTTGTCAGCGCTCACGGCGCGCAGCGTCCCGCCCGCCGCTCATTCAGCAACGCCGCCTACGCCTGGCCGCGCATCCCTAATGGCGCAATTTCATTAGTCGATAGGGCCCGCATGCGGGGTGCGAGATCCGATCATGGATTGTATTACGATCCAATCGGGTGCGAGAATCATGTCCCCGTATGCTGTATATTGAGCGAGTTATTGACTAATGAAATTGCGCCATAAAGCGCGGAACAGCGGCCTCAGTCCAACTATAATACAAAAATATGCAAGCAATATTTTACCGTCCTCGACTGACACTCAAAATTCAAGTCATTTATTCAAACTAGGCTGAGAATCAGCAGGCAGAGTATGCAAATTATTTACATTACTCAACACAAAACATTAAATAAAATATATTTGCCATAATGACAGCTAGCACACGCCAATGTACCAACAAAAAAATATATCGAAAGCTAAACTCAAACGAAAATAAATACTAAAAAACTAAAAACGTAAACAGAACTTAATACCCGAATTATAAAGCCTCCAGGCATAAAGGGCGTGCCCGCTTACATATAGCTAATAAAACTGTAACTCGAAGTCACATAATTATGATAAACTAGGACCATCGAAGTAAACTGACTGACTAAAACTGACCCCGGGAGGCCTAGATCCTGATGAGTTTATAGACTCTTAAAAGCTTGTTAAAATATAATTTTATTATTCAGCTATTATCATTTAGAAATTGTTTCTAATCTGGTTTTCCCAAAAATTTCGCATATTTCAACAAAAACTCTTACCCCCTTATAAGTCAAGAACTGGCGACGTACAACTTAACATCAAAGAGATTATATGTTTTTTTTTTGTTTTCATTTACTGAACATACAGTCGCTATGTATGTGTGTGTGTATTATGTTATGTTAGCTATCGTTGGTAAGGCACATGATCTTTTTTATGCAGTCTGTCACACATATATGAAAGACCAAGACGACGTTCTACAAAGCCGAACTTATTCTAAACTTGAATGATGTTATAAATAAGGGACTAGGTATCTTTATTTTGCTTTTACAACATCTATTTGTTGTAACGATTTCTTTAAAAACATAGGTCAGCACCCTAATTACGAAACGCAAACTCAATTTTAAATTGAAACCAATTGAAAAAGATTGCCAGTCCATTGCTTCATAAGTTCGACAAAAAAAATTAAGCAGATTCTTTTTGTCGAACTTATGAAGCAATGGACTGACAATCTTTTTCAATTGGTTTCAATTTAAAATTGAGTTTGCGTTTCGTAATTAGGGTGCAGGTTCATAGACCTAAATCGGGTCCTCGGTGATAGGGAAGCATCCTGTATACTTACGAGTTATGCATTACTTATATTAATTTATTGTTATATAAATCCGAATATCAGTAGTTAGAAATTTTGAGCAGAGATGCGAAATCTTAATATGGCTGGTTCCATATTTTGTGTTATTTTAAACATGTTTTTTTCTTTGCTTACTCCCAAAATCTTTCTGGACCCATTTTTTACCAGAATTTCCAAACTTGAATGACATAGCCGAAACTAGTTTTTTATGTAATAGGCTAATTCTCGACAAACGAACATCCTGTCGCCGTAAGCGTAATAGTTTATATATATTATTTTATATTACTTCTGCTAATAAACCTTACACCACCAAGTAAATACAGACGGACTGCATTCGACGCTACAAGCAAGCTGAGAAGAATAAATGTGAGGTAGCTTTGCTTTGAGAATCGTATTAATGGTTCTTCACGTCAAAAATAGAATGAATGCACTAACACTTTTTTTTTGTAGATAGCTTGCAGCCGTAATGCAGCCCGTCTGTCTACACTCTTACTACCTATGCTTTAAGATACACTACTTCTTACCCTGCTACTCAAACATGATAATCACTTCAGTTATGATTTATTACTAAAAATTGGAATGCTTTGTTAGCTTATACCTTTGCTATACTTGATATTATTTGCCATTACCAAACAAAGCGTTACATATTGTGTGATTGTCTGCCTGACTGAACCCTGTTCTAAATGTTCGTTCGATGTCGATTGTCTAGAATTGGCCATGTCAAACAACAGTGCCCCACCAAAACGTCACAATCGTTTCACAGAGGGCGCGCAAAACAAGAATTGCTCGCAATGCAAGAAGACATTCCCGTCGCACGCATCGATGCTCATACATATGCGTACGCACACAGGTGAGTCACGATTACCTTTACGTTAATTACAACTTCTATTCAAAAACAAATCTCTGTTTAAAGAATGGTGGTTAAAAAGTCCCCAACATAGAAATATGATCATAATTATCTCAATATGTAGATTAATCAATCACAACACTTTTCCCCATACACTGGGGTGCAGATCTGATATGAGATTCAATTAAAATGAAAAAGAAATTGCGACAGTATCTTTCTAGTATAAAGGGCTTAAGTTCTTGTTTACGTGTATGTGAACGTGACGTCCTGGTTCAATCCTCAGGACGGGCATAATCAAGGGTTTTTTTCTATTAGAAACTGCTCATTTTGAAAATGGGAATACGTGCATTTTTCGGCCACATTCACCATAGCCCCGTTTCACATAAAGAGGAGGAGACAATCTTTTCTAACACAAAGAGCGAATCGAAGGCGTGAAGCGAATTTGAATTTAAGCTGAGATGATTGAGTTGCTATTTTTAGAAACAAGTCGAGTTGCACTAACTGACGACCTGCGTAACACACATAAAATGGCAATTGATCGCAATTAATTTAATTTTGACGCAGTTCATCGACGTTCATTGCGTTTACGTTGTTGAGCAGACGATTTTTTCAAACCTTAATACCTTGAATCAATGCATTAGCAATATCCGTCATAACTTGGTATGTGACTGAAAGTGTGTTACGCAAATGGGGTGCTGAAACCAAGGTGGACTTTAAAAAATAACTATACTATTTCGTTGGAGGAGGCACCCAAGAGGGAGCATGACTTACACAGCAACCAATTATTTAATATTTATTCTTGTTAATTAAAGAACCTTCTCTATTATTATACTATTTCAGGTGAACGTCCATTCGTATGCGGCCTCTGCAACAAAGGTTTCAACGTGAAGTCCAACTTACTGCGACACTTGCGCACGCTTCACGATCAACTCATCAGCCCAGCACAGGTGGAAGAGGGCGATGAGGAAGATGTCGAGCCGGGCCCTTCGGAGGTCAAACGCGAGTCCTGAGGGCGTGGAGGGGGGGCAGGTACGATAAATACACTTAAATAATAAAAATAATATTAGTCTTTTCTTTGCAAAGGCCTCTTCTCATACAGAGAAAGCATGAGCATTGATCACGATATTTTCCTTCACTAATATCAGTAATGTCCAAAATAAACTCAGAAAGCATACACAATATAAATTATGTTCTATGTTATGGGGTTTGGTTTCTGCACTTAGTCCTTCAGGTGGACCATTGTGCGTGGGCCATGGCGGCCGTAGGTGGTTATTCCAACTAGCCCACCTCCCTCTGGAAGTTGATTATCTCCTGGCCTGGTCTGTTCAGAACACTCAGCCTCCATGTACGCCCTGTACAGAGAACTGTCCGTTATGCCTATTGCGTGGAAGTGTGTAGCGAGCAGTGACCCGTGATGGTCCGCGTCATCATATCAGGCGCAGGCCGTTCCTGTCCACGCGTAATAAACGCCTGGTCATCAAAGGATGACATAGCTTCCCAGGACTGCCTGCAGCCCAGTGTCGAGGTCTACTTCACAATAATGATATTCACTTGCACTTATTTGTTTAAATTCGTAATAATACTATACAACACAGTAGGATTGTTGTGAAGACACGTTGCAGACAGTAGAATCTAAACAAATCATCTTCATCTCTCTTCACGTATGTGCCATAGATGGCTTATTCTGTAGAACTACAGCACAGTTACAATAGCCGGCACGTAACTTGGCAAGGTTTTGGGGTAGAGGGGGAAGTTCTCGCATGTAAAAATGTATGAAATTGTACGTGCGCGAACTTCCCCCACTACGAAAATCGTTGCCAACTGACGTGCCGGTAACTATACCTCACTTTTGCATTATAAACATGCGGCTTGCTTGGTATACGGTTAGCAAGCATGCCATTTTTAATTACCTTTTTAAATGTTACAGGTAGAGGGCGCGGGCGACGTGCAGCATACGTAAATGTAAATGCTATGAGCGAAGCCACCCGTCGCGCCCATGAAAAGAAAAGGCAAACTGACAACGCATCGCCTTCGACCGTGCCGCGCAAGCAGAGCTACTCGCTCTTCTTGAAACAACGCGCGGTACTGTTCTCTGCCAAGAAGTGGAAACAGTGAATCTCGGTATGGCGACTCGCTACGACTTTACTTTTATTCATTAAAACGTTTCTTTGACTCTTGTTGAGCTCAAGTTACTCGTAGCAGTCGCCATTCATCCGTTTATTCACTAATACCTGCCCACCCTCCTCCTTTCGTCTTTAACGGTTACTTAATTTATATTTAAATGTATTCTTATGAGTGAATTATTTTTTTATATTCCCCTAGTTTCTATTAACTTTGAAGTATCTCAACTTCTAGTCACATATGTTTAAAGACTTAAGTATCTGCTAGAAATTTAATTTAAGTGATCCCCTAAACGAGCACGGGCTATGTCTAAGATCTAAAAAAATACAAGAAAGTCGAATTTGTTAACAAATAAGTTTTGAATGAGTAGACTTTACAGTGGGTAATTTTTATGTTTCACTTTAGTACATTGTTTTATTAACCATTGTAAAATATATGGATATATAAGATATGTGTCTAAATGATAACCACTCTCATTACAATTTGATTACTAAAGATCCGTCAATGTTTGTACTTTACCCAGGCTTAGCACGCACCGAAAATGTTAGCTGAGCGCATTGGCAATTTGTCTGTCAATTTACCCATTTCATAATTTCCGTAGCACAGTGGTCATTGACTTCATTGCAATACAAGAAACAATCTATACTAATATTATAATTAGATTTTTTTGTTTGTTTGTACCGAATAGGCTCCGAAACTACTGGTCCGATTTGAAGAATTCTTTCAGTGTTAGATAGCCCATTTATCGAGTAAGGCTATAGGCTATATATCATCACGCTAAGACCAATAGGAGCGGAGTACCAATGAAGGATGTTTCAAAATCGGGGGGTTTTTTAACGTTAGCCCAAAGTAACTATTCCACGCGGACGAAGTCGCGGGCAGAAGCTCTAGTAATTTATATGTATGACCACAGATTAGTACAGATGTTTCATTTCGCTAAATCATTTAAATAAAAAGCGATTCTTGCTGCGACACAATAAAGTGCAATTCAGGCCGCACAGCACAACTTTGCCGCTCTGAAGTAAGGTTGCGCATGCGCGCAGATTGACTACTGCGCAGTCATTTGTAGTCTTCTTCAGAACGGCAAAGTTATTCGAGGCGAACTGTAATTATATTCACCTAGAAGTTGCCTCTCTATCGTGTAACTATTATATCTTCTGGCTTCGTTACGCCCACTGAATTTGACAAGTCGAACCCGCCGTGTACCTACTTGTAGCTTCATATCTAAAATGCGAAGTGAACCATCTGTGTATTCATCAATGGTATTACCAAATACTGTTAGTTTTTGGGGTACCTATTTGAGATACTAGGTTTGGCCAGCAGCTGAGCCCGCATGGAGATGGAAAATTATCCCACGGGAACTTACTAACGGGATAAAACATCCAAATCCGTTCAGCCGTTGAGGTCTGATTGATTGACAAATGTTCAGATTCACATAGATAATGCTATCTAACTAACCTAGTCAGTGGTGCTTGCTAAGCCTACATCTCCGATATTTATCATAGACTATTTTAAATGCATGTCTCAATTTTAATCTCTTACCAATCTGTTTTTACTAACTGTGTATAAATGCGTGGGGATAACGATTTTTAGGTATAAGGTCGATTATTATAACATTCGTATAATTCAAAATTGCGAAGCTTTAAGTTCTGCATTCCATTGTGTTAGAAGTGATTATTTATTTTGAACATGTGTATCAGTTGACACTGAACTTTTATTTGACATTTTAATTCAATACTCATGTATGACATGACCATGAATGTAATTTGTACTATTGTGGAAAATAAAAAGTGATTTTAATGTCAATTTGTTTTTTGATTTACGAAAAATACCACAATTTTGACGAATGTGTTTATTACTTCTTACAAAAATACTATTATATCACAACTTTCAGCGATACACACAGTGTATGGAGATATCAGGCTTGAGAAATTGGAATTTTAACATGATGTTTTTGGAAAGAGCATACAACATAATATACGCGAATACAAAATAAGACCTTATTACTAATCAACTAATTTAGCTATCCTCCTCCTCAATCTTGGGCGCTAGATAATAGCGGATGTGACCAATGTCTGGAATGCGGTACTCGACGACAAGAGGGACATCGGCAGACATTGACAGTTGAACCTAAAACAAATTAAAAATTAATTAATATTACAGCAGTGATAGCACAGTAGTGACCGTCGGACTGCGAAGTCAGGTCTCGAGTTCGAACCCAAGGCACGCACATCGTGAATTTTCGGATTCATGTGCGTATTGTATATATTATTACTAGCTACCCGCCCCGGCTTCGCACGGGTGGCACTAAGTACTTATCTACTCAACGTTTAAACCTTCCCTGGACTACAACAAACATTTCAAAACCAAAATCAGCAAAATCGGTCCAGCCGTTCTCGAGTTTTAGCCAGACTAACGAACAGCAAATGATTTTTATATATAAGAAGATTACCTGATTCAAAAAAACATCGTAAGGAAACCGACAGCATGTGAAGCCAAGTCAGAGGCCCATGGGCGGCTTTTAAACATTGACACCAGGTTATTCACTAACCATACGAAAAAGAAAGAAATGTTCATTGAAATAGGGTATATTTTGTATTGGCCAAATACATCCAGTGTTCTTGGCATCAAGTTGCTCCACAATACTCAATAGGATAAAAGAAGGTGAATTTTCAAGCATCTATTTACCTGTGGACTAAGTGATGTGGCTTTAGTGAAGTAGTTGAGATACTGGCAGGCGAACGTGAGGGTTACTGGCTCCTCCATCTCAATAACCACAGCCTCTTCCTCTTTGTCAATTGAAGCAGTCTGCGCAAGCTTTATGTTCGCTGACCCAATGTCACCAGATGCTGAGAACTTCACTCCTGTAGGAATATAGCAAAATGTTACAAACTCCATATGCACTACAACTGCACTAAGGAAAAGTATAAGTACTGCATAATTAATAAATTTCTTGTGAACAATTTCATAACTGCCTCTTGTAAAGCTATGGGCTTAGCAAGGGCGAGTTGTGATTCCTGAACTAAAAGACAAGATTCGTCTAAAGAAGAATAAATTATTGTAAAAACAGCATCTAAATTCAACCAGTAATTTGGAAGTATTAATAAACAGCAAAACCACTAACCCTCAATCACTCTGCTAATTGTGTAAAAAAAATATTTACAGAGATAAAAATATTAATTATGACAAAACAGAGGAATCCTTACCCTCTTTGGTGCAAGAGATAACCATGGACTCTCCAAACTGTGAGAGATCACGGCAGATTCGCATGAATTCACCACTCGGTAACCTAATGGTGCAGCTGTACTCAGTCTCAGGAATACCTGTAAAATATTTGTTTTTTAATATTTAGCACAAATCAAACCAAGCAGACATTAGGTGCAAGATTTATGTATTTGTATTGGTAGTTTTCAGAGCCATTTTAGAATTTATAAGCCAGTGCAATCATAATAAAATTATCTTATGGATTTATTGAAGTGAAAACTTCTTTAAGCGTTAACTTTTTGATTCTCGCGTTGACCATTTTTTGGGTGAACAAAAATCATGGAACTCGCGTCATCGTCACCTAACGCTCGAACGAAAGACATCAACGCGAGAATCAAAAAGTTACCTACTTAGTTTTTACTTCCATCGACAGTCCCCAAAGACTGCCCGATTTTTTATTTGAATACACAGTTGTCACTAAAATGCTTCAACAAAATGACTTTGAATGAATGGTTGAATGATTTATGTTCTTCACTAGCTTTCATTAACCTTAAGGTGCCTTTAAGCTATTTTTTCTTTTTGTGGTTAGGTAAGTACACGCTGAAAATTAAGAAGTTAACAGTCCACTCACCTAAATGCTCAAGATCCAAGTTCATGAGCTTCATCTCATAGTCTGACACTTTCTCTTGGTTGGGGCTCTCAAACACAAAAGTGACAGTGTCAGCATTATCCTGTGCCTTGATTGTTACTGTGTCCTTGTCACCAGCACACTTCAGGATCTTTGACATGCTAGAAGAGTTTGTTCCAGAATATTAACAAGATGAAATAAACATATTATAATGACAGAGATTGTGTCTGAAAAGATATACTACAACAGTTCAAGTCATCCAGGGAGAAGAAAATCACATATAATACCTCAATGCATAAACCTATGAATACTATGTCTGTTGAGAAGCTGAATCTGTAGTACCAAATACAAGCTGTTTTCTAGGCTCTACAGATCAATACTAACTTAAGAATTATGAAAGAAGTTCATAATATTCTTACAAGAAATACTGAATATGATGAAGTTTATTTTAAAAAGTCACAAACATTGAATACGAAACTTACCTTCCTAAGTTCATGCCCATGGAGATATTTCTATCACATCTGTATTTGTCGAAGCCATCAGATCTGAGAGTAAGGGACACCAGTGACACATGGGAGTTGTCCATTGCCTGGAATATTTCATAGATTTAAATAGTTTGGAAAATCCAAAAGTGCACGCCTTATAAAACTCATTCATAAACTAAAAAAGAAATTCAAAACATAGTTTCTAACAAAAATGAACAATTTATCACTTTTCATGAAGTATGTTTTGACCGTAATGTCAAAGACTATTTACAAAGATATTTACTTGGCGGTTGCTAGGCAACTTACGGATGTCAAGTCAACTTCAAGGTTGGAAATATTTAGTTATATATAGATATTATATTTTAGTTAGTATTTTATTAATAACTACGTTGAATAAAAGAGCCATTTTCAATAGGGTTCCTTCTATGGCTGAAACAAATGTATAACAAAAAAAATTGATTTTATCGCAAGCTACAATGTTTTCAGGATTTTTTTTTCAACTATTTTGATGCTTTTTCCATTTCTGCTGTATTAAATCAATTGTTAAAAAGTACAGTATTAATCTCCATTCATCTATACAATGGTATATAAATTAATTAAAAAGGTATTAAACAGGAGTGTAACAATAAAAACAGTTGTAGAAATGGGGCAAAAAAATTTTTCGATCGTAGAGCACACTCTAAGGCTGCCTGTCCACTGGAGCGAGAGGAGAGGAGAGGATCGGAGATGTGCCAAAATTAACCAATAGAATCGCACCTCTGGAGCGGAGTTTTGATGCCATTGGTTAATATTGACAAATCTCCGCTCCTCTCCTCTCCTCTCCGCTCCGGTGGACAGGCAGCCTTATGCTTCGCATTATGAGTCGTGCAATATACCTACCAAGGTGTGATTAAGCACAGGATAAAGCAAAAGGTTACACACTAGGTCCATTACATTTAAGTGATAAACAGTGTGATAAGATTATGCGATGAAAATACTGGCAAGTTAGAACCAGTTTTTACGTGTCTGCCTTGAGGTTAGTCTAGGTATTTAGGACCTACCGTAAAGCATTGTTTACCTAGCATTTGAATGGGTAGTATAGGAAAACTACTTAAAACCGTACCTGCAACTGTATTCCATTGTCATCGCAGTCAAATGTGGCCTGTGTGAGCAGATCCTTGATGGCTTCCAACACCTTCTTCAAAATGGAACTACGGAGAAGACGTGCTTCAAACATAATTTCCTGTAAATAAATTTTAATGGTATCATTTCAATGTCTCCAGTTGTTCTCAATTCGTGTACCAACGAGTGCCAGGTCACATAAAGGGAGGAGAAATAAGATCGCCAAAGCCAAAGAACTGCGTTACAGTTCTTTGGCTTTGGCGATCTTTGATTTCCAAATAGATCGGCTATTTGGCACTTGAAATCAGAGTATTACAACTCTTTCAACATAAAACTAAGTAAATACGGAAGAAATACTTACGTTTGTGTATATTTAATCAGTAAAACAGATCAAAAACTAATTGAAATACGGCACGATGCGTCTAAGTCGCTGACCTCACAAAATATGACAGCCGGTCGCGGGAAAAAGCGGCGCGAAAAAGTGGAACGTCAATCAAAAATGGCAGCAAAACAATTTTATTCCAGTGAAAAATTACATGTGTAGCATTACAATGTTGGTAGAGGTTGGGCATATGTGGGAACGAAAAAGGCAGCAATACGTCACTCATGCTTAAAAAATGTCAAATATTAATTTTTTGCGTTTAGAAATCATTTCATTTTCATCGTAACTAATTTAATCGTTCGAAACCTGTATATTCATCAAAACAAACCGCCTTGTGGGAGTCGATTCGTAACATGCAACAAAGCTCGACTTTCGACTGACTCCCACAAGGCGGTTTGTTTTGATGAATAGACATTACACGGGTCACCCCCGAGGCCGACTGCCCCCGAGCTTCGAGTCAGCTGTCAGTCAGACTGACTCGAAGCTCGGGGGCAGTCGGGGGTCGGGGGTGACCCGTGTAAATTCTTGACCAAATACAGATATGAGCACCAGTGATCATTCAGAATAACCATAGTCACTGATCAAGGGTCCACTCCTCTCTGATTCACACACCCCATCTAAAACTAAAACTAGCATGGGTCTAAAACTAGTACAGAAAAAACAAATAATAATATCCTCTCATATCTCAATCATAATAATACTAGCTTTTGCCCGCGGCTTCGCCCGCGTGGATGTCGGAATATATCCCACGGGTACATACCTACTACAGGGATTAGATATTATCTAAAAGCTGAGGAAAAGGTCATTGACTCCTACCGCTGCACCCACGTTGTCGTCAACCATAATTATTTTATGACGCGTAATAATTTTGAATCTGCGATATCTTTAAAGTATTCATTTGAATGATATGATATTAAGCCTATTTTAATCTAAATTAAATGACCAATTTAAATAACATTATATTATTGGATAAGGATAAATATAAATAATATAATACCGGTCAAAATAGCTTCGGAAATAACAATTATTATCAAAAATTCTGAAAGATAAAAATGGTTACTGTGGGTCATCCTTAAAGCCAACTCCCACGGTGCGCCATATCGCGCACGCGCACCAGCCCGCACGAGGACGCACCGCCACGCACGCGTTCAACGCGCGTCTGCGCTACCACGCACGCTAGGTTTCCCACAGTGCGTCGTGCGCGTGCGTCCGCGATATGGCGCACGGTGGGAGTTGAGCTTTAGAAGATAAACATATACTGGCCCTTTATGTTTAATATAATTTGTAGTTAATATTTTGTCGTCGCGTCGGGGGACGGCGAATAAAAAATTGAAAATATGTTTTCTACAATATGCATGCCGTCCCCCGACGCGACGACAAAATATTAACTACAAATTATATTAAACATAAAGGGCCAGTATATTTTATTTTATAGCTTTTTAAAGGATTTCTTTTTTTGTGTCGGGGGTTTTTTAAATTTTTAATTTAACTTTTTATTATCTTAGCTGTACGATTTTTGTTTACAGTGCAAAAATGGAAAATAACCATACCATGGTGTTCAAACAATATTTGGCCGCATGCTAAATCATACTGGGCACACTAAACTAAAGCCTCGTATCCACTAGGCAACATTTTACGCGCGACATGTTGCTCAACATGTTTCGCAACTTGTTGAATGTTGACGCGGAACATTTGTTTAACTGTGCGTTTGCACTGGCGAAACATCACGACAAAACATGTTGAAATCTCTAGTTACTGTCAAAGATTGTATGGAAAATTGACAGAAAATAGAGATCCCAACATGTTGTGTTGGGAATGTTTCGCCAGTGCAAACGCACAGTAACAACGTTGTCTGTCCACACATTCTCAGTCGTCGACAACATGTCGCCAGAGGAACTTGTGTTGATTTCAGCGGCAGTGGTTATAATTTTATCGAAATCAAAAAGAAGAAAACCACGTTGGTGGGTTAGAAAATACCTACAAAATAAAGAAAATGTATTCTAGTGTTTTCGCTATTGAATCCCATGCATCTAGTTTTTTAAATTTATTTTTATAGTCTCTGTGAGCAGTATCCCATAAACATTCATAGTTTTGGTACAGTTCGATTAATTTGAGCACTCGTTCGTTACACCACACTACGGACATTGTTGTGCGTCACGTCTCCACTCGACAACAATTGATGCTCAACTAACGATGCACTTTAATAAACAAACAACAAGCCGCGCGTCATGTTGCGCGGCAGCTGGCAACGTCGCGCGCTTTATCGAAATCAAAAAGAAGAAAACCACGTTGGTGGGTTAGAAAATACCTACAAAATAAAGAAAATGTATTCTAGTGTTTTCGCTATTGAATCCCATGCATCTAGTTTTTTAAATTTATTTTTATAGTCTCTGTGAGCAGTATCCCATAAACATTCATAGTTTTGGTACAGTTCGATTAATTTGAGCACTCGTTCGTTACACCACACTACGGACATTGTTGTGCGTCACGTCTCCACTCGACAACAATTGATGCTCAACTAACGATGCACTTTAATAAACAAACAACAAGCCGCGCGTCATGTTGCGCGGCAGCTGGCAACGTCGCGCGCTGTTGTGCAGCGTTGCCGTACATGTTGAGATTCACGTGTCGCGCGCCAAATGTTGCCTAGTGGATACGAGGCTTAAACATGAATAGGGAAGAAGAATGGGGAATAAAGTAGAGGTTTGCCAAGGTTTGCGAAAAAGGGTTCCGCACCACCGTACAATATTTAGCAAATAAATGAAAATATTTAGTACTAGCTTCTGCCCACGGCTTCGCCCGCGTGGATGTCGGAAATTATCCCACAGGAACGTGTAACATGTCCTAAATCAGCGGGGTAATTGCGTAGCACTTACAATAGCAATGGGTTTCATTTTGACAGTTCAACAATTAATTGCGTTATTTACGTTATTTCTCGAACATAATTATTAAGCAAATAGCTTCCACTCGGCGCTCTGGCGCGTCATCCCCTGGCTGGCCCGCCCCTCCACCCTCGTTCTGTGCGCCGTCGACTCAATATCGCAGGTCATTCTTATCGTTCTAACTTTTAAACTATTTGTCCAAATTACTTAGTGTAAAAGACAAACTTTATCTAATACCAAAAGCGATGAAGGTATTTATTTTGATAAGAATTAACTAAATAGGTACTCTAAAATATGCAATGTAAAAAAAGTATTCAATTTAACTGTATTTATATTTTGGTTATAAAGGCTTCCATATAAAAGGTAGATATATGCTGTCGCGGACTTTTATTTAAAACTCTTTAAGACAAACAATCCCACAATACATTTTCTTCATGTAACTCTAACGGTTTAGGCAGCGCACGCAGCATACGGTGGAGGTCTGCCCGGCTTGGGTGGACCACCGCCGTGTCCGAGGCGATCGGTGGCGGTGACCTCTCGCGTACGGCCCTGGTTCAGGCCATGGTGCGGAGCGAGACGGCATGGCAAGCCGTCACCTCCTTCTGCAAAGCAGTAATACTCGCAAAGGAGAAGGTGGAGCGCGCGAGGGAGTGGCAAAGGCCGCGCCCTACCAGCCCTAGCCGCCGCCGCCGGAAGAGACGTCCCGGACGTCGGGAATTGATAGCCGATTTCCGGGCACCGTAGGCGCGGGCCTGCGGACGGAGAGCAACGGGCAGCTCGCCGTCCGATAAGGACCAGGCCCGGGTCGACGGCGCATCGTGTTCCACGCGCGCCTCAAAGAGATATCAGCAAAACTGACGGGGTCCGCTAGGGCCGATGCCTGCCGGGGTTGCGGGTAGTCCCAAGGGGAAACCGTGGCCTCTGGCAAGGCAAGGGAAGGAACACGGGTGGTTAGTCAGTAAGAGTCTGACACGCCCTTCCGCTCCGCCCAGAGCGGGAGAAGTCATTGGATGATTTCCCACCCAAAAAAAAAAAAAAAAAGGCAGCGTACGCAAAGATAGATCTCAGGGGGCAGGAATTTTTCCGACTTACTTGATACTTATCGTTATATATGGCCAAATCACATAAAATCTTTATAAATTGTAGCCTATGTGTTATTCTAATGTATAAGCTACATTATTGTAAAGTTTCATCAAAATCCGTTCAGTAGTTTTTGTGCGAAAGAGTAACAAACATCCATCCATCCATCCATCCATCCTCACAAACTTTCGCATTTATAATATTAGTAGGATCAATGTAGGGCAGTGTTTTTCAACCTTTTTCATGACTCGCCCTCCTTAGAATAAAAAAATTTTTCGCGACCTCGACCATTCGAGAACGATTTGAACTCAGTCGAGATTCCCGCTGACTCGAAGTTTCTGCAGCACGAAACCTAGCCTGATGTTCCCGAGTTGCAGAGAGCCTTGCCTCACGACCTTCCTCAGATTGCTGTGATCGAACTAATCTCATCCTTTTAGCATTTCTGCTACATTGGGAGTTTCAATTGGGAGAGGTTGGATCTTCTTCGAGGCATTCTTACAATAAAATAGTACTAACTACTTAACACACAGTTATTTAGTAAACACGTACTATCGTAAACAATTAAATTATAAATACTTACAGATTATTATACAGTCTAAAATTATCACAGTTTAAGTAATAAGTGTTAAGACGTGTAAACCAAACGTACTAACTTTATAAAACAAAAGAATTGCTAGTAAAATTAATTACTAACCTGAGCTAATAAACTTATAATAAAGA
The DNA here is from genome assembly GCA_948150665.1 of Conistra vaccinii. Taxonomy (NCBI): domain Eukaryota; kingdom Metazoa; phylum Arthropoda; class Insecta; order Lepidoptera; family Noctuidae; genus Conistra; species Conistra vaccinii. Next base: position 5,884,934 of record OX411321.1, read on the forward strand.
AAATCAAGAAAAGAAATGCCTAACCTATACCAAATACCTACTTATAATATTTATATACAAACCCTAAATAAAAATTAAGATAAGTATACCGAAAATCAAGGAAAGAAATGCCTAACCTATAACAAATGTTCGCCGTGATTCTTTAAATTGACATAACTTTTTTATTTATGAACCGATTGACATGAAATAAACACTAAATGTTAAGTGAAGCTTACTACAACATATTAGTGAAAACCGCATCTAAATCGAATAAGCCGTTTCTGATATTAGCGTGCACAAACACACAGACAAACAGACAAACAGACAAAAAAATAATTAATTACAATCTCGGGTTCAGCATCGATATAATAACAACCCCTGCAACTTTTTTTTTTTCATATATTTCTATTGTACAGACACCACTTTTCTACAATTTTATTATATGTACTAGCTTCTGCCCGCGGCTTCGCCCGCGTGGATGTCGGACTTACAATAGCAATGGGTTTCATTTTGACAGTTAAACAATTAATTGCGTTATTTGCGTTATTTCTCGAACATAATTATTCCACTCGGCGCTCTGGCGCGTCATCCCCTGGCTGGCCCGCCCCTCCACCCTCGTTCTGAGCGCCATCGACTCAATATCGCAGGTCATTCTTATCGTTCTAACTTTTAAACTATTTGTCCAAATTAATTTACTTAATACCAAAAGCGATGAAGGTATTTATTTTGATAAGAATTAACTAAATAAGTACTCTAAAATATGCAATGTAAAAAAAGTATTCAATTTAACTGTATTTATTGCTCACTATTTTGGTTATAAAGGCTTCCCCATAAAAGGTGTCGCGGTATGCTGTCGCGGACTTATATTTAGAACTCTTTAAGACAAACAATCCCACAATACATTTTCTTCATGTAACTCTAACGGTTTAGGCAGCGCACGCAGCAAACGGTGGAGGTCTGCCCGGCTTAGGTGGACCACCGCCGTGTCCTCGTGGAGGCGATCGGCGGCGGTGACCTCTCGCGTACGGCCCTGGTTCAGGCCATGGTGCGGAGCGAGAGGGCATGGCAAGCCGTCACCTCCTTCTGCAAAGCAGTAATGCTCGCGAAGGAGAAGGTGGAGCGCGCGAGGGAGTGGCAAAGGCCGCGCCCTACCAGCCCTAGCCGCCGCCGCCGTAGGAGACGTCCCGGGCGTCGGGAATTGATAGCCGATTTCCGGCCACCGTAGGCGCGGGCCTGCGGACGGAGAGCAACGGGCAGCTCACCGTCCGATAAGGACCAGGCCCGGGTCGACGGCGCATCGTGTTCCACGCGCACCTCAAAGAGATATCAGCAAAACTGACGGGGTCCGCTAGGGCCGATGCCTGCCGGGGTTACGGGTAGTCCCAAGGGGAAAGCGTGGCCTCTGGCAAGGCAAGGGAAGGAACACGGGTGGGTTTTAGTCAGTAAGAGACTGAAACGCCCAGAAATCATTGGATGACTTCCCAAACAAAAAAAAAAAAATGGCAGCTCACGCAAAGATAGATCTCAGAGGGCAGGAATTTTTCCGACTTACTTGATACTTATCGTTATGTTATGGTCAAATCACATAAAATCTTTATAAATTGTAGCCTATGTGTTATTCTAATGTATAAGCTACATTATTGTAAAGTTTCATCAAAATCCGGTCAGTAGTTTTTGTGTGAAAGAGTAACAAACATCCATCCATCCATCGATCCATCCTCACAAACTTTCGCATTTATAATATTAGTAGGATTAGTAGGATTAATGTACGGCAGTGTTTTTCAACCTTGTTCATGACTCGACCCCCTTAGTATAAAAAAATTTTCACGACCTCGACCATTCGAGAACGATTTGAACTCAGTCGAGATTCCCGCTGAGTCGAAGTTTCTGCAGTACGAAACCTAGCCTGATGTTCCCGAGTTGCAGAGAGCCTTCCCTCACGACCTTCCTCAGATTCCTGTGATCGAACTAATCTCATCCTTTTAGCATTTCTGCTACATTGGGAGAGGTTGGATCTTCTTCGAAGCATTCTTACAATAAAATAGTACTTACTACTTAACACACAGTTATTTAGTTAACACGTACTATCGTAAACAATTAAATTATAAATACTTACAGATTATTATACAGTCTAAAATTATCACAGTTTAAGTAATAAGTGTTAAGACGTTACGTTTGGTTTACACGTCTTAACTAACTTTATAAAAAAAAAGAATTGCTAGAAAAATTAATTACTAACCTGAGCTAATAAACTTATACTTAATAAAGAAAATCAAGAAAAGAAATGCCTAACCTATACCAAATACTTATAATATTTATATACGAACCCTAAATAAAAATTAAGATAAGTATACCGAAAATCAAGGAAAGAAATGCCTAACCTATAACAAATGTTCGCCGTGATTCTTTAAATTGACATAACTTTTTTATCTATGAACCGATTGACATGAAATAAACACTAAATGTTAAGTGAAGCTTACTACAATATATTAGTGAAAACCGCATCTAAATCGAATAAGCCGTTTCTGATATTAGCGTGCACAAACACACAGACAAACAGACAAACAGACAAACCGACAAACAGACAAACAGACAAAAAAATTTTTAATTACAATCTCGGGTTCAGCATCGATATAATAACAACCCCTGCTACTTTTTTTTCATATATTTCCATTGTACAGACACCACTTTTCTACAATTTTATTATATGTATAGATATAGATTTTCATTTAATTGCTAAATATTTTACGGTGTTTACGAAGAATATTTACCTACATCTAAATTTAAAAAAATCGCGAAGTTGAATTTGTATTTCATGAATTGATGAATGATATTTTATGAATTAAAAAAGTTAATTTTGCAGTGGTAGAAAAACGCCCTTATCTATAAAATATCTCATGACTCGGTGTTTTTAATATTTGTTGATTATATGGAGTATAACTTGTTTTGTGGCGATAGAGCTCGTGCAAAAATGGTCTAAAACTGTCAACTTTTAGCGGCCCTATTTCTTAATTTTTGAAGATAAAATATATAATTATTTGTATCGAATTCTAGAAATTTTATTCTACTCCACAAGCCATTTTCGAAATCGTTAGTTTATCATTGTATAGGTTGTTAAAAATTAAAGGGGATGACTCTTTATTTAATTTTCATTACTTGCTGTTCTGTGTTACTGTTCTAGGTTATTTTTTATAGCAGCAATAGAAATACACAATCTGTGAAATTTTCAACTGTCTACCTATTACGGTTTATAAGATACAGCCCGCTGACAGACAGAGGGACGGACGAACAGCGTAGGCTTAATAGGGTTCCGTTTGGCATCCTTTTCTGGGTTCTGTACCCGAAGGTACAGAACCCAGAAAAGGGCTGTAGAAAAAAAAAACGAAACATTAAAACAATAAAAAGAACTATATTTTCATATAGAAATGCATAAATAACATTCTCTCAAATACCTTACAATCTAAAACAACATTGCTTATTTTGTGACAGTCCCAATAATTAACAAGAAAGCTGAACTACTTGATCATCACCAGGATAACATGGTAACCTTAGGAAATACTTTGATACTATGCCAGGAGGTAAGAATCTCCCACCAAGAAAATGTTTAGCACCTTCTATGAACTTGTCCTGGGCACATAGTTTTGGTGCTGATAGTGATATCAGGAGTGAAGGTTTGAGGGTCTTGCCAGTACCTGGACCATTTTCTACATCCCACCCACTGGGGATATCCACACTGAAACAGAATAAATATGAAGAATTAAAAATTGACTGGTCCTCCTTTACTGCACTGTACACCAGCTGGACTAAGCATCTCTCAAAGTAGACTTTTCTTAGGCCAAGAGACTGCTAATTGCAGTCAGAAGCTGTTATTGAAGAATGATAGTTTCAAAGCCAAGTTAATAATAAATTGCGAATATGAAGTAGCAACAATTACCTGCAAACTGGCAAATTAGATTCAATTAAGGCATTCATGGCAGGTGCTAACTCTTTTCTTACTGGGGGCTTGAAACTGAACCCAAAGAGAGCATCTACAAGTACTTGGTACTCATTGCATAAGTCTTTTGGTGGAGGTAGATTTTCTACAATATCAACCCCAAATGCTACACACTGTGCCAATAAATTTTCATACAGCGGTTTTGGAGTGCGCTTTGGATAGTGAACAGAAACATTGTATCCAAATAGTGACATGTGACGAGCCGCAACTAGACCATCTCCTCCATTGTTTCCTGGTCCACATATGATTAAAGCTGACGGGTGCCTGCAAGATAAGATTCGCTGAAATTTTCGACTGAACTAATGAGTTACTAAAATAATTGAGCAAATGTTCATAATAGATTAACAAGTGATAGCTTTGTTCACAATAAACTTACGTCGACACTGGATAAACTCGTGCAACAGCAGTAGCGACACTGAGCCCTGCTAGCTCCATCAGCTGGTCAACACTATACTTGTATTCATTGAAGAGGTCTTCGTCCAAAGCTATAGCCTCTTTTTGCGTTAAATATCGCAACCTTACGTTGCTGCAATGCTTCGTTCCTGATGCCATCACGCCACCACCCCAAACGTTAGCTACACGCAACTGAAAATAAAATAAAATTATCAAAATATGCAAAGTTACGAGCTAAGAACGAGCCGACAAAATGTAAGGACCATACCAACAACGCACTACTAATAAGCCGAAAAAACATTCAGGTACCTAAAGGCCGCCGGTATAAAAAAGTATGCACTGATACGGATGGACAATCAACTAACGTACGATAGTTTTAACAAGATACTAAATGATTTATACTAATTTATTGTAGTCTGTGACGAAATGCTTGTTCATTTTGATAATCTTTGATAGAATGAGAGATACGAAATTACGAAGTCGAACCTGTCGAATTCGAAAACGAAGGAAAACAAAAATAAAGTACGTATAAGATGGAAGACGATGACTGACACTGCATTGACAGTGACATTAATTATGGGTTGGACTTAGAGGCGTTTGGGTTTGGGCCATTTTGGCTGAATTTGGGCTCGTCCGTCTGTGGCTTAGACAACAATGATCTAAGGTATGTGTGGGTATTACTTCTACGGAACGTAGACCATAACAATATTTCGTCTTGTTTTTGACATCGAGACGCTAAGATGAAGACCATAACAATGCAAAACAATAAATTCTGCCACAAAAAATCGTTTATAATCTTACTCGTGCTGAAATTACGTGAAACTGAACTGTAACGATATCAACTCGAAACGAACTGCCATGTTGACGTTTGACAGTTAATATCCTTGTCATTTTTGGTTTTTCGCTCATCCGTCACAAAAATGGCTGCGCTTAGGGTATTCAGTCGTAATTTGCCGTATTTACGACAGCAATTTTCTGCTTTATTAGGAAACACGTCGCCATCGGTGAAATTCATTTGTGTAGTAGTAATTATAGGGTATATTCTATCGTTTTCCGACGATGTTGTGGACGTTCTCAGTGTCACTCCAGGGTATTTGTTGCCACCTTCGTTTCAATTGTGGTCCACTTTCACGTTTTGGTTTCTCGAGATACATTTGTGGGAAGTGATCATCGACATTGTGACGGTGGGACTATGTGGGAAACTAATAGAACCGTTATGGGGTCAGATGGAAATGATGAAGTTCTTCTTCCTGACCAACGTTGGTGTAGCATTTCTAACGACGTTCTACTATTTAGTGATATTTGCGTGTACAGGACAAACGTCCTACTTGTTCGATATACACGTACACGGGCTAGCGGGTTACCTGGCCGCGGTGAGTGTAGCCGTAAAGCAGATAATGCCAGATCATCTGCTGATTAAAACACCATTAGGTGCGAATTGTTTGATAAGTATTGACGTTTTAAACTGTTGTTACTGATATCACATAGTTTGGGTTTTAAACACACTTATTGCCTTGAATAACATTGATTATATTATTTATTTCAAACCTGTTTGTGTCCACAAAGTACCTAGCTTGTTAATTTAAAAGCCTGACAAATTCAATTTCACACACTACTAACAACTATAGCAAATAGATCATATTGAACATAACAACAATTCACTCTCTCAAATCAAAACAAGTGATGTGATTTTTTTATTACAGGAATATCAATGTTTTTGTTTTCTTCCAGGGAAGTTGACAAACAGATCATTGCCGCTTCTAATTCTAATAGCAGCTATAATACTATGGGCTATTGGAGCACTGGAGGGCACATACCCTTGTATGTGGGGCAGTGGCACAATCCTGTCCTGGATATACCTGAGGTTCTGGCAGAGGCATAGCAGTGGAACCAGAGGAGATATGGCTGATAATTTCAGTTTTGATAAGTATGTTATTCATTTCTAATTTTTAATCTTTACCTACTCCACATGACACATAGTATACAATGTTTTTTATGTTGTAATAATTCAATTTAATAGTAGGTAGGTATAGGATTATATATTCTGTCTGATATCCCTGTATTAATTCTGTAGGAAATAGGTAATAAGAGCTGGTATCCACATATCCACGTCAATGCGCGTATTTTGTGTATGGTTTTATAATAGTTTATTTTTCCAAAAAACTTAGTACTACTTTACAATGGTAATGTGGCAACAAATTCAATAAAGGTACAGAAATTACCGCGTCCATAGCCGAATTAGGCATAGCTTGTATTTCAGCTATCAGCACCAATCCCCGCGGGTATAATACAAGTAAAGGTGCCAAGCAATAGAGGCATAAATAGTTAAATCAGTACTACAGAAATACATAATAATAATGAACTATAGTTGTTCTTTAGAGTAGTGGTGGCCCAGTGGTACCAGCCCTGACTTACAAGTTGTTGGTTGTGGGGTTGAACCAAGGCAGGCGCTATACTTCGTGTAAATTATTTCATCACCACTGCTCTTAAAGTTGTGAAGGAAAACATTGTGAGGGAACCGGCATATCCTAGAAACAACACTTGGAAGGCATGTGACTGGACCAGCATGGTAGATTACAGCCCACTCCCTCTCAAAGGGCCTGTGTCCCAGCAGTGGTAACATTATAGGCTGATTATTAACTATAGTTGTAGCTGAATATCAATACATACCTACATTGAAAGATAGATAGACTCGTAAACCAACTACATAACATGTTAGGGTAATAAACTATCAGAGAAGAGCAATCGATCTTCAATATTTTGCCATATTTATATTTTATCCTGTGTGGTGTAACATCAATATACAATGATTACTTATCTTTGTATTGGGTAAGAATATAATGAAACCAGCAATATTCAGATTACACTAACACCAACATCAAAGAGAATGTTGAAAAGAAAGATTCAATCATTTTAAGAATTTAAGAAGAAATGCAATTCATTTTGTGGAGAACAATCAATCTTCCTAGCCTTTTTCCCAACTATCTTGGGGTCGGCTTCCAGTCTAACCGGATGCAGCTGAATACCAGTATTTTACATGGAGCGACTGCCTATCTGACCTCCACAACCCAGTAACTGGGTAATACGATACTCCTTGGTAAGACTGGTGTCAGACTTTCGGGCTTCTGACGACTCGTAACGACTGTCAAAGATCCACAAATGACAGCCGGGACCAACGGCTTAACGTGCTTTCCGAGGCACGGAAGAGTCTCGGTATGTAAAGATGGTCACCCATCCACTGACCAACCCCGGCAAGCGTAGCTTAACCTGATGGATCGACCAGTGCGGCTTGTTATTACTTAGCCACGAGCTCCTCCATTTGTGGAGAACAATGGGCTTGTAATTTGAATCACCTGTGTTTTCTTTCATACTTTAAACTGTGTTTTCAATGTAGCACAAAAGAACAGCTTTTGTGCTACATTGGAAACCAGACAAAAAGACAGACACCAAAGTGATTTTATAAGAATTCTTTGATTTGGTCCTAAAATATTCATTCTTGTTGCCAACCTGCTTTTTTAAGTTAGGGAAATGGTTGACCTAAACTTTATAGGACAATACATAATTACAAAAAAATAATGTGTTCAAGGTATTTACTTATTGCTAATATTCCGCCCGCTATAATACTTTGTTTTCGCTTAGCGTTCGTTCTGACTTTTTTTATTTTTGCTTGGCTCCAACTCCAAAGGATTGTAGCGTGATTTTAAATAGTCTTTAACGTTTCTCAAGAATTGAGAATCTTTCCACTCCTGCAAACTCAAAATAATCAAATCTGTGGGAGTAATTTCATGAAAAGGGACGGAAGTGTGTCACAGGAAGCCGGGGAAGCGCGCGCTATTTGATTTGACCAATGAGCGCGTGCGGTGCTAGAGTTGGCCTTAGAAACGACTTTGATGACTAAATCGTGACTATTGGAATAATCGAACATTCCAGTCATAAAGTTATCTTTTAGGGAGAGTGCACTTTAAGACATCCTATAGCATCCTTACATATTATAAAACAAAGTCGCCCGCCGCGTCTGTCTGTCTGTCTGAACGCGATAAACTCAAAAACTGCCGAACGGATTTTCAAACGGTTTTCACCATTGGACGGAGTGATTCATGTGGAAGGTTTTAGTGTATAATTCATTAAGGTTTTGTGTAAATTGGCTGAAATATGACGATTATTGTTGAAGATGTCGGAAAAAATCATGCCGACTGGGAGCTTTGCTGGCGTGCGCTGCGTAAGTCGTGAGAGATAAATCAAATTTATGTTCTAGAGTATTGTATATCTTAAAAATTGCAACAAAAAAGTCCGCGATGGCATATGTCTATCTTTTAAGGGTGACCCACAATAACCATTTTTATCTTTCAAAATTGTATAAAATTTTCATTGTTACTTCCGAAGCTATTTTGACCGGCATCTTATTAATCCTTATCCCAATTTAAATAGGTTATTTAAATTGGGCATTCAATTTCGATTAAAATATGCCTTTACATCACGTCATTTAAATGAATAGTTTAAGGTGTATAGTAGGCTCACTGACCTTGTGCATGTGGGCGGAGCTAAACGCCCTACTCTCCAATACGTAAAACGTGCAACGGTGGCGCACTACACTAAAACGACGATCAAAGACTAGACAAAGGCGCAGACATGCGCACGTATGTCGCATTTTTTGCCTAAGATTCCTAGTCCTAAGAGAAGGAATCGTAGGCAAATCTGAAATTGTACGCCGACTACCATATTTTGACCCGCATATTATTTTAAATACTTTGTTTGTTTTTTAAGAACATTCCTGGCAATAAATAAAATATCGGTGTGCGTGTGTTTGTAATTCTTCTTATGCTAAATGGCTTGACTGATTTAGATGTTTTTTTTTCAATTCTTTTTGTGTCACTTGGATGGTTCTTAGCTATAGTTGGACGCGCTGTTGGGAGGCGCTGTTGTCGCATGACAACGTCTGCCTACCGGGTCTGCTAGTTATATTTTGGTGCCGATTCTCTTGTCACAAATGCCTCTAAACTAGACTAAAAATAGATTGCACTTAGTTATTAGTTTAGTGAAAATGGCAATTTTGCTATTCTGAGTTTGACGTTTTTCACCTAAAAATTTGGTGTATCCAACTAAATCTGACTATTTTTAAACGCGATTAAAAACGTGTGGAATAAAGTAAGTTGGCATGAACTAAAACCCCAACACTTCGACCTCAGTCCAAAAACAGTATTGTATTTTTTTTTCTTTTGCTTATATCTCAAAAATGGTGTGTCCTATCGCAAAAATAATGAAATTTTCGACCCCCCTTTAGGAAACCCTTAAATCCCTATATCCCAACATGTTGGTAATAATTTTTCATATTTTCCATACAAAAAGTGAAAAATTCCATATAAAACACGTCGAGGCTGCCAACCCCTGCGCGCCTCCGGCTCTAAAAAAATTCACGGGGTAGAGCAAACAAGTACTACGTGGAGTCGTCACGCGATTGTCAAATTCGATTTTAGATGTGTCAAAATATTTTTTTCATTTAGAGATTTTTTTTGTCAGAATGGCTTTAAGATTCTCATAACCAAAAGTAAGGAATTTTAGTGATTGTAGTTAGTTTAGTTCGGTGTACAAGAGAATCGGCCTTTGACTGTAGAAATTTTTTGTAGGTATCATAGTTTTTTTTTTTAGGAAAAACTTCTTTAAGCGCGTTGAGTGATATTTGGTAGGGGCAGCCCCGGATCTAGAACGGAACGGATCTTTCGAGGCGGGGCAAAACCTATCGCCTGACCCCGAATCGTTTTTTTTTTCTTAAAAAAAAACCGTTTTTTTTTTTAAATATACTAGTACGTGTCAGGCATTTATTTTGATTAGCCTTATTCACTCTGCCTGAAATAAGTTGGATTTTTGCTTTAGGAGTTACTTTACTAGGTTGCAAGAGCGAGCGAAGCGAGCTCGAAAATTTAGGCATAATAAACATATTAATCAAAAATCGATCGAAAATGCGCCAATCCAACAGGGGCGCCAAAACTGTGGTAAAAGTTAAAGTAAGTCGTGTCACAGGCGTCGTCGACGTTGAAGCAAGACGCCCGGCACCGCAAAACTTAAAAAATAGACCACAGAAACGCTCATCGAGTTCCTGGTAGAATACAACTGCGCCCGCTCACAAGTACTCACAACCCGCTCAGACCGTTTGACGACCTAAACCTACGCTAATCAGTAATTTCCTCAGTGCACCACCCTCAGAGAAAGATTATAATTGTTGCGCGTCTCATTTGTTGCAAAGTTGCGGTGCGCTGGGTGGTGCACTTGTCTGTCATGCTCGAATTTGGCGCCCCCTAACGGTGTCGCCCGGGGCACGTGCCCCGTACCCTAATTACGTAATACACAATCAATCAATTGATAACACGAAAATAACTAAAAAAATACAAGAATAAATTATAATTAATAAATACATATTATACATAATAAACAGAATAAACTTTGTCAGGAGACATAACGATCGGTAGAGGAGAAATAACGATCAGAAGAGGAGAAAACGAAACATGCAGAATGCAGTTATTAAGAAGGCGGTCTAGTTATTGAGAAGATCTGCATTCAGGTCATAGTAACACACATCATCATAGTCAATTATGGGAAATATTAGGGACTGTACAAGCATTGCCTTTATGTGTGATGGGAGAAGGTTTTTCTTATCGCAAAATGGTGCGTCCTATCGCAAAAATAATGTGAATTTCGTCCCCCTTTATGAAATCCATAAACCCCTATAACTCAGCATATCATCATTATCATCATCATATCAGCCGAAAGACGCCCACTGCTGGACATAGGCCTCCCTCAAGCACCGCCACTTCGACCGATTCTGTGCTTCCCGCATCCAGCGAATTCCTGCGGCCTTTACTAGGTCATCGGTCCATCTTGTGTGAGGCCTTCCAACGCTACGTCTTCCGGTACGTAGTCGCCACTCCAGAACCTTTCGGCCCCATCGGCCATCTGTTCGGCGAGCAATATGTCCTGCCCATTGCCACTTAAGTTTGGCAATTGTTCGGGCTATGTCGGTTACCTTGGTTCTCCTGCGGATCTCTTCATTTCTGATTCGATCACGTAGGGAAACTCCAAGCATAGCCCTCTCCATTGCTCTTTGGGTGACTTTTAGCCTTCTGATAAGACCCATTGTGAGCGACCACGTTTCAGTGCCATAAGTCATCATTGGCAACACGCACTGGTCAAAGACTTTCGTCTTGAAACACTGTGGTATGTGGGACGAGAAGATATTGCATAGTTTCCCGAACGCTCCGCGCCGAGTCGGATTCGACGATTGACCTCTTTCTCGAAGTTGGACCTACCTAGCTGGACAGTTTGTCCTAGGTAAACATACTCGTCTACAACTTCGAGCGTAGCGTCACCGATCTTTATGACGGCGGGTGTTACATGGGCATTTGACATGACCTTTGTCTTGTCCATGTTCATTTTAAGACCCAGAGTGGGTCTTTGGAGGCTCTACTGCGGTCATCGAGCATTATACTGAGGTCCTCCATGGTCTCAGCCATGATAACTATATCGTCGGCAAACCGAAGGTTAGTGATATACTCGCCATTGATGTTGATGCCTAGCCCTTTCCAGTCCAGTCGCAGTCAATTCCCGACGCCCGGGACGTCTCCTACGGCGGCGGCGGCTAGGGCTGGTAGGGCGCGGCCTTTGCCACTCCCTCGCGCACTCCGCCTCCTCTTTCGCGAGCATTACTGCTTCGCAGAAGGAGGTGACGGCTTGCCATGCCCTCTCGCTCCGCACCATGGCCTGGACCAGGGCCGGACGCGAGAGGTCACTGCCACCGAAGTTTGACAGCACTAAGATTGCAATGAGTTATTAACTTAGTAGTTTAGTGAAACAGGGAATTTTGTTATTCTGAATTTGACGATTTTCACCTAAAAATTTTGATTATTCAAACTAAATTTGACAATTTTTTTTTTACGCGATTAAAATGAATGGAATATAAAAATTAGTTGTCATGAGCTAAACTTCACACCAACACTTCAGGTGCAAAAACAGTACTGTATCTTTTTTTTTATTTTGCTTATAACTCGAAAACGGTGCGTCCTATCGCAAAAATAATGAAAATTTCGACCCCCTTTAGGAAACCCTTAAACCCCTTTACCCCAACACAAAGGTAACAAATTTTCGTATTTTCCATACAAAAAGTTAAACATTCCATACAAAACACGTCGACGCTGCCCCCCTGCGCGCCTCTGGACCTAAAAAAATTCACAGAGTAGAGCAAACAAGTACCACGTGGAGTCGCGAGTTCGCGACGCAAATTCGATTTTAGATGTGTCAAAGTTATTTTTTAATTTAGAAATATTTTTTTGCAGAATCTCAGATTCTCATAGCTAAAAGCAAGTAATTTTAGTGATAGTTTAGTTCGGTGCACAAGAGAATCGGCACCAATCAAGATTTATTTCTTAACCTTCTTACCTACGTAACTTAAGAAAATATTTGGTGCCGATTCTCTTGTACACCGAACTAAACTAACTAAACTACGACTAAAATTCCTTACTTTTGGCTATGAGAATCTAAAAGCTATTCTGCGGAAAAATATCTCTAAATTAAAAAATAATTTTGACACATCTAAAATTGAATTTGACAGTCACGTCGCGACCGACGTGGTACTTGTTTGCTCTAACCCCGTGAATTTTTTTAGAGACAGAGGCGCGCGGGGGGGGCAGCCTTGACGTGTTTTGTATGGAATTTTAAACTTTTTGTATAGAAAATATGATTAAATATTACCTATGAGTAGGGGCATATGGGTATACGGGTGGCAGAGGGGGTCAAAATTACCATTATTTTTGCGCTAGGACGCACCGTTTTCGAGATATAAGCAAAATAAAAAAAAAGATACAGTTTTTGCAGCTGAAGTGTGTGAAGTGTGTGTTCATGACAACTAATTTTATTCCACTCCTTTTTAATCGCGTTTAAAAATAGACTGATTTAGTTGGATAATCTAAATTTTTAGGTGAAAAACGTCAAATTCAGAATAGCAAAATTGCCATTTTCACTAAACTAATAACTCAGTGCAATCTTAGTGCT